>VMRM01000014.1:3842500-8642500 GCA_010277075.1 Poeciliopsis retropinna | reverse complement strand
TCTTATATAGTTTCCTAAAGAAGCAACTATTAGGTGGGCTGATATAGTTGAGATGACTCAGAGGAAGTGGTTCATCTATTTATTTATTTATGTGATTGTTTTTAGAATCGCGAGGAAGAGATGGGAGACAGAGTGTGGCAGGTTCAGAAACAGCTGGAAGAGCTCCAGTCACGCTGCGAGATCGCCTCAGAGGTAAAGCCCTGCCTCAAACAGCTGTGTCACAGTCTGCTGCTGCATTTGGGGCATTTTTAGTTTCACAGAAACGTTCATAGCTGCAGCTAATATGGTGGATTATATATTCACCTCCGGGAGTTCAGGCAGAGATAAAATTTCTATAGCAATGCTTTTCAAATCATAAGTCACTTCTCTTGGCTGCCATAAACAGCGGAGGTCACATAAAGTTCTCATATTCTCAGCTTTCCTTTGGGATAAGACCGGAGTCTGAAATAAGCATTGGCAGTTCTGAGTGACAGACGAAGCACCCATCCAGGTTAACATGCATTTCAGTCATCCCTGTTTTTCTCTGGGTTAAATCTTGATGTCAGGGACAACTGTGTTGGATAGTTTTCTTTGAGCAGCGTCTTGTGGCCGCTCTCTAAAGAGCGCCGGATGCTGCAAGACTGCGTTTGAGTAACCCAGGAATGCTCTCCTCACGAAACGGACCCTGGGAGGCAGCATGCCCTGTTCTTAATTATCATCACAAGAGCTGCTTCCACAGCTTTACATTTATACTGCAGTGGTGCTCAGATGCACAAATTGGAAGGAGTCCAGTTGTGTCTCCGCAGAGATTTCTCCAGGTGCTATTAGAGGGCTTTCTTCCTTTCACAAATGTTTGTAGAAAAATAAACACAGAGCGTTTTACTGCTCTGACTGCTGCATTTTTCCCAGATGAGTTAATAACTTTATGGGGGACTCTGTGCTATTTTCCCCATGCAAACCTTGCTTTCTCCTTTATTCATCTGTATCTCCAGACATCCATTATGCATCCATAACATCAGTTAACAAATGATGGGTGATTGGTGTGTATTATTATTACCACCAAACTATTTATCCATTTGTATTTCTATTGTTGAATGATTTCCTTGACTTTATTGGTGCTTGCATCCTTCTTGCCCACATTAAAGAAAGTTAACCAAGTATTGATGACCTATTTTTGAACGTTCTACTGAACTATAAAACCCACCTTGTTGGTTTTATTTTGAAATCGTGCTAAAAATCTTCCGACTTATCAGCGTTTATCTTGTGTCTAGTCCATATGTAGCTGGATATCTGGGGAAATTACTTAATTTTTTATGTGTCTAATGTCACTAAAAGTGACTTACAAACTCTGACCAAAGTGGAGATATGAGGAAACTTTGTGTTTGCATGTCTACATGGAAAGTCAAAGTTCATTAGTCTGAGAGAAATAACGCTCCATTATATCCACACACTTGCTTAGAAAATATTCCTAACATCTTTTTTGTGTTCTTAATAACTTTATATCCAGTTATGTTGTTTAAAAGTAGTTCAACCTATCTTATCTGTCCATATAAATGAACATCCTGCTGCCATGTTTAATTCCTAGCAGGAAGTTGTAGTTGTTTTGAAGCAATTTTATTGGCTGTCTGGTTTTACTTTTCCTCTACGTTGCCCCCTATGGGTTTTGCATGTTTAAAACAACAATCAGTGCATATTTGTGAGGGTTCATGTGGATGAAAAATGTTTGTTTTTATAAAGATCCGGCTATGTGTGTACACAAAGGTTCAAAATGGGGAAAAACTCACCAAAATCTTTTTGTATTTATCAATACAGGCAACCCCTGAGGACCTGAAGGTATGTATGTTGCTTTAATAATTCGGATGAATCATTAAAAGCAATATTATTATAATACAAAACTTAAGTGTCTTATTTCTTTCCTCACATATTGGTCTGGACATTTATCTTCTGTCCCTTTGATTGCAGGCTCAGCTCGCTGAGAAGACGACTCTTCTGAGCGAGGCGAGGCTGAAGGAGCAGGAGTTTGTTGAGAGAGTAAGTGACAGAGCCTCTGTTTAATAACCGAAGAGCAGTGCGTGTTCCCAGAAACCTGTTGCCTCTGGCAGAAACAGTCATTGCCCTCCTGCTGCAGCCATTCTAATTGTGCAACACATCTGTTTACATTTGGTTTAACCTTATAAACTATCAGAGCACCACCTCCCACAGGTTTCATTTTTCAGGAAACCACCCCTAAGGATGGGCATTTAATCCATGTATCCCATTTAACAGGAAAAGTGCAACAACTTCACCCACGGAGATCAGAAAGTAATGCATCCATGCTTGTGTCTTGTTAGATTCACTCACTTGAAGACAAGATCAAATTTCTCCACCGCAGCCCTGTTGTAACTCATCTTGGTGGGACATACAAAGGTAATCTTTGCATTAACACTTTGTTCTGCTTCCACAAGTTTACATTCACTCAATTTGAGCATGAATGTCTTATTTATTTTGACTTTTAAGAATGCATCTAATCTTACCCAGGGTAAATCAATGACCTCAGACAACTTGAATGAACTTTAGATCCATGCTACTGAATTAAAGGTCACCACATATGTCATGCTTCATATCAAACATCTGACATTTAGGTGTTTTCCTGTGAATCATATTGTTAAAATCTTAAAATGAACTTAAAATGAAACAAAGTTTGTAGGTATCTACAAAATATTTTTAATAACATGTTAAGATAAGCAGAAACAGTAGAACAACAAAACTCATTTCTGTGCTTTTTTTTCCTAAATAAAGTGCCAAAAAAGAGAAAATTAATAAATTTTTTGAAGGTAAAGTCGGGAAACTACAACAAAAAACATTAAATTTCAAAAGAGAAGCTAAAGTATCAATCTATCATGCTATTAATCCAATACCACTAATGATTTAGACCAATTAGACAAAATTTTAGACCTGTGATTAACATATTTTAAGGCTTTAATGAGTAAATTTAAGACTTTTTAAGGGCACACAGACATCCTGCCAAGGTTGTAGTAATTGTGCCACAAAAACAAGTCTCTTTGTGAGATATCTGATGGTTGTTGGTAACAGTTGTAAATGAGGTCTAAACCTCATTTAAACCTCCGTTTCAATGAGGTTTAATTGCAAATGAGGTTTCGATCTCGTTCAGAATTACAGCCGAGAAGTCCATATAAGCGTTGATGTGAACCTCTGTGGGACCACAGTGTTCTTATCATGAACCCAATTGTATTTGCAGACATTGAGTCAGGTCTTCTGGTGCAATAAAGAAAATCTGCTGTCAGGGATTTTAGGGGTGTTGAAGAAGCCACCTTTTTACCGTAATGGGTTTTGCAGACTCTGCTCAACTTTACTGCTATTCACTCACTGACTTCTTAAATCCTCCCTTCTTGGAAAAGAAGTTATATCTAACATACTTTAGCTTATGTTTGGGAGAATTACATCTGTGAAGCTTGCTTTTATTCTGCTAGATCTCTGTTTAGCTTGTTTAAAGCCCCTAAAGTTGTGGTTTTAGGTTGATGATGTGGTTTTAGGTTGATAGCTGGTTTCAAGTAGATGTGATTGGCCGGGTAGTCGCCTCACTGACGGCAGAAAAAGGTCAAGAGGACAAAGGCTACAAGATTTATTGGTGACCCTTTAATCCATGTCAGAGATCAAAGAGATGTTTGGATGCTTCCTTCTCATTGACTCTTCTTTCAGAAAAGCATGGACATTTATTAAACTCTGAATTATAATTACACTTAAGCAGAAAGCATGTGGGTTATTCTAATCTAGCTTTTGGTGAGAAAAGCTGCAACTTAAGTGCTACCAGCTCCATCCAGACTGGAAACATAGCTGTTCCCATACTGTTTGTAGCTTTGGGGAGAGAATTACAACGGTGACTGCTCTCATCATGTGGTTTTAAAGTTCTCATGCAGAGACTCAATTATTTTCTGTTCTTGAGCTAAAGTTGAACCAGTACCTGCCCATGCACTGGTTCTGTCTGCAGGTATAGTTGCTAAATAAATACACAAATGACCACCACTTTAAAATCTAGAAGAAAATAAAAACTGCACAGCAATTCTCTGTTATTCTGCTGCTGGGTTTTTTGTTTTGTTTTTTAATCTATATGGTTCAATAACTTAATGGAAAGCAAATAGGAAATGTGTTTAATTGATAAAGCTTATGGTTAGAACTTCATTGGTGTTTACAAAAGAGGAAACTTTTTTTTCTTGCTACAGATCCTGGGATAAATACCTCAGATTCTCTGTCGGAGTCTACAGAGATTGAGTACCTGAGGAAGGTGCTTTTTGAGTACATGATGGGACGGGAAACAAAAGTAAGCTTTTCTTTATTTCATGAGTTATTTTACTCCCACAGATAATAATAAAAAAAGAGTTGAACATCCAGACTGACTGAAATCACACAGATGGAAAAAGATGTGATCATACTTAAGTCGTTGCAGTGAATCAAGCAGTGATTCATTGCTGCAGCTGTTGTGACTGGTTAAGATCCAACTGATTGAATTGATGTATGGTTCAACAAATTAAAATTTATGCACAAAAATTAAAACAAATTGCAAAACAGTTTAAAAATAGACACTGCTGGATAGTCACATTGCGTGTTTAATATTTGCCTTTCTGTTTTGCCATATCCACCAGCTTTAATGCATTTTAAGGGATTTTATGTGAAGTTGAATGACAATTATGTGATTTTCAACTTTTCCTACTAAACATTTTAAGTGTGTTGTGCACCCTTTAGTTCTTATAAAAGATTGGCATTTCATTCACGTCTGCATGTATTTAGCGGCACATTTTTGCACATCTTGAGTCTGACATTTCTGCTTATTCTACTTTGAAAACCGCCTCAAGCCCAGTCAGAAGGAGATGTAACAACTCTAGGTGTAGGTTTGGGTCACTGTCATGCTAAAAGACAAAACTCTTCCCCCAGGTCCAAGTCTTTTGCATTTAAGTAGATTTACTTCCCAGAATGCTTCTATGTTAAACTCCATCCATCTTCTCACCTTTCAGTGACAAGAGAGTCACCACAACATGATCGCTGTTCATTTTCCACCACACAGCATTCTGCATCTCCTTCTGAAGCAAATTAGTTCTACTGGATTTCACTTACGGGTACCAGAGTAAAGGGGGATAAATATATGCACTCTACATTTTTCAAATGTAGAGAAAATGTATTTGTAAAACATGGGGTGTGAATACTTTTGCATCTGTGAACATGCTTGCAAATGAAATCGATGACAAACATCACAAATGACCCACATTAAGATTGTATTTAAATTTTTTATGTCAGATCCTGAATAATAATCATTGGTTTCTTGTTAGTTATTTTCTAGTTGACTGTTTTTAACACTTCTAACGATTTGATTTAACTTACAAAACTTAATTGGTTTTAGGACTAAAACCAACAGCGGTGACTCAGGGATATTACTCCGTCACTGCTGTCTAAGGCCATTAACAACACGTCACACATAAACTTGTTTTGATTTTAATCTAGTTTCTGATAATTAACAGTGATCTCTTTAACCATCAGCTCTGTTGACAGGGTCCTAAACTCAGCAGAAGTTTCTCTGCTTCTCAACAAACACAATTTATAGGAACATGGCAGACCTCCCTGTGTGGAGGATGTCCTGCAGGCAGCCTACAAGCACATGCATCCTGCATGACGCAGATTTGCCATTTAGAGCCATGCTGGCCTTGTTTAGAGCTGGTGGTGCGGTTGGGTTCAGACACCGCTGTTTCTGATTATCGCCTGTGTTTATAGGGAAACGCACGCTCTGTGGCAGATGGACCTGAAGTTGATTATAGAGATTATTTTCATTCTTCTTCCTTTGCCTTACTGGGATTTAATTGTTTCAGAGGAACTATAATCTGGTTTTGTGATGTGTCAAAGGTAGCAGTGACTACAATGTGGTGTTTTTAGTGTAATAAAGATCTTTGTCGCTCTTTTCGTCTGCAGACAATGGCCAAAGTGATTACCTCCATGCTCAAGTTTCCTCCAGACCAAGCGCAAAAGGTTTTGGATAAAGAAGACTCCAAACCAATTGTAAGTATCCCATCAGTATAACTTTATTCTGTAGCTCTAATCTGCATTTTTATTGATAATTAATTTCATATTTGCTCCTCCACAGCCATGGCTACGATGAGATTCTGTTTGATTTGGGAACTTTATTATGAACATCTGCTGCTGAAGGGGAAGACTGCCATGGATTATTTAAAGTCCTTCCCGATGTATCATGTCTTTTTATGTGTGCATGTGTGTAAGGTTGTGTGTTTGTGAGCACACTGTAGGACATCAGTGTGTGTGACGAAGTGTGTGTGTGTATGAAAATCTATAAAGTTATGAGGGAATAGAAACACAAATCTTCCATAATCCACTTCTACTTCAAGATTAAGTTAAATTTATGTTTTAAATAATGTTTTGGGGTTATTTTAGGATGTGTTTATATAAAGGCTTGTGCAATAAATAATATCAAACACTAATGCTGACAGTCACTTGATTTATATGTTCCTGTGTAGTTCTTTTGTCTGATTGGCTTCCTCTGTAAAGCTGTAAACGACCCTTTAACTGTGCACTTGTACCACATGAAGACACTGGTCTTTGGACCCGATTTGTTCAATGCAGCATTTTTTATGCTTTCTATTTTGACACTGACTGAGACACTTCAAAACTCCACAAAATGTAAATTGTAAATTAATTAAAGACTGTAACATAGAGCCATGACTTTGCTTTACATTTTGAGGCTAACAAATTAAATCTTCTCTACAAATCAGATTTTGTCCCTTTTTTTCATGTTTTCTAATGTACAGTGGTAGAAATGGCTAATATTAGTGTCTGTTTATATGTTTTTTTTAGCATTCTGACAAAGTAGTATTTAAAAGAAAAAGACGACTGGAACATGGCGATTACAAAAAGTCTGGGTTTATTCTGGGGGGTTTTCCCCCCCCCATTCTTCAGCTAAATTGTTGAAAGGTTTGGACATGAATTCACACCAAGAAGATAAATTCACTATTGTATACAATTCCCTTTATCTATTTGAGATTCAGTAAGTCTGCAGGTGCAGTTTTTCGCTGACAATATTAGAGAAGCAGGGAGTTTCTTCGACCAGATGTTTTTCCATGAACTTGTCAAAACTAGCAGAAGCTGAAAATATTCTACAGTATTAAATGGGTTTTGACAGTTTGACAGAATTACATTTTACTTCAGGTCTGCATGTCTTTACCAGCTAGAGGCTAATGGTTCTTTGAAAATATTAGGTCTGAACTTTAATTAGACCATTCTAACATACATTTTCATCAGAAACATGTTATAATATCTATGAGTTTTTATAATTGTGGTTTTGCCAAAAGGTGAGCATTGAAACTCCGGAACAACATTTTCCTTGTGTCCCTGCTCTGTTTGTTGTCTTCCATGATGCTGTTTGTTCACTAATGTGCTCTAATAAACATTGGAGGCGGTCACTGAACATCTGGATTTATACTCTGATTAAAGTACGCTCCTTATAGATGTCATCTTAAGTGATTGGATTTATTTAGGGGTATTTGAGTGAATATGTCTGTAAAAGGGGACTGTACATATAAAATGCTTTGCAGATCTTTATATATATATATATATATATATATATATATATATAGATATATATCTATATATAGATATATATCTATATCTATATATAGATATATCTATATAGATATATATATCTATATATAGATATATATATCTATATATAGATATATATATCTATATATAGATATATATATCTATATATAGATATGTATATGTACATATATATATATATATATATGTATTATATGTACATATATATAGATATGTATATGTACATATATATATGTAAAAACACACGCACATATATATGTGTGTGTGTGTGTATAATTTTCCTTCACAATAATCTGCTACTTTGTGTTGGTCTATCACATTCAATGAAAAATACTTTAAAGTTTGTGGCTGTAATGTGATGATCTATAAAAAATGTGTAGGGGATTTCATAGATTCAAGCATAAAGAACAGGTGAAACTGAAAGTTCTTCATATTTACTCAAGACATTTTCATAATATGCCTGCTAAAAACTAAATGCCCTTGATTTTATCAGGTAAGCTCTTGAACAAACGCCACTGGGTGCAAAGTGAAGAATGTTTATTGTGTTTTTAGCCTATAGGGGGCGGCAGTAAGCGCTCATTTTTTCTCTTGTTGAGCTTGAACCCCAATAAAGCTCATGGGTGTAATGTGACGCTGTGCGCCTCAAAACCATTCACTTCTTTGTATGACTCCGTCCACAATTAAAAAACACACATTATTTCCCGTCGAAACCTTCACAATAAAGCACCACATTCATCTTAGCAGTTTGGCCAATCAGTTCAGAAACTGACGCTTTTACTTTGATAAATCAAAAACGCCTCTTTATTTCCAGGCTACTTCCTACGGACCTGACTGCTTGCTGCATTTATCAGATCGACAGTGAGCCTGCGAGCAACAACTTCCCCAGACTGACACAGAATGGAGAGAAGCTGACGCACGTTATTTACCGGACCGTTAACTTCCCTCCTCTGGTCTTTGCTTGTGCTACCGCAGAATAAATGAGGCGCTAAACGAAGCAGGAGCATCTTAAAGTTAATTTGCAGCACTTGGAACCAGTGGAGAGCAAAGGATATATTCATACTTTGTGTATTTTTGTAGTTTTTGGACACGTTTACCGCGTTATTACGCACGACGCGCAAAGGGATGGCTCCTCCGCTAAAACACAGAACGAGTGTGCAGCAAAGTTTTTATGTCTTTCTCTCTATTTCGCTGGCTTGTTCTTACAATATTGACTTAGAACATCCTTTGGTGTTTCAAGGACCAAGTTCTAGTTTTTTTGGCTACTCTGTGTTGGAGCATTTTCATGACAACACACGCTGGTAAGTCCCAGAGTTCCTGGAAAATATTTTTATTCTATCTTAATTAAGCATTGGTTTCTTTTTTATATCAAGGCATGTCTTTTAAACCTTATAAAGCCTTATAAAAAATAGAAGACAGTTTGATGTGCTCTATAATTTCAAAAGGTGTGTTCCGTTTCTTTCATCATTTTTTGTGACGAACTGAGTTTGTTTGGCGATGCTCTCACCTCTCTTTATGTGTGCAGGCTAATAGTGGGAGCACCGAAGGCAAACTCTACCTACAGCAGCTCGGTGCGCTCTCCCGGAGCTGTGTTCAAGTGTCGGGTTCACAGTAACCCCGAGCGGCGCTGCACAGAGATGGACCTGGGAAGAGGTCAGTCACCGCAATGCAACCGCTGCTGCGTTTTAGCGCAACATCTCACATTCTCACTGCCGTATCTCTGCAACGCATGATCCTAAATGTAATTCAAGTAAAAACTCCATCTGGTACTATACAGTCCACATATTTCTCTCTCCCTTCTTTATTCGTTGCATGCACTCCTCTCTCAAGCATCTGCTTTGTTTTATCAGAATAACGCTGCCTTATATTCTGCTCTTAACGACCCTCCAGTTTTGTTTTTTAGCTCTCAAAACAAAGGAGTCATGTGTGGAGAACTTCATAAATATTTGGATTAATATGATTTATGGTCCTACTAATATTTTTCAAGCATATGAGCCAAGAAAGTTGCGATTTAGCACTCCCTTCTCCTTATAAAGCCCCCATCATGCTCTATTCTTCTGGTCAAGTCGCAGAGGGTGCACGCATGGCTTTAATATTTGCTCTGCTCTCTGCCAATGTGTAACTAAAACAAAACACAGCAGATAAGCAAAAACAGTCCCAGGGAAACACTTATTAATATGTCAGAACTCTGACCTTCGTGGAAATAACGCAGAAATGACTTAACTGCTATTCTCATTGTTTCTGAAACATTTACTCAACAATGGCAGTAAAGTATTCCCTTGGGAATAAAATAAGGCACACATACTGTGTTGCAAAGGGGCTTAGGTTAATTTAAAATACAAACATGATAGATCAGATTACTCCAATATTAGTTAATACTTTAGAGAACCACTTTTCAATCTAATGACAGTTGTTTTGAGGTTTTAACCAGCTTTGCATTTCCAAACCTTGCGGTAATTGCTTGATATTCATTTTGGATTTAGGTCTTGACTTTGACTAGACCATTCTAACACTTGCATATGCTCTGTTCTAAATCAGTCCTTGGTAACTGTGGCTATGCAATTTGGGTTGTTTTCCTGCTGTTAGCCCACCAACCCAATCTAAAGTTTTCAGTAGCCTCTATCAATTTTTCTTCTACTATTTTCATGTATTTTGTGCCTCTTTTCTGCATCAGTTTAATAAAAAGGCACAAGTTGTAGAGGTGGTAATGTCCAAATTTAGTTTTACACGACACAGTTCACGCTACATGGAGGCCAAAAAAGTTAAACTTTAATTTCTTAACAAAAATTTAAAAAAAAGAAAAAAAAGAAAGTAGTAATATAACAAATTAATACATTCTGGTGCTCCATGTGCTTTTCAGTCTGTTTGATGGACTCTGATGCTCGTCCTTTGGAAGGAAGTAATGAGAACGGATGAAGCCCAAGATGAGAGTGATTCCTCAGAATACATATTTCCTTCCTTTGGTGTGTCATTTATCTCTCCTCCTCACCACCCACTGCAGTTCAAGTAGAAAACCACTTTGTGCAGCAGCAGGTCAAAAGTTTCCCGATTACAGATACAGATGGCGAGCAGGGGGTGGGTAAGATTACTTTAACTTCCTGAGGAAGAAAGGAAGAAGTCTGCTGGTCTTTTCTCTACAAGTGAAACATGTTTATGCTCTATCAGATCAGCTCGAGATGAAAGACCACTTATTATTTTCTTGCTTTTGGAGATATTTAATTTCTGATTACACAATTAATGACACAATTTTCTTAAGTACTGAACCTCTTCCATGTTATCCATTACCAGACCTACTACGATGCGATATGTTTTTTAGTCCTGTTACATGGTGGGTCGGCCATGAACACATCCTTGAGGTCCGCTTCTGTTCAAAACAAGGACGAAGAGGACAATTAAACTCATTCTCACTCTGTGGTCTCCAACTCTTCAAGAGCTGCAGCAATGAAAGTTTCAGACACTTCTGTGCTCCATCACAGTTTAATGAAATGATTAAATCACCTCTTTAATGTGACATCAAATTTATTTTTCCCGCTGTTTGTTTGATTCAGGTGTGCTGAAGCAGCGATTTAACTAAAAGCTGGAGGACTAGCTCTGGTCGACAGGAGTCGGAGAGTTGGAGAGCAATCTGTGCTCGAGAACAGATTAATACTCCATTTTAGTGAAAGTCTGTTGGGAATAATTGATTTGAAGGTAGAGCTAAAATTAGCAATTCAAATTCTAATAAAGCTTTTTCTCTGCTATACATGAATTTGTCTGTGGCTGTTATATAGGACTTTATTTTCACAGAAAATGAAATTGAAGCATGTGTTTTCATGCCTTTGGTTCTAATATGTATTTCAACATTCTGCATATTGTTACACTTCTAATTAAATATATGTTTCTTATTGGAGATACATCACTTGTCAGTATTTCTGAAGTTTGTTTTCAGTTTCAGTTTCTCATCATCACAAAACCTCAGGACAGACTCAGTGGTGATCTGGAGATCATGTCCTTTCTGCTTATCTTCTGAATGCAGTTCTTCATGAGTTTGTAGTCATTCTCATGCTTTAAAATGAATGACTTATCTGATGGGAATTGCATAATGTGAAGTGCCCACAGCACTTTCAACAGACTCAACAATATTTTTAATGGGAACAGTTATTACTTTTAAAGCTAAAACAAATCCCGAATACATAGGTTTTTCAAGTATTAGGAATACAATACATGTTATTCAACTAGGGCTGGTTTTGATTTGCAAATGTGTTTATATTTCTTCAACTTTTTCACATTTTGTCACATTGCAACAACAGATTTCATAATATCATATTTGATAGATCATTTTAATAAGTCATGTTGAGGCAGTTCTTTGCAGCTGCAGCTTTACGAGGGGTGAGTTTCTATTAGCTTTTCACATATTGGAATACATCATCCATCTTTCCTGCACATCTGACCAGCTTTCTTCTCAATCCTGAAGAAAAGCATTCCCACAGAATGATGCTGCTACCACCATGTTTCACTGATGTTGTATGCAGTGTTAGTTTTCCACTTAATGTGTTTGGCACATAGACCAAAATGCTCAATTTTGGTTTCATTTGATTTTCTAATAACCATGCTCTGCTGTCCTTCATTTTCTAGAATAATTCAAATAATTTTTATCTGCATGACTGATTTTCCCATTTTCTCCTCTCTCACTCTTTCCACCAAAGACTAGATGACAAAAGTCTTCACTCTGCTGTGTTGGCCTCAGCCAAGCCCTTCCCTGATTTGTTTAGAGAGACTTCTTTGTCCATTTTATTTGTTGTTTTTGTTGTGCTATTTATTTATTTTGGATATATAAAATGTTTTCCAGTTTCAGCCTTTAGAAATTAAAGTTAATTAAACTTTGAGAGGGCATACATGCATTATTGTATCAACAGAGCTCTGAGTGATGCCTAAAGCCTGTGTTATTTTTTTTTATCATAACTCTCCTGTTCTCTAAAACCTCTGACACCTTCATAGAACAGCTGGTTTTATACTGATATTATATTGCACACAGATGACTGCACTAGGCTTATTTAGTGGAACAAGATATATTAAGGTGATTATTTGTAAGAACAATTTTGTAAGCTTCCTTCCACTTCAATATTGTGAGTAATATTTGGCTAGTATGTCACATAGGTCACCATTTAAAACAGTAAAGTTTGTGTTTGTAATGTGAAGAATCACAGGAAATGTGTTCATATTTTTTGGAAGGCACTGTATTCAGAGTGATGTTGATCAGAAAGTTAAGTATTGCTGTGTTTCGGTGAATTTGACATCGTTGTTTATGGATTTGGCTGAAAGATTTGATGGAAACATCTGTGCAGAGTAGCATTAGTTATTTATGATAGTCTCAAACTGTGAGTCGTGTAAAATCACTTCCACAATCAGACTCGGCTTCTCCCTCCGTCCTGATGACTCAACGTCTGAAAACTGCTCTCTTTGTCTTTCAGGAAACAAACCCAGAGTGTCGTGTGGGAAGACGTGCCAAGGAGACAGAGATGACGAGTGGATGGGGGTCAGCCTGGCCCGCCAGGACCGAGCCAGCGGCAAAATACTGGTGGGCCGAAGTTTCTTCTTCTGCAGCTTATTTAATAGGAACCATGTCTACTCGTAAAGCACAGACCAGATTATGCCCACATCATTGTTACAAATGTTTTACCCCGAACCGCACTGTTAAACCACAGCTGGCCCCAGCATTACTCCCTCGCTTTGGGTAAAAACGCCTCTCTTTCCATCCTCTCAAGCTCCGCCTGGCAAAGATAATAAGAGCGAAGGACTTAAAACAAGTTTTCTTTGTGCTTCCTTGTGTCGGGGAATGTGGAATGATGCCTGGAAATGACTTTTACGTAATTTTGCAAAATTTTCAGTTTTTTTTGGAGTGTTTTAGTCGGTTGTTACTGGCTTGGATGAGGTCAGAGTGGCGTAGATCCTGGACGTGCTTGTTTGCACACAGATCTATAGCGGCTGGCAGAGTTTGTTTAGGCCTCAGCCCGCACAGCGGAGGTCCCAGGCAAGGGGTAGCCTTTCATTAAATATTAACCCCTGTCTCCTGCTAAGAGCAGTCAGTAGAAATGGGGGTTTCTTATTAGTACTGCCAACGTGGAAGCATTCCTGACAGGTGAATACTTTGGAAAAACTTGTTGCTGGCTGATTTGAACAGAAATCAAAAACAAATCCTGTCAGAGACGGAGTTCAGCTTGCTTTTGATCTCTAGAGCCTCCATTGTTTGGTCCAGTTTCCAGAGGAATGCTCTGGTTTCGAACCTTCGCTTCGCCAGCCTGTCAGTCAAAAACTCGACAGGTCTTGGACGTGGGACTGGCGTTGAGTAACTGAAAAATCCCTTTAGGCGCACTCTCTCGCAGTTCTGACAGCATTGCGATGAAACAGAGGAGGGGGCTCTGTAAAAGCCACGTGTTGCCGTGCCTCTCCAAAAGCAAGGACGTTTTTCTCTTTTTTTTTAATCTCACCCGAGCACACTCAGGAGAGAAAAAAAAACGGCTGCTTGGCAGATGTGTACAGCAGTGATTTCATCCGGGCGAGCTTTCAGTGAAAGCTTTGTTTGTGACGATGGAGCTTTTTAAAACAGGAACATCGCAACCCTTATATTATTTGTCCCAAAAGTGATCTGAGTTATCTCTGATTTTACTAAAAAAAGGACAGAAATGCTACATTTTCCCACCGGTGAAGTTGTACTTTAAAAGTTTAAAGCATGTTTCTCAACATTGCATCTTGTTCCCAGAGAGTCATCTGATGCTGTGTTTATGTCTGCAGGCTGCAGAGATCTGGTGTCTGAATGACTGTGTGTGTGTTTCTGTGGGGAAGCAAGGGAGGGATGTTGGTTTCTCTTTATTGGGAGAGGGGAATTAAACGTACTTTGTCTGCACAGAGGTTTCCAGGACTGTCCCCAGGAGCCCACCATCGATCCCCAGGGGGACTAAATTATTACCACATTTGCGCATGCATGCAGCCAATTTCCAAAATCCAGACACGATTATCCTGTTTGGTTATGGATTTGTGGAATGTCTCATTTTAGAAAAAGAACAGCAAAATATTATTGCAGTATTGCTCAATGTCACCCAACAAAACAAGCTCCCTATTTGGAGGTCGTTCTCTTGTCTTTTTGATCTGGTTCTTGTTCCTGCCTGTTTGACCTCATGGTTTCTCCGGTTTGTTGTTTTGCAATAAAAGCATAAATGTTGATGAGAAAATACATCTTGGCAACACAGATCTTGGTCTGCAGTAGAGATATTCACACCACAGACCATGGCTGTTATAGCATGGTCGGGGGCTTATGGACGGCCTTTAATTTCCCCTCCCTCTCACTGACGATCATCGGACGGCCGCAGAGACGCATTGACTCCAGCTCAGTGAGAAGGAAGCTGCTGGGGTGATTAGCGCGGTGGAAGGAGGCCTGAAGTTCTCGTGTTGTTGCTGAATGAGGTTATCTCTCTTTCCTCTCGCAGGCTTGTGCTCACCGCTGGAAAAACGTCTACTACGACTCAGAGCACATCCTTCCACATGGGTATTGCGCCATCATCCCCCCGACACTGCAGGGAACAACAAAGCCGCTCATCCCATGTTATGAAGGTACACAAAGCAGAGCTTCACAATATTTGCAAATGAAAATGGATGAAAATTGTGGCACCACCATGTTTGGTAATAGGAAAGAGCATATGTAGATTAAATTGGATTACTTCTATAGTAGGGTTTAGATTGGGCCCAAAAAGTGTCCGACCTGACTAATTAGGTTTAAATTAAACCCAAAATATGATTTTAAGTAAGATTTTTCTACTTTTGTCATTAGAGCACTGTTTCAATGAGCATTTTTTAGCTTTTGTTTAACATCTTCCAGGTTTTTCTTGTCGCTTTTTGTAACTGCAGTGAGTCAAGTCCAAAAAATCTGGGATGTGTTGTTACTGCACTTGTTACATTCTGATGCACTTCTGCATCCTACTTACTTTCTCTATTACCTTTGCCAGTTAAACTGTCCACTAATCTATTTACACTACAATAAGCAGATCAACACATTTTTTTTTTTGTATTCACCATTGGGTTTCTATGTACTGAATGTATTTCAGTAAATACTTCTGACCCGGCCTGAAATTCAGTCAGGGTGAAATTCAGATCATAAATCTAAACTTTATTCTGGTTGTTATTAAGAGGTATTAGACAAAAATGGGTTGCATAAATATGTCACATCACACTTTTTATATTTTATTTGTGAAAAAAAATCAGAAAACTGTGTATCATTTTTCTCAGTTTGCTCTACTTTGTGTTGGTTTTTCATGTTAAATCTCAATAAAATACATCACAGTTTGTGGTTTTATTGTGACAAAATGAAGTATGAATGTTTTTACAAGACACTGAAAGCTTGGACTGTCTGATAGAAATGTGTCAAGCTTATTTTCATTTCAGGCCAAATCAAGATGTGCTAAAAAGTCCTGATAAAAATAATAAATAAAGCTGAAGTACTTTTAACAATGTTGCAATTTGGCACTGTGCAAATAACACATTTGATTTGAGTCATAAAAAATATTTAAGCATGCAACCATTATCTTGATGGTTTTATTATGTGGCCTTCTAGTTTCCAAATGGCCACATAAATGACTACGGCGGACCAGATATTGCCCACAGGCCTTGAGTTTGACATGTGTGGTCTAAAAAGTTTCTCTTTAAAAACAGAAACAAATTGCCTGGATAATTAAAAATGCTAAGTCTGATTGTACATGGCTGCCGCCCGCATATTTCTGAGATTTCCTGACCTCAGTAACTTTTCTTGGGATACCTCAGGTCCCACCTCGGCTCACTGTTATTCATCACGGTGCGTTATCTCAACGGCTGGCCTCATCACCGGGGAGGCCGATCTCTCCCTCCGGCCTGTAATTGGTGTTCTGGCTTGAGCAGCTGGTAGGGAGCAAGCATCAATCTGTCTCCCTGCAGTCCAAAAAGACTTCTACTCACTGAAACACTTCTCGGCAAAGGTGCAATACAAGCAATGACTTCGGCTTGGTTTCCCAGAAGTTCCGTGAATTTGAAAAAAGATTTTGATTATAATAAATCAAATCTATTTTCTCCTTGATTGTTCTTTTTTTATACACATGTGGTAAAACAAGGAATGTCCACCCTAGAATAACTTGAATTAAGTCGTGCCAAAATGTTGCTGGTATAATTTCGTAGGTGATGTATTGAGATATATACCAAATTCCGCTTCGCACCATAATTGTGCTCTCAGGTCAGAATTATACTTCCTTTCCTTCTTTTCACTGCCAGCAGTTTGACACACAGAGCATGCAACTGTATTTACAGTGCATTTTCCTTAAATCCAAGCTCAATATTTTTGTAACCTAAGAGCAAAGGCCCCCTTTTCCCTTTCCAAGTAAGAGGTCGTTTTGTTAAAAGTGAAGCTGCAGCCCTTCCTTCAGTCTGTTCTGTGCCGCTGGATTCCTCTTGGATTGGACTTTGACTAGCTCCATATGGAATGCAGGAAAAAAACAGCAGTAAGCGCTGGCTCGAGCAAACAGCAAAATAATTTGTGGTTTGTTTTTTCTTGCAGACTATAAGCAGAAGTATGGGGAAGAGCACGGCTCGTGCCAAGCTGGGATAGCGGGAGTTTTCACAGAGGTCAGTAGCAGTTCTTCTTCGTCCTCATATTTAATCCCTTGTTTCTGCTCATGTAATAGAAAGATGTCATTGCCTTCCTGCCTCTGAAACGTCATCAGTCAGCTGATTCTTTGACAAATAAAAAGTTTAAGATGTACTTTTCAGATAGAAACAGAACATCAAAATGTCTGATTGTCATATGAAATGTGATCTTCATCTTGAATCACATTTACTACTAAGAAATAGTTCAAATTAATCAAAAGTCAAACTTTTCTTCAGATTGTGGTTTTATTTGTAAATGTATACATCTCGTCTCTTCAGTTTAATATTCCAATTACTAAAATGTTTTCTAAGGAGTCAAATCCACACATGAGTGTAAGTATACCTCCTAATCGAAAACTAAAACCTCAGTTGTTTCACAATATGACGTGATAAGTGATGTTTGGTGACTATAGAGATAATTTGTCATCACACGCTCAGTCTCAGTAAAGTATAACTTGTCAGATTTATGCTTTATAGTCTGTCTTTTCCCTTAAAAATGAGCGATACTACTTCTGTAGGTCCAGTTTTATAGCCATCATTTTGATTTTCAGCATCAAGTTCTTTTGCTTCACTCAAAGTGAAGTCGGAGTCAAACAAAATATCTTCTACCAGTCAAGAGCAACAACAGCAGCATTAAATACCGCCTTCTTCTTCTTCTTCTTCTTCTTCTTCATCATCATCTTTTTACACACAAAAATGATACAAATTCATCTGACTTATATTTGCCATGTCCAGCTCATATAGTCTGGATTTGATTTTGGTCTCAATGTGCAAACCTGGTTTTGACAAGGTGTCATTTTAAGTTACCAGTTAAAGACAATGTGTTAGGTTTTGCAGTTTTGACATGAAAGTTCATTGCAGGTTGACTGGTTTGTTAGTCAGGCTACCTGCTCTAATCGTTCAGTCTGCAATCTGTAACCACCTGTACTTTTGGGGCCGATCCTTTTGTTTCCACATGAACTAAAATATTAACATAAGCTCTATTTGTATTAAATTTAAGCTTGAAAAAATTGTAGTAACAATTTTTAAGCTGCACAGCTTATCATGCAGTTCCATGATACTGTCTAGAGCCAGAGAAAAGTCCAATCAAGTTGTCATTTCTCTAACATCTCACTAAAACTACTTTAAATTCCAGGAAAAGTAGAACAGAACATTTTTGTGGTTTTGAAGCCGTAACTTTTTAAAACATTGTTATACTTTATTACTCTGAACCGTTCCATACATAATTCACAAAATAAACTCTGTTTTGTAATTAAATACTCTTTGTAGCCCTCGTGTAACATAGGATTGGTATTTGGATAACTGATCTCTTTTAGTATTTTGAATTTTTAATTTATGCACCAGATTGCCCCTCGTGATCGTCCTTACTGTGCATTTTTTCTTCTCAAAGGAGTCTTTTCTTAACAAAAACTTCAAGGCATCTTTATTCTTCCTGTGCTCTTTGTTGACTTTAACTCTGGTATTCCAAGGATAGTTATCAGGGACATCTTCCATGGTGAACAGAACGGGATTTTTTTTCGCATTTGTTTAAGAAGTCAAATGATGTGGAAAATACAAATTCTCCAGTTGGATTTGCACGAGTGTTTATATCAAAGCCACAGACGCTGAACTGATTAACTGCTGATAAGTGTTAGCTTATGTTTCCACATTGAGCGACAGTAGGAAAGGCTGTGGCTGGTGTGCTTCCATGAGATAAATGGTTAAAAAAGCAGGACCATCCTCTGAAGCTTACATGACATCATCCCTGGATGCGGAGAAGCCTTTTGTATACATCTGGTGTCAAAAACATTTTCTCTGTTTGGTCAGTGAAATACAACAGTAAACAGAGAAATTAAGTTTTGAAACGTTTTTAGAAAATACATTTATTGGCAAAATTAGGTTTACAGCTTGTATATGCAACAAGTTTAAACTTGTTTGTTTTCCGTACAATCACATTAAAATACTTTCCTGATGTTAGCATGTGTGCCATGTGCTGCAAACTATTTTCTATCTCTCAGGTTACCTCGACATCCAGTTTAGACCCACAGTAATGTGCCGTGGACCTGAAGTAACCTTCAAGCAGAAATGACTTGACTCAAATGAGGTTTGAGAAGACAAGCAAGACATTTCATAAGAAAAAATTTTATAAGAAGAAATGATAATGATATTTCAAATGAATAATTAGAAAATTGGCATGGAAATCAGATGAAAAAAAGATTCCCATGCCTATTTGTGCACACTGATGTTTAATTCTATTTAATAATGATAAAATTCTGAGAAATATAAGTAACCTGTTTGACATTTTATTTAAGATGTAAAATAAGCAAAGTACGACAGTTAGCTGAAGGGTTAATAGAGAAATTAAAAATGTTAAGACTGCATGTGGAATCTGAGAAAAAATTTTAAAATAGATATAGGAGCAAACATGAGTTAAAAGTTTGTACTGGTTTAAGCCAGTTTAAAGTAGTATTTTGTGCTAAAATTTTGTGCTGAAAATTTTGTGCTAAAAATAAGAATCTCTAATTTGTTGTGGGAGATGTTCTAAATCGCCTCTTGTGAAAGCTGTACACAGACCCAGCCAACAGACGTAGAAAAACAAAGATGGAAACTTGAGACATTATCAGGCCACCTTTTTTTCCATGGTTGGAGACTGTCAGAGAGGATCTGGTAAACCATTTGAACACCCCCCCCTACCTTCGAAAGAATGTGAAGAATTGAAAGAAAAGGCTTCCAACTGTTCAGGTTTTATCCTTGTCTGAACTTTTGCTCCGTATGCCTGGTGGTGCCCAGATGTTTGACGCCACAGCACAGGAACGGCATACTGCTGAGTAAGGTCCTGACTGTGTTGTTTAGTTTGTTTGTTCAAAGGAAGCGTTCCTGGTGCTAAATCCACATTCCCCGGTGTAACTGACAGGCCTAATAACCAAGGGATGCAGCATTTTCCTGGAGTGTTTTTAATCAAAGGGAGTATCTCAACTGATGCCCCTCTCATTTAACAAGTTTCTCTTACTCCTTAATTCCATCAATTAATGGCTTCTCTTGGCACGTGACGTGTTTATAAGCAGATAGCACAAACCAGTCTGTGGTCACTGGTTAACCAGACATCCACCCGGCAGTGTTTTTCCTTTCCTTTCTCTGTTTTTATAGTAGGTTTCCACAGTTACATGTATTTGCTGTTTCATGCTCAGGAGCTGGTGGTGATGGGGGCGCCGGGGTCGTACTACTGGACCGGGACGGTTAAGGTGTACAACATGACTTCTGACACCTACTACAGCCCGAACAAAGACAGCATTGACTCACACAGATACAGCTACCTTGGTGAGAGCCACTTGCGTAAAAGATTTAATGGCATTTTTAGCTTCCAGTAATGCATTTGAATTGTTTTTTTTTTGTTTTGTTTTGTTTTTGTAGGTATAATGACTACTCAGCAAATCTCTTCACTAACAGTTGAATAATGTTTAAAAGTTAGAATTTGATGCACAGATTGGAGTTTATAGTGTTTTGTTTTTGGTCATTCACATAGAATTAAAATGATAGAAACATGCTCAGATATATCTAGACCCCACTAATACTTGGACAATTGTCCCTGAGCAAGGTTTATTAAAGCCACACAATTTTCTATGTGGTTCTGATTTTATTTTATCCAGACATTTGCCCACTCTCCTGTCAGATGAGCTCATTTAAATGTATTTGTTTACTGACATTGAACCTTGTTTGTAAGCACAATCCATATATTTTCAACAGAAACTTAATGTTTGTCTGTTTACCAATCTCTTTCTTTGGGGTTACACAAAACTGAGTCTGCAATTTAACTTTCATCCAGAAGGTATTTGGGTTTTCCTCATGTATTTCAGCATCTTGTAGCTTATGCTATTAACCCTTGGTGGCTCTTGGGTTGTTCTCAAAATCCTGACCAATAACTTCCATCTAACAAATGGTTAAAACCTGGTCATGATTGGGTGTTCCAGTTGGACTTTAATCCCAAACACACATCAAAACTAGTTTAGGAATGAATAAATCAGGGTTATTTTCGAATGTATTTTTATAATATTAAAGGCCTAAAATTTGAGTCAGTGTGAGGTGCTGTTTCAAATTTAATAGGAAAAGTGGTTAAATGTTCCTCCAGAAATATTGTAGAGCCTTGTGAATGGCTTCTTAAAGTGTGCGGTTTCAGTGTGAGTTGCTGGTGTTTAGCATGGACTCCTCACAGCTACAATAAAATGATTAATTCATTGTCTGTGTCTCCAGGCTATGCTGTGACTGCTGGGCACTTCTCCTCTCCTAATGCGATAGATGTAGCTACCGGGGCACCGCAGCACAACCGTGTTGGAAAGGTATGGACTTTACTTTACCACCTTTGTGCTCTAGTCTCATTTTGCCGCTAAGCTAATTTTGTTTCACTCACGCACAGGTTTACATTTTCAAACTTGAAGCTGGGTCCTTGGTGAAGAGTTTTCAAGCCTCAGGGAAAATGGTATGTACCTAGATCTCTTTTAAAGATTTCAGAACATCTTTTTTGTATTCATTGTGCATATTTTTTTAAGTTGTACACTTGTGTTACTCTGTTTTCTCACAACAGAAACAATGTAAACACATTTGTTTATCTGCTTTAGGATCTTGTAACTGGCTCTTCAGATACAATGCAGACCCACTACTATAATTGCTTTGTTGTTAGAGCCACATAGTTTATGTCTGTGTTAGTGTTTAGGCAGAAACATGCTGGCCACAAGCCAAAACTTGGGAGGTTTTTATACAGTTACAACAAAATCATGATCACCGTAAAAGCATTTGTTTTCAGATGATTGGTGTGTGAGTTATAGAGATATAAAAGCAAAAGTTATAGAGAGTATGATGTGTTTCATTTATATGCACTGAGGAACTGCCTGTGATCTGACCCATTGCTCTGTGGCTCAACTTGGTTCCAGATGGGCTCTTACTTTGGCTCCTCATTGTGTGCAGTTGATCTGAACCAGGACGGCCTGTCGGACCTGCTGGTGGGGGCACCCATGCACAGCCAGCTCCGGGACGAGGGCCAGGTGTCTGTGTACCTCAGCAGGGGCAATGTAAGTGGGATATGGCTCAGCAGAAATGAACACAGTACCGTCACTAGCAAACTGGTCTCACTGAAACATGTCTCGTTTTTGCCTTTAATCCAAATGTTTGGATTTGCTTTTGTTCTTGCAGTGGGGTAGTTTACTTTTATTATGGGGTTTGAATAAGAGTGTGATCTACTTTGGTTACTACATCTTTCAGGGGGTGATGGAGGAGAGTGCAGTTTTGACTGGCGACAGTGCTTTCAATGCACACTTCGGAGAGGCCATTGCATCAATTGGAGACATCGATGACGATGGTTATCAAGGTTTGTCCAATCCTCCCATCCATCCAGTTATATCCAACACTATGGGGAAGGAACTTGTTCTTTTGGTCAATACCCAGAGCTTATGACCACATTTAAAGGTCGGAACATAAATCAACAGGTAAATCGAGAGTCTCACCTTTCAACCAAGAGCAAACACTGCACTCTTTTCTGGCTCTAGACCATGGTATTGATTTTGGAGGTTCTGACTTTCATCCCAACTGCTTCGTATTCAGTTACACAATGCTGGAGATCATTGCCTGACCCGACCCTGAGGCCACCAAAATGGATCCCCCCAACACCTAGAAATTCTGTCTATAAAGGTTACGAATAGAATTGGTGACAACCTCGATAGAATCCAAATTTCACCAGAAACAAGCCAGACTTACTGAAATGTAAACCAAACTCTGGTACCGGTCATGTATTTGGACGGTACATGACCGTACCGTCCATGTACCGTGGACGGTACATGGACGGTACGCAAAAATATGATCAACACAAAAATATGATCAACTGTGCCTTCTAGGAATAGTTGTACTTCTAAGAGAACTTCTACTGAACTTTTTCACATTTTGTTATATGGCAACCTCAAGCTTGTCCACGACCTCCAACTCAACATTTACACTAGTACATAAAAATAGCTGCAAATGGTTGCCCAACTATACAATGGTACACCTTTGAAAACCAGAAGTAGAGCTTGCTGGACAACCAACAAGAATACAGCAAGCTGTTTTAAAATTGTAAGTCCACAAAACGCTTGTCTTTTCCAGTAGCCACTGTCATTGCCAATGATTTTTTTTTTTTTTTTTTGTGAAGTGCTTTGAGACAACAATTGCAATGATTTGTGATTTGGTGCTATATAAACAAGCTAAATTGAATTGAATTGTACAAACTAGCTGACCAAATGTGCTGGAGCATTTGTACAATTGGGAAAGTTTTGAAATGTCTCTTTTTCTTCACACCAAAAAACATGAACTCATTACAAAACCCATTGGGATGATTTTGAAGCAATTGAGACCCAAATGAGAGCAAGCACAAAAACAATGAAATGTGTGAATTTTGCATGATATATTCTCTTGCATCTGTTTTCCAATGATAATGAGGAAATGTAATTATTTAGGTATGAAAAGCTGATATAGATAGACCCAGAAAGTCTTGTAGCTGTCACTGTAGTAAAGATGGTACTAAAACAAACGTTCTTTTCCTTCCACTTCACAATTATTGAGTTGTTTTTGTTGGTCTACTACACAAAATCTCAATAAAACATTTGATCATGGTTCATGGTAATCCTTTGACAAAAGTGACAATAGTTCAAGTAAAATGCTTTTGTGAGACTCAACAAATCTTCAGGTCATCTTTAGTTGCTTTTAAAAGCCATCCACCATTGCAACCCCTTGAATTTAACTCAGAGTGACATTACTCTGTAGTTCATTATCACAGCATTGTTGGTTGACATGTTAAGTAGGTGCAGTAAAACCAGTCATTTTCACAGATATTTTATATAAATTACCCCGAACGTTTTCAGTCCGCTGATTTTTCTCACCCTTCTGTGCACTCATCCACGCTTAGCCACATACTGTTACGCTGTTTGTTTTCTTGGCACTTGCTCGGTTTGGCTACAAAAGAACTCTGCTTGGCATCCATCGCTCGCTCACGGCTGGAAGCTTCTGCCTGGTTTCATCTCTGTGTGAGATATGCCTCAAGGCTTGCAGCCTGGCACCAGCGGGTGTGTTTGTGCACAGCGAAAGATGGCAGCTGGGAATTATAACTCATCCTGTAACTCATCACTCTCACATTGTGGGAAAGAGCCAGATGTGCTTGTTGACTGACAGATAATTATTTACAACTTAACTGCTGCCATTTAATTTTAAAGAGCTACCGTAAAACCATTGCCAACAGGGTTTAATTTCGTCTCCATACACTAAATTAGCTTTTGTGTAATTCTCTTCTTCTATTTCTGCCTGGTACGCAGCACCAATTTGTATGGAAGTGTTTTGGTTTATAAGAGGAACTCGAAATATGGACTTTCTGCTAAAATAAGCTGATGAGAGCATTTCAGTGAATTTGCCAGAACTTAATAGCCTTGTTTCCACGTTCTCAGGGGTCGCACAAGTTTTATAGTCCCTAAGAGTGCTTAATTGTCTATTACGAGTTTGACTTTTTTAAAGCTTGTTTCCCCTGCACATGCCAGCTAAATGTAAACAGGGGGTTAATGAAATATTTTTACATTCACAAACACATAAACTGTTTCATCAAGCCCCAATTACAAGGGTCAACTTTTAACATAACTTTCTCCCTATTTGTCTCCTCAGATGTTGCCATAGGAGCACCTAAAGAGGATGACTATGGTGGAGCTGTGTATATCTACCATGGAGACGCCACAGGAATCAGCAGAAAATACTCAATGGTAAATAGATTTGATTCTCACATGACGTAATACTATCATCTAATCGTTTTTTTCTTGTTTCTACATTTCTGTGTTTTTATGACTTTAGTCATGCACACTTTGAACTATTCTGATTAGGACCATATGGCTGCCTTTGATTGCTTGTTAGTAGCTGAGTGATGAATGGTGACTTTGCAGGTGGTAGTTTAGCCTCAGGATTACATGTTAGACCCACACAGCTCCTGAAAAATGAGGAGAACTCATTCCTTTTGACCACATTTGGAAGGCTAAATTCATCTTTAAACCAAGATTTTTGTCTTTTTGTACACCATTGCCTCTACGGGGGAGGCAATAGTGTATTTTTTGTGTTTTGTGCTTTCAAGTCATAAGGTGTAATCCTTTTACTAATTCAGGATCTTTGTTTTAAAAGAATCCCCCCTGCCTCCTTCCTAAAAATGCTTCCTGAAGTACCTCCTCTGCCTCTTTTAATTACAAGAAAAATCTGGGTTACTAAAACTTTTCACCAAACCACTTACACATCTTTTCCACCTTCGCAACTTGATTATTTCAAATTGTGCAGAGCTTCTCAAAACTATCAACGTCAAGATTATTCCCGTATAAACACAAACTTTAATGTTTTTTATTTAATAGACCAAAACAAAGTAATGGATATTTGTTAAATTGCAGGAAAATAAAAAGCTGAATAGTTTGGTATGCATTTGTTTGTTATGTGTGCCCCCAGGTTAAATTTATTCATCCAACTCCAGTTTCAGTAAACTGACTACCTTTTTTTTTTTTGATGTCAGCATAAATTAATTCTCTAAAGATTTCAAATGTTTATTAGATAACATTAAAATAGCCAACATAATTCTCAAGGAGTTGCAGAGCTCTCGGGTAATTATTAATTGATCCCTCCATAAATCAAGTAATGAAAGCTATGAAGCTATCAATTTCCTGTTTTTTCCAAGCCATGTAGATCACACAGCAAATATGTGAAAACATTTTCATTGGTCAGATGAGACCAAAATTGACCTTTACATGTTTCTCTGAGCACACCAATGAAGAAGAAAACCTGCTTCCAGCTTTACACTGGAGTGGATTTGAATTTTCCAGTTGGACAAAGAACCTAAACATATAACCAGAGTTTCAAAAGAATGGTTTATGCTGATGTTTCTCACTGCTCTGCATGATTCAGATGGTTCCCTGCTTCAACACACCCAATTCAGATGACCACAGTTCAGAACAAAACATCACAATCAGGTGTACTGAAGCAATGAGACACCTAAAACACATTGTATGCTTGGGAAACAATGATTTTTAGATTAAACCATATTCATATGTTATGAAGACCTAGTCAAATCCAGACTTATAAATTACGTCATTGAACTTCGTCCAATCAGACTGTGCTTGAGCTATTTTGCAAAGAGGAATAAACAAAACGTTCAGTCTCTAAATATGGAAAGAGAATTGCGCCAGGTTCTACAAAGTGTTGCACAAGTGGACTAAATCCAAATGCACACCGAATTTTCACCGTTATTTGGAAAAATCATGTGTGTTGGTCATAAAATCCCAATAAAACACATGGACTTTTCTTCTGTGTATGAATATAATTGCCTCTGTTGCAATCTTTGTCTTTCTTTGTTTCTTGAACATTAATGTGGGAGCTTTCATTTCTGAAAAACCTACTGAAAACATATGAAGCTCTGTAAGTATGTTGGTAAGTATGCTGGTAAACATGGTGTTATTTAAAAGCTGGCATAATTTGTTTCAGAAACTATCTGGGCGCAGCATCAGCCCCGGGCTGCAGATGTTTGGCCAGTCCATCTCTGGTAAAGTGGACATGGATGGAAATGGATATGCAGGTAAAGCTTCCCCATCCACAGATAGAAAAACAAAAATGAAACGCATCAGTTTCTTGTTTTTCTGTTTAACAGTTGTAGTTTCTTGGACTCAACAATAGCATATTTCCGCCCCGTGACTGACAGAAGCATGTTGTTTACTACATTCCATTGCTAGATAGTCTGAGCCTGCATGACGTTGGAAGGCCTTGGTTTGTGCATTGTTTTAGAATTTGCAGGTGTAAACACTGCTGATGTTGCATTAGTGTCGTGTCTTCTTAATGGTTATTCAAAATCTATCATGTCTTTGCTGCAGATGTCACCATTGGAGCTTTCATGGCAGACAGTGTGGTTCTGCTGAGGTGAGTTCTCTACCTATGAAAGCCTAAATAGTGATTCTTTCTCTTCCTCTTTAAATGAAGGGTTTCTCCCACATGGTGTTTCTGTCTGGGTTTGTGTGGTCGCAGGTCGCGGCCTGTCATTACAGTGGATGTCTCCATCTTCCTGCCCGTCTCCATCAACATCTCTGTGCCGCAGTGCCACGAAGGTCACCAGAACCTGAACTGCTTCAACATCACCGTCTGCATGCGCTTCAGGGGGAGAGAGGTACCTGGAGAAATAGGTGAATAACGCTGATGAAAGGGAAAAGATGGAAAAAGTTTTAAAATTAGTTAAAATGAGCTGATTATGATACGATGTTTAAGTTAGATAAAGCAGGCAACAAGAGGTTAAAGAAACCCATCCATCCATCATCATAAATTCAGGATAGTTAGCACAGCCACTGATGACAGCGGATAAACTGTTTTCCTGTAACGGTAAGTTGTTTTTCTGCCATTAGCATATTTTAGGAGCGAGTTGATGAAAGCCCTAAGATGTTCGTCCTGGCTCTGATCGGTTGTTTTTGATCGGGAACGGTGCATTTCTTCAGACAGTAACAGGGAGAAGGTGCAGGAGACTGATTTTTTTCAGAGTTATATTTAAGACTTATTAATCTGGCTTAGTTACAATAATTATTGTTAGCACTTCAAATGCTTTGAAAAGTCATTATTAAATATGAAATTCAATGTTCTACAACAAACATAAAGTAACCAAATGTTACTTTATGTATAAAAAAAAAGTACTTTATAAGTAAAATTTCATTACGTAAATGTAATTAAATGTAACATCGTAATGAAATCTGTTTTGTAAGGTGTAGCAGAAAGGGGAGTTTGCCTTGAAAATCACTTCATTTAAGACTAAGTTACTTGCCTATGGCTGACTTTGACTTTGCCCAGTGTTTGTACCGATCAACCTTTTGCTTACATGTTCTTGGGTGTGCCTGATGACAGCTGAGATGCAGTCGTGTTCTAGTGTTTGGGTGTGGTCACTCACAGCCTCCCCCAAGGGGAGCAGCAGCCCTTTGGTTGCATAATGACACTGTCCTGGCTGGACAGGAGAAAGAAAGCCTCTCTGTTTACCCATCTGGCCGTCACCATGGAAAGTGAAGCACTGTGTGCTTGGTGACTCCCAGAGTGAAACCTTCCTGCGCCTCCTCTGGAATGAGCTCATGGCATTCGCTCTGTTGGATAACGGAAACAGAAAGCTTAGTTTGGTCCAAATTGGGTGTGTTTACTACCCCTCCCACTGTTTTACCAGTATGACACCCCCATGGGAAAATTACTGCAGAATGAGGCTTATTCATTGAGAGAAACAGTTTCTAAAAGGCCAAAGGTCCATATATGGTTTTCCCAGAAAAAATTAGCAACGTTTTACATCATTCTCATGATTTCAACCCTTCAAATAGGTCTCATGTTGCTCCTCCTGTATGCAAGGGATGGAAACAGCAGCCTGCAAAAGTATACAAAATAGCTCAAAATTGTAAAGCTGAATGGAAATATCCCTAGATCAAATCTAGGGTGATGTTATTTGAAAAGTATGAGTGTTTTTAAAGAACAATAGTCAACAAACAGCATTATGAAGACCATGGGACACAGCAGGTCAGGGATAAAGTTGTTGAGAAGTTTAAAGCATTACATTAAATATTACACCTCATAAAAAAATGGAAAGTGCATGGCACAACAACAAACCCCCCAACCTCCCCGAAGCCCCTTTCCTCTCCCCCACCCAAAGAAATCACCTTCACTCCAAGCGGACAGCCTGAGCAAGGAAGCATGGTTACTTTGGAGAAGTTGCACTAAAAAAGTTTAAGATAGGAAAAGTACTGGCCTTGCACCTGCCAAATTTTGCTTTTATGGAATAGCCTCATAAAGGAAAGAATTGTTAAAAGAAAGCCACAAAATGTCCTGTTTGCACTTTGTAAGGGACACAGAAAACCTGAGGAAAACCACAAAAATCTTGCCAAGTATTTTAGGTCTAGTTTCTGGTGCAAATATCTGTACACTTAAATTAGGACAAAACTAAATTACAAGGTCATTTTCAGCAAAATACAGGAGCTTGTAAATAATGCTTTAATATTGATTTAAAAAGTATTAGTTGCACTGAAAGATTATTTCACTAAAGGGAAAAATTTATTGTAATACATGAAATACTCTGTCAGTGAAGCTAGTACTTCTTTATAAATCAATATTAATTCATTATTTACTTCAAACAAGCTGAAAAGTTAGTTTTGTCTTATTTAAACAGGACTACAATATTTGAACAAAGTTGATTTTTGTGCTTTTGCAGTGACTGTCATGATGAAACTAAAATCAAACTTTTTGGTTCATATGGATAATCTTGCATATTGGAGAAATTTATTCTGTGCGTCACCCTGAACACACCATCCCTGCTGTGAAACAAGGTTGTGGCAGCATCATGATGTGGATTGTAGCCTGTATTTGTAATGTAACAAGATGTGGAGGAGGATATCAATCCATTCTTTTTCACTGTAAGAACATTTCAGTTCTTCTCCAGCAGCTGGGGAATCGCTGTTCTGAACTATTTCTAATAAAAACTGTAACTTGGCTATAACTCATATTGTTATCTGCCGTGTTTATTAAAGAACTATGATAAACTGCTTTAAACAAACTGAAATATTGCTCCTGTTTTTGTTTTGCGAGCAGCAGTCATCCTCTTACATTAAAGCTCTACATGATGATTTGACCAAAAATGTTTCCGTCTTCCCCTATTTTGTTTAATTTGCTTCCAATAAGCAATAATTTACTTTTTCCCATGTTCTGCTGGCAATGAGCAGAAAACCAAACTATGCATATTTAAAGTGTTTCCCAGGACTGTACTCGATATACTCAACTAGCAAGTTTTTTAAGCTAACGTTATGTGTGACTGTGCTTCTGCCATTTCTCAGAGTTGTTGTACAACCTGACCGCTGATGTGGATAAGCGACAGAAAAGCCAGCCTTCCAGGATTTATTTCACTCAAGCTGGAACTCAGATCAGCCAAATGAACCAGCAGCTGAGCCTGGAAATCAACAGAGAGAAGTGCCAGCGCTATACTGCCTATGTTAAGGTATGCTTAGGTTGTGCTTAACCTTTACCCAGCTGATGTCTCACCTGCTTCTACTTTACCCTGACAGCTCCCCTGGAATTGAATTGGAATATGAGAGCGTTTATTTAATTAAACAGGTTTTTTTGGATGGAGTTTTTAGAGCTGTTGGTTATATCCAGATGTTTCTTGTGAGTGAAACAGGGTAAAATACACGCATAAACTGGGAAAAACAGCATTACTCATGGTGTTTGGAGAATTTACTGCCGCATAGAAGTAGTCATGTGCTGAGCAGCTATTTGTGTCGCCCTGCTGGGTTGGGTTAAAGGTAGCAGTCAGGAGCTTGATGATCCCTGAAACCATGCATCTCAAGTGTGTGCCTGGAGAAACAGGAAACAGACTCTCCTTTGTCATTGCATAGTCTTGCTATTGTGTTTTTCTATGACTTAGTCTTGTGGCTACACGGAGAGTCCGCATCCTAAGGGCATCATCCATGTATCAGCTCCTTTGGTACGAGGCCTGTAAATTTCACTGCCGTTACTAATGGGGGTCTTCAGGCAGAGCCCCCAGCTGAGCGGGGCTGTCATTACTGCTCTCTCATCTCATTCTTCAACCGTTCTGGCTGCTTAAACCAGCTCCAGCAAAAGCTGTTTATTCTGTGAGGTCATTCATGGTTTGTGTCCAAACCGAGATGGTGCTTAACTTTAAAATCTGACATTTCACATTGAAATATATATTTTTTCCACCACTAAAACTATTTATTTAAAAATTATGTGTTTGTTTGTTTGTTTGTTTTTGTATTTGTTCACACCACAAATATAGAAGTGTATTTTATTGAAACTTTTGTACGATGGGCCAGCACAAAGTAGTGCATGGAAGAATGTTTTTCAGCATTTTGTACAAATAAATAGCTTAGCTGGTAGTGAGAGTTTGCGCACCTAATGCTTTTCCTTTGTCTACATTCCCCAGAATGCTGTGCGATTCCAGATCGTAAAATTGAATATATTTTCTGAGTTGGATGTATTTTCTACTGATATTGGCTGGATGTTCATCATATATAAATATATATTGTTATTGATTTAGTACCCAACCCTACACATAAATAGGATCCAGTGCAACCAAATACTTTTAGAGACTAGAGGACTTTCTGCATGGAGTTTGAATTTTCTTCCACTGCCTATGTTGGTTCTCTTTGAGTACTTCCACCAGTCCAGAAACATCAATTTTAAGTTAAAATGTTTTGGCTAAGCATGCCCTGAGGTGGAGGAGTGTGTGTGACCATGATTGTCTTGTTCCATTTGTGTTTCCGTGTTCTCTTGTGATGGACTAGCAAAAGATAGTTATTCAAATTGTTGACTCTACAGTGATGAATGCATGCCAATTTTCAATATTAATTTATTGTTTTCCTGCCACTTCTGTGTTGGTTAAACATGTAAACCGACATGGTAAGCCATGTTGGTTCATCATGTAATATCTCAACAAAGTAGATTGTAGTTTTTTATTGTATTGCCAGAAAATGTAGAAAAATGTGCACAGGTGTGAATACTTTTGTGAGCCCCAGCAAACTTAGTTTTAACATAATATATACAACTAACTGTAAGTGGTGTCTTTCTCCACAAAGTAAGCCTCTCATTTCAACACTTAAACCAAATATCTTCAGGTTTGTGGGTGGCCAAGCAAAGTATGGGTGAGTAATCGCTTGAAGCTGCCACATATCTGTGGCATCTCTCTCACTGTGTGAGATAAACACACTTCTGCTTTAAAGAGCAGCCCTTCAGGGCGCATATTACTCTTGGGATGGACTTCATTTTGCTTTTCTTTTTTGTTAGTTTAGGCTCTACAGTTGCCTGATGAAAATAGAGTCTGATGCTGGTAATGAAAAGCAGGGCTACTTATACCTTAAAAACAGCTTTAGCACTTTCTAGAGGTGCAGGTAGGCAGATTTTATTACGCCTAAGAAGTGCAAGGCTAAGTGTTTCCTCCTGTTTGTCAGTCTTCATGCTAAACTTAATCGGACACCTGCCTCATATGGAGGCTCAGTGGTTTTGATTTTCTTGTGTACCTGGAGAAGAAAGCAGATAAGAGCATCCTCAGGAACGTTAAGTATTTCTGTCACGCTAAGTTGATCTTTAGATTTACAGATGATAAATTCTCTATAGTTGTAAAATCTGAAGAGGTTTTGACATGCTTTGCTGATGTTTAAATTGAGCATGGATTTATGATATAGTTGTTTTATGCTAGATTGCCCACTGATTCCACCGAAGCTGAGGAACACAGACATAACAACAGACATAACAAAAACCGTGAAACCACAGAAAGCTGAAAGTGTGGTACAAAGATTGCAACTTTAACTGACTACTTACACAATACATGTGCACAAACAAGACCAAAAATTACGTCTCAGCATGATAATTTTCTTGACATGAATTTTTCTGCCTTTAAACTGTATGAGTTTAGTCCTAATCTTTAAATGAAAACTAAAAATTCACCATAATCACAGATGATTCAGCTCCGCTCTGAAAGACGGTTTAGTATCATCTGCCTCCTTTCACTCTTGCCCACATGGGCCAGACCTGCCATTCCTCAGAAGAGTTATGCTAATGGAAACCAGCTGGTAGCTGGACCGCATCCTCCAGGATCGGGCAGGGGGATTGCGCTCCCACCTCATCCTGTTCTCAAACAAAAACATACACGAAACTCACTAGGCTGAGCCTGCCGTTCTCAGCAGGGTGCTCGGCTGCTGTTGTGTCAACTGTAACAGTATGCTGGCGCCGCCGATGGAAAACTCACGTCAGGGTTGATTGCTCGAGCGCTGATATGTGAGGATCACTGCTGGGCCAACCGTCAGCTCTTCTGTCCATTCGGCCACCCACACCTTTATATTACCTGTGAAGATTCACAGAAGCTACAGGATTTTTGAAGAAGAAAATATGAATGAATATTAATGAACTTTGCCACATTTTTAAACAAAGTAAAGACAACACCTTACTATCTGGCCTATGATTATATGTAGTAGCATATTTAGCTGCTTTGTCCGCAACACTGCACCCTTCTACAAAGATGTATCACTACTAAAAAAAGGTGAAAAGGTTAATTATGCTTCCCAGTAGGTGACAAAGATGGCCGCTCACACTGAAGAGATCTGAAGATTTCTTCCTGTTAAAAGTGAATTTTTCCTTCTTACTGTCGCCACATACTTGCAGAATAGGAAAGATTTCAGCAAAGATCAAGTGGATTTCCTTTAATCTAATTATTTTATCCATTAGCATTATGAGTTGAAGCTATGAGCACTGTCTTAACACTGAATAGTGTAATACATGGTCCAGTTTATTTTCTATATATAGATTAAATCTGTTTGTCTTGTGAATTAGTGAATAGTTGAGCTGAAGTGACAGAAGGCAGATGTAAAGCTCAGCTAAACACATAAGGCTAAACTTAACCAAGCCTCTAGAATAAAGTCAGAAAAAACAGGGATAGGAAACTGGAATAAATGAACTACTAAGTAAAACCTTAATGATGATCCAATGAAATTAAAAAAGTAACGTCTCATTTGAAATATTTTAAATATATTTATTTTATAGATATTATAGGGGGTGACCTTAGGTGCTGTGTCAGTAGTCCTTTTTCTTTACTTAAGTAAAAAGTTGGTATGTTCAAACAGAGATTAATCTACTTTTATTTAAAATGAATAATCTTTTAGGTATTTTTTTTATCTAACCCTACTAAGAGTATTAATAATTATAAAGTGTACATGGAGGGTTTGAGTCACTCAAAACAAGTTTTCAGAATCTCACCTAATAATTGTTGAAAACATTTTGGGGTTTTTCAGGCCATTCAGACACAACGATATATATTTGTCGTTTAAACTCAGGTGATTAAGTTGAAGTTCAAAGCGCATCAGCAAACACTGTGTACTGATGCTTGATAAGCTCACAGAGGTTAGTTTATCAGATTAAAGCAGCCTGTCAGAGAGATGTGATATAAAGGAACAGAATAAAACACCTTTCTTTCAGTTGGAGAATGAAAATGACCAGTAAAAGATAAGTTTAGTCAATTATCAGACATAATTTCTCTAGAAAAGTCTCAAGCATAAAGTAGTGGAAATATGTTTAACAGCCAGAACCCAAACTTCATGAGTCAAAGTTGCTGTAGATAAAATGAGCTGTAGACACGCTCATTTTATCTGAAATGATGCAAAATCCTGGATCATGCCGAGAAGTCCAGGCCAGGACCAGACTTACTCAGAGCACAGATAATGCATTTAGCAGCCAACATTTTTCAGGAGTCATTCTTCCTAATACACCAGTCTTTCATGTTGACCACTTTAAATATGTTTTCTTTGGCAATGACTAACAGCACACTAACCCTCCAGATGGCCTTTGTTTGGTTATTTTTAGCGTAATCAACTACATGCAGACTTTCACGGAGGCTGTAAAACACAGTCAAGGAATATGAGACGTTCAGATAGCCAGAAGTGTTATTCATGAGATGGATAAAATAATAATTTCAAAGCAAATCCCTGGATTTAGACAGGATTTTTGTTGTTTGAAGTGTGTTTAATAATTTAATAAGTTTAAGGTATTGTGTCTTGTTTTATTGTGGCAGACAAAGTCCATCATAGTAAAATAGTGGAATGTTTGTTGCATGAATAGTATTAAAATGGAAACTGGAGCTGAAAAAGGTAATAACATACCATGTATGAGACATGCCTCTAACATTTTGCAGAGGAGAGAAGTTCCCAGAAATTGTTAATTAAGTTAAAAATTTTATTTTCCCTTTGGAATTAATAAAGTATTTTTGAATTTAATGTAACTAAACACAAAGTAATTCAGAGTTGTAATTTTTATGACGTTATCTTTAGAGAAAGTTTGATCAACTCGTCAGAATGTGTATTATTGCTTCAGTTGTTAGAATAGTTTGTGCAAAGCTATTTTACAAAATTTTAGGTCCATATTTTGAGCAGGCATTTGCAAGAGTTGTGTTATGTTTTCAAAAAGGTGAACTAACATCTAAAATATATTTTTTTTATCCATAGCGGTGCTCATTTAATTCAGTGGGTTCTTTGGCTGTAAAACAAGCCCAAATCATCATCTCACCACCACAATACTTTATTGTTGGAATAAGTTATCTCTACTTTTGCATTTCTTTATGTAGTGTTTGCAAACCTTAGCAGTATGTGGAAAGACTAAAACCACCCCATGATTCAGTAGCTTGTAGAGCCTTTTTAATTGTGTAAAGATGCAGTAATTGTCATATGTGTTTTGTTATCTTGTACGGCTTCGGAGAAGATTTGGTCTGTTCTTCGTTTCCTGTTTGCTTGCTTCAGTTTATCAATGTTAGTGAGTCGTCATTTATGCTGAGCTCTTAAGATTCCTCTGCAACATTTTTATCAGTTTTTGGCTGCAAAACAACCCCATATACGCTCTAGACGTTCGCTATAAAGTGTCTATGTTTTTTTGCTAGATAAAACTTTGCAAACTTAAGCAAATTTGTCAGTTAAATAGCACTTCCTAAACAAGTTTAGTGTTTGTTTTTTGTAATTGTTGTGTATGTATGTATAAAATAATCCCTTTGGAGAGAGAGATGTAGCTCTTTGGGGTTTTGCAACTTTTCTGAGCCTCTAAATTAACATGATGGAATACCTAGCTCTTTTTCTCTTACAAATTAATCTTAATTTTAATTTTTCTGTAGAATGAGGAACTTCAAACTGTTTAAAAATACCATGATTATTAATGAACCACAGGTGCTTCCCTTAGTCTTTGGTAACAACTTCTCTTTAGTAGTATTGTGTTAAAACACCCCCAAATAGTTCAGACTTACAAAAAATGTCATGTCATGTGTTGACTTAATTTCTAAATCTGACATAATTTTCTGCTTTTGTGGAAATAAAACAGAGCAGCAGACAGATATTTACCTTTTATACTGACTGTAATTGAATTAGCTGGCAGCAAGCTGAATGAATTCAGGAAAGTATTCAGTTTATGCTCTATATTTAACTTTTTCATGCATGCAAGCTCCACTGCATGTCGAGTGCATGCGCATAGATTTAAAGTGTAACAGGTGTTATGTCAACATTACATTGTGATATATATTTAACTGATTCCTTGAGTCAGGTAGTGTTTGGTTTCAGTTCACTTGGTCTTGATTTATTGCTCGTCTTAGCAAATAGCTTGTAAGCAGTGTTTGTTAAATGTTCTGTTCGTCTTTGCGTCTTTGATTGTTCATCCATCATCATGTGTGTTCTTACTCCAGTAGGCCCATTACAGCCAAGCCCACGTGAGCCTTGAAATCCTGCCAGGAGCCAACTCTATTTGTGGTCAGGAGAAGTTTAGCGCCACACTGTAGATGCATTGCAGCCTCTGAAGAGGAGTTAAAATAAGCAGTGGAGTCCTCCCTCTAACAGTTGTCTGTTTTATTTAGCTGGAAAGGCATCCTACCCCACTTTCCACTGACCTACATTACACCAGTGTCCAGCATGCATATCTCATGTCCTCCTAACATTTGTTATGGCATTACTTGAGTATTTAAAAGTCCAGTAAACTTTGTTCGAATGACCGCGGCTGCTCCAGAGGCCTTGATGGAGATGGGATGTCCTTTCTGCTCTCATACAGATGAAAATCCTTTTTGCAGTTTAGTGCATGAGATTTTTAAAAACCAGAAATAGTAGTTCATTTATATTTTGTGAAATAACATTCACCTTTAAAATAACCCTAAATCTATTTACTGAAAGATTTTTGCTTATCTGTTAGTAATATAAACTGTAAGACTTTTATGCAAAGATAACTATCCCAGCTTCCCGTTTCAGTGAGTTTTTATTATTGATTCAGATTCTATTTTAGAGTTTTGTGCAAAATAATAGTCTTCAAGGATGTAAAATTTTACTTCAGGGGATCTATGGCATCATGTATAAACCTTTTGTATGGTCGTTGTATTGAAGTAGAGTTTGTATTTACTTTCATTTCAAACTTATTTTATGTGTTTATTCACATAACTACAGTGAACACAGAGCCGCTTAGGGGTTTGGTTGTCTGAAACTGCAGTTTAACCAGCACAAAATAATAAATAACTCATTTAATAATTTCTGAATCATGATTCCTTGAAGACAATATGATGCAGCTGTTGTCTTTGACAATACAAACACACACATAACAAACAATGTCCCTCCACTGTGTTCTACACCCATTTTTGTGCAATTTAGAGTGCCCAGTTGATCCAACCCAACGACAACCCATATGTCGAAGGGAAGAACATAAACAACTCTATGCAGAAAGGCCACGGCTTGGACTCCGACTCAGCAACTTCTCTGCAAGGCAACATTCCTACCAACTATAGCAATGTGCTGCTGAACTCAGTGAATCAAAGAAATTAATACTAGAACAAGTAAATAAATTTACCCACAAAGCCACCCAATCTGCTATGTTGTATTCAGTTTCAAACTATATTGGGAAGCGCAATGAATGAATCAACAAGTCACAACAATGTTGGTTAGCTGCACTCAATAAACTTATACGTTTATTGAATAAATTAAAAGATATATAAGGAGTACTATCTAAGAAATTGCCCAGAGCTTTGGAGAGGTTAATAGCTCTGAAGTTGGTGTGGGTATGCACACTTTTTCATTCTCAGCTACTCAGTAGAGACAACTCAACGTTTGTGTGGAAAATAACATAAAACACATTTTTGTGCACATAGTCAGCCTGTTCACGAGGCCCCTGGACTCCTGCACGTTTCTGGGGTTGACAGATTATTGTATTGTATTTGACCTGCATTCTCACATAAAATCCACAAACCCGCGCATCAAAGTAAGCTGAAGTTAATGTGAAATATCAGCTACACTCACCATTTGACCCCAGTCTGCAGTCTGCAGACAAACAGGAAACTCAGGAGAGAAACGTAAAGGAGGAGTTCCTGTTGCCGCTTCCCAAACGCTCTCCAGTGACATCAAAAAGTCACAGACATCCCTCTCCACCTTTTGACATCCCTCAGCAATGGTCACACTGCTCTTTTTGTTTTCATCTTTAACTCAAACGTGCAATTCCCTTGATGCTTACCCCCCCTCCTCCTTGTTTCATTCAGCTCAGGCCAAGAGAGCCAATCCAGTAAAAGTATATAACAGAAAGGTAATCAAATCCAGCTGTCCTCTGTTTCACATGGCAGCAACTCAAGTAACTCTTTATGAAGAATGGATTGAAAAATGTGAAAAACAGCACTAGAGCTAGTCACTGTGATAATAAATCAAGCAGAGGATGTCATTAACACTGACAAAAATAGGTTCAGCTAAGTGTTTTGGCTGCAGGTTTTAATGTTTGAAATATATTCAGGATACTAAAGAGGCACCATTTGGGTTAATTTTAGCACAGCTAAAATTTTCATCAGGATTTCCTTACATGGTCGTGCCAGCAAGAACATGAGACTCTTCTTCTTCTTCTTCTTCAGGGCAGAGCACAGGCTTTAGCAACAAGTTAGATGTCTCATTATTTTTGTGTGCATAAAAGCTACAGGTCAGGTTTTTACCTCTGGTGAGGCAGTTCATTAAATAAACTGTATTTTGTTGCCATGGTAAATTCATTATTCTGCTTCCTGAACCTGATCAGAGGTTGTGCAGATTTGATGAATTGTTGATTTTGGCAGCTTGCTTGGTAGAATGTTTCTGCAGCCTGTTGGCCACAGTGCTGCCACATGATGCCACCGCAAGGCAACTTAATGGGTGGCCAATTCTGACCACAATGAAAGAGTCTCCCTGGCCATGATTTCCTCTTCCACTGCAGAGGAAACACAGACAGTGTTGCTGAGTGTTTCTTAGTTGCTGACAGTTGCATGGTGATGTCAGTCTGATCAACTTTACTACAAAATCAGTTGTTAATATTTACAGCTGAACCCAAGACTGCAAGTGTATGGTATGGAAAGACATATAACCTTTTTTTTTTCTTTTTTTTTCTCACTGTCTGACATTAAATTATATTAATTTTTTCCCACTTTAATTAGTTATGATTGCCAAAGTTGTCATAAATCCAGAAAAAATCACGAATTTCCATACATTTTCTCAAGTATTTGGAGAACCAACCATTCAAAATGGGTCAAACATCCTTTCTCAAGCTTCTCACAATAGTTTGCTGCAATTCTTCACTGGACTGACGTAACTGTGTCAGGTTTGTGGGCGGCCTTGCTGGAATACACCATTCCAGTCCTGCCCATAAATTTTCTATGTGAGATCAGGGATTTGGGATGGCTGCTCTTAAACATTCATTTTATTGTCAATTAACCACTTCCTAGCTAATGTGGGGTTAATATCCAACTGTAATTCCCACTTGAGTCAAACCTTCCTGGCTAATATCTTGAGGATATTATTATTATTATCCTTGATATTTCCTAATGTTTCCATTTGTTTTGTCGTAGAAATACTTTTTGTGGTCCTTACTGATTTAAAACAGGAAACATTTAGTCTTATTTAATGTCAGATAGTAAGAAGTAAGAGTTGTCTGTCTTTTTATACAGTGCTTAAAGGTCTGGATTTAACTCTCTGTTGGGATAGTTATCAAATTCTACTTCCTTTAGAAACAAACTAAATTTGTCTCAAAGGAAATTTGACAGCTTGCAATATTCCATTGTGTGAGTACTGCAAAGATTACATCGTACAGGGCCTTCAATGGGCGGATTACACAAAATTTATCTTTGCAATATGCAGTTTTTATCACAACCTATTCTGGAAAACAATAACATAAAGGTAAAAGTGTCCCAGAGTCATACAAAGAAAGAAAATCAGCTGCAGGAAGCATCTGGAGACCTCCTCTATCACCAGGAAGGAGTCGATTCAAACTCACTGACAAACACACTGAACTCTGTTTAACAAATTGCACGTTTTAAGATGCTCCCCCTGCCATCATCCCATTCATCAGCAGAATGTTTTCTTGAGACTGAAATAGCCATTTCATAATAAATGTCTCTTGTCACATCACTGCAGCACATTTCTTAGAGGACTTCATTCCGTGGAGATTTGGCACTTTCTTGTGTAATAATGCAGATCACGTGCTTCCTGTTTATTCACAGGAAAGATTTATCAGGATGCTCAAGGAAGTTTGTCTCTCAAGCTCAGGAAGTCTTCTGACGCTTGTTGTTCTTTTCAAACAACAACATTCAGAAATAAAACTTATGACGCTATTAGCAGGATGGATTTGGTTAATCTCCTTAAAACATCAGCAAAGCACAGCATATTTGCTCTCCTCCCTGTGATCTAAATCTCAGAAAGTACTCCTATATAACCGATGTATTATATAAAAGTATGGTTTTTTTTATTCTCTCTTGATGACTCTGCTATGTGCTTTATGAACACTTTGCAACAGTAGCTGATGAAACCAAAGAAAGTTTTAACACAGTTTTCAGAAAATAATAGTGGCTCATTGAGAAATAAGACTAAGTACTTTGGGTACTTACAAAGGTTGGCCGCTAACATTGATCGTAAGCAACAAATGCTATCTCATTTATCACACTTTATATAACATATTCATCCCAACAAACAGAAACAAGTTTTGTTCACATTTAATTCAGATAAATCTGTGTTATATTCCAAAACAATTAAAAAGTATATTGATAGTTTTAGATCCAATTGCATCCAGTCTAATTCAATACAGATTCTAACACAATATGGTCAAATTTGGTAATCATCTGATGCCATTTAGTGAAATGGCATCACCATTTTGGCTGATTGGAAACTTGGTTGAATCATCAACTTGGCACTGATCCTTCATCCTAAAGAGAATGTGTCAACAGTAAAGAAAAACCTGCTACTTTTACAGAAAGAGATGTTAAGGAGAACAGGCGTAGTGTGAATGTTTTTCTACTGCAACTCAAAATTAAGAGTACTATGTAAAAAAAAAAAAAAGGAGAGAAAAGAAAATCAATGCCAGCAATAGCTTCATCAATGTCTCTATTCAGGAAGGAGACACTGTTAAATACAGACCATAGAGAACTTTTACTGGTAGAAAACCAAAGAGGACACATAAGGCAGAAGCAGCTTTATCAATGTCTCCCTCCATGAAAGAGAGACTGTTAAACTTAGAAGCACTTGGAGAACAATTTTATAGACAAAGAAAAGTAGAGAGTGAACTTGGTAGCTTTAACAGGTTTTGTTCTGTGGAAAGACCAGAAAGAAACCTCAAAGTTTTCTAAACTAAAACTGAAAATGGTAAAAAGAATCGTTTAAAATTTAGGGTATCAAGTTATAATATTGCTTTGTGTTGTAGGCTGTTTATTGCCTAAACCTTATGGCAAAGTCAAAATCATTTTAATTTTTTGATTCCTTGTTGTGAAAACTCCCATTTTAAAAAGATCCCTTTGTCTCTTCCATTAAGAGGAAAGATTATTTTGCTGATTCCACATTTAATTATTTATTCTAACAGAAATCGGAGAAAAATAACTGCCTTCACTTCTACCCCTATTCTACTGCTACAGCCTCGGTTTCTTTTCATGCTTTTAGTGTGATTTTGCTTTTTAAGTCAGCTGTAATTGAGATACTGAAAATGGAATAGAAAGCAAATAGCGTGTTGAAAACATCACAATGAGGGGCGCTGAGTGAGGAGGAACTGAGATATGCAGGAACACATCTGCATAGTTATTAGAAACTTAACTGAATTCCACGTGCAGATAGTCCAAAGAAGCAGTTATAGTTATTAGCGTTGGCGCTAAATCAAGTTGTTGTTGAGAGAACGTAGTAAAAGAAAAAAACTCGCTGATGAATTTTCTATGTTCAAGGAGTTAACCAGTTCCATCTGGCAAGCTGCACTGGGGGAAGAGAGGCACCTTTCTCAGCTCCTTTATAAATCCCAGCTGTGTCTGTAGCTGTCCAACCGTCAGATGTTGAATGCTTTCTTCATGATGCGGACGAGGCTGTAAAAGTTTCCTGTAATTCCTACTTATGTGAGCATTGTTTTTCAAACCAGTAAAACCAGCATAACCTAGTTCTTGGGTAAAACAGTTATGTTTCCTTACAATCTAAATTTACTACGTTATGTTTGAGAAAATCTTTCTTTGTTCTTTTTGTTTGAGTTTTCTGTGAGAAAAGCAATTGTGAGCAGCAAGAAAACATACATTATCTTTGTGTACGCCTTGTTAAAAGCAGCACAATATTTATCGGCCTTCTTTGTGATGTGTTTTCATGCATGACGCTACAGATGGTACACATTTCCTGTCACTGAAGTGATGTGCTTGTCTGTGTATTCAGGAGGAAATGTATGTTTGCTCATGGGAGGCATTGCGACACACTATCCTTTCTAACAGTACGTTATCCTGCGAAAGGCTAGGCTTTGGTTAATCTCCAGTGTGTTCTGGAGAACTCTCAGATCTTGAAACAATACAACAGTGCCGTTTATCGATGGCCATAAATCAAAATAAGAAACATAAAACAGGTAGGAGAAAGTTGAGCAGCTTTCATTGGTGGTAATGCTGAGCCATAATTCAACAACCAGAAAAATGTGCCAGTTTTTGTACTAAAAGAGTATTCTCCTCAGTGTTAGCAATTCAAGCTAATATTAATGGATGTCTGAAATAATGCATTCAAACAGTAACAGAAATATGTTTATGAATCAAGGTTAACTTTTTTCCTGTGGCGATCACCATGTTTGAAATGCGCATCATTCATGTTTGATTTTGAGACTAGTGGTTGTTAGAAAAATCTGATTTCTCTTTTTCTTCTTGAGAAAAGCCAATAAAAAGAAAACGGGGAACTCCCACTGCAATACTTAACTGTCTTTACGATGTTGTGTCACTGAGAAAAGTTTGTGATCAGTGAAATGGTACTTTCTATGAAACATTTAGGGATCACTGCTATAAAACCTTTTATTTTGAGTCATTTTATTGCAACCTACAGTCCTTTTTCATTGATTTCTTTGACTAATCACATTTTTCCCTGGAGTTGGCCAGACATCTACTTCAATTACTAACATCGGGCGGAGTAAAATTTTTCTCCTCTGAGTTGGAGTAAAAAGGGCTCAAACTGCATATGTTTAGAGTGACTAGTAGTCTGGTGTTTTTGCATTTCTCAGAATTGGTTTGGACAGAATCAAGGTAATAAAGTCCAAAAAATGTAGTTTTTCCACTGACTCATGTAATAGAGTCAAAAAATGTAAAAAATTACATGTAAATGGCATGTCAATGGAGTTAGTTTTAGTGATCTCTGTAAAAATATTTATTTTACAACAAACTCTGATAATACATGCAATGTTTGGGTTGGTAGGTGAGGGGCTATTCTAGGCTTGAGTTGCTAGGTAACGAAGTTAGGCTAGGCTTTGGTTGCTAGGTAACGAAGTTAGGCTTTTCTGGGGTTTCCAGATAACGAGGCAGTGACCACCAATTTTAATTTAGTAATCGGGAGATTTTTTGAAAAGGCTGATTTTCCAGACACAAAAAAACATCAACTTATTGCCAGAAAAGGCTGGTGGTTTTATTTTTATTTTGGAAGTACGTGAATTGTTTTTAGAACAGTAGAGACGCAAACAGAAAGTATAAAAGTGTGCTTTGCTAAATTTTAAGCACACCATTTAAAAGAAAGCGATTGTGTGCTTCAGTCAAAGATAAACAAGAGGAAGCCCAGGTTTATGAGTGGCAGTGATCATTGTCACAACACGTCATTGACTGTGTCCTTGAAGGAAGTTATTTAGATTGAAAAAATAAATGTCCTGCCATCGACAACAACAGTCTGATCTGAGGAGGTGAACCCTGGGGAACTTCAACAGGATGTGGGGGCCGGCTGCTAGATTCGATTGAAGGTTGCTCTAGATAAGCGATGCCGGACGGGTTCGAATGAAAGGCAGAATTTTGTCACAGATGTTATTTTTTATGGTTAAAAGCTTTTGTGGACTATGAACCAGGACTGGTTTGATTTTCCAAAACATTGTTAGATCAGAAGTGTAAATATTTTTGAAAATATACAGGAGTTTAATATTTCCCTAGAGAAGCAATGTTTTCTACAGAGGTGCTCTCAGTTTCAGGCCAGTTTCTGATTTATGCTATTATATGGCTTTGTGCTAAAGATTTATATTTTTAGACAATTCCATAAAATAACAAGATATAGGAGAGCATTAAAAATATATTTTAGCACATGCAATGGCCACAGCCATAACTCACTAAATCCAGATCTAATTTATTTATAAAGCATCCTGAAAAAACAGCAAGTGTTTTTGCAAAAACCAAATTAAGCAAAGAGATGAAAACTAAGACATAAAACAAATATCATACTCATAAAATAGAACGGACTAGAAATCAAAGGCATCGTACTCCAAAGTTTGGGAGCCATTGCAGAAAAAGCTGGCTTGTTTTTGGGACAACTAAAAATAGCTGATCTAAGGGCCCACGAATGAAGATAAATCAGGGAGGTACAGAGGAGTAAGACCATTTAGGCATTTTGGCATTTATGAGCCAACATTAAGATTTGCACTGGAAGCCAATGAAGGGAAGACCGGATGGGTGAGATGTGCTCATGTCTGCCTACCACTTTAAAGATGAACAAGCTGAAGATGAATACTTGAATGATGTCGGATCACATCAAATCCCATTTGTAGTTTTCAGCTGAAGTGACTTTTTTACCTATGCCTGCAGTTTGTCATCCCAAACCTCTTAACATTCTTTGATAATCTGCTGTAACTAACAGTTTAATGCTGCAAATTGTACACATTAAGCTCAATATAAGATAAGCACATTATCTACTTGACTACCATATGCTGCCCACATTGCTCTAAATTTGTTCAATCTCACATTATCTCTTTGTATCCCACTGTACACTCTTGTTGTTGACAAGCTGGATCCTTTCATCACTAAAAAAGCTTTTTTCCATTTAGACAAAGATTCCTCAGCACTTAGCTCTTAAATAAAATGGCTTCAACCTGTAAATCATCTAAACATCCTTTGCCCTTACAAGGAGTTCTTTGAGTAAAGACGAAGCTGGACACTTTTGAGGGAGTGGTTTGGCTGAGAGTAAAGCTCTTGTGTGTTTCAGCCAAGCATGAGGCGTTTAAATTGAGCATCACAGCATTTGGGAGCTTGACGTCAGCCTCCCCACACCCACCGTAGTGAAGCTGCTCTGTGTGCAGGAAGTGGGCAGTTTGGTGAGTTACCATTGTGTTAATCCCATTAGTACTTTAGCGCCAGAGATAACATTTTATATGGAGGTACTCTTCTATCCTGTCTAGCATAGAAGTTCATGGGTATGTCTCTACCAACTTTGTACTTGTAAAGCTGAAATATTTGCCAATTCTCTTTAATAATATTAACAGGAGAAGGAATGGACAATAAATCAATATACACTGCAACAGAGATATTGTCAATATCAATAGATTATAGAGCTGATAGAATATGCAATATAAAAACTTGTCACTGAAATTTATCCAGAACCACGGATCATTCTGGGGGATGTAGGCACAGAAAAGGCTTTATCTGCTCAAACTCTCATATTCAGCTAAGAAAAATTGGTGGCAACAACTAAGGCTGCGATCACACTGCAGCCTGAAGTGACTCAATTTTGATTTTTTTTTTTTTTTTGTCATAATGCGACCTGTATCTGATGAGAGTCTGAACAACGCAAGACGAATTCTTTTTGAATGTGACCCAGGCCACTTGGATATCTAATACGTATCCGATTCAAATGTGACCTAAAGTCCAGGTCATCTGACCTGTACGTCACTGATACTCGACAAACGTCACTATTCTGCGCCCTGATATGCCTAAGCGGGAAGAAAAACAGCAACCACGGTGGACCATAATGAGGATTAAGGTGTTGTTTTTTTTTTTTTTTTTTTTTTTGTAAATCTGATTGAGATGTAGAATACGTAACAGCACAAACACAGCATACATTACATTGTGGTATAATGTCTGCCAAGGGGTTACAAACATTGAGACAATACATCACCATACCATTACATAAATACACTAAAGAGAGAATATAAAAAGCATGTTTTAATAGCTTTGGTATTGGAATTTCCAATAGTTCTGATATATTGTTTGACCACATTTTCAAAAATGGAAAGAAATGGTATTTGATCAGCGTAACAACATTTTTCTCAACAGTGGCAACCCCAAGTGGGGGACCAGGGGAGGCCATAGCCCTTTCTTGAAACCAGAGAATCATGTTCAGAGGGCATAAAGTCATTTATGAATAAATGGATATGTAAATAAAAAATAGTAATAAATACATATTAACATATACGCATGTAGATTCCTGAATCGCCTTCAGAGTTATCTTGGACTTCCAGTTGCTTCTCTGATTAATGCTCTTTTCTCCAGACTGTCAGCTCAGGTGAGTGCACATGTCCACATTACCTCATCCCTCTTTACACTTAGCACCAAATTTGCAATTTATTTCAACTAAATCAAATTATTTCTGAACAGTGGCAGTGTTAGATTTCTACAGGCGTGCACTGCAACTTTATGGATGTGCGTAAAAGAGTTGCAGAGGCAGCAGAAAGGTGTAAGTCATACACTGTTGTGTCAAATAAAAGGGGTTTAAGTGTAAGCAGTCAGAAATGTTTTCCAGGCTGTGAGAGCAACGTATGTTAAATATTGTTTTCATTTAAAATGTGTAGAAATGCAGGCTGACGTGCATCCAGTGAATGAAAAACATTTCTATTTTCAGGCGAGAAGCCGCTGTGCCAAACGTGTCGTAAAAGAACGAAACTGCTGGAGCTTGCAGATTTTCTTTATACTGTGGCAGAAAAATTTATGGCTGAAAAGTAAAGCTTCTGCTTCTCGCCGGAGTTTTCTGGCAGCTCAGCTCTGTACAACAGAAACCTTAACAAACTGTTTTGTCCACAAAAGGGCTGAAAAGTGTCAGGGATATTTTTAATGAACCATACACACTTTTAATAGCATCATTCCTCTAAATCGCAAGCTAGATTTTAATATGTAGGATTTCTAAATGTTAGCTTTCCTTCCACCCACTTGGAAACAGTCATGAAGTTCACACAACTAATGGTTATAACAGTGACCATATCAGTCAAGTGATTTTAGCGTTTTGATGATTTTTCTACAGTTCCTAGTAAAAGAAAAAAAAAACATTGAAAACCACATATTATTTTCCTTCCAGTTTCTAATTATGCACTACTCTGTGTTGATCTGTTGCAGTCAACTCCAGTAAAATACACTGAAGTTTGCTGTTGTAATGTGACAAAATGTGGAAAGCTTTAAGAGGTAGTAATGTTTTTGTATTGTGCTCTAAATTGCTATTTCTCCATAAATGCGTTGAGATAATAAGTTTGCTTATTTTAAGGTTCATATCTAAAAATGCAGTAGTAGATTTTTTCTGAATAAAACAAAAAAACTAATCATAAGCACAATGGATGTTTGACTCTCTGAATGAACAGGGACACACCCTGCAGAGCACGTGTATGTAGGAGCATTCAACACAGTAAATGCCTGTTAACTATAGAATAGCCGTCTCTTAAAGGACTCCACTAGCATGTGAGGAGCAGTTGTGGGGGAGCCTTTCATAAAATAATTCGTAATGGCCAGTAAACGCTGCCCAGTGTCTCCGACTTGGCTGCAGCTCAGGAACTCCTCTGTTCCATAAACGCAGCACCATGAGTGGGGAAATGACCCCACCAGGGGTGTGAGTTTGGGTGGGGTAATTGGCAACACCGATCAAGGGATATTAAAAGCTCAAGCCTGAAGTTACCGAACAGCCTCTCTGGCGCTTATAATGCACACTGTTTGGCCTGGGAGCTCTCCAGTTCACTCTCAGTCCTCCTTCCTGTTTGAAACAGGAAAAAAAAAAGATTTTGTGTTTAGAAATTCAGGTAAAATTTCCTCCACTGTAAATTCAGATCGGGTCCTGTTTACTTGTGCGATAAATAAAATATCGGATTGTATAAAAACAGCCCATTCTATTTTAAGCCATTTTGTCCGCAGTGTCCCCTGTGGCATGTGGAAATGTGCAATCTCTAAAGGGGGGGACTTTAGAGATTGAGACTGAAGCGGTCTTCTCCTAGGAGGTCAGTTCAGTTAGAGGACAAAGGACAAGGGCCGTTTCAAGCATCCTGTTTTAATTGCCACTGAGGCTGAAGGCGTTGCCAGCATTTAACACAGTGCACCACCACTAAATAACCGTGTCATGTTACCAAGAGAATAAGCCGACATACGGCTGGAACAACAGCGCTTCTGTACTTTCAAATGAGGCGTGAAGTTGTGACAGATGGATGGTGAATGTCCCATGTCTCAATCAGTCACTCATCCTGGAACCATTTGTTGATCCCTCATTGAAGTAATGGGAGACTTTTTTTAAAAAAAATTGTATGTTTTTCTACATAATAGCAGCTAATTGTGGCAATCTGGGCCTGATTATTTGATTCATTAAGTTAATTTAGTGTGTTTTAGATTAAAGATCAAAATACCGCTCTACAAAGTAACTAACGTAGCTGAAGACCTGCACAGAATTAACAACTTTCAAATTTGCTGTAAATAATTAGTGAAAAGCCTTTGTGAAAAGAAAAGTACATCAATGTTAAATTCCTAGGTTTCAAATACAGTCCGACAATATATCGAGCTGCTGTTCGATAGCCTGTGAGTGTATTCATGCCTGACACATTTGGTCTGCTTTAAATGGAGCAGAGTTAATTTCCCCCATCAGTCCGCACCTTTTGTCCAGGTGTGAATACACTCAAGCAAACTCTGGTGTGGATCAGAAAACCGGACTGAGACTCACATTTTCAGCTGGTCTCAGTTTGCTTTCAAACAAACTCTGGTGTGAATACATTGGACTCCATCCAAACCAGCTACAGAAAATGTATATCTGGTTGGACTTCATGGCAAAAATGAGTTAAATGTGCACAACAGAAATGCAGCTTCAAACTTCCATGTTGTTTTTATCCAGTTCTGTGCTCTGTCCCACAATCAGTGGGAACAATGATCGTCACCCGCATGGTTTTATTTGCAAATCATAGTCCTTTTGCAAAAAAAACACAATGTGAAGGCAAACCACAACAAAAAAGGCCCCTTTTTTGATCCAGACCAACCAAAGGAATAGGCATTATATTTCAAATCCTATCCATTAACTGTTTGTGTGGATCTAACACCAGCAAATTCTCAGGCAGTCTTGCAGATGTTATAGAGTTTGAATAGGATATGATTGAAAAGTTTAGCACTTTAACTGTGTTGGTCTTTTATATTTACCTATTTTGTGCAGTTCTCAAAGTCAAACCATTTGAACATCAAAAAGATGTCGCATGTAGAGCTAACATTACTATCAAAGCTGTGCTCTTATCTATCTGTGGCACCGTTTCCCAAATGTACCTCAAATAATTTCGTTTTTGTCTGTTCATGTCCTGCTAACAACGACTCCTTCCTGCCATAAATCTCTCAGCGCTGATGTGTTCGGGTGTGCTTGACACCGGTGATGTGCTCAAAGCCCAGACTGACCCTGCTCCTAACCGTGGACAGAGGATGGGTGGGTGGTCAGTGTGAAGCGCAATGATAAAGAACAAAACGTTGAAAGCGATACAGAATGACCGGCTGTGACGGCCACCGGAAGATGAAAGGAAGAGCTTTCTATTGACATTGTGGGCTTGGCTCTGTGTTGGTCGACATCAGGTTCAAAGACTGAGGTCAGTGTTAATGTTTTTGTTGCAGCTTTCAGATTGCGAATCCAAAATAAAGCCTATCCAGCTCCTTTCAAAGAGCGGAGGGTTGCTTTGATAGACGAAAACTCCTCATCATCATCCGCTTTTCCCACGTGTGTCTTCCAGCATTGTCATCTCTTAGAGATTAAAGATCTGATCACATTAAGCCCTTGTTTTCATTCTGTCTGCATTATTTCCAAACTCGACGCCAAATCAAACAGTCCTTGTTGGGGTCTCAGATGGAGCAGACAAAGCGAAGCGATATCTCCCAGAGGCAGTGCCAGCAGGTTTAAAAAAAGATCAACTCTGCCTGGAACTCACAGAGGTTCTGCTTTTATTGCTTTCATCGAGTAAAAGGCAAAAAAATAAAAATAAAAAATGGAGCCATTGATGAGAGACGTGTCACTCATCCATTTAAACTGTTTCACATGATCTTCATTTCAGGCTTGTGAGATATTATCACATCACATCCACTCTGTGATCTTATCAAAATCTGCTGCGTTCAATTTTTGCACCACGTTAATTGGAAAAAGACATTAAATGATTATAATCACCCAGACACTTACATTACTGTTACTTCTCTGAAGTTCTATTCAGTTTTTAGAGTATTTTTGTTTGTGTTTTGTGCACACCGTGCTACAGATTCTTAGCATTTGTCTGCTTGTTTGTGTTCCCTGCAGAAAGAAGTGAAGGATGTGTTTACAGCCATCACATTCGAGGTGGCCTACAGCCTGGGGAAGCATGTGATGACGGGACACCAGGACCGAGAACTGCCTGCGCTCACACCAGTGCTGCGATGGAGGAAAGGAAACAAGATTGCTGTAAAGAATGAGGTACAACACTGAGACATAATGGCAATATGGATTCATAAATTGTGTAAAGCTTCAAGTACCTTTAATTAAAGCCCAGACTGCAAAAACACAAAATCGTACCAGTGCTTTCAGACATCAAATAATACAAAGAAAACAAGTTCATATTAATTAACAATACTATGATGTTTTAACTCAATGAGAGTTCAGAAATCAATAGTTGGTGGAGGTTTTAAAAGGAGTTCAGTGCAATGGTCTCATCATTTTTCCAGACTTGATTACAGGTCTTTTATTTTTTTATTTATAACATGGGGGAGATGAAAAATAATCTTCCAGTAAAACTAGGACTTTTTACTAATATTTAGGAGGGATTATTCATTTAAAAAACTCATGTATCTCACAGAAACATTATTTATGAAGTAGTTTTGTCTTATTTCCAGTGTCCCAACGTATTTGCACTGGAAACTAGACAAAATTACTTGGTAAGATTTTGTGTTTTTGCTGTGTTTACTTCTGAAATAAAAATATCTTATCACAAAGATTTCAGTCAGTTACTTTTCTGTCAAATGTCACAGAATACAGAAAAAATGTAGTGTAAAATATTTTTGCTTGGTTTTAACAGATCAGCAAATCACATTTGAACAGTTTTTTGTTTGTTTTATTGTTTCAGCAAAAATATGTCAGTCTTTTAAGATGACCTCATTTCCCTCATCACCATGACTCTATAGTAGATTATATTCACACCTGTTTCTTTCCCTGTTGGCCATCACAGGAATGTAGAAAATATGTCAACCATAGCTTAAAATAATTTGGTTTTAGTTACTTGTCATTGTCTTTTAGTGCTTTTTTTTATCTGAGAAGAATCTAGAGAGACCGATTTATTTTCTTTCCAACCCCCTGTAACGTTCCCCACATGTTTCTCCTCTCGCTGCAGTTTTTTTTTACTAGATAATAAATGATTTTTTTTTTAAGCATCTACAGTCCCCATGTGTCGGAAAGTAATCAAACTCAACCACTCGTCTTAAATTTCCTTTCATCATTTAGCCTCATACCACAGTAATTAAAATCAAGAAATTAGATCAACTTTCCTGGAATAAAATTGTCTCAATGTCTTCTGCAGCGACACAACACTGCCCCCTGTCTGACCACTGAGGCTTTGTGTTTAGTTCATGAACAGCATGAGGTCATTTGAACTGTGTGCTTTGCGTTTTCTCTTCAGACCTGGTTTGAGAAGAACTGCCTGTCAGACGACTGCGCTGCAGACCTCAGGCTTCATGGGAAGCTGCTGCTCTCTGGGTGAGAAAACCTTCTGCTTTGTAGCTGAGCTTCAATCTGTGTGTCTCTGCTTTCAGTTCAGAGACACTGAACTGATGTAATAAGCCTTGTGGGTGTGGGTAGGGGAACCATGACGCATGTCTGGAGAACATCCATATGTTTTTCCATAGACAGGGAGGTGCCTTTTCACATTTTTGAATCTCCTTTCTATTTTATGAAAAACCCTGGATATGTTTCTCAACCTATCAAGACATTTTTCTACAAAAATCACAAATTTAAAGGAGACTTTAAACATTGCTCATTGCTTCAAAGTCAAAGTTTAGTTAGCTTAGCTTATTTATTTCGATCATATTCACATTCAAATACTGTGTTAGATATTTAGATAACTACTTGTTTAAAAAGGAGATAGGCAGAAGTATAAACTTATTTAACACTGCCCCCTTTCTTCTAAATATGTTTTATTTTATGCATTATTTTTTTTATTTAAGGAAAAGAAAAAAACATATATCTAAAATACAAAAAACAATTTGTGAACAATTTCTTTCACAAGAGAGAAATAACATACCTAAGGAAGTCCTTTCAATCAAACATACATCCACAAAAAAACATTCTTTATGAAACTGAATTTGTTGTAATTGTACATTTAAAGTAACAATAGTTTACCAAAGAGCTCTGTAAAATATAAAATCACATCTAACTTAATCAGAGATATATATATTGTAAAACAATAACAAAAAAAACAAAACCAGATAAAACAACTAATAAAGTTAATAAAAATACAATAGGATGAAAAATAAAATCCTAAATTTGCTGCTCAACTAATGCTAACTGATTAAGATTTTGCTAAATTAAATGCTTACTAATCTACTAATAATATATTTTAACACTTTTCCTGTTTCTCTAATATACCTGCCAGACTTCATGTCAGACCGCATTTGGCTCTTGGCGCAGTGCGTAACGTCTCCTTGAACGTGACGATCTCCAACTCTGGAGACGATGCCTACGACACCAACATCTACTTCAACTTCTCCAGAGAAGTTTTCTACATCAACTTCTGGCAGAAGGTTTGTGGGTCTCTGCGTACTTCCCGTTTATTTACTGTTCCCCACGTGTGTTCTGTAAACCATGCAGTTCTCTCTGCATGGAAGTTTTGCATGTAGTAGTGAATAACTGTGAAGTGGAAGAAAATGAATGATATTTAATAATCTCAAATGTGTGTATTGCATTTGTGTCCGCCACCTTGGGTTATTACTTTTGTAGAAACTTTGCTGCAATACCAGCTTTACACAATTTAAGATTAGAAGTGTTTGCATATTCTTCTTTGCCAGATTAGATGTAAATTGTTAATAAAAAGTAATAAACTCTTCTGCAGCCTCCAGCAGCTCAATGCTCCATCCATCTTTATGTCAACTGTTATTGGCATTCCTGTCTCTGCAGAAGAGTAGCATGATACTGCCACCACCGTGCAGCGTTGACTTAAATTTTGCATGTTGCTTATCACTTATGTTCTTCATCCAATCAGAAGACCTTCATCCATGTTTGTTGTGAGAAATTTGAAATGTGTTTTTCTAATTTACATTTCACTTTATTGAGGGTTAGTAAATTAAGGAAAGCAGAGAATTTATCAATTTTTATTATTAAAAATGTGAAAAACATACATATTTTTTCTTCCATTTCACAGTTTGTTGGGCTGTGTTCCTCCACGCGAGATGTGCATTTTCTCATCTGTAGTGTCTGTGCAAAGCTTATCTAGAGTTATACAAGAGAATTGTAGTCTAAATAGTAAAGCACATAAAAGAAATTTTTATGTGTGAGGATCTAAGATTTAGACTTCCTGAGCTGCGTAGGTAGACGAGAAGATGAAAGGACAAGAAGCAGGGCAGCCGCAGCAGGAGCAGCAACAGCTGTCCTGTCTCTGAGGGCAGCTCCTTCAGCCGACCTGTCATACATTCACCTCTGTGACTCATTCAACACAGACGTCTCAAGTCAAGAATGCATGAGTTATATGTGTGGGAACATGGCAGAACCGATATTACCCAAGTTTCCACAACAAGTTTGGCTCCTAGACTTTTTAAACCACCTTATTCATGTCTAAAAATCTCTAATACTTTAAAGATATTCCTTGAACAAGTTAGGATAGGTCTATGGATGATACAAAACATATTAATTACATTTTTTACTCAAAATTCTTCCTCGATAATTAGCTTTTGGTTTGTTCAGTTCGGCCTAATTTTATTTTCTTTTATAATAAGCTGTTCACTTTGAACCCAAATAAGCTTCTGCTGGCCACACCCCTCAATTAATGTTTACATAAAAATAGCTGCAAACAGATACGCAATTATACAACCATCCATCTTTAAAAAGTAGAAGTAGAGCCTCCTGCACACCTAATAGGAAAGCAGCAAGCGGGTTTTGGATGTTAGGTCAACAAAAAAACACTTGTTTTTTCTACCAGCCGTTGTACAGCACATACAGCGGTAAAACCAGCTGACCAAACATGCTGGAGCACCAATTAGGTTGCAGGTAACGTGGGCTTGGTTGGGGTTGCTAGGTAAGGGCACAGTGTCTGTCAAATGTGACTTAACAATCAGGAGGTTTTTTTAAATGACTTGTTTTTCCAGACACTAAAAAACATTGACTTATTGCCAATAAATAGCTTGATGATTTTTTTAAGCACCTGGGCAGTTTATAGAAGCAGTTGAGTAAAGAGCTGTATTTTCAAAACCCAGCCACCTTACTGTATTTTCATGCTATAGTTTTTACAGTGATTTGTTTCAGTGTACTTCCACCTTACAGTCATAGAGCCAATAGATTTAACGGTATCTGCCTCTGCTAGCATCTGTGTGCTCACTTGATGCAAGGATCCGCTCACATCTCAGAGATTCAGCAGGTCAGACGGCACGCTCTGACAACATTCATCAGGAAGGCTCTTCTTCTTTCATAATGGGCCCCTGGTTTTTCCTTCAGCTGCCTTTTTTCACCTCTGGAATACAGGAGATTAACTCCACAAAACACCAAGCTTGGGGTGGAGTTGAAAGCTCCACACAAAGGTGAAATTGAATTTAAACAGAATACACACTGCAAGGAAGTATTAAAACAACAGTGAGAGCGTTTCAGTTTCATAGCTAAAATCTAATGAGCACAGCTGACATTTGGAGTCAGTTTACCAGGTTGCCCCAAAGCCTCATGTTGCTAAGGAAGATGATAAGTCAGGGTGGTCTGCTGCAGAAAGGAAACAGGAAGTGAACAGTAGGAAAGGATTACAAAGAGGCCACACAGCAGATTTATTACCATATGCTCTAAGCAGAATTGTAATTACTAACTTACAAGTCTGAGGTGATGATGTGACCCTCTTTTCCTGAGCTAAAGTCAGCAAACCCTCTGAGCCTTTTTCTGCACTTGGCAAAGAAGCAGTGAGACACGTGTCTCCCCTCAGATTTAAGGTTGGAGTGAATCATTTCTCTCATGTTCCTGCACCACAAGGTGCCAGTAGCCTGTGGAGATGAAGAGGCTTAAGGAGAAAAAGAAAATCCTGCACTAGGTTAGAGTTTTAGCAGTTTTTTCCTTCAGATATAAGTTTTTTTTTTTTTTTCAAATCTTCAGATTTCTTCTATGTTTTTGTAAAGAACACCAGATGTTTTATGCCACCAAATTATCTTCCAAGATTTATGAAACTTGTGCTAAATGAATAAATGGGTGCTCTAGATAAAATAAATAGAATTACAACCAACTGGGTCCAGTCAGTGGTTGGTAGAGTACCCAAAAATTGTATTTAAGTAAGAGTGGCACTTCAACATATTTTAGTAGTTGTAAAGTAACTGTCCAAGAAATTATTAAAGTCAGAGTAATTGTTAAAACGACTACTTAAGAACTCAGTTACTTATCAAAACTTCAAACCTTTAATATTAAAATGAACTAATGTATAAAGTTATGTGGACTTTTTATTTTAAAGACTAAAAGGAAAATAATTACATAAAAATTTGCAAAATAACCAAATCAGGCAAGAGGAATGTTTTTTTCAAATCAATTTCTTTCAGTATAAAACTCATTTGTTTACTTTCTGTGAAATTTTGATTAAAGTAAGCTTCAGTGAAGTTACTCACAGTGGGTAGAATATCCAGAAATATTACTCAAGTAACATAATAGTTTTTAATAATATTACTTAAGTAAAAGTAAAAAGTACAAAAATACTCCTAGTCTACATCTTTTTTCCAAAAGTAACTCATGTAATGTAGCTAGTTATTACAAATCTCTTGGTTCAATCATAGAGAATATAAATGTCATTCCAAGTTGATCTCTAAGTATGAAAGAATCTCGATATTTCTGTATTATTTATCCCGTAACACTCATTACCTCAGAGTAGTGACAGGACTTTTCAGAAAATCTACTTCACTTCCTCATGTTTATACCCACATTTTTTAGTACATCAGCATACATGGTGAGATAGGAAACAGTATGACAGCAGCTTTCATGTTGCTGAATGCTCCGACATTTGGAGCATATTAACATTGTGGTAAAAAGCCCAGAGGTTCGGAATGTGATTGAGGAAAGTGTAAACCAAAGAATATTTGACTCACTGATTTTCTTGGCTATATAAAGTGACATTTTTCATAGTTAAGGCGTTGAAAACATTCATCTGCATACCTACCAAGAATAGTATTAAGTAGGTGATGACTATGGCTTGGACTGCAAACACTGAAGCCAAGCCAAATGTCTAAATACTCTGATTGATGGAGACATTAAAACACTGGGAAGTCATGCACAAAAACAGGCCTCCTGTGTATTGTCATTCACACTGACACACCACTCCACAAGATGCCTCCATATTCTCCAGAGCAGCATAAACAGAGCTGGTGATATTTAATAGCCCTGCTACTTGTGACAATCCCAATCCTGACTGAGAAAGAGCAGAGAGAGAAAGTGAAGAAGTGCTGAACAAACAGACCTCGTCTCTCCCCGTCACTGCAGAGGCATACTGTGCCACATGTCAGCGCACTCTGCTCTTTCTCAACCAGCCAGGTGGTTGATGGGTAAATAAGTTGACTTTCCTAATCTCAATCCTGCCCCGTCCCCTTGGGATCAACACTGTTTGCACAGCAGCATGCAGAAATACAGGAAATAGAGGAAATTCCATTATTGCCAGCTTTGCTTGGGGACCTTCAACCCTCTACCGGCCTCCGTCTGGAGGACTCAACATGGTCTCCATTACAGGTTTATTTGAAGGTGACCTATTATGCTTTCTTCAACAGATTAGGATGGGCTATGCACATGTTCATTACATTTTTGCACAAAATAATTCTTAAATAATTATATTTTAGTTTAATTATATTTTAGTTCTGCCTATTTTGAGCTCCTTTCAGAATGAGCTGTTTTAGAGCCTCTTGTCACTTCAAATATCTTCTATAGAGGTATTGGAATAGTTTTTAAAATGACTCATTTTCCAGATACCAAAAAACATTAATTTATTTCCAGAAAACATATGGGTGTTTTTCTTAAGCACTCAGGAAGTTTTTAGAAGCATCTGAGGCTCAAATGAAAGTACAAAAATTTGCAAAATGTGAATTTTGCATTATAGAACCCCTTTAAGATGACTCAATGAAGCCGGAGGGAACTACTAAGCAGGAGGTAGCTGGATGATAACGCAAATGGATGTCTGTCTTTAAATATGTCAACAGAGACTATCACCACCTCTTCCACGAGCCTCTGATCAATATTCCAAGAGTGTGCAGCCTCCCTTTTTCTTTTTTCTTTTTTTTACCCCTGCTGTTGTGAGGCATCTCTGCTCCCAGACCTGAGCTCAGCTTAAAGCCTCTCAGTGAACTCTCACTAAAAGAATTCTTACTCCTCATGGGGTCAAGCCCTCAGTGTTTACACAACGCAGCCTGCGAAGCTCTATACTGTTTAGACAAGCTTCCAAACACACAGTCTGGCCGTTGTCCAATTACCCACCCGCTAAGATGTGTGTGCCATCATTGCTTTGTGCATTCTTTGTTCAAAAATGATTTAGAACTCCATAAAAAAACTCAAAATCCATTCCTTCAGCTTGGAAACATGATATTCTCTGATCGTACTGTAAATATTAGGAGGGATTTGCACGTGATGGTTCTCTCTTGCAGCTAATTTGTTTATTTAGTCTCCCATTCAAAGCCACTGCATTTTCTTTCCCCCGAACTTATCAGAGCTGATTTCTTTTTGCTGCAGTCTACGTCTTGCCTGCTGGTTCTTCCTCTTGCTGTCATCCATCTCCATGCCTGTCACCCAGCCTGTCTCCACTTTGTCTGTTCTCATCGCCTCCTCTTTCTTTTTGCAGGAAGAAAAGGGTATTTCCTGTGGACTCATCGATTTGGACTTCCTCAAATGCAGTGTGGGATTTCCCTTCATGAGAGCTCAAACAAAGGTAGTTAGGTCTAACGTGCAGCTTCTAGCTCTAGTTGAGTATGTGTGACTAGCTTTATTGAAAACTGCTAATTTTTGTTCTGGTTTTGCTCTGTGCAGTACCATTTTGCAGTCATTTTTGATACAAGTCAGGTTTCTGGGGACAACGACACATTGCAGTTCTTGGTTCACGCAAAAAGGTATGGCTGTTACAAAGAAGTTACCTTTTTTGAAATTTGTTGACTAAAATACAGGGTGAATATTTTTACATCTTATGATTTTTAACCTTACACCACATCACAATCAAAAATAAATTTAGTTTGGGATTTAATGAGACAGTTCAACTGATTCATAGTTGCAAAGCTGACGAAAAATAAAACAAGTGCAAATAAACATTAGAAAATGGTGCCGTGCAAATGTGTTCACCCAACTTTTGCTAAGACTAGTTTGTAGTTTGCCACAAGTAAGTTAAGGTGGCAGGAAACATGGTGGTAACAGCATGGTGCTGTGGAGATTCTTTTATTCAGAAGGGACAGAGAAGTTAAGTAGAGTTGATGATAAAATGGATGGAATAAACACAAAACAATACTTGAAGAAAATTTGTCTGAGTCTGCAAAAGACTTGAGACTGGAGCGGAGGTTTACTTTCTGGCAGGACAACCTTGAGCATCCAGCCCGAGTTTAGTTTAGATTCAAGTTTATTTATTCTAGCATGACCCAGTCAAAAGTCCAGCCGTAAATCCAACTGAGGACCTGTAGCCTGACTTACAAATTTATGTCCACAAAAGCTGTTCATCCAGTCTAGCTGAGGAAAGAAGAATGGGCATAAAATACAGTCCCTGGATGTGCAAATCTGGCAGAACAATATGTGCATACCACAGTTTGTACACTTGTACACAACTGGAACATTTTTCCTCCCCTTCAAAATTCTGCACCACTTTTTAATGGTCTGACACATAAAATCCCAATAAAATACATGAAAGTTCTAGTTTTAATGTGAGAAACCATGAAAAATGTTAACATGACAAATAGACTGCAACCTTATTGCTCTTTGTATTTTCAGCGCCAACCCAGAGCACAAACTCTCTGACAACAATTTAGACCTGTCCATCCCTCTGATCCACGAGACAGACACCACAATTACTGGGTAAGAACAAACTGGATTAGCCATGATGCTACAGTTCCTGCTTCACAAACCTGAAGCTGTCTAACAGACATTTGAGTCACACGTGGTCTGGATTTCCATCTGTTCAGGAAGAGGGGGAGTATTTTTCTCCCTGTGGAGGATATCAGCTCTGAAACCCTTATCTTTGATTACTTTATCATAGCTCTGCTTCACAGAGGAAGAAGAAAGATGTAAAATAGCCTATATTTGCCAGAACTCTGAGATGTGATAAGGCAGCTGTGGTTGATGTTGAAGGAGGCTTCAGACTAAAACTGGACACATTTTCCAGTTGCTAAAAAAACCCCTCTGAACATTTCTGAACCAAACTGTCTGTAACCGTCCAGAGACTCAGTTTTAGAACTTTTCAAGTTGGAAAAGAGAGAAAAAAAGAAAAAAGTCAGGAAATGTATTTTTATTTTAGACTTGTTACCTCTATGTCTGTTTACAAGTTGTTTTTATTCAATTTCTGTCCCTTTACTGACCATACATTTAACTATTTATCCATCCATTCATCCATCCATCCATCCATCCATCCATCCATCCATAATTTCTCTCTTTATGTTCATATGTCTGTTAAATTTTAATATTTGACACTGTACAAATATCTCCTAAAAATGTACAGTTCATTTGCTTTGGGAAATGTCTGTGAATTCTGGTTGGAGTAAATGTTTACATGCGTTAATGAACCAATCTTCCAGTGTGGTGACACCAGGCTCCTTCTCGTATGGAAACTCCATCGATGCCTCTCGTTTCATCCAGTTGGAAGACATGAAATGCAACTTTCAGCCTCTCAATCTCACTTTCCAGGTGCTTCAAGTTTCTATTTTCAAATATTTCTCTATATTATATCTATTTCATTTTCTCTTTTCTTCTTCTCTTGTTTCTTCTTGGTGGCTCCAGGCCATAAACAAGGGGCCCAGCAGGCTGCCTGGCTCCACTGTGGACATCAGGATACCCAACCGACTTGCTGGCAACGGACCCGACATGTTCCATGTGGTGGAAACCCAAGTGGGTACCAACAGCTGTCCATCTACATTATTTATCCAGCAGGAGTCATTATTCAATGTTTAGTTTACCAGCAGAAAACAACAAGTTTTCTATTTTCCTTACCCATATCTTTTGACCGCGCTTGATGGGATCAGGAGCCCGAAGCCAAAATGTTGGTGTTGACTCTGAGACTACCGTTCCATTTTGTTTCACAATATTTCTCATTTAGATGAAGAAACACAATCCTCCCGGTGTGTTTAAGTGTTTTTCTAACCTTTACACAGCTTCTTTTCTATATAGTTAGATCACGGAGGAGCTTAAGCTGTTAATTGTACTTGCTGTGAATGTGCAGGCAGTGATGGTATATCCCACCTTTTCCAGTCCATCTGGAATCACTTTCATGGGATCATGTAGCTTGAAAGGATCAGGAGCCTGCAGAGCGGGCTACTGAGTCGTACCACCCCAAGCCTGGAACCACATATCATAAGCTGTAACATATTCCTGCTCCCAACTCACTGGGCAGTCACACCTTTGTATTTTATAGCCAGGTATCTTTCCATTTAATACATCATTAAAGACAGTGTTTACATTTCTGGCTTTTACCCCATATGTTCCCGTTTTTAGACCCCCAAATCCCCAAATGTCTAATAAAAAAATCCCTAAAATTAGTGCAGCCACAAAAAGAGAGCATGAATCTTCACTTTAGCCAGTTGCTGGAAGACATACAGTCATGTTGAGAAGCAACAAGGTGGACAATAAGGAAGAACTGAGGAGAGGCGACAGATCTGTCAGAGGAGAGGGGCAACGGGGCAGAAAACATACACCTCCTAAATCACTCCATATGGGAAATCTGTGGGAAGGGTGCCAACTTGTTGCAGGGAGAACTTCCTGTGAGCCCTGGAGACTCATAACAACAGTAGAAATGGGCCCTTTGTGGTAGCAGAGGTACTGTGTTGACATTCTGGGGTTAAACTCGTATCTAAAACTTTAAACATTTCAAACCTGCTTTTCACCTGAGTCATAGATGCTTGTTTGAGCTGTATTTTGTCCTCAACAGCCCAGAAGGTGTTTGAAATCACAACAAACTAAAAACAATGCCAAAAGCAAGATTCTGCAGCCTTTTTTTTCTTGCAGATTTAGTTACGTCCTTCAACTGTAGCCCACTTCTTAGAGAGTAGAGTAAACCCCACTTCCTGATCCTTAACTCGCAGTTTCAACATCTTTGCACACAGCACCTACTCTATCTTTTCTTGTTTTGAGTTTTTAGAGTTTCACAGTTAGGTGAAAAAATGAGGACAGCTGATAAAAGGCTTTGTGTTATATGATATTTACATATACGGATATTAAATATTTGTGTCAACAAGTCTGAAAGTCTCAACAATTAAAACTGAAGACTTTTTTGAAAATATTTGTAAAATATGATAAAAAAAAAAAAAAGTTTATTTCCTCCTGATTGTTGAAGATGGTGAGCACAATATGGAAAGATCCAAATAGCTGAAGCCTCCAGAAACAATATTGTAGCAGCCTTTGACACAGAAAACAAAACTTATTGTATAGTAATATGACTAAATTTGGTCAAAATATGTCACAGAGTTAATTCAGAGGTTCAGTGCTAAGATGTAAACTTCAAACTAACTTTATTGAACTTTTTAATGAATAGTTACATTTTTTTAATGAAAATATTTAATAATTATCATTTGGGATCAATCTGAGCAGCTAAGTTTTGTGCTCTGACCAAAACATTATTTATTTACACTCCCCAGCTAAACTCAACCTTTTACCTAAACAAACTCCAAAGGGCAATACTGACCTGACACAACAAGTCAAGTTACCAAATAAACAGCAACATAAACCAAAAACAGCTGGAAAAGATGGATCCAAAGACGAGACTACCAATAAACATGAAACCGGGGAGACGGAAGAAGCTTATGCTTGCGATCAACATGCTAACAAACTCGCTGTAATTCATTCTCTGAAAATTAATTTTTTTTCACACAAGAAGTTATAGTATCAAATAATTATAATTTAATTATTGTGTTATGTAATGTGTTTAGGTGTCAGATGGTCGAGGGAACTGCACTTCCCACAGGAACCCGACACCCTGCACCATCCCCCAGGACAAAGAAAACATCTTCCACTCCATATTCTCCTTCTTCACCAAATCTGGACGCAAAGTCTTGGTAAGTAGGCAACTCAAATTTTTCTTTGTATTTATCACACATTCTCTCACTGCTTGTCAAATCCACATATGCTTTTGTTTTCTTTTTTTCACCCAGGATTGTGATCGGCCTGGAAGAGCATGTATGGTCATCTCCTGCAGTCTGGGCCCACAGTTAAAAGAGGAAGCTTTGAACATAGACATAAAACTTTTGCTGAACACGGAAATTTTAAAAATAGTAAGATGCGCTTTATTAAGTCAGTAAATTTGATAGAATGTTATGTAAATTAGAAGCATAATGGTGACCTTTATGCCTACAGGATAGTTCCTCTGTGATCCAGTTTGTGACAAGAGGCAGCGTCCAAGTTAATCACAGGGCAATAGAGATGCCAAACGGGCTGCCAGAAGATATTTCAGTAAGTATTGTGTTCTTCCCACAATATTGAAAAAAATTATTAATTTTTTTCTTAAATATGCATAAACGGACATATTTTGTTTCTCATCTAGATTTAAAATAGACAACTGTTCCATACTACTAGCTTTAACAAATAGGAAATAACCAATATTTTCCAAAATAATTTTTATCACTTTGAAGCAGCATTACATTGAGATCTTGCAGTTAAAAAGATGCATATTTCATGATTTTTTATTTTTTTTATATTAGAGTCATCAGTAACTGATGACTAATTAAAAGTCATGTAATTAAACGGGGGTAAAATTTTGCCTTTTGAAACAGAACTAGCAGCTGAATAAAAAAAAGATCAGTGATTCTCAAACGTTTTGGAACAAACACTCTGTCACTAAATCCTAAAGTTTCCAGGTACGACCGAATTGACAAGCATTTTAAAAGTAATACATCAGGACATGATTTATTTTTTATTTTGTGTGTATTTAATAGATATCTGTATCCTTCTACACTACATACAGTTCACTACATTTTAGCTCAAACTTTTATGATCTAAGTTGTAAAAATAAAGGAAAAGGTCCCTTGTAGTTTTAATTTTGAGTGGAAGAATGAGAAGTTTCTAACGAATCCCAACTTTATAACCTAACATGGCTCATGTGTTCAAAACCTAGCATTTGCAATAATAAATACTTATTTGCTTGTCTAGATGTTTAAATATCCATAGATCTTTCATACATGTTGGTGTAAGATTCAAAGAAACATTTGTTTGATTAAATGTTTTAGTTATCTGGTCACTGAGGCAGCCTTTGGTTTTCTGACCTATAACTGTAACGGTGTATAACGGTGCACGGATAGTTTGGGTTTGATTTTATTCACATGTTCTGCCTTCATAAATAGCCAGCAGAAATTGTTCTCAGTTCTCTGATATCCCCTTCAGCTTAAGCTTGGAGTGTTTCTCCTTGCACATCTTTTTAAATGAGTTTCTGTTTGGCTGAGTACAACCAAAGGCAATCCAAGGTCAGTTTATTTGTACCACAGTTTGAGTGCGTTGCGATGAAAACAGTAATCTTCCTTTGATGTCAGTTTGAAAGAGTTGGCCTTTCAAACCTTGTTTGTTCTGGCTGAGAATAGAAGCCAACTACCAAAATTAAAATCAGTAATGATGAGATGTGCTTTATTACCATAATATATACGGTTAATCAGGTTGTGATTAGGCATTCTTTAAACCACAAAAGAGCTTGAATGTGGATCAGCTAAATAAAGAAAATGAGAACAAGAACCAGCTGCTATACTGTGCTCTGACTTGAATTGACTCCTTCCAGGGTCTTCAGCTGCACATGGGGTGCCTCCCTCCCCCGCTGCTGTTTGCTGAGTGATTAAATGGCTCAGCAGATTAAATTTGACAATTATGCCGAGGATGGAGGCGGCGCGCATGGGGATCACTTGAGAGATTGGTGTGCTGACTGGGTTGCCACCAGGTTGACCCCGAGCTATGATGGTGCTAGAAAAATTCAGACCCGGTATTAATACGTCCATACCACACAGCTCTTTCAGCACTTAGAGTGTGCGCTCTGTCCCCTGACCATTGCTCTTATGGCCTTTGGTAAACACTCACGCTCTCTCCCCTGGGATCACAGCGAGCCAGAGTACACAGTGGTCTCTGATCCCAGGATGTCCTGAAATCCCTGGTTTTTATCAGCCAGGAGATGCTAGCAAACCCTCAAACCATTAGTCCGGTGAATAGCGATGTGCTTTCTTGAGCATTCCTTCAGTTTTCGATTTTCTGCTGTGCTTGTATGTTTCACCTTGAACAAAGAATAAACACTAGAACCATGTTTTGAAATGGTTTAATTTATTAAAGGTGACCTATTATGCATCCTACAACAGATTAAGATAGGTCTATGTTCTATACAAAACATGTCGTTTGCCATTTGTACATAAAATCATTCTGAGGTAATGATATTTTAGCTGGTTCTGCCTGTTTTGAGCTCCTCTCAGAATGAACTACTTTAAGACCTCTTGTCACTTTAAATCAGTGTTTCTCAATTCCGGTCCTCACGCCCCCTGCCCTACATGTTTTAGGCGTTTCCCTTATGCCGCACACCTGGATTGAATATATGGGTGATTAACAGGCTTCTGTAACACTTGATGATCATGCAATCATTTGAATCAGCTGTTCTGGAATAGAGGTACATCTAAAACATGCAGAGCAGGGGGGCCTGAGGACTGGAATTGAGAAGCGCTGCTTTAAATACAAATAAGCTGCTGCTGGCAACGCCTCCCAACTCAACGTGTACATTCGCACATCTGCAGATAACTGCAGATGTGCAGATAATTGCACATCTGTTTGCAGATGTGCAATTATACAACCGCACATCTTTGAAAAGCAGAAGTAGAACCTCCTGCACTACCATCAAGAATACAGCAAGTGCTGATTTATGGATGACTTACCATAAAGACAAAAGACTTGTCTTTATCCAGCAGCCATTGTACAGCAGTAAAACCAGCTGACCAAATGTCCTGGAGCTCTGCTTGGGGTGCTAGGTGACTGGATGGGTTTTGCTCAACAATCTGGAGGCTTACTTTCCAGACACAAAAAAAACATTAACTTATTGCCAGAAAACATCTTGGTGGTTTGTTAAAGCCACCAAGATGGCTTTAACATCTTGGTGGTCTTTGTTGTTCTTAAAAGCAGCAAAGACCAAAATGGAAGAACACAAACATGCAAAATGTAAATTTTGCATAATAGGTCCCTTTTAAGGGGTAAATTCAGTTCACTGTCCATATTTAGAAATACAGAAGTGAGTTCAGCTGTTGAACTGGGATGTTTAGAGTTGAGACCAATGACCAATAGACCAGTTTAATCTCTTCTGTTCACATAAATATCTTGGTATGCGTAACAACAGTTCAATTCCAGGAATCTGGATCCAGTGATTGGAGTGTTAGCATGGGAAAATATTTAGAAGAAATATTCATCATCACTTTGCATTTAGTTTTGTCTTGACACACACTTGGCGTCTCAGGGTACATTTCAGTTCAAGGGGAGACTGATCTGTCTCTTATGTAACTCTGCTGCCTCTTTTGTCTAAAGCACATCATGCAGGGCTTTGATGTTTTAGAGAGAACATTGTTTCGATTTGTTTTAAGATATTTAGAAAATTTATCCATCTAGGTGGATTTTCACTACAGCATTAAGCGGCCTTCGCTTTCATTGATTAATTCACTTTTACTTTAATAAATCAAAGTCATTGAGCAGAAACTGATTTCATGTCAACTGGGTTTGAACATGGTCCCTGGAACATATAAATCAGAGAAATGTGATGTTTGAATTACAGATTGTAAAAGTATTAAAGCACCAGCTTAAGAAATTATTAAAACCATTAAAATAGTTTCCATAATTGTAGCCACATTTATTATACAGCTAATCTTCCTTCCACTGTTTTTATGTCTCACTTAAATCAGAGCACTTTTTTAGGTAGACCAACTCTGCTGTCAGTGATTTATTATCCAGCAGGCAGTGTTCACTGGAGTCATGGGAAACTTGTTCAGATTACTCCTATTTATGGCACAGCTTAGATATCTTTAATAGCTGCCAGATTTTAAAATAATTAATGATTCTAAACCCAAAGAACTCCTTTACCATCACGTCAAATCAAAAAAGGAAGAGGGTGATGTAATGTTATTAATTGTTCTAACCTAAATGCCTGCTTTCCTCAAGAAATCAAACCTAGTTTGGGAGCTGTTGTCTAAAACATGCTTTATACAGGCCTGTACTTTAGAAAATTAAATGCCTTAGGTTTTCTCACATCTATAAACAAAATCGGGTGTGATGTGTTTCTGTGTGTGTTTTAGTGTAGCTTGTGCTTTAGGACAGAAGATAATTCTGTCACGACACCACCAAAGTTTATGATTGTCTTACAAGTGACTAAATAGTTATTAGCTTAATTAATTTTAAAGTAGTTAACATTACCGTTGAAGCCACTTTGGCAAGTTGAGCTGAATGTATCTTCATAAATGCAGAGTAAACAGAGCGTAGATGTGACATTGCATGAGGTCATGTTCATGTTTTTTCCTTTAATTCTTAAAGCAACATCTTTGGTTCAATGCTTTGCTTCATGCAACCACAAACTGTGAAGTGGTTCAGTGTTTCACATGGGACATTTACACTTTACTCTGGTTACAGAAAATGCCTTTCTGTTTTACACTGAGTACGTCAGCAGAAGATGGGATACAGTAAATGGAAAAACATGGAGATGTCAAACAAAAGGGAAGCAAACCTGCTCAACAGCAAACTGGATTCGCTTAGCAAATTAGCACAATGTTAATAATAGCTTCTGATTCCTGAAACAGCATTGACTGGCTGTAACCAGTCTTTACTAGTGGAGCCACAAGCAGAAGCAGCATGTTGAATAATTACATGCTAAATAAAGTATAGAAATTGATTAGAAAGATGTGAAGTTAAACAGCTCTGAGTGTGCAGCATATATGTGTTAATGATATAATAATAGCTGGAAAGATCTGCTGGTTTATATCCCATTATTCAATTAATCATGGGATTATTTGATACTGAATTACTAAGACCATTTTAGAGGTGGCGCCATTATGTTATTATTATGTCGTTGTTGTAACATATTTTGAGTAATAGTTCCATTGTAATTGTGCACATGTGCAATATATTTTGCATCTCATGCCAAGAAACATTTGATGTGGAAAACAAATAGAGGAATTTTCCACAAATGATTTGGTGTTATATAATACAGAAAAAAAAATCTGTCAACTGGTGTATCTGCAAATACTGAACAAGTATTAAAAGATGGTATTTTTGTGCAATTTCTATATATATTTTAGAGTTTATTTTTTTGTGGGGTTTGGTAAACATACCCTAACGTGAAAACTGAGAATCCTAGGAGAAAAAAACCCCTGTGAAGTTTCAAGGACAACGTATCAAAAAGCCAAACACTATTTTATCAACATTTTTTTTTTTTTTTTTCAGGAAAATATTTAAGGGTTGTTAGCTAAGTGCTAATGTCAAGTATTACTACAAACTAAGATAGATAAATATCTTAAGATAAATTTACTAAAATTACCACCATCTCAGTTTAGTCAGAATGATAATTCTGCAAAGTAGCACAAAAATGGGTTTAGGAGAGATGCGACTTTCCAAAGAAGTAAGAAAAGATTAAAATAAGGACAGTTTTTAGTAACTCAGTACGTTATCCTGCCAGTTGTTTCTAGTTGGTGCCTCAAACAGCTGGTGTAGCATAAAATCCAAAGGCCTCTTAGGCTTATCCTGGCTCTACACTCACCAAAAGGTATAGCCTGGAAATGAATGATTATTAATTATGTCAAATTACATATAGCTCCTCCTGAATTAAGTTGATGTTCTGGACCAGAGCTTTTTTTTTAATGCACAATATTACTTTGTCATTAGCGCGTGACTTCATGTGCATTCTTTTGTGCATGTGTTTTGTATTCGAGTGTGACTCCTTAAATCTTGCTGTGTTTCAGCTGGTGTTCGAGGCTGTCCACAGTCAGGAGCCGAGGGGTTACGTCATTGGCTGGATCATCGCCATCAGCCTCTTGGTGGGAATCCTCATCTTTCTGCTGTTGGCTGTGCTACTCTGGAAGGTAAGCACACACAGAAACCGATATTTAGATATTTTTCAACATACAGTGTGCAAAAACTAATAAATAGTGTGTGTGACAGTCAGTTGTACACTGGTCAGATGTCAGCACGGGATCCAGTTGACGAGAGGCAGCTGGAGGTCGGGGAAAGGAGGCGGGGGTCAAAATGTCTTAAGGGCTTTGACAACCATGAAAAGGACAAATCATAGACTGGGCAGTAATTCACACCATACCGCCTGAAAGGAAATGACAATTACACTGATACCCAAAGACCCTGTTAGCACAAAACTCTTTTTCACTGCTTCATCTTCCGTTGGGAATTCCACAACGTAACTTTGGAATGTCGGTCCACGGACACATTATCTGACCTATCCCCAAAGTGCTCAGATCCTGCCAAAACAAACCCTGCTTACAAGTCTGGTGCATGTCCTGTATTGCTTTTATCAGGACATGCCTGAGAGGAGGGCAGCTCTATATCAGTACAGGTTAGTTGTGAAATGTAGATAAGTGCATGGCAGAATTTTGTATCACTTTTCTGCTTGACCTAGTAATGTTAAATAAATCTTCTGCGCAGTATAGCTTCCCTAAATAAACAATACATGTCTGGAAGAGAAATATTTGCTTTGTAGCTGTACGTCCCATGGTTTTATATTTAATTCCAATTTATGGATGCTTGTGGACAGCATGGCCGACTCAGAAGTGCAAACTGATTTCCTGTCCCCAAGATATCTATCTGTCTTCCATCTGTTTCTCAGTGGGAGTAATCTCAGCTTTCGGATGTTTCACTCGAAGATATAATCAATCACCACTCACTTGGGGTATTACATGTTTTGCAGTTTAACATGGTGTTATTTTTGGAATAATGCAGCTGAAACAGGAGGCTATTGTAGATAAGCGTCCACTGGTGGTGTTTTTAAAGAAACTCAGCTGCTCTGATTCAGCTGGAGAAGTTTGCCAAATAAAAACATGAAATCCATGTAACTTCTTCTTTCCACCTTAAATTTTTAAACTAAATTGTCTGGGAGACCTAAAAATCTCAATAAAATGCATTCATGTTTGTGGTTGCAATGACAAAATGCAAAGACGTTTAGAGATATTAACTACTGCAGGACTGTACAGTAAAGCTAGCAATCTAAACTCAAATACCAGCAGCGATGAACATTATTTTTTTGTTGTTAAACTCAGTTGATCACTTTGGGTTTTACATGTCACTTGAATATTATTTGGTGAAAATCTCTTTTACAAGCTATAAACATGATTTTTGAGAGTGATATTACACTCATGTGAATGTTTATAAAACTATGTTAAGGGACTAAATGAATATTTCTTGTATAAACTAAATATTTTCTCAACTATAGATTTGATTTGCAGCAAAGGAATAGAAACTAAAAATACACTGCAAAAACAAAATCTATTTTTTTGTATTTTTGTTTAGTTTCTACTGTAAATATCTTTGTTGAAATAAGACAAAACTAAATTAAAAGCAACTTTTCAGCAACATATAGAAGCTTATTTTGGTCAATAATTCTTGAATATTGATTTTCCTTTTAAGTGCTAGTTCTACTGGCCAATTAGTAACAAGACATTCTTCTCTTATTATAAGTGATAAAACTGCTTGGACCTAGTACTTAAAAAAAAAACAATATTCAGGAATTATTGACAGAAACAAGCTACTATATTTTACTGAAAAGATACTTGTAAGTTATTTTAGTCTTACTTCAAATGTTCTAAGATATTTGCACTAGAAACTAGATCAAAATACTTGGGTCAGATTTTGTGTTTCTGCATCATGTGCGTTGTTCTCTGCAGTCAGTTGTGACCACCTCTCTAAAACCGGATCTTCCCTCTCTCTCTTTTAACAGATGGGTTTCTTCCGTCGACACTACAGAGAGATCATTGAAGCTGAAAAGAACCGGAAGGACAGTGATGAAAGCTGGGATTGGATGGACAAGGACCACTGAGACATTCAACTGGGGCCTAAGCGGAGCCAGTGAGATTAGGCTCAAGAATGGATCCAATAGCACTGGGAGCGCAGCCGCCCCGGTGGCACCAGATTCTTCAAAGTCTTTCATATGTGGAAGAGAAGATTATTCTCCATATTTTCTGGAGACTCTGTATTATTTGGGGTGTTGGTGGTGGGGTCCAGGGAAGGGGCTTCTGAGGTAAATAAGGGCTCACAGGAGGATACTTGCTGTGGAAATCGACTGTTCTGTGATGAGGGAACTCCACGCTGGTGGAGCCGAGCTGTGGATGTAGAGGGCATGAATACTGGTGGACAACAAAACCCTCAGGGCTGTGATACATAGCAAATTTATTTTTATACATACACTTTCAAGCCATATAAAAAAGGAAGGTTACTAATGCCATTACAAACATTCTGTATCTGCAATTTGTTGATTTTTTTTTTTCATAAAAGCACTGATGTTTGAAGAGAATGAATGCATTTTGTTCCAAAGCTTTTAATTTGTAACATGAGTGGAGTCGTCCGTATTTTCAGCTCATCCCTAAAAGTTTGTTCAGATGCTTTCAGTAATTTAGAATATAATAGAAAAGTTACATTTATTTCAGTATTTAAGTTAAACTGAAGCTCCTTTTAATTATTTACACACAGGGTGACATATCTAAAGCATTATTGTCTATTTGTTTTCATGATTTGATGCTCAAATTTAATAAATCTTCAGTGTGTCATATCAGAATTGCAGGAGAACAACAAAAAGAGGGATTTTTGACCAAGAAATTATGCAAAATTGTTAAGCTATCATCTAGACTGGACAGCTTCTGACAACCTCCACAAAGTTGGAGGTTGTCAGAAGCCATGAAACTGCGAAAGAAAGTTTAATGGAAAGAAAACATGTGACAAAGAATCATGCACAAATAACAGGAATACTCATAGACTTAAGGGATATTCCAGTTAGTGTCACACGATCCCTTTTATGACTTCCACTTTTTAATTGAAATTACTGAAATAAACTTCTTCCTGATATTCTAATTAATTGAGATGCACCTGTATCTCTTTTGTACTTTCTCTGTGTAATTTTATTTCTACACATCTGTCTCTGCATCCCTTTTAGAAATAATTCAAAAAATGCCCTTTAAAGACGATGGGAGCATTGTTCAATCTTATGTCATCAATCACTGTAGAAATATCAGTTATAACTTTATTTCTTTATGTGTAAAATACTAAATATTGTTCAATCTTAGCATTCAAATTCCAAGTTTTTTTCAGTGTGACCAGCCCTTTGCTCTTATCTGACATTTTGAATTTTGACATATTTAAAATCAAACCAAGCTGTTTCAAAAGTATGCATCGGATTTTTCAGGTTCATTTGCTTTTTTAAAACCTACTTTAGACTCCATTTTTTATTTTTAAATGTTGGGTTTTAGAGTCAAATAGGAAATCCCCATTAAGGGATAAGTCAGGAAAATTTTTACACTTAGAGTTGTTTATAGGGCTTGACGGCATGACTAATGTCCTAAAAATAAATGGAACTTGGCTGCACTCATCAGCTACACAAAAACAAGCTCTTCATGGGATCATGGGAATAACTCATCTTAAGATAAAGGGATCAAAAGGATACATTATCTTTTATTTTCACAGATTGAGAATAAAACTTTAAATCAAGCTTTAAAATCAGGACACTTAGTGAACCTATTGCAACTGGCCTCGCATTCCCACTTTTAAATTATGAAAAATTAAAAGAAAAATTACCATACAGTATGTATTAGATTTACAGTAAAAGTGCAATTCTTAAGAGCTCAAATATTTCCTAACATGCTTAGACTTAAACTTTAAGCCACTTTATAGCTACTAATGGCTGCTTCAATCTTTATTGTGCAGAATATTTTGTCACTATTGAATTTCACTGGCATCACAGCAGCGTATACTGTACACCTTCACGTCCTTCCTCTGCACCAAAGCCAAAGATGCTAAACTTCATTTATGAATTCATTAAGGAAACCAACACTTGACTTTTGTTTTGTTCTGTTTGTTTTTGTAAAAGTCTAACTGTGATGATTCAGTGTTGGATGCCTTCGTTAATCACACCAATGTTTGGACTTTTGTTCTGAGTGTACTACTGTCAGTGAGTCTCATTTCCATTATAGTGTGCTGTACCTTTGATGTTTAAAGTCATGACTGAGCTGTATATTTATCTGTTGATAAATTTCAGAGTGAAATATCCAAACTCTGCGCTTGTTTACTTTTTCGGTTAAGTGTTTTGTCTTTCATGGAGTTTTGCGCCACCTGCTGGGAGCATCACTGCTTTTAAATTGACAAAATGTTGAGGAGTTAAACAGTATCGGCATTTCAGAATAGGAAGGGATTTTGTTATGTCTTCTAGTTCCAGATAAATTTGATGTCTGGTCATTTTTTGGTGTGGCATGTTACGCAGCTTTATTTTTTAAATTCTTTTTTCTTACAGTTTCCTTTTATGGATCATAATATTTAACCACTCAAAACATTAAAATACTGCCATTTAAAATTGTGAAATTTAAATAGTTACAAAAAATTGAATTTCTTGTTTTCTGAATTCAGCACTGTTTTCCCTCCAACATAAAATATGCAGTATGCGAAAACATATTTTTCATACTTTATAATTTCTATTTTTCTAACCTGGCTAAATAGTAAATTTAAAAACAATAACACAGTAAATTAATTTAAAATACCTTTATTTTATATATATATATATAAAATAATAATAAATCCTTTGTTAATGTTGTTAATACGGATGGGTTTTTATCTTTTAAATCTATGAATTTACCATCATACATTTATAATTAAGCTACATTAAATTTTCCCACTTCTACTTACTGTTAACATCTCAAGTGGTTTTACAAAATATTTGAACCTAAAAATCACTATGACCAAAAATATTGTAACATCAGTCTTGTTATGCTAGTATCATTGGAAAAACACTGCTGATTTATAATCAGACATGTTTATGTAAAGGTTTTTAAAACATAATTTATTTGGTGACATATACAGTATTTTCTAAATTTATACTGGCAAGTGGAGTTTTTTCACAAAAATCTTTGAAATAGTCTATTAAATGCATACAAATTTATCTTAAAGAAGAATTATCCATACCGTATCACTTGCTAATGTGTAAAGTTGATAAGGTGACAACAGTTGCTATGAAACACTGAAACCTATCACCTGCTGAATTATTAAAACAGCTCCAGCATTGACCGGAGCTGAAGCATCACAGGTAAGAGCTGCTACCAGAGCCATGTCCTCGTTACTGGAGCACAGCTTTGTCAGGACTGTAGCTTTGGAGAGGGTGGTGGCTCCCATTGCAATTAATTTATGTTATCTGGTGCTGCTGTGTGACAATATGGATGATGACTACGAGCAGTTCAGCCAGCTGGAGGCAGCAGCTCTGGAGGTAGTTAAAGCCACTGACGACATGGCAGCAGTGGTCTCCAGGTATGTACCGTTTAGTCAGCTGGTTTCTCCAGCTGTGTGATCAGATTAATGCAGACCCTTCAACTTTCAGGCTAATTAGTTGTACAGAAGATGAAGTTCTGCACTTGGAGATGTCGTCACTGCTGGAGCCGCTCAGTGTGTCAGGGCGCCACGTCCTGCTGGCGGCGCAGAAACTCACCATCCAGCCTAACCTGCCTGAGCACAGAGAGGAACTCATCACCGCAACTCAGAATGTTTTCCTGGGAGTTCTCAAAGTAAAGTGCTTAATTTTTCAAATTCTGGTGAAGAGATATTTTGAAATTGTCCTTATTTTTTTTGTACATTTTCTATCTGGGCTTTGTTGGAGAGAGACAAGAAAAAGAGTTGTTGTCAAAGAGTTGTCTTTGATGTTCTTTGACCGTATCGCATGACAGAGCTCTGGTCAGATAAGAACAGGCTGACATGCTATGTGTGACAGAAAGTTGACAGTTCACATCACTGAATACATCACTCCCACTATACAACTTTGGCAGCACTACAAAGTGCTTTAGGGATGCATTTCTTTAACATGGATGGGCAATCTGGTTAGAGTTGATTTAAAAATTGAGGTTACAGAGCTACAAAGGATTTGACATTCGTCTGTCAGCACAACAATATCCCTGTCAGACGTCCCAGACGTCAAACCCCAGACCTAAATCCAAACAAGAATCTAGCAGGACTTGAACATTAACTGCAAATAAAATCTGCTTTTTTAATCTGATTTTTGTTTGTGAGAAGTTTTGAAAACCACTCATCTACACTTTGCAAAGATTGCATAAAATCCTAATAAAATGCATTGAAGGTTTTCACTATATCTAAGGCTTTGCATGTAACTTTTTTTAACTTAATCTTCAAAGCAGTGAATTAATTCTGAATGTGACCTGAGCATTAAAAAATAGAAATCTTAATTTATGTGCTTATTGCTCACATTTGAGTTCACCTACAGGATTACAGATAACTCAAAACAGAAACTCTTCAAAGGGGATGCTACTTTGGAACATATTTGAATTCTCTCTCATAACTGGAGAGATTTTATTGCTCCAACTGCTTCTATGAATTGAGATGCAAAAATTCTTCTGAATCACATTGTACTGTTTTATACCAGAAAGCAGTCTCATCTCTTCCATCACTAAGCAAAATTTACCTTCTTTTTATGACCCTTTCTATGCCCAGACATTTCAATAAATTATAAAAAAAAAAGTAAATAAAATAGAAATAGATAGACTTTCTTGCTCATGTGTTAGTTTGTTTTGGATTATGTGTCAAATTTCTGTTAAAATACATTGGATTTGGCTGACAGTAATCTGTCTGCTTGTAGGTCCTTTTGGTGGCAGACAATGCAGTTGTGAGGAAAGTTCTGGCTGCAGCTGATCGGGTTCTAGAGTCCCTCTCTGAGCTCAGCTCCTCTTTGGATATTAAATCTCTCCTCAGGTCCTTTAAAGACTTTTCCGAATCTTTGCTCACCCTTAATGACCTCACAGTGGACAGGGCCAACTCTTTACTGGATCCCAGACAAACAAAGCAACTTCTTGACTCCTTGGAAACACTGAGGAGGTGCATCTCCATGCTGCACACAGCAATGTGCACCACCATCAAACACCCTACAAGTGACCAGGCCCAAGCTGCCAAGAGGTTCATTCTAGACAAGGTCCAAACCACGGTTAGAGACATCAATGTAACTCTCAAGAGCGACGGCCACAAAGGACCACTGGGTCCCTATGGGTTCTACACTGGGAGGCATCACAGCTTGTTGCATCTACTTGATAATTACTCTAGTGCACTGATTCAGGACAGTGGCTTTGACAGCATGGTGAGAGACATCGTCTTCTATGCCATGGTTGTAGCCAACTCTTCACGAAGAGAGTCTCAGCAAAGAATAGTGAGCCACTGCCGTCACATTCTGCACTTCTGGTCTGACATAAAACAGATCTTAAAATCGCCAGAAGAAAGTGATGACACTGAACTGAGATTAAATAAGATGTGCCTTTTGTTAATCCAACAAATACAAATACTGGATAAAGTACTAAAAACTGCAGTTCTTCACCAAGTCTTGGACACGTTTCTTGTTACCTTTTGTACAGACAATGATCTTTTAGGCACAATAAAACGGCTCTTGGACACCGAACCTGCTGAAATCATGGACCTGACGTTTCTCCAACCAGCAGTTGAGGATTTCATATCGTCCACTGATTGCATAATCCAAGTAGCAACCTTTGTCTCAGCTGTTGCTGAAGATGCAAAGAGCTTGGAGAGTGTGGAGAACTCACAGGCATGCCTTGTAAGACTAAGAGCTCAGATTGCCCTTCTTTCCCTGGAGCTGGGGGATAATTCATGGCAAACCCTTCCAAAGCTTCATGATGTGTGCCTGAAATGGGAGGAGGAGATAAGTGAGCTACAGGATGCTCTAAGTGATGTGATGGATTTAAGAGAGTTCACAAGTCTTGCGGTCGATGAAATGCTCAAGAAGCGTCATGGATGCGATGAAGCATACAGAGAACAGAGCTACAAGGTATTTGAGGAACATGCTAAAAACCTAATTTCCTACATGAAGCTGGTGATTCGGTCAGTGAGAAGGCATCTGGACAGAAGCGATAACCCAATCTACAGGAACGGTTTGCTGGTCCTCCTCAAACAGGCTCGGTCCTCTCAAACCAAAGTGGATGAATCTGTCAGACACATGCTCCACTTCACATCAACTCTGAATGTGGAGATGTATCCCACATTTACAAACAATGTTTCAGCAGCAATTCAGCATTTTAAGGTGCTGAGAGAAGGACTGGATGGACACAAGCACCCACATCTCCTCAGCCCGCTGAGAGAGGCAGCACGCAAGCCGGAAATCTCACAGTTTTGTTCAAAATTAGAGAATATTCACGGGATGAGCCTGGATCATGTGGCAAGAAACTCTCCTCTTTCTGAAGTGATGCAAATGGATTCTCTCACAAAACATGATGAACCCTCAGATACGGAAACTGTAGAAGCAGAAGCAGCTCATAAATATGACAGCAATGATTTAAAGAAGGCAGCTGTCCAAGATGAACCTAAACTGATCCACATTGACCTTTTACCCCTTCTGTATGAAGTTTTGACTGTGACTAAGGGGAAAGACATGTCCACTCTCAACCAGGTCTGCACTGGAGTTCTTGAGCTGTCGAACTGCTACGTCCAGGCTGTGAAGGACGGCTCAGTGATTGTCGACACCATTGATTCACAGACGCTGGAAAGCTTTAGGTCAGAATTGGTGTCGCTGACACCACTGCTGGTCCAGACAGCACAAGAGATGGCAATGAGTTCATCAATGAGCACTGAGGCTCTCCGCAAACACAGTGTGCAGTTCTCTGACCTCATTAGCAACATCCGAAAGGTTTTACTGCCTGTAGCTGGAACATGGTATCACGTTGCATGTGATGAACTGCAAAGAAACCTTCAAACCACCACATCCGGTACTACACAGAATCTAAATGAAGTGATGAGTTTATGCACACGTGTGGTTCAGTTCTTGACATCGTCTGATTTGAAATCCGCTGATTATCAGGAAACATTCAGCATTTTGAACAACAAGCTGAGCAAAACCCAGAACAATACAAAGTTTCTCATAGAGCTTTCCTCTTTACCTGAAAGACAGGTGGATCATCTTGAGGGGCTCTGTCTCCTTTGGGGTCTCTCTGTTCAGATTTTGCTGAATTCCTTGGATAAGATTTTAGGCACATCAGCTGCAATAAATCAGCTGACCCCTCAGAAGCAGCTGTCGATTCTGACGGAGAACTCTTTAAGGATCCAAGAGGCTGCAAGACTCACTAGCCTGAACTGCAAAAGTGGTTACAAGTCAAAACATCTGACGATCTGCCAGAACGAGCTTAAAACATTGACTGATGCTTATCTGGAAGCCACAGAAGAACTTGAAGCAATCCCAAATCTGACCCAACTTACAAAATCAGAATTCCTACAGAGAAGACTCTTTGTTGAAATTAGAGTGCTTTCTAATCAGCTAGGCAAAGAGAACAGAAACTTTGTCTCTGCTTTTCAAAACATTATTGACCTTACTCATTCTGCATCTAAACATTCAGAAGAAGCAGAACAAGAATTTGAAAAGGCTGCAGAGAAACATGTTAAAAATGTTCAATTAGCAGCCAGAAGAGTGGAGGATTGCTTGAACTACATCCGTGACCCACGGGCCCGTTCTAACCTGAGGTCCATCAATGATCACTTGTGCTTTCAGATCTCAGATATAATCAGCAGGGCAAGGCTCATCGTAGAAACTCATTATCTCTATGACACCCTGAGTTTAGATGTGCAGATCCAGTGCTGGTCAGCAAAAGCTCATTATCTGGTGGCAGAGATTATGAAGCAAGATGGGATTCAACAAGAAGTTAAGAAGAGCATCGAGGCTGGTTTACAGGGAAAATCATACGAGGATTTCAACAAAGAGTTGGCAATGACGCCATCTAGAGTCAAAGATGTGGAATATGCTGACAAAATGCCACCGCTGCAGAGAGGCAATGCAGAAACAGTGAATGCAGCAGAAACTAATGTGTTCCCCACACCTGCTGTGATGCATAAACCCAAAGATGAGAAAAAAGTAAGAATTTCAATATTGGCATGAATTAAGAGTTTAAACCTCATTTATTGTCACAATAAAGTCTGAATCTGGCATTTCTTTACAGTTTGGGGCCACATCTACTGCATACAGGGAAGATTTTCCTCTGAGTTACACCTCCATTTTTCTGAAGCAACAAAGTGACAGCTGGGATTCAAAGGACAACAAAATAGTCCAGGTGACGAGAAAGATGGCCGACACAATAAGTCACATGACACAGTACTTAAAGAAGAAAGGCCCGATACTGGTAATGACCCACAGAGGTTACTTCGTTCATCAGTGTTTCAGGCATCACTAATTCATTTATTTTATTTTTTGCAGAACAAAAATGTGTTTGTCAATGCAGCCAAAGAGGTGATCTCAAACTGTCAGACAGTAACTCAGTTTATTAGAGTTATCGCCAACCACAGCCTGGACAAACACTGTACAGTTGAACTGTCCCTCATCATTGAGCAGATTCTGACCGTCACTAATCAGCTCAGCATCATTTCCAGGTTAGGGATCTTTAAGTGTAGAGTTCTTCTGTTTTTGCTTCTGTTTATACTTCACATCATCAAACAAATTTTATTAGAGACTAGGGTAAATTGATTAAATTATAATTTGTTTTTAAAGTATTTAATGTTTTAAGAGCTAAAGAACTTTGAACTTTTGTTTACTTTGAAAGGTATTTGCTCGCCAACCACAAAAAGTGGCATCAAGTGAGTTTTTTAAGTCACTGTTGAAGAATTTCAGCTAATTCCACCATTTGGGATGCAAACAAACAACTTGTTTAAGGGTTTGTCACAGCATCTCAACTAGATTTAGGTTCAAACTCTGATAAGTTTCTCCAAAACTTTCATTTATTTATTTACTCATTTATTTGTTTTTGCCCATTCATAGCTGGACTCAGTGGTGTGCTTTCAACCATTGTTCTGTAGATTACATGAGGTCATTTGGGTTTTCAATACATTTTGAGATCCTTCAGTCTACTTCTTGTTGACAAACAGGTTCTATTTAAGTAATTTCTTAATTCTACTGATGAGGCAGTAATCTGGCCTGTAGCCAGTGAAACTAGTCTTGACCAAAAGTAGGTTAAACACAGTTAGTTTATGTTTTCACAAGTAGGAATATTACATTTTTCACCCAGGGTCATGGTGGCTGGGATGTAGTTTATTACCCTGCATAAATTAACATCATATGAAAGCTGCATTTTGTATTTACTCAATTTATCTCTATATGACACCAAAATGTTGTTTTCATGACAAAAAAAAAAGGCAAAAACAGAAGAAATCTGTCAGGGAGACAAATTTTAAAAAAAAAAAAAAAAAAAATTAGATTACACAGTAAATGTCACTGTCACCGTACTTAAGGTTATTTTTTTACATAGTGTGAACGCTGTAACACCTGGATGCAAATCGTCTGATGAGATTCTGGTGAAGAACGCCCAAAATCTTCTTCAAACTGTTCTGAGAGGGGTTCATGCTGCAGAAACGGCCTGCATCACGGTCAATATAACACCACACATCGACACAGTCACACTAATATATAATATTGCTCAGGTCTTTTAGGAAACCGAATAATCAACTGTTATAAAATTAAACTGTTAAACTTGAACATAAATAATTCCCATTACATTTCTTGTAACTAACAGTCCCTCAGATTATTTTTTCTTACACAAAATTATCTTAAAATATTTTCATAGATTATCTGTATAGCCCTGAGCCAACTCAGATGAGCAGCAGTTTTAAAAAGCAGTTGATTTATTGTTGGTGCTGTTTGTAGATTTTTTCTTTCTACTTTGCCATTAACATTTTTTTTAATTTGTTTCAACTCTTTACCACTCACTGGACTATTCATTTTTTCCCCCTATTTGTGTTCAGTTATGATTGATATATTATTACATGATGGGGTTGTTTTCATTGGTTCTCGGTCTCTGAGTTTTGTTTTTTCCATCATTCCAGGGTTTGAAGCAGCCGGAGCCAAACTCAGATGGTGCGGAAGCAACAGCCTTGTGCTTCCAGTGGAAGAAAAACTTGGAAATCTATCGAGCCCAGCAGACAACTAACCCAGAAACCGATGATCTTGGTTTAAGAAAAACATCCTCACACACTTTAGCTCCCAGTCTCGCCCCCCGGGTTAATGTAAGAACTACCTTCAAGTAAACAGCTTTGCATTTTCAAAATAACTAAGAGTAATGTGGTCAAATTAGGCTTAAAAAAAAAAAGCAGAAAGAGGATGAACTCTTTTCTTTCCCGTCAAACGATCTTGAAATTTAAAGAAGCAATGACATTTCTGTTTATTTCTCAGATAAAGATTCCAAGAATAATTTAGGATCTTCTAAAGATGACAAGAATAACAAGTGAGAGTTAGCAATTAAGGTAATCAATAATTATTCTTGATCACACTAAGATTTACTTTATTTTCTATTGTTTTAATAAAGTTAAATTTATTGCAAAAAGGATAAGAGGGAAAGCTCAAAGCTAGCAAATTGCAAATTAAAAATACAAATGGCAAATTTTTTAAAATTATCAAAGATTTATTGTTGTAACCCTTTTGGATGCTATTTAAACATATTTTTGAGAGTTTGAAACACCAGTCGCCTCATATGAGATTTTGGCTAAATCTGAAAGAATATTGTGGAGAAAAATTGCTGTTTTTGTATATCACAAACAGCACTTTCTGCTTGTAAAATAAACAAAATTTTACTTACAATATATTACTAAAGAAGAAGGTCAATGAAAGTGTCACATATTAAAATTGAATATGTCAAACTGTACATGTCATACAGGAACAGACATAAAAGCTACAATGTGACTTTGTTTCACTCCTTTATTCAATATATTCATAATAAAACCACTTAAATGATGAGTATGTGTAGTTAAAACCAAAAAGCTGGTGTCACCATACAAACAGGAATAAAAATCTGTTGATACATGAAGCACTCGGTAGAACACACTGTACACATAATATAAAATGCACATTTACAGTGAAAATTATGAGAAAATGAAAAAGGAACATTTCACAATTTAGGAAAACAAAAAGCAGCACACATTACTGAGAAAAGCTGCTACTGAAATGCCTCATTCTATAACATTCTCACTTTATGAATACAGGCTGAAATACAGTGATCTACAAACGCCAAACAGAGATAGAAACTGCGATAAGGGCCACATTTGTTACATATATACATTTACTTGTAATGCCTTTCAGATAATATTTCTGTACAGAAAATACATGAAAAAATGTTTTCATCCATTTTTCATTTTGTTTATCATTTTTAGGACATAAAATAAACATTTACTTGCTACCTCCAAGCTGGTCATTGTTTTTCTTTTGTAAAATGGCACATGTACAGTGGATTAAAGAGTGAGTGTAATCCATGAAATGAGACACATTTTGCCACCTTATAACCACTGGGATTACAGACCAACATAAAGTAGTGTATAATTCTAAAAGTGACAGAGAAGTGAAATTTAATAAAATTTAATAAAAATCAAATTCAGAAGTGTGGTGTGTATTTGCATTCGGCTCCTTTGCTTGATTACTCCAAATCTTAATCACATAATCCAACATGTAAAAGCTCAGAAAGGACTGAGCTTTTACATGTTGATGTTAGCAGTATGTTGTTTTAGCTGCAGATTAATCCTTTGCTCCAATTTATTGATTATTAGAATAATCAATTACCAAAATAATTGCTAGTTGTAGCAGTACAATGGGAAGGTTTATGTCATGTGTATTAGTCATACACCAAACAACTGGAAATGTGTTCCTGGCTCATAGGTGCTGAATACAAACACACACCATTCCAACTTTTAGAACAATCTACATTTTTCCCCACATAAAATCCCAGTAACAAGTTTGTAATGTGACAAAATGTGTAAACGATACAAATACATTTGCAAGGCCCTGCAAGTCAAATTGAGTTCCCAATGTCTGATATAAACAACAAAAAGAAGAAACTATAGCAACCTCAGCTAAAATGTCGCAGTGCAAACATTTCAGCAAAACGCATTAACTGTACAGAAATCTTAAAAAGTGTAGCAGCATGGAAATAAATCTGAAATGCAATTTCATGATGCATATGACGAAAGGACTCTCTAGATTTTCTAAAAAGATCAAGTCATTGACAAATTAAAAGCTATTGTCTGGTTCTGGTAAAAAATGTAAATATAAAAGTAAGGACACATAATTAGTTCTCAGTGGAAAGGAATAAATACTGTCATAGTAGTGAGTACACTCAAAATAGTCTGTCTGCATGAAGAGAATCAAAAACATAACACCTCAACCTTTCCCATAATCCTGTTTTCATGTGAAGCTGTGATAACCTGTACATGATTATTTACAGAAATAAATAGAGCCATGTATTGCTAAATAAAGATAAGTGACGGTGTTTTACAAAACTTAAAGCTGCAGTATGTAATTTTTATTAAAAAATAAATATATTTTTACATATTTGTTGAAACTGTCACTATGTTGTAACAGTATGTCAGATAATTTATGGAAAAAATCTAGCTCCTCTGCCATCTCCAGGTACTCCCAGTGCTAACTAGAAACAACCAATCAGAGCCAGTAGGAGGGTTTTAGTGCTGCCAAACGCACTCAGCATGGTACCGTTCATCCTCCTTCTCTCAGGCTTGTTACCATAGCCATTGATGATGGCGGATAAATGGTTTTCCTGTAACGGCAGTAAGTTGTCTGTGCGCCAGTATCACATTGAGCCACATGAAAATAATTGACAATCCTCCTCCTGGCTCTGATTGGTTGTTTTTTGTTGGAGCGGTGCATTTCTTCAGACAGAAAAGAGCAGCTCAGGAAGGAGGTGTAGGAGATTGATATTTTCACACACTATCTATCTCAAACTGTCACAACACGGTGACAGTTTTAACAAATATGTAAAAAAAAAAAAAAAAAAAACATTTTTATAAGAGTTACATCCTACAGCTTTACTTGTTGCTTTAAATTTTCACACTGAAGAATTTACTGACAGAAAGGAGAAGCAGTGGGATCAAAAGTCTTGAACACGTCTTTCAGTGTCCTGTCGTCCGTCTCATCTGAATCTTTCTGCTCTGCTTCTTCTTCCATAACTTCTTCCTCTTCCTTGTCCTTGTCCATATTCCCCTCCTGGTCCTTGCTGACCTCTGTATCTTCCTGCGGTCCTGCAGTTCCCTGTCCACCTTGTTTAGCCTGCCTCGGGTCGATGTACTGTGGCCGGATCAGCCCGGCTAGCGTTGGGATGGGGAGGTTATGAACCGCTGGGGGTTTGACTGGTGAGGCAGGCGGAGCTCCATTGGAGGAAGTAGCAGGAGGAATCTGTTGGGAGGCGACTTCTGTGCTTTTTACCTCCTCAAACGAGCCACTTCGCTGGGTTGGTGAGAGAGATGGCACCAAAGAGTTCTCAGTTTTCGATGACTGTTTCAAAATTCCTGGTTTTTTAGGAAGATCAAGCGGCTCCTTACGAGATGGGTCGGTTTGAGAGCGGGGGTCATACAAACTGATTCCCCCGAGGATCGTGGTGGGACTCTCCAGCCCTCCATCGGACGACGCCAACCGGGGAGCATACGGCGGCAGTTTCTCAGAGTCCGGCTTGCCTTGGGCAGCTGGGGGAGATGAGTTGGCACCGACCTTCTGGAGTCTGGGGTCCACCAGTCCTCCCGCTGAGGGGGGTTCCTTCTGACTGAGCACCTTGGAATCCAGACTCTCTCTCCGCTTGATTCTGGGGTCCAGAGATTTCTGTTGCCGTGGGTCTACAGGCCTCTCCGTGGAGGATCGAGTCTCCAGGGATACTCCGGGGATCCGGCCCAAACGTTCCTTTACACGGGCAGCCGCTAGTCTGGGGTCGGTCGGTGGCGGGCTGGAGACTATTGAATGGTCGGGCTGGTTGGTTCTGTTCATCTGTGCGTCGGCAATCAGTGGGGGCAGCGGCAAGTTGATGGAGTGCTCCTGTTTGGGGACAAGTGAAGGGATGAGATCTTCCGGCGCCCACACCACGGTCTGAGCAAAGGCGGGGCGCTGGAGCAGAATGTCAACCCGAATGTGACTGAACTGCTTTAGCTGACAGCGAGGGTCCCGTAGCATCATGCCAGGGCTGGCCTCCAGAGGAATAAGAACCGCTCTGTCCTTCAGTTCCCGCTCTCCTTCCTCATCCTCCTCTGCTGTTGGAGCCTTTTGAGGAGCAGGATGACTAAGCTGGCGGCCAACATCACCGGGTCTCGTCTTCCTGGGATCCCTGGGGAGTCTTGAATCTGCTGCTCCATCCAGATCCTTACTGGGATCCTGGAGTCGCTGTCTAGGGTTGATCTTGACCCTGGGGTCGCTGGGTGGGGCTCGTTCCTTCATGAGCCTGGGGTCGCCCAGAGCTGGGGTGGCTGACGCAGTATGGAGGGGCTTGGACTGACTCTGCTGCATTTCATTCTGCTTCTTCAGAGATTTCAAGATGGAGGAGACACAAGAGGCCCCATCCTCATCATCGCTTGAGTACCAGTTTGTTGTTTCATCTGCAGAAAAAAATGTCATAAACAAAAAAGCTGCCATTTTATTTCATCACAGTATAATCACTGTTTTTGTTCATTGATTCATTTTATATTATATGGGACAGAAGCAAAAACTAGTACTTAAATGTGAAGCAGAAAGAAAAATTATACTTGCTAGTATTTTTTGGTTAATAAATTCACAAAAATTAAGTGAGCATTTATATATATAAATATATATATATATAAATATATATGGACATATATATTTATATTTTCTTTCATACTTTTACTTATGGCTGCAACTAACAATTATTTTAGTACTTGCGTATTCCACCAATTACTTTAACGATTTAAAAAATTGGGAAATTCTGCAGATTTTTTCACTTAACCACTTCAGCCTATTTTGTACAATATTACAAATATATTAAAAATTCACAAATTATCAAATGTTCTACCAAGAAATTGTATATTATTGTTCATTAGGTAATAAAATGTTTATTTTCTTATTTCAAAAAAGGAATTGAATTATTTGATTATTTGCGTTTTTAATGTATTGCAAATACTGTGTAAAAAAGACTTAAGTGGTTAAATGAACAATCTGCAGAATGAGCCAATTTATTTACTTGACTGTCAGATTAATAGATAGAATAACCATTCACTAAAACAATTGTTTGTTGCAGCCTTACAGTCATGCACAAGCTCATGTTAGCCTGCCCCATTAAATGGCAGTTAAATAATGCTAAGTTTTAGTCTATAACATGGCACAATGTAGAAAACATTGAAGGGGCATGAATATTTAATTGGCAAGACACTTTAATTGTCACCATAGTTTGTCTTAATGTACTGAATTTTCTTAAATTACTGTAATAAGTAAAGGGAAGATGATGTGATTTGATGTTATTTACTATCATAACATCTTCCGGTCAGCAAATAAACACATCCCCTCACCTCTGTTGTCATTCTTATCAGGTTGTACATCTGCTCTGTGTGGCTCTTTGCTCTGGGCTTCCTGCTGCTGCTGTGTCAGGTGTAACAAGATGGCTTTCTGCACCGCTGGTGGCAAAGACTGCAGCTGTGACTCTGCACCCATCAGCTGCTGAAGGTTCTGTATGAAAGCCTGACCAGGTTCCACTACATTGTTGAAAACAATATATATATTTAGTAAAAAATGAAGGGAAATAAACTGATTTAATTGCCGTTTTAAATTATTACTGACCTTCCTGCTGACCAACAGCCTGGTTTTGAAAGAAGCTGCTTAGTAAATCCACTGGGTTCTGACCAAACGATGAGAAGGATAACATGTTCTGTAGCATCTGCAGATCTGGTGGGAACGGAAGCTTCTGCATATTCATCTGCTGATTTATACTGGCTCCATGAAATGGTGGGGGCTGGCCAGAGGGGGGTGGTGGTTGCATTGGAAACCCGTGAGGGGGAAGCTTTCCTGGGGGACTCTGAGGCATCGTTGGCCCTGTGGGGAGACCCATAGGAACAGCTGATTCAGCTGCTGGTACTGGAGCCGCAGCCGTAACAGTGTCCTCGGACCCATCCGCCTGATTCTGGGAGAAGTTGGAGCCGCTGGAAGACAAAGATGATTGTTACAGTGAAGAAATGTAGTAGCTTAAAAATATTATTCAAAATTCCCATTTTGTACATTTTTGTACTTCCAGTTGTTCAAAAAAAAAGTTATTTTTTTGGAAAGTGACCCATATAACATCACAAATCAGCAGGCTCTACCCCTCACCTAGTAACAGCAGCAAACCCCAGCCCATTACCTACCAACGCTGATGGAGCTCCGCCCATTACTTAGCAACGTGAGCTGAGTTCCAGCATGTTTGGTCAACTTGTTTTACTGCTGTTTGTGATGTACAATGGCTGCTGGAAAAGACTTTTCAACCACAAATCACCTGCTTCTTTCTTGTTGGTTGCTACTTTTACTTTTCAAAGATGCACGGTTGTATAATTGTGTAAAGGAGTGTAGACATTGAGTTGGGGAGCGTCGCCAGCAGCACCTTATTTGGATTTAAAGTGACAAGATGCCCTAAAACCTCTCATTCTTAAAGAAGCTCAAAATAGGCAGAACTGACCAGACTAAAATCTTATCATTTAGGAATTAATTTGAACAGGCCTATCTGAACCTGTTCAAGGAAGCCTAACAGATCACCTTTTATGTCACTTTGATTTAATATTTTGGTTACCTCAAAGCAATTTTTTGTGCCAAGTCCACAGTGGGATGAACCTTGATTTCAAACAGAGAGGGAATCTTCTTCCCACCCTGACCAGATGCCCCATCTGTTGGACTGCTCTGACCCGGGGTGGGCAGCAACCCCACTCCTGGAGGGGGCTTTGGTAGTGGGGCGATACCCTGCTTTCTCAGATCTTCCAGCTCCAACTCATCCTCCCGGGCGTTCTCCTCTTCTGTGTTAATTATCTGTCACATGAATCAGAGAAAGGAAACGTTAAAATTTAAGACTAGTAGCATGGAGAATGAGCGCCTAAAACAAGGGTGTCCAAAGTTCTGGTCACATGGGGGGAAATTATTAGCCAAAATAAAAATGGAATATAAAATTGTAGACCTAAAACTTTAACATGGTTTTGCACATCTTTTGTATTTAAAGAAAGGCAATTAGTTTTCATAATGTTTTCACAGAATTTGGTAAAAGTCACTAGATAGAAACGGTTCAACCTTTTATAAAAGCTTGGTTATAAAAAGACAAATACTTTTTGTTGTAACTAACATTTTCCATTTTCCTGGGCCATACTTTGGACAACCCTAATACAAGATTAAATATTACCTTATCAAGCAGCTCTTTCGTGACATCATTCAAAGCATCATGGGAAAATTTGCAGTTCTCCCCTTGATAACATTTGGCTCCTGTGTGAAAGAACTTGCAGGGATATTCATGTGGAAACAAAAGTTAAGGAACCTAATCAGGATGTTAGTTTCAGTGCGTTAAAAAAAACATTTACACACTATAAACTTTCTAGTTTGTTGCAATGTAACCCTTAAAACTTCAATCATATTATTGCTGCAATATTGGAATTTTATTATAATTGGGAAAATAAATACAAGTAATTATTCAATTTAAATTCAAAAGTATATTACTAATCCCAAAGGGGAATTAAGCCAAATAGATTAAATAAGATAAATTGTTTCCTGAATTGTTTTATAAACATTTGGAAAAGCAGGGCATGGACTTATTCAACAATTAACCCCCTTTAATCAGATTCCCCTAAATTCAGTGCAGTGCAAAAAGTCACCTAACTATCAAAAAGCAACAAAGACATTTAAAGCATAGTTAGTTTGAAGTTATAATGTGACGAAATGCAAAAAAAGCCAAGGAGTATAAATATTCTGCACAGAAAGAGAAATAAGAACATTCATTGAAGGATATTGTGCATGTAAATGCAGTGATCTCCTTTGCTGCAGTATCCTTGCAGGTAAAACTTACAAAGTTCCTTTTTTTTATCAGGCACAACCAGCTCATGTTCAAATTTGCACTGTTCCCCCTGTGCAAACACAAAGGACAATGTTTAAGTATCACCAGTGATCACTGTGAGAAGAAGCTGGACACCCAGGCCTCTCCTTACCTTGATGCAGCGACCCTCAAGGAAGTACTTGCAGATGTATCTACCGTTGTGCTCAACCGTATGCTGACTGATGAACTCCTTGCTCATGATTGGTCGCTTCTTCTGAAAGCCAGAGGAGCCTTTTCCCTCCTGCAGCACAAAATAAATGAAAATCAAGCCTCATTTCTGTAGGATATAGAAATGAAAACTCAAACAAAATTGTATAGGTTTATTTGATATTTACTGGTCCCATGTCTTCCATTCCCTGGTCTCCTCCCCGGCCACGCCCGCGTCCTCCCCACGGTTTGCCTTTCAGTTTTTTGTTTTTCAGGAGCATCCCTCGCCCTCTTCCTGGTCCGCTCCCTCTGCCCCTTCCTCTCTGTCCGACTGAAAATAAAATAAATACATCTCTCAATATTTAGCTGAAAAACATCAGTAATCTTCAGTAAATGCTGATACACTTCTGAAGGAAAACAGGTCATTTTTTTAAACCGGTTCGTACACTGCTGTTGCTTCATCCCTCTCAAGCTTCCTCTGCTCATTGGATCCTTTGAGTAGCGTCCCTTCCCCTGACTCCCATCTTTAGACTGCTGGTACTCTGACATGTCGTCTTCATAATCCTCCTCTTCTTCATCGTAGTCATACTTATCATCGCTGTAATCGTCGCTGTATTTATCAAAATCGCTGCTCTTTTGCGGGGATGACTTCTTCGAGTTGCCATGGAGTCCCTTTGAATGCTGTTGTCGAAACAAACAGAGTAATATCTTCTTTTAATTCTCAAAAAGCTTCTAATGAGGCAGGTAGGAGTGGTGATAAACTCACTTGAGAGGGCTGGTTATCAGAGTCACGGCTGTAGCCTTGGCCCTTCCTGCTTTTGGGCCTTTCTGATCGGTCGTAGTCCGAGTCATAACTGTCGGAGCTAGAGCTGCTGGAGGGGGAATGATGCTGAGGAGAAAAGGACAAAAAAAAAAAAAAAAACGGATTCTGAATTAACCAGCTACCAACTAATGCAAAAATATTCAGCTGCACCAAAGCTGTGCCTGTTTTTGATTTAGATTAGAAAAGATCAACTACAATGAGTTCTAGATATAGAAATCTGATCTTATCTCTCACTGCTGACTGCCAATTGTCAGGCAACACTGAAAAAACTAAGTCTTATTAAGTATTTTGTTTAGTTTCTAGTGTAAATATCTTAATACACTTGCAATACGATAAAACTAACATGTTACTTTTGAACAATTTACAGATTAAGTCAATAATTCCTGAATATTAATACAAATTCTAGTTCCACTAACAGATCTTTGACAAGGCATTTCTCCCATGTTATAAATGAAAGCATTGCCAGTGGAATTAGTAATTTTTAATCAATATTCAAGAATTATTCACTTTAAAAAAGTTGCTTAAAAGTTGCTTCTAAGTTATTTTTGTCTTATTTATAGTGCACTAAGATATTTGAACTGTAAACTAGACCAAAAATACTTAGTAAGATTTTGTGTTTCTGCAGTGAAACAGTCACAGATACCTTTCACAAGTAAGTCACAATCTCATAGGGAATCCTATGAGATTCCCTCAGAGGAATCTCAATTCCCTCATAGTTAAAGATGCTTTTTGTTCACATAGAGTTACATTGGGGTATAAAAACGTAAAGTTTAGTGGAAGGAAAAGTTATGGCAGAGAAATGTGTACAAGGAACAGCATATCTGCGGCTTCTGGGGGGAGGGTTAACAAACTATTACAGAAATACTTGACCTTGATATTTATTGAGATGTGATTTTTCTTAACTTACTCTTTGCCTTTCTCGTTTCCTCCTTTTGGACTTCCTTTTCTCTCTGGTCTTTTTGTATCTTTTCCTTGCGTGTCTTCGTGCCTTTTCCTCTTTCTCTTTATTTTTCTCCTTTTCTTTCTCTTTTTCTTTCTCATTGTCATCCTTTACCTCAACAGCCTCTTTGTTCTCCTCCTCAATCTCAATTCCCTCATCATCTATTTCTCCGTCTTCCAGTTCACCGTCCTCCCTAAGAGGAAGGAAAATTTTACATTAATGCACAGATCATTTTAAATAGAAATATCTATATTTTTTTCAAGTCATAAGTATAGATATACCCTAAATGTTTGGGGTTTTTTGACAAATTTGGGAGAATAAAAATTTAATATTTTAACAAATATGATTAAATATACTCGTCATCTTCAGCTGGACGAGCAATTATGTAAAATTTTACTTCAACTCTAAGATTTTGTGTACCAAAAACAGCGTATGACTATTTTATTTTTGTCTTCAAATGAACCCATCAGTAGCTGCTTAATTAACGGTTGGATAATGTTCTACAGGTTTGCAGAGGTTAACTGATTAAAAAGTAACAAACTGACATATTTAAATAACTAAACTTGTGAAAACTTGTGATTCACAGGAAGAAATTATAAAAACTGCAAAGCTAAAAAACATAATTGACAGCAAAAGAATTGTGCATGAATATATATTATTATTTGGGTACAGTTTTAAATCAGCGTGGGCCTTGGTTTTAATGTATTTTCATAACATCTCATCTCATCTGCTTTAAAAAATATAATCCAGGTGGGAAAGAAGGACAAAAACAGCTTATTGTATGTTTAACCCTGGATTTAAATAACAGATTCCTCTCACATGACTGCAGACTAAAATAAAAATAATAAAAACAAACTTTTTTCAGCAAAAGGCACAAATTTTGCTAGCTATATAGGTATTTTGTGCCAATTAAAAAAATAAATAAATAAATAATGTGTACAAGTAACATAACCAAACTATTCAAACTAAAATATTTGGATTTTAAGACTTCTTTGGAAAAATGTCAGAACGTGTCCAATTACAAAAAAATTTATAAGTATAGTGTAATGTACTCCTGAGTGTTGAACTGAGTGAAAATTACAGCAAGTTTTTAAAACAAGTGGCAACATAACAAGGTGTGTTCATCTAAGTATGTTCACCGTAAAAGCCAGCTGAAAGATGCTAAAAGAAGTCTCCAAAAGCCCTAAAAGTTCATCACATGGTCCTACAGTTGATATAAAACTATATGTCAACAATCAGAAAGAAGACATGTAGGGCAGACTACAGCCACAGAGACGACTGAATTAATTAACTGAATTATTCAGACACCAGAGCAGAGGACATGTTTGGAATAAACTGCAAACATCATTCAAGGAAGAGAATGTCATATAGACTGTGAAGCACAGAGCTGGAAGTGTCATGGTTTGAGGATGTTTTGTTTCAGTAGAACCTGGCCATCAACATACAATGAACTCTACCTTGTATCAGGAGGATAGATTAACTCTATGACTAAATATATTATTTCAAGAATAATTGTTGCCTTTCTGTATAAAATGAAACCATTCAGATTAGATGTAATTTTTAATTTTTTGGTGTAAATACTGTAGTATTGCACTCAAGGTTATCCTGCTGTAAGAATCTCATAGAGTCATGCTTAAATCCAAAGTAAATATTGACATTCTTTTTTAAATAATAAGCGTATTTCTGAATAATTAAATTTTATAGCTCATTGATACTTCAGTAATTAAGTAACTAGACCCTGCAATAAATCTTCTAAGCAGAGAACTTTTAGTCAAACTTAGTGTCTGCAAATTAATTGCTAATTATTTTGAATCCCATTTTGATAGACTAAATTGGCACAAAATCGCATACACCTCAAGGTAAGCATTTTCTGCTAAACTAATCCTTCATCATATGCACGCGGTTAGTTCCTTGCTCAAAGTTTTTAAAACAATTCAAAGTTTGCACACACAAAAATAAAAAAAACAGTATGAGTATAAAGGCCTGGACATTGAAGAAACAAATGTCAACCTTGCATGAACCGTTTTTGACCAGTTCTAGCAGGTGGCCGCCAGGGGGAGTGTGTCAGAACGATGGGCGTGGCGCTTACGTCATTAGTTATTTGCATAATACCCTGCAGATGGCAACAACAGCTCTATGAATCCCAGCAGCATAACAACAGGACGGTGAGGTCTGCCACCTCGCATGGAAATGATAATGAATCATCGGCACGATGATGAAAAATATAGGCCGCTTGCACATATATGCACCAAAAAGACATGCAAAAAGAAAATTTAGAGGGGGAGGAACCTTGGAAATGTCTGCAATAAAAAGCAACACAAGCATGTAGACTCACAGCACTGAATCGCACAGATGAGCGTATTAAGAATTGCATTAAGAATATTACTCGACCTTTCATCCCCTGCAAGCTCAGAATCTGTCATGTTTTTGTCAAGAACAGGGGCTGGGGGACTGGAAACAAGGCTCACAGAAGCCATTTGGAGAGAGAGAAAGAGAAAGAAAAATAATAATAAAAAATAACGGATCTGCTTCTCCTTCTCCCCCGGTAACAAGAGTGAATTATAACACGGTCACTCAAAGGAGACGGTTGGTTTGTGAGAGATGCTGGAAGATTTCAGACTGGAAAAGACTCACGGTGTTACATGTCTCGACAGAGACAGTAAACAGACACTCTCCTCTTTCATTTTCAGTGGCGTTTTAACCCTGTGAGCACAGCTCGACACCCCGCTTTGCTAATGTCCCGTCGGTTGACAGCTGCCACGGTGAAAATAGAGGAGACGGAGGGAGAAACAGACAGGAATGTAAACCATGTTCGCTGGTTTCAGCATCCTCACAGGCTTTCTCAACAAGGGATATCATCACAAAATGGCTTCTGAGTTATGCTGCACATTCCTCGACAATGACTCCTCCGCCCATTTATAGGTGGGGCCCATCTACCTAACGTGGAAACGGCAACTCTCGTTCAGCAATTGGTTAGAAATGGCATGGGTAGAGAAATCGGCCTTTCTGATTGGCTCGTAGAAATGTCACTCAATTTCAATACGTTCGCTGCAAAATCACCATTAGTGTTACCATCGCAGATGTTTATTGCTTTAGCTGTTAGTTATGTACGTTTAAAACCCTCCGCTGAATGTGTAAAACTTCTAACAATGTTTCTTTTTACTTATCGCATTATCGGCAACACCTTATGTTTCCGCTAGTCCGTGGCGGAGTCGACCACAGACCATTGGCTTTGTTACGCCGTAAAAAAGATACGTCGACGTGTCCGCCGTATTGTGAGTGGCAAGTTTTATATGGAACACCAATGCAAGCACAGTTGGGAACTGGATTTTCGAAATAAAATAATTATTACAGACTTCATTCAACTATCATTGATGTGTTGGTTTGTATTAAACAGCATGTGTTCATTTTGGTGTCATCACTCAGTCATAGTATCGAGAAATTAAAATAACAATGTGATTAAAATAAATATTACAAACATAAAAATTAAGTCTTTATTTTCTACTACTACTACTACTACTATTATTATTATTATTGTTGTTGTTGTTGTTGTTTTTATTATTATTATTAATTCCTACAAGTATTTCATCAAGTATATGTTTCATTTCACATTTCGGTGGCGAGTTTCTTTGTGCCACATATTATGCCTTGCAATTCCAAAATTGACCAGCAGGTGTCACAAAAACCTTGAGATTAAAAAGAAAATTGCGTGTTGAATATGCAGAGATTCATGCGGGATTTTAATGCTTAACTGAATATAATTTGGTGTTTAAGGTATTTTATATGTAGAAAAATATTCGAGTCATTCACTCTTCAAAATAAAATTTTAAAAAATCTGTTCTTCACTCATTGTCATATCAACTTGTAGAAATTATTTTTATTTGCTGTAGCTGTATTTTATGAAACTATTTTTCCCGTCGGTGTTAAAGAAACGTAAGAATGAGAAAGTGCACAAAGTGCCTCGGTGGGAGGGATTCTAGCCGCAGCAAACCAATGTATCCCGCAGAGCTCAGAGAGGCTGGGTTAAACTTTCCAAGAGTTCAGGCGGAGAGAAAAGCGCATCTCTGTTTCGGGTACCTGATGAGCATCGCCTCAGACACGACCGGACCTTCCGACTTTGCTTTATGGGGATTTGTTCAAGCACAATAAAAAACGGAAGTCTGACAAACATTTAAAGGGATATCAACTGGACGGCTGGTGTTTCAGAAATGGCTTTGTCTCTCCGAAGCAGGTGTTTAGTTTTGCTGTGCTTGACAGCTGTTCACTGCGGCCATGCAGCTCTTCAGGTAGGAGAAATTTAGTCAGCTTTAAGTCTGAAGAATCTGGGTAAACAGATTCTTTACCCAATTAGTATTGGGTAAACAATACCCAATACTAATTGGGTATTGTATCATGCATTGATACAATGCATGATGCATTGGCATGATAAAACGCGTGTCTGCCAAACACATCTGATATTACACCACCTTACAAAATCATATTTTTGAACTCGCTTCCACATACATTCTTTATGATAAACCAGTGGCATACAAAGTGGCAAGAAAATTATACGTTCCCCCCACCTCTTCCATAAATAATAATTTGAAAAGTGTGGCACATTCTTCTATTAATCCCTCCAGTCCTGCACCTTTTGTTACTTCTGCAAATCGTTTGACATACATTTATTTGTGCCTTTTGAAAGACATGAATACCTTGAAATTATAACTACTCCACTGTCGCTCAGGTTGAATGTTTGGGGTCTTTGTTCTGCTAAAAGACAAAACTCCACCCCGACCTTCACCCAGGATTATCCTGTATTTTTCTTCATCTACCCACTCCAATAAATGTCCCTGTCCTTGCTGTAGAACCCCACAGCATGATGCTACCATCACCATGTTTCACCTGTGGGATGGTGTGTTTGAGAAAATGACTTTCTGGAGCCATAAAACCTAGATTTTTATGACGTTCACTATTGTACTCTGACAGACTATGATGACTACTGAACAACTTTACTGATATCGAGAATAAATTACATACACTGTGAAGCATGGTGCTCTGCAGGTTTAATGCACTTCTCCTTCAGTGACAACTGGAGACAGACGAAAGCCCAAAAAATAGATGTCTGAATTGATTTATTCACAGATGGACTCTGTTATTAAACGTCACAACTTCCTGAAGGCACTTGGTTGAAATGGTGCTTATTTAGAAGGTCTGAACACAAATAAATGTCACACTTTTCAGAGTTTTATTTGGAAAACATTTGGAAAAACATTTATTCTTGCTCTTCCACTTCACAATTTTGCCCAACTTTGTTTTGGTCTACAGTGTAAAATCTTGATAAGACACACTGCAGTTTGTTTTGTGGAAGTCACTGTATTTATTGTTAAATATATTTCACAAACTATTCTCATATCTTAGTGGTCTTGTTCATTTTCTTTTCCTACTTGCATCAGCCGCACATTGGCTGTGTCACTTCTGTGATCATATTTTACAGTTTTCACTATTGGGAAACTACTTCATACTGTTTGAAAAGAAAAAAAAAGGGAAAAGTTACATCTGGATGTGAATCTTCCCATGTCTTGTCAGCTGGTGGCATTTCCTCTTCGCCTGGAGCAGGTAAAATAAGCACGGGCCAGAGTCTAGCTGCACTTCTAATGTACTGAGACTAATTGCAATTGTACAAAGCCTCCCTATGCTGGTGGAGGAATTTAAGGTATGCTGCAAGGGGAAATTGTCCCAGTGAGCTTGTGATTAACAACCCTACTGAAAGGATTAAAGGCACTTTCTTGGAGGAATTTTTTTTTTTTTCTCCAAAGCGACTGTGGCACCCGTGCTATTTTTTGAGCTGGATTATCCAATGAACGTGTACCTTTACCTGTGGTTTTGCAAAAAAAAAAAAAAAAAAAAAAGGCAGAGAAACAACATTTTGGACTTAGTTTCCCCTGACATCTGCCAGACATCTTTAGTCCAGCTGCGTCTGCCACTGGGGTTGTGATAGTGGAAGCGAAAGGAGGTGAGGGAGAAACCGAAATGTTTCAGCTGTGGGGTCTAAAATCAAACCATTAACCACAACAAAAATATAATAGTTCTAATTACACGGAAAACAGTTTGTTACCATGGGAACTCTGTTCCATGCTAACATATTTTTATTACAAATTGCATCATCCTTCACATCTGGATGACGTTGTTTATTCACCACTCATGTTTTGCCACCATTAAACTGAGTTAACCTCTACCCTCATGCCTCCATTGCATTCAAAGATTTTCTTTCCTGCCAAGACTCCTTTTTACTGCTAGCTAGGCTCACGGCCCATCACGTTTTACCAGCAGTCCTGCATGGATAAGCACCAGGTGGTGGGAGTACTGCGTCAGATGGAGAAGTTCTTGAAAGGCCAGGAGATCCGGTTCACAGAAGGTCTCCGGATCATGAAGTCAAAGCTGGCGTCGCTTCAGAACTCCGTCTCCAAGTTACCTCAAGCTGATCAGTCAGCTGGTGAGTAAAAACAGATCATCATCAGGATTATTGTTAGAGGTTCCTCTGTTGATGATAACTTCAAGAAAAACTGATTTTATTCAGTTTATTTAAATGTCCTTGATTAGACTGAATTATTATTTATGGTAAAATATGACTTGGCATAATTTGTATAAAAGACCAAAAAAACACAACCTTAATTTCGTGGTATGTTTGCTGAATCCACCTTTTATTTTTCTTGTCAAAGTTATTTTCATTTTGGATCCATATCAAGATCATGAATGTCCTCATAGGGTTGGTTGTTGCATTGATAAAACATGTTAAATTGCCAAAATATGAATAAAGAGCTCTCTCTGCACTCATACTTAAAACTTAATAATATTGGACATCTTTACACGTTGACAATTTGACAGTATACAGATAAAAACTGATGTGATTGATAAAATAATTATTTTTTGAAGGTTCTTTTTATGTGTGCCTGTAGAGTACAGAGGACCATATAAAAAGCTATGCCAAGCCAGATTTGGCCCCCGAGCCTTCACTTTGGCTCATATTCTACATTACTACTCGTAATACTCAGTATTTTATTTTAACAAATATTTTCAATGGATTATGAAACAACAATGTGCCAGAAAAGTATCCAAAAAATCCAGAATTTTTGGAACAGTTCCAATAATCAGGTCATTAACAGTGCAGTCAGTGCAAAACAAAGTTTCATACTATGCCTTCAAAACTAAAAATATATTTGAAAAGTTTCACAATTTGTCATTCTATGACCACAAACTTTAATGTATATGATTGGAATCTTATGTGAGAGACCAGCAAGAGGTACTGCAGAAACGATCAGGATAGTATTAATGAGAAAAGCCACTTCTTGTGGAAGAAGTTGCTTTTGCAAAAATAAGATCAAAATTAAAACATTTTACCTGCATATTTAGAGCCAGATTTAGCATAGCATATTAGCCTGAACAATTGTGGGGAAACACAATTTCCCCACAATTGTGGGGAATCATGCTATGTGGGACGCTTGAAGGAAATGGTGTTACAATTGTAGCTGTAATTGTAGCAACAACAACAAAAAAAAGCTATACAAATGTACATCATAGTTCTTAGATTATTACAAAAAATCTGTCTTTATAGTTCTAATGTGACAAAAAGTAAAAAAGTTCGAGGGGTCTGGATATTTTTACAAGTTCCTGAATGTGTGCTGTGTCTGAGGTTTTCAGTGAAGGACGGTCAAGTGGAGGAAAACCGAATACTCCAAAGTATCGGGTTGCCAATATTTTGGAAAAACTCGCAAGTTGAATTTGATCTTCAAACGAGGTTTCACTCAGTGAGTGACAACAGAAAGCCAGATGAAGCTTTCTGTGCTGTTTTATAATGGAGTCATCCTGCAGTTCGAGACTTTCTCAGTTGCAGAGCTTGATACTTGACAGGGGAAGTGGATTTGTGGAATTGTGTTGCTTGGCGGCAGACTCCGGGACAAATTTGTTCGTGATGGACCCTCCAGCTCATAACTCTCTGAAGAGTGCTGCACAAGGCAGGAAGACGCTGGCATTTTATAGAGACCAGTAAGACCTCAATAAAGACTCACAGAAACCTAAAAAAACCCCATAAATTTTGCATTTACACATTCACAAGCCAGCTTTATTTTCCCACGGAACATATTAGACTCAGGAACGACCTCGGTATTTTAAATATTGAAGTTGGATAAATGATTAATAATATTATTTCACCTGCGTTATGAGTAATAATGTAGTGAATATGTTTCTACTTTGAAATCCTTAATTGTTTTTCATAACAACAGTTGAAGAATTTTGTAGCTGAGTATTTTTAGCTACTCTGCTAAAGATAAGTAAAGTAGAAAGCCTCAAAACAAATCTTATCCCTGTTAATGTTTCGTGAAAAGCTCTTTTGACCACAGTACAACACTTAAGTCTTCTCCTACACTATTTCACAAGGTTGGAGCACACACAGAGCAATAATTTTTTTAACTTTCCTCCTTTAAAAAAATCTGTCTAGATTGTACAAAATTAGGACTAACTCCACAATTTTTTATAGAAATGTTGTGCCTGCTGAACCACTTCTGTGTAGAATAACAATTTTCAGTATTTCACCATTGTACTCCAATATTTGAAGTGCAAATGTGATTTTGTTACAGTGCACAACATCATGATGCTGTGCACTGTAACACAACAGTGTTACAGTTGTGTTACAGTGTGCACTGTAGTAAGGTTGTGCACCTTACTACAGTGCACAACATCATGATGTTGTGCACTGTAGTAAGGCTTCTGAGGCCCACGTTATCACAGATCCTCCACCTTACAAACAGTGGGCATAAGGGGCTTTAAGGAAAACCATCAGGCTTTTAATGAAAAATTAAATCTTAATGTCATCTGGCTGAAACACACAATTCAGCCAGATGAATTCCCAATAGAGTTTTCAAATTCTGTTTTCTTTTGTGATGTTAGGACACAAAAGTCAGTTTTCTTGTTTGCCTTAGCATGTAGCTGACATTGAGCAGATGTTGTAGGGACCACTTTTTTTTTTGTGGGGGTTAACAAGAGCATTATTATTAACCCAAATTAATTATTGCTATGACTGCAGATATGGGTACATTTAGGTGAGTTTTAAATTCATTTTAGTTTGTTTCAGACTTATTGAGATCAATACATGCCTGCCTTACTTTAATGGTATGATCTGCTGTATTTTTCTGTTTTAAAGAGTGGCTGTAAAATCTGTTTTATATAATATTTAGACCCTAGGGAATGAGTTTGTGTTTACTAGTTTAATATTCTGATCAACTCAGAAAAGAAAAAGAAAAATTATTAAATTAAATTTATTTTACAAGAATATGTTAGCCAATAAAGGCGGCACAAGTGGTTTATAAAAACTAAAAATATTTCCCATAATGAGATTTTTTTTGTGGTTTTTCTGTAAATAAATTTACACAAACTGAAAGTTTTTCAATGCTTCTACAAATAAAAGTGATCTAATTTTAAGGTTGTTTTCACGTCTTTGCAAAAAAGCACCAATATGTGTAGAGAGTGTACTGACAACAGGATTATCAATACATAAACATACATGTTAAGAGAAGGGTTTCCAGGGTAAACTTGTCCTGTTGTTGACCTAAAACTATGGTTTGGACTTCACCAACATTTGGGGAAAAGTCAGCTGGCTAAGTTTTCATTTTAAAATAACAAAAAAGAAAAAGAAAGAAAAAAACAACACTTGGAGGAAGAATAGAAAGTCTCATTAAAGCCAAAAAAATCTTTTCCAGTAACCAGTCTTACATAATGTGATTATTATTAAACTTTTAAAGCATAATAAATGAAATACATTCTGACTTGTAGGGCTTTACTGACCCATAACAGAGGCTGGTCCTGCGCTGGTTGACTGTAAATGAGGCATTTGAACATTTGTTTCCCATGAAGGCTCCGCGCTGCCCAGTGACACGTGTATGTCCCCAGGCTAAGAATGCCAGAGGATGCTGGGAGGCTTTCTCCACATGTGACCCTCCTCCCTCTCCTTCTTTCCCCCACAGCTCCGGCCACCTGCCCCTCCCTGGATGTCCCTGCTCATGGAACAAAGTTCGGCTCGAAGCATTTTGTCGGACACGAAGTCCATTTCATTTGTTCACAGGGGTACCAGCTTCTCGGTTCTTCTACGCGGGTTTGTCGCGACAACGGCACCTGGTCTGGTATCAGTGCAGTTTGTAAAGGTGAGCAGCAGTTTATGGACAAAATCACAACAGTAAAAAATATTTTTTTTACACATTTTGTCAAACTAAAACCACAAACTCCAATGTGTTTTTCGGGGTCTTTTACGCGAAAGTACATAATTGCGAAGTGGAAGGAAAATCTTTTTTTTTTTCCAAATGGGAAGAATATAAAAATATGCTAAAGTCTAATTCTATTTTTATTAAGCAATTAGCTTTTACTAAAAGTGAGACTGGGGCGTTAGGTGCAGAGGACTCAGTGCCCACTATTATTCAGCATCTCAACCAAACTTACATTAAAGCTACTTTAGATTGCCCATATTTCACATGTCCTACAGGGTTTCCTCCACAAAATTTCCCCCAGAAAACTTGCTGAGCCTCGTGCTTGGGCGCTAGGGCAGTCGTTCATCCAGCAGCCCATCATGTTTTTGAGTTTAAAAATGTTTAAAGTTGACAGAAAATTTGAAAATATCAGTTGATAATCATGTGTTATTGAAAGATTGGAAGATTAACACCTGAACACCAACTACAAAAGCCTCAAAAACATTTTGAAAAGACTTAAATACATAAGCAATGCTTACCCTGGTTGGGACACAAGTAAAGCCTGGTGGCCCGCCAGGCTTATAATACACTGGAGGAAACCTGCTAATATATGACTAAAGTCTAGCAAAGCTCCTGAAATAAATAATTTTATAGTCTAGTGTTTTGAGGTGTCAATTCAAGATTATACAGCATCTTGCCTCCAATCTCAAAACCATCTGCAAGTGACAATTCACTCATAAGGTGCTGAGAGAAACTTCAACTTAAAAACCAACAGCTGTTCTCAGATGAGAGAAAGAAAAGATAAAGCTTCAGAGTGACTTTGGTGAACTGAATGAAGCACTTGTTAAATTGGGATTAAATGTCTCTGAACACAGAATAACACCTGTACTACATTCCACTGTGGGGTGCCTTCCCCTGTTTCTCTTCTTCGTTACCATCAGAGCCTGGGCTACTGTAAGATAAACCACCAGCTCCCCTCCCTGCTGCTCATATTTCTCCGGTTCTTTGTCAGTGCTCCATAGATGGGGTTAGGGCCAACCATTATAACCAGCAGTGTCTGATAGTGCAGAAATATGTTAGGCATGCTACTGATAGTCATTTCAGCCTAAACTGATGGCGAGCTTTCCAAAAATATTGAAAGTAGCACACTCAGTTGAACATGAACATGAATTTATTGACTTTTCTGGCTAAAGCAACACCATGGGGCTTGATTCTGCACAGTAGAGGATTCCTGTTCAGCAAAAGAGGCCCAGGTTTGCTCATTCTCCAAAACAGCAATGACAGAGGGTGAAAAACCTGAATACTAAAAGCAGTTTAAAAATATCTAAGTGCGGCTTGTCTTTTCATGACAGGGTCCAGTGGTAAGCACTAGAGAAGCCAAATAAAAATGAAAGAAGCTGCTTGCCATTTGGTTTATAGCTTAAAGGGTAGCAGCTGCTTTGTATTTTCTCCATCTACTCAATTCTGAGAGCTAACAAGTGGAAATAAATTATAAGGCTTACTGTACTATTTGACCATTTTTTCTGTACAAAGGTAATAGTGAGAAGAATAAGTGTTGTCGCCTGTAAGAATATGGCTTTAATCATCCCAGAGGAGGGAACCTGCATCATTTCAGCAGCAGAAGTAGTAGTCTATGACAAACAAATTAAAACATTGAATAAAACGTATCAATCAGTTAATCCATTTTCAACACATTTCTAATCCTTGTGGGTTTCTTATCTTTCGCGAGTTTCGTTAAAGATGGGTGTGAAGGTATGCATGTCTGCAGAAGGCCTGTAAAAAGCAGGCTTTTTCATGTTTTTTTTAAAAATGAAATTATGTTTTGTTTTCTTTTCATCTGCAGATATAAGTGAGTGTTCAAGCAACCCCTGCCAGAATGGAGGTACGTGTGTGGAAGGTGCCAACCAGTACAAATGCACCTGCCCCCAGAACTGGAGCGGCTCTCACTGCCAGCACCAAACCCAGACAGGTCAGTAACCAGATGTTGCTTGGTTTGTTTGCATTCGATCTGACTTTTTAACCATGTCCCCTCCCTGACGCAGCACCGCCCGAGTGGAGCGTTATGAACGACCCGGCGTTCAGTCGGCGACCTCGCTGCGCCCAAGTCAACCAAGCCCAACACTGCAGCTGTGATGCAGGCTTCCACATGAGTGGCACGTCTGACAACAGTATCTGTCAAGGTGAGCTGTAATTATGCGCTAAATTAATTAATCCCTGTGGGGAAATTATCCTTCGGCTAGTCGTTCCCTTAGGGATGTGAGGTCAGGCACAGAGCAGCTCCCTGTGGCTGCATGGTTGGCTGCAAGTAGCAGATGTTGCGCAGACTTTACAACAGAAAAATATCACTGAAGGCTCAATTTTTTTTCCTCCTTTGCAACAGGGAGAGTAATGTGTGAAGCTGGTCTGTGGCAAACAAAATAATCCCCTTGAATGGCCAAAAGCTGATTAGCATACATTTAGGTCAGTTTAGTTGTTTATGTTTTTACGTCTTGAGTAACATTGTGAAAGTGGAGGAATTTAACTTAAAAGAATCAACGTAACTCTTAACTAGTGTTTCTCTGCAGATGTTAATGAATGCGAAGTGTATCGGTTGGACCAAGGAGGAAAACTGTGCGTCCACGAGTGTGTGAACGTCCCCGGCTCATACCACTGCTCCTGTCCCAGCGGTTACAAGTTACTTCCAGATGGGCGGAGCTGTGAAGGTGAGTGACAGGGTGGAGCTGAGGACAAAGGCTCATTGACGGGGCTTTGGCTGCAGACCCGTGGAGGTATGCATGTCCACAGAGCATGATATCTGTGTTTTAGTAAGACAAGAAGTCCTCAACAGAAGAGATTTTCTGCTTTCCGCAAAGGTGTCTGCCTCAGGCCTTGCGTCAGCTTTTATATTTCAACCCTTAAGGTAATGGTGCCTCACAGCTGGAAAAAATGACCTCACGCTTTTTCCTTCACAAGGCCATTCAACGAAGACTAAACATAAAACCCAAATAGGGTGCAGCACTCCACCCCCACCCCAATGTCCACACTGTGGTAACCATGAATCAGGGAGTCGGTCTTTTGCCACTGTTGTGTTGTCTCTTCCAGATGTGGACGAGTGTTTGAGCCAAAAGCATAACTGCAGCAGAGGGACATCTTGCATCAACACTGGGGGAGGCTTTCGTTGTGTCAACCCCGAGTGTCCCCGTTCCCATGGCAACATTAGCTACGTCAAGACATCTCCTTTGTAAGTGGGCACAACCCAAAGAGGATGATTTGTTTTATTGTGTTTTTCTTAGTCAAAATAAATGAATAATAAAGCATTACATACAGCTGAAACCAGATATTTACATACACTGAATAAAAAGACAGGAAGGGTTAGCTTAGAAAAAATGACTGCAGAAACACAAAATCTTACCAAGTATTTTTCATCTAATTTGTAATAGAAGCTACATAAATCCATAGCTCTGTTGGGAACATCAGTGAAACATCTAATTGGAATTTATCATGACAACAATAACTCAAAATTGTTATCATGATAAGAAGTGTATCATGATAAATGAAAAATGATACAATTAATGCCCACCCCTAGTTAAAACTGTATATTATGTCTTCTACCTGCACTAAACTTTTTTTTATTACTGAGAGAACGAGATGACGTAAGTATTTTCCGTAAGTGGACACATTTTGTCTTTTGTGCTGCAGTCAGTGTGAGAGGAACCCCTGCCCCATGGACAGCCGCTCCTGCCATCTGGCTCCTAAGACCATGTCCTTCCACTACCTGTCGCTGCCCTCCACGCTGCAGACCCCCGCCACGCTGTTCCGCATGGCGACCGCAGCCGCCCCTGGCCGCACCGGCCCAGACAGCCTGCGCTTTGGCATAGCGGGGGGGAACTCCAGAGGCACTTTCGTCATGCAGCGCTCAGACAGACAGACCGGTGAGCTGATTCTGGTGCAGCAGCTCCGCGGGCCTCAGGAGGTCAGTGTGGACGTGGAGATGTCCGAGTACACCGACCGCAGCTTTCAGGCCAAGCACGTGGCGAGGGTCCACGTTCTGGTTTCGCCGTACAGTTTCTGAACCTGGAGGAGATGACGAGCTCAGACTGAGCCTGTACAGGAACAAGCCTGTACAGGAACAAAGAAGAGTGCACAAAGGCCACTGAGGGGAAAGAGAAAATGTTGCAAACCGTCACAGATTTCTATCCAGTATGCTTTACGAATGACGCCAGGGTCTTAAACAGTGCTGTTTAAAAGCATAAATTTCTCCTTATGCTCAAAAGATAATTTGAGTCGATACAAAATGCAGTTCTAAAACAAGCATTTCATTTATTAAAGGTAAAAGAGCTACGACCACCTGTCTATCTCTATGTGCAGTAAAAGCATTTCTAAGGAATTGGTACTCCTCTCTGCAACTGTAGTGAGAGCCAATATTCGCAAATGGAGAAAATATGCAACAGAGTGAACCTTTTAAAATTATACTTGGAGAGCAATAGATAGTCAGAGTATCCATTAGTAAGAGGCTGGGTAAAACAAGGCATCCTGTGGGGTGTTGCAAAGCCAAAACTATTGTGGACCAAAAAAGAGCACAAGACTATTCACAATTGTTTAAAATAATCCATTTTGATGACCACCTAAAATAATTCATTTTGATGACCACCTAGACCAGGGGTATCAAACTCCTGGCCTCGAGGGCCAGTGTCCAGCAACTTTTAGATGTGCCTCTGCTGCACTACACCTAGCATAATTAGGTCATTAGCAAGGCTCTGGGGAACTTATCTACAAAAGAAGGAGGTAATTAAGTCATTTCATTCCAGTGTTTTTGTACCTGTGACACATCTAAAAACTGCAGGACAGTGGCCCTCGAGGACTGAAGTTTGAGACCCCTGACCTACACATTTACGAAAATTTGGGATATACTTTTAAATCAGCCCCAATTTCCTTAATTTTGAGAGATCGGTGATGGGCTGACATTTAAATGAGAAACAGATTTTATCCATCAATCTTATCTACCTCGGCAAAGGTACTGTCCCCTGTTGCTCTGCTGTGAGAGACTGTTGCCAGATTAGGGGCTGTGTTGCTGTAGTTAGCAACTCTCTAGACAGAAAAAATTGTAGCAGCCAAAATCAGAAACAGCAGGAAAGACTTTCTACGGACTGTGATCGATGATTGGCCAGAAAACTGCAATCGGTGCAGTATTTTGTACACTGCTTAAACAAAATTGGAAGTTTTTAATAGGTGTGCGTCGTGATACATATGGCGTGAAACAAAAGCAGCTTTTTAGAAAAGAAAAACCCGTCAAGCTGACAGACATATTGGTGGTAGTGTGATGTTTTAGGCTGCTCCGATGCTGCAAAACCTGCATGACTTAGTTCAATTAATTGAACCATAAATTCTGCTCTCAACTTGCAGCAAGAAAAAGATGTGGAGGGATGACTTTGAAAAGGGCAATGTATGCTGGAAAACTCTGCAATGTGGCTGAAGAAGAAAATATTCTGCCAAAGAAAAATCTCATTGCCTGTCATCACAAACCTTTGATCCCCAACATTGGCACAGCTAGTTAATAGGTCAGGGATGCAATTACTTTTTCATGCACGGCCAGCGTGGTTTGGATGGCTTTTTTTCCTTTGATGAATGAAAAAAACTGCATTTTATGTTTTGCCAAATGCAAAATACTTTTTCACAGCAGAGTAGTTTTATGAAGTGTGGTTCAGAAAAAGCATTACATCTGTATGACAGCGGTCCTCAAATCCGCCAGTGTGCTGCAACTTTTAAATGCATCTCTGCTTCAAAACACACCTGAGTCAAATAATGATGTCATCAGCATTAGGATGAACTCACTGCCTACTGAGGAGATTCAGTCATTTGATTCAGGGGTCACAATGGAAAAAAACAGTTGATCTAACTTCAAAAAGTTAAGAGTTAATTTGTTGCAAGTAATCCAATTAAATTTATCCAAATAAGTATATTAAGTTGTCACATTAAACAAGTGTGAATAAAGACAGTTTGACACCCTTAATTTGATTACATGGAACAAATTAATAATTTTTTTAAAATTCCCCTGGTAGAGGACCTCATACAGGGGCCTCATAAACATCCCAACATGGCATTAGTGCTTGTGTGGCTCTAATTTATTGGAAATATTGTTGCTGGATTTTGAAGTGTAACATATTATGTGCAAATCATATCATATACTGTATATTTGTGATTCTGGTTTTGTTCCAGCTTGCACTCATCTTCTGCCAACAGCTGCTGCAGCATTTATCTCTCTGTCATATTCTGCATGTTATGCAGAAATACTTTTAATTTTTTTCACAATGCAGTTGAATTTGGCGCATTTACTGACATACTTGCTGGTCATTTTAAATAACGCCAACATTACTGCAATAAAGCCAGTCCAAGGTTTCAGCAAACATTAACAGAGCCTTTCTTGATGCTAGACAGAGGGCTATTAAATGTCCTCTTGGCGGCATTTGTTTCATTCAACAGCCACTGGGGAGTGAATTTTAATGAGTGAAACCAAAATCTGTGTATAGCTGATAAATGAAGGCTGGATGGCTGCAAAAGCTTTTCTTGATGAAAGGATTAAAGACTAGAGAAGAATGTGCGTTCAATAATCTAACCCATGCAGGAAAAACTCCGTGGCGATTGCAAACCGAAGCATTTCCCAAATGTCTTGGAAGGGGAAGAGACGACTCTCACAGTATTTTTATTTGACATAAGTAGAAGGAACACCAACTGTCACATCTTAAAAACATATCTCACTGCGTATTTTTGTCGGGGAGAGAGAAAATGGGCTAATGCTCACCACATGTGTCGTCCTCCTCGCGTGTCTCAGTCCAGGGGTTTACGTAGCAACGAAAGAAGCCGAGAGGGCCGCGTGCGTTCAGAAAATCAAAACACGTGTCGCAAAGATACACTCTGCTCCTAAGATGACTACGTGCCTCAGTGTCGGTGATAACATTTTTATTTTATTTAATTTGAATTTTTGCATGCATGCACAGTGCTCTGTTTCTTAAGTTCACGTTTTTAGTTGAAAGTACCTTACAACCGGAGTGGAGTGAGGTCCTCACGGGACATTAAAATAATATTTGAAACTCCCCTTTTTACGTTTTACCACATTAGATTGGGACATTCACTGGTTTTTTTTTTTCTTCATAAAATATTTGAAACAAAACGCAGCTGGGCAAACTAAAGCCTGGTATAACACTAAATGACATGTTTGCAAAGCAGCCAATCCTGAAGCGCCGTTCATTTTTCTCGGCAGTGTTTGGCTGTTGCTCCATATGAGTTTCACTGGTCGTGCTGAGGTTTTCAAGTACGCGATTTAAATCCTATTAAGGTATATTTGGTGCTTGTACAATTAGCATATCCAGTTATTTTCGGAGGGGGTCTCATGCATTTGTGGATTTAAGCTATTTGCTAAAAAAAAACAATCTTGCAGATGTAATGGTGTTCTCCAGCTGTGGTCGGTACGCGGAAATTCAGTTTTCCCAGTATTTTGATCATGGCATCATGCAGCACGCTTCAGTTCCTGCATCTTTGCTTGGTGGTTCCTTAAAGTCTCATTTGGTTTTTGAGAGTTGCAGATTCAGTAAGATGGTTTGAATCTCTGCCATAATTAGGTGTTCCAGCAGAAGAATGATCCCAAACATACCTTATAACCGGTTTTGGGAAAGAAAATGGGGGATAATTTTAAACTCAAAAGACTTTCCCAAAATCCGCAAATCTCAAAAGCTGGGTTCTTACCAAGAAACCAGCCAATATAAGTGAGCTTTACGATCTCTCATAAGACGTTGAGCCAGAATTCTGAAAGAAGTGTGTTGACGGCAACAAAAAAAGTGTGGTGATGTGTTAAACCAAATATTAGTGGGTGGTTTAAATTTGAGCATGTATGTATAAGAGAAAATTCACAACAGATTCAAAATCTTGTTAATACTTAATACAAGTCCACTGCAAAAAGGGAAGAAATGCCTTAATAAAAACCAAAAAAAGATTGTCAAGTCCCTTTTGAGAATATGAAAACTTATCAAAATTACAACCATTACCTTACAGTGTAACTAAAGCCCCAATCAACTTTTTAATGCTGATAAACTATCCAAATAGGTTAGTTAGGGTACTATTTTTATGTTTCAGTGAATATTTTTGTCACTTTGATTTAAACTTTAGATGAATTCTCCTATTTCTTTAAAATGGTACGGTAAAAACAACCAGTGAAATCATAAATGATAAAACATGCTCCTGAATTCAAATAATATTTATTGAGTGCATTGTACAGTTTGAAAAAAACAAAAAGGAAACCCTTGAATTGCAATACTTCAGGTTGATTTCAGAAAGGAAAACGACAAAAAAGATTAGTTTTCTTATCCAAACACTTCCCACTTGTGGAATCATAAAAGAAGAAAAAAAAAACAACAGAACTCAGCCAAAACCCACCTGTACAAATAATCCGAGGTTAGCTTCAGGTGTCTGCAGTTTTAAATAACAGGACAATTCGCCATCATAAGCACAAATATTTCCAGGTTTCCAACCAATACAAAAAAAAAAAAATGCAATGAGGACATTATAAACCCATTTCACCTAGCGATGACCACATTACTCATAATGTGTGATGATGTCGCCAAGACAAACATAACAAGCTCTGCTGTTAGATTTAGACGACATGCAGACAAAAATAAAAAACAGGCTGGTCATTTGAAAAGAAAGTTAAAAAGAATAAGACTGAGACAACATGTTTGTGACTAAGGTTTCTGTGAATGTAATAATTTTATCAGTCATAAACACAAACATTGCAAAGAAAAAACCCGCAGACTGAAAAATATTTTAGGACAGTCAGAGCATACGGAAGCACACATCGTAAACACACGTTACAGTAAACATGGGAAAAACGCAAACAACAAACGCATAAGTACACTTGAAACACAAATAAATAATGAAAAAAATCACTAAACTTTGTATTAACAGAGATACAGCATATTGCTCCACATCTCATGCTCCCACCCACACAGTAGTTTCAAAACATTAACTCTAATTCTACACGTCTCAACTAACCCAGCAACAATTAAATTTATGCAAATCCTTAATATCTCTTCTTTCCCTCACACACATTCACTAACCCTTGGGATGTTGGGTCATTTCAATCTGAGACACAAAAATATCCTTTCACTCAAGTTGTTCTCAGAAACCCACCAAACGAGGCCTGACGAATAAAAGACAGACACGTAGGCACAGCTTTGATCCTGAAAGTGCATAAGAGCAAAAGATCTATGCAAAATTACCATTTTGCAGTTTACAAAGTCGTTTTTATATCTGGTAAAAACTGGACGCTCAGGACGCTCCTGATTTATTCAAAATGGATTTCCCAGACTTCTACAAACATCGGCAAGTTTTGATATAAACCAAAATCCTGATTTGATGTTAAATATTGACTATAGTGTAGTTAAAATTTGTCTTGTGGCTGTAAAATTAACTTCCATTTATCATTTTTTAAATACATATTGTGGGGGAAAAAAGGCTTTCAGATATTTTAAAGAGTTAAATCCTATCATCCTATCTTATATTTGAGTGTACGCTTATCCATGGTGAGGCTCTCTCCAGGAATATACATCTATGGTGTACAACAGAAATAAATATATAACAGGAAATACTCTCTTTGGAAAGCTAAAACTGATGAAAAAAACAAAATAAAATAAAAAAGTGAATCATTTGGTCTCTAAAAAGACAAGAAATGTTTCTTTCTGATAGACAAGGTAAGAAAAACATGGAAAGTAGCATCAGCTTCCCCCCAAAACTGTGTTGCCTACAGAACTCTGTGAAGTAGCAGCTACTTAAGAGGATGCCCTGAAAAAAAAGAAAAGAATAAAAGAAATAAAATAATGGCACTCCACTACTGTCCACTTGAAAAATCCTGGTGGAAACTGCTTCAGTGTCAGGAGCAGCTGCTGTGTTTCACCATCAGATGGAGGTTGTCTGCATCACTCCAGCTTCGACATCTCATACTTTGTCGTCATGATTTCCTGGAAAATAAAATGCAGCAATAATTTTTAGAACTTATTTCCTTTGATTGTATTTATTTAAACCAATCAAAACCCAAACCAATAAAACTCCAGTAGAAATTTTCTGCAGATTAGATGACTAGGGTGAGTGCAGTTGTGTGTCTTCTTTTGTGGTTTCAATCTTTATAAAAGTTTTTCATACCTCATCAGAGTCAAGCAGGACTGGAAGGGCTCTGTGGGGATGAAATGAGAAGCACACTGTTACAATCACACATGCCTTAAGTTTAAAAGTAAATCTAGAAGAAGAGAATAATTCACTGCACTTCTAAGGATGCTTACACATCAGTAAGAGAGCTTGGAATGTTGTCCTCCACCCACTTCAAGTCTTCATCCTGAGCAAGTAAGAAAAACAAAGAATCAGAGCAAATACCGCCACCTGCTGATACAACACACACTAAAAGACTATTATTCTAAACTTTGCTCCTATTTTATGAAGTTATCATTAAAGGAAGATGGTGAATAAACAAATTAAGACAGAATAAAGTGACCGCTGCAGTGTTACTCACTGGGTTTGTTTCTGGAGGCTTCGCCGTGCCGTTTGTCTCAACCTTGGCTGATCTCAACTTAATGCCATCAGCTACAATTTAAGGAGAGAAATCTATCAACAAATGTTTACACGCCTTTCGGATAAAGCTGCTATGATAAAACCGTACCGATGTTTGAAGACGCGATGAACTCCTCAATCTCCTCGTCTTCGGAGTCATCGATAAGAGGCGTGAACGCATACCTGTTGGCAAAGGAATAATAATTAATGCAGCTGATTAATTAGTTAAGGGTGGTTTAACAATCTGCCTGAACTGCTTCTTACCGTTGGTTGTTTGCGGACGGCCGCCATAAAAACATTATGACGAGCAGAACAAAGGAGAACAAGAATCTCCAGAAAGCATCCTCAACCCAAACTTCGATCCAGTCCTAAGAATTAAAATGTAGATTTAAAAAGAACTAAATGAATGAGCAAAAGCCATAGAGGTACAACTGGGAAAGAAACAAAGAATGCTTACAGACTGGCAATCTGCTAAGTGCAACTTTTTAGCAGACCAAGCCATAAAGATGATAGAGGCTGAAAGGGAAAGGCGACAGTGAGAAACTGCATTGTGTGATTTTTCATTTAAGGTTTTTGTTTTTTCATTTAATAAATGTACTCAAACCAACCAGGTTTTCTGAACACAAACCTGGTTGGCATGGTAACTTTGATTTATCACAACAGTATAAGGACAAGTGCGGCACTTACCAATGACGGCGAATATTAGCGTGTTTGTAAAGTGCCTGTAGAGCGACAGCTTCACAGGGTTTCTCCTCAGCTTCAGAGTCTTGATGGTTTGGGCTAAGCTGACAAAGATGTGGCAGTGGTAGTCAAGGGAAACAAACAACTGGCATCACATGGAAACCAAAGTAAAACAAAAAAAGGTCAATTTGACTCTAGAGGTTAGTTTGACTTATTTACTGCTGCTGAGAATAAACTGTTGAGCTCACCATTACTAACCTATTTGTACGGCAGCCATATTGGGGTTTGAGACCCCAAACTCCATGGGATGCTGAGAAATGTCTGATTTTGTAGAGATATATTTGTTTTATATAGATTATTATTACAGGAGATTGTCACCCATTCAGTTCAGGTTTCAGAGATTTTTCTATGAAATGTGACTCAAAATTACTCTTGAAAAATGTATAAATTGTTTCATGCAGGAGATCTAAACTATTAAAAAGAAAATGCAGATTTGAGGCTGAAATATTTACTTGCAATGCCCTCCACTGTGCATGTCAGTAAATATTAGGTATATATTTGGTGTTTGAACTTTTAAACTCGGCAGTTCTAAATGTTTTTAGATGGGGTCTCCAGTATTTATCGATTTTATTTATTCAGATGCAGCTTTGGACTCTGAACCCCAGCAAATACTAGGGGGTCCACTGTACCAGATTATTTAGATCTTTATATTTACACCCTGAATTATACAACCTTTAGTAAATACTTTCATAATAAGACATAATACTGACAGTTATTTCCAAATCTTTTGTAAAAACTTTTCTATTTTTAACATGTGGCTTTTATCAAATACAAAATAAAATATTACTAGAAGTTACATGATTCACAGGTTATTAAATAATGTTTTTCTTTTACATCTCAGTCATTAATCCAATTTTGTTGTGGGTTAGCAAATGTATTTTAGTGCCTATATGTCAGCTTATGATTAGAAAGTTGTTTGTTTTTTCTAAAAATGTTCAAGTTAAAGCTTGAATACTATTTGTGAAATCAGCAACAGTAGGTTTCATTGTGAAACAAGTTACTAAGATCCTCAATAGTTCAGTTTGACATCCAAAGGCATAGTTTGTATAACACCAGCCAGACTAAATACAGGAAAATGTCATTACACAGGAAAGGATTAGAGAACAGTTGAATCATTAACAGAAAAAACAAAAACAAGCAGGTATAGAATCAATGATTAACGTGAATTATTTCCTCTCAGATTCAGGATAACAGAAAAACTAGACCTAAATTATATTACAATTCACCCATTTAAGGTTTGAGGAGCAGAAGGGAACCACACAGGGAAAGGTTGCAGGAGCACAAAAGGATATCCACCAGCATAAAGAAGAATCAAGCAGAGCCAGGGGAATGTTGGCCAACAGGGCCAAGTCAGAGTCTTTAGTCTGGAGGGGAATCGGAGTGCAAAGGACACAAAAAAGAAGAGAAAGATGAGGGGGAAAAACCTCAGACTGGATGGGAGATAAGAAAAGCAACACAGCAACCAAAACATTTGACTATTTACCCAAATGGAAATAAAAGAAACAAATCATCAATCCCCTAAAGGAAGAGTATCCAAAATCCACTGGCTCAGACCATGAGCACTTCATGTTTCATTAACTGCTGATTATTGCAGCTGATGAGTTTACTGGAAGGATATGAACCAGATGGCGCAGGAATCAAATACAGCCAGAACAATGGCTGTAATGAGAGCGGGGCCATTGTCTCGACCCTTCAGTATGAATCCCAAAACATATTGAGAAAAACAGATTGTGATGTCACACTGAAGTCTGAACATAATCAATAATAGTGTATTTGGAAACAACTTCTACAAAAAAAAATTTTTTTTTCCCCTTCGGTTTCGTTTTGTTAAAATTATTCCCAATTAAAGACGGTGAGAGCTCGACTCACCCCTGTGATCCTCAAGACACCTTCAATGCTAGCAAATGCAAAGTAGAGGATGCCGAGTCCCACAACTCTGTGCATCACGGTCCCGAGCCGTGGCCTGAAAGAAACACAACAAAAACATGAAGGTAAACGCTTAATATTTCAAAAACCAAAAAAAAAGAATGACTGCGTTACAGAAAATGAGATACTTTATGATGCCGTATCCCAGGCTGACGATGATGACAAGAAGTCGTGCCAAAGTCCTCTTCAGAGCAGAGAGCAACTCTGCAAAGATCAACAAGCCAGGAGCTGCAGAAATGAAAAAAACAACAACAAAAAAACCCAGAAATTTACATTTCAAGATTTGCTTTATGGTTCTAAATGTGTATTTTGCATTTTTTGTATAAGTCTGCAGTGTTGTTAGTATGCCTTGTTTCTGTTCTTTTATTGTTTCCTAAAATAATCAACCAGAGTATTTGAAAGTGGATATATAAAAACCAATTCTGCTGTTTGGAAATCAAGTTTATCATAAGAATTTTGCAAATTTTTTGAAGGATGCTGCTTATTGTTTTAAATAACAAAGTCAGATATAGTTTGTCTGGTTATCTAGAGACACTCACAGGCAGAGCCGACGACATTGGTGTTCTCATATTCGGCGCAGAAGAGCGCCTTCTCCACCATACCAAGGAAAATGACTCCAGCTATCCAGAACTGGATCCTCAGCAGATCCTTCCAGTAGCAGGCTGCCCAGACGAACCACAGCAAGGCGTACAGGATGTACACGATGCACATCACCATGTAGAACTGCAAACAGAAAGACATTAGTCAATAATCACATCATATATGGAAGCAGTTTTTCTCCATTTAATAGAAATTTCTCAAGACATTCCCTACTAATGTCTTGAGAAGGTGCTTTCCTTGCATTTTTTCCTATTCAGAGTACAGCGTTAGGTTTAGATCTATAAGCTGTACCTCACTCTAACATCCAAAAAACTCAAGAGGTCTACTGTTCAATTGAGAGGTTCTAATGTCATTACAAAGAGACAGACTTAACATTTGCAGCAATACATCAAATGGGAATGAAAAATAATCTTAAAATGAACATGAAAATGTGTCTGTGGCACAAGTTGCAAAACTAACTCCTAGAGTTTTGTACTTACGATCATGAGGGGCCACTCTGTGATAGAAATGTAGCCGTGTTTCCCTCTCATCACCACGTTAACTGCAAACAACATCCACGTTTCACATAAACTCTGTAGATATCTGACATTAAGGAACATATGTAACCTTGGCTGATTTCCAAACCAGCCTTTTATGGTGAAATATCTCACCTGTTAAATTCCAGCTAGCCTCGTTTATATCAGGAATGACCTTTACCACCAGCAGGTAAGGCCCATTCCTCCATGTGGTGGCTATGATGCTCTCTTTGGCGCTGTACTCATCTGAAATCCAGTTAGGGTCACTTTTTCCCTGCAAAGTTTCGTAAGTAATGCAGAAGCGATAAATCTTTGGACAGATTTAACTGCAAGAAACCAAAAGTAGCCATGGACAGACAGATGGACAGACAAACACTGCAAAAAACACAAAATCTGTTATTACAGATCTATTTTGTGCTCAGTTTCTAGTGCAAATATCTTTGTACACTTGACATAAGACAAAACTAAATTACAAGTAAATTTTAACAAATATATAGGAATCAATAAACCCTTCATATTGATACAAGAATTACTTCTTCCACTGGCAATTTTTTTCCCTCTTATAACATGGGAAAAAAGATTTGTTATAAGCAAAATAATATCAATTGTCAATATTAAAGAATTATTGACTTAAAACCTCATAGATCTTGCACTAAAGTTAGTTGTATATTACTTTTTTCTTATTTACAGTGAACTAAGATCTTTGCACTAGAAACTAGACAAAAATACTTGGTGAAATTTTGTTTTTCTCCAGTGAATGAACATATTTAGGCAATCTGGAAAACCATTTTCCCTTCCAGATCCAGATTTGGAATAATATTAAATGAAACATTGCCGTTTTTAGACTGTGTAGGGATTCTTAATCTTAACCTTTAGTTTTGATGTCTTTATATAAAGTAAGGAGTGCAATATATTTAGGTTTTCTTACTGGTCCTTCACTCCCATCTGGTGACAAAACAGACCGTGGTTCTGCCTTGGCTTTCTGAGAAACAGAGAAACGATGCTGGGCGATGAGAAAAGTCAAGATGTTAAATGTGTCGATAATTAATGCTGAAGAACCAACGTAGCAAACCTACGTGGAACGGAGGGAAGACGCGCAGATCGCTGTTACACGTAATTGCACTGTGTTTGTGTTCTATGTACTCGCCCGCTGCGCTGGGTTTCGGGTCCAGGTTTTCCCCTCGGCTTAGCGGCGTCCGTTCGTACATCTCCTAGAATCATAACCAAACATTTAGTCGCAAATAAAAAAAATTAACTAGTGAAACTGATGGCTTGGAAGAACTGTACTTACTTCAATATTATTGTATTCATTATAGCAGGGGTGGTATTTTAAAAGCCAGTGGATTGTGAAGTTCACCTTCTTGGGACAACTAAAAGATACAACTGAGAAATGAAGATACTTTTTAATAGAGGACACAAAAATGGCAAAATTGCAGTTTAAGGTTAGGATGAAAAGAAATTCAGCTGTTTGGATATTTTTCAGACCATCATGGTGTGGACACTAGAAGAAGTACCAAATTTCACTCTTATAAAGAGAGACACAGTTTTAAAACTACAAGAGCCAAGTAAGTAGGCTGATCACAATAACATTTTTTTGCGGGAAGAGGAATTGTTGTGATCCACGATAATATTCTTGTTTTGAAACTATTTCCAATTAATACAATGACAGATACGTAATAATGCAAGGACACTCTCAAACTAATTTCCAAAGAACATTTAGCACTGGAACTGTAAGACATTTTAAATATTCAAAATACATAATAAAAAGACCAAAACAATAAATAAAATGGATTTTGAAGTCTCAACAGAATAAATTATTACAGGACAGCATAATTTTAAAGATAAAGTAACGACACTGACAACCATGGAAATGGAAATGATTTCTGTAATTTTTGATTTATCAAGTGATAAATTTATTTATTGCTTGTTGTGACATGCATACAAGAAAGAACAACATCAGTGTGTGCAATATCAGATCTTACCTTTAAGTACAACATCTGTCTCTGTAAACATGGCTTTCTTTAATATGATTGGTTTTGAGCCCTGCACAAAAGTAAATAAAGTATGTGAGCAAAAACACTGGAGGACAGTGAGGCAAAGGTTAAATTAGGATTGAAAGTGAAGTTAATACTCTGCATCCTTGCAGAGTATAAGAGATGACCAGGAAGTAAACAGCAAACTTCACAGTAGTCCATATGGTTAACCTAGTCTAGACTTAGAGTTCAATTAATATTGCAACTAAAGTAGAGGAAACCGGATCTTCTCAGATCTCTACTTGAATTATTGATCAAGATGTTTTCCAAGGGCAGACTCCAGGAATTGTGGTAAGAAATAAGATAAGGGTCAGCTTTAAATCTTACGATTACAAGAGTTTTTAGAGGGAAAAAAAGCCATAATGTTATATTGTAACCCAAACAATTAGATACGTGGAAAAAAGGGATAATTAATAACTTTAGGGTTCATTACAAAAAATGATTAAACAAGTTATGTTCAGTTAGAGCTAACTGGAGCTAGTTAGCTACCCATAGATTGTTTCCTAGCATTTAGACTAAATGTTAGGAAACTGTCTGCTTTTTACTTAAATGTTTATTAGTACAGCAAAAAACGAGCAACTGATAATAGCAAAAGGTTAAATCGACACTCAAAATGAATGGCTTCTATCACTAGCACACACTAAGCTCATTACAAGTTAAAATCTATATCCTGATACAGCTAGCGTTAGCTTGAGGTGCTGCAGTTATCTACTGCGTCCGGCTAATACTTACATTAACAACCACAATTTTCCATAGCCCTGTTTCCGGTGCCGCGTCTGTTTCATTTACAGTGCCGAGTAAAACTGTAAAAAACACCATCCACGGATAAATAACTCCCAGGCTCGGGCAGCTCCACGTCCTCATCCTGACAGTAGCTGCCATGTTTGCTCATGGCTTTTCCGATACTGGCCTCTAGGAGGCGCCCTGAACACAGCACACAACTGAGATGAGTGACCTGACATCAATAGCAAGTCAACAAGATGTTTAACACATTGTTTACATAGGCTATTTAGAAAATTTCTGACGAAATTTAAGCAATTAAAGTTGCTTAAAGTAACTTGGATAAATTATTATCCTTCTGATTTTTAAGCTATTACTTGGACAAAAATGTTAAAACAAGAAGTCCTTTATGTCTAGCTATTTTTATTTACTACTTTCTACAGATTAGCACATGATCTAGATAATTTATTTGATAAGTAATCATGCATTTAGTGAGAAATCACAAGCAATAATGTTGATTTTTACAAATCTATTTTTTAACAAATGTTTTCAGCATCCCTGGTCTAAATGAATGATATTGCAGCATTTTTGGACTCAGATGGTTGGAGATAAATTATAATGATTCATCTTCTATATAAGAAGATGAATCATTATCTTCTGTAAAAGAAGATGAACTATTATAGAATAATTATAATTATAGAATAATTATAGAGTATGTTACAGTTGTATACCACTATACAAACTATTGCTATTTTAGTGGTATCTTTTTAACAAAATAATTTGAAGTATAAAGAAAAATCCCCTAATGTTATAGTTTCATATTTTCATATTTTTCCTTTTTACTTTCTTTACTAGAAACTTCACATGCAATAATTTAAAAAAGCAAAATGTGGGATTTTTAAAAACATAAAACATATACCTGTTTATTTAAAGTAGCTAATTCATGAGATTATGTATAATCTCCTCTAAATATCAAATCGATAAGCTACAACAATTAGTTTCAAATGAACAACGTTATTCATGAGAACAAAATTTTATTTTTACAACACAGGATTGTTTTATAGACATTTTGTACATTACCATATTTACATTGAAACACATTTTTCAAAATTCCAACAAGTTTCACAGTTCAGGGAAGCTTATTGAATATGTTCTGAAACATGTTTTGAGTTTTGGACATAAATGTAATAAGCTGACCATGTGAAGCTAACACTGCTCATTTAAAGAACGAGGAAGGGGCTTGAGATGCAAACAGGAAGAACAGTTAGTGCTGGTGAACCTTGGTGAGATGTTTTTACAGCTGGATAAATTTCAGGCTCTAAATCATTTTAACAGGCATGAAGTGTCATCCGAACTGTGCTCCATAGCATCTGCTGCCTGATTTGCTTGACCCAAAGTATTCGTTGACAAAAGCGGCATGTCCATCGTGGGAAAGCTCAGGGAGTTGTTAGCGGGGACCACCACTACGTAACGACCACTTCTATCATCATCATCATCCCTCTGCTGCCCATGAATGTCTGCTGTAACTACTGTGTTTTCTGCTGCCTCATGGCTGCAGGAAGGGGAGGAGCTTAACTCCAGCTCTGCTGTGGTCATTTCCTCCCGGTCGGGGTCCTCTTCAGGAAAGCTGGTGTTAATATAAATAATATCTTCCCTGCTAGAACACTCAGGAAGTTTTTCTGCAAGCTTTTCCAACATTTCCCGGAGTTGAGGAAACAGCGGTCTGTCCACCGGATCGGCTCTCCAGCAGCTGTACATGATCTCATACCTAGATAAAGGTAAAAGAGACAAAATAAACACAAATCAAATACAATTTCATGTTATAGTGAACCAGAAGTATAACTGAAAAAAATCTAAATAAAACATTAATATTGTCTCTAATATAATAATAATAAAAAAATCTGTTTGGATCCTCTAAAAAATCCTAGAATAATATTGTTAGTCAGTGGAAATTATGACACTAAAGATATCTAAAATAGACCGGAAAGCTGAAGTCATAGCTAATCTAACCCACAAATATGCTAATATAAATCAAGGGTTGTTTAAAGTTCACCCTGTTTGTGGCCCTTGAATTAATTTTATGTGGGCCTTGCACATTTAATTAAATAAAAAACAGAATAAAATTTATTGTTTCTTTTAAATAAAATAAATAAAAACTTTTGGAGCACACTAATACTATTGAAACACTCACAGTTCGTCCAAACAGTCAGGCGGCTGCTTCAGTCTGTGACCTTCAACAAGATAGTCGTAAATCTCGTGGTTCTGGACTCCTGGGTACGGCGTCATGCCTCGCGTGGCAATTTCCCACATGGTAACACCAAATGCCCACTGCACACATTTTAAAAAGCAAAACATTATTTTTGATAACTGGGACCACATTATCATCTGATAAGCATAAAAACAGCATTATGCATAGACTGGTAAAAGCTGGGCTGGATTATTCCCCACCTGTTCTCAAATCGATCAATCCTAAATCAAATGGTTAAAGATCACATCTTTGTAAAACATGCTGACGCTTTTTGATTCAGATGTGTTGCAGCAAAGTTGCAGGGAGTGGCTCTCAATAGCTGGAAAAGGACTCCTTAGTTCCACATTGATAAGTCTTCAAAACACATTTTATTCTCTGTGAAACTGTAGTGTTGTCATTGCCAAACATATCTCTAAGATCTCATCTTGTCTCATTCAAATATTGTATATCATCTCCTCAGTTGGAGGCTCAAGGCTTAATTAGAAATTGGCCTCCAGATTATTTTCTTTGTGCTAGGTCTGATTATAATTGACAAAAGCTGCTGTTCTTTTGTCTAATTTTTCTAGGTTGTTTTTTCTTTTGGGGCTTTTTTTAAATTTGATGAAATGCTAAGATAAATAAAAAAATCATGATGTAATATTCTCGGCATGTGTCAGCAGTTCTTTTACCCTGACCTAAAGGCATGTGAAACATAAGACAACTGACTATTTAGCCTTTCTTTCTAAGGGAACTTGGAAGCTCTAATAAGCAAAACCACAGTTCCACATTGAGTTAGTTCTCTATTTTGTTGCTATCTGGTGCTTTTCAGGGAGCATTGTTACAGAAAAAGATCCACATTACACTTACAACATCACTCTTTACAGTAAAAACTCTGTCTGCCAGACTTTCCACTGCAATCCACTTCACAGGCATTTTGGCTATCCTGCCCTGCCTGTAGTAATCTCCGCTGTAGATCTTCTTCGATAACCCAAAATCAGCGACACACACCGACAGGTCATCACGCAGCCTACAAGATAAGTAAGAAATAAGTCAAATAAACCTTTTGAGTAGTGAAGATTTTTCTATGAAAGCAAATTTCACAGAAAAAAACCTACATGCAGTTACGTGCCGCCAGATCTCGATGCAGAAAATTATGACTGCTCAGATACTCCATACCCAAAGCAATGTCAACCATGAACCTCAGGAGAGTCTGAGTTGGTAAGAACTGTACACAAAAAGATAAAACGATAGACAACAGTGTTGAAATAAAAATGCAATCCTAACCATAATCTGCATGTATTAAATGTTGGCTGAAATCTTACCCTGGGGCTCTCTTTCAGACGTGAGCGCAACAAGAAGCTATGGAGATCTCCATATTTCATAAATGGGAGGATGACCATCGGTTTGGGAAAATTTTCAGAGCCAACTTCCAAGCACACACCTTAGAAGGACAAGTCAACACCGAAAATGTCCAAATAAGAACAGATAAAGACAAGGACAGCAGTGAGATTCTGCATAATTCAGTTCTCATACCAAGCAGACAGATGACATTAGGATGGTTGAAATCTTTCATACAAGCCGCCTCATTCAGAAACTCTTCAATTTCCCTTTGAGAAAAGCTGTCCACTGTTTGAAAAGAAGAGTCAAATATTTATTTTTTCTCTTTTTTAAAGATAATAAATGTCTAAGTCTGCATGTAATCATAAAGTTTACATTTCATTGTCTTCACAGCAACTTTTACAGATGTGCCATCTACGCCTCTTAATCGTCCCTCGACAACTGAGCCAAATTCACCTGGAAAACAACAGAGCCCATTCATGAAGTCTGTACTGTGTAAGTAATGTGTTATTAAGTAGCTTTAATTAAAGGGTCACCAGGAAGTATTCAAGCCCTTAGGTTTTTCTACACATTTTTCTATTACAGACATTTTATTTTATCTGCAGATCCTCTAGAACAGTCTGTGTCAAACTCAGTTACATTTTGGGCCAAATCAAAAATCGGAATGTTCTTAAAGGGCCAATTGTGCGACAATGTATTAAAAACCATTAAGCTGTTAAAATATTAACAAACAGCTGTTTGTTTCAGCTTTAAATACGCGTTTCTTAAAATTTAATAATACTGAACATCTTTTCACATTGATTAACCCTCCAGGATTGTGTGATTGTTTTCGTGTTTTTTTAAATAAATATTTGTAAGAAATCTATGCCATATTTGCATTAATGCACATTTTTATTAATCACCTTATCAAATTGTTCAAAAACCCAATGTCATTGATCAAGTATGAGAAAAAAAATTGCCGTAAATACAGAAGAAAAATGTGGGGAACTGTTGATTTTGTGTGAATTTTGCAGATTAAAAAAAAATGCAGTGACCTATGGATCCAATCTGGAGTCTTGTGGGCCACATAGAAAGCTACAATGGGCCAGATTTGGCCCCCGGAGCTTGAGTTTGACACATATGCTCTAGAAACTAGATGCACCTGAGCTCTATTATATGTGTCATAGCAAAGATTGTCTTACTTGGATATCTAACTGTTTTAATGTTCATAAATTCACAGAACTGTCAGAGAACATGTTTCTGTTTTGCCCCTTTTAAGTTACTTTGTGTAGTTATATTATAAAAGGAAACAAAAACAGTGGTATTTTAAAATGTGAAACAACTGAAGAGGTGTGAATACTTTCTGGTGGCCCTGCACATCCCTGAAACGTTTCCCTCACCTTCTCCAAGAACTTTTCCTATTGAGAGCAAGTTCCTTTGGATCATGACATCCTGTAGTTTGGCCTGGAGTTCCTCGCTTATACCAAGATTCCCGACTGAACAAAAGAGGTGCAAAAAAGTGTGTTTTTATATAGATATTGTTCTGAATACTCGCAGACATAAAAAAAAAAAAGAATCAATAAATTTGATTGATTTCAATAAAATATTTAAGAACATACAAGTGACTGCAGCTCCATTGCGGCTGAATGATCTCTGGTTTGTGTACTGTATGATCGCATCTGACTTTTCTGCACTTCCAAACTCCAACCTGTAGAAAGCAACAGAAGAGGAAAAATATTTCCAATGACATCATTGGATTTTGAAAAAAAAAAAAAAAAAAAAAAACACACACACACACACACCCACAAACACTTGGCAGGATTCTTCACATCTAATGGTCAGTGTAGTGAGGAAGCAATCTGGGCAGTTTATTCCTTTGGGATATAATCTTTTTTCTATCTGTGCAGCTGCCTGTGTCCTTTTCCTGAAACAGAACCCTGAGTCATGGCTTCCATATAAAACACACAGCTGCACCATTATTATCAGCATACTGTGATGACTAACAGGAACTACATCCAGTTTAAAAAGATAAGCCTTAATTTATTTAATTTTTCCCGTATTTCTTCTTAAAGAAATGTTATTCAAAAATGAACCAAAATGAACTCAAACATAACACGTTAAGGTGGCAACTTCTAAGGTTGAATAAGCAAAAGTAGGAGTAAGCAAAAGTAGGAGATTCAGCATACCCAAAACAAGATCTGTTCCGTACAAAAAGTGTCCCCAAGATGATAATCAGCAGAAGAGAGATGGCACAAAACAGGCCCACCATGACCGAGGCGGCATGTGGGAGGCCTGCATCTGGGACGGAGGTAGGGATCACCCCTGAAGCTGAAACGAGAATATAACACTGAAAATTAAGATCAAAGCTCTGAAAAAGAGATATTTGGTTGATTATTTTAATATTTAATCCAAAAAAAATCTAACCAAATCAGACTTTAGTTCTAGTTATTTTGAGCTACTTTCAGAATGAGCTGTTTTAGTTCCTCTTGTCCCTTTAAATCCAATTAAGTTGCTGCTGGTCAAGTCCCCCAACTAAATGTCAACACTTGCATGTGAACATGGCTTCAAAGAGATGAACAATTATACAACTGCACACCTCCGAAAAGCAAAAATAGAGCCTAAAGCACAGTTAACAAGAATGCAGCAAGTGGTAAATCAACAACATAACATGTTTATTCCAGCAGCCATTGTACAGCGACTACAGCAGTGAAACCAGCTTATCAAATGTCCTGGAGCTCAGCATAGGTTGCTTGGTGATGGGCTGGGCTTCAATTGGATGCTAAGTGGTGGGCAGTACCTGCTGATTTGTGGCATTACAAAAATATTTGAAATGAGTCAATTTCCAAACATCAAAAAATATGAACTTATTGCCAAAAACTGTCAGGGTGTTATTTTAAGTGCTTTGGGTGTTTTTAGAATTTGTAGAGACCCAAATGGAAGTACGAAAATGTGCGAAATGTGATTTTTACATAACTTTTACATTAACCACAACAGTTAGGCAAGGCAAGGCAAGGAAACTTTATTTATATAGCACCTTTCAGCCAAAGACAATTCAAAGTGACAGACATTTGACAGACAGCACAAATTTATCAGCAAAAAAATTTTTGGACAATGATAAGATGGGATGAGAAAATAAAAACAGCAGAGCTGCTTACTGTCCGAAGGCGGCACATCGAACCGGAGTTCTGGGCTGACCATGCCGCTCCCTGCCTGCGTACGCGCAGCGACCGCCACGCGGTAGGTGGTGTTGAATTCTTTCACAGGTACTAAAGTAGTGGTGTTGTCAGTGTGCACCTAAAATAAAACAAAAGCAGCTATAACAAAGACCTGTACCACTCTTTTAAAAAATATCTGGAAACAAGACATTGGCTAAGTCAGCAGAACAAAGAGACAAAGCCATGTTTTAATGTTACCATTTAAATTAAAATAAAAGTAAAAACATAATACATCATAGAAACTTTCACTTGTGGAGGTGTTTTGAAGCACTTCCAGTATGAAACCTTTTTGGAAAGTCCTGAGAAGTGTTCATGGGGGATTATTGTAAACCTCTTTCAAAAAGGGAAGGAAACTTATTCTCTGAACTAGCTTGTGCTGAATGTGAAGAAGCATGTGACGGATACGACTCTAAATTTCACAACACCGCATGGTGCCATCTGGAGGTGGTTTGCTTTCCTAAAGTGCTGACGGAGGACACTGAACCCATGATTTGGGAGCTAACATGTTTGCGACATCTAATGGAGGAAAACATGCAAATAAACATTCCTGCAGTATCAGATTGTCAGAAGAGGTGTTGTTTCATGTGAAACAACAAGTGTATTTACTTACACTGTTTAATAGATCATAATCTTTCTTCCTCCTTAAATCAGACTAAACTTTTCCTGCGTTAGGTTAGTATTAGCATAATTATTTATAAAGGATAACTGTCAGGATAATGACAGATATATTTTTATCACCTTATTTAATTCCACATGTTTACATAAACAGGATTTAAACAATGAATGGGATTTGGAGTAAAATGTGTCTTTAAAATTTGCTAAGGAGTGCAAGAAATGGTCATTTTCTGCAATGAAGTCAGTGCTGTACTGGCATGAGTGGAAACTGTACTCGGTAAGGAAGAAAACATTAGCCAAAAAGCAACATAAAAACCCAGATTAAATGTAAATGCACTCAATAATACAGACTTAAAATTTTTGAGGCAGCTCTTGTGGTCTGATGAAACTAAAAATGAAGTGGTTGGTCTTTATGACTATTGCTACATTTGGAGAAACCAAGGTTGGGAACATCACGTGTAGATGTTTTTTCTGCAGGAGGGACCGGTGCCTTTCACAAAATAGATGGTGTAATGTTGAAAGGATATCATGTGAATATGTTGGAGAAAAACACCAGCCAGGAATTTACAGGCTGGGCATTAATGGATCTTAATGGACTTTTGACTGAAGTCCTACAATTTAAAAAAGGCTGTTTTATCTTGGATGGAATCTTTAAAAACTCCTTCATTCATTATTTTAACACTTTGTAAGTTGAAATAATTTGACAATTCAACTAAACCTGGAAAAAGTTTTAATTTAATATCTAAATATGAGGTAATGCAGTTTATGTAAATATCAGATTCAACCTCATCTCCTCTATGAAACTCTCCTATCAAAGCTTCTCCAGCCTAATGGTTCCCATCTAGTCAGATAACTAAGAATTAAATAAGATGCAGTAATGGCTTTTGTACAGAATATTTAGCCCATAAAGGTACACAACCTCTTGTATTCATACTTCCTTCACTTAAATGACTTCACTTAAAACATTAATATCCACTGTGAAAACTGAAAAGCTGTCAACTTCCTTTGGCTTCCAAAAATAGGAGAAAGACAGCGAACAGTATTGTACTACAGAGCCCTTTTACACACGAGTATGACTGCTTATGCACAAGTGTTACGACGTTGAACAATAGATGGTTTAATTTGAGCTAACAGGAAGGATTATTATGAATAAGATTCTGACTGAATGAATTAAACATCTAATGAAACTAAAACCAATCTTAATAATAATAATGGAATAATAACATTTCTTAGCTTTGGTAATTATTGAGAAAAGAGAAAAAAAATACCCTAAGTTGAATTCTTGGTGACAAGTAATGAGGAAGTTGACTGTCACAAGTCAGAACAAAGGAAGGATCAATCAGTTTTCACTATGTCACACTCCTTTAGATGTTTGTACTTTTAGTCATATAAAAAATATTTGCTCCCTTATTTTTCCTTAAATGTTTTATTTTTTTAATACCAAAGTTAATACAAATCGAAGTGTTCAAATGATAATTTCATTTATTCGGGAAAAAATATCCAAACCACCCTGACCGTATGTGCAAAAGTAACCATAATACTTTGCTCAATCATTAATCAACTGAGATTAAACACACATAGATGAGTTTTATTTCACTTGCAACCACCAGGTCTGATTATAACCACACGTAGAATCTAAATAGAACCTGTCTGACAACACAAAGTAGGACAAAACGTCAAACTCACTCACATTTATTAATGAGGAAAATGATTCAAAGCCATTGCTCAGGCTTTGGGACTCCAGCAAACCAAAGTTGGAGTCATTATCCCCAAATGGAAAACAAGTGGAACAGGAATTTTTTTTTCAAACAACCCTGACAAAATAAAGAAAAAATAGGTTTCCTGAAGCATTAACTTTCTTTGAACTTGTTCATTAATCGATGCTCCTACTAGTTTCCATGCACTTATTGGCTTAGGGGACAGATGAGCTACATGAGTTGATGCGAGAACAAAGTCGGACCTAACCAACCTTTCTCTGCTTTTTATAGAGGACAAAACTTCAGGCTCCACAGGAAGTTCTGTGTGTATTATATGCTTTCAACAGGTCCTCATTTACAGCTGCTTTCCATTTGCAGCTGTGATATCACATCTGCAGCAATAAAGAACACCTGCTATCGCACAAACAAGGAACAACATCTGTTCCAGAGACTTGGAATTTGAACAAATCATCTGCACTTTCTCCAGATAAAATAGCTTCAGTGACTCTCATCTTCTTTGAAATTGTCTTCATACTTTTGTGTTCAAACTTTTGAGGATGGGTTCAATCTTGGATCTGTGCTCAGGAAATATATAGGGAAAGGAATTTAAGGAAAGCAAAAAGCTAAATTTATTTTCCTCACCCTATCTTCATCTGTTCCGTGTTTAACAATAACTTCATAGCCTCGCAGGATGCCATTTATTTTGTCCTCTGGCGGAGGCTTCCACTTGATAATCAGCCATGACTCATTCAGCTGCACGGTCACATTTCTGGGGTAACTTGATGGCACTGAGGGAATGACAAGTACAAAGAAATAAAGTGGTTAAGTCAGCAGTAAAGCATCATAACAAAATTATTTGACTTCTTACAGGGCCGAAGCTTAAGAATAAAACAAAACAAGATCCACATCAATCTTCCTGAAATGACTAAATTGTTTTGAATGCAGTTTGGTATTTGGTGACTTCCAGGAATGTCCTATTAAGTCTTTCAACTACAATATTCCCTGCAGTGGCTTTAGGAAGGAAATTGAAAGGAGCTCCACCCAGTAAGAACTTTCTGTTTCGTCAGCCCCCTCCTATTTCCTGAGTGACCCATCAAGACAGCAACAAATTTAGTGAATACCACGTTTTTTCTGAATTCACTTGTGGTAATTCCACAAGTAGTAGCAGAGTAAGTTATGAATACTCCAGTTATGATAAGCAGGAGGTTTACACTGAGCACATTTGGAATGGGAAGCTGGTTAATTACACAGTGTTGCAATCCCTAAAGCCCAAAGAGGAATGATGAGATGAGGCAGAAACTTCTGAGGGTATGGAGAGCAAATACATAAACAGTGTCAAACTATAATCGGTTTCCTTGAAGATGTGATGGATCCAAATTAAATTTCTCTCATTTTTGATCCATTTCAGCCTTGATTTGAATCAACTTGCAAGCAAAATATCAGATGATATTGTTCCTGAAATAATTATTTAAGTAATAAGATTATTCTGAAAATCTATTACAAAAATTGGAACATACTTCTGATTTTCTGCAAAAATACATTAAGCATATAAATAAACAAATAATTAAATTCCGTTTTAAAATAAAATACATTTTTGTTGCCTAACATAAAACTCCTTTAGCTAAAACTATGCCACTTGAAGAGCTCTAGGTTTGCAGACAAACATTTGTTTTCTTTAACTTAAGCACATATTTTTTGTGCAGTTTTGGCTTAATTACTTCTGTTCTTTAACTAATGAGTCTTTTTTTGTATACTCTAGGCAATAATTAATCAATCACTTAATTGGTTGACAATAATTTCAATAACTGATTCATCATGTTTAACCTGACTGTTTCAGCCCCAGATGAACTCATGACACACCTCCCTCTATGGTGTTGTCCTGGATCCACATGGAGAGCGGAGACGCTCCCAGCTCGTTGCTACAGGAAACACTCATGTTGTACCACGTCATAGCCTTCAGCCCGGAGACTTCACAGGGGAAAGGCGGCACTGTGACGTTATCGAGCCTGGTTATGGTCACCTCCCCTTTCCTTTGACTCATCTCTTTGACCTTGGATGGAGCAGAGATCAGGTGAGCAATCAAAAACTGTAGCAGCATTTTCTCCACGTGTGGGACTTACCCTGACATGACAACTGGTGATAGCAGAGAAGCCGTCGTGTCCAGGGATCCAGCTCAGCATCAGCTTATTGGACTCTTTAGCCGTCACCACAAGATCAGTCACAGGACTGGGAAGAACTAAAGTAACACCAGTAAAAGAGATTAAAATCCACGCAAGGAGCATCAAAAACATCCCTAAAAAGCTCTACTTTTTACCTTTGATGTTAATAGTTGCTTCTCTGGATGTAGAGACTCCCTTTGCGTTGTGAGCTTCGCAGCTGTACTGGGTTTGCTTGTCCACACCTGCAAATGGAAGAGTAAAGTCAACAAAGTTGCAGAATTCAGGTAGTATTTTCTTACAATGGTGTGAAAAACCTTGGAGTAAGAACAAGCAGGAAACATTGTCTCTGACTTGTTGGCCAGATTTTGGCCAACAAGTCAAATTCTCTTGGAAGCAGACAACAGCCAGACTTTCCACTCTGAAGCGGCCCTTTTTTTTTTTTCCTGGATGCGCAATTGTTCTTTTTCAACAGCCGCATATCTGGCCAGCCAGACTAGGCTAGATTAGGACTCTGAAATAATGTCCCTTCTGTGCTGTGTTTTCCAGCATCTACGTCTCGGAAACACTGTCACAAAGCTCATACCAGAGCCCCTGAAAACATTGGGGGCTCTAACCTTCCTTCTAACCTTCCTTTGTAAAACATATTGATGCATTAGTGTAAATGTATTAGATATCAATTGTTTTGAATGCAAGAACGCCTATCTGGACATTTACTTCAACCTTGAACTGTGGATCAATCTTTCACGCTAATCAATAAGTATAAAGTAGCATTTAAATGTGAAGCAGAAAAAGAATTATACATAGCTTTCAAATATTTCACAACTGACAAAGTTTCCTGTGCTTTTGCTCAGATGACTAAATAAAATGAAAAGGAATAGAGCTGTTCTGTGTCTTCATAAATCGCAGGACACTCCTTGAAGACCTGATAGATCAAAACATGCTCAGCATTTTGGAATGAATGGGTCAAAGTTCAAGCCTAAATCTTTGTATCCAGTCTGAGCTTGAGAATTTCAGGCTCTAGACGTGTAAATCTGATAAAGAGACACACACAAAGTCTTGCAACTGTAATTGCAGCCAAAGGTGTTTCTATAAAATATCGACTCACGTGGGACGAATACAAATGAAAATAAAAAGATATGTTATTAGTCACGTATTTATTGGAAAAAGGAAATTATCAAGGTCATGTGTTGTCATTTCTGCTTTCACTGTGCTCTAGAAGTGAATCAAAACAAAAGCAATAATACACACACACACACACACAAACATATACATCTCTGAGTTTTTCCTCACAAGGAAACTGGGACGCGGATCAGAGTGAGCCAGAATAGCTAAACACCGCGATGTGGATGTGAAACATGCATCCGGCACCCTCTAATTTCCAGGTTTGGGTTTGGGTTCCTCCAGCTCCCTGAGCAGCTTGGGATGTCAGATGTTTTTTCCATTTTCTATTCAGGGAGCGAATATAGTCACAAACAACACAGCCAGGTTACAACAGTGTCCATTCTCAGTGTTTTTACTTCTTTCTGTAATAACCTTTTAGAGCATCTTAATCTCAAATAACAGGTTTACTCAATTCTAACATAGCTAAAACTGCATAGTAAAGTAGTTTAGACTTTACTCCTTACAATGGTAACGCCTCTAGGTGAGAAAGGCTTCACATACATCTGAAGGGTAAAAACTTATTTTTAAATATGTATTTTTCCACACAGATGGATTCTGCCATTCCTTTCAAACCCTCTGAAAACCACATCTTTCATTGTTAAGATGCTGGTTGGACTTTTTCTTTATCCTCTGAGGCAAATGTTACTCTGAACATGACGCATTAATTTTAATGTTCTACTAGGCTTAAAATCTAGATTAAAGTTCCAAACCCTGGTCCTCTACACCCACTGTCCAGCATGTATTAGGTGTTTCCCTGCTGCTGCACTCCTGGCTTAACTGAAAGGGCAATTAGCAATTTTATGCAGCAATCAATGGCAAAGGAGGAAATGCAAACACTTAAATTAGTTGAAAACATCTAAAACATGCAGGACAATGGGTCCTAATCCTGGGTTAGGGGCCACTGATATAGATTATTTAATGTAATTAGTATTATTTAGTTATTAAACATACTGCATTTTCTTGCACTCAAGAGTATACTTGCATAACAGATTGCAGAAAAACACTTTCAATATTCATCTTTTGATTTTATTGTTGCTGTTTCTAGTATACATATATTTTGAATTAAAGCCAAATATAGAAAAGAAAACAAAAAATACTTTTTGTAAATCATTTCATAAAACTAGAACAACCAGATCCTAAAATCACTAGATCATCTTTTTGTGGTCACATGGCTCAGCCACAATCTTATGTTCAAGGAAATTTTCATTGTTTTGACACTAGAAACTCTCTAAATACCTGTGGGAACTGAGAAACTCTGCTAGAACTAGGTATTCTCTTGATCTGTAGATTCTTGTGAAAAGCCTCCATATTTAAAATAACAGATGTTATGAATGACAGTGAGCCTGCATTGCAACTTTTTGCAATCATGCAAATCATATTTCCCAACTGTATTAACAGCACTCTAATTACATCAATAGACCAAATTTGTTTCTGATGAGAGGCCTTTAACCACTCATTAAGTACAATGAGGTTGAGTTTGCAGCAAAGCTCGTTTGCCAGTATTTGGTCCTGCACAGTGCTCTGCCTGCAGCCTGCCAGCCTCTGTGTTCTGCCTCTCTTTACCGGGCAGTGGGCCGTCCTGTGAAAGGGGCCTTTGTCCGCAGATCCAACCTCTGAACAGCCAGGCCCCTTGCACATGCCGGACCAAAGCACAACTCTAAACCTTTAACCCCTCAGCTTCTGGCAATGGTGGATCTGCTTCGCCTGTAGCAAACTACAGAGCTACAGCCTCTAAATTAAATCTTATGCTTCTGATGATGTTTACTCTGAGAAGGGTTCGTAAAGTCTGCATGTGTGTTGGGAAGCTGAGACATTATGACACCAGAAATGTCTGTGTTGCTCTTCTTGTGTAACATTCGAGGACATTACTTTGTTGACAAGAGAGAAGGACACAACATCAGAGTAATGCAGATAACCGCAGCTTTTTAATGCAGCACAAGAGCAAAGCCGAGAGTCAACATACGGAAAGCAATCAAAAATATATGCACAACATGAACCAAGGAAGTAAAAATGATCCATATACATTTTATCCCCAGCTGCCAGTACGGGAAGTACGGAAGCCAGTTTAGCCACAACAATATTCAATAACGCTGCCCTGAAACTTCTCAAAAGTGGCCCAGAAGTCACAGGCAGAGCGGTCATTTCGTTTGCTCTCCCAGCTCTGTTTTTCTTCAAGCAGATACTCTTCTGACCTTGACTGTATCAAAGAATTCACAACTTTAAGTCAGACTCAAAGAAAACTGTGGGATAGTGGGATACAAAAAAATAAAAAACATTCACTCAGTTTGGTTGCGGATATCAATTATTAGTAAATTCTTTTGATGCATTTTTGTGATATTTCAGCTAAATTTGACAGGATACATGTTAAAAAATTAATCTTAATATTGTTATTACTTTTGTTTTGAACTCTCTTAGTCACACTTCTGCTTGTCTTTTCATTTCTTTTGAAATGTAGCAACAAATTCTGTAGCATACACTTCAGAAACTTCTGGGGTTTTTTGCATTATAATTATCATAAGTATCATAAGTGACAAATCTTTATCATAAGTTAAAGATTTCACTTAACTTCTATAGGAACACAGACTAAAATCTGCCATCAGTGCTTTTTCTATGGCTGTGTCTCTAAAACAGCTGTTTCAATACTGCTCTGTACTTAAAGCCTTCCGTCTAACTCTGCTGCAACCAAATTGATCTGAGTGACTCCTCCGTATGTAATCTAGTGTTTCTCTATTACTTAGTCATTAATTTAAACCTGGTTTATTAATGTGTCCTGGGGAAGGACTTGAGAAATCAGGTCTAATTCCCAGTCTAATATCAGACATTAAATGTCCCTTTACCATTTTGAAGGAAACATTAACTCTCAAATCAATCAGACTCTGAAAACTAGAAAATAAGAGTGAATGCAAAATTGAAAAAAGCTGACTTAGACCCGATGACGCATATAAACTGCTTTGCTAAAGTGGCTTCCCCAAATCTAGCAAGCAGTGGCAGGAAGAAAACCATTGCTGAAACAAAGGCACAGGTCATGTGAGGGACAAAAACATCTGCTATCAGATCAGACCAAAACCAAAATTTCTGGCTTTAATGCAGAAATTGATGTGGCATGTGGTGAAAAACCAACACGCCACATCACATTGAACGTAGCATGCACTCTGTGATACATAACGGTGGCAGTATCATGCAGTGGGAATGTTTTTCTTCGGCAATAACAGTGAAGCTGGACAGAGCTGATGGGAAACATACATGGCAATCAGAGGTTCTTTTAATTATCAATGCATTTAGATTGACACATATTCATGTTAGAATGGTCTAGTCCAAGTCCAGGTCAAAATTTGATTGAAAATCTATGGGAAAAAATTTAAATCTTTAGAATTGGATGGGCTCCATCCAATTCAAGCTATTTTGTGAAGAAGAATGGTCAAAATTTTTATTTCTAGATGTGTAAAGGTGGGAGAGACCCCAAAAGGCTTCATCTGGTTCTTCAAAGTATTTACTCAAGGGAGCTGAATGCAAGCCTACAGAAAGGCTTAAAACTATGCCTGTTACACTTTTCAAATACACATATGTCAAAATATTTGAAAAGTGCGTCTTACTTACTCTTCAGAGCTACTACAGTTGTTTTTCCATTTTAAATTTGTGCAAAGATTTGTCAATATTCTGCTAATGCTAAAAAACAAAATTTTGCAATTGAAGAGTCCATGAAATGAGAAACAAAATTAAAATCACACACAAATATGCTTGTTCACGCAATAAGTTATTAAAAGTAATGGCCAGCAACAGATGTAAACAGTTACATGAGATGTATTCAAATTTCGGCCATGGCGCTTGCGCTCATCATCTATCAGCTGTCAGAGAAGATGTTGGTGACTTATTAAGGCATTGCAGCAACAAAACCCTCATACTTTGGAGCAAATTTCCATTTAGCAAAATTACTTCCACAATTTCCATTTGGAGAATTTTATGGTTAATGGGAATTCAGCTAGTGTTGATGTATCACTGCGGTGTCCAAATCTAGTCCTCAAGAGACACCATCCTGTAACCTTTGGATGCATCTCTCCCAGGAAGATTACCAATGTATCATAACACCCTGAGAAATGTTGGGAGTGGATGAAGAGAAACCAGTTAAACACAAAAAACCTCAAACTGCGATGGATGACTTGTTGAGGTTTCTTTTAAAGTAATTACAGTCGCATACCTTTGATGTCTTACTAGACGTTAAAAGGACAGGCTGTCGCCATCCCCTACATGCGTCTGTTAAAAACATGATAAACTTAGAAGCTGACTGACTCAGCTGGTTTCATGACACAAAGCAGAAAAACACATCGAGCCAACAAAATCTACCAGCTGCTGCATCTGAAAGCTTCCTAATTAACAAGATGCCAAAACATTAAACTCCTCTCAAGGCTCAGGCAATTTCCATGCCCTCTTCCCATTGAAAACTTTTACCTTATTTACAACATTATTGCGCAAGTTTCCAATGTTGCTTCCATAAGCTAACCACGCACTGGCGTCAAGCACAGTCTCAGGAAGCTTTCAGGAAGTGTGCTATTCCAGCAATCAGCTTTTTGTCCAATGTTGCACTGGTTGAGCAGCATTACAAAAAGCGTCAACTGCATTTGAATGACCACTATTAACCGCGCTGGAGAGCAACGTCGTGACGAATCTGACTGCCGTAAGCAAGGTGCAGCTGCTGAGGCAGCAGACACAAGGCAGAACAGAAACCAAAGACGGGGTAGGGACAGCATGACTGAACACTGTCATGCTGTGACAGTGTTCAGTCACAGCATGACAGTGCTGTCATGCTGTGACATATATATCACAGATACATATGTGATATATGTCTATATCACATATAGATATTCAGCACATGAATATCTATATGTGCTGATGATTGAATTGTCTCTACACTGAGTTCCAGAAGGGGGAATAATTAAAAGCAAAATTAGCTAAATGTCATGAAAGGATTTTACAGCTTGCTTTGATCACTGTCACAGAAACCAGGGTATCCTTTTAAAAAGTCATTTGGATTTTACTGGTTGGAAACCAACAAATAGAGGTCCACACTTTCATTTAATTTATATGGACAGATCAGAGTTTCTAAATAAATGCTGAATTTAAATATTCTAATTTTAAAAAGAGCAATCAGAAAAGGAATAAATCACAATCTGTATTTTTTGACACATTCACAGAGTCACCAAGATATTCTGCTGTCATATTAAACCTTTTATTGGATAAAATATAAAGAGAGGGGCTAGAACAGGTAGAGGCTAGTCGTCACACAACTCAGGGAAAAATAATCAGACTGACTGGACTGCATGCTGATGGGGTTTACCTTCCACAGTTAACCTGCTGGGAGACTTTTCCTCTTCTTTTCCCTCAACAAGTTTTCCATCACTGAACCAGCGGATAGAAATTGGTTCTGGAGGTCCCTTTGCCACACAGGTCAGCGTAAAATTTGCATTCCTGGTCACATTCAGGTCCTCTGGTTCGTGTATAAATCCTGGCAGACCTGCAGTGGGGTGGGGGGTGCAAAAATATAAAATCTTTAAAACACATCTTTGTGTTAATATATTTGTACACAAAGCACAAAGTTATGCTGACACAGCAGCATATGTTGTTACAATCTTATTAAAACCCACCTTCCACCCCTAAAACGATGGACTGAGACCTCCTTGTCTCATTGTTGACGCTCAATGTGCAGTGGTACTCGCCTGCGTCCACTCTCTGTACTTTTTTAATGCTGTAACGCAGCACATAGTGACATATTAATCTTCCTACTTGCCTCGTAATCCATTATTTTCGTCTTTCATCTCAAGAGTTAACATACATGACAGTGGAGATGAGAGTTGTGACTCCATCTGTGACGGTCTGGAGCTCGTTGATCGCCATGTGCTCATCAGCGGACAGGTCCTTGTCGTTCTTCTTCCAGATGATGGAGGGGTCCAGTCTCGTGTCAGGGATGTCGATGGAGCAGTTGAACTTAGCCTGGTGGCCCTCGGACAGCTCGATGGAGTGGATGGTGGGCTTGAACTGCAGCCGTCTGAGCTGATCTTTGCTCAGGTAAACTGGAGAAAAATGGCGTGGAATGATAACAGCCTCTGAGCTCCTAGTTGGTCTGCGAACGTTGGACTGTTGAACTGTGCACAGAGGACGAGATGTTAGGATACTCTGAACCATGCAACATCAACAGTAGACAGGAGAAAAATGCTGCTTTGCTGTGGTGCACATTTAATAACAAAATCTTATTGTACTAATATCGTCGTTTTTCTTTTGTTTTTATAGTTGTTGAAAAACACTTTGATTCTATAAAACATATATTTCCATTTTCTTCTCTTATTTTAAGCTTGTTCTTTTTTTATTCCCATCCATATTTTAAATGTAGTGTATTGCGTAAATATTTACACCTCCTAAATCTGATAACATTCCAGCCAGAAACATTGACTTTCTGTGCCAGCTCAGCACAAAGCAGTTCATAATTGAAAAGTGAAATAACAATTATAGATGGTTGTCAAATGTTTTTACAAATTAAAATCTGAAGCCCTCTGAACAATTACTGGTTGGGATCATCATAAATCCAGACTTTACGAAAGAGCGGAAAGAAAAAACATTTATCGTGTGAAGTCTCATCTACAGTTTGTAAAAAGCCATGTGTGGAGTGGAAAAAACATGGAACAAGGTATTCTGATCAGATCAAATATTTACTTTTTGTCTTCCATTCAAAACGCTGTGTGGCAAATATCCAAGACTGCACCCTAAATAACATGAAACATGAAATACGGTGAAAGCCGCATCATGATGTGATGATGCTGTGCTGGACATAAACGGATAACAACACTAAACACACAGCCAGAAATAGAATGGAATGGCTTTTGTCAAAGCTTCTATGTGTTAAGAGTGGCCCAGTCAAAGTTCAGACTTAGATCCAGTAGGTTCACATTCACTTTACATCCAAAATGGCTGTGCTGAAAGAATGGGTAAAATATGCAGTGTCAGTTTTTTATTTTTATTTTGCAGAAATATGAAAATTTCCCCTTTTCTTTGCAATTATGAACTACATATAAAATCCCAACAAAGTATGTTAAAGTTTGTAGTTGTAATGTGACAAAAAGTAAAAAGCTTAAGGACTTCACTGCTTTCCTAAGTACATATCTATACATAGTATTGTAAAATAGCTTGTAAAATCCAAAAGGTGGATTTACCAATCTACTACAGTTTATATCTTATCAGAAACTGACAACGTACTTTGTACTGCACTAACTTGAACGAACTGTGTCAGGCAGCCTCCAAACCCAGACTAATCTAATCAATTAAGGCTTCCTGTAGGCTTAAATGCTTTATATACCCATTAAAATCAGAATTTAATCGCACCTCGGCAGCATTGTCCAGCGAAGATTCCTGCCTCTAGCTTTACAGCAAGAATACATTACCTCTACAACTACTTCAGGGTCCATGAAGTAGCTCGGGAAAACGTATTTTCCCCCCAAAGAAAACAAACAACTTACCGCTGAGAGAGCTCCGCAGCAGACAGGCTGTGCTCACCAGGAGAACAATAACAAGCCAGCCAGAGTTTAACATCTTTTCCGTCAACAATATTTTGGTAGCCCAGCGGCAACAGGCTGAGAAAAGTTGTCAAACACACGCAGATTGCGTTGCTTCAGCTCCGAGAAAGGACAACATCCCCAAGAGGAGGGGGTTCAACTCTGTCTGAGTGGAGCTGTTGACTGAATGGTTGCATAGCTGGAGTGAAACGTTCAGAGTTTGGGACGTCACCGTAGATGTGGCCCACAAAGGCGGGACTGAGGAGCCGCTGAACCCAGTAGCAACTAACAACAGTGAAGCTTCACAGACTCCATCATTTTGTCCGTCAAAAGCTTTAGTTTATACTTAATTTAAACTTTTTTCTTTATTACTGATACACTATCACCCTGACAGTTATTAAATACATTAAAGCCAATAAAACTGCGCTCAACTGCTCCACCATGTGGCCACTTTCAGATGACAGCCTCGGTTTTTCCGTCTCCCCGCATTTAAATGTTTAAATGTCCCTCGCCGTCAGACATATTTATGGACTTTCATCCGATTCTTATTAGTTGCTGACATTAAATGTATCTCAGTCTAAAGAACAGCTAAAACAAAACACACCACATTTTACAAATAAATTTCATTTTTAGTTTTGAAGAAGTAATAATGCATTGTTAGCTTTATTTATTTTATTTTATTTTTTAGAAAAAAACAATGTCATTTTCCCCTGAAAGCAATTATTTTCGTCTAAAACTAATTTTGAAAAAAGAGACGCTGATTTCCCCCCATAAATCAATTTTTATTTTCGTAATTATTGTCACATTAAAACAAACTGTTTTATGAGAGGTGGCATATTTGAATTTAGCTCCCCTGAGTAATTTGGAGAATCACATTTTGTTCAAGAAACTTTCCAAATGGCTTCAGCTGAGTCAAACTACATAAGGAATGCCTGAAAACTACTTTTAGAGCTTGTCACTGGCTGTCAATGGGATTTAGGTCTGGACTTTGACTTGACCACCTATCACATGAATACTTTGATTTAAATTGTATCATTGTATCTGCAGCTGGATGTTTATAGTTGTTTTTTTCTGCTGGAAGGTGATCCTTCACCCAGATATCAGTATTTTGCAACTCATAGCAGCTTTTTGTCCAGGATGGTTCTGTATTTAGCTTCATCCATCTTTCCATCATATCTGACCAACTTTCTGTCAAAGAAAACCAAGTATCTAAAATTACTTGAGTAATTGAGTAAAAAAACAACAAAACTGGCTACTCAAGTACAGAGTAACTGATCAAAACATAAATCATTTAATATTGAAAAAATACAGCACCAAAATACAAAGTCATGTGGAAATTTTGGTATTTCAAAGATCAGAATGAAAATTATCCATATAAATAACATACAAAATAACAAAAATCAGGGAAAATAAAAAAATTCCAAATCAGTTTCTTTCTATACAAAACTTAAAGAACTTTAACAGACACTGCAGATATGTGTCGGTGTCTGGTGATTTTTTGATTTAAACGAAAAGTGAGATTACTGCTACAGTATCCAGAAATTGTACTCAGGTAAGAGTGGCAGTACGTCATAATAAAACTAAAGTAATAGTACAAACGTAGTACTTGGGAAGGTTTTTTTTTTTTTTTTTCTTTTTTTTTCAAAAGTAAATGTAACTAATTACCACCTAACTTTGTCCCCACAGCATGATGCTGCCACCACTTTTTTTCACAGTAAGATCAGTTTTGGTCTCATATCATCAGAGCATCTTCTTCCTCATGTGACTCCCCCACTTTCTGTGGAAAGCTTTTACTGTGGATTTCTGCAGCTTATCCAGTCAATGCATTCGAGTTTTAAGTCTAACCATGACAAATTTAGCAAATCTCTGAGGGGTTTAAATACCTTTGCAAGGCATTGTAGATCTGATAAACGAGAAGGTTCATGAATAATGAACTGCTGCTATTTCATTGTAAACTTGCATGGTTTTTGATCTGACAGAGAAGAAATCCATCATGTATCAGAGGATTACATTCATGTTTTAAATAGTAGCCTATAAAAATAGTAAGTCTTTAACAGTGGAGCATCATATATAGAGTTATGACAACAAATAAGGAATCCCATTTAAAACAAAACATTTCCCAACCCCCAGCGGTCCTTCATGTCCAGATAGTCTTGTCCCTATCTGTCTTCAGGTTATCTCCTGCTCATCCTTAGGTTGCAGATCCTGATGTGATATGGGAGCCATGTTCATTCCAGTCTGTGCGTCTTTATTATTGGATCTCAAGTTGCTATTCGTTGCATTTTCAGAGCAGCAGGCCTTCAAATGATAAATGTTGCCCTTGCTTTTACGGCATCCCATTGCGTTCATGAGCTGATAGGTGTCCTTTCTGAAGGCCTTGGTGAAAATAGCATACAGGAAGGGGTTGGCACACGAGTTGATGGGGAAGAAGAGGACCAACAGAATCTTGGAGTTGGTGACGGTGATGAGAGGAAACTTAAAGGCGGCAGAAATAGCAAAGAAGGAGATGGGCGCCATGCAGAGGAAGTCGGTGAAGATGAGCACAGCCATTCGTTTTGCTATCCTGGTGTCCGCGCTTCTTTCAGGGACCTCTGGGTTCTTCACAGCCAAGTAAATAAGCACATAGCAAACGCACACGACGATGAAGGCCCCCACATTGAGGAGCAGGATGATGATGATGAAAGTCTGAGCTAGAGGGGTCTCTATGTCCATGGGTAAGCACATGCTGACTTTGGTGTAGCTGCTGACACCAACCAGGGGCAGCATCCCCATCCCCAGACACAGAAACCAACCTGCTGCCATAATACCGGCAGCCTTTGTCAGGACCAGATGACGCTTTACATGCAGAGCATTGGTGATGGTGTGCCAGCGCTCCAAGGTGATGGTGGACAGCGTGTAGACCGACAGCTCGCCGCCAAACACAGACAGGAAACCTGCAGCATTACAGCCAGGCCCGGTTTGCCACTCGATGGCGTGTTGACTGTAATGACCACGAGTCCTCAGGTCTACCGTAGCAATCACCAGAAGATAGACACCGATGCAGAGGTCAGCAAAGGCCAGGTGGCACATGAGAAAGCGAGGCACGGTTAGCTTGTTTCGGCTGGTAAAGAAAACCAGCAGCACCATCAGGTTGCCTGTGATAGCGAGTATGTTGATGAACCAAATAGCAACTCTGAGAAAACTGAACCCAGCAAGGTCCTCGCAGGGATTGAAGGCATCCTCTTCAGGCGTGCAGATGATTGAGCGGCAGAAGTCCAAATGCTGAGAATAGAGGTCATCCACGTCTTGAAAGGCGGTGTCTTGCAGGTCAGATTCAGAATAAAACGCCCAGCCCCCAAGCGGAGGTGTGTCGCCTGTGCCTCCAATAACTCTCTGAAATCTGTAAGAGACACAAGAAGACAAGACACAGATAATAAAAACTATTAAAAAAAACGATTTTTCTCTAAATTTGCCTGTTCACAGATTTTTTCAAATAGCACAGTACCTAAAAATATCCTCCCCCCAAAAATGCAGCTTGGGAAGCTGAAATACCTATCTGCAATGCTACTTCTTGTTTTCAAAGCAGCCACATCTTCCATAGAAGCACCATTCGATTTCCTTTTTGCTTATTGATTGTACCCCACAGAGTGGAAATAAGAAGAACTGTAAATATTAGTTGTATGCATTAATACACAATTTTCACTGTGTGTATTAATGCATACTAAGGTTAAAATACGTAATAGTAATTGTTTGTAGAGGGCGTCTCAGTTATTCACGTATTTCAGCGATTTACATGTGGCTGTGTTCCCAAACCTCAGCAAATACCAAGGGTCCACTGTAGTTTCTCTACCCATAGCAAATATCTTACAGCACTATGTTTGACCCTGGTTTAATGAAATATATACTATGCAAAATAACTATTAAATAATAAATCTCATTGTCAGGCTCTGCTCTTCACCAAAGCAGACCCCTAACAAAAGCTCAGGCAATGTTAGCTGAACCTAACCTTTTCTCAGCGTTTTCTCTTTTAACATCAGGATAAAGGTTTGCTTTAAAAAGCTGCAGAGACAGCAGATCTAATCCATTTTTACCTGATATTATTGTCCTTTTAAATGTTTCTGTTTGCCAGTATTTATGTTTTTATATCTGTATTGTGAAGGTTTATTTATTGTTGGTGAATGTTTTTTTTGCCAGCTGAAAAACACTTTTAACATCTACCCACAGTGCATCTACCCACTGACATACATAGATCAGAACATTGTCTGTATGAGTGGTTGAAATTCCTAATATGGGCAAAAAGCAGTGCTTTTTAAAAGCTTTCAGCAATATGACTGCCATCTGTTAGAGATTTAAAAAAAATTATTACTGATTTACATTTCACAGAACATCACTTGAAAGAATCCAAACCATTCCTTGAAACTGAATTTTCAGAAAGGTGATGACTTTCGGAAGATAATACAAAGAAACTATGAGTTAAAAAAAAATGCTATGAGTTCAGAATGAGCAGAAAAATATCTCACCTTGCTGATGGATTCCCTTCTTTACAAGATGTAGAAAAATTATCCCATGGAGCTTTAGCTGAGAAGTCCCTAGAAAAACAGCAGAAATTTATTATCTCATTTTACATACTTCTTGTTTTGAACTGAATAGCTAAGAGTGTAAACCCCCCACTAAATTTCAAAATGTGCAAAACAGAAATAAAGATTATTTGAGATTAATTTTTTTATTCCTTTTTTTGCAACAGCAACAAACCCTGTAAACTCAGATGATCATTTGGGTTCTCATGCATAATCTTGCAAAAGCTTCTTAGTGTCAGCTAAAGATATGCCCGTTCAAGCTTGGGGTGGTTTTGATCATTTTTACAACAAAATGGCTCCAAACCATTGAATTCTGGGGATTTCTCCAAGTGCTAACCACAAATGTAGCTTAAATATTTTTTGTATTTACTTTTTAAAAATAGTATTAAGTTTAAGTTCAAGATTGAATCTAAAATCTTGAAAAAATCTGATTGAATCTAAAAAATAAAACTTAAAACAGAAAGAACACAAATGTGTTAGCAAGGGATGGGAGCCATCTTTGAGATTCTGGTTTTCTTCACATTCCACCAAACAAACAGTGTGTAAAAACACAGAAGAAGAATGCAGCCTTTCTACTTGCTCAGGTTGAAAGGTCTGCCATAAATTACGCCCTTCCAGTTTTGTACTGAAAAGTCAGGAGAGAGAGCAATGGATACTGGATACTTTTCACTCTATAAAGAGCTCTGTTTTGATTGCATCTAGAGACACTTAAAGACTTGTGTCTTAATCGTATCTGCCATATAAAGATATGGTGAATTTTTATGGCAAGGATGCAGGAAGGATTTCTTCTGGGATTTTTTCCAGTGGGATATTTTTTTATCATTTATTTGAAGGAAAGTGAATATAGATGTGAGATCTCATTTTTTTCATTGTCTGCTTGCACTTATGTTGGCTGCTGATTCTTCCACCAAGATTACTCATGTATATTCTGCAAATATACATGAGCCATGTCTAATTCTGCTGTTGTTAAAGTACTTTTAGAGCATTACTCTCTGGGATAGTTGTTCATGCGTTTAAACATTCATCCTGTAATTAGGCCTTTTCTAAGTATGATCATAGAGTTCACAACTGTGGGAAAGAAGAGGAGGATAAAAAGCTACTCTGTTGTTTTAATTTGCGTTTACCATATTGATCATTCTAACTTTCCACGATCGATTTTTATGATTGGGGACAAAAGAAAGAAAACTTTTATTTCTTGCAAAAGTATTTCAACTCAGTGAAATGTTTCACTCTTTGGGTTAAAACCAAAAAACAATATCATCAAATATTAGTGAGATTCTATGTGAGTGACTCTAACAAGTTAGCACATCATTGTTATATGTTAGAGATATCTGAAAAGTGTGGCATGGATTTTTATTCAGCCCAATTTACAGAAGGTTGTCCACTTTTTAGGACAACAGCTCTGTACATAAAGCTACAATGGGTATGGATACATTTGCAGGGCACTTTATCCTTTCACAATTCACAGAGTAGGTCACCTGTGGGGGCTCCAGCTCAGAAGGGTACAACAGTGGCTATTGTAGGTGAGATGGGCCTCTCGGAGACTGCCCATTCCCTTCAGAGAAGGCAACCTTTTCAAATCGTACGCTGACTGAGCGAACAGCACCAGAACCGACTCCAGTCCATCAGCAGGTAACCTTGTGAGAGCTGTTGCAGAAACATCCCTGTGAGAACAGAGTCACATGAGAAACATTTTATTTTGGACCTTTGCACGAGAAAACTGGCTTGTAAAAGTTCACAGCAGCAGTCAGCAAGCTCCTGCTACCAGCACTTGATAAGTGGGTCATGACTCAGAAAACAGCCTAGTGATAAACTGGTTAATGGTTTGTTATGTGAAGAGTGAGTATGAGTAATGTTTCTCTTCTTAAGTCACTTGAGTTAAAGGGGACCTGTTATCCAAAGTTTACATTTTGCACATTATAGTACTTCTATTGCTTCGAAAAACATCCCAAGTGTTAAAAAACAAACAAAACAAAACAAAACAAAAAAAAACACCCAGCTGCATGCCAAAGTTTTCTGAAAACCTCCAGAATGTAGCCTCTTAAATTAGCAGTCACCGCCTATTACCTAGCAACCCCAGTGGAGCTTCAGCACGTTTGGTCAGCTGTTTTATTGCTGCATGACTGCTGGAAAAAACAAGTGTTTTGTTGTTGACTTACCATCCAGAAACTTCTTGCTGCATTCTTGTTGGTTGTACAGGAGGATCAATTTATGCTTTTCAAAAATATACTGTTGTATAATTGACCATTTTCAAATTTATGATTGTAAACATTGAGTTAGGAGAAGGATTTTGTGCAAAAATGTAGTGAACATGCTTTGTATAGCCCATACATGTATCCTAACTTCTTCAAGGAAGCATAATAGGTTATCTTTAAAAAATACAAAGTATAACTTACAAGACCTCTGGACCAGTGGCTCCTTGGAAAGCATCTCTGTGGATCATTTCAAGGTTTTGATTATTCTTCAGCACCCTAGACAAGACACAGAAAAGGCCCAGTAAGCACATTTCTCACAGCCTGAGCAGAAATTCCTAAAAAAGATTATAAAGTAGGAGTCTATTAATTACAGCTTGTCTATCTTTGTCCCATTGAAGGCATGATTGTGTATTCCTCTGATACCGTTGTTGTAGAGATTCCTGTAATAAACAGTGTACGTTAGAAAAAAAGATTTTCATTAAGCAATTATGAATGCAGGGGCACACTTACAATGTAGCATAACCCTCAGTCATTCCAGTGAAGGCGTTTGGAGGCACTTCAAGCAGATGAATGTTGTCGCATATTTCCCTGCAACAGAAGCAAAGTTCAGACTGGAACATTCTGTATCATTACAGACACCAACAGAATGTAGCTCTGTATTTCGCATAAGGTTAACAAATCATTGTTATGCTTGATTTTCATTTTACTGTGACTTACAGAATAAAGTCTGATTTGAAAGAAGTGATTGATGTAACATCAGGGAAGAGGGTTATTCCAGTGTTCAAGATGCTCCTAAAGTGATAAAGAAGACATATTGTTTCTGCAATAATTTTAGAAGCCAAGCATCAAAAAATCTCTTGTAATGTCACCTTTTTCATAGGATGTGTATCACATTTTGCAAAACTATTCATACTCAAGGAAACTCAAAGTGGGTTTTGTTTGAGATATCTATATTGTTATTAAGTTTAAGGAGAGGGATGCACAGATTTCAAAATGTTCTACAAAGGAAAATGTGAGGAGTGTGGCGTTTCCAGCCCAACTGAGACTGAATCTGGATCCAATGGAACCCATATTTGTAAATAATGTTTATAACTCCAACCATCTTCTCAAATTTTCCTGAAGAAATGCATCCCCACTTCATGATTCCGCTACTACTGTGGTTTTGGTTTTAAAGGACTGAAGCACCCTTTTCAATCTATACCTCAAAGATGCTTGAACTTATGCACCAATTTGTGTTAATTAAATTGCTAATAAAACATACTGAAATTTGTTATTGTAATGTGACATGTGAAAGTCAAAAGGATGAGTGCTTTCACAATGTACAAGTAAATGAAATCCCACTTATTTAGGTTTACTTTTAAACTTGAACAGTTTTGCATTTGAGTTCAAGTTGTCTTACAAGAGGCGAAGATTTGGTAGGTTGTTGAAGGCTCTTCTGTCAATGTGCTTCAGACTCCTTGCATTTTGAATTGAACTGTTCAGTCATGAGAAAAAAGAAGAGCAACTGAGGTGCACTGCAATGATCAGGACCGAAATTCATTCACAGCATCACAAAGACAGGACTTACATCTCAGAAAGGTTTAGAAGATTGCTAAATGCTAACGCTTCAATGGTTTCCAGGGTTACACTTTGAGCAATCGCACTGTAAATAACACAAACAACATGATTAAGATATTAGTTTAACTCAGTGTGCCCATAGTTGTTCAGTGCCAACTAAACATGATCTCTAAAACTGGAGGATAACTTATTCTAAAACAAAAACAGCAGAAATTTAAAGCTAAAAACACAATGCATAATTAGCAATGCAGCACTTTCCCACTAAATTTAAAAAAATATACAGTTCACATTTTAAATTTGTCTGATTATTGTTGGTGCACTAAAAGAAAAGACAGATACATACATCCTCTGAACTCCTCTCAAATCCTCAAAAGAATGGCTTGATATAGTTTTAAAAGAAAGGTGAAAAAGAAACCTACAAGAAATGGAAGATGGCCATTAGATTATGATACAGTGACCTTTAAACTGACAAATCACCTTGATTTAATGTCAATAAAATTTCAGTAAACAAAAGCATAAAATGCTTTTATTTTCTAAATAAAAGCAACATTTTATTTACATTTAGTTTGTAAATAAAATGATCAGTTTTGACTCAGTGTAATAGGTATGTAGAGAATCATAGAGGACGGGAACCCTTTTTAAAATTTTGGCCATTTAAATGATTTACAGTACTTTAAAAGTTTTGTTTTTCCGGGACAGAATGATCATAATCTTAAGCTCTTAAACTGTGGGATCTTAAACTCTAATCACCACCCGGTTTTCTAACCATATGACCAGAAAAGGATTTAAAGGGGAGCAGCAAAAGCAAATGAGGTGGATTAGCAGTGCTTGCCAACAACTGGTGATGTTATTCAGGACATATTACTGTGGAAAATCTTCTCTGCTGCCCGAATATCGAATTGTTAGCATGTCATGATAGTCATGAGACTGTTATACAGAAACAGTCTTCAGTCAGAGGCGTCTGCAGATTTGTTGTAAGACTGACTGCTACCGAAGAGCCTCTTAAGATATCTCCATCCATAAAGGCACTTTGTGAATATGAATGAGTTATGACATTAAATTTCCAGTTGAGATAAATAAAATAGTTTTGATTTGAATAAGCTATTTTAAATCTGACAGTGTGGACTTAAAACATCCAATGTTGCGAATCCCATTTCTGCTTTTATCATTCTACAAATTTGTTTCTTGTCTCATCATTTTCTTCTGGCAACAACTAATTAGCCACGTATAAAAGTTTCTATATGTGTGTATGTGTGTGTGCTTTAAGAGTGTTTTTGGCATCTGATCCAATCATGAAACTGCCAGCCTTGGTGTGCAGGCACTTATCAGCTCAGATTCAAGGTCCTGTGATTTATAAAAGCAGGGGTCAAGACTCCCCACCTTCAAGGTTCGTCACAGTCTGGTAGGCTCGTCGGGTGAGCTCAGACAAAGGATGAGAGGATGCTGTATGTATATGACCTTGTAAGGCCAACTTGACATGTTCAGAAGTAATTAAGTTCAAAACTCATTGAAGGTTCTTTTTGTTTACTGAAGCAGCCATGAAGGTCTGTGCATATGTTTTTATTTAGCTGTTATTTAAATCCAAATTGTTCTTATTATGAACATAAACAATATGTGGGAGGCAGCTGCACAGTTGCTATAAAGTCTCCTAGAACAAAGATAAAACTATTGTTTACACAGTAAGATATAATCTGTGTACACAGTAAGATATAATCTGTGTACACAGTAAGATATAATCTGTGTACTCATTATGTTGGCCAATAGCAGTCTATGTAATGTGTAAATGTAACAGAAATACATATTAGGGGGAATACAATAGATAATAAAGTATTTATATGTATTTTTTTCCAAGTTAGGAGCAGCCTTGCATTTAATTCGTAAAATTCTACAAGAATACGTTGCTAAACGTGGCAATGTTCACACATTATTCTGCCAGTTTTGTACAAAGAAAAAATAATTAATCAAGTAAAATTATTTATTTGAAAACTGATAAAACTGATAACAAACCACGTCAGTGATGTTTGGCTCAAAATTAAACATTTTGTGCGTAATTACGCGCAGACTGATCTGGAAAGTAGTTTTATATGATTATACAGCGCCTTGACATCATATATGATTGCATTATACACGCATGTGTTTTTATCAACTTTGATTCCATAAGACTTTGATTCTGTACTTACAGTCTTTTATTCCGCTGGTCCTTCCCCGCGTCTGCTGTAAGCTTACATCTTATCGTCTCGGAGGAACATCGGCAGATCCTCGGGCAACTGAAACTTGTGCATTCATAAAAGAACGAGACTAACAAGAGCAAGAATATTGGGAGAGGCGTCCGCATCGCTGCGAGCGTCTGTGAAACGTCCGAACACCCAGAAGGTGGGCTGTCCACTCACCGCTCAGTGCGCATGGAGATAATTGCGCTTGCTCCTTTTTAAGCACATCATCATGACAGCGCAAAGGGGGTTCTGAGCCACCTGAACTAACCAAGAGCTATGAAAAATGTATAACTGTTACTGTTTTTACAGTAGTGCACGGCATTATAAAATTACGCATGGCTCTTTGATGCATCGGCCTGTCATTTTTGCACAAATGAAATCATTTGAATGAGTTAGATTATTTGAGATTCAGAAAAGTTTGCACTTCATTAAAAATCTGGGGCAGTTTGTGCCTGAAGAAATATGCAGCAAACTGGAGATAACAGATTTTGGAGAAATTTTAGATCCACAGAAAAATGATGCTTATTGTTTTGAAATAACGTTCTAGCAGGCCTATTCACAAACAACCAACCAGTAGCCTAATCAAGTTACTAAGGACAGCGTGACCTCAATCTCTTCCCACAAGTATTTCTCTTTTGTTATTCACTTTATTCAACTTTGACACAAAAGACGTTTTGACAAATATTACATTTGAAGAGAAGATTCCATTCTTGCTGAAAAGATAGAATATTTAAATGGAAATAGTGTCCTCTGAGCAACTGATTCAAAAAGGTTTCCCAATATAGTAACACATCATTTAATCAAATGTAATAAATATAACCATTTAATCAATATTTAATGCTTTATAATGAGACGCTCAATATAATAGCATCTCATTATAATAGATAATGAGATAATGGTATCTCATTGCATTATTTCATTATGTAAGAACAATGCTATCTTATATAAATGCTTATATGATTAAAGCATCTCATTATAATGAACTAGAATCTCATTATAATGATAATAATAGCATCTCAAGTATCTCATTATAATGAGGAGATACTGTACTATCCCATTATAATGAGACGCCATTTCGTTATAATATCCATTATATTATGGATATTATAATCACCCTTACTAAATAATTAAAATATGATAATATATTATTATAATATAATAATATATTATCATATATTATATATATGATAATATATTATTATAATATAATAATATATTATCATATTTTAATAATATATTATGTATGTATGTATGTATGTATGTATGGATGAATGAATGGATGGATGGATAAGCGGGGGTAGCAGCTTAAGAAGGGAGGCCCAGACTTCCCTCTTCCCAGCCACTTGTTCCAGCTCCTCCAGAACGCCTCCGCAAATCCCAACGTGTTTTGTTTTTTGTTTGATTTTTAAAACATTGTATAGCTAATTCAATGCTTGTGACCTCTATTTTGTTCAATTTCAAACAAGTTGATTTACTTAATGCATTTATTTTCCATACCTCTGTTAAAACATGACAAGATCCCTGTGAGTGGGGAAATTTAAAGTAACCAGTTTAATGTTGTTCTTTTGGACTGTGAGAGGAAGCTGGAGCACCCGGAGAGAATCCTCATGTCAGTGGAGATCATGCAGACTCCACGCAGAAAAACTCTGAATTTAAACCCAGGAACTTTCTGCAAGTTTGTGAGTGTGTTGTACTGTAGCTTTGTAAAACAATTGATTGTGTTTTAAATGGAGCGATCAGCATGAGATGTATTGGGAAAATGGTCTCGTTTTATGTTCTCTTACCTGCACTGGTAATTATTTGTCTATGTATTTATGGTTACGCTCATGTTTTGTTTTGTTTTGTTTTTTAGAATTTTTTTGTGTACTCAGTAATATTTTGTTGCTAAATTTACTGTAGACTTTGTGTGATGACCATATAGTAAGTCTTCATCTAAGTCTCAGTTTTTTGCTTCTGTTTAAGTTGCTCAATTGGTGGAACTTTTATAGGCTTTTGTAAATCCACTGGAGATGTTTTCTCCACTCTTGGGGGAGAAGATAAAGGTGGCAGGAAATGAGGTTTATTTTTAGGCATCTCTCCCTGTGACAACTTTATATATGTCAAATCTGAGCAATGATCGAAAACCCTGGAATGTGTTTTGACATTCCCGGAGCGAGCTGGCTTTGTCTTTGATATTTTCTTTTTTATGAATGGCATATCCAGCCCCTCCTCTTCAGCTTTCTGCATTTCAGACTTTATGTACTGCTTAACTGGGTCTGGTGTAGTGTCCAGAAGAATCCTTTGCAGTTCTTCAGTCTCTCTTTTTCTCTTCTCTGTCTGGGAGGCACGCTTATTTGCCGCCATTTCGGAGTTGAAATTGGAATATTCAAGAATATCTTGTCGTTTTTGTTGATCCTTTTGTTCCATTTCAGCTGCATACAACCTGTCTGCCTCCATCAAGTCATCCAACCTCTTTTTGCTCTTCTCCTTCTCTAACCGTTTTGCCTCCAATTTCTCTTTTACTTTCTCAGTATTTGCTTCCAGCACTGATTTTTCCATTGCAGCCCGTTTCTCATCTTCTTTGTCTGCTTTCTCTTTTTCTTTGATCCTCCGTAGTCCAATGACTTTGGTCATTTCTTTCTCTGTTGAAGCTAATCTGGAGGCTTCCTCATTTCCTACTTTCGCCAGATGGTCATATGCAATTTCTATCTTCTTCTGATACCTCTTTAATTTCTCAGCCTTTGCTTCTTTTATTTTGCTGAAAAAGGTATCCTCTTCTTTGAAATGCTGCTCCTTGCTGGCTCTAGCCAGCTGCTCACTTTTAGAGAGTTTGGGCTTTATAGCATTTTCGTGGATTAATTTATTTACCTCTTCCTTCCGTTTCTCACTTTCCTCCTTTTCCTTTTGGTTTGTGTATGCATCTTGGAGCATAACTCTCCTTTTATCCTCCTTTTCAAGTTCCAGTCGCTCTGCCTTAAGTTGTTTCTTTTTGCGTACCACCTCACTGAAAAGTTCAGCATCAGCCCGTAGGTTCTTCTTCCGAAGCTCATCTTCATTCATCATGCGTTCGTCAACTTTGAAGTACCAAGGATTCATCTCCCCATTGTCTTTTGCAAGTTTTCGTGCAGCGATGTGCTTCTCTCTCTGACTTGCGCCCAACAACTTATTTTCTTTGTTCAACCTTTGATCAGTGAGTATTCTGTTTAAATTGTCCACGCTTTTGTCTCGTAGCAGAATCTTGTATCTGCTCTGTTCGAGAAAGGCATTTCTTTCCTGTTCTTTTAACTGCCTTTCTTCAGCAGCAATCTGCTCCAGTTGCTGCTCCTTTTCTTGTCTCAGTGCTTCATTCTTTTCTCTTAGTGCAGCACGTGTTTCCTGTAAAGTTTTAAGATTTGGTCGCAAGCGATTTAAACCTTTTCTGGTATTTTCTGCTACCTTGTTATGTGCTCGGGAGAGTCTCTGGACTGTTTCCCAACAGAATGATGGCAGGATTCCAGTAGCTCTTTCCATTTTCTTTCTCAGTAAGGGTGAAACTATTTCACAATGATCTAAATCTCAAGGTTTTTGACACAAAAAGCAGGTCTAAGTTAAATCCAGAAATGTCTAATATAATCAATCCAAGAAATTCAGCTCACAGACTGGTCCCAGTTCAGGGTGTACAGGTCACCAGATCCAAAGTAGAATGAAGTGCAGTGAAAGTCCGTTCATTCAAGTGGCTCAGAACTGAGATGTCACAGAAGAAGACTCTCTGACATCACTATGACATATGACATCATTGGAGTATCATCTCTCCAGTGACATCATCATTAAAAACTTCCATTCTGCGGGAACAATTTTCAAAATTTAACCCAAGGTTCTCATCACCCATTACTTTATAGGAAATTGAATGTCTGGACTACGCCGCCAGTTGATGGCGGTAATACACTAAATCTGTAAACTGTCAGTAAACACCATAGAAGAAGAAGATTATCCGACGTTGATGCTTTATTTTCGTAACATATCCAGTAGATGGCGACAAAGGAAAAGGAGAACACAGTTTTGTCAACTGCCATATGTTTTAGTAAAAAGTGAAACTTTTACATGTTAAAATGTGTGACGTTTCCCTGCATTTTTTTGTACTGTGTGACAATGGAAGTTTTCTTTAACAGCAGGGTCAACAAAATGTCACTACATTAGCTAAACAGTTTTCGACGAAACTGAGAAAACCTCCCACTAATTCATCTTCAGAAAGTTTCTCAACACCGTTATTCTCCCCAGCACAATGAAAAAGCAGCAGCAAACAGCTCTGAGGAAGTGTAGTTTAGTTGCTGTAAACATCTGGTCCGGGGTCTGTTAGCAAAACACCTCTTTGAGGAAATGGGTCTCATAATGACTGTCTTTAAACTGATCCCCGGTCAGCTAGTTGAGGAGACGTTCAGGAAGCCAGGAAGTGTGTAATGCTACTGATGTCAGCGACAGTAGTCATTAAGTACCGACGGACAGTGTTTAGTTTGGACATTAGGACGTGAATATTTCTCCTAAAAGATTTACATATTTGAGTTTTAGCGATGGATAAGCTTCGACGTGTGTTGAGCGGCCGGGAGGATAACGAAGAACTCGGGCTAACTGCACAGGTCAGCTGCTAATGCTAACTCCGTTCAGAAAGAATAGTTTCCTGTCTCAGATAGCACATTTAAATTTGCTTTATAACACAGCATTCCTTATAATTTAGTTTTCTTATTGTTTGTGGTTTATGCATTTAACAGCTAATGCTCTCTTTTTAGTCGGTAGTTATACATATTTCCCACATTATTTTTAAATCATGTTAGTTTTAAATAAGCTTCCATGTTCTTGTTAGCTCTAAATGCTAACTGTTTTGTTTACACTTTTGCATGCTTTCACATTTAAGAGGATACAAGGTAAGTTGCTGCTTAGTTTCTCTTTGATCCTAGCTAAAGTTTTACTTTACAACCTGTACATTTGCTCATGTATTTTTGCTCTGACTCTTATTGAAAAACAGCGCCGCTGTGTGCTCTGTAGCTGTAAAAATGCTTGGCTCCAGCCAACATGACTCAATATTCGTGCAAAGCCTGCGGGTCTCACTGGAGGTCATTACTCTTGTCGTGTGACATCCTCCCATTGTTCTCACCAGGTTCTTGATGCCAGCTCCCTCAGCTTCAGCACCAGGGTGAAATGGTTTGTCATATGTTTTGCTGGAGGCATCCTGTGCTCCATTCTTGTGAGTGTCTCTGCAGCTCTGAGAGGAACATAGAATGCACACAATCTTCAAGTTCCTGTTCTTTTTTTTGACTTTAAACTAAAATCAGATACAATGGCAATTGTTTACTAATCATCGTATTGGAGATAGTCACACCATAAACTAATACTTAAAATACCTTGACATAATCAGTTGGGGCATATGTTTCATAATACAGGAAGTCTGGTATCACACACTGTGATAATTCACACTGACTCAAAAAGCAGCTGTTTGCTGTTGAAACTGCAAGCTTCAATTGTCTTTATGACAGACGAATACTAGTTAGGGCAGAGGTTTTCACATACTTTCACACTTTGTTTTATGTTCAGACCTCTTTACTCTGACACCACTAAATAAAAATCTAAACTAACAGATACCTTAGTGATATAGTTAATAAATAGAGCTAACCCAAACCATGTTTGCAGTTTTCCACAAGACATGTCCATAGCAAATTCAAAGGTGCTCTGGTTAAATAGATCAACTGTTTACTTTTTGACCTACATGCTGTATGTGACAGAAAACTAACGTTGCACTTCACCCTGAATGCTAGCCTTGTTTCTCTGCTTTTTCTTCAGCAGAGAAACAAGGCTAGTCATAGCTGATGGAAGCATGCATGATGCTAAATAGTGGACACTGCTAGAAGATCCAGAAGATTTGAGACTCGGGCAGTGGCTCATCTTTCAGCCTTAAACATACAGCCAGAGTTATGTTAAAATGGCCCAATCAAAGCCCAAACCCAAATCTAGTTGGCATTTTGACTTGAAACTTTATATTCACGTGGGTTGTCTATCCGGTCTGACTGGGCTAATGATTATGCTGAGAAGATCAGGCCAAAATTTCTGCCTCTACATGCTCAATGCAAGAAACATCCCAAAAGATTTGCAGCTGTAATTGCAATAAAATGTGGCTCTATAAAATATTAATTTATAAGAACTGACAAATGTTTGTCACACACTAAAGTGAAAATTTCAGTAAAATTCATGAGATGGTGACTGTAAGGTAAGAGACAAGATGCATGAATGCTTTTGATAAACACTATAATAGCTTAATATATTTTTAATTTATAACAATTTCAACTTACTGCACAAACCTTGAAGGAAACTGAACATTAAGTTTTCCTATATGTACATAACACATATAAACACATTCAAACCAATCTTTTGTTTTTCTGTCACTGGAGGGAGCCAGCCATGCTGCTATGAATTAATAAAGTGCACCAAACATTTTTTTTAGCTTAGTTACATTCTTACAAAGTTGCCAAAAAGTTATAATCTAATAATTAATTGTTGATTCAGCAGTATGACTTTGTTATTTTGTCTTTGACCTCTAATGAATGTGTGAGGATGTTATTCTCTGCAACTCATGGATATTTTTCTACTGTTTTTTTTTTTTTTTTTTTTTCTCAGGGCTCAGCACTGCTCTTCCTTCCTGGTGCCGGCATCAAGCTTTTTGCTGTCTTCTACACACTTGGAAATATTGCAGCTTTGTCCAGGTAAGGCGCTGTTGGTAATGGAGCATATCAATTTATAAGTATGACTTGTTTCACTTGATGGCAAGTTTAGCCTTTTTATTTGCTCAGATTTTATTTATGGTAGGGATGAAAAAAAAACAAACTTTGAGTTTAAAGCACACATGTAGTGAGACTTGCAGTGAAATTACTACTTTAAATTCTTTCTTTTTTTAATAAAATAAGGCTTCTTTTGTGTCTAGAAAAACAGATTAATAAAAACATTTCCTCATCTGAGCAAACCCCATTTATGGGTGAGTCCTTTTTACAATCAGCTGTAGATTTCGGAGACGACAGATTTCCTTTCTCTCAGTAAGCAGAAGCAGGAGCAGCATGTGCGTGGACATCGTGTCTCTGTCACACGGAACAGTTGGAGAAACGAGGGAAAGACAGCAGCAGACCCTCTCTTCTGATCAGTCTACACAATCTACGTCAACATGCTCTTAATGTCTCATCTAACAGATGTGACACCCAAGTGATTCCTGCTACCCACTCAGCTGTGCCTCACCAGTTGGGAAAGCCTTCTTCTCTTTAACTACACTGACGTAAAACATCCATCATGTGCAAGGCGGCTCTAACTGCGTCATCGCGCTGATGGACAGGAAGCGCCAAACCCATAATTACTGCAGCACGTTGAGTTAAATTGAACCCTTTGGACAAACCATTTAATGTTAGTCATACTGATAGTGTGTGTGTGTGTTTATTTTAGAGTATTCTTGTGTTGTGGAGGATGAGAATTTCTCAGCTCTTGGAAGGAGAAATTTGAGTTATCGCTGGGCTTAATTAGTACGAAACATTTTTACACGTGAACCACTTTTATATTCTTTCAATCAAGAATCGAGTCCAATGGAGAAAATGTTTTTTTCCAACAACAAACTCCTGCAGGCATGGACTTAAATATATAATTATGGGTTCTTTTTAAAATACAAAATAAAAACTTCAGATATAAATTTAAAATTATGTAATGTCTAGACAGGAATTCATCTTAAGCTGCAAATGTTAATATGTTTATAAAAGTCTCCATAAAAGTTTATATGGTTTATGAAGTGTTCAGTAAGCATCTCACTTGCATTGAGTTTGGCTTGCTTTCTCTGTTTTGCTATGCCTTGTTGATCATTCAATGATAACTTGTTTGCATGAGGCTCCACTAAACCTTGCGTGGACTAGTAATTAAGACAAACTTAAGGGCAACCAATTTTAGTATCATTCACCGTCTTTTGCAAAGTCTTTTTGTGTCATGATACGAATTACAATTTATGGTAACAAAGGGTATGTTCCAATATACTGCCTTTTTACAGAGGGTATCAGTGTTTAAAGTGAAGAAAATATAGAAAATAATCTTAAGACTTCTGTAACAATCTTGAGTTTTCCAGTGGTTTTCTAACTGCTGAAACTGGCCATAAATCACAATGCCTCACTTAGAGATCCAACAATCTGTCACTTTTGGTAGATCGTCGACATTTTCTAATCCTTCATGATGTAATATGATTATTTTACCAGTGTTTGTGATTACAGTCATATAGAGGGCAACATTTTGCTCACAGTTTAGTGTGGATGTTTTATTTTTTGGATATGAAAGTTACCATATGTTAACAACACATGGTAACTGTTGGGCTGGAGGGAGAAAATGTGTGCTGCTTATTTTGGCAAGTTAAGTAAACTATGCACAATGTACCTTTAAATTATTGTGCTTCCTATTAACAACAGACATGTTTTTTTTTTAATTATTTTTAAAGCACCTGTTTCTTGATGGGACCATTAAAACAACTGAAGAGGATGTTTGAACCAACAAGACTCATAGCAACTATTGTTATGCTGGTAAATATCCACTTTTGCTCCTCAGTTTTATTAATAAAATCAAATAAAATGAATATGTTTCAGTATATTGAGACTATCTTACAATAATATCCATTTTGTGTTTAGTAGGTCAAAGTTTATTTATGGTTTTGTGGTTATTATCTTGTGATGTTTTTGAAGCAGTTAAAAATTTGCTGTAGCAAATAACATCTAATTTACAACTTTCTCTTAGTAGATTTTGTGTGTTGAAGTTTACTTTTCCTGTATATATGACAACAAAGTGATGATTGTTTGTATTCTCCTCCCACCAGCTCTGCCTTGTCTTAACACTTTGTGCCGCGTTTTGGGTGAGAGTTCAGCAGATTCAGAGCCAAAGAAAACGTACACATCTCTTTATTCCTCTCACTGAAACTTGTTTTTATATATTTATCTTTTACAGTGGCATAAAAATGGACTGGCAATCATCTTCTGTATTCTGCAGTTTTTGGCAATGACCTGGTAAGACTGACCTTCAGTTTGGTCTCAGCTGTTTCTTATCAGAACAGACTTTGCTCTGTCTAAATTTACTTGAACTAAATCTCCAAAACTTTAGTTTAAGCCATGCAATTTTCCATCCGTCCACCCATATAGTTTATCATTTCTGCCACTTCTGTCTCTAAAGACAGTATTGAAATTAATTTGTGAGCTTCAGGTTCAGTATTAATCAGTTTATCTTAAAATAAAAAAAACATAATGCGCTCTAGAAACTTGATTCTGGGAAAGTATGGATATGTAAGATCTTTGCCAGAAGGACAAAAAAAGTGATTTCCTTGTACATATTTTTTATTTTTGACAAACTGAAGTTTTAATTTTAGAGAAATATATCTAGAATGAGTACAAAATGCAACTTTGCAGAGTTATTTTAATTTAGCCACATTGGAGGGGTATTGAATATTAACATCCTGTTTAAGGTCATGACACGTCATCCTAATCAATAAAAGTTCATTAGAGTCTTTAAAACTATTTATTAATTTCTTTTGAAGCATTCAGATGTCAACTGTAACATTGAGACAGAATGTTTCACCATTATTATGATATTGGAGCCAACTTTATGTTGTCAAATTGGTTCTAAACAAGTAATCTGATTACTTTTTTACATAAGTCCTGGCTGGTTTGGATAGTGTGATATGACAGAAGTTGATCAGAAATGATGAAAAGACAAAAACAAAAACAGAAGCAATACCTTCCAACAACAATGCAGATTTATATTTACTGCAGGTACATATTGATGTGGTATTGCTAAATAAATGTTTGATTTAGGAACATTAAGAAGATTTTCCACCAATAGTTTAACAATCAGTGTGACTCCAGTAGCTCACAGCTGCAAATGCTTCGACCCCACCTGCATCTCCTACCTTCATCTCCTGTCAGCCCATGTCCTCAGATTCGTTGCCATGGCACTCAAGTCACACATATTGCGCTTGACACACTCCCACACTGACCCTCAGAAAAGTGGGTAAAGTCCATTTGTCAGGCTGGGAACTGAACTTAATTCATGACTGAGTCAGAAGCTTGACAGCAATTCAGCAAAAGGAGCTGCTAAAGAAAATTTCTTGCTTTGTTTTTCTTGCGTGACGGGTTAAATGTTTGCTTAACAAGACGGGTTAAGAAGTCGTCCAGTCTTTGGTTGATTATTTTATCATTTGCGCACATATTTAGAGGTTTAATAAAAAAGCTTCTTAAGATTAAAATAAGAGATCAAAAGATGTTTGCAGTGGAAGTCTGTTAAACACTTCATTGATTGATTGCAGTGATTACAGTAAATCATATGACAACACATTTTATTGATCATTGTTCACTGAAAAAAGTTAACTGCTAAATCTAATATTTTTTTAACATTTGGGTATGTAACTCGCCACGTTTTAAGCCCTTAAGTTTTGCATGATTTCTTTGATTGAACTGCAGGCATATTTATTTCATTGGAGTTTTTTGTGCTATAAAATGGTGAATAATTTTGAAGTTATTGAGCATTTTTGTCATCTGGCCAGTTTGCTGCGTGTCCTACGTGGTTTTTAATTAACTTCACAGGGTTTAAGCAACTTCTGTCTTCTTGCCATTCTTCTATAAAGACCAGATTTGTGGATTGTATGACCAGCAAAGTGGTCATTGTTTTCTTGTCTATTTTTTAATTAATCCTCGAAGTTTAACAAGGACTGAATCCATATGCAACCTTTTTTTATTTAGACTTCTGCTAATAAAAAAAAATGTTCCCTCCCATTTACAATCTTGCTTTACTTTGTATTGGTGTTACTTAAAATCCAAACGAAATGCATTGAAGTTTATGACTGTAAAGTGTCACAATGTGACAAAATTAACAGGGTTTGAATACATTTGCCATGCTTTATGATTAAATAAAGATTTCTTCTATTAATAGTTTGCTACGAACTACATTTCAAGGACACATCTTTTTTATTCAGGTTAAACAACTTGTAAAAGTTACATTTTAGATTTAAATCCTTGTTTTAAAAATCCCAAGCTGACTCCAGAGTGTCAGGAAAATAAAACTAATACTAGTTTATTAGATACATTCTGTAAAAATGGATTTGCTGCTTAATATAATCAAAATAACTTTTCAGTGTAAGTTGCATAAAGTGCTTCAATAGCCATAATCAGTAATTGTGTCCTGTCTTTGTGTTTTCAGGTATAGCATCTCTTACATTCCTTTCGCCAGGTAAGACTAGTGCTACGTCTGCATGTGACCTTTCATAATGTCCATATTAATGTTTTCCTCCTTGAACGCTGTTCAAATGTTAAAATTAACCCTCCCAGTCACATCATTTGATTGAAATCTTGTCAGAAACAACATGGATATTCTCTAATGATTGTGCACACAACAAACAGGAGGAATTTGCTTAGTCGTCTTTGAAAACATGTTTTTATTTACCTCTGTTTGCTTCCACCATATGGCTCTACTCCAGCCCACTGTAACCAGTGTGACCAGTCTGTGTCAAACAAATGGCAGCTGTTTGTTTCTTTGCCTTTCTAGGCATTAGCCCTGCAATGTTAATATGTTCCTAATGTCAAAATAAATTGATTTTTAGTGGCATAAAGCTCTTTCAGACAGATTTGACAAATATTTTTCTTCAGTTCAGCTATTGTGCGTGTAATGAGCTTATGGTAAGCTCTCGAGGGTTAACGCTCGATGCAAATTTTTGATTAGACGTAGTCTGGATTTAAGTCCTTGTTTTTGTTTTTGTTTTGGAAAACTTAAATGATTCACAGTGTAAAGATGCGTTTTATTCTTCTTGTTTAAAACTGATCATATGTTGTTCCCTCTGAGTGCACTGGTTGAACCGAGCAGAAGGTGTGATGTCGTTTTGTAAGTGGGGTTACGTCTCATTTGGTGAGCAGTCTGGCTCCCCCATCCCCATTAGGTGCGTTGTGTGTTTGGGTGACCCCTATAATCTCTCCTGACAGCTGAGAGACATCATGTAACCACCCTGAAGTCCCCCTCCCCCAACACAAATGCAACAAAACAAAACCAAGACAAAGGAGCTGTAGCAGCTTCTTGAAAAGCAGATTCATTTGAAGAAATACACATCTATTTGTTAGTTATTTAAATCTTTGTGATCAGTTTTTGTTATTTGTCAACCTTTTTTTTTTTTCCCCTCCCTAAGCTGCTTAAAGTAATCCATTTTTCATTTAATTTTGATTTGATCATTTGGCTTTCTGTCATCCTCACTGTTGTTGGATGACAGCGGTAGAGCAGCGGAGTGCACTGATCTCCTTTGAGTGCCTATTAAACCTTTACATCCCCGTCTCTGGTCCCGCTAACCCATACCTGTCGAGACTCGGCACCACATGGCCAATAGGCTTGATCCCTTAATGTGTTTTACCTTGTTACCTTGAATAACCTCTAAGGTTTATAGATGGAGGCACTAAAACCTGCTGCATGTGCACTTCCTATAGTCCTGTTAGGTTGCTGTTGCACCAACGCAACTTGTAGAGGACAGAATTATATTTGATAATTTGATTTTTTAAAAAAGCAAAAAACTGAGCAAATTGAAATGAATTTTGAGATTTTGTTCATTATTCTAGTGTGTGAAAAACAAAAAATCTGAATTTCTGAATTTCTGAAATTTCATGAAGTAGGAGTCCTCAACTTCAGTCCTCCTCTGATCCAAAAAAGCAGAATCTAAAGGCTGAATTACCTCCTTAATGTGTAAGGAAGTTTTCCAAAGGCCTGGTCATTAACCGTTCATTTGATTAAGGTGTGTCGGAGCAGGGAAGCATCTAAATGTTTCAGGACAGTGGCATTCAAAAACGGGAGTTGCAAAATCCTCCAAAGCAATCAGATTAAATAGCAAACATAATGGAAAAATAGTTTTATAATGTAAATGTAGAACTTATAGACTCTGTTTAGGTCTGGTTTAGATAACAAACTCTAAAACCAAACCTAGGAATTAAAACCTGTTTTCTGTGAGGTATTTACTTATTTTAGTTTCATCAGGGATTATAATCTGTTCAATGTTATTAGATTAAATGGGTGAATCTGTTCCCTGATTAACCCAGGTAGCAGAATCTAAATGAAAAGCTGTAGAGTGTAACGATTTAAGTAATAGTATCCCCATAACTTATGAAAATGCTTGATCTCAATGAAAAGTAGATAAGTAAATTTTTAAGTTCACAAAGTAAACGGGTCAAAGATCACAAACTGAGTTTCAAATCATCGAAATCTAAGCAAAACTCAAGTCACAAAAAATGTTTTCTAAATATATGCTACATGAAGTGTTAAATTATGAAAGTCAACAAAAGTAAACTAAAACTAATTTCTATTTTCAGAGTAAAATAGAATAAAATAATCCCTCTATCACAAAAAAAACATGTAGGATGAGGTGAGGGGTTTCTATAAATATGGAAGATAAAAAAAAAGATAGGTTGCATAGTTTGAAGCTAGTTGTTTCTAAAAGCTTGTTTTACATATTTAATGTAGATTGTCATAAATATTTAAAATTTCTAGTTGAAAGTGTTCTTCACAAAATTAGTTTACCAATCTTTGCATTATTGTTTTCTTAAAAATACATTATTTGAAAATGGTCTCAAAACAACAATATTATCATTAATAGCAGTAATTACTGGGACCAATTTATTGTCCAGCAAAATTTGATATACAGGCCTATGTTTAGTATAGAAGTCTTTTTAAATGGAGCTAAATCAATTGCCAAAACAATATTGACACATCAGTCTCATTTTATTATGATTTGTAGCTTCTTTTGTGATTTCAAATGTTACTGAACAATCTCAGCATTTAAGTCCTTGAAATTGACAATCTGTTAAGCTGAGATGTGTCTATTTATAGAGATCTAAAATTAGCTTCAGTTGCTTAAAAATAGTTAAACCATGATGGCTGAGCGTTGCTGTAGGGAGCCGTGGGTTAAGAACAGCTCCATGTTGAAACAATCTACCGGTTTCCTGTCGGCCCCTGAACCCTCCAGGCGGCGCCTCCTTTTCACCTTGACAGCGTTTTACAGCTTGGTCAGGTGAAGTCTGCATAGCAACACACTGATGGCAAAAGCAAGGAGGCAAGAGATAGATTTGGCAACAATGTGTGGTTGCCATGGTGAGGCTCCCACTTTGCATCACCATTCAGCATGGTGCACCTGGAACTGGGGAGAACCCCACGACTGAGTGTGGAGTTGAGTTCCTCCTCGTCAAAACATGCTAACTTATTCATGACGAGCCGCACCCTAAATGCTGGTGGAAAAGGATATTAGTCTCATGGAGATGAACTTGGTTGATTTGTTTATTCAGGTTATTATTTCAGAAATAATTATGTTTTAAACATGTACTCCTGCTGTTTTTGTGTGCTTTTTTTATATATATATATATTTTTTTCTTTTGCAGAGATGCAGTGATGAAGTGCTTCACTACCTGTCTGAATTAAAGCTCTGGATGCTTCAGTTTCCGTGAAAACTGGTCCCAACACGCAAAGCAGTTGTTAATGGTTTATACACGATTCCTTTTCACTTTTCACCTCTTTCTGCCTCGTACTGTGAATTCTTGCCTTTCACGTTTAGCTAGAGGTGTTGCAATTTAGACATCATGTAACTGCAAATCATCTTTTTTCTTCTATCATGCCTAATGACTAATATATTTAAGAAAAGGGGATTCTATGAGATTATTATGCTTTCTAAAGATTTTATGCAAGTCATGTGCAGGAAAATTATTCTTATTATGCACAGCAAACTGCAACAATGGCGCCTTAACACCTTGATGAAATATCTATATTTATACCAAACACACATTTTTGATTACTCTTTTTTTGTAAGCTTTCTGTTTTTGTTTTTTTGGATTTCTAAAGTGGTGTTAAGGCCTCTTAGAAGAAGTTAGAAGCATTTTCTTGAATGTTTGGTGCTGAAGGTTTTTTGTTTTTTGAGTCAATGCTTTACTGATTATGCACTGGGCTGTATAGTTCCTACATCTCTATAAAAGATTCCCTTTTTTTTCTTCTACTAATGAAATTTGTAAATGCTGCCTTTGTGTCTTGTCTACTGGTCTTGAGTGTGTGCATTCTAACACGCTGTGCCCCCAAACCAATAAATGCCGTTAAAGAAACACTTCTTCTCCGCTTTCAGATGTGATTTCCTGCCACATGCAGCGATGACCCAGTTAATTACGCTTCCCTGAGCATTGTGATTTTGACATGACCTAATAACCTAACTCCCTGTGTTGCATTGGCATGTAGCCTTTGAGGATGTGGTTGCCATGACAACCTCCTCTTGAGGATGCAGTGCCTCTGCCTACCCCCATTTTTTTTTTTTTTTTTTCCTTTTTTAGAGCAGATGTTCACATTACGCCGATGTAGGTTTTTGTTAAACGGGAATCCTTTGGACCAACAGTTTCTGCAGCTCAACGCGACGAAGAGGTCAACATCTCCAGATTTATCCGATTCTTCACTTTACTCCTTTTTCTCGTTCTGCAATTCCCACACGGATTGCAGAACGTGTGGATTTTGGTGGATCCCTAATTTGGCAGGGATCCACCAAAATCTGTCATTGTGATCTCAGGGATGAAATGATTACTCTATGTTGGGTGTCTTTGCAATTTTTTTTTCATCTGCCTGCTATTTTTGGATTGTTGTAAAGTTTGAGGTCGATCGGGGGTAGCGTTCTGACCTCCGCAATCTGCTCCAGTCCCAGCTGCTTCCTTCAGTTTTTAATCTGCGGTTATGTCAGAGATGAGGGAGCCCTACGCCTGTGCTTCCTCTTTAGATTAGAGCTCCAAATCTTCTTGCAAAGATTAATAAATAACTTGGCCAGTATTGTGTGTTTCTGGGGGGGTTTGTTGTTGTTTTGTTGGTTTTCCTGTTATGTTGATCTCAGTAGTGATATCGTAGCATCAATGGAGACCTCAGAGCAACAGTTATACATTTTTCCAACAAAATTTAAATCTCCAATGTAGTGAGCCAGCGTCACACATTCAGGAAAATACTTGTCATTGTCCTTCCCTTTTTCCCTCTGTCCTTTCTTAATATTATGCTTTCCTCTCATCTTTTTAACTTGTGCCCTGTATTCCTCCTTTTGTTTGCTTCTCTTCATATTCCTTTCCTTCTTATCCTTCCTTTCTTTCAGGTTGCATGTTTAAAACCTGATCACTATAAAAAAATAAGTCTGAAAGTCTTCATGACAATATGTTAGAACCTTAAATCCTTTTAAACAAGGTCAAAGTTGCGAGTTTATTATTAGAAAATGTCACTCATTATCATTTCCATGCTTTTATAAACAAATTTTAAAGATTTAAAAGTTTTTTCTCACCTAACTTTAAAACAGTGTAATCATTTCTTCATATAAAATACAATTACATGCACAGACCAATTTGTAGCAAGTAGGAAGCTCAGCTTTGAGTGCAGTAACATCATTTCATTGAAAGCACTTCCCTGTCTTTATGATTCACATGATCTTTGACTATTCCTCTTCAGACCACCTCTCTAGATCCTGCCTGTCCTGTTCTCGCTGCTCTTCATGTCACAGGTTTTCTACAGGATTTCCATTTGAGAACTCTGTTGGTCATGGTAGAAGGAGTTTATTTCTGTGTAAATTTGGGGAAACTTGACACTGCTTTCAGTTTCATTTAAAATGCTGTTGGGTTTTAAATAGTTTGTGATGTCACCACTAGCTTTGAGAAAAGAAAGTTCGTTCACATCATCACAGGTCCACCACCATATTTAACTACCTTCCTATATAATCATAAAGTTGAGTCTGATGTACTTTAGTCGTACATCAGACTCAACTGGAGTATGTCTTAAAGTCCTGTCCGTTTTCTTCCACTCAACTTTACATATTCATTTTTGAAAAAATGATTTATATTCATAACTTTCCATATGAACTCTTGTTGAAGTTTCCAACCAGACATTTTATGTTGCTTTAAATGTGGAAAATAGTAATAAAAATGCTTCTTCTGTACTCATTAAAAAGTTATTTGTAAATTCAAACCACAACTGTTGGAAAAATGACTCATTTTGGCAAAATTGTCCATTAAGTCTAAAACAATCATGGTCTGGCAAATTGGTAACCATGGTTTTTGATAAGGGTGACATGGTTCTCTGCCCTGGGCACCCTCCTGTCATTGGGCGACACCAGAAATGGTGCCACCATCCAATTCAATAACTTGGGTACCTATTACTACTTATTTGCATGTCCAGTCAATGGGGACTGCAAGATGAAACCATTGTAAAAACAAACCAACAACAAAAAAAAAACTACATGCAGGCTTTATAGTTGAGTAACCTAAAATAGATTTGACAAAAAAAAAAAAAAAAGATTCTTATAGCATTTTATGCCATTTTGCAATCAGAGAAATTTAAGATTGAGATGAGCATTAAAATGACAAAAACAAACAGAACAAATTATTTTACATGAGATTGTTTCAAACACAACTTTGTGTAATCCAAAAAAAAAAAGGTGACTAAATAGGAAACAGTGGGTTATATGAACAGTGTGACCATCAGGAGGTTGATGTGACTCGTTGTTTTAGGGAAGGCCCTAAAAAAACTATTAAATGACATCACTAGGTTTTCCGTTTCTTTGTTTGGCTCGGCTCTTGGCCACGCCCTCCTCCACCAGAGCAACAATAAAAGAGCCAGGATGCGTGTGTGTGTGTGTGTGTTACTCCAGCCTGTGTGGACAACAGGTGCACCACCGCTCGGGTGATAATGCCTACAGAGCGCCTGTACTCGCTCTGCTTAGAGCTTTTCAGGTTACATTCGCTGCTTTTTATGTCTTGATTTCCTTCATTATTTCTGACCGTAAAGATGCCTTTTCCGCCGATCAGCCTCCAACAGCGGATCTCCTCTCCTGGCAGGGAACTATTTGGGAAAAAGAAGGCCAGCGCAGACCACGCTCAGGCTGAACAAACCGGCAAGTCTGGATCCGAAAAGGGAAAACAGCCCAGTTCCTGGACATCTGCGAACCTGCGGAATCTGGGGCGAAGATCGCAGCCGGAGAAGAATAAAAGCCAAGCTCAGAAGCCCAGTTCGGGGCAGGAGACTCAGGGAAAGTGCTCCTGGCTGTCGGTGCCCAAACCACAGGATCCATCGTTGGGAATAAGGCGTTCCAGCTCAATGGACTCCGCCAGACATCTGAGTGGGAAAGAGGAAACAAAGAAGGAGATCCAGTTCTCGCTCAGCCTCACTCCTGAAGCCATTCTAGTCATTAAAAAGCGGAACCTGGAGAAGCAGATGATGGCCAAGCAGCAGAAGTGCTGCGCCTCCGCGGACTTTCGGCACCGGCGAGTTTTTCCGTCCAAAAAGGCGCACGGAGCGTCCAAGTGCTGCGCTCCGGGCGGCAAGACCGACAGCGCGGAACAGCAGGACATTACCGCCATTGTTAAAATATCTCTGCTGAACGATCAATACAAGTACGATGATGTGGAGTACGAGGACGAGGACGGGGATGTGGATGAGTCCGTGGTGAGGAAATGCAAAGAGTGGCTGAAAGGAGTGGAAAACGCAGCTGCTTTGGTGAAAGCAGACAAACTTTCAGCACTTCCGCACCTCAAAGGCTGCTGACACCTGACTTCAAATCTTTATTATTATTATTAAGTTGGAAGAAAGACATGGCGGACTAATTCCTTTTATTTACAAGACTTCAGACAAGTGAGAATGTCAGGATTTAAAAAGATGTCACTATGGTTAAAATGCCAAAAGAAGGCGCAGACTACTTTTAGATAAGAAACATTCAATAATACAGTTCAGGTTTATAAGAGTCATGTTTTTTTTGTTTTTTTTTTCTTTAAAAAAAATCATCTATGTTCAAGTTCAGATGCCATTTCGCTCTCACTTTCTTCTCAGTTTCTCTTTGCACACGGATTTATTTCCAGTGGGCGTCTGTGGATTGGCTGGAGTCAGTGGAGGCAGCCAAAGCGCTTTTCTCCTTTTGTTAGAGAACAATAAACTGCTGGAGAACATCAGCGATTCATGCACAGACCGACTGAAACCCAGCGCCGATCCTTTGGGGGGTTTTTTTATCATCTGCTAATTGGGTTCAGTTGATCAATCAGTGATGTGGTGAATTCAGGTAAAATGGGACAGGAGAAGTAGGGAGGGGACTAAACAAGACCTTGCGTTAACAAAGATGTGGCATAGTTAAAGTTATTTTGAAAGTGTGCAACCAAAATCACATGAAAAACCAGTATAGTACAGTATATAAAAAAATATTATGATCTGAGCATCAAAACAAAACCCCTTTGTAGATAAAATATATTTTCTAAATTAGTACCTTTTTGTCCCAATTTACCAGATGACATGGGGTTGTTGTTGTGGTAGGTAGAGAAAAGAAAGTGCAAGGAGAGTAACAATAACTAGAAAATTGTGAAGAACTAATTTCTTCCTCACAAGAATGGATCATATTTTCAGATGAATTTATTTATTTTAACATTTCCATTTATCTAAAGTTATGAAAAAAGAATCAAGCTTTTTATCGAGCTTGTAAAACTTTGACAATTTTAGTAACAGACCAACGCAAATATTACGTTGGTTACTATTTTTATTTACCAAACTGATGAGCATCCATAATAAGTATCATAGTTACTGCTAAATTGTGCCAATTAGCTAAACGTGTCAAATATAGTTTGTCTCAGTTATGATAAAGCAGAGAGCCACACTTTCATACAATAACAAACTTAACTTTTCTCACATAAACTGAACAACTCAAAGCTATAAAACACATTAGGTTAATTGTTAAATTTGATTACAAAAAGAAACGCCCCGATTTACCTGAATTCACCCTTATCACAAAAAGTCAGTTTTATCAGCTGAAATTTCTTATCCATTTTGAAGTAAAAAAAAAAAAAGTTCTTATATAAACTGGCCATATTAAATTGCTTAGATTTATTAGTTTCTTCTGGTGTATTTGTTCTCTTGCTGATTTGTGGTCATTTAGGACTCTTCTTGCTGCTGTCTCCCAGACAGCATTTTCATAAAGGCTCTTTGTTTCTGCTGTGGAGCTACCTGGGGCCATTTGGGCATTAGCATTTTAAGCTTCTTAGATTTCCTGTTAAGCAGGGCTGACCAATGAGTGCTCCAGGTGCATCATTCCTGTAGGAAATTACCTCCAAAATATGTCGATACATCAAACTAAATATGCCACTAATGTTTGTACAAGAATGACACTTTATTATTTCCTGTATCTCTTTTTTTTAGAGTTAGGTATTTTGCAGCCTTGATGTTCTCTATTGTTTTCTGCAATAACTATGTTTTTACTCTGGAAATGTGTTGCTCAGGTACAAACAGCTCATCAGGAAACAAAATAAAGTCAATGTCACAGTGAAAGAGAAATAAAGTTATAGAAGGACCTTTGCGCTTCTGTGTTGATTAATTTCACCTTATCCTGTGTGTTTGTGCATATTAGATCACCAAACAATAATTACACTCAAGTGGAAGTTCATTCAGGTACTATCTGTAACTGTGAACAAGGTGTTCCTGTCATCTGTGTTTTGTTTGAAACTATCAGAATGAATGAGTTCGATCGTTGTGTTGTTAATGCTCCCACAAAATCTGTATTTTTATTCAGAATCTTGAGATTTTATTGATTAATTTGATGGGGAGATGGACAGAAAACAAATGACAGTCTGCAGCTTCATCAAGTGTCTCCACAGGAGCTCAAAATTTGCTCGATTTTTCACCTAAATGGGCTGAATGGACTGAACTTCCTTTCTTATTCCACCTACTTTGTGCAACGCACCAACAGTACAAAAAGCTAATCAACTGATATAATGCTTCCCCCATCATGCTTGCTAGTTAGTAAAGTCTCACCGTAGCTCCTCAGGAAAGTTATCTTATCATTGTTCTCAAAAAGTTTAATTTGTATCTCTTGTGGTTATGAAATATTTTCTGTTGAAGTGCATTGAATTTGTCCAATTTGGCAGCTACAGATGCTTAAAGGTGATTGTTTTAGTAGCGAGTCTCTTTTCTCTGTCTTCACACTCTCAATGTTTTCAACATCGACCAACACCTTGGTGGCTCCTGGGTTTTTCTTGAACATCCTTACTAGTTTAATTTAATCTCACCTGGACAGTTTGAGTCAGCTGGTTGAAACTTGGACTGCAAAAAACCCCCAAAAAACATCATGACTAGAAGGGACACTATACCAGGGGTGTCAAACTCTGTCGTTTTGGGCCATATCCAAAATCTGAATGTCCTTAAAGGGCCAGAATGTATTAAGAAAACCTACTAAACTGTTGAAATATCAGTAAATAGCTGTTTATTTCAGTATTCATTAAACATTTCTTAAAATCAAATAATATTGACCATCCAGGATTTTGTGATTGTTAATTACCAAAGCTGTATGAAAAACATTCACATGAATCCTCAGGTAACATTTGCCTTGTTAATTTCTTTGAATATGCAAAAAATGGAAGTAGTATCAACATGTTTTTTTTTTCTCAAGGAGGAAATCTAATTGCATTTTTCCATGAGATTCCAGTCGATTCCCTGTATTTTAGATGCATAGAAACAACCTGCTGGTTTTGGAAACAAACTTTGCTTATTTGCACCTGGAATTTGCCATTCCTCACCAACAGGAATGCAGTATTGTAAATACTCAGACATTGCCACGAAGTTTGTAACAGTGTGGTCCAGTGTAATATTTCACTTACTGTCTCATGCATGTAAACAGAGTAAACACCTTGCTACAATCAAAGCAACTTGCTGAACAGACGCTCCACATGGGTTCAGACTCGGATCATATCAGGATCAAACCAATCAGTACGAGGGCCTGTTTGGTCCTCAGTGGCTCCTGTACAGATATTATCATCTGGCTTGTTATGTAATCTCCTCCTCTATTGTGTCTTTTCAATTGCGTCCTTGTCTGTCTGACTGATTTAAGCCTGAAGCCAAGCTATTCATGACTCTGTATCTCTTGTCTTTTTCTGGGCGGCTTTATTATCTCAGCAGCAAGGAGCAAGCAACGTTTCAATCTGTTAATTTTCTTACTTCTGCAGTCATTTTCTTCGTTTTCTTGTGCTTTTATTGCTACTTTTTGTCTGTAATGCAAATCCTTTTTTGGATAACAAATGAAAAGGAAATCGCTGCAATCCTCCTCAGCCCTAAGATCACTTTCTAGGTCAGTGACAAAGCGCAGCAACATTATCTGGAGCTGATTTATAGTGTCAGAGAGAAGAACAGATGGGTCCTGCCTCCGCTTCATCGTTAACACTTTGCAGCACTAAGAAGAGGAGAACTGCCAGTCCTTTTTGCCCTAGAAGTGATAGTATTTCTGTTTGTGGCGACTGAACTGTTAAACCAGCAGCACCTTTATGAGGGAGGAAAGAAATGAATGTTTCCTGCAGGCACTTGGCCCAAAAAGCTCAGTAATGTTACGTGACAGAGAAATATCTCAAGGACAGAGCGACATGAGAGAGCAGAGCCTTCCAATAGAAAGCAGAACCATGACTCGTCTTCATTTATGGATCATTAAAAGAAAATTAACCTGTTTCACACAACTTTCATCTATATTATCTCTTTGCAGAACTGTCAAACTCCTGTCCTCCTGGGCCAGCATTCTGTAACTTTTACATGCATCCCTAGTCCAGTACCACAGAGTCCTGCTAATGACATAAATATTTGACTCAGGTGCGTTGAAGCAGAGCCACATCTTAAAAGTTGTGGACATCGACTCTTGGGAATTAGCTTGTCACTTGTGGTCTGAACCAGTTCAAAATATTCAGGTCCCAAGTGACCCCAAATGTGTAAAACTGTAATCAGAAATTAACCTAGTTTTACTCTCGTTGTCAATACCACAAATGACAAGAAAGAAAGAGCGTGCAGTTCAGAAATGTTGAAAAGATTTCAAAACAGGACTTTGAAGTAAATTAAAGAACCATGTTGTATATTTTGATATTTGGTTTGGTGTTCAGTTATCTCTTTGTAAACTCAAAATTAAATATTTAGTTGTGAAATGTTCCTTTAACATGGTGAAAACGTGACTTTGAAAAATGTACAGCCACATTTTCTTTTTCCTTATGACAGGCAAAATGAACCAAAATATTGCTGTTAATTTTTTACAACGTTACACAGTCTATTACATCACATTTTAATTAAATTTACTTGCTTTTGTGGTAGTGAAATGATAAAAGGTGAAAATATCCCAAGAGTATGAATACTTTTGCCAGTTACTGCATCTGCTGCCTCTTTCCTTCCTTGCTGTTTCCGAAGTTATTTTTTTCTTCTAAAATCTGAGGCGTGTTGGGGATCAGGTAGTAGGATGGTAGCTCTGTGGGAGAGTAGGTGGACTCACTCCTCCTGCCTTTATTTTTGTCTTTTTTTGTTCATTGCAAAAACAGAAGATAGCTGCGGTGTGGGAGGATGCTCTTGGCTGACGAGAGGGATTACCAAAAAAGAACAAGACGGGTTCCTGATTTTTTTTTTTCTCTTTTTTCTCTCTTCCACAGCGTCTTTTGATAGACAGCTAATGAAGGCACAGATGGACCCTGGAGACAGAAAATGAGGCCAATTCAAGATAGCAGCCCAAATCCCCAAATACTGACACCTCACAAGCTGCTCTTTCAAAGCAGCTTATTAAAAATACAGCCGGAGCAGGTATATTTGCAGCACCTCATAATCTGCAGGAATGGCCGAGTAATGAAGCAAGATGTCTGCATTTACTAATCCCCATAGTATCATTTTAGGATCCTCTGATCTGTAATCAGTGCTTATAGCTGAGACCAGAAATTTGCATACACTAAATGAAAATACAAATTTGCCTTTTTTCCCCACGATTTAAAGTTAAACCAGACCCAGCTTCTCTTGTTTTTGGTTAAAATGATCAAAAGCATTTCTACTTGCAACAATAAGGAGAGAAATAACATGTCAGACTTATATTTATCAGCATTTATTAGCATTACCTTTGCACTATGACTACAACGGTTTGTCTAGTTTTCTGGAGTTCCAGCCCGTTCCTCCTGATAGAACTGGACTGTAATAACTCAGTCTGGTTTTCAGGTCTACCAAGACTTCTCCACAGGACTGAGATCACGTTATTGCAATTGTGACACTAAAACATTTACTTTTTGTCCTTAAGCCACTTTAAAACTACTTTATCTGTATTTTTAGAGTTGTTGTTCATTTGGAAGACCAATCTGCATTTAAGCTTTAACTTCCTGCCAGAATGTTCTTTCCTTATGATGCCACCTATTTTATGAAGTGCACCAGTTCCTTCTGCAGGAAAACAGCACCACAACATGATGCTGCCACCACCATACTTGACAGTTGGAATGGTAAAACCATCCCTGTTTTTCCTCTAATTGTAACGATTATAGCCAAAGGGTTCCACTTTGGTTTTATCAGACCAAAGGACAAGTCTCCAAAAATGAAGATTTTTATCCCTATGTTCATTTTTATGTTTCTTTTGAAGTACAGGCTTCTTCCTTGCTGAGTGGAATTCAGCCCATGTCGGTACAGGAAACATTTCACTGTAGATGATGACACTTTCCTATCAGCCTCAGCAGCATCTTCACAAGGGCTTTATGTTCTGTTTCAGGGTCAATTTGCACATTTTGGACCGAAACAAGTTATTCTGTGGTTCATAGAACCAGTCTCTTTCCTGAACATCATGATGGTTGGACATTTCTGTGACGTCTGTACTTGCATATAACTTTTTGAACAGATGAATGAGGCACCTTTGAGCATCTGGAAATTATCAGCAAAATGAACCAGAATTGTGGAGCTCCACAGTCTCTTTTTTTTTTGACTTTCAAATCATATCAAGAAAGAAAAACTGTGTTTTAATAAATACACTTTCTCATTATTGAGGCACTTAGCAAACAGAAATAATTTTGTTAATTCTAACCAACCTAAAAACAAAAGACGTTTGGTCTGACTCAACTTCAGACAGTGAGAAAAAAATTAAAATAAAAGTGTCTTTTGATTCGATGTAAATAAACTTCCGGTTTCAACAGTATGTCTGCTAATACTTATCTCTGTTTCCACTGTTTGCTTTATTTTCCTTTTGCTGGCTGTCTCCAGCTGACGTTTCCAATCCTCCTGCGCCACCTGGAGGAATGTTTGAAGATACACAACCTAAGACTTGCTCTCTCCTCACAAAAGTAACATGTAGCAAACACAAATACACGACTAATACAGTTAAATCCTTAAATTGTTGTTACATAATTCGGTCACTCTAGAGTTTTGGTTTCTGTTAGTGCATTCACATCTCAGTGATACATTGTTACACTCTGTCATAAATGAAATAATGGTCCTTTGTCCCACAAACATCTTTTAAATTTATCTTCAAGATGCACAAAACACAATGAACGTACAGAAGGACACCTACTGAGAGACTCTTGGACCAAATGCAGTGCAGTTTGTAGCTGCGTGTTCTCCATCAGTGCCCACATTTTAGTCCACTTAAGCAAACTTTGGGGACACCATAAGGTAACTTAACGTTACTGTATAGGGGATTTATGGTCGCTCTTTGACGGAATGAACACAAGGGGGCAGCAGAGATTTTTCTCTGTCGCCATACAGTTGGACTCTCAGTTTTCTCAGCAGGATCAAGCTGGCAAATTAACGACACACCATGGTTTTTATGATATACAGCTTTGGAAAATATAAAAGAGGAATATTTTATGTTTTTTTTTATTCATTTATTTTTTTTATTTCCAAGTTGACTAAAGTAATCACTGGACTAAAGAGAAACTGAGAAAAAACTGTATGAAACTGTGAAAATGAATCAATAAAATAGAGTAAAAAGACTTTTTTTTTCCAATGAGAAACAACTAGTGAGACTAATGTCAATGCAATTTGTTTCATGGAAATAAAATTGCATGTGATATTTTCACATATTTAACGTTAAATAAAGCACATCCTCTTAATGAGACTTGTAGAGAAACTGATGTCTTCAGTCAGGGGCTTCTTAAAAGTCACTGTAAAACAGAGAGTTACAGGAGATTCTTCCTGCCAACATCCATCAACATCTACAACAACTCTGAAGAATCTTAAATAATTTGAGTTACAACATTTAATTTCCCTTTGAGATTAATCAAGTATTTTCGAATTGACAAAGGTATATAAAGTGTAAATTTACATAAATTACAATTAGATTAAATAAATAATCACCAAGTTAAATGATACCAGTCAGGGTTTGTTTATTTAGTTCAAGAGGAACAGCGCATAACAGATGTAATAAATGGCTGGAGGGCCATTTAGTTTTTAAGAGATAGTATCATTTAGGTTCTTCATGGATGTGAATTTGAGCCCCTGTTGTGTCTGATCTCTCTTCCCTGGGGATTGACTTTGATTTTGACCAACCCGTCTCACTTCTGTCTGGGTGTGAAGACAGCAATACGCTCTGGGGGTCTTCCATGAGAGAGATCCTGTCTTATCTTCCCCTCCTGTAAAAGTCAAGCTTCATAAGGAGGATGTAATTGTCTTCTCTAATGACTTGCACTTGGAGGGGGTGGGGCAGAGGACAAAGGGGGCACAATAAAGGATTTTAGGGGCCATCCTGTAGGAATACTTTGCTTCAAATTGCTGAGCAAATGAAACTGCCCGTTGTTTCCTCAGCCTGGGTCGGCGCTCTGCCAGACAGAGGTGAGGCAGGACCAAAGAGGACCCAGTCCAGAACACCTGCTGGGGCCTAATTGGCCCCTACTGCAGTAAATGGCTTCCTGTGGCTGCGTGTTTACTTCTCATTTGCTCTGTGGGCTCTGTTTCCCAGCCCCTGAAACAAGAGAGGGTCGCTTTAAAATCTTGATTCCCACAACTTTCTGTCTCTGTCCTTCTCCGACTGTCTCCCAAATAAAAGATGTCTGAAAGCTGCAGCTCTGTAGCTCATGACTTAACCACCTTGGCACAGTGGGGCAGTTTGACACAGGAGGGAAAACATATAATGTGTTCATCCTAATAATATGAATTTTCACTTATGAAGTTAGGCAAAATACATAAACTGATGTTACAACTCAGTGAAAGTTGATTTCTGTTGGTGGTCATGCAGACTTTTCCACCCAACCAACATATACCATCGTCTTCCCAATTTTCCTCCACCCAGTTGCTTTTCATACAAAGAAATTTTTTAAAGATTAAAGTGAATCCCATCCATGCCTTCCTCCAGTCTCACTTTCCTGCTCATTCTGGGAGGGATCGAAGATGTTCCCATTCAACCAAGAACAGCACCTGAGTCTCCTTCCAAGAGAACTCACCTGGAAAAATCCCCAGAGGATTCACCTGATCACATATTTATTTGTATGGGATTTAATTTTGTTATTATTGTTGAATAACTGTTGCTTCCCCGATTGAAAAAATAGGTTTTAAATCATAATGGGACTTTCCTGGTTAAATAAAAGTAACATAAAAATTAAAACAATTAAAAAGATAGTGAGCCAAGTCAAGAAAACCAATAGAAAATCTATTAGGAAAGGGACTAAAAATTGTACTCAAGTAAGAGTAGCATTTTGTCAACATATTTTTACTCCAGCAAAAGTAAAAAGTATCCACCTAAGAAATTACTCAAGTAAGATTTACAAAGTATTTTGTAAAAAAAAGGGCATCTCAAGCTCTGAGATACTCAAAACATCAATCATGTAACATTTGAACATCATTCAAATATTGTGCTGGCATTCACCAAATGTAGGTAAATTAAGATAAGGGTTAGGATTAAATAAGCGTTAACTTCTTCCTACTCCTTTTCAAAACAGAAAAGTGGTGTAAACACATTATTTTGTTCTTCGTTATGCATGCACATACTTTCTCTGTCCTACTGATTGCTTGTTTTCTTGTTTTTAAAAACTTGAAATAAATCAAATCAAATCAAATGTAGAGTTATCAGACACATACCTGCCAACAAGTTCCACTTCTGTTTGTCTTGACCACAGATATTTTCCCAAACGTCTTGGGAATAATTTAAATGGTTTTAGAAAAAGTCAGGGCTTTCTTGCTGTTCTTGTTTGGCAACATTACATTTTGAAAAGTGCCATCATTAAAATCATCAATACACATCTTGATTCTGTTGATCTGTAATAAGGTGTAATCACAACAATGTACACAGTGAAGCAATGGGTGGTAGCTAATCATTATTCCTTTACTGGCAATAATTTTCAGAGGCATGTTTCTCTAACATTTTCGTTTTTTACCTCTGTTTTGTTTTTGCTCTCAATGTGCCTTGATGTTATCCCTTCATACGTTGTGGATTTGTAAGAGTAAACTTCTTTTGTTTTTATAACAAACTTTTCAGTGTAAAATCTGTCTGAGCTATGAACCTGCATGTCAAATTTAAGGCACGAAAAAAAACGTAAAAAAAAAAAACAGAAGAGCTGATCTGGCAACTTTTCAATGTGAAATCCCATTGACCCCACAAACAAACATGACGAGACGGTGGCCCCTCCTGCCTCTACCGTCCGGCTGTACCATAAGCACATTCCCCACGTCTATGAGAAATACCGAAAATAAAAGCAATTAGAGATGAAGTCAAATGGAGAGTTTGCAAATCCCCTGGTTGGGTTTTTAAATAACAAGCCAATTCATCCAACCTGCCCGGGTTTTATTTGCTCAATATTAGCTGGGATGATTTATGGGACACTTGGTGCAGTAATTTGCTATCTTCGTGGCCATCTGGTCATAGTCATTTTAATGTGTTGAATTTCACAGCTGTGCTTTGCAGGTCTGCAAAATGAGATTAGACTAGAACACACCATGTCTATTCACACAAACTTCAATGAGAGGAAGATTTAAGCTAGCTACTTAAGCTAGCTAGCTACATTTGAAGGCAGTTTTCCCCATAGCAGTCTACAATTTAAGGTTAAGTGTTAGCATTAGCACTGAACATGTGGATACACATGTTATCCTGCTTCTCCACTTGTGTTGTCTGCAGGTGATGGGGTTTGAACAGGTCTGCTGCAGCTGTCTGGTGAGTAAACGCTGCCTCGCTACAGAGTCCTCCCTGAAGCAAGTTTGCACCCAGCAGACAAAGTGTGTTGTCACCCGAGTGTGCTGTGTTGTCGGGTATGAGCTGAAGAGAACTATGGCTGCTCTTGAGAAGTAGCACACTGTTAAGAATATCTTAACAACACAACAAATCGTGTGTGCAGGTGAACATCACAGAAATCAAGTTAGCCAGGTTGCTGCAAACTGGGAAAGGCTCAAATCCCAAACTAAATGTAAACACAGAAATATTTCAATCTTGTGTTTAATAAGGGACATGCTTTAGTCACTTGTTAATTACAAGTAAGACAGTGCTGTGAAAAAGTGCTTGCCCACTTGCAGATTTATTCTGTTTTTTGTCACACTTAAATGTTTCAGATCATCAAAGAAAATTGCAATATCAGACAAAGATAACATGAGTAAATGCAAATGCGGAGTTTTCAAACTGACTTAGCTAACATATTTTCTTCCTTTGTGGATAATGACTCACAACAGTTAATTTGAGTTACAAAGACATAGAAGTGTATTTGCAACCCTTTTCAGACTGAAACGTGAATATGTTTGACTCTCATATGTTCTTGAATTTCATTAGATTGGGGCAGGAGTTGTTGCTTTTTTAGATATTTTAGCTTATCATCAGACAGATCATATAAGTTTGCTTACTTAGCGCAGTAGTAGGCCTTTCCATCTGGAAAATAACTCCAAGAGGGACAATCAACAATTTATCTAGGAGGTTACAAGAACCCAAACCAGTGGCTAAAGTCTTGCAGACCTTATGCACCTCAGTTAAGGTCAGTGTTCATGGTTTTACAAATTAAGAGACAGACTGAGGACAGACTGAGCAACAACTGACTCCATGGGAGCGTTTCAAACTGAAAACTGTATTGACCAACAAGAACAAAAAGGCCCATCTCAGATTTTGCCAAAAAAAAATAAAAAACATCTCTAGGATTCATAAGACTTATGGAAAAACATTCTGTGGACTGACAAGATAAAAGTAGGACTTTTAGGAAGGTGTTTGTTCCATTATGTCATAAAACAACATTTCAGAAAAAAAAATTATACCAACAATCAAATATGGTGGTGTGGTGGTGCGTCAGTTCCAGACCTCAATAAATAAATAAATAGATAAAAAAGAAGGTTTTGTAGTAGTATAATCACAGCACAGACTTATATATACAATTGCTATGATCTTTCTCTCCAGTGTGGCTGAAAGGACTAACTTTTAGAAAATATACATCATTTTTTGTGGTTGGTGTAGGTTCTATCTTTTCCTCTATCTCTTTTAGCCTCTTTTCACTGCTTACACACACACACACACGCTGTAGCTTACGTGACCATGTTTATGTGTGTCTGCCGGCAGTCATGCATAAACAGACTGAAACTGATTAGGCTACCCTTTAGGGAGGGTACAGATTGCAGAGAAGAATAAAAAACTAAACTTGCGCTACAATCTTTACCTCATTTGGTTACATCCATAAGGTGAGCAAAGTGTGGCCCCAGCGCTCGACTGTGAATGTAACTCTGTATCTGTTCCATTTGTATGACATGTATGGCTTGTAACATTTGATAATTTTTCGGCATTGAAGCCTGCTTTTTATATAACCAAGCCTCATTATTTCTCAAGGTAATTTACACTCATAGGTTCTGATCGGCTCCTGAAGCTGGTAAACAGACCTGGTGGAGCACAGAGACAAAAATGAATGAACTCCAATATGGTAAAGATAATGTGATTTTTGTGTAGATGAAGAAACTTTTTCTGCATTTATTTTGCTTGACCCAAAACATTTACTAAATAGAAAGATCATTTTTAGAAAAGGCATAAGAGACTGGGTTATGTTTCTGAGCTGAGCTACATGGGCAAGCTGGTGGAGTCCTCTCTTCTCTCACTTCTGTGTGAAGATGGACCAAAGCAAACAGGGAAGAGCTGGAAGGAGTGCTGGAGAAGACAAACACATTGGTCAAAGCCAGCTGGCATGCAGGCATATTACTTACCCCAGGTTTGCACTAAAAACTGTTGGATAGTTCAGTCACTCTGCTCCAGGGTTGAGCTCCAGGTATGGGTGTTTGAGTTTTTCTTTATTCAATCATTCAATCCTCTGTGAGTTTAAATAACATGTTTCAGAGATCCAGTGTTTTCTCGTCTTTGTAACACTTAAATATTTTAACTTTTTTCCCTTCCTTAGCAGCCACAGAGGTTTTACAGAAAACATTAGCGGCCAGTTAAAACAGCTGATGAGAACTTCAAGCTGGTGTAAAGCAGTATACCAAACTTTCCTTATGTCATGCACAGCAAAAACACAAAATTGTACTAAATATTTTTGGTCTAGTTTCTTGTGAAATTATCTTAGTACACTTGAAATAAGGCAAAACTAACATTCTCTACCTTGCTCAAAAGCTATTTCAAATGTTTACAGATATTTTCACTAGAAACTAGACAAAATTGTTCAGTAAAACTTTATGATTTTGCCTTGTTTCAGTCACTTTATGTTCAAAGCTGTTGTAGCCATAACCCAAAGACTTGAAGCTAATTAATGAAATAATTTATTAGGACATAAAATCCTAATAAAAGCACTCTCGGTTTTGGCTGACGTTGTAGAAATAGATCAATAATGTTCGTTTATGATGCTGCAAACATGTGAGGGCTGGCTCATGGTGGGGGTGTTGGGTGATGGTGTTGAAGGAAAAGACTCAGGTGCCGACTGAGACACCAGCACTGTTGAAATGGCACTGGTGATAACACCCTTGGTTTTTACACCATGGTTTCCTCACCTTCTACACAAAGGGGTCTCTTTTCTGATGACAAAACGATTAATGGATTAGGAAATGATAAATAATCGTAATATCTGCCACCCACAGATAAAAGCCCTCACATTTACAACTTGACAACCCCACGAGAGCAAGAGTCCTGATTTGCGAGTGAGTTGTGTGTGTAATGGGGAAGAAAATACCAGAGGACTCTTACATTCAGCTTGGATAATCAGGGAGATTCTTGAGAAGAGTAGAATACTTGAGACAAATGTACAATAACTTTAAATGTAGGATTATCTACTTTTCCAGAGACTGGCTGCATACCAGCCTGAAACGTAATTGGAAAAATGCCCCAAAAACTTCAGAGTTTAACCTGAGTGGTATTTGTTTTTCTATGCCTGCTGTGAACTCCAGTCCAGACAGTTGGACAGAGAGACAGACAGACTCACTCTGCTGACAGGACGAACAGGACGTCCAAGGTTTGGTTAGTAACATAAACCAGCCACAACACAACAGCTCAGAGCTCAACGGAGGCTGCCATGCAGCCGTTACATTAATGTCTGCTTTTAATGTTTGTTTTCTGTTTCTTCTCTGCTGGTCGCCACGGTAACACAGTTGTTATTTATGAGGATGACACTGCAGTGTTACTCAGAAGTAAATTATGTCATATGTTTTATTGTTGTCAGTGGACGGTTTTTTTCCCCCCTTTCTTATCCGGTGATTCAAAACAAGTCACTGACACTTGGACTAAACAGTCGTGTCCCTACATAAAATCTCAATAAAATTTAGAGTTTGTGGTTATAACGTGACAAAATATGAAAAACTTTATACAAACACGAAAAGATTAATATTTTTGCAAGGCACTAATTGTCTCAAATAACCAATAATCACATTTTTACGTGTGCAGGACTATCCTCGTTACACTAAAAGCAAAAATGGATGCCCTATTTGTTGGATTAACTATTTTAATTATTAGTTATAGTTAGTATTTTGAGTTACTGTGCTCTTTGGTGTATTTTGAAAGTTTAATCTAATCTAATAATTTACATTTTTAACTACAGAAATTGTAGCTTTTCAGAAATCACTGATTGTACAACAAAACATTTAAAACAAAAGCATTCTGGGAACTCCAATGAATCTACTGCACTCAGGAACTATTTTTAATGCCAACTAAAAGCATTAAAAATGCTTTTAGTTGGCATTTAGTAATGAATAAAAGTGGGCTAACCTCGGGCCTTGAGCGGCTGAAGACTGGTCCTGGTCAGCCCTGCAGTGGCCTGGCTGCTGCAGGTGTGGCTTTGATCTAAGTGTCAATATTTACAGGTCGATGTAATAAAGCTTCATTCAAATCGCTGCCATCCTGTGGGCCCTGAATAATATAGCTGCTCTCAGCCAATCAGCGACAAGCCCGCAAAGATCAAAGGGGAGACGAGCCAACCACCTCTGCTCCAAACAGCCGTCCAAGCCATGGAGCCGCTCATCCGACTATATATTCAGAAACTCATCCTGGGGAACAAAACAGCTTAGGTCTTTAAATATTTCCTCATAGGGTCGCAGCTATTGTCAAACCTGGAGCTGTTTGACCTGATGGCGACTGGATCTGGTGAGTGTCCCAGCAAGGCCACTCAGTACCGGGTGGACCACCTCCTCAGTGCGGTGGAGAGTGAGCTGCAGGCCGGCAGCGAGAAGGGAGACCCCACCGAGAGGGACCTGAAAGTGTCCCTGGATGAACGGGAGCTGTGGCAAAAATTTAAAGACCTCACAAACGAGATGATAGTTACAAAGAACGGCAGGTGAGCCTCAGATAGACAGATAGATGGGGCTATTCTACTGGTATTTATGTCGTTTTTTTTTTTTTTTTAAGGCGCATGTTCCCGGTTCTGAAAGTCAACGTCTCTGGACTGGACCCAAACGCCATGTATTCCTTCTTGCTGGACTTTGTGTCGGCGGACAACCACAGGTGGAAGTACGTGAATGGGGAGTGGGTGCCGGGAGGTAAACCCGAGCCCCAGACCCCCAGCTGCGTGTATATCCACCCAGACTCTCCGAACTTCGGGGCACACTGGATGAAGGCTCCAGTCTCCTTCAGCAAAGTCAAACTCACCAACAAGCTCAACGGCGGAGGTCAGGTAAACGTGGAGCTGAAGCAATTTATCGATTAAATTGATCTATCATTTGCGTATAATTGATTTATTTGAGCATGTTTAACCTTCCTTTTTCGGTATTTTTTTTAAATTAAGGAGCATTTTTTTTGTTGTTTCTCTCATTAGCACAATGCGTTTTTGATTACTACAATCAACCTCCAAACTCAAATCAATACATCTGACCAATTTAACAGCTACAGTCTTTAGCTTCACTCATAAATATATATAGTTAATATATCATAATTGTATAAATATGAATTTAAAAGAGAAGGCGGGTTTAATTGATTTGCTTGCTACAATTATTTTTCTGTTTATTTATTAATTTGTTTGTTTAATGTTGTTTCTTCTACTAAATCACCTGTGCTCTTTTTTTATTATTTTAAAAAAGAGGCTTAAAACTTGACTGAAATATTAATAAAGCTGCCCACTTCTATCAAAGCCCAACAAAGTGGCAGTAGAAGCTTTTCCTTCACAGTTTCTGCCAGGATGTTTTTATTCCACCTCGGGGTGAAGAAGCTTGGTTTCTTAGGAAGTTTGACCATAGCATGAACAGGGTTCCTAAGTTAGCTAAAGCCGAATAAAAACTGAAATTATCTCAGCAAATCATACATGTTGTCACAACAACTTTTGATGCAGCTCATAGTTTTACAAAACCCAGCTTTCCATCAAGTTTGACACAGACACTTCTTAAATCAGTCTTATTATTAACATTTGTAACTTGCTTGCTAGCAGGTTTGGTGTGAACTCTTAATGCTGTCGCTAAACGAGTTAGAAAGCAGAAAACAATCATGTCTTCTTGCTGAACTGAGCTCAGTTTGACTAAAGTGTTAACAAGACAGTTTCAGTTTGGCGTTAACACTGTTGTTGTACTGGATACAAACTTAAGTTCTTGCTTCAACAGAAAAAATTTCTAAACCACAAAATTTGAAAATAGATTTTGAGTTTTACTAATCTCAGCCTGGTAACGAGTTTAACTTTAGCAGTGGCTTAGTTTAACTGTAACATTAGCACTGCGGCTAAGTTTGACAATAGTGGGTACAAATTAAATTTTTTTGCCTCAAGGTAGAAATCTTCTTATGAGTTTTATAATCATTCTTACATTTTTTCTATTACATTAATTTGTACACAATATAATGCATGTAAGCAGTCCAATCATCTTATGCTGGTTTGGTAGGAAATGTAAGAAATTAAACAGTTTAAGCAAAGAAAAAATACAAGTTGATATGCTAGATTTAAAGTTTACCAATTATAATATTTGTCCTTAAAATTTACTTCTTTAGTATACTCTCTCTTTTCCATTTTAAAATGCAAGAATAAAAAACGAAATACAAGAATAAATTATGATTTAATCAAAAGTAATTTATATTTGCTTTGTTCATTTTTCTTAAGATTATGTTAAATTCTTTGCACAAATACGAGCCACGTATCCACATCGTTAGGGTTGGAGGCCCACGCAGGATGATCACCAGCCACTCCTTCCCAGAGACGCAGTTCATTGCAGTAACAGCATATCAAAATGAAGAGGTTTGTCTAAATACACGTTTTGGTTTAATCCCATATTTTTCTAGCAGTTCTTGTATCTTGTTTTTTATCTTTTTATTTTTCCGTGGTGCCCTCCAGGCCACAGTGCCCTGAGCGGTCAGCCATATCTCATATAACAAAAACTGTCACTGGAAGAAATCAAATTATGCTAGCAGTGTTTGCACAAAACACACTTTTATTTTCTGCTTGTAAAGAGCTTCATGTGCACTTGAATTTCAGATAACAGCTCTAAAAATAAAGTATAACCCTTTTGCCAAGGCCTTTCTAGATGCAAAGGAAAGGTAAGACTGAGGCTAAACTTCAATTTTTACCTGAATATTGATGTAAAGGCAAAATATGCAAACTATTCCCTCTTTTCTGCAGGAATGATCACAAAGACATGAGGGAAGAAGCTAATGAGAATCCCCAGTCTGGTTACTCCCAGTGTAATCTTTTCTTAAATTACATTTTCAGTTTTTTATATTTTATATTTTCAGTTTTTTGTTGTGCTGATAATCCTCTTCTCTATGGAGCCAGTGGGTAGCTGGTTTATTCACGGCACAGGAACCCTCTGTCCCCCCACCAGTCCACACAGCCAGTTTGGGAGTCCCATCGCCCCGTCGCCCTCCCACGGCTGTGAGCGTTACTCCAGCCTGAGGAGCCACCGCTCTGCGCCCTACAGCAGCCCGTACGCCCATCGGACCAACTCCCCCAGTGAGTCTCTCCTGCATCCAGACGTACTTAACAAGAAATTTTAACAAACTGTTTCTTAGCAGAGGAATTATCTGCACTCCTCCTAGCTTTGTGTGTTTGAAACTGCAGAGCTGTAAAGAGTGAGTCTTCAGGTTATTATACTTAACTAAAACTAACAAAATAGCAAAAAACTGAAATTGAGAAAACATTTTTGCTAACTGAAATAAATAAAAAATGCAATCAATAAGGAAAAACGGTAACTATTTTAAATTGGTGTTTATAAAACTAAGACATACTGAAATTATAGATAAAATATCCTTTGTTTTTCATATTCATGCTTATGAATCGACTTGTTAGCCTTTCAAACTGATTTTCCCCCCACACCTAAACAAGCAATTTACGTCAGCTGTGGTGAAATTACGGCACACCGGACTTGCGGCGTTTACATTAGTCTACAAAAAAGCAACTGCAAAAGTTGGGAGAAAATGCCAGAGTCAGTTGTTGTTGTTGTTCAGCTATACTTGAATATAATTTTTGAAAATTGTGTCATTACCCAATGAGTATACACAAAATCACAATATAATACTTTGACCTTTTTGAATTCTGCACCTAAAAATTACCCAAAGTATGAAAACACTAAAACTACTACAACAACTAATACAAACTAAACAGTATTTAACTAGCAAAACTAGTAAACACACTCTAAAAACTATTTTAAACCAACTGAATTAGACAAACAAAAAGTCTGAGTGAAATATAACCAAACTATAGTGAAAAACCTAAAACCATTACAACTCTGCTTTAGAGAAGGCCTAACCAAGAATTAGCAGTAACTGTCCTGATATTTGTAATATACAGAAAATATTCTTGTTTTATTTTCTGGAACATGAAGCTGAAACCAGTAAAACCGTGGGTTCTTTTTCTGTTGCAGCCGGATATTCAGATAACTCATCATCCTGCTTGTCGATGCTCCCCAGCCACGATAACTGGTCCAGTCTGCAGATGCCGACCCACTCCAGCATGATGCCCATGACCCACAACTCCACTTGTGCAGCCAACTCAAGGTCTGGCTTCCCATCTTTATTTCCTTATTTATACTTTGAAACATAAACCAGAAAAGTCTGAGGGGAAAAGGGAAATGAATAAAAAGAAAAATATATGCAATGATGGTTACAAATGCCACAAGTGATAATATTCATGTACAAGAGGTGCAGCTTTAGTTATACTTACAAAATAAATGAAGCTTAAAAATATTTCTAAACTTTTTATTTATACCCCTTGAACCAACAAACTTCAGTGTAATATTCTCATGATGCCATATTATAACCACAAACTTTAATGTATATTTTGATAGAAAAGTACATTTATAAAATATGTAACAATATGTTTAGGTTACCCAACTACAAACATTATCCTGTTACTAATGGATATTTCACGAAGCTCAGTCACGTTTAAGTCCAGAATGCGTTCACACTGCAGCCTGAAATGACCCAATTTTTTTATCATATTGTACTTTTTTTGCTGTGGCTGTTCAAACCTTCAAATATATGAGACTTGCATGTGTTCTCCAGTGCGAATGGACAAACGACCTGAAAGTGTCCCACATGCGCAGTAGAGGGCGCAATGTCGGTGTTCTATGTGTTTTGCCAACTGCCATAAAAAGAAGTGCTCAGTCTTTGTGGAAGTTAACATGGATGGTAACGGTGAAGCATAGCTTACGATTCTGAAGTTGTTGTCCGACCGGAGCCAGCATATTAACAATTTAATCCTCATTATATTCCGTCGTGATTGTTGTTTTTCTTCCCGCTTACGAGTATCAGGATGAAGAATAGAGACATTTATTGAGTATCAGGTCGGATGGATGTGACCTGGACGTTAGGTCACATTTGAATCGGATACTATCGGATACCCAGGTGGCCTGGATCATGTTCAAAAAGAATCCGACCTGTGTTGTTCAGACTGTCATGAAAAGATCTAAAATTCACCAGACAAAGACATATACCTGCAATTTTTAATAAAGTTTTGTATGTTTTTTTTTTTTTTTTTTTATTGAATGAAACTAATTTTGTTAATTGAATTATTTTCATTTAAAATAACATTTTCACATAGCTTTATATTTTCTGATGTCAGATGATGTATTTTTAAATACTACATGATGTTTTGATCAGTTACTCAGTACTTGAGTCGCCAAACATTTTTAATCTCACTTAAGTAATATCTTGGATGGTTACATTTTACTTGAGTAAAACTGCGTTGAAGTAGTGCTATTATTTTTGAGTACTCTACCCACTTCAGCTCAAGACAATGTAATACATGGCACAGCAACAACAGCAGGTACAACAGCGTGACTATGAATGGCAAGTATAAAAATTGTCTTTTCACCCTTAATGCGCAAAATTTCTGGACTTAAACAATAATATGGAATGTGTGATATTATTAGAGATGAGGTAACAGTCTTATAAATCAATATTGTTTTCCAACAACTTCTTTTCGTTCAGTCAACAAAATTGGAAATAAATTAAATAACCAAACAAATACCTATACTAACAAAAAGAGATCTGGACCATTAAATTTGATAATATATCAGAGTGAGAGAAAAAAAATATTATCAGCTGTATTGAGATGTTTCATCTGATGCTGAAGCTGCTGCGTGTTTGTCTCCAGTCAGTACACCAGCCTATGGTCTGTGAGTAACTCCCCGCTGACTCCAGTGCCCCAGAACGGGGGGTTAAGCAGCTGCCTCGGCTCCCAGTTTCTCCGAGGATCGTCCAGTCACTATCCCAGTCTGTCTCACTCCGCCACAGCGCCTCCCTCTGTCTCTCCTATGTATGACAGCAGCTCCGCCACAGAGGTGCAGGACGCTGTCCAGTATGAAGCTTCACCCCACGGCCGGCTGCCCTCTGCTTGGACCCCCGTCACGCCTTCATCCCTTTGATTAGAAGGTCACTGAGGATTGATTGAGACTTTCTCTTGAGTAACCTCTTGTTATTTTAAGAAGGAATAAACTTTTTTTTAAACAAATTGTGTGGAGTATTTCACGGTGTTGTAAGAAGAACCAGCGGAGGCTTGAATCAGCCTCTAAAAAAAATCTCAGTTTATTACTAAAGAATAAAATGCTTTTTTTAATTAGTTGATCTGTTTGATCTGCTTATATTAAGCATAACTGCGCAAAATTTAGAGAAGGGAATCATAAAGCTCAAATAATATAAATTAGGAATTAAGAATGTTTATACTGTAAATAATTTTAGAGCTCTGTAAATAAATGTTTTCTTTGTTTTGCTTTGTTTTTTGTTGCCTTTTGAGAAGATGTGATTTAATAATAGAACACATTTCTTTTATTTGTTTTTCTTTCTTCGCTTTACATCAAAGTAGATGTGTGTTTAAGATGACTAATGTTTCTAATGTTTTGGATCTGTGGGTCCATAATAGGAATCCTTCAGATTAATTCTAATGTAATTTGTTTGTAAATTAATCCCAACCAGTTTTATGTTCCTCTTTATCCCCACAAATCAAGCCTCCGGTTGCATTAATATGTACATTGGGGTGTTTATATTCTTTCTAATAATAGTTCTTCAGGTACTGTATAGCTTTACATTTTAACTTTATAGATACAGTATGTAGTTTTCATAAATTTTTTTTTTTTTTTTTTTTTTTTACACATTTGTAAAAATATGACAGGACATGTACTGATAGGAGCTTCATATTTTTTCACTGATTTAATAAAATATGAAGCTCCTATGCCTGCAGAAATTGCACACTGCTAGGTCAGAGCCAACCAATCAGAGTCAGGGGGCGGGTCTTATGCACCACTTGGCCAATCCCCCTTGCGCTCTGCTACGCTACAGCTGGTTCACCACATCATTAGCCTGCCGTAAATGCTAATGCTAGCTAGCATGGCGACCGATGACGATGGATAAACAGTGTTTCTGACATGGTAAGTTGTTTCTCCGCCATTAGCTGACTGAGCAGCTACTACACTAACATGAACAAGACAAGTTTGGATGGGAGACAAGTGAATAACAGCAATAAACTTCTCTATTGGACCACTTTTGGTTTACAAGCTAGAAAACAAATTGATGTTTAATGTCTGCCATCGGTTCCCAGATTAAACATTTCAGAAAAAACTAATTGTTTTACAATTATCCGCATCCTTATCAAATCATTCCCAACACAAATAACTTAAATATTTTATAAATCACACAGTACTTTATTAAGTTAAGAGGCCATGGCTTACCTTATTCGGGTAAGAAATGGCTGGAGGTGGATTGTTTTTTTGTTTTTTGTTTTTTTTCCACTATGTGTGCAGGAGATGATAATGGAAGTAAAAAAAACTACTAGTGGGAATGAAAAGCGTATATTTGAAACAATGTGATTGTCAACAGCATAAAACTAAAATGCATCACTTAGCAATAGACTAACAGCAGATAAGGTTTATAGTATTTTGTGGAGATCCTGCAGTAAACCAGCAATGAAGTTAAAAATGCTTATTTGTCATTTTCTTTAGGGATTTCTTAAATAAATAGCAAATAGGCACACGAGTCTGGGAAAAATATATAAAGAAGTAAAAACAAAAAACATCAAAATGCTTAAATTCACCATGCATAAATTTCCAACAGACAGTGTGGTGACATAAATCATTATATGTGTAATTTGAATGTTTATTACCCTCTTATCTGAACAAACAAAATGCTCTACAGTCTGCCTGGCCTGAATGTAATTGCTCACTGTTGTTTCCTGCTACAGCTTTTAACCACCAGCCAGTCATTCAGAGAGCAAGAGGGTATTTTAATAACAATGTCGGGGAAAAAAACCCAGTGTTGATCAAAATCCTGAAAAGACATGATTGATGTTGTCACTGTTCATATATTTTTTAAAGTTTTATGAAGGATCATAATGCAAAACTCTTTTAATGGTTCTTTTGTTTTTTAAAAATGCAGAATGAAATCTCAGGAATTTGATTTGTCCTCACAACATCTGATGTTGGTCAAGATATTCCACTGGAAAATTGGGGAAATCTTTTGCAAAACATTTGAGTAGAGCATTAAGTATGAGCATAATTATTGTGTTAAGAACTCTATGAAAGGGAAAAAATAGCTATAATCAAACAAAACAGGTTGGCCAAACAACATGTTTAGAGTCACAGATGCTTTTAGTTGAATTTGTAGCAAAACTTATGTCTAAAGAACAGTCAGAAACAAAGTGCTATTCTGTTTTGTTTGTTTCTTGTTCTTTATATGACCTGAGAGCAGGAAATCTTGACCCTGAACATTTTACTTTCTGGAGGAAAACATTTCTGCACACCAAGGGTGGTTGTTGTTGAATTTGTTATTTGACTCTCAGCTTAGGACTCAGGGTCATGTCTGTTTTTTTTAAATATTCTACATCATCTCACCATCTCAAGTTTACACATTCATACAAAAACTGTCACTGGAGAGAGGAAATTTAAGCTTCGATATGGCTTAGAGTGTTTGGAAAATGTAATTTGTTTTAAGTGATGCATATTTACTCCAGAAAAGGTTCGGGTTAACCTCAAGAAAATCTGCAATTTTTTTGTAAACTGAGTTCATTCTGAGTGACTCTAAGAAGATACTGACAACTCATAACAAAAAACCAAGCTATCCTCTTTTCTTTTCCCAATTTCAACTGAGTCATGACAATTTACAGGACTGAAGTATCTGCTGTTTATAGATTTTGGTGCCGGATCTCTCCACACATCATCAGAGGTAAGGTGGAGTTCATGCCTGACGGCTGTTTTGACACCAAAACATCAGGTGGTCATAATGTTATGTCTGATCAGAATACGCCACCTTTAAGATTTCATTAATTTCTGTTTGTTTCTGTCCGTGCTTTCCTTCCTCAGATAACATTTTGTCCCTCTGTCAACAGATAAAACTCGCTGATGTCTGCAGCGGGTTTACTGTTTGAGGAAAAGCACAAATGTGCTGCAACTGAAAGCTTGACTGAGCATGAAAAGAAGCTTTATGTCGGAAGTGCTCCAAGGCTGTCCGAGAGGCACAAGAACCCATTCAGCCCGGGGGATCAAGGTCAGCGATGGGACATTATGACATCCTCCCCCGCATTCAGGCAGTCACCAGAGAACAGAGCATAAAACCAATCACCCACATTATTCACTGGAGTCTTTATAGACTCCACTCTGTTCCAGTAAATTCAGTAATGTCGGTTACTATTGGTGGACATTAATAGCACCTGGTTGGACCGTCTTGTGTTAAGTTGTTATGGCATACATTCAACAAACTATATCAAATACTTTGGTTAATATAGACAAGCTTGCTTGACAAAAATGATGCAGAATCTGCAAAAACACAAAATATTACCAAGTATTAGTTCAAATGTCTTAGTACACTTGAAATAAGATTAAACTAATTTACAAGAAACTTTTTAGCAAGACGGAGGAGCTTATTTCAAGTAAATAATTCCTTAACATTAATAAAAAAAAAAAATCAATTCTAAGGAACACTGATTTTGTTCCTTCGGTAGATTATTTTATTTATACCATGGGGAAATGTCTTTTCATAAGTGAAATAATCTGCCAATGGAACAAGTCGTTCTTCATCAATATTAAAAAATTATTCATTTAAAACAAGCTCTTACATTTTGCTCATAAGTTACTTGAAAATTAGTTTTCTCTTATTTCATGTATACCAAGATATTTGCACGAGAAACTAGGTCAAAATTACTTCCTTATTTTGTGTTTTGCAGGGTTCACCACATCTCATTGGATTGAGGCATCATCTGAAGACATCATCTGAAGACTTCAGATCAGCTGGATTTTCCAAATGACTAAGAATACTGCCAAATGAATTACACACTGCCCATCACAAAGCACTGATATATCACTCAAAGAAAAGTGTTCTGTCAGGAGGAATTGGCCAAAATTCCAGCAAATGTCTATGTGAATCTGGTGGAAGCAAAAGATACAGTTTAGAAAACTATCATCAATAACACAGGTAAAATATATCTAAAATAAAATCTCTGTCATTGGTTCGGCACACTGTGTTTTTGTACAGTGTGTGCAAATATCTGGTTTCAATGGTGGAGCGAGATTAAGTGAATAACGTATGACGTTCCTGATTACTTTTTACACTCATCCTATTACCATGTTGTCTTGGTGCATTATTGAAAATGATTATTTCAGTAGGTTCTTTCTGAAATTATGGCCATTGCTTTTATAGCCAAAGGAAACATTATCATCATTAGATTGAGGAAATAACTCGACCTTTCTGTTGGAGCCAATTATGTATCTCATGTCTTTTTCCTGTATTCAAAGCGAGGAGGGAAAATAGAGAGATTCATAAAAAAAAATCTATAAAAGCTAGGAAGGCAGGGTATTTCACTAAGCCTAATAATCCCATTATGATCCGAACGAGAGAAAAAAGCTCTCAGTCAAAGCACGGCGCATTGACGCAAGCATTTCTTGACGTCAGCAGCTGCAGTGAATGAGGGATGGGAGGAGGGTAGAGTGAGAGGGGGAGGGGGGGCAGAAAGGCGTGTTTACCTTCCCTTCAGAAAATACCAGCGTCAAACGCATGAATGCAACTGCAAGAAAGCAACGAAAAACAAATGAAACAGTGTAAGTGCTACAGCTTCGGATATCTAAACCAGCTGTAGTAAATGGAAAAACGATCCTCTGACCTGGGGGTGCTCATAAATAAATCAGCAGAAGAGAGAATGAAAGAGAGGCTTCAGGCACCCATCTGTGTTCCCCTGACAGCAAATTTAACGTGTCAAAGAAATAATCTGAGGAGATACGTAGAGTTTTACTCTAAAAAGGGCATTTTTTTTCCCCTTCAAAATGGATTAGAGAGATGAGTGGAGCGAAAGGGAAGGGAAACTGACATCAGGGCAATTTGTAAGAGCCAGACCGGTGGCGTCACTGGCTCTTTTCTGGAGTCTTCCTGCATTTATTCAAAGCTTATTCTCAAGTTGCAATGTGGCTCAAGTGAAAACAAACCTGGACTTGCGCTCACAACACAATGCTGCCTGTTTGTTCCCTTTTATGTTATTCTGACACCCGGATCAGGCTTGTTCAGGGAGTCCCAGACGAACCGACTTTTTTCTCCTCTTTCCCCACGTTGACAAACGTTGCGTATTTACCTGCTGCTCATCTGGGAAGAGGTGAAAAACTCCTCACATGGTTTGGTGTACGCTAAGAGGGAAAACTGCAGCCAGATAATCTACGTGGCCTTTTTTCTCACTGAAAAATGCCCAAGAGTTCCCGTGCGTCATTCCTGATTAGACTTGGAGTCTGACGTCGCCAGCGCGGCATTCAAGAAGAAAATACCTCACAGAAATGTTAAAGTCCAACATCTTTTTTTAAACACATCCGGAGTGACGGAAGTCTTTTTTTCTTTTCTTTTCTCTCTCTCTTTTTTTTTTTTTTAATAGACGCGGATCAACAAGTTGCCGTCAGTGCGTAATTTCCATCTGACCAGAGTCCAAGCATAATCCGAGAGCGACACACGTGATCCACAAAATCTCTTCGGTTGCAATTCCCCCCACCCCATCTCATCTGAGTAGAAGAAGACGAAGGGGGGGAAAATAAGCCGTGGACAATCCTGTGAAATCATCTTGTCCGATTATTAGTGAATAGCTGCAATCGCTGATCGGCTCCATGCCTAACCGCGTCTCCAGATGCCCGCCTGGCCGGTGCTCGGCAACTTTGCGCGCCGAAAGAGGCTCACAGCAGAGACGGAATCTGAATGAATGCGGCTGAAATTTCCTCGCATCTCTCACCTCGCTTCCCCAAGACTGTTGAATGTGTTTTATATCCCGCCGGCTGAACGTATCTCGCGCTACTAGCAGCTGTACAGTTAGATAAACACAAGACTCGGCGGTGCATCGGTCCATCACTGGAACAGGGGAGCGGCAGATGTCGAAGAAACGGAAAAGTCCTGATGACCAGGGCATCCAGGAATCCCCCCTGGTTCGGAGCAGCGGGCAGCAAGGTAAGAGAGTCGGCTGTTTAAAAGTTAAAACTGTTGGAGAGCGCATGTGTATGACTGGTTTGCATTTCTTAACACCTGAGCGAGTTAGAGCCGCGAACTTCACCGAATATTACAGACCATCACAAAGTTGCATGCAATTGTGAAGTGGAATAAAAATTATACAAAGTTTTCCAAAAAGTACTTTTGCAAATAAATCTGAAAAGTGTGGCATGCACTGATTTTTCAATACCTCCTCTAGCTCTGATGCATGATAATTGCCTTCAAGAAGGATGCAGTTGAACCGCCTACCGCCAGTCCATATAAAAATAAAAAGATCTATCACATTTTGCTATTCAAGAGATGTGATAGATGTGTTGAGTTGTTTATTTGAACTCAACACACAATCTGTAACATTTAATGTGCAAATTACCTGAATTTGGCAGAATTTATCACAATTTTGCAGCCAAAGGACTCACATTAACTTCCTTGGTGTGTTTTAGATACACATCAGCAGGCATTAGTGTTATACATTAGTCATTTAGGTTGTGTGGTGGTTTGAGGTGAATTTGTGACAATAAGGGGGTTAAATACATTGTTATTAAGATAATTACTGAACAAATACCATCATGTCTAGAAAGGAACGTAGCAGATAAGTTTAAGTTTCATAATTAAATTTTATTCTGAGTGCCGTATCATCCCTAAGGACCAATCCATGGCACGGAGGAACTGATTCACAGAGATAAATAAAAACAAGCCGTTACCGGAGCAGCAGCCACACGCACCCACCAAACATGTGGGAGAAGGTTTTCAGGTCAGAAAAGGCAAAAATGTTTTTGTTTTTGGTCTTCAAGAATGAGGGAAAAAAGCAAACACCATGTCGATGGTGTGTTCTGCCGGAACACACCATCGACATGGGGAACCATGTGCCGGCAGAATTATGCTTTGGAGGTTGATTTTCTTCAATAGGAAGAGGAGAGCTTGTCAAAGCTGATGTTTAGATACATGGAGATAAATCAGGGCAAATGTTAATCTGCACAAAGGTTTAACTCCCTAAAGGAACACCAGCCCAAATTTTTTAAGACAAGAGTTTCCACCCTAGGTTTATATCTTAGTTGAGATTGAGAATCTGTGACAAATTAGAGAGTGTTTATAAACACTCTCTAGCCAATCTGACCGAACTTGATCTATCGACAAATGGGCAAAAAAAAAAAAGTTTCTAGAGATGTTCAAAGCTTGTAGCGACACACTAAAAAAATGTAGCTAGTTTATGAAAATATTAATTCAGGCTGCATGATTACAGACACATGTCATGTTTTTATTTGTATTTAGTTTATTAATAACATTCTAATAAATACACAGACATTTCTGGTTGTTGTGTGATAAATTATGAAAAGAAGAGTTGAGAAATTAAAACGGACAAAATGGTTTTAATTAGCCAACTTGACGTTTTATGGATTTAGATGAATAAAACCTATAGAGGATGTAGTCATTTGATCAATTTATAAATAACCCAACACTAATCATGTCGATTCAGTAATCCAGTGTCTCCAAAATGTCTTATATAAACCCATGCAGTCGGAGTGTGTTCATTATAGGAGCTACAGATACGTTGAAGTGGTACCAGCATCTTTATTTCTGGAAAAATAAATTTTGATGCAGAGGATTACGTTTTTTAATCTCCTCTTAGTCGCCCGTGGGGTCACAATTGGGAGACAACAGATTTAGATTTTAGCTACGGAATAAAGCAGAAATCCTCAGTGTGTCAGCAGAGTTAAAGAGGAAGATGGAGGTCGGCTCAGTTTGCTCTTCATTCTGTTGGAGAAAAATATGTTGAAGTGGAAAACTGGTTTTAATTTGGAGATTGAGTTTGATTCATGTTACGAACCATTTAATGGAGTTACATTCGGACTCCTGATTAATATTTTAGATGGTTCGATTAAAATAAAGGTAACATCTAAACAGCCAACTAACAGTTTGTTTCAAACCAAATATGGTATTTTCTTCTTTGGATAGTTTTTCTACTGCATTTATTTTGCCTTACCAAGAATCTTTTCCTATGTTTTATTGCAAATATCTTCGTACACTTAAAATAAGACAAAACTAACTAACAAGTAGCTTTTGAGCAAGATACAAAAGCTTGTTTTAAGTAAACAATTCCTCAACATTGATTTTAAAAAGTACTAGTTTCGCTGACAAATTATTTCACATATGAGTAAACATTTCTAAGTTATAAGTGAATGTCATTAGCACTCCACTTTGTGCTCAGTTGGCTTGAAATACAGAAATGAAGTTTTTTATAATTAAAATTATTATAAAAAATAACATGTAGCTAATTCTCATGCATAATGTATAATTATAACATAATAATTAGGTTGTATAAATGAACAAAATCAGTGTAATACCACCACAAACAAAGCTGTAAGTTCTTTCTGCTATGGCTTTAATTGGCCACCAGATGTCACTGTTTTCTGTTAAACTGAAAACTGAAGCTTTTTCAGAGCTTCGCCAGGCTTCATCTGTTGTGCTAAAGAAGGGCAGGTTGTTTTTCTGTGTCTTTCCTCTTTTTTTCAACAGTCAAGTCCTGATGGAAAATTAAATCAACATTTCCTTTAAGGTTGTTAGGAAAGGAAAGCAGAAAGTACTCTAAAACTTCCTGTTGACTTGATGAAACACAGTGGAGCATCATCGTTGCTTAATGGGTTCAAAGTGTAATCATTTTTCATTTTCAATCTGCATCTTTAGACATATCTCAGCAGGTAGAGCAGCCATATCGGTTAAGAGGTGTTTCAAAATCAAGAACAATGTCACTTTAAACCCAGGGAGTTGTGCCAGCTTATATGAAACAGTCTGCCTGTCTGCCTGGTGGTGGTTTTATTAGGGGATAAAGACATCAGGTTTGTTTCCCTTCACTAAATATGCCTGTGTGCTGCAGCTTTCATAGACTGTAATCACTGATGGTTGGGTAATGTAGTCACTACAGATGATCCAATAAAATCATTTAGTCTAAGCTACGTTTATTAAGACCAACAAATGCAGAAGTAAATTTGCAATATGTAACTTTTATTTAAAAAATATTATTTTTACATATTTGTTAAAACTGTCCTGACAGTATAGTATGAGACAGTTAACCTATAAAAACGTTGAGCTCCTTTACTTCCTCCCTGAGCTACTACTGCTGTCTGAGGAAATTTACCACTTCTAGTCAAAACAACCAATCGGAGTCAGATGGAGCATCTTAGCACTATCAGTAATTCTGGTGTAGGTGCTGCTAAATGTGCTAATGGTGGAGAGCCAACTTACCGTCCCAGGAAAACTGTTTACCCGTCAGTGATGGCAAAGCTAACTGACTAACTTGATCAGTTGTGGCAGGATTGTTACCAGGAAGAAGCTCTAGCAGCGCAGCAAAGAGATTGATTGACAGCGCTAAGAGCCTCCTACTGATATAATGATTATGCTTTTATAGAGTTTGCAGCTCTATAAAAATCAAAACTACTTAGGAGATTGTGAAAAAATGTAAAAACTTATATGTGTTGTAACATTTTAGCATGAATAATTTTCTTCTCAGCTTTAAATATCAAAGAGCCCAGATTGGAGGCCTCAGTGAAAGTAACCCTGGCCTTTCTCTAAATCAGATTTAACAAATCAGATTTATTGCTATGTCCATTATTGGACTGATTACAACTTTTCTTTGCTACAGTGGCACAGAGAGGACAAATGAGCAGATTTTAATCAATATATCAACATCACATACACAGAACAAACATCTTCATCACCATGTAAACAAATGTATATCTTAGATAAAAATATGTTTAGTGATGTCAAATCTAAATGTAGAGGTTCAGCAGAATATTGTTTTTATTTGAGTTTGACAAAGAGAAACTATGCCAGCCCTGATTTCTTATAATGCAGTCCAGTGAGGTCTTTAAAAAGGAACAGTAAAATTACAAATCTAAAAAGCACCAAAGAGGCCAAATAATTTCTCATCAGGTCATCACAGAAAATAAACTAGAAAGTACACAGAAGCTGCTGAGGAAAAGTTAAAAGAAAAATCAGAACTTGAAACTCAGAAATTTGAATTAAAATGAGACCATGTATCATTAACCGGAGTGTTATATCGATGTTTATTTCTATTCTACTGCTTCAAGCGCTGATTTTGTACCCAGAAAGCTTTTTTAAAAAATTAGACAAATCAGTAAATTGACATAAATTGTGATTTCATAAACTAAAGGTTAATGATTAGAGGTTGAACGATGTAAAATTGGTAGCTTGTTGGATCAAATTTAAATTTCAATGCAAGAATCAACTCTGCAGAACAAGCATTCATTTCTAACAAACGTAGCAGAGCTTTTATTTATGATCTTATGTTTTGTGTACGTCGTTACCAACTTAGATAGATGCCATTCTGGACTTTGCAGACGTTCTGGTTAGTTTTGCCTTCGGTTTGCGGTGAAGATACGACCTGCTTCCTCGTCTTTGTGTTTTGCTGTTGGGCTCCTTGCCCAAATCAGAGTTTCCCTTGGCGTACGCAGGAGAGGGCAAGGAGCTTCCTTCTCCAACTGTGAGGGGCATCTGTGACTCCTCAGCGGGTAAACAGCCATTGAACCCCTCCCACTCAAATGTTTGGCTTCTTCTGTGCTTTTTGTCGATTAGGTCACTGCGGTTTACTAAAAGAAACAAGGTTATATAGCAATTTCAGAGTTTAAATCAAACTTAAATGTGGCATCATGTGTGACACAACCAGTATGTTAAATAAATTATTTAAATAACAGTATCCTGAAGAAAAATTTGGATTTGCTAAAGCTAAATCAAAAAAACAAACTTTGTGGACATTGTAAATGCAAGCGTATTCATATTTGTAAAAATGTTTCAATCATTTTACTCAAAAAGGGAAACTAATATGTTTCATATATTAATTTTGAGCACTTATTTCTGTTAATGTAGATCATGTTCATAATTACGGCGTTTAGCTTCCGAAATACATTTATCTACCACATTTTTTCCTTCCACTGAACTTTCCTCAACAGTAAAATTTATGAATTTTGACTTTTTAATATGTTTTAATAATTAAACAATTTAATTATTAAATATAAACGAGTTTTACTTTTGAATCAGTTATTGAAATAAATGACAGCCTGATGCTTTCTTAATTTACTGACAGATCCTCTATATCTACATCTAAAACGAGGCCAGTCACTGTGTCGCCATCATTGCCTCATTCAGTGGAACATCTGAATACTCAAGCTCGTATTTTCTCATGGCGATGATTTTTGTTTGCTCAGATATCCATGCCTGGGCCAGGAGAGGAGTAGAGGCCTGGGCATTCAGATTCATATCAGGACAACAAAGTGTTTTTGTCTCTTCTCTTACTGTGCAGTGTGAACCTGACAATTACAGGGCCACCCTTGGGTGCCGACTGCGTCCCCCGACTCTTTATGCATTAATAATCATCACAGCTGTGCAAATGACCTGGTCTCCCAGCTGAGCTTAAGGTTTTACAAATCAGAATAATTTTAAATTAATATGTTTTATTTAGTTCTGAAACTATTTAGTGTGTAAAACAGGTAATAGATAAAAAAAAAAAAAGTTTAATTTCTGGAATAAATTGTACGGATTATTGTCTGTTTCAGCGTATTGTAGTTTTTCATGCCTATTTCAAACAATGAAACCCAAAGATTTACCTGTATATGTGAAACAGAATAAAACAGATTTATCAGAAAGTATTAATCTGAAAAGCTTTATGATGCTGATTCAGCCTTTTGATTCAGGTGTGTTGGACCAGACTTATAAAAGTTGCTGGATGCAATCAAAGATCGACCTGCTCTGTCACAGATGTGTTTTTGAAGATGTAGGTGCTTGATTTCGTACAGCTACAGCAGTGGAAGTGAATGGGACACCCAAATTCAATTATTTGTTGCATTGAGTCGATACTTTTGGCTATGTAGTGTAGCATTCCTAATATCTTGTCTCATATTTGTTAAGTAATGCCAGAGATAGTTGAAAAATAGTTGCCTTATATGTTGTTCCATAAATTTCAAAATGGTTCCTGTTAACAGAGAAAATGGTTGTTTCTGGCAATCTGGGGTTAGAATAATCTGAGTTCAGTGCAGATCCAAGAATTAAGTTACACCTTGAAAGAGCATTTTCTTTCCTGTTTTGTTATGCTTACCACCTAGTGTCTTTTGTGTGTTATTGAAATCTTTTAATTTCTTCACAGACACTAGGTGGTGCTAAAGTATAAAGCTGAAGCATCTCGGAGCTGTGGCTAGCATCAAAGAAAAGCAGGACATTCATGGTTTATGGTTGCTATATTGTTTTTATTAACAGCTTTATTTCTAATCTTTGTAACAAATGTGGAAAGTCTCCCACAATGTGCAGATTTATATGTGCCCTAATTTTAAATTAAGCTTTTATCTGAGTTTTTATGAATCAATAAAAGGCAGATAAAAAGTTTTATTGATTTGCTGACAAAAGTGTTGACCCATAATGGTGAGTTTGTTTCTTCTCATTTTGACTCTATTAATAAGCAAGCACAAAGTTGCAGCAATTAAAGCTGGAGCTATAAAAGTGTTGTTACAGCTTATCAAAGGAGTTCAGGTTGAGGCAGGGGCAAATGACGAGGCTGGTCAGTGTGTGTGTATGCGTGTGGTAGGCTTAAGATCATGAATGGACTGTGTCCATGCGTTATCAGTAAACAGGCAGACCTGGTGTCTGGCTGCTTGGCCACCTCAGCCTGTGCTGATGTGTGCTGTGCAGAGAAATCGACGGGTCTCTACGTCAGCACCCATATTTCTCACTTATGATTCATACAGATTTTGTTTGGTTTCAGATGAAGGTTGCAGGAAACCAGCTGCTTCTCACACCAGAAGCTGCAAAACTAATTCTTTTTTTTTTCCTCTTTTGTTTACAATAATTTTTGAAACCAAAATTAACTTATTATTTTTACGAAGGCATTCAAAGTTCTGTATTTCAAAACAGAACTTTGACATGCAGAAATTGTCTTGACATGGCAAGACAATTCCTGCAGCATCTTGCAGAAGTTGTCTTGTCTTCAGCTTTGACCCATTTGCAACCATAAAGTTTCAACCACAAATTACAATATGTTAATTATTTTTTTCATTAGGCCTTTGAAAAGTAGAATGAAATTAAAGGAAGATGATAAATAACTTTAAACATATTTTACAAATAAAAATTTGAAATGTGTGGCATGAGTTTGTATTCAGCCCTTTTTACTTTTGGCCATATTGAAGAAAAGTGAAGTGACAGCATGATGCTGCCACCACCATGTTGTGTGGTTTGGATGGTGTGTTCAAGGTGATGTGCTCTGATAGGCCTGGCATTTTGCATGTAGCTCAAAAAGTTTAGTATTAGTTCCCTCTGAGCAGAGCACCTATTTCCATATGTTTGTTTGCTGTGTCCCTTTGCAAACAGAAATAATTACGTATAACTAACTTCTTAACGCTTTTTAATAAAGACCAGATTTGTACATAAGTATAGCTGATGTGTTGGCGGATTCTCCAACCTGAGTTGTAATTCTGTGCAGCTCCTCCACAGTTCCTTCAGATAAAATTTTAGTTTTTTGGTTCTACTGGATTTGATTTAGGGATCTCACTTTAAAAATAACTGAATACATCAGCACAGTACAGCACACTTTTCAGATTGTTGTGACAATATATTTTTTAAATTTAATATTTTGTTTAAGTGTGATCAAGTATGAGGGTCATTAATATCTTACAAGAAAATGTACAGCACTTTGTGCTGTTCTATATGTAACAATTTATTCAACTATATTTAACTGTTGTAAACCTATTCAGCCAACAAGATATATACAGTATATATTTAAAATAGTATTGCAATAGTATTTTTATTTCTTTTTGCTTAAAAAAAACTTCTGATACAATAATATAAAACTAATCATAATTATTAATATATTATTTAAATTATTAATTATTATGATTACATCATTATTAATTGTTACTATTACTAAGAATTATTGTTATTATATTTTACTATTATTGTTGCAACAATGAAAGTAATAATTCTAATAATATTAACAGGAATAAGGTTGTACATGTACCTCGTGTGCTCACATTTTCTTTGTAAAACACAAAAATACACACCAATCATGTGCATCAGTAACGGTCCCAGCATGTGTTTAGCAGAAGGTCTGCTGCAGGCCAAGTCATGGTTAGCACGTCAGTGTCCGTGTGTGTGTGCGTGTGTGTGTTCAGCAAGCAAAGCGGCTGCATCATATAGCACTGAAGGAGAATGGATGCCTCTTCAAAGCCAACACTAACTCAGTATTACATGTGCGCGTGTGTGTGTTTTGTGTGTGTATGTGAGGTAGAGAGCAGAGTAACGGTTTGATGAGGAGCGGATGAGGTCACGGCTCATGTCTCCTGCTTGCGTCATCAGCTGCACGATGTGTTTCCTGCGAGTGGAGCTGCAGCTGATTCTCTTTTGTTAACGCCAGAAAAAAAAAGCAAAGTGAAACATGCTTTAAACCCACGTTTTGTTCAGGATCAGCAACAGATTATTTTTGGTGAAACACATTCTGAGCACACTATAGGAAGTAAATTTGACTTCCCTATTTTTCTTTTATTAATTTATTTTATTTTTATTTTTTATTTTTTTGCAGCTTAAGATTTACACAATGAACATTTTTGCTTGACTTCATGAGATCGGCAAAGCAAATGAGCACATTTTTTTTCTTTCTTTCTTTCTCCCCTTCCCACACGGAGCTCTGACCACATGCTCATCATCATCATCTCCTCATCCTCTAGAATTACAGATGTAATAATCTGGGTCAGCACCGGTGCCAACAGAAACACAAACTGCTAATCTAAAAACCCAGAATTTACATCTGTGACGGATGTGTGGTGAGACGCACGTCAAAGACAGAAAAAATGAAAGCAGGGTGGGGTTTTTATATAGCTATGCCGCTGTCTCTTTCCTCCCTCTTTTTTCTTTTTTTTTTTTATTGTAGAAATTAAATTTTTGGTCAAATTAAATTTGATTATTTACATTTGAGACACCTCCCACAAAACACATTGTATAACATTAATATCATATCCATTGTTACACTGGTGTCTTTGCTGCTTTTTTGAAACATGAAACAACAATCCTACGTTGTATTAGCTGATTATAAATAAACAATGTGTTGCTTTTATAAAGACTCACGTAATTCAGGGTATGTGGAGCTAATTCTCATCAATTTCCCCAGACAAACTCCGGGTAAAATCTTCCACAGAGATTTACTGGCAGGCTGATTTCAGTGCAGGAAAGCCATGCAGAACATGTGTGTAATGCGCATAAATTACATTTTACTGTGCATGCATGTGTCACAGATGCTCAGGCAGACATAATTTGCGCCAGCGCTGTGATGTGGAGGACATGAGGCCCAAGCGGGTTCCTGTGAGTGGCAGTAACAGCATCTCCTTGCTCGAGCCTGCCCTATCTCTGACTTCATTGGCTACAGCTCTGACGCAAATGCACCCCCCGCCTCCCCATCCAACACAACCACCACCGCCGCTACAACCAGCCATCACCACCACCACAGCCACCGCCACCCCTGTGCACTTTTTCATTGAGTTTTTTTCTTTTTTCTTTCACACGTTTCTTTCCCTTTGATTTATGTGCTTTCTGCAGCTCCACTCACACAGCGTTGGAAAGCTGCACCACCTGTCTGGTGTTGTGAGCGCGTTCTCTCCCAGCCGCCGTGATCAAAATCAGTTCTTCTTATTTGCCAGCATTATTTGAACCCCTTTGCTCCTGAAATAACTGCTTTGTCAGCATTGCAGAATGCAAATGAGATTCAAAAAGTATCCAAACGTAGACTTTCCTGAATGTTGTCATCCTCTTTATGGCCTCTACTAGTTTTGCAAGTCACAGAATTGTTTCTCATTTCCCTGGGAATTTTGATGCAGGGCAATTGTGGATGTCGGTTTTGTTGCCACAGATTCAGAAGTCTAAACTTTGACTGGGCCACTCTAGCCCATGAATACAGCTGTAGCGTATTCGTGATTATTTGTAGGAAAGGATGTATCTGGAGCTAAAAAATACTTCTAACATCAACATATGTTAAGTTCAGCACTTTCTGCTTGTCTTAAATCAATACAGTGAAGGGTTGATCTGTTGACCATTTTTTGGAATAAGCAATTTATAACTTAATAGCAAAAGATGCTTGATAGGAGATTTTGTTTTACAGAATATGATCCCATTAAATCTAGATGAGTTCTGGGTAGAACATATCAGGTCTTTTAATATTTAGTGCAGCATGTACCTATTTTCATACCGCTTTGACTTAATTTCTGCTATGAGTATAATATTGTTTCAACAATTGGCCTTTTTAAATCTGTATACTCCAGATAATGGTGAATCAATTACTAAATTAGTTGAATATTCATCACAATTAATCTGATTAATCGTTTTAGCCCTATTTTAGTTGACCTGGCTGTGTTTTGGGTCTGAGGGAAAGACATTTATGCCCAATATCTCACAATACCTGACCTCATCCACCCTCTAATTGACAAAGTGCAGTCATCCTGTGCCCTTTGCAGAACAGCACTACAAAAGCTTGATGGTTCCACCTACATGCTTCACCGTAGTGATGGTTTTCTTGGGGCTGTACTCATCCTTCTTCTTCCTCCAAGTGAAGTGTACACCAAAAAGTTCTGCTTTGTTCTCAACTGACCCCGTGACCTTCTCCCATGCCTCCTTCAGATTGGCCTGGACATGCACTGGCTTGCAGCATTTCAATCTATGCAGAGTGTGTTGCTATGGCAACCTTTTAGCTTGAGGTTCCAGCTCTCCTCAGGTCATTGACCAGGTCCCCCCCTGTGTAGTTCAGGGCTGATCCCTCACCTTTCTCATGATCATTGATTCCCCACAGGGCCAGATCTTCCTTGGTGCCTTGGGAGACTGACAGTCATCTTGAGTTTCTTCCATTTTCTAACATTTGCTGCAACAGTTGTTGCAGCAAATGTTGCAGCTTCTCACCAACATATTTGCCTGTTGACCTGTCGATCACACTGGCCTCTTAACATTTTGCTTCTGGTGTCCTGTAGCCCTTGGCTCTGGTCTGTTCCATGGTAGAGAGGTTGGAGTCCGATTGATAGGTGTATTTTAAACAGACGGTAAGATCAAATAGGTGCAATTAACACAAGTGATGCGCGGAGGTTAGAAAGGCTTCTTACAGACAAACTAGCAGGTCTTTGAGAGCCAAAATTACTGCTAGTTGGTTGTGATAAAATATTTATAACATGCAACAAAATGGCAATAAATATTTAACAGTTACACAATGTGATATTCTGTTCGTTTCTTTTTTATTATTATTCTATCTCTAATAGTTGAGGTGCAACCATGATGAAAATTGCAGTCTTTTTCATTCTTTGTAAGTAGGGAAATTTGAACAGATTATTAGCGCACTTATTGGATACACTACCATCATTTTCCCCACTGCACATTCTTATTTAAATGCATACATTTTTTGGGTTGCAACCCAGCAAAAAATGGTAAAATGAAGGGGAATGACTGAAACTAGTGATGAATTTAACTGCACTATTGAAATGCAGTTAAATTCTTTAGATCTTGAATTTTCTGCTATTCCAGATTCTATATGTTATATGTTGAACAGTCCTTAAATGAAAACAGTGTTATATGAAATATACTGCGCACTTTGCTAAGTTGTTTACACAAAGAAAGAGAGAAAGAAAGAGAAACAAAGAAAGGAAGAAAAAAAAATATTTTCCCTGCTTGAGCAGTTCTCATTTATTGGGCTATAAAATTATTAACTAAATCAAGACACAGAGTTCTGGGTTGTAAAAGGTAATGGAAACAAAAACTGGCATTTTCCATTCCCTCTGAAGGCTCTGAAGGCTTACAGCTGAAGAAATCTACAGCGCTCAACATCTGCAGACCTGCACTAATGTGTTCATTCACTTCCACTTTGAACCTAAGCAAACCTGTTTTGTCACATCACTTGTTGTTCGTTCAAAATTTAATACAAAGCAAATTCTTAATATTGTCGCCAGTGAAAATTTTATACAACTAACTTACATTAAAGCTACTTGCAAAGATATCCGGTAAAATTAACTACATTAAGATGCCATTGTCAGTTTATATGTTGACTTTGCTATTTTATCTTAAATAATCATTTAATTGAGATAAAATTCATCCTTCTGGAAAAAAAAGCTTGCTCAGGATAATATTTATCTATGTAAACTTATTACTTTAACTGCTGTGCCTGTTGTGATGTTATCAACCCAAACACACAAAGCGGAGTCAAAAGACTGTGCATAGTATGTGCAGTGATGTTTACATTGATTTATTATACCTTTTTATATATTTAATACTTAACATCTGAAAGAAAACATTCAGAAATAAAAAAAATATATATAATTTCACTACTTTACTGGCTTTAAATTCATCTGAACTGGACCTGTTGTTCTTCATCTGGTTTTGGTTGAAATACCAGGTAAGGCACTAAAACTGGTTTTATTGGAAATTGCAGAACCTTGCAGGTTTTCCAACATAGTGCAAATAATGTGCATTCAATGCAGGACACTACACTAACAATGTTTGACAAGTATGAATTGATTTTGAAATGGTGTTGATCCATTTGAGTTGCCATGCCAAAGTGGCACTGAAATGCCTCCACTTAACAACCCAAAAGTCTGAAGCCAACTGCAGGATTGTGTTTCATAATGTGCGAAAGACCTTATTGCAATTGAATCATCTAAAGTGTAATAATTTGTACTCAATGTTCGGGTTTTTATTGAAACTCATAAAAAACGAAACTGGAGAATACAAGAACTCATGCTTTCTATAGGTGTACATAACAAGATAAATAACAAATCATTTCAGTTTATTTGTCTATCCCACAGCATACCAAAGGCACCCATTTACGCACTTGAAAACTGCTTTAGTTGACTCACTTTTCAAATGAAGCATCTGAGGTGTAAAACCCACAGTGCTGTTTGTATCAGTACATTGACATCAGAGCACACACTCATGCGGCTTCTCATCCTGTTTCTGCTTTTTAGTGGTGCACATATGAACTTTTACATAGCTCCCAGACCACATCAGCCTCTTCCAGGTGTTAAATATAAACACGTTTAAAGGAAAAACATAATTAAAAGTGTCATTTTTCTGGTGTTGATGAGTACAACTGCTGCTCTTCAACAATTTTACATCAAACATGTATCAAGGATTACAACACTGACATGCAGCATCCCGCTTTATAAGTTATAAGTAAGTTTGGATGCTTCTGTTTACTTTACTCACACCTTTCACATTTCCTGTTCAGGCTTTGTGAATAAAAACCCTGCATTCGTTCCAGGGAAAGCAGGTTATGACTTAATGTGATGCCAAGCTCAGGTTTCAAACTGATGCATTCACTTGGAGAAACCTTTTATGGGTTCCCCGTGTTCCTTGTCCGTATGAGCCTGTCTTTTACATCTGGCATGCATGCAGGACGCTTCAGATTACATCGGATTTAGTCAATAAATTTGTCAAGCTCTTTGAGATGCCGATACATTGCAAATTTATTAGCTAAACAGCCCAGATGCAAAAGTTAGAGGATGTGTTCCACTCTTTACCTTTGGATTGAAGATGGGACGTCATTCGAGCGAATACTTTTAGCAATGTAGTATATTTTATAGAGATGCATAATCACAAATGTGACACATATGATGCCATTTAGTTGAAGACACTAATTCTATTGATTGTGGTTCTGATCCTTATTTGGTCCTATTATGACCTATATTTTAGCCAAACTACTGATGTGTTACCTACTTGAAGCACATAACCAGTTAACTATGAGTATATTTTAGAAAATTACATTAAAGCACTGGTTCATTAAGCCTGATAGAACATATGGATTGATCCATCGTTTGTTCAAAATGATGGATAGCTGCAGCTGAAATTAAACACTCTTTTGGTTTTTCTTCATGTCGTTAGTTTTTGAGATTGTCAGCTTTCCTAAACTTCATTTTATTTTCTGTTTTATAATTTATCTTGTTCTGATGTCGTTTGTTGTGAAGCTGAGGCTGTTGTAAATGTGCTATATAAATAAACTTCGACTTTGACTTGAAAACATCCCACAAGACGAAACCTGTGAAACGGTGGACTGACAAAATTAGCAGCAACTTAGGAAATGTTACATTACTCCAGAGAAAACAACAACTTCAGAAATAATGGATTTCTTAAATATTATTATTTCTATAAAAGCTATTTTTTGCTGCCAACAAAAACCAGTAATACCGGCTAATCTGAACACAAAATAAAATGTCAAATTCTAGAACACGGACAAAAGCATTTTCTTAAAAAAAATCTTAAAGTGTGTCATAAGTTTGTTTCTGTCAATCAGAGACTGTTTGTTGTATCAGTGTGTACAGCTGGTGTCTGTAAATGTGTGCTCCACCATGGCAGCCCTTTTGTACACCCAAACCTTCCCACCACACACACACACACACACACACACACGCAGATTTGACTCTTTACCCTCAACTGCTGACTCAGAAGTGCACCAGCTTAGACCCCCAATTTCACCTCATCAGAGCGGCCAACAACAACAAAGGAGCAACAGTCCTGCTGTCATCAGGAGTAGGAGCTCGAGTTGTCATGCTCCACCTCAGATGTTGTCAAACCTATGAGGAAAATATGCATAAAAAACTGCAATTATTAAAAGTAAACACATTCCTGTTATCGTCATGTTTCATATAATTCATACCGCTGTTATATTATTTCTGTAGATGCAGTTTGGTCCAAAAACAGTATTTACACATACACGGTTTTGTTCATATTAATTATACATCTATTACAAAGCAATAATAACTTCGTCCTATAAAAAATAAGACATTTTGGTCCACTTCTCTGTGGACTGAGCTGTTTAAGAGCTGTTCTATTCATTGTAAACCTTAGCATCTTATGCCACATTCACAGTGCAGTGCAGGTTCACTGAAGACATTTTGCATGACTTTAAATACGTCCACATTCTTTTAAATGTTATTACATTTGAAAGAACTGTGTTGCAAACAGTTGTGACAGTACATAACCATTAGAGTGCCATAATGACTAACATCAGCTGCTTTTTTGTCACTCCACTTATTGATTTGACTTTTGGAGCTAATGGCTACAAAGTGGGAAAAAGTATTTATCAATACACCAGCGGCCAGTTAATCATGTTTGGTAAAGATTACACTGGGGAGGACAGGAAAGGGACGACCCATGTGCTGTGCTCTGAACAGCTAGCTATAACTGTCCTGACAATGAACTCTAAAAGAAGACATTTTATCTTCTCTATATTTACTATGATGCAGAGCATGATGGTTTATACAGATTTGTATGCATTCAATTGAGGTTTTGAGCTATAATGTAACATTTTGCATGAGAAGAAGTCAATTTAATCCCTCCCATTCTCTCATTTTGGTCTTGGTTGAGATGCTTAGAGACTTAGAGATGCTTGGAGACTGCAGCTCCGAGGAGGGGGTACTCAGCTCCCCCAAACGTTTTGAACAGCTGAATTGCCACCGGAGATTCAGGGATTTATCAAACATGCATGAAAAAATCTATGCAAAATCTATGCAAAACTCAAGGTATGTTTAGCTAACAAGCTTCAAATTAATGATGGAAATACTCCAGACTGCAGAGAGCACAAAACCAGTTGGCAGACAGTCCTAACAAATGTGAATGTGTGAGGTGAGCTGCACTTTCTGAGTTTATCTCTAAACATTTCATCCGCTTGAACACAAGACTTATGTTTGTTCATCTGTTCTCGATTTTATCGTTTAATTTAATGACAATCTAATGACCTCACTGATGAGTTTAACCATTGTTTATCTATATAGTGTTGCCAAACATGATCAGGCATAGTTTCATAGGTAATTTTTGCTTTTCGAAAGTCATGATCTCTGTAGAGAAATGTAACTGCAATTTGAAATGTAACATTTTTCACCCAAAATAATCATACTTTGTTTTCTGCAGGTTTTCCAACATCTACCAAGGTTGGACAATTGAGACTTTTGCACAACCTATATATCTTTGCCCCCTTCTTGTCAGCTCATCCCACATATTTTCTTTAGGACTGAGATGCCCATGGCAGAAGATTTGTTTTCTGTCTTTAGTGTCCTCTGCGTTGTTTTTGGATCATTCTCCTTTTAAAAGAATAAACATTTTCAGTTTATTGGCAGCATTTTTCAATTCAAAGAAGTCAGATTGCATGTTGATGGGTTGGTCAGGTCTTCAAACCATTACACTTTTTTACTGCTGGTATGAGGTTCCTTTCCTGACGTGTTGAATTTGGTTGATGTTGAACATGTCATCCATTCTGATGTCCAAAAAATTTTGTGTTAGACTCATCTGTCCAAAGTACATTATTCCGGTCTTTATACATTTGTTTACATCTTGCCTTTGTGGGGTTTTTTTTAGAAAGTAAAGTTTTCCTTCTTGCTCTTATCCAAAGAAAGTTACTGGTCCCCTGGAGAGATTTCAGGGACTTATTTTAGCATCTCACAGTCTGCCTTCAGCAAGTTTTTTGTCAATCAGACCTGAGCATGACCAGACTTACTTTGATTGTGTATTTTCTGTACAGTAGGAATGTTTATTTCTAATTATTTTGAGACCTCTTTTAAGTGCGAATAAATGTGAGGGTGTATTAATTTATCCCTTGCCAGTGATTGCATTGTTTGTTTAAATTTAGCAAAAAATCAAAGGAGGGAAAAAAACGTTTTCTTTGGTTTTAATGGACCTTCTTGGTTTTGTTAAAATTAATAAATCCAAATATGTTTGCAAAACTCACAGGCTATTGTAGGATGTCATATTTTTTCACATTACAGTATTTAGGTTTAAGGTTTTTACAGAGAGCCCATGAGAAGAGATGTAGCCACAGGAAAATAACACAAATTAATATATTATCTGTTTCAGGTATATGATGTTGACATATAATTTATCTATAAAATATTTATCTTCAAACATTTGCTTGGAACAAATAAAAGCCTCCACAATTCAGCACAATATTGCAGGAAGTTGCCAAAACTCTCGGGCCGATTCTCCGCTGTAACCTCATTGCTCCGTCTGTGAACTGCAGACGTAAATTTGAGTCAGAGCAGCTGGGTGCGTTGTTGCTTTCTTCATTTGAAGCCAGACTTGTGATCTTTTCCAGACTTCAGAACGAACCATTTTAATACGTTTTAAAAAGGAGCCTGAAATAAAAAGCATTCCTTATTGTAGCTAGAATGTGTCTCATTAAAACAAAATAAGAAAACAACTTTATTCTCTTTTTTAATCCAAAACACATTAAGCATTTTTTTTTAATTCACACACTTATCCTCTAAATTTGTAATTATTTAAACTTCATTTTTTTCTCCTTCAGCCAATGCAACAAATACTATTTGGTCTCCTGCAGGCAAACTGCAACTACTGTTCACCTGTTCCCAGCTTTAAAGACATGAGAGGAATGAAAACAAAGAGATTATTGGACATCGTGTCCTAATGATGTCTCAGAAGAAGAAGAAAAAACAGAACAAGTTTCAGAATATTAAGCGACAAACAAAGATGTCATCTTCTCCCTGGGGAACAGGGACATCTGAGGGAGAAACAAACCTTTCCTCTGGGTGCGTCTACTTCGGTCTGACAGCAGTTATTCAAAACGGCAGTGATTAAGACGGCACGGGGCAGGTAAATGGTGTGCTGTGATTCGTATTTCCATTAACCTAAATTATGCACCTATCTCACATTTGTCCTAATGGATCACAGCGCAGTGACGTCCATTGACGTCACATTTCAGATGAGCCGCATTGCAGTCGCATACAAATTTGTGCACGGCAGGCTTTGTGTAAATGTGGACCCTTCTGTGTATTTATTTTTTTTCATCATGGCGTTCTCCTATGTACGTGTATAAGAGTAAACAGAGGCGGTTATACGCTCTTTGGCTGTTGAGCTAGTTGCAAGCCAAGCTGTGAAGATGTGCATAACTCCCTCAACCCCCCAGGGACCCTGTATTTTCATGGGCCTGCCTCTGACGTCAATGCTCCGGCTGTCCTGTGGATTGTCAGAACAGACTATTCAGTTGGGGGGGAGGGGACTGGAAGTCTCTGTGGTGTGTCTGCTGCATGTGATGCGTGTGTGAGTGTGTGTGTCTACGTAGATGTAAGTATGCTCCTGTGTGTGTGTTTTCATGTGTGCATGTGATCTGTAAATGTTTTATCTGGTGTGTGCGTATTGTGCAAAAAGCCTGTATAGTGCCTAGCATCTGAAATGGGCTTAAGTGGATGAGGTCTCATGTGGGGTGTAATGGGGGGGGGAGGCATGCACACACATGTCTGAAGGTCTGCAGCCTCTTTGTGTTTGCAAAAGCAGCCAAGAGGGGGGAACAGCTAAGCATGGCGGCCGACCCCTCGCCCAGCAGTCAGCTGTTGATTGGGGCAGAAGTAAAAGCACAAACAGAACCGTCTCTTATTAAGAGGGGTGAGATTATGGTTGATCTTTTTAGCCTATAGCGCATCATGAGCAGATGTATTCTGAATTTAGTGGAAGAAAAACCGTCTTGGAAACCGTTCCCTCTTGTTTTTTGTTTTTTTTTTCCCCTCTAAAAACGGCTCGTCGAGCAACCAAATCCAGCGTCGGATTCACTCACGTCTGTTGAACGTTTTTCTTTGCTTTTTTCCTCATTCAAAAGAGGAACGTTTAACAGCCTGGCAGTTGTGGTCAACCAAAACACAAAGAGAAAAATTCTGGACTGATTTCAACTTTTCAACAAGCAGATCGCCTTGCAAAATAATTCATACCTCTTGACACATTTTGTCTTGGCAAACATACATTTCAGTGTGTTTTTAGTTGGATTTTATGGGACAGAGCAACACAAAGCTCAGAGGCCTTTGCACAACAGAACATCCATGCTGAGGTCTTTACGACATTGAATAATGAGGTGATTTCTGAAAGCAACTAATGGTATTGAGTTTTATTTAGGGGTGTCAGAGTAAGATTTTCTTGGATTCTGTACTTCATTGTGTTGATCTCTTGAGGTTTGATGAGACAAAATGTGAAAAGGTTTAAAGTGTGTCAGTACACTTGCAAGACTCTGGAATTTGCTGTGATATAAAAGCAAGAAATTGATTACATTTATTTTTTAACTTTGCTGGTGTTTTGTTTAAAATCAAATAATTAAATATTTATAAAACTGATTTTTTTTTTTTTAGATTTTTTTGTTGTTAAATTACATGACAATATTTTTCTAAGTTTGTTAGTATTTAGTTATTTCCTTATTGTGTTTTGTGAGATGTAAATTTAGTGCCAATAAATGTTTTTTTTTAGATAATGGCTATTAATTTTAAATATCATACCTCAGCCCAAAGAGTTTTAGTTGTTGGACATTTTTATTACTAGTGAGTAAGGGATTTAATATGATCAGGATTAACCTGCAGTTCTAACTGTATCTTATCTGAACCAGTTTATTTTTATTGTTTAGCCAACTGCTAAGCTGTCTACAGAGTTTACAGCGTCTCTGATAGCAAAAACATTGTAGATAACGTAAGTCAGAAAACTTTACGTATTTAAACAACAATAATCTGACAATTTAGGATTTTCCTCTTGCATTTATTTCTTTTTAAATCAACTAAATATAAAGATGTTATTTTCTGCACTAATAAATTCAATAAACTCCCTTCTATTTACTATTTATAAAACCATTTATACACTAATCTCACCTTTTATAAATGTGCTTATCCTGGAACGTTTTGTTTATGCATTTATTTATTTTTTGTTTCAGATTTGTTTCATTGCAAAGCTGCACAATATACCATTGTCATTGCAATATCAATGACAATGGTATATTGTCATTGATATTGCAGACTGTAATATTGCAGTATTACAGTCTGCAATACTGTAATCTCAATTTTTAGTATGACATTATATATCACTCATATTCTGCATGCCAATGATATACTTAGCTCATTACAGGGACTTTAAGTACACTTGTTGCCTACATAGAATGTAAATTTCACTGACTGAGATGCTTAAGGTAACAGAAATAGGTTTATGTCAGTAATATTGTTGTGACTGCATGTCTTCCTATATCATAGCAACACGTCAACAGCCGAGTTAGCTGCAGGTCAGGCTGGTCAGGTTCTTCCTGTTATGCAATGTCTCTTCATTCATCCAAGTGGAAATGTGGTGGTTCGGTCCGTCTGGAAAGCTACGGATTAGTGGGGGGGGGTCCATCAGGGAATTGGACCCAGAATTGAGACATCTTCTTTCAGAAACATGGATTTGAAGGCTATGGAGCACATGTTGCAAAGCATTTGATTCTAAATAGCAAACTATTCAGTATTGTCAACTTTTGTTAGAGATCTATAACAAAGGTCATATATTTTTAAATTTTTTTGTAATATGGATCATTTTATTTTATTGCAACAGCAGAATTCTTCACTTGTATTGAATATAATTTACTCAGAAAAGAAAAATATGTTGGTTTTTTTTTAACATAATCATCAGCGATAGATTTATTAGCACCACTAACAATTTGTATTTAATGATAAAACTTTTGTAGGGTATACTCTCCGTTTTTAGGTTAATCAGAATGTTTAGCAACTTTTAATTAGTAATCCATGACTTCTTGTTTTACTAAGATATGACCATAATGTGACATACAGTTTTCTAAGCATAGTTTGAAAAACAGAAAACATGTTGTGAAGCTACATTAAGAACCTCTTTTTGTATGAAAATATGTCACTTTGCAGGTGAAATCATTCAAAAGTACTTCAAACCTATGATTCACGCAGAAAGCATGAAGTTAATTGTTTGTCACTTTAATTTGTGTTAAATACATAAAAAAACATTTTTGTTTATCTGAGGTAGATTTGATGAGTTATGTCTTTGTTTATTTGCACTGAGTAAAAAGCCTCAAAACAAATTAAGTCCCTATTTCTGTCAAACACTACCAAAAGAAATGATTAAAGAAACATTAATTCAGGATAATTATTAGTAATCCCATGCAAAGAAAAGAAAATACTTGAGAAAAATCCCTGGGACTGCTGTTATCTGCACATTCTTTTAGAAATGCTACCCAAGCTTGTTTTGTAATTTATGCATGATCATTAGATCAGAATACTGACAATGTTTTAATTAGTAATCTATAACCTCCTGCTTCCCTAAAGTATGAGTGTAAGAAGTATCAACAGAATACAGCTCCTGTTAAAAATGGGAAAAACAAGAGAACATGTTCAAAAGAGGCAGATGTTGGTTACAAAAAGAAAAAGGCTTTTATCTTCAGTTTAATAGCATGAAGCTATCATAATAGCTGCTAGAAGTGTCTGATATCTAGAGTCTAAACAAATTGAAATGGGCCCAAAAAAAAGCTGGATGAGGAGCCAAATGTATCTTGCCACCATATACAGCAAGCAAGATGGTTCAAAAAGTCACCTGCAAAGTTAGATTTTTAACAACTGTAGCAAAGAGTGGCATTTTAAGAACAGCAAACGGCTGTAGCAACAATTTATTTTGTTGCTTTGGGTCACAACTATAGGAGAGGTGCCAAAATGTGTGAATAAAGTTGCATTAGACTTGCAAAACTAAGCGCAAAGGAAATTCTTGCAACAGTTTTATGAATTTAATGTTTTATTTTGAAACTTTTAAATATATTGTAACATCAAAAACTTTTGTTAGATTAGAGCACGTCTGGTTTTTACAGACAGGGAGAAAAGGCAACATCGCTGTTAAAAAAAATGGCTTAAAGATGCTTTCGTCTTCTCAGGATTTCTTCTAATTGGGTTAAAATGGAGGAAAAAGTGTCTGAGGTTGTCAGAGAGAATCCATTATGTTGTGCATGACCTCTAAATGGGCCAGCTGCTCACAAGTGTAGGAATGTCGGTGATTGATAGTGCACTTGCTGACGTAGCCCGTCGCAGCTCCCACACCTCTCTCTCCCTCGGTGTCTCGATATGATCAGTATGTGAGGCTGCAGCCGTGAGGGAGTCTGACACGCTTTACGCCGTATCATGTTGCAGAGTCAAAGCCGTTCAGCTGCTCTGAGTGCTGATAGCATGAGCGCACATCTGCAAAGGTTGCACAGATAGGAAACTCACTTCATTTGGAGACCTGATGCTGAGCCTTTGTCTCAACAGCCCCAATGGAAAGACGTTATCCTCTGAAGGAAATTTAATTTGCATTTATACTGATAGTAGTTGATCGTGTAATCTGAACCTCCAGCCTTGGACGTCCTATGACTTTATCAATTAGTTAATCTCTTTAAAATGGACCCTGTGGGCTTTCTGTAGATTGATGCTACCACATGCAACAACAGGTAAACACAAAGGTAACACTTTATATGACCTGATGCTTCCATCTTATGAATGTTGTGATTTAAAAAAAAAATTTTTTAAAAGAGTTATTTCTCTTAGTAGGCCGCAAAGCCCTACAGTGGTGCTTAGAGGGAAGATGGATGAAACTGTAAACACCAAGATTTTTAACCTTAACATACTTAATTGCAAAAGTATTTGCACCCTATTAACTTTTTTTGCGATTTGGCCACAAACAAATGGATTTCACAACATAAAGAAGTGCAAGATGGCAAAGTAAAAGGAGAAGTGCAAAGTGTATTTTTATAACAAATAAAATCCTAAAAGGTTTTGCAACATCTGTAGTTAAACCCAAGGAGAGAACAAGTACCTCATTATCTGTTAGATTGGATGGAAAACGTCTGTGAACATCTACATTCAAGTATTGCTACAGATCCTAAGCTGTCCTGCTTTATCTCCATCCATCTTCCCACAGCATGATGCTGCCTCCGCTATCTGTCATCATGAGGATGGTGAGGTAAGAGTGATGTAGTGTTAATTGTGTGGCCTTTATGAAGCTAATTAGGTTAATTCACATGTAATTAATGGAAATAAAATGTCGTAACTCATTTCGTTGATAAATCTGAGGAAGCCTCTGACTGAAGACCATCGCTGTGTGACACCTTCATGACTATCATAGCATGCTAACAGCTCGATCTCCAGGCAGCAGAGATAATATAACAGTAACATGTTCTGGATGACAGCATCAGTTGTTGGCAATTACTGCTAATCCCCCTCATTTGCTTTTGCCGCTCCTCTTTAATTCTGTATCTGACTGAATGGTTAGAAAGTTGACACTGAATTATTGCCTATTAATTGAACTTCCTCCTTTTCTGTCTCCTCCTTCATTCTGCTGTACATCCATGAAGCCTTAGTTACATTTTGATCTCATTTGACCCGAGGATGTTCTAAAGCATATGAGCTGTTTCTCCTACATGGCTTTTTGCAATTTAAATCTGAAAGTTTGTTCTTCTTTTTGGTTTGTTCCTTTTTTTGTTACAATATTCAACACAATTAGTTTACTACAAATCTAGTGAATAAACACTAGATTTGTGTTGTTTTAGCAACGCTAAAATGTGCAGGTGAGGCAAAAAAAACAAACAAAACTAACAAATCTCATCACCGTTAGCCTAAAAAATCAAATTTAAGAGTGAAATAGATTCATTTAACAACTATAAGAACAATTAAATATACAGGACTTATATAACATAACATAAAGTTATGTTACAAAAGACTAAACCCCAAAATAAAAGCAATATTTGTCAAAACTACAATGTAAAAAATAGTCTGCAATTTACAGTAAAATACCAGCAGCTGTGGTTTCCAGAATTTTACCGTATAAATACTATAAAACTTTTATTTATACGCTAAAACTGTGTAGTAAACTATCACTATCACAACTGTCAGTATTTTACCAAAGATTAGATTTTTTTTTTTAAATTGTATTTATTTTATTGCAGTGTATCATTTAAGAGATGTTTCCCAAGTCTGTCTTTACAATTATTAAAACAGATTGCAATTGAACTGCAATTTGGATATACATTTTCCATAGAAAGCCAAAAAACTTAATATAACAAATAAAACCTTGACTCCACTTAGCAACACGATAACAAAAGTGAAGTTTATTTACTTATCAGTCTTACGTAAATGTTTTACGCTTATTTAATAGTGACCTCTGATATTTGCGTATTTTAATTGTACTTTATATGTGGATAAGAATTTTACGAATACAATAAAGATACAAGTGTGACCTTATGCCACTTTTATTACCGATACCTTTCATCACATTATAGCAGGGACTTACCGTAAAGTCTTACTCAAAAGAGACACTGGAGTAAGAAGCGAGTACTTCTTACTGTCAATCTCAAAGTCCAGTTCGTCAAAGATCTTATATCCTGCATCATCATCATCATCATCACCTGATTCATTCATGACAGTGTCGTATTTGTGTGCGGTTTGGGGTGAGGTGCCCGGTGTTGTTGGGTCTGCGGTCTTTGAGCAGGCTTGCTGGCCTGTGACAACCATAATTATGAAAAAAAAAGAAAACATCAGTAGTTATCTGTTGGAAAATTTAAAGAATAAATGAAATAAAATAAAACATATGTCTTATGTAAAATGCAAAAATATTTTCTACCCTAACGCTCTGCTCAGAAAAATATCACAGACTGCCAGGATTGATCGGGAACTGTCAGAAAATGATTAGCGATTATCAGAAATTCTTTTTAGGAATTATCATCAGAATAAGAGAAAAATCAAACCATAAAAAAACCCTACCAAGCACTTCTGGTAAACTGACATAAAAATCTTAAAAATAATCCCAAAAACTTTGGATATTTTACTTGAACTAAACTGGGATTTTTATCCATGAAAACACTGACAGCATTTGTACATAAGAACTTAGATTATGAATTGTTTACAATGTGGAAAAGTGAATAAATAGGTTGTGCCAAACCTCTTTTGGCTTTTTCTTTCAACAGTACCATTTTTTGCTTCTATTTGTCAGAGTTTCCCACCTGAGCTGTAGATCTTTGCAGAGTTTCATGGTTGCTTTTCTGACGTCCTGCTTCCTTGTTAGTTTAGTTGAACAGCAATGTTTTGGTTGGCTTGAAGTCCTGTGGTTGTCTTCCAACTGGAAGGTGTTCAGAGATTTGTATATTGTTTTATTACGTGTTGTATAGAATACTAATAAAAACCAATGAGTTTCCCGGTTGCAACGTAACAACATGTGAAAAAGGTCAAGCGGTATGAACTTTCTTTCATGGCACTGCATGTGATAGTCCTTTTCAAGGAGAGTGATAAGAGTACTCGTTAATAAAACTACTGACAATGGAGGCAAAATATGGTCTTTGTGGTTTGATCTAATCCTTCTCATAAATGCAATTTCAACACATCAGACGCTGTTGATTTGGGGAAAATTTGCTCACTGGGAGTCATAAATTTATTTCATACATTCTCCACATTCCACATCTGAATTGTGTCTTTTCTCATCCACATGGAGGACATTCATGGAGCTCATCTACATTTTGGATATGTTTTTATGTTTATTTTATTATAGAATTGCATTTCTAATTCCCAAGAGTGAGAAAGAGAGTATAAATATATTAGTGCCACTGCAGATGTATAGTGTATGAGTTTCCGGCCTTTGCTTTAAGGAGTGGATTACATTGATTTATTTTACTGAGCCAATTCCGGGCAATATTTACAATTATAATTTATGTAAATGTTCAACTGGGGAAGATGGTGAAATAAATCAATTAAACTTAATTTGAAAATGGAAGTCTCTGCAGGTACTCCTATGGATAGACACAAGTATTTTTGGATAAAAGAAAACAATAAAAATGATTATAAAACTTTGTATATGTATATTTTTAATTAGATTTATTTTCACAGTTCTTGATTGTATGTAAAAGTTTTTTTTCTGAATGAAGGACATAAACCATTCAGGTGTCAAAAGGGAAAGGAAATATAGAGATTATTGAATTTATTGCTTAATTTCTTTTGCAGGTCAGAACAACCCAGGTACGGATCAGAAACCTTGAAAGAATTCAATAAGTTGCAAGATTTGTTTATTCTTTTGTCATTTTCTTGTGTCTTTTATGCCGTTCCACTTTAAAAACAACTTTTAATTTTTTTTAACATCTAACATGCAAATTATTTGCCCCCATCTAACAACATTACAAAAATCCTTAAGTTCTTCTCTAAGTTTGGGTTTAAATGTTTCATCCCAAATCTAGATTTTTGGGGGGTGGTTTGTGTTTTTTTTGGAGGGGGTGTGGAGAGTTGAATCAAAATCCAGCTGCATTTAAATAATTTACAATTGTAGTGAGAAAATATATTTATTTTGATCATTTAAAAGCAAAACTATAATTTTGATTTACTACACACACATTGATTTGTTTCAGATACTATGGCTTATAACTAGTAAAAATTGCAAATCCCTCATTTATGTTTTTATTTATTTAGACCAATAATGGGAGAACTACTGCAGAAATGCTGGCCTCCTTACAGATATGTCCTCTTGAATAAAATACTAGATCAATGCAGTCAGGCATCTTCTTCCTCTTGACAATACTCCACAGATTCTCCGTGGGGTTTTGGGTTGGTCAGATTGCTGGTCAATCAATCACGGCAAAGCAGGTATTGGCCATGTCGGCAGGCACCGAGTCCTGCTGAAAAATGAAATCAGCATCTCCATAAAGCTTGTCAGCAGAAGGAAGCATGAAGCGCTCTAATATTTCCTGTGAGATGGATGAGCCGACTTTGGAGTTGATAAGCTCAGCTTCTTAAGTTTCAGTAATCTTATTGTCTTTAAAAGGGGGACGCATAATGTAAAAGGTACTGGATGGTTTGGCCACCAACAGCTGGATGGATGGATTGTATCAGGCACACAAATTAATAACTGTATTCAGTTATGGATGCTGTGTGTGTGTGTGCTTATGATTTTATGGGATGTTTGGTTACAATATAAAATAGTGACGTTTTGTACTTCAACTTTATACATCAAACTTGTCAGCTTGCCTGAAGTTTTCTTCTTTTTTTTCTTCCTTTTTCCTGTTTTCATGTTTTGTATTTTGTTTTATCTGTTTTTTATTGCTGATGTCTTTATTAACCATATTTCAGCCTGTACCTTCTGGGAGGAGGACAAACAGCAGAAATAAGCTGGTGTAGCACTTTATGAACAGACAGCTTCTTTTCCAGTGAACTTCTGTCTTCTTGTGTCTGTTATTGTATTCTGGACAACTGTCAAGTCAGCAGTTTTTACCAGGCTTGCATAGGGCATATCGTGGACATATTTGCTTTGTATTGTTTGTTTTCCATAGGTCTCAAACCACAATCATCTTTAAAAAAAAATACAAAAAAAAAAATACAAAAAACAAATAAAATTGAGTAAATGATAAAAGTGATCTGAAATGACATTCTAACTAAATTAAAAGTGCCCGGTAGCTGTCCTCCTGCTCCGCTGTAAATATGGGGGTGGTCGCCATCTCCCACTTGATCGCGGATGAGGAAACAGCAGCGCGACCCCCGGAGAGCGCCCGGTTTGTGGCTGGCTCGGCCCCCTTTTTTACGCAGCCAAATTCAGGAACAGGAACAGCGACTAGTAACGTCAAACTGCGAGTTTGGCCAGACTATGTGAAGTGCGCAGAACCACCGGAAACAGGACCGATTGGGTTTTCAATCAGCCGACTGTTTAGGTTACAATCAGTTTCTTTTTGCGTGTCTTCTTGCGTTTCAGTCATAATTAAAAGAGTAAACGCGGGTATATGATAAAGATAATTCAAGCCTGGCTCATTTCAACATGCTTCGTCTCGTGTTGTAAGTCTTAAATGGAGCTTTTATTTTGAAAATGACAGCGGATCGATGTGGGTCATCCTCCACCGGTGCGCCCCCCTCGTCTCAGTGTGTTCACTCCCTTCCCGCTGTGGCTCTCCGCTGACGGCTGCGCTCTGCTCAGTCTGCCGCTGCACATCCACCGCGGAGCCACCACGCCGCTGAGGCGGACTGATCGTAGCTGAGCTCGGCCAGCGGTGCTGGGTCAAAGCGCTGCTGCTGCAGGAGGAGGAAGAGGAGGAGGGAGGGGAGCGGCAGCACACTTCTCTTCTTTCCCCCTCCTGAAACCGCGCACAGCTTCCAGGATTCAGGACATCATCACCTCATCGCGTCCTGGAATAGTTTTTTTTTTTTTTTTTTTTTTTTTTTTTGTTTTCTGCCCACTTTTTCCTTTTTTCTTTCTCTTTTGCTTTTTTTATTTTATTTTATTTTTGTGCTCCAGAAGACGCACAAAGTTGCAGCTGCAGACGCGCACTTTTCTCTGAGGCTCTTCTCCTCCTTTCTGGGCTCATAAATCCGACATGGAAGATGGTCCGTCTTCAACAAGCTGTTTCAGAAGGTTAACGGACTGTTTCCTGGGTGCAAGTAGGTATTTCTGACTGACAGTCACTGTCACATAAGGCGTGAAAGAGAAAACCAAAAGGTTCACATGCGAAGAAAACGAACCGCCGTGAGTTTCGGCGCGGGGCGCAGACACACGGGGCTCAGCTGGGATGCTCGGTCCTGCAGGCAGACCGTTTTCCCCTTCAACTTTATGAATGACAGACCGAGAACTGAACGAGAGGAGTAGGGACAGGCGGGGAGGGGGAACGTCAGAGAATATTTTTGGGATTTTAAACAGCATGTAGAGCATGGTGACGGGTCTGATCTTGGCTTTGAAGTCGGTGTATCATGGTGTGGGGGGACAGTCAGCAGTTCCGCAAGAAAGCGAAGCCAGGTCTGCAGCAGGAGCCGGGCAGAGTCCTTATGAAAACATTTAAAGGGGCAAATTACGAAGAAATCCCCTGGGAAAATATACCTTTTAATGCACCATTAAAAATTTGTGCTGTGTCTTAATATCAAAGTGATTATTAAGTTGCGCAAAATGCAGCGTTCATGAGAGTAATTAGAAACATATGTGTTACCACAATATCCATATTATAAATTTAAGAAATATGATTTATCTAAATGATAACTTTTCTCTAACAACTTTTTTTTTTATTTTAAGTTTTTGTTTTGTGCTAAAAAGATTGTAGGGCAAGTGTCTTTAAATTTTTACAGCTTTTGAAACTAATTAGTTGTTTTATTGATCCTTATCATAAATTTGCCTGTCAATAAAAATCCATTAAAAACAAACATTAAACAGGTACTTATATTCTATATCTATTCAAACACAACTTCCTAACTTTTTTAACCCCCAGCCTCCACTCTTGCATTATGTCGCACTTTGTATCTCTACATTACTACAGTGTAACATAAATATCTACTGTTCATGTTTAAAATAAATCACCACACAATCATGGTACAACGGTGTACTATATAATCTTAACCCCAAAATGATTCAAACCCTGGCAGGCTTAGGTTTAATATTAGTCGTCTTTGAATGTGACCAGAAACATGCTGGAAGTACTGCTGAGGTTTTTGAGTGACCCAGTCAGAGTCCCGAGTTGAATCTGATTGCGAATCTGTGGAGGGAGGTAAAGATTAGGGTGATGGCACGGTGGCCTTCCTACCTCAACTTCATAAATTATAAAAAAAGTAATCCAAATACTAGACGAAACATACAAAAAGCTGATAAGTAATTATAAGAAGGGTCAGGCTTTACTACTGATTATAAAGGGTATAGTTTCTGACATGCCTCTTAATTTAAAATTTATACTCTTTTTTATGTAGTTTTATTTCTTTTGAAAGGTATGCCTGCACCATTCTTAATATAATATTATTCTTGGCTAAATGAAAAATACTTTTTATTTAAATTTGCCAGGTTTTTAACAGTATGTTTTGTTGTTAAGAGTCTACATCACTCCCTTGAACTTCTGGTTAGCGATTAACTGCATTTTGTTACGTTTTACTTGTGTATTTTGGGGGCATTAAATATAGTAGCTACTGTTGAATCAGTGTTTGTACTGATTTTAACTGGAGAGGCACGTATAGGTTTAGAGTGAAATTGTTCATACATTTCTTGCTCTGAACAGAGTTGGGCAGGTCAAATATTGAAAAATGTGTGTTAGATGTGCAAAAACTAAAATACACCTCTTTTTATTCTTTAAATGTATTAACTTGTTTATTAGCATGCAGTTTTTTAGTTTAATTAAACAGTCATCAATTGCGGCTTAGTTGGATTGGTAAAGGTAAAATTCAAAACTTCTACTCTCCTTAAAGAACGTCCTGCATGTTTTGTTTTTTTTCGTATCGTCTATTTAGAATCAATCAAAATTGTAATAGGCTGAGCCAACCTCAAAGAAAGCTGGATGCCGGCATCAAGAAAAGCAATCAATTATCAATTATTGCCTCTCTAACTTGAAACAAAAAGGCCAGTGTAACAATATGCAGTTATTTTATTTGAGTAAATGTAATCTATTTATTATTTCTGATTAGGAATTGTTTAGGTGTAACTGCAACCACTTTTGACTAAACTAAATTTATTCAGTTCTGAAATAATAGGATCGTTTTGCTCCTCTGTCTCATCCTGTATGCAAACAAACAAACAAAAAGCAAATATGAAGAAATGGTTTGTGATAAGATGCTACTGAAATAGTATTCCTTTATACTTTATAAGGTTTTTAAATCTATTCAAGCAAAGAAAACATAAGCACATCAAAATTATTGGCATTGATACTTCACGCTTTACAAATCTTAGCTTGCTAGTTAACTTTGTCTTTGGCATTAGCTCTGTCACTAAATGAGAAAAAGATGCACACACACAAAACTAGATTTTCAGTTCAATACCAAAACTCTTTCAACTAAAGGTTTTATACCAGTTATTTACTTAACTAAGCTCAACTTGCTTGTAATTTTTACTTTCACATTAGCTAACTTAGCACTTTTGCTAAGCAAGTTATAGAGACGATACAAACTTAAATTCTCAGTCGAACAAAAAAACTTTTCCTCTTATAAGCCTCATTGGTTGCAAATTTCAATTTTCATCGGCTAGCTTGCAAGCCAGTTTGAATTTGTTGATAAATCAGTGAAAGCTGCAGAAATGCAAACTGATGTACCAAAATAATTAAAAATACTTTATGTTTAACAGTTTTCAATCTTTACTAACCATACATCTTAAGCTATTCCTTTCATCCTCCACTGGAATATGATAATTAGCTAAGTGAAGCAACATTTTCAGTTTGTTTAAAACAAAATGTTTAAAATGTTGTGATAAAATGTATTTGCCACAACATATGTCAAAATAAAGTACACAATATTTAACTTTGACATTAAACTAACAAATTAATATCTTTAATTATATGTAAACAATTTTAATGGCTTACATTTAATACCCTCAAAATTCATTTTACAGTGTAGTTTGCGACATGAGTTGTTGATACAAAGGAATACAGATTGTAGCGAACTGCAATAATCCAGTCTGATACTGTCTGGCTTCCCCTCCCTTTTTTTTTTAAAAAAAAAAAGGACAGGCATGCTTTTCAAAGCTCGTTCAAGCTCCCAATCTTATCAAGTACGCAAAGCGGTGGTGTAGATATTAGGGTGTAATAACTTCAGTGAGATGAATAAGAATTACGTGTGTTGTATACTTTTTTAATGAATGAGTCATTTAATAAAGGAAGTAAGCAGAAGTTCATCATCCTCTGTCCAGTTCCACATCTGCTGTAGATGTTTGTGTCGGCGTTTAGCAACAGCCTTTTGGAATTGCTTTACAGTTCTGAGTTAATCTGGGTTTAATGCTGGATTATACGACTTGGTAAAAATATCTGCTTTACTTTCTTTGTCTATTTGATATAGCACTTCCTACAATGTAAAACAGTGGTATTTTGTAAGCTTATCCTCCTTCATTTGTCATTTATGAAATAGTACAAGCTGTTGAAATGTCCCTCAATCTCAGTCTACAGGGAAGAAGCACAATCTAAGTACTAACTGTGTTCACTTCTGATTTGCAATGATTCAATTTTGACATATTGTAGCTGGAAGTTTCTCTTGAGGACAAAATGCAGCTATCCGTATGTGCGTGTGTGGATAGGTCGGTCAGGGTCAGCCCTAATGCAATCTGTCAGGCCTTTTTAAGTGCAGTTGGTTGTCGACGAATTGCTTAACTCAGAGAAGAAGGCTGCATTGTCAGGCAGGAAGTGCTCACGCTAGACGTTTCCTGCCGTCGCTCACACACTGAGAACTTCTCCCAGCACAAGTGACAAAATGTATATAAATCTGTAAAGTGCTTGATATAGAAATTAAAAGCCTGTTTGAGGTTCGACTACATATTTGGTACGACTGAGCGTACCAAATATGTTCTCACTGTCATTTGACTTGAGTGTTGATTTGAACCCCATTCAGGAAATTCAAGCCAAAGAAAAATTAGCTTGTGTCTGCAGTTTGAAGTCTTTTTATACATTATGATGAGAGCGGGCCAGGGCACAGGGCACACTCTGAGCAGCAAAACAGATGAGATTTCTCCTCAAGGTGTCCATTGAACCCTTCATCAGCTCATCATGGGTTGGTATCAGAGATGATGGGAAAGAGGCCCCTTGCTCAGTAATTTCTGTGCAGCTTGTCCTTGTGACAAGGCTCATAAAAGAAAACGGCTCTGCAGAAGGAGCACAGATCTGTGGTTCTCATTATTGTGTCCCCACAGGCCCCACTTCAGTTCAGCATCAGACCAGATGTGGAGTGGGGAACATGACCCCAGATAACTGATGTGGTATTGGATAATGCTTGGGGACGGGGGGGCTGCTGCAGTGCTGCATCAAAATAGTGTTTTAAAAAAATATTCTACCACTTTCAGCTTCTTTTTATTTCTATTCCCTCTTTTATCAGTCTTACTAAAGATGCCACCCTCATCTACACAAACCCTTGTGAAAATGCAAAATCATGGTAAATAATTTCCACTGATTAAGTAAAATGTCATGCACAGTTAATCTTAAATAGGGCAAATCTGTTAGGAAAAAATAAACTAAAACTAACAAAAAACAACTTGTTTTCATGAGTGTACACACCCTTAAACTAAAACTGTGTTGATCACGTTTTGATTTGCATTCATATTTGATAGGCGCCTGTCAGCATCCTACCTCTTGGATTGGTCATATTTTCGTGCTCTGTGATGCAGAAGTTTTCCATAGCTGTCAGACTGAGCATTTCTTAAGCAGATTAATTTGTAAATTAGCTGTGAAAGATCACAGCAGAACTTTAAATTTCCTCCGGCTGAGCCAATTTTACATTAATTTTGATGAATCCTTGGATTCACTGTGTTGCAAAAAACTAAAACCCCTTTTCATGCTGAGCATTTTAGCTGAAGATAAACTCGTTATTTTAAAATATTCATAACATTCTGTATCTTGACAAAAGGCTCTGTTTCATTTCAAGAAAAGAAATGTCAGATCATGTTACTGCCATTTCCATGTTTCACCGAGGGTGAAACATGGGAATGGGTGTTTAGAAGCTTTTTGGAAGTGAGGCAAAAAAACATGATAAAGTTCGTTTTCATTAGACCCAAGCACATTCTATCACCAGTTTTGTGAAACTTTAGCCTGGCCTTGATGTTTTAATTAGATGTTGCTTCTTTGTGGAGGAACATGGAGAATATGGGAGATCATTGAGATATTTAGAACAAAACAATTACTCAATGGAAGCTCCTGCAACTCTTTCAGTGTTGACACGTTTCAGTTTTGTTTTTCAATTACTTTTTTGGGAAAATCCAATTTTGTAATCTCCTTACTATTACTGGCAATTTGGTTCACTGTGTCCTGGTTACATAATGCTGTTGAGTTTTTTTTTTTTTGTACTCTTCTCCTGGCTGATACTTTTATGCAATGAAGTGTTCTTTATTCTTTCAAATTTCTCTAGATATTACAACTGCAGCTAAAAGAGGCAAACTTGGGAAAAGTGTGGAAAACCCTACTAGGACTGGTTAACTTTATTTTGAGTTACTTAGCATTAATTTAAGAGTTAGCCCACTTGTGTTTCATAATTTTTTCTTTTTGAAAATGTCCCTTGAATCTTATTTGAATTGTACAGGATATTTTGTAAATGAACGGTGGAGAATATTTTGAAATAATTAAACAAAGTTACAAACCAAATCTGGCACTCTAACACAGGGACTTTTGACAGTCAGTGTTTATTTTAAGGAGCTATGAGTAGAAATATTTATTGTAGGATCAGATGTTTCAGTAACGGCATTAACATTCCTGAAATGTTATTTTAGATCTAATGTTCCATAACAGATCGATAACTTGTAAGATCTGTTACAGAGATCTTTGCAGTACTCTGTTTAGCCTTTCTGTTAGTTGCTTTAAATCTTAATCTCTCCTGAGCCTTAATGAATCACAGATATGTCTGAATGGATTGTTTCCTTTCTATATCGGTGCAACATCTTTTTTTCATTTTTCATTTTGTTTTTTAACTTAGCTAACTTTGGATCTTTTTTTATTCTGTAACAAACAAGCCTGGAAGTGCCTAAATATGGTGTATTCACTGAACAGAAAAAGATGGGATTTTTTTTTGGTTCCAGCTCGGCCTTAACCCATCACTTCCACTCAAGCTGAAAATTGTCCTATTCCAGACAGCAGCTGATTTCTGGGTCCATCTCTGTTGTTCGACTGTCGTTTAAGGGACAAGTATTATCTACTTTTCAATCAACCATTCTTTTGGTCCTTCCCTTTGTACCTAATTACTTGATCCGTGCAGATGGAAATAATGTAAATCGAAATACTGTGGAAATCTCCCTTTCTCCAGTGTGACATGTGAGCTTGCATGTTTGTGCATAAGAATCTGCATGTCTAGAAAAATGACAGGACCTCAGTGAAACAGCATTTTTATAATTTAACACATTCCCACTGACTCGTGTAATGGCTTGGCTTTGGAATGTGGAGAGCGTCGGGTGAATGATGATCACTCAAACATTCACGCACACATGTGCACCTGCACAGCCTCAGCGAGCGAGTGAATGAAGTGAGTGGCGGGAGGTGAGGGGCCGTAATTTTAAGCGGCTGCTCTCTGAATGTCGGTTTTGGACGCTGCGATCCAGCCCTGCCATCGATAAGATAAGAAACACATGCTCTTCCCACCTCCTGGCAAGGGAGTCCCAGGCGGACCTGCTGACGCACGCACCCAACAGCAGTCCCCCATCACCTCCCCCAGCCCTCCCCGCTCCTGCCTCAGCCTCATGTCAGGAAAGTGAAAAGTAGTGCCTTGGCAGCTTGCCCTTGACTTGCGGCCAGAAGGAGTGCGCTGCAGAAGAAGTGGTCTTTTCCCTTTTTCTTCTCATGTGCACTTTTCATCTATGTGTTGCAAATGTGGAACATCTCGAACACTAAATGTTGCCACTGTTGAGATCTTTTTCTGCTCTAGATATTGTGTGACGGGGCTCCTGAAAGCACCATGTTCATCTCTGTTCAGCGCTGTCGCCTGCCTAAATACTTCAGCATGGGGAGAGGGATTACTGATGTAGGAAGAGTAGAACTTGTTTTTAGATGTGCAGCAAATAATCCTTTGTTTGCATGTGTCAGTTTGTTGTGTCATGAGAAAAAAAAAGCAGATGAAGGGGAATTTGCAGTCTCACGCAGCAAAATAAAAGCTTTTCTTAACATTTAATTTTTGACTAGATCTAGCAGAATGGTAAAAACGTGCAATTGTCTTTTTGCAGTGATGATGAACCCATTCACACTATTTAAGGGCTAATGTACCCTCAGCAATTGATTCATTCATCTGAGGTAAAGATGCAACAATTAGATATTTATGCAACAATTAGATATTTTTGAATGATTTCTAATCTCTCCTAATATTTTTAATACAGGCAAATGTGTTTGTGATTTCACAATTTAGTTCTTTAAGAGTGTATTCTCTAAAGCAGAGGTCTCCAAAACTGGAACACTAACCTGAACATAGATTTATTGTGAGGAAAACAATGAAAGTTAAGGAAGAAACTTTATACAGCTTTCTCAAAAAGGAGAACATAGAGAAGGCTGAGATGGGTTTTATTCACACTACATGCTTCTGTGCTTGAGGAGTTTAAAAACTGTCTTCCTCCTACGTTTGGAGGAAGTGAGGTGCCCTTGGCAAGAATGTTAATTTTCATTGGCAAAGAATTTTTTTTATATTTCTCATCAACAGCCTTTTTAATCCACTGAAAACTAGAAAACACTCAATAGAAAGCCACCCCAAATGACTATAACAATTAAATTGTTTGATACTTGGTCAGCTAATAAAAACAGGATGAAAATGTTGGAGGGAGATGACCAAATGTAAATGTAGTTGTGTGGAAAGATGGGATGAATTTGTCACTCATTCTAAAGAGACTTAAGCTTGAGTCGTAGGAATAACTAAGTACTCAGTTTTTTTGGGTTTTGAAACTCGAAAAATGAAAATTCTTACAAAACTGTTTCTAAAGCTTCTTTTGTGATTTTTTTAAACAATAACCTGACTATATTGCAAAAAGAACTTTATACTACATTAAGTTGTTAAAGTTTTGGTTTTTAAAGATTGTGTAAAGAAAGTAATTTTTTTTCCATACCCAGATACAGTTTGACACCCTGTATAACCTTAGTCTCTGTTGTTCTCCTCTCAAAGCATAAAGATGATTATGATTAAATCTCTTCCAGTTGTTAGCGCAACATGCTACCATGCAGCTGAGCTGTGTGGTGCCACTGGTTGGAAGAAGTCTGAATTTTTGTCAAGTCACAACGCCTCTTGTCTTTTACGCACCCCCCGCCATGTCTAGATATATGGCGTGACATGGCTGCCTCGATTCTGTCAGGCAGCTGTGGCTACAATCTAGTTGCTTTTCATAAAAAGCTAGTGAATGTGTGCATGAATGGGATGACTGATGTCATTGAAAAGCGTCTTGAGTGGCCAGAAAAGTGTTACAGAAGTCTGATTTTATTTAATTTAAAAGTGACAGTAGGACATTTACTTCTTGTAAGAGTTTTTAGGTATATTTCCATATTCTGTAGACATTTTATAATTATAACAGGTCAGCGATTATACATGAGCTTTAAATCATGTAACCTGTCCCACAGCTCAGTTTTATTAATGTAATTTTCATTTATTCATCAGAATGTTTACCAATAATAATTCTGTGTATTGATATTATACATAGATATATTTATACATGTATACATATATTTATTTTTAAAATTTTTGTTTTTTAACCAATAGAACACGATGGAAGAGAGAAGGCCAGTTCAAGTGAGAGGAAAGAAAGTCAGGAAGCAGGTGAGAAAGTTGTCAGGTGATCTGAGTTGAGGCCACAAATTAATTGTCATGTCAGGAAAGTTTGCAGTGTTTTCACTTCAGACGTCATCGTAAAATCCAGTGATAAAATGTGCTTGAATTTAATTATTCACTCACTGATGTTATGTTTTGGTCTTTTTGTTAGCTTGTTTTTTTTTTTTTTTTACTTTATATATAATTCAATAATTAATTACAACATATTTTCTGATATTCAGAAGACAGAGAGAGTGACAATAATGGAAAGAGAGAGAAACAGAGCGTACACGATGATGCCCAATGTGAGAAATAGACAGAATAGCGATAAGTTAAAAACACACTGTATGTTGCCTGTATGTGTGCAGTTATTATTGACATCATAGGAGATTGTAAGCATCCATTGAAACAGTGTCAAACAAGCAACTACACAAAAGATCCTTTCTGAGGAGTTGGTATGAAATGTTTAACTGGCTAATATTCAGTTAGCCAAAATTCTGCCTTCTGCTTCTGTTATTAAATTATTCAGACTACTTTGCAAGCATCTATGCAGGCTTTAATAAAGATGCTTTAGTTTCTACTGGCTTCAACAACTGGAAGTTAGTAAAACATTATTAGTTCATTTTTATCATCAAATTTATATCCAGTTCTGTTCAAATATTTTCAAGTTAGTTTCATTATGTTTCTATTGAAAGTTTCTATGAAAAATGTGGGAGATCTGAGGGCAGCAGACAAATCTGATGAATGCTGTTGTGAGTCACATACATTACAATAATAAAAAAAACAAAAACAGATGAGAAGATTTGAAGAAAGCAAATAAATTATATTATACTTCAACAAAACAGCTGCATGAACAGATCATTCCTTGTTACGTAAAAGAAGCCAGAGTATGTTTCGTTGATTCGAAAAAGTTCATAAGTAGTATATGGTTTTCAGAAGAAAATTGTTGCGACTGCACGTGTTGTTACATCTTACATAATACATATTTAATTCAAATTTGATCAAACAAACAAGATACAACAATATCTTGAAATATGCATAAATACAGACTTGAAAGATGATTTTTTATAGAAGGAAAAGGAGGAAGAAGGGATCAAGATTCTCAAATTACATTTGATTGCACAAAAGGTCCGTGTCCCTCTCCGGTTATACATTTTTTTAAAAAATTGTCCTTCTTTACCTTCATTTATAAAAGTCTACTGACTATTTCAGTGCAGGTAATTGCCAAGGAGACAAATCTTCCTAGACTTGTTCCATCCAGAGTGTAATTCCTTTATTTTCTGATTGTTTTCAGTTTTTTTAATAAGAAAAACACCTGTCTAATTTTGTCCTCATGGGATTCAGCACTGACCTCTATGAGTGCGGCATGGTACTTCCTGCCTCACTTCGCATTTTTTTGTGGACGAACAAGAATAGTAAATATGTTTTTTACATTCATTAAATATGAAACATGCATGTGAAATCAGACATATTTAAAGCATTTCTGATGTTTCATTTGCGCTCATGCTTGTGTTTTGTGTTCTGTCCTCTGTGACACTTTTTGAAAAGTAGCCTTGTCATGTTTTATAAGTGCACACATTCTGGAGCATCAGACCTCTGTGCTGCACGTGGGCTGCCTCACACAGAGACCTGAAATGACTCTTGTGTCCTTTAGCGAAGACAACATTCTGGTGGAACGACTTCTCAAACCACTAGCTGCTTTTCAGCAAACCACTCCAAACTTAAGTACAACCACAGCTGCTGCGCTGTAAATCTTTAGCATGTACATGTACTTCTTTGTACAAATGTAATTTCATTTTTATAATCTAGATGACATGAAGAACATCTCTTAAATATTACACAGCTTTAGCTTGCTCTCAGGTTGTCCTAATCAATGCTTATTTTTCCTTTATGGGTGTCATAAGTTTATTAGAATATTTTAAAGTCTGGAGATTCAATTTGCCTCTATAGTTAAAAATGTTGAAGATGTTTTTATTTTGAAGTGTTTAGGGTTAAAAGACTATACCAGCTAATCCATTTATGTCATATTTCCTAAAATTAGCACAGTAGGCTCAAGCAAAAGAAGAAACTTGTTACACAATTAAAATTCATAAATGCCCACATGTTTTTCTCCTAAGTCACACCAAAAGGATTTTTCTCATATGTCCACATTGACATATTAACACTGCACACATGCTGCTGTTGATAATATGCGTGTTCTGAAGCAGATTATGTGCCACATGCAACTAAACCCAACACACAAGATGCAGCGTCATACTGTTAACACCCAGACCTCACTGCACAGAGGTGATAATAGACGAACGTCAGAGACACTCAAATTTTCCCTTTTGTGTATGTTTAAGGCAGCAATGTCACTGCCTTAAACATTACACAGCTTACACCATGTGTAACTGTAACTTACACTTGGTGTAAGTTAACTTACACTTGGTGTAAGTTACAGCTATGACAGTGTAAGTAAAGGCTAGGGGGGAAAAAATGCTCCACATTGGACTGACTGACAAAGCTTGGTTGCCAAAGAAGCCTTCATAACTTTGATATCGTCTGTGTGGAAGCATTTTGAGGATCTGTGGATTTAAGATGCAGATCCATTGTAAAATTAGAACTAGAAATTTCTGCTGCATTAATAAAAAATATTTCTGCATTCACAAAGCAGGCGAATGTGACCTAAATTTGTTTTCCCCCCTCCATATGTGTCCCATATCCGACTTTTTAATGGTGTGAATGCCCCAATTCTGACCTCCCACCCCCAAACACTTCCATATGTGGGGCTAAATCGACTATGTAGCCTATAGTTTTCGAAGCGTCTGCAGGTTGAACAATGGTGTTGCATTTCATCCAACTTTTACATCACAGACGTGAAACATGCATCATATTTCTGCACCAGAAGAAACCAGACGTAGTAAATTGAGACGTAAACAACAGCTGAAGCAAACAGTGCCGATAGTGACACACATCACGTTGCAATCCCACCTTTCCTGGCTTTAACTACACATCCAAACAGACTTCTCTACAAAAATTGCAGTCACTGCTACAGTAAAGGATATTGCTGTTAGCTGTTCTTTTTTTAGCTCCCTTTGTCTTGTTTGATTTTGTCACAATACTGTCAGCTCCCACTGCTCATCAATTTAAAAATCAATCCATAGAAGGTGGCATCCATAATTAATTCTATAAATAATAATTGAGCTGTTGTAGTTACTACACTGATATCAGCTGCAGTGGAAGGTTCCCTTGAAGTACTTCCAGAAATGTTGCCTTCGAGTTTTATGCCAAATGTGAAATCTCTTGGCCTGAAAAACTAATTTGTCTTTTTTATTTTATATGTACGCAGTGTAAGAATACTGAGATGCTGCTAAAGTAGCTAAAATTGGGTTTCAGTTCTATGGTATCATTATATTGTAAATTTCCATTCACAGTTTCTCTACAAACCACAAAGTTTTCCATTTAAAATGAAACTATTCTAAATTGATTTCCTTCATGAAAATGCTCATAAATTTAAATTCTGAATACTTTACCATTCTGGAACATTCTTAATGTGTTTTCACTCCTGAAAGTCCACATTCACACTACAAAATGGTGCTGGCAGTACAAAAAATACCAGCTACGCTATTTACAATTGTATTTTTGTCCAACTAAGAGCAGGTTCATTAAGAACCTTGGATGTGAACAGGCAGATACCCAGACGGACTGCTATTGGTTTGGCCTTTCCTTCCAAGTCCGAGGGTGTGGTGTCAAGATAAGTGTTATGCAACAACAGCTCACTGCATGAACTCAGACCTTTATTCAGGAAGCCCAAGTCTGAGTCAGCCACAGAAACATCTGCCAACTGGGCTGCAGGCGCTCCTATGCATGCTCAACACGGTGATTTCTGCATGTATGATCAAACTCGCACCAAAACTTTCTTTATCTATCTTTATATTTTCTTATTCAACTTCAGCATTAAGTTTGCTGTTTCCCTGCCTGATCACATGTACTGTCTTAAACGTCACAACCAAGTTGAGCAAGTTGTAGTTGCAAGTGGGAAAAGCAATGGGATTTGTTGATAGTTGTGCCTGCTAGCTGCTATGTTTTTTTTTCTTCTGTTTTATGCATTTAAACGCAAAAGGAACATGTTCACGTGTTGAGATTTTATAGTACTATGTTTTCATCTAGCTTATTGAGAAAAACAAACATCTACTTTTCCAACTGTGATATGTTTTGTACATGTGGCAGCCATGTTGGATAGTAAGTGTAACATGGCTTGTGACTTTTAAGGTTGGAATTCAGACTTTTTCTGCTGTTCTTTCTGATTTTCTAAGTTAGAATTGGGAAAGTCCATCTTCTAAATATAAACCAAACACATTACATATATGGTCACCCTTTCCTGTATCTATTTTACCCAGTTCAGGTTTATTCACAAACACTTGTCTAAATGAGTGTTGGTGATCAGTCTTTGGACAAAATCAGAGTTATATTTAAACAGCTACATCCGAGACATGTTATCTAGATTTAAAGATTAATGTTACCTTTGCTCTTCTTTTGCTGCCATTCCTGGTATGGATTCCTGTTCAAGAATGAGAATTGCTGCCTGTGTTCCTGAATAAAATAAAGTTTTTAGGACTCCATCAGTTCAGCTTGGTTGAATTTTTTTTTTATACTTTTTTTTTTTTTTCTGTGCTACAGCAATGCTGATGAGCAACACTTGTTGCATGGTACATTTTCTTGTAGCTTAGAAGTTATTTAATCCTGCTAATTAGCAATTAGAATAACTAGCACAACTAGCATTAGTAATTCTAAACTATATATGTTGTGTGAATTCCTGAGAAAATCCTGACCGACCTTATTTTCAGAAAGGTGTCAACATTTCCAAATCCACAATGCTTCATAGCAGTATAAGGTTTGAAGTCTCAGTTTGCTGTAGCATAAAGCCTTTTTATATCTACTGGAGTTCAGTCCAGGTCACTGGCTTCAAATCAGTCCTGAAGGTGATCAAACTAGGGTCATGTGGCAGAAGTTTCCTTCTGTACCTAAAAGAGTCAGATATGAAGAAACCAAAACCTACCAAAGTCTAGCTATCTAGTGTATCACACTTAATATTCAACTGACACATATAAAATAATTTACCCTCAAATAGAATCTCCCACCTTTTGTGCTTCATCTAACTTTATTTTTAACCACTCACTGATTATGAAAATGCCACAATGGAGATTTATTCCCTTATTAACAACTTCGTCACTGAAAAGTGTTTACAAGACTTGGATGCGCTAAGAAATCATGCTGATTGGAAAAAGACAGGATTTTTGAGTTTTTGACAGTCCTTTAACCGGTCATGACCAATTCGGTTGAAAACTGGCCGATTCTTGTTGCAAACTGATCCTAGGCCCAACCCAGATACACACCAAATAAATAACCATGCACGCTTGCTCACAATAATTGAGAAAGTGAATTTAGAGTCACTAATTAACATTAATAAGTGCATTATTATGGACTGTGCCGAGAAAAAGCTGTAGTGCCCAGAGAAAAGCGGCTGGATTTGAACCAGAGTCCTAAAACAAAAACAACTATGCAACCACACAAACCCATTAGACGGTTCTGATGAGAAATTAGAAGTGTTTGTGTAGCCTTGATGTGGCACGCAGTCATGAAGCAGAGCAGAGCAGAAACTGTTTAAATGTTTACTGTATTTTTATTTTCCCCGACCTCCACAAACGAAGCTGGTCAGAATCCTCAAACCTCCTTCCAAAAGCTCTCAGGCAAAAAGTGGCAGACAATAATTAAGTCTAACATATTTCTATTTCTAAATAGAAATACACAGTTCCACACTTCTAATGTTCAAGACTATTTTTACACATATTTTAAGCCTGCTGTGATTTTGTCTCCTCAGGAAGTTTAATTTTTAATTTAGCTTTTCCTTAGACTTTTAAATACATTCACAAGAAAGCAATACATCTTTTACTTGAAGATAGTGTGCTTAATCGTATCCACGATTGTTTAACTTTTATCGTAAGCATTTAAGGGAAATGACTATTATGTCTTGCTGTGTACTTTGGACAGTCCAAATTATACAGACAATTTTATGCTTGTGTAAACATGAAAAGCTGAACAGATCTGACAGAAAGTTCTTGGAATGCTTGGCTTTCGAATTTAAAAAAAAATTGAAAACATGACAAAATAAATTAGAAGAACGTTTTCGATTTACAAGTTTGCACCCCGATTCCCTTTTTTTAAACTGGTGTACTTCGCTTGTTTATTCAACATCTCAGCATTTTTTCCTTAATTCAAGTCAGAAACATTTTTTTTTTCTGCTTATCGTGATGACGCCTTTCCCTTCTGCAGCACTGCCCAAGTGGGAAGGAAAATTTTACTGAGGTCTGAGAAAATAAAAGGAAAATCCCAGCTCAAACCAGTGACCAAGTCGTGGCACCTACCACAGGAGTCTCTCCTGTGATTGAGTGAGTACATGTGGTTCCCAGTGGGGTCAACCACTCAGGAACACAGCATGCGAGACGGATCTTGCTGCACCTTTTGATTAGCCGCCACAGTTGCTGGCCCAGCACACTGACATTTACTCCTCAGCTCGTAGTGTCATTGTGGTCACATTAGCTTGAGCCGTGGCTTAGAAGACTCTGATGAATGAGGGGAAAGCTGTTGGCAGAAACCAACAAGAACAAAAGTTTTTGCAAAAAAAAAACATAGGTAAAGACTGGTGTTAACATTTGTTTCTTTTGACCTTTTGAATGTAAAATACTAATTTCATTGGATGATTCCAGCTGCATAAGTAGAATGAACTTTTTCCTCTTCTATGTTGGATTTTAAAAAAATAGAAAGAAATAAAAAACTAAAAGTTAGTATTCAAAGAGGCATTAGCAAGTTTCACCAAGTTTTTTATGCATAGCTTAGCTGCCCCTACCCCACCAGCTGCTGTACACTGATTGAAAGAAGGTTGCTCCACTTCTTTGCCCACATTTGGGAAAAAAAAACAGCCATGGTGTGGAAACCGACTTATGTTTATGAGATTAACACAGTTCTTAACATCTGGTTAGCATTGGAAAACTATGAGCTAAATGTCTGTTTTTCAGCAGCTGACTGCATGTTGGCTAGCTGAGCAGTTAACCCAACCGGCTAACTAGCTTGTATCAGCTTTTCTCTCCCATTGTAGTGAAATGACAAAATATTTCTTTAAAGCATAAATAATGTAGTTCTGCAAAAGTGGCATTTTTACTCATGATTATCCCCCCATAAACTTCTTCATAATGGCCCATCGGAAGATCTGTACATACAAAAACCTCTTCATACATTTAAAACAAATCAATGATTAAAACAACTAAGGTGCTTTTCAGGTCATAGCTTTGCTATTAGGAATTACAATAATGTGATTCCAAACATTAACCAATTTGAGCCAGAGAAACAGATCTGCTTGTACCTCAGCATATCATCTTATTAGTCTGTGTTCACATTAAAAAAGTCCTTTAAGAGTCGTAAACTGAACATAAAACAATGGTCTGTGGATTTGAGGTGTGCCAATTCTTTAATTTTGTTGGACCTTCCTGAAAAAATACCAAGATATATGGTATTTTTATCTTCAAGAGAAGGAGTTTTTATTGTAACTCAAGGGTCAGGAAAGAAATGAGGGCTTGATAGGCTTCTGCACAACTGCTTTTCCTTTCCATGTGGTTATGAGGCATTTGACTGTTTTTACTCGTGTACTGATAAATCCTTACTTTAAATGTACAAAGGTTGTAATCATAAATTTACGTTTCAACCTTGCAAACTTTTGTCTTGAACATTTGAAAATAGGACACCGATACATGGCTCCCTTTCTATTTCTCTAAGTCTTCCTCTCCGTCCCCTGCAGCTACCTTCACCCCATTCTCCGTGAACTTTTTTCTGATTTATTAAGCTTAATTCTCCCGATGTGCGTCAGAGCCAGCCAGGAGTCTCGTGAGGCATTGCACACTTAAAGAGCGGTGCCTTGTGTCTGGACAGTGTCAGACTGTATCGCCCTCCTCCAACTCCTGACTCCTGTCCTACCCTCTGCTCTATTCGCCTCATTCGAGTGCAGCCACAAGATCACTAGAGCCACATACACCCTCACACACAATAAGCTGCGCTGATTGTGTGTGATCTCTCTTTTGCAGATCAAAATATTTCTGAGGAAATAAATCAAATCCTTTTTGCTTGGAAAGATCCTTGGATCTTTGGATTTTATGATGTTGCATGCTCAAAGTTCAATAAATTTTCTTTGGATTTTATGTGAGCAGTGCAAAATTGTGCAATAGGAATAAAAAAGGTTTTCATATTTTTCCCAAAGGTGACAGAAATTCTCCTTTAACTGGGCTTCACCTTAAAAACACATACATTCAAGATAAGAGAAAATAGGCAAAGACAATAAGTACTAATAAAACCTGCAATCATACAAAGCAACCAAATTAAAACAGTCGTAAAATGGGCAATATATCTTAAATAGGGTGATTGCATTAGGAACAAATGACTTATTATAAAGTCATTTGTTTCCTGGCTAGGGGAGCTTTCTAAAGCTGGAAGGGAATCTGACCGGTTTCCTGACCATTGTAGACATTGTATAACTCGAGGCAGTAACCAGTAATCTTGCTAGACTGGTTTACGATGGCGAGATGATAAAATTTTTTTTGCTTCATTGTGATGAAATTCTACCAGGTTGAGATATTCAGTATGAGAATGAAGTCAATCAATGGCCTGTAAACCAATTCCAGAACATTTTTATTAAACGTGGTCCACATGATGGGAAAAGAGAGGCAATTGACTATTTCTATGCCAAAGTACTTAATGGAGTTAACCTGCTCCACTGCCTGGCCTTGGGTGATCTAAGGCTTAAGAAAACTGTCTGATAATTTACCCTTACTTGTAAAGCACAATTCAGTAGTTTTGGTGACATTTAGAGCTAAAGCACCATCAATTAAACAAGTCTGAATAAAATCCATGCTCAGAAAATCACTTTTATAATGTACTTTTAAAAAAATCTTAAGAGTCTATATGGCTGGTAAGTTAAATTACTCTAAACTAAACCTAGTTATCCTTTTAACCTCTGTTCTAAGATGCACATGCTTCAACATAGTGTGATATGAGCTTGCTTTCTGATCCATCATTGCTATAACGAAATGTAGTTGCATTAGCTGAGGAGCTATGATCTATTTCAATTAGAGCAATAGTAAGCGTGTGTTAGCATATTTGCAATGGACTGTGAAATGGTCAAACGTTGGTTCTTCAGATGATTAAGAAGTTGATTGTCACATAAAAAACTAATTAGTTTTTAAACTAATCTGTTTTTAGTCTGAAGAGGTCATTGCCTCGGATCAAAGTTTCCCCTTTAAAAGTCTGATTCGATAATTAAAACTTGTTTTGTCTGTGTCCCTCATACAGTTTTGCTGTACTCAAACGCCCGTACCTTTATATCTGCAGCACTTCACTTTACATGTGTGTGTTTGCTGTCAGGACACATGGCTTCCAGCTGCTTGTTCTGCTGTGAATCATAGCAAAGGTTGAGTCTGCACTGATACAGCTGATAACCAGGCTTTCCGTGAGAAAGCGTCATAACAACAATCAGGGCCGTCTGAACACACCAGTCAGTATATTTATGTTATCTAGCAGTACATACAAAAGGAGCACACCTTATATTAAAACCCTTTTAGCACTCCCATCTGACTTGTTTTTTGTTCATTGAGCAATTTTTAGTTTTTTATACTACCTTTTTCTAAAATTTGACACTTCATTTATTATTAGTTAGAAACAGCAATTTTAATTTATTTTCTTTGATTTTTTTCTGATTAATCCTTCAGATTTTTTCACTGTACTATTCCAGACTGTACTATGTCTGGATTTTGACTTAACTAACTTTGAACTTTTTCTGTTTTTTTTTTTTTTCTTTTCTTTTCAGCAATGTTTTTGTAAATTTTTAGGATCTCTGCAATGATTGTGTTTCCTGATTCAGTTCCAGCTGTGAGACATATGGTGCTACATTAGCCTTACTTCTCTACAGAGAAACTCATGGTGACTAATTTCGGGATGGGTTGTAAGTAGTCTCGAACATATATTAAAGGTCCAAAAGTGAACGATAGAACAATACAGTAAAAAAAAAAAAAGGTTTATAAAAGAAGAAGTATTTTATATATTTTAAATTTTCTGATCTTTTTACATTATTACTCACCATCAGAAACAATATTAAACAACAAAAACAGAGACATTAGCGCCTTTTAATTTCATAAAAAGGCGCTAAAGTGTTTAATTTCTAATCTGAGTAAAATCATGTATTTTATGCCCAACAAAAAAAAAAAATTAATAGTTATTTAATTTTGAAATGTAATTTGTTGGGACCACTCTGTAAGGTTTTATTGTAAATTCAAATAGTAAATGTATTTAACCTTGAATCAAAAGATAAACCTCGCATGGAAAAGCATCTGAATTAATCAGTCGACTCTGCAAAGACCATCACAGCAGTGATGGTTAGAAAGAGATTGCACAAGTTTTGAATTCCATGAGAAATGTGCAAGAATGAAACCTTTGCTCTCTAAGAAAAACACAAAGGCCAGACTGAAGGTTGCATGTGAGAATGTAGAAAAAAGCATTATTTCTGGAATAATTTTCTGTAGATGAGTCTACAACTGGATTATTTAGACAACAGATTGAAGCAAATAGCAGTGGTGAAGCATGGAGGTGGATGTGTCATGCTTTGGGGATGCTTTGCTGAAGCAGAACCTTGTCAGCTCACCATTATAGGTAGAATCCATTATCTGTCATATCAGAGGGTGCTGGAGAAACATGTGAGAATATCTGTAAAAATATTAAAATTGAAATGGACAATACCTCCCAAAAATACCAGTGAACCCACCAAAGACTGGCAGAAAATTGAGAAGTGGAAATCATGGCCTACACACACACACGGAAACACACATAGCTGGGTTTGACTTGAGGTGAACATCCCGAAACATTCAGCCCTGGGGAAATTGGCATTTGGGTTCAGTATTTTCCACTTATAAACATTCTTTCTCGCTATAAAATGTAGTACTTCAAATCGTTTGCAAATGGCCTTATAAACCCTTCCTTCATGTTGGCAGCAGCAACAGTTGCTTCCCTGAGGTTATTGTTGTGTTGACACAAATTTGTGTTACAGATTGACTTTCGGATCTAGTGAAGTTCTGACACGAACTCACGGTCTGCGGTTGTGTTTTGGCCAAGTTACAGCCGAGTAAATGACAATGAATGGACCAGGTGGTTGTTTTCATTCTTGTCTCAGTAACATGGTAAAACTTAAAGATGGAGCCATGGTTCTGCTTGACTCTGCAGTCCATTTGCACGGATGACCCAAATGGTTATGGTGTTATGGTTTCTGAGTGTGAATTCTTCTCACAGGCAACCCTTTCATTAAAACAGCTTTCTCTCATCAATGATCTGACAAATGGCTCTTTTCTGACAACAAAGTCAGTAAACAGCAGCACTTAGTGAGCTCTCAAGAACATAATTTGTTATTGAGCACATGTGAGTCATCCTTTATTGTCATGCCTGTGTTTTGAGGCTTTACAGGAAACATAAGTGAGCCAGCCACCCCATCTGAAGTTTTAGAAGAAATCTGGTGTCTGCAACGCAAAGGTTTTCTGATGGCATGTTGAAGGACACACTCTGGAATCCAGTTTGGTTGCAAAATTATTCATACCTTTTGAACCTTCTACATATTTTGTAAAGTTTCAAACACAATCTTCAGTGTGCCTTTGGGTTAAATTTTGTGTGATAGACCAAAATAGCTACTATAAAAGGCCAGGCAAGGAGAGCATTTATTAGAGGTTCAATGAAGCTCATTAATGGAAAAGTGATAAGAAGAAAATCAATGTTAAAGGAATTCCACTTGTAGTTTGCCACAATCCTGAAAGGAGGAAAGAGTTGATGGGAAGATGGATGGAGATAAGTATAGATAAATTCTAAAAAAAAAAATCTTGTTAGAGATTACAAAAGATTACCTTCCAGCTAAATATTCAGCAAGACAACAATAGAATCAAGCTCTTGTAAGGAATCAAAATTATTTACAAAATTTCAGTTAACATTTTGGTATATTTTGTTTTTATAAAATTATGCTCTGTTTGTATCATCTCTCCTACTGATTCACACTTCCCCCCCTGAGGACAGCTCAACCCACATGTGATGTGTGGTCTTGCTTTGAAACGTCAGCATTTGCAAAAAGGCAATAAAGAGCAGAGGAGCAGTGGCCAAGCGTCACCCTGGCGAGTGTGAACTGACGCATGCACAGTTCAAAACAACCCGCAGTAGACCGCGCCAGTCGGACATGAAACAATCAAAACTGCAAAGGCATGAAATGAGGGAAGGATGAAATGACCAGCAAACGCAGCAGCAGTGCTTAGTAAACTAAAATGTCGAGACGCCTTTTTTTGTGTAGGAGCACTCTCGATTTTAACACACAAACAAGGATTAAAAAATACAACAAATCTGTTCAACCGTCTGAAATTTAAACATGGAAGAATCTTTTACAAAATGACACAGAAAGGGAAGGAATTTATTCAATATATTTGATATCTGACTAAAATGTGGTGAAATTTGTCAAGTATTTTATTTATATTTTTGTTATATTTGTGATATATGAATATTTTTTCTAAATAATTTTAAGTATTGATGAAGAGTTCAGTTTTTATAGAATTTGATATAGTATTCCACATTTGCATGAATGATTTCTTGGATGTTTTTAGTGGATGTTTAACAAGAAGGTGTTGTAGGAAAATATAAATGTTTTAAAATATAAATATCCATTTTTTTCCAAGTGCAACAGATTTGTTGATCTTCTATACTCTATGGCTTTAAGAAACAATGTTGATTCTAATATTTATTATATTAGAATAAAAAAGCTATTATTTTATGGCTTTAAAAATGTTGATTATAATTTTTTTCTGAAATCAAGAAGCTATTTAGAGGTAAAAAAGAGTTAGGCCTAAATTCAATGGAAAATCTGTCTCAAATTCATTCAATTCCTCACTGGGAACTAATTTGTAAAGAAAAATGTGCAAATCTTTCAGTTTCATCTTCTTGTAATTATCAGGATAAAGAGGCTGGAACACTAATGTCAGAAACACTTCGCAAATTTCTTCTATGAAAACATTGCATCATTTTCCCTTCACTTCCTAGTTATGCAATACGTTGTGTTAGTTTGGCAATAGTATTTGTGAGAAAGTGGAAAAACTACGAATACTTTTTTGCCTCTTATCTGCACTTTTCATACACTTCCATAATTTTTATGCAACATGCCCGAACAATCTGTTGGTCAGAAGAAAACTGGTAATGATTAATGAATGAGCAGATGTTTATGTGTTTGGTGTTTTGTTTTTTTCAGGCTTGACAGATGAAAAAGTGAAGGCCTACCTCTCGCTGCACCCGCAGATGCTGGACGAATTTGTGTTGGAGAGTGTGAGTGCTGAGACGTTGGACAGATGGCTGAAGAGGAAGACCAGCAGCAGGCCTGCAGGTACAGCCGTCCCACACACAGACCGACGCATGCAGAGACGCTGGCTGCAGCTCTCGGGATCACTGTAACATTCTGATTGGATCAGCAGATTTCACTCGGCTTCACTGACGCACAGTTGTAATTTCTGTAAAATTTTGCCTGGTTGGAGGTTTGCTCTTCTTGACTCTCAATCAGTCATTCAGGTAGCTTTTAGCAGACCCAAAGGTGGAGGCAGGTCCTTTTTAATATCCTGATCTTCTGCAGCTCAAACACCTCAACTTCACGCGCGTCTTTTTTTTTTAATTATGGGAGTTTGCAACACGCAGAAGACAGGGAGAGTGAGCGGGGCCTGTCGGGTCTTTACGGGTCATTAGATGTGTTTGAGCGGGCCGAATTGAGTTTGTGCCGCGCGTTCCACACACAGCCGACTGTTTCTCAGACCGACCACATCCATCAAGGGCCCACAGGGCTGGCACTCTGCCCAGTCGAGCTGCTGACGTCAGAGGCGACCTCCAGAGACATGCAGCCTACTGAAGGAGGCCCAGAGGAGGGGCGGGGACGGCGGCGGTGGTGAGGAGGCTGTGCTGGCTCGGGGCGTGGGCCCTGCTGAAGGAGGAAACTGGCATAGGACAGATTTGTCACATTTCGGAGCTGCCTTCGACATGAGGTATTCCATGTTTGTTGCTGCCATGTAGGGAGCCTGGTGTTTAGAGTCTGGGAATGTCTTTTTAATAGTTTCCTGTATGCGGTGTGAGTGCGTCTTTGGTTTGACTGATCCCAAACGGAGACGATCATGTTAGTAACACTCGCCGCTGCCAAGTTTTATGAACGCAGTCTAAACCTGTTCAAATCACACCGCTGAGTCACAAAAGATAGATTCACATGGTTTATCGGTTTAAGTATATATATTTATATAAATACATATACACACACTCTCTCAAATTACCAGAGATAAAATCCACCCATTGTTGAATCTTTTTCAGCTATTGATTTTTATTTATTTATGGGTTAGCAATAGAATTAAGAAATTGTGGTAAATTTATGCTGAGTTAGGTTTATGGTATGATTTTGTTTTCTTTATCAATCTATTGTCTAGTATTTCAGTTAATTTAAATAATTAAAACCACTAATGTTGCTCCAAAAATAATAAGCAAGAATTTTGTTTATTTATTTTAAATATCTGAATTTGATATTTGTTGCAAGTTGAAACACTTTTAATTAAAAAAAAAAAGCTTACAAGTATAAAGTACTAATTTCATTATGGTTATTTAATTTTAATGTACTTATTTTGGGGATAACCTCTTGAGATGTAGCATTTAATTTTTAAGGGAGTCCAAAATACAATAATGTTTTTGTTTCAGTACTTAAAATAGAAAACCGAAAGACTCAGTGAATTTAAAATATAATCAGACTGAACTAGAAAAAACAAAACAAATAGAGCTAACAAAGTGTCAAATAAATTGCAGTTATTTAATTTTGGCAGCAATAGTGAAGTTACATTCAAGTTTATTTAGGTAAATAGTGAGACATAGCAAAAACTTAAGTAAAAGTAATATAATTGTTTTAGTAAGAATGTAAGAACAAACAGCTCACTTACAAATGTCTGTGTTAATTATAGTTTTTTGAATGTTGTGAAAATCACAAACATGTATTTTGAATGTGGTCTTGGGCTTCTGCTAATAGCTTTCTTTTTTTAACTAATTTAATACAATTAATAGGTTAATATTTTTTTTTTTTTTTAAGTCATAGTGTGGATTCTAAAACATAAGAAATTTTGTTATATTAGTTTTTCTTATTTTGAACAATAAGCTCGTATATTTTCACAAAATGAAATCTGAACAGAAGTTTTCAGTTTTAAGTATGAGTCACACCTTCAGCTTGACAAAAACAGTCCCTGAAATTTATGTTTGCACAAAATAGGGAAGTCTTATTTTTTGGAATGGCAAATAGAGTTGGACTGTACAGAAAAAAACAAAAACCAAATCACAAGTGTAACAAAATATGATTGCAAAAACTGTTTAACATTTCCGTGTAGCTTAGAAGTAAGTTTGTCCATTCTCTATTATAAATTGTTAGAACAAGACGATGAAAAATTGATTCGGTCGCCTGCTCCAAGTCTGCACAACATGTGCAGACATGAAGTTATTCAATACGATGAATGTATGAAAGTTTCCATAAACAGTTATTAGGGGAAAATATGGCAAACAGATAACTTGTTGATTTCATACAGGAAATTCAGCAGCTTTGTCCTAAGTAGCATCATTAGTAGCATCTGGTGTTGTAAACTTCACCTGACTTGAACTGCGTCCAGAATTTAGATCACCTTTGGAGACCATGAAAAACTTTCAGAACATTTCTCATTTAGCAGTGAAGTGGACATTTTATCCTGCAGGTCTGTTGTTCAGACAGACTCAACCAATGAATGCAGCCGAACCGAACTGATGTGCAGCAGGCAAAGACTAAGACAAGTACCGCTACAGGTTCAGACACTGGGATTTAGAGGAAAACATTCAAAACTTTTGTTAAAAAGTTTAGAGAAATTAAAAAAAAAGATAAATTCATAAAAATAAATGCAACTGAAAATAGTGAAGATTTTTACTTGGTGCCATGAAATTAGTTAGTTGTATATAATTCACACCTTTGCATAATAGCTTGAGAAATGCTAGTTTTTCATTCCAGTTTTTTAAAATGTCCTATTCCCTACATGAAAGTTGAGAATTTTTATGTTGTGAGCAAGTTGTGCTAAAAGGAGTTGGCTTGTCAAAGAAGCTGTTCATGCTTAAAATACAATCTCAATGCTAAGCATGTTGAAGCATCACAGCTAAAGTCAACAAACACAGGCCACAGTTCTAAAGAAGTTTTTTTTTAAAAGGAAGTTACATGAATGATCCTGAACTACTTGAAAGCTGATCGGGCATAATAGCACTTTGATGGTTGAGTAAATAACAGATTCAAAACACAAATATATTTGTTGCTGAGCTCATATGTTTATTTATTCAATAATTAAATAAAGGCCTTTTGAATTTACATATTGTATATTTGTTGATATATAATGCAATTAATAGCAATTAATTAGATTAACTCTATTAAGAGTCTTAATCAAGTCCCACTGCTATATTTCACATATTCAGCATTTTTGATATCACAAAGTAGTAAGTACCAGACAGATATTCACTAATATGAATTCAGCACATACATAATACTTCTCTAGCATTCATGAAGAGGCAGGGGAACAACCAGGCAGGTGGTCACTCCATCCCAGGACAACAAAAGCCACACAGGACAGACAACCAGCCACACACTGCCATATCTAAATCTGTCATGTTTTTTCTTTCAGAATTATAATATGAAAAGATATAAGAGCTTTCCTCCCACAAGTGCTTGTTGCTTTCTAGTTCTCTGTATGAAGAGAACTAGATGGTGCCTTCACTGATCAGAAAAAGATTTTTTTAATTTTCATGCAGCTGGTCATTAGCTAGCAATGATCAGTGTGTAAACTTTTGTTCAACAGCTTATTTATTGCACTAAATTGCTCTTACTTAGTTCTTTTCTTGCTTTTACAACGACAAGATGTACCATTTTCATAGTAATTAGTTTATAGATGTAATCAGCCCATAGATGAGATGTGATTTATGTATGTAATCACATTATTTGGCCATATAAATACCATATATGTCTGTGTTTATTATTCAGGAAGAAGAGGGAAGTTTTGTACTAAATCAGAGTAGCAGCTCTAGGATTGCACCATCTGCTTGTCTCTGGGCTCTTCTCTACATCACAGCAGTAATATTACTCACTGTATTTCCTCTGTTAGACTATGATGAGCAGACCGCTCGGCTCCACTCTGAAGGGTCTCTGTAGCTTTCTCTCGTTGGCCATATCCACTCACATTACAAGTTACATCTAATCTTTGGTTCCTCAACAGCCTGAAAGGTCAGACCGATGACAGGAATATACGAACTTGCTTTTCTTTTGTTGTGCAGCCATGTTTAGTCCAGTCCATGATGACACGGATGGGGGAAAAACAAGATACATTCAATATCTTGTTTTATATGTTGTTTTTTTAGGCCAGGCCTTTTAGTGATTGATCTGATATTTTTATGCGTGTACCACCACCAGCAGCATAAGGAGGAGGAGGACTTGTCATCATGTGATCGTCACTGAGATAACCGCTGCTTCCTGGAAGCAATCCCTGCAGCCGGGCTTGTTCTCACTTATCATGTGACGGACAACATTGGATTACATAAATCAGTTTGTCTGAGCATGAACACACGAGTTGTGCGTGTGTGTGTGTGTGTGTTTTAGCATTTCTCACCTTATGAGGTCCAATTTTGCAACAAATACTACGTTGTGGGGACCCACTACCCAGGCTTTGTGCCTAATATGAAGAGCTGTTTTGGGGTCAGGATCAGGCTATAGAAATTAATAAAAAAATAAATAAACAGAAGTCAATGCAAAGTCCTTGTAAAGATAGATTATTGTATGTGTGTGTCTAGAAAGGTTATGTTACTGCCTGTAATTCAAGAAAAAGCCTCCACCTTTATGCACTTTTATGCAGCTGTCTTTATAACAAATTTAGCTTCTAATAATAGCAAAATTTCATCTGTTACTTTTTTTTCTTCTGGTCATTATACTTTTTTCATGAAAATGATTTTTACTTTTTAAAACACAACTTAAACATGTTATAAGAACATTATAGACCTCATAAGCACATTCCGCTTATGTGTCACTGGCTTTGTTTATGTTGCCTTTCGATGTATCGTGGGATAATTAATTGCTCCCAAACTCTCCATCCAGAAACTCCTCGGTACTGGACTGCAGCCTCACACACAGACACAAGCTCATAGAGGAAATATAACGCCTGTTTCTGTTCAACTTTAGTTCTGAAATTTCAGCTCATGAAGGTGGAGCTACTCAGTGAAATCTGGTTGATGTTCAACAATCTCAGTTTGAAAAATTTATTTTTATTGTTTTTGGATTCTGATTGTGAACTACGAAAAGATTACGTTTGAAATTGCAATACTTTATGTACATTTATAAAGTATCACTTATTTTTGTTTTTAAACTATTTTCTTGTTTATATAAAGCATGGATATTGGTTACTTTTATTAGAGCTTCAGCTAAACATAATTAAATTGATTTTATGTTCTGATTTTTGTTATAATTTTCTAAAGCAACAAATGGTTAACTGGCTGTTAAGGATGGGTAATGGAAAACTCTGAGGATAAGTGAATCACTGGGCTTGGGCTTTTTTTGTTTCAATACCAGAGGGAAAAAGCCTGGCTGAGCTTTTTAGCAGCTGATGCTGTTTCCTGAGTTGTATTTAGAGGCTGATCAGAAGCACACAAAGCTGGTTTTGTGTACCAGAAGCTCTCATCTCAGGGCTGTGATAACAGACCTGGCTCACCTACAGGGTTTTCCATCAGGAGGATGCAGCTTCAAGGGCTCAAATCACTTGCTCTCCGTGGAAATTTAGTGACCTAGTCAATTATTTTCTGCTTGTTTGCTCTAAACATCCTTTAATTATTCACTGGCTGTACACTTGTAGCAAGATGTTTAACAAAAGCCATGCAATAATGTCAATTAAACACTGTCTCAATTAATTTTGTTTGTCTTTTCAGGCTTTTACCTCAGTACCATAATTGAAAGCATTAATAATAGTATAATAGCCATATTGGTATCTAACGTCACATAAAACAAAGGCATCAGCTTTGGCTATGGCAGCATAGCAACCACCAGGTCAACCACGAGGTGCTGACCGCTGAGTCACTCCTGGTTAACCGTCCTGTGGGATGCTGTGGATCTGTGGCGGCGGATCAATAAAGCTCCCATTAAGCGCTGTGCACATTAGACCCAGCTGACTGAGAGGCTCGTTTTCCTGTGAAACATTAAAGACATGCATGGAGCTGTTCATATCCTCTGCGTGTGTCTATAGGTCATGTGTTACAACGTCTCATTATAGATCATTAACTCTGAGCTGATGCATCAGATGTGTGCTTTTATCCTTCAGCTCACATGTGACATCGATGTGAGGTATTTGCCCTAAAAACAGATAAAGAAAGTATTATTTTGTGCAACATATGAAGCTTTTGTGGAGATTTTTTATTTCTCTAAAAGGGCAGCAGTGTTGTGTAGAATTAAGTGTTTTGAGGTTTATATTATGTTATTCCCTCATCTAAAACATACCTGGAGTGTTGCTTTGATTATTTAATGCATTTTTGAGAAATTCTTGAATCTCCTCCAGACTAACTGCATCACCAATTAGTAAACATCTGGTGGGACTGTGAGTCTACTGAAATCAACATATACTACTTCTCAGGCCAATGCTCTTAACTATGGTCATTAACGACAAAAAGAGAATTGTTGTGATGACACGCTGAATGTGTAGTATCAGAAATAGCTAAAGCTTCTTAAAGAGACAGATTTCACTTTCAAAGTGTCAAATAAAGTTATGCTTTCTATATAGGCTACAACATTTAAAACAATTGAAGGTTACATAGTTACTTAATTGTGCTATAAAATGGCAGTTTTAAAGGAATTATTGAATAAGTTCTTTGAATTGAACATCTTTGTTGGTTAAATGTCAAAGGCGACCTCCATACTGGGTGCTGTGTAATAAATTTTAAACCAGTGTGACACAATACATATAAATCCTTTAACAAAAGTAATTCAAGTTCATGAGAAGTTTCAACAGTGCCATAAAGTTAGAAGAAGTGCACGTCCCACAGGTCTAGAGAGTTGCTACACAGACCTATTTGGTGTTCGCTGCCAACTCTGCTGCCAGGACATTTTCTAAGAAAGTGTCAGTGCTTTCTTTTTGTATTTACTGAAAGCAACGCCTCCATGCAAATATGGGATGGTATTAAACGACTGTTGCATAGCTTAGTGCTACAAATGATGACCTGCACATTCACCTGAGGCACGCTCCCTGAGGAATAGCGGCCCTGTTGGGATTAATTCACCAACATATCTGATGAAACAGAGATGTTGTTCTTGCTGAATAAGTTGAGCAAATTGTCGTTTTCTCCCACATTCATCTTAAGTGGGATAAGGTATGTAGACCTTTTGACCCACACCAAACAAAACCAACTACACACACTGAAGCCTTACCGGTTTCTAGGAAAAACATTGATTGGAAAAGCATGCTGATACTGTAGCCGCTGAAAAATGGGCATTGCTGTGCATGCAAACCTTAAGAAAACTTTTGGAAGTTGTCCAAGCAGCCACCTGCTTCTGCATAACAGCTCAAATTTAAAGGCCATCAGGTTTTATAGCTCTGAGGTTTCAAGGGACAAGAGGATTCTGTATATTGCTGTTGAGAAATGCGTACTGAGCAAGAACCACTTAGCTTTTTAAATGTGATGCTCCTGAAACAAGTTTTTATTCAAAATCTACTAGAAATTCAGAAGGGATCGTTATCATAAATATCAAACTACTCTGGATCTTTTAATGATTCATTTCAATATTTATTTTCCAGCATGGAATGATGTTAGAACACACTAACAGAAACAAGAATTGAGTGCAAAAGTTTCAATTAATGATACATTTTCTCTAACACAGGGTGACAATATGCCCTGTGTCGTCTGGTACAGGGCATATTCTCTGCATTGCTAAAACAAAAATGTCCTCTGATATTTTTGTTTAAGCTCAGTTGTCTCAATTTTGCTTTTAGTTGTATAAAGAGTGAGCCTTTCAAGATGGATGACATTCATGCAAGTACAAATATTGCTCTCAGCTGCCATTAATAACACTTATATATATATATATATATATATATATATATATATATATATATATATATATATATATTAAATAATTTCAATCTTAGTATGTGTTTATTATATACACAGCATGCATCAGTTTACTAACACAGTTTAGTTTCTACTGTAATTTATCAGCTTCCAGTCTCTCTCCAGTCACTAGTTTGGTCAGATTTAGTCTTCAAAGGCATCTGTGTGTGAAATATCTAGACTTCTAGAAGTCAGAAAAGGTCGTGTCTAAAAGAAACGCTCCCCTTTATAAAGGGATTTGAAGTCTTTTTCAAGTGCTGCTTTCAGTCCTCTGATTGACGTCACGCCTGGCCAGGGGTTCACTCTAAAATAAGTCTCATGGCTAAGTTAGGAAACTCATAGCATACTGGAGGAATGTTTAAAACAACAAACAATGTGGCTGGCTGTAAAAGCCCTCTTCACATCTTCATAGGGATTTGTTTCACCAACTCTGGTCAGAACTTTAGCTTGTATTTCTAAAACGTGTAAACCTTTGTGCATGGTATTTTTCAAATGAAATATGATCAAAGGGGTCTCAATAGTTACTGGTCTGGTGTGCTGTTGACCCTGATTTGATGAAGAGCCCCTGGAGCCGTATGTTTGATTTTCATCCCACGTAGCTCTCCAAGACTCCATGTCAGAAACTTTTAGGAATGGCTGAAACTTTTGTTATTGTCACTGAAAGTATTTTCATCCAATTTCAACAGCTGGAAATCACAAGAATAAATTTCACATGAAGTGAGAAAGTTTTACAGTTCATATTTTTCTTACTTTAGAGTCATTCCTTCATAAGTTGTTCAGAAAGTGTTTTAGAGCTGTTAATGAAGTGAAAGTGCATACTAGGTTCAGTTTGGGCGATATTACCATATTAGCTTTGAAGGAACATATAAACAATATGACATAATTTTAGCATCTACATGGAGTGTGATTTAATCTGACCTAAAAAGTTTGGGTTTCCCCTGATTTCACACTAATACTCATCGTGGAAAAGCTGTGAAGGAAAGACTACAATGGCCGCTGCAGCTTGGTGTCTGTGAAGTGTCACCTTGTCAGTCAAAGTTCATCTCCACCCACACAAAAGCTGTGTGGGTGAGCATGAAACAGTAGTCTTTGAGAAATGGCTTTAAAGTAAATCACCTAGTTTCTGAAGCATTATTGGCTTGAATTGTGAAAAACAACAAAAAAGGAGCTGAATTATCAATGAGTCATATCAAAATTGAGAGACAATGAGCTAACTAATACCTTTTAAATACATGTTCCAGGAGACTAAGAATTGAGTTTATTGAATACCTCCTGAGTATGTGAGCCAAGGTATATTGTATATATTTCAGGCGAATTGTTTAACAGAACATGTGTGCTTATTATTTTTTCTTAACATTTTTTGGAATTTGTGACATTTACAGTTTTACATAGATTGTAAATGATTCAGTTTATATCATTTATATTTTATTAGTTTCTTTCAAATTTGTACATTGACCATATTATTTTCCCTTGTTTGTTTTGTTACAAACAAAAAAAAAACAACTCTAAGGCTTTAGAAATACATTTTAGCTTTTTTTTTTCTTTTTCAAAATGTGCATTATTGATGACATTTATAATTTCACTTCATGACTTTACCAAACTTTTAACCCCCAATATGTCAGTTTTAACAATAAAAGTACCGTATTTATTTTTAGAAAAACAAAAACAAATAATTTCTCATTTTTGTTCATTTTGTAGATTTTTTTTCCTGTAGCATATATTAAAATTTTTAAAAATTAAAAATTGACCCCAAAACTAATTGTTTTAATAATTGTTTAAAAAAAGTTAAAAATGCGTGATCAGCTGATTGCGAATGTGAAACATTCTCAAATTTTACAAAATCACCTTCATACAGTAAATTAAACTGATGAAGTCATAGCTTTACCTCCATTGGCAGAGAGACAAGATGACGAACATGGCTTGTGTAGTTACACAGTTCATGAAATATGTGACAAAATCTGGTTGGATATATTTTTTGTTGGATTGCAACCCCACACTTTTTTGTTTTGCTCAAAATGTTTCAATCCAACTACTGTTGGGAGGACCACATATGCTTTTGCTTATTTACAGCTTGTGCTGTCAGCTCACTGCAATCTATCATTGTGCTAATTTGCAGAAAAGCACACACCCAGATTTCAAATAGTCAAGGCAGATGAATGTTCAGATTTTAATTCAGGAAACAGCTTGAACTGATAGAATTTTGGTTAGGATAAACATTTATTAGGATTATTAGATGAAACTATAAGAAACTGGCAGCTATGATACAACTGTACATGAGATAAGACCCAAATGGCATACGTTAATAATTCTGTTGAAGGATGCTTGTTTTGAGCATTGAGATGTAGTGGGTTTTACATTAAGTACAACAGTAGGAGCAATCCCTGCCTGGAAAATAAGAGAAAACTATTTCATAGAGTAGTCAAGCGAACAGCTGCTCAGAGGAAATTCTAATCAAAAGCAAATTTCTAACATCTAAAACAAAATGTTCTGGTAGTTTAAGGTGATTATTGCGTTTCGCTACACAGATGGCTAATACTAGTGATTTAAATGACTACATTCTGCAAAATGGTGTGAGCTGTTTTGAAGTTTTGGTTCAAACATCTTGGAAATTTAAGTTAGTCTTAGTTTAAATGACAGAAATTCACTTTAGGACACCAACCTGCATGTTTATGGGCACTTCTGGCAAAAATGTGCAAAAAGGCAGAAACTTTTATAGCCATTTACTACAATGGCTACAAAATTGTCTGTTTTTTGTCTCTCCCATTTTGAAGAGCGGTTAAGAAACATGGGCCTCACAGAAAGCTCAAAAGTTGTTAATAAAGTTGTTATTAATAAAAGAAAAACTATATTTGTAGATTGTGTTTTGGTTGCTGCTGTTTTTCGGAAACATTGCCAATTGTTTGAAAATTTGCAGAAAATGTATGTGACAGCAAATTATAGTCAAATAACTGTTGGTACATTTTATTTTGGTTGATTTCTACATAAATTACACCGTTTAAACACATAAAAGATAAATAAATCACATGATTAAGTAACATATTGAAACACTCAGCTTGTTACCATTTTTTTTTTTTTTTGTCTTTACAGATGGCACATCGACTAAAGAAGTCAGCAGGGTAAGTTTTTCTGTTACACCTAAACCTAATTTACTTATTAAATTAAGTGATTACATCCAGGACTTGTGTCCTGGATGTATATTCAGAAAAAGGGCAGCTAACTTCTCTGTAGACCCCACACATGCTGGACACAAACTGTTAAACTTTTATCTTCAGGTTGGTGCTACAGAGTGCTATTTGCAAAAACCAGACCCCACAGAGACAGTTTGTTCCCCCAGGCTCCCTCTCTGATGAACACAATGAACACCTTATAGCCTCAGCAGTCAGCTACTCTGCTGTGAAACAAAATGAGCAGATTACACTTTCTCTTTTCTTCGTATATATAAGAAATGGCTGTACATACTGTTCTTTTTATCCTTTATTTTATTCCTTTATCTATTTATACTTAGTGTCTGTACGCAGTGAGCACTTCAAACCAACATCAAATTCCTTGTTTGTGAACACAATCATGTGTGTTAGAATTAGCTGATTCTAATTTTGATTAATAAGCATCTCTCTGGCCTGTCAGGTGTTTGCTAATGTTTTCTAATAAACTGCTGAGACCTTTAAAGAACAGATAGATTTTTATATTATTTGCTGTGTTTTATTTAGAGGTAGAAGAGTAAAGGATTTAAAGACTAATGCAGACCACACTTTTCAGATCTTCTATTGTTCAGCATGTCGTAGTTAATGTAATTGAAACATCTTCAAACAAATGTACCGTTGCCCGAACAGTTTTGCAGTCAGCCCAGTGCTTTCTTCTATTATCTACGGGATGGCACTGATTTACTGTATGATGCTAATTATTAAGCATTTCTAATATGCATTTTTATTATAACTAATTAGCCATAAAGAAATTGGAAAAAAAAAACTCTCCTCCGTGTCACACCTAAACTCGCACCTTTTCCCGGTCACTACCGGGGATCTGAGCCATCCACCTCTGTAGAATAAACTTATGACACAGGAAAATAAATGAGGTCCCCTCAACCCCTTAGTGCGTCATCCATACGTCTGCACAAACAGGATGTGGGAGGGCAGAAAGCGTCCCATTGGGGATGCTTTCTAGTGCACCACTCTCCCTGCTGTCCTGTCCTCACCCTCTCTGCAGGCGCAGAAATAGACATCTCTTTGGCCTCGTAAAAAGGGCTGGAGGTTTGTCTTTTTGCACAGTGACGATTTTAAAGCTGAGGCTCTGCAGCAGGGCTTGTTGGGACTCCAGTCAGAACTGTGGGTGTTATGACCTTCTCTGGAGCCGCTGGGGATCTCTAAGCTAAAACGCAGTAGTGAGAGGGAATGTCATCGAGTCGTGGAGGAGAATATTTTGGTCAATGGCAAAAAGATAAGGTTCTTTCTCTCAGTTAAAAAGAAAAGTAGCTTCCTTTTCTATGATGTGTATAAATCAATATGTGCCACAAAGTGCAAGTTGTTTCCATTTTTCTAATGTTTTTTGTTGTGTCCAGCAGTACCAGGACACAAACATGCAGGGTGTGGTGTATGAACTGAACAGCTTCATGGAGCAGCGGCTGGACACTGGAGGAGACAACAAACTTCTGCTCTATGAGTTGTCCAACATAATCAAAACAGGTAAAAGCATATAAATACATACTAAATCTTACTACACAAATGCTACAACAAAATGTCACAGAGAATAGCTAGATTTTTTTTTTCTGACGGAAAATAATCAGCGTGTTTATGACAAATTCCTGGGTAAACATCTCTCAATGAACTTGGGGTCAAACACTCAGAATACCACAGGGGGATTTTTATGATTAAAAATAACTCTGAAGAAGCCATTAAAGTCCATATTTCATATTTTTCTTAACATCTTTTTCTTTTTAGTTGTGTTCAGACTTGTAAAACATGATGCTTACATTTATTTCCTCCTCCAGAGGCAATAAATATTTAGCTTTAAGGAAAGAAACCAGCATTATATGGAACATGAAGTCTGGGCATCAGTGCCTAAACATGATGGCCACCCAAGATGACAATAGTGATCGCCAAGTTCCAGCTGGAAAGTAAGCTAAAAAGGCAAAGATTTATACGTCGACTTGTTCAGTGAGACGGAGGAAGAGAAATGATGTCTGGGAGCAGTAGCAATGAGATCTAGCTGTCCAGCGCCCTCAAAAGAGATTTAAAGACTTCCTATGACAAGTCCAGTCTGCCTTTAACTTGACATAGTAACCACTTCGGACAAAAGTTGAGATAGAAAAACAAAAATTCAGGCAGCATTTGGGTAGTTTCTGCTGCAGAGGTGACCTGCATTCTTACTCAAAGGCAAAAATGCAGGTCATCTCTGCGTTGTGTAAAATATGATGAAATATGCTTTTTAAGATTAAAGTCAGATAACATCTATTATGTGAGGTAAACAAGAGCCACATGTCTGCCTAAAAAAAAATTGACAGATTCACTGTTCTATTTGCTGTGCCAGATCATAACTGTGGTGTTAACTAGATGATTGAAAACCTAAAGTACATGTGGAAGAAGACAAAAATAGCTTGGTCAGTGGCTGAGATATGTGCAGGGTAAACCACTTTATCCCCAACAGAGAGAAACTTACATACAATAGTGATTAAATATTTCCGAGTGAACTAAATATGCTAGTTCACCCGAAGCAATCACTCATTAACTTCCTGATAATCTGAGTATTGTGTGCTTCAGCTGCCTCTCTGATGTCACATTGTATGATAACATGACCTATATCTGAGTGTGAAATGGGACTGGAGCGTAGGACTGGGAATGAGATGAACTGGACGGCAGTGAAAGCCTCGGTCAGAGTACACTTGTTGCTATGTGGGCCATTGTTAGACGATTTGATTGCAGCTGCCTCCTTGTTATGCTTTTTGTCTTCGCCTGTCCTTAATCGATTGGAGAAAATGTCTGAGAATCAAACTGCTGAAGAAAGCTGCATCTAAGCACATGTATGTCTTCTCTCTGCAGCAACAAAAGCTGATAGTTTTGCACTTTATTTCTTGGGAGAATGCAACAATGTGAGTTGATTGAATTTATTCATTAAAGTTACCTTTTCTTTCTCTGTGTGTTTCTCATCATCTGCTGTTACTTTTCCTTTTTTTTAACAGAGTTTATGTTTATACACTCCAAGGGGGGCCAAGGATGGCCGTCCAAGCCTAGTCCCGTCTGGCCCCATCTCATACGGGACAACCATTGCCGCTTACGTTGCCAAGACTCGCAAAACACTGCTAGTGGAGGACATCATAGGGGTACGACAGCTCTCTTTAACCCAGAATGAGGTCACACTAATAAGAATTTGACAGTATTGATAGTTTAGTCGCTGAACTGTTTGCAGAATCTTACAAATACGCTTTTATGTATTTTGTCACATTATAAGAAAAAACTTCAATACACTTTGCAGAGATTTTATGTCACAGACCAAAATAAAGTAGTGCAAAATTGTGAAGTGGGTTGAAATTTTAAAGTTTTTTTTTTTTCCGAATGCACCATAAAGACCATAGAGCACAGAGGTGAGCACTAAGAGTTTGAAACTTCTTCAAGTTATTTAATCAGAGAAGAAACCAAGAAGCTGCAGACATTAATAGATTAATTATAGGAATCTTTGAATGTGATTGCCATTAGTCATGCACTCTACAAATCTGAGTGGAAAGAAGATGTTTGTTGTTGAAAAACCATGTAGTTCTGCGCATCAGATGACATCAACATTTTAACAGTTTGATAAAACCAACAATTCACATCACCCTGAAAAAATACAGTCTCCACTGTAAAACATGGTGATGGCAGCATCATGTTGATTTCCTTTAGCAGGTGCAGAGAAACTGGTCAGAGTAGAGAGGGAGTTGGATGTGACTAAAAAACAAGGAAATCCTGGAAGAAAACCTGTTGGAGGCATGGTTTAGATCAAATTCAGTCCCAAATCCATCTGAGAATCAATGACAAGATTTAAAAATAGGGCTTTGTAAACGTTCTTCATGCAGCCTGACTGCGCTTTGGCTGGTTTTGCAAAGATGGAGGGTAAATTTTTCCATTTCCAAGCTGCTGAGGGATTGAATAAAAATGCATGAATGAATTTTCTTCTTCTTCAAAATGACAAAATTTGTAAAAAAAAAACATTTTATAGGTTATGAATATTTTTGCACCATAAGCAGAAAACATGATGTCTATATTTCCTTTCATTGTGACTGCCAGGCTAATTTGCCTGTTTTGATTAGAGAACAGAATTTGACAAACCAGGGACTTTCAGGGACTGAACAGGAAAATTTCTAAAACAGATTCCAGAAGAAAATATCAACAGAGATCTTCTGTGACGGAAAATCCTCCAGTCTAAACAAATCTCAGTAAACAAGTCAATCAAACAACCCAAACAGTTGAATGTACAATGCAAGTCACATTTTTGTGCATGGCTGTAGGCTGTTGTAACACACATGCAGTTTAGTTGGGTAGAAGTTTGGATTGGTCTCTCTGTATTTGCAGGACGAGCGATTTCCGGACGGCACAGGGCAGGACTCAGGGATCCATGTTCACTCTGTCCTGTGTCTCCCCGTCCTCACTGCCATTGGGGACCTCATCGCCATCCTGGAGCTGCATCGGCACTGGGGCAGGGAGCCTTTCAACCTAAGACACCAAGAGGTCAGCCCAAATCAGAACAAGGACACCTGCAACTTTTTAAATAAGGCTCAAGCAGGATGACTTGAAATGTGCCCAAGATCCTGGTAGAAAAGGGCTGAAGCCGAGAGCAACATAGAGACGCTGCACTGCTTTAAATACTGACAGCTTTCACTAGATGTCTATTGCAAATATTTAGAACTTTTTGAGGTAATTACACTGCTGTATTGCGTTTTACTGAATGACAGCAGCTGTAACTTTTAATATCCAAGCTGTTGCTGCTAGTTTTAAGCTGTTGCTGCTAGATTTTTAGAAAGTAAAAATATTTTTTTACGATAAGAAAATATAAGTTGAGTGCATTTTTGCAACACCATGTGCAGCAATCACATTGGAGGCAAATAGCTACTGAAAATAATTTTTGACAGAACTTATTACTGATTAAACAAATCAGATGTTATTTGTATTTTTCTTTTTTTTCTTTTGTTATTTCACTTGTTTTTTAACTGGGACAAAAGAGTTATTATTGCTACAAACTCTTAATATGCAGGACAATAAGTTTAAAAATTCCAACAAAGTTTTAGTTTGTTTGTAATTAGTTGAAAAATAATTTTTAAAAAATTATATATATTAAGATATATTAAGATATATTAAGATCTTATACCCATGCAAGCTAGATTAAGCTGCTCGTGTTTGATTTGACTTCTTGCCACTTCATAATGTTGGTTTTATGGCTCTCATATTGAAGCAGAGTCTCATTTACACCACATCCTGAAGGGAGTACCTTTTTCCACTACCTTTGCAGCTGCACAGGTTGCATGCAGTTTGTTTGTTTTTTCCAAATAAATCTGCGAAACATTAAAGCTATGTAAGCAGAAACCAGAACAGCAAGCATGTGATGCTTTTCTGTAGGATTTTAGCTGAGTATGCAGAGCTGCACTGAATTTGTGAGAGAACTAGCTTGACTGTGACTGTTTTTAAAATGTCAAAATTTGTCTATATGGCTTGAATTTATTGATTTTCTGTCTCCAGAACTTTAAAACTAAGTTTACCTCTTTTTTTTGCAGGTTGCAACAGCAAATTTAGCTTGGGCATCTGTTGCCATTCATCAAGTACAGGTAGGCATGCCTGCATACAGACCTGATCTGAATTTGAGCTTGCTCCCTCTAACAGATGTGCTGCAGTTCTCCTCCTGAGCCTCTGGCAACAAGGTGTACCCTACCGTTTATTATGCTTTTGGATGACATTGTTTGTTCTGGTTCTGCACTGGGGAAATCCACTGTGTACAGGAACCGGGTTGTCAGTATGCCCAGTCCAATCAACAAGACCATGCGTTCAACAAATATCTCCCCTGAGACGTCATTATGTTTTATGAAAAAGATAACATAGTACCCCAGAGGAACGGTGTCCCACTGCAGCTCTGGCCACAGTGGACCTCTGAGCCTCGGTTAGCGCTGAAGCGCTGAAGCGCTGCTTGCCGCTGACACACTCCGTTGTTACAGACATGAGTAGATGGCCCGCGAGCCTGTTTGTAGACAGTGAGCCACTTCGCTTACAGAACATGCTGGATGTGTTTTGAGAAAAGAAAAGAAAAAGTTCTTCATACATTTGTGTGTCTGATCCTGACCTATTTTTCTTTATTAGATGTGCAGAGGCCTTGCCAAACAGACTGAGCTTAATGACTTCCTACTAGATGTGTCAAAGTAAGAGCTGCACTGAGATCTGCTTTTGTAACTCTCAATGAAAGCTGCTGAAAAGCTGTGAAGTTTGTTTTTACACCATGATCCTAAACTTTGGAAATTGTGTGGCAGCGATTTAACTGCATTCACGACAACACAAGTCCTAAATAAACATTGTGTTCATGTAGTAGGAATAATAATTATATTTTAACAAGCTTATAGTGCACTGCAAACATATTAATACTCCTGAAACCTTTCCACATTTTTTTTACATTACAGCCACAAACTTGAACATGATGTGTATATTTGGTGGATTTTTATGTGACAGGCCAACACAAAGTCAACCATGATGGCAAAAAATAATTTAGTCTTTGCTTAAAATAAAAAATCTGGCTGGTATGCATTTGTTTTTTGTACAAATACATCAATCTTGTGTTGGTGTGTCACATAAAATCCTAATAAAAAGCTCTGAAATTTGTGGCTACAACACAACAAATGTGGATTAGCTTAAGGAGAATTGTAGCATTTACAATTTTAATGTGAAAGTCAGCAGAGCTTTCTGTTAGTTAAAACATCTCAATGTGTTGTTTTCTTTTTGCACAGAACATACTTTGATAACATTGTGGCAATAGATTCTCTACTTGAACATATTATGGTGAGTCTGACTTATGTTTCTATACAGCTACATTAGAAAAATTGACTCTGTAAAAATATTTATAACTAATAAAATATGATTATTTTGAGGGGAGTCCTTCCTCTAACGCCTCATCTGGCTAAAATGTTTTGCTTTGGTGTCATCAGATCGAAACTGTAAAACGATCAGCTTTGAATAACCAGTTTGTTTAATTTCTGCCAACAATGATTAAACCAGTGGTACATTAGTCACTAAAACTAAACTGATGGTTCCTTGTTGGTTTAACCATCTATAAAATGATGTGCCCCTTCTTTTGCTTTACAGATATATGCAAAAAACCTGGTGAATGCAGACAGATGTGCGCTCTTCCAGGTAGATCACAGCAACAAAGAACTGTACTCTGACCTGTTCGACATCGGGGAGGAGAAGGAAGGCAAACCTGTGTTTAGGAAAACAAAAGAAATAAGGTTTATAACCTCTTCATTCTATACTCTAACTCTGAAGTGGTTTTCAGATTTGTATGTTTATGTTTTAGATATTATGTCGAAAGACAGATTCCTGAACTTAAGTAACTAATGTATTGTGGTAAAAGCAAGTGAGAAGAAAGTCACTTTATAAATATTAACATCACAACCACAAAGATTAATGTGTTCGTGGAGTGATTGTGTCATTTATCAACACACTGCAAAAACACAAAATCTTACTAAGCATTTTTCTCATATTATAAATTATAACAAGTTCCACTTGTTCCACTAGCAGATTATTTCACTTATAACAAGTATTTTTTCCATCAGGAATTATTGATAAATTAATTATTGACTTAAAACAACTCCTATGTCTTGTTGAAAGTAACTTACATGTAAGTTTTGAGTTATTTCAAGTGTGGTAAGATATTTACACTAGAAACTAGGCCAAAAACACCAGACAAGGTTTTGTGTTTTTGCAGTGTTGTAAAAAGATTAACATCACAACCACAAACTTGTTAAACTGTTAAAACATCACAAGTACTTTTGGGGTGATTAATGGTCTAGTCAAAATTTAAATATTAAATCCACCCTTTCCTTTTCCTCTTTACATTTATCCAGTATATTTGTGTTGCTATGTCACATAAAATCTAAAATATATAAAATATATTGAATATATCAATACTTCAAGGAACAGCATTCAGATAATACCTGACTTTACTGTAGAATATTATCATATTTGTTCATATATAGCTCTTTAACATAATGTTTATAAAATAAATGCTTCCTCTCTCCTATATTTCGCGTCGCTGCAGGTTTTCCATAGACAAAGGAATAGCTGGCCAAGTAGCTCGGACAGGGGAAGTCTTAAATATCCCAGATGCCTATGCAGACCCACGGTTCAACCGGTAAATCACTGCTCTCTTTATCGTCCCATTGTTTAAATATCATTAAGTTATTATTGTATTCTAACTAGTTGGAATGTGTTAGAATCACAAACAAAACCCACTTGTCTAAACCTGTAAGCAACATGAAGTTAAAGGTCAAACTGATGCCTTCTCTCTGTGCATGTGCTCTCTGATAGAGAGGTAGACCTCAAAACTGGCTACACCACGCGGAACATCCTGTGCATGCCCATTGTGAGCAGGGGGACCGTTATCGGTGTGGTGCAGATGGTGAACAAGCTAAGCGGAAGTGCCTTCACTAAAACCGATGAGAACAACTTTAAGATGTTTGCTGTCTTTTGTGCTCTGGCCTTACACTGTGCAAATGTGAGTATCCCACACGAGCTTAAATGTTTTTTGATGGAATACCTAAAAATCTCCCATAGGGGTGGGAGATATTGACTTAAGGTTTTATGGCAATATTTTGTGGTACTATTGTGATAACGCTACAAATTATGGTAAAAAAAAAAAAAAACTAGACTTCTTTTTGTAGCAAACTTGAAAAATATTCCCTTTTGAAACAGGCTTCTTCAGGATGCCACATAGTTAAAAAGTGAGATTTATATCACTAAACTGTATACAGCAACTTTATTTAATCATATTTTTAAATGTACTGATTGCCCACCATTTGTTTAACAATAGTGGGGAAAATAGTAAATAGTTTCTGATAATTCTGCTAGTTTTGTTTTTTCTTTAACGTCATTAATTGAAATTTATTGTGATGATGATAAAAGAAAATTCTTATCATGCTAAGAAATTTTTCACAATAAATGACAAACGGTACAATAATCTGACAGTCCAGATCGGTGGTTATTGTCAGCTGACCCTCAGCGTTCTCCACTCTTCATGTTTGTTGCAGCTTACGTGCTACTGTGTAATTGTAATTTCCCTCCAAATCAAGACTGCAGTTTCTATTTGTAGTGCCCATTACCTCAAAATATGAATAAAAACTGACAATTATCTCTTTCATGAATAACACTAAGCTTCCAGCTCTTGCATTGTGTGGTCTGTCTGTCAAATCGTCTGCTCACCGCGGGACCTGAGTCACTGTCAGCTCTATGCGACATGCTTACGCACGGAACGGCGTCACAAAGTCGGTTTTAAAATTGATGCGGGATGTTAATATTTTAAGACGAGCGCTCTCTTGCATCCGTCCAGTGACAGGATTTATGTTTGGCCGTGATTTATGCCCCACGTCTCTAGGAAACGTAACTTTGGCCGGCTCCTGATTCGCAGTGATTTACACGCGGCCCGGGCGCCTGTACCTGGTCGCTTCCACCGCCATTTGTCTGCATGGGGGACAGGGACACAAACCAGATGTGAAGGGAGGCTGGGGAAAAAGCCCTCTTTTAGTGAAATTACAGCAGTGACGCATGAAGAGTTTCACATCATGCTCAGGGTTTCTGTGTCATTTACTGCTCTCGAGTGTTCAGCGTGTGTGTTGACATTTTAAAGAGCGATTCCCGCTCTGCGGTCTCGCCGCTGTCTCTTTGCAGATGTACCACAGGATCCGGCACTCTGAATGCATCTACAGAGTGACGATGGAAAAGCTGTCCTATCACAGCATCTGCACGTCAGAAGAGTGGAAGACCCTCAGCCAGCTCAACCTTCCTGAACCCATTTACAAAGAAATTGAAACGTGAGTGAATAAAAGTATTCACACCCTTCAAACCTTAAGGAGTGTATTCATGTTGCAACCACACTTTTTGCTGTGTTTGACTTTGAGCTTATGGGATGTAAAATCAAGTAGAGAGTTATTGTGAAATGGAAGGGAAAGGATTTCAAATATTTTTACTGATAAATATCTGAAAAGGGTGGCAAGAAATGGAAATATTTGCAAACAGCTCAAGTTTGGTCAGATTGAATGTGAACGGAAATGTTCAACTCTTGCCAGATTGTTAACCATTTTATTGAGGTTTTCTTCTAGTATTGCCCTGCATTTATTTCTATCTGACACCCTCATAGCAAGATGCTGCCACCACCGTATTTCACAATGTAGCACAATTCCCTGCAGGTTCCCCAGAAGACCTGTTAAGTGTTTCTTTGATTAATAGTCTTCTTGGTCCAGCATGTCAGTTTAGATCAGCACTTTTCAACCTTTATACCAATTATTCTGCCTAATTAAGACTCAATTAGAGCCACAAATGTTTTTGGAAAAAAAATATAACAATTTTTAAAAATGTCTACTGTAGGAAATGTATTATTTTTAAAGAACAACAACTTTACTTCTGTTTTTATGCTTTAAAATAAAGATAAGAAGATTGATATATTCTACAGGAAATTATTTGTAGAAACAAAATGCACAAAAGCAAGCATGTAGTTTTGAACCTAAGTACAAAAAAATGGTTCTAAAAAATATTGATGGTACTTTCAGTGTCATTCTCCACTGCAATTGTTCCATGAAGAAAAGTGTCAAAACATGCATTTTTTAAATTATATCAATATTCATTTTTATTCATTTCATTTTTAATGAAAGTTATTAAGAACCATCATTGAAAGAGTCATTTGCAGCTCCAGAGTTGAATGTCGCAGAGTCCTATTTTAAATGGACGACCAAGTAGAAAACAAAGAAATATTGTACTTGGCTCTTCACATTTTCAGATAACAGCTGAACAGCTGAACGTCTAGAAGCATTGCACTGTATTTTTTTCAGGGGCGTCGGAGTGAGGGGGGCTGAGGAGAACTGCATGCTACACTTTTCAGATTTTTATTACTTCTGCTTCATAATTTTTGGCAACTATCATATGAATCCCCAGTACCATACATTAAAGTTTGCGGTTGAAATGTGAAAGTGTGAAAAAGAAATATTTTGCAAAGCCCTGGATGAAATCCTGATTCTGTGTGTAAGCCAGATGTTTGTGAACAAAATGATGAGCGTTTACATGCTGATCATGTTACGTCTTTCTCCAGGTTCCAGTTTGACATCAGCCCCTTTGAGGAGATTTGGCCGGCCGTCTTCATCTACATGGTTCACAGCTCCTGTGGAAAGTCCAGGTAACGCCACAGACGCAGGAAATTATTTGTAGAAACAAAATGTCTCTAATTCTCTCTGTAATCTTTCCTTTTTTATTTTCTGCATGTGTTCAGCTTTGAGCTGGAGAAGCTCTGCAGATTCACCATGTCAGTACGGAAAAACTACCGCCGTGTGCCCTACCACAACTGGAAGCACGCGGTCACAGTGGCACACTGCATGTTCGCCATCCTGCAGAAAACCACCGGGATCTTCACAGAGCTAGAGGTTTGTGTCACGCTTGGCTTATTTAAAAAAAGCGGCAATAATTAAGATTAATTCTCAATTTTAGCCGCTTTTGTTTCTTGCTAATGAGCCTCCTTCCTTTGCAGAAGAAGGGTTTGTTGGTAGCCTGTCTGTGTCACGATCTGGACCACCGAGGTTACAGCAACACATACCTGCAGAAGTTTGACCATCCACTGGCTGCTCTGTACTCCACCTCTACCATGGAGCAGCACCACTTCTCCCAGACTGTCTCCATCCTGCAGGTAGAGCTCCTTTACGATACATTCGGCGCACTGTAAACAAGATCTCAGTTTATTATAATCAGAATTTATATGAAATTATTTTGACTGAAACAATTAATCAGATTAATTGAGATGAATTGATTATGAAATAATTGTCAATTAATTTAGTAATTGGTTAATCACTAACTGGAGTATGCAGACTCAAAACAGCAGTAGTTAAGTCAAAACTATACATACACATATATACACTGTACATTTGCATCCAAGATGAAAACAAACCTTCTTTGTCTGTAAATATTTTTTAGCCAAAACTCATTGTAGCTTCACCCGATTCAAATTCTATCAAAAGAAAATAGTGGCAGACCACAGTACATCAAAGTTGCTATGTTGTTTTTTCCTTTTGAGCTTTCAATCTGTCTGTTATGGAACATGTTTGATTTCAAAATGTTGACAGCTTTTTGGAAATCTGAGTCACGAAGTTAAGGTAAGGATCCACTCTCTTCAGGGGCACATACACAAACATCAACATAGGTATTTTAGAAATGTTAACCACGCTAAAAGCTAATTTGAGATGTTATAAATCTATAATTATTTTTGTCACTTTGGCATAATCACATGTTGACAAAAAGTCTGGGACAAAAGGATTTTATGTGTCTTTTTATGTAAAAGTCCTTAAGAAGTAAATACAGTCAACACAAGAAAAACAAGAGCTTAGATATATATCACTTAGTCACTAATATCAAAATTTTAACGGGGACATTTCGACTTCTTATACATCGTTACGATGGGTGGCTCATACTGGATCAAAGAGCAAAGGTCATTTCATGTTTGCATCTATAACCTTTGACCTTTCACTGATTTGTTTTCATTGAATCACTTTTGAAGGGTCAAGGCAACTCTTTGATCATACCAATTATCAATTTGGCATTTCTCCCAAGTTTCTCTTGTCTTTGCTTTTTGTTTTTGGATCAGCTGATTCAATAACAAGGTGATTAACAGTCCACTACGAAGAACTTCATTTTGAACGCTCAATGATCCGCTTAGATGAACCTGTGATTAAAACTTGTTGCAGTGTAGCTGAGCTGAACGCCTCATAAGTGGAGCTTTTGCTTTTTTATTGATCTCTTTGTTTTTCATAGCTGGAAGGGCACAATATTTTCTCCAACCTGAATTCCAGCGAGTACGAGCAGGTGCTGGAGATTATCCGGAAGGCCATCATCGCCACCGATCTCGCCCTCTACTTCAACAACCACCAGCAGCTGACGGAGCTCCTGACCACCGGCGGCTTGGACCTGAACAACCATTCACACAGGTCAGGACACCAGATGCAGAAAAAGTGTCCTTAAAAGCCACTTTCGTTTCCTTCTGCATGGATATAACAAGGCTCTGCTCCCCTCCAGGGACCGTGTGATTGGTCTGATGATGACAGCATGTGACCTGTGTTCTGTTACCAAGCGGTGGCAAGTCACACGACTCACAGCTAACGACATCTATGCTGAGTTCTGGGCTGAGGTACAGTGGGATACTGTTTGAGCTCAAAACGTTTCAGTGTCACGATCATGCCTCCAGTTTTAACAGTCAGGCCTCTATTCTCGCTTGTAAATAGTGCTGCAACTTTGCATGTCCTACAACCCCAATCACCCAAAATAGAACTGTCAGGTGGTCAGGAGGTTTACCGCAGTATGCACAAAATAAAAGGTATCTTGTTGTTTTGTTCCTCTGCAGGGAGATGAAATGAAGAAGATCGGAATTCAGCCGATCCCTATGATGGACAGAGACAAGAAGGATGAGGTTCCCCAGGGCCAAGTAAGACCAACACAGAATATATGTGTGCTGTATGCAACACACACACACACACACAGAGAGAAGAGACATGCATACTCTGGTGGGAACTTAGTCTGTAAACAGAAGACTGTGGAAAGAGGAAAGCACAAATGGCAGAGGCGGAACAGGATTAACATACTATTTTAAGAAAATAGTTGCAGACCATATTTTAATTTGGGTTTTTGTTGGCATTAAATGGACAATTTGAAAAATAAATAGAACTTTAAAAACTTTAAACAGAATATTTATGGACAAAACTTTCCAGACGAAGACATTTCAAAACAGATAGCTGTAGTCACTAATAACACAAAGGGCAGATTATTTACAAATCTTTGTGTCGAATGGTGGCAATATGTGTACTGTCATTCACCATAATAGGCAAAAATACATTTTTGAAGAACCGCCACTCTTGGTTTGCTCAATTAATTTTAAACTGAAGTTAAATCAGAGAGTAATCCTGTGAACCTTTATAGGATTATTACAGTAATCCACAAAATACTCACACAAGTTGTTTACAGCAATTCTAGTCAGAACATAATTTTACTCTTCACTCTATTTACACAATGTGACTGATGCATCACTCAGATATCTTGTGGCCAAATTGTATAAAGTGTCTGACCTGTCAAAGCCCTAGTTTTATATCCCAACTCCTCTTTAAGAAGCATAGGTACTATTTTATTTTTATTTTAACTTTCTTAACATGTATACAACTGTATACATGTTTGTTCTGCTAAAACATACAACAATGTATTAAAACATACAACAGTGTATTAAGCCTACATTAGCAAAATAAAAATAATAAAATTGCTTCAAAAAAGTCATGATATTATGATAATAGAGTTGCAATATTCTGACTTTATTCTCAAAATATTCTTACTTTATCTTTATATTATGACAACGTTATTCTCATATTATTATGACTGTATTCTCGTAATTTTATTTTTATTACTATTGCCCTGATACTCCATTGTAAAAACCACAAAGAAGCATGGAGACCTTTTGTTCCCCTAATGCCTGTTGAAACATATTTAACACATACTAATTAGAATATCAGAAGCACTTTGTTGCCATCTAGTGGTCATAATTGGACCCATCTAAAGATTAATTTTCTTCATTTGCACACAAAATACACAAGTTTAGATCTACTGTTTCTGCTATATTCATATTAATGATCAACTTAATTTAGAGTCAAATAATTAAATCTTTCTAAGTGTTTAAAACTAAAGTGAACCACTAAGAAGTAAACATTAACAATGAAAAAATAAACATACATTTTTAGTGAAAGAGGAGTTTGTCTGTACCTCACTAAAATAAATCTGCATGTATTTGTCTTTGACTTTGCAATAAAATAAGAATTTTTTCAAATGAAAACCCAAATTTATTACAGCATATATTATTTACTACTTTACAAGACATAAATAGCCTTGTAAGTTTTGCTCACCTCAAAAAGAAGGGCACAAGACCTATAGGTATTAATAGGTTTAATATTTCTGAGGAAAAAACATATTTGTTTAATAGCTGAATCTTTCATTAAGTTTTCAGATTTAGCCATGGATGCTGTTTCTCTTTTATATGTTCAACAATGCAGAAGTGACAGAGTAACTTGTTGCTTGGCATAACGTCATCAAACTGTTCCTGAAGCTCATTTTAGAAAAGCAACACATAAGTTGCTTTTTTCTTTTCTCTTTCATTTTGAAGGTGGGATTCTACAACAGTGTGGCAATTCCATGCTACACAACACTTTCAGAGCTTTTTCCTCCGTCTAATCCACTCCTAAATGCCTGCAAGTAAGTTTTTCTTTTGTTTTTTTTTATGAGCTACTTTTGATGGAATGAGCTATATTTAGGAGTGAAAGAATTTCAAAAAGCAGCAGTCAAGACCTTTCATTATACAATATTGTCTGTCTGAGAGATATTAGAGAATCCATCACATTAGATTAAAGCTATTAAGGAGTATGAGCACTATAAAAATGCACATTCTGAGCACTCTAAGTATGCCAGCTGCTTTATCTCAACATAATGCTTCAGCTTTTTTAATACCCATAAGAAAAAACAATGTTCAGGTCATTCTTCCCACCGTGATGCACTGGCTTGTCTGCTGCAGCTCTCCTCTTCAAGTTCAATAAGCGCGTAAAGAATGTATTTACGGCTGTTATTACTGCTTTTCAAACAGGGTCGAGTTGCACGTTCGCTCACCCTTCTGCTGCTGTTTTAAAATGTGTCCTTGATCTGCGGGGAATGCAAACAAAGTGAGCAGTGTAATGTTTAAGCCCCGGCTGTACGTCAGCACCAGGCTCTGGGTGGGCAGCGGGCCTAGACCCCACGGAGCCCTGCAGCTCATGCTGGTATCTGCCAAAGAAGTGCAGACTGCATCAGGCCGCCTGGTTGAGGAGGATGGCAGCGGATGGCCATGATGCATCTTACACGCATCCATCAGGATGGATTAATGGAGGGGTCGTCTTCATTACGGATCTGCTAGTTGGCAAGATTAATGATTTACAGTGGCGCTAACGGTGCTAATGCCATTTGAAGAAGTTCAGAAAAGGTTTAAGATTATTTTGCATTATGGTAGTGCATGCTTTGTTAATAGGTATTAATTTGAGTTAAATATTCATATACTTAAAACTTTTTTACAACTTTTCAATTTACAACCACTAAGTTTAATGTATTTTATTTAATTTTTATGTGATACACCAACTTCAAACATAATTTAATAAAGTGGATGGAAAAGAAGACATTTTTTAATAATTTTCTTTTTTTTAATTAAAATATTAATATTACGTATTAACTTTGTAGAGCAGCTGCGAATCTATTGGTTTATGTCTTCCGCAGCTTTTCCCATCTAGAGACTGAAATCCTTCTTAGCTAATTAACTGAAGCTCAGTCAGATTTGATGAGGGAGAGTATTCATTTTTAACTTTCACAACAAATTCTCAGTTGGATTTCGGTCTGGACAATTGCATCCTCTTGCAGTTATATACTAGTTTCTGTCATAAAAATCCAGATAAAATACATTGAAATACAGTGTAATGTTTTCTAAAGCAGACTAAATTGTGTTTTTTCCTTTTTGTTTCCAGGGAGAACCTGAATCATTGGGAGCAGATAGTTCGTGGGGAGGTGGAGGATGTTCTGCCCAGCCGGCCCAGTGAATCAGGCCCCGTCAAGGTGGACAACTGACTACCAAAGGGGTCTCTGACCCAACAAAGAAACATACGAATTGAATCCTGCCACGGTCCTGGACATTTCACGAAGAGGAGTGGGGACGGGGTGGAGGAGGCAGGGAGGAACCACAGCCTGCGTCTGCAGGAGTTTGACGCGCTGAAAGCGGCTTGACTTTTGAAAAACACACAGTTACCTCATCGGGTGACGGAGGTGTCCACACTGACGGTTTCACCGATCCCAGAGACTGACAGACATCAGTCGGGGAGGGATCTCAGTCCATCACCCTGCGTCTTCTCAGCTTGGGAAATTCTATTTGATAGAACAGCCTTTAAGTCCTTTCCTGTATTTTATTTTTGGTTTTTGTTATTGTTGTAATTATTTTTTTTTTTTTCCTTGGCTTTTTCTTGTAATTTTCCTTAATTTGAACTGTTCCTGTTATGGTCTTGTATTTGAAGAGGCCTTACTCTAGACCTTCAACAGGCTAGGATATGTGAATTTTGCTTTTCAGTTCAGGCTCCTTTGAGATGGTACTGTTTGCCTTCTGTGTTGAGTTTATTGCACGCGCACTACTTCAGCAAGTTATTCCCAGAGACAGAAGGAATGTGTAGAGCAGATGTCTGGTGTAGCGACACCTTATTGAAAAGGCGGACATTAGAATGTGTTTGCAATTACTTTTTTTTTTCTTTTTTTTAGCAAATATCCTTTGCAGTACTTGAATAAACACAGCCTGTTCTATGTGGAGATTGCAGAAATCCCCTAGAAACATGGATGAACTGTGATGTTGACGTTGGTGAACAGTCATGAGAGAGTCACATTGTTTAATGTGTGAGGTGGCCCCTGCAGCTCCTCACCCCTCAGCATTTAGGAACCAGCTGCACCAACATCCCTCTGATCACCAGGATCCAAACCCTGCTCGTTTATTTTAAGCCAGGACTGCATAATCCGTAATTTGTACTCCCTTCTCCTTTACCGCATCATAAATTACACTTGTGTTCAAACTAAAAGCAGTGTGTTAAAAAAAAAGTGACTGACGCTCTAAATTTTTTATAATAGCTTTTTTCCCCTCCATACAAGCAAATTCATTGGGAACATGGTGTATTTAATTTGGAATTAAAATATGCAGAAAAACTTACCAAATTTAGAGTCATTCTACGGAAACAGACAGAAAGAACCTTTAAAACAAATTATTTTCTCTATTATTCTTTTCTAGATTGAACACGCTTTAAAGGTTTAGATTTTTCTGATATTTAGCTGCGTTTCCATTGTTTCTGAGAACTCCTTCACATCTACATATGTTGCGTGGAGCTGACCCACTTCTACCACCTGTGAAAAGGTACTTGAATCAGGCCGCATTCCTGAGTTTTGCACATTGATGTCACTCAATGAGTTTTCCATAAGATAAGTTCCCGGGTTTTGGACTGTTAGAAATCCAAATACTGCCCAGTTAGAGTTGTTCCTGAAGTTGTTGCCTTGTTAACCTTTTACCTCCTGGATTTATTTAAATTGCAAACTAATCGTAAAAAATATGAAATTCTATTATTTGTGTCAAAGAGATTATGAATTAAATAGATTACTAGTTTGAATGTAGTCTTTGCAAAATATTTAAATGTTTATAGTATGCAAATTGGTAGCCTGGTAAAAGCTGGCTGGAGGCGTGGAATACGTTTTTAAATTTTACCCAATTGCTAATGTTTCTCAGTTCTATGCTATGAAACTTACCAGAAATTACCTGCAAATTATCTTTTTACTTGCAAGAGAGAAGAGCCGATCTGAACAAAGCGGCTGTTGATGTTAATTCAATATTTGGAAGCGTGAGCAAATGGACTGGACAACTTTGTTCTTCCTCTGCCATTGCTAGAACTACAGGAAGACTTCAACTCTAAAAAAGTGCAGAAGTTATCTTTCTGTTCACTGATTGGCCCGAGCAAAGATAAGTAAAGCTTTTTGGACATAAAATTGTTGCTGGTTGAAATTTTACCAAGTTGATGTTTTCAAGCTGCTACACTGATATAACATTATTATGTCATAATTTCTAAGTCACCATGATTTACAGTGTACTGAATCTCTTAAATTCATCTTCAGAAAAACTGTCCACTTTCTCCACAACCTGAAAGAACAATCTTCATTTCATTAGTCCATAAAATTCTGCACTGTTTCTCTTTGGGTCAGTCAGTGTGTTCTTTGGGAAACTGTAATAACCTCTCTGGCATATTACCTGAGCAAAGTTGCCGCCTCACTTTCTTCAGATGAAGCAAAATATGGTGTCAAACATTTGTGCAGCAAAAAGTTTTGTTTGTATTGTTGTCATTTTTAAGATTTAAAAAAACGTTTCCAGGAATCATCCTGCCCCTCACACCCTCCACATTAACAAAATCAAATAAAAATGCTATAAATTAATTGTGCTATGTTCCTGCTGGTTTCTGCAGCTAAACTTTTAGAAGCACAGATGGAGACTAAATTTGTTTTATTTTGTAAATGTGGAGATTGCGGGGGACTGGTTTACCTGAAACCTTTATTAATATCTTTAAAATGATAACAGCACAAATAAAAAATGTTGCTGCACAAATGTTTGACACCAATTTTGTTTAATTAGACAAGGTTAACATATGCCATTTTGCTGAAATATTGGCCTCAGTAGCCATCTTGTAATTGTTCTCAGAGGTAACAGACAATCTTTTAGATCACACCGGAGCTAATCAGTCAGCTTGCTCATGAATTATTGCTTTTTTGGCGTTTCTTTGATCCATTGGACTGGATCAAACTTTCCTCAATTTCAACTATATTTCTTGTTTTGGTTTCAATCTGAAAACATTTGAGAAAACGTTTTAACCAAACAGCTCATTATTTTCTATGCGCTTCTGTTTTCCCTTCTTCTGTTGACTTTTTCATCAAACTATGTCGTTCTTATTTTGTGGAAGTTTTTGAATGATCACAGTTCTTTACACTCATTTTATTTTGAACATATTATCGAACACAGTGCTTGTCTGTTGACGTTGTTGCTCTCCTACATCCACTACAGCATTATTTGCCAAGTAGAAATATAATTTCTACCAGAAACAAGGAGAGATCTCATTAAGGTATTAAATACTGCTCTTATTTTGAACACAACTGTATTTCACCTCAGAAAGCACATAAACAATCATTCTATTCTTTTAAATGGACATTCAGGAATAACACCAAACAATCACAAACACCATTAAAGGCTTCCTACGATTTCAACAAAGTTAAATCATGTCTCTGGGATTGTAACTCATGAGTCTTGTTTGTATTTTTGCCACTGTGTGACACACAGGCTGTAGAAAGAAATAACAAATTTTCCTAAATCAACTAGAAGATACGTTTGGACTCTTAAATAAGTTTCCAAGATCTTCCAAGAGACAAACTGCTTTGTCCTCATTCATTTTTCAGACTCAAGTGTCTGCTCAACTCTTTCATGTTGTTTTTTTTTGTTTGTTTGTGTGTTTGTTTTGTTATTGTCCGACTGGTTCTGCAGCCCCCCTTGAGTGTGGTGAATGTATCATTTTGATGAATGTCCTCATTGGTTGCAGATTCTGGGTGTCGCTGTGCGGGTTCGTATGCACCATCAGTTTCCTCCACGTGATCCATCTTACTGTCTTACTTTTCAGAGTTGCTTCCAGTAAGCTTCAACCAAGAGCAACAATTAGCATGCACCTTATCTGAAGTTATATATATATATATATATATATATATATTTATATATACTGACTTTTCATTTGCCGAAATAGGTGAGTAGTGTGTACAATCTAGGAAGAGATGTAAGCTCTGATGGTGCTAAATGGAACGGCAGTCGTGCACTTTCTTACTAGGTTTGCGTGTGTGTGTGTGTGAACACTTTCCTCCTTTAATCACTCTAACTCCACCAGACAACATTATAAAGTCACTGCACTGTCCCCTCCTCCTTTTCAGCACCAGTTATATCCCATTGTCTGCACTATGTTTAGCTTATGATCTTTATCATCATCCTTATTATTACTATTATTATTATTATTATTATTATTATTATTATTATTATTATATGACTATTGTTATTTTCTTAATTAGATTTAAATTTAAATTAACTTATATTTTTTATACAAAGAAGAATAATGTTTGCCTTTTTTGTTTTGTACAAAGTAAACATTAAGATAAATTAAACAGTCTAGACATGTTACTGTTACCCAGAATAACTGAGGAATGTCTCAACTGTAAATGTAAGAGCCGTAGCCCAAATGACTTTTATTAAATACATCTTTGAAAAGAAACATCCCTCTGTTGCAGATCTTTTTTTTTTTTTACTTTATGTTCTCACTGCACAGTTTATTTAATAACTGAGCAGTGAATTAAGAGAATGGGTAGGACTATTTAATCTTGGTTGTTCATTGTACTCCGTTTGCTGTGACTGGATGAATTTACATTATTTTCAAGAGGTCCAATGCTCTGTTTTATGTAATATTTTTCAGTACAGTTTAAGGCTTTTCTAATCAATGAAAGCAGCATCTGAAAATAGAAAAGCATGAGGCACAACTGCAAACTTATAAAAACATGACTGTCTTAATATTGTATTCTATAAATCTAGTCATTAAGACAGTGGTGAAAGGAAAGCCAAATAAAATCTTGTGTGAAGACATGTTGGGAGTTTTGCAAATATGTAAAAGAAGATACCCTGGTCATCACTGACCATAGCAATGAAGATATCAACCCCTAGCTGAGACATAGTGACAGTTGCATTATGTTGTGGGAATGCTTTTTATTGGAAAGAAGGTCTGAATTATGGTTATAATTAGGCTTGTATGGAGGGTTGTAAGGAGGATTCTAAGAATGGAAAGAGTGAATTAGGGTTGGAATTAAAGTTGGAGTTAGGGTATGAAGGAGGGTTGTGGATGAAGGAGTGAATTAGAGTTGTAGTTAGGGTTGGAAGGAGGGTTTCAAGCAGCATCTGAATCAGGGTTCTAGTCCTGGAGGTAATGTTTTTATGCACCTCCAGGTGCCATTCCTGTTTTCTGCTTTAGACAAATGAGCTAATTTTATTGCTTGTCTTAATTCTTTCTTGAATAACAGACAACATCAAGTCCTAAAGCGTAATTTATGCTAAACCTGATCAACTGCAGGCTCAACAGGTTTCTTAGGTCAGCATTTTAGTTTATCTGATGCATTTTTTTTTATTTTTTAACATTTTGTTTCAAATTAGACCTCATAGTTTAGTATCAGTACGATGCAAGGTGAAATCAGCTATTAATAAATCCAAAAATACATTTCAAAATGACATGTTTATTACAGAAAGGTTTGTTATTTTTGAAGTAAATTATTGTTTTACTCAGGATTTTCCAATTCCAACGCAAAATGCATTTGATATTAACTTTACTTTTTCATGGTTTATATACTCTAAATTGTATTAGATTATATTAAAATTCACAGAAAACACTAATTCATTGTGTGATGCATTTTACTGGAGCAGAACATGTCTCTGTCTCTTTGTGTTCAGCTTTGGCCATCTGTTTTCTATTCTGGTCACTCCAGGCACTGAGGCCTTTTTTTTTTTCTACTCCTCTTCCTCAATCCTATTCTCCCCAATTTAAGTGACCCCTTAAGACTTACACACAGACATACACTTATTGTAAATAACCAAATTTTAGAAGGTATTCTAATGTATTTGGGAGATTTTATAGTAATCAAATTGTTCCTGTGAAATAAGTTTACAGAATTTGTCTGCTAAATATTGAATTTTAACAGTTTGAAGGAAATGTGATTTAACAGGAAAAATAAGGACGAACAGAGGACATTTGTTGAAGTTCACAGCTTCTATGTTTAGGTGATTATAGAGAACACATCTGGTATTCTGGGGGTCTAGACAGCACCGCTACTGCTGGCCCGTGACTAAATTAATAACACTCAGACACAGTAATTTATAAACTGGTTACACCTGGGATTTAAATTAGTGTACAATGTTGGCCTGCACATTTATTAAATCATCCAATTAACCATAATGCATTATGTTAACACCGCTTCATTTGGGAATGATGACTGAGTGTTTGGATGTTATTTAACTGGGACAATGTCATTTCATCCCAAACTTCAGTTTTCAGGTGCAGTTTTATCCTCAGGAGAGGGGTAAAACGAATTAAATCTTCTTTTATTTCTTTAATTTTTTACGTCTTCTTATGTTTAAATAAATTACAACTACAAAAATATTACATGAATAAATGTACTGGATGTTATTTGTCCTTTTTTATGTAGTTACTAGATAAGTACAAATTGCTCACACCATAATAATCAGAACACGTTTTCAGGCGTAAACGTATTAAACGACGTCTCGTAAAGCTCCCCAGTACGACGATTATCAAGACATTGAACGCAACGCGGGCATGACGTACTTTGGTCGCCAAGGGAACCGTTGTAAATCACAGACCGCTGGCGTTGAAGCTGAAGTTTTTTGTTTCAGTCGTGATTCCTGGACGAAGGTACAACTAGAATTTTTTTTTTTATTTACTTAAAAATATTAATTGGGGCCTGACATAGCATTACAAAGCCAAGCAAGTCGCTTGCACATAATCCTTTGCTTTCAAAAAGCAAAAGATTATGTCCTGAAATTCATATATAGGTGAAAAACAGCGTCGTTCACATCTATTAGGCTGGAAAGAATGTCAAGACAATTTCTAACAAGGCTTTGGGACTTCGGTGAACCACAGTGACAGACATTATCCACATATCACGGAGAAAACTTGGAACAGTTGTGAACTTTCCCAGGAGTTTCCGGCTGAAAAAAAAAATGTTCCAAGAGTCTCTAGTCGACTCATCGCAAAGGTCACATGATAATATCTAAAACAAAGCAGACAACACTTGCTTCAGTCAAGCGCAATTGTTTATGGTCTAAATATTATAAAGAGATTAGGGAGAAAGAGCTTTTGGGTTAGATTTCTAAGGTAAAATATGATCCAAAGCAAAGCTTCACACCATATTAAGATTTCAAATGTTGTCTTGTCAAATGATAGGCTATATATATATTATAATATATATATATATATATATATATATATATATAATATAAATATAAATATAATATATAATATATATATATATATATATATATTTTTTTTTTTTTTTTTTTTTTAAGCTCACCAATGTGTCTGAATTAAAACAATTCTGCAAAGAAGAGGCGAACGAAATTCCTCAGTGATGAAGAAAAATAATTCCCTGTCATTATGGTTTGGATTATTTTTGTCCCTGAATAAATTACAGAATCATTTGAAAACTGCACATTCTATCTTTGTATTGAAATTTGTTTGATAATAAGAAATATTTACAAGTTATCAAATAAATAAATAAACAGAAGAAATCTGCAAATACTTTTTATTGCATGACATTTTTTAGATATTTATTCTTACCTGGTAAAAACAATTAGGTTACTTCTTATTCAACTTGATTTAGTTTCTTAAATGAAAGTTGGGAATCCTTTATGTTGCCTAAGTATTCATACTCTTGTACTGGTGTTAGTTTCAGCTGAATCTCTCTGCAACTGAAAATGTAATATTCCTCAGGTAAAATCTGTACATCAGATGTTTTTACTTCTGTGTTTTTACAACGTGTTTACCCTCACAGCCATGTCCAACAGCTCTGAACAGAAAGATCAGCATTTGGGGAGCGATGTCCAAGGAGCGCAGCCTGCTGTTGAGGCTCCTCAGGAAGAAAATATCCCCAATGACTCCCCGGGCCAAGAAGAGAGTCGAAAGGAAAGAGAAGCACAGTCGCTGGGCTGTGTGAAGAAAAAAGAGAACACCTCTGGCGCTGCTTCTGTAGACTCTGAGGTCTTGAGGTCACAAAAAGATCAGGCCAGAGATTATTCGTCACATGCAGGCACAAGAGAGGACACGGCTTCCACTGAAGCAGCTTATTCTTCTTCAGACTCTTTGTCAGAAACGGCAAAAGATGATTCTCAGAATGAATCCGATTCTTCTTCTGTTCAAGCAAATACGCAACTTTCTTTGAATGATTCTGACCATGAAGCTCTGGACACTGAAGCCCAGTTAGAGGTGGCGGGAGTTATGGCCCAGCAGGACGACAGGGTGGGAGTTAAAGTTCAAACGTACGAGAGGAAACTCCGAAAGGTGAAAACAGTCACCAAAAGCATGACATTAGAAAACCAGGCGCAGACACACACTTTTATTTACTAATGCTTTGTGTGTGTCTATGTTGCTGTCTTACTCAGGGGTTGAAGAAGTTGTCAGGACTGAGTTGGACCAGCAGAGACCGCCTTGCGGTGTACAGTGACGTCTTTGATGATGTATGTGAAGGCTTGCCAGTATTTGGACGCATCCTGAGGGAAATCAAGGTTTTTCCATTTCCTCTGTACCCACTTGCACATTTTTAGCATGTGCCGTCAGATGTATCCGAGCCAAGAGAGAGTGAGTCCCCGGTGTAGCGAGCGCAAGTAGAGCAACCACCAGAACCTGGTCTTCATGCGTCAGGGAGCAGGACTTCTGAGGGCAGCCGCTCAGTCACTGCTCATTCACATGGAAATGTATCATTTCATGGAAGTTTTTTTTTCCACATGACAGCGTTGCACAACCCTGCATTTTAATGTTTCTATTCAAATGGAAGCAATTGTTTCATTTACTGTCAAGGCTGACAGATGGATGACAAGAAGGCAAGAACTGGATGAAAATGTTCTCCTTCGATCCAGCCAGAGTCAAAATACAAATATAAGCGCAGATAAAAACACAGGCACTAATATTTGGTCAGCTAGATCCAAAATTAAATAACTATCCTTCCAGATATTAAATGACTCTTCTTATCAGAATTGGTTGGTTTTCTGCTATGAACTTTAGCTTTAATGTTTATTGATTTGGGATATTCTGTCATGTTCTGCCAGAAAACTTGTAAGATCATTTAAAAGTCAGTCATCCCAGTTACTGATCAAATATATGCAAACTTTTGAATTAGAGAAAAATGTAAAAATAAAAAAACATTCTTCCCAAATGTTTTGGCATTTAACAAATTTTGGTAAATCTAACTAAGCTAAAACAAGAAAAGTTTGGTCTGATTTAACTTCAGACAATGAGAAAGAAAGTGTTTGCGTCTTCTTGTTCAGTGTATGTAAACTTCTGGCAATTTCTTCTTGTAATTATAATGATTTTCTTCTTACAGCTGACAAAAGCATGATATTTAGACAAATTAAGTCTGAATATTAAGTAAAATGTTTTTGTTTGTTTTTCTTCCAGACTGAATATGATTTATACATCAGTCATTTGATGGACATCCATTCTTCACAAGATAATGTGGTAAATATAAATGCAAATAATATCAGGCCTGAAAATGTCCAAAATTATTATTTTTTACAACAATATAAATAAATCAAAATTCATTTTTCCTGGTCAGGCAGTTTCAAAAATAATGAAAAATATATTTGTATTTCTGAAGTATGGAGGTCAAGAAGTTAAGATGAGAAAAAAACTGCTCAAAAAGTACAATACCCTGCAAAAGTATTCCTAACGTTCAAACATTTTTACATTTTACTACAAACTGTAGAATATCCAACTTGAGTTTTATGTGACAGACCAGAACAAGTTGAATGTGTATGAATGGAAGGGTCTGTATTTCTTTCAGGTGTCTTTTGAGTTGCTTTATTTGTTGATGTGTCTGTTGCTTTGCAGCCTCTGCAGCCATTTGTCAAAGACATCAATGATATGATAGTCAGTGATAAGGAAGTGGAGGGTGCAGAAAAAGGGGTTTGCATTCTAGAAGAAGAGGCCAAAAGCGCTCTAAGGGAAAATAAACGGTACTGCAATTATTTATTCAATAACAGAAGACCTGAAAATCATTTCTAGTTTAACGCTTTCTATTCTCTTTTTTTTTTTCAGAGCTCAAGATGAGCTAAAGAACTTTCCGGATGAATGCAGTAGCACCAAGAGTAAGTCTGATAACAACATTTGCATGCATCATCATTGGTAAACCACCAATGATGATGTATGCAAATACAATACATCTGCTGTATTACAGAGCCTCCTGCAGAGAATGCAGGAAGTTATTTTCAACATGCATTTTATCAGGTTCTCACATGCCCAAAATTTTTCCTTCATTTTATTGTATTGACACACATAAAGAGAGTATCATTAAGAAAGCACTGCATTCATAGCACCTTTACTGGTGCGTGTGTTCAAGCACAGACCCGTCATTATTCCCTGTTTTGCATTGACGCACGTTGCCCCTTCTGTGTGTGGGCAGAGACATCCCTGTCCAGAAAAGAGGACAGCGGGATGCCCATCGACGACAGCGACATTGTCCAGCTAAAGAAACTTCAGGTTCTGAATGTGTTGGAGGAGATCCATCATCTAGAGGAGGAGATCCATGAAAGGATGGCATTTGCTCTTGCAACTGCAGCCACTGAACGAAGAATCAAAGCTCTACAGGTCCTAAAAGATAAAAGATCCACCCTGTCTTTTTCTAAAACGTCTTGATTAGCACAACTGAGCATTTTTTGTACTTCCAGGCAGAAACAATAGATCTGATTGTTTCAAATGACCGTCTGAGGACCCTTAGCAAGGCAGGACAGCTTTTAGCATTTTACTTTTCTCTGACTATAAATTCAAGTATTATTAGACACAGCAGGGTGTTTCACTCTGTGACATGTCCCTTTATTTTAAGGATCTACAGAAAAAGATCACTTTGGTGTTGGACAGAGAGAAGCCAATAGAGGTTATCAAACGGTATGTGGTATATTACATACTGTCATTTTACTGGTTTGTTGTTTTTCTTTATAATCATCTTCTTCCTTGTGTTTCCCCCCAGGATGCTGTGGAAAGAAATAGAAAAGGATCTCCAAATAGACTGCTAATAGTTTCAGTCATCAGCATCTTACAGCATATGCAGGGTCCAAAATATCAGTAACAGAACGAAACAATAAACCTATCCTTTGTCTTCCACTTCACAAATACACACTTCTTGGTGCTGGTGCATCATGGGAAATTAGAATAAAATACATTAAATCTATTTTAAGATATGTCAAAAATGTGGAAATATCCTAGGGATGTGACTACAGTGCTGTTTTTGCTTTTATGTCCTACTTTGATGTTCTTCACATAAGTTTTAGTATTAGACATTTGGCACTTTCCATGTTATTTGAATAGCCGAAGCAGACACGTTTGTTAGTGTTATCAGCAAATTACACAATAAGAACACGGAGTAAACAAACTTGAATATTGGCGCGTTTTTACCGATATAATCTGCGCGGAAATGTGTGAACAACTGACAGCTGTATCTTATGGCAGGAGTTTAATTTTCTTCACAAACACAAGAGGGCAGCAGAGGAGCGTGATAAAAGTCTAATACTGGACAGATTTGAGCAGTCGTCTAATACTTTCAGTGGCTTTGCTCCAGTTATGTTTATTAGTTTCTAGCTTTATTTCAATTCTGTTTGTAGTGGTTCTTTATTACTTACACTTAAAGCTGCTCACGAAAAGATAAAACCAACCTACTTCCTGTTTTCCCAAGGGAAACTATAATTTTATGCTTGCCTCTGTTTATATTCTGTGCTGAGTTGTCAGACTGTGACCTTTATCAAAACCAGTAAGGAGAGTTTGAGGTTTGTGATGTCTTGAGAAAGGTCACGGGAGGGTGTGGGGTGTTAAAAGAAATACAAAGAGCATTTTCCTTTAGTTTCCATGTGACTCGAATGGTAAAAATCTACTTAACACTTTGTGACTAAAAACTGTGATTAAAGTAAACAAAGACATGTTTAAGAATGACTAAAAATGAGAGAATTAACTGAATTTCAACAACCTTTCTCTATGCTGATGTGCTCGGACCTTTACCCCTGATATGACAGAGTGCCTTGCTGTCGACAAGAACCTAATCAAAGGTCAAAGTCTGCACAGGCTAGCAGTCAGTGAGAACTAAGCTTTGTGATGTCCCTCACCGTCTGAGCTCTTGCTTCTTTTGAAACCTGATTGAAGACTACCTGGACTGTAGCTAGCTGACGAACATGTTGCTCCGGACTGCGACCCTGTTCCTCCTCTGTGTGTCAACAGGAATGTGCGCCACCTTGGGGTACTTCCAGACTGAAGCCTTGGAGGATGGGGAAGTTGCTGCTGTTGTTACTCAAGCTGCCCCTGTAGATAATGCTTTTGATGACAAAATATTTGGAGCAGATAACTCAGGAGTAGACCTACCTGAAGTCCAAGCCAAAGAGCCAGAAACAGACAAGGATAAGCCCGATGGAGACTCTGCTGCAATGGAAGGATTTGTAAAGAAAGCAGTTACTCAGGACCAACCTCCACCTGAAGAGGAGGTCAATGAGATCAAGCCAGTCCAGACAAACAAGGCCTCCAAGAAACTCCTGGCACAAGAAGAAGCAAGCAGCTGGAGCCTCAACTCCATCAGGGACAGTTTCCAGACGGTGCACGGATACTTCGACTCCCTGGTGGAGCTGGTTGGGGGACACGACGGTGTCTGTCAGTACCGCTGCCGATACGGTAAAGATGAATCTTGCACTTTCACTGCCATCAGAGGTGTTGCCGATGCTTTTCACTGAACAAAAAGTGTTTAGTAAAAGCACAGCAGATTTAAGTATTCCCCAAAAAACTGTCCTTATGTTTTATTTTGATCATACATAGTCAACATGTTTTGTCCTGAATTAAAAAAGATTTGTTGATAGGCGTGGGTCCTTTTTGTTATGCAATCAGTGCACAGAAGTTGCATCACATCTGACAGCAGAGATTTACAGTAGCTCTGTGACTGGGGTGTGTGTTTGATCACTAATGTTGTCTAACAAATCTCTGAGGTCTTCATGAATCATCTCAACACAAGATCACCTGCAGATGTTCTCAAACATATGTTGCATGACACCTGACAGAGATCTATAACAAACGTCTGGGGCCTTCACAGAACAGCTGTGTTCATTCTTCCGCAGGAGTACTCCCAGTTCCTCGGCCCAGCTATAAGCATCAAGAACCCAACGGCTGCAGCTCGTCTCTAGTGGGCTTCCAGGTGAATGCTGCTGTAGGTGGCTTGCTCATAGCACCATCAGCACCAACAATTATCCGAGTATATTCCACCTTCAGTGTTTTTTTTGTTGTTTTTTTTGTAAAAAGAGACAGAAAAATCTTTCGGCCTTCCGAAAGATAGTCTCTAATCTATCATTTTGATAGATTAGAGACACTTATTTTATTTAAATCAATATGACAGCTTATTACGGTCATTGTGTGTGTGTGTGTGTGGTGTGTGTATTCATCTTGATTATGACATAATGTGGATTACCTGTTCAGTTTATTGAACATTAAGCAGAATGAAAATGAAATTTAACCATTTAAAAAATTGATGGGCAAAAATAAATATGACAGGATTTTGTTGACACCATTAGTCAACAAAAAACTCTAGCATGGCCTCTGGTAACCACAACAGTACCCTGTACATTGGTGAAATAAGTTGACATATAGCTCTCTCTTACACCAGCTTGACGTGGGAATCCCTGCTATGACAAGGTGCTGCAACCAGCTGGATGTGTGCTACGACACTTGCGGTGTGATCAAGTACGACTGTGATGCCAAGTTTCGCTCGTGCCTCCATGACATCTGCTCTGACCTGAAGAAGAGTCTGGGGTTTGTGTCCAAAGTGCAAGGTGAGATTTTTGGTTTTGTTTATTAAAATAAACAAAATATTTTAATAACCAGGAAGGAGTTAGAAAAATCATTCATGTATTTTCCTTCTATCAGCTTGTGAATCAATGGCAGATGCCCTCTACAACACAGTGTGGACTCTGGGCTGCAGGCCTTACATGAACAGCCAGAGGGCATCGTGTATTTGCGAGGGAGAAGAGAGAGATGAACTGTAACACAGAACACTGTGGTCCACTCCTCTGTGTATTCAAAGATGACAGAGTCATGGACATTTCCACATATTACAAGAAGAGAAGACACTTCACAAGAGTCCTTTTAAAGAAGTAGTTCAGAATATATGAAGTGGAGTTCAGCTGAGAGGCTATGAGCAGTTAATAGTTAGGCATCTTCATTTTGCATAAATTCAGATTGGATGACGCTAAGAGCTAGCCTGAAAATGGCCAAGTCCAAAACAGAAAAATTAATCTCATAAAACAATTTCAGTCTCCAAAGCTATTGCTGTTTGATGAAACTCTTAATAGTTCCCATTTTTGAAAGTTGTGTTAAATCCTCAGAGATATGGAATGCTACTGGCTAGCTAGCTGGGGTGCTATTATTTTAGCTGAACAATTGAAACTAAAAATGCTTCTATCAGTGAGATATAATGCTGTCCAGACTTTCACAGGCAGCAAGGAGAGTTAAGCAGGCAAGATATTAACTGCTTACAACAGAATCATGGAAAAATCTGAACTATCCCTTTAAGATTCAGAAATGAGGAAATTAAAAAGATGTAAATGGGGAATTCACTGATTCAGAAGATTTATTAATACAGGGTCCAAACAGATATTGTCAGTCTGAAGATGGCCTTTAGTGTCTGAATTAATTGCTTATGCATATTTACCTCCTTATTGTAGGTCAAATTTGGGTTTCTATGACTCCATTACCATAAATTACTTGATGACTCCAAACAAAACACCTGATATGAAGATGAGAAGAATATTTTGGTGGGATTAATTTCCTCTCGATTGAAATTTCAAGATAATAATTGGAGTGCAAGCGGCACAGTGTGTGTGTGCTGCCGTCTAAAATTTGTCACAAATCTTCAATACCAAGTCGAATGCTTACTACAGCATATAGTTTATGCAAATTATTTTTTACTTTCCATCTAACTTGAACTTAAATGACAACATTACCTATAGATTAGCTCCAGAGTAATGAGCCATGTGCATTATTACCGACACTTTTCTCCGCTGGCCTGCAATAATGTCTGACATGCTCCCAGTGCTTTGATTAAGCTCAGCAAATGAGTCAAAATGGATCAGCGGAAGGGCCGGGTGTTGTTTTCCAAGTTAATGATGGTATGAAATTTAAACTAGTCTGAGTCTCGAAGCTGCAATCAATACAGAGAAAATTTCCTTACAATGACATCCTGATAAACATCTGCTGTGTTGTGGGCCCAGCCATCAGGTTTGTAATGGGAATGTCAATCATTATAATGTCAGTAATACAACTGTGAGACTCTGACGCTCGGAAGAATATGTGTATATATGTGTGTATGACTTTAAAGGGACAGTGCAATGGACTGTATGTTTGCATCTATTTGGTGCTTTAACTACCAAATAAACTGAAAGGGTCACCTCATTTACGAGAGTAATTTATGTGCTGGCATATTTGCTGCTGGTTGTTTTAGAGACACTCGCCTAAGGCAGGATGTAAATAGGTCCTGTGTTCAATGTTTGCTTTTGCTGATTGTTTCTAATCCGAATCTCCCGTTGTGCACGTCCACGGCAGCGCTGGGCGCAGCGGGTGTCTCCTGGCCCACACACCAACACCTGACAGTGGAGGAACACTTGCTGCAGAAACAGGAAGCCATATTGTTTTTGAGGCAAATGGCATCTTATACCGGTAATTCATTGCAGTCTGTTTCTACAGTACAGAGCAACTCACACATTCACCAGCTGGCTCCCAGCATGCTAGATTTACTTACTTGGCTGTCCTTGCCAATGAACTTGAAGACAGGGACATGGTAATGCTTGGAGAGCTGGTCCTTTGATGAATACTGTGTCACGGTTTCATCTGAGATGCATCTGAGTGAGAAAAACAGAGTCAGAAAAGCAGTGGATGTTTGGCCACAGCACTTGCTCATCCATATGTGTTTTTAAAGGCAGTTCGTCAGCATCAGCTGCCCTTATCTAGAGAAACCCACAAATAGCCACTAGATTTGCATAACAATTTAAGATACAGCATTTGGAAGAAAAAAAAAAAGCCTCCAGAATCACAGATTCTCCCTCATGTGGTACTTTTACACTCCAAATCCACACAGGTGTGTTTGTTGCTGAAAAGCTCAAACTTTTTCTCAGATGACCCAAACACACAGATCCAATTACACTCCCATTAGAGTTTAGGAAGCAACAAACATTTAAATTTATGATGGTGAGACAGAAAACTCTTTGTTACTGAGACTTGTTAATTCCAAGATCCCCTTTGCCGCATTTCTCCAACTGTAAACAGTGTAAGAGGATGATGCTCCAAAAACACATACACAACTATATATTTTTTAGGCTTTTTGCACATACGAAGGGTGCCGATAAATTATTTGCATTTTAAGTAACCATAAATCTAATTGAATTATGCAGCTGTCCTGCTGGTGCCAGTACAGCAGCAAAGGGAAAATTCACACTGAAAAGTAAAAGTGATAGGACTTTAAATTTTTCTAGTTCCAGCTTTCATGTTTTCACTCCATATACGCCAGTCTGTGGCGGTGGGTGCCTTTCATTTGACATAGCTTTGAAGAAGTTTGAATTTTTTTGACCTGCAGCTGTCAGGGATCCAGTGAGGTCTTGGCGAAGCTACAGCTGATTCTGCGACTCTTGCAAGACTAAATGTAAATCTGATCAGAACACAAATCAGCTGTTTTCAGGGTGTTCTCCTTCATAAACAGATGATTTTCTATTTCCTGTTTTTACAGATTTAATTTTTTCAAATTATTTTTTTTTTTTTTCAAATAATCTTTTCAGATTATGGTATAATCTGAATAAGAAAAATATAAAAAAAATCTGAAGAAATAATTTGAAGAAAATAAAATATGAAAAAATAGTGAACTGAATTAATGCAGTTTGAAATATTGCTTAAATTACTGTCAAATAAATTTTTTGATTAAGAAGAGTTGCAAAATTTCATTTTTGAAATGCATTTTTTTCTTTGTTCTTTTGTTGCTATAATAGTAAAACAACTTCTGTTTCGATCTGTATTTAAGCTACTGTCTGAGATATAACTAATTCAAGTTGAATACCATAAATTTGGTTTCTTTGATATGATATTGTTAACTAAACCTTGTGAAATAATAAATATAGAATATAAAGATTTTTTTTCTGTGAAGTAATTTTCTTTGGAAAAAATTATATACAACAGAACAATACATCCACTACGTGGATGAAACACGTAGTTTAAGTCTTGAACTGTTTCAGGCTAAATAAATAATAAGTAGATCGAATATTCACCCATCTTTGATGAGGTAATACTTCAGGGCCTGGTCGGCTTTAGGTCCTGGAGTAGCGAAACAGCTCTCCACCAGGACCGAGAGGCCCTCCACTCTCTCCTTCGGCTCCACCCCAAAGAACAGCGAGTCTTGGAGGTGGAGCTGCGGCGGGCTGCGGTAGGGCTCAGAGAACTCTGCATTCTTGAACAGCTCCAAGTTAAACCCAAAGATGCCCTTGCTGTGGCTCTCCAGCTCCAAGGCCGAGCCCTGCAGAGTTGCCTGGTACCCGTCCGACACCTGGTACTCCCTGGGAAACTCACACGTCACCGGGAGCAATAACTTTCCGGTTCGGACTATTAAATCCTTGCTGCTGCCGGGGATGCTGTTGGGCAGACCCGTCACCAGGTTGGTCCCAACTATCTTGTTTTCTGTCACCTGGGAGAAAACGTGTTTTTTTAGACTTTACCTTTCACCTTTTGACCCTGTTTACTCTCAGAGTGTAAAGCAAAGTAGCTGACCTTCACCACTGTGCCACAGGTTTTGAGGCTGAAGCTCAGGTTGATGTGGGTGCCATTGGAGACTCCTCGGCAGGAAGAGTTTGACAGCGAAAGCTCCAGACCTCCAACAAGGTCTTTAGGAACTGACACCGTAATCGAGCTGGGATCACACCGGACTGGCACTGGGTGAGAATGAGATAAATCATATTCGCTCACTGTTCCCCACAATGACATCAAATCATGCAAATATACATACACTATAATGTATACTTTCCCAAAACTAAGAGATAGTTTTCTGGAACTTTCCCTGTGTAATTTCTGAAACTTACCCTAATCGTAACAGGCACTCTTCTTGAACATACCAGGTACTTTGCTCAAACGTACCTGAAACCTACTGATTGACGTTCCAGATCTCACCAGGTACATTCCTAGTAGTGCCCTGCAGTTTATTGTTACTTCTCTGGAACTCTCTGTCAGAGGTTGATAGTAACTAGTAACGTTTTGGAAAATAATACTTCTAGGAGAAGTTTTACAACAATTTACTCTTACTTTTACTTCATTAATATTATCATGAAGTATTGCTTGAGTACAACTCCTGGATACTCTACCCTTTGTGAGTATAACTTTACTGTAAGAAGAACAGAGACATTTTAGCTAACAATGCATCAAATACTGACACACCTATAGTTTATGTCACAGTGGGACCTCTTGTTCATATACAAGCTTTGTTCTGGTGTTATTTTCTAGCTGCTGAACCTGCTGTGCTATTTGGAGGACAAATACATGTACAGTAAACACCACATATTGTCACTGGAAGTACTTTATACTATATATATTTATATACTATAAGTACAACATCAGTTTAATATTGTAAAAAAATTACTTGTCTCCTTATTTCATTTAGTTATTTGTACAGTATTGCCATTTTAGTCTTCAAATTACCAGAATTTCACAGAATTTTATATTTTTGTCTGATGAAATCACTGTAAAATATTTCTACTTGAATATTTTTGGGGTACTCTACCCACTTTTCTTACCAGGTACTTTCCTGGAGCTTCCAATGGAAGTTATTTCCTAAAACTTATCAAACTTTTTCATGTACTCAAAGCTTATTTTCCCAGAGTCTAAATGGTTTGTACTTTGAACTTTCTTGGTCATTTACCTGAAACTTTCCATGTACTTTTTTACGTTTTAGAGAACTTACTGGTTAACTTCCTGGAATTTACTGGGTACGTTCACATGCTGGACTGTATTATGACATGACATGCAATACTTGACAGTATTGGTAGGACTTACCAGGTCCTTTCCTCAAACTTATTAGGGACTTTTAGTAAATCGACAGTAATATGAAGTGGCACATAATGTGGGACTTTCCCATAAATTATCTGTTAAGTCACAGGGAAGCACATAGTAAGTTCTGTAAAGTAATATCATATGTGATAATAAATAAAATGTCCAGAAACAAAAAGCTTAATGTGGCTGTTGTCAAATAGTAAAGTTGTTAAAAACAATTGAATGTAACTGTTATTGCCGTTGGAAATGCTTTTTATTTGTTAGACCCCTGGAGATGAATAAAATCATGTGTCTACTCTTTATCTAAAACATCTACCTGCTTCACACACAGGCACTCACCCTGGCATGTGCTTTTATCTTCTCCCAGCTCCAGCCCTCGGGGACAGCTGCACTGATAGGAGTTTCGCATCTGGGTGCAGACGTGGCTGCATCCTCCGTTGTTGACGTGACAACCTGCAATCTCTTCAGAGGACAAGGAACAAGGAAAGTCATGAGAATGCAAAGCTGGTTCCTGTTTCATTATCTCAGTTTGGAGTGTCATATACCTCTGCAGTTGCGTCCGTCCTCATCCAGCATGCGTCCTCGTCCACACTCACAGCGCCACGAACCCTTGGTGTTCACACACGCCTCGGCACAGCCGCCATTCTCTTTATCACACTCATTTACATCTGAACACAGGAGACGCAGAGCCTACAGTCAGATACTATCATCAGATGAGTCTTGTTTTAATCCACGAGCTGCAGATGGGTGGAGTTTATCACCTCCAGGCAATACATTTTCATTTTTCATAGATGATGATAGATGGGCTTTAAAATGGAGCTTATAACACTGAGAGGAGCCTGGCGAAGAAATAATGACGGATGAAATAAGAGTGAAGAGTACTGTGGGAGTGCAGGAGAGAGTGGACAGAGGGAGGATGGAGAAAGTCATTTCCAGAAAGCCTGATTGGGTTTATCAGTGACTGATGAGATAATGGCAGTTTAGGTTTATGGGCTCCCACACATTGGACAGATGCATAAACCTTCTGCATGACATCAGATGACATTACACTCATTCATCATTTTTAATAGAGACTCTGACCTTATTCAAACTTTTAAATGGATGTGTCTGAAAAGTTGTCAGTTTTTATTATGTAAACAGACTGGATTGGTATAGCTTTTAATCCCAGTTATTTACTGAGAACAACCAAAGAAATAGAAAAACAATGTTTAAAAAGTTATTTTGGGTTACTCTTAGCAAAGTTTTAGAACTTTTAAAAATGCAAATTTTTGATTTGCATTTCTGGTGATGCAGATAAAAAATTGTTAAAAACCTTTTTCTTCCCTGTCCTTTTGCTATGCTAAATGAAAACAAGAACAAAATGTAAGAAAATAGAAGGTATTTGTTTCCTTGTATTATTATGCTGTCAAGGTGTGAGCACTCACTGCTAATATGGATAAAAAGCAAATAAAAACATTTATGGCATGGCAACTAACTGTATAAATGCAGCATTTTATTGTGGTAAAAATAAACATCATGAAAGAGGCATGAAACAAAAATCTTCATGCATTTAAACAATTATTTCTTCAGGATGAAATGATTATATAATATACTTCAGTGTTCTTTTAGGTACATAAGTTTGAATTGGTTTTGAAGTAAGTATTATGTGAAATAAGTACATACACCACTTGCTTTGTCGCTAAGGTTCTGGCATAATTCTGGCTCAACATTTGGCAAATTTACTTATCAGTAGTAGATGAGCTGTTTTAAATAGTTTTACCTTTGCAGGGTTATATTGGGTTATTCCAGTAGTTTCATCTCAACTTGCTTAAGATATTCCAAAATGATAATTAATGATCTCAAGCCAATCATAATCTGGAACAGCAGTGAACCCACTTTAACTTAAAAAATAAGCAGAAGTTTTGCAGGGATAATGCATGAAAACATGTAAATAACACCTCATCATAATCCAACTTGCTAATGGACATTAGGGGTGTAAGCATATTAGCCTGCATGTTTAATCTTAGATTGCTTGTGTGTTACAGAAACCCCTGTGGTTTCAAACTTTCACAAAAATGTCTGTTTTTAAGAATCATAAAAGTTGTTACTTTGTTATTACTTTGTGGGTAAAAAACTGTTTTAATAAAACATTAAAAGCTCAAAATCAATATGTGATTCTTTTGTATGATGAGTGCTTTTGAACATCTGACCATAACTGCAGTTCATAACGTAATACTTATACTTTTCTGTTGAGGGATGAAAGTAAAATAAAACAAACTAAAATGTTTCGGCAGCAGTTTAAAAATGAATAAAAGTAGAAGTTTCTTTTTTGCAGGAATGATGCATTAAAAAAGACTCACCAATGCTTTTTTAAAACCAGTTTTTGTTATTCTCATTTATCTTATTCTATTTACTCTACTTTTCCAGTGAAGAGAGAAATAGTCCACTTGAGATGACCATTAAGTATAGTCAGCACAGAGAAACAAGCAGCTCGTTTTTGAACAAGTGGGAGCTCAACCAGAATTCAATATGATTGACTGACTTGTTATTGTTTTTCCTCAAACATTTCCTGTTCATCTGTTGTCAGTGTCCCCTGCTTTATCGCTGCCTTCTGCACAGTTTATCTCTTCCTCCCTCCCCGCCTGTCTCACCCAAGCACATCTGCCCGTCTGGTCCCAGGACAGTTCCCAGTGTACAGCGGCACTCAGGCTCTGGACATCTGGGACCTTTGCAGTCCACCTCATCACAGATATCATAGAAATCTGCACAAAGCACACAAAAATAAGATCAGCCAAAATGAAAATGCCTCCTAAACAAGCAGAACTGCAAAGTAACGGTTTTACATATTTGTTAAAATATGTAACAAATATATTATACTCTGTTATGAAAGTATGAGATGGATTATTTGTGAAAAAATCAAACTCCTCTGCCTTATCCCACCCAGTACTCCCAGTGCTATCAACAAAAGCTGCCAATTAAAGCCAGGAGGACGGTCTTAGCGCTGTCAATCATGCTTGTGTAGTACTCTTTCCTCTGCTCTCTGCTATGCTCCACCTCCTTCAGATAGCTAATCTGCCATGAATGCTCAAGTTAGCATGGCTAATGATGACAACAAATAAACAGTTTTTCTGTAACTGTAAGATGTTTCTGCACCATCATCACTTTGAGCAGCGTACACACAAGCGAGCTTGACAGTGCTAAGCCCTTCTTCTAGCTCTTGTTTTAACCAGGAGCGACACATTTCTTGATATGGCAATAGTTGCTCAGGTAGGAGGAGGAGAAACTTAATTTTATTCAGATTATCCGTCACATATACTGTCAGGACAGTTTTAAGAAACATGTTTAAAAACAACAACTTTTTGTAAAAGATACATTGCATCAGTAAGGAATCTGAACAGCATCTGAGATGTTTTCTTACGGCCACAGTAAACGTGGAAGCAGACAGAAGGCCTGGGCAGGCGGTAGACAAAGTATCCTCCAGGACAGGCCTTCACATCAATGCTGGCGTTCCACTGGCAGCAGTTATCCTTGAAGCTGGCGCAGACTGGCAGCATCACAATCCCCTCATGAAGCTGTGGGTGGGTACCGTTGAGCCAGACAGGAGCGTGGGTGCCGCAGTGGTTCTCAGAGATACAGAAGGTAGGCATCGCGTCCCCGGCCATGCCAGTGAAGCGGTACCACTCCCCAGACATGTGACTGTCACACAGGGGCACGCTGGACGATTGGTTAACATGGAAGTCCGAGTTCCTCCAGGGTTCGTTCAAGCTGATGTAGGCAGAACAGGGGTCAAGAGCTGAGAAGAGAGGGTGTGCAACATCAGAAACATACCAAGTGTGAACAGAAACTCTGAAAGATTTTATCACAGTCTGAAGCAAGATAAGATATCAAAGATAACCTATTACACTTCCCGGAACAGGCTAGGATGTTTTGCTTGAGCAATACAAAACATGTTCAGTGTGTTTTATTGCATTAAATTGTTCTGAGACAGTGACGTTTCAATCTAGTTGGTTTTACTAATTGTTTTAGGGCCTCTGGTCACTTTAAATCCAAATAAGCTGCTGGTGACCACACTCCTCAGTTTACACTCCCGCATGAAAATGGCTGCAAACAGATGTTCAACTATACAACCGTACATCTTCGAAAAGTAGAAGTGGAGCCTCCTGTGCAGCCAAGAAAAAGCAGCAAGTAGTTTCTGGATGGTAAGTCAACAACAAAACATTTGTCTTTTCCAGCAGCCATTGCACAGCCCATATAGCCATAAAACCAGCCGACCACATACCTAGCTTTGGTTGCTAGGGAGAGAGCAGAACTCTGCTGGGGTTGCTAGGTAACAGGCTGGTGTTTTATTGGGTTTCTAGATGAGGAGCCATGCCTGCTGACTTGTGACATTACATTCAGAAGGTTTTTAAACGGCTCATTTTCCAGACACCAAAAAACATTAAGTTAACGCTAAAACCGGGAGGGTGTTAATTGTTTGGGGCTGATGTTAGAAGTACCAGAAACCCAAACAGAAGAACAAAAATGTGCAAAATGTGGAAGAAACAAGGAAAAATTAGAAAAAGAGCACAGTTGGCTAATTAGACTAATGTTGTTATCGGATTTTAAGCTTTTTAAATTAAACTGCATCTAATTATTTGTTCTTGAAATACATGAAATGGTCAAAAACCAAACTTGATTATTCTTCACTGGACCGACTTCATTTAAAATACAATCATAGATTTATGGTGATATATTGTAACCTTTTTTGTTAGGACCACCTATGAAAAGCACAATATGAGCGAAATCATTTCACACTAATTGCAAATTTTTAAAACACAGTTGTGATTTGTAGAAAAGTGACTGTAAAATTGAGTTCTTGTCTTTCTCAGTAGTATTTTTTGGAATCTATTTAGGGTATATACATTATGGATTTATTTTCAGGCCTGTTTATTTCTTTATATAAGGGCAGGTGCATGATGCTTGTCCCTTACTGTTAACCTGAACTTTAAAGTCAGCTCTGACGTTTTGCTGTCAGCATGTGGTGGATTCTCAATCCATCCTGTGAGTACCCTGTAGAGATTGATTGATAAATACGTTTATCAATCAATCATTAACATAATGCAGAGCGGCCAACCTGGTTTGAGTACAGCCAGGGCTTCTGGAGGCTCAGGCTCATTTTTCCATCAGAGAGGCAGAATTCAACTCCCAGAAACTCAAAAACAGATTCATGCTACCCACTCCTTGCAGCCATTAGCTTTCACTCTTGGTTGATCCTTATGATCCTTCCCCCAGCTTGGCTCTCTAACACTTTCCAAAGACAATTTTCCAGTGCTGTGAGTTCTGGAGGCCACAGCCATACTTTAATTCAGCTCCATTACAGTTAGACGGAGACCGACATTTTGGAAATCAAATCTGTATTAGTGAGAAAATATGTCACTTTAATTTAGCTTAATGTGAAACTAGATGAGACTCTTAGCTATGATGTTCTCTCTATTAATTACACCCGAATCTTAATAGATTTGAATATATTTGTTCATGTACTTCAGGAAGTCACTTTAAAATGTAAAACTCATGTATTATATAGATTCATTATAGACAGGGTGATGAGTTTCAAGAGTTTATTCTTATTAAATTAGACGATTACTGCTAGCAAGGAATAAAAACTAGAAAAACTGCATTAAGAAAATTAAAATGTTGCATAAAAAGAATAAAAACACAGTTTAGATTGCGATCACTATGGGGATCTCAATCCACATAGGGGACTATGGGGAAGACCACCTCCCCATAATCATAGGGAAGACTGCTAACTCGACAGTTGTCTACTAAACAGTCACTGAAAGTGGCTTTCATGGAAAGTGGAGTGGAAAAAAAAAATCCTGTGAACAAGCAACAAGTAATGAATGTTTAATAAATTCTTTATTGGTCACTTTGTATGTAATTATGACCATATCTGAGTTTCACTGTTTGAACTGAAATACTGAAATAAATCACATTTTATTCTCCTGTGTTTTTTCTGCCTGTCTTATTTGAATTCATTGGCATGCACCTGTAGTTTAGAGCAGGTTTTAGAGTCTCTGTTTTGCCATTAGCAAACATTATAACTCCCTCTAAACGATCTGTCCTGCTCATTTGGATCCAACCAAGATAAATGGAAACACGGGGTCAGGTGTGACTGAGGTAAAAGCCAATGAGCTGTCAACACAGAACTCTTTATTCTGAAACTTCTGTCTGTTTTCAGTTGTTCAGCTGAAAACAAAAAAGTGGGAGCTATAAACAAAGTGCAGAAGAATAGTCAATAGTTTCTCTCCACTCTATGTCCTCTCAGCACAGTAATTAAGAGGCAGATGCAAAACAAAGAAGACATGACAAGTGTGGGTAATGCGGACGAGAGTGAGACTTAACGAGTTGGTAGAAGGAACGGAGAAACAGCAGGAGGTTGATCTGCTCAACATCCTCAGAGACAAGATGGAGGCAGGAAACAGGTGAGCTGGTAACACTTCACCGACAATCTGCTCACTCAATTTTGTCTTAAGTAGTTACAGTATTCAATAAATTAGAGCAGCTGTACATCCTGATGAGTCTTGTTTGTCAGATTTAAACTAGCTTTTGAAAATTGACAATCTTTAAGAAGGTGCTAAATATAATTTTCATTATGCCCAAACTTCTGTTTTTTATTGGTCTGACATAATAGTTTAATTTTAAATATGTTTTTATTACCTGTAAGTGGAAAAACATCATAATTAACAGAAATGAAGGCTTTCAAACATTCATCTGTGTCATTAGGTGGGAATTAGGATTTTTTTGCAGTAACCTGGTGCCATCAATCTCTCCTATTATTGTCTAAATAAATAAACAGTAACAGAATACACACGGCTGGCACTCTTTTCAGATTTTTATCTGCAATTTAAAAATTGAAAACAATTTATCCCTTTATCACCCAACTTGGCAGCTCTGTGATACTTTATGTTGGTCTGTCACGTAAAAAGGTATGAAAGGGTTACAGATACATTTTGTAATGTGTGGATTTAATTCAAATTACTTTCACTTATATGTAAAGTTTGTCTATTAATATTTTTTAGTTTCTGATGAAATTGAATTCTGTGATGTTTGTTCCTTTCAGAAGGAGTAAACATGAAAACAACCTTTTATAGGATAAACATGCAGCTTTTCCTGTCAGACAGTTCATATCATCTTTCGCCCCAGGCAATAAAAATACCCCCAACATTAACAACAATTTTTTCCTCTGGTGGAGACATACGACTGACCCAAAGCTCTCCAGTTCCAGCAGCACAGAAGCGACTGAGCGCTGACTCATGAGGACAAATGCTAATGTGTGCGTTAAATTTTCCAGATGGGGCCTGAACAACTGAGTTTGGATGAGTCTGAGTAGTGTTTATTTTTGCCTTATTTATGTATTTGTACCTTATTTTTATTTAAGTCTAGTTATTAATACTATAAAGCTGAAGATTGCTATGATTTTACAGCATCTGTAGTAAAACCATTTACTTCAGTTCTGTTATTCCTGGAAGAAATGATAATCTGTTATGTGGATGGTAATCTCTGGGTTTATTTCACTCAAAAAAAAAGGAATGGAAATGTGTCATCATCAGAAATACTGAGGTGGTTACTTCGTAAAAAAAAAAAAAAAAAAAAAAAAAACCCACAAAGTTAAAAGAATGCATAACTAGCATAAAATAATTATTTTTTTCCCCCTCACTGTCTGACAATCAATCAGTAATTTTCCTGCTTTAAACCAGTCAGCACTAAAACTGTTTCTATTTATCAGGAAGAGAAGAGAGAGATTGTTCTACTGCTTTACATTCACCAAGTTTACTAAACAGTTTGAGAAAACCCAGATATTGACGCTATTGCTTTGTAATCAAACAACATTGAAGTTAACTACAATGCAACCTTCATCATTTCAGAACGTTTTATAGAAGCACTATGGGAATGAAAAGCCATCGGCTTTTTATGTGCAAAATGTGTGAATTAAAGCCAGAACATATTGTTTCAACATCCATAGTAAAATGAGTAGACCACCACTGCTCAGCCAATATAAAAGAAGGTATTACATCAAATGCTAAATAAAAAGCCAGATTACTTTTTTTTTTTTTTTACTGCACTGAAAGGATAAAGAGCTTGACCTTGGAAGCAAGTCATGAGGTTTGATGAAATCAAACTGGACGTATTTGGTCATAATGACTGTTACAAATGACGTAAAGGAAGTGGGTTGCAAGTGTGAGATCAGAATCTTAACAGTGAAATAAAATGTAGGTGGCATCATGTTGTGTTGTTTTGCTGCATAGCTGATTCATGGACGTCAGAAAACAAGATGGCATCATGAGAAAAGAGTGTTATATAGAAATATTAAAGAAATATCACAAGTGATCAGTAAGGATATTAATATTAATGAATTAAATATGTCACTAAATTATGTACAAAGTTGCTCACATGAGAGAAAAATAACGAGTTTATAAAGTGCATGTGAATGTCTGGTTTCAAATCCACATATAGCAAATATTCATGCACTGGCCACTTCATAAAGTTTGTACATCTAAGATTACAAAAGATTAATATACTATAAGACTAGAGAAACCACGTAATTTAGTTTTGCAGCAGAATAAATGACTGAAACACAGCTGGTAAGATGAACTCTTCACTTCATGTTAACCCTCTGAACAATAATTGGTGTATAAATGCACGAACAATTCACTCACCTACACCTGCAAGTCCAAGAACCTCCTGCAGAAGATTGAGAATAACCAAGAGCATCATGGTGGATCGTTTTATCTGAGTTCTTCACTTAAACACGTTTACTTCTCATGTCTGTTTTAAATAGCTGCCTCTTATCTGTGTCATATTGGAAAGCCTCTTTCCCACCTTGAACTCTTGACCTTCACTGGCCAAATCCTCAGGCGAGACCATCCTCCCATTGTTAGTCCTCTGTCCTCCTTCCTTCATTTACACTCTTTATTTATTTGCTGTTGTGCTGGGGATGATTGGAGTGATTGGTTTAGCATAATGGATTGTGCAGTGCTGTAAAAACTACACTGTAAAAGATTTGTAGGTGGTTAAATTTGAAAATGATGCAAGTAAAGTTAACTTCAAACTCAAAAATGAAAGTTTATCAAGTTGATTCAGCAAGAGACCCTAACGCTGATCTTGAACTGTGAGTTGTTATAACTTCCTGTTGTGATTTTAATCACTTTACTTCATATTATGCAAGAAAACTTTCACTCACAATGTCAAGTTAAAATAGTTATTGTTTTAAATTATTAGAATTTAAATTCTTGACTCAACTGCACAAAATATCCAATAGTGTGTTATTAAACATTACAATTAATTACTTATAAACCTTTATTTTATTTTGAACTATGTGAGGACATTGTTCTCAACCACTGAATTAAAATGAATATTTGCTTTAAAACCACACAAGAAGCACATGGACATTTCTTTGAGTAGTAGTTAGTAAACACAACTAAATGTGGCTCAAATGTTTTGTGTCTAATTTCTTAATCTTTTGTTGCTTCTTTGTCACACCTTTTTTTCTAAAGATGATTTATGTTATTATCAAAGATAACCAGAGCAAATAAAAAGACCAGGTTTCAAAAGATGATTTGGTTTATCAAAGTGAAAAAAACAGTCCAAACCAACCTGGCCTTATGAGAAACATTAATTACCCCCGTCTGTGCCACCAGCCACATCCAGCAGCTTCAATCAGGATCGGTTTAAGATCAGGTCACAACATACCAATCAGATTTAAGCCCATACTTTGACTGGGCCATTTAAAGCCTTTATTATATTCCCATTTACAGCAGGACTTGCTGGTGTGTTTTGGAAAATGTTTGAGTTGAAGAGACCTCCAAAGACCGTCCTTTAGGAGGCAGGTTGACCAACATTGACTATGTCAAAGTTTTCCTACTGGTATGATGTTTTTTTTTTTTGCCAGAGCTGCGTCCATATACATTTACAGAAATAAACACTTATAATATGGAATTCTTTGAGTAATGCATTAAATATACTTTTTGTTCACTAGCTAACTTTGTTAACCAAATATTATGAGGATTTATATGTCTTAATTTTGCTCCTACACAAAGTGAATGTGATGTTATCCGTTTACAGATATCTTCCAGTAAAACCAGATGCTAATGAAAACCAGAGGAAGTCATGAATTTCTATAAATATCAGCTGCACAATAAAAACAAAGACTCTCACTGGGACCATTAGCTCCAAAACCTGGATAAGGATTTTATTGATAATTGAATTACATTTCTCTTTTATACATATTTCATAAATGATACAGGATTTTACATTTTCTTTCATTCTTTATTTATTTTTTGTTTTGCCAACATTACAGCATCATGTCAACTGAAGCAAACAAAAACAACAGAGTAGAACAGGTCCAAATGAAATACATGATCCATTCAATCCTATGTTCTGCTTCAATCTTAAGCATATTCAAACAAAAATCAATCACAAAAATCTGAAGCTCAACGCAAATCAAAAAAATGTACTTTGGAGAAAACAAAGGCGAGGATGGGTAAAAAGAAGAGATGGAGGTGTTCCCATATGATTTTAAATCATGAACCTGACACCTCTCCTTTAGCAGAGGCTCTCAGGCCTTCGTTGTTGGGATTTTTCACTTTTTGGAGAACGAGGACACACAGTCAGGACCAGGATATTGGGAATACACAAGATAAAAATGGACTGGATTTAAGCAGTTGGTTGGCTGGGACTTGGATGACGTCTGGTAGGCTGGACTTTAAAGACGCAGCCCCACCTGCTGTCCCTTTTTACAACTAGGAATCTCTACAAACGACGTTCCTTAAATTAGCTTTGCACGTATTTGAATAAATCATCTTTTTTTTTTTCATTTTAGATAAGTTTCCATGTAAACATACATTCATGCAACACCCTCTTTAGCATAAGTTTCCCTATATTTGATATAGTTTGTTTAGAACAAAATAAAGACAAACAAAAGGCAGTAAACGGTGGATGGCATGATTTGAACAAAAAAAAAAAAAAACAAAGAAAGTGATTACGGACAGAGAGAAGGCAGAGGGGAGGAACCAAACCACAAACAGCCAACTATTTCAGGATCTGAGTGTATTGTGTGTGAAAGCAGATATATTCAGGAAACATCAACTCTTACTTGTACTGACAAGCAGCAAAAGAATCACAGATGGAGAAACGTTCTTACATGTTTGCACCGTCTAAACATTTTAAAATGTATTTCCACTTCCCAAACAAACCCATTTCTGCTTTTCTTTGTCTCTGATTCAGCCTACCACTGCTGTTTGTTTAACTCTACGATCTCAATACAGATTACGTCATTTATTATCCAAAAGGCACAATTTCTCTAAGCAATAACGCACACAAACACACCTACACACACAATGCACCAGACAAGGCCCTATCCTGTCTTTAAATTTGCAAGGCTAATTTCGAGCCCAAAGCATGCATTTTAATATGAAAGATCCGCTCCCTAGCAAGACTCGAGCTCAGGATGATCCTGAACTCCATGCAGGAGGATGTTGGGGGACGGCGCCTCCCCACTGCACAGGCTGAGTGGCGGCAGCTCAAAGTCAAAAACAACTGGCTTTGTCTTTGGAGCAAAATGAAATGATGGAGAAAAAAATGTCGTTTGGACCACTAGGGGGCTCACATTGTACTTTTGTCAATTCGCATCCAATATTCCTATGAAGAGTTACTCAAGCCATTTCTTCATGCCAAAAAAACATAATTTTTTTTATCACTTCACAAAGTATTTACATGATTTATAGAGATAAACGCGCATATAACAGTCAAATCTCACAGATAATGTTATGTATTTTGTGAAAACTTCTAATTACACCATATTTCCTGTCATTTAGGTTCTGATCCCTTTTTGAACCAGTTGACTCATATGAAAAAGATCAGAGTTTGACTCCCAATCAAGCAAGATAACGCTAATCAGCCATCTGCCCTCTGCTGGTAAATATCAATTATTGGAGTCAAACAACCAGTAGAACATGAGCGGGTAAGAAACGTCCAAGAGGGCCCCATCCAATGGCAGATGGTACCAAACGACTGAAAGTATGAAGGGATAAAATGGCCAAGAGAACGAAATGTCGAGCCGCCTTGTTGGGGCCAACAACCGGACCCTGAACAGAAAACTGCCGCTCTGAAAGAAGTTTATGGAGTAAACATTCACAAAAAAGCTTTAGGCATGTGCCGGCTACCAGTACCAAGAGTTTTAAAAGTTACCATTTCAATGGTGATAAAACTGTCATATTGTTTCCTACAGACTAAATCTTTTTATTTATTTATTTATTTATTTATTTTTTTTAGATACGTTCCAGTAATATTTTGCTTTTCCAGGTGTTATGCAGCATATACTAGCCCAATGCTGCACACCCCTACTCAGCTGGCTGAAACAAAAGACAAATTTGGCTTTTTGGAAATAGTTATGAAACCTAAAGCAGTGCCACCTGTTGGTCTCTGTCTGCTACTGACTTGAGAAGATCGACTTATTAACGAGATTTAATCTGACCAATTAAACCGGTCTGAACAATTTTCCTTTAAATAGTGAAAATCTGATTATTTCTTGGATCAAAACCAAGAAATTGCATCATTTGGGTTCGTCAGCGAAGAGGACATATTTTTTTTGAGTAAATAAAATATTTGATAAAAGGATAGTCACATATGCTTAGATGGTGATACTCTTGTAACTCCTTATTTTTTTGTTGAATCAAAGACTAACCTTCTGATTAAAGTCAGTGTTAAGTCAAATGTAAAAAAAAATCCACATCTGCCCGGAAAAGCGTGATCGGTGCATCTCTGTTAGTATGATAAACAGAACAGAGTGGCAAATATGTGCAGTATTTTGCATCAAGCAGTCAAAAACTACTTTGAAATTTAGTGAGGGGCTATATATGTTTGCAAAATCTTTAACAAAATTTTAATACTTGCATTTATTTTAATTTTTGGTGTAACAACAAGAGTAGGTCATTCGATAAGTATTTTTGGTTTAAAGTTCAGCCCAACACAGTAAAGTCACAGCATTTTGTCGGATGTTTTTCTGCAGCGAGAATCTCATACCGGCCCACGCCTAAAGAGAAATCGACATATGGTTTGAGTTAACAATGTGTTGCAAAATTTCATGGAGATACTGATGGATGTCAAAAGGATGCGCGAAAAGAAGGTGCCCAATTAAGTACAAAATTGCTATAATGCTCCTACACGTTCACAAGTTTCTACTGAGGCCATACCACAGCATGCAGTCTACCCTGCCTTGTCACTGAGAGCAGGGGGGGGGGAGGCCATTACAGCAGCAGTGGGAGGAGAAAACTCTGACTTTATTCCATATCATTTCAGGATGAATTTTTTTTCTTTTCTTTTTTTTTTTTTTGCATGAATCGAATTAGGTTATACTCCAACATAAGGGCAAGTTTTTCTTTTTTTTTTTTTGAACTTCATTGGAGATAATACACAACACTTTGCAGCAATGGTTGGTTAAAGAGGTAAAGCACAGCATTATTCACATTGCTGAGAAATACATTTATTTAGTAATTAAAGCCATTATTCACCTCGATCTGGCTTCAGAGTTGCTTCCTCCCTCTCAGAGACCATGCACAGGAGCTCTTCTCTTGAAAATGAACGCCACATATATATTGTGCACTTGTCATGAAAATGTACAAAGCTATTATTAGTACAAGGTATTTCTTGAATACAGTGTAATGCTGTTGTTAGTGGAGTCCTTTTAACGGGTACCGATGATTTTTTTTTTAATGCTTGTCAGAGAGCTCCTCCCCCCACTGGAAAGCAAAGGAAAAAAAGACTAGCCTCTGGTCATTTGTTTGATTGTATACATATATACCCATATTTTTGTCATAACAAATATACTATGGCTTTCAAAATAAAAAGTGCCAAAATATTAACTTTTTTTTTTCTTTTTCTTTTGGAATAAAAGAACACACAGTGATGTTGTTGTCGGTAGGACTCTCTGACTTGCGGATGCCAAGCCGCTTACAGGACATCAACAGGAAGAGAAAACGAGGCGTTCCTGCTTCCTGCAGAGATACAGATGCTCCTGACAAAGGGAAGCTGCCTGTCACCTGGAGGAGGCGCGGCTCAACGGAGAGGGAGGGGAGGCGGCAGAGTTCGGACGCAGGGAAACTAGAGTCTCCATGATGGTGGGACTGCAGTCAGAACTTCCTGTAAACTTGTCTCTGGAGCCTGCACAGGCCGGGAGGAAGAGCGCGCATATGTGTGTGTGTTTACCATTGCGTTTGGTGATCCTGCTTCAACACACACACACTGACTCAACAAAGGCTTCTCCTCGCCATGTTTCCTATCTCAGAGTGCTTACAAGCAAGTGAATTCACATTCATCCCTGCGGTTTACCGGCAGGTCGCCCCTCCAGAGTTTGAGGCTAATCCAATTTGCTTTGATAATCTTCACCATCTTCGTCTTCCTCTTCATCCTTCAGCAGTGAGAAGTCTTCAGTTTGAGGCATTCTCGAATTCCAACTATAGATTTTAGCCAGGAAAGGAAAGAAAAAAACAACCTTCCACAATAAACAAAAGGACAGGTAAAGAAGGAGAGGAGGATAGGAGGAGGTAAAGAGGGGGTTATCAGACACCAGAGGGGGCGAGGGGAAGAAAGAGGGTCGGTTCCAGGAGATCAGAGATGAGGGGAGTCACGCTTGCCATCAATTTTTGTCGCTGGACAGCTGCTGAATCGGGAGCTGGAGCTGGAGCGGATCCCTTAGGCGCTTCAGGTCCAGCTCCACCTGGACAGAGAGGAGGCAGAGGAAAAATGCAAAAATATATGACGATTATTAAGTTAACCGGGCAAAAATATAATCTTTGAGCGTCCAATTTCCATCATCTTTGAAAATTGGATTTGTACATTTCCAGGGAAGGACATGAGGGAGAAAAAAGGGAACAGAAGACAAGAAAAACAAAGGGGCCAATGAAAGAAGGAAGAAATAATAAAGGATGAAAGGAAGGGGACACAAAGCAAAAGAAGAACAAACACTTAGAAAAAGGAAATAATGCAGAACATGAGGGTGGAAGAAAGGAAGAGCACAGGAAACAAAGGAAGCAAGGGCACAAGGGACACCAAAAGAGTCTAGAAAGGAGAGAAGGAAGAAAATAAGCAAAATAGGAAAGACAACATCAAAGCAACAGAATGTGGATTAAAGTTTGGAAAAACTGAATTTTTTCTCGACTTTAAAAGGCCTGCGAAATACAGAAATCTCATTCCAGACTTTAGTAGATATCATAGTAACTGTTGTAACTTCTCTACCTTGCACTGCAAATACAGTACCTATATTTAAACCCCTTGTATTTGTTTACAGTCAAAATAACACACTCGGCCTAATTTAGTGTCTGCTTGACCGCAAAAACAAATCGATCAAGATTTTCAACAAGAGGCTAAATCCCCGTACCTCAGCAATGTCATCCTTCAGCTTGTTGTACTTCTCGATGTCGAAGCGTGTCCTCTTCACCCCCTTGTGGAAGAACAGCAGATACTGTCTATCTCTAGCGTCAGGATAAACATACTCCTGCAGGTTAAAGGGAGACAAAGATGGAGCATTTTGTAACAAGAACCAGTTTATCAGATGTCCTCCAGGCTCTGCTGTGCGTCCCTGGGACGGATCACACAGACTCTGTGTCCTTGGAGCTAAAAATTAGAGGAAATTTATGAGAAGTGAAAACAGATTTCTTTACTCTATGGCAGGGGTGTCCAATGACACCCCTTTTTGTCACCTGGGTCAAAATCATCAAGTCAAAAGTATTTGCATTCCAAAATTCATGTAAAATCAAGCAAAGTTATTATTTACTGTTGATCCGAGAATTAAAAAAGACTTTCACATCTGCTGTATTTAAAGAAAGGCATCTGGTTTTCAAAATTTTTGGGGTCTCGATTGAACAAATGTATTATCAGTACATAAAAACAGAATGTTCTTTCAAAACGCTTGCTTTTATTAGCCAAGGTGAATAAATTAGATCAAATCTGATTTGATGCAACAAAGCCGACTTTTCAGTAAAAGTTTCTGGGCAGACGGGATTCTACTTATTACAAAAGGTTTGTTACAAAAAGACAAATACTTTGTGTTGTATTCAGTATTTTTGATTTTAAGAAAATTATGTTGGTTATTATTTTACCCTGGGTAAAAATAAAAAGTCTGAACAGGTCAACTTTGTATAATTTTTGAACTTCACAAAATCAGTCCAAAGGTCACAAATTTTGAACACCCCTGATCTATATATATAGATATAGATATTTATATCTATATATATAGATATATATATCTATATACCTATATAGGTATATAGATATATATATATATATATATTTTTTTTTTACAGATTATTCACTATAAACTGGTTGCACTAGTTTTGTCACTTTAAGATGCATTGCTTAATTCACCTTCTTCATATAATCTCCAGTCTTACCTGACGTGTAAGCACAAAGTAGGCATACATTGCCATCGCAGTGCCATAAGTGATGAAGTAGGTGACGGGCTCCATGATATCCCAGGAGTATTCCCACCAGGTCAGCCTGGCCAGGATGCCAAACTGCGTCGCCATGTACGCCATGCCGCCCCACAGCACCCAGGTGGTGCGGCGCTCCGCCTTCTTGCTCAGCTCCTCTCTCACCTGCACAAACAGAGCAGCATGAAGTGCACAGCCAGACGTACAGAGAGGTCAGTCACTCAGTTTACGAGTTGGACTGGAGGCTTCAAACGAGTGATAAAACATAAAAAAATAAAATAAAAGTAATTATTTTAGAGGAAAAATTGATTTAAGTAAAGATTTTTTTAAAAATATTTTCAATGGTAAAAGAGTAATTTCAAACTGATCAGGATTCCCACAAAAGTTCTGTATCACATGTGTCAAACTCAATTTAATTTCGGGGCAAATCAAGATCATGAGTGTTCTTAAAGGGCTGGGCACAACCTATCATTATCGATTATAAATCAAGTAAGGCTGAGGCAGATGTTTATTAAACAGGTGGGCATAAATACTCTTGGGTCCAACATTTCTCACAATGTTTGCCAAAAATCTGCAATAAACTCACAATTATGTATTTGTGTGAAAATATTTAAGGGATTTGTTGATTTTGGTGAATTTTCAGGATAATTCGCAGGAAAGTGGAGGGACTGATTGATTTGGCAGTAAACAGATAAAAACTGCATTAATTTGATTGACAAAATAACTCAAAATATGGAGGATCAAAAGTGCTACATTTCAAGAAACATCATTAATAAAGAATTGAATGTATATTTAACTATTATTAAAAACATTAATTCATGTAAATTGGCTGTTCATTCTGAGCACCGCGAAAACTGCCCATGCACTTTAATTGGTAAAGCTGACAGACAAAATAAGATTTATGATGCACTGCTGCAAGAGACTGAGCTTATTATATAGCTGACTAATTAGGCATTTTATAAATATTTTAGAAATCTACAGTGGAGTCTTGGCTAATTGCAGAAATTGCTGTAAAATTGTAGAGCATATCTACGATAGGAAATCTATTTGGCAGGAAATGCAGCTTGGAAAGCTGATAAACTGCAGACATTAACATCTGTGGTGATGCTAAAATGGTTTCCATTGTGTGTATTAATGCATATTCAGGTATATTTGGTGTTTTAACTACTAAAGTAAGTAGTTATCAGCGTTTATAGTGGTCTCTGGGATTCAAGGGTCCATTTCTGCTTTCTTACTGACATTTAGCTGATAATTACAGGGCATCTGTCTCTCAGTGGAGAGAGGAATCATCTTGTACTCTGTAACTTGTGGGCTTGATGGACTCATGGGAAAGGCACTTAATCACAAGTCGCGACCCGACACGTAGCTGTGTGCAGCTTGATGAATGTGACAAAAGGTAAAGGACTTATAGTGGTTGCTATGACTAGAAAGCCACTAAATAATTTCATTTAGTAATTAATAATTTATCAGATGGTTGCATTATAGGCATTTCATTCTAACAATTTTATAATTTTTATTAATTTCTCTCTTTGTATATAAAGTAGGTTGTTCCAGTAGTTCGTAGCTTTGTATGAAATGCTTAAAGAGTCTGCTTTATTTGCTTTAAATTGCTGCTTTTTTGCTGCAACTCTGGAAAAAATTAAGAGTCCAATTAAAATGATCAGTTTCTCTGATTTAACTGTTTAGAGGTATATGTTTGAGTAAAACGAACATTGTTCTTTTATTCTATGAACTACTGACAACATGTCTCAGAGGTTCCAAGTATAAATTTAGTATTTATTTGCAGAAAATGAGAAATGTTCAGATGCAGTGCTTTCAGACCTCAAATAATGCAACGAAAACAAGTTCATATTCATTTAGAAACAAGAATACTAATGTTTTAACTCAGAAATCAATATTTGGTGGAACAACCTAAGCTTTTCAATGGGGTTTGGTGCAGTTGGCTCTTGTTTTTTTTTCCAGATCTGTATTTATATCAAAAAGTATTTTAATTTTTACTAGGACTGCAATGATTCAAACAATTCCATTAAGGAGTTTCAATGGAAAAATATTGCATCATGCAACTGTTCTTTTGAAATGTATGTACCGGATTAAGGCTTAATTATCATGAGATTAGCTGTTTTGTTTCGGTCACACAAATTAATTATCTCATTACGATGAATGAGGAAGTCGACAACAAGCCCAGCTTAACTCAGCTCCCTCATCTCCATAGATTAACGGCATGAAACTGACCTTTCTATAACTCTCAGCATTTTCTTGGTTCTCTAACACTAACAGTCAAAAAGCTTTTAATTAACCTTCTCTAGGGGGCGCAGCTGAGAGTTGAGGTCTTCCAGTCGTCCAATCAGCTCCCGCTCTTTGCTGAGCTGGTGCTCCTCGATGCGCAGTGTGGTGTAGAGCTGCTGCACCAGAAACTTGACGTCATTTAGCCTCTCGGCCTCCTCATGGGGCAGGATTTCTGCTCAAACAAATACATAAATACGAGTTCAGTCGTGACCCAAAGACTCGACGCGATCCTTCTCTCTCTCTTGGTACGAACCTCTCCGTGGTGGTCGCACAATATGAATGGTGTCATTGATGACAAGCTTAAAGTCATCCATCAGCAGGATGTCTATGCCAGTGGAGGAGGCGATCCTCGCTCCATCTGGAAAAAAAAAAAAAAAAGACAAAATAGTGAGAGAAACAGCTTTGGTAAGTCTCCCCACTCTGGAAAATCAGGCCTGTTAAGTCTGACTGAGAGAGTGAAATATGGAGCATTTGGATGTATGGATGTCTAATATGATTTTTTAATACAAATAAACAATAAATGTATCTCTCTCTCTTTTTTTTTTTAAGAATCCAATATAGATAGAATGCACTAGTTTATAGTCCAGTGTGTTCTTACTTGGGGTGTCAACAACTTTGCTTCTATTACAAATATGCACAAAACTTTGTCAATGTTCTGTGTTTCCATTAAATAAAAATCTCAATTAAGATCACACATGAATAAGTTTGTTCACATGATACATCATTAAAAACATGCCATCATTCTCAAACGACTTCCTGTCGTCGTTTTCTTAGTGATAGTAACATCTGGTGGTTGATCATGTGACTTGGTGACCAAGTCACATGATCATGGAAAATGGAATGGAAAAAAGTTTCCATTGCAGTTTTGCAAAAATAAAACAGTTTTGATAAGGTCAAAAAACCACCGAATCATAGTGGCAAAACTTTTGACCCAAAAAAGTAATTTTTTTTTTTTTAATGGCCATATCTCGGTTAAGCAAATTTATTTTCAATATCTCAAATTGCACAATGTAATGTGCAATGTCAATGTAAACACAGCTACTGTTAAGGAATTAACACATGTGGTTGCATTGTAGGCTGCATAGTGGCGCAGTTGGTAGCACTGTTGCCTTGCAGCAAGAAGGTTCGATTCCCGGCCCGGGGTCTTTCTGCACGGAGTTTGCATGTTATCCCTGTGCATGCGTGGGTTCTCTCCGGGTTCTCCGGCTTCCTCCCACAGTCCAAAAACATGACTGTCAGGTGAATTGGTCTTTCCAAATTCTCCCTAGGTGTGAGTGTATGGTTGTTTGTCCTGTTTGTTTCTGTGGTGCCCTGCGACAGACTGGCGACCTGTCCAGGGTGTACCCCGCCTCTCACCCGTAACGCAGCTGGAGATCGGCACCAGCAACTCCCGACCCCGTTAGGGACAAGGGTGAAAGAAAATGGATGGATGGATGATTGCATTGCCTATTTTGACCTAAAAGTCTTTCTCCTGTAAAAGGTTGCTTAGCACATTACACGGTTTTGTACTGCCTTTAACAATACAGAGTCGCAAATGGGAGTGAAAAGATGGATGATGAGAGTCAGGCTGGTTAGACTGGACACCTCAAGTTCAAATCCCGTCCACAGCTCCTTCCCCCCTGTTTTCTCTGCACCCTTCCTGACAGATTATCGTAAAAACTGGTCTCTAGAGGCAAAAAGTCCTTAAGAAAAAACAAAACACCATGATGGACATTTAACTATGATTAACTGTGTTTTGTCCTACCACCTAAGATCAACCAATTTCTAGTTATCATTTATAAACTGTGTCTGAAACAAAATGGCTTCTTTCAAATTTCCTGGATATGAAAACCTGGAAAGTTGAGACATTTGGTTTGAGACAACAAAACATTTTCTCAAATATTTAAAAAATGTAGATTCTTACATTTCAACTTTTCAAAGTTAGGTATAGTGATTACTCTTGATTAATCCCAGAGGTATGGTATGATTAATCTGATTAATTTCTCAATTGATTGACAGCAGTGGTTCTTACCCATGGAGTAGATGGCCACACGGTCGATGCCTCTGTCCTCCGCCTGCAGCTGCTGCAGGAAAACGCCCACACATTCGCTCAGAGGCTTCAGGGTGAACTGGCAGCGCTCCCGTCTGGACGGCAAACTGACCGAGATCACAGGCAGACCATTCTGATACACCACCGTCACCTCTGAGAGAGCGTAACAAGGAAGAGGGGTTAGAGAAACACCACAAATAATCATAGGACTGATGAGAAAATTTACCAAAGAATTTGCAATAAAAAATGACCCTTAGGAATCGGGCTTGATCCAAGTCCTAAAAGTTTATTAAAAAAAAACTGACTTAAAGTACAGGGTGGACACCTACAGTAAAAAACATTAATTAGAGGTCAGAAAAAAAGAGATTTTAATTTATATATATGAAACAATTAAATACAAAATGCACCTGGAAAAACACAAAATCTCTGTCTAGTTTCTAGTTTTGTTGCTTAAAATAAGACAAAACTAACTTCCAAGTAACTTTTCAGCAAGATATAGGAGGTTCTTTTACGTCAATAATTTCTTAATATAGATTTCTTATTAATTTCTAGTTCCACAGGCAGATTTTTTCACTTATAACATGGGAAAAGTGTCTCGTTATGAGTGAAAAAAATCTTCCAGTGGAGCAATATTAAGGAATTATTCACTTCAAACAATCTCTATATATTTTGTTGGTATTCCTTGTAAGTTAGATTAGTCTTATTGCAAATGTTTTAAGATATGCATTATAAAAACAAAATACTCAGTAAGATAATTAGAGTATGGTTTGGTGATCTGCTTTTGTTAGTTGCAGGATCACAGTGTTTCACCAAGCGTAGCAGCATTTGGCACCAGAGAGAAAAATGCCTTATCTGCCTAAAACATAAAAAGAAAATTGCATGTCACATGTTTGTAGTAGAACTAGAAATTTACTTTTGACTCTAATAGAATCGGACTATTAATAACAGTGATTGATGTAAAAGCAATTTGTAATTTTCATGCTGATCTCAATAAATTACAAGCTCATTTAAAAGTCAATTTATCTTCGTTACTCAGTTAAACAAGCAAAACTTGAATGTAGATTTATTACACAGTTCAAGCCTTCGTTTCTTTTCATTTTGATAATTACAGCTGATGGCAAATAGAAACAGCAGTAGGCTAAGAAATTTTTAAGATTAGGACTAATAAACACTGAGTTTCTAATCAAAAAATAAATATTTAAAAAAGTTCACAAAGAACTTTATCTAAGGATTTTAATGGAAAGTTTAATTAAAGGAAAGAATCTAGAAGATTGTGTAGCATAGTGTATTGAAAACTGAATTACTGAAATAACCTTTTTGCTAATATTTTATTTCAGTTTCATTTGGTCCTACAGAAACCTTTGGTATGTAATTTTCTAGTAAAGTTGAATCTACATAAAATAAACCACATGGATGTAATGCTAATTTGTGAAAATATGGCCTACACTAATGAAAACAGAGAGTTGCAGTCAACATCTTGACGCCAACTGCACTTGGTTTTTATTCCCACAGAATGATCTATTTATATCTCTAGATGAGGATCTTGTGATGATCAAAATGCCATTCAGGTACGCATCGCAGCGCCGTCGTTCCCAGCAGATTCTCACAGCAGTAATAAAGCCCAAAAGGAAGACAAAAGAGACTAACACAACGGTCCCAAAACACTATTTTCAAGTTCAATTATTTTGATTTTGCGTGCTGTTAGCTTAATATGCACATGCCGTTTTTAAACACTGCTGTAAGAACGGTTAATTTTGTCCAAACAGCTCCCCAGAAGCTCCTTCTTGCATAGTAATTATCTCTATAACACAACTCTATTGGTCCATAACCAAACTGTGGTTATAAAGAGCCAGCGCAGCTTGTACCATTATCATGCTGAATGGTCTCCAACGACAGATCCATGAATCAAGGCAGAGCCTGGTGAGGAGACGGTCCAGACTGCTGCAGTGAATCAGCACTTTCTCTGCTCAATCCCGCACCGAGGTGAAGGATCATCAGCTGGCAGCTGCCTTCTGGGGGATTCTCTCTTTTGAACAGGCGCTCAAAGGAACAGACGTAGACGTTTCATTTCACTTTATTGCAGGGGAATAGATGGGTTGCTCTTCGCTTGCACCCATTCCCTTTTGTCCTCCTTTATCCTTCCATCACAGATTCACCGTTTGAAGTGTGGGGGGAATCTTGTGCTTGTCTCTGCTCCAATCCCACAGCTATTTAAGCCCTATTTAAAATCAAATCCTCCTGTTCTGCAGTGCTGCTGCCTCGTTCTTTCTTTCTGCCAACCAAAGAGGTGATTCCTGAGAGCAAAATCCACATTAATAATCCACTGGCTGCTAACTCCAAATGAGCCTCTGCAGTCTGATTAATGCATAACTTTGCTTTGGTCCACTTCTCTTTTGTCTCGGAATGGGAAGGACAGGCAATTAATTGGGAGTTTTGGTTTAAAGGGAACATTATGATGTGGCTCAAAGGAGGGCTTACCCTGTGGAGCAGCGGAGGAACAAAACAGTCTCTGCCCAGGCCATGAGGGGGCGCTCTTCCAAACCTGCAGACAGGAGAAAGAGAGAGAAAGAACATTTTTAACACAATAGTGTCTCATCTGACACGCTGACCCTGACAGCAACCAAATATTTTGCTGGACGATGTGGCCACTATTTTCCACTTTTCACTCCACATGCTATTATTAGCTTTAATAACAAATCTATCTAAAAATCGTTTTTGTGGCTCGAAATGAGTTTTAGTTTGTAGCAGTGGAGTCAAAAATGGCTCTTTGAATGGAAAAGGTTGCTGACTCCTGGGATAGAGGGATAAAATGAGAGGAATGGGTGAAAGAATTAAACAGTAAATGGTTTGATGGACAGAAGGAAAAACATTCAGAAAATACTTCCCCTCCTCCAGTCCGTTTTTCTATACCTAGTATATACATATATTAGACTGACTGAATTAAATTTCAGACTGCATAAACTCTGTTAATATATTACTCTAACTATCCGTCCCTCTGGTTTTATTTTACAAACGGCATCCAGTTTGTGCAAACTCGAGCCCCACCCAAGTAAGGAGGATGATTAATGAACACATCTGCAGCTTCATTTTCACACAAATAATGTACAAACCCATGCATAATTTAAAAAAATACAGCTAAGCTCCTGGCATCTCATGCAATTAATCCAGTAGAATTAACCACTTGGAAAAAAGAAAGGAAGAAAAAAAAAAAACAGAAAGCAAGGCCACTAAAATGCAGCCAGAATAACAAGTCATGAATTCTGGGTTATTGTTGCAAATTGGAGAATTCTGGGTTATTGTTGCAAATGGAGAATTCTGGGTTATTGTTGCAAATTGGAGAGAAAGATGAAAACATGAGGGGACTGTGAGAAAGTCCCTGTTGTTTTTTGTGCACAACCTGATGTGATCTCCCTCACAAACGATGCTGCAGATGTTTTAAATTAAAAGCAGCCGGACACAAATTTAGGTGTAAAACGACTGAGACAGTCACGACTCCTAATTTCTAAAAATTACGGCACAAAAGTGTCTCGCAATAAAATCAAAGAAGCAAAAGAGCTCTGGGAAGCAAAATCTCCCTGATTAAAGTCATGCACACATATGCTTCCCTGTCAAAACTGCTCTTTATGACTAGCACTGTTCGTTAACCTGCCAATTAAGCAAGACAACGCACATCTTTAAGGCAATGTTTTCAAGCAGATTTCCATCTCTTCCTCACTCACTGTGTGTACATACAGCGATTGCAACAGCAGGCTAACTGTGTTTTAATATTAGATTTACAAAATGCATGCAGTCCCTCATGGAGGTGAACCACAGCAGCAGACATTTAGGGCTCTCAGGGCTTCACCTTTATGACCACAAAGAGTAAAAATATCTCGGAGCAGAGCGGCTCCGTATTTGTGTGCAAGCTCTTACAGCAAACAGCAGTCGGGGAGAGATCCTGCAGTGGGATAACCGGTAAACCCAGCATGTACCCGAAACACGCAGCCAATCCACAAACTGTTTACGCTCCCAGGCATCTTTCCTGTTTCGCTGCACGGCAGGAATTACACAGACATCTCTGAGTCCTACGAAGCATAGAACTTTGAAGATCCAAAATGATTTCATTGCTAAAAAATGGATTTCCACATAATTTTTTTTTTTTTTGTAAAATGTGACCTCACTGTTAGTTTGCAAGATAAAGTAACCTCTCTGCTAAATTGAAACTCATTTTTCTTCTGTATTTTTCCTTTAAATAACTTAATTCATAATTCTTTTAATGTTAATAATCTCCTTGAAGATGTATAGACATGGAAATATGAGGGTATTTGTTCATTTTTAAGATTTCAAACATTTATGGAGTTAGTTTTCTAGAGACATTTGTAACTTCTAAACCCATTTTCACAAAAGTAGCAATGACACACTTCACAATACACCTCTGGAAAAAATTAGGAGACCACTTAAAAATAATCAGTTTCTCTGATTTTAATTTCTATAGGTATATGTTTGAGTAAAATGAACATTGTTATTTTATTCTGTGAACTACTGACATCATGTCTCTGAAAAGCCAAGCAAATATTTAGTTTTTATTTGCAGAAAATGAGAAATGGTCAAAATAACAAAAAAGATGCAGTGCTTTCAGACCTCAAATAATGCAAAGAAAACGAGTTTATATTCATTTAGAAACAATACTAATGTTTTAACGCAGGAAGAATTCAGACATCAATATTTGGTGGAAAAACAAAGAGCTTCTCAATGGGCTTCAGTGCAGTGGGCTCTTATCTTTTTCCAGAGCTGCATATGGCTGAACATTTTGCAGCGGTCAGGGTGTAAATATGCCCATCCCCAATCAGTCCACACATTGTTAATCCAAATGGACAAAGACAGCGCTAACGAGTCACTAAATTACAGGTGAGTCTTACATTACAAAAGACTAACTGCTGTCAAAACATCACTCATTCAACACAACAGTACTGTCCAGTTTTTATTCTCCCTTTTGAAAAGAATAAAGACCCTCCACATTTGTGAAAGCAATTGCCAGCACACCACAGCAGCTCTTGTGTTGGTATTGTAAATGAGAATACCCATTGCCATCCCACAGCACCAAGTGGAGCCCAAACAGTGATTAGGCTGCTGATCGAATGACATGCTGAGAAATTGCTTTTGGCCAGTCTGGAAGAACTGCGCCATCTGCAAAGAGCCGTCCAGCTCTGCTTTTTTCATTCATTAGCTTCTCCTGTTTGAAGATTTCACAGTCAAACCTCCCACGCAGCCCTGACTCGCCACAGAAACATGAAAATCGTACGCAAATGCGGCCCGGCTGGGTGTCTGTGCAGTGTGCGAGCGCAGCTGGCGCGGAAGCACACTTGTGTGCCCGCCCATCTGTTCGCTGGGCTGTTTGTCAGTTGTGGTTGGGGAGTGGCTGAGCAGAACCTCACCCCCTCCCCAGACACACAGCCACTGAAACGCAGTCTGAAATATTTAACAGTGAGGCAGCAGTCAACAGCACATCAGCCTTGGAATCAATCTCTCACTGCCGAGCGTTCGGTGGCGAAACAAAGAAACAGCTTTCAGTGGAGGTGATAGACGGATGAGCTGGAGAAAAGAAAGAAGCGAGGAAGGACAGGAGGAGGAAAGTGTGAAGATAAATGGAGAATGGAGTAGAGAGGTGCGAGTCACGAGTGGGCTTACGTTTCTAACCATGTGCTGCTCATACTGTACCCTGCAGCACACAGTCCCTCCTCTGAAACGTGACTCTGCTTTGTGAAATAGAAGAGAGGGGGATGAGGAGCTGGAGGGAAAGAGAGAGGGATGCTGAGGGAGAGATGGGGAGGCTACTGATCACTGCAGCAAAGGAATCCCTTGCCTTTCAAAGGGGGGGTTACCCCTCGAATTCACCCTCCCTTCCCCGCATCCCAGACTAACTCGCACTGAATTCTGATGTTCCCTTTACTGCTCCTCCATCATATCTCATCTGCATTGCGCTTCACCCAGGCTCTCACTTACATCGGAGCGCTTTCCTCAGTTTACAATAATAAACTCCTGTATGAAATCAACAGCAAGTCCATCACACTGTGCTTCAGAAACAGGAAGAAGATGGTGATCAAAACGGCTCTTGTGTTAGCTAGAGACGAATCAGAGACATGACAGCGCTCTGCAGCGAGAATCAATCCCCTTTTCATACACCACCAAGTGCCATTATGCTGCAGACAGACAGACGAACGCTGCTGACACGCAGTCTTACAGAGAGAAAGAGCTGCAGCTCTGTGTGTTTACAAGACCTCCCCTACTGTACGTGTAACCGTTTCCATTTGTCAAGTGAATTCACAGCAACATAATCACATTCTTGCTCTCATTTCAGTTGTGATTATGCATGTGGGGATATATGCAAGATTTATTAGTTTCCTCCTCCTCCCCTGGCACGGTCGTACTCAAAACAACAAAAAACTGTTAGCAGCAGATTTGAGGAAAATTAATGAAACTGGGTTATTTATATGATGCTTTCATATGCTATAGCTTTGCACTGAAAGGATGCAAAGTCAAGTCTAGGCTTTGACTGGACAATATTAGCACAATACAGGACACATCACCCCAGTTGAAAAGTCCTTACACCAAGTCCATGTAACTCAGAGAATAGACTTTAAAATATTTTTGGTACTTTATAAATTACTGAATGACAATGCATCAAAATTACAAAACTCAATAATAAAGATCTGCTGCTGTTGTATCAGCCTTCCAGACCTCTCAGGTCTTCTGGTTCTGGTCTATTCTGCATCACCAGAACCAAACATGGAGAAGCAGTATTCAGCTCTATGCAAAACAGCCGAAACACTGATTTCCTTTAATCCAGACTAAAACCCCACCTGTTTGGAGTTGCTTGTGATAAGTAGGAAGCCAAACATTGGGCAACGTATATGTTGTGTTTATGATTTTTGTGATGGTATTTAACAAAATGAAACATTTATAGTTTGTTTCATAATTGGTGACTGTATGATGTTTTTATGATGTAAAGCACTTTGCACTGCTTTGTTGCTGAAATGTGCTGTACACAAAAACCTAACTAAGTTTTGCTCTAAACCACTGCACTGTTGATCCGACTGTAATCAGGGTTGTCTCCATCCAATAATATAGGAAACCGGTCCGATATCAGCCATAAAACAAATATCGGATTACATTGACCTGCATCTAAAATCTCTGATAGAAGCTCTCTACTCCAGCATTTTGTCCGCCACAGCATTTTTATTCAACAGCGATTGTATCCTGCACACAAACCCACTGGTTAATAATAAATAGGCCAGTTGTTCTCACACTTATTGTTGACAGTTGTTCTCTGCTTGAGTCGTATCGCTTGATTGAACCTTTTCTATCTTTCCACATGCTCAACATAATATGCTGACATTGTATGGGGTCAATATCGGTATTGACCAGTACTTAAAACTGTAATATTGATATTATGTTGGAAGTGAAATATTTATATCAGTTGTTATCCATTTAAAAGGGCCCATTCGTCTCGGTCTCAAGTCTTGCACTGTGCTATATTTCTATCTTTCACAGGATTTTGCTGTGAAAGATAGCAAAACTTTGAAAGATAACCAAATCTAGGTTACAAAGATTTGGTCCAATACCAATATTCATATCAACTTTAATACTGATGTATTGAACAAAGCTGAGATATTTACAGCTTGGAAAAGATCCGATCCTGCTTTACACCTTTAAGTAGAGCCCTACGTTGACACCAGTAAACTGATAAAGTCATGCAGCTGTTTGGATTTTGTATCCCTAGCAACAAGATGATTTTATTTGGCAGCATAGTGATTTTTAAGGTCTTTGAGGGTTAAGACTTAGGTCAGCCTGACTGTCAACAATCTCCCACTCAGACACCAACCTTAAAGTTACAATTTTACCTTTGGTGCAGTTTTTCCTGAGTGGATTTGTTGGTGTGGATGCTAAGTCTACAGGTCAAGGTAAGCCAAAGCACTTGAATACTGGAGTGAAGAAACCCTTTGAATGGGAAGTGTTATTCCAACAGCAGACTGTAGCTGCTTTGTATTGCAGTTTATTTCTTCTACCTTTAATGTTTTCAGCTGCTTTTAAGAATATCAGATGTGCAATGTTCAGGATGAGCATTGCACATCTGAATGTTCAGAATGAACATTGCACAGAATTCAGTTTAAGGGAGAATTTAAAAAAAAAAAAGGCTCTTCACAGTGATGATTCAACTTGTGCCAAATAATTCAGAGCAATTTTGAATAATTCAAAAGCATGTTTAAAAGATGTGCAAAAATATAAGTCAAGTCTAGTTTTTTAGTTGCAGTAATAAAATCTATTAGAAAATTAAATTTTAAGCTGAATACAATTATTCAGCATGCTATAAATATAGATGAAACCCTCTGTATCACATATCTGATGGTTGTTGAGAAAATATGGCGATGTCAAGATGCCCATCTTTGATGCAGATCTTCAACATTGAGCTTTGAAGATTTATTTATGTTCCTTGTATTCCCTATGTGCAATAAGATAAACTCATGCTGCCTTGTTTGTCACACTTCTAGTTGTTTTAAACATTTTATTTATAGCACTAACTATGTGGGTGAATTTGGATCAGTAGATATTTTTTGAAAGCCTTTTCTGAATTATTCGGATGAACAAGCATTTACTTTTCATCCTAATGATTTAGGATGGATTATTAGGATGTTTTTTTTGTATCTTCCAGAGACAGTAGCTTCCCTATCAACTCATGTTTAAACCATAGAGAAACAGGAAAGCTAATTTAACATCTCTAGAGAGGCACTCTTACCTTCAAAGGAAAAAACACAGAAATGCTTAATTATATATATATATATATATATATATATATATATATATATATATATATATATATATATATATAGTATAAATATTGTGAGTTAATACCATCACTTCTTCTTCTCATTGTAATGATTTAGAAAGAAAAACAAAAAATATTTTCTGACTATATTAATGCAACATTCTCAGTAGTATTGTCCATTATTTATTTTAAATAATAATTCAGCTGGGTTGACATGAATAATATTTTATGTTAAACCTAATGCTGGCTGACGAGTCAAGACAGCACTGACCTTTCATCGTTCCAGTTTTGTTTCAATGCAGGGATCTCAACATATAATGACACTGCAGTTTCAAAGCCTCTTCCCCACATCTATTCTTTTAACTCCAGCTAAATAATAGGTGCCAAGCAGAGCTTATACGTTGCATCTGGGTAAGTGCTGAACAGACACCAATACTGAGAAATAATGTTGCTGACATAACTCCCACTTCATGGTGCCCTTGAGGCTGAGTGGCAGAAACCGCTGTCTCTAAACTACACGACTTCTTTCATCTCTGTGGCAATATGCTGCCCTGAGCTGTCGCTAGGAAACACATATAAAGAACAATTTGCATAAAAAATAAAATGTCAAATATATCATCTCACATCTGAAGACAGTTGTAAATTAGGAGAGCATTCATCAGAGGAGATGATGAATTTCTTCATCAGAGGAGATTCATCATCTCCTCCACCACAGTAGAATGGAGTGCATGTCATTCTACTGTGGCAGCATGCATGGAGTGCATGCCACAGTCGAAAGAACCAGCAAGGGGTGTAGCAACATCATATTTTTAAAATATTGACTGTCATCCCCAAAAAATTAAGTTACTCTATGAGTCTAAGCTATAAAATGTTGGCCTTGTGTATTAAGAAGACTGATTTTAGCTTGACAACCTGCACTTTTGTTAAAGTATTCTATACTGAAGTAACATTTTTTTAACTTCCATGTGTTGCTAGTTGATCAGTAAAGGATGCTAATTGGGCTAGCTAACACTACCTTGTTACAAAGCAGTGAAAAAAAATCTTCCACTGCTTTTAAATCTCTTGTGTGTCAGAATTTTAAATAGTAAATAGAAAATAATAACGATAATAATAAACTGTGACAAACTCCATACAAATATTTGTAAGCTTCAAAATTATTGCCAAACACTGATCTTCAATCATAAAGTAATTGGTTACACCAGAAGAATAAATGTCACAAAGTCACTCAGAAAGGGAAGGAAACCATTTCAGAAGAACCTGCTTTCTGAGACAAAGTAAAGCAATGAATAAAACATAAAGACTATCAGCGCCGTCAGCTGAGGCCCTACTGACTACATTTTGTGGACTTTTGTGCTTCATCGGGGACAACAAAGAAGGTTTATGACCTATTAAATAGAAAATGCACTGCGTCAACTGTCTTACTCGGAGCCATGGGAAACTCTTTCATTAACTCACTAAGAGGTCCAAGCTTTTGGCTTGTTGTCTTTCTGGCTTTACAATTCTTTTCTAGCATATTAGGAAACTGCTGACTGCAACACATTTAAACCTCTTCTGTTCTAGTTCATAATTAGTTCATATTATTATGCAAATTTTGATATGAATATCTAGAGAACTTTTGTTGAGCTCTTTAGTTAGCTTTGATTATTTTTTCAGTGCTGTATGAATAAGTTATGATTTTCATTTTTGAATATTTGTGAATTTTCATATTGGTTTTGTCAGTGACTCAAACAAACAGAAACTTAAATTTTACACATTAAAGATTGCACCCGCTATTCAACTATAGATTAATGTAAAAAAATTTTTTTTAAAAATCCAGTAAATTCATAATCTTATCTTTTCCACATTTGAAAGTGGAAGAAACCCAAATCTAATCTTTCAAGGGTGCATATAAGCATTCCAGTACAGACTGGAATGGAGAGATTTCATCATGAAAGATCTTAGTAATATCCCGAGTGGAAAAAATGAATAAAAACCAATCAAATGAAAAAATATAATAGATTATTAATAGGTGAAGTTCTCAAGATGATCATCATTACTGCGTATTTCAGGTCGACAATCCACCGTCGTATCCATCGTGGCTTCAGCAGTCGCTGGAGTTAAACACTAGCTACAACATCCAAGGCTGAATTATTTGGATGTTAAATGTAACTAAATCTTTGTAGAAACAATTCTCAATGCCAGATAATCAGCTTGATTCTTGTGTCTCCTGTGATGTCATCAGCACTAATAGAGCTGCAGGTGTTTTTTTATTCAGTATCCTTTTTAAAAATCTGTATTTCGCCAAATTGTGATACATTTTTAAACCATTATTGATGCAATTATTTGCAATGCTTACAACTAATAAATTTAAAATTTTATTCTATATGGGTTCCTCCTCTTCTTCAAAACATGTGCCTTCCCTTTAAAGCTCAAAAAGCACACCTGTGTGGCTCTCAGTTATCTGTACACTCACACACATTCTCCATTTTCTCATAAATACAGAGAAATGAACACACATGCACATACAGAGAGGAGGTAGCCACTCAGGCTCTGCAGAAGAAAAAAAAAGAACAGTAACATACACGGTGCTGTTTCTAGCACCTCGGCAGTGATGAGCTTATGTAACAAGAGAAATCTCTGCCTTTTCTCCAGATTGTGTTGCTTGCCTTGTAAAAGCCATTAGCAGATGTAAAATGTGCAGTGTCATTCTTTGAAAGCCTCGCCGCTAAGTAATCTCCTCTCACGCGCCATGTGAGGGAAACCGTGACGGAGCACGCCGTGCCCCTGTGAAAGCACCCACTAATCTGTTCGCTCCACTGCAATGCAGACTTGAAAACAACTTTCCCCCAATGAAGCCGTCAGAAACCCAAACCCCATCACAGCAAGCTATAAATAATTCCTGCTTAATCTTTCACAGCGTTTCAATAAATTGCCTTTCAGGCTCGAGAACAAGCTTTGATTAATTAATTCCGAATCATGGCCTGCCTAATCCATGGGATAAGATCTCAAATGTGGATGAATCTGTTCCTCGACATATGGGCCAGTTGCAGTGTAATAGCCATCCTTCCAGCACACATTTACACACTCCTCGTTGGGACCAGCAACATTGGAACATGATGCATTATTAATAAGCAGTGCAGGTTTTACCGCCTGTGATTAGAAGACAGGCAGCCGTGAGACACGCTGCTCTGCAGGGCGGCACCTCCAAGGACTGAATCGTGCCAAGAAGCAGCATCTGCACACGCTGGATCACCTCTGAAATAAGAGCAGCTTAAATATTGAAAACCGTATTTGCATAAATGATGTGTACATATTTGCACATAATGCATTTATTGCATGTGTGCTTGTGTGGTCAGTCTGCAGGCACAGTGAGACCTTGTTTGAAAGCTCATACACCAGATGGCACTAGCTGCTTGTTTCAGTGTTAATTTCAGTAACACAATGTCCAGCTGAGAAGTAAACCATTTTACTCTTGTTATTGCTCTTCTTCCATTTTTCTCTTTTTTGAAGGAAAAGTGACCTCACCAGTATTTGTTGAATGAATCCAAAGGTAGTCCTGTTGTCAAATGAATGATAAACACACTAACCCTGACCTCGTCGATGAGCAATGATCTGGAAACAAAAGCATGAAAAGGTGGGGGACTGTGGCTCCTTTGTTTCACAAGTATTCCACATAAATCAATACTGCTACACACACACTACTGAAATATTATTTCTAAGCCTGCCACAATAAGCAATAAATCAGTTAATCACATAATAAATTAGAAGAAGCTTAATTTCCATTTGCATTTTGTTTTTTCCATCTATCTCTCTCTTTACTAAAGACTAGATGAAAAAAGCTCCTGTCTTGTGAATTGGTCTCAACAAGAGACTAAATATTTTGAAGGGCAATTTTGTTAAGAGACATCAGCATGTATTTTATTTTCTCTCAGTTGTTTTATTTATTTATTTTGGACATTTAAAATGTCTCCCAGTTCCAGTGATAAATGTTTCTCAGGTGTACACACCGGATTTAATTTCTGTTATATAACGTCAGATACCGCTGTGGAGAATTCACAATGATATAGTTGTTTTTCTGACGCAGTCTGCTTGCTAGAAATATAAGCTTACTGGTTTTTTAGAGAGCATGTACTTGCAAGATTATGCCATTACCATTATATTATTTGAAAATGGTCTTAAGACCATTTTCAGTGTGTTGCAACTACATGCGTCTGCAGAAGCTAACAAAGATGGAGAGTAGCTTTGTGAAATGGGGAGAAAACTGCAAAGTTTCTGTGTGAACCATCAATCAGAGCTGTCATCTTGTGCCAATTACATACAAATTTCTATAGATCAGTTTCTCGCAAAGCACAAGCCTTTGGGCAATGAGTGCATATTTATGTGCCTTAAATATTCATTGTGTCATATATATTTTAACAGTCACTTCTGAATAGAAATAATGCCTCTGTTACACCGTAAATTACTGATTTTGAGCTTTTTATGGGGTTGGACAAAAAATATTTGCATTATGTTATGTTCAGGTACAATGAGCTGGGTTGAACAAAATAATGTGTATTCAGTAGGTTGACTCTACTGACTATGCTTGCATTTAAAAGATTTACAAACTTCTGTTTGGCAATGAAAAATGTATGGTTATTTGTCAAAAAAGAAGTTTGACATTTTGCTGATCTAACTCAGATCAGCAAAATGATCTGGGTTAGATCAGTTTCCAGTGAAACTGAAAACCATCTAATTCTGGGTTCTTAAAGCATTTCACTTCACCTTGTGAGATATTTTTCAGGTTTGTGAACTCCAGGTTTGATTCTGTTGTAAAACTTAAGATATTGCTTTGGAGGAGTCACAATGAAATAGTTGTTTTTCTGAAACAACTTTCATTGCTTTGTTTTCTTATATTGAACACCTTCTTCTTTCTTTTTTAAATCCGTTTACAGGCAACCTTCAGCTCACTCTCCTTGGAGTTGAGCTCCCACACTGAATCAAAATGAAAAATATTTCTTCTATAACTTGATCCATTAAATGAATCTCACAGAGGAAATGCAGAATTTTATTCATTGCTACTCTTTTTTTTAATTTATTTTTATTTTTTATTGTTGTACCATTTTCCTGTAATCTCAAGATGTGTGACGTAACTCAACAGAAGCTCCAGCTCTTTACAAAATGAAAAAGACAAGAAACGATGTGTTAAGTGAGTTTTCACAGATCATAGGAATTTTCCACTTCAAATATCAAAATGTTAACTGTGAAATGAGGGGACAAAATAGCCTCTAAAACCTATAAAACTACCCAACAGGGATTTGTCTTTTTCAGATTTTTCTCAGTGCACTAGAGAAGGTTGTGCATGAAAATCCCAGCACATCAGACATATCTTTAACAATCATCAACCTGTCTGACACTGACAACCAGGCGACATAGAAAGTCTCCTAAAAATCACATTTCTTTCAAATTTCAGCAACTCATTTCCTTCACTTCAAGATCCTTAAATAATTGAGTTGCTGCCATGTGATTGGCTGATCTGTTATTTGTGTTAACAAGTAAGGCAACAGCTATTAAGGATAAGCCGAAGACAATGGATGAATAGATAAAACCCTACAAAAATAAATAAATAAATCAAAACCAAAAAGCTTTTTTAATTTTCCTTGGCATATTTTGGGCCTCTTCTGTGGATTTAGGAGAATTATCTGACACATTAACGCATCAAGCAGACAAAATTCAAGCCACAAACACAGCAGACTCACAAGGTTGCTGTTCTCAAACAAAGGAGGGTCAAACTACAACAACATGTGACTTTTCCTGTCTGGAAGGAGGTGACATTCAGGACTTTGTAAAGTATCTCACAGATTGTTGTGACTTCCTCCTAAAACAGCATCTGTTATTCATGCAGCAGACACTGGGAATAACTTGAGAGGCATCTTCTTCCCCTCTTTCTCTGGCCCTCATTTTTTCTTTTTTCTTACAAGACCTATAAAATGAAATGATTTATAAAAACTAAAGCTCACATCTAATTTCCAGCCAAGTGAGAGCCAACTCACTGGCTATCTGGCTTCATTAGTGCATCCAAAAGTCTGGAAAAAATGAACTCAGAGTCTTGCTCGCTTGGCTGAGTCAGGGAGTCGACACATTATGCTCAGCATCTCTGTGAGCCACACACAGCATGGGCACGTGTTGAAGCACTGGCATAATGAAAGCATTAGGCTTGTAGTTGAGCAGACACTGCACAAGGAGTTGAAGGGAATTGGACAACATCTGATTCATACAGGAGGCATTCAAGCACAGATCTCTTCATGTTAGCATCGATACCAACAGCCTTCAGTTAGCCTTAAAACTTAAAGGTGAGGTTAGGATAGCTCTGTGGCATATAAAAAACGTGACCATTACATTTTCTGCATGAACTCAATCTTCTATAATAAAATTTTAGTCCACTCAGTTTTGCTTCGTTTGAGCTTCTCATAGACTGAGCTGTTTTAGGGTGTCTTGTACTTTAAATCCAAATAGCTGCTGCAGTTTAGATTTAAAGTGCCGCCCACCAATTGAACGTGTACACTCACATGTAAAAATGGCTCCAAACAGATGCACAATTATACGACTGTACATCTTTGAAAAACAGAATTTGAGCTTTATGCACAACCAACAAGAATACGGCAATATTAAGTCTGAATAGTAAGTTAACAATAAAATATTCGTCTTGTACATAATATCCAGCGGTAAAACCAGCTGACTGAACATGCTGCACTTCTGCTTGGGTTGCTATGTAACCAGCTGGGCTGGGCTGGGGTTGCTCGGTAACGGCACTGGGTGACTCAACAATCGGGGAGATTTTTTTAAATGGCTCATGCCAAAAAATGGCTGGGTGAGGTTTTTTTTTAAGCTCTTGGGCTGATTTTAGAAGCAAATGGAAGTACAAAAACATAAAAATCATGAATTTCGAATAATAGGTCTGCTTCGAAAAGAAGCAGACAGTGTCTAATCCCCAAATACTTTCCTTTAGTTGTTAAATGCTGAAGCAATAAATCGATGAATGCTATTGTGATATGTACTTTCATGCTTAACACTCAAATACTGCTGACTCACCATAAATCTCACTTAGAGAAGATTATTTTGTGTGTTCATAAAAAGAATCTAACTCTAGGATTATTTTTCCGGCTGTCGACAGAAAACGCTCAACACTCCAGGCTCCTCACAACAAACATCAAACATTCACAGGCTCTGTGCCATGGGGCCTCGTGATGAGCAGCACGCCTTCATACACACTTTGGGCAGTTTGCAGAAATAAGTCAGGTCCCTGTGAAGCTCCTGTTATTCTGCCCACCCGCAGAGCAGCCGGAGGAAAAGTCACAGCAGCCAAATTACCGTGCTGTCTGGCCACCAGATGGAAGACGGCTCTGGGGGCGGACCAGTACTCTGGACCCAACATGACGGCCAGGACTTTGACAGCTCTGGGAGTCGCGCTGAACACAGAATTCACAAAACCGACAGCACTGAGACAAGTCAAATAATGTCCCCGAAGGAAGAGTTGGTTACCGGCATGCAGGTACAGCAAGATTTTAAAATGTTAAGGCTTCAAAACCAAAGAAATGTTACATAATGCCATTTCCATGCATTTTATTAAAAGGCTTTAGAGGCCTTTTAATAAAATGCCAGAAAAAGTGTCAGAGTGACCCTCTCCTTCCTGTTAGCCTCACAGTTAGTCAGATGGCTGAAAAAATGTCACTACACTGTTACTGTGCTCTGAAGAAAAAAGCAATTTGGCTGTTTGGAAGCAGTCCTTCTAACTAATTCTTTAATTTATTTCAACTTTGAACATGGATACATACAGTTTAACTATATAGCAAAATAAAGCAAACAATAAATAAATGTTTTAGATAAGATTATAACCATAGTAACCAGTATAGTTGTCTGACTTTGGCTGTAATAGGATTTTTGGTTTGCTACTTAAGAAAATAAAGTTTGTACTTTTTATTGTTTTAAATTTTCTAGGATATTTTAACTAATACCATGAGAATCTTACACCAGGCCATGCCTAATTTCATACAGCATTAGCAGATCAGATACTGGCTAAAGTTGCCTCAAATTCACCCATTTGTGACATTTTGAACTAACATCAAAGTAAGCCAGACAGCCTCCTTAGTACTCTGATAAAAACAGCCTCCGTATCTTTCTGTCCTCATTCTCATCGTAATCCTCATCATCAGTATGCTGCCCACCGTCCTAACCTTCCTCCTCAATACCTTCCCATTTCAATGTGATTTCTCCATCATTCTCAAGGGTCTCCTACACCACTTGACCACATGCTGCTATTGTTCTTTCCCCCACTGTTCTCCATCCGTCACAGAAGGATTTGGTCCAGCTTGCATGCTGGCAAATAAACTTGGACAAGGGTGTCCGATACTTCCCATCGCCTTTCCCACTAAGGACGAAGCCTTGCAGCTTTTCTTGCTTCTCAAGAGATAATTTGGGGCACTCTGAAAACATGGAGCTGCACCACATGATGGTATTGTGCATTGAGATTTAATTTGAGAGCTATTATCACAGTAAGTGGAGATTTAGGAGTCTCAGTGTGATTACTGAAGAGTATCTGTAAAGGTCACCCCTGGCAGCCTCCCTGACACAGGATGACCCGTGGCTGATGACTGGTGTTAACTGGGATAAAAGAAATCATACAAAGTCACCAAATTACACCCGCAGATACTTTCTGAAACTACAGTACAGAACTTTTCAAATTTCGGCTGTTTCATTATCAACCCATTTCTGATTAAGACGTACAGCAAAGCAATGGCTTTTAATCTTATGTAAGAGCAACTGACAGCAACACTCTTCAGTTTGGATATTATAACTGAGGGAAAAAAGGCTGTTAGCCTTTTTCAGTATTAGTGGGGTGTTTAATAGTGAAGTTGGAGGAAGTCTAAAGTATTTTCTGTAACTGACACAAGACAGATCTAGAGTTCATTCAGGTTATGAGGGAGCGAGAGAGAACAAAACTTTCAGAACAGGAATTTTATCAGCTATCTGAGCTTTTAATTTCTGTTTGTGATGAAACATAACGGTCTTTCAGAAACCTCAAAGTTCAAGTATTGACATTCTCAAGGAAATGTACAAAAATAGTGCACTATTTTAGCCATACTGATTGACAATCTAAGAAATCAGATATATTTGTTTTTAGACAAGAGATAAATTCTTGTTTTAAAGCAGCTGCTTCTCAGATACAGAGTAAAAACGCCATTGCTCCTAATAAAAGTAATTACCACTTAGGCCAGAAAGGATAGAAAAATATTCTGAGTTTTCTTCATAGATTTTTTTAATATTGTAATTCTTTGTAAGAAAGTGTAAACAGAGTAAAATTTATAACAGGAGGTTAAGTTTTACACAAGCCAGAAGCTACAAATTGGTTACAAAGCCTAAAGTCAACCTAATGGGTTGATACACAGATCATTTCACTGTTTTATTTTCCTTTCTTATTTTATGTGATAGGATTTAAAAGATAATAATGCATCTTATCAAACTATCTGATGATAGTTTGATATTTTCTACAATTTGAAAAGTTGTAGAAATCGTAAATGAGAAGTTTTTAAACTTTAATTGTTATTCATACATACATATATATATATACACAGGTACATATATTTATAAATGGGATCTTCTTTAAAAGAATCAATGTGAAAGGGTTTATTTTTATAAAAGAAAATTAAACAAAAGGCCACAAAGTAGGAAGGAGGGAATACAAGGAAGGAAAGAAGGACTAAGGAAATGTCATGATGTAGGAAGTAGGAAAAGCACAAGGAGGAAAGAAACAAGGCAGACACAAGACAGAAAACGAAGAAAGGAAACAAGGAGCAAAAGTAAAGTGCTGATATGTGAGAAAAGAGAATAAATGAATAAAAAAAAAGAGGGTGGGCAAGAAGGAAGGAAACAAAGGAATTAAGAGTGGTAGTGACAAAGGAAAGAGAAGAAGGGACAAAGAAAGACAATAGGATCTCTAAAACATCTCTATGTTGTTATTTTGTTTTCTATACTGAAATAAATCTTGAATTTTAACTCCAGATTATTCCTGGGTGAGAAGGAGCCCTGGTGAGATCTCCTGTTGTGTTTCTGTATATCTGCTAACATGTTTACAGGTTTATTTTCAGCATCAGCTCCAATCTTTACTACCAAGCAGTATCAACTCATTATGCTTTAAAAAATAATTAACTGCATCCCATTTTTCATTAAAACAGAACACGACTCCATTACGGTGTTGCTCATAGATTTAATCACTGGGCCTTCTGCTCCAATATTCAGAACTTCTCATGGCAGCTCTCCTCATTTTTTAAATTCCCTCACCTACGAAAAATCAATTTCTCTTTGATGTTTTAGGCACCGGAAATTTACATAAACTAGATCAACCCAGCTTTTGTTCATATTTGTGTTTTTTGCTTGTTTTGTTAACAATCAATGAAAGGTTAGGCAGCACAGATCAATACCTTTCTTCAAATACATGGAGCTCTAACAGGACAGAAAATGCAAAAATATTTAGCTTCATTTAGAAGATGTCTAGTAAATCAGATCCTTCATGAGATCATATAGCCTGAAAGCAGTTCTGAAGATGTGAGCTGAAGTTTCTGTTTTTATTTACCTTTAGCTGACAGTTTGAGTCAGCGCTAGACTGACATGAAACCTTCAAATCTTCGAACTCCGGCTCTCTCAACTTTTGTCCCGTCTGCTGACAGCTGGCACCTGAAAATCTGATAACAGCAGCAATGACTCTTCTCCCTGAGCGCTGTCGCTAAAAACAGGCAATTACACAAGAATGAACCGACTTCCTAATTAGGCACTGACTTAATTAAAGCTGAGTAAGTCTGTCGGCATGCCCTGGATTCATTCTTTGAAACTGAAAGTTTAGAAATCATAAAAGCAGGACCAAACAGATGTGAGCTGTTTTTTGAGGCTTAGTTCTTATCATCTGATAAAACATAGGAACGTCCAAAGCAGTTTACCAAATGGCATAATACAGAAAATTAATGAGAAACATTTTTCTTTAATTGTTGAGGTCAAATTTCCAGGAGTGTTACAGAGGTTTTCCTCCTTCATATAAATAGATTAACAGTTCAGTTTTGGTGATTTTAGAACCCAAACAACTAAAGCAAAATGAGATTCAGTAAGAGTGTGTCACTGTTTGGGAGATAAATTACATATTTGGGCTGTTTACGATCCACATAGATGTCACTGCACAAGCACTCTCAAAGACAGAATGCCATAAAAGGAGAAACAAGACAAGGAGACGCTCGATAAATTCAGATCCTCTGACTGAAACAAAAGATTGATATAGACGGGAAGCTTGTTGCGTCTGGGATAGCAGGTCAATGCCAGGCATTTATTTTATCAAACGATTGGAATCGTCAAATTTTAATCTGCAGTTCTTCTGAAATACTCCATGAGGAAAGGATTTCCAGTAAAAGAAGTTAATTAGAGCTGCTGGGTTGTTGACTCATTAGTCAAACATTTTGTGCTTTTACACAAGGACTAAACAATCTACTTAACATCTGTCCTTTGCTCTCCAGTATTTAGGTCTGCTGAGGATTTGTTTGCCAGATGTTCTGGTGCAAAAAGGAGGAGGACTATCTTGAAATATTTCAAATTAACCACAAATCTGTAGCTTACCAACAAGTATTTGAAACATCACTTAAGACTAGGGTTGAAAATCATAGCCAAAGTTGATTGTTTTAAAAATAATATAAACAGAAAACCTTCTTAATAATCTTTTTTTTAACACGACAAATTCAAAATTACATTTACAATTAATGTGTTGCAATCAGTCAGTATAAATTTGACTGGATGTTTTCTAAAAATTACCTAGATATTAAGAAACAACAATAGTTGAAGGCTATTAAACTGAAAGATGCTGGAGTCGTAGCGTTCAGTCAACCATTAGAGGTGGGTGATGATAATAATTTGTGGCATTATCGTTATTATCATTACAAGACCAACTTTAAAGTATCTTTTCAGCACATTAGAGGAGCTATTTTTAAGTTAATAATTTCTTTATATTGTTGAAAAAGTAGTAGTTTTAAGTTTTAACAATTTTTTCCATATTACAAGTTCAAATGCTTTGTTCCACTGGTAGATTATTTCACTTATAACTAGTCCTTTTTTTGTTAATACGTAGTTATTGACTTAAAAGAAGCTCTTACATCATGTTAGCTTTGTCTTATTTCAAGTGTACTAAGATATTTGCAATAGAAACTAGACCAAAATATGTGTTAAGATTTTGTGTTTGTGCAGTGTAGAACAAATGCCTAAAAGGGGGGAATAATGCATTTCCCCCCCAAAGATTTACATGGTCTTCATATTCCATCTTTGTCAGCTTCAATATTGACCATCTACTCTCAGGAGCACCCCTCAGTTCCAACCCTCCTGAACGAAAGCAACATGGCTCAGCTCCAGCAAGGAACAAACATCTCTGTTTCTTCCTCATTGAGATTTCTCTCTCGTCCTCCCGCAGCTTTGACATTTGACAACTGTCACCGCTCTTCTTCACAAGGAGCTGAGCTGCAGACGCATCAGAAGGTTTATCCGAGAACTGCGGCGCTGCAGAGGCTGGCCTTGCGTGCGTGAGGGTGAACGCGGCCGTGACCCACAGGAACCCCGCGGGAGGCTGCAGCTAAACCGATGGATGCTAAAACAGGGACAGAGGGAGGGAGAGTAGGAGGGAGTGCCGGCTTTGGCAAGGAGAAGACGAGTGTACCATACTGCAGCAATGCAGGAGAACAGAGGAAAGATATGGAGGATAGGCTGCAATATATATATAAAAAAAAAAGACTCAACAGTGCAGAACCATATTGGCAGATGGGTTTAGAGACACTTTATTATGCATAGAAAGCTTGTGGACAGCATATCTGCTTCCTCCAGTTAATCCTGTTATGACAATATCATCTTCAACTGTACCAAACTGAGGCATGAGGACCTGGCAATGCAGACCCACCCTGCTGAGTCTCGCATGTCTCCTCTCTCCCTCCCTCTAGCCCTTGCCCTCTGCACAAACAGCTCCCTCAGGAGGATACAAGGCACAAGGAGACACACTTGGGACAACAGAGAAGCTCACCATTAGTTGTGTTGCTTCTTCCCCTTGTGAATAAGGCCAAGACTCCACAGCAGACATATTTTTACTATCCAGTGATGTGTGTAATGTGGGGCTGTAACTAAGGGCGCAAGTCATTCATTAATAAATTAATCTAAAGATACGATTGTACTTACCAACTGACAAATGATTAAATGTTAAGCAATCATTTTCCTTAAGAACCCATATTTTCTCTTATATCATGGGGGATTGACCATTTTTCCATAATACGAATTGGGCTCATTTTTTATAATATAATTTTACTAAAGCACATATTTTTATAACAATTTCAGCTGTATTTTACTGACTGAATAAACAGTCAGTATAATACTCACATTATTAACTTTATACATATTTATAAAATATAACCAAACAAGAACATCTTAGGTTGCAGGATAGTAGAGAAAAAGATGAAAAGAATAAAACACTTAATCCTCCATCAACAGAGATATTCAGTTTCTGTCAACAGATTGTTTATATTTCTAAACAGAACCACCTATAGGGCCTTTTGCATCACACACTAGAATCTGCTTGGACTGTTTCACTTTCCTGTTCAGGGACGGTCTCTCCGCCATCTTTTTTTTCGTCTTAAAACATCTCAGTTTAAGGATTACAAGTGGCGCCCTCTGCTGGATGGCGGCCAAACTACAACACTGAAATAAAGTCTAAGCATGCGTTATTAGTTCATTGACTGGAATTGATTGTAATCTAATAAACCATTACTCGGCAGTTAGCTATAAGTCAATTGATTGTTTGCATCCCTAGCTGTAAGGATTAGTAGAATGTCTTGTTAAATTATTTTTCACTATTTAAGTTCCTGCCAGGTGATTTTTTTGTTGTGAAAAGCCCTCACTTCTGTCAATGAGCTGCTGATGAATGCTAAGTGCTATTTACTTCCAAACATCTGACTGTCCTCTCTGCAGTCTTATTATAGTAGCTTTACCCGTTTTTAGCGCTTGTTAAATCATTAAATCAGTGTTAATATCTTCCGCCTCCATTGTTGCTTTTAGGTTTTTAAAAGTTAACGTGGAATGTTTTATTTCTCATCTACTTTTGCATTTAAAAAAATCAAACTTCATACGTGAGTGATGTTCAAAAAGTATTGTATTTTATGTAATAAAATGCTATTTAAAAAAGGAGCTACTCAAGCAAAAATACCAGATTATTCTTACGATCATCAGAATAGTCTATATATTACTCAATTACTAAAATAATTGTTTATAACAGCCCTGATGTAATGCATACATTTACTATGTTGACCTTTCTGAGCCTGTGCAAAATGCAAGCAGTCTGCAGAAAGGTGCCGCTCATCTTTCATCATGCATCCCACAATGCCCTGTAAAACCCAACAATGGCTATTTATGTTTCACATAACCCAATAACATGAATACACATGCAGCAGCTCAAACAAAAGCCACCGAACATCAACTCACTGCCAATGCAGCAGGAGTGTTTATACACACCCTGCATTGACGGTCAGAGGAAATAATGCACTGATATCCACAGATCTGCAAGCACTCAAGGAACAAATATCCTGCTCTCATCATCAAATTTTAATCCCTGTGCAAGTTATGCTAGTTGGCCAAGTGTGTTTCCTGGAAAAATAATTAAATAAGAAAAAATACACTTCAACCTTCAGCCAATCTTTTTAACCTAATGCGTCTGCTTTATTGGATTCCAGCCGGCTTTTACTCACAGCAACAGAGAGCAATAAGAGTTGTGCTCTGAGGAAGATGAGGGAGCGAAGGACAAAGTGGTAATGGTGAGAAGGTGCAGATCTTAGAACTGTCTGTCATGTTTGGTTAGAAGGTCTCAGGTACCAATCCTCAAGCTGAAAACTCTGCAACAGTTTGGTGCCAGTCTGCAGACACACTGGAGACCTGCCTGCAAAAAAAAATCTCACTTCTGAGTAAGTCAATACCTGTAAAAATATAAATAAACTGAATGTTTTCCTAATTTAAAACAAAACTGAACACAAGGCGAAGCTTACAAGTGAATACTTAATCATTGATGCAGCCCATTGCTTCTTAATGTGAGATTTTTCTGAATGAACAGCAACACGTTCCACAAACAGATGAAACATCAAACTTTTGCTGATGGTAACAAACTGCTTCTCTGTGGCAGAATGACACTAGTTTCAACATCCAGCTAGCTTTCTGAACCAATACAGGCCGAAATCTTGGCTTCAGAATGGATCGAAAAATTTCCCAGATGACCTTTAAAACTGACTCAACAGGTGCAATAAATGATAAAATTTCAGAAAAGCCTGACATTCCTGGGGCTCATTATTGTCACCCATCAATAGGCCAAAGACTAACTTGATCACGGTTCAATAAAATATTGATTTTCATTTGAGTTTGTGAAATGGCAGAGAAATCAATAACCCAAACAATGAGGAATCAATTTGTGCATGTCACTTTCTTTTACCAACACACACAGAGAGGCATGCAGAATGCTAACCTGTGAAGACAGGGCAGTGGTGGTCTGGGTGAAGAGCGTGGAGTGGGCTGCTGACCGTAGGCCATGAGCTCTCCTGACAGTCTGACGGGTGAAAGTAGCAGGCAGCACCGCCTGCAGAAGGAAAGACACAATCACACATACACACACATGTCAAAGTTAAGGAAAAATCTTTGGCTCACAGAAAATGAGACCAGCACAGACCCTTGTAGATATATTCATACTCAAACTTTCTCTCATTTTTTCACATTCCATGCACTGATTTTAATGGATTGTAATGGATAAAAGAAGCTCCTACTCTTTGTGGCATTTTCCCTTTCAGCACATCATCACAACAATGCTCCACCATTATGCTGTTTACACTCGTTCTTATAAAGAGCTGAGACTGAGACGTAGTTTGTATGGTAAGTTCAGCAGATGTGCAGTTCCAAGTGTTTGCCTGTTGCTGCTGCCGCTAGCCTTAGGGAGTGATCCTCCCTCCACCGATTCATAGTGGGGATAGTGTGTTCATTTTGATGTCTCTTTTCATCACATGTAGGCCAAAATGTTTATTTTTATGTCATTTGACTCCTTGATCTTCACAAGGCCGTTTACTCTCTAGTGTCAGAATATCTTCAAATTAGATTTGACTAAATCATTGATTTCTGAAAGCTGTTGGTTTCTTTTAGATTTTCATTTGTAAAAAAAAAAAAAAATCTGCAAAACCATTTTTGCATTGTGGACTGAGGTGAGGCAACATCAGTATATGCAGTGCATGTCTGGGAACTAAAAATAAGACTTCAAAGTGATAAGTTGGTTTTATTTGCTATTTTTATCACAGCAACTTGCAATTTCTCTTTTGTATTGATTTAGCAGCCAACTGAATGTCAAGTGAAATTTGGCACTTATGTTTTAAACAGCAAGCGATCCAGCCTGCTGCTGCGGCTCACACCTGCAAATGAAAGAGATGATCAAGTCTATACAACTCAAACGTGAACTCTCAGTGCATTAATATTTGAGAAAAAACACAAACAGAAGAATATGTCTCAATGCAAACTTGAATAAAATATATGATAAACATGCTGACTGCTTCTCGCTTTAGGACAGGCTCCCAGTGGGATGTGTTCAGAGGTTGTGCCTTGGACAGATTTTCTCCTCTGGATTGAACATCCTCTAGAAATGCCTAAAATACTTTCACCTTGAAAATATGCAGTCAGATGCTCCCGGGGTGTGAGCGCTGACAAGAAATCAGATGGAGATAAAGTGGAATTTAAACACAGAGAGTAAAGTACCTGCATCAAACCACTGAACCTTTTTTATAGGTTGTTTTAGACTAGATGTATTTAGTTTAGTATTTTAAATGGTTGACCATTTAATACCTTTAGCATAGGGCAACCTTGAGCATCCTCTTAACAACAATACTAGAAAAATCTTCAGTCAGAGGCTTCTTCGGACTCACTGTAACTAAGACCTCAACAGAAAATATTCCCTGCCCACAGCCTTCAGCAAAATCTCTGAAGAATCTTGACTTTAAATAACATTGAAATTTCCTTAAATGGAATTGATAAAGAGTTTTTTTAAATTGAATTGAGGAAAAAAGTTTCTGCCCAGAGTGCGTGCAAAGAACAAAAATCTGCAAGAACAGATTAACTGAATTTATTTCTAGAAGGCCCAATAGAGAGAATAAATGTCTCTGCTCTTGCTGTGTCGAATTGACAAAGTGCTGTTTTGTACGACTTTGACAAAACAGGAGAGAAAACAACCATGTAGCACCTTCGATCAGGACTCTGTTAAGCTGAGTAAAGAATGAACAACTGCTGTAAAGTATTTGTTAAACTGTCCAAATCTGAAATTTCCTCCTTCGTCATGCATATGGCATCGCTTAAAAATAACAAACTGAAATATTTCCAATCTGTCGCTTGTGTTCGCGATATAACAAAAATACGTCTGTATGAATAAAGCACCATAAATCCCATGTGACTGCACAGCACCCACCCTGACTGCAAAAGGTTGCAAAACACAATTTCAAGCAACATTAAAGCTGATGCAATCATACATTAGGCCAAATAGTAGAAAATCATGTTAGCAGTAAAAAAAGAGCATATTTGCTTTGCTAATAATTTTAGCAATGCTTTCACGCTGATTCATGTGCATGTTTATTAATTCATTAAGCACAAAAGTTAAGTTTGCTTGTTAAAGTTTGTAATTTAAGTGGGATCTTCTTCACTCAAGAGTTGTTTCATAACAAGTAGCAGTTTGCTAGCCATCAAAAGTCTAATTAATGCTGATGTCCATTTTACAACTTTTCTGTCGTTACACACGTCATTACCTGTGTGTAATGACGTGTGTGGCTTTTAAGACACCTTCAGCTGTCTTGAAAGCCAAGACAGAGCTGTGACTGTCTCCTTGTGTTTTTGGAAAACCAAAAAGAGTGAATTGCAAAAGTAATGATTAAATTTTTCAATATTTTGTTGCAAATTTCAACATACTTTATTTGACTTATAAGATATAAGTCAAACATACCTTACAAGTGACTTTGTCCCCTGCACAAAGTCACATATTGTGCAGGGGAAATGAAAAAATTTGATTTTATTTAAAAGCATTTGTTACAAATAAAAATCTGAAAATTCATGTAGATAGCTACAGTTCAGGAGGGAGACAGCCATTAGCATATAAATGTGGCCTTTATAGAAGAGAGGAAAGACACCCCGGTAGCTGGTTTGCTACAAGCAAAGTATGTCATATTTAAATAAAAAAAAAAAAAAAAAAAAGATTTACCAAAGATTAAGGGAATAATCTTTGGTAAACCATTTGATTAAATGGTTTACTTTAATCAAACTCTGGATTGTTTTTCTAGAAAGTCTGGTTTATGTGGTGGAAGTGTAAATTTTTAATCGCAATGTGAGGTGGACCAAAAAAGGGAACTTGGTTCAGTTAAAGTAAACTCTGCATATGTAAATGCCAAGCGAACTAGATACCGCACCAAAAGTAGGAAGCAAACTACAGTGCAGGGCATTCTGGGAAAATACAACCAAATCAAACACAAGTCTAGCATGATCAGGAGGAGAGTTTCCCTCAATGTATTATAAGCCTGGTGGACCACCAGGTTTTATTTGGGCCCCCAACAGGCTTAGCCTTGTTAATTTATTAGTGTTTTTTTTCATTATTGCCTTTTTTTAAGACTTGGGATCATGGATGGAGCCAATTATGGCCCAATTCTGACATAAAACCTGTAAAGGGCACAAACGACACTTCCACTAAACTTAAATTTTTGGTTTTTCATATAAAATTCCAGAAAACACCTGAAGTTCTAAAGTAATATTACAAAAAAGGGAAATAAGAATATATTTGCAAAGGTCTACATTACAGTGAACACTTCCCTTTCATTTGTCAGGGAATGGCTTGTCCTATTAAACTCGTTAAATGGTGGAAAATCTTTACTTCTCAGGACGCAGCCAAGCCAGACGTTCAGTCCCAATCAAGATTAGCTTTTCTGGGGAAGAGCTGCGATCATCACCTCTGGTTTCTGCTTCCTTTTATCTCCACATTTCTACAGCTGCAAACAAGCAGAACTAATTGGAGAAAGGACGACTGCGAACAGACCACCCATTGTTCATAATTGTGTTTGACTTCTTCTGAGCACACACACCACAGCAAAATTATTAGGTTTCCAAGGAGACCAAATTCAACAACTGGTCACACTTGCAGTCTCAAAAAGCAAAGAGCAACGAAGCTTGAGTGGTGTGCAATATCACTGGGATCCTTTCAGGGACTATGTTCGCCACATTAAGATGTGCAATGGACCTTACTGCTGAGATAGCAAGTTGTTGGAGGATTAATACAGTCTTCCTTATCTTTCAGAACCCAGGTATAAGGCAGCAACTCATAGGTGGCGTCTCTGGAGAACAGGAGTTCTCCAGAGATTTGTATACGGCCCTGTAGAACACACGTGAATATGTAAGGATACAGCTAATTTCCATGAAAACGTATTCACATCACTTTAATTTTTCCATTTTGTCACATGTATGTTTTACTAGTGGTTTTATGTGATAGAACAACACAAAATGATGCGTAAATAAATTTAGTAAAAACCAATTTTCAGGTATTGCCCCAGATTTTTTATGGACTTTGACTAGACTATTCTAACAGATCAACTTGGTTTGATTTGAACCAGTCCAATGTAGCTCTAGCTGTACGTTTACTTTTGTTGTCCTGATGGAAGATGTCAAGTGTTTTGCAGATTATTTAGCTCTATCTTCCCTGTACCTGCTAATGTAAAGCTTCCCTGCAGTATAGTGCTGCCACCACATTTGGATTTATACTACACAAAAGTGAATTTTTAATTAAGGTGACTTTCAGAGGTAATGGTACTGGAATATATTTAACAGTATAAAGGGGGTTGAAAACAAATAAGCAAAAGTAAAAAAAAAAAAAAATCTAATAAAAATGTAAAAATTTGAATTATTTGAATTTCACCTGTGTGATCATTTTTGTCAGTCTACCTGGTGGTTGTTATGACAAAATGTAAAAAAAAAAAAAAAATGGGAGAAAGGTGTGTGAATATTTCTGCAAGGCACAAATAAAGTAATGCAACTTAATGCCAACAACGTGGTTCTAACTGTGTAACACTTTGCATGGAAATTTAAAATTAGACCAGAACATCTTTGAACCCCACATAACTTCTATGGAAGTTATGAGGGGATCTATTTCTGTTACCAGATTGCCACAGACAGCAGCTGCTCTCTACAGCTTCTACCTAACCAACAGACTCGAAGCACGTATGACTCAAACACACTCAACACCTTGATCTCCTGATACAAAATGTTCCACCTGGCTAAATCCCCACAGAATAAAAACAACATAAGCGTGCAGAGAAAGGCTAATTTTCTGCTCATAATGCACCAAGTTCAATGAGGTAAAGTGGATGACATGCCAATTTGTTATGTGGCATGCAGAAAGCAAAGTTTCAGAGGACGAATTGCAAATTGGACATATGCTATGAGACGAGAAAGGATAGATTTCCTCTAATAATTAAAACTACTGTACTAAATACAGAAACTTCTGCTACCTTCCATTCAAAATGTAAAAATTAACCACTCTGTATGTTATGCTCTAAAGATAAAATTTGCTCTATAGGGCTTCCTGTTGAAGATTCAGACATCGCAGTGACACCGGATTTATTTACTAACCTCATAATGCAGATCCTGCAGCTCAGATTTCATTCTTTAAAATAACCCCATCATGTGTGACACATTTGTTACTCAGGCAGGGACATGCTTTATACTCCATGTCACATGCACAAATTAAGTGTCCACACCCTGCAGAGTATCGATTTCCTGACTGACTTATGGCAATGCTGTGCTATTAGCTCAGAAACCGCTCTGCACTGATATCAGACATGTTAAATCCAAGCTCTCCCCAGCACTCAGTTACACCCACCGTAACCCTGGTTACCTGCTGTCAGTCTGCATGTTTGAAACCTGACATGCAGTAACTTGTACAGTTGGACTGCTTTGATAAGTTCTGGGTCACACAAGAAGATTCTGTCTCCTGTGCACATTCCTAAAACATGACTGCTGGGAATCCAGAGCTGCTTCGATAATTAGAAACATTTCCTCACCAATTTCCAGAGGATCCATGGGTCAGGCAGACTGCAATACATTAAAACTGTTTTTTTTTTGTTTGTTTTTTTAAGAAGCTTTAAACAATAACCATCAGATTATCAAAAAATAATTACATGCGATGTATGGTTGAGACATTAATGAAGGTTTTTAATATTTTAAATGCAACATATTTTGTAAAGTTTTGACTTAATTACTTCTCTGACTGTGTTCTTCCAGCAAATGGGGATTACTAAATTAGTTGACGATTATTTCAATAATTGATTCATCACAATTAATTATAATTGAGCACTTATTGCTATCCAATCATCAGTTAATGTTTTCCTAACAGTGTATAAATGAGGCTTACATGGTTAAATGAAAATTTTGTATTTTTTCAATCAATTAATCATCTGAATAATCGATAGAAAAATCTGTTACTAATTTATTTGTTAGATGGAACCCTAATAAAATGCCTCACCCTTTTAAGAAATAAAGCTATATAATGAATAAATTCTACTTTCTATGCATCAAATTTCCAGAATAAATTATGTTTTCAATAAAAACCTGATTCAATAATGCACACTTGTATCTGAGTCTTCTTGATAAGATTGATTTGCTCGTGTCATGCTGTGGTTTTTATCACAGTCTACCTAAAAATCAATGAGTCTTAATCAGTCTATTTTCTGCGAACAGCAGTATGCAAATGTTGGAGATTGTTAGATAAAATAATCTGTTGATCTCTGAAAAGGTAAAAGTCTGTGCCAGTCGTGGTTCCCCAGGTTGACTTGCACTGTTGAGCTGAATTGAATCGAATCGCCATGAAGGCCGTTGAATCAACAGGAGTCAGACATTTGATAAGGACACAACCCCAGGAAGGGTCTGCAGAGCAAACCCACCACTCACTGGAGGGAATATATGTCCCTTCCAACCTGGAGGAACAACAAAGATGTAGTTATATTTTTGAAGACCAGGTGGATGTACCATCACTATCAGATCTTAATGTAAAAAAAAAGTAAATTATTTTGACCAAAAGTTTAAATTTGGATCGCTGAATGCCTTCTAAAAAGCTAATTATGCTGTTATCCCTCTGCAAGAAAAGAAGTTGTGTCTAAAACAAGCTGCTTGTCTACAAAAGGAAAGTTTACTTTTAGACAAGACAATTCTGTCTCAACTACAAAACTTATTCCTAATAAGAGAAACTGAAACGTTTGCACCTTTAACAAATGAATTGATCAAATCAACAAAGAAGGAAGCTCCAGCAAAGTTTTCTAACAAACACAAGTGGAAAGACCCTCACTACTCATGACTCAGCATGGATCTAACAAGCTGATCTGAGATAATAGAAACAAGGCAGAGCTCTGGCAGGTGTGAGAACATGAAGTGTGTTTTCACACTGCGGATCATATACACCCAGTGGGTCGTAAGCTGCTGAAAAGTAACTGAAGAAATATTGATGGGAATGCCATTTGCTCTCAATTCAGAGAGTTAACTGCGAGCAGATGGCGAAAGGACGGCATCCAAAAGAGAGAGCGGCTGCCACAGACAACTCAGGTATCCACAGGACTAATTAATACTGCATGTTGAGAGTATGAGATGACTGGCAAATTCTGTCGCCGCATCTCTGCGAAATTTTTCATGACTCATCAACAAAGTGAGATTTACAGTACAAGTTAAGAGACTAATTTTCCAGATCTCCTCGGATGCCCTTATCTTCCTCTCTCAGATCTTCTCCCAGCTCGGTTTGTTCGCTATCTCTGCATCTCCAGTAGCAGAAGGAGAAAAGCAGTAAGCCCCGGGGGAGGCCAGGCAATCTCTGGTCGCTGAAAGGAAAGATGAACAGAGCGAGATAGAGGAGAAGGGGAGACGCAAATGAAATTTCCGAAGCATTAAGATGACCCAGGTTACGATAGAGGTGTGTGGTTGCCAGGTGATTCCTAACAAGTCAAAGTGTTAGATTAGCAAGGAGAACCGATCAATTTGCAGGTGTTCCCCTGGATGTTTCCAGAAGACAGGCGGACGTGACCAAAGCTCAAGGAGAAGGAGAAAATAGCCTGTCCAGGTAAACAGGGTGATGCGGCAGCCTCAAACTAACCACTTTGCAGACAATCATATCCTCACTGAACCTGCAAACCCCCCTTTTCACCTCCACCCCCTGTCTGAGATGCTCAAGGACACAATTATGTGTGCGCGTCCAGCACGTGTCTTGTTGTGTGAGCTCTGCTGCAACCTCGGTGAGAGAAATTACTGGAGTCCCATTGCAGGGATCCAATAAGTAACTCACCAGCTGAGAAACTCAGTCACACACCTGCTGGCATGCATGACGTAAACACGCACCCATTACCTGAAATACAACAACTGCATACAGATTTATTTTAGTAAAAGGATAGACTGGAGCAGAAATACAAAACAAAAAAGGTGGTGGCAACAGTCTCAGCTGATTTATGGCCCCAGGTGTTACTAAAACACAGCCTATATTGCAGGAAAAACTACCAGAGTAATGTCGTCTGTATAGCATTAGAGCAAAAATGGCCTCAAAGTGTCAGAATTAACAATGCTGACCTAATCAGAGTCTGAAAGCCAGTCTCGTTTTAGCCAGCATTAAAAATAAGGATTCTTGGTGGGTTCAGTATTCTAACTTTATTCTAACTGTGAAAGTAAAAAGGTTGTGACACAGAACACAAGTTCAGAGGCCAATATGGCTGCCACACCTTAAAAGAAAAAAAAAAGTTTGTAAACAAAGTATTTCTGGACATGATCTGAAGGGAAATGTTATTGCATTAGTTTTTATTTCTAATAACAGAGAGCATTAGGGTCGGTGTTCTGATTTCCAGGGCTTTCATGTAAAATTCTCTCAATTTTGGATATAATGTCATTCCGAGATTCAATCTGCAACTTCAGAAACAAATCAAATGCTCCATTAGATCTGCAAATAAGAAATCATGTTTGGTAGAGTCAAGATATAAATTGAAAAAAACTAACACAATACAGTGAACTTCCAGCTATTTACAGATTTTTTTGTACAGCATTGAATTTTCTAAAATATTAGAAAGAAAATGCAGCTTGGAAAGCTGAAATACCCAACAACAATGTGGCTTGATAAGCAATTGGTTGGCGTTTGCAAAGCAGCCAGTCCAGGAGCGGCACTCATTTTCCATGTCACATAATGCTGCGGGATGTATCACTGTAGCTACAGGGCATTTTACCCTCCTACCTTTGTAATTTCAGATGCTTAGTAGACAGCTTCACTAAACGGACTAATATGTTGCACTGGACTTGTCAGGCTGGCCATTTTAAGTTCCCAGATTCAAACTCAGCCAGTTTGAGTTAAAAGCTGAGGCATAGTGTTGAGGTGAGGCTCTGAAACCAACAGTCGAGCATATCAGGTGTGCTGTTGTGCTGTACAAAGACATAAGTCAGTGAATGGCGGAGCAGCTCAAAATAATCCACTGAAAGTATTGTTTTTGTTTTGTTTCTGGTTAAAAAAGACCCACACATTCTCCCAAGGAGTGGGCGTGTGGGAAGAAGCTTTGGCGTGAATCAGAGAGAGACTTGGTGAACAAACATCAGAGGACCGATGGTGTAAGAAGAAGAAAAACATCAGAGTGCTTGCATATTTGTAGGTCTCTGTATCGATAACTAACCGTTCATTCTTAGCATCAGAGAGATCCACAAATGGCAAGAACCACCCACTGGCACAATATGCATGACTAGCAGTAGTAAATTCTAATACTGGGGCAGAAAAATAACACACTTTCAAACTGTTTAATTAGAGTATAATTATAAACACTGTTTATGCTAAGCGGGAGTCAATGCAAGTGGCATCCACAAATATTGCATGCTAAATACTAACTAAAACATGGCTTTCAACAGGCTAGTGGTGCCAAAAACTAAGTGACACACATTTTATACAGCAAGTCAAAACAGATCTCCATGGTTTTGTAAGTTTTGTACACAAATCTAGCCTGAATATATCTGCAAACACAATCTCTATATTGCTTCTCTTCTACTGTAAACTGACCTAAAAAACATCAATACGCCACAGCTTGGCTTTTACTACAATTTGAGCCTGGGCTGTAACTCTAGTCTGCTACATTAGTTTCGTGCCTCTATCATTCATCTCAAGTGAAATTGAGGCTTAAATTACATAAACCTGACAGCTTCCCTGCAGGACAGGTTCCTAAGTAGGCGGATTTTATGTACCATCATATTTTTATTAATAGCAAATCTGCAAAGAGATCATCCACCTGCCATAAATACAATCATGTTCAACAGATTTTCTGCCCATTTTCAAAACCAGGAACACAAAATGTAAAGTAACAAATATGTTCCTTCTATCTGACTGTGAAATAAATGAATGCCTTCAGTCTATGTTCACTTGCTGTGAAATTAGAAACACTTTACTTAGTTCCCATGGCTGACATTTCTGTCACTACTCGGATGTACCAACTGCACAAGGAAAACAAGTTTTTCAGTAATTCTGACTGCATAAATAATTGACATTTAATAGGTATTACCAAAGTAATTTCACACTGCATAAGGCTAGTCTACACCAGGAGGGATCTTGTTTGAAAGCTCAAAGTGTACCAAGGTACAAATTTACAGTTTCAAAACTGCAAGAATGTTCCTGTTGCATGGTTTCTTCTGGTACCAAAGTTAGTGGTAGTGGTTGTGTGCAGAAACAGCAAATGACTGAAAGGAGACTGTTACACTTTTCCTTGACTTGAAAGCTGCTATAAAAAAAAAAAAAAGACATATTTCAGATATAATTTTTAATTAAAATATCAGATTATTTTAGCAGCAGTAATAGTGTTGTTTTTCTGTTTCAAGAAAAAGTAATTAGATCATGCTTGTTTCAAAGTTTTGTGGATTTTCAAACTGTAAGAACTAAATACCACATCATTTGACCAAAGCCCTTCATCTTCCCCTCCTTCTTACTCCAGCCAATTTTAGATTTGACGTTATGAGCCCACAGCCTGTAAATTCACCCCAATGACAGAAAACTGGGGTGTTTCTATCCCTGCTTAAAAAACATTGAAAATTGCAAATTTTTGAATTGAAATATCACTTAACACCCTGCTTTTATTGTAAGGTAGGATTTGCGATCAATTTTAAAGAATATTATGGAGGGGGAAATAGAAACAATAAACTATCTTTTCTCTTTTTTTATCTTTTCTGATAAAAAAAGAGAAAAGATGCAACTAGCAGGTTCTTTATTTTTCAATTTTTTTTCAAGATTACTTAAATAATCAATTAATTGTTTCAGCCCTTCTCATATTATCACCCGTATTAACACAGGCTGTCTAATTAAGTAACTTTGAAGAATTTTAGTAAGCGGAACTAGAGTAAAGGGAGATAAATTTATAAACAAAAAAAGTGGAAGAAAAGAATTGCTTCCACTTTACAAATAAGCACCATTTGACTTGATTATTTTATAAAATCCTAATAAAAGGCTTCAGGGGGCAGAAGAGATCAGCAGCCAGGTAAAGACGTCATAATATTAGCTTGATTGTATAGCAGTAAAACTTACAGACGGTGTCTGAGTATGGAGAAGAAAAAGCAGTCAATATAAAAGGAAATAAATCTCATCCAGTCTGCTTGAATAAATATTGGTGAGGTAGGAGACTGCTGAGCATGAACTCCTCTGTCACATTTATTGCCTCTGAAAAAAAAAAAAAAAAAAAAAACACAAACCAAAATACATTTTGTAAAACGAGAGAACGCAGCGTCAGGGAAGAGTTATGTGCCAAGCCGGCGTAAAGAGACAGACAGCAAATATTACACTTTATTCATATCTCCTCGTAGGGTTGGTGACAGATGTAAACAGCAAGTCCTTTCAGAGCAGCTTTGACAGAAAACGCAACTCAGCCCAATTACTCTCACAGCCCAACTAAATACAGCAGAAATAATAAATAATAATAATAAATGTGATGTATTTAATAAATATAAATTTCTCAGCCTGGAGATGTTGTTCCGACACAGCTTTCTCGATGAGATTAACACAGAAGCCTTTTTCATCGAGTCTGAGAGAAGGATAACCTTCAATGCCCTAATGGAAAAAAGGACATTTTTGATTGTTCTGAGCGTTTCCGTGGCAACGACAGCATGGGGACTTTCAGATTAGCTCTAGGAACCCGTACTTGTACACTTACTGTGGTCTTAAACCTGAAAATAGGCTACTGTTTTTCATCAGAGGACTTTTCTCACACATAAAATGTCAAAATACTAAAATAAAATATCAGGAATTAAAAGTAGAGCTCAGTTCATTTATAGGCTGGGAATAAAATGGAGACTGGGTTTTTGTTACAGCATCTTTTTATGCTAACCTCTGTTTCCACTCCCATGGCCTCCATCTATTCCCTCCATGCAGTTCACGTCCAGGCTGGGAAATCCCCAGGCTGTCTCAAAGGGCCCCGATATGAGGGAGTGGTGATGCTAAAAGACCATAAATGATCCATTCTTATCCTCAGCTCTACTTGTCTGCATTGTACCTGGATTAAACAAAGCATCCAGGTAGATGTGAGGCAGCTAGAGCCGTGTGTAGACCTATTACTGAGGCAGATTATGCCACTAAATCTTAGCTACATACAGCTGATACCAAATATTAGCATATCCTTTAATATAAAAAACACAACCTCATTTTCCTCCCACAATAAATTAGACTACGCTTTTGCTATTTGTGATTACCAAAATAAGTTAAAAAGGTCAGAATAATTAAGGATTTTTAAAAACTTTATTTAAATTCAGCAGCTTATACAAATTTTCTTAGTATTTAGCAGGATTGGCTTTTATTCACAGTGCGCATAAAAAGTCTCTCACAACAATTTGCTTTCATTTTTGCCTCTTCCTCCCAAAAAAAGAAAAAACTGCCTACAAACTTTGTATGGGACTGATATCAGGTCTTTGTGATGGCCACTCTAAAACGTTATTGTCTTTAAGCCACTTTGTTTCTAGCTTATATTGTGTCAGTGACCATTTGAAATCCAATTCGTTTCCAAGCTTTAACTTCCTGGCTGATGATTGAGATGTTGTTTCAATATTTCCACATATTGTTGTTATTGTAGCCAGGATACCATCTTTTCTCAGTAGTGCTCCACTCTCTTCTGCAGCTAAAACTGCATGAGCAAAACTCTGTTAGTTTTCTAAGCCATAAAAACAGTTTGACACTGGGGTTTTTAATAGCTTGCCGATTCAAGACGTGACCAAATTTACACAGAAATGTCTTAATCAGAAACAAAAAACAGACTTATTTCCAATGGAAATGGTATGAGCTGCAGGGAATATGAGATGGAACAAATTACCCTGGATGATCTCCAGAGATTTTCCAAATATAAATCTTCAGATGCACAACTAATTTTATTATTATTTATTTCTAAGGCTAGATTTTATTTTTATTTTTACTTTTCAATAAGAGATTGTGCTACTGCAATAAAACGTCAACTGATTGTAAAGCTTTTCACACACCTAAGCTCAGCTTTCCATATTCATGGTGGAAACGCAAAGGTTTTCTATTTATTTATTTCTATTCCAGTGACACAATCGGTTCAGGACTCCAGGGACAAGTTACGCTCTATCACCCAAACAAGGAAACAACTGATGGAAAAGGTTTCCCCAACACCATAATTTAACATTCTCCAAACATGTTGGACATGTGGCCACTTTTAAATGCCTTAAAAGAATCAGTGCATGTTTACAAAAAGGCAGAAATCTCAGTACGACCTGCTATCGATTAAATTACAGAAAGGTTGCCAGAGAGAAGAGAGAGGCTACGAATGAAAATCAGATTTAAATAAATCCATGTTTGCACACCTCTCCACACAAGATACTTTGCATTTGTGAGCAGACTGGAACAGCACTGCATTTGTTTAACCATCTGTGCATGAATGCATGGTATCCAAAAAGGCTGGTCAAGGTAAACTGAAACACAGAGACCTACATCAGCTTATCATATGTTTGCTGAGTGAACATGGGGATGCGTGCTGCAGCTGTTGTTGCAGTTAACTCCTAAGAAACAATCTAGCTGGAATTTGTCTTGTTTGGTATGCCATGACAACAGGAAGCGCATACTTAACCCACGAGTCAGAATCCCACCCTCCGCAATGGCAGGCTTATAACAACGCCCAAGCCTGTCTCCATGGAAATGTATTTTCCAGAATTATTCCTGAAACCTATTTATAGAGCAGCCGACCACGAGGCTAGCCAGCTAATATGACTTACAGTACAGTGAGAGTAGAAACGTATATCGTTCCCTCTTCTCAAAGACTTCACACAAACAGCTGACTAACAATCCTCACTCTGACAGCGGTAAAGCAGCATGTTTGGAGGAAGCCTGTGTGTGCATTAGTGTTCAAATTTCAGGCTGATGCAAGAATCAGAGGCTGCACAGGCAGAACGAGGCATGCACACTGAAGGTAGCGATGTCGTCCCTGACCTCCTCTGACAGCGCTGCCGCTCGGTAGCTTTTTAAGCTTTGCGTGTTGAATGAAGATGAGAAAACCACAGACAGCTTCCAGTTCAGCCAATTTTCACCACAGTCTTCCTTTCAACTCTCGACTTTACAGCAACCTGCAAACAGCACTCACACCCTCAGAAGTGCCTGTTGCAAACAGAAACAGATCTCTCTATTTCAATGTGATTTTCTGTGATAAATCAAGGCTAAATGCTCCCAAATTGTATGGTGGAATAAAACATGATTTTCAAATTGTAGGAATAAATATCTGAAAACTGTGGTATGCATACATACACACATATATATAAAAGTCAGTGCAACCACCTGCCTTCAGAAGTCACTGGAAAACACTTTACTCTTAATGCACCACCCTCAAGGTGAAAGATGGTAGTGGTAGAATCATGCTATGGGTTGACTTCAGGGAGGCTGAGCAGAGCTGATGGGAAAATGGAAGCAGAAGACTTGAGTTTTTATAGAGGTTCACCATCCAGCAAGACAGGAACCCAAACATGCAGTCAGAGTTACAGCGAAAGGGTTTGATCATTTTCATGTGATAAAATGACGTAGTCAAAATTCATGAGAATTTGTGACTTAAAAATTGATTTTTATAGACAATCTGATTGAACTGCTTTATCAAAGAAGAACATGGAAAAAGTTTGGTCCACAGATGTCTAAAGCTGGAATAAGCAAACCCGAAAAAACTTATTGTAAATGCAGTCAAAGAAAAACCTTCAGACCCAGTTGAGACTAAATTACACACAGATGTAGAATTTACTTATCAGTGAGATGGCTTCTGAAGATAATGAGTTGCACTGAATTTTAGGGGCATCAGGATGAAGGGGTGCCCCACTATCATTCTACAATCATCAGTAAGGGAGAAATGTTGCAGATTCACTTTGGCTATAAATGCTGAAGTGTTTAGTATTTGCTGCACACTTGTCAAATAAAATGAAAACTTTGTACTGGTCTGTCACATGAATTCCTCATAAAACTCCCCAAATAACAGGTATAACATTTGTGGTGGCAACAACAACATTAGAAACACATTAAATGGGTATGAATACTTCTCCGAGGTGCTATAAAAAGGAACAAAGTGTCAGCAAAGGTAATAACTGGACGTTACCCTTTGACCTCACAGCTTGGTTATCTAATTATGATCAGGCTAGCATTGCAGTAGCACACCTCGAGCAAAGCTTAAGCTTTGTACACGTTTGGTGTCTGCAATCAAAAGCCAGAGCTCGAGGGAAAAGCCCTCCCCGGTTCTGCTGACGCCAGACCTTCATTAAATGCTGAGCTTCTCATAACCGAAGAGCACCTGCACAATAAATAACAGCTAGTACTACAAACAGTGTGGCAGTAACTCAGTGCCCGAGAACAACAATAGTGGGTGTCAGTTGTCATTAATAAACCCACTAATTCACAATTACTCCTAATAAGACAGCAGAATGCTGCCATTTTATTCAAATAAGAGCATTTTAGCAGTCCTGCTATATACTATTGGTATTGATTAGCTCCATTCTTGCCGTGAGTGAACACTGAAGTGTTTTTTTTTCCCTTTCCATTGAAGGAGCAGAACAATAAAAGAAAGTTGCTTTTTCACATCAGGGCTTCAACAACAATGAATCATAGAAACTGAGATATTTACAAAAGAATTTAACTCAAACTGGCTGAGCAGAGAGAAAATTGTGCTCTCAAAACCGAGGCTGGGTCCACAAGATTCAATTTATTGTACATTTTCTCTAATCTATACAGGTTCAATTTTGTCTATACAAGTGAGAAAGAGCGGATACTTTTTAGCTCTACTCAGTTCCAGTTGCTCATAAATAAGAATCAAAAGCCTTTTGGACATGATTTTTATGATGTAATGACATAAAAGACAAATCTCTTTAGTCATAAGGAAATGAAGTTTGATAGAGTCAAAAGGAGACTTTCAAACCTGAGAATACTGAACCAACTGTAAAAGAAGATTGTGGCAGCATCATATTGTGGGTCGTTTCAGTAGAGGGGATAGTAATTAACCATCTTCAATTTATCCTTTAACAAACACATAAAAACTGGTTTCAGAATGGATAAGGACAACACTACACTTCTTTTGACATTTAAAAGAAAGGTCTGTGCTTACATACCAACTATATTAACAGAAGTGTTGCTTTCTGCCAAGAAACTGGGTTAAATATCCAGCCAGAATTATACCGATATCTACAAAATGTAGCACTGACGCTTAACCAAATGTACGTAGGGGTAAGAGCTGCACAATATATCAAATCAGTTAATATCATGTCAGTACATTGTGAGGCCAGTTAGATGGAAAATGCTGTTTAACTGTAATCATCATCAATGATTTCAGCAAGAGTATTCCAATTACAGATTTTCCTGACATTGTGGGTTTATAGATTTGAATATCAATCTATATTTTTAACCCTGTGTAAATTTCAGGAAATCAACAATAAATTAAATCTAATGCAACTCTTGACTTTGTCTGCTGTCTTTCATGTCAGCCTGGCAAAAAGAATGGCTCAAATAAATAACTAAAAGCCCTAAATTCATGACATCCCATTTTTAATTTTCGTAATGCATTTACCATTAGTGTGTTTATCCCTCTTCATGCATGCAACCCTAGTTTTCTAGCATGTTTATTCCAATGTGCTTCCAAGCATCGACTATCCTATGGTGATATAGTATGTTAATTAAAACTGACCAGGCTCAAGGCTCAGACTCCTGACACAATTATAATTTAGCAATAAAAGAGTCAGTTTTCCTTTCCTATTAGAGTCAAGTTTTATAACGGAACATCAAGAATCCCACCTGAAATTTATGAGACAGAGGTTACAACCCAAATTCAAACAAACAAAAAGAAGTCATGTTTGTCTGTTCTCTCAGGTCCAACTAATCACTTCTTAATAATACAAAAGGGACTTCAGGATTTAGTCCATCATTTGACCTAGGTGTGCACCTTTTGTTTATCTTATCCATGGTGAATACCCCTCGTGAGTGCCTGTGTCCACCATGGCACCGCTACAATCTGGGTAATTACGGCGCAAACAGAGCAGGCATCAAGCCCAACACAGAGCCTTGCTTCATGGGGATCATTGACTCTGTGGATGTGCTCCGAGCCCGTTCCGTCTCACTTAAAATCTCACTCCTTGACCTCCGGTGGTTTAATGAGGCATTCATGAGCATCCTTCACAAAATATATACATCTAATCCCAGGAAGAGACCAGCCAGATGCAAAAAAGAAAAGAAAAATGGAATTTTGGAGAGCTAAGAGGAGTCAGTATAACTTCTCCAAGAAGTTCCAAGAAAATATTAGGGATTCATAAAATGGAAAAGACTTTAACCCAGGTTTAGCTCAAAGTGCAAAAATGTTCCCTAGCTAAGAAAAGTGATAAAATTAGAATATTTAACTTTTAATGTACGCATAAAAGTGCAGCGGAAAATAAAGCACAAACAAAGCAGATTTCCATAATAAAACATTGTCCTTGAGTACCACTATGTTCAAAAGCTGATAAATTACTTCAAGAAACACAATTTGCATGTTTACACAAACAGACTTTCCCTTCCCATCAGGAGTTTTGCTGTCCAAGGCAAAAGATGTCAAACTTGACGGCTTCAAGTAATTTTTTTTATGTGACGGCTTTAGCTTATCCATGTCAACCACCCAGGGTAGAAATAGCACTAAAGAAGAAATGACAAACTGCAGCCAGCTTGGCACTGCGCCTTGCTGAGAAGTCTCCTTAGTGACACACAATCCCATTCCAAGTAAAGGCCTCAACACAACCATATTGCCACAACACTCTCTTTATCCTGCTTAGCCATGAAACACCCTTATATCCTTGGCAAGTGAAGCATGTTTCACTGCAAAGAGCAACACAGAAGCACATGCAGAGTTCCCTGAAACAAGAACGCATCAACTATTGACTTCTCCTCAGTTATCAGCTAGATTTATCAGAGGAAACCACCTAGTAAACCTCTAAAGAATCATCATCCTAAAGTGGAAGAGAGGAAGGGGTCTTGCTTCATGCTTGGCAGAAGCATTTTCGGGTTTCACCACGTGGCCTCATAACTGTGTAAAAATAAAAACCAACTGTGTGGAGTGAAAATTGTGGATAAACAGGAGCGGTCACACAAAATCTGAAATGCTGACCAGTTGGTCAGCATTTCAGATATTCTAATTTTTAATTTTTAATTTTTTTAAACAAAAAATTAATCAACAATTAGTGATATGACCAAAGAAAGTGATGAGACTTAAAAAAAAAAAAAAAAGATTAGGCTTTTCTTGCTGCTAATTCAACAAACCAACACAGACTGGAGCTGGAGGACTTCCTCCATGTTTATGTTTACCCGGAATGTCCTGAGCTTTTAGCTCCAATTAGATTGGACTGATTGTTTCCTCGATGTGGTCCATTTTAGCTAAACTGTAACCTAATGAGGCAAAATTGTGTAGTGAAGGGAAAGCAATGGATTACCTATTATTCTAAGACTTCTTCAAAGACAAGCTGCCACATGCCACTGCCGTAGCATACATTCTCCACCTATTCTGATGTTTCTTTATTGTCGTTTTTTTCACTGCATCTGCTGAAAGCAGGTAATTCTTTTCTGAATAAAACTCTGCGCTCCTGAAATTCGAATAATGATAATTTCATCATTTCTGCTGAGGGTGAGAAAAATGGCAGCTAGGTTGTGTTTATTAAAAGGGGGTGAAGATAAGGCCAAGGGAATTATCTTGGCCCCACATCAGAATCCTGATGTGAGGACTCTGATCCTCACATCAGAATCCCCCTCATCCTCTGAGGGATCTCCATCAAATTACTCCATTAATAAAATAGGACTCGTTCGTGCATGGTGTTTGCAGTTCCAATTAAGAGCTGCCTCGCTGTTGATAGCCGAGCCAGTTTTATCTCTCCTGCTGCTTTTATTGAAGTGGTGATGCTCCTCTCGCTGCGATGCCCTGATGTGACAATTTTCTGCTTCAAACTTGACATCTGTCATTTCAGATCGGCAAAAATAAATATATAGTATTATGATAATTGATGTCGAAGCTTAGATAAACGGCTCAATAGAGGAATTGATATGAGAAACAGCAGAGATAATATTTACAAAAATCTTTTATATCAGATTACTTAGATTAAACTATAAATTTCTGACTTTTTTATGACTTTATAGTCAAAATTCTAAGTATGATCATAGTTTAATAATATACATACAATTTCTAAATCAAATTAATTAAATATCAGTACCAGGCATGGGTATTAGAATCTCTAAATAATTTTAACCTTGAGTTTTAACAATATTTACCCATGAAATATCAAACAGAAATGCACTTCATGGTCCAACCACTTTTATTTAAGCAACATGCTATGATTCCTGCTGTAACTACAGTACATATAACTTTAAAAAAAAAAAAGTTATGTAACTTAAATTATTTATATATTAATCGTTACATTAATTTTAATATGTAGACATAATCAAAAATGAATTCTAGTTTTTCAGTGAATGCTGCATAGAATGCTTAGTGTTTTTCGGGTGTTTCTCGTTTGTAAATAACAGCTGGTTAAAAAGTCAGGCTATCTGCTGGAACAGTCAGAGTTCAGAGTTGGTCTGTGTCTGGGTACTAATGAAAATATTTTCAAGCAGTTGAATGTCTGTCTTGTAGACAAGGGGAAAGCAACGCAGCCTTGTTTCAGAAAGCTACCTAGTAATTTGTGGGGGAGAGGCAGCATTGGATCATCATTTTAAGGCTATCCATGTTTTCTGACCAGAAATATTCCCAAGTTTGATGAACTGCAGGGAAAATCATTTACATGGAAAGAATGATAGAAGCCAGACCTTTTTTTTTTTATTGCTAGTTTTACCTAATCTAAATATTCAGAATGTTAAAAACAACTTTTAAATCAAAATGAGTTTCGCTTAAAGTGTGATGAGTGCAAGATTTTATAATAGTGACAGAGCGTAATTAAGGAGATGGGGTTTCATCTTAGGTCTTCTTTTATTTTAAGGTAAACGGTCCTGCGCCAGTGTCGTGATATCTGGCCAATATCAATCCCTCACTGGAGCTTTCATTATTTCACATAAACTTGGAAAAACAAAGGTAAAAGGATCGATACTTCCTGAAGTAGAAGTCAACCTTACCTCTGTTCTGCTAATTAGCAGCACGCTCAGGCAGCCCTGATTTTCTGCAGGACAAAAATTTGTGTAGCTGTTGTCCTTTTCAGGTCTATGACCTCCAAATATTGACAACTAAACATAACCAGCATCGGTAATATGGGACTCCAATAGTAGCAGACTTTTATGAAAAAAAACTAGCTTTTAATGTTTAATTAATCATGTCATTAAATCATTAAAATGCCAAACAAAAATGGGTTACATTCATATTTTATCAGAGTTAGTGGTCAATACTACCGCCCTTATCAATTGAACTGGTCTATAGTTAGCTCATTGTCCAGGTTAACCAATCAAATATTCCAGAATATAGTGGTACCAATAAACCTAAAAGAAAATAAAAATACCACCCCCCAAAAAAAAGCCAGATTGGTGTTTTACATCATTATAATAAAGCAGTGTTTTGCAGATAAATTTAGCCAAATCAAAATTATATTAAAAAAACATAAATACAGAGATATAAATAAAGTTAGGTTTAAATAGTGACACTGATAAATCTCAAACCTAAAAATTATGAACTTGTTAATGACCAGGAAAAGCCTAATTGGCTAATCTTTAATTTTTATAATTTCAAGTTGTTTTTTTACATCTCTTGCAAAACAAGTGCATTAAGAAGCTCTTCCGTTTGAAAGAGTGTTACCAATAAAACTCAAAGAAAACCAGAAACCAATAAATATCTGACAGATAATGTCTGATTGGTCCAATTCTTATGAATGAATTCTACATTTAAATTATTCATTTATTAAATACAAATTTTAGTTTTAGTTAAGACAGACATACAAAATATTTTTAATAATTAATTTGAAACATTTGAAGCAACACTGTGATCATTTATTGCTCCATTGGGAAGGCTCAGAGAACAGCTGCCTTTCACGCGACGTCAGCTGCTCATTTGGAGACATATTTCCTAAATATTTACCCCAATAATGAGGCCAATCTCCGATCGAAAAGACATAAAAAGCGGGTGGCCGATGACCTTCAGGCTGGAGCCACCGGCTCACCTGGCCTCCCAGCAGAGGTTCCAAACAGCCCGGAGAGAAGGAGGGTAACCAGGTGCTGCTTCCATCCATCATCACATTACACACACTGGCCCAGTTTAATGTCCTTTTCAGACTTGACTGGAGACACGCTGGGCCACACAGAAACATGGGAAGCAGCTAATTAGTTTGCCAAAGGCAGAAGTTCACCAGTCATTTACCACTTGAAGGGTGAAATTCCCTTCCAGAGTGCTAATGAGGACTTTGTCCATCACTGTAGTCTCATTCATTACAACACGACAACATCGTTCTAACTAGATAACAGCAGAATGCAACACCATCGTCCAGTTTGCATCTGAAGGATTGTGCTGTAGTCTCCCTCGCCAAATACAGTCCAGTAACCTGAACCACCTAAGACAATTCCTCTGACTACAGGGCAAACAGCTGGTGAGCATGAGAAAGGGTGTCATGCTGAGCAGGTGCTGGAATGTGATGTGCTGAGGGAGAGCAGGGAGAAAGAGAACGCAGAAGCTTGGAAATCTAACAGAGGACAGGTGGAGGAGAGTTTTTCCTCTCAGAGCCAATGAACTGGACCATAATTCCTTTGTTTTTTGGGATAGTGAAGCAACAAAGAGATGAAATTAATCTCTTTTTATGCAGGAGCTTCAGCTTTAGTATGTTAAAGAATATACAACTAAAGCTGATAAATAGTGACACTTTTTAATTTTAAATAAATTAAAAATGTATGATGAATACTTTAGAATATGATATCAGCAAATTAAATTTCAAGACAATTCATATAAAACTAAAATCTATTTTGGTTCAAATTTCAATTAAGATTATTCAACTTCATTCCAATATATTCTAACATTAATCTAAATTCAGAATTGGCTACACATAACTGTACGAGTCCCAATATTGAAAGACATTCTAAATTAGGGTATTGGTGACAATGTGCCCAATCCATAACGGCAGATCTATTCAGTCTAATTCTATGCATTGTGCTCTAAGCACAAAGCATATAATTTAAGTGAATAAGTTCCTTATTGCACTTTTGTGTTGTTTTTACAGGTTTGACCAAACTTCTGAAGGTACTGGTGTATTTAAGTGTGCAGTACTGATACAGAGTTATCAAATAAATTTGTAAGTCAGTACATTTATGTAAAATTTATGTAGAAAAAACAAAAAAGAAAACAAAGAAGAGTTGAATTAGATCTATTTCTGGTAATTAGTAAAAAGTAGCAATGACTACAGGAAGCAGAAACAACAGTCATTGTCTGTCCTGGAAAAATACACACAAAAAAAACAAAGGCAATGGGCAGGTAGTACTTTTTATGATGAAGAAAAACAAACGCACAACGTTAACGACAACAATAGCTCTGCTAACATATCAGCCCAGTATAGAAACACCTATAACAGAAGTACTAAGCCAGGGGAAGAAAATAGAGGAACATACACAGAGTTAACAAAAGTAAGAGCTCTGACTGACAATGCAGCACGGCTAAGCACAAAGCCATTGAGCCAGGAAATCTTTCTATTGGATAAAAAAATAAAGAGAACACAAAGTTAATGGCTCCAGTAGCATTGGCTCTGTCAACATAAAACTTACCTTGTGCCTTTGATGAACCTTTTTTGTAATCCTGCTCACCTAATACTAATGAATATTTTAAGAAAGCTATAAAAAGGTTGCAGGAGCCTTTCAATTACAGGAGCCTTTGAAGCCAGGAGTTTTGTACTATTATATATATATATATATATATATATATATATATATATATATATATATATATATATCATACCTCAGAACTTTGTCAATACATTCTCATTAAAGTCTGTAAAATACTTGCAAAAGACGTCTAACAGGTAAAGCTGATATGTTCTTTGTATTTTGCACTCACTCATATTGACATGTTTGCCCAGCTACTGTATCCCATAAACCCCAGAAGGGCTCAATTACTTTCAAAAGCAGGTTTAAAATTCAGAGGCAGAACTGAAGTTCTTTGCTTTCTGTGAATAAACGTTGAAACCAAATTAAAGAATTAAGTCAAGCATCTTATCTCTCTGGTCACACCTAAACCAGGCATCCCTCTCACATTTCCACACCCGCATGCAAAAACAAATACTGTCACCTTATCAGGAGCATTTAAAACACTAAGTGAAACACACAATGACCTCAAGTTTCATGAAATATAGAGGCAGAAAGCAGAGCACTGAAATCTGGACATGCTTCTAGTTTAACAGGGAAAACGCAGATTGTTAAAGCCGAGGATGTTTGTGACTATGTAGAAGGACCAGCTGCTTCTACTGCAGTCTCAGGTAAAGTTGTCATTTCCGTACTATAGCACTACTTAACATAAGAGGTTTGCTGTTCTGCTTGGAGCATTGCTATTTAACTGTCAGCCAGTTGTTGACTGCAACCCCTGCATAAAACTGAGCTTAAGGAGAACAGTAGCACGTGCACAGGTAAACAAATCTAGAATGTTCACTGGTATTGATTAAAATTTGCTGTAAGTTAGTTTATTTTATATTTCTTTGATGGTGCAATAAAACATTCAATTTCTGGGAAACGCCCATAGATAAGCAACATCTAAATTTTATTACATAGTCTCCCAGCCACTATGGGCCATAAGAATAACATTTTAAACACCAAAGCTAGGCCCATTTTCACACTCTGAAGAAAACAACTCCACTAACTCAAGACCTTTTCATAAGATTGGCTTAAAAAATATATCAGTGAATCCAAAATGTTTTAATAAACTACAAACCAGCAGAGATGCACTGATCAGGCTTTTCCGAGCCAATACTGAGATCCCATTTTCTTTGAATGCTGACCTGTCAAACTAGATTTTGACCGGTTCTGCTTCCTTTTTTAAAAAAACCTATTTAAAAGGAGGAAAGAAATGTGCTGCATCATTTTTGATAAAAGCAGTAGTTTTCAATATAACATTAGTTATTAAGATCAGGTCAGTTTTATTTATGGGAACGATACATGTAAAATATGTTAGAAAATTGCAAACATAGGCCAGTACCGATGGTTCTGCCAATGTATTGTATAACTATCGGTATTACAATAATTATTAATAATTTAAAATTCCATCTTGAAAAAAAAAAAAGTCCGTAGGCCAGCAGGATTTATTAAATCAAGCAAATGTGCATAATTGGTAAATTGTGTTTCTCTAATGATGATGTTGATTGCAATAATTCAAACTTTTCCTCTTTCTCATCTGCCTCTCTTCTTCATTGTCTTTGGTTGATATCGTCGGTGTCTAATTTGGGAACCCAAAGTGTATTACAATATTAATATTGTAATTCATGATGATGTATTTGTTATATATAAACTGTAGGACTCAAAAAAGTTAAGCACCCAGAGTAAATGTGCTGCATTTACATATTTATTTGACATTTACTTCTTTGTGTGCTTTACAGTATTCACCTCATATTTACAAAGACCACATGAGCCACAAGCACAACGTCACAGAGGAAATGATACTGGTTAGGATCCACACAGCTTTGATTACAACCACGTACACTTATTATGTAAAACTTGTAAGTGACATACAGTCTATAGTAAAACACACAAAACATTACCATACATAAGTGGCAGCCACTTGTAAGTAACATTCCTCCCCTACCACCCAAACTAAATTTCTGTGCTCCATTTACAATGTCCACTGTCTCAATCTGCTCCTATTAAGTGTAATTGCACTTTTCAAAGGTTAAGTTTCAACCACCATGGCAAACGCTTTATCCTGATGTGGGAACAGTTAGCATGTAATGATTGGCAGCAAGGACACAGAATGATTATAGACTTGAAAGGAATATCCATTCAGCAAATGGCTCGCTTTGTAACTACTAACCTCTGACTGAAACACTACCTGATCACTCTGTAGGAAAATAATCTGGATCAACTTTCTCACCCACTCAGAGGAATTCTCTCTGTGCACACAGACACTTTCTCTGAGCATCACTACAAAGAAATCAGCAGGACTCTGCTCTGACAGAGAGGCTACACGTGAAATGAGAAGTTTGTGTAATCGTCATAAACAAAGGATGTACATGTTACTTTACCATAACTATTTTAAAGCTTGTCTTAAAACCCATCTATTTTACTTCGCTTTCAACTCCAGCGAGATCTAGTTTTAAATTGTATGTTTGTTTGTTTTAAACTGTAAGAGTTTTTTTTTTTTTTATGTACAGCACTTTGTATCAGCTGTGGTTGTTTTAAAGTGCTTTATAAATAAAGTTGGTATGGTATTCAGTCCATATTTAGAAGAATGAATAATAAATACAGTAGAATATAAATACAAAACTTCTCTATGAATAAAATTCATAGAGAATTTATCTTTCATAATTAGGTCAGGTTTTAAATATACGTCTTTCAGACAAACATTAAATCCCTCCCAAACAAGACTGTCAAATGAATGCATGGACAAATGGACAAACAAACTAAAACTAGATGGTAAAGGACAGATGGACGGATGGATTCCTTATTCTCAAAAGAGAAGGGAAGAAGAGAAGAAAGTTTTAAAAGGAGGCCACATCATGTCCATCATGTCCCTGAGCCAGAATGAGCCAAAGTGACATTCCACCACCAAAGCCACATTAAAGTGTTTATATTGCATCCACTGCCCTATTCAGGCATACATATGCATAACTGGTGTCAAAAATGGGGTCAGAAACCACTGAGTGCAAAGGGTGGAGTACATTAATGAAACTGTCTGGGTGGATTGCTGGCTTATCAATCATTCTGCTTCCTTATCACCTTCAGCCCAGTCACAAAGCTTCCCGTCACTCTCTTATCAGGCTAATCCTGCTAACTTGAGCACAGAGTCTGTGAGCACAGCGGGAATAAATTAGTTTACTCCTACTCTGATTGGATTAAGAGCAAGAAGTGAGCTCTGACCCTTTGACTCTTGATGGCTAAAGGCGCCGGGCGCTCAGCTTTGATGAGCAAGTCAGCTTAAAAGGAAATAAATAAGTACAGGGAACAGCTTAATCTTTTAACTTCAAATTTGGACATTAGATTGTGAGTTACTTTTAATATAATTCTGCTTTGATTAGCTCATGCAATGGAAATAAATCCTTCACAAATCCCAGATGTTAAAATGGAGGAGTTTATATGACAGCTGAGTTAATAGAAATCCAGTCCATAAGTCTCTGGAGCCCTCTGTCTGCTCTCCGTCCCCGGGGAACAAGGACATCATGACTGAGACTACATTAGGATAGCAAAAGCATTCAGAAAACCATTCCTGCAAACACAGACTATGAGCTCCAGGACAACTGCATATACATCCCTCTGCAGCTTTATAAATACAGATATGGAAACAAAAATGTGTTTCTGCAGCTGGGAAGTCCCACATGAATATAGACACTTGGTTGTCACAAATTGACAGGCCTGCATTGTAGAAGCTGTGACAGCAACACTTCAGCGGACTAAAGAGCCTCTCTGTGACAGAGAAACAAAACTGTAATGTGAGAAGAGTGAAAGGAAATGAAAACTTTAAAAAGGCTGCCACACAGAGCAGTGACTAACCCAATGGAGTCAGCGAAGGTTTAAATAGGACATTAGGAGGATAAAATTATACCCCTCCTCAGACTTGAACTAAAAATCCATAATACTTTGACAACCTACTTAGTACTGAGTGAGATCACCAGCTAATAAAATCCCGGGGATTCCCAGAGCTTCTAGTGAAAATAGAAAAACTGAGGTAGTTCCTCACTGAACCAGATACTCTGAGGTCCAAATGCAGAATGAGGCAAAGAGAAAATCTCTTGGGAATGCTCAGAAAACCAGGTCAAGATTTCACAGTATCACAGTATTTATACAAAAGTTTAAAGCAAAAATGTCTAACATGATCGAGGAGCATTTATTTGTTTTAAAGAGAATAACTATTTATTTCTGCTGCTACTGAAATAAGACAATATTTTAATAAAAAATAATTAGGCAGTCAGAAAATCTTGGTGTACACCTAAGCAAACATCTACATTTAGCATGCTAAAGTTTGCCAAATTTTCAAGTAAACACTAACAAATTATAAATTTTCCTCCGTCTTCCTTCTTATAGGGCTTTTCTCTTGAATTCATAAACTAACATAGGCTAAACTAACACTAAATAGTTATTAAGGCAAATTTTCTGTTTGGATACTATTAAATCAAGCAATTAAAATTGCCTTTCCAAAACATGCGAGGAAAATAGCCTAATACCCTTCCCACACTGTGCGCCAGCCAGCTGACGGACAGTGTGCAGCAGTCGCAGTGCGACAGTGTTCCTTTCTGCCACAAAAACTTCTGGCATCTTACTGAAATCTAAACTTTAACAGCAGCGTGAAAGAACATTTTGGTCCTTTTGAAACAGTTTTTTTTTTTTAAACCTGCACTTTGATACCTGTGTCCGTCCCAACCCAAAGGTTGGGGAATCCAGAGTCCAGGAGAACACCTTTAGATTCTTCAAACAATTTTTGGCTGTTTAGCAAAAGATTATAGTGGAAGTGTCAAAGTAGCATCCATGGTTAAAGCAAAATGAACATTTGCCCTGCAAAACAACAGTGGAAGACATTTTTTAGTGGCTATAATTTTATTTCTGATCAAAGTACTTTTGTCCTTTTTACAGGATGAAGTTTAGCATTATGGTATCTGTAATTTTCCGACACCTGAGAAAAGTATGATTTAAAAGGAAGTCAAAAGAACAAAAACATAAGCGGATGTTAAAGGGCTGTTACAACTTCCTCATTCTTTTACTTCCAGATGATTTGCCGGATTCACCTTTAACCTCAGACGGAGGTGGCAATAGACCTTCCCTAGTTGCAGTTAAATGGAAGGGGTCACCAAGAGAGGAATAAGCCACAGTTCCGCAAACACAATCACCTTCCTTCTCCATTGTGAGCCCCGGTGAAGCTGCATCTGCACAAACACAAACACACGCAGCCCATGTCCAAGACCTGCATGAGGTTGCAGGAAAACCCAGGATCTCCCAGCTGAACGGGGAAACACCCAGGGAGGGGAGAAAGCATCCAGCAGAGTCTGACATCATCCAAGTGCGGGCTGGCGTGTTCATGTGTGTGTGCACACACAAACTTTCTGCCCATTCTACCTCTCACACTGACACACACTCACGCACAGATGTGTAGGTTTCCTCTTTGGCTGTGAACAGATATTCATTATTCCGAGTTTCTGCTGCAGTTCATACAGATAAGATTCCATAAAGCCAACCCAGCAACCTTCTACACACAGAGTATGGAAATGTTAAACATCTATGCAAAAGCATGGAAATATGATAGTCAAATGTGGCCGCGCGTAATCACTCCAGCCACACATCGCACTGCAGATGCAAGGAAATGATCCAAAATCTTAACTCACATGCAGTCACAGTGAAAAGCTCTGGTTGTGAAGTTGAAGGACAATAAAGTGAAGCATTCAGTGTCAAAGCAGATTGTTTCAGTGAACGGGGCAGAGCCAGCGGGGTGTCGATGAGCTTTCAGCAAGTGCTCCAACCAAAAACCTGCAATGCCTCCTGTCAAAGCTCCACGTCCCGCTGAGGATTAGTAAAACCACACAACAGAGGGGTGTTGACTCATCTTCAGCCTCACCTTTTTTCCGAAAGGAGCCAAACCATGCGGGCGCGAGGCAGCAGCGGAAAATCTTCAGGCTAGTTAGCATTACTTCCTTAGCAAACCCCCTCGCCAGCCAGCAGCCATCCAGCCAGCAGCGCTGCCTTCTCTCCGGTCCAGCCAGCCCGCCCGGTGCTTCCTCCCAACCCTACCCTTCCGTACAGCCCTCTCCGCTCGGAGCGCTCAGTCGTCCTGGGACTTACCGGTCTTATGTGTTGTTGGTGCCGTTGTGAAGAAGAGACAACTAAGGGGAGGCTGCCGGCCGCCGTTCCGCTGCTCCGGGACAACAGGAGTACCGATCTGCACACTTTCGCAGCCATCTCTGTAGTAGTATAAAAAAAAAAAAAAAAAAAAAAAAAAAAAAAAAAAAAAAAAAGAAACCCTCACCGGGAAGGAGACTGCTGCGGGCGGACCGAGACTCACCAAGGGGAAGAGGGAGGGTGGTAGGCGGGTTACGGGGTTGGACTATTTCTTCATACACATGCCCAGTGTTGCACCAGTAACCGATGATAAAATACTCCACAGGATACTCACTGAGAGCAAGGCTTCATTTCCACGTGTCAAAAAAAAAAAAAACACTCACACAGGTACCTTATGTGTAATTCACTCTCATTGATTGAAATCTTGCACCGTGAAGTATACTATCCCGCCTTACTGCCCTGAACTTTAGAAAAACAAGGCACAGAAATGAGTAGGATGTGTAAACTAAACGGAATGGGTATTAATGTGATCAAATGTCGATTAAAAAAAGGAGAGAAAACAGCACAAAAAGCTACAGCACTCTTGGGAAGAACTATCATTAAACTTTTAGAGGAAGTCAAAATAATGACACCCATTGGTGTTAAAAACTATATTTTTGTGGCGGTTAATATTATCACCAGAACAGTTTTAAAAAGTACACAAAATTAATGTAAAAATCACACAGATTGCACTCTGCAACAGAATAAAAAGTCAACACTGACAGTGTTATTTTTTGCATTCCTACAGTGTTCGTTTTACAAAAAAATAAATAACTTTCTGATTGTGAATATAAATGGACAATACGCTAAAATTGCCACTGTTTGTTACAGTTTACATCCACTAGTCCAACTGCTTACAATCAAGAGGAAAAGATTACACAACTCACAGACTTATTAAGTTTTTAATAAATAAATTAGGTTTAGTAATTTCTATATATTATTGCTAATCTTTACTTAACGGCCGTGCAGGGAAATTGTTGGAACCCCTGGTGTTGTTTTTCAGTGGCTTATCTTCTATGTGTAGAACTAAAACTTTTATGTGACCGTCTGGTGTGCAGCAGGGCTCAATACTTGGACATGCCTTTTTCTATTTCTACATGTGTCCCTTTGGTCACTGCTTAAATAATTTGTCTGTGTTAAATAATTTATGTGACAGCTGGTGAGTCCAACAAATGAAGGATAACAGAGGAACAATTTTCTACAGATTTCAACATAAACTTGAATAGATGTCTTTACTGGACATAAAAACAACATTTTATACAGAATATCAGAAAACTCATTTCAAATAGGAACAAAAACAGGCAAATAGCAGGGGTAACAATAAAATTTGTAATTATTGTCTCAATAGATCTCTGTTCTGCTTCCTTTTTTTCTGTGTAAAAGATATTTATAGATGGACACTTCCCAGAAAGGCAGATTTTATCTTAAATACATTTTTGAGAACAAGACAGTAAAACAAATAATTATGACAGGGCATTCTAGAAGTGATAAGGATTGTCTAAAGTGCAGTTGAATGGTTTTAAAATGAGCGGAAGAACTTTCAACATTAGTTCAACACTTCTCGTATGATTTAATTTAGAAAATCTTGTTTTGAATATCTGCCTTGCAAAAGGAGAATACATTTAAAAAACATGAATGACTGTGTGCCTTCAGTAGCCACAGCACCCACTCAGCTAAGTAAAAATAGCTTGTCCTTCAGTGACTCGTGACTACACCGTGTCTCAAACGACAATACAACTGGATCAGATCTAAGATCTGCTATTTTCAAAGAGAAACTTCAAAATCTAGTGTTATTTTAAATATGTTTCAGGCTTTCTGATTCTCTTTGGACAATCAATGGAGCAGGTCAAGCTGGAGGTGTTGTCTTTCTTTTTTTTTTTTTTTTTTTGTCCAGAATCCCTAAACCTCTGCAAATACTGATAATGATAGAGGTAATGGGTATGCTTGGTCAATGAATGCCAAGGAAACTCCCCTATGAGGAATGTGTATTGCTTAATCTTTGACCAAGCCTGTCATAAATTTGTCTTGTGCCGCACCTGTGTTGGTCAAAGGAAAAACCTTATACCACAATAACTCATGTTGTGTATCTTCAGGGAACAGATTTGTGTAATAACAGGGCTACTTATCATTACTTTTCCTTAAAAAAAATATAACACATATAAGTAAGATATATGATGAGAAGACTACCAGGCGTTTGGTTACCTTGATGTTGATTGTAATTTTGTTGCAATAACATAGCTCTACTTAATTTCTCTTGAACTCATCCCAATCTCCTCTCTTCCTTTTCAGGTGCAAAACATCAGACCCATGTGGGCGACGCTATTTAAATGCTAATTTTCAGCCACGGACCATGACCTGCTCAAGGCTTTAAAGCATTGATTCATAAAGTGAAAATCTCTGTGGTTTTCTAAATATTACCAAGCACACAAACACATTTTACACTATATTTGTAACAATCTATACATTTTAATGTACTCCACAAATTAAGTTGAAATTCTTGTAAATGTAGCTTTAAATGAATGTTTTATGTCTTAAGACATGGCATAAAATATTGTTTGATGTTGTATTGTGCTCTAAAAATTAAATAAACCATTAAACAGAATCAAATTTACTCTAAGGAGTGTTTGGTTGAAAACAAACAAGTTTGTGTTGTCAAATATGGACGGATCCAAGCTTACTTTAGTTTAACACAACATGTTTGTTTTCTGAATTACGTGTTCACACCCAAATAAATGGCTAAAGTGCCCGAAAGCTAATGTTAAGCTTACCAAAAAGTGAGATGGAAATTATAGCTAACAAATTCTGTCACTTAGCATCTAATCCTTAAGCTAAAATATGTTTTGTTTTTTTTTTTTTTTTATCAATCAGCCATCCTCTCTTCCTGCTTTATCCTTGCAGACTTATTTCCAAACATCAGTAGGCGAGAGGGAGGTCAACACCAGTCAACCTGACGGCCACATCGAGACACAAGGAAAACTCGTTGCTGCTGGTTATTTATTTTCCTCACCCATTTCATAACTCTGTAGTTTTGTGTGCTTTACCAGATTTTTGGGGTGTAAAATGATGCAATCTGGAACATAGCAACTTGTATGCTGCTGTGCATTAATTTCTATCTATATCTATGTAAGGTGAGTTGAATGTTGAGAAAGGCGCCTACAGATAAAATGTATTGTTTTTTATTATTATTACCCATCTCAGGTACAGTTTGTTCTGACTTTGACAACAGTTGTGTAAAATAATCATAGTCTACAGTATTAAAATGTTGCAGCAAATGTTGTTATAAGTGTGGTTCTTTGAATTGTTATTCCAATTAGGGGTCACAATTAGTCACATTTCATAAAAAAAACAGCAGCTGGTCCATCTTGGAATTACAACTGAAATGAATAGAAATAGAGTGAAATACAAAGTCCTAATAAAAACAAATTAAACTTTAAGTGAGAATTCAGCAATTTGTGAATATTTGTACCCATAATTTCTTGAAATACATAACTACAAAGAGAAGTATATTGATATGCACATTTATAAGGAAATTGTTTAGAAATCATTTGTTTTACCAGTATGAAATAGCAGCAGGAAAGTATGAAACAGCAGTGAAGTGTCAAGCTAAATTAACATACATGTTTCCAAATGGTGGGTTAAATACCAAAGATAAAACGTGACTTCAACTTTTGAACTTTCTTTTTAAAATCTAACCCTTATCAAAGTATAATAGTTCAAGATTACAATCTAGTGGCTCCAGTTCTTAAAAACTTTACTGCTTTAACCTAGCACCTTAATTAACCATCATGACAGCTCATGTCATAGTCAGATTAATTTACTTTTCAAATTTTGTACACATCTCTTGGATATATTTTTTGTTATTTCAGTTTTTATACAACTTAAAAATAATAACATATAAGTGGTAAAATGTGCAGTTTCGAACCTTCTGTACTGACATGTCAGAGTAGCAACAAGATTGAGAAATTGTGAGGGAAAAAAAATTGAGAACAAAATAAGGTGGCTAAGATGCTTTGTGTTCCTGCTTGTGTGTACACGTTTGTGCAGGACTGAAATAGTGAGATAGGGCCACACCTACAGTGAAACAAAAAAGGCAATCCCTCTGGGTGTGTCATTTTGGTTCTGTCGTCAGTAGTTAATGGGTTCTGTAAACACAGTCCTAATAAGGAAGAGTGTACTGCTGTTGGACAAAGCCTTATGAACAACCCAGAAATGTGACCCAGCAATTGTTTTGTTCTTCACCTCTTTACAAAGGAAGCTTGTGGATCAAGTTACACCAGATTTCAACAGCCAAATATGATTAACTGGGACAAAATGTGCTGTGATTGTAGAGAGCCACCGCACAGAAATGTTCGTCAGATAGCCCTCAGAGTAAGTCTTACACTGAACCCTGTCACATAGGCAGCAACAACGTCTGTAATTAAAACAGCCTCCAAAGATGGTCTGAGACTCTGCAGGCTCACCTTATCTTCTGCTCCACCTTCGGACTGAAGCAGCATGACATTAATCAATTTGCCTCTCTGTTACATTTACTGCTGTGAGACAACAAGGCAAACTACAAACCTTACTTTCACAACTTCTTAACTATCAACCAACATTAAAATATGCCAAATGGGATTTGTTAAGAAGAAAGGGATACTTTATTATATTTTTTAGGCAAAAACACTAAACACAAAGCACCTTGGAGATGCTAGAGAAACTTAAAATAAAATGTATAAAAATATTTTGTTCTACTCAGCTTCTTCACTCCATATCTGCAGAGTGGTGTTCCCAATTTGTATTAAAGGGGACGAAAAGGTGTGTTTTTAAGCAATCAGCCACACTAGAGAATCTTTCTCCAGAGTGTTGGAGAAGAGGATCCAACCAATCATCGACCCTTAGATTTAAGAGGAGCAGTGTAGCTATTGTCCTGGCCATAAACATTTTTTTTATCACATCTCTACCCACAAGAAATTGTTGAGGGAGACAAGGGAGTTTTGTTATTCACATAGAGAAAGTTTATATTGTGTCCCTCAAACTACTTTGTGAGTTTTGCTATGAGATCATGGGGTGCTGGACCTTGGATGCCCAAAGTAAGTGGTGTGTTCACATTCTTGGTACAAAGTTAAGCTTATTCCCAGGATGGGATAGGATAGCTGAAAGAAATAAACAAGGTTTTGGAGCGGTCTAGTTAAGTGTGAATTTAAATCTAATCGAAATGCAGAAGCTTGATCTCAAACAAGTGAGAAAGCACACTGTTATCATTCAGAATGAATGGGGGGAAAAAAAGCCTAAAAAGAAGAGTGTGCCTAAATACATCCACCACTATTTGGTCCTTGGCTTCTCCCAGAATGAGCTGGCGAGTATTCAATGGGGAGCGCGATGCATTCAGATCCTTTTGTTGAGGATATAATTACTAGAAGTTGTCACTTGAATGAATCTGACAAAGAAAAATTCATTTTCCAAGTTCTCGTTTTGAGATTTTGATTAAAAAAAAATATATAATGACCTGCTTTGTGTCCTGCATATTTATTAGATTATTAGAAGACTGGTGTATAGTGTATGCGAAAAAGATGAATAGCTCTGAATTAGTGAAACATTTTTCGGCCATTGTGGACTCAACGGTCACACCGAGAGCACTGCTGTTGTGACATTATTCTCATTAAATATAAAAAAACGGCAGTTAAATATTTTTGTCTCTTTAAACATTCTCTTATGAATAGGTTATGTTAATAAGTCTTGCAGAGAAGCAATGCAAATGCAGTATAGTGTTATATATTTGTGGAATGAAGAAGAGAAGGAGCAGACAAAGGCTATTACTGAGTGCAGTGCTGCACTATATGTCAACATTTTTACTTTAACAAGTTATTTACAGCTTAATTCTGAAAATAGTAAATCCTAATCATGTAATGGGGCAATAAACAAAACTCCCTTCAATCAGCCACACTGTCAGGAACCTCTGACATTTCTGACCATTTGGTTTTGTAAAAGCTGTATTGATCAAGCAGTAATTACATGACAATGATTCATTCAAAAGGGATTCAATTGTATTCCCCCTATATATCACAAACACTGAAGATTTAACACTTGGCTCAGTTTTCTCCAAGATAGAGCTTATTCATCAATCTACTGCCATTAAACCTTATGGTGCTGTGCACCAGGGCCTAAGAAGACCCCATATAAATGTTATGATCTGATCCATTAGATTAATGGATTTTCTTGCATGGTCGGCAAATGCAATAGTGCATTTGCCGACCATACAAGAAAATCTAACAAAGTGACATTCAATGAAATTTATTCTTTTAATCTTCAGGCCAAATAATTTATTGTTTGATATGCACAGTTTTTTTACGGTTCTACCAGACTATAGGACTGCATAAATGTGAAATTTCTGTTGTAATGCCATGTGTACTATTAAAATCAGATATTTGCATACCCTGAAAAAATAGCCTTTTTTTCTCACTCTCTGGCATTAAATGAAACCTTTTGCTGTTGTAGGTCAGATTTTTAGGTTTTGCAATGGCCACTTCAAAACGCTGACTTTGTTGTTCTTTGTCACTTTGCAACTAATTTTAAGGTATGTCTGAAATCATTGTCCATTTGGAAGACCCATTTGCACTTAAGCGGTAAATTCCGGGCTGATATCTTCAATCATTGCTTTAATGTTTCCATATAATGTTCTTTCCTCATGATATAATCTATTTTATTAAGTGTGCCAGTCCCACATACAGCAACAAGTCACAACATGATACTGCCACACCCATAACTCTCAGTTAGGACTGTGTTCTCAGGTTTGCCAGCTTTTCTGTTGGTTTAATATATTCTTAACCAATCAGAACCTAACAAAGTCATGACATCATTATCATCATTTATCATTAGGCTTTCTCATATTAAGACACACTCTTAATTTATATAAACTTCTGAATAAAGAGAAAGCAAAATAATAACCTCTCAAAACATCTCTCTTATTATTCTGGTATTAATTAAATAGAAATAATTTTGGAAATTCCAACTGACCTGAAAGAGGAAAACTTCAGTCTGATTTAATATCTGACAGGAAGAAAAAGAACGTTATGTCTTTTTATACAGTGTATAATAATAAATGGTGATAAATATTTATGAGATGTAACGACGCACAGACTGTAAGGGAGGACTATGTTGCCATTCCCAGTGTGTTTGCTCAGTTGTGCCACTTCACAATCTTTGACTCTTTTCCATTCATAAGCTCATCATGCCATTGTCAATATAGGGTTGCATAAATCAGAAATGTGCTTTGCACTGTCAGTGCTCTCTGTCAAGTCCCTCTATCTACTGTTTTCCAGGAGACAGCCTCAAGAAGCTACACAGCTATCCCTCACATTTGCATTCACTCCACTGACGTGTATCCAAGACGCACCAGCAGACTGCACTGCTCTGGTGTAAAAAGGGAGATTCACATTTTTAAGTACAGTTCAAGCTGTCAGTTAAGGCATGCATGACTGGCAGTCTTCCTGTCACAGAAAGGGCCACTTCCTTTTGAATCTCACCAGTATGATCTATATTTAGCTGCTACATATACAAAGAGCTGTGCTTTTCAGAAGTATTTACAGGCCTTGAGCTTTTTTGGTTACATTACAACTACAAACTAATAATGCAACATAAAATTAGCACACAACTTTGAAGTGGAAAGAACAGGATACATAATCGTAAATGTTTTTTGAAAATAAAAATCTGAGAAACGATGGTGGCATTACTTTATTTACTCTGATGTCTCTAAATAAAACCAACCAACCACAGGCCCTCAGAAATCGCCTAATTAGTACACAAAGTCCAGTAGTGTGTAATTTATTTTCCTTACAAATACATGTGGGCAGAGTTGATTGTTAAACAATATTAGCCAACATGTACTATCTTTATGACTAAATAGCACAGCCAACAGTTTAAGGGTAAGTTATGGAGAAATGTAAAGCAGGGTTAAGCTGGTAAGACTTGATGGGAAGATGAATACAGCTAAATACAGAACTATAATGCCAGAACACCTTATAGAGTTTATAAAAGACTATCATTTGGCTGTACGCTGCAAGGAAATCCATCCAATCTGACTTTCAGCTTTCTTCCTGGTAGAGTCCAAAAGACTTGCAGTTATAACTGCAGTGAAAGGTGGTTCTTTAAAACATTAATGCAAGAAAGCTGAACACAAATAGACCCAGACTTTCCTTCTTTTTTTTTTTTTTTTGCTTTTTCATCTGTGGGTTCTCTGTAAGAGGAGGGTAACCTTCCTCTCACAGTCCAAAACATAACTAACTGGTCTCTGTTATAATGGCTGGTTGTTTGTCCTGTGTGATAGATTGGTAAGAACGTACTTAAAGAATATACAAACTATTGCAAAGCACCATTATGATTATTCTATTTCTCATGTTAAAAAGTGTTAACATGAGATTTTTTGCCATTAAACTAAATTTTGGGCGATACAATTTATCAATAAGCTAACCCTGATCCAGTATTATTGAAAAACAACAAACAAACAAACAAACAAAACACACACATATTATTTCCTTATTTTTGAGAGCATCCGGGACAGGGGGTTATTATCAGGGAAGCCCGCATGTGGAGCACCGTTGGGCGGTGTTGCAGAGATGTCCCTCCCCGCTGTCTGCTGCTGAACACGGAACTCAACTCGCTGCTGCATCTCTGAAGGGGGACGAGGTTTAACCCTAAGGAGAAGACTTGATCATACCTGGACTGACGCGTGGTGTAGTCGCCTTCAATGTGAGTGACAATAATACTTTAGTAACTATAAAACGGCTTGTTAACAGAATTGTGCTGTTAGCTAGTCGGTAAAATAGCAGCTGACAGCACTATGTATCCCTACGTTCACTGAGAAGCTATCTAGCATTAGCTGCAAAGGATGAAAGTTACCTGTCGAGACAGCCACACCTGAGCCATGACAAGACTTATAAGGTTTAATTTGATTTTAAAAATACATAAAAAACATAAAAAATTATGTTTTTAGTAGTACACACCAGTGAGATAACCATAAAGCTTGGCTCACCGTAGAGTGCTGCTAAATACGTTGACAGCTAAAAACAAAACACCGAGGTCTCTATTTATAAGCAGAACAACTTTGGGGTTTTATTGTTTACTAGAGAATATCAAAGGTTACAATAAAATTAACATGCATTATGTTTGTAGACATATTGGTACACGTGTGTAGCAAATAACAAAAGACACTGGTGGGATTTATAAAAGTAAGAACCTCATCCTGCTTTAACGCACAGAAAGATCCTTAAGTATAAATTTTAAAAGATTTTAAAAGGGATTTTTTCCTCCTGTGCCTGATTGGTAATGACATGCAGTCATAAGGCATCATGTTTATGATAAAGAACCAACAATGGGCATGAAAGCATCAGAACTAGACCAATGAAAAAAACCTGACCTTGTATGATTAATTAAATTTCCATTTATGTCACTTTGCTTCTATTTGTCAGGATTGTTTTGGCAGACAAAGTAGAACCAAGACACCAGTAGTGGTCATGATGTTATGCCTAAAGTAGATGGCTGGTTGTCTCATTGTAATTTCTGGAAACCACTTCAAACTGACCTTCTGGGTCAGTAAAGGAATATACACCTATCTGATCTTAACATTTCAACAAATATCACATTTTGTTTACTACAAACTTAACCATTAATAAATATCAATTTATTTTTCTTTGCAGTTGAGTATTTTGCTTAGCTTTGCAGGTAAGAAGTCATAAAAGTGCTAAATTTATACATAAGTAGGAATTAATTTTAAATTATTTTCCAAAAATGTTACATTACAACATATTTGATCAGGTTTTGCCCTTTTTTATAGAGTTACATCACACCTTTTCCTCACTTAAAACTACGACACGATCAAAACAGATACACACATCCAGTATATGCATCAAGTATATGACTTGATGCATGGGGTTAATCTTTAATCACTTCTTTTTCTTTATGAAATGTGCACCTTAAATAAGGAACTTGCAGTACATATTTTACTGTATTGTCTCTTGAAATTATTGTTATATTTTTGCACAAAAAAATAAAACTAAATCAAAATGAGCCAGAAGAAGCCTTATTGTCACATCTCTTAGGAGTTTGAATCATATTTTCTGCTGTATAGTTGCCAGTTTTACCTATGAAGCAGATCTTTCTGTTGGATATAGTCAGCGATGACTCGTGACTCACTACACTGCTTCTATTATAGTCTGTTATGAAGTTGATTTTAATACGTTCTTGACCTGCCAATACTTCAGTAAAGTCTGAAATAGATTTAATTGGTATAACCTTATGCACCATATGGTTTCTTATGAGGAGTCATCTTGGCTTGGTTAGCCTCTCTTTCAAAGCATATTTGGCAGCAGATTGGATGAACCATCTGTCTTCCACTATCTATAGCAGGCTGGTTTTAAACAGTCAGATTAAAAAAGGGAACAATTTGACAAAGCTCCTTTTTGTGGACATTATTTCTGGTGCTAGCAATTAATGTCACAAAGCTAACCAAGCATTGTTGATCCACCCTCTGCTGCTTGTTCAGGAAGATTGTTGCTATGGTTCAGCTGTAGCGTGAGGAGCAGCTTTCGTTGAGCTGTAGTTTGGGTTGGCTTTCTCCAAATCATTATTTGATCAATCCAGATGTCTCCTTAGGTTGGTGATGATGAGCGTTGTCTTCAGACAAAAAGCTGTTCATGTTCTGCTTCCTGCTTCTCCATAGATTAAACCAATCTATCTATTTTTGCCCAAGGCTTGGAGGAAGGAAACATCCCAGAGCAATATAGGATGTTGAGTTTTTACCAATATGTGAGTGGATCACAAGTTTCAACTGAGAGTACAGCCGTAAATGCCAGTCTGCCAGATTAGAATATGTATATTTCATGATATGTATATTTCATTTGTGATTTGTAGGTTAAAATAAATGTTTTTGTTCTGGAGTTTAATGCACAATTTGTGAACAATTTGACAGTTTTAACTGACCTCCTGATTCTAACTTTTATTATCCTTTTTTATTATTATTTACAAGGACTGTAACAAATAGAAGAAAACAGGGCTATAGGTGCTTTAAAATCCATTAGAAATTAAGAAATAAATTCAATTACAAGATCATCTTGACTTATGCATCAAACTGTTGAAGCTTTAGAGGTTTACTATTAAAAAAATAATTATCAAGGCGTAGTTGCTCACTAAAATTCACATATTTCTTTCAAAATACCAAATGTTTTGGGATTTGAAGAACAAAGAAACCTTGGTGAATCATTTTAAAATCTTTTTCAGTCACAATGTGATGTGTGTGTAAGTTTTCTGGTACAGTTCAGCTGAAAAATGAATATGCTAGAAGCTAAGATGAAATAAAAAGGTGTAATACTTTAGTTCAGGTTGGTAAAATTTAAACTAAATCTTTGCCAAAGAACATTTTCATAAAACAAAGTAACCCACATCTTGTCTCTGCAGCATTGCTGAGTCTGCCTTACAAAAGTACAAGTCACCTAGATTGTGAGGGGCTCTCTTGTAGAAATCCTTTTCAAGGAGCCGCCACAGAGTTTCTGTTGATTTGAGCTCTGGACACCGGGTGGCATGCAGCATTTTTCTGCTGATCAATCAAGTCTAAGGAAAACTGTCTGATTGGTGTTGTTCTATTTCTAAAGAGTCTAAAGGTGACCCTGTGAATCCCGTGTCTTGTCTTTGAAGGGTGCAGACACATTATTAGATCAAGACAAACACTAAGTAAGCTTTGGTTTATCTAGCTTCTGATCAAGTTGTTCAGAGGAATCTGAAAACATGTCACACTGTTTTGGAGTGACATGATTGTTGGCTAACATATTCATAGTGTTATGAACTTGAATTTTTATGCCACTTTAGCAAGTTAGACGGATTCTCACAGCAGAGAGGAAAGAAGAAAATTTGCAATAAGAGATAATTTTCTAAAATGGTGCAACCTTTTGGCTGCGTACGTTTCGGATATTACTGTTTCCTTCAGCCTTTATTAAGGTGTGCTACAGAGAGCTACAAATAGCATTCTCAATGTCTTGTTTTTCTCCTGCTGAATCCATTTGGTAGTTAATTCCTCAATTGTTAAAGGAACTTTATCAGGTGGTTGCTGTATGCCTCAATGATGTTAACTTCTCTGTCACTTGGTTTAAAAAGTGCCCACATGGGAGCTGCACATGCACCACTGCCGACCTCTGCTTAATTGTTAATCATCTCTGCGTGACAGGAGTTAAGAGACAGCAGCACCGCTGAAAATGGAGTTCTGGAGCTTAGCCACACCGCTAGAAATTAGTTTTAGCATCGCTTTGTGTTGAAGGAAGGTTCCAGTATATTTATGCACCGATTTGAATAATGTCTCATTTTGCCTCTAGTGCTTCGTGAAGACAGTTTCACAAAGGGAAATGTTAATTGTGCTGTATAAATATTTTTCCTGGTACGGCTTTTCATATCTTCACATTGGGTCGGAGAAAGTCATTATTTTTACTCAAATATATAATGAAAAGACATCAACGTGTTTTTATTGGCTATTTATGTGTCAGAGAAAAAGTTCCTAAAAATAGTAAATTATTTTTGAGAAGATAATAGCTTGAAAAAATGAAACCAAAATGAACCATAATCTCTACAGAAGAGGTGCTTTAGTAAAACGGATAAATGTATGATTCAGAATTAAATGCTGTGTGCAAAATTCCATAAACTCACTCCAGAGAATGTACAAAAGTGCATTTAATCATAACCAGGCTAGGACATCATTTTAATGTTATGCAAATAAGCTTTACATATATCAGGTTATATTATATTCAACTTCCTCATTACTGTAAACAAACAAAACAATGCTACCTTACTCACAATTTGGCTCATTATTTCAATCCAGTTCCAGAAAAAAGTTTTTCCCTGTTTCATAAATTAGCAATTTATTGAATGAAAAACTTTTAAGCTGTAATTTTTCTTTCTTTTCTGCATGGTCACCGGTGTTTTTTGTGGATCAATGGCAGTTGAATTATACTGTCTCTGCTCTTTTACTGTTGGCAGCATGCAGTACACTTTTTTTTGTAAGACATAATCACGTGAAATTAGGTCATGACTTTTCCAAATTGGTCCTACTGAAGATGGCTGACATTACATAAAGCACAGCAAAAACACCATACTTCTTCCACCATGCTTCATTGTAGGAGTCCTTGGATCAAACCTTGGAACCAGAAACTCCTTAGTCTGTTCAATTGAAACAGACACACCTACAATATTCACCTTATTACAGTTCATACAGTTAAAGAAACCCTGAATAATAACAGTCATTATGGTCGTATCTGTGTCATCACACTGAGTAACTTCAGTCTTCCCTCTCTGCAGCATGTTCCGCTTGCGGGCTCTGTCCGCAGTCTCAGTGGGACTGACCCAGCTGTCCCGGCGCTATCACAGCGGGGCGGCCAGCACGTCTGGCCGGAGGAGACTGATGCTGGTTGCTTTGGCTGGTGTAACTGGTGCATCTGCGAGTGCTGGACTTCTCTGGAACAGGTAAGCATCTTCATCGCCCACGTTTGCCTTTTCATAAGAATATAAGTGACCAGCTTTTAAGACTTTGATCCTGCTTCTCACTAAATGATAAGTTTAAGCTGTTTTCCTCTACCTGTTAAAGGTAGTTCCTCACCTTTGTGAAGTGGCTTCCCCTTCTGATGAGCTATTTTAGTTTTTAGCACTTCTAATATAATGCAATTATTCTCAGTGTTTTATGGGTGTCCATTAGTCAGAAGATTGGTGCTTAGTTAAGCCAGAGCATTGTGGGAGGAGGAGGCAAAGGGTGGGGGGGGGCTAAAGCTAAAATGCTTTAGGGACAGAGCGACTGAGCTGCAGCAGCCAGGCGCAGTGATTGATAGACCCTCAGGGCATTTTAAGACTGATGGGATGAGACGGTTCCAGACCTTCACTGCACACTTCATTCTCCTCGTGTCGCATTAATTTGAATTATTTAGCCTTTCTGATGCTTTTTATTATTATTTTTATTATTATTTCAACTTTCAGTTCAGTCGCATAAAAATGGTCAAGTGGGACTTTGCCTTTACCCTGTGGAAAAACACCTTTCTGCTTCGTTGTCACAGTTCACATTAAACTCCATATTAAAGCCTGGTCTCTGCTTCATAATTCTACTTCAATTTGTAAAGCATGGAGATAAATAGTTTTAAATAATCATGCATGCAGCATAAAACGATTTTGGTGGTATTAACATTTATTTCTCTTGTGTTTTTGTTTTTTTAATCCCTAAACACCAGAGCATATGCTGATGCAGGACCTTCTGTTCAACACTCTGAGCGAGTGGCTGGAGAAGAAGCCGATTTCGTGAGGGACGCAGACTCTGAGAAATCGGTGGAGTCCAGCAGCGGAGACGAGGGAGCGCAAGATGAAGAGGGGAAGAAGAAGAAACCCCGCTCAGGATTCCGTGACCGCAAGGTAATCAATAAACTATAGGCCTGCAGCTGTTCAATCACTCACCAGAACAACATCCAATAATCAATGTTTGATATGCAAATGCTAGTGTATTTTAAGCAAGCATTTAAAGTGACATACAGAGCTAATCAGTATGCATTTCCACTGTCATAAACAACAGAAAGTTATTATCCTTGAGGATTTTATTGCTTTTAATTAGGCATCAGATGACAACGCGAAAACAGAAGGGGGACCAATAGAGACAGGGTTTCTTGCCAAATAAACATTCTTTGTTACTTAATATTATTATTGTTATTATTATTATAAAAATGAGAGAGGAGGAAGACTATGAACTATAGGGGCCATTTTTAAGATGAAATATTATGCCATTTTGCTGGCATATTTGAGTTATGACTGCAGATGAGAACATTGCGCAGTCACTCTTCCCTCCGCAGCAGTAGAAAACTTAAACTATCAGGTCCAGAAAGCAATTTATGCTCTCACCGTCCTTGTAGTGATCCAACTTATAGATTTACAATGCAGTGGAAAGTACACACACCTTAAACATAGTTTAAAGTTTTCTAAGCTTAAGTATTTTCTTTCTACTTTTGAGAAAGTGGGCAGTATGTTTTGATAATTGCCTCTTTAAATTTTTTACTTTGTACAATAAAATTTTGCAGTTTAATCACATTGCTTTCAAACTGTTAATTCTGCACAATGGCATTTGAAAATCTTGTAAAATTATAATAAAAACCTGCTATAACCTTTCAGACCTCTCCTCAGATTTGTGTCATGAATAGGATTTTTTTTTTTGCAATGCAAAGAAATACTTTAAATCTCAGTGTATCAAACTTTAATCTACATTTTGCTAATCTGGAAGGCTTCAAATATATGAGAGAGCGGCTATTCACACGCCGTCACTCAGGCATTTAAATTTCTACAGTTCACCTTTGATGCATTGCAGATTTAACTGGAGCGAATAAAACTGGTTTTAAATGCATAAAAATGCAGAATAAGGTTTTTTTTTAAAAATCTATTCCCTTGAAGAAAATACTCTTAATAAGAACTCCTCAAGGTAAAACTCTTTAGCTGGTTGCTAGTTACAAGTAACTGGAATTAATTAACAGGGAGCTTTCTGTCAATGTTCATGTTAAAAATTTGATCTTCAAATTTATGCACTATTCTGTTTAAAACCGAAAGATGTTATTCCTTATGATCAAACTACATTTGGTATTTCTCTGCTCAAACTGAAACAGGAATAAGGCTTTCAGTATCTCTACCCTCTCGTCTTGGAATGCCTCCGACTCTGAACTGAAACTGTCAGAACTTGTTTCACTGAAAACTTGGGGTTTTACATCTTAAATTATTACTATATTCTTATATTTTTACCTATAAATTGTTACTGCATCAATAACTCCTGCACTTTATTTGTCTAATTGGACCCACTTGATAGTTTTACTTTTAGTTTTTGTTGCAGTTTTCTGTCTTGTCCACAATGACAAGGTTAATATCAGAACCTTGTGAAAGAGGTTCTGATATTTTATCAATTATATAAAGGTTTAGTTATAATATTTAAAAAATTTGATAAACTATGAAACTTGATAAACTTCGTCTGTATTCATGGGTTGATATACTTGCATTTTTTTCTGTGCGACTTTACTTCAAATTATTTGCAGGAAATCCACCTTTTTGTGAGTCATTTTGTAGAGCACATCTAAAATACTTCAAAGAAAATGCAGCTTTGAAAGCATTAGTACCCTGACTCACAGCTATGTGATGAGCTATTGGCTGACATTTTCAAACCAGCCAATCTAGGAGTGCCATTCATTTTCCTTGGTGCTGATTGGTTGTACCCCCAAGAGTTGAGATGAGGAAGACTGCTGTAGTGCTAAAATGGTACCCATGGCCTTTTAAGCCATTTTAATGTATATTTGATGTTGAACTAGTAAAATAGGCAGTTACGAGCATTTTTAAATGGGGTCTCAAGTAACCTAACCTTCGTTAATATCACTGGTTCACTTCTCTAAACAGTTACTAAACGTCTAAATAAAAAATAAACAAGAGGTCTTGAATTTTTGGATATTTTCTAATTTTTTTTGTGCATATAGTCCTTTGCAGTTGATGTTGATGTTAAATGTTGCATGACTGAAAAGCGAGTGAAGCTTATTTGATACCAAAAGATTCAACAGACTCATAAGTGGTGAAGTACACTGCATCAGAAGAAAAACCTCTTGATCTGTGTCTGTGTGTCTCACAAATATCCTTTTACCAAATTGAACATAATGACAGTTTGAAATACCTGAAGCTCTAAAACGTGTTGTGCTTTTCCACAGGGAGTAGCTGTTGTAAACAGCTTGCTCTGTGTCACATGAAAGGACCACTTAGCTTCTAAACTCGCAGCGCTCTGTCAGTTTTCCAGCATCTGTTTCAGATACTCTGCTGAAAGTGGATGGTCAAAACAAACATTTCATGTGACTAATGCGTGCAACAAAGCTGAATAAATTAGTTCTGTTATCAGAATCGGCCATCATTGATGCAGTGCTGATTGTGTTTGTGTGGCTGCAATAACTCCACAGTCTTTGTTCATTTGAAGCTGCCAGTCATAGTGACACTGAGAGCACCGACTTCCTCTTCTGATGATGTGTTGCTTCAGGAAAGAGGTTAATAACCTGCTCCATCTGAGCTGACGGCTAACTTTCCAGCTTCTTCACTCTGATTCACCGCTCACTCGCTCTCAAAACTCTTCAAAGAGATTTTCCTCACTGTAGAATGTAGAGTAGCATCGGGCTGTTATCGTTTTGTTGATCATTTACTGTGAAAATTTACAAAACAATTTGTATTTGTCGTAGCCGTGATAAACTTCAGTTATTGTTTGCAAGTGAAAAAACTAAACTGACAGTATGAGCAGAAATGTTATTTTTGCTATTTTCTCCACAGTTTTTACTCAAGAACATCACTAAATATCAGTAAGCCCGAATATATGATTAAATGCATCTACTCTGTTCAGCTTAGTGATATAAATAGCACTTCTTAACTAAGTAGTCTCCTAAAGATGTCTGTTTCAAACAAAATTGTTTTTCAAGAACAGTATGAATTCACTGTCACAATCATACAGTTACTTAAAAAATAAGTAATAATTTTTTTTAAATCATAATCTTCATTGCTGTCACAATAAAACCAGAAAATAGTGGAATAAAATCAAAACCCCAACCTTAGGGTTTTGATTTTATGATTCATTAAGATACTCAATGCCGGACAGAATTACTTTACTTCAAACTTCAACCTGTACTTGTAGTTTGAAGTGACTAGATATTAACATATTTTATTGGTATTTTCACCTTTTTTTATGTAAAAACAGCATTTTTATATATATATAGAAACATTTGAATATTTATATGCCTTGATCTAAACTATTTCATTATTAGCTCCAACTGAATGTTTGGACTTGGTTTGCTGGGAGATGAACCTCTGTCCCAGTCTCAAGTCAAAGTCCTATCAGGTTTTCATTCAGATTACCTTTTGTTTAGCTCCCTCCATCTTTGCATCGACTATGCTGCCTCCACCATGTTACACATTGAGGATGGTGCATTCAAAGTCAGTGTGCACTGTTAGATTTTCTGGCTGGTGTCCATGATGATGTATCTTAACTAACGTTGTCTTCTAAACCCCTGAGGCCTTCGCAGAACACCTGGATTTATTACAATTAATAATAAACTGCTTAACAATGTTTTAAGCTTATGTTAATTTTTAACTCTTGATCGCTTGGCAGGTGATGGAATATGAGAACAGAATCAGGGCGTACTCGACTCCAGACAAGATTTTCCGCTATTTCGCCACTCTGAAAGTCATCAACGAGCACGGGGATGCCGAGGTCTACATGACCCCCCAGGACTTCATCCGGTCCATTACACCCAATGAGAAGCAGCCTGAGAGTGAGTTCCTTTGCTTATTCTCTGGAGGGTAGCATGTTTCTAACCACAGTTCAGATTTACTGTTGTTTTTGTTTCTTGTGTCATAAGAAAATTCAAGAGAGTGTAAATTATAAAACCAGGATTAGACTTTAATCCTCAAATGCACATATAAACACACTGTATAGAAGTCCAGGTTAATTACTACTATGAACATGACTCTCTCCAGACGTAATGGCACATCTTGAGAAAAAGATCCTTAGAATATGTATAGTTTTAATTCAACCTTTAAGTTGAGTTCATTTATTCAGTCAGGGGAAATCCAATGACACTTTGCTGTTAATCTTTTTCCAACCTACTTTTGCTAATAGGACGGCCTTTAGACTCCTCTTATACCTCTTATAACAAATCCCAAGGCCAGAGTGTGTACAGTCATCAAAGACCAATCTTTTATAAATTTTCTAGATCGTCTTATGTTCTGTTCACCCTGCAGGTTTTCTGTTAGGTTTATCTGCTGAAAGACCTGATATTTCATACAGTTTGCATTATCAACTCTTGAAACGATTCCTGGTCCCACTTGAGGTTCTGTTGCCATAAACTCAGCCTTCATCTCATGTTGGCACAGAAAATACTTTTTTGGACTTGCCTCCCAGACGACGGATTGGCAATAAGATGGTGTCTAATGGTTGTCATGGCGTCTTGCTGATCCCTCAGTCCTTTGAAAATTTACAGATGAAGTTTACTTGAAGCACATAAAACTCATTGAGTTTTTATTTTAAACTGTGAGTTACTGTTGATAAAATCTCCCCACCAACTGGTACTGCAGTGCAATCTATAAAGGAAATGAATTTCTTAGAAATATGAAACTCTAACTTATCCTGTTGTTATAGTTGAAATAATTTTAAGTGCTTTCAGATTCTAAAATGCTGCCCTTCCTGAATGACAAATCTGTGGAAAGTTACAGTAATGTGGATTTACTCATCTAGCCAAGTGGCAGAACACACTTTCACCCAAAAGGGCTAACATCAATGTTTCTGACATAAACATGTTTCTGGCATGAAACAGCTGTAGCAGTGACCTTAGGAGACATTTTGCCTTCCTTACTGTCATCTACATAATGTATGAAAAATTTAAGTTCCATTGAAGAAAATTTAATTTAAATGCTTTAATCCCTTCATGTAAAAAGAGTGATGGTTTTATTTATACTAAAACTTCAAAAACAAAACAAAAATCCTGTATTAGATATTGTATTAGATTATATTAAGTTCTTAGGGGCTTTAATCAACCTAAACATTAAAGTAGACATTAAAAATACTTAAGTTGCATTTATTTTATTGCAACTTGGGATGTTGGCAAGATTGATACTAGTGATTTTGCACTCAACTTAAATGCTAATTAATTAGTTGTAATGTTACTAATGCAATACAAGTACAAACTAATTTAAAGGCTCTTTTCATACATCTTTCCTAATAAATGTCAAAGCTACTGTATCAGCATTCCTGAATACCTTCCCCTTTCCTCCCGCTCTATTTTAGCTACAGGAACTCTTAACTCAGACTGCATGACAGCTCTTATAAAGATACCCGTAGCTATAAGAAGGGTGGGTGGGCAGGGTGGAGTTCAGGGAATCACGACACAGCAGTTGCTGTTTCAATTAGCCGACTGAACCTGGAGCAGATTTCAGGCGTCGAGCGGACACCCAGTGAGAGAGATTTGATCTTCAGCCACGGGAAGCCGAACATTAACACATGTTTCAGCGCCACACATCCTTATTATTCAATGCAAAAACTATGTTGGATTTGAGTGACATTTTATGGGATGCGATTGCATCATGCATTTTGCTGTTGAATTCACAGCATGTGAGGAATGTTACCCGAGGAGGATTCATTCACAGAAAAAACATCCAAGACCTTTTAATAAGGACTTAACACGGCCTGACACGTTTACACTGACCTTCCTCACCCCACCACCTTCATCTTCTAATCACGTTCAAGGCTGCTCCTAGCTTGGCCCCTTATTAAACTTCAGTAGTTGGATCTAATACCTTTCCTCCATGGTTTGTGGTACTGCAGCTCTCCCAGGATTAGAAAAGGCTATAGTTTACCCAGCTTCATTATAAGCAACAATCTCACTCTCGGCTTTTTTATTCGTTTGGACCACATGTGGTCGTTTGGACATAACCCAAATATGTCCAAACCGTACATTTGTAGAGAAATGATAGAGGTCTGAGCTGCAGCTGACCGACTTCATTCTGCATCTATTGTTTTGATTTTCAACAGAAAGAGATTTTTTTTCTCTTTAGCGGAAGATGAAACGTGAGGTTTTATTCAGTGAAACATAACATGAATTTCCTTCTAAATAAAATACAAATTTGGAGAATTTTCCCCAAATATTATTCCTTGCAAGAGTATTAATACTACTTATTTAATACCTGTGAAATAGTTGCAACTATTACAAGTAGTGGTTGTAGTAGTACAACCACAAATTTTTATATATATTATTGAGATTCTTTGTGATGTACAAACTTAAAGAAGCACTTAATTGTGACTTGAAATAAATAATTATTCGTGGTTTCTATAATGACTTTATCAGCAAAATCTGGAACATGAGGTGTACATGTTCAGCCTTTTTTACTCTTTTTACCACTGAATATATCCATTACCTTCATAAATCTCTTAATTTGTAAGTGCTATGTGTGATGTAATCCCAGTATAAATACAGCTGGTCTGTGAAAGCCTGAGAAGTTTGTAAGAGAACATTAATGAACAAGTTCAAACATCAGTAAAGGAGTTCAAGCTGGATTAGGTTATAAAATAATACCAAAGCTTTGAATATTTTTTACCAAGAAATGGCCAACCATCTGAAAAAGCCAAGCTGCATAGGGACAACATAAATCAGAGAAACATCTAAAACGTTCTTGGTAACTTGGACAAGCAATTAATCATGCACGCCTCATTTTGGCCTTTATGGAAGAGCAGTAAGATATTTTTAATTGTTGGGAAAAGATTCCTTATTGCAGTTTGTCACAAATCATGTAGTGGACACAGTAAATATGTGAAAGGTCTTAAAATTATAAAATGTTTATAGTTTCCAAATGAAAAGTTTCCAAATGACTATGGAAACAACCCTGAGCAGATCAAGACCACTGAGAAAAATGCTGGTGGCACCATCATGCCATGGGATTTATCATAATGCTATGGGATGTTTCCATTTTCATGGAAAAAAAAATATCTGTACATTTCTGACCACAGTTCAGTTTTTTTCTAGTTGAAAATTAGGATTTCAGCACTAAATCTCTTCTCTTATTTTAAGCATTTTCTTTCACAATAACGATTATGTTTATGTGCAGATAAACAGTAGAGGCTTCAAAATGTTTTCTTTACAAAATTTGTGATTTCTATTGTTGGATATATGTCATGATAGCCCACAATTTGAATAAAACTTGCAAATCTCCCTTATCTTGTCCAGAGGTACCTTCTAAGTGCTTATTTTAAATTTCATATTTGTCATTCTAACCACCACATGTAACATTTAATCATCAAGATAGTAAAAGCTGAATGCCGAAGACTGTTTATTTTAAAGAATTGGAGCAGTGCAAATGGATTATTAATGGCTATTATCCATCTCCATTGTGGGTCATTGATCATAGGAGGTCCAGTAATGACACTGTATCATCTCCTAGCTTCAGTCTGCTGTGTTATGTTTTTCTAATATCCATTTTTAGACTGTTTCTGATCATTTGCATGTCTTTGTTTTATGTGTTATCTTCAGATCTCGGCCTTGATCAGTTCATTGTGAAACGCTATGATGGAAAGGTAAGAAGCATAAGTCTTATTATGAAAAAAAAAATATATATATATAGATCTAGATCTATATATATATATATATATATATATATATATATATATATATCTAGATATATAGATTATTATATATATATCTAGATATAGGTCTATATCTAGATATAGGTCTATATCTAGATATATATATAATTCAATCATTAGCTCTATTTCAATATACATTTTAGCTATTTAAGTTATTTGTGTCATTAAGTACTCTTTTTGATAAAGGACCAAGCACCTTGCTAAGTATTTAGACCCCTTGAACTTTTTCCCATTGGTTTTTTGTCATGTTACATATGTGGTGGATGGAAAATGCTGAGTTTTTTATTTTAAAAGTTTGAAAATTGTGTTCAGCATTGGTATTCAACTCCTTTACTCTGATACCCCTAAACATTCAGCCTGAACTACAGTGATGGAAAATGCAGAAACATGTCACAAAAATGCTCAGCTGAAATTCAAATACAAAGTGTACCTCATACAATTTCTTCCACTTCATAAATATGCTAGTGTTGTAAGAATATATAAGTTTGTTTATTTACAAAAACAATGTGAAAAAGTTCATTGGGGTCTGTAGCTGTCTCATCTTGCCAACAGACTGACTAAACCTCAGACCTCAAACAATCTTTTTTTTTTTTCTATTTACTATCATTAAGGAAGAAATCATGACAATTTCCATAATTATAAACATTACAGCTTTCTTTGATTTTGAGTTGTGACCTTTTCCTTTTTCTTTTTTTTTAAATGTCGTCATAGATATAAATGAATTTTCCTCCAAGCCAGGAGCTGCCCTTGCTTATTCATTTCATAATAGAGAATCATAAGTGTGAAGATTGTAGTTGCCAATCTCATTATGAAATTTATCAGCCTTTCGGCTGGAATAAATCTGCTCCTAATCTCCATAATGACAAACCCCACTAAGCCCCAAAGGGTCAGTGTCTTTGACAAGACTCATGTTTGTTTTCTTCATGGGTCAAGAAGAAGGCCCCATTTGATACAGATCAAATGGGGTAATTTGATCTGTATTTGATCAAATTACCCCTATTTAAAATGTATATCTAAAGAGCTTGTGGCATACACCAGTCAAAAATCAAAGTTACACTTTTCATTTATAGCCTTATGTAAATGCTGCCCTTATCTCAAGGCCACATGTCTCTTTTATTTGCCATGCAAATCTCCAGACACATGGCTTTTACTGTGGTACCGTATTTAGCTTTGGTTGATCCAGGAGAATTTGCTGCCATGACCAGAGGGACCCCGAGTGTTTCTTTCCTTCTGTGACTGGCTGCACCCACCCCAGCCGCTCAGAGTGACATGTGATTCCTCTCCAGCTTTATGAGCTCTTCTAAATAGTTGGAGGAAGACTAAAGCAGCGTGATCACCTGCCAAAAAATAAAATAAAAAAGCCAAGAAATTTAACTTTGAGTAGCCGATGGTGAAACATCAGTAGGGAGTAAATGAGGTTTGAGGATAAAGGTGGAAAAAAAGAGGGCTCTAGCTCAGGGTGGAGTGGTAACAGACACTAAAGTTGCTATCATGTGGGTAAAACAAGAGCTTTCTTTTTGGGTAGCCTCTTTGTCCTTTTGGTGGTTACATTTAAAAATGTTTTGGCCAAAAAAAAAATCTATCTCATGTTCATTTAAAGGCTAAAATGTTAAAATATAGAAATTTATAATGCAACCTAGTGAATTTTTCTTTCATTCTGAAATACTTTGTCATGATTCATCTATGTAAGCTTTAAAGGTGACTCTCAGTATTTTTATTTAATTCCAGTAATTAACTTTAAAAAAGTAAACCTCATAGGTGCATCACATATTGTGTTTTATTTTGCTTGTTTATTTCTGTTGCAGCTACTGAAGCCCAAATAGTAGTTTTTCTGAAAATTTTAATATTTAATTAAAAGCTTAATGCAGAGATGTCAGCCTTCTGAAAACGATTTCCATTTACAGTATAATACCATAAATATGTAGAACGTAACATGAACACTTCTCTGTGTTTGGTCTCATGAACAATTTTTATTTTGTTTGGGGCTTTTCATTAGTTGTTAGCCATAATCATCAAAATGTCACTTGGTGCATAATAAATCTGTGCACTTTAAATTTGTCAATTCAATTTTCACTTTTTTATTGATTGACTGGAAGCGATTGACTTTATAGTTCATGAATGTTATTTAGATGCAGCTGCCCCTCTGATCTCTTTATGGTTGAATTTAAAAATGTTTTAGCCAACTATTCTCCATCTTATGGAACATTTAAAGAGATAATATATTCTCTCTATAAGTGCAGACTGTAAATAATGTTTACTGATCATTTCGTTTTATGATCAGTCTGAATAAAAAATTTGCATCATGAGCTGGATATTTTGTCCCCATTTGTGTTTTTTTTTCTCTTTATATATGGATTTTTATGTGATCATAAATTGTTGTGCTGCTCTCAGCTGTTAATGGGATTTTTCTGTACCACCATCATGGTGCGTCTCAGCTTTCAGCTGCCAGAAATGTTAATATGAACACGTGTTGCTTTTGTTCACTGTTGATTACTCTCCCCTGCTTTAATCAGCCACCCTCTCTCAACCCCCCCCCCCCCCAATGATCTCCTCCATGTTTTCCTCTCCTCCCTTATAAAAATTGTCATCCTCGGTTCCAAATCTCTCGACCACCCCACACATTTTTCTCTGCTCCAAATCATACCGCCTACCAATTACCCCAATCTCCACCCATGAACTTTCCTCCCCTTGTCCGGTTCTCCACCTCTTCTAATTCTCCTCTGTCTCCCTCCCTCCATCCCTCCGTCCTCGTCTCCGTGTCGCTTTGTCCCTCCCTCTCTGCAGGACTTCTGGCAGGTATGGGGTGTGTGCCGGGGAGCATGTGTTGCACCTGAATGATTAACTGCACCTTGTAGTCACCACTTCTCCACTCTTACTCCTGTGTACTTTTCCTCCTCGTAGCCTGAACTTCCTCTTCTTTTGATTGCTCACACCTTTGATACGACGAAGAGTGTAGCGTCTCACTTTTATTAGTTCAGGGGAACAGCTGAATAAGTGCTTTTTTTTTCTTTTTAGCAAATCTCAGCTTCAGCAAGTGTAAGACTGCAGCAGACTATGGCTTCACTTTAGTTTATGGTTACTTTGGACAGGACTGCAGCCAGACAGTGTATTTATTGTTTTTCCAACTAGGAAAAGACTGGGTTGCAACTTAAAATATGTATATAAGGAAAATCTAGATTGTTCTAAGAGAAATGGTCAAAGATGTTCCTCTTTGTGAAATGTCATAGATGACAAGCTGCTACCGATAAGTTTGGCTCTGGGGATTTTTATAAGAAACTAACTTTTTTTATGTGGTATTTTTTTCCTCCACTGATTTAGTGCTGTAAATATTGGATTTCTATATAAATTCAGTGTAAGATGCCGCAATAAAATATTTTATTTTAACGGGTAAAAAGAATTATTGGAGGAAAAGCTTGAAAAATTGCTCTCCAAGGTCTTGTGCATTAGCATTACATTGAAGGACTCTTAGCTGCTTACATCATATACAAATACACAACTCAGTATCCCTTCATAATTTTCTAATATAGTGCCAAAAAAGTACTTACATAATTGTTTTTACAAATCAATGATAATCAACAAAACTTTGCTTTAGTGACAGAAAACAAAACACCCTTTAATGTCAAACTGAAAACTGATTTCTACAAAATGATAAAAAAAATATAACACTGAATATTCACCCTGTTTAAAGTAGCTGACCTAAATCAACAGAGATCCAGTCAATTAGTGCTAGACTCTCTCAATGAGTTGATCAGTTTTCCTGGCAACTGAATACACAAGAACAATCCACCAAATTGAAGAAAATGTTATTGAAAAGTATCAGTCAGGGGATGGATATAAAAATATGTAAGGCACTGAAAGTCCCTGGAGTTAAGTTAAATCCACCATCAAGAAATAGAAGGATATCTAAATCTGACTAGATCAGGCTTTCCTCACATCCTGAGTGAACATGCATGAAGGAGGTTAGTGAGAGCAGACAACAGGTTACCATGACTACATGACTACGCAGCAGATAACAACTGTTGCCTAGGTTTTTACCAGTCGAAGCTTTATGGGAGCTTTGACTCCCATAAAGTCAATGAAGAATCACATATCAAGGCTCAACTAGAGCTTGTCTAAAGACATGTAGGAGAATTAACAGTCAAGTGGAAGAAAGTTCTTTGGTCTGATAAGACCAAAATGTAGCTTTTTGGCCATAAAACAAGATTCTGTGACTGTCAGTCATCAACATAAACACGCCTTCCCCACGGTGAAACATGGTGGTGGCCATATCCTGCTGTGGGGATGCTTCTCGGCAGCAGCTTTGGAAGGCTTGTAAAGATAGAAGATTAAACATGAAGTCTTGGAGGACAATTTGTTTAATCTGCAGGAGAACTACACCTTCAGAAAACATTTATTATGATTGATTTGTAAAAGGTTAAAACATCCAACTACTACTACTTTATTCATAAAGCACTTTAAAACAACAGCAGCCACAAATGCTTTACAGATTAAAATCAATAAATATTCAAAATATGGAACGGATAGAACACAATCGTTTCATAATTTGGGAGCAGTAACAGTAAAAGTAATACTTTTAGTGTTGCTATTCCCAGGGGGGTGAATACTTTCTATAAGCTCTACATGATCAGTTATACTGAATAAGGAGAGCTTTGACCTACTGCTTTATCTGCAGAATGATTAGACCTGTTTCCTGGTCTGAATACCTCTGTCAGTCTGGGTAATGAGAAGATAAGGCAAGTGCAGCAAAGGCCAGGTTGTAACCTGTTCACCATGAGAAGAATAGGCAGTGCCATCCAGTGAAGTGGCTGTACTCCCCACCATGTGTGCCTGCATGAGGCTTTGCATTGTTCCTTGACATTGTGCTGGCGACCTTCCAGGTGCCCTTTTGTTTAGCTTGTTCCGGCAGCTGTGTGCCATACCTGCCGTGCTGAATTATTGAAAGTGAGCGCTATACTTTGCCTCTTCAGGGATTATTAAACGCTGCAGCACTGCTACATAATTTACATGATAGCGGTCACTCCCCTAAAGTGTGTTTCTTCTAGGTGTATAGTTGGAACTTTATGAAGAAAGTCGATACTTGCGAGCTGAGATGCAAAGAGCAGCTAAAAATTACTAATTCATAAAGTTGATGACAGATCATAGCTGTGCTGTTCCCCTGCACTCCCTCTGTCTTGCTTTGGAAACACACCTTTTCTCCTCATCCTGTCATTTCCTCTAAGAAGTATCAGCTCTCGTTTCCACACGCTTTGGTGCTCCAGCTGCTCTCTCCAGCATGCACTGCTCTTTTTGCCTGTGCCTCAGAGGAAAGTAGCTGGTGGTGTCGCCTCCTTCCTGCGCATGGTGGCATCGCGGCGTGGGTTTGGATCTAGGAAACTGCTTTGTTAGCAAATGTCAAGGCTGTTTTGATGTGCTTGCGAGCCTTCACAAATCCATCCTCTGGATTGTTGAGATGTCATTGTTGCATGAGTTCTTTTTTTTTTTTTTTTTTGTAGAGCATGGTTCAGAGCTAATAAAACCAGGACTTGGTCTGCCCATCTAAAATTTTTTCCCAGTGTTCATGCCGTGGTTTTCTGTATTTCTTTTTGTGGAGCTAAACTGTTTTCAGTGTGACCTGGTAAGATGGAGAATCCACTGCTGTCACTCTGGTGGAGTTTGGATGGGAAATGAGCCTCTTTTTACATCAACTCATGTCATGCTGATCTTATCTGATTTTACAGGAAGCTTCCAGGAAACAATTTTGATCAAAACAGCTTTATTTTAATTTTAAAATATGTGTTTCCCCTTCCAGATTTGTTATGTTTTTGATCATCAAACATATTTAAAGTTAGACAAAGATAATCTTAGTAAATACAAAATGACATCTTCAGAAAATTCCCTGATCACCTCTGCAAGGCCTGATTACTGCCTGACCTACACAATTTGAGGATTTGGGACTCCTGTAAACCGTAAATGAAGAAAACTCTGAGTACATCAATTCATCTAGAAGAGCACAATAAAACCCCAAACAATATCTTAATGTGCTAGCAGAATGCATTTACCTAATTTGAAGTCGGTGTTCATGACTCAACAATAAGAAAGAAGCTTGGCTAACATGTCAGCTGCCTTGGAGTTCCCAGGTTAAAACCACTTCTGACCAAAAAAAAACAAACATAAAGACCAAAAAATATTCTGACAATCCCCAAGACTTTAGGTGAACTATTCTATGAGTTGCTGAGACAGAAGTGGAGATTGATTTGAGTGTGTGTCCCCATCACATTTGGGGTAAATCTGAATTTTGGAAAGTCAAGAATGATGGTGATAGTGTGATGGTCTGATGGATCAGATAGGAACTTGAAAACCCTCCACAATTGTTTGAAAAATGAGTCAAAATTTATCCATAGTGATGTAAAAAAAAAAAAGTTATTCCAATTACTGCAAACACTTGATTGCTGTTATTGCTACTAAAACTGTAATTGACTTACTTTTTCATATACGGTCACTATGTTTTGAATAGCATTGTTACATTAATAAATGAAATGATCTTTTCGACATTATGGTTTGTATTTGCTCGGGTTATTTGATGTTAAAATGTGTTTGATGATATGAAACAAATGCAAAAAAAGATCAAATCTGCAAGGTTGAAGAACTTTTCATGGCACTGTTTTTCCACACAGTGTTTGGTTTAATGTTCTGTCTTTCTCTAACCTTTATGTCTGTTTTTCTCTCTGTCAAAGCTAACTCTTTCTTTCTGCGTGTCCTCTTTAAACTCATTAGACGCTGGGTTTTCTGTAAAGCTGCTCGGCTCATTTTGTTTGCTCTTCTTTGTGATAAGACACTTCACTTTCTCAAGCAAATAAAATTTGTTGATAAGTGTTACACATAAGGAGCCATTTTTCAAAATGTGCTCCCTGAGTAATCAAGAGTTATTAGCATAGCACCTGCTATCCATTTACCCCAGGGATTAGAGGTGGAGAGTGAATGCATTAATTTATCCCACACACACCAATCTGTTCGCTTACAAACAGTAGTCTCTTTTGATCCCAATTTATTACCATGCACCAGTATGCACCAGTAAATGTTGACTTTTGGTCTCTAAGGTGGTGAAAGATGCTTCATGGTTTTCCTTTAGTGTTTTTCAGCACAACGCTTTCTAGCTTTTCTCTTACAAAGTCAAAGCTTTGAGCCACAGTCCAGAAATATCCAAGTCAGACAACGGTTACCTTTAGCCTCAAGCAAGTCATTCTGAATTGTGTTTTTCCTGAAACCTGTGTATTGTATTGTACCGGATAAAGTGACAGAAACCCTTAAGCTAACACATCACACAGAGTGGCACAGGGGACATACAGGTGCTGATTCTGATTTATAGCCTTTTTATTCACTACATCCTTCAGTCATTTTGTTCTGGGACTCATGCTGTATATGTTGATCCACTTGGACTCATTTCTGCACATACTTTTAGTTTAGCAGGTTATTTCAACTTGCATCTAAAACCACTGAGAAAACCGGAATATTGATGTCCTTCCTTCCTTCCTTCTGCAAGTTTCCTGTCTGCTCTTCTACTGAGCTGCTGCAGTGTTGGCCACAGATCGGTATCTGTGACAAAGCACTGCAGTCTCCACACATTGAAGGCCAAGTCTAAGCAGCCATTGGCACCCTAGCCAGATGCCCTGGTGTGCAGTAAAGGTGGAGTTTTCTAGCCTCATTTTCTAGAACGTCATCAATGTGGCGAATGTCATATCTAAGTCCTAAGACATTCATCTAGTCTCACATGAGCCTCATTTGTTTCTTTCCTTTTCCTTTTGAATCTTGGAAGGATAAGGCCTAATGTGCTGACATTCAGTGGAAAGGTTAGACCCGGCCAAACCTTTCACCCTCTCTGTGTGTCTATATGACAGCAGTACATTTCACTGTCCAACCTCCAGCAGAGCTCAGAGTTCAGCCAGCAGCTCTGTCAGCACTATGTTTCTGCCTCATCTCACATACTAGTGGGCCAGCTCAGTTATCTGTGTGCAGCTGGTGGACTTGGCTATAACTTAGCTGGCATGTGAAGAGATGTATGAGGCGCATCACCATCCCTGAGGATTTATTCAGCCAGCAAACAATCAAAAATGACACTGACATACTGAGTTTCTATAGTAATTTATCAGCTCTTTCAGTCATTTTAGCATCAGTGGCTTTAAAAAAAAAAGTAGGGTTAGTTTTTGACAAAATTGTAATAATTATAGTATCATATTAAATTTTGGTGTTCTAGAGCCTCATTTTTTCACAGCAGCTATGCTTTGAATTTAAGGGTTGCTGTCCAAAATTTGCCACACTACCTCTCTCCAGTTTGCTAAATATGATGACGATCAACTAAAAGACTTTTGGATGTGTTGTATATGGATCAGACCAAATAGAAATAACTAATGCATGTGAGCCAGGCAGCCTTGCCGCCGCTGATGGAGCTAATTCAGTTTCATAGCAGCAAATTCTGAATAAAAATACCAATCCTGTAGATGAAATGAACTTCAAAGAGGTTCATTCAGCAGTTAGAGCTGAATTCTCACTATTATTTTTACTCCAGTTCCACTATGAAAGGCTGGAAAGCATCTTTACATTTACTGCTCCATAATGGTGCTTTCATATAGCTTGCCAATGATGAATGTGACGCTTAGCTTGATGTGTGTTCACAGCTCTCTGTATAAGAGAGAGAATAGACTGACTCCAGATTGGGATCTTAAAAGGAAAGGAAAAGGAAGATCTGTGAGAGTTTATGGGTTTGTTTGGCCCTGAACTGGTCCAAGATTTCTTATTGTACCAATATAAATATGCCATTTGCTCCCTCTCTTTGATCTTTATAGCATTTGCTTTTTGTCAAGGTGAGTCAGGCTGTTCTGTGGGGCTGTTTTTGTCCTTGACTCAGGCCAGGGGGAAAGTAAGCTATTATATTTATTGTGCTCTGTGCCTCAGTTGTGATAATGGTAATAATAATGAGCCCCAGTGTGTCTCTGGGTATTGGTGGCTGTATGTAGGATACGTTTCTACCGGAGCAGTGCTTGTTTGTTTGCCCTTTTGGTTTTTTGGTCCGGTATTAACACACAAACCGAGACGGCTTCCTTTCAGTTCCTTTATTACAAATACAACCTCTCTCTGCTCTTCCTGGTTTTACTCCTTTCTGAATTGTTCTCTGTGTCTGTGACCTTTAGGACATCTGATATATTTCTCTTTCATTCTCCATCAGATGCAAGCACTGCTCCAATGATAACATTCTTTCTCTTACCTCCTGTTTGCTCCCACGCTCCCTCCTCCTCCAATATGGCTAATATAGATGGCATTAATAATACATGTCACAGTAAAATCTGCTCTTTTGTGTCCCTGCATTACTGACTTGCCAGAGTCAGACTGGGCTTAAATTAAGGGTTAATTTTTGTTAACTGCAATTTGATTGTCTTTAGCAGCCACTGTGCATTCTGTATGTCATGAGGAGGGAGTTGGTTATTGGGGACAGACTGTGAATGAATTATTATGCGGCGAACAGGGCATCACTCAATTTTAAGCATTTATTTATGTTTTTTCTAAAGGGCTGGAAGTGGGGACGTGGGATTTTGTTATCCAGGATTTAATCAGCATTCAGCTTGGGAAATAAAACTGATTAGTGCTTCATCACTTTGATGATGAAACAAACATGCAGTGCTGAGCTATTTTTTACATTACCGATCATATATTATTATACTTAATGGGCTTTTATAAGGTGGACCGACACAAAGCAGTGCATCATTGTGAAGTGGAGGGAAAAGGATCTATGATTTTTCACTTTTCACAAAAAAATATATAAAAAAGTATGGAAAATACCTGTTAACATCAATTGAGTGTTGTTAAAAAGAATCTCAATTATATTAAGGTCTGGCATTTAGCTAGGCCCTTCTAATGTTTGAAAGCTTCTCCACACCTACCTCTCAAATCCATGTGATGTGTTCCTTGATCCTAATAATGATGCTGTTTGTTCTCTAATGTTGTCTAACAAAACACTGAGCACTTCACATTACAGCTGTAATTATACTAAGGTTAAATTACACACAAGCTAATTCTAATTACTAAGTAGGGAACTACTGAAGGCTGTTGTTTGCAATTGATCAGATAAATGCCCTTATTTAAGGGTATGTATCTGTTAAGGTGGCTAAATGGAAACAAATGAAACACTTTTTGCAAAACATAAAAATATAATTTTTCCTTCTGCTTCACAATTGCATTACATATTTGCACAAAATCCAAATAAAATACATTGAAATTTGTTGTTGTAATTATTGATGTGAATATTTGGGTCCATGTTGACATTCAAGATTGTCAGTTGTAATGGCTGACAACTGATTTTTAACTTGTTGACACCTTGAAAGAAAACGATCACACTGCTGACTTCACCACTGCTTCTTTGCTTCAGTTAAATTCCCCCACAATCCTTTGCTGCAATCCTTTCCCCCCTGGAAACAAATGGAAACAAGATTGAAATATAAGTTTATTTCCAGTTTTATTTATCACACAGATATGACATTAAAAAAAAAAAAGACTAATAGCCACTGACAGCTGTAACATTACTAAATGTGAAGAACTTCTTCACAAACCCGCTTATTCTAAAGAAAGCGGGTTTAGGATTTTTCTGACCCTCCCGTCATGCTTCTGCTCCATCAGGATAAGACATATTTAAATGCCTAACTTTGAGTGGCGTCCACCAGCACTCTTGTATTGGTTACATTGATGTCTGATGGTTTTCTGTGTGATTCTGTGAATGCCACATGCGTGTTTTTGTCATCCAAGGCCCTGCTACACACAGCAGAGGCCACAAAGTTCTCTAACAGTTGTTTGTCCTCCCTCCTCCTCCTCTGAAATGGACCCGTTTGCAGACGGAGGTAACTCCACGAGGGCTCAGTATAGCCCCACATCCTTCCACCCACCACACCCTGCCGTCACTCCTCCTCTAGGCATGCTCTGTCCTTCTGTGTGGTGGAGCGTCCCACTTCTGTCTTTCAAGTCTTTCTCTGAGTGTGTGCATGTAAATAAAGGACTTTCACACAATGCTGTTAATACACACACACACACTGACTGGAAAACATCAGGTCAGCTGTGTGTAGGGAGTTAAATTAACATGTTTTCTGTTTGAGTCGGGTTTCAGAGATGGTTAATTAAAACTGTGTGTTTGTGCTACAGTCTCTCATGATGTTTCCCCTCTGTTTTTATGTCACCTTCACACTGTGAGTAAAGCCTCTGGCGGATAATGTGTCTCTAGCCCGACCTGACCACTCACTAATTGTTTTTCGATGTCGCCCTCACCCATCTGAATGGCTTCACATGTATGCAGCAGTTGCATGACTCCTGTCATAATCCGTCTGGACGTAATTAACCCTTACGTGCATTGTGACTTTTTTCGATATGTGTGTGGGGAAAAAAATAACAATGCTTATGTGTCCATTGTGTACTGTACATACTATCTGTTTCAACTCTGAAACACATCGTCGCTGCAGAATCTGAAGTTTGTGCTGTTTATAACTTTGTTCCCCCTTTTTTCTGTCCTGACCTGGATGAGCAGAAAATTGCCCAGGAGAGAGAGAAGTTTGCAGATGAGGACAGCATATTTTACACATTAGGAGAATGCGGCCTTATCTCCTTTTCTGACTACATTTTCCTCACTACAGTGTTGTCCAGTAAGTATTTTGTTAATCAGGTCACTTTGCCTGTGGGTGACAAGTTCACAGAGGCTTGCAAAAGTATTCACCAAATGCCATCATTCCACATTTTGCTATGTTCCAACCACAGATTTCCATGTACTTTATTAGAATTTGTGCATAAATTAGGTAATAAATAATTCTATAAGAGAAAAACGAGATTCAAATTTAAGTATCTGAAAAGTGTGACACATTCTTTCAGTCCTTTTTACTCTGATATCCCTAGAAAGATGGCGTCTACCTGCCTCAAGTGATGTGACACAGCAAATGTGATAAAGAAAATTGTGTGGTCAGATGAGATGAAAATTTAGTTTTTCAGTCTGTTCGTTGTTTATGTGTGGGAGAAAGAATAACTGAACACTTCACATTGAAGCCACAATCCCTATGTGGAAGGTTAGTGGTGACAGCATTGCGCTGTGGGAATACTTTTCTTCAGCAGAAACAAGGAAGCTGTTCAGATATGATGAGAAGCTGGATGGAGCCAGATACAGGACAGTGCTGGAAGAAAACCTGACACTTTGATTCACTTCGTCTAACATATTATATTTTAAAAAAGCCCTAGTCAAAGTCCAACCTAAATCCAGTTGAGAATCTTTGGTGATACTGGATAAATGTGCTCTATCTAAGCAAGCTGAAATAAACTCGTATTCATTCTACACTTTTCAGATTTTAAGTTATTGCATGCAGGGGAATTGATTACACTGGAGTTTATTTAGGGGTATTAGAGGAAAAATGGGTCTTAAAACAAAAAGCATGCCACACTTTATATTTCTATTTACAAAAAAAGAGTGTAAATCATCTCCTACTTCACAATTATGCCCTAATAAAATGTTGCTCAGGCATAAAATCCCAAATACATTCATTGATGTTTCTGGTTGCAATGAAGCAAAATGTGAAAAGGTTAAAAGGGTGTCAATACTTATGCAAGACGCCACATCTTTTCTGCTTCTATAATGTGGCAGAAGAGGCTTGTTATGAAAGCTGACCTTTTCCAGTAAGATGATGTTAGTTTGGTCAGCTCTATTTGCGTTGTATAACCGCTTCCTCTGTCAGGTTTCCTGTGTGCTCAGCTGGACAGTTTCTTTAAAATTAGCAGCTGAATCAAATGAAAACTGAAGTTGCACAGTAATGTTTCTGCTCTGAGTATTTCAGCTAATAGTAGTAAAAATTTGACTTCCATCCCTCCTCTTGAAGGTTGTTAAATTTACATTTGTAGTTAGTTCATTTATTATAATCTGTTTGTATGAAAAACGTGTCCGGCTGAGTCATTTTTAAGGAGAAATGCTAAGAACAAGACATGTTGCAATCCATTTTATATACAAATATAAACCTATGACGGATTCTTTTTGCAAAGATTTGTTCCATCTTAGTCATTCGTATTAAATAAATCAAATCTGTCTTTTAAATCTACAGACTTGGATTACATTCAGCTGTTTCATATCTGTAGGATTTTTGTGCAAAGCAGTAATTGTCTGCTAAAGGTCAGATTATAAACCACTTTTGGGGGGTCTGCTTAGGTCTCAAATGCATCTAGAGTCCCACAGGATCCCTGTTAAGATGCTGAAATCGTTTACCTGGGTGTTCATCTGGGGCTCACGCACCATGGTTCAAACCAATCAGCATTCTGGTAGCTGCAGGTTCATTTTACATGTGGGAATTGATGACCAGAGAGCCTATTATGCTGCAGCAACAGCAGTAATTTTAGGAAATGAAAACATTAAATGTTTAAAGGATTTGAAGGCAGACTCCTACTGGTTTGAGCATTAAGCTAGTATGTTTTCTTGAATATGTCTTCTGTCGTATAACACAATATGTCTGTAAGGAGCAAACATTTTTCTCAGCGTTGTATGTTGCAACAGCGCCACTGCTGGCAGACGGAGAGATTAATTGTGCCGTTTTTGTTTGGAGGAATCTGTATTGTCTGTATGTTTGACCCAAAGCCCATCCCCAGTGGTGTGATCTCACAAGCTGCTCCGTAGTAAATATGTCATTACTTTTTGCTGCTCTTCTCTTCATATTGTGCTGCGCTGATTTAACAGCGTATCTCTTTGTGTGTCTTCGTGTTCTGCCATGTCCAGCTCCCCAGAGGAACTTTGAGATTGCTTTCAAGATGTTTGACCTGAATGGCGATGGAGAAGTGGACCTGGAGGAGTTTGAACAGGTCAGACTGTTAATAACAGAAGAAATGGGAAACGTTTGAATACTCAGCAAAAATGTTCAAATTTGAACTGTAAAACACTGACATGGAATAGAGTTGGGACTGATCTCCAGTAAAATTAAGTTTGACAAACATAAATGGATAAATTAGAGGAATCATGTGCTATAAGTCAGCGTCTGTATTCAGATTTCTGCAAGAACAGTATTCAAGATATTTTTACAAGGGATGCACAGACATGTTTACTAATTTAATATTTACTAATATATATTTTATTATCTTTTCAACACCATGGAAAAAAAAATAGAGCGTCTCTGTTTCAGTTCAACTCCTCACAAACCTGCACTTCATCACTATTACTGTCGTGACTAAACAAATACTACATGACCAACTTCCTCTCCTTGTTTCAGGAGCAAACAGCAACAAGATGGAAATAAATATTGGTTGTTAATATCGACTTAGTTTTATTTACCGGGCCCATACCAGTATGTTGAAAAAGGACAATATCGGACGGATATCAAAGTTAGTTCAGATATATCATGCATCCCTAATTTTAATATCCATCCTGCTCTAAGCGTTCATTAATGTTTTACATTAGAGGAAGAGTTGATGTCATGTTGTGTGTTTTGAACAGTACTTAGTGTCTTATGCAAGCACAGTTAAGAAAGTTAACACCACTGAAACAGTGTTGTCTGCTTCTGTTTTTTTAGACAGTATAGATTCTTATCACTAAAGGATTTAAGACAAAAATACACCAATTCCTAACCCAACTGATTCCTCAGTGTGTCTGCAGTCTAATATCATGTGACATCTTTCGCGCTCAGGTCCAGAGCATCATTCGATCCCAGACCAGCATGGGCATGCGGCACCGTGACCGTTCCACCACAGGAAACACTCTGAAGACGGCTGGCTGCAGCTCTGCTCTCACCACTTATTTCTTTGGAGAGGACCTAAAGGGAAAACTCACTATTGGCAGCTTTCTGGAGTTTCAGAGGAAACTGCAACATGATGTGCTCAAACTAGAGGTAATAAAACAAGGAAATTAAAGGCATAGCTTTGAGGTATCAATAAAATTTGCTCCAGGTTTATCTTTTTTTATCAGTAACTGTACACCGGCTCCTTGTAGACACTGACAGTGATGTATAACTGTGATATTTCTGTTGAGTACATCCAGTAAGATTTACTCACCAAAAGTTTTTGTATCTGTTGGGGATCTTACAGTTTCTCTGAAAAGTTTACACATTCAGCTGATCTAGTGCATTTTTTAACATTTGCTCACCTACATCCCAACAAGAACTAAAAATTAAAGTTTAAAACACCAACAACTAAAATCTTTTGTTTTATGTTGTGTGTTTTGAACAGTGTTTCAAAATAATCCCACAAGAGATTATTTTGATTGTATTAATTTTGTCTTCTGGTTCAGTTTCAGCCACCAGTTCTATGAGGCTGAAACTGGTGCTTTTTTTTTTTTTTTTTTTTTTTTAATGGTTTCATAATTTTCCAAAAAAATATTTGAGCATTCTGTTATTTTAAAATCTTTAATATTTTTCCTCAATCAAAAAATATCTAGAAATTATGTAAAATGTTTTAATATTCAGATTTTGAATTATAAAGTCTGCACAATATATGTTTGTTTTTTTTTTATCTCATTGATTGAATGGAAATAATGAACCTAAGTTATTTATCGATAGCTGGATCATTTAAATGTTTTTTGTTTTTTTTACATCAACCTAAAGTAGAAAGATATGAACACTGTTTAAGAATTTATTTACTTATCGCAAGTCATATCGTTATCACCACATTTACCTGAATTTTGTTGGCCTTATGTAGTTAGTACTTTGTGTTTTTTGAAGGGTTGTGAATGTTTTGCAGCTCTAAACAATGTTTTGTTCAGAGAAATTAGGAAAACCTGTTCTTTGGATTGTAAATGTTTCAGGCCCTTGATATAGATGAGAAGGAGAATGACCTTAATAGAAGAAAATGAAAGTTTGGGAATATCCAGAACTAAATCAGACTACTTTGAAGAACTGTTGCAACAAAGAGGTGCCAAATATTACCATGTCGAGATCTGTCATTCTGACAGGCTCCTCTTAAAGAAGAACGAACGCTGAGATTGAACCAGAGGGCTCAACAAAGGTTTTAATGTTTAAGCAGCAAAGCACCAAAGAAAACCAGTGCATTTCCCTAGCAGCACCGTAGTTAGAGCAATAACAGGCAATCAGTGTTGACCATACATGCATGCTGTCAACATTTTGAGCGCCCAGGCTGATGAACAAATAGCGAGTAAAATTACAAACACGAGACTGACGTGTTTCCAACAGATTCAGATATAATTTTCTCAGCCCTAGTAGACTGGTTTGTTTGAGGATTAAATTAATTGGCTGGCTTCAGTATTCAAAAGCTTTCAGTCCATGCCAGGTTTTCTGTTGATTTGCAGTTTCCCAAAACATCAAAGTAATAATAAGAGACGAGGAAGAGGAAAACAAATGATGTGGTATTTTCTGTACCCAATATCATAGTGCTGAAACGATCAGTGGGATTAATCGAGATGAATCAATTACTGAAATAATGATAGTTTTAGCTTCACCTGCATATTTCGTTTGAGACAAAAAGGAAAATCTTGTTATGAAACTTGCTTTTTTTAAGCTCATATATAATTAGCATATTTAATTGAATCAAATTTCTTTATTTCTTGGTTTGTTGCTGTCATTTTTATCAAAACAGGTCTCTCTTGCAAATGAGACAACTTATAAAGGTCACATAAAAGTATTCACCGGGAGGACTGTATTAACTGAATTATAAAAGAGACCAAGTTTCTGGTCTCTTTTACTTTAAGGAAGCTTTTCTGGTTACGTGAACAACAGCAGCTTAATAATGCCAGAAGTGCAGCAAATTTTCAGAGATCATCACATCCAGAGGGAAACATGTGAGAGAGCATTTAAGCTGTCAAAACCACCAAATCTTACTCGGCTCCACGGAACCCACTGTTGTTAAGTCATCCAGTGAAACATGGTTAGCATAACGCACATTCAGCTTTAATGCCTCTAAACAAGATTCAACTTGAAGCCTGACTCCAGTATTTACTGCTGCCCATCCTCCCCCACGCTTTTCTGCTCATAGTAATATGTCAGTCCCTCTGGGGAACGCTCACTTCCTATCTGTCTGTCTCCACAGTTTGAGAGGAACGACCCGGTGGACGGCAGGATCTCGGAGAGGCAGTTTGGAGGGATGCTGCTGGCGTACAGCGGCGTCCAGTCACGGAAACTCAAGCAGATGCAGAAGGGCTTGAAGAAGATGTTTAAGGATGCACAGGTGAAGCCGTCTTTTTGTTTATCTGCAATCAGAGATAATCAAGTTTATTGTGCTTTATTATGCAAAATCCCATAATAACACCTTATCCATGAACTGAAAACTGCCACACAACATCAACGTCACCACCCACATTAAAGCAAGCTTCACATCGCCATGGTTAGAAAAAACAAGTCCCTGCTTCAAAATAAATGAATACATTCAAGCTTCACTCAAATAATCAGCTGTCCACATTTAGACAAGACAAATTAGTTCACAGAAAAAACAATTAACAGTCAAGACAAAAAACTGAACCTGAGGCTGTGTGTATTATTGTGGTCCAGGCATTAGAGAAAACCAACTATCAATTCAAACTCAAGTTTCTTCTTGAATTTTTCACCCAATAAGGCAGTTCAGGAGCGTTTTCAACCAAAATTGAGGTTGCATTTATGCAAATGCCTTACCTGAACTCTCCTGGATTTAACAGTATTTGACAAACCTGAAACAAAACTGGAAAGAAATGTTTAGAATCTTCTGGTCAGCCATGTAAAAAGTAAGGCATCGATAAGAAATTATAACACTTTCTAGTCCAGTCGTCATCCACCTGGTCAACACTGTTTAGCTATGATCAAAGAAAGAGCTGTCATTGCGTAGAAAAAGCCAACATTTCATCCACCTTTGAGCTTCTCTGGGATCTTAGTTTCCAACTGTTTCAGACTTTGTTCGGCTTCTTTAATATTTCTCTTTCAGTCGCTTTCTTTTAGTTTGATTTAAGTTGATGCTCCAGATAGGAGGCTGTAACTTTTTTCACCGGTGCCAACTTTCTCTCATCGCTCCCCCATCCACCTGGAGCACTAAAGACAGGAAAGAATAGATAAAAATTAAAACTAATTTGTGTGTTCTGTTTTGTATTTGTTTTCATACTAGCTCTTCTGTAGTCAAATGAGCTCACCAGTCATCTGAGTGAAATTGTGTCCATGCGTTTTACATCCTGAAAGAATTACAGAAGCTTCTAGAAACTAAACCTGGCAAACATCGTAGTGAAATATTGAAAACCACATGCAAGAGAAGCAGGAAGAGGCATCTCTGATGGAGAAGTACAGCAATTATCTTAGAAAAGGGAACAAAACCAAAACAGTGTTCTGTATTTTTAGTCTGTCTGAACAAACACTGCAAGATAAAAGCTTTTTATTTCAAAGAAAACATCCAAAACAGAATAAAATTTGCTGAAACCCTTCAGGGAGTGGATGTCGAACTTAAACCATAGGTTTTTTTAAGGTTCTGAGCCAAAACCTTCGAGAAGGTCTGCTGAAAAACTGGACGTGAAAATATTTTACTATTGAATCCAAACAAACATCTAAAACCACAACATGAAAACTAAAATATAGCTGGGATGTAGAGCTGAAACGAGTAATTAGATTAATCTTGATGAATTGATCATTGAAATGATCGTTAGCTAATTTTGTAATCATTTAATTAACTGGAGTACACAGATTTAAAAAGGCAATTTGAGGAAAGAACAACATAGTCAGAACAGTAATTAAGCCAAAACTGTACAAAAAATATATACATTTATAGTTAAGATAAAAAAACACTTTTTGTCTGTAAATATGTTCTACCTAGAACTCCTCAAGTGGCATAGTCTTCACCTGGTTGAAAATCTGTAAAAAAAAAAAATAAATAATAATAATAAAAAATACTTGTTGATCAATTTTTGCTATCCAATTATTAATCAGTTAATCCAAAACAAATAATCAACAAATTAGCCCTAAATGTTATTGATGATAAGTTAGAGGTTGATGATAGAAATATTGTTTTAGTTGCAGGTGCTTCACTAAAGGAATGCTGTTATTGCAATTTTCGGGAAAACAATTCCTTATTTAAAAAATAAATTGAATTGTTTATTTGTATCTTTTAATATTGTATATAAAAAAGCCTATGTGGTTAAATAAGAAATCTGTAGAATGTGTAAATTTTTTAATCTGATTGATTGTCAATCACTAAAATATTTGTTATTTGCAGCCCTGTTAGGATGTAAAGCCAACCACCATTATGGCCTCTTTCTTCTCTTTCAGGTCTATTTCTGGTTCTATACTAGTTCATATTGAATGCAATAAGCCCCTCAGTGAGTTCAGTGAAGTTATACTGGGCATGATGAGGCATAACCTGATGGAGAAATTCAGCCATTATCTTAGAAAAAGGTTCATAAACAGAGCAATCATCTGTATTATCAATATTACTGGCCATAGGAGATCGGGCTCCTTACTGGAGAATTACTTATGATAAGTCCAAGTTGAACTTTGAACCTTGAAATGAAAACTGTGCATCAGCAAAATAAGCACCATTTCTACAGTGAGATATGTTGGTGGCAGTATTGTGATGTGGGCTTATTTGCTATATAGCTGAAAAATGGATTTTACTGTGAGCATCCCTGTGGAGTTACCAGACTATAGCCACAATATATCCACTTTATCTTCAGGCTCTGGTTTCATAATAGTTCCTCTTTTGTGTAATGAGCCCATCAGTCAGTTTAATGAAGATATGGAAGCCATGATGAGGCATATTTGATGGAGAAGTGCAGCAACACAGAAAAAGGACCATAAACAGAATGGTCCTCCAACTCATGAAAAAGATGAATCCTTGCTTTGTCTCCTTCTAAGGAATTAAACTTCACACAGCATCACTCCCTGTTTCTCCTCTTTCATCACTTGGCCTCTCCCCTCCTGTTTGGCGTTCAGATTTCCACTAACCCATAAAGTAAATATAAAATAAAGAAAACAGAAATATGTTGCCGAAAAGTAGCTGCTTGCTTTTCTTTGCAAATGAACTCCAGCTCAGGTGGTCTGGTGATTCTTGGGGTTTGTGTTTATATGCGTGTGTGTTTAACACCGTCTGTTCTCCTGTCCGTTCACCACGCTCTGATCATCCATGTGTGTCTAAAGCTTCTGCCCGCTTCCTCTTGTCATTTGTGTCACACTGCAGAGCTGCTCTCAGTTACGGTTGCAGATCTTATTGTGACAGTTTGTGGCAGGTTTTCTTCCTTTTTGGCCAGACTAAACTTTTTCCTTCCCTATTTTTTTCTTCTTTTTTTTTTTTCTACACAGGGAATCACTTTTGAGGAGGTGGAGAATTTCTTTACCTTTCTAAAGAACGTGAACGATGTGGACACAGCACTTAGTTTCTACCACATGGCTGGAGCTTCAATAGATAAAGGTACGCCCTTCTGGCTTTAACTGGTCTAATTATCACTTTTACCCACTGAGATGTTAGAACCCTGCAAACCAAATCTACTCTCAGCTTGGCTTCATTCCCACCCCTCACTCTGCTCTCTGTCATTCGTTTCTCTATCTGTCTGTTTATCTACCACTTCTCTTTAAGAGCTGTGAGCACATTTAAATCCAGGACCTGCTATCCTCACATGACAGATGACTTCCTGCAGTATAGGCTACTGATTACAACATCTTTTAATTTCTCTTTGGGATAAATAAAGCATTTTTTAAATGAAGCCTTTATTTTGCAGCAACAGAATTAAGAGAAGAAGCCATGTCAAAGCAGCTTTTAGTACAGGAAAGACAGAGAGGAGGAGACTGGAGGAAACTGGAAACCTTTTTAAAATGCACTGCATCATGAACCTCAATGAAAAAACATAAAGACCTGTGCCCTCTGCCAGAAAACCAGGAATGGGTCATCAGTTGCTCTTTCCGCTGGATAATGATCCAAAACATATGTCCATATTTACATAGGTGGTTCACTGGAGACAAAGCTAACCTTTCTCAGTCCTCTGATAAAAAAAATCCTGTTAAACTCGTAGCGAGCTGAAGAGAGGAGACCAGCAAAAAGGACTGGAGAAGAATCATCTTTCTTTCTGTTTGCTCCACCTTGGAAAATCTTCAAGGAGAAGTGTTGTCCTGCTGGTAATAGGGTGCAAATATATATATTTTATCTTCATCTGTAGCAGAGTTTCTAATCAGTGTGGAGGCTGAATTACTCATCACTGATTAGGTTATTTGAATTTCTAAACTTTTTATTCTTAAATGCTAATAAGAACAGTTTGACATCAGCACCTGAGAATCTGCAGCTTTCTAATAAGGAAACTGTTTGATGATTCATTGTCTCCTGCGTTTATTGTCAGGAGACGATGAATAAACCTCCTTATGTTTTCTGTCTGCATATCTATTCACTGATGAAGAAGCAGCAGCAGCTGCGTTAACGCGGTGAGGAGTCTGCCCCAAGGTGCCACAGTTCGGACTCACATTAACTCACCAACGTCTGTCTGAAACCATCCGCCTGCTGCCAGGCATGAGTCTGCAACTTATCCTCTCCCCTCTGTTGTCCACTCTAAAACCGACTCCCTGCTCTTCCCGCCTACAGGAGCTCTCAGATCGTTTGCTGCTTTTCTATATCTTTTTTTTTTTTTCTGTTTCTCCTTTTCGCTTTCATCTCTCTAATCTCACTCTCAAATCCAACGATTTCACACCCTTTCCCTGTTCTCTCTCTCCTATGTGGGCGTTAAGTGAGGAACTGCACAATGGCTCTTTGAAAGGTACAAAAGAAGGTCGCTAATGGGCTTCTTGGTGGGATTTGTCTCAGGTTTTTTATTTTTTTCACCATTTGCTTTGACTTTTTTTTCCATTATGATGGACCTTTTTTATAATTTTATTTCACTAATTACATTGACTTGCAGAAATATTAATTTCATGTGACAGACTAACACATGACGCTAGTGCGTCAGTGTAATGTGGAGGGAAGATTACAATTTATTATATCTTTTCCTTTTCCAGGTACAATGTCATTTACAAAAATGATAAACATGTTTTTATTGTTTTTTTAAAACTAAATATTGCTGTCTCAGTATTTTTCTACCAGCTGTAAACACTTATAGACTAAAATGTTTCTTCTTTGCAGTCTTGCTAAAACTCAGTTAGATTGGATGAAAAGCCTCTTTGACCTGCAATTTGTAATTTATTCCTCAATTCTACATTTGATTTTAGGCTTTTACTAGGCCACAGAATATAATTGGTGTAAACTCTCATTTCTGAGCTTCCCTGTCAGTTATAACTAGCTATAGCAGATACAACAGAACAAGACATTTTTTTATTGCAATTAGACGATAACTCATCATAATAATTGATGGGTTATTCGATTACTAAAATAGTAATCTACAACAGCCCTAGTGCCTCCCCAGGTGCACTCTATCTAACAATTGGGCAAAGTAAAAAAGGCAATAGGTTAAAAATTACAATATTTAGAAGTATTAGAGTGAAGGGGTACTTTCATTTGTAGAAAATATTGAAAATTATACACATTTTTTCCCCACTTTTTTTTTTTATCAGTTGCATAATATTCCAACATAATTGAAACTGCTTTTACAGGGGACCACATGCCAGTTTCTCACAAGCTTCTAATCCAAAACACCTTTATATCCTCACAGACTCCATCTTTCTTTTCTCCCAATACTCCCCATTCTCAGCCTCTCTCCTGTCTCTCTGCTGAATGGAAAAGCCTGCCGAGTATTGATCCACTGCAGTTTGACTTGTGTACACAATGCTCTCCGTGTGAGCTCGCTCAGACCTTTGTTACTGTGAAATCTCTCCCCCTCTCAGTTACCATGAAGCAGGTGGCCCGTACCGTTGCCAAGGTGGAGCTGTCGGATCATGTGTGCGACGTTGTGTTTGCGCTCTTCGACTGCGACGGTAAGCGCACGACGGTTTCATTATCGTATCCCTCCACTGGAGATAATTAAACACAGCATATGATCCCTCTAGATATGAAGAAACTGAAGTCATCTTAGCATTCACACCCTTTGAACTTGTCATATTTTAGTCACATTGTAGTGTTAGCGTATTTTAACGGGTAGCAGCTATCCAAATAAACCCTGTGTGGAAAAGAACTGAATTAACTCCGATTAATTTTGGTTCAATTTTATTAGCCACACCCTTTATTTTGACCAAACCTGTAGATTCAACAACTATATCCATTTTGATAATCATGGAGTAGGCCAAAAGATTCAGTTGGACAATGATCCAACAAAAACAAACAAATCAACAGGAGGGTTTTTATGCAGCCTTAGTCTAAGTCTGGACTTAAATCCAACTGAGATGATGCAGCACGACCTCAAACTAACTGATCGTAGTTGAACCCCTTCAGTATTTTTGAAACAATTTTCTCTAACGAAGGACAAAATTTCTCCTTTGTAAGATAAGGCTCATTGCCAGGTATCACAAATGCTTGATGGCAGTGTCTGTCGCCAAGAGTGAATGATGATAAATATCAGTGTCACAACAAAATGTTAGGAGTGAAGCATCTCCTTATTGTGAACATTTTGATGAAAAGAAAATTGGCTTTAAAAATTTTGTTTGGCCAACCTGAGTCAGTAATTTGGTTGCCATGTCAGCTGCACGTGTTTTGGGTATTCCTCTACCCTCTTTTTGGTCTCTGCTGGAGAACAGAATTCCCTCAGTATGATGCTCCTACCACCATTTTTCACTATAGGGCTGCAATGTTCTTGATGTTATTTGTACATTTATCATTTGAAATTATTCACAACTGTGATAAAATCTGAATAGAATACAATGCAGTATGAATGTGACAAAACGTTGTGCTCTTCAAAGGGTGTGAATATTTTCCGTGTTGTATCGCCTCTAGAGTTGAGAAAATTGGAAGTCCTCTTACTTCTCCTTCCTTCATTATTTCATCACCTCCCTCCTCCTGTCTGTCTCCCCCCTCTCCCTCCTCGTACGCCTCCTCCAGGGAACGGGGAGCTTAGCAACAAGGAGTTCATCGCCATCATGAAGCAGCGGCTGATGCGTGGGTTGGAGAAACCCAAAGACATGGGCTTCACCCGGCTGGTGCGCGCCATGTGGAAGTGCGCCCAGGACACCGCCTGGGACTTCGCTGCTCCGAAGACGTAATGGACACCATTTCAGAGGCGTGTTGTGTGGCGAGAGACAAAGACGCTCTTGTTCAGGAGAATCGACATGAACTCAGTAAAGCTGCAGCTCTGAGGGCGATCATCAGTCATTACTGCATGCTGCTGTACTTCAAGCTATTAACCCACCGTGACTGAAACATCCTGAACGGCTCCTGCTCTTGTGCCTTTCTGAGGCATTGCTTTATTATATCTTTTCAGAATAAGGTTTCTGCTTATTTTTTCCATATTCAAACTTTTTAATTATCTGACTTAAAAACACTAAAAGAAACTGCTTTGTTTCCTTTTTGATTGCAATTAAGAGTAAAAAGGAAGTCAGCCTTGGTTTTACCCAGATATGTTTGTTCAGGACTGACACCAGCTGCTCAGTTTGTTTTGCACAAAGCAAATCAAGTCACACAGCTTCTCCTATCTTAATATTCCTGAGCAGTTTGTTGAATAAAAAATATACAAATTTTTCTGTAAAGATAGATCTTCAAGGAAAATCCTATTAAAGACTTTTTCATAATGTAAATGCTTCGTTCTTTTTTTCAGTCTGAATTTTAGGGAAAGCTCAGTGAGGGATTAATGGCACCAATATCTGGAGTCATTTGTCACGTGTAATGGAGTGTACTATAACATGTTTATGTGAAATTTTGTGTTTTGATCACATCTGCCAACTCATACACTCAGAAACATAAAAACGATGGATGTGTGTGAGGAAACAGTCAGCAGTTTTGCCTAATTGAAGCAAATCAAAAATTGAAGCCCATCAAAGGATGGGCAGTCCTCGGCCTCTGCTGCCCATTAAAAGATTGTCCTGCAGTTTCCTTACACACACGCACTGCACCATCGGCCTGAAACAAGCCGCTCTGCTCGCTCTCTTGCATGTTTTACCGCTGACAGGCGGAAGTGGTGCTCAGGAGTGATTGCTAGGCAGGAGATTAGTTCAAGGGCCTCTCATCATTATTCCTCAGCTGTTTTCTTCCTGGAGTTTACGTCTGGAATCCCAATCACATTGAAATTAAAATGTTTCATTTCAAATTGTGTTCACTTCATGGCATTTATTCCCAAAAAAATCGCTTTAGAGAAACCGATGTGCAAAAACTCCGAGGAATGGGAGCACACAGTCACATCTGAAGAGTGAATTTCAAGAAGCCATTCATGTAAACCCAGATCAAGGACGGTCGGTCAAGTTTCACTGCTCACTGGAGCTGCATTCGGAGTCTGTGCCAGCCCAGCTCATTTGTGTAATTACATCATGTTCATTCACATCAATAACCGCCTTATCCTTTCTCAGTGTACACATTAATAATACTGTTTGTGAAATGCTAAGGGCTTTTTAATTTACAATGAGGAAAATGTGTGACTCACCAGGCTACCTCGTCTTCTCTTGAATTAATTAAAATACCACAACTGTTCTGTTACAACCACATTCTTATAAGAAAATTGAGATTTTATGCCATTTGTATTCACGGCCCAGCCCTTTACTCCTGAGCTGCACTCCAGTCACCTTGGAAGTCAGAGATTAACAGGTACCAGACAATGTAGAAGTTGGATTTCAAACTGGCGACGCCCATGTTTGCAGTACCTCTTACATCACCTAAAGTTTCCATAAGCAAATACCACTTTTAATTTGTTTAGAGTTGCTGGTGCTACATGTAACAAATATTTTACATGCATTATCGAAGCGGCCATATTGAAACGCAAAGTGGGCTTTTAACTAGGGGTAGTAGTCAGTTTTTTTCCACTGGGAATTCCGGCTTCATAAGGTTGTTTCAATTGATTTTTCCGCCTGGGAAGTTGGCATTTCCTTGTTCCCAGTACAACTACCCATTACACCCACAAATATCATCCAGTGGTACCAATTAGCCTATCTTCAGATTCCACCTATTCGATAGAGTCCAGCTGTATTTAATGTAAGGTTAGCGAATCCAGTTGTTTTGTGAAGGCATTATGAAGTCAAAGGAAAGATCATATATTAAAAGATTGGGTTTGGTAAACAACATTCCAAGCCTTGAGCATCTCAAAAACTGTCACCTGAACATAGAAATCGAATACCAAGAAACTCTGGAGGCACTGATGGAAGCCAAAGCTCATCTGGGAGAATTGGTCAAACCAGGGCCACCATGGTATGCTGGCTTCATGAAGTAGTGACAATAATGATCTTAATAGTTTCTAAAATGTATAGAAGAGCTTTAGTTTCACATTAATGCAGAGTTAGGTTCTTGACCAGTCATCTAGTTTGATTCCATGAATACAAAACCTATTCTCTTAAATAACTGAGAAACATTTTCTGATAAAGCATCATATTTCACAACTATTCCTGTCTGAACTTGCCAAGATCTTACTTTTAACGCTGAAATTTTCCCACTTATATGCTTTGTGTGGGCGATGAGTGACAGGATCTGCCAACATAATTGTGGATTTTCCACTGTGGTGCTGTAAAACACTCGGCTGCACCCAAAATTAAACATCCTGGAGGGAGAGTCGTCAAGTTGTCCATGTTTTCATAATAGCAGAGCCCCATCATCAGAAATGACATGTATAATGAGAAGATGAAGCTGATGAGAATTAAACCCTTTTTTATATCTATATGTGGCTTTATGTGCAATCTAGTGCTAAATTCTCATTTAAGGTTGAAGGAAATGCAGCTAAGGTGCTAATATTCTGACTGACAGCACCTGTAAATAAATCCAGTCAAATTATTTGTTTTACTCAAGTGAAATGCTAAAGGAGTACTGTCACATGTTGACAAGCTTGTTAGTGAAAGAGAAACCAGACAGTTTTGGTTTCTGGACCCAGAAACCCACTCAGAGCTTATCCATGGTATCAGTAAGAGTTCATGCTGTACTCTGTTCCACATGTAAACAGAAACACAAAAGTGCTTTGCTGCCACCTGGAGGCTCCGATGGAAACAAACCCAAACGGTTCCATTTAATGACCTAAAATTATTTTGTATTTTCTTCATAAAAACTTTTGGTTTTTCTTTTAGTGTAAGACCATAGAATAGATATTTAATGTTCCCTGCAGAACTATTATACTTTTTGAAGTGTTTCACATTTTGTCAGGTCACAGCCACAATTTTTCATAAAATGTTACGTCATATAGGATATCAAAATGATGCGTAACTTCAAAATGGAAGGAAACTTATACTTTGTATAAAGATATTTTGTTGCAGTAAAAGCTGCAACTCTTCACTAGACATCTGGAGGCTGAAATATTTCCCACAGATTTTCAAATAAATATAGGTCGGGACTTTGACTAGGTCTTTGGTTTACCTGGCACATGCTTTGATAAACCATTGTTGTAGTCTTGTTTTAGTGGTATTGTTCTGCTGGCAGGTGAACCTCCTCTGCATCTCAAGTCTTTTGCAACCATTAAGTTTTTGTGCAGGAAACACTATTTAGTCCAATTCATCTTCTCTGTTCCTGATAAAAACAATAATTCACACAACATAATGCTGCCACCACGTTACCATGTAGATGACAGGTTCAGTGCTGGTCGTGACTATGTACATTTCATGAGTAACATTTTGAAAAATAAAGTTGAGTAGTTTTAATGCAGGGAACTTGTTTTACTCATGCATTACTTGAAGTAATGCTACTCTTCAGAAGAGCATTTGGTTGCTGTACCAATCAAACTTTGTATAGAGCAAGGAAAGAGGCATTATTTTTATTTTATTTAATTGTTAAATCTGAAACTAAATGTCAATTTTTTATATCTGAAATATAAAAAAAGAAAATTTCATTTTAAAGATTTGATTTAATTCTGTGACATTTTTGTTTTGAACAATTGTTCCATTTGTTTCAGTGTGAAAAATACATTTTTTAAGCATCAGAATCCCTTAAAATATTTTAATGTCAGATTTTTATTTAAAGTTAGAATAATAAAAAAAACAGAAGCACCAACATTACATTGAAAAGATGGCTCTCGGCTTTACTACTAATTCATTATCACTAATAAACAACATGGAGGGCTAACGAGCATCCTCACATCAAAACAAACAGGATCAAAACAAAAGTTTTTCTAGAAAAAGCATGGAGCAGAAATTGGTGGCTCTAATAATCCCACATGGAATAAAATTTTACTATAAATACAGTATAAAACTTTAATGTTTACTGTGATTGTAAGAGGGAAAAAAAAAAGCTCAAACACTCCCTGCTCCAAATCTAAATTAAACAATACCTCAAATCCATTACAACAACAACAAAAAAAAACAACACATACTGAGCCTGATAGGTTGGATGGCTGTCATTCACTGAGAGATAATTGACAAACCTATAGAATGAAAGTTACAGGACATGAATCGTTTGAGACAGAGGGGCAGGTTAAGGTAAGCGTCAGCTCTGTACCATCAATTGGTGGCCTGCAGCCACCTAGTGGCCATAAGTAATATCACACCTTGAATCAGATCAAAGACCAAAGGTAGATGAGTACATTAAGTGCCAGCTGGACTCAGGTGATGGATGTCAGACCGTCTCTAAGGGCTGAGGGACCAAACAACAGATTCCTGAGCACACAGCTGGGTTACAGCTGGATTAAGAGAGATCATTCACTGTCAAACTTGATGGAGTTGACTGAGGTGGAAATGGCTCCGCCGCGGTAGCTCCCTCTCTTCTTTTTCGTCTTTTCGTGGCGGAATGACTTTCCTTTGGTAAACTTGAGAGCCTCGTTAGCTCTCTGTCCCCAGTCTCCATTGGCTCCATGCTGGGAGAAGAAGCAGAAATGAAAACGTAAAAACTAGGGGAAAAAAAAAAAGACTTCAAAGGTAAAGTGAAGTGTTGAGAGAAATCTATACTCACCTTAGCTTCAAAGGAGTTATCTGCCAGTCGGGGATCGACTTCTACATGTTCTTCGACTATTCTACGAAACGGTACATTGGAGGACTGCAACAAAGTTATTTCCATCAGTTTTCTCATCAATAAAATCTGAATGTATCGCCATCAGTTTCACAGGTTTTACCTTCTTGTTGGCTTTGGGGAAAGTCTGCGGTGTGGTCGTCACTTTCTTATTTTTTGGCGTCTTTACAGATGCCTCTTCCTCCTCTTCACTTTCTGATGACTCTTCATCATGTTTCCTCTTTCCATTTGTATCTGCATGAATCAGAGGCTTCAGGGTTATTCTCAAATTTGGAGAAAACAATCCAAACTGCAAAGATTGGATTGTTGGAAAAATTAAACAGTACTGTGCATTAATGTTCAGTTCCCTTTAACTCTGATGCCGCAAAATTAAATCCTGTGCTCCAAATGCCCACAGAAAAAATAATCAGCCTTATAAAGACCAAGCAGCACAGCAGGAAGTTTTTAGTACATTTAAAGCTAATTTAGGAGTTAAAAATAAAGAAGCAATCCTGAGCCTTCTGTATGACCCCAACACCACTTACTATAATTTTGGAAACTATGTATAATTTTCCTTGAACTTCACAATTATGAACCACTTGTGTTTCATAAAATCAGACGCAATGAGAAAACATTTAGAGCAGGGGTGCCCAAAGTCAGTCTTTGAGGGCCGGCATCTTACATGTTTTAGTTCTTTCCCTGGTTTAATTAACCTGGATCAAATGATGGCTCAATAGAAGGCCTAAGAAGAACACTGACATGCTGAAAAGGTTGTTACTACCACCAGGGAGAGAACTAAAATGTGCAGGATGTCGGCTTTGAGGACCAACTTTGGGCACCAATGATTTAGAGGTATGAATGTTTTTGTATAACTGAGTGATCAAGTGATGAGCATGATGTAAGAAATGATCTGATGCTGGAGACAAACATGCAGAAAACTCACTGTTGGATGTGGGAGTGGGGGGAGCCGTGGCTGGTTTCCGCGGAGCTTCGTCTTCTGAGGAACTGTCTGAGGAGCTGCTGCTCTCCTTGGCTTTGGCTGCCGCCGCCGTCTTGCTCTTTGGTGCAGCAGCTTTAACTTGACTAGTTTTACTGACTGCTTCCTCCTCAGAGCTGCTATCACTGGACGAAGACTCAGCAGGCTTACCAGCTGCCTTACCAGGCTTACCAGCTGCCTTACCAGGCTTACCAGCTGCCTTCGCCACGGTAGCTGCAGCTTTAGGAGTCGCTGCTTTGCCGTTGGTGGCTGCAGGTTTAGCAGGAGAGGCCTCTTCTTCTGAGTCGGAGCTATCTGAAGAGTCAGAGCTGCTCTCTTCTGCCTTTTTCGCAGCAGCAGGTTTGATGGCTTTCCCAGCTGCAGCAGGTTTGGTTGCTGGCTTCTTGGCTGCTTCATCCTCTGATGACTCTGAACTATCAGACTCTGAGCTGCTCTTTGTTTTACCAGTTTTTGCTGCAGGAGTCACAGGCTTTGAGGCCGGGGTTGCTGCAGCTTTGGGTTTAGCTGCTGCTTCATCTTCAGAGGAAGAGTCAGAGCTGCTTTCAGAAGATGCTGCAGGTTTTCCCGCAGGTGTTGCAGGCTTCGATGCTCCAGCTGCAGTTTTAGCTGCAACCTTTGAGGCTGGGGCAGATGTTTTAGTTGCTTTAAGTTTAGCCTTGGCTGGTTCTTCATCTTCAGAAGAAGAGTCAGAGTCTGAACTGCTTTCTGCTACAGGTTTTCCTGCAGGTGTTGCAGGCTTCAATGTGCCAGCTGCAGTTTTAGCTGCAGGCTTTGAGGCTGGGGTAGATGTTTTAGTTGCTTTAAGTTTAGCCTTGGCTGGTTCTTCATCTTCAGAAGAAGAGTCAGAGTCTGAACTGCTTTCTGCTACAGGTTTTCCTGCAGGTGTTGCAGGCTTCAATGTGCCAGCTGCAGTTTTAGCTGCAGGCTTTGAGGCTGGGGTAGATGTTTTAGTTGCTGTAAGTTTAGCCTTGGTTGGTTCTTCATCTTCAGAAGAAGAGTCAGAGTCCGAACTGCTTTCTGCTGCAGTTTTAGCTGCAGGCTTTGAGGCTGGGGTAGGTGCTTTAGTTGCTGTTGGTTTAGCCTTGGCTGGTTCTTCATCTTCAGAAGAAGAGTCAGAGTCCGAACTGCTTTCTGCTGCAGGTTTTCCTGCAGGCTTTGAGGCTGGGGTAGCCGCCTTGGCTGAAGGTGTTGCAGGTTTTGATGCTGGCTTCGCCTTAGATGGCTCTTCTTCGTCTGATGAGTCAGAGTCTGAGCTGCTCTCTGCTGCAGATTTGGCTGCAGGAGTTGAAGCTTTTGGAGCTGATGTTGCCACTTTAGGGGCTGTTTGTTTGGTCTTTGCTGGCTCATTATCTTCAGAGGAGGAATCGGAGTCTGAGCTGCTATCTGCTGCTGCAGCAGGCTTTGCAGCTGGGGCACTGGGTTTTGGGGCAGCAGCAGCCACTTTAACAGCTGATTTAGATTTTGGAGGTTCGTCCTCGTCATCAGAGGAATCCTCCGAGTCTGAACTTGTCTCTGCTGCCTTGGCGGGGGGTTTAGAGGCAGCAGGCTGGGCCTTCGGGATCGCGGTCTTAGTGGGCGGCTTTGCTGGAGCCTCATCTTCAGAGCTGCTTTCTGAGGAGACAAAACATTTGCATCAAAACCAGGATGACATGAAATGTTCTATGGCTGAAACGATTAATGCTTGGTAAATAATTAAGTAATCAATTAATCTTTAACTGGACTATACAGATTTTAAAAATGCAAGATGCTGAAGTAATTAAGCCAAAACTGTACAAAATGTATATACACATTATAAATTTAAGATAAAAATGCATTTTGTCTGTAAATATGTTCTATCAGAAACTCTTCAAGTGACTTCATATTTTTAGCTTCACCCAGAACAGATTCACTGAGGGAAATAAAATATTTATTTTAAAAGGAAATTTGTTCATTTGCCTCTTTTAATGCATTTCTAAAATTGTATAAAATAGCTAAAGAGGTTAAATTAAAAAAAAAAAAAAATCCTTGGCAGATGTGCCAATTTTAATAATCTATCATTAAAATAATCGTTAGTTGCAGCTCTAAACTGCTCCTTTTTGGCATTCTTCACCTGAGCTTGAGGTCTCGTCTTTCTTTGCTGCAGCGGTTTTTGCAGGTGAAGCTTTGGCTGCTGGTTTTTTAACCGCCTTCTGTTCCTCCTCTGAGCTAGAATCCTCTGAGGAAGAGGAGGAATCCTTTTTAGCAGGAGTGATGGGCGCAGCAGATTTAGTAGCAGCAGCTTTAGCAGCAGCCGGTTTGGCAGGAGAAGTCTTTGATGCAGGTTTCTTCACCTCCTCTTCCTCCTCATCTGAACTTGAGTCTTCCTCAGAGTCCTCTGCTTTAGCCGGCGTTGCTTTAGCCGGCGTTGCTTTAGCCGGCGTTGCTTTAGCCGGCGTTGCTTTAGCCGGCGTTGCTTTAGCCGGCATTGCTTTAGCCACAGGCTTCTTGGCTTCTTCTTCATCTGAGCTTGAATCTAAGAAAACATAAACACGGACAAAAATGTATTTTATCTGTTGAGGTTCACATGAACCAGAGTACAAAACATTTGGGTTCTGGGATCATTACCGGAGCTCTCTGAACTGGACTCTTGTTTCTTTGCTACAGGTTTGGTCACTGCAGGTTTTGTGGTGACTTTCTTCACAGGAGCAGGTTTTACTGTAATTATTTAATCATTTAGTCACTAGTTAAATCTTTTGACAGGTCAAACTGAGAAACTTACCAGCCATCTTCTTCTTTTCCACCTCCTCCTCATCACTGCTGTCATCGCTGCTCTCTGAGGACTCACTGGCCTTGGTTTTGCTAGCAGCAGCTGCAACAGGAGCCTTCTGGATGGAGGCAGGAGGAGGAACAGCGCTGTACGGTCCTGACAGGACAGAGGTGGACATTTACTATCAGGTCACAAAAGACTGCAGGAACAAATATCCTTTACATTTTTCATATGAACATTAATAAATATTGATTTATCAAAGATATGTCTCTAGTGGGTAGGCTTCTATTATGGAAGCTGCAAAAGATCAACTGTAAAGAAGTTGATGATGGAGTAAATGAAAAAAAAAGGATGGATAGACAGATTGCTGTTATTTGTAAGTAAATAAAAGTTTAAAAACCTTAAAACAAAATCAAACCTGGTTTGGGTTTTTTGCTTGGTGGAGTTTCGTCTTCAGATGAAGAGTCTTCACTGCTGGACTCAGCAGGAGCTGCAGCTTTTTTTACTGGAGCAGCTTTAGCAGGAGCCTTACAGAACCCACACACACACACACTCAACCATCATTAAGTGTTTCAATACATTTCTACAATGATGGTTGGAGAACTTTTTTTCTGTTTACCTTTGCTGGTGGTTCATCCTCAGAGTCAGAGGAGCTGTCTTCACTGCTGCTCTCCTGCTTCTTCTGAGCAGGAGGAGCTGCTTTGGCTGCTGCGACGACTTCTGTTATCAAAAGCAAAACGCATGTAAAGTTATTTTCATTTTGAGCTTTACGCTGTTCAACTCTTGCCATCTTCTGACTTACTCGCTGCAGGAGCTTTGGCAGGTTGCTCATCTTCAGAGTCCGACTCTTCGCTGCTGGAACTGCTGTCCTTCTTCCTCATGCTGTTACCCGCTGCAGCAGCAGGAGCAGCCTTAACAGCAGTCTGCATACGTAAAATTTAATTTTAGAAACTGAGTGGAGTTGGAAATCCTGCAAAAATGTTGAAAGTTTTGATTCCCACCTTTGCAGGAGCCTTCTTCTCCTCCTCAGAGTCACTTGAGTCCTCACTGCTGGAGCTGTCTGCGCTGGGCCTGGCCTTCTTGGATGATGGTCCATTAACTGATGCTGGAGCTGCTTTCCGTTTCCTGGCCTCAGGAGACCTTATCGAAGAAAATTATAGCCATTATTCCTAACAAATTAGATTATTCACCAGGAAATCTTGAATTTACACAATCTCCTGCTTCTGGAAGCTGAAACATTAGAAAAGGCAAAACAGTCAGATTTTCAACACAATAATAAAATCAGTAAGAAATTTTAATTTTAAATGATTCACTCCATTTGTAATATATATAGCTTCCACATTAGTCATTTTTGCATTGTTAAATATTTTAAAATGATCATAATGGTTCAATTATTCAACAATTCATTGTATACATGAACAATAACGCTGCACCCTGTGGTGCTCCAACTCCATCTCATTTCACTCAATACCACCAAACATAACCATTGGAGTACGCTCAAACAGAACGTCTTAGTGAGTTATATCCTCAGATCCACAAGTCTATACAGCAAGATACAGATAAATTACAAGAGATTTTCAATTCAGTACTTCAAAACATTACATGGTCATATATTGAAAGTGTTTTTTTCTGCTAATTTTGAAACTCAGTGCTAAATCATCGGGTTTCATTGGCGATGATTTAGCGCCAATGAAACCACAAAAATTCAGAAATAGAATAGTAATAGTTGAGGCTTGTGGCTCTTGAAACTCTTGCTCCAAAGACTACAGTTCTCCATGCCATACTTTTTTCCCTTCCACTACACTTTTCATTAATTTGACAAGGGAGACAGACATGGGGTCAATGATAACCTGTAGGAAGACTGTCATGTCATAATATGGCCATAACATACAATTAATGCATTAAAATGTATTTACTTGGACATAAATTTAAGCTTATAGAGATCATATTTTGGGGATTTTTTATTACAAAAGTTATCAAAATCAAACAAAAGTGCTTTATTTGTGCCAGATATTTTAACTGGATTTTTATTTATTGTCACATATGTACATTGAAGTATGTAACTGAAAAACAATAGCATTTTATTCAAGCATTCTTGATAATGAATAAATCTGAAAATGAAGGGCGCACCAGCAATTTTCTACCATATTTAACAAATAGAGTGCAGTAATGATATTGCCAGTATCATCTAAGATTACTTTTCTCAGTAGAGAAAATACTGATGAAAAAGAGTGTAAAAATGAAAGGCAACTCACTTCACCCAGAAGTTGTAGATGTTGACCAGACTTTCTTCATTTTGATCTTGTGGAATCTGGAAGAAACAAGAAAATGTAACATGATCTTTAATTTCAAAGAACTGTCTCAATCACAACTACACATATCGACTCGTTTCTTTTTCATACTTTCACAAATACGTAAAATTAATGCATTTTCTCTAAAACAGGTGGCAACAACACAGCTGCACGTGTTGTTAATTTCACCGGGCCTCCCACGTCACTTGTGCGTTCAGTTACGTTATAAACCCTATCCCTGCAAAACAACAGACGACTCAACGTGAGATACTTACAACTTTAGTCTGCTTGAGGAACTGCTGAGCCGCCTTGGTGAACTTGTTCTCTAGCAGGAACGAATAAACGCATTTATAGAGATCACTCGGGACAGAGTTTGGCTCCGCCATCTTTACCACGCTCTTAGGACAGGGAGGAAGTGATCGAAGCGCGCAGGCACCTCATGATGACGTAAACAGACGCCTCTCTGAAGCGATGGCTGCCTCCGTTCGAAAAAAAAAAGAAAAAAAAGCTTAGCATTTTCAGAAAACTGGTAACAGTTCATGCTGACAGTGTGGTAATAAAATAAATCACATAGTGTTTCACATTTAATACAATATGTAAGATGCCTTTAATTATTTTTTCTATTTGAAGTATCTCTTAAAAAGTTTTTTTTTTTTCTATTTCCGGCAGAGTGAGACCTCTACCGCTAGTTTATTCTCCGAACTTCAAAGAATGTCACATATTTTTATTTTTTATCCGAATAGGTACATATTTTTACTAAAGGATTTTACTTAGATATACATTTTTTATTAGTTTGATATAATATTTCAAATTCCATTTTTATTTTTACAATTAGTTGTACTCCTTGGAGGTTATGCGCATGCGTGTTTCTGAAGTCCTTCCGAGTACCTCGTGTCATAACATGGTCGCCTTCACTGGAATGACACCTACTTGTTGTTAACCAAATTGAAACCGTGAAAAGAGAACCACTTCACTGCAGCCATGCCTCGCTACGAGCTGGCTCTGATCCTGAAGGTGATGCAGCGACCGGAGACGGCGGCTGCCGTCCGGCGCACGGTGGAGACCCTGATGGAGCGCGGCGCGGTGGTGAGAGACCTGGAGAGCCTAGGAGAGAGGCTGCTGCCTTACAAGATGACAAAACACAATCAGAGGCACAGCAGAGGGACTTACTTTCTGGTGGACTTTTATTCTTCTCCGAGCATCCTCGACAACTTGCTTAACCACCTGCAACGTGACGTGGACGTGGTGAGACCCATGGTGATGAAGAAGGAAGAGCAGGAGCCCAAAAGCAGCTGCTGTGGCCCCTCACAATAACATCATTCACTTTTTTTTTATCTCTCCAATAACGCAGGTGATGAATTGCACATAGCAACAAACAATAATTAATTTGAGTTGTGTAGATGTTAACTATTAAAGAAAAGTGGAAAGTCTCAATTTAGCTCTTGTATTTATCTAGGGGACATGGGGATTTTTTTTTCTTTTGCGTCCCCTCGCAATATTGTACTGATCAGCTATGCGGCATAATTGAATACTGTAAGCCTTCCTTACGGTGGGCGCCGTACTTTCTGCTTTAAAAGAAGTTTATATCATAGATTTTTGGTGCCTAAAGGAAAAGATATAAAACTTCAGATATTTCACAAAGAGATACTAACATTCACGAAAAAAACCTCAGATAACCTTCTATTAAAGCAGAAAGTATGGCAGAACCCGTAAGAAAGGCTTACAGTATTCAATTATGCCGCATAACTGATCAGTACAGTATTGCGATGGGACGCAAAAGAAAAAACAAACCCATGTCCCCTAGGGGGCTCCGTATGCATTAGAGGTGTGGGGATTGATAAAAAATAATAATAAAAAAATTATATGAAACAAAATTATATAATTTTTTATCAAGACACAATGAGTTGTATTTTCTCAACACTACCTCAAAACATTGTTTAGATTTTCTCTCAGATTATATATTTTTGCACTTTTATCTATTTAGGAAAAGATGCACACAATTTTCTTTTCACTTTTCTATTTTTTTCTGTTCTGAAAGTCTTTTTTAGACATTTGTAAACTTTGTTTTAACAAAATAATTGAAAGGAAAAACCACAAAAATACATAAAGATCAGAAGTTTGATGATATATAAAACCTAGATAATAAATAGAATCAAGTGAGTGGTAAGGACCAGAACTACCACTCTGGTAAGGACCGGAGTGGTAGTTCCGCAAGTAGCTTTACCTTAGTTTTTTCTGCAAGTAAAAAACTTGCAGAAAAAACTTGGTCCTTAGAAAAAATAATCTGAGTCTGTCAAAGCTGGAAAACCAAAACTCCTCCAGACTATCTGATGGTGCATCTCATGTACAGGCGGACATGCAGGCTATTTCAGGAGATCCGTAACCGTAGAAACCGTAAACTATGTGCTTGATTGATGATAAATGGCACACATAAGGCTGAATTAAGATACAGTATTTATGTCTAAAAGATTTTTCTTTGAAATTATGTAAAGCATTTTGTAAACATGGCACACATTAAAATCTTTTTTTATATATTCCAGGTTTAGAAACATAATTAAAAGGCATTTAACTGTTTAATCTGGGATCAGTTCATGCAAGTTAAAAAAAACAAAAAAAGCCCAATTAGGCCATGAACAATGTGAAAAGCTCAGCCAGAGGGATTAATTGTGTCAAGCTCTGTTTCATGGTTTACAAGATTTTTTCTTCTAAAGCTGATCAAAATATAAACATGTACAAGGCTATCAGTCTTTCTAAATGTGATTTCTGCTTGCAGATGTTTTGAAAAGTCAGAGTGTCAGAGTGAAGTCAGAGTGAAACTGACTTGCATTTGGTTCAATATAAATACGGCAGCCTTGAAGATTATGCTCAAGCTTTATTCGCCTTCTGCCTTCAGCCTAACTTTATGGAGACATTCTTCAAATATAAGAAAGACAATGAACAAACATATATTTTCAGATCAAACATGCTTAAGTGAATTATGTTTAACTGAGATTGTCAGTCATTAATATGTATTGATGCAGTTTTACCTAGTTTATAAAAAGCAAATTTTTTTGTTTGAAAAACACATGGAGACAAGATGGACTATTTTATTCAACATTTCCTGTTTCGTCTGACTTTTATGCCTCACTAAGCAGAGACGATCTCAGCTCTAACAGATTTAGAAATATGATGGCGAAATGTGAGAAAACCAAATGTCTCCTTTTGAAACAGGAAGATGTTTTCTTCTTAATTAAGCCACAGTGGAGCACATGTTGCTGTTCTTGTTTTAGATGCCGCATCCCTTCATCATATTCTTTGCAGAGTTTTAATTTAGATGTACTTAGCATCCTATGTATGTTGTTGAGAATAAGAAGATTTTGTGCTACACGATAAATAAACATGTTGCTCACTTTCAATCACTTGTAGAAACGGGTTTATACAGAAATTTTTACATGTTTCTTTACCTGTTGTTACTTTATCCTGTGCTGATTATTATTCTTTAACTACATGTAATGTTTGTTTCACAGGCTTCTCTGCTCATGAGGATGGAGCATCATGCTGCTGACCTGCTCATAGCTGTTGGATGTGATATTACTGTATATGTAATGAAATAAATTACTATTTCCTTTTTTCTGATTGAAGTTTATTGCAGACAGTGTGGGCCATGTGATCTTGAGCCATGTGATGGCAGTTCCTGTTCATGTTTTCACTCGCTCACTGACTTGACTCTCTGTGGGTAGTTCTTTTTTGTAAGTGTATGACTCTGCTAGTAGACATCCATACCAGATGACAGTTGTTCAAGAAATTATTTTCATTTCCTCAAGAAAACTGGTCTTGCTATTTATGAACCACGCTTTGCTTGGGGTTTTCCAAGAAAGTTGCCAGGCAGTTGTTGTGACGCTAGATGAAAGCCACACCTTAAAAAGTATAACTATGACAGTTATGCTTTTTAACATAACTGTTAAAAAGTTAACAGATGTAACAACCGTTAACTTTTTAATAGTTACAAAGTTAAAAAGTTTTAACTTTTTAACAAGATATAAATCACTACTGTCCTTCCATCAGATATGATGCATATCTACATATCTTGTAGATGTCTACAAGGCTTATCTTGTAGATGTACTTACAAGATATGCCTTTGTTTTTTTACTGTTGAAATTAGGTTTTTTATTTGGACCTCAATAGAATAAAAAAATATATCTTTAAAAAAATTGGTAAAGGGATTTCTCAAGTGCGTTTCTTATGACATTTACAGCAAGTATTCTTTCCATAGTGAGTAAAACATTGATCAATTGTGACGTCTAAAGACGTATTATAGAAGGTTACAAGAAATTCCCAACATTTTATTTAACAAGTTATTCCTGATGTAAAAGCTACATAAAGAAATGAGGACCAATGAATGAAAAGACACAACACAAGATGAAAAAAATACAAATTCCAATAAATTATACATTAATGGTATTGTAGTGTTATTAATTTTGAAACTGTGGTCTTTATTATTCATTTAAAATATGCATAGGAGCAAGTGTAAAGACTTTAGAGCAGGAGTGATGTGCTCTGTCTTTCTGGATTTAGTCAGAACACCAGCAGCAATGTTCTGGATCAGCTGTAGCTGTAGCTGTCTAATTTTTTAGGCAGACCTGTAAAGACGCTGTTGCAGTAATTAATGCAACTAAAGATAAATGCATGGATGAGATTCTCAAGATCTCACTCAGACATTAGTCCTCTTATCTAGGAAATGTTCTTCAGGTGACAGAAGGCCGACTTTGTAACTGTCTTTATGTGACTCTGAAGGTTCAGGGTTTTTAATTGTAATAACTGAAGCTGCGCATTGACTCTATCATCCCTTTCTAGGTCCAAAGATAACTTGAGTTTGTTTGTATTCAACTGAAGACAGTTTTGGCACATCCACACATTTATCTGGTCTAAGCATCTGTTCAGTGACTTGATGGGTTCTGAGTCACCTGGTGACATCATAAAGTAGAACTGAGTATCATGTTTGGCTGTGACATATGTAATGCACCAATTCAGTGACTGGTTATTGCCTGTGACGTAAATAGCCATCCCCCACTCTTAAGTGCTAAGCTAAACAAGATGACTGTTAATATGAATTCCGGAGAAATCCAAATTAATGGAAGAAAGCCGAGACAGAGCTATAAACCAGATTTGAATCAAGCAGAGTAGCACAGGAAGGCAATAGACAGGTTAGCCCTAACTTTAAGTTGCTATCGAATTGCTGCTGTCCAGTATCATTTTTAGTTCATGTTTTTATGTGTTCTTTATCTAATTTTAATTTTTGATATTCGTCAGATAGATCTTATTTTGTTTCATCAATTGCTGTGTAAAAGTTTGTATAAATGTGCTGGCTGTCCCAACTAATTTTTCAAATGAATTTCCTTTTCGCAACATAATAAGGTGAGTTGATTGCTTGATTGATTGTCAATTATATGACCCCAGAGACGTTGTTGAGAAGGGTGTGGAGAATTGGCTTATTTAGCCAGGATCTTTTGACCATTTCAAAATAGATACATGAAAATAAGTCAGTAAACTAACAAACAGGGATTTTGTTTGCAAATTAAGCATCTAATGAGTATGCAGATAGATGTATACTGTTAAACATAGAGACTTAGACTTATTTCACTGTATTTTATATAAACTACTATCCTGCTTATAGTATGACCCAGGAATCCCCAAGTCCAGTCCACAAGGTCTACCATCCAGCAACTTTTAGATGCATGTCTGCTCCAATAATGAGGGAATGTCTGAATTCCCGAACCAGCATTCATTTCGCTCTTCAATAGGTTGGTAATGAGCAGTTTATTTGATCCAGGTGTGTTTGAGCAGAAATGCATCTAAAAGTTGCAGGATGGTAGCCATTGAGGACTGGACTGGGGGACCCCAAGATGCACATGTTAAGGTGGCTATTCCATAGTGGGGAGATTTTATTATGTTTACTGTATTAATTTAACTTTTTATCCAGTTGAAACAAGTTGATTTCTAGTATCCATCCATTTTCTATATATATGTTATAGCATAACAGAATCTATGGGGATAGGGTCATTTAAAGAGATCAATTAAGTGTCATGTTTGTGGACTTTAAAAGAAGCCGGAGCACCCGGAGAGAATCAACAGACAAGACAAAGACGAGATGAGAAGGCAAGACAAGACAAGAGATGAAGAGAGATGAGATTAAATTGTGTAATTGGGGGAAGTTTTAGAGCAGTGGTCTCAAACTCTTGGAAGGACGGTCTACTGAAACCTTTAGAAGTCTCTCTCCTTCAGTACACCTAACTCCTATATTAGTGTATCAGCAGAGTTCTGTAGCGCTCGACTGCATGCTAGTGAGGCAGTTTTGCCATTTAATTCAAGTGTGTAGGGAAAGGGGCACATCTAAAAGCTTACAGGACTCTGGCTCTTGAGGACTGCAGATTGAGACCACTGCTTTAGATACTTTAATCAATTGCAGGGATAGTTGGAAGTTATAGGTGGCAGAAAACCATCTTTTGGCATTTGGCCATGCCTTACTATACGTGCATGTTGCAGTTTGATGACATTTTCTGGATCTGGCTCAAAACTGGGACTAGTGTCAAGACTGGTATCAGTGACAAGACTGGGACAAGTGTCATAACTGGGACAAATGTTTAAAACCCTGCAAGAATCACCAACTTTGGGAGGTGGCTTGGGTTTCCTAAATTTGCTTTGGATGTATTGTACATCCAACCCCCTGTCTTCAGCCTTCTGCAGTTCAGTCTTCATGTATTTCTTAATTGGGTCTGAAACAGTAGTGAAACTGTGATGAAGACTCCGCTGTTCTTCCATGTCCGTTTTTTTCTTATATATCTCTTTGGCACGCTTCTCTGCTGCCATTCGAAGGTTGAATTTGGAACAGTCGATGATGTTTTGTCGTTTTTGTTGGTTCTTCTTTTCTTCTTCAGCTGCATACACCTTGTCAGCCTCCCTCATTTCAAAAAGCCTTTTTCTGTTCTTCTCCTTGTCGGTTTGTTTCCCTTCTAGTTTCTCTCTCGCTAAGTAAGTATTTGTTTCCAAAAGAGATTTTTCCCTTGCAGCCTTTCTCTCCTGTTCTTCCTCCTCTCGCTGTTTTTCTTTCATCCTCATTTGTTCCCCAACTTTCCACATTCTATGCTCTCTTGAAGCTAACCTGGAAGCTTCCTCATTTTTTATCTCTGCCAGCTTGTCATACACATTTTGTATCTTCATCTGAGTCTCCCTCAATCTGTCTGCCTTATATTTTTCTGGATTTCTAGAGGTTGAGAGAAAATCAAAAGTCACTAGTCCATCCTTGCGAGATATTGCCAGCTGCTCCATTTTAGAGAGTTTGGGCCTTATAACATTTTGCTGAAGGCAAATCCTTTCCCTTTCCCTCCATTTCTCTCTGTCCTCATTTTCCTTTTTGTTTAGGTATGCATCTCGGAGCATAATCTGCCTTGTCTCCTCTTGTCCAAGTAGTCGATTTTGTTCTGCAATTTGTTTATTTTCGCGCATTCGGCCAACATAGTTGTCGGCATGAGCCCGTGTGGTCTGTTTCCGTTTAATAGCTTCATTTTGAATGCGTTCATCTGCAGTGTTGTTCCAAGAATTGATCTCCCCACTCTCTTTTGCAAGTTTTTGTGCAACTGTCCTCTTATCTCGCTGATATGCTGCCAACACTTTGTTGTATTCTTTTATCCCTTGCTTATTGAGTTCTCTGTTAAAATTCTCCACACCCTTGTCTCGTTGCATCATTTTGTATTTGCTCTCTTCAATGAGGGCACGTTTTTCTTTCTCTACAAACATCCTTTCTTCTTCAGCAATCCGGTCAAATCCTTGCTCTTTTGCTAGTTTCTCTGCTTCTTTCTTTGCTACATGTTTAGTGCGTTTTGCCTCCAAAATCTCAAATTTTGGTTGCAAGCGATCAAAATTCTTTTGGCAATTTTCACCAACAAGATCATGTGCTCTTGACATTTGCTGAATTGAATACCAGCAGTATGATGGTAGGATGACTGTATTTCTCTTCATTTTTTAGTGAAAGTATTTCACAATAACCAGAATCCCAAGGTTCCTTAAACAAAAAGCAGGTCTAAGTTAAATCCAGAAATGTCTAATTCCTATCGATCCAAGAAACTCAGCTCACAGACTGGTTCCAATTCAGTGTGTGCACTTCATCGTGATCCAAAGTGCAGTGAAATTCAGTTCATTGAAGTGACTCAGAACTGGCATCACGGAAGTAGACTTTGTGACATCACTATGATATGACATCATCAGACTGTCATCTGTTCAATGACATTACAAACTTGCATTCTCCAGGCAGGAACAGTTTCAGAATTAAACGTATGGTTCTTTATTAATTCAAATTCCAAATTCTAATGCCACTGAAAGTACAAAGACACTTGAAAGTGCTGCAACCCTGAGTAGCACAATTCCAGAAATAAATATTAAATACCTCAAAGGAAATTTTAGGAATACCAGATTATAATGACTGAGTGTTCAGTGATTTTGTATTTTTATGTGTTTTTGATGTAATGCTCTTTGAACTGCCATGTTGCTGAAATGTGCTGTACAAAGGGTTAGGGTTACTAACCCTAAACAATGGGCATTTTAAGAGTGCATTTTGTGGTGACAAAAAGTTAAACAATATATATAAAAAATTAAAATAAAAGATTTTTGAAAAATAGAGAGAGACAAAGGGAGAGAGAGAGAGATTAAAAGAGAAAGACAGAGAGAGAGATTCTTCACGACTTGCATGGTGAATGCAAGAATTCAGTTACAATTTTTTGATTGTACAGTTTACTGTACAATGACAATAAAGCAAATATAATTCTAAATGGTGAGGAGTCAAACTTAGCAATAAAATAAGCTCACCCAAGGCAAGTAAAAAACATCCCTCTGCCCCCCTTGGCCAAAAAATAACAAAACATCATCATCTTTGGAAAAGTAGAAGGGGTGTAGGATGGCTTATTGTCGGTAGACTGTAGTTTTGACTAATATATAAAAAAACACAATCTGCCACACAACCTGCTGCCAAGACATGCTGCAGGTCATGGCAGCCGTGACCTGCCACAGCTTAGTAACGGCAGTTTCTAACTTCTGTGATGTATGCCACCGGCTTTTGAGGCATACATCACAGCTGTGCCAGCAAATGGTGCTACAGCTGGCATTGGCAGGTCAACCAACAGACGTGGCAGTCTGTGGCAGATCGACTGGCAGCCTGTGGCAGGTCGTGGCAGATAGTGGCATTTTGTGGCAGCTGTTACTGTTTTTTATATGTATATATTTTATACAGTGCCTCTATAGCTGCCACTGCCACGACTGAGCCTGCAGTCTTTCACCTGTTTAGAGTTGCCTCTGATCCATAACTGGAACATTTATAAATATATTTGATCTATATTTTCTTGAAATAGCATTTGACAAATGATGTTTATTGCTTGTTTCATCGTTGGTTACAGTGTTATGTTTTTATGGGGTAAAGGACTGTGAACTGCTATGCTAATAAACTTTATCTACATTTTTTATAATTTAAATTTCATAATAAAAAATTTAATATTTGATTTATTTAATATTTTTTGGCACTTGGGGGATTTTAAAATTAACAATAAACTGACAGGAAACAGAAGGGAGAGAGAGGGTGAAGACATGGTGCAAATGGCTTTAGACTGAGATTTAAAGCATGTTATAACTGGGGTATGTAACTCTTATAAATACATTTCAAAAAAGTTTTTTATATACTTGTTGAAACTGCCACTATAGCCTACTGACTATAAATCATTTTACGCCCCTCTTGCTTCTTCCAAAGATCATGGTGTTTGTTTGTGGTCAGTGCAGGACATCTATTTCTATGGCACATTTTAGCAATAATGCAGTTCAAAGTGCTTTACATAAAAAACTAAACAAAAGACAAAAATACAAAGTCATTGAACAAGTAGTCATTGTAATTAAAACAACAATTTTAGTCATTGTCATTTCTAAAATTTCCTATGAGGTATTTCATATTTATTTCAAAAATTATGCTGCTCAGGGTTGCAACACGATGGAGTATCTCTGTACTTTAGTGACATTAGAAATTTTAATTCGATTTAATAAAGAATAATGCTTTTAATTCTGAAAATGTTCCTGGATGCGGAATGCAAGTTTATAATGTCATTGAACAGATAACAGTCTGATTATGTCATACGTCATTGTGATGTCACAAAGTCTACTTCCGTGATGCCAGTTCTGAGTCACTTCAATGAACTGAATTTCACTGCACTTCATTCTACTTTGGATCGCGTTGAAGTGTACACACTGAATTGGAGCCAGTCTGTGAGCTGAGTTTCTTGGAGCGATAGGAATTGGATTTAACTTAGACCTGCTTTTTGTTTAAAGAACCTTGGGATTCTGGTTATTGTGAAATACATTCACTAAAAAATGAAGAGAAATACAGTCATCCTACCATCATACTGCTGGTATACAATTCAGCAGATGTCAAGAGCACATGATCTTGTTGGTGAAAATTGCCAAAAGAATTTTGATCGCTTGCGACCAAAATTTGAGATTTTGGAGGCAAAACGCACTAAACATGTAGCAAAGAAAGAAGCAGAGAAACTAGCAAAAGAGCAAGGATTTGACCGGATTGCTGAAGAAGAAAGGATGTTTGTAGAGAAAGAAAAACGTGCCCTCATTGAAGAGAGCAAATACAAAATGATGCAACGAGACAAGGGTGTGGAGAATTTTAACAGAGAACTCAGTAAGCAAGGGATAAAAGAATACAACAAAGTGTTGGCAGCATATCAGCGAGATAAGAGGACAGTTGCACAAAAACTTGCAAAAGAGAGTGGGGAGATCAATTCTTGGAACAACACTGCAGATGAACGCATTAAAAATGAAGCTATTAAACGGAAACAGACCACACGGGCTCATGCCGACGACTATGTTGGCCGAATGCGCGAAAATAAACAAATTGCAGAACAAAATCGACTACTTGGACAAGAGGAGACAAGGCAAGTTATGCTCCGAGATGCATACCTAAACAAAAAGGAAAATGAGGACAGAGAGAAATGGAGGGAAAGGGAAAGGAATTGCCTTCAGCAAAATCCTAAAAAGCAAATATGCTCTAAAATGGAGCAGGTGGAAAAATCTCGCAAGGAAGACCCAGTGAATTGGGGGGATTTTCTCTCAACCTCTAGAAATACAGAAAAACATAAGGCTGACAGATTAAAAGACACTCAGACGAAGATACAAAACGTGTATAACAAGCTAGTAGAGATAAAAAAAGAGGAAGCTTCCAGATTAGCTTCAAGAGAGAATAGTATCAGCAAACTCGAAATACAAAGGATGATAAAAGAAAAACAGCGAGCGGAGGACGAACAGGAGAGAAAGGCTGCAAGGGAAAAATCTCTTTTGGAAACAAATACTTACTTAGCGAGAGAGAAGCTAGAAGGGAAACAAACCGACAAGGAGAAGAACAGAAAAAGGCTTTTTGAAATGAGGGAGGCTGACAAGGTGTATGCGGCTGAAGAAGAAAAGAAGAACCAACAAAAACGACAAAACATCATCGACTGTTCCAAATTCAACCTTCGAATGGCAGCAGAGAAGCGTGCCAAAGAGAGATATAAGAAAAAAACGGACATGGAAGAACAGCGGAGTCTTCATCACAGTTTCACTACTGCTTCAGACCCCATTAAGGAATACATGAAGACTGAACTGCAGAAGGCTGAAGACAGGGGGTTGGATGTACAATACATCCAAAGCAAATTTAGGAAACCCAAGCCACCTCCCAAAGTTGGTGATTCTTGCAGGGTTTTAAACATTTGTCCCAGTTATGACACTTGTCCCAGTCTTGTCGCTGGTACCAGTGTTGACACTAGTCCCAGTTTTGAGCCAGACCCGTCAAATGTCATCAAACTGCAACATGCACGTATAGTAAGGCATGGCCAAATGCCAAAAGATGGTTCTCTGCCACCTTTAACTTCCAACACTCCCTGCAATTGATTAAAGTATCTAAAGCAGTGGTCTCAATCTGCAGTCCTCAAGGGCCAGAGTCCTGTAAGCTTTTAGATGTGCCCCTTTCCCTACACACTTGAATTAAATGGCAAAACTGCCTCACTAGCATGCAGTCGAGCGCTACAGAACTCTGCTGATACACTAATATAGGAGTTAGGTGTACTGAAGGAGAGAGACTTCTAAAGGTTTCAGTAGACCGTCCTTCCAAGAGTTTGAGACCACTGCTCTAAAACTTCCCCCAATTGTGCAATTTTATCTCATGTCTTCATCTCTTGTCTTGTCTTGTCTTCTCATCTCATCTTTGTCTTGTCTGTTGGTTCTCTCCAGGTGCTCCGGCTTCTCCTAAAGTTCACAAACATAACACTTGATTTCTTTAAATGACCTTATTCCCATAGCTTCTTTTGTGCTGTGAAATATGTATAGAAAATGGGTGGATAATAGAAATTGACTTGTATACAACTGGATAAAAAGTTAAATTAATACAGTAAAAATAACAAAATCTCCCAACTATGGAATAACAACATGTGTGCATCTAGGGGTCCCCAAGTCCAGTCCTCAAGGGTTACCATCTGGCAACGTTTAGATGCATTTCTGCTCAAACACACCTGGATCAAATAAACTGCTCGTTCCCAACCTAAACCAACGACCAAAACCCAGTGATTCTTGCAGGGTTTTAAACATTTGTCCTAGTTATGACACTTGTCATAACTGGCTGGTACCAGTCTTAAAACTAGTCCCAGTTTTGAGCCAGACCCGGCAAATGTCATCAAAGTGTAAAATGCAAAAATTATCAGGCATGTCAAAGCATCAAAAAATACACCTGATTTTCAGCCACCTGGGACTCAGACACCAGAGAGAAGTCATCCCTTCAATTCACAAAAGTATGTGAAACAGAGGGCAAGTGTTGCATCATGTCATGTCGTGTTGTGTTTGGGTCTGGTCTGGTCAGGCCGGTTCTGGTCTGGGTCTGGCTCTGGTAAGGGTCCGGTTTGGTCTGGTCAGCTCTGGTATGGCTCTGTTTGGGTCGGATCTGGTCAGATCTGGGTCTGGTTTGGGCATTGGTCTTGGTCTGGTCGGGTTATATGAAAAATACACACACACATATATATATATAAAATTCCCTTCTCACCCACCGCGGGTGGTTCTTATCCTCTGAGCTCGGGTCCTCTACCAGAGGCCTGGGAGCTTGAGGGTTCTACGCAGTATCTTGGCTGTGCCTTGGACTGCACATTTCTTTTTTTTTTTTTTTTTTTTTCTCCGAAGAGTTTTTAGCGGTGCTATTAGCTCGCATTTTTTGACAGTAGACTGACAGGAAGGAGGACGAGGAGAGGGGGGAAGACATGCGGCAAAGGTCACTGGGCCCGGGAGTCGAAACCGCGATGTCCACGTCGAGGACTGAGGCCTCCGAACGTGGGGCGTGCTAACCCCGTGCGCCCCAGACTGCACATTTCTGGACTGAGATGTCTGATGTTGTTCCTGGGATCTGTTGTAGCCACTGCTCCAGTTTGGGGGTGACTGCCCCAAGGGCCCTGATGACCACAGGCACCACTGTGGTCTTCACCTTCCAGGCCCTCTCCAGTTCCTCCCTGAGGCCCTGGTATTTCTCCAGTTTCTTGTGCTCCTTTTTCCTGATGTTGCAGTTACTTGGTATTGCTACATCCACCACAACGGCTTTCCTCTGTTGTTTATCCACTACGACAATGTCCGGTTGGTTCGCCCTTACCATTTTGTCTGTCTGGATCTGAAAGTCCCACAGGATCTTAGCTCGGACATGCTCCACCACCTTTGGGGGTGTTCCCCACTTTGATCTCGGGGATTTCAGTCCATATTCTGCACAGATGTTTCTGTACACTATGCCTGCCACTTGGTTATGTCGTTCCATGTACGCTTTCCTTGCCAGCATCTTGCACCCTGCTGTTATGTGCTGGACTGTCTCAGGGGCCTCCTTGCACAACCTACACCTTGGGTCTTGTCTGCTGTGGTAGATCTGGGCCTCTATTGCTCTGGTGTTTAGGTCCTGTTCCTGGGCGGCCAGGATGAGGGCCTCTGTGATGTCCTTGAGTCCAGCTTTTTCCAGCCATTGGTAGGACTTTCTGATATCAGCCACTTCGGTTATTTGCTGGTGGTACATCCCATGTAGGGGTTTGTCCTCCCATGATGGTACCTCCAGCACCTCAACTTCTGTTCCCCGTTGTCTGAGACATTCACTGAGCACATTGTCTGTTGAGGCTTTGTCCCTGATGTATCTATGGATCTTGGATGTTTCGTCCTGGACAGTGGTTCTCACACTCACTAGTCCTCTGCCTCCTTCCTTGCGGCTTGTGTACAGTCTCAGGGTGCTGGATTTGTGGTGGAACACTCCATGCATTGTTAGTAGTTTTTGAGTCTTAACATTCGTGGCCTTTATCTCCTCCTTTGGCCAGCTAATTATTCCTGCAGGGTATCTGATTACTGGCAAGGGATAGCTGTTTATCGCACGGCTCTTGTTCTTGCCATTGAGCTGACTTCTCAGGACTTGCCTTATTTGTTGGAGGTATTTGGCATTGAGAACGATCCCTAACAACACCATATATATATATATATATATATATATATATATATATATATATATATATATATATATATAAAATCGATCAAACCTGAAGAGAGAAAGAAAGTGCTACCAACTGTGCCACTGTGCAGCCCCAGACTAAACAGTTAATGGTGATATTTTTTTTTTTACTTAATGGGCCTCTGTTTTGTCATGCATTAAGCTATTATGGTGTTCAAAGAAAAAGTGGGGCTGCACAGTGGAGCAGTTGGTTGCACTATTGCCTTGCAGCAAGAAGGTCCTGGATTCGATTCCTTGCCTGGGGTCTTTCTGCAGAGTTTGCATGTTCTCCCTCTACATGCGTGGGTACTCTCCGAGTACTCCCACAGTCCAAAAACATGACTGTCAGGTAAATTCTCCCTAGGTGTGAGTGTGTGTGTGCATAGTTGTTTGTCCTATCTGTCTCTGTGTTGCCCTGCGACAGACTTGTGTCCTGTCCAGGGTGTACCCCGCCTCTCGCCTGGAACGTTACCTGGAGATAGGCCTGACCCCACTAGGGACAAGGTGTAAAGAAAATGGATGGGTAGAAGAAAAAGCAGGAAACTGCAAACCATGAGCGGAAACAGGTTGGGCAATCCTGGTGCAGAATGAAATCGCTGAATCACCTCCTAAGTGCAGTCAAGTTCTCCAGAGTCCTACTAATGACCTCATTATCTGACACAGGTGTGTTGAAGTCGAGACATATGTCAAAGTTGCAGGAGATCGGCCCTGGAGGCCAGGAGTTACCCACCCCTGAGTCAGACACTGACTAAATAATTCGACTCATATGTCTCAATAAAGGTGTCAAAACCGTATTTCAATTCACCTGCAAAATAAGACCTTACAGTTAAGATTATTATGTTAAGAAACATAATAACGTTACGAGTATTTTTAAAAGTTGCCTATTCAGTCCGTTTTTTTTGCATGCCCTGTCACATCCATATGTGACAGGGCATACAATTCTCACCAGATATGCGTTTCTCTGCATAACATCTGTAAGCCTGAGCTAGCTTATGGCATCCTGTGGCTGTGAAGTGCCTCTTCAGCTGCCACTGGCACGATTTGCGCTCAGTCCTTCTGTTTTGCAGTTTTCTGGAAGTTTCTGTTTCTCTAGATTAGTATAACTCAATAAGGCATTCAACATAAAATAAAACCTCATCAATTAAAGAGCTGTGCAATAACAGACATTTTTAGATTCCAAAAGGTTGGCAGAGAGTTGATCTTTGACGTCGTGCTCATCAGTTGCTGACTGAGGGTCACATGCCTGAGTCAGCTGACTGTGAGCCATCATAAAACATTGAGCTCAGCTCCAGTTATGCAGTTTCCTCCTTTAACCACCGACAAACACAAATCGACTGGAAACAGCGCAGTCATGCTACTACTAACTCTGCTCTTCGTATCCTCAGGTAAAATCAACGTACAAGGCTCTATTTGGACATTGTATTTGGACTATTTTATCACTGAATTCTGGCTCTTCTGGGGTTACAATAATGGCTCTTATTTTGTAGCTGAGTGAGTTTGATGATTGGGACGCGGAAGCGTTTCATGTGTTGTTAGCTTTGGTAAACAAGTTAACTTAGAGGGCAAACACCCTGAATATCAGGGTTGTTTTAATTGTTAAAACAAACGAGCTTCAACTGTTAAACTTTCTTTTTTTAAGCTATAAAATAAATAGTATTTACTTATAAGTGAAATCCCTTTTGAGGTTTACATTTTGTCCGCTCGCTGGCCTTTCAATTTCACAGCTAATGTTAGCCTGCTAGCTAAGCTAACGGGTTTAAGCTGTTTGGAGTTTTTTTTTTTGTTTGTTTGTTTGTTTTCCTGTGACCTTGCTTTGACTAGAAATGGTTTAACCTTCAGTTTAGACTCTGTTTTTTATTCGTATAGTTTGTAAACGCCAGCAATTTACAGTTCGTCATTTCACTAACATTTCTGTATTTTTGAACACTTTCAGATATATATATATTTTTTTTCCGGTTGCTTTTGTTTATTTTTAATTAATTTGTTTTAAGCTGCTGATGACATTTTCGTCAGCCGATAACTTTATGACCCTTTATCAATGACCAGGTAGAAATGGGTCACTGCAACAAATCATTTCTGATAGTAACTTTGAAACAAGCCTGTTTTACTGCTATATTATAGGTCTTACGGACCTGAAGTGAATAAAATGTATTTGTATCTTGTCGGTGCTGAAGATTACATAAAGACTACACGCATTTTTAAATGCTTTTTCAGGCTTGTGTATTTAGTGCTTATCTTTAGTTTAACTTGTGATTAAAAAATCTAAAACGCCTATGCTCCTCATTCATTCTTGTCTTCCAGGACATTCCTTGATTTTTAGCGTCACTTTAACATGTATTTTCTTGATGAGTTGCATACTTTTTATTTTAGTTGCATTGAGCCAGGCTATTTGTTAAAGTTAGAACAATTTATTTATTTTTTGAGCATTTTTTTGCACAAGTGCCATAAACCTATAAAAGTAGTTTCTGTACCCTCAAGCTTATAAAAATGTTATGGCAATCCTAAAGCATGTGCTGAAAGCTGGCCTCATTGAAAGGGTTAGTTTGCCTGGGAACAGCTTATTTTGTCTGACTGCTCATGTGACTAAAGTAGGATGGGAGGGGCCCTGCCCTCTCTGTGAAGTATGATCAGAGATTTCTGTTGGAGCAGGTTTGAGTGTTGCACCCTTAGTCATTATCAGACAAAACCACATTTTATCCTGTGGTATTGCGATGAGTTATCATGAGCTAGTTCATTTTTATTAAAAAGAATAATTGGTCATGTCCAAATCTAGTTCCGAAGTGTTGAAGTAGGTTGCGACTTCATTTGATAAGGATCTGAGAAATTTAAATGAGCCTCTGGTGTTTTTTCACATGACTGTTTTCAGTTCACTAAAATCAAGAATGGTTAGTGTTTTTTTGTGTGTATATGAAAGGCATGACCTTTATTTGCTGGCCCCAATTACCACTTCTGCTTTATAAGTATCACTTTATTGTCTCTGTTGGGAATGTTCTTTTTTAACAGGGACATGCATATTTACTTCTGCATTGGAATCTGGTTTGGAAACCATTCTTTGCTGTGTTTTAAGGCCACAAAAATATAAACTAATCATATTAGCAATTCATACAAATAGGACTTGATATTTGTGTTATGCAAGATGATTTAAAAACTGTTTGCTAAGGTATTTGCATACACATGAAATACCTTAAGTTTCATTGAGCAATAAGCAGCTTGCACAACATTAGGATTAAACTCTTTTTAAGGGATTGCTAAACTTGGAGGGACCAGTTTTAATGTGTGGAACTTTACAGGAGCAATTTCTAAAATCAAACCTCAGGAAATGTTTGACCCTGGCTTTGCATTTGGCATGTACAGCAGCACAGAGCCACGTTGGTTCGACGATGAGCTATGAGACTTATCTGCTGGCTATTTTAAAGTGAAGTTTTCTGCTTTTTTTTTTTTTTTTTGTTAATCTTGTTCAATATCACAGTTGAAAGTGTTAACTTCCTCTTGGAACTGTTGACTGAGACTCCAACTCTAAAGTTCTTGTTTCTAAGAAATCTTGCTTCACTATGAAAAAGGCAGAATAAATCTCCTTAACCCGTTCTCTTGTGTGTTTATCTTTAAATAATTGAATACAAAGGCAGAAACTTAACTTTTTCTTTGTTTTGTAGTCTTATCGTGAGGATTTCTAGAAAAGCGTTTGAAGTCTGAAATTTGACTGAATTTATTGTTTGTTTTTCAGCTATCGCAACACCTCTGCTGGGCACTGAGCAGTGCGCCCGCGGCCCCCCCTACTGGTGCCAGAACCTAAAGACGGCATCACTGTGTAAAGCTTTTTCTCACTGCCAGCAGAATGTGTGGAATAAGCCACAGATGGTGAGATTTTTTATAATTTGGACTTTTCTGACCACTTCTAAATGTGGTGTTTTCTAAAATATTTGCCACCTTTTCTCCAGAAAACGGTACCTTGTGACATGTGTAAAGCGGTATTGATGGTGGTTGAACAATTGCTGAAAGACAATGCAACTGAGGTAAAACGAGGCAAAAATCCAGGGTTTCTTCAGTCTTTGCTAAGATTTAAAGGCATTGATGGATGTTGTTTTTATTGCAGGCGGAAATTCTTGGGTATCTGGAGAAGGCGTGTCATCTCATCCCTGATCAGGGTCTGGGGGCTGAGTGCAAGGAGATAGTGGACAGCTACTACCCCATCCTCCTTGGGATTGTCACTGGGGAACTGGTAAGCAGCATTGCTTTGAATATTTTGTATTAAAGTTTATCAATTAAACTGGGTAAATAAAAGTCAATCTGCTCATTGGCATGGAGTGGATGGGGTGGGAGGAACAGAAGCAGCTGTGTGGACAAAGTTCACTCTGCTGAAAAGGGGCCATTGATGAGGAAGTGAATCTAAATCTGAAGGAGAACAGAGCGGTCGCTGTGCAACCCACAACTCTGACAAAAAGCATTTTTACTTCTCCTCTTCTCAACTCTCACCTGCTAGAACATAATATAGAGCAAAATTAGCTAAATTTAAATAAAGCCATTTAACATGATTTTTCTTTTTCTTTTTTTTTTCTTTTCTTTAAGGAGGATCCAGCTGTTGTGTGCAGTGCGATGGGTTTGTGTAAATCTGTCCAGATGTCCCTTGCCAGGTTTGAGCCCCAGGAGGAGCTCAAGTCCAATGAAATCCCTGAGGTGGACCTTGCCCAGCGTGTGGCACCCTTCCTGCTCAATGTTCCTGACCTCCTGTATCCCCAGAATACAGGATATCCTGCTCCAAAGCAGGAAGCTCCAAAGCAGGTACTCTTGCAGTCACCCCTGTGCTCATCTACAGAAGCCTTGCCTTTTTTTTTTTTTTTTTTTTTTTTTTTTTTTTTTTTTTTTTTTTTAAATCTTGTGTTGAATATCTTTCCTTCAATAGACGGGTGACGTAGTGTGCCAAGACTGCATCAAGTTTCTCTCTGATGCTCAGGCTGAAGCGAAGGCCAACTCCTCCTTCATCAACTCCCTGATTCAGAACATTGAGCACCAGTGTGATATGTTGGGACCAGGCCTGTCTGATATGGTAAAGACTTAAAATGCCTCTCTTTCGTATGAACCCAAATTACCTGGAAATCACACTTTGAACTGTTGTTTCTCATTGCAGTGCAAGCAGTACGTAGGACAGTACGGCCCTGCTGTTGTTCAGCAGCTGATGTCCATGGTGAGTCCTCGTGGGTTCTTTAGTGTTTAAGACCGTCCCCATGTTGTAACATGAATCTAATGCTTAGACCTCAGTACTAATAACTGATTTGGTTTTTTGAGGTTGCTGAGCCCATGTTTGTGCCAACAGAAGCTTCATTTGTTTTTTTTTGTTTTGTTTTTTTCACTGTATGAATATGTTTCCTTTTATTAATTTTGCCTGTATTCCCCATTTACTTTTACCCTCTTCATCCATGTCATTCTGTTCTTTCCCCTCTTTTACCCCCTGGGTTTATTTGCTGCCCCCAGGAACAGGTAGGTCACTCTGTGTTCAGCTTGTAGTCTTTTAACCTCTAGTTCTTCTACTTGCTCTTGGGAAGTCCATTTCTTGCACTAAACACTTGCCACTGATGCATGAGAATAGTTGTTTCATACATCTGAACAGTTTATTTCAGAACTACTCAACATCACGTTAAATGACCACAGTAAAAGTTTCTTTTGCTTCCACACTCACTCCACAGTTGTGCAATGCAGGGGCATCTCAAATGTTAAAGATGGAATTCAAAAAGTAAAACTCTCTACATTTGTAATGGTGATTTTGATAAATACATTTTGGTCTTTATTTTGATTATTGCTCATGGTTGCTTTAAAGACCCAAAACTAGTTTCTCAAAAAAATCAATTTATTTTGGTGATCAAATGATGCAGACACATGCAGTTAATACAACTGGTTAAAGTTTTTTTTTTTTTTTTTGACAACTCTGCTGATTGCAGGGAGTCATTGACTCATTGCATTTGCTTTCATTCAGCTTCTTTTTTTGTGGTTTACTATCCTTACTGACTGCCAGTGCGGTCTTCCCCTAACATTGTTTAAACCACAAAGTAAGCAGAACAGTTTCTGTAACAAACTCCTGCTGGGTTGGTTTAATGTTTCAATTTTCTGGCGAGCTGAATTTTGGCTTTTTTTGTTTTTGTTTTTTTGGGGTTTTTTTTGGCTGAAATCCATAAAAAAAAATTGACACTGTGAAATCTATGTAGTACAAGCTTTCCTTTTTAAATCTGGATTGCTGATTTTGACCTCTTCTGTGAGATGCTCCTGCATGTTCAAGTGGATTTGCACATTGTGCTGAGAGATGCACTAATCTTCAGTTGGACAGTTGTCTTGTTTCTGAGTTGGTGCTCCAGATATAAACACTCTTAACACCACGGGTGTGTTTGGCACTGGTAAAATGGCTGCCTTAGGTGTTTGGATTGGTTTTGTGGTCTGTACTGCGTGCGTAGTGCATGACTGGCAGTGTTGTGTCACGACATGTTCGCATTCCTAACGGCATGTTCCCAAGGCAGCGCTGCAGAAGATGGGACACTGTGTGCTAAAGTAATGGTTTACTTCTCTCCACAGCAACCAAAGGAGATCTGTGCTCTTGCTGGTTTCTGTCCGGAAATGAAGAAGTCTGTCCCCATGTTGGACCTTCAGCCTGCAAAGGTCATCCCTGCTGCCAAAACCATGGTGGCTGCTAAGCTTTTCCCTGCCACCAAAGTTGAGGCTCCTGCTTCCAGGGTGGGTATTAGGAGATGGATTTTAGTGATTTCTCTTTGTTTTTTAAAATGAAAAATCACTTTTTCTACATCATTAATCATATTGCAGCCGATGGTACGCGTCCGTGAATCACCAACTTGTGCAATCTGTGAGTTTGTGATGAAGCAGTTGGAGTCCATGCTGGAGGATCGTGCAACAGAGGTGGGGATGTATCATGGGTTCTTCTTCCTAGTACTTTCAAATTATCAGCCCTGCTGCCTAAATCCTGCATGTGTTTGGCCCTAATGTGTCTGACTCTTGTTTATGGTTTCAGGAGGAGGTTGTTCAGGCTGTGGAGAAGGTATGCACATTTCTGCCCTCCTCTCTGACTGCCCAGTGCAAAGACCTGGTTGAGACGTACGGCCAGGCCATCATTGAGCTGCTGGTGCAGCAGGCCGACCCCAAGTCTGTCTGCACAGTGCTGGGACTCTGCAACGGTGCTAGCCGCACATATATTGGTACATAGCTGCTTCTAAATATATACATTGTATTTGCTTTGTTGCTATGGTGAAGTATTAGGGGCATGCTAAGAAAATAATAAAAAAAAAATTGTAATGTTATGACTTTATTTTTTTAATATGACCCTTATCTGTGTGGTGTTTAATGTAAACCATAGATATGCAAAACTGGGATTAAGGTAGTTCACCATATGAAAATAAATATGTTCTAGTTGCCCTCGACAAGGCTCGTTTTGAGGTTGGTGGCTACTGTGAGGTGTGCAAGATGGCAGTGAGTTACATCGATGGCATTCTGGAGAAGAACGCCACAGAGCAAGAGATTGAGGAGGCTGTGAAGAAAGTATGCAGCTTCCTGCCTGACTCGTACAAGACAGAGGTGAGTGTTGGTTTTTAACTTAATTTTTTTTTTTTTTGTTATTAAAAGTTTTTTTATTTTTTTATAACAAGGTTATGTTTGCATTCACCCTGTAGTAATACCTTGATTCTGTCTGCAGTGTGACCAGCTGATTGAACAGTATGAACCAGTTCTCGTCCAGCTGCTGCTTCAAATGCTCGACCCAGACTTTGTGTGTACGGTAAGTAATTTTCTCTTTGGTGGAAGAGATGCACATCTATAAAATATGCTATGGATTTTCATCAATGTTGAAATTCAGAGTCTGAAATCGGCATCTTTTGTTGCAGAAAGTGGGAGCTTGCCCTGGAGCTAAACGTCGTTTTCTAGAAATGTTGGCGTGCTCCCGGGGTCCTGACTACTGGTGCAAGGTCAAGGGAGCAGCTGAACTGTGCGGCGTAAGTACACAGATCTTCAACAGGATACTTTAATGTCAAACTGGGCTGCCATGAACTTTTTCTGGTTAATCCATGAAATTACTTGGATTAGAAAAAAACCTTTAATTTCATAAAAGATCAAATGTAAACACATTTACACTTAGTGCTGATGAGATTGAGCTGGAAATGAACAAAATTTGGTGCAACAGAAGCAAGTTTCTATTACATATTTTACTAAAACATAAGATTAACTTAATTTTATTAATAGTTGTGGGTATAGTTATAACTGATTCATTTTGATAAACATTGACAGAAGAATTTAACACTAAAGTGAAAATTGGTTTCATTTGTGCTCATGTATCCCTGGGCAAAAATGCTACGAAAGGTTGCCATTAAAAACAACGCAATTTGATAATGCCCTCAACTTCAGGCCTGATCAGAATGTGCATGAAATGTCTTGTTTTACCAATCTGTCCAATTAGTAAAACAATTGAACAGATTGGTAAATTTGTAGTACAAGAGAAAATATCTTCAGCCTAAGAAAAACGATGCATGATTGGATGGGAATGGTAGAACAGTAAGCTGCCGTGGTAGAGTACTAAAGTAATTTGGAGGGCGGCTAACTATTTTACCATCACCTAAAAGAAACTCTTAAATTTCACCCAAAATTATTCTAATTTCATATCATTTAAATTAACATGGCATGAAATCATGCAAACAAAAACCCCACAGATGTCAATTAACCCAAAATTAAATTTCAAAAGAAAAATTTCAATCAAGGATAAAATATTAAAGCCAGAAGAAAGCCGGCAATTTTCTGTAGAAATGCTGTTTTGCATCTGTCAGTTTTTTTGGAAATTACTCATTTATGTCTATCTAAACCTGTTTCTGTCTTTTAGACTGTGGCTCACTGCAAACGTTACGTGTGGAAGGAATAGAGCATGACAGGCTGGAAAAGGAAATTAAAAGGAAAATTACTTCAGAGCTGCTTTCCATTATAAATTCATGTCTAATAGACTAAAACTGCTGTGAAGTTTGACTAAAATAACTTCATGTTTTGAATATGGTAGAAATGCTTTTTCTTTTCTCTATAGTTTGGGAGATGGAGGTTTTGAAGGTGGGAGGAGGGCTGAAGACATAAGTGATGATGTGACACTTGGTCACGTCTGATTTTTGTATTAATTTTCTGTATTGCTTGCTTGAAATGACAGATTAAACTCATTTCACACCCCACTGTAGATTTACTGACTGCAACCTTGTGAACCAATTACTGTTTTGCTGGCTTGTCATTATCTTAGCAATTGTGTGAATCTTGGAACATTTTTTGTAGATGTTTTTATGAGCATATGTGGAGGAAACCTTCCAATGGTTGCACTCTTATCTTTGTAAATTTGTCTCCAATGCACAGAATCTTAAATCTGCTTTGAGCAACTGAGCTTCAGATTCAGTTGATGTGACTTTATTGATTAAAGTAATTTCCAAACCAAAACAGCTCTCATTGTCTCCATATTAAGCTTGAGTCATCACTTTGTACAAACTTTGCAAATGTATTTTAAAAAAATATGCAGTCATGTTAAGTGGCATTTTTGCTTACCAAAGTTAAGTATCTGTACAAACATGATTTCAAATGTACCAATTATAAAGTTTCACAGAAAGTCAAGGTGAAAACAGTGTCCTGCCTCAATATTTGAAGATGGAAGTACTGTCAGATGACTAGAAAATGCTAAGTCATCACATGTTAAACTGAAAATCTGCCAAATATACAAGTACTGATTAGGTTTAAACATTCTACCTTGCTGGCAGATAAATGACCCCTTGTTAGGTTCACTCTGACAATTTGCAGTTGCTTAATACTAGAAGAAAACAAAGGGGTGGGTTCCTTGTCCCAAGGAGAAATTTTGGTACAAAATGTGCAAAAAGCCCCTTGTAAAGATGCCAGTCAAAGCTGGTAATGGTTTGACGGGTCACTCAAGGTCAGTCAACAGCAAGATTAGCTTGCATATGCACTAGCTTCTGGAGTTGTTTCCTTATGACCACTATATTTGGAAGAAGATTCAAAACCTGAGATCACATGGAAGAATAAGGACTAATGGTTTTTCCAAATCCACAATAAGCTGAAATAGCTGATTAAATATTAGCACCATAGAAATGACAAATCAAGATTGCTTAAAACAAAAGCAACTTTGGCCTTTTATCTTGAGCAAAACTGTACTTGTGTTACACACTGAACACTTACATAAACCCATGTAATCTTCATGTAATCTTTTTACATTGTTCATATTTTAGCAAAATTATAAACAGTGTATCATTTATTGCTTACCCCAAACTTTCATTTCATATCCTGTGTATATTTTCTGCAATATGTCAAATTGCACACATAATACTTCAGTTCTTTGAATCGGCAGTAATTACTGTAGGGTTGAGACGAGACTGGAAACCAGATGAGGTACAGAGGAAGTGACAACTGGTGGTCCAGTGAAAGTAAAGGCTGTAGTGTTTTTCTTCACTACAAAGCTATATACGGCTTTTGTTCAGATACTGTGCACAAGAAGAACAGAAAATGCAGATCCAACAGCCAGCCCCAGAGTGAGGAAGAAGGACATGACCACGCCTGTGGCTTCGGCCAGCTCCCGGGGAACCACCTTTGGTCCGTAGATCATCGGCAGGGTTCCCAGGTATCCATTAGTGAGACCCAGCAGGCAGTTGAAGACCACAGGGTAAACATCATGGGGGAACAGCACAGTATGGAGGTGGTCCCGTGGCTTGTAGTTACAGAACATAAGAAGTGGCACCAGCACGGAGCGACAGAGCACCAGCACCGGCAGGACCCTACTGGTGGGGCCAGGGCTCTGGACCCAGGCTGTCACTAGCCTGCCACTAAAGTCTGCAACATTATAAATGAGAAAACTGGTCAGAGGTACAAAATAAGTTGTTGCCCAGGGGCTGCCGCTGTCCGTGTTCATAGACTGGATTCCCGATGAGATGGAAGGGAATACTGAGAGTGAGACGAAGAAGACGTAAAAGACATAGAGGCCAAGCACCCCAGCCTTCTTAATGATGGGCTGCAGCGGGGGGACTCCGCCTGCTGGACTCCGCTCCTCATTGAGCGTCCCGGGACTCACGCAGGGCGCTGTCGGCATGTAGTGCCTGACAGGAAAAGATGTGTCAGCGATTGTCGGATTTTATTACATTTTCAAGCATGTTTGTTGTAAATATAGCAAATGAAAAGCTAAAAAAAGTTAGTTTTCTTTTTCCTAAATGAATGTGTGAAAGGAGAATTACTATTCTCACCTTGAATATGCATACTTTGGCAAAAGCAAAAATGAGATAATGCAGAGCAGGATAAAGACGTCTGCTGTCAGAAAATAGAACAGAGTGTTAGTGGTCACGTCTTCAGCCACAGCTAGGGTCACTATCGATGCTAGTGCAGTCAGGGTGCCCCCCATCGCCTGTCCTAGAACAAAACAAAAGAAAAATAAGTTTATGTACAAGGCAACATGTACCTTGTAGAAGGTACAATGCACATTTTAAATGTACCTTAAAAAACATTTAAAATGCAACAACATTTTAAATTTAATGACTCAAATAAAGTTGAATGTGATAAGCTTTACTCCCGTGACCTGACCGGGGTGGAAGAAAATGGATGGAATGTGATACTTTGAATAAATTATGTCTTTCACTATTTATTAAATTCACAATTCCTATAACTTTAGGAATTGTTCAAATGAAATATAATTATATTAGTATTTATGTAATGGTTGGCCTTGGCCATCAAATTCAATAACTGATCTGTTGTGCAGAATAATCAATGAAACCATCATTAGATGAGCCACAGTTCAATGAACAATGAAACCTAAAATTGTAACTGAAGTCTCTCAGTAATGATTTAAAATAGTAAACACTTATTTAAATCTAATTCAATAAATGTAATTTATATACATTTAAATAGTAGAAATCAAGATGTAACTTTTTATTTTACAAATATATGGCGACATCTGCTGGCCAACCTTCATCTTTGCATTTGAATGAAACAAGATCAAGACCAGTGATGGTATATTGATATACATTTGTATATCGGTTATGATACAAATTGGTTAAAGTACGAAGTAGCCAGCCAAGAAATTACTAGAGTAAGACAAAAAATGGTATTTGGTAAAAAGGCTACCTCCAAGTATCTAATCATCACATCTGACTTAATATTTTACATGCCATCATTAGACAGACAAAAATATAGTTATCTGTAAAAGTTAGAATTTAAAAATATATATTTGCTGAAAATGTTGAGTGAAACAAGTTCTGAACTGAATACTTTATGTAACGTGACCCATTTCAATTCTTAAAATTGCCGCAATATTTACATTTTAAAGTATTACAATAACAATCACCACACTTTGTCAAACTGTTTAAATTTTATATATTTTTAATGTCTGTTTTTGTGTCTACTTGTCTTGTTCAATATGACGCATGCTGCTACTTTTCTTGGCCAAGACACCTTGTGACAAAGGTCTTCGTCTCAATTGGCTTTTTATATGGTTGAATTAAAGTTTACCGTAATAAATACATATATAAATATATATATATGGATGTAGATGTTACACAGACAACTGGAAGTATCAGCAATCTAACCTGATATAAGGGCTTGAGAGATCCTCATGGGAAAATAGCCACTGATCCCAAACACGCTGCCACAGAAGATGTTGGAGGCTGCGCTGACCACAGCAACGCTGGCAAGAGTGCCGGCAAAGAACTCCCTTCTGTATTCTGAGACGTCCACCTTCACCAGCACCGTGGTCACAACAAACACCAACAACATTATGACGAGGGAGGACAGGATTCGAAGCTTTGGAGAAAACCTATAAGCAATCAAACAAAGGAGAGTTGTTATTGGGATAAAAAAATAAATAAATAGAGACTCTGAGGCCTCTGTGCTTCATCACCATTTTAGCTGACTTAGCTAAGGTATTCACACCCATCAAGCTTTTTCATATTTTGTCACATTACAAACTTTAATGTGTTTTATGTGACAGTCAATCATGTCCAATGCAAGATTGGACATGATTGGGATGTTGAAGAAAAATAATTAAAAAATTATTTCATAACTCCTGACAAATTCACATTTGACAGTCATGCAATGCTTTTGGGTTCAGCCTTCCTGAATGGATTCCCTCCGCAGTATCCCATTCAGCTCTGCAGAGGTTTAGCTCATTTGATTCAGGTGTGTTCAAAGCAAAGATGGATCCAAAATTTACAGCAATGCAGCTTTAGAGGACCTAAACCATTCAGTTGTAAATCTGTCTCCATGTTTAGAGTTGTTATCCTGCTGAAAGATGAACCTCTGCCTTATGGTTATTTTGTGTTTCTAACAGGTTTTCCTCCAGGATTAACCTTTATTTATCTCCACTCATCTTTAACTCCAAGCAGCTGGTCTTCATGAAGTTTGTTGACTGATCTTCTCCAACAAACCTCTGACGCCTTCACATAACAGCTGAGAGATTCATCTATTTATTAATTTCATTACTTCAGAAGGCAATAGGCTGCCCTGGATTTGTTTAGGGGTCTCAGAGTAAGGGGGGCTGAATACAAATGCCATGGTTTCATTCTTTCTGTAAAATTTTTTAAAATAATTTTCTTACAACTTCACACTTCTGTGGAAAAGTACAATGTAAATGTTTTTGAAATGGACTGTAATCTGTGTGACGTGTGTGTATAGTTTGTACTAACTTGTTAACAAGAAAATAGTTGAATACCAGGGACAGCACAGAAGGCACCGCTGAAGCAATGGACAGGTAACTTTCAAAGTAGTTCTGTGTAAAGAAGAGAAAAAACAACAGCTCTTCTTTAAAGAACAACAAAGCACACAATCATGTTTTCAAATAAAATATGAGGAAGGGAATGAGAAAGAACAGGAAAATAACTGTTATTGTAGTGTTAAAGTCAAATCAAACATACTATTCTTTCATTGTATGTAGTGCTGACACAATGAATTGGATTAATCACAATTAATCGATTATTGAAATAGATGTAGCCCTTGTATGTAAATGTCCCTTAACATTTCAAAGGGGATTTCTTTGAAATATAAAACAACACTTTGTCCAGTTATCCTGTCACATGATATTCACACTGCTGTATCAGAAACTTGAAGATCTTTAGCTGTACGTCATTGTCCCACACTCACACTGAGAGTGGAGGGATCGTTCTGGTCGGTGCTGTTGCTAAGCTTGTAGAGCCAGTACTGCTTCGCCGTTATGAAGAAGTTCCAGGGCAGCAGGGAGCCGATACCCATCAGAAAAAAGGTGACATACACCAGTTTGTATGAGTCCTCTGGGCTGTAGCGCACAGCCAGAGGCGCTGAGAAAATCTTAGGAAGAAGGGCTGCAGAGGGACTGATGTCATCACTCTCTTCATCCTCACTCAGGCTTTGTTGGTCATATAAAGGTGGAAGATAGGATGAGTTGACGCTGGGAAGCACAGGCTCTGTATGGTCCATCTTCACAGGCAGCATCCAGGGTTCTCAGAGGGTGAAGACAAGGGAGGAAAGGGCAGGCTGAGGCAGGAAAGGAGAGAGAAGAAGAAAGTATTACTCAAGTCATTCTGAAGATAACATTACTGTAGCAAGAATGAGATTTCAACAAGAGCTGAAGAGTTCAAAATCCCTTTAAAAATCTCACTCAGAAATGTGTTTTGTATTACCTTGCAAAAGTATTTATGCCTCTTAAACTTTTCCACATTTTGTCATATTACATCCACAAATGTAATTTATGATAGACCACCACAAATCAGCACAACAAAAAACAACACAGAGCCCAACTGCCTAATGAAGTAAAGCAGATAACTTTTCTACTGCAGTAACAGAAGAGTGGATAGGATGATAACGATCTTAAGAAAATGTAGCACAGTTTGTACTTGTGAACATGACTTTTTTTGTGTGTGTAAAAGTTCAAGAGAGCATAAATATTCCGATTTTAAATCATCTCAGTTTATTTATAGAAGGGCCAATTAACAGCGAATGTCATCTTGTAATAAAAGCTATTAGAGAAAATACTTTTAAGTGGCTCTGGATGCAAAACCATCACGTAGAGTACCTTTTTCAGCAGTATCACCACCCCACTATTATTAGTTATCACTTCTGTTAAATCAGTGTGCCACTTCTCTCCCACAGACCTGTATCAGTCTCTCTCTCTTTAGTAACTCGAGTCATGACCTGCCAATTTAATCGGAGTCAAATCCTCCATCAGACAAACATTTCTCCCATCCCGTGTTTGTCAGGCATGTGATTGTTTGACTCATTACTCCGACTTCAAACAAAAACCTTAATTTCATCACACCTCTTCAGCGTTTCTGCAAAAATGCTGATAGGATGCTCCTGCAGGACCAGAATGCTGCAGAAATTTGACAGAAAATTAATTAAAACAGGTTTTCCCTGAAATGTGATAAAAGCTTTGACTATTTTTAGACTAAAGTAAAAGCTGATTTTGCAATTTAGTGGATGAAAAAGAGGAACTAATATTCACATGATACTCATGCCATACAAATTATTAGTCAAAGATTATATAACAGCACTATATTTCCTTAAAGAAAATATAATATCACCGAGTACCTTCTCTTGTTTATGTTCCAGTACACTGTTTTAATTTTCTGAATTTTACACAGTTTCAATTTATGTGGTAGGGATAATTGAAAAGGGGTAAATAGTAAAAGCTACAAACAAAGCTAGCTAACCCGAGCCTTGCTAAACATTGTCACCAGTAAATAAACTGCATTTCTATACGTACCTCATCCCTGAAGACTCCGGAGCTTAAACTCGAAGATCTTCTCTGCAAACAAAACTTCATTTGGCAGCAAAGTCCTTTCCTGGTCAGCTGACTTACTTTCTAACCGATTTTCGAGCTGGGATTTTTAACAGCTGCAATCATTAGCACAGCTCCACTTCCGGTTTTAAGAGTTAGAAAACAAAAACTAACAAATACAATACAAAAAAAATAACTTTAAACTAACAAAATTCATTTGCAGAACTGTTTGCATAGTATGGGGAATGGAAACATCATATGAAAATGTTTAAAGACGGACTTATTTGTATTTTTAAGTGCGTCGTAAAAGTAAAATTTGGCGCTTTTATTGTGAAAAGCACCGGCGTTTTACAATGAAAGTACAAATTTTGATTGCTAAGCTTGTAGAGCAAGTACTGGCCACTGGTTCCACAAGTCAGTACTTGCTCTGCATTTCAGTACTACACTAAAAATAAATTTTTAAATTCAGTTAAAAGAAAATCATATATTATATAGATTTATTACAAAAAGTAATATATTAAAATGATTTTGATGATTACACCTCTTCATTAGCTTTTCAGAAATTGCAACCAGTATTGACACTCTTGACAAGTTGGGCACGTTGACAAGAAAGGTTAATTGCAAAAGAAGTAGGCAGCAGATTATTTGGGAAGATTGTGAATCAGTCACAAGACAGGTACTGCAACTACCCATATGGGTCACAGATAGACATAATTTCCAGGTTTAACAAGTATGACCCATGTAGTTGGACCAGGTGGACCCCTCCTGTGTCATCAGTTGTAAAACACACTTTGATTATCCGAATTTGTCCACACGGGGCCCACAATTACAGGTTAACTCTGAATGATTGTGCCAAATCCAGGTAACCCAAATGGGTCGTATAAATTTCTCATTATGAAGCAATTGAAACACTTCTAAAGGACAAGTTGCTGAAGTCTAGTGTAAAGTTTGATGTGTCATCTGCTAGTCAGTCCACTGTTTTATATGGTCAAAAGTCAATACTGTGGAAAACCAAGAAATTATAGAAAACTTCCTGCTACCTTCTGCTGACAACCTTAATGATGTTGAATTTATTTTCCAGGAGGGCTTGGTACCAACCCACACAATCAAAGGTAGACCTACTAATATTTTCATAGGAGAGCAATAACCCTAAAGAGAATCTATGGACAATTTTCAAGAGAGACCTAAGTGAAGGCAGTCTGTACAATCAGATGACCCAGACGGCTTTTAAAGCAACCTGGGTTTCCATTACACTTCAGCAGAACCACTGGCTGATCTTCTTCATCCCATGTGGCATTGATGCAATAATTAATACGAAAGGACTTATTTTTCAGCGGGTTGACATTTCTCTGTCATAAATCCTTTTATTATTGGTCTGATGAAATATTAAAATTTTTTGAGAAACAGATTTTTTTGTTGTTTTTATTAGCTGTGAGTTACACCTGTCTAACTCTGTGTGGAATTTATAAAATAAATTAGGATTCCACTAGGCCATATAGACCAGAAGATGGAGCTGTAGGACAGTTTGTCCCGTCATTCTGCTCCTATCAGAAGAAACGAGGCTGGATGTTTCAGGCACACAAATCACAAGAGATGGCCTGCTTTGCTGCTGGAAAAGGAAAATCTGTAGACTCCTTTCCTCTGGTGAAAATTATGGAAATAACAAAATCAAATCTGTCAAAATTTAAAAAAGGAGAGTGTTAAATCTGGCTCCTTTCTAAATTATTAAAATAGAACATTATTATATGTATCCTAAATGCCAGCTGAAAGAATTGGAAGAAATGTTGCTTATGGGTGTCAAATAAAAGCCGGCAACCATGGGGAGAAGTTTGATTTTCCATGTTTGATTAATTTCTGTGTTCAGATTCTTGTTTTGAGTTATTTTAGGGATTTTTTTTTTGGTTATTTCTTAAAACTTCCTTGTGTTTAGATATTTCTCTATATATCTGTTTTTGTGTAATCAGCCTCCGATAGTTCTTTCTGTGTATAGTATTTAATAACCAATGTTTAGGATTTATACCTCCTCAGTTAACTCATTCATAGTTGGATTCATTTGTTTGCTCATCTTGTGTTTCTAGTTTAATGGTGAAATTTTCCCCTCCAGCATGATTTCGCCTGTCTCTTTCCTGAATAGACAGGTTCTACCAGTCTGCATAACAGATCATGTCACATAATGCTATTTTAAATGTGTGATTACAAAGATCACTGCAGTGCATCTACTCAGGAATATGACACCATAACAGTTTCACATTGTACCACGCCTTAATTTTTCTTTTCAGTTCGAGAACCCCTGTTATGATGTTGTAATACAGCACACAAATCATGCCATGATTCAACAAAAAAACAAGAAACTTAGTAAAGGCGGTCACCATAGGAGAACATCAGACAAAGTCATTATTGATGACCCCCAAGACTTTTGAGAGCATTTCTGTGGACTAACGAAGCAATAGTGGAACCATTTATTCGGTGTTTGTTGTGTTACATGTGGTGTAAGGAAAAAGAACATGAACTCTAGAGTCAAACATGTCAGTAATGTGATATTTTGGGGCTGCCTTATTGCTTCTGGACATGGATGACCTACAGTAATTGCTAAAATCATAAGTTTCTGTCTTTAACAGAACATGCTGACAGTTCGTCCATCATTTTGCTATCTTACACTCAGGCACATTTGGGTTATGCAACAGGACAACAATCCATAACACACCAGCAAGTTGAACTCCGAACATCAACTTGCTAAAAAGAAAAGGAAAACTCCCAGAATCATAGTTCTGGCTTTTAGTCAAAGTCTGCACATGAATCTGACTAAAATGCTGTGGCATAGCCTTAAATAGGCTTGTAGCTTGGAAACCTTCTAATTAAGCTAAATCAAAACTGTGGAAAGAGGAGTGGGACAACATTTCTCCACTGTAAAGTAAAAATCTCATTGCCAGAGTTTTTCACATAGGTTGAGGTTGGTTTGGATGTCTTTTGTCCCCTTTAATAAACTAAATAATCATTTGTCTTTACTTATCTCTGCCTGATATTTTTTAATGATTTAAAATATAACATTTTGATACAAGAAGAAATCTTTAAGTAGGCAAATACATTTTCACAGCAGCATACATGCAGCAGATTTGTAACTGTATTTTCACTTCAAATGATTAAGTTGTGTGACGAATCAAGGCACTGTCTTAGACATTACTAAAGAGCCGCTTCATTTGTACATTGTCTGTCAAGTCAGTTCCCAATTAGCAGTGCAATAATTAATACAAAGGTACCTAGTGTTACTAGGCTTTGAGGCCACATCACAATCAGTAAAAAGGCACAATCAGTAAAAATGGGATATTTATTTCTGACAAAATGGAATAATCCAACAATTTCCCACACAGGCTGCAGAAATAAAACGGACTGAAGATAGAACCATTGATGTAAATGCCCAAGTCATTCCTTGAAGGGCACTATTAGTGTCTCCAAGTTAATGTGAGGACCCGTCGGCCTGCCTGTTAAAAGCCTTCAAAGCTAAATGGACCTAAAGGGAATTTGTCGGCGAGGTGTGAAGCAAAGTGGTGCAGGTTGAGCTCCTTCACATTTTCAGTTAAAATTGTGTGTAATTGACACAACAGATGCCATTTAGGAGTCATTTTGTCCAATAGAACCATATAAGAAGCATTCAAAGGGATTTTTCTAATGCATTATTTGACTTCAGAACAGTGAGATATAATGGAATTAAAGAAAAAAAGGACAAAACACATATCCATGTTAATCTAAGAAATATAATTTATTGCATAAAAATTATATTTAGTTACAAGTAAGAAGGCTACACAGGTATTTACAATTGGTACTTCACAGAGACAAAATAATGTCACTGAACCCATTTAGAGTTTCTGTAAAAATGTCTGAATATTTGAACAAAGGCAGAGTTTGTCTCGTTCAAGTGAGCTGACCAATCACGTTCAGCTTTAGCAACTCCAGCGATTATGGCCAACAATCCACAGAGAGATCTGCACACAAAAAAACACTGTATAGTCATCAGCAAGGAGGTTTCTGCAACAAGAGTGGCGAAAAGTGAAACATCCCGCGGTGCTCACTGAACCGACTGCAGTCTGGTAAAGACCTGCAGGGCATGGCCTCACCATGTAAGCCACGGTTCGTCCTGAGCCCGTTGCACCACTCTGTTTTTTGTTTTTCGTCATTTATGGCATCCTTGGTGAGGTGAGTGAGCCAACTCTTCCAGTCCGGATGGAGAAATCTTTGAGCAAGATTAGCATCCCCCCTCCCCAAAAAGAAGAAAACTAAATCACCGTTAGACCACTTCAGGATACAAAAATCAAAAACCCTATGAATGCTGTGATCTGTAAAAATAGAAATACTCTTGGAGAAAACAAAAGAAGTTGGAAATGCTTCACTTTTCCTTTGTACTTGCATAGCACTTACAGAGAGAAATGACAGCGCCACATGATGTATACATATTTTTTTGTTTGTGAACACCAATCTGCCCCCACAAATGCATTTACTCACGCACGTTCACTTCATTCACACAAAATAGTTGCATGACTCACAGCTGAAGAGGAGGCGCTGTTTTGGTTTCTGTCTTTTTAGAACTATAAACACTTGCTTCTCCTTTCTTGGAGACATAACAGAAAGGCAAAAACTAAATCTGTGGAGGATGAAATTTCATTTTCTCATCTAACAATAACTGATCGATCAATAATGATAATACAAATAGCTCGAGGAGCTTAACCACAGAGAAGCAGCCCAGGAGAAAGATCGTCAATAAGCCATCACTGTGAGATAAAGGAGGATAGAATGTCTTACAAGACATAATTAAGCTTGTGTTGCAGTAAATTAACATATATGGTCCCTTGCTGCCAAATTGATTTCAGGTAAGGCTAATTTATTCTATAATCGTCTCTTTTTCAGACGCAGCAAAGCAGGGGTCCTATATATTATGATGCCTCGCAAAAGTACCCATCCACCTTGAACGATCCCCAATTTTGTCATGTAAAAACCATAGACATCAGTACATTGTATTGGGAATTATGTCTTATAGACATTATTGTGAAGAATAACAAAAAGGATATTCGATTTTCAAAGGTTTTATAAATTGTTTGGAGGGATGTCTCGATCAGCTCTGCACATCTACAAACTGGAATATTTGCCCACTCTTCTGTGCAAAATAGCTAAAGCCGAGTTAGGTTAAACAGAGAGCATCTGTGAAAATCTCTTTTAAAATCTTTGGATTTGGGTGTGGACTTTGACTGGGGCAGTCTAACACATGACTAAGTTTTAACTCTAAACCAGCTCTGGTGTTATATTCAGGGTTAGTTGCTGACAGATCCATCTTCCAATCCAGTCTGACCAGTTTTCTGGTCATGCTGAAGAAAATCATCCCTCCCCATAGAATGGTGCCGCCACCACCATGTTCCATCATGGGAATGATGGAACATTCATTTTCTGCCGCACAGTTTTCCATATCTGACAAAAATAATCTCATTGTACTTTCTTGCTACATGGTTTGTGACAAACCTTTAATGATATTTCTCATACGTTTCTATCAAAAATGCCTTTCAGTTGTCCCTCACCATAAAATATGGTTTTCTGTGAACTTATTGTCCCACCTGAGCAAAAGATCTGAGTAGCTCCTCCCAAGTTAACATGGGTATGTTGGCCACCTCTCCTTGCCCTGCCTCCCAGTTAGTTATAAAGCCGAATTTTGGTTGACTTGAACAATGTGCTGGACTTTATTGAGGAGAATCAGAGTAAAGAGGGTTGAGCACAGATGCATGGTACATCTTTACAAATTGTGTGTTAAAACTTTAGAAAACGATCCTTCTTGTGGCTGGGAAAATGTGGAAAAAATTCGATGGGTGTCAATACTTTTGCAAGGCACTGGAAATGTTAACATTTTGAATCGGTGCACAAAATAAAAAATATAATTATTTTTTCCTACCAATAACCATCTATTCACTTTGCTGTAGAATGAAAATACAATAATCAAGAGCAGCTCAGTAGCCTAAAGAAGCACAAATGGTAAAACAGGTCCTATATGATAACTCTGTCAGTAAGAATGAAAAAAAAAAAAAATTCAATCCACAAATATGGATAATAAATTAAAAAGCGTTCCCCAAAGGAAACTTTTAAGGGATGATTCAGTTTTTTCTCGGCAGATAGGGAGCGCAGCAGAGCGATGGAGGAACGAAGGGAAACATGAAAGAGAAACACCTCTGTCAGTCAGAGCGATATGCCAAGGCTTTGAGGCATTTGTTGGGACAATAAAAAGAGTCAGTCTAGTTATCTGCCAATCCTGAAACAAACTTTGCAATTTAATCTCCCACCGTTAAGGAGAGGCAGACCCTTTTTTTCCTCCCCCTTTCAGCCAGAAGCAATATGAGTGAAAACCTTTAGGATCCGATTCTTATCCGTCCATACGACGAGAATTCTTCGCCTGCCTGTTTCCGAGTCGATTAACGACCACTTTGTCCATGTGTGTATTTTGGAGAGCGCGCGTGCGTGTGTGTGTACAGCTGCAGGCAGGTTGGTGCAGCCTGTCATTCACAGCCTTCTCTGAATAAGAATGAAGAAAACAAAACCCTGTACCATGAGATGAGATGGTGTTGAATCATTAAATCATGCACTTCCATGCTGCTACTGAAATAATCTCATGTCAGCAGTTAGCTGTGTATTGACTAAATGGATTTCTGCAGCTTAATTTAAAACAATGTTATTAAATATGTAAGAATAATGTAATTTTCAGCACTTAATAACACATTATATCACAATCTTGATAGACTTTGCAGCATTTGTTCAAGTTGGTGCGCCCAGAATGGTTTTCCATCTTGCAAATCCAATATTGCTTTGGAGAGCTGAGGCTGAATCAGGCTGGCAGTTGGACGGCACACATGGGGACGGTTATGGTTCATATGCAGCTACAATGGCTGGTCAGGACTCAGCAAAAGAGTGGGTAATACAACTGAAACGCTCTGCTAATGAAAGATCTGTGTCAGCGTGTGCATATTCATAGGCAAGGATTCTCATTTTCATCACTGCGGTGGAAAGAAACCCCCCTCCCCCACTCCCCATGAAACAAAAGTCCTAAAATGTCTTGCTTGGTCTTGTGTATCTTGGTCAATCAACAATCCCCATCTGTTGTCATGACAACCAGCACTTCACTTTTGCCCATCTCCTCCAGAGCCGTTGCCAGAGAGACCAGGTCTGCGTCACCTTGGTGACACGCTTCCCATAAGTCCAGCAGAACACCTGTGGGGCTGGGCTTTGTGGCGAAGTAGTTCAAATACCTGCGACAGAGGAGAGGACATGTTGAGAGAAGACACGCAAACTTAATTTCTAAAAACATCATAACAGTAACAATTAAAACTCCTGTTCTATCTTTAAAAAAATAAATAAATCACAGGTTTAGAATTTTTTTACGTCTTTGGAAATTTAGGTACAAACACAGATATATATTTTTTTAGTTGGTGAAAATTCAAATGGTGAAATTTGAATGTGACCATCTATAATATCCAGGTAAAGAATATGCTTGTCAGAATGTTACCAAATAGCAACAGAACTTTTTTTAATATAGAAATGTTACATTATGATCAACAGAACCACGGAGAAGACAGCAAACATAACAGTTGTCCAGAATACAGTCAATAAAAAACTCCACAAGGAGGGCACAACACAACAAGATTTTTGAAAGAGACAGGCTGTTCCAGGATCAAAAATTGAGTGGAAGAAAAAACTACACAGATTTTTTTTTTTTTTTTCTCTTCTGAACTTTGCAGGACTCCATCCTCTTATGTTGGTCATTTTTAGGGAAAACTAAATTATAATGCTTTGGTTTCTCTGGGAAAGTTTAAAGATGTTTTAAACACTCTTTTACTGGAATAATTTATTGGATATTCCCAAACAGAACTTTGCACATGTCCTATCAAAGAAATCAGGGCTTCCTCAACAGCTCCTCATCACTGATGCAGTAAAAGGAGCCCAGAGTCTATATAGTGTACCACAGATGGACATAAATCTCTGCAGCTTGACATTTTTATATTGAATATAATTTTATTCGACCTGAGAGAATGTAGTTTACTAAAGCAAAACTAAGCAATGCCAGTTGTTCACAGATCTTTCACACATTATGCATTTAATTTCTAAACCAGATTTACAATGCAGATTACACATAAGACATACAGGCACAAACACACTCATCAAATCCGTCAGAGGAACAAAAATTGGCTCTATTTTTTTTAGACAGGTTGCAACTGTTCCTCTCTCCAGTCCCAATCAGAGAAGATGCAACCTGGATTAAAGAGTTGAGAAAAATGGTTTTGAACAAAGAGCTTAATGTCCTGACAAAGGCTGTTCTCATAACAGAAAGAACAACATTAGATTATACTGGAAATGAAAGCAGTTTGTAGCACTCTCTATGTGAAATGCTGTTTGTTTGAAAACATTTGAATTCTGAATTGAAAACACATATTTTTCTTCTCAAATCTTTCAAGTCAAATGGGATTTTTCATTAACATTAATAACTGTGTGCTTTATTTTAGTTTGAGAGTTTTATAGCTGCACAAAATATGGTTTGCACAAATGTAGTTTATATGCATAGCTCTGTAAATTTGCTGCTCTGATTTTTATGCCATTTTTGAGATGGAAAAGTCTTTACACAAATTTCTATTCCTTCCTTCCAAACTGCTGGTGAAACTTTATCTTGACAGCAAATATCCATCATGTATAAACCATCTCACCCAGACACGAACATGTGAGATGGATCTGACCTGTCAAAGCCCAGACTGCGAGCCAGAAGTCTCCAGTCGCACCCTCGAGCGCTGGGCGCATCCAAGCTGGTGCAGATCTTCTGTCGGATGGAGTCAGGCAGGCGAAAGGCATAAGGTCCCACCTGAGAGGAAGGCAGGCAGGTGCTTCCCGACGGGAGTGGTGAGTGAGGTGGGAGAGTCTGTTTTGACAGAGGATTTCAGATTAACCGTGGTGTAAACATGTGAGCATCAGTGCAGCTGAGGGTTTGTGTCGTAAACGTTACCTCCTGGATGTCTGTGTGCAGCTGGAATATCTGTCCCTCTCCTTCCACCTGCCGGACGCAGATCTTGCAGGCGAGCTGCGACACGGCCAGGCTGGCTCGCTCCAGACTGAAGGTGCAGTGTAAAGGTCTCTGGCTGCCGCTCCAAATGTGATAGAAAGGGATCTCCTGTCACGCAAAGACGCGTGCTTAAAACCTTCAGCACAGAATCATCCACAGGAGCATCCGGTTTCTATTCAAGGAGCATATGTTTCCTACAACTGTCTGCTTACAATTTATTTCAAGCACACAAAGCCCATAAATTAGGACTGCTATCAGCTTTACTGTTTGTTTATTCTGAACAGATTCAGACTGTAATCTTATTTCTGCAGTATCTAGTCAGTGGAGAGGCACAATGTTTACAGCAGCGCTGAAAGAAGCCCCATGGAATATTTTCTCTGATAAGAAAAACTCTTCAAATTTAATATTTGCGCACAAAATTTCCAATCAGTGCTTTTTTGCAATTTTTAATCATTAACATTTAACTGTTTTTCATAGACCTTTTTTTATTAGCAAAAAAGAAATCATTTCTTCTGCACAGGAAGAATCTGTTTAGATTTACAAATAACCTTTTAATTGCGAAATCAAATGAAAGAACTTTATTTGTCCCATGAAGAAATGATCCAAAATGAATGCAGAATGTTTTAGTGAAGCACCTGGTACTTGGCCAGAAGTTTGCTCCTCCAGTGATTGTGAGGAATGTCGTGGATGGACAGGCGGAGGTTGTGGTAGCTGTCTTTGAAGAACAGCAGCTTCGGATCTTCTAGTAAAACTCCACCCAGACTCCTCTCCAGATCCAGGACTTCCTGCGTACAGACAGAAAGCTTACACAATTAGGAAAATACTGACTTTGTCACTTTGATGCATTGAGTTTTGAAAAATGTTTCACTTAAACGTAAATGCAAAGTTTGTAGAATGTAGGAATAGAATGTGCAGGCTGCTGCAAAACAAAACAAAAAATTACCAAATATCTTTTGACAATTTCTAGTGCAAATATAACTTTCTCACTTCTAACACGAGAAATATGTCTTGATATAAGTGAAATAATCTGTCAGGGGAACTAATTTCCATTAATTTCAAAGAATTACTTTCTTAAAAGAAGCTCCCATATCTTGCAGAAAAGTCACTAAGTTATTTTTTGCCTTACTTCAAGTGTATTGAGATATTTGCAATAGAAGACCAAAAATACTTGGTAGGATTTTGTTTTTGAAGTATAAAAGCTAGGCGAACTTTAATTACGTGTTTCTTTGGTGAGCATTTTATAGAAAACTGACTATATTTGAATATCTACCTGCCCAGAGTTCAGTTTGTTGTTCTCCTCATTTTTAAAACAAAGTTTGTATTATTTTTCTACTCTACTGGTCTGTTGTTTCTTGAGGGATTTGAAGGTTTAATATTAATGTGTTGAAATTTAATTTGGATGCATAACTGGAGAAAGACTGACAGAGGCCATGTGCCACTATTGCCACGAGCCACTATGGAAATAAGGTATATTAGCTTTTATTATTATTCAGAGGCATGCATCAATATTTTGACCTTTTATGACTTTTGTTTTATTGTTTGAGACTTTTAAAGTACATTTTATATAACATATTTTGAATGTCCTATCGTTCTATCCTTATTTAACCAGAGGGAGCCTCTCTACATTTATGCATTATTTGCAATTGTTGGTGCAATTAATTGCTACGTGATTCACTCAGTTTTCCTTCTCTTCCTTAGCTACCTCTTTTCTGTATGGACTCAACTAATACTATTAACTTTGTGTTCACTTTGGCTACTCCAGGCCTTGAGGAACGATGTTCTGCATAGATATTTTCCTGCCTCAACACACTTTTCCTTTTGAATTGTTGGCATGCAAAATCTGTCAACTGGCAGAAGAAATAATTAAACTATCTGAAACAGGTGTTGGACCACAGACACACCTAAAGCTTGCAGAACACCAGCCCTCAAGAACTGGAGTTCCTGGGTTTGACTGTAAAACTCCAAGAACCTGGATGAGTATTTTGATCTACAGAACTTCAGTGTTTCTGTGATTAGCTGTCTCTTTATTCTAGATAGCTTTATTGACAAGCTTTTGGTGCCATTAACTATGAAAGATACCTTTGTATTTTTCTATCTTATGAAGTAATCTTTACGGAGTGTTTCTGTCTCTTTTTCTTGTCATTGGTAGACATACTATTTTCTGTCATTAAATATTAGAATTTGCTCTGTTTTCTCCCTGTAAACAGAAATCACTGCTTCTTAGAAGGGGTGGAAAATTATAGAAACATTTGAAAGAAAAAAAATGAATCAATTTCGTATAGTAATAGTAGCTGCTTTAGCAATAAACAAACAGTGCTTTCTTGTGTTAGTTTGCACTTCAAAACTCCAAGAAACTGGATATTTTGAGCTATAGAAAGTGTCCCTGTTTCTATGCCTCTATGTTTAGCTCTGTCATTTTTCTCAATGAAACCTTTTAAGGTGCTTCTAATACCTTTAAACTTTCACATTTTCTTTTACACAGAAAGTGCTTCTGGGCCCTTTTGATCTTTTTACATCTCAAGCCAGTAGGGGCAGATTATCATATGCATTAAACCTGATTCTGCAAAATGTTTCTTCTTGTTAGCAGGAAGTCGTTCACTTTTAATGTGGATCAATATAAATGACTCCATGACACTTGATTATTAGGAATAAAAGATTGATCGAATTTGAATGTAGAGTATGTTTTATAATTGGAACTGCAAGTAACTGATGATCATTGTACCAAACTTTATTCAAAGTAATTGAATGTGAATTCAATCTGAGTTTTGATTTTCTCTTTTTTTCTCTTATCTATCCCATGCTCTATGAATGATTATCTTATCTACATTCCAAAGATAACAATAAATTATTGGTTTTCTTTATGTGCATTTCAATCTTAAAGCGGTTTATTTTATTTATTGATTAAAAAATGTCATTATGTTCACTACTGCGTTTGTTTTAATCCACTTTTATCAACATATATATATTTCATGAAAAAACCATTAAGAGTGCTATGAAGAAACATTAGCACAACTTTAGCTGTTTTACAGATAGTCAAACCTGAACATTAATTTTAAGCGTCCCATGTGGCTTAGAAAAAAGCTCTCCGCAGATAAATGTTACTGAAAGAGCATCTTGGCTGCAAACAGCAAGGATTGGTGATACAGGCTTTCAGAAGGCTTCAGCAGAGAGGAAAATAAAAGGTTAGAAGGATTTTCTCAAACACAGAGAAGCCGAGTTAGTGAAGCAGTACAGATGAGATCATGCAGACGGAGATTTCATCTGACGTGGAGTTCATTAGAGACACAGTGCAGGAGACAATAACACCAGAAATGTGAGCCATGAAAGCAATTAGATATTCTGAAAGTAGACCTTTACAATGGTTTTGAACTCATCACCTAATTTAAGACTTGAATGCAAACCAGCACCGGCAATCACAGACAGGATATAGCAACAAAGCATCCGCCGTGGTGTGAAACAGCGTCTTAGTGTTTTATGTGCCTATTTAAAAGCACTTTAACAATCAAGGGAATTCAAAAAATTATAATCACATAGTTTTGAAAGGTCAGCTTATAATAGTGCCTTTGTTATTTCTTTTTCCCATTTAATCAATCATACTAATAACCCTAATGTGCTTGAGCTCACAAAGTGATGCCCAGAGGTTCTCCTTCAGAGAGTGGAACGACGCTTCCATCAATTACAGCAAGTCATCCAGGTCCTGAGGCAGCAGAGCAACTCCAGACCTTCACAGCACCACTAACATTTTGACTTTAGGTACAATCATTTTCTTGAGATCTAAGGGGATGCACACAAAAGGTTTTTTATTCCCTTTAATCTACAAAACATTTGATATTTTCTTCAAGGCAATAAATACTAAGGTAAATGAGGCCTGCAGAGTTTTTATATGCTGTGGAGAGCAAAATTGGAATGTTGTAGCAGCACCTTGAGAGCGTGTGGCGTGTCATGGATGCAGTAGATGCGCAGGCTGTAGTCTAGGGAGAGGCATGGCGCGCGGGGAGCGAACAGAGCCAGCTGCAGGCGCTTGCAGGCCGGCCGTGGAGGGCAGGACTGGCCCACCAGACCATAAGTCCCCAGCTGCTCCATGAGGACATGGCAGGATTCCTCCTCCAGCTGCAGATAGCAAGGAGACGACAAAGTCTCCTCCCCGACCGTCAGCACCTCCTGGAAACAAAGAGTGAGGTTTGACTTAATTGTAAGCAAAGAGATATTTGAAAGATCTAAAAACAGCTTAGGGATGACTTACCTCCCATGCTCCCTGGTGTGTTTGTGTTTTGAGCATGAGGGTCCAGTCGGGCATAGGCGTGTCCAGCTGAGCGCAGTGGGGAAGCGTCAGGACAACAGGCCGGTTCAGCAGCATACTTGATGGACCGCAGCTCACCACGGGACTTAGCACCGTCTGGCTCCCCTCTGAGGGTAACCTGTAAACCCCCAACACATATATGTTTGCAACGAATTGCCACACTTCATTTATTAAAAGCTAATTGCCTCAGCAGCTTGGAATTTGTTCAAATTTCTGACCTCAGGAAAAAAAGACTCCAAAAGGACTTTTTTTTTTCACGGCAGCAAGCCTTGCATCGGAGAAGTTACTGATTGAGGTGAGAGAAAGGTCTATGCTGCCCTGCGGCTGCTGAAGGAGGGTAGAGAGAAAAGGAATAAAGATGAAGGACACTCACGTTGTTTTGTCCCACTTGTTAATAATGAGGTACATCTCGTAGAACTTCCCCTGAGGGATTGTGCCAGGCGGGACCAGCAGGCTCACACCTTTGGGAGAAGACGTGCCGACTTGTTTAATCTGTAATCAACATCGTCTGACATTGGCTATTCTTTCTTGGAAGGAGTTTTACCCGTGTTAGGGATGGTAAGCCGTCCGCCCAGATGCCCCAGTGTGGCGCTGGTGCTCAGCCCCGGCTCTCTGGACAGCGTGTGACTGTGAAACTCTCGCTCTCGGCCCACGGTGCCCACCGACTTTAGGCTCAGGATCTCGCCATCGCCAATACCCATGTCAGCCGGGAGCTCCAGGGAGGACAGAGTGGATGAGTTGTACACCTTGATTTTGAGACTGGGGAGCGGGTCCAGCAGGGGGGAGGTGGTCATGGGGATTTTGTGCGGGCTGTCGTTGATGCCCTGAGGCAGGGAGAAGAGCGGTCCACGGAAAGCACCAGCTGTCGCTGTCAGATCCGGAGGAGCCGAGGGGTGCAGAGGATTATCTGCAAACATAGGGGTAAAAATGGGGCTTTTAGGACTGGAAATGACACAGGCGGGGCTGAGAGCGCTCAAAGTGGGGCGAATAAAATGGATTAATGTTGCTAATTAATATTTGAAAGCCAGAGCAAGAGAAAAGACACTCTGATAAATGCTTAAAGTGTGAAAAATGTGATGCATTAAGAAAGGGATTGAGACTTGACTGAGCGGAGGTAATGGTACATGGGAGCTGATTCATAGCAGGATTATATATAGTAATGTGATGGTGAAATATAAGAGGTGCTTCTTATTGAAAAATAGCAAGAAAAATATAGAAAGTTACAACCATAATGTTCGAAACCAAAAAGTTCACCAAGTGCCTTTCAGAAATATTAATATGCCTTTAAAGTCAGATATTGTCGCAAAATTTCAGTGAATATCATTGGAGTTTTATTTATTTAACAGTGTTCAAGTTTCTTTGCTCGTCAAGTAAAAACTTTGATGCTCCTCAATAAGATACATCAAAATCAACTACTACCAGAAGCATAATTAAGAATTTAATCAATGAGCTGTTTTTCTAAATCTGTATATGTGCAAAGCTGTTTGAGGAATACCCCAAAAAACCTGCACCTGTAATTACAACTGTAGTCGTTCTGCAAGATCTTAACTCTGAGGGGCAAAAACAAAAGCATACCACACTTTTCAGATCTGTACTTTTTAAAAGTTTTTAAATGATGCATCATTCTCCTTCCTCTGAGCAAAATTTTTTTTACCATCAAAACAAATAAAAAAAACCAACAAAATGTATAGAAAATACAGTTGAAATGTGAAAAAAATATGTGTGTGTATGTGTGTGTATACTTCTCCTTGCCACTGTATGGATGTAATGTGTGCAAACTCACCCTGCCTGGGAGGCTTGTAGTTGCCAGGATGAAACGCTGCAGTAAGAGCAGATGAAGAATCTGTGATGTCACCGTGGAGATGGCGACATCGGCGGCGATACGCCAGCACACCCACACCAAGAGCCATGACCACCGTCAGCAGCAAGGCTACCACCAGGCCTGTGTACACCGCTACACCCATACCAGGAGACAACGCTGCAGGGAAAAGGCAGACAGAGTAAGATGAAACAACAAGGATGGAGATAAATCATGTTGTTATCTAGATACTGCTAAAAAAAGCAAGTTATTGGAGTTCCTGCTGAAGCTACACAATGATTCTGAAGAAAATATTAGCCTTCATAAAGTAAACAGGGCTGAAATAATTAATTGATTACTGAAGTCAATTAATTTAATAATCAGATAATCGTTAACTGGAGCATAAAATGCTAAAGACTAAAGCATGCCATTTGCTAAGAGAACAAGCCCTCAGAGAACCAGCTAAATTTTGCATTTCAGATGAAAAACCTTTGTTGTCTGTTCTACCCAGAATTCTTAAAGTGGCAAAATTTTAGTTTCTCCTGATTCAAATTCTTTAAAAAGAAAATACTAAGCACCTTTCACTATCCAATTATTCATCAAAAAGTAGTCATGTAAAGATAAAGTCAGCGGCTACTAATGAAAAATTCATAAACACTAACTAAGTTATAATAAAACAATATAAATAAAAGTTTCAGCTGCATTTATTTCACAGAAAAAATAAGAGTGCCAGTTATTGCGCCACCTGTAATTTTGTTAGCAACCATTTTCTATCATATAACCTTCTCCCTCTTAATTAAGAATAAAATAATGGATTGATCTGAAAGTGTTTCACACTTCTTTGCGAGGAGAGTCAATCAGTGTGCAGGGCAGTTTAACAGTTGCTGAAATCGCTCCTCGTGCCCCCAGCAGACAGCAGCGATCTCTGCTCATCGCTATCTCAATCTGACTGCCTCCAAACATTTTACAATACAACAGATTGCAGATGATATCAACAGTCCTCAGTGCAGGCCGGTGGCAGAATGCTCCGAGCGTATACCACATGGGCTGAAATACCCTGAGCACCAGTCCAAACTGCTGCTGTGCGTCACTCTCAACCCATCTCTGTATGTCCACATTTCCTGTCTGACTTTGTCACATTATGAGCAAGCCCTAAAAACGCCACAGAAACCTTTAAAAAATAAATTTTGATCAAAACTAGTGGCTTTTTGGCACAACTTGCTTACAACAGTCTTTTCCAACGACCCACCAGATTATATTTTGAAGCAAAAATCTGACCCCAGTGGGCCACGAGTGTGCAGGGGGACTACATACAAATCCATGCCACACTTTTCAGATTGCTACTGGTCAAATAACTGGAAAGACCTGTTGTTGTCCTCCAGAGAGACCTGTTGTTTCTAGCACATAACTACAAAGACCTGTTTTGTGCTGGTTTATGTAATAAAATCTAAACAAAATATTCTGATGTTGTTGACTGTAAGTGTGGCTGTGAGCAGAAACACATTTGCAAACAGCTATAGATTTTTGCACAGACAAGCTACAACGTCTCATGCATTTCTTCACAACATGCTGACTGTTAAAATGCACCCCGTGTTCAGTTTAAAGAAAAGGGTTAATAGAGATCACCTCATTAATTAACAGCCTCCTTCTACCGAGAAGAGACACATCTCATCCCAAAAATAATCACCAACAGAGGTCGGCTGTGGGGGGTTATTTGGCCCGAACTTCACCTGCACCCTGTTGAGCTCACTCAGCCTCCCCTGCTGGGTGATTGGTTTTGACTGGTCAGTGGGCTGTGCACCGCCTGCTTAGCCCAGACTCCCCAACTCTGGCAGAACCAGACGCACGTGAGCCAGTCACACCACAGTAGAGAGTAGTCAAGAAGACAAGGAGCAAAGTTGGCGGGAGAAAAAAAACAAAAAAAACAGAACAAAAAACAAGAAGACGTAAGACAGGCTGGATGAGAGGGCTAGATGAGAAGCAATTTGGCAAAAAGGACAGGAAGGAAGAAGATAAGGTTGTGATTTGTGGAGAGGCATTGTACGTGTGTTGAGGAGGGGAGATAAGCATAGCCAAAGACTCTTCAGCAGGAGGAGAAGAAAGCCGGAGGCAGGCAAGCTGGCAGAAGGGAGCCCCGTTGCTCACGTGGCGCGACTCAACCGAATCCGACAGCCGTCCGCACTTATTACAAGAAATGGAACAATAGCGAATTAGGTGCGTTGCTGCAGCTACTCTCCCCTTAGTCCACATCGCATTAAGCCAGAGGAGTTACCATCAGTACGAATGTAAACCAAGTCAGATGAAATGAGAAATCAAATGTTTTAATGCCAAAAAATACTCTGAGCCTTGCGTGAGAGTAAAGGAGGGAAATGTGATTACGCTAATGTCAACTTTTCAACAGGGTCCACGTTTTACTGATTTAAACCTCCAGAGGTTTCAATGCTTTTATAGTATTTAAAACTTAATTATACACAAAATGGAACGTGGATGAATGGATGGATGGATGGATGGATGGATGGGTGGATGCATGGATGAGTAAACAAATGAATGATGTACATGGAATAAGATACAAAATAAAATCTTGAAACAAACATTTCTCTATTCTCAGTTTCCTTGTCTCATTCTTTTTCACGCCTGGAAAATTCCTGAATGAAACTTGCCTAAAAGCTTCCAGACTTTAGCACACCTGTTTCAAAAACACTAAATAAGATCAAACTTTTCTGCTGGACAGGAAGATGACACAAACGCAGAAGACGCTGACACACATGTTTAGATTCCCAACGTATATGAACACACGTTCGCTCAAACACGTAAAGGAGATGAAGACAAACAGTGGAAAGAAAAATCGTGTGGAAAGTGGACTTACGATGGCTTGCATGTTCTATTGAGACCTTTTTATCTGTTAGAACGAGAGAAAAAAGGAACAAAAACAGAACATAAGGAAATGGGAACAAAAACATAAAAAGGATGAACTAGTTATGCAAATGAAAGATGCAATAATTTAATGCAATAGAAAACTAGAAATGAAGAAAACCTATTTATGAGCAAAAAAAGTAATAACCAATGATTTAAAAATGACTTTCGTATTTGTGTGCTACAAAGTCAGAGGCACTATGGATCTAAGCAGACCACTCTCTATCCCCCGCAGGGTAAATTATAACCTTCATCCCACAAAAAAAAACAAACAAAAAAAACTCAACATCTGTCCCAATGGGAGCAGTAACCTCCACCGTGAATCATAACTGAACAGTGGAAAGAATATCAAACCCATCTTTCAGGATTGTGTCACTTAGCAGACCTCAAATCAAATAACTTTCCCTCTGTAGCATCATCAAAGCACCAAATGGTTTCCTGGAGTTCGTATTTCGTCCAATAGCAATTAGAATCTAGCAGGGATGTAATGAGCGCAATGGGTGGAGATGTCTCACAGCATTGTACATTTATGACGAGGGGGAAATGTGGGACCGAGCGCCGGTAATTTGATCGTGTGAATTTCATCAGACCAGCTTGTGACCCACAGACTAATCACTGAAACATGCAGGGGAAATCAAGATGTCACCTGCAGCCTGCCATGTTACATATTTACAGATCAGGAGAACAGCAGTTTGTGTGTTCCCTTTAAGTAAAAACCACCCCAGAGACTTTCTTCCTGATTCTCTCCTGAGAATGAGAACAGATCAGCTGTGGAGAAGCCTCTTTCTGTCAGGACTTGCTCGCTTGTCTGACAGATCTGAAGCAGAGAGCTGCTCTGAGTGTGCATACCATCTTGCAAAATGAATAATGCTCACAATTTTAGGGAACTTTCTCTGTTGGGTTGGATTTATTGTTTTGTCACTTTCTTGTAAGTTTGTCTGTGAATTGAATGCATCCCTCTGTCTTTTTGGTTGTGCAACTGTGAGATGAGAATGCGCTGTCGGTTGGATCCTTCCCAGCTCGTCACGGGCAGCACATTGGGTGTCAGAGTGAGTCTGACTCACTCTCATATGCTCTCCTCCGCGCTAATTTTTCGACTTGGCCGTGTCATGCTCACTTCCCACTCGATCAGCTCTCTTAGCCCATACTTGCATCGGCTTTCCTTTTCACTTCCCCCTTTTTTTTGTTGAGCTTTTTAGATCTGGAGCGGTTGTCTTCTCTTTTTATAAAGTTAAACATTTTCCCCATGAATCATCTGTCTGTCTTGCTTTCATCTCTCGAAACGTTGCCGCTTTAGTGGCCTAACACCCCTGGAAAACTGCTTTTTACAAAAAGAAAGCTTTGAAATGTGCTTTGCTTTACAAAACGCTGAACTAAGAGCAAAGAAATCACTGCAGGCGAGATTTTTATAGTTATCATATGAACGGCCACCTGAAGCACCAAACATGATCTCAGGGAATGGACACCTATGGCTCTGACTGAAATAGTCTTTTTATTACACCGGGTTAAAAAAAAAGTACTGAAAACACCACACCTTGTCTAGGAAAATATATATTTTTGAAGGTGCATTTGACATGAAAATCTGAGCAGACACTGGTAACAACAATAAATATTAATAATATTGTTGTGTTAAGAGCATTTCTAAATAAGGTGTTACATAAGAATGCAAATTTGGTCTGTCAAAGACTGAATTTTATAAAGAAACATTTACACTAGAACTAGTGATATTTGAAATGTCCAAAATGAAACACAGAAAAAGTGAAATATAAACAACAGAAACCTTAAGTAAAATGGATCGTGATGTCTCTTAATGCAAAATTGCCCTTCAAAAAAATAGTAATCATCAGGATGGAAATGATTAGGCTCATTTCAATTCTTCATGTAATTAATTGATTAATTGTGTATTGTGACAGGTTTATATATATCCACAAATTAAATTTTGTGTAAGACATCACACCAGCTGAAATCTGTCAGAAATTAGGAAGCAATTTTGCTCCTTATTGCAAATCAATATCAGGCGTTCAGTCCCAATATACTGCCTATAAAAAGGTTTCCCATTACCAAAGTGTCACTAAAGAAACATCTCAGGATGGGCAAAACCAGTGATCTCCTAGAAGACCTTCACAGCCTTATTACACACACTGATGGCATCGTTGACAGTGTAAACTACTTTCAGTAGTAGTCAGTCATGACCAGGAGCTTCCTGCTAGATTTCAGACAAAGGAGTGAGAATCACTTATAGGGAGCTTCAGAAACACCTGGAATTAGCAGGTACCATTAATTTAAAGAAAGCAAGCCACAAGTTATGCGCTCATCCTCCATTGCTTTGTCACTGTGCAAAACTCCACTGCTGAAGGAAACAATTTCTCAATTCCAACAGTCTGGTTAGATGAGACCAATGTTAAATTATCTGAATGCAATAATAATAATAATAGCAGTTGTTGGAGGTCATATAGCATCATGATAAAAATGTGTGGTGATGTACCAGGACGATATAAATGAAACCAAAGCACATTGACCCCTGACACAAGTCAAAGAAACTATCGTCTGGTTTCAAAGAAAGAAGCTAAAGCTGATTAAATGTTCCATCCAAACACTTGACCCGAATCCTGGAGAAAATCTATTGGATGAGTGTTTTTGTGGAAGAATGGGTCAAGATCAAACCTGAGCAATGCAGGCAGTGAGTTCCTTCATAGAGAAGGTGACTGGAAGCTGTCATTTAGAAGAGAAATGTAAATAAAGTAAATAAAGTTCAGTGAGTGTCTTATCATGTCACTCCATTTTATTACACAAAACTTAATTTATGGGCAGCTAGAGTCTGATTTATTTGTATTTGTGGACTGGATGGATTGTTACTGAGATCTGGTTATGATTTCATGTCAATTGTACCTTCAGAATTATATTTCCTTAGAGTGAATTTTGAAATAACATAACAGTAGAATCTCATCTTACAGAAACTGCTCTTTCAAATAAAGTTTTGTTTTTTGTTTTTTGTTTGCAGGAAGGTCAATAAACAAAGACTAGAAAATCGACCAAAAATTCAGATTGGTGCATTAGCACCAAAAACTTTCTATTTTGATCGACATTCATGCAAAAACCAAGAAAGTTTAAAAAGAAAAACAACTTACTTCTTGCACAAAGGCCCTCAGTGCAGTTTTTGCTCTCCATCATGCTTCCGCTACAGTGCTTCCCTCCATTTATTGGCGGTGGGGCTTGGCACTCGCGACTGCGCCAGTGGGTGCACTCTGTCCCACAGGCGGACCACTTTGCCCACTCTGTCCAGCCTCCGTCCACTGGAAGGACAACAAAGATGTGAGTCATTTTACAGCCCAGTATTTCCATTAGTCCAGGTAGAGCAGGATTGGACATGACGTTCTCCTGGCATCTAATGTAATGCCTGGAAGTGTCTGAGTTTGTTGAGTTGGAGTCTACCCAGATTCTTACACATTTATGCAGACTTTCAGATCATTTTAAACACGCAAACATAAAAAAGTGTGATTTGGTTTCACTATTATAATGATGTTTGTGGATTATAGTATTCTAAACATTAAAAGCTCTAAAAATTTGCACTAAAAAACTCAAAACATTACAAATGTGCATGCGCCAGTGGATTAATATATATATATATTTTTATTTGCTTATCTGTATAGGAGTTGTTTATACTATCAACTTGAGATAACAAAAACCTGAGCTTTATTGTCAAGACAAGTTTCAATACCCACTATATGAAGATATAATAATTCTGACATTGTTTTGTAATGACAGCAAATTCATTATCTTGTTTTGTAAGAATAACATTTTTCTTGTTTCTGTGTTTTCAGATATCAAGATCACAAGCATGTTTTTGTCATGATAGCAGTTTTACTATATCATTTTTAAGTTTCTTTTCTTCATTTGAACAGTTACATTGTGTCGGTTATCTCATTAGGTTAAAATCAGGATTTAATGTTATTTACAATAATGGTATTTACAATATATTTCATTATCTCATTATGTATCTAAATACAATATTTCAGGCTTGTTTTCTCATCATAACATTTTTGATATTATTATCCTAAGATTTTTAGTTATGATTAGTCGGAGTGGCTCATTGTCCTGAAATGAGCCACTCATTTTCAATTCATATTTTATTAGCTTATTTAATTGAGTCAACATTTCTTTTTTTTTGTTGTTTTTTTTAAATTGCTTGTTTTGTTGCTATGTTTGTAAGTTGGCCTGTTTTATCAATATAGGTCTCTCTTGTAAATTATATTTCAAAGATTTAAACAATAGAAAACTAAACATATACAGTTATATTACTTAAATATTAACTATAATATCAGGTGACAAAACGTTCAATAAATTAAAATTTATGTTTCTCTTCTTTGATTTTGATAAAGACTGTATATTATTTACTCATTTTAAACTGTTTTTCAAGTGAACATTGCTTCTTCTCCACAAAACAGTTCACATTTTAACTCCTTGCACAGCAGCACAAAAAACTTTTCCAGAAGTTTTAAAATTATGAACACCTTTACATAATAATTTCCTTCCTTTACAGAAAATAACATTTTAAATATTATCTGCATTATCTTTTACCTCAACAAAATTTGAGCTGTTTAGAATTTCACAGAATCAGCAAACTTCCGTACGTCAAGCTGCAAAAATAACGAAGAATAAGTTTGGTCTTTATCTCACACTTTTTAAATGAATTCAGCTTTTCATAGAAAAGAAAGTGCACAGACAACAGAATACAGAAATGAGTCTGGAAGCCCCTGGAAGTTTTTCCTAGCTGATTCAATGCTTTTAAACAATGTGTAGGAACCATAGTGTAAAGGAGCTTTGACATACAGCAAAGTAAAGATGGTCATAATGGTGAATGACTGTATTCCTTCTTCTAGCAGTGACAGTTTTGAGTAAGAAGCCTTTTCAGGCTTTAGCACATAAAAGTTTGGAAAGGTTTCTTCTTTACCTGGGCACAGTGTGGTGCAAGTTACTCTCTGCACCGGCGGACCCTCACAGAAGATTCCTCCGTTCAGAGGGGCCGGATTGGTGCAGCTGCGTGTACGACGTTGCCAGCCACGGCCACACCGAGCGTTACACTCGGACCATTCAGTCCAAGAAGACCAACCTCCGCTAACTGACACAGAGACACACAAACAGCAAAACCTCTCAGTTTTCCTGCTTTATGTTTATGAGGAAAAAGCCTATTACTCCAAAAGCAACATTAAAAAAAGCCAGATTATAGTTTACAGGTGCACTCAGGGACAAAGTCCTTCATTTTTAAAGACATGTCTTGTGATCTAATGATAAAGTGTTTTGGCATAAAAATCAGTAGCTGCATTTTCATTGATCATATAATTGTGTAATCTGATATTTTGAAAATATATCAGGTGGTTTTATGGCTCTATAAAAATTGGAAACACTTTTTTTGCAACATAGGAGTCAGATGATCAATAACTGGATGTTATAAAAAGAACGTTATAAAAAAATGTAAATGTTTCCTCAGAGAAGGCAGTGACACTAATAATCCTACCAAGTTAGTACAAAATTACTTAAAAATGACAAAGTCAATATTTTGTCAAGTGACCATCAGAAAGTTCTGATCCCAGTCTGTAAAAAAACATTGTGAGTTTTAACTGAGTCAGGTGGCTGATAAACCTGACTCAGTTAAAACATTTCTATGAGGAGGAATGGGCCAAAATCACAGCGAACTATTATGAGAAAGGAAAGTCAAAACGTTTGAGCCAAATCATACTGTTTAAAAGGCGATTCCACTAAATTAGTTTACTCTGTATAACACTTTTCAGTTATTGATCTGGTTTGATGTCACAGAGTGAAAGACACTATTTTTGATAAGATGTACCTAAATATCTGATTTCAACTGTACATAAATATAGATAGAATTAAATAAAAGTGTTGTATGTTACTGCTAAATCAAGGAACACAGGAGTGATTATGGTGACACAATTACCTCAAATGCTCCTCAACTCCACAAATCAAAGTTTTGGATAAACAATCAAAAATGAGTGAGATGAGGTTTGAGGAATGAAAAAGACAAACATGTGGTGCAGCTTAAGTTACCATAAACAATGAGAGTGGCTGTGCTGCTCCGTCGTCTGGCCACCACATTTCTTGCCACACATGTGTAGTTTGCCGTGTCAGAGAGTCTGGCCTGTTTGATGATCAGGTCATGATCAATAGTGATCAGGAAATTGGAATCCTGTGATGCATCAATGACATCCTCGTTCTTCAGCCAGTCCACCTTTAAATGATGCACGGGAAGAAGAAAATCCCTTAATGATATCTTTTATCAACAGTTATTAAAAGAGACAGTTATTAAGGTAAAAAAACTGAAATAATTAATTTAATTTCTTTAATACTTTTAGCTGAAAGTCACTAAAATAAACTGCACAAATCAGCAGGTGTTTATGCAGGAACATGACTCAGCATGCCATCCACAGAGCCGCTCAGTAAACACGATAAACCTGCAGGGTATTAAGACTCCACAACACACAGGGATGATCAAACACTTCTGAAACTTTATCATTCTGTCTGAGGATAGAAAGTCTGTTGGTTTGTGTTGATTCTCAAATCCCAGCTTTAAGCCCCTCTCTAATCAAATGGCTGCTTTCCATATACAGGTGCATGTCAATTAAGTTGACTTGCAATTGATTTTATTAGATAAACTTAATTGAAAAATTAGAACTCTAATGTTTACATTTGTGCATTTTTAAGTTTTTTCTTGGTTTGGCTGACAGTGAAAAGTCAAATTCAGTTTCTTAGCAAATTACAGAAAACCAATAAAATATGATTTTAAATGAAGAAATGTCAACCTACTGAGAAATACAGTATGTCCACATACAGTATATTACATGAACTTAAAATTTGGTTGAGTCTCGTTTTGCATGAATTACTGCATCAATGTGGCGTAGCATGGACGTGACGAGGCTGTGGTCTGCTAAGGAATTAAAGAAACCCTTGTTTCTTTGAAAGTGGCTTTCAGTTGGATTGTATTGTGAGGTCTGGTGTCTCATCTGCCTCTTGGCAAAATTACATAAGCTTTCATTTGGGACATTCAGGATCCATGATTAAATTACAAAAATATAAGCTAACATTAGGTAAACATTTGTTCCTTTATTAGCTTTCATCCAGCAGTATGTGTAAGTTTAATTGTCAGCAGAAGTTTGTTGGCTTGCAACTTTAGTTTTAAGCCCACATAATTTTGTATTTTGTTTTATCTCCGATATAAAATAGGATTTTTGTATTTATTTTGTATAGGATTTTGTATGTATTTTTGTATAATACAAAAATACAAAACATATATAATAAAATTATATCTAAATTTTCTCTCAAGTCACACTGTAGTCCCGAGTCATTGGTGTGAAAGTACAAGTCAAGTCCAAAGTGTTTTATGACTTCTTAACTCAAATCCATAAATCTGCTTTTTGATGATATTCTAATTTATTGAGATGAACAGAAATTATTTCCCTCATCAGGTCTTCAGGTGATATGAACATTTGTTGTATTACTTTATCCCAAGAACATAAAGTCTATCTGATGTGTTGCTGAAGAAACAGCATGTGCTAAGGTATATGCCAATAAAAGAGATCTTTTATTGCCACAATGTCAATAAAAGATTGACAAAAGAAGGTGTAAATATTTCCCCAAGAGATGAACAACAGTTAAGTGAACATGTTAAGGTAACGTTGATGAGGAGAAAAACGTCTACCTCCGCAGCAGGCATGCCCTCCGGAGGCCGACACTGCAGCAGCACCTCCTGCTCCAGCCGCACTTCCCTCCCGAGGGGCTCCTGCTCGAAGTTCTTCCTCAGGTCTACAGGGGGCGACAAACGTACTGTGACTGATACGCAGCCTTTCTTGGTGACTGTCTGTCACACAAACTCTCTCACATGCTATGCAAAGCCTCCGTCACTGAATCGCATTTTTCACTCCATACCCTCATAAACATGCGACGTGTCAATCAAACCGCAGCATATATTTCCATGGGGGGACAGCGGCAGAATGCTGCAGCCAATTTATTTGCATTTATGCTTAAGCTGACACATACAACAAGCAGAAAATCAGGAATATCTCCTTTCTTTCTCTGTGTTTCACACAAGGACTGACAGCCTTGATACTGACATGCAATGCGAACGTAGGCGCGGTTGCTCTTGGTGGTGCCGGCCGAGCTCCAGGCCACACACTGGCACCAGTAGTCATCCAGGCCGAACAGCTCCTCCACCTGGGTCCGCGACACGGAGATGTCCACTTCCCTCACCACCAGACCTGCGCAGGGCGGAGGGAGGGAAATCACTGAAGCAAATATTTCACAGTGCATGTAAATTATGCAGTGGCTGAATGCCAGAAGCAGTTAACGCGCACATTAAATCCTAAAGGACCTAATGGATTATATAGCTGAAAATGATGTTGGTAATTAAGTTTGATGTTTATCTCTGTATAATACAAGGTGACATTACTCTGTGTGTAGCTGTGTTTACAGTTCTCCGCATTGTGCATACCTGTGAGCTGGTCCAGGCTCTCCCTGGTGACATGGTCATTCTGATTGACCCATTCGCTGTTACATTTGAAGTAGATCTGGGTGGCCGGCGATGCCCGGCAGCGCAGCTGGACAGGACGGTTCTTCACAATGAAGGCGTCTTCGGGTTCCAGCAGGAACTCCGGCAGGGGCTCTGCTGGAGCTGACGGGAAGGAGTCGGGCAGAACCTCAGCTTCGCTGTAGTCGCTGCTCTCTGAGAATAAAAAAAGAAAAAAAAAAAAAACACATGCCAGGAGTCATTCAGTGTCAACATCCTTCTCCTGGGTTATAAGAAATAGAAAAAAATAAAATGATAATAATAATAATAAAAAAAACTCAGCAAATCTGGAGGCAGTAAATGTGCAGCAGCCTATCTGGTGAATCTCAATCTAACCACAGAGTGTTAGGTGTATTTTGGGAAGCCATTTAAGGTGTTGACAGTGTGCACCATAAGTGGTGACATTTTTGCTTCCACATATCGACACCAATCTGTTCAAGGGAGGCCTCCTGCTTTGGTCTCCCTGGAAGAGTCCGCACTTCTCGGCTGAAGAGCAGAGCCACTGACCTTTCACATATAGGTCCCGTTGATCTCACATTATCCCCTGACATTTCCGAGGTGACACATCATTCCAGGCAGCGCTGCCAAGACTCTTCTGGCGGCAAGGACAGAGATTTTCTGACCTCTTCAGCCAGACTTTTTCACCCTAATAAAGATGGGTAGATTCCACTTATTGATGGCTGCTGGGGTTCATCCTAGGAGAGGTTAATGCACAGTTCTGCTCACAAGTTTAAATACACCTATCTCTGGAAGGTGAGTTTCTAAGGGACATTTAAATAAATTAGAGCTGCAGCTAACAATTATTGGTGCATTTGCAGAATTTTCAATTTGTGCAATATTAGACCAGATGAAGCTGAAGCTTGAGTTCTGGGTGGAACATCTTTACAAATACGGTTTTTCATCTTACATGCAAAGTGTAGATAGTTTCTTTTTACAGTTTTGTCCTTACTGCTCTTAGTGTGTTGTTCTCTCAGCAAAAGGTATGTTTTAGAGACTTCAGCCTTTAATACTCCAGTTAACGATTATTCAATTACTTAAATAGTTGGCAATTATTTCAAAAATTGATAAATCATGATTCAGCTGAATAACTGCTTCAGCTCTAAAATAAGTACAAGTCTGTGTGTGTTAGTATGGATGAGTGAAAATCCACAAAACTACAAACTAGGTTTTTATTAAAAATAATTTCGCCCTGAAAAAAGCTGCATTTTAAGTATAAAAGAACAAAATCAATATGACAGATTCAAGATGGGTGTATGTTAACTTCTGACCTGCACTGCAAACTAATGCACTTTTTATGTGTGTCTCAAAAGTTCAGTTTATCTAGTGGCTCTTTTTTTTTTTTTTTTACATTTATTGAATAGTTTAATGTTGTCTTTCTTTGAGCTATTATCATCACTTTCCCTTTAGCCTAATCTAGGTTATAAATTTTAAATAGCGCTGACCTTCCAGCAGAAAACTTGCTTCAGCACATGAAAATGATCTGAATTCAATAAGCATTAAGTGGAAGACTGGCACAGACTGACAGCATCAGCTCCAGACAGGAGGTTTCCAAAAACCTACGGGCATATTCATTCCACTCAGCCCATTTTCCTCCTCTATCGTAAACACACACGCACACACAGATGGAAATGAACACAAGTAATAGCTCTGCCTCTCTTACACAGCAGTCTCACAGTTCCTAAATCTCATTTGCTACACTCTGTGGATAAAGAGGTGTGTGAGCAAACAGCCGATTTAAAACCAGGCAAATTTGCAGAGCTCAGTTTTCTGAAAGCATCAAGCCCAACCTGGTCACTTTGCTAACACATTACAAGAGAAACTACCCAGAAAGTAAGATGCCATCTTCAGCTATTGTGTGCCACTATTCCCATGAGTAGATTCTTTCTGGCTGGGCTCTGAAAGGCTGAAGGAGAAGCTCCACAAAGCTTGGAGCTCCACTGCAGGATACAAGGAAGGTCAACGGCTTCTCCAGGCTTAAACCAGGATGAACCCATCATCCTGTTTCCGTCTCTGTCTTTGAAAACTCTGGCTCACATGTACTTCTACCTCAGCCAACTCCTGAACTTACAGTTCACTTATTACCTGTGAAAAGAAGCCTTTCATTGCCAGTCAGCTTACAGTCACTTTCTATCAGAAAGTACAAGGGTGCCCGGAGAAAGCCACAGCAGCAGGACAGATTATCTCCATCAAAAACACAAACATTTTCACGCTTTGTCAGTGAATGATTGTAAAATTGGGGATTATTACAAGATACACTCAAAAATTGACAGGTTGATTTCGTGCCTGATCTACCAGTCAGATTTGACAATCAGTGAAGATTTTACGACTGACATATAAATAAATAAATATATATATTTATATTTAATGTATATATATATACATTGTGGATATTCTTCAAATTAAAAATGCTTAGCTCCACAAAACTTCACCCTGAAGCTTCAAAGTCTCATCAAAAGTGCTGCTTCTCTTCCATGATCGTTTTGTTTGGTAAATTTCTGCTCACCGCCAATCTGTTTTCACACTGGTAGCAGCACTGAAAATGGATGGAGATAAAAATGGGTCTGGAAATCCCTTCTGGAGTCTATTGCTGCCTCATTACAGAAGAACTACCAGAAACTATAAAATCTGTAACTGACTGGAATCAGAAATACTACAGTAATTTCTAGGCTATAAGTAGCTACTTTTTTCAAGCTATATAACTAGTATACGGTTTTTTGAAAGGCTGGACTGCTGTGTGATGAAGAGGACTGCACAAGATAAAGAGCAAGACAGAAGTGACACTGAGAGCGACAACAAAAGAGAAACTAATAGTGTGTGTGAGACCAGGAAGGCCTGCTGGATACTATTGGAGTCACACACAAAAACCATCACTGCACCTGACCCACATGAACACAACCACATCCTCAATGCGCATCGTGTGTGTGGTGCACAAAACCACCATCACCACCTGACCCACACAAATACAGTCCACATGTACGCCACACAGAAACATCGTAACTGACCCACACAAAGACAAATACAAACAATGTGACCCAGGCACACACATACACATATGCCTGTACAGCCTATTAATTACAAATTACAGTAAAAACCAAAAAAGAAAAACAAAGCCCATGTATTTGAAGTGAACTCTCTTCCGGCTGGTTTTCAGGCAGAGGTCCTACACTATTCCCTTTGGCAAATATTTTGATAAGATGGAATGGTTTCAAAGTCTGTTTACTTATTTTTTTTTTGTTTTGTTTTAGTTAGCTTATATATATATATATATATATATATATATATATATATATATATATATATATATCCTGCAGTGGAAAAGTAAATAAAAGTTATCTGATTTCTAAAACTGAAAATGTTTTTCACTTCCTACTTTAGGTAGCGCAATAGCTACTCATATGCACCTTGCAAGGTATTATAAGAAACACAACAAAGTTTTACATCTGCACAACACAAGAAGAATAGAAAACATAACAATGTTGGACGGACAGATCAGTGATTATGGTTTAGACTGACAGAAAGGCACGACTGTATGTGAAAATAACTGCATGTCAGAATGAGTCAGAGCACTCAACTGTTTTCACTTCGGGTTCCCTGAAAATAATCGGAAAGCTTTAAAGCTGAAAAGTGAATGATTTTCACTCAAAGAGAGTACCCAGGCAATTACATTTCAAGAATGTTGATGATTTCAGGACAGGCTGTGCAAATAACATCTCCCTCCCCATTCCTGATTGATTTGTACACAGTCCCACAACATATGGCAGGAGAATACAAATACTGTGTATCCTTATCATTGAGAGTTGTGCAATGCAGGGCACCAGAAGAAAATCAAAATAAATTAAGGTTTAGTGATTTGCAAAATTAATAATATATTTATACCTGTTTTGCACATCTAGAGACTGAAAGGTTTTGTCTAATCTTCATGGTAGAGCTACTCCTTTGTGACTTCCCTTGTAAGAGTGAGTATTCAGCATATTAAATAATGTTATTGAATGTAATAGTGGTAGTCTTGTTCTGTATAAGTTCGTATTCTACTCATATGCATGATTTTCTATGTTCACCCAGCAATTTCAACAATGGTATCAGGTGGAAATGTGACAATGCTGCACCTTTATGATTACATCTAACATAATATATTTGCACCATACTTTGATTTCTACTTCAGTCCATCAAAGTCAGAAGTCTAAAGCAAAAACGTTTTAAGAGTTTTTGTGGTTGGTGATTCAAATCATCAGACAACTCAGGAGTGACAAGGTACGGGTCCAATTTTGATCTAGCTATTTCTAACTTCTGTAAAGTCTGATGCCCATGAGCCACCTACTAGGTGACCTACTTCCACAGATAAATTAGCTTCACTTGAACAAACAGAAACCTTGGCTATACTGGCAAAAGAACACTTGGGAAAACAATCGCAGTTGCTCTGTTCAGTACTCTCGTCCCTCGTGTTCGACATCTGTCAAGGGATCTCATGTAATTTTAAGTGGCGTAGTTGCAAAAGGTCAAAACTTTATTTGTGTTTACAATGATGTTTTTGGGGTGGGACGCCATTATGAAGGGGCGGTCCTGTCCCCTGTGTCCGCCCTGGGTTTTCCACCTATGCCCACATCAGTCAAAAAGTAGCAGTTTTCTGTTCCTTGTTTAAGTACTGCTGAATTAAACACAATCAAAACTGCAAGTAGATGTAAATGCAAGTGAGCACAAACAACTTGGACAGTTAACACATCTCAAGCCGATGCTTAACAATGCATGTGAACTGCAATCAGCGCCTCTCGTGATCCTCCCCTCCTCTCGCCCTTCACTAAGCCGTCGCCTCCACTCTTTCAGACTCTGAAATCTTTGTCAATAACCAATTGTGTTGCCCCCCCAGCCCCTCACCCTCACTCCTTTTCTCTTTGTCCGGCATTGATCGGTCCGTGTTCAAACATCGGCTGAAAACACAGCCTGTCAGTCTTCAGACATGACGGGCAGGAGAGGAAAAGACTAGATGGGAGGAGAGGTATACATGTTCCCACTCTGTGCAGTATGTGTGTATTTTCTGAGCCCTGCAGGAGTGCACAGTTTAATTAAAATAAGAACACTTTTGGATAACAGAGGTAGGAGACACAAACAGAAAACAAGTTCTGTCTCAGTCGGCCCGACCTGTCTCACTGTAACATAATGGAGCCAGGAGTTTAAAGCAGAACCTGTGATTTTGAGCCAGCATACAAACATCCATCACAGCTCAGCAGCTGGCAATTTGTGCAAAACAGAGGAGCCTTAAAGACGCGAACTCCTCGCTGTGCAGCACAGCAAGTCTTTTATTACTCTAATGACAGACAGATAGACACCAAACACTGGCTTCTCGCTATTGTTCTCTTCCTCTCAGAGAACAATCATGTGAACACGCACGCACACAGCCACGCTGGAGATGACAACCCATGCTTATGTGGCACCATTCTCACTCTATTTATGCATGCTTAATTCGACCGTAGGTGAGGCGGTTCCTTCCATTGTGTGGCCTGGTCCAGCTGGGAGACGGAAGGAAACATTAGAGACAGAGACAGAGTTGCCAGATCTGACTGGCAGTTTCCATCCCAAACACAACGTAAAGCCCGCCCAACTCCAAAAAAAGGCCAAAATCTCAACCTCTAATGAAACACAAGTTTATAGAGCTAGATACAATCATATGTATGAATATACACAATCTCATACGTCCTCTACTTGTGAAAATTCCCAACACTTTTGGTTGTCCTTTTTTGTATTCTGACCAGATACCATTAGGAGTTCACGCTTTGAACACAAAGAGACTTGAAAGTTTTGTGGCGCTATCTCCTTTGAAATCATGATGTTGCACTAGAATGTCTGTTTACAATACTACTACAAAGGGACACTTGGGAAAACAATCGCAGTTGCTCTGTTCAGTACTCTCGTCCCTCGTGTTCGACGTCTGTCAAGGGATCTCATGTGATTAATCGATTACTAATCACTGACAATGCCACATTTGACAAATCCTGGATATTTCAAAGTAAATTAAATAATAATAATAATAATAAAATGTTGTGCTTTTTGACTGATTCAAAAATAATTTTCATTTGAACACTTTCTAAAAAAACATAAAATATTTTGAAAAGCAGGCCAAATTCTAACAACACACCCAAAGCTACTTTTTCCAGCCCGTGTTCAAAAGCAACCCAATTGGGTGGAAAGCCGCCCAATCTGGCAGCCATGGATGTAGATGGGAAGGAATGTGGGAAAAGGTGACAGGCTGGGAAGACGAGAGGCACTGACCAGAGACGGGTCAAAGAAGAGAGACGTACAGCAGCGGATCGCTACCACATCTGGCAGGGCGAATGAATCATGTCTGTCCCCGTCTTACTGAAACACTCCCTGTTCTTGTCTCTTTGTCTTTCTCCACCCTTTACCTCTCATTCTCACACACACAGACACACACACACAGATGACTGTAATTTTCGTACCCCCAGTGCCTCTAGCCAGAGTGGAGTCTAAGCATCTGTACTTTATCATTACCTTTACAGAGTTAGTCATTACTGTCCCCTCCAGTGCCCTCGCTATCCCAACACTGCACTCTGAAGAGGAAGAAGAGGAGGTAGAGGAGGTGGGGGCACGCAGGAGAGAATAAAGCAGGAAGAGGAATACTTTGAAGCAGCCAAACAACTGAAACGCACCATGAAAGACACGAGGTCAAGCTGTATTTGGCAGGATCAGAAGATATTTTTCTTTTTTTCTTCCTTTAAGTATCCTATGAGGTCAAAAAGAAACAAACAACAGCATCCCACCCTCCTTCTGCCTGTGACTCTGGAGTACTCTTCTTTTTGCTCTCTCTTGACACCAGTCCTCCTTCCCTCCATCCTGCTGGATTCAAAGCCACAAAGTCTAGTAGACTTCAAATGGTATTCTATGACCTTATCTGAAAACACACACAGAGATACGCAGTGCCTTGCAAAAGTATTTGCATTGGACAAGTCACCGGTCCATCACACAAACAAATAGAACAAACAAGGTTGGATCTTCTTGTGCAGCCAGACCAGTTTGATATTAAGTTCTCTCCTGAGCACCATTAATGACTGTCCAAGTAACAATGGATCCAGAACCCCCTCATTGTAGCCTTGAATGTGTATTGAGAACTGCTTTTCTCTCCAGTTTCTTACACGTTTTCTTATAGGATTTTCATGTCTACATTCCCTCCTCAGTATGTTATTAAGTAGAAACCTGGAGTGAACCATTGATGCAGGTGTATTGAAACAGGGAAACACTTAAAAAATAAGGAATAGTAAATTTAATGACTGGAGTCGTTCTCAGGTCCTACCAATCTCAGTCCTTTTCCATCTTATAGATCTCTTGACCAAACTCTTACCTTAAACAAAGACTACCTTGATAAGTCGTTGCCTTCTAAATTGTTAACTATTATAATGTTATTCTCTCATCAAAAACATATCTGATTTGATTCTTTCATGCAAGTTTAAGGAATCCTTGAATCTCCTTCAGCAGCCATATGGGGTACCTCAATACTTTCACCTACATAAGTTTTCTATTCATAAGTTCCTCTTTGGAGCTGCAGCCTCCAGCTGAGCTTCTGCCTCACAGAGCAGTAGCAATTAGCAAACACCTGGTGGAATTGCAAGTCTGCTGAGCTTATCAAAGGAACTTCTTTTTAGTCAAACGTTTCTAAGAATGGTTGTGAACGGCTTATTGGAGGAGCATTCCAGTTATGATGTGCTGAAGGCAGAGTCTCAGATAGAGTTGGATGTTCATAAGGGGGCAGTATTATGTGAAATTGACTTGTTGAGCTTCTTATGTTGGTAAGATGTTACTCCCTCATCAAAAATATACACAATATACAATGTGTATTTTTGAGAAATCTTTTACTTTCCTGTGGCAACCATTCAGCTGTGCAAAACGGCTGTTTGGGCCTATGGCCTCCTCCTCAGACAAAGCTCATCCTCAGATTGCAGTTTCCAAGTTTCTAAGTTTGCACATTACAGAGCACCCCTACACCGGCGACTCCCCAACTCAGCTCCTTTAGACTACTCAAGAAAAGTTAGCAAACATCTGGTGCAACTGTGAGTTTGCTGAGTTCATTATGTGAGCGACTTCTCAGTACAACACTGGTAAAAATGTTGTTATAGGGTTAATAAAGGAGCGGTGAAAGCAGTGTTGCAGGAAGACCAAGAGTTTCTTAAAGAGACAGAGGTCCAATTTCAAGATGTCTAACTACAAAGTAAAATGTATTTTAAGCCATAGTTGTTATACACAGCGTTTCTATGTCATCTAAAGGTAACTTAGTTACTTGATTGTGCTATAAAATGGCACTATGTGCCTGGAAAATACATAAAACAGCCTCTTTGTCATTCTAAGCAAAGCAGACAAGTTTTCCTTGGCGTAAGTGCCATTTGGAAATAAAACCATGGATGACATTGAAAAGGTCCAGACTTTGGGATCTTAACAGACATTGTGTTTCACCGGTTTAGAAAAGGATCATAGCAGCAGCATCAGCTGCTGATCAAACCCAGATGTTGTAGGTTGTTTGATAGAAAATTATTGCACCTTATTTTCTAATGCACTATTTAGAGTGGTGTCAAGAGTCTGCTTTCCCTGAGTTGAGTCACCCCACAGTATGATGCCGTCGCTGCCATGCTTCAACACATATATTTTTGCACATTGGCTGAAAAGTCACATTTTAGTCTCACCTTCTTTCACAAATCTTCTGCATAACATCTTGCATCTCGTCCCTAAAAGCTGCAATTGTGCAATGCACAAAAGATCAACCCACCTGAGCTAATGCTCTCTGAAGATCCTCCAGAGTTAGTAAGGGTGGACTCTGTTTGCCACTTCCATGAGGCAGCTGGTTGCACATTACGGCAACTGTTTATACTTCACTTCTGCTTCACAACTATTGAATAATACGTGTATCTGTAACCATGTGTTTACCATCTAACATTGCAATAAATACTTTGAAGTTCTAACATGACAAAATGTTTTTGCAAGGCACTATTAGGTGGAAGTGTGGCCCACAGCTACTGCAGGAAACACAAATGCCCGGATGAGTCCATTAGGAACACACAGAATTTAAAGGCAGTCATATTATAAAAATGCTTCCGGTGACAGACGCCAATTAATACAGTGATCAGCAGCCATTATGTAACATCGATTGACTGAACATATACATCATCCTCATCCAATCTACCTCATTACCGTCTCTCTTGCGAGGACGCCCCGGGGTGCGAGTTTCACACACCGAGTCTGGTCGAAAGAGACAGAGATGGATGAAGGGAGGCAGTCTCTCCTTGCCTGCCTCAAAGGACAATTACGCTGAATGATTGATATTCACACTGACCTCATCTTCATCAGCCTGAAAGAAACTGAGAGCTGCAGGAGAGAGGAGAAACCAGCAGGGAAAAAGATGAAGAGAGGAACACGTGAGGACGGGTGGGGGGAGGCATGAGCATTGAGGTTTGAGAGAAGTTTTGATGGAAATAACTGTATTTTTCCGGGGGTGGACAGCTTCAGAGTGCATATGCATGTTGGCATCGGGTGACAGGAGTGAGGGTTGATTCGACAACATCACTTCCACCTCAACAAAGACAGGAGGATCATGAGGAGTCATGCAGTTCGCCGTCTTTGCACACTTAAATCAACACAATTTAAAGCAGCCCTTTTCAGGCTCAGGCGGGGGGCTGAATTGGTCATTTTTTAAATGGAGAAAGTCATTAATTCGGTCAGTGAGTGACAGAAATGCCATTACTTTTATTCCATCAAGAGGCGACAGGAGGCGGGAAGAAGAGGGTGACTTCCTGCTATGATGAACACAAATTGAACCTCTTCAGATTCTCTCAAGAAAGCTTCCACATGTTGGCCCTGAGAGCTCTGCTTCTGCACCAAGACGCTCGCTAGAGGTGGCTCCACATGGCTCTGCAGACACCTTCTTTATACTCTGCATGAACACTCTCTAACGAAGAGATTTCTCACCTCGACAGGCGCATAGTTTACTTTTCTCGTCCTCAATGATTGATACTTCTGCCTATATAAATTTAAAGCAGCTAAAATGAGCTTTCCACCTGGTACAAAAACAGAAACGAGCAGGTCATCTTTTCAAAAACGGGCAATATTTGTGCATAAAACTGAAATATTTCACCAAATATTTAAGTTATGTAAAACTTAAAATATTTGGTGAAATATTTAGGTTTCATCATATGCATTCTCCAAATGGTAAACTCAATATAAACGCAAAGACAGTTTAACAATGTGGACACCCGTTTTACAAAATGCTGGCCTTTTCTTTTCTCTTTGAGATGTAGCTCTCTAAAACTAAAAGAGGAATATCAAAGCTGATCCTAAATTGTTCCTGCACACTCAGTGCTGCGTGCATATGCAGGAACATTGATTCTGCAACAGCCTCCCTTTAGATTTCAGCATGCAAAGCAGGAGGTGGAGAATGAGAGAAAAAGTAGTAAAAATAAAAGTGAATACTCTGTTCTCTTTTATTTGTGTAAGTAGAGGTTACATAAACTAAAACCTTTATATTTGCAGAATTAACCTCATGGGGGCTCTGGAAGGGACTATTGTAGTTTTGTTGGAAAATGTCAGACGTATTTTAATGTACGCCTTTAATATACGCTAGAAAAATATGGAAATCTAAGTGTCTTTATTTGGAAAATTCAGTTAATATAATCTAAGCCAATGTTGTCAATTTGATTGCAAAATACTCTTTTTTTGTAATAAAAAAGGATCTGCAAACCATTAGAGATTATTACCATAACAATGGTTTGTTTTCCCAATAAAAATATTTTCAATTTTCAATTTTCTAGATCTAAGACTTTTTTCTGTGCATTTTTGGGAACAAGAGTTGGGTCACTTTTGGTTCGAAAATGATTACGTTACAAGTTTTCAAATATTTCTGATATCTGCTTTTTAATAAGTTGTTGGATGTCACTGTTTTCCCAAAACCAAGTTTGTCATGTTCACAAAGATGAAAATAATTACAGGTGTCAGTCAGAAAGTGTAAATAGCTTGACAATGATCAGATTAAAAACAGAAGGTAAAGATTAAGTTAATTTACTAGTTTATACATACTATAACCTTTTAACATTAAAAAACAACAATGTCTCTATAAATGAGTCTGCTGTGGTGTAAAAGTCAAAAGTTGAAACCAAAGGTAGGAAGACACTGAACTGACATTAAGGATTTTCTTCCTCGATTTACATGACCATGAATTAGTTTTGCAAAAATGGAAGTAAAAGTTGCTTTTCTGTTTTTAATAAAAGTAAAACGATCATGTTTTTTCTTTAAAAACAAGTATTTTTAGACATGGTTGTCATGTTCATGCTAAGTTGCCAATCAGAAGAAGCTTAGTCTATCAAGAGGAGAAATAAATAGGAAAACAGAGCCAAGAGGCAGATTGTGACCATAAAGAAAGTTTAAAACCAATTAAAAATAAAGGAATATTTACCCACAAGTGACTCATTGTATCTTAGATAATTTAAATCTTTTGCTTTAACATTAAAGTCTGCAATCTGCTCCACTAAGCACTCCCACATCCACTGCTTAATTAAACAATTTGCCAGAAACTACACCAGGTGCTGCTGTTCAATTAAAAGCTTTTTTTTTGTGCATTCCTCCAAACGACCGTGAGGCTAAACATTTCCAGAGGTTGCAGTCATCGCCAGTACCCTGCATTGATTATGCTCAGACAGAAAGAGGTAAGCGACCAAGGGCTGGAAAGCAGATTGGCAGAGGGGAGAAGGCCAAGCAGGTGACGGAGATGCACAGTGACAGAAATGCTTCGCTTGTCCATCCAACATGTCTGGGTGGCAAGAGGAGAGAGCCTGGGGATGGGTTAACAACACACACACACGCACCCACGCAAACACGCACACATGCACGCAACAATTGCAGAGGCTTGCAAGACCTCATTTGCAGACCTGCTTGTAAATAGACTGTAATCCCACGCTCATAGCTGCAAGGTGTGTTGCTCCAGAAGCCTCTAATTGTACATGAAGTGTGACCTGCCCTTTTTCAAAAAGAGCTCCTCTACTCTGATTTTTTCCCACAGTGACATAACAACGCTTAATCAGCCACGTTGGAGGGGAACGCCATGTGGGATCCCACCAACACACGTGTAAACATGCTATCCACCCTCATGGTTACAGAAGCCAAATAAGAGACAATTAAAGAGAGGAGTGAGTGGTATTTTTCTCTGATAACTGGGTGAATGCTGCAGCATACTGTTTGTTTCACAAAATATGCACTGCTACAAAAAAAATCATTTGCCCTCTCTCAGGATTTTTCACTTAAATGTATCAGATTATCAAAAAAACTTGCACGATTGCATGATTATACAAAAAATAGTTTTCGGCGAAAATTATTTCATTTATCAAAGAGAAAAAGAGTTATTCATACCAACATTGTGAAAATGTGAACATCTTCCTCATTAAACTATGAATTTACTATCATTAATGACATTTTTAGAAAGTTGAGTTCAATTTCATTAATCTCATCCTGGCCTGGTTTCTGCCAAACCTGTAGAATCAAAAAAAAAAAAAAAAAAATCTTATTTAGAAACTGCATAAAGAAGACCCGAATGTCTCAAAAAAGTAAAAATCATGTCCAATCTAAAGTAAGATTGACTAACCCTCAAGAGACTGTAAAAAAAATAGAGCAGAATTCAAAGAGAAGACTGGGCAAAGATTGTTCAAAAAATGGCAGAAGAATGGAGCCAAAACTACTGAAATATTGTTCAGAAAATGAAAGTAAAACAGCTTTCTATTGATCTTCACAACTTTAGGGAGAATACTCTATTACCAACATTTTTCTGAAGGTGTGGGTTGCATTATATCTGGAGTAAAACTAACATATTTACCAAAATTAAAACATAGTGGTGGTAGTTTGATGGTTTGGGTCTTCTTTGTAGCTTCAGGAGATGAACGGGTTGCTGAAAAGATGAACTTGTGATCCATGAATCCCATCCAAAGTTAAATCTAAATGAAAGTTTAGTACCGGTGTAGTCAAAGTGTCAATTTAAGTCTGATTTAGATCCTAAGCAAGTCATTCATGGACGGCAAAAATAAAAACTTCTAATGTGGTTAAATTACAATGATTCCGCAAGTAAGAGAGAGCCATCAGTCCTTCACAGCTACGTGAAAAACTGACGTATTGGCAGTCGTGACTATCACTGGTGGCACAACCAGTTATTAAGTTTATGAAACAATTTACTTCTTCACATAGAGCCAAGTTCATTTGGCTAGTTTTCTTCCTCGATAGATAAAATGATAATTTAAAAAATGCATTTTATATTTGCTCAGATTATCTTTGTCTGATATCAAATTTGATGATTGCAATAATTTAAGTATTTTAAGCATCTGTAGATGACATATGCTTTTCCACATCATATACCTCTACGGACGGAGGCTGTGTGTGTGTGTGTGTATGTGTGTGTGTGACAGAGAGAGAGACTATGGATTATTCTTAGAGTAGATTCAAAACTTCTAATGTGGTCTTCTCCATTTTACTTGGAGAAGACAATCTTCTCCAAGTAAAATGCTGTTTTTAAGAGTGTGGGTGAATGTGACTGTGGGTGCTCTAAGACAATTTGTGCTTTTCTCTATATAGCTGCAACTCCACTGCTGAATTTGAATAGAAAGTGAGAGAGAGAGCCTGAAAGTGGGCACTGTCGCAACTAGGGGGCGCCACCCCCCATGGAGCTCATTAATCACTGCCCATCAAAAAGCGGCCCTGTGCTGTTTGTGTGCGCCCTGACGGCCACCTATGGCATGGGAACACGGGTGTGCAGCAGAAGTACTATCAATCACTATCAGAAGTGGAGGCTGGGAGAGCAGCAAGAAAAGAAAGGGTGAGGGTGAAGAGGGGGATGAAGAGCCGGAAGAGTGGGTGAAACAATGATGTTTTGCTATTATCCTCTCTAAATTACAGACCAATGTCATGGCTATTATACAGGGAGGTCAAACTTGATGCTGCACAATGCGACTGCTTCAAATCCGGGGTGAGGCTTTGCGTTGAGACGCCGTAGCTCCAACGCTGCAAATCCACTCCACAGTGGCCAGTTGCCATGGTGGGAGTCCACAAGGAGGCGGCACCTCAAGAGGCCTGCATGTAGACTACACAACTGTGATGTAAACACTGCAGCTGCACTGCAGTCCATTTTGTTTAAATCTGTCCTTCCCTGTTTCTGACTGTCTATAAGCACAAACAGCGAATAGGTGAGCAGTGGAGTAGGATGAGTGTTTGGGAGCCGGGGTTGTTTAAATGACCGTAATTACATGAGAAGATGAGCTGCATTCCTTCCTGAGGGCAGGCTGATTACAGGCCTCTTCTCTTAGGGCCCCTGTAATTACACACCCTATCCTGGCTACCCTCCCCAACCCAGCGGCTCACCCTCCACCCCACGGTATTTGCATGGGTGAGGCTACAGCCCCCACCCCTCACTGCCATGTGTCCTCTGATCCACCTTTCTTTAACTTCTGCAACAGTCTGCTTCCACCTCCTTCTACATCTTTCATGCCGGCCGCTTTGATTTTCTTCTAAAAATTTATTTATTTAAGATTTTTTGGAGTTAAAATGAAATACATAATCAAAATATTAAAGCTGAAGCAGACATGTCTCTGTTGGAATAAGGTGGAGGCTAGTGCTAAATACCAATCAGCGTAATGGCCAACTCTTGACAAGAGACAGCTCCTGCTCTCAGGCTAAGTCATGGCTCCTTCTCACCAAATGTTAGTCTCTTTCACACTCAAAGTACATGTGGGTGTGCTTAGATGACACCTTAAAATAAGCAGGTTCACGAATGTCGTTAATTTTAATGACGAATTGCATTTTTCAACACTGTTGTAAGAGATTAGCAAATGAACGGGAAATAAACAGCTTGAAAAAACCAGTAAGTTCCTAGCAGTCGGTAAGCTGGAGGCACAGACAGCTATGCTTCACACACAAACCGAAATCTGAAGCCAACAAAACTTTCCCATTAAAAAAAAGGACAGAATTCATGTTCGAGACGCCGTCTTTAGGCAGCTTAGCCTTATGTTGTGTTCAGTCAGAAGGCGTGAACTACGACTGTGAGAGGAAGGCCTAATGCATCACAACATATGTGTTTTTTATTATAAGATATGACAACCCAGCTGCCCCAGGAGACAGGGGAAGATGGCTGTATCAAACTTCCTGTACAAATCACATCAGACACCCAAGCAGGTGATAATGAAGGCAGAGGAGAGCGTTAGAGGGGGGCTTATGGAGCTGCAGAGTGGGAGAGAGATAACTAAAACATCACAGGGAGAAGACGGATGGATTAAATATGAAAAGTCTTGATCTCTTCGAGCATTATGTAGACGGAGAGCAGAAGGGAGGGAGACAGAAATAGAGCCAGTCGAGGAGTGACGCTCAGGGAAAGAAGAAGGACACGAAAATGGAAGTGATGGTGAATGTATCCCAGCTAAAGTTAGGGAATGATGGAGAGGAGGAGGGAGATTAACAGTGAAGATGTGGGTGTGCAGCCATGCAGGAGGGAAGGAAGGAGAGTAGATACAAAAAAAGGAGGGTAGGAGGAGATGTAGAAACACTCCTGAGGTGCAGATTGAGCGTAACTCTTGAATGGTGAGCGTAAATACATGAGCAGTGGGCACTGGCCACACTTAGAGATGCCAGCTGCTGTAATGTGTTGTGACAGGAGCTGATTCTTGTGACTAACTGCTTTGGCAGCGGAGCTCCTCTGTCATGCTAATGAACAGATGAGGAGATGAGCTGGATTGACAGCGGATCGACGGGCAGCGCTGGTGACCTCTTCCACGTACACACATGCACACCCCTACCCACACACACACACACACACAAGCAGAGGGCTGGACGGCCTGCACAAACCCACGAGCAGACCTCGCTGTCATAAATGTGCACTGCACACTAAACACACTGACGTCTCCATTCCTGCTCATTTCCAAGCAAGTGTGACAGAGGTGACAGCCCATGGACAAACGGAGAACAAAAACAAAGCATGATCAAAGCCCACACAAACACAGCAGGGTTGGCGTCACTCTGTTGCTTCATTGCGTCCCCCTTGCATCAGAGAGCTCCCCAGATATGCAGTAGACAACAACCGAGAGGTTGCAGGATGGCCTCAGTGTTTGTGAGCGTGTGAAAAATTGGTAATAATACTGGGAAATGCCTCATATCCAAAACATTATGAAAGAGCATTACTATTCTGCAAGCAGTTGCAATAAAGAGATTTAGAAAATGTGTTTGGGACTGGGATGAAATTATAGTGACAAATTGTCTGGTGAGTGGAATTGGACAATTTTCAGCTTGGCTAAAAAATTCAGTGTTTTACTGATCAGTGAATGAACCATAACTGAGAATTTCCAGGTCATGCTCACCTCAACACTCTTCAGAGAGGAAATTGTTACAGAGGGACAAATATGTCCCTTGCTTCAGGCAGTTAATCTTCTTCATCGTACCAGAAACACCCTCGTTGTTTGGTTTTCCAAATATAATTCCTAAGACATGGTGTATGGTGGATTTAGAAATACTGAAAGCTTTCCTGAAACCTTAGAGGTCAGGTAAGGATCTTTAGCCTTTTAGTAGATAACTGAGACAGTTTACTCATTTTGTTTTAAAATAGTAAAGCACCGTTCATCTCTGGTAATATAAATAATGCATAATCTCTCACTGAAGAAGAGCAAGAAACAAATATTTCAAACAGTTTTAATTATATATCTGAAAGAGAAATCGGAATAGGTTGAAATCACTATTAGCAGCTCAAAGCTTTTCCAAAACTGATGATAAAAAAAACAGCCTAAAATCTCCAAGGTGAAGGCATAAAATTGCTGCTTACATCAATAATAGAAGCTTCGAAGTACATTTAGGCAAAAGTCTACTTTTCAAGAAGATTAAAATAAAATGAAAACGTCTGAGATAGAAATAGATGAAGAATGGAAGCAGAGAGACAGGCAGACAAGGATGAGTAAAGATTAGGTCACTAATAGCTTGAAAATCCACGTTGGAGGAGATAGATGACGAGATGTGATGTGGCGATGGCACAGGAGGACAAATGGGGAGGCAGCAGTTAGAGGTGAGATTCAATCTCCCTACTCTGCAGAATGTCAGGGTTCTGCAGGCAAGAGAAGCGCTGTGCAAAGGCTAATGGCTGTTTTATCCTTCTGATCTTTTTCTTTCATTCCCCTTATTCCTCGTCATCATTTGTTCAAAATAAATTTCCTCCTCCCCGTGCTTAGCTCGTATTAACTGAGCTGGTGAACAGAAGAAAGAGACAGGATTTTAAACCAAACCTATAGCTTTAATGAACAAAATACTGTCCGTTTTTAATTTAGGTTTATTAATGCCGTTAGACATGGACCAGTATGAGCTTCCCGATAAGATACTTTTCAGTATATATACATATATATATATATATATATATATATATATATATATATAGTATATAATATATATACTATATATATATATATATATATATATATATATATATATATATATATATATATATATATATATATATATATATATATATATATACTTTTTGACTTTTTGTCTGGAATCCAGTTACAAGGATCTTAAAGCCAATTTGTTGCAGTTCTGATAGTGCAACTTTTTCAATTTTGATGTACTTTGATTCTGGAAACATCCCGATGTTTACTTTTTAAAATTCAACCATAATTTTCTGTTATTCAGTTTAAAAAACAAACAAAAAAAATCCAACATCTAAATCTAGACAAAGACAAAAAATGTGTCGCTCAGCAGCAAGAGGAAAGGAAAAGGAAATGTCGGTGAACATCTGCAACAAAAAGCACAATTCATTTTGACAGAGTATCACTTTTGGTCAGACCAAACTTTTCCCCATCCTTCAATCTCCTTAACAAAGTATGAAACTAAGAAGACTGCAGCAAGCAGAACAAAACAGGAACATCTCGGCAACCTGTGCGCATCTCCGCTCCTCTCAACAAATCTAAATCTTGTTATGTTTCAGGTCAAAATATTGCTTCTTTTCCCCAGTGTGATGAGTCAGCAGTCACGCATCAATCATTCATGAGCCTCCGATTCCTGTCTTTTGTCAAAGTTTTTTTGCGGTTCTCCGCTGCAAGCACATGGTTGTCTCCTTGACCTGAAGGAGAGGACAGAAAGTGGCTTGGACAGGAAAAAGAGGGCATCACAAAGCCTGGAGGGGGGCCGGACCAGAATACGTCTCTGGTCTGGCAGGATTGGCGGTGATGGCCAGAGCTGATGATGATGAGAGCATGACAAAAGTCCCTTTGGCGTGAAAGAATAAAGGAAGGGGTTGCGAATGTGAGAGAAAATGTACTTGTGTCTGTGTGTATGATCTAAAAGAAGGAGAAGCAGAAGGATGGACAGAGAGACACCCGTCAGACGCCCAGGGCCAACACTGACGGATGGTGACTCTGCGTGGATAAAGTGTGTGACGCCATGACAATAATGATGAGAGACTCTTTCACAAGCCCTCTGTCTTCTTCTTCTTCAGTCTGCCTCCCCCTGTGCTGCCCCCTACATCTACATGTAACCTTGATCCATCCACTGTGTCCTTTTCATGGCCCTAGTCAAATGAATTTGACAAGGTAAGTCATTCTTCACAATGTTGAATATTTAATAAAAGATCAGTTTGAATATAGTGCCAGATCCATGCATCAAAATATTAGAAAAGAGGCATGTTTACATCTTTGTTTGGAAGATACACATCAGCAAAGCCTCTTTAGAATAAAGCAACCTTTAGTGTAACAAATATTGAGGGCATCACAAAGTCTACTTTACATTATGACCTAATTAAAAAGTTCACTTCAAATCTGGTTCATAAAAAGCAATAATGTGCTGAATCAGCTTTACATTTTATAGCTCTGTAGGGATCTGACAATAAAGACATTGAAGGTGAAATGTTTGCTGATTCGTGTTTGATGTACCGTCTAAGTCCTTTATAAGCTCTGATCAGCAAGCAGATCTGTTATGCACCTGAAGGATTGCAGCACACATTACTAATCCAAACAGTGGATGTCCACTGACATCTTTTAAGGGCTATTGGATGTTGTCTATCCCTCGTCCATATTCAGCTGAAAAAATGCACAGAAAGTTAGACTTTTTAAACCAAAATTAGACTCCACAAACATTTTTCAAGCCAAGCAAATGGATGTCATCTTACTCAGACAGTAAGATGGCAAGAGAGAATGAGACTTAAAGCAGAAACAGGAAGGCTCACCATTAAACGCTGTCTCTCATGAAACATGGTAGACTTGCAAATGTTTGGAGTCCTTTGAAACTAAGTACTGTAGCTTAGAAACACTAGTTTCTGTTTTTGTGATGCTTGGAGTGTTAATCTGTCCAAGATGCTACAAGCAATTTAAAAAGTAACTTTTGAAATAGTTTTGCCTTTGAAAATGAAATTACAGTGAAACCCAGCATTGTGATGCTGCTGCTGCAAATGTAAATAGTTAATTACCATTCAAGGCTACAAAGCTTGAATGGGAAAATATTTTAGTGCATCTGTCATTTATACAATCCAGGATTTACAACAATAACAATGAAAAATAAAGTTTATGAAGGTGCCACTGGGCAATTTTTCTCAATCAGTTAACTCTTTGCCAGTAGTGGAATTTCATTTTGTGTTTTCTTTTTCCAACATTTGAAGAGTTTTAGATTTGCCCCATATCGCTCACCATACAAGGCTGCCAGGCCAGAGCCACTTTCGCCATTTTGTTAACTTTCTTTAAAAAAAAAAAAAAAAAGAGTCAACAAAACACAAAACAGAATCTGACAGGCTTGATTAAAAAAAGTGTCCTATTGTTCATTTACATATCCAGTCAGTTTGGAATATATCATATACTGTTTTGTGCAGAGTGTAAACACAGTAAAACAAATGTAGTCGGGTGTGGGTGCTAATGATGCTGATTTTTAGGGAGCGTAAAAGAAAGGGCTTTCAGACCAAGAAACACCATAATCTTAAATAACAGTGCTAACAAAGGCTGTCAGTGATTTCATTTACAGACTTACAAAGAGTTTTTCTTTCCCTTCTGTCTAAAAGAGTTGTTTTTTTCAAATCGACATACTGTTCAAAAGAAAACGGTAAAAAGGCTTGGAACCAAAAAGAAAAAAGAGGAAACTAAAGGGTAAAAATCTCATAAACTTCCTTCCATTAAAATAGAAGACAAATATAGAATCAAATTCAATATTTTCGTCATTTTGCATTAATCTTTTCTAGTGCAACAAAGTGTAGTAAAACATCAACATACAGATGAATTTTGTGATGTTTTATACAGTTCGACTGTAATTGCTACACTAAATGTGCACTCAGTTCTTTCCCATATTATCATTGCAGAATCTGGATATCAATTTGTTGCCAGGAAATATAATTAATTGTACGTTGTTAAAGCAGGTGCTTTCTTTTACACATTGCACAATTTTTGCATGTTATGTTTTGCTCTTTCTATCATTTTTAAGGACTGCTAGGTTCAGATGCTCACGGCAAAGTTTCTCTGTTTCAAAACAATAAAGATAAGGCTGTACTACAGGTACTACAGGCTGTACTTCTCCAGAGCCGCAGCTGAGGCTCAGCTCAGGCTACAGAGGTGATCAGTTTTTTTTTTTAAATTACATAGAGAAGCTTTTCTGCTTAAATACACCTGATAGTAACATTTATCCATGATCAAAACCCAGTTCTAGTCATGATCAGTGAAGGAATGGTGGTTATCTCCAGTGGCCAAAACAGAGATTTGAACCCAGGACCTTCTTCCTGTTACAACATCAATGCAACATTGCGTTCCAAAATATAGAAAGTATAAAAACTGATGGGTGTCATTCAAATGTAATGTATTCTGCAGACGTTTGATAAGGTCTCATGAAAAATGTTCTTCTGAACATCGAGAGACAGTCTCCGGGATTTATCTAACATAGGAAATAATTTCAACCATGCACTCAAACTGAAGCTAAGCTTACCTGGGAATTATACACCATGGAGTAATTGCTTCTGTTTATATTCAGATGTTAAAAAGAGTTTAAAGGGATTAACCTAAAAAGAGTATTTGAGATATTTAGGAGTTCATGCGCAGACCTTGGACCTCTGCCAGAGGTGAGCCGGGGCACATGTCCACGGTTTGTGTGGACAGCAGGGCATTATCTCTGTCCCAGATCTGAATACCCATAACTCACTGAACCTCTCACAAACCAAAGACTGCCCAGAGTCAAGACTTGTCCATTTCCACTGGCTCCCAGCAGCGCTGTCATGTTTACACTGTGTATAGTCTGACCTGTGCACTTGTGTATGTTTTTCAGTGTGGTCCTCTGATTGTACACTCGGCCTGGCCTTTTCACTCCTCTTCCCCCTATCTCTTCCCCTTCACCCAGCTAAAGCCAAGGCAGCAGTGCTGGTTAAGAGCTTTGTGTATCCCATTAGGATGATGAAGAGCCCTTTCATCAGTCCGCTCCCTCCGGCCCGGCGCTGACAGGAGCTTTACCTCGACAAGCCTCTCAAACACACGGCTCGACGTGAGACAGCACCCAGCGAAGAGGTCCGCAGGCGGCTGTGATAAACAATCACAGCTGCCCACACAAACAATCACACACAAACAAATACACTCACACATGCACTCAGGGTCGAGAAAAAGGTTAAAACAGGAACATTTTCCTGTCGACTTTTCATCCTCAACTTTCTATTCACCTCCAACCGCTGGGGCTCATGTATAAGAAACAGCAGCAGGATGAGGCACTAATTCACTCATTCTGATTGAACTTGGATCTATTTTTAATCACAACTGGAGGAGTAATGGCCCACCGTCCAGGCTGAGCTAAGTCCAGACGGACAAAGTCATTTTTCAAGAGTCCGGGAGCAGGAACAAGAAGATGGAAGGTATGGACAGAAGAACGTGAAAAGATCCAAGAACAAAGACTCTGACAGCGATTGATGGATACAGAAGTGTAGACAGACGAGCCACAGCAGCCAAGATGACCTGGATTCTTCAGAGCAATATTGATTACTTAGGGATGAAAAGCTGAAGAAAAAACCCTGCTTATAGACAAGATAAAGGAGCTCAAAGATGCACAAATCAAAGTATTATAGGTGCTTTGCCTTGAAGCAAAATAAGTAGGATGAAAACACTATCAGAAAATAGAAAACAGTTAATGTTACAGCAGACTAAATGAGCAATGTGATCTTTAGGAAACAATGTGTATATATATGTGACCTATATGCAGGTTTAAAACTGCAGGCACCCAGTCCTATTCAGTGTATTCACAGCCACAACACAGAGGCCAGTCTCTCCCTGCCGTAGTTCGGATTATTAAAGTCCACCAGATTAACTCTCTATAATCGCTTTTGAAACCTTTGACCTTAAAACTGATGCTGCCCAGAGACCTGCCAATAAGGACGCACAAAAAATGAAAGGCAGGTAGTGAATAAATTCCTGGCTTGGCTTCACATAAATGAGCATTTTTACTATATCTGAAATATAGCTGGAATTATGATAGAAGGATCTAAATGACTCAAGCATTTTGCATCATTTAGAGGTGTTGAACAAGGCTGACTTCTTAAAAAATGTCAGAAGATTTCTAGAATTATTTATGATGTCATGATGTTCCTGGAAAATAAATTTTGACCACAAAAGAACCTAAGCTTCTTTGTAAGGCCGATGGTAGCAAATATAAATCTAGTGACTTTCTTTTTTATAGCAGGGCTGTGTGAGATAAATTTGGGAACCCAGGGTCCTTCTTGATGTTCTTCACTATTTTACCAATTTGCTTCTTTGTTTTTTTGCCAATGGATGAACTGATGTCCATTGGCAAATGGATGTCCAGTGAAAGAACATCATTCATTTTCCTTCGCATTAGTTGGCTGAACCCCCAACAGTGGAGATAAGGAAGACCAAAGATGTTACTGTGTGGTTTCCTTTGCATATTATCGTATATTTGATGTTTGAACTACTAAAATGGGCAATTATAAGCGTTCTTCAAGGTGGTTTCAAGTATTTATGGATTTGAGGGCAGCTGTGGTCCCTAACAGGAGCCATCTGTATAGGAAATGCTTTTTACATAGGGGGTTCACCTACTTTTATTATATTCCTTAATGTAACTTAATGTATTCTATAACCGAAAATCAAAAGAATCAGTTTAAATTATGATTTTCTTTTTCATGCCATTAACATTTCTTGAGCCTTTGTTATACTTCTGGCCCACAGAGCAACGACATCACAGCTCCTTAATAGCCACACGGCCGCGCTGGAAATTGTAAGAACACAACGGCTTGACCCTCATATGGCTGGGTCATTTGTGAGGCACAAAGGCAGTCAGCAGATATAGAGGTGTTTATACTTCACTCACAATTTACAATCTATTCAGCATGACTGACTTCACAAGTGAAGCTCCATTTTTCACAACAATAAGGAGAACCAGCTTTTGTTGTTGTGCAGAACAGAGTGCAGATGATGTGCAGAGGAACATCCAAGCAGATTACAGAATCCATGTGGTATATATGCATTTCTCTTAGTGGTATGAACCACATTCGACAGTAAAATGCCACCCTGTTTAAGTAGATCCCAAATCATATAAACAAATGACAGACGGGAGTGAAATTAAACTCTGTTTGCAGCTTCCCTGCAAATATGCATGAAGCAAAATTTATGCCAGACAATGTGGGTTTATCAGCTTTACAGCATATTGAAGTCATTTCCTGAAGTTTAATATTCATGCTTTGTTTTTCTGTCACTCATCTTGGAGCAAATCAGGAAGTCAGACGACCCAGTCTTTTATTAACTTCCATCTCCCAAACTTTTCTGGTCACATATGATATTTGTGCAATTTTGGATGGCCTAGAAGCAAAATGCATGTGGACCTCATATAAGGTCCACATGCATTTTGAGATGTATGCAGATGCTTGTTGCTCAAATCTGCTGAAATCACGACACAACCTTCTGCTGGTGAGATTTTTTATCTTTCACTTATGTGTGTTGAGCTGGTGGTCTGTTTGTCTGCAAAATGCAACCGACCACACAGATCCACCTCAGTTCATTCTCACCTCACAAAGAGTTTGTTTTAATTTTAGCAGTAAGGAAGTGGTAAAAATTTATCGGAAGTGTGTCAAAGTTTATGAATGATAATTTTCACACTTCCGAGGATAAATACTCTGCTAAGGATGTAGGAAAGGTGTTTCTCTCTCTCTCTATCGCTCTCTATATGACTCTCATGATTCATAATTCATGGTGGCCATATTTATATAAGCGTGACTGCACATTCAGTTCATCACCTCACTAAAGTGAGATGAAGCTTTCCGATGGTCTTTTTAAGCCAAATGTGTGTTTCAAATCTTTTTATAGAACTACCAAATTATTTTCTTGCTCATGAAAGCCTCAACTTGACTCCTATTGTTCCTTTCAACTGTCATTGCAATTGGATCTGAAGAATAATAGTTTGGTATAATGGCTACTTTTAATTTTCAGAGTGTGACACATGAAAAAGGGAGCAGAACTTACTACTTTTCTGCACTGCTTGAGGTTTTGGAAAATTTTCACGTTACCCACTTCTCTCTTCATTTTGAGCTGTGCTTGATTTTTGCTCTTCTGTGCAAACTATTTATGCAGAGATTACAATCAGCAAGTAAGTAGCTTTTCTCCTAATCATCAACAGGAAGTAAAACATAAAAAATATTTTTGCTAAATAGTAGAGATGCACAGAGAAATCAGGGATGTTTACACTTCAGTGGTAACCCTAAGCCTAGGATTGGTGATCAGCCAATCAGAAATAATAAAATCCAGATTTTTTTCCAATTTCTTTTCACATGATGAATCTTTATTCATCATGTGAATATTAATGACACTTCGGTCTTGCTATTCATTTGACACTAACAGGCAGATTTTTTGGACATAAAATTCAACTGTATTAGCACCACAGTTCACACATCACACACCACATGCACTATTGGATATTGGAGCAATAATAATAGATCCAATAACAATGTCACACACTTCGATGGATGCGCTAATCTGAAAGTGAAACTGGCAGCAGTACCTACTTTCTTACTAACTTGACTAATAGTTACCTAACAATAACTTAGAATTGACTTGATACAACAGAAGACTACAATTTCCGCACCCTTGCTGTACGTATACATGTACTATTCAGAATAGGAGCACACTGAAAGTAACACACACTCCCAAAAGTGGCCATGATGCTCCACAAAATTCCCTCCATTTTCTCACTTTTGCACCCTTGTAAGGCCCCAGCATACGCGTCAACAAACACAACAGTGAGACAGCAGCTGTAGCAATTTCAATATCAGTGAGTTTTTATAAAATTAAGTTATAGGATACCTTAAAAGTTGTTGGGAACCTCAATAAGGGAAGGTGTATATTTTAGAGGCATGTTGATCCTTCATTGAAGCTACCACAAGCTGGAGTTAGATGTCAGCAGATAACAGCAAGCTGATCAGAAGTGCTGATCAGAAGTTGCTCTATTTAGTTGTTGTGAAGAGTCAGATTTGTCCGAACCTGTCGGATGTTTTCATTCTTTTGGAAAACTCTCAGGTAAGACAATTGTACAGTGAATCCACAAAGGGTCTGTTGCTGGAAATACTAATAGCGCTAACCAAGCTAACAACACTGCTATCATTAATCTCTCTTGTCATGCTAATTAGTGTAATTGCTAAAACAATATGCTGCAACAGACAAAAATGTCAACTCTGGTTTTAGGATTTCTTTATAGCAAAAAGAAATAAAACATTAACAGTAAATCAAAGCTTCTTCCTGTCAGGTATTACATTTGACGCTACTTATTTTGTTATTTACAACTATTCTTTATACATTACTAACATTTTATTTTTTTTAATCGGTTTTCAATTTATTTATAAAGTAGGAATTGGCTTAAATCAACATCAGCTATTAGAATGTGCATTTTTGGCAGCTCTCACAAATACAAACCCCTGCCAAGTTTTCTCTGTCCTGCACTTTACAGTACTCCAGTGCCACCTTTTTCTTGGTTACTTTTTTTTTTCCAATTTAGGATAAGTTGTAAGATCACATTGGGAGACAAGGACACAAGGTGCTTATTGTAATGTTACCCGGAGGTGCTCAGTCAATGAGTTAGAAAGAGGGAGAAACATAGTAGTTATTTTATTCTGTGCACCACACCCTCCCATTCCTAATGGACCCACTGATATGCAGCTTAATTCAAACCAGGGACCTTGAGCATGTGCATGCAAAGAAGGAAAAAAGAAGGAAGAAGTAGTAAAGCTTGCCTTTATTGCTCATTTGGTGACAATGGAAAGAAAGGGGATGTTGATGACTTGAAGATGGACCAGGCTTTCATCTGTATGTTCCCCTCCCAGGATCTGAGTGTGGGTTGCGGCTCTTATTGTGGGCAGCAGAGAGAAAGATGATCAGATCTAGTGCACCTAAATACATGGATGGTATTGATCTCCACACCTTGTTACATAGAACACCTCATGATGAGTCTAAGACAAAACGGTATGATGAGTCTCACACCAGCCAAAACTGCCTCTTCTGCTCAGCTAACCGTCTCTTCTTATCATCTTCAAATCCCTTAAATACACAGTAGCTTCACTTCATCATATTCGTTTTACTTCCTTCTGTCTCTCTTTTCTTATTTGCGACACTGATTGCTTTCTGTGTCTCCACAGCCATTAACACGATTGGAGACTATGTAATGTATATTAATGTCTTTGTACCTTCAGAAAAGTCAAGCTCCAAGCTGGAATGAAAAAAACAAGGTTTTGAGCCTGGGAAACAACCTGAATATAAGTTCTTACTTTGCTCTCAAAGCACCAAACAAGAATTTTTGGCACAAGTTAAAAATAATTATGTGATTAAGCAAAAGAAGAAGAAATCCAGTAATAAACCTCCTTATTGTGCCTGGTGGCAGAAGAAGTGCCTGAAGAAAAATTTAAAAAGGGGGTTCACATGGGATTTCTAATTTTGTCATATATCAAAACTAAACACAATTTTCAGGAGTTTTTTTTTAAGGCTAATTCCACATTTAAGAAGGACATTTTCACATGATAAATGAATAAATAATAATTACAAAATCACTGCGGTGTGTCCGATACTCCAATAAAGTATTGATTGGCCAAAAAGAGAGGCGATAAAAATTTAAAAAATGCCATTTTAGAAAGAAAGAAAATAAAAAATCTGAATGCCCTGCAAAAATAACAAAATAGCTTATATTTTATATCTTCTTCACTTGCAGCATTTTTTCTTTTACACACAGTAATTTGTTCAAGGATTCTACATTCAAGATTACTGAGCTTGAAAAACAGGCATAAAACGCAGATGGTGTTTCAGCAGTCTTGAAAATGCACACTAAACATGACATCTCAATATTAAACAGATGAACATCTTTCAAGAAGCTTTAATACAGATGGAGCATCAGCTTTACCAGCATGAATACAGTTTCACTTTAAGTACGTAGCAGCTAAAGTTACACATGCCTATTGACTGGTTGATAAAGGCAATTTCATTATAAATATGTTCAAATGCAAATACAAGTAGAAGGGGTGCAACTGGGTAAAGCATACTCGCCATCATTTTTATTAAATTGAAGATGTCTCATGTAAAAAGCAGCACTATATTAGATGTGTTTGCTTCTATTTTCTTCATCCAATTCTCTGACTCTGTACTATCTGGGGCAGTGGTCAGCAGTTTTAATCAATTTTCCAAACATAGGAGCACTCCAGCAGTCAGAAAATCCCAGCAGGACAGTGGGGAATGGACACAGCAATAATAATAACACAAAGTATAATCAGAATTATGGTCTAAAGAGATTAGGTCAAAGTAATCCCCAGAATAAACACAAAACGAGGGAGGATGGGAGGCCGCTTGTGATCAAGTGCAGGCATGGAAGCTGCGTCTCTCCTCTGCATTTGGTGCTTTTATTCTTGGTTATGGGGATTTGTGTGAAATCGTGTTTGATTTGACTTTTGATGGTGTTTACTTTGAGAAACAAGCCTATGTTTGGGGCTTGCTTTTATTAAAGAACAAGATAACGCTGCTCAAACAAACACTGGTTTCCTCCGTTATGCTTTACAGAACAATTTCAGAGAGGAATCCAAACTAAGTGCATCATTTTCTAACACATTGCAAACATTTTGAAGTAAATACTCAATTTAAAAAAAATCTTACAAAAAGTAAAATTAGGGCTACATGATATTAAAGCTGTAGTATGGAACTTTTATAAACAATTTGTCTTTCACATATTTCCATTTTTGAGCTTTAAATCGAGTTATCATTTTATTCCCTCATCAAAAACCTATCTGGAGTTGCTGTAGTAAGGAGGGGGATGTGAGTAGAACACACACAAGGGTGAATGACAGCTCTAAGACCCTCCACCTGACTCTGATTGGGTGTTTCTGACCAAGCTGTGTATTTCTGCAGATGTCAGTAGGACCACCAAGAGAAGGAAGAGGAGCTTATTTTTTCCCCCACACATCATCTGTCTCATATTATGGTGACATTTTTTGTGAATATGTAAATGACACGTTTTTATAAAAGTTACCTTCTGCAGGTTTAAGAAAACATGCAATATGCAAACATTTGGGCAGATTGTGAGTTTTGGAGTTGCGTTCATTGCAAACTGCAGGTGGTGAGTAGTTTATACAGCAAGTGGAAAACAATTAAACTCATTATTTCTGTTTTAAGAACATGTTTTAATTGAAAAATTGGCATCTGCTGTTTTAAGTATGAAACAACCTTATTTCAATGCCCACTGAAAACATTTCCTGCTATAATAAAAACTAGTCGTACCAATTATATTGCTTGCATAGAGAGCCTGAATGCTTACTGTAGAACCTATATGATAACATCCACAGGAGTCCAAGTAATCCAGTCCAAATATTGCTCACATTATTATTACTATAAGTCTAAATTTGTGCTATGTTGTGCAGTCATACTAAAAGCAGAACATTTTGTGTCCATCACTTTACAAGCTGACAGGCTTCACTTAAACTGATGCATTCAATGATCACAGAGTCTGAACGGCTGATTCAGCTAATTAGTGCATTTCCAGAAAAAACAAAGACTGTTAGAAAAGAAATAGATTTTCAGTGCCATGCAACATTCTGACCTTATATAACATTAGAAATGTTAATTTGCATCATTTCAAGTGGGTGCGGCTGGTATTGTCAGTTCTTTCAACACTTAGTCTAACCATCTGCTCTCTGTTCGTCTTTAACAAAATGCTAATTCTCTTAATTCATTAATCGTCTCCCACTAGAAGCAGTTAGAAAAACACAAGTTGGCAGCTCAAAGATGTAATTTTGGTTGATTTGCCATGTTTATGACAGGTCTCTGTTGCAGTTCCCTCAGTGCTGACTCCATGTGGAAGGGGTTCAGGGATCAGAGAGCCACACCTTAGGGTCACTGACCGCCTTTCTGCTGAGCAGGCTTTTGTCCAGCAGCTGCATGCTCTCAGCCTATTCAGCAGCCCCAGCTGAGAGCAACAAGAGACCAGAGCCTATTGTCTGGCGCCAGATCTGTTTGAGGAGCAGAAAAAGACTCTCTTCATCTCCCAGAGAGTTCAGAGAAACAGTTAAAACTCCATAAACGCAAGCACATTTACAAAAGAAAAAAGAAGTGTTGAGCGAAACTACAGTTCTCCTCAAAACACTGAGGCAAACTGGATTCTAAAATATGAAATTTTTTAGGTTTTTCTAAAGCTTAAAGCATAAGGAACTAATATACCAGAGCACATAATGACCATCATCAAAACATAAACCTGACAAATACAAAACAACATCATGAAACTTTGATCCAAGAATCTGCAGGAACAGTCTGTACCTCACTTTTGCATTTGCACACAAGCCAATTACGAATGAACTAATTTTTATGTTGCAATTATGAGCTCAGTCTTGTGGAATACAAATTAATAAATAATTTTAAGAATCAGGGAGACAGAATTGAATCTGGAAGTAAGAGTTTAAGAGCGCTCCAAAGCAAGCAGAAGACCGGTCGAGAAGAAAACGATTAAGGAGAAAAATAACGACAAATGACCCGAACCAATTCAAAATGTTACATCAGGAATCTGATCATGATGTATTTTTAAATTAACCATTGCTACTTACTAAATGCAACTCTAGATCCCTTCCATTGGTGTCATATGCTTGATATTTATGCTTTCTGCACTCATGGTGTTAGTCAGTGAGCTGTGAAGCCATATATTAAGAGATCAATGTTTAAAAGTCTTTCTGAGTGACTTGCAAAGCTGTGTATACTTTTCACATTATTTTGCTGATCAATTTACTTTGGATTTTTTCTGACAGTTTCACAGTTTTTCACCACTTACAACAAAGTGGAAGATCAACTTTATTGGCTCGTCTTGTCTGTGCTGTGTGACCTGCTCAATGTGCTGTTCTCTGTCCACAGACACCTGCTTCTGTCATAGAGAAACGGTAATCATCAAGCATCAAAAACATCTAATATGAACAAAAACACAACAGAAAAAAGGAAGAAGAAGGACAACCAGTTTTTTTTAAAGCTTGATGATACACAAGAACTGCACTGACATATTTTACATGTCATATAAAACCTTTACCTTACTGCTTCAGAAATCTGCTTTGTATGAAAACATTGTTAATTGGTTTACTGAAGAGTGAGGCTGAAATGATTGCATCAGATAAATGATTAATTAAATCACCAATTGGAAAACTGCTGCAGTCTTCTCAAAGCTGTGGTATTGCTTCTGTCTGAGCACCATTTGCCAACATGGTTTTTTCTTCCATTCAACTTTCCATTAATTTCATTTGAAACAGCTTTCTGAACAGACGGCTTCTTTAGCAACGGTCTTTCATGGCTTACCCTCCTGGGGAGGGTGTCAGCAGCCATCTGGAGGACAACTGTCAAATCAGCAGTCTTACCTACTATTGTGACATTTTTATGTTTTTTTATATTAAGATTTTCTGAGAAACTAAAGTTTGGGTTATATTGGTTGTTATAATCCTACAAAAGTTATAGAAATTAATTAAAAAAGACAAAAATTTATTTGTGCAATTACTCCATATATTTCATACGTAATTTTCACTTCTTAAATTGAAGTAGTGACAAAATATACATTTTAATTTATTGAAACACAGGTAACAGGTTGGAAGGAACAAAAGGAGAACGAGAACAGACTGAAAACTATGATTATGTAACACACTTTCATGGACAGGAACAGCTTTGATCATTTAACACTTGATTCTGTTCTGTTACATTTTGAATTCGTTTGAGCAAGTTGTCTCAGCAAGCTCTATTTGCATTTGCCCACTGTTGCAAGCTTGCAATGAGAAGCAATAAAGGAATTATACTGCAATGACCAGTGGCGTTGCTAGAAATTTAGCAGTTCCCAAAGTACAAGCTAAGTGTCTGATCATGCACACAAAATGGCCATATCACACTCAGTAAAAAATGCCATCTGGAGGCATCAGCACTTCTATGAGCAGAATTAAGTCAAAGTGCGGTGACTTTCTCATTTACAGTGCCTCCAAAGAGGACCATTATTAACTTCCCAGAATGCAAATGTGCTTTGGGCCAATTAGCGGTTAAGACACTACCATTGTAGGCCCATAAAAATCCACCCTTTCCTGATCATTCAACAACATGACTCATGGGCAAGACTAGAACAGCAGCCTCTAAATGTGTCACGATTATGACTGTGTGCCTAAAATGAATCGAGGAGCGACGCATTTCATTCCCACGGTGCTGGAGCCGAGCCATGCCTGTTAGTGTCAGGGCTTCTAATGAAATAAATGGACTTGTGATGGTACCAGGCCTCCATAAGTGGCAGGTAAAGAAAACTGATCAAAGGCAGCTAAACGTCTCCTTTTAGGTCTCCCCCAATCAAGAGGCATTTAAACAGAAAAAAAAAAAAGACGGGAGGGCTTCCTCTTTTTTTTTATGTGTGTATGTTTTTGGAGACAGACGCCCACATCCAGGATGTCTCTGTGTAATTACACGCCACAGAAGACCTTCATTCCTCTCCTCTTCACAGAGAGATGAAAGACAAGAGAGACACAGGCATGTAATCGCTCCTCTGACTGAAAGAGGGGGAGAAGAGGTGAGGGCCACTAAGAATAGGGGGACAAAAGGATGGTGAGTGCTGGTGGGGTTTTAATAAACCTCCTCTGTCTCTTGTTTACACAGTCTCTCCTGCCGCTCCCACACACACACAAACAGACTCAGTTTCTCTTTGACTGAGGCTTTCATTATTCTCAGAGTTGCCTCGGGACAGATGTGTAAATTGTTGTGCTAATGTTAGGCCCACAACAGAGAACTTAAAATGGCAGGAGATTTACGCACTCCACACTGCTGCATAACTGTCACTCAAAACAGAAGGGAGAACGAAAGCCACGCAAAACAGCGCCACGAACACACGAAGCCGACACATCCACGCGAGCTTGTGCAGGTAATGCAGGTTCGCAAACACGTTCGAACTCCAGCGCTGACAGCAGCGTGGGCGGAAGCTGACACTCACTCATAAATGTTCTATTTCCCTCCACTATTCAGTTTCCTAAGCTGAACCCAACATAAAGACTCAATCATCTCATCACACCCACCAAAGGAGCAGAAGGGAAGTCACAATATGATGCTGTTTTATTATAAAAACTGATTTTTTTTCTTTGTTTGCAATTTTTTTGTTGTTGTTTTCAGTTGAAATGGGAATGGTTTGCTTCGGAGCATAAGAGCATGTAACACTCTGACTCGGTGTCAGATGCATTTATTTTCACCCCTGGTACTGATGTGTAAAAAGCCCTGAAAATTTATTTAAACCTTCATCACCACATGGAAAAAAAAAAAGAATGTATTCATCTGACTAAATTTATTCAGTGAGGAAAAAAAATCCCAGCTAAATAACAATAGTTTTTAAGATACGTTCTGTTAAGTAAGGAAGAGGATGTGTGATTCTGTGGGCCTGTGTCTTTTTGCAGAGTCATCGCTTAAATAAATTTCAAAAGTAAATTATGTCACCTTATCTAATAATGAAAAGGTCAGCCAGATAATCATCCAAAACTTATAGACCTATAGTATCACACGTCTCAATGGTTATATCATTTATCAGGTTTTCTTTTTTCCACCAAAAAGTCAACTTACCCAAATTAAAGGTTTGAATTTAAAATCTTTTTTTGGTGCAACTGAAGAGAAATATTAACTTGTTAAGGGTTTTTATATCCACTCACTTATTAATGTGATGGGTCTTGAGATTGTTTTTTGTTTTTTTTGTTATTGCTGTTGTTGGTTTAGAAAACCCAGATGCATAATAACCATATTGTGTAACATTTATCAATAAAATTACAATAAATTTTGTTTGTTTACAATTATAGAACATTGCTCCCACTTTCTGTGAGTTATACACAAACAGAGGTGAAATAATTTAATGTAATAATATAATACCAGTAAAATTAATCTCGTTTTAACTGTCACAATCATTATTTCAGGAAGCCATTTTTAATAAAACCTGAGTGTGAATGCAGCATAAGATGCTTCGTGCGGCTCGTTTCGAGAGAGTGATTAGTACCATTTTTCATCCGACACGAGCCAAGTGCAAATTTCAGTTTTTTCACAGGAGAGAGTTGCCATGGAGTTGTATAATTACATATCTATGTACAATCTGTTCATACAGTTTTCTTTCTCTATGAACTAATGCCAAGAACACATAATACACAGCAACCATTTTGCCTAATTTTTGTGGCTCTTCCTTGTCAGCAACTCCTACAGTTCGACTAATTCAGACTTCAGCTTAAACCTCTGGAGGACATACAGATATTTCTCTTGCTTCTATTTGTTTATACATTATTTGCTGTTACTGCTGCCAATAAGTTTGGATACTTAGTTTGTTTTCTATGCAAGGTGCACTATTAACTTTCTCTCTTTTGTGCCAAAGCAATTACAGAATTGATCCCTGCCATTAACTTTGTGTTGTTTTCTTATTTCTCCAAGAGTCAGTGCTTTAATATATAGCTGTCTCGTTTTAGTGGATGATGACATTGGCAGATATATAGTTACCACTAACTTTGCCAACAACTTCTGTGTTCTTGGTCTTTTTCTTTCCATAGAAAGTAAACTTGGCTCAGTGGTACTGACTTTAGTTTGCCTCTTTAGCTATTGACTGTCATTAACTTTGTGTTACCTCTTTTGTTTTCCTTCCACAGAAATTAATACTTTCTCAGGGCTTTTGTGCAAGGGTGTGTCACTGGGTGGATCTATTGAGTGCTAATTGCTTGATGTCACATTTTTGATTTCCCCTCCATGCTTTTGTTTAAGGCTGTGTATTTCTTCTGGATGCATTCACTGACTGAGCTTTTGTTGTCATTATCCCAGTGTGTTCACTCTGGTGCTTTTTATTTCTGTAGAAAGTACTCCTGACCAGGTGTGTTTCTGGTAAGCTAGTCTGTTTTCTGCACAAAACCTCTGAACAAAATATTCCTACCACAAACGTTGTCAACTCTCTGTCATAGAAAGTACTCCTTACTAATTGATTGAGTTTTTATCTTTGATTCCTGATATTATTGCTATTATCTATGATTACTCTCCTAGATTTTCTACAGAGTGCTCTTGAACTAGTACTTCAAAAGTGTCTTTAAAAGTGTCTTTTTCCTAGACAAAGTCAGTGAAATTAATACCGTCCCCATTAACTTGGTGTCTTGTTTGGTTTTTCTTACACAAAGTTTTATTTTTTGCTGCATAGTTTAAGTGCATTAGAATTGGATTATTTATATGTAATCAAATCAATCAAATCAATAGTTCAATAGAATTGAAAAAAAAAAGAACTGAATGGGATTTAATATGTTTACACATGGATGGGTATATTTGTTCTATGAAGTGCCCCAAGATGAGATTGGTTGAATGTATTAGTGCTAGTTAAGAATGAATTGAAACAATAATAATGATAAATGCTTATGCAAATGCTGTGTTAGCTCTTTTATTGCTTACAATGGGCCCGCCAACATGTCCTGGCATCTGCCCTGCATGTGGCATCAAGCCACTTCTAGAGATGTTTTGATTAAAAATAAATGTGATTTATGATGTAATGCTTCTGGTGTGGGCTTTTTGCTTTAGTGTTTTATCAGACAAAAATGGAACATGAAAGATGATTTTCTCTTACATCTTTTCTTCTGCTTTGTTGACTAATTATCATCAACACATGAGGAAGTGAAGACAGTGAGTGCTTGCTACTTTCATTTGAAACAACAAAGATTCAATATCATCAAAAAGACAATTTTTCCTTTTGTAAAATGAATGTTTAATCAGAGTGTTTGCAACATTCTGATTTTTTTTTTTTTTCCCCCGCTGATGTTCTTATTTCTGGTCACGCCTCTAGCTCTCAATTTGTCTGAGTCTGATAGCTGTGAGGCCTCAGAGGAGCTCCAAACAACCCATCTGTCCAGGAGTCTGCCAGCCCGTCTGTCTGCCTGTCTGCCTCTCCACAGGTGTGTGTCTGTCTGTCCCTATGTGATCCATGTTCCTTTAATTAAGCCATAGAAGATAAGAACAAGAGCTGGCTGTAGTGTGAAGGTTGCAGCCATAGAAAGGGAGACAATGCTTTGTGTTTAATGAGCCACTGTAACTATTCATCTCCCTTAGCAGAGCGGAAGAATGCTGCAGAGACGCTCCCTGGCCTCAAGATGCTGGGTCACCCCAGAGTAAAACTTCTTTTCTGCCTGTGGCTTGGTGGCATAAAGTGTGCTTCACCTGATGCTTTTTATTTTATTATTTTTTTTTTTAGAAATAATTCTGGTTCATAAAACAGGGGAGATAGGGAAAAAATAACAATTTGTGTGGAAATAAGCAGAAAAACTATGGAAAATTAGGGAGTTAAAATATTTTTTTCTGATCTGGGTAAGAAGTCCAACCATTCATCCATAAATAAACAAACAAGTAACTGGGGATAAATGGAGATGTTCCCATTTTCCCAGACTTCAGAAGTTGCTCCATTTGATTTTTCTGACTGTGTTTACAATTCCTCTCTCACATATGGTATTGTATTTCTACCGATATTAGGAGTTTGTATTGACTTCCATTCATTTTAGTAATTGCATTTAATGACTAAACCAGACATTTTCCCTAACCCCAACAATTACTACTACACAGCTAACCCTGATCTTAACCAAAACCTAATTCACACCTTACCTCTAAATCTATATTGAAAAGGGTCCATTATATCAGGACCAGGCTTTAGTCCGCATATGGCCCATTGGTCTTCAGTAGTTTATTAAATATGGCCAGTAATGGTCCTAAATAGGATAGCTGAAGAAATACACGCAAACACACACCCGCATCCTGGCTGCTGAACTAGTTGTGAGCTGAGGCTGAGTAACAGCAGCATGAGAGTCAGAATAGAGACACCCAGAGTTAATGAACCCTCACCAGTCAGCATGTCTGTCCATCTGCTTTCATAATCCCCATAAACAGTGCTGCACACACACACACCGCACACACACACACGCTCTCAAAGGCATGCGCACACATCATATGCACAAACAACATATTGTCATCTGAAATATCTAACGTGAAGAATGAGGTCTGCATATGTGCTCTGCATTTGTTTGTGCATGTGTGTGTGGGGAGGGACTAGCCGTTGCAGTGGGGGGTGGTGGGCTTCGTATGTCCACCACGATGCCTGCGCCTTACTTCGGCTCACCAGCTAATCTAAGTAGAGCGGAGAGGAAAAGAGGTGAGCGTGAGGTCGTCTGCAGAGCCCATCTGGTCAGCAGCAGGTAAGAGGCTTGAAACACACACCCGCTGACACACTCAATGCGCATGTTTGCTCCGACACTTAAATCTAGCCTTAATTACATGCAGGTACATCTGCCAAATTATATGAGATCTCTCATCCCTCTGCTTTGCACAAATGGTTCCTTACTCCGCAGCGGCTGATGTATGACGCTTTGAATGGTGACCACAACAGGATTCCTTCTGCGCAATCCGAAGAGCTGCCAGAAGAGCAAAGAAGCAGCGCGTCGGTATGAGCAGATTGATTGAGAGAGAGTACGACCCCTTTGTGACCCAAGCAGGAAAACGGACTGATACCTGAGTAATTCAGTTTGTTTCCCATCAGTGTGAAGCACACACACACACACACACCTAACACACAAACCAAGCCAAGACATGCTTGTCAACCCTTGATTAAGACCTGAATCCAAGTGAGAAGGGAGTCTTTTTTTTCTGTGTGCTTGTTCCCAGTCAGAGCATGGAGAGGAGAAGTAGGAATTAAGTCCCAATGCTGAAGATGGGTGGAGGAATTAAAGAGTGGATGAGGCCAGACCCCGGTCTTTCACTCTGCTCTTTGCTATGGTTCCAAGAGTGTTTGCTCAGAAATGGGGATTATTGCTGCAACTGTGGGTGTTTGTATGCATCTGCTTATACTCTGAGGATGAAGCTCTATATTTTGTATAGCAGACTTTTTTCCTATGCAAGATCTTAAAGGATCAAAAAATGGGAAAGGGTTTAAGAGAAGCTGAAAGAAGGTAAAATGGTAGAGATGCACGGATTAGGCTTTTCTAGACCAATGCTGATTTCAAATTTTCTCTCAGTCCAACTTTGACCAGGGATGTAACATGTAGAAGAAATAAAATGTGTCATTTTTTTTTTGTCAGAAGAATCCAACTCATATTGAAAGAATTACGTGATCATTAACGCATCAAAGCTTATGCCGCTTATCCTAATATTTTATTCAACTCAAAAAAAAGCACAGCAATATAGAGGCCAAATTTTTCTGCCATACATCATGTCAATATTTTTAAACGCTTTAAATAAGAATCCAGTAAAGGCACACGATTTTGAGTTTTCTCCAGCTTTTTGAATGTTAGAATAACTTAATACTTCTCTTTCCCTCTTGCTTCTGCACACTGTTGGATGGCTGCAAGAAGGATAAGTTTACAAGAAAGAAACATGTCTGAAAAACTTCTCGCTGCAAAAAGGAGAATTATTGTATTAATCTTCAAAAGCATGGTGATGGCAGCATCATCCGTAGGGATGCCATCCATAACCCTTATTAAGGGAACAAGAATACACACACTAAGGGACAAATGAGGCTTTATTTTTATTCTATTTTATTCTATTTGGAGCAATTAGATTATTTATAATTGACATTTTATTGTACATGACTTTGGGGTGTTTTCACTCAAGGTAATCAAATTCCTGGAATCTCATTTCAAATGTTAGATGTTGAATTTGTTAACTAATAATGGATTTTTTTAGTTGTTATGCATTTAATAATTAAAAAAGGTACTCATTTTTTTTTTTTTTACTAATTAAGCTGCAGATCATGTATCAGAGCCAATCAAAGGAAAATTGGCCAATTTGGATCACCTGTCTACTGATTAGTGCATTTCTAGGTGAAAATAGAGAGAAAGGAGGTTAAAAAAAAAGCAGAAGAGTCAACAAGAGTTTAACCACACGCTTTTCAACCTCTGATTAAGTAGCAGATCAACGCCCCAAACAGACAGGGACAATGAGCTTAAGAGACAAACATGATGCTTTGGCTCCACACAAGCACTACATTAAATCATGGAGTAGCAGCCGTCTGACATGCAGCCAATCACACACAATCCATCAAAGCAGTGCCTCTTTCCTTCTTGCACACACCTACACTCACTAATACATAGAATAGGCATCATCCGAGTTAATTTCCAAGCAAGGAAAAAAAGTAAATGATCTGAAAGTCCTGCTGTTGCTTAGCTGCATGCCACAAAAACTAAGGGCACTAAATGATTTCCGTCTTCTTTCTTTTGCCAGAGGTGTGCACATGTATGCCCCTCTCTCCAGGGAGGTCTGTATGTCATTCCCCTGCTTTAGACACACCAGCTGCTCAGTGTGCGCTCTGTAGTGTTAAGAAACTGATCGTACCTCGCATGAGCCCCCCCAGTGGCTCCCACATCCACTTACATACAGGAATGACAAAGCCCCCCCTCAGAGTCCCCTCCTCTGCCCTTCCTTGACAACCTAGACACCTCCCCATATTCATGAGTATCTCAAGGGTAGATGGGACCCTAATAAGCGTTACACCCAGAAAAATGGGATTTTTCACGCTGCCTTCTAAAGAGCAATTCCCAAACTCTTACTGAAAATAATGATGATGGAGTGAAAGAGATGGACGACAGAGGTTGGCATAGATGAGGATACAAAGCTATGTATATAAGCCCATTAGAGTTTCATGAAACTGAGGGAAGAAGAAATGAGTTATGACAGTGGTACATTAATATTGATTTTAAGGCTTGTACTTTTGTGTGAGAAATTGGTAAAAGAAACAACACTAGGGAAAATATTAATCCTTCATTTCCAAAGCAGCATTTTCTTAAACATTGAGATGCAACAGGTGGCTGAAATTGATTTGGCCAGTGAAAACTCAAAACTACAAGTTTTTCCTAATAAGGAAAATCACAATGTGTAAGCAATGACAAATTGGGCAACATCACTTTTAGAAGATGCCACTGAGGGAAAAAGAGCTAAAATAATTTGTCTTCAGAATCAGTAGGTATGTTTCTATCTGATTGTCATGCGAATTCTAAGCAAACATTTGAAATGTCGAAAAAGAAATACATGAGGAAATGTGAATTACACAGGTTTCCATCTACTGATTTGGAACAAATCAATCAGATTTTAATTTTAGCCGAAGTTGATGGTAACTATGTTTGTAATTAACAAGATGCAGAAGTTGAAAACTAGCAGGGACCACAAAGATGGAGAATGCTCGCCTCCGTGCTGAAAGATGGCTTTAAAAATTTCTCTTAATTTTGTGCCTTTTGTAAGGCAGAGACTCACCAGTAGATGGAAAAGTTTGCCATGTCAGAACTAATTCAGCAAATGTGTTTCCATTTCTCATTTTGTGCATTAATTCTTTTTTGTAAAAGTCAAAAACCATCTCAAGAAAGCGTAGAAGCTTTTTTTCCAAAACTAAAGTTGCTTTCATTTTGGAAATTTGCCTTATCTATCAACCGTTTCTAACAACATACTTCAAAATGTGCATAAAACTTGATGGAAACTGGGAACTATGATGCAGGGGTAAAGCACAACCCATCTTTGGCCGCATTTGTATTTTGTATCTACTTTTGATTGTAAACACAAAACAATGTTGACAGTTTACGGTTCATCTTGAAAAGATTGCTAGTCCACTGCCGCCATTTGTTCTAATATCCACTGACTTCTGTTTACATGCCAATGTGGAAATGGGTTAAAGGTTTGCAAAAGAGCATTCCTGTAGCTGCTATGATGTGGTTGAAATAGAAGTCCACTCTGTTCTTGGCCCCTTTTGGGACTAACAGTTAGCTCCAGCCTCTGGGACCAACAAATCTGAATTTATACTAAATGAAAATACCAAGAGAGTGATGTAACATATTAAGTGCACATAACCTCTTACCCGAACCTCACTTTAAAATCCTGAACTATCCATTTAAAATTGCTGTCTTTATTAGTGCAGCACATTTTCTCCACTGATGTAAATGGCAATAACAACGCAGCCTTAGATATATTTTCCTGCAGTTACACACTGACTCATACACACACGAAAGCATTAACAGACTGTGGTCTCAGAGATGACTTCTCCCTCTGAAGACAAAAAAAACCTCAACTAAGAGGATGAGGGGAATCTATGTTCTGAAAACCCATCTTTCAAGACGAGGACACACGCAGAGAGCTGGACCAGAGAGCAGCTAATCAGGAGCTGACACAGTCTCCGATCCTCACTGCTATGGCTTTTACAATGTGTGTATGTGTGTGTGTGTGCCGACTTAGGGGTAAAAGTGGTTGCTCTGGATCTGGCTGGATCCCCCGCAGAGAATCCAGATCCTATTGGTCACGACGCTCCGAGTGCCACTGAGATCTTTAAATGAAAATTCCAGCGCTAACTCACTTTTTCCTCCCAGTAGCCGAGCAGGTCTGCCAGTATTAGACACCCAAATGGTACCTCTTCATAACAGGACGTGGGTCTGCTTTGCAGGAACTGCAGTGGGTGTATGCAAGCATGTGTGGGAGGCTGCTATCTTCTCAACATTCGATGTCAACAGGCTTGGTTTAGCATATGAATTGTCGAGAGAATCAGACATTTTCAGCTCAAACAAGTTTAACTTGCATGAATCGTTGGGCAATAGTGACATACCTTTTGAAAACAGATAAAAGGAAGCAGCGCTCCTGGTGAAGTTGTGAAGGAGTGTGTGTGTGTGTGTTCTCTTGCTGTCCCTCTTTACCCCACACAAAGGGGGCAGAAAAGGCCCTTTGGAGTGTCCTATTCATCTAAAGTACAATGGAACCCCACAGAGGTTTTCTTCATGCCTCCATGTCGGCTCCACCCAATCTGCCCCCACAGGGCGTGATGGAAGGGAAGGGGGTACCCCGTCCTACTGGCAGAGCAGAAACTCAACTCCCATCTGTCACTGAAACTATCCATCCATCCATCCAATAACTGGGATGGTGATTACTAGATGACAAACAGGTGAATCTAATTAACAACAGGGTGCAGCTGTGGGAGAACTGGAGGAAAACTCTATGAGATGAAAATACCAGGAAAAAGGAACTAAACAGAAAATGAATAAAAATACAAGAAGACCTCAGTCAATCAAAACAGAGCCTAAACAACATGTCATTGACTTAAAGTGCAAAACAAAAGTGACAAAAGTGACCAAAAGCAAACCAATGTTCCAATGACACAGAGAAAAACTGTTTAAAAACTACTTTTTGAAAGTCACAAGGTGGGATGCAAAGTCTTTAAAAACATAACTCTTCTGTGAATACTATGATAATGTGAAACTGTGTTATTCTTACAGAATATTATTATACTCTGACAATCTAATACTGACTCAAACCTGGGACACATTTTCGGAGTTCCTCTAGTCTGAGATAAACAAGGCAGTTAAACCAAAATGATTAAATCGCTATAAATACTTTAAGTTACTATCTCTGCAGAAGAAACAATGGCTTGTGCTTGAAGCTTTATCCCAGCCACGGCAGTATCAGCTCAAAGCCTTTCTTCAACTACAACAGTAATTTCCCTTCCCACTCTTCATAGTCAGCTCCCTCTCCCATTTACCTTGTTGTTTTGCTCTCTTACAGAGCCCTTTGCTGTTTGCTGCAGATTTATAGCGTCGTCTAACATGCACCATATTGGCAAAGCATTAAACATGTCTGCTCTTAATACTGCAAGCTCTTTCCATCGATAAGAGCCTTAATAAAAACATCCTCTTGGTAGATTTGTGTGTCTCTTTTCACTTTCAACCCCCCACCTCCCTTCTCAACGATATCTTTCTTTTTAACTACTGTTTCTCCTGATGTTGCTAGCAATAACTTTGTTTCTGTGCACATTCAATGCCTTTCCTTCTTTTTTTTTTTTACTTTTCCCATCTTAGTACCTCTGAGCCTGGCCTGTGCCAGAGGTTTAATGATGCTTGAATGCTACTGCTACAGAGTTTTCTTCTTCAGCCTTTTTCCCATAAAGAATATTTAAAAGCCTTGCCCTGAGATTAGTCTTTCAATGTCTTTCTCACAGAGACATTTCTCTTCCTGTTCCTCTTTTTTTTTTTTTTTTTTTGTGTCATATTTGCGTAAAGATGGAAAACATCATCCTAAATAAAATTTTTGTTATTCAGCTCAGGGGCATCATCTCTAATAGACCCAGACTGCAATTGGTCCTCTTGCTCAGACGACGCAGTTTATAAATGTGCACTAGGACTTTAAAAATCTTTCAACACCTCCTGCAGCCATCCGTGTCAGTTACTCTAAGGAGAACTCAGCGGCGGCAGAACTCAGCGGCGGCTCCCCTCCCACCTCTTTCTCTTTTGCCATCTCAGATTTCAAGAATTTGAGCATCATAAGCACATTTTAAATATTAAAAAAGACCACTTTGCACATATGAATAATACAGCAGAGAGGGCAGGGGCTGGCCAGCCTTCCCATCCCTTGCCGCCTGACGGCCATAAAACTAATGCACTGCCTCAGGACGGAATGCGGCCCGGCTTGGTGTGCAAGCAGAACTGGCCCGCGGATCCGGCCTGGTTCGCATAGAGCTGCTTACCCAACCACCTGTCCATACCTCTGTGGATGCAACGGCCCGACAGCACTTTTGTTATGACTACATGTTTCAGACACACTCGAATCTAATCTGACATCTCAATCTGTTGAGTGTCTTTGAAGCCAAATCTACTTAGGTGTCTGCTCAAGGTAAGCTTTGTTGTCACATTCCTTCCTTCCTGTGAATGTAAACCACACGCTCTAGCAGTCTGAAAGTTGCAAAAGTCTCCTGACCCCTCCACAGAGCAAGGGTACAAATATCTCAGAAGCCTTTTACACGCTGGCATGTAATATTGAAGAACAAGAGTCTCCAGAGGCTTCAAGCATTGTTCGTGGGGAGGAAGATTTCAAAACTTGACACAAATGAGAAATCAAGTTGAATTTCTCTTTCAATGTCTGACATGTTGTGCTTCTTGATGCTCAACACCGACTGCCCATTTAAATCACACTCTCTCCCCTGCTGTCTTACAGTCTGGACACTTCCACCTGCTTCATCCTTTACCTGTTGGGAAGAGAAACACTAGAAATTCAGCTGCTAGTCAGAATCGTCTGATTTTCAGCCTGATTAATCCTGACTTGATCAGATACTAAGTTGTAGTGAAAACACCATGGTCACTGAATGCAAAAGGATATTCAAAATAAAATAGTATTTTCTAAAATATGTCAAGACCTGACTGTGGTTTATTGATGCTGTGACAGAGCAAGTAAGAGCAAGACTTTTGTCATTTTTAAAATTCTCTATGTTATTATTTTTAAATTCTGACTTTTATTTTGGTGCATGTTGGATTTTTGAATCTTGGCACCCTTAGAAAGTCTTAAGATTTCAGATTATGACTCTTTATTCTCAACTCAGGTTGCAGTAGTCACTGAGATGCTGAAGACCATTTAAAATGTCAACTTCTAGATAACTTTGCCTTTTGTTTAAGAATGGTTTGGCAGATGGGAGTTCTTTAAATGCTGATCTTTTACCTTTCTATATCAGGCTCTGGAAGAGCGAGAACGAGCTAGCTCGGCTAAATACTAATAAAAAAATGCTAAAAACAGTGAAAGGACTGAATAAAGTAAATAATTACTGAGCATTACCAAAAAATTTAATCATCTTAACTAAACAAAGCTCAAGAGTTTGCCTCTGATTGGTGCTGCTGGGAATCTATTCATCTTAAAGACACCAACTATGGATAAACATCCCTTTCTTCTTTCAGTTTTCTAATTATACTGAAGCCTTGAATGGAACGGTACATACACACACACACACGCACACATGCGCGCTGCAAAAACAGTGGACATCAGGGTAGTAACTTGAGACAAGTGTTCCTGGCAACACGGTAATTAATGTATATGTCAACACAGAAAAAAAAAGCTCTAAAGTAAAAAGCTCAGCAGATCCACAAAATGGTGAGAAACTGAGACAGGATTGTGGGGGGATGATGCAGCAGAGGAAAGGTTACCCACAATGGGAGAGAAGATAAATGCAATCCGTCCATCCCATCATGACTACCATAAATATATCTCTCGCTTCCTCTCTCCCAGACAGAAACTTTACTGGTGCACACTGTGCTATTGTCTCCTTCACCCCGCCTCCTCCTTCTACATGTGCTCTAAGCTTGGATCAGCATGAGATTCCCATGGTATGATAAAGTATATTTACAATTATAATAATATGAGTGACTTAGTTGCTTTTATTTCGGGTAGACAACATTATTCCTGCTGCTGCTAGAGTCCTATAACATATCACCATGACATTATAATGCGATGACTTTAGCTTTTGTTTTAACATTCATTCACAAATACAAACATAAACTCTCTTAATTCAGCTACTTTTGTTGCACTCTTGCTCAAACTATTAAACTTTTGTGCTGTTTATGTCTTTAAGAGGTTTAACAAGCTGATCTCTGATGACTATCTACAGAAAAATGTTTAACAGAGCTTACTCTCAGCTTCCCAGGTTAAGTTTCAAAACAAATGGGCTGTATTAAAAGTAATGTGAGGTGGTCCTTTAGCTTTCACATCACTGGCAATGTGTTTTATGTATGCCATGGCTTTCTTTTCAGACAGCTGACCGGCAGTGCACTGTAACAGGTACAGAGGGGGAAGTACTACTGGAGGAACTGGCCCTTCCTCCAGTTTTTATGGAGATTTTATATATCTGGAAGGGCATTGTGCATCTTTTTTTTTTTAGCATATTTGAAATCATAGCTTTTTTAAACCGTGGTATGCCATGATACCAGTAAACGGCCCATGCCTAATCTGGTTCTCTAATCGGAATTCCCTGCAGTCCTACAATGTTTTTTTTTCTTCTTTTTTTTTTTTTTTATCAACAATTCTCATGAAAGGATTTCAGAATGGCTAACAACTTTAATAAACCTAAGCTGCTTTTCTACCCTGCTTCAGGGAATAACAGACCCACAAGGACCTTGGGAGCAATTGGCAGCAGAGGTGGTAGTGGTGCTGCTGATGAGCCGGGATATCATATTGGCCTTTAAAAAATGATGAACATCTTGGGAGACTGTATACATTTCTAAAACAGATTACTACGATAACAGCAAAAGAAAAAAAAAAGATCCATTTTATTTCTCATAGTCGTCTAAGATTTTGGCCCCAAAGCACGCTGCATTGTTCTTTTTTTAACCAACTGTACGCCAAGCTTAATCCACAATCCACTAAACCCTCTGATTTCTGCCTTGTTTTTCAATCTGGTCAGACAAAGGGAGGGGAGGATGATTCTATACTTGGCTACAAACAGGCTAAACCGAAATGAGATGTAAAGAGTTATTACTATGACGTTAGAGTCTCAAAGTGTTACATTGACAAAGGAGTCACCAAACTTATCATACTGGAGGTTGTGACAAACACCAAAGCATCCAAACATCCAATTTAAAAGATTACAGGTCAGACTGCTTGGGAACTCTATGAAAACCTGAAAGATGAAACTTTTGAACTGTTAACAAGTGGTGCATTTATTTATACAAACTGCAATTTTTTCAAGTCAATTCTAACTTTAAATTCTAAAAATAGGAAAATAGGTGAAGAAGATTTGAAACCTGCTATTTATAACCTTAATTTAAAAAGTATGTTTTCAGTTCTGTTTTCAGGCTTCATATATATATATATTTTAAGTTACTGTAGCACATTAAAAAAATGGATTTAAAATTTTTTAAATCTTTAGTAAAATTTTTTGCAGTCAAAAAATATTTGTACCATTCAAGTTTTGTGCTAAACTGTATATAAAAGAAAATTTGGGAGTTTGAACTTTATTGAAGTATGGTTTTATGTCTGGCAAAACTCCTGCTCCAAAACCAAAATGGTCCAACCAGGGATGGGCTGATCAACAGTATCAAGAGGGAATTTTTTTTATGTTCACAGACATGCTAAAATATTCTGCCACATTGATCCATTTCAAATTGATGAGATGTCAGGAATAGTGCCTCAATGCTCCCCTTCTTCTTACCCACCTGCTGTCACTTCCAGACAGCTGACTGAAAGAAGCTATCGACACTTTACAAATCTCAAATTGTTGTAAATTATTTAGCCAAAATAAAAATATGTTAAAAAGAAAGAAAGAAAGTAAGACAAAAGTAGCTGTGGTGTGAAAACTAAATCCAACATGATGGTGGCAGCATCATACTACGTGAATGACACCCAACACTTTGAATAAATAAACATCTTATTAAACTACAGTTGGAAAGCTTTGCGAAGTATTTAAGTTAAGAAACCAGTTGTGTTTTTTCAATATTTTTAGTTAAACATCCAAATGATAAAAAATACAAAATTATAATTATAATGACATTATTACAATATTTTAAATATTTTAGATGCAGTGGAAATAGAAGTTGCCCTTAAGATGTAAAAAAAAAAAAAAAAAGCAATTATGAAAATGTTTAGATTCATTTTCTGTGTATATACTGTCATGTTGTGGTATTTTTACACAAAGTTATCACAGTGTGAGAACTTTGCACCAGTCCATGTCACTCATTTATAAAAATCCCAGTCTGTCCCTTCCTCAGTCTGAGCTACTCTGAATGCAACTTTCCAACATAATGAAAAATAAATTGAAGCATAAATAGTTTACAATGATAACTTCAGCATTTCATAAGCAGGCTTCCAGGAAATGTAGCAACCCCTGCTTAAAAAGATGGATCTTTTATTGAGGATGAGAAAGTTAGTCAAGTGTTATTTCATTTCACATGGCTTTTTCTTTGCCTTTCCTCTGTGGAGAGGCCAGGAAGGCATGGAGCAAAACCTTAATTACTCCCTGCGCACCGGGGGACTTTGATTTTTCCGCTCCAAGAAGAAAAGAGAGCTCTGGGCTCAGGTTTACTGTAACACTGAGACTTTGCTGTGTGGAAAAGAAAGAAAACGCTCGTCAGCAGGAGGTCCCAGAACCCCGCGCTGCTTCCCCCTTTCATAGACAACATTCTGGGGTTTAGGGGCAACCTGGACGACTGATTTAAATTCTTCAAACTGATTAAAATGCTCGCTTTGCGAGCACAGCTGGATGCTGTGAGTGCGTCTCGCCATGTGAGTTGAAACTTACCCGTGCCAGACGCCACAAATCCACGGACCAGGAGAAGAAGAACCAAAGGACCGGCAATTTGGTCACGCTGCATCCGAAGAGGGCGCATCTTTCTCGGCTGCGCCTCCGCACCGAGGGGGGCTCCTGTCCTGCACGGTCGTTACCCACAGGATGAGGTTGACTTGAACGCTCTCGAGTTCATCAACTGTACAAAAACGCGAGTTAATCTTTTTCCTTTGGTTTAAAAAGCATCCATCGCCAAAACTTTAATTCCGTTCACATTAAAAGTTTGTTTTTAGAGGTTTCACGATGTTTAAAGGCAGGATCTGTCAGGCTGACCTGGTTCCCAGCCCTAAGCGCACAAATGCACTGAGAGTCACCAAAAACTTTGACGCATCGCTGCGCTGGGCGCAGAAAATAAACGAAAGCAAGTCCAGTTCTGCGCCAAAGAAAAAAAAAAAAAAAAAAAAAAGCTAAAAAAACAACAACAAAAAAAACAAAATAAAAAGCGCAAAAAAAAATAAACCGCTGACAGATTGCAGGACAAATTAATAGCCCAAAGACTTTACTCCCGAGTTTGTCCACCGGACGCCAGCGCGCCGCGTCTCTTCTCGTCCTGGTCAGCAAAGGTGTAAACATGAACACGGGGAGCAACGAAAAGCCTCGCAGTGCCAACCCCCGGACTACCAGTCCCCGCCTGGCCAATCACATGTCATCATCCTCCTCCTCTCAGACTGAGGGCTGAACAAGTGAAGGTGCACTGTAGTAGCAGGAGAGGAGGAAGTAAGATGAGGAGAGAGAGGGAGAGAAAGAGACAGAGAGAAAGAAAGAGAAAAAGAGAGAGGGAAATAGAGAAAGCATGAAGTGAGAGCGCGCAGATAGATTATCTATCTATCTATCTATCTATCTATCTATCTATCTATCTATCTATCTATCTATCTATCTATCTATCTATCTATCTATCTATCTATCTATCTATCTATCCAGCAGCCCACGTTTTTGACTTTGAGAATGGGATATTTCCTGTCAATCCAAGCGAGGGTCATATTTTACTCTCAGTGGCCACAAGAGAGCACCCTCTCATAAATGAGACCATCTGCAGTGGAGACCAGAGGTGACTTGATCTCCAGCACTGCCACGCTTCTCTGTGGAAGTCGTTTCTCTGTAAGGCTGCGTCTAAAAGTGGCTCCACACAGAGGACAGAGGATGGAGAAGAAAAGAGCATCGTTTGTCATAGTGATGATTCTTTTTGTCCTTTGTCCTATTTTATTCTTTCGAATTTATTTTTATTTAATCGTGAAAAAATTCTGTTTGTTTCAATGGATTTTATACAAAACACCAACCAGAAGTTGTTCAAATTCTTACATGGATTTCTGGGGTTTTTTTGTTTCTCAAATACAAATCCTAAATGTTGTCATATTTGTTTTCAGCCTCCTTTTGACTGTACTTACATATACTTGAGTAACCTTTTGAAAAACAAAACTTATAGTCATTTGGTAAGTCTTTTTTTGAAGCAGTGTGCATAAAACTGTCATAATTATAATAATTGTCAAAATTATACTGTCATAAATATGACATAACATCTGTCATGAACATGAGTCTTTATGAATGTCATTCATTAAATAATTACACTTTTAATGCAAAGTTGACTTGTTTAATTACTTTAATGTCAGAAATACAGTAAGCATTATATCACTAGAAGAACTATAAGCTGTTCTAACACATATATACATTATATCTTGTGTAAGTACTAATTTCTACCAGCACGTTTTATGTTAAAATCAGCTTTTTGAAAAAGCTTTTTCTTTTTTTTTTTTTCGTTCTACATTTGTTATTTTGTAATTATGTTACTTATTTGCATTGATTTTTTTAAATTATTTTTGTTCTTAAAATACCAGAACTATACTTTTGTCTACCTGATGACATAATCAGGCAGTTTCAATTTTTAAACAAAATTTGATGCTATAATACAAAAGTATTTCAAAGAATACTTTTGCACTTGAGTGCAAAAATTACTTGAGTAATTTTTTGGACGGCTACTTTTTACTTCTACTTAAATTATATATTTGGCTACTCTCCACCTCTAAACAGAGTCCAGCTGTATGTAATCTATCTCAGTATAAATCCAGCTGCTCTCTGAAGGCCTCAGAGAGTTTCTTGGAGAACATTAACAGCATCTGTTCAAACCAACAAATTGTTTGTTCATTTGTAAAAAGTTTTTATTTTACCTAGAGAGGCGGACAGTGACAGAGAGATGCTTACAGTGAATGTAGGAGCAACATGATGTGTGAAATGGAGTTTGCAGGTTGTGTCTCAAACAAGTTTCACTCACAGAGCTGCAAATTTGGTTTTTGTTTGCGTGTCTGTGCAATTCACAGTTTGTGATTATGTTTTCTTCCATCGTCTCCGGTTAGTATTTTTCTTTCACTTTTAGCTGCAAACATTAAGGCTACATTATCTGCTATGTGCAGTCTGGAAATGTTACAATAAAATCGAGTTTTCGTAAAAATTTGCTTGTTTAGTAGCTCATTTGTATTGTTTATGCTTCAAGGTTCTCCATTTTTATTTCTATTATATATATGGTTTAGTTTCATCAGTTTCAAAGAAAGCTGATATACAATACTAAATAAACATCATTTTTCACTTAGTATGGTACTTGTGTCCAATGCAAACATGTCAACTGCAGAGTGGAGAAAGATGAATCAAAGTTTAACTTGCTGCATTTTTAAGCTGCCATTTCTATTGATTTTCTTGACATTTCTAGATTTAATTTACTGTGAATTCACTTTTTAAAGTAAATATTAGAGCAGAGATTGAAATGAGGTTTATTTATTTATTTACTAATCAATAGACTTTAAAAATGAAGTTTTGAGTTCTGTTTTCTGAGTTATAAACATCAAAAACTCTCCTGGGTGAAGCAGAATTTGGTTCTAACCTCGATTTTGCTCTGATTTGGCGTAATAGAATGAAGGTTTGGGGAAGTTTAATGGAAAACACCAAACAGGTGTCCACAAAAACAGCATGTGAGGAAACTGAGAACCAATTTCTGAACTTTTGTTACAGTAAGGCTTGAAATGCTCTCAAGTCTAAAGGGAAATTTATTACTTTCAGCTCATATTTCTGTCATTTATTGACACAAAACAGCAGATTGAAGTTTTATGATCAGCCAAAATAACAAACAGTCTGTCTGTTGGCACTGACAATAACTAGGAGATGAAATGAACAAAAAAAGAAGAATGTTATTTTTGATCAGCCTCAATCCATGTTTCAGAGCAGACATGTGGTGGAGTTCCCTCCTGTTGATTTAATTTGATTCTACTTCCTGCTGTAAAAAAAAAAAAGAACCCAGCCAACTGCCATGTTTCTTGGAAATACATAGAGCAAGAGTTGCTTGACAATACAGTGTTTTATTTTTAAGCCTCATCATCTGCCTGTGACTCATCACACTTTTGGGGAAAAGAAGCTCCTCTGTCAATTTATGTTTCTGAATTTTGTGACACTTCGCCTACCTCGACCAGGTTGACCAGGATGTCAGTAGTTCTGGAGCTCTAATTAAACCAAACATTTTGTAGCCCCACTTATTACAACACAATGATGAAGCTGAACTTGCTATAAGTCATAATTTTTATCTGCCCTTTGTAAAGGCTAACTGATGATATAAGTCAAGGACATTGAATGGAGAAGTGGAGAGAAAGGCTGAGGAAGAGGAGAGGCGTAATCGAGTGGGATGGAGCTCATATGCGGTGCACCACATGGAGGAAGACACAATAAGAAAGCTTGGGCTATTATTAAGGCATAATAGGTTACCCAGCAAGTCTGTTTGGCACCACTGACTCTCTGCTGCTTTGTGTTGCAGGCTTGACATAAAAAGGATCAAATTCCCTATCTCTGTAAAAAGTAGGAGGGGGGGCCTCTAAAAATAGGAGACGTGCTCTAGAAGTTGCTGTGGAGATAATTGAATATTATTTTCAGGAATGATTAAGTTGACCTATCCGGTAGACTAATTATTTCTTGCAGGCCAGAGCAGAACTTGTTTAATAGATGTTGGTAGCAGTGAATAAGGGAAAATAAAGCAGCCAATCTCTGAGTTGTCTGCTGACCAAGACCATGGTATCCGTGGAAAAATGAATAATGCCCGTCATTAGAGTTTAACTTGAGGAATGAGCATGAATTTATCTTATTTTTTTTTTCCCCTGGTGATGTCCTGAGTTTGTATGGAAGCTGGTGTCCTACTTCCTTTCCCTCAATGGTTCCCAGGTTTGTGCACATTTACGCAGGTCAGGTTTCTGCTCTGCAATTCCCCATGTTTTTCTTTTTTTTTTCTTTTTTAGAAAATATTAGATTATAATAGCCTCACTTCAAAACTTTCACAGGAACTTCTGCAGTCTGTTCACATGCATTACATTTATATTCAAAAGATGTTCATTTGATCCCATTTGTTCATTTATCAATTTTGTGCACAATTTCATTGGTCAAGCTTTGTTTCAGTTTTTCTATTACAGGAGTTAGTCAACTAATCCAAAGTGAATTATAGCCGTTATAGTAGCAAAACTACAAAATTATACAGCTTTATTTCATTTAATAAATATTAAAAGTTATACCTATGTCTTGTATTGAGTCAGTAGATACAGAGATATTTATTTAATTTCTGTTATTTTTTTCCAGTTTATGTAGCATTAAGCTTCTGTGTGTGAAATAAACAAACTTTTTAACAATTTCAGTAAAACACATGGGCTAATATTTTCAAGCATGTATTTCTTTTATAATGGTTTTCCACTTATAATTGAGCAAAACAACAATAAATTTCTTAGAAATATTATATCGTACCAATAATAAATATTAGCTGTTGGAAGGTTGTTACTTTCAAAAGATGCTTTTAATCTGGCAAACAATCCTTATTGGAATGGATGTATGACTTAATTGAATATTATGACTGTCAATAACAAAATTGTGACAAAAGTCTTGCAACATCAGATGCAGACGTCAGAATATAAAGTTAATTGTTTGAGATCCGAGAAACAGGCTTTCTTGTTTCTTTGTTCACCATAAAATGTATGATAATAAATTGAAAAAAAAAGGCAGTATCTTTCTTTACCTTTGAACATGATGATACATCTCAGTTAGCAGAAATTTTCTCAATATCAGTTCTCATTATTCATTAAGCAGCCAGCAATGATTCATTTTAAAAATGAATCATTTTTAAAATTATTCATTTTAAAAAGAAAATGAATCATTTCCAAGAAGAGTTAGAAATAAGTATAGGAGAAAAACCACTAACATTTGTCAACTTACTCATAGGAATCTATATTTATATTTGCAGTGTACTTTAGAGATTTTTTACGTGATTGCCTAACATAGGATAATGCAAAAATAATTCAAGGTTTTCAATATTTTTAAAAAATAAAATAAGTTTTGTTGTTTGTATTTTGCCTCTTTTACTTGGAAACTCCAAAATAAAACCTAACCATCTCATTGCAGAAGTCACCTAATTAGTCAGTCTGTGGTTTAATTTCAGTTAGAATCTATGTTCAGTGAAGAACTCAGGGGTTTGCTAGAGAACATTAGATGACAAAAATGAGTCTGACGTTTACCATTTTAACCCACATGCATAATCTTACGTGTGGTTGAAAACAAACTACACATCACTAAGTACATCCTGTCTCCGTAGTGACAATGGAGGTGGCAGTGTTAAGCTGTGGGGATACCTTCCTTCAGTAGGAACAGGGAAGCAGACCAGAGTTGATTGGTGGGTTGATGGAGCTGAATACATGAAAAGATTGCAAGAATTTCTGCCAGAGGTTGTAAAAAGTACTGGGTGAAAGGTTCGCTTCTTAGCAGAAACATCACTAAATACGCAGCCAGAGCTACAGTCAGATGTTTTAGATCAAAGCAAAGGTTACTGTATTATGTTTTTATGATGTTGAGCACTTTGAACTGTCTTGCTGCTGAAATGGGCTATAAGAATAAACTTGACTTCAAAGGACTAAATCCGATCGAGAATCTGTGGCATCGCTTTAAATGTGATGCTCACAAATACTCCTTGTTGAAATCTGACTGAGCTTAAGCTATTTTGCAAAGAAATTAAAAAGAAGATTTCTGTGATATAGATGTGCAAAGCCGGTGCAGACAAACCTCCACGGACTTGCTGCTGTAAATGTACCAAACAGACCTCTGCCTAGCAAACAGAGATATAATCAAATATATTTGTAGTTTTAAGACGACAAAATGTGAAAATGTTCAAGATGAGTGAATACTTTTGAAATGTTATTAGACAGTTGAAGTTCATCCTTTTCCCTCACCTTACTTTAATGACAAAGCTATTCACTTCAACAACTAACATGTAAAACTAAAGTATTTGAAAACATTTTTTGATTAAAAGCTAAACATTTTTTATTTCCAGCCATTTGTTCCTCTGTTGTTGTGTAGTATGGGTTTTTGTAACCAAGAATTTTCTGCAACAACACAGCAGACTCGCAACAGTGCTATTTCTGACTCGCAGCTGTATTGTGTTGCAAGAACTTAATTCTTTTCCTAGCTGTGTTTCTTCACTGCTCCTGTCCTGAAATCAGCAGGGGACTTGGTCCATTTGCAGCATGTGAAGAAAAGATAGTCTGTCTTCTTCTACAATGCATGTTCCTGTTGGCTGCAGACTGCAGACTGTTGTAAATAATTTTACTCAAGCATAAGCCTGACTCACATAAAGGAGCAATAGCACCAGAATTATTTCCATAATGCTGAAAACCAGTTCAGAACAGTGCGCATTAAAACAAACCACAACAAAATTAAACTTTCTTTTTTTTCTCAAACTGATGTACAGCCAATGCTCTGCACTGTTGCGAAGGAAAAATACTGATTTTGTTTTTGAAACATAGAATTATAAATGCCAACTGATTAGACTAATCTTCATTGAAAAAAACACACAATTCTCTCTAAAAAATGAGTGATTCGAAATTGTACTTTGTGCCTCCTCAACAAAATGCAGTGTTTATTTTAAATTATTAAATAGCTCAAAACCAAAACATATGCATATGTTGTCTGAATATAGCTGTAAAGCTTGATAATGGTTGAACAGCTACATAAAACCAAAATCTTTATATCTAATAATTCAAAAATTAAATTTCATACATTTTTCATACATTTTCTATTTACCTAATGCATGTATAAAATATTATACTCTCACTTTCAGGTTCCTCCAGTTGTTGCTTGTTTCAGATTAAACAAATTATATCACACAATTCAATTTTATTAAACAAACTGTACTTAATGACGATTATTATAATCGTCCTTGTTGGATCATGAATTAACTTTGATTTACTGAAATTTTTGGTTCAGCTTTACTAGTAACCCTTCTGGACTGTAACCATTTTCATACAATCAAAGATTATTGCATACTGTTTTCTGCTACATTCTGAATGCTATGAGCGCTGACATCTTCTCATTTCTGTAAATATACAAGAATAACTAACTTTTAATGTTATTTTTACAAACATTTCTACTGATTTCTTCAGTGGAACTGCAAAATAACATGCTAGCAGGGTGTGGTTGACCTCCCGTGGGTTGCTGGGCACCTGTTAGTTTTAATATTTTCTTGAAACAAGCAGAGACACTCCTTCAAGCAGTAAGTTAATGAGGAGAAGTTGTTTTCTTCTCAATTTCAGGTCTAGGAGTTTCAGGTCTAAGAGTTGAAGACCTTTGTTACAAAGTGACCTTATGAGAAGACGTTTGGGTTGGTGGTAGTGTGTAAGAATGTTCACCGTCTGTACTGCTTTATATGACGATATATAAGCTACTTCTCTCTCTGGTGGTGCTGGCATGGCTACATTGGTACCTTTTCTCTGATCAAAGAAGACAAAATTGATTGTGTGGTGGGTGAATGAAGTCATCAACAATTTTTGAGTCCTTTTCGGCAAGTCTGTTGTTGTGAGGGAAGGGAGTTGGTGACTAATAATCTTTTCTGCTGCCCTGTCCGTCCACTAGAGATGTTTTTGGTTTCTAATCCCGCCGTTATCAAGCCACACTGTTATGCAGTTGGCTAAACCCAGTGTTGCTACCATAAAAGGAGATTAAGATTGGGACTGAAGCTTTTACTCTTTTAAGTTTTTCAAAAATAGAGATGTTGTTAGGTCATTTTTAATCAGTGATTATTTACATAAACATCCCTTGAGTCCAAACACTATAAATAGCCCAGCAGAGAATAAGAGTAAGGAGTGATTAAATTCCCGGGATAAAGGTTCAAGGTAACTTTATGATAGCACAGGCTTTGGTAAACAAAAATAAGCACAACCCAAAAACAGTTGAATTTTATGATGGCTTCCTTTCATTTAGAATTAATGTTAAAAGACAAACAATAGTTACATGAACATTATCAAGGGCAAAATAAACTACATTCATAACCACTTATTAGTACTAAACAATTTCTGCACTTCAGTCATGTAAATATTCAGATTAGAAGCTTTTTACATATGAACCTTGTTTATATAATCTACTCATGCATCAATATAAGCTTTCAGAGCTATGAGGTGGATCCACCACTGTGACACCTTATGAAACTTTGAAAAATTTGTTTACTAAAGCAAAACAAATGCAAAGCCCAGGGAGACTATGTTAAGGTTTGCTGGCTTGTGTATGGCTGTGTCTGTTTGTGTGTCTGTGTGCTTGCCTTTGAGAAGACTACTGAACAAATGTGTGCATGTGTCACCATCACTGTGCATTGACTTCACCTGTCCTCCAGCTCTGTAATCCCTGGGTACACCTGGGCCTTTTGGGCTTCAGGGCTTTTAGCAGATTGCATGTGTCAGACTTAGGACAATTACATTGATTGTTGCCCTAGAAACTCTGCTGTGCCTCTGCTGCTGAGGGAAGTATAAAAAAAAAAAAAAAAAAAAAAACTTAATAAAAAAACTTAACATTTAAGGTGACAGAACAATGCTGAAAATAAGTGAGCTTGTCTGCATGTTGCTTTTAATATCACATCTACCTCCGGTAGGCTGTTCAGCACATTGATTTACAAACGAAAATAGATTCATATAGTGAAAGGTCAGTTCTCCGTCTAACTTATGAATTTTTTATTTATTTATTTATTTTAGTTTGAAACTTTAGATTGCAGATTTTATCGTGAACTTAGCTAATAATGTTCACAGAACTCTATAATATTGGAAACAGATTTAGGTAAAAGCAGTATGAAAACTTGTCTCAATCCTGTCTTATATGAACGGTTCAGGCTTGTGGTAAAATAGTATAGGGGTATATTTTGGACACAATGGGCCCCTTAGAAACATCAAATTTGTCTAATGGCTTTCCAGTCTTCCCAAATATTGTTGACAATTTTTATCCCTTTAAAACAATGTTGTAGTCAAGAGTGGTGGTTTTTTTTGCAGGGGTAAAGCATGTGACCCATATAAGGAGGCTTTGGTCCTCAACGTTGCTGTCACAAGAACGCGTACCAGCCTGCTGACCTTTGCTGCATGTCTTCCTCCTGTCTCAACCTGCTTTCCTGTCACTCCACTATAAAATAAAGGCCACTAGAGCTGAAAAAAATCCTTTAAAAAAAAAAAAAAAAAGTAAAATAAACCTGCCAAACCATAGAGGGCAGTTTGGTGGAAAGCTAAAATATGTCTGTCAAAAAGATTGCTTCAAAACAGCTATTACATTCTTGTATGAATTAAACCTGGAGCCAAGAGATTTATTTGTGTGGACAGATATAAAGGTTGAACTACTTAGAATATAAAGTTAAAGGGAATTGGGAATCATGTCAAAGCCGGTATGAGGATATATCGGCAGATTATTTGTCGCAATCTGTGCGGAATCCGAAATTTCAATTTAGTCAAGTTTCAATTAAGTTTATTTGTATAGTACAATTAGGCAACAAGCGTCTTTCCCTATGTAAGTGTTCAATAATTTTACGGATGTCAGGTCTAGGTCACTGGCTTTATGGTCTGAACCTGATATATACAAGAGTAACTTTGTTATTGTCTCCAATATTGAATAGAATCGCTCTTAACAGCAGCATTTATATTCTGGAGTCATAACGTCTGAGCTAATCTCTGATGGACGTCTTGTTGTTTGTTTCTGAATATTGGGGCAGAAGTGCGAAAAGACCCTGAAGACACATCAACTGATTCATTTCTTCAGCAGGTTAAAATTAAACATTCAGCCTGGGTGCACTGGTTGTACGTAAACTGTGTATGACACACTGGTCTACAATGAACCCAAAATTACAGTTCCTGTTAATGCCACCAAATACTGATGCACTCTTGTGAGATTCTGTAAGTGTTTACACAGCGCGAGTTGTTAGAAACGGAAACATAAAGATGTGCGCCAACGCTGTAAATGTGTTGTTGTGAGGGCGTGAGACTCCTGGCTGCAGAGAAGAGTAGGTGTGAATGCTAATTAAACTTAACATCTGTCAGATTCAGAGGCTCCACCATACATCAAACCCACAGTCAAATAATCAGCTACCAGATTATTAATGTTACATCAAGCCAAATTCATTCTGTATGTTGATAACCGGGGGAGGACGCTCTTCCTGAAACATACCCGTAGCTCCGTCTCAGTGCGTAGGAGTTTCTTACTCACTGTGGGCCTCTGTCAAGTAACGCCTCAGTTTATTAGGTCTGATATGAACTATAAACCCAAAATTTGTTTATGTTCAGGGGCATCAGGGCATTGTTGAGTGATAATTTCACGAGGGAAACATTATGTACACTTCATAATATTGTCTACTCAGCACACGAAGCGGTCCAGTCCAGACTGGTTTTTATGTGAGAGAAGGGCTTTAGGACGCTGCACATCATAGTGTCATCTCTGAGAGTACCATTACGGCTTCATTGCCAGTATGCACTTTAGTGTCTGAGTTGTGTTGCGTCTGTGTTTGCATTTGGGTGGATTAATGACCACTGGCATAAGCAGTGCCACAGACTAGAGCTTTACACAAACAACAACTGGTTTTGTGACGGCGTGGGGAACGCCTCGGGGCGGAAACACGACTTTTGCTGTCCTCTGTTTCTCGCTCTATATCCCTGTCTCTTCATCATCCACCGCTCTTGCTCACCTGTGCCACCTCACTAATGATTGCTCAGCGGCTGCGAGTCTACCATGCATCATTTACCAGGGCTCCAGAGGCAGCAACAGGGAGCTGTAAAGGAAGTAAGGGAAGAAAGAGAAACAGAAATATTCTGTCTTAATCCAGGTATAGGAAGATGAAAACGACTGTTATCCAGAAAGAGATTCTGAGAAGAAAGAGAGAGGATGTGTAGCCAAAAAGTAGACAAGCGTTTGTCACAGAAGTAGAAGAAAAGGTGAGAAAAGGCTGGAGGGGACCAAAAGACCCATTTTATTAATCACAGCCTTTATCTGGTGGGAAACACAGACAGCTCTGAATGAAAATAAAACTTTTGTCTATGTAGCAGCGAAGAGTAAGTGCTTATATATAGAAAACATAACTGCACAGTCTTGCAAAAGTGTTCACATCCTTTCTTTCCACATTTTGTCATGTTAAAACTAAAACCTTTATTGTGTTTTACAGGGATTTAGGAGATAAATCAATACATATTTTTATTCTGCCAAGTAAAAATCTGAAAACGTTTGAGATGTTTGTATATTTCCGTAAATCTCAGTATAAATACACCTGTCCTGTAAATGCCTAAGATGTTTTCTGGAGAACATTGGTGAATAAACAGCATTGTGAAGACCAGAGAGCACAGACATGATAGAGAAGAAGTAGCTGAGAGGTTTAAAGGATTAGGTTTTCTAACAGTATCCCACGCTCAAAGATCTCATGCAGCATTGTTCAACTGAACACCATAGAAAGAGGATGGCACAACTGCAAAACCCAGCAAACTGAAAGACCAGGCAGTTATCAAAGAAACAGTTGAGGACCACTGTAACTCTGGAGCAGCTGATAAAACCCTGAGCTCATCTGAAAAAAAAAAGTGAACAGGGCAGCTATTAGTTGTATACTCTCTTTTGAAAATAAAAATAGTCGTTGAATGAGTGAGCATTGAACCGTGAATTACCTGGTCTGAACATGAACTGGTAGACACTTTTACTAATGACTGAGGAGTTAAACTGACTTCTTGATGACTACCTCTGGCCAGGAGAGAAGTTGATTACTAAGGAGAATGAATGTGGACCAGTAGATGGACGTTATCACTGATCGAGGAGTTCCACTGACTTTCTGGGCAATGTCATCAGAGTGTTGAACGAAAGAGATAAATTCAAAAGCAGGAATGAGTTTCTTAGGAGTTTCTCTGCTTATTGACCAGTTCAGCAGTTGGTTACTAAGGATACTAAATGTAGACTACGAAAAGGTGTTACATTCCTTTGTGTCCATCAAAGAGTTAAAACGCAAAGCACAGATGGATTTTGAGGACTGCTGATGTCCACTGACCAGTGGGTGATTACTATGGAGACTGAATGTGGACTGAATGTAGATTTATATCACTGCTGATTGAGTTATTTCCCAACTTCTCCTGTGTGTCGCAATAAAGAAAGCACCAGCAGATATCTTGAGCACGACTTGCGTTCATGGGGCTGTGCAGTTAACCTGGAGGCTGATCACAAACTGTTAATGTTATGGTATTCCTAATCAAAGAGTTACACTGTGTTTCCTTTGTTTGCCACTATGTTGATGCATCAAACATAGTGGTAATGGATGTCTCAGGGACTACATCCACCTTTCGGCAAATACAACAGTTTGTTTCCATGGAGACTCAGGATGCAGGCTGACCAAAGAGTCACACTGAATTCTAAGGCAAGTTTCCCTGCTGCTTGAGCATCAAGAGATGTCACAGATGCTGCTCCCTTCCCAGATAGTCTTTGATCTCCAACATCTAAAGGAAAATATCATCTCATATTTATCATACTGGACAACTGTAACACTATTTTTATTCTTTTTGTATTTTTGATGGAAATAAAATGGACAGAAAGAACTGTTTATAAAAATATCATTGGATGTTTTAATGCAACAACTGACTTGCCTGGCACATTTCTGTGTCTTTAAGCTGTTACACCAAACAAACTAGAGTCGGTCTTCACAATGCAATATGTGGTGAGAAAAACAGGAAATTCCAAGTCTGCTCACAACCATCACAAGTTGTTTTTCTTCTATCAGAGACATGATGCAATGTTTAATTTGCCACATATGCGTTACAGGCCCTGACAAGATCCGGTGCCATCCCACAATATGACACAACACAGCGGGATGGCATCATGAGCTTACAGCACATTTCCTGCCTTTCGCAAAGAATTATTATTACTATGTGGCTTTTCAGGCATTAAAAACAGAATAAAAAGTCAAAAACGCTCAGTGCCAGTTTTTTCACATTCTTCGTACAAGATAAATAGACTATATCATTAGGTGTCTGAGCCGACAGCCAATCAGGATTGTAATGATGGGCCAGATTTGCCAGACAGCACAGATAACACACACGCTGACCCTGCAGTACCGCCATCCAGCGGTCATCTTATTAGGCTATAAAAAGCTCAGGTGTAGGCGTGCTCTGTTTGGCTGCTGGTGGCCTCCCCAACACACCAATTTCCGTTCATTTCTGGAGGAGGGAGTGGTGGGTAGAGGTATACAGGGAGAATGAACAATATAAAAAACATGGATAGAAAGAAAATAATAATCTCTCAGTAAAAACTATTGTTTGCAACATATGCAGTGCAATAGGTTGTTTGCTTCTAACTGAAAATCTACAAAGAAATCATGTTCTCTAAGCATCATAACAATGATGTGATTAGTTTGTTGCGAGATTATATTACATGACTCTACATTTACTTTAATATTTATATCCAAGCTGCCAAAATCTGTTTCTGTACACAGATGCAAATCCCTTATGCTCAAAGTCAAATCCATGCAAAACAGCCAATGGAGGCAGGAAACAAAAAAAAAAAAATCTCAAATCAGGATGAGTTTGTGCTGTGTGGAGGTCACAACATTGTACTCAGGTACAATGTGAGTACATGAGTGAGTACAACAGTGAGTATAACAGTGAAAAACTGTTCAACGGTTTTTCACTGTGGGTGCGCACATTTTTTTGTGACATTAGCAAGCTTTAACAAGTGATTTATGCCAATAGATTTATTTTGAATACTTCATTTGCCTAGTAGCTGTGAAATATGACTCTTGCAAAGAGAAAATACAAACGACAGGGTTATTGGCTCCCAAATAGAGGAGGCAAAATGCAGAAATTGCTATGCAGTGCAATTCAGGGACTTTCATTCCAGGACTGAATTATGGTCCAGGAAATAATCTCCACCATTTTTCTGAACAGTTATTGAGTGCAAAAGTTTGAATTTAATTTGGAGTTCCTCAAACACAAACAGCAAAATTATACAAAAAGACTAAAATCCATACACTGCTTAGATGAAAGAAAAAAAAAAAAGGTCACACACTAACATTTTGTTGGACCGCCTCGAAGTTTCTGCAATGTCACAAGATTTATTTCCAACCATTACTGCATTCATTTTTCACTAAGATTTTGTATTGACGATGGAAAAGTCTAACCACTGAGAGAAGCCTTCTGCAGAACATCTCAAAACTTCTCAGTGAGGTTGAGGTCTGAAGTCTTTGGTGATCAATCTATAACAATGATGTGTTATGCTCCCTGAACAACTTGTTCAGTTTTGGCCTGATAAAGTTTGACATCATCATCTTGGAACAACTATCCTATGATGGAATAATCTGGGCCTTAAGTATATACAGATAATCAGATGGCCTCTTAATGTTGCTTCTCTTCTTGCTCTGATGTGCCCATCACTCTGGAAGAAGGTAGATAGCATGAAATTCTTCCACTGCTCTGGAGTACATCAGTATCTTTATGCTTCGTTGCAAATTAAAGCCTTTTTTCCAGTTAGCCTCTCTGATTAATGGTTTTCTTATGGCTACACAGCTGTTCAGTCCCAACCCTTAAGTTCCCTTTGCTTTGTGTGTGTAAGTAATAACTCTTACTTTCACTATTAAACAATCCTCAGTTCCACTGTTGTTTTCTTTTGATTTGAGGTCATTGATGATCACAGTCATTCAGGGGTTTTTTTCCAACCACATTTCTTCTTTCTTCTTTTTTCCTTCCAGTTTTTCATAATGTGTCAGACAGTTCTCAACCCAATTTTAGTAGTTTCTGTAATCTGTGCTTGATGCATACCAATGACTTGACCTTTCTCAAACAGACGAACATCTTTTCTGCAACCACAGGACATGTCTTTCCACATGGGTGTCGAAGAAATAAGAAGCTACTCATTGCATCAGCTGATGTTTTATAACTTCTTTCTTTGCTGTAACTATCCAATAGGAGGCTTAAATGTATTTCTTTAATGAAATCCAGTAGGTAACTTTTTTTTTTTTTGCCAGGCAGTGTACATGTAGCTGTCATCAAGGTCTTGCCTTTTTCCAACTAAATAACTAACCACTTTTTGATTCTGAAATATTAAAGTTGTTTAAACTGGTTGGTTCCCAATCAAATACCTTTAGTTTAAGGTCGAGACAATCTTTGAAGTGTTTTAATCAGAAAAAATTGTTGATGACTACAGAAAGCAAGTGAAATCATATGGTTTCCATAAAACTTGTAAAGGCATATTATTCCAAATGTTTGTGTATACATTTCTCTTTTTTTTTAGGTCATTGAAGTATCTAATATCATTATTTTATTTTGAAAAAACAACAGTTCAAATTAATAATTAAAACCCCAAAATGAAATGACAGAAATAGCCATGATTAGTGTGTAAACATTTGACTAACACTCTATACAGACAAATATACCTATGTACAGAATGAATATATGAAGAATAACACTCAGTGACCTCTCCCTCCAGACTAAAATAACTAAAACTACATTTTTGCTGCAATTAAAAATAAAAAATCATTCAGCAGCCTGCGTCTCTGGTTATAACCTGATATAAAATTAATGAGCATGTATCGCAGCAGCTTGTCGGGAGCAGACAGGGGTTAAAAAGGTGGGCATGCAATGCTGGAGACCCACCTGCTCCTCTCATCCTCTGCATGATTGTTAGTTTGAGAATTGCAAGGCGATGGTGTCACCCGGACAAAAACTTCATCTCTCTGATTTCTGACCTCCCGCACCGTGCAATCTCGCAAAGTTCAGCGACGCACAGAAAGTAATCCAACAATGTAAAGAGCGAGCAAGGATGTGAAATTGAAACATCAGACCTGTAGTCCCTCTCATCTCATGTTTCCTGGGCTTTAAGGCAGCTCCTTCTGCTGCTAAAAGGGACAAAGGAACGATCACACAACTAGCTAACAGTGTGAGCGAGCGTGCTCCTGGGCTCTCACATTCCCTTCGGAGGGCACACTGCAGCCTTTCATCTTTTTTTTCTTCCCTCTGCATCTATCCTCTCATCTCTCGGCTTTATGTTCTGCTTTCTGAACAGAGTTCAAACACTGGGGACCAGTTTAAATACTGAAGGTTCCCACTGCACTGCTCCAGTGAAGTAGAGCATATAGTGAAACATAAGAAGCTCTGGTTTTCATTCAAATCAAGCTCCTGGTATTCTTTTTTTCTTTTAAGTTTGAACCATATTAGACCCTTCTAACTTATTGGCAGTCCTGGTTAAGATGTGCAAAAATTCATAAAATAAATTACTCTTTTCATGTTGTAGCAAATTGTCGCACTGAGAGATTTAGCAAAAGGCTGTTAACACTTTTGCAACCTCCAGTTACTAATGGGACAGCACTGACACAAGCAGAGTCATGGATCCTCTTCCTTTCTTGTCCTCAGTTTGCCCAAAGGTTTTCTATGCTGCTTAGGTTTGCAAACAAACAGCCCAAATCCAGTAGATGTTTGTTGCCAGAAAACTAAATTTTTCACTCCTATGAGCACAGAAACACACTTGTAGGTAAAGTCAAAATAGAGTTGAACAAACTATTTGTGCAAACCTAACTGCACAGGTTTGCGTTTGTGATGGTTTTCTGGCATTCTTAAACATCAAAGTAACAGTTGATAGCTTCTATTGGGTTCAATTACATCTATTTTAAAAGGATTACTCATAGTACCAATGTCCATACAAGAGCTTTTATTAAGCTTTTATTTTCCCTTGACAGAATAAATAACTAAGTTACAGGCTGTTCTTATTTCTTTCTGTGAGTGTATGCCACTGAAATAAAACATTTTATTTTTATTATTTTAAGACAATATTTTGCAAGGATTTCAATATATTTGCTCACATCTTCATCTTTATTGCAGTAAAGCAGCTATATCAGTAACCTACTACTTACTTGCTCATGCTGCAGTATTAATATTCCAACTATGCTGTACATATCACATATCAGAGGAAAGCGCTTCTTTCATTTTGAAGATTTAACTATCAAGGCTGAGAAATATTTGTATACAGTAATATCAAAGTTCATACTGAGGAACCTGAGCATTTTTCTCCTCACTTTGCAAATACTGTAAAAAAATATTAGAAAATGTTTTACTCATATTGTTGTGTTTTATGTTTTACTAATGCAGATTTCAAGTCATAGGTTTGATGCTGTTTGGTCGGTGAAAGTTAAGGTGTTGTTGACCTGAGTCTGAGGAAAGCAAATCAAACAGTTCCAAACAAGCAAAGAGTTTTTTTTAGCTATTGTTGTCTTCTTCTTTAGAGCAGTTGGCAAAAAGCAGCTGGACCTTCTTATTAATGAGTCGTTTGGCTTCAGATAGAAAAACATTCTTCCAGCTTTGTGAGAAAGCAGTCTGTTCTGTAAAATGGAAGAATTTAGTCTTATCTGCCTAAAAACATTTGAACAATTGTCAGATCACATCTAATGGTTGTTATGGAGAGTTGATGAGCCCAAGATGTCACTCCTTGCAGCAGTTCTTTGACAGTAAGATTTCAAGATGTATTTTTGTTTTTACATCTTTGGAGTTGTTTTAAACACTTTAATTGTTGCTCCAAATGCCGATATAAGCAGATTAGTGCTTATATTTAAAAATGCCCATGAAAGAATATTTCAGAAAAAACTCAGAAGAAAAACTGAAAATTTGAATCGTAAAAGGAATCTCCAAAGAAAACAATGAACAAGGGTTCCACTTTGTACCCTTCCTTGCTTGATGCATAGAGTACCATATTTGTGCTATTAGACACTACAGTAGATATTTTTTAATCCATTACTTAAAATATGAGGATGAAATACATGTTCTCCTTCACATTTTTAAGAGAGGCTAGTACTCTCTATGTGTCATGGAATATTTATTGGACCTCAGAGGAAAAGTAACAAATTACAGATGACAAATTAAAAATTTACATTGTAAACATAAATAAAAACAGAACACCAGCGATTTTCCAATTGATTGTTTTTTCTACTGAAGAAATGAACTCAAATTAAAGGTTTGGTTTTCCTCATTTTTTCAGCGTAGTGTTTCTCTAATCAAAAAAACAAGAAACAAAAAAACATTTATTTTAAAGTTCTCTACAGCAAGAGGACTAAGGAGTTAATCAAAGATGGAGACCACTAAATATTTGCTATTATTATTTTAAGCAAAAGACAAAATTAGACATATTAAACACCACACAGTTGTATTGTTAAATTAAATCCCGGAGTTAAGGTAAAATAACTGCATGGATAAAAAAAGACACAAGTCAAACTCAGAATATGATATTTACACACTGTGGAATACAACCTTAAAAACGCCAATGTCAAAAATCAATACAAGAAAAAGTGAAACAAATGAAAGAGAAGACAGATACCCTTGGATCAATAGACTTCCATGTGACTAATAGGAAACTGGAGTCCTTGGACCTCCATAGCTTGTGAACTCTAGTAGTTACCTATTTTTCACAGGTATGCTGCTTGTGTATATTGAGAATATGCCAATCTTTGTGGAGTTATTTCTCCTGGCTGCTTGAATCTTTTGCAGGAAGCGTTTTCTTTAAAGCAAACCTCCGGCTGAGAAAGGGCCTTGAAGTCTGTCAATAAAGAGGCTGACGGACAAACTGTGGTACAACAGAAAACCCCACAGGACTCCACAGACAGCAACAAAAACAACAAGCCATACAGTGTCACAGACAAAGCAAAAACCCACTTTTAGCAGCAAAATGAAACATGTTTTATCCGTTGCTTTATCTTCAGGTTCACAGTAATATTCTTAGATCCTGCTTCTACAAACACAATTTTATGGATTAGGTGAGAAGAAATAATCTGCTTCTCAATCCCCATTACTATGAGGATTAATCCACTGTGATTACCTCATTGTGATTATTGTAATGGAATAAACATCAGCTGTTCTGCCAGTAGTAACTATGATGATTGGCTATGTGTTGCATCCTTGTTGTACAAGGCAGTACGCGCATGCATGTGAGTGTGTGTAGAAATACACTATGAGTTGGCTCCCACCTGGCTGACAGGAACGGTCAGCCGCTTGAAATGAGATTACACAATCACAAACACCCTAATCAGGACTCATGCAATATTCATACTTGGTTTTCATAATTACTTAATTAATTCCCAGCTCTGAGCAGATATTGCCAGTGCTAATCCTCCAAGCATCCCCCAGGGCTTCCTGAGACTGTTATAGATGTTCTGTCCCAGGATGCAAAATATAAGGGAGACACCCCAAATGATTGCAAGCACAGAGCTAAATTTGCTCTCTTATGAGACTTTGCTTTGTTCTTTTCTTATTTTGCAAATATAGGTTGAAACTCGGGATTCAAGCTTTCCTGCAAAGCTCACAGCTGGAGTTGTCTGCAGGCAAAGTGTTTCCTCCCCGCTGGGAGAAACATCCAACCCACGCCTTGTGTTTCCTTCGAGAGGAAAAAAACAAAAAGACTTCTGACTGAACTGATGCATGCAAGAATAGTGGGGAGGACGCACCTGCTCGCATACTTCTACCAGCAACATGTGTTCAGTTTTTAGCAGCTTCTTTATCTCTTTCCTCCTGCAGTGGGAAAACATGATGTCTCAAGCAATGAGTCTAAACTGGAGGCAAAGAAGAAAACAAAAGAGGAGTCATATTCACTCCCAGATACTTAGGTGGATGCAAATATCCTGTAAATCCATGTTTTGATGTTCTTTGACTGCTTTTAGTTTCATCAAGATTATACATTAAGAGTGAAGGAAAAGCAATGCATATAACTGCATCATTTCAGCTGGTGGAACTTAAAAACTTTTACATATGCATATATTTGGTTCTCTACACAGAAATGACCAACTTTAAATCCTAAAAGATACTTATTAGCAGTGGAGCGCAATTAAAATTTTAATTGAGTTAATTGCAGGGCCTTTGATTAATTCTTCACAATTAATCGCATTTTAATCAAAAACTATGTAACAATAAAATAAGCAGCATTTTCCATTCAAAAATCATTTTGCTGCTAAATTATTGAATAAATTTACGTATCAGTTCAACTATCATATATATTTAATCTGTTATTTGTACACACAAGTCTTTTCCAACTTTGCATCAAATTGTTTTTTTAAGGAAAAATTTGCCTTAAAATTCTCCAGAGGACCAAAAGTGGCTTTATTGTCAAAAGCGGTGATCACGTGTGCATCAGATTTAAGGGCATAACAGAAACACACTAATTACAAAGGTTCTGAGTGGAAAATGTGATTAGTTGCTTTAAAAAATGTTTAACTTGTAAGTTGTAAATACTTAATCAAAGTAATTTTTGCATTCTTTTAACATTTTGATTTTATTTGCAGGATTTTAATTAGAAGTCCTGTCTACCATGTTGATTATGCAGCATTGAGGAACACCTGGTGACTTGGGGAACCACGGAGGATTCAGCAGGATGGCAACAATCAATGAGCGGTGTCAAGGAAAGGCCTCTAAGGAAGACAAAGGGGAACAAGAGGGTGACCGGTAACAGTAGCTTAGGACAGCATCAGCAGGCACCCAAAGTGAAACCAGTAATGTCTTGGGGGGGCAGTCTAGCACTCTGTCCCTGGAGTAAGTACCCAAAGCTTTCCAAAAGCATTTGCCTCCTGCCAATCCTTGAGGACTCTTCTTTTTAGAAGATGGCTGCTGATGGAGTAGAACCACAAAGAGGCTGCTCAGAGACCTGGAGGTTTCTTCCTAAAGGGGACGTATTGTGCAAAATTCAAATTCGGCCCATTTTCTTATTTCCATTTGGGTCTGAACTGCTTCTAAGAACAGCCCAAGCACAAAAAAGAAAAGAAAAAGTAATACCAAGCCATTTGACAAAAAGTTTATGATTTTTGGTGTCTTGAAAATGACCCTTGTAAAACCACTGGAATGTAAATGTCACAAATCAGGAAGTACTGCCTAGCAACACAAGCAGAGCTACAGCGTTTGTGGTGCAGAAACACATAAATGATTTGTTGTTGACTTATTATTCAAAAACCACTTACCAAATTCTTGTTGGTTGCGCAGGAGCTCTGGACTTTTAGAGTTTTGCATAACTTTTGTTTGACTTATTTTATATATATTTATATATTTTATGGTAATAAATGTTGTACTTAATTTTTGACTGTGTGATCATTGCTTTGCCTTTTCTACCTGGTTAAACAATATGTGCCCCTGATGGATATTTATTAAATAATTGTCAATAAATATTTGTGTTCCACAAGATAAGTGGGAATTTTATAGAGACACTAACATTCACATAACCAGCCATGACTTATGGTAAGAGTGATAATCTGTGCCACATTGAGTCCCTTTAGACTGAAATGTAAAGCCTAATGAACCAGAGCAAGATTCCTACTGGACTTGGAGCCACTTAATCGCTGATGAATGATTATAATGAATATAAACATAATTCATTTATTTAATCACACCTATGTATAGCCAGGATAGTAATGGCAAATAATATCTATTAAGGGGAATTATGTTGACCTAGAGTGAGAGAGAGACCATGGCCTTTTCTCCCTTGCATCTATCTGAAAAATGTTCTGTCAAATAATTTCTTAACAAATTAATTATATGTCCACTGAGAGGCAAAATAACCACAGTCTATGTGGTGTGTCAACACTGAGCAGAAGGACTGGCCAACTGCTGTGCGCTGCCTCAGTCCCCACAGCAGGACTCAACTGACCAAGGGTTTTCACAGAGAAACAGCTAGATAAGGCAGCGTGAGACCAGAGACACGTTGAAGACACACGATCAATCAGTACTATGACTCAGGGCTAATTCTGTGTTGATAATTAGCCAGTCAGAGCAGGCTGGGTAACGGGAGCTCGCCAGACAGGTGCCCGGAGGTCCTCAGGGAGCCTGAACTGGCTCTTCCCTTCATTAACTCTTTTCGTCCTCTCCCCTTGTCTGTCTGATCCTGCGAGCAGCCGGGGCTGCTGGGTAATTCACTCTCTGGTCTCTGAGGTGACCCTGAGCCGCAGGGCTAAGGGAGATGAGGATACAAAACTTCATTTTAACCTTTCCTCCGAATCTCTTTTTCTCCATTTCTCCAGGATCTAAACGGCTTTCTGTACTTAGCTCTTTGTTGCTGAAATGGACCAGATACCATAACCTTTTTCTGTTTTTCTGCCCTCCCAGTCTTTAGACATATAGGTCAGAGCAAAAAGACTGCCGACCTTCTCTTTTGTATTTTTATCTTGCTTATTCCCTCAATGTCTCTCTGCCTGTCCAAGTGTCTTCAAAGAAATCGAGAGAAAAGGAGAAATGCATTTTCCATCCATCTCTCTATTTGCAGCATTTTATAGGGTTTTTATTGCACTTCTTAGCTGATTGCTCACATTTATTTACAACAAATGCAGTGATGAGGTACTGATGTGAATGCAGTTGGCATATAAATGCCGCACTCTGCTCCTATTTGCTCATAAGAATGTACTGCTTAGCTTTCGTCTGAGCATCTTTTTCAATTTGTCTCCATGACTGCAAACTTAAATCATCCAGAGTCTGCCCCTGTTTTTTTATATTGTAGCAATGCTTCTAGAAATTAAGAAAAGAAGAAAAAAAAAAAACACAGAGGAGTTTTAAAGATGAGTTGAAGTCAGACAACTGAGCCATCATCCAGTTTTAATAAGAGAAGTGCAGAGTTCCTTGCCTCGCAGTAATCTGCACACACACACACACTTATACGTGCTTGCACTGTAATCAGTATGATTTCACATTATGGCTTTGCACATTACACCAGAGTTACAATGTGATTATTGCCTGTGACAAATGAAGAGGTTATATTCAAACTGTTAAACAGCTCATAGCTTTTGATCAGACATATATAACCAGTTAAAATGCTTCATGCGAAGTAGTGTTGCCTGCTTTTCCATAGATTCTCATATTTTCCATCAATGTTTCTCACTGCAACAAAGATAACCAAACAGGATAGAAATCTTAGCGACACGATGAAGATGGAGTGAGTACATTTTTTACCAACATACAGAAAAAGCTTGAAGCAGGTGAAGAGCTAAGGATGATATATATATATATATATATATATATATATAAATAAATAAATGGTTTTTTTCACATTAATTTGATTAGAATCATCATGTGATATAAGCCCAAACACTATTGGGAAGGAAAATTAGAAAAAAAATTACAATGTAAGATTTCCTTTAAGATCCCAGAAGAAATTGCCTCATTTTGACATCATCTTATTCATGTATGTACATGATTTTGTTCGTGTGTAAACATCTATTCTGACGAAGACATAGGAACATAATCACCTCCACTGCCTCTCTGGAGAGTGTGCACCTATCAATACAAACTCAGGCGAAATAACACGGGGCGAGACATGCACACTCAAAGCACACGCGCAGGCTATGACACACTCACAGATGACAGGTGCATCACGCCTCACTGAGTAGCTTTGGTTACTGACAGATTGTGGCAGGCGAGCAGGACTGAGCAAAGCGATGACTGTCACCTTTAATCTCCTAAAACTGCATGCATAGACGCACACACACACCTAAATACTCCCACCAAAACTGTGCACTGCATTATTTTTTCTGCTCTGCACCCCGCATGTCTGATTGCTATCCTGTCTGCTGGGAACTGGGATTACCCAAGGGGGGAGCCAGCACAGAGTCAGTGATTTAACTGATCTGCCTCTCCTTTGGGACTTCTTTTTCTCTTCCACCAGTGCCTGCACGCCTGAAGTGCCTCTACTGTCCCATGTCATCCAGGCCAGGCCTGGGCAGGCTCCTGCAGGGAAGGCTTTAATGACTTCCTCTCTCCTTTCCTTCTTTGAGCATTTAGGTGTGGCTGCTATCTAAATGGAATTGGAGGGAGGCAACGTGAGAGATTAGCATATCAGGGGTCCAGATTAGCACCTCTGTGGTGTGTACACATACTGACAGAAGGTGGTAATGAGAAAGAAAGGACCTCCCTCCCCCATGTCGAATCTCCACCCTCGGCTTAATAGAGGGAGCTCAAATGGAACCGCAGATAAAGATGCAGCGTGTCTTTATCTCGCTTTTACAGGTAGAGGCAGTGACATGTTTTCCTCAGTTTAGATGAAGAGTTAGCAAATAATAAGATCAGAAACCAGCATGAAGAAGGGAAACAGCATGAACAAATGTCACAATCTAGGTGTTATGTCTTTCATTATATTAGTATTTCGATTACATCAAGGAATAAATGACTTGTTTCTAAAACTGAAAACTTGTTGGTCTGACTGGTCCAGCTGATCCATCGGCTGCTAACTGCCACCCAACAAGAGGACCAGGCTCAGTGTCACAAGATAAGATAGAAGAGTCTGACCACTGGTGCCCTGTTTCTGCCGCAGGGCCGAAAAGCTGTTCACCCTGATGGATTTTTCATTTGTGGATCTTGCAGAATCAATGTTCTGTGTTGCCCTTCTCAGATTGGCTTGGGGGATTTTTTTTTATTTTTTTAATTTTATTACTATTCATCTCATATGTTTTAATTTTATTATGTTGTAAAATTTATCTTTCATAAAGTGTCTTGTAGAAATATTTGTACCTTTTCACTTTGGTCCATTTGCTGATGGACCAAAGTGGGAACTGCATGCAAAAAGATGAAACGTTTCTTAAACTCCTTTAACAAACACAATCTACCAATTTTATCCTAAAAAAACAACCCAAAATAAATTTCTCTGTAATCAACTGTCTCCTAAATTCACCCTATGATTTGTGCACAAATGCAGCTGTTTTGTGAAGATCTGAGAAGTCTGTTAGAAACTCTTAATGAGAGAAAAAAAAAAACACAATCACTGTGAAGACAATGTAGTACAGCAGGCAGCTCAGAGATGGAGTTTTAGAGGACTTAAAAGCAGGGTGAGGTTAAAAAACAATACCATGAGCTTTTAACATACCATGATGTTGACTCCAACATGGGATGTTGGGAGTTCAGTAGAATTGGAAATCCACAAACACGACCGATCACCAAATCTTCTCTTTGCAGGTGACACAAAAAACATGTGGAGTTAGGTGCTCTGATATGATGAGAATAGAACAGAGCACTTGGGTGAAAAATGGTATTTGTTGTCTTAGGCTCTAAGACTGAACTCAAACTGTGTGGGTCCAGCAAGAACTGTGCAGCTGTTCAGAGTTGATCAAAAGTGGATGGAGCTAGAAGCAGGGCAATCCTGCAAGCAAAAATAGGTAGTAATAACTAGTTGCACTTAGTTGAATAAGGATTTGAAAAATATGTTCTTGTGGGAATAGTTTTACTGCACCGTATTCTTTGCTTTTACTTCAGTAAAACTTTATTAATATAAATATTTTAACTCATATCTTTACTTTTTGCCTGTCGGATACTATTTTAAACAAATAAATCTGATTTTATTTTCTGTTACTGAGTACTTTAGTAGCTCAAGTAGTAATAATATTTGGCTAACTGCTAGTTCTCAGTTTTAAATCTCTTGGGTGTTAACCTGAGTTTCAAATTGTCATAGAAAACAGAGTCATCAAATGCAGTTCCAATTCAGCTTCAACTATTCAGATGGGAATTTCCTACACAGCACTTTGTTATAATGTCCCAAATTAAAAATAACTTGTCCAAATAGTATAGTCCAAAAATTCCCAGGATGAAATACTAGAAGTGAAGAGATCTCAGTGGTCTTACATAAACCACTATGTGATGAAGTGAATGATACAGGCCTCACACCTTGCAGGGTGCAGCAAGACTCCAAACTCAGCAAAAGTTTACATTTCAACAATTAAATAATTCAGATAAACTCTATTATTCAACAACAATATGCTAAACAAAATAAAAACCTAAGTGAAAGTCAAAGAATATGCTCACCGCTCTGTTGTCATACTGGTGACAACAGTATGATGGCTCTCAATCCGAACATGTGGGACACTAGACAAGCAGCAAGGAATGGTTTTTATGCTTTACCCACAAGCATAAAACAAATACTATTCCCTTCGTGTGGCGTCTCATTTGCTCTCTTGACTTTTGGCATGTTAATGATCCTATAGCTAAAAGGCTAGTGAGGTAGCTCCAGGAATACTTTTTAAAGTCGGCAGAAAAACTGAAACGCTGATCTGTTTACTCACTTCATCTACTTCCAGCTCAGAAGTTGGCTGATAACAGTAAAGCAGTTTGTCAAAAGTTTAAATCCAGTAATTTTACGTCTTAAACTACACAAACTCACACGCTGCACAGTTTAGCAATATCCTCCTCATGTCACCTCTACAGACACACACAACAATGCTGGAGACACAGAGAAGAAACCGGGAACTACAGTGACACTTTGCATTCTAATTGGTTGAAACACACTGGCGTCTCGATATACTGATTGGTTAGGCAGGCTATACAGCTTTCCTAAAGTTTTCTTAAAGAGGCAGCTTTGTTTATTACACAAACATCAGTGAAAAATCCAAACTGAAATTAAGTAATGCCCAAAAGTTGTAAATACAATAAAAAAGTAGTTCTACAAAGAAATAGCTGAACTAATTTTTTTTTCTATAAATAATGTTGAGTGATCAGTTTTATAAATCACATTTATTACTCTATCATGAATATCTCAGTTACAAAAAACAATATTTGTAGTTTTAATATTTTAACAAAATGTCAAAATGTTTAAAGGATATGAACATGGTAGCAAGAAGCTAGATTCCCAGTTTTGTAGATGTTTTATCTTCCTCCCTTCCCTCTATTACCCTTTACGTCTTGTCATTGCGTATTCTGTTTATATAAAAATGAGGCTGACATCCAATTTGTGAGCTCACTTTTTAATATATTCCGTTTTTGTTTTTTTTTTTTCTTTTTTTGCAACATCAAGGACTTTATTTATTTAGATGATTCTCTGCTCCAGGAGCTGTTTTTATCTCACCAAAGACCTGGCGGCAGCGCAGGGAATAACCAGAAACTCCCATAAAGCAAGAGAAAGTAGGTCCCCCCACTTGAAAAAAAAACTAAGTTGTGTGAACTGTTTTTTAAAGCACAGCATGGGGCAGTTACAGAGCTTTGCTTCTCCACCTGTTCTCTGTCAGACAGAGGAGTCTGGTAGCGGGTATTTTTTTCATCGCTACCCTGCAGAGCGTTGGTTCCTAAGAGACTTTCAGTTGGGTAGGATTCATGTTACGAATGTTGCACCTCACCATGACAATGGCTGCATAACTGGAAGTCTAGCTGTGCTTTGCTACTTTAAGAACTTCGCTGCACACAATGTAAATGACTTCTCTCCTGTGCTCTCTTTCGTTTCGCTGCCCAGCAGACCATTGGAAGCAAATAATGAATCACATTTTACACCTCCTCTGTAGCAGAGTGGCAAAGTTAAAGGTAAAAACTTCACAAAACTGCCCTCGCAAAGCACACACACATACAGGCACACACGCACACAAGCTATAAGATTCTGTATCTGGTTCTCACCACACAGCTGACATCCAAGCACAAGACGGAAAATAATTGCATTCTCTCAGCACTCTCAAATACTCCCTGCAGACATTTGGGTCAGTTAATTGGAATTTCACATAGTGCCAACACACCATCAAGTAAAGGCTGGGTTTGTGCTGGCTGCTGTTCATATTGTGAAGCATTAGGAACGGAAAACCTACCACTCCTCTCTAATTGCCAGTCTCTTGATGGTTTGGGGGGAAAATGTTGGCTATGAAGCCAAGATGGCTCTAAAAATTAGGATAAAACTTCAGATTTAGCAAACACTGTGATTATTGGATTAGTTGCCAATTACAATTTTGTCAATTATTAATTATTGTTAATTGTTTACCATATTTACAAAGAGCTTCTTGATTGGTTGGTTTTAATTGATTAAAGTGTAAAAATGTTGAGGGATCATCATTTCTTTGGAGCTTCACATACCAAAAACGCATAATGTTGGAATACGTGACAAAATCAAAGCATAATCTCTGTTCATGTTAGCTGGTGTGATGAATTTATTTCTGTACAGCACTGAAAAGTAAAATTGCAATTAACACAAATATGTTGGTCATTTAAGTATATTCTAGAGGTTCTCATTTGAGACTCTTTCTGCTCTTTTACATACAAACACTTGTCCAGAAAAATAACCTCATCAGTGACAGAATTCACAGAGATTAGGTAAAAAAAGAAAAAAAAAATCGAAAAGCATTCTAAAATACTTGCAATACTTCACTTCACTGAACTAAAAAGAAAACAAAGAAAACTGATGTGTTGGAAATAGTTGTGTATAGCAGTAAATGCAAACTTTAACACATCATAATTGCAACAATGAAGTTGGAAAAAGTCTGTTGGGATTGATTTATAGAATATAATAAATAATCCCTTATAATAATTTTTTTTAATTTTTACATTTTTACATAAAAGGTGCTCGAGTTTTTTAGATTTATTCATTGAGTTTTCAAGCTGATCCAGTTTGAAAGAAACATTTGAAGGAGAATTTGTTTTGTTAACTTTTTCCAAGGACAAGCTACTGTATTCACACAAGCTGACCACAGAATTGAAGGTCATTCTTCTTTTCAGGGCTAAATAGCTACTTTTTTTTTTTTTCTTCTGAAATTATGTCTTTTTTTTTCTGCAGTTTTTAATCACAATAAAAACAAAAGTCTACAACCTGTTGCCACTAGCCTCTAGACATTTGATCCCTCAGCATGTGGCAGTGAGGTATTACACCTGTTTGGAATATAAAGCAGATGTACTTTTATGTATTATATGTTTATAATATTATAAATATTTGCCTGTTTATAATGCTATAAACAGGCACTTTCTAAAGTGTTATTTTGAGTATCACACATAGATGTTTGCACAAACATGCTTGTAGACTTGAAGTATCTGATTTATTCTTCTTAAAAACAAGTGTGCCACCCTGCAGAGAGCTTATTGAAACAGTGTCTTCACATTTACAAAAACAAAAACTGCACATTGTCTTTATTTTTAATATGTACAAAAATGATATTTGCAAGATTATGTGTTACTGATGAGACAATGATAGTACTTGAAAAATAAAATGCACCATTTCCGTTATCAATAAATAGAAAATACAAGAGTGTTGTGAAAAGTATTCATCCCCATTTTCGTTTTTATTTCTCACACTTATTTGTTCAGACCATCAGACAAATAAGAACAAAACTGAAATGTTTTCAGGATGATTTGAATGGAGGCAAACTGGGAGGCAATCACACCCTTGGCAGTGACAACTGGAGAAAGTGTTTATAATAATTGACAATGTGGGTTTTTCCAGCATCAGCAGCTCAGTTTCGGTTAAACCCAGACAATTACTTGGCCACTCTAGAATGTCCTCTTTTTCTTTCACTCAGAGGATGACTTGCTTGTGTTCTGTGGATATTTGACCTTAAGCTTAAGGTGGTTGAACATTTTTCTTCAAGGTTTCTTAGTTCCCTCATTTTTGATTAGCTACAGGAGGTCATCCAGGTCATGAAACAGCAAAGCATCCCCAGACCATCACACTACTACCATCATGTTTGACTATCAACTGGTGACATATTGTAGATTTTAAAAGGTGCAGGCAAAGACAAACTGAGAGTATAATAATAATAATAATAATAATAATAATAATAATAATAATAATAATAATAATAATAATAATAATAATCAAGGAGAGACATTGTAGGAGGGTTTGAGCTGCAAACCCTCCTTTAAAATGCAATCATTAACAAACATACAGGCAAGCGCAACATGGTCCGGTACAGAAAGGTAGAAACTGAAAGTGTTAAATGCAAAGGAGTCTGATTGTAGATAACATGCAGGTGGTGTTTACTAGCAGGCTGCAGCTGGAAAGCAGAGGCAAACAGGTGCCCTGAGGGAAAATTAATAAATAGTACTGGGAGTTGAAATTTAAAGAGACAACAAAATTTTGTGAAAAAAAAAAAAAAAACAATTTAAGAAAACAAATTCCAAAAAGCTTAAAGAACAGAACACAAGAAAAATAAAATACAGAAAATAAACACAAAGAAACTGAGATGCCAAGATCAATCTACCAATTAGGATGTGTTTTTTTTTTCTTCTGAACTGATGTCTAAGTTTCACACAAGATGTAACAGGAAGAAACTTCAAGAAGTTGATTTGTATATCTTATTTCAGTAAATAGGCAGTCTTATTAATTCAGAGAATATTGTCCCCAAAGCCAGGGGGATGATCAAGGTCAAAGACTTTTCATTTGGTTTTGGTCTGCAGTGTTTGTTTTTTAATTAAAGTACTAAAATAAATTAATGTTTTGATGATGACCTAAATGAGTGAAATCCACCTGTATGTTTTTAATGCTTGAGAATTAACACCTTCTTGTAATTTCTTGTCCTTAAGCCACTGCACAATCATGTAATGCAGTTTTTCGATGTCAGCCAAGGAGAAGTGAGTGTAGTGTCACTCTGACATATGTGATAATCAGCATAAGACTTCAAATTATAGCAGGAAGAAAGTGTTTGTGATGCATTTGTTGTTAGAAGGATAGACCTGAATAAAGACATTTTGTCACATCTTTCTTTAATCAGCACCTAATAATAGCCACAACTGTGAAGTCCCTCTATCAAATACCCGCACACATCACTTCCAGCGCCAGCCTGAAGGTAAGACAGCGCACGGAGAGAGATACAATTCCACACTTTCACATCACAGAAGCCATCAAAGTTGTGCAAACAACATTAGTCTTTGCTTTATCTATATCACTACATTTCTGTCAATAGATCTTGTCTGATAAGGAATGGAAGCACATAAATATTAATCCTTGTGGTGTTTTTCCTCAGTGTAATCTGTCTTCTTTATGTTCTTGTTCTCCACCTGGGTGCTATTTATAAATTATAGTTTTCCTTACAGTGTAGCCTTTTCTCTCCTCATACCTGCCATCTCTGGTGAACTTTTCTTCATCCTGTATTCCCTCATCACACAGCTTACACAGTACAGCCAGATAGCACCGGTGTCCAACATCATTTCCAAGGCTCCTGACTCTATAGCCAGGGGAGGTGTTAAGGACCAGGAAGAAAGCAGTGCGGGTCTAGTTTCAGCTCTGTATTCTGCCTCCTCCACCATATATTAAATCCCACCTACTCCCTTGGATAGGAGAAGGGCCATAAAAAGCTCTGCAAGGGAGAGAGGAAAGGAGGAATCATTACATGCAATTTATAAACCATTAAGAGCCATATTAAAAAGCCTGCAATCTAATTCACCCAGCAGTGGGCTCTGGCTGAGGGGGAGAAGAGAGTTCATTTAGGGAGTGTGTTTTGGCCGCTCAGAGTGTGTATGATGTTAATAGGCTCCAGGGGGTCACCTCTAGCCGAGGGAGGCTGCTTACCTCCGCATCGAAGCCCAAGTCAGCATAAGGGAGCTGGGAAGAGAGGTTGAAGGCTGACACACACACACATGCATACGCGCACACACAGAATGACAGAGATGGGAGGAGAGGGAATAAGAGAACTGAGGAGGTATGATATTGCTCACCCGTCCCACCTCATCCGGTGGGTCATCTTTTTTTAAAGTAATCATTGTGTAGTTTCACAGCTATAACAGTTATGCCAGGGAAGTTAAAGCGGAAATTTGCCTGTTTAACTTCAAAGACCTTGTGGTGGGAGCAATATTATATTGTTATATAGTGAAAGACTTTCAATGGAATGAATAAATTAAACACATATATATATATATATATATATATATATATATATATATATATATATATATATATATATATATAATATATATATATCAAACATTTCTGGTAGAATAAGTAGAAAAGATGTATGAGATACTACAGAACGGGTCCAGTTTTGAACAATTTGTTTCATAATGAGGCTATAAAAGTAACACCATAACCTGTTTGTTTTAGTTATTGAACAGAAACTTGAAAAAATCTTCTTGAGTTTTTCCCTACATTTTGCCATGCTGAAACCACAAACTTCAACATATTTAGCAGCAAACTTTGTGACAGGCCAATACAAAGTATCAGTACTCTTTGCTGCAGTTTGAGCTGCAGGTGTTTAGGAACCAGATAAAGACATTTTGACCCATTTCTTATTCATCAGACTGGATGCCAGTCGTCTACAAATATTGATATTCCGGTCTTGCCACAAACTTTGACTGGACCATTCTAACACATTATTAGTTTTATCTGAGCTATTTCTTTGTAATTCTGTCTGCATGTTTGGAGTTAAAATTTTACCATTGTCGTTACCAAATCTTGATGCTGCTCTCTTGCTGGCACCAAATTCCAGTGATCATAGAATTTATTCTACACAGTCTATCACAGGACAGCAGAAACACGCAGGACAAATAACTATGCTCACCTCCTCACCTAAAAACAATTTACTGAGATCTACTGCTAATAATTATTATTTTTAAATTTAAAAAATAACCTTTAAGCTCTGGCCAAGTAACCCTTAGTTACTGGGAAGTGCCTCTAGTTTACAGAGATGTAACCTTTGAATCTGAGGGTATTTTATTAGTATTTTATTGCCATTTTTATCATCACCAAATCTAATTTTATTCTTACTTTATTCTATACCAATGTGTGAGGATGCTGTAAAATTAACCTGTAATTCCAGGAGACTCCAGGCTATAGTATTTAATGCTACCAGTGTTTCTAATGTAAAGCCAGCAGTTTTTCTCAGATACCAACTGACTCCAATTTTTACTAAAATAGTTTCAGAGAACATCAATTTTAATATAGAGTGATGATAACTCTCTGCCTTTATTGGTTTTCATTGTTACTCGTTGATTTAAATTAAGATTTGTGTCTGAGCCACTAAACGATACAATAGATAAGATTGATTAAGAATCAACACAGGTTCAAGAACATGAGGTCATTAAGGTACATCTGTTTTCTTCTAATGAGAGAATATTCAAAGCTCATCAGATGTTTGCTGGCAGAAGACACTTGGACCCACACGAACAAGTGGATCAGTATTCTACAAGCACCAAGGTTCAGTAAACATCTATAATAGGAATTGTGCTGGAGAGAAACATTTTCAGCATTCTTGGTCCTGATAAGAAGAGAGTAAGTGGTTCTGTTTCTATCTCTGCAGTGTTGATACAATATACAGGGAGCACACAGACATGCTTATATTGTCTTTGCAGGGAGAAGGTCAAGAGGGTCAATAATTGTGGCGTTGAGAGCGTCTGGCCGGAGCCTGAGGCCTTCTCCCACCATATCACAACAACACAGTGGTCAATACACTCCAAACGAGCCCTCATGCAGAACACTGCACAAATCAATATTCTTAAAAAGGTTACATGTCAAACTATTAAATACACGATTGATTCAAATGCAATATGTAGTGCTTGGTTTGAGCACTGTAGATGTATTATCTTTATTTTGACTTGTTCGTGTCACATTACCAATGACTCTCATTAAGACATATGCATGCACGGGTCATTTATTTCTGTCGAAGTCTCAGTTTAAATGGCAAGACTTGACAGATAAATGGTTATGGTTTGACATAGTTTTCCCGGTAATAACACAGAAAACAACAAATAGCAGAAATGCATCTCAGAGAGAGAGAAAAAAAATTGAATGTCTCCCCTCCCTAAAACATTCACCATTTTTCACACAGCTGTCAACATTTGGAGAGGAAACTCTTCTAACTGAAATACCATCTTGCACCAAATGTACCTATCTGAAAGCCTAACATTTCCCTCTTTATCAGATGCCGCCTGAATGTTAAGCAACTGCGGCTAGATCACTGGGTTCAAAGAAGACCTGTCAAAGCTTGTTAAAGCAGGATACTTGAAATTAAGTGCAAACAAACAAAGAATAAAACAAGAAAACTTGAGTGAGGTGTAAGTTTGATAAAGGAACCGCAGTATAGATGGTGTCACAGATCAGCAGTGTGATATTGCGTATTCAGGTACCAGTACAGCCTGCACAGCAAGGAAAAAAAAGATGAGACTAGTTAGGAGTAAATGTTGAGAGCTAACACTGAAACAGTGCCAGCCACATTTATTGTAATTTTTCATGAGGATATGCATAGTAAAACTCAATTTGCTGCAGAAGCACATTATCACACTGCAATATTCAAAAGTGCTACCATTTATTTATAAAGTGCATCTTTTTGTTAATGTTTGTTGAACAGTAAATTGTCTATCTAAGTTTAATCTGAATACACAGTGACTCACTCTTAATAGTCAGAAAAATACTGGTAATATTTATTTATTAGAGATCAAATTGTTCCATTATGTTCCTAGAATCTCTAAAACTAGAATGGGAGGCAGATCTATTAGTTATCTGACTCATCTCTTGCTGAACCACCTCAAAGTTTTTCAAGAGGTAAACACCCTGTCTACTTTTAGGACTAGGTACTGTTTGTTTTAGCGGTTAAACCTTCCTTTAAGCTGGGTTACTGCTGACAACAACTTGTCATGTGCATAAGAGTCAAAAACAGTCTAACAGTCTCACAGTCTAAGCAATTTTCCATCTTGCTACATGCTCATCCAGGAGGAGTGAACGCTGCAAGTTAATGACGCACAAGTACTTTTAATCATTTTAATAATAAACTGAATTTGACTGGATTGTTTTCTAGCTAGGATCAAACTGGAATGTATGCAATTAACTTTGAGTCTGTCTATATGATTGGATTGAATTGACTTCATATTTCTGTAGGTAAACAAGATTTTTTGTTTTCTGAGGTGCTTTGAGATATTTGTTGTGAATATGTGCAATATAAATAAACTGAAATGAAATTGAAGAAGTACATGAAATTAGAAAATGAAAAAAACCAATTACATTTATTCTAAAGAGATGCTAAAGCTTGCCAGTAATTGTGGCACCACTGCACAGGTTTTCTCTCCACTGAATAAACACGGTTTAATTAAAACTTGGTTTTCTTTAGAAGCTTTCTACTACTTCTTTTGTAGAGGTGCTAATAAATGTAGCCTACACTGCAAATACTGAAGTTGATTAGATCGATCAAATGTACAAAAGTGTTATCAACTGAAAAATAACTCGAGTGTTATCCCTGTAGGCGCTGTTCTGAAATGTAATGTTAATCATTAGGCTGCATCACAGAAGACATCAGAAAGATAATAACAAAGGGCAGAAAAGTGGTAAACAGTGTGAGAAAACAGGCAAGCAAAGGGATATCGAGTGGAAATAAGCGACCGGAAGTGGTTATGAATTCACGCTCAATAGAGATGCGGAGAATGAGCAGGAAAAGGAAAAATAAATGGGGAAAAAAAGGTCAGAAGAAAGCAAAAAAATGTAAGTGGGATTGAAATAAAAGGGCCTGACAGTGAAAAATGGAGGCAGTTAAAGATATCTGCCATGCGATCTGTTATTACAGAAAGGAGGAAGAAAAACAGCTTCTTTCTCTCCTTCTTTCACTCCAAAATAAAGACACTCATCAATTTAAATCAGCAGGGTTCCCGGACCTCACCTTTTCTCTTTCAGACGCCGGGTGGTGAAGGCGTCTTCTTCCTGCCGCCTGCCCATTCATCACGTCGAGGAAGACGACACCCTCTCACGGGGCATCCTGGGTAATCTTGCGTGGCCGGAAACGCGGCAACAGTGAACGGGTGGCGGCGGGCCCCCTTTGTTATTTACTGCTCACTTAGCCCCTCTGCACCCCGACACACATGCAATTTATGAGGACAATTGTCGGACCCGCCGCGCTCCACTGGAGCACTCCCTGATGGATGTACACAGAGCCAGGAAGACGGGGAGAAAGGAAGAAGCGAGGGTGGAAGGCAAAGCTAGAAGTTGTGATGCCATCTGGTTTTCATTAAACTCATCAATGAATGAGACCAGCTTTAATAGAGCGGTATGCACTGGGCTGAAATATTTTCTCTTTTTAGAGGATGTGGCTTTATATGACACCATGAACCCAGCTACCACCTAATAAGTCTTCCTAAATGCCACCAACACACCAAATGTCACTGGAATGTCAGCAACTCCACCGTTTGTGTTTTGGGATTTTATTTTGGTGCCTTCATTTTAGCAGATCTATCCACTCCTCTTCCCATCATCTTCCATCTTGTCTTCACACCTGCAAACCTCCACTTCATGGTTTTTTTTTTCTGAATTGGCTGCAGGCATCTGATTCAGTAAATGCTCAGTCACAATAATCCAGTAGAATAATCATTGATTACAATTGCATTTTCATGAAAGATAGAGATTAATGAGCTTAACCCTACTAATGTTCCACCTATTTTGTGCTGTAAATCAATAATCCCATAATAATTTTCTTCAGTGAAGGTAACAAAGCCCCTGGAGCAGCGTTGCTTCTCCCCCTCTCTCTCTTCATGAGTTGTTTGAGCTGCCCTGCTATCTCCTTTGTTCTCCATGAAGTTGCCTTTTGGGATTGCCAGGACCAAACACATGTATTTTTAGTATTTTCTACACAGTCTGGTGTGAAACAACACGAGGGATTGGTGAGACTCCAAGAAGCAGAGAATGCTCAGGGTGGGAGAAGAGGGGGTTTGGGGGAGGAGGGAGAGAAAGCAAATAAGTTGAGAGGAGGAGTGATGTTGCTGAGAGAGCAGAGGAGAACATGAAATGCATCAGAGGAAGACAAAAAAATGGAGGAAACAGTAGTGGTGAGGTAGGCAGTTTTACAAGGCAGTGTTTAATCAGCCTTTCCTCCCTCTGTATAACTACGCTCTGAGGTATAATTGTTCTCTCTCTTCTTCTATGCCCTTTGTTCGTTCATTTAGATTTTAAAGGAGATGAAATCAAAAAGTTTCCTTTTGAAGAAAATATTGGGCAAAAGTTTGCCCAGATTTGTAGAGTTAAGACAAAGTCATTTTTTCTTTATATACTCTCTCAACTTATTCATATTTTTGCCAAGCTCGAATCACAAACTTCATTTTAATTGAGATGGATGAACATAAAGCAGTGCATAACATTCAAATTTGAAGGAAAATTAAACAAAAAAAAAAAATTAAAAAATACAATTTTAAGCAACGCTTTGTGTCTTTATCAGAAACAAAGAGCTTCAGCTCAGTCAGATTTGATGAAGCAAGTATAATTTAGATCTGGACTTTGACTAGGCTATTGCAGTACAGGAACAAACTTACATCAAAACCATTTCATTAAAGCTTAAGCAGACCTTTGATGTTGTTCTCCTACTGAAAGGTGAACCTCCTCCTCAGTATGATTTCTTTGGCAGCTGATGATTGGTTTTGTTGAACAATTGCTCTTCCCTGTCCAGTTTCCCTGTCGCTGCTGAAGAAAAGCATCTCCACCTCATGATGATCCCTCTGTCCTGGTTCATGGTCGGGATGGTGTGTTCAAGATGATGTGCAGATTTTGCACATCATCAAATGTAAGTAAGGACATTCAAATATGATCCCGTCCGACAAGAGCAACTAATTCCACGTTTGCTGTGTCCTTTTCTACCCTTTAAAATGTCTTCTTCTGGTTTTCTATCAGGAGCCACTTTCTTGTTGCCAATCTTCAATGAAGGTATTATAACAGGTTGTCCTGTTAAACATGATTTACCACCTGAACTGTGGATCTATACAGCTGAATGGGTATGAATACATATGCATATTTTTTTTCAGATTTCTTTCCTTTCTCTTCAAAACTATGTCCTGCTTTGTGTTGGTCTGTTATATAAAATTAGAATGAAATACATGGAGTTTAGTAGTGGTGAAAATGTTCAAGGCATACTTTTGTAAACGCACTTTAATAATAATAATTCTACAGTTGTTTAATAATAACCAAGGCTACACATCATAATGGATCGTGCCAAAAATCCACTTTGTGAAACTTGTGTGAACCAATTAGTTGTTCAGAGAAGTTGTCTTGGCAACTTAAGGTATTTTTACCTCACAGTAAATGGTAAAAAAAAGAAAAGAAAAGAAAACACACATGTGGGTTGACAGCAAAACACAATAATTATTTACCTACCGCTACTGTTCTTTGTTACCTTCCTTAGATCATTGTTAGCTTATAGCTCCTGTGGCCCAGAGGAACAGTGGGAAACCATTTACTAAATGGTGACTAACATCTACCACCTGACAGTCATTAGATGAGAAAAAGCACAAGATGACTCAATGGAAAAATGTCTGAATCTTATGTATTCCAGGTTTGAGTTTTTTGTGACAGAACAATTTTTGAACAAATGCTTAACTATCATTTGTTATGATGCATAACAATATCAACAAAGTGCCAGACAAGTGGCAACTTGGCGTAACTTATTAACATCACAAAAGCTCAAATGACACCTCAACTGCACCCACAATACAAAAAACAGGTCCCGTGGATCCAGAGAAGGACCAGAAATGAGGTGGAGAAACAAGAAGTTCAAACCATCTCTACTACTGATCGTAATGGGAAAACACTGGCAAACAAGCTGGATCCTCTGGAAATTACTGTGCAAATGATTCTTATTCAAATAAAGAACATCATGGACAAGCCCGGTCATGCTCTTTATCAGACTGTTATAAAACAACAGTGTGTTCAGTCAAAGGCTTCTGCAGAGCTGCAGTAATAGACTGCTAGAGGAGATCATTCCTACCAACTGCCATCAGCATCTTCAACACATTTTTAAAGAAAAAATTAATTTCCCTTTGGGATAATAAAATATTCTTTTGAATTAATTAAATTATGCATGCAAATTAAAACAAATGAGATAAGGTGATTTCAAGTCAATGAAGCAAGAACTTAAGTTGTAGTTTTAGGAACCTGCAGTATGTTGTAACAACTGTGGTGATGGAACCAGGACCAATGCTCTGTTTCTTTTGAGAGTTTGTTCTGCCAAAAAGTCTGTTTAGAGTGATAAAAAAATACTAGCAGGAAAAGCCGTGCTCTGTCGACCGTGGAGAAGATGGAGGTGGAACTAAGGGTTAATTTGAAATCCAGGAAACATCAGAGTACAAGCAGTGTCACATCCTCAGCTGACGACTTCCTCTCTCCTCGCTCTGACTCCCTCGCCCCCACGACACTCAGGGAGGGAGAATTGGTGGAGAGAAAAAAGTTGGCAAATTCTGTGCCTCATGTTCCAACACCAAGCCCCAACACTGCACTGGCTGCCTCAGCAACAATATCTGCAACAGCATTTGGGACAGGAGGTAATAGCCCACAACATACCCTGACGCTGCATTTATTCCGATAATGGATAATGTGGGCACATTTGAATGCAAGGGATCAACATCTCCTGCTGTCTTTCTCCAGATTTCTGAGTATTCTTTGACTAAAAATTCAGCAGATCTTCGCTATCAGTGTATTGGTCCATCTGTGTTTCAGTCGACAGCAACTATAAGATCCTCAGGTGCTTTTTTTAGTTCTGCAAACAAAGGAGAAAACAACCCCTTTGGTGGGAGGAAGATGTGAGAAAATATGTGGCTTTCACCCCCTAACAGTGTAATCATTTTGCAGTGTATTGCTAAAATGTCCATACCCTGGGAACTTTTTCACATTTTTCCACAAATAGGAAGAAACATTAGTGTTTTTATAGTTGTTTTATGTGAAAGACCAAAGTAGCAAAGTCAAATTGAATCTAATAGCAGAGTGGAAGAAAATTGCTTTTATTTTTATTTTTTTATGGATAAAATTCTGAAAAGTTTGGAATCCATTTTTATATTATTCAGGTTTAATTAACTTTGATAATGAATGAATACAGCCCTTCAGAAGTTCCCTGATTAGTAAAAGCCTTCGCCTTGATCCATTTAGGATGTAGTTGTTCTGCAAATTTTATTTATGCATTAAAGTTTGTGGATGAAACTTCACAAAATGTGAAAAATTTAAGGAGTGAAAAATCTTTTCCAGAGCAGCATAGGTTTAGCCCAGCTCACAGATCACTAGTACAGTCTTATCCTAATTATTTTCATGAACAGGAATAGTGGAGCACCCTCATTATAAGTGTTGCCAGACTTTTAAGGCGCTACAGTGCAAATCAAGTGCAGCATCTTAAAAGTGCAACATCAGTTCATCATTTCAAGATAAGATGAGGATAAGAGACTGGTAGTGAGGATGAAGAAGCCCCAGAGGCCATCTGCGTCTGTTATTAAACAACACGGACTGGCTTTAAATCCCAAATGCAGGAACAAATCCAGCAATCAAAGCACATATGGTGAATGGCCGATGCTTGAATTATCCTTCAAATGTAGGTTAATGAATTCAGGGGCAGATTGAGCGCACGGGTGTCATATTTTTAACAACCTGACAGACACACCTGTCAATCCACAGTGGGGTTCTCTGCAGCAGGGGGTGGGTTATGAGTCGGGGGTATCGATTAGCACATCAAAATCACATCCCACTGGATAACAGCCCCCACTTCATATATGGGGACACTCATCTTATATTATCAGGCGCTAATGAAACACATTCAGAGGGTTATTAAGACATGGACATCCTTTCACAGGGGGTGTCTGAAATGTTAATCACAGCAACTGTTTGTGCAGAGCTGTGAAAACACATGTATTTGAGAAACAGCTGCCAGACAGAGGACGTATCATTGCTCTCAGGTTCTACGCAACCTTTGTGTCTCTGCCTATGCAAGGTTTCTGTCATGTTTTCAGTCTTTTGACCCACATGTGGAATCGCAACGGGACAATCTTAAAAATGAAATCAGTGTTTATTTTACAGAAAATAATGAAGGTGAGCACAGGACTGTGACAAAGTAGGAGGAGTAGAGCTTAAGGTGAACAACTGAGTTTTGAGGTGATCTGGTGGATGGATGACTGTGAATGGGTCTTAAGGCTCGGTGGCGGAGTCCCAATGTGGAGGCATAAGCTGGATCCATAGAGGTAGGTGGTTTGTGAGCTGATGAGGATCATGTCTTTATCTCCATCTTGGAGAGTGGGCATGCAGGATGCTATGGTGCTGAGGACAATCCGGAGCTTGCACAGCTTAAAAGGGCAGTAAAATGTATTTTCCAGGCACATAGTGCCATTTTATAGCATAATTAAGTAACTATGTTAACTATAGTTATTATAAAAGTGCTACATATATCAAATATGACTTAAATGAAATTTTACTTTGTAATTTAGTGCCTTGAAATTGGGTCTCTGTCTCTTTAAAACGTCCTGCTCTTTCTGAAACTCCACCTTAACAAAGTAATCACATCACTCCTCTGTCAATCTTTTAACATTTTTACCTGTGTTGTACTAAGAGGTCCTATAATGAGGTCAGCTGATGCCCAGTTCCACCAGGTGTTTGTTTGCTAATTGTTGATGGCTAGTCTGAAGGAGCTGAGTGGAGAGCGCAGGGGAGTAAACTGCAGCTCTGAGGAGATGTGTCTCAAAGGCATCCCTAGATCCACCCAGGTGTTTTGCACAGCTGAGTGGTTGCCAAGGGAGATTAAAGTATTTGTCAAACATGTATGAAAGAACCAAAGCAACGTTAGAACATTATAATATGATTTTAATACTGCCACTTTAAGGTGATCTGAAAGGAGCTGAGACTGGAGAACTGGAACTGGCATGTTATGGGAACCATCAGGCCATCATTTGGTTGGGAAACTCAGAGGAGGTGATAAGGGAACAAGGAAGACAAATTGGGGTTCTCTTAAATTGGATTTTAAGAGTTTCTTTGGTTTGACTTTACCATGTATGGCAATCATCAGGCGCCGAATGGTTATGCAGAAGCTCCTTAAAAAGCCACAACATTGAAAGACTTAATTGGTGCCAGGCGTTGATGCTGCCTCAGGTGGATCATGCCCTCCTGCAGATCCTTGTTCAGGAAATACAAACTCTCACACAAATCTTAACAGTTTCATTTAACGCCTGCACATTTGCAACAAGTTCTGCTGATTTAGTACTGGTCGTAATCTTATTCTCAGCATGAATGTCATATTTATTTGATTCTTAGTGCATAATTTAAGCATAATTTATCAGAGTAAAAAGATGCAACTTACATCTTTAACAAATTTTTTAAATAAATCAAGTTTAAATTCTTTTTTTTTTTTTTTTTCCCATTATTTACACAGACATAAGGTACATCAACCGAAACATTAACTTGTAATTAATGCAAGTGTTGATCTTGATCAATGTTAGATTCCTTTTCTGGTTGCAACATCAATATGTGTCCAAGTTTCAAACATTTAGCTGTTCTCTGTTGTTTCACCCTTTTTTGTTTTTTGCAGTGCATCAATATCACTGTCAGTAAAACAGCCCCACGGCAGTATGCAGCCATCACCGTGCCTGACAGCTTGCAAACTGCTCTTACTTTTAATAGTTTACCTGTGTCAGTCACGACGCTTCGAAAGCTGCATCTTGACTACACCAAACATTCCTCGGGTCATTCAGGTCAAACAAGAAAAAATTTTCTCTTCATTTGGGTTGTTCTCATGGACATCTTCAAATTTCAGTGAAAGTCTGGAGCGCAAGCTTATTTTTTGGAAAAAAACTGACCTCCATTTTATTTTATTTCCATGAGATATACTGTTTGCGAGAATTACTCTCACTGTCTGAAACACAGACAGCGAGAGGAAACATACTGAAACGAGCTTAACTATTGCTAAATCAGTCAACTTAAACTTCTGGAATGGCTGCATAATTTTCAGGAAAACATTCTATATGCAGTAATAATAGATAATGTCGCAATAACAATGTGAGTTTTGTAACTTTGGAATTTAAGAGCTCTTCGTTTTAAAAACTCAAACACTAATTATATCATATGTTAGATATATTCAACAAAAAAAAAATTCATGAATCAGCTAAGTTTCCGCAAACAATTTAGTCACAATCCACAGAGAATATTGACCCACAAGTGGACAGGGGTCCTCTGTTCTTCAATAATGATCTAACATTAATGACATTCCAGACAGCTCTCCACATTAAGCATATTGTGTAAAGAGATAGGATAAATATTCTTTTTGTGGCATGGACCTCAAATTCATTGAAAATAAAGGGACTGCACATAAAAGCTACAACTCACTAGAAGCTGGGTAAAGGTTACATAAGTTTGTACTGAAGTTCTAGGCTGTACTTCAGGCATCCCACTAAAAAGAACAGCTAAGACTGAAAAAGTAAAAGCCACAAATTAATTATCGACTCCATTACCGCTATTGATTGATGTGTGGAATCTGAACCTTTCCAAGTCCTAAAACAACCCACCCTTGTTGAAGTGCAATGCAAATGGAACAAGTGTCTGTTTTTATGATGGCAAGAAGCTGTTTTGTTTGTTTGTACCCTCTGCAGTGTGATATTACATAAGTTTGTCAAAGGAAGTAGGCTACTGGAGGCTCCAGTGTCTCTTAGGGTAAAAGACACCAAGACAACAGCCCTGCAACAACTCAGTTTCATGAGATGACTTCTAAGCACCATCTGTGGAGTCACCATCAGCAGGAGAGAGAGAAAAGCTGCACATTGTTTTTGATGAGGCTTTAAGATGAGACGAGGTTTTAATCGCCTGTTTTATTGCTCAACAAAAGAAGACGGTATGAAGGTGATTTTTTATTTCTATTAATGAAGTTAATTAACGGGACAGGATTTGCTTCCCTCTCTCTTGTTGTTAATTAGATCTGTGTCTACACTGCAGCCCTGATACAACAAAGACAGATGTCAGCCCGGAACGGGTGTATGTATGTTTGCATGCACCGGTACAATGTGCGCAAACAATATGGGCCTTAATTATCAGCTCTACTATAATGAAGTCAGCATTTAATGCAAACGATCTCACCTTTCTCATTTTATACATTAACAGCTGGTAGGCAGACTCTGTTATAAAATAGAAGTGAAATATGTGTAATCCCTAAAAATGAAAAAGACATTATCTCTCGCTGTGCTCCATGCGTCTTTGTCCAAAGCAGAACTGTTCGACCTGCTGAGTGAGCAAACCTGCTCTCTCTATCTCCTTCCCTTCATCGCACACACTCCTGCTGCTGCAAATGGGACGGCGACCAAGGGGTCTGCACTACAAGCAGCAGATTAAAGGATTACCATTAATTAGATGTCAGGGACAGAGAGGGGCTTTGCCTGTCTTGGCCATGATACAATATCTGTTAATCTGCTGCGCTCCTGGATAAAAAGAAATCAGTCTGCTAGCAGGAACAAAAAAGAGAGGCAGAAGAAGAAAAGACAGATGAGGCCAAGAAAGAATTGGAAACAAGAACAAAGAAGCTGAAGGAGTGAGAGGTGGGTTTGGAGATCGGAGGATGAATGAACGAGGCGGAAAACAGCAAATTTGCTCTTGGTCCACTCAAGTATGCATTGAGCTTTTTCTTTTAAGGAGAAAACCAGTCGGGGATGATAAGACGCCATGGGGTGTAGAAGACCAAAAAGAAACAGCAATGAGTCAATAAAAGGCTGATTTGAGAAGAAACAAGAGGATAAAAGCGGAGGTGAAGATACTGAGGGATGGATATGCAGTGCCTTACAGAAGTAGTCACACCTCTTGATCTTTTTCCAATCTGTCCTGTTTCTCCACAACTTCATCCTTCATCTGTCTGCAGTGTTCTTTGGTTTTTGTGATGTTGCTTGTTCTCTAATGTTCTCTAACAAACATCTAAGTGCTTCACAGATCTTTAACCACTAAAATATGTGACTTCGAACAACAATCATTTGCATTTATTTCATTTAGGGATGTCAGATTTAAGAAGGTTGAATAAATCTGCTTCAAGCTCCTTTTTAATTTTTATTTGAAAAAATAAATATAAAGAAGTTAAACTTCATAATTGTGTACTACTTTGTGTTGGTCAATCATAATATGATAAATTTCATGAAGTTTTGCAAGATCAGTGCTTCAAAAAAAAACAACTTTGACAACTTCTAACTTTCCACTGCATGATTGCATGTGTATAATTTTGCTAAAAGTGTGAAAAGACTTCAAACTTGCACCTAACAGATACAAGGTGCCCTTGTGCACAGATGCAACTACTACTAGAAAGATTGGTCAGATGGATAGGGAGTAAGTCATGTGATTGACAGGTGACAGGCCCAAGTTTGATAAGGCGCTAGCCCGTAATAGGAGTCCTGACCCTTACCTTTGGCGCCATTAACCCAAAGCAGACTGCTTGAGTTGACTGTCTTTGAAAAAGGAGTTTGATGCTGTGCCTGAGGCCAAGTGAGGACAGGCTATCTGAGGTCCTGTTAAACACCCGCCTTCTGCTCGGCTGATAACACCGGCCCTGTGGCCATCCTAGTCAGAAGCCATGTTTGGACAGATCACACATATTTAGACTACAAATGGTTCATCATTGTTGCACGGTGACAGCATTGCTTGTAGGAATCTGGAAACTGACTTTGATTCTACAAGATACAGCCATATTTTTTATTTATTTTGCCGAGTTGCTGAGAAGCCTTAAGGGCAAAGGCAGGACAGTACATTTTTTGCTCCAGTGAGTAGCTGATAGTGTAAATTTGAATTGTGAGGGGGGTAATTGATGGAAAAGGTCTGGGACACCATTTACTTATAGCGAGGCGTAAGGGCATTCCCTCTATTTGAGCAGAGGGAGTGTGGGTGCCCCTGTGAGCCCCACTCGCCTGAGACTCTAATTACTTCAGGGACCTGGAGAATTCAAAGGGTTTTAGATACGGGGAAAAATAAATTTCTAATTTATTGCACCACTTGATGTTTGTCTTTGGTTTTGATGTGACTTGTGCTTTTGAAGTCAAACAGCGAATTCCAGTGGGTGAGCACATGGAAGAAGATGTGTGGTTTTGTTCTTCAGCATTCTAAGGCCATCAATTAGAAACATACTAGTTAAGGTTTTATCTATTATGAATTTGTATAAAGTGACAAATGAGAATCAAAAAATGAGTAAATGAAGAATATTAAATTAAATTAAATGTAAGAAGCTTCTTGGCATTCATGGCAAAGATTTTGCAAGAAAACAAAAGTTTAGCCTTTCCTTTGTTAGCTTGAGTAGAATTTTAACCAGATTTTACTGGTCAGTGGAACAACACAGCTAACATTTATCCCTGATTAAAGTGGCTACAGAAAATGCAAGTTGGCAAATCAAATTCAAGAAGCATGCTTTTAATTAGTTTTTTGTGTAAGTTGAGCACACCGTCCCCACCACGAATCAGGGAGGAGGCAGCATCATCCTGTGTAGATGCTTTTCTTGCCTGGAACAGAAAAAAATAGTCAATGAGGATTAAAAGCTAAATGTTGCAACATACCCTCCAAATATAGTCTTTGGAAGGTAGCTAACATTTTGTTCAGATTAATGCAGCCTTTTCTACTAATATTATTCATTTACAAAACCAAAGGACCAGATTAGTCCTACCAGGAATAATCTGGTTAAGAAACCTGGTAGGATTCTGCAAAGAATGTAAGACAGCAGTGAAGACTCATCCAGAACTTGTGGAATAGTCTAAATCAAAACATATTCATGTGAAAAGATTGCCTAGTCAAAGTACAGACCTTCAATCACTCAGATTAATGGTCACAAAACTCAGCTTGAGGTATTTTGGAAGAATGGATGAACATTTCAGTGTGTATGGCAGCTGCATTTACAACAAAAGAAAGTCCTACAAAGTATTACTGAATACTAACGCATACCAGATTTTTATTTATAACACATGTAAAATATTGCAAATTTTTTCCACTTCACAATTCTGCAAAACATTGTGTTGACGTATCAAGTAAAATTCCAGTAATGTGTACAGAAGTTTATGGTTGTGGCTACTTCACGTGTCCCTGCATTTTAATATAAACCAACAAAACACAATATAATTAATCTTGCCCTAAATCCAATCTGAGGGTGTTGAAGTTTGTGATTGTTGCGTATCAAATGACAAAAAGCTCTGGAGGTACTAATCATTCCATCCATGTCATGATGGAACTTTTACTACTGGAGGCTGAAGTCATGTCTTGGACACCCAGCTCACCTCCACATCAACTAAGACAGAAGGTCAAGGGGAAGCAAACAGACACAAAGTGCACATTTGTGATTGTTGATAAAAGCGAAACACTATTAGAGCACTGTCTCTGCTGTGTTTATCTCTGGGGACTCGGCGCGTGGATAAAAATCTGCAGGTCAAACATACTGTAACCTCACTACCCCACGTAGACACTCTCTGCAGGCAATGTCTTCATCTCACACTCCTCAGCTTCTTCCTGTCTCGCCACTGATGAGCAAAAAGTTCAAACATAAATTCCTATTATATCTTGATTGAGTCATATCTCACTCTCTTTTATGACTTTGTAGCTTTGACATTTACACAGACTTGTGAAAAATTCACATTCGGTCCAGAGTCAGGAAGACGTTTTGCATATTTGAGTCTTGAAGACATCCGCCACAATGGGAATAATGATTTTTTTCTCATTCCCAGTGTCTTGTATAATTAGAATTTGGTAATCAAAAACTGAAAAGTGTTAACAAATACGCATTTTTTTCACATTACATTTTCACCTGACTGAGAACAGTTCCCTGTGGAGGAAAGAAGATGCCATCCAAACATCTTAAATGCAGCTTTATTGACGGCAGACCTTCTGGAGCATGATAATCAGAAACACATTTTGGTTGGGAGGTCAACCGACAATAATCGCCTTGCAGGTTGGTCAATTAACACTTCTCCCCCCAAATGTATTTGGATTTGCAGACACATGTTTATGTTTTACCTCCACATACTGGTTCAGAAAGGTGTTAATTTCCTTCCTTTCCATGCCTACGTCAGGCAAATTCAAATCACATACACAAAATTAGAGTACCAGAGAAAGAGATCAGTGTGCATTTCATAGTTATTCAGCCTGACACGCTTTGGAATTACGAAGCCACAAAAGCTTAATTTGTAAGGCAGCACTGTTACCGACTGAAAGCTATAAGAAAGCTTAATAGCAAAATGAGGATTTAATAAAAATATATATATCTTCTCAGTGATTCAGTTGTCATCCGCAGAGAGTGCTTCTCTATGCATATGCATAGATCCATGACCAATGAAATGAGAGAGAGGGAAATGGATGGTAAACTCTCCATCATCTCCATTCTTTCCAGTTTAACAAGGTGAGGTATTTTGCTCCACCGCTGAGTGGCACAGACCAGTAAAGTTGCTGTGTTTTACAGCCTCTTGGGGAAGCATTGACAAAGATTGGGCACCAGAGAGTTCTGGTGAGAATGTCCCAAAGTCACAGAGGTCAAAGAGTGGACGTTCGTCCCCAGTGACATAGTCTTAGTGGTTTACAAAGACAGTTCAGAATTTCACCTTCAGTACATAACTTTCTTGGAGTCTCCTTCATAATTTGTTAGTTCTGACTTTTTCAACCAAAAAACCTTTTTCAGGGGAAGGTATGTTTGATGCATCCAAAGTAGCAATAAATGTAAAGATTTTTTTTCCAGACTTTTGACTTTTTTTTTACTGTTTTCAAACTTTTTTTTTGTCACCGGATATAAATACTATAGGCTATTCATGTTATGCCGTTGGACCAAATAGAGCTGAACAGATTCACACTAAGAGAACCTGCCAGTAGTGGTCAGCCTGATTGGATGCATATCAAGGTGAGATAAATAAACAATTAAATTGCCAATTTGCTTCTTTAAAATTTAACCAGACAACCCAAAAACATACACCAAACAAAAATCAATGACAGAAACAGATTAACTCTGTTAGTCAACCCACCAACCTTACAAATGTAGAAACATTTAGGAGGAAATAAGCAGGAGTCTAGGGATGCACTAATATTGGTATTGGTCATTTTTTAACATATTGATATTGGTCTGATGAATAAAACCAGTTTGAGATTAAAAAACAATATTTATTTCTAACCTATCGCCATTTGTTTACAGAGGGAAAGTGGTGGAGGTTGGCCATGTGGTATTTATATTTATATTTAGTCATGTGACAGGTGACAGTGGTGCAGCACAGAATTGTGGGAAATTTAACTGAAGCAGGGAAACAGTGGTTTTTAAAGGTGTTGAGAAGGCAGTGAAATATACTTAATATATACAATATCAGTTATAACAGCAATATTAATACCAGATATTGACATTGGGAAAATTTCCATATTTGTGCTTCCCAGTAATAACCGACCAAATCAAGTTTCTTTACATTTCCCTCAAAGTAAATCTTTGGGTTTTTTTGCTTTAAAAAATCCCATACTGCCCCATTAAGGCATAAGCACTGTGCTTTCCTAGTTTAAATGAGCACCTGGTGAGCTGGATGTCAAGCCGCAGCTCCCTGAAGGCTGGCATTTGTCGTTTAAGTAAGGTGTGTGCAAGACTGTGTGCATCTATGTATAGATGAATTTGGCTTGTATGTGCGTGTCTCACCTGTGTGGGAGTGTGACAGACAGAATGAGACCTCTCGACAGAAGGTGCCGGGGAGACAATCAATACGGCTCACCAAGGTGTGCAGCTCCAGCCCTCTCTCTCGTTATGGGTCACAGGGGAGTCTGACTGACAAACAGCCAGGGGAATATGGACACACACTCACAAACACCACCCTCTGCTGTCGTCTTTATATGTGACAAGATAATGACCTTACAACATCCCTGGAAATAACCCCCACGGATGTATTATCATTTTGTATGTTTTTATGCTCTTTCTTAACATTTAGGGTGAACAGTGAAATCAGACATCATCACTGTTTTGGGAAGGTGAAAAAGAGAAAATTATTCCTACACTATACCATACCTCCCTGTACGCTGTGGGGCTCCTATTATCTACAAATAAACTGAATCCCAAAGGTGCATTTGGATTAAATATAACTGTGAAAATAATGGGCATATTTTAAAAATCTGATAATGCAACATGATCCCTTTGGGGACCATTTTCTTGGACTAAGGCAGTTGGATAGTTCTGAAGAGCTGCTCACCATCCCCATTCATTTTCATGCACGCTGCCAGGAAGCTGTGCCAAAGTGCTGATATCCCTCATTAGAAGAGCCGGATCCAGGAAGGAGTCCAACTAATGCCTGCCCCACTCTGCCACGGTGATGGTGCAGGGTCTCCGCACAAGATTTGAAGGTCAACAAGAAACCTGTTTGTAACAAATTTTAATGGTAAGGAGAATGAAAAAAAAAGAAAAGCTGGAGTGGTGCTGTTGCAGTGTTCAGATAGGGGAAGTGGGAATGTGCTCTCTCACGCTTGTTAACACTAATACGATTTGACTGCAGAAGGAAACAAGCTATGCTGATGGAGGTGATTGTGTTTGCATGTGGATCCAAGTGAAGCATGTGTGATTTTCATGCCAGCATTCAATTTAACCACAATACAGGAGGTGGAGTCACTGCAATGCAAATCCCACATATAGAAAATGGTAAATGTTTTGTAGATCAGTGAAAAAAAAAGAAAACTAAAAGAACTAAAAAGTGAACTGATTCTTACAAGTATTTATTATGTACTTATGCCCAAGACCATTCACATTGAGCACACCAACGGCAATGTTTATGTAGCCCTCAGGGCAAAACCTGCAGGGGGCTTTACTCCACGTGTGCTGGAATACAGAGAGAAGGGGGTGGTTCAGACTTTTAACTGTGGTTCTCTGAAACTATCACCAATAATAGTTGAAACAGGCTATTTCAGAGTAGGTACATATAAGTCTTAGAAAAACATCTTTAGATTGGGTTTTTACATCACAGCTGGTGTCAATTTTACCTGGTTCTGTGGAGCCAGAACCAAAACATCAGGTTGGTTCTGATGTTTAAACTATAAACATCTGTAAATATTTCATCTTCTTCTGTTTTATAATGACAAAAAACTAGCTTAACTATGCAAATCATACTTATCTCAGTATCGCATCAAATGGATGTTTCCAAGTGTTTCATAATTTTGGTCTCTAATGAGTACCAGAAGCTTGGGAAAACCAGAGCAAAACCCAGTAGCTGCAGTAGGATTTATTAAAAATATCTGACATAAAAATTTAAAACATACTAAAGAACAGAGGCTAATCATACATTAATATGTCTAAAGCTGGCCATATAGGAGTTGTGTAGGAGGGTTGCTCTGTGGGGATTAGTCGAGAAGCTCGACTAAGGACTGGAGCTCCAAGGAGGGGCTCTGTCAAAAAGGGCAGCAATTTGTGACAACAAGCATTTAGACACCACCAAATGGCTGCCAGGGAGATTCAAGGATCCTCAAAGATACATGAAAGAATCACAACACTCCAGATATGTGCTTTGATGAGGACATAAAATTATAACATGATGTAAAGCTCAAAAAAGTTAATTTTATATCTGTCCTAAACTTCCGTAAAAAGTTTAAACCTCTGTAATGTTCTGATGAATAACAGATAGGTTGTCATCAGGCATACATGCAAATATCCAATCATTTTGCAATGATGTCATTTAATGACTTTTAGCTCAACTAATAACTAATTTACTTCCCAATGTATTTATTTGCAAGTATAACTTAGCATGGTTGAAGTACTTGCAGTTCTTTTATGTCCAACCGACCTTATGTAAAACCCATATTCTCATTTTACGTACTTCTAAAAATTACCTCTGTTTTTTGTATTTTTATGACCTGATTTTTTTGTTTTTCCATCTTGTTGATGTGCCACAATGCAGATTCTCTTTCAGGTCTTACTAAAAAGCCATTTTTCCCTCCTGTGGTTCCTTGTGAAATCTCAGGGATGCTATACATACAGCACAGGCCTTTTGGCACCAGATAGCGCACAAGGATTACACCCACAACTAGATTAAACCACCATTATTGCCTGCTGGGAATCCCAACAATTATCAGCCTTGTACTCTGTGGATATGGTACTGATGGGGGGGATGAGGGGTCTTGAGGCAGAGGAGGGAGTGGTGGTGGGGGGGCACGGATAATGTCTCCATCTCAAACAGTGGTCTGTCACATCGAGATAAACGCTGCCTGCCAGGCAAGAGTGTCGCAACACATAAGGAGTCTCAGACGTGCTGTTAAAAAGGCACAGTTTGAGACACGGCATTGATTATTTTTGTTTTTAAAACGCCGCTGCTTATCTTCTTTTGTCGGTTTCTCTGCATCCTCGGCCACAATGTGGGTCACAGATTCGGCTGTTGAGCACATAGGTAAACATTTCCTTTCACCGCCCACATAAAGTCAGAATGCTCTCTTATTTTGAATGGAATTAAACCATCTGAGGACAGTGGGAAGAGAAAAGAGAGAGATCCATAATGACAGCACTAAAATGGCATATGCTACTTCTTTACACCTCTGCACTCACAACTGGCTTTTATTTCACACTTTTTCCCACTTTGACACCCCTGTGTTAGATTCCCATTTGCCTATTTTTGGAAAGTCATTGAGAGACTTTGACAAAGACAGAGTAAAGACAATGTAAAAGTGTGCTTCTGGCTCTGTTGCCTTAAAGCGGAGCAGGCCATCTGACCAGCAGCAGTGGGTTGGGCCATGAGGGGCCCTTAGACCCAACCTGGGAGTGACCTGCAGTCACCGCAGCAAAGTTGCTCTACTCTCCTTCAAGCTTCAGACTACTCCGTTCGTCACCAGCCCTCTTCTGTTCTCATCCCTGCAGGTGCCAGCCCTTCTGCTCAGCGAGATCCCACTGGAGCACCTTTAAAGAAATAAAACTCTATCCAGCCAGCACAATTTGTGCATGTGGATGCAGGGGCAGACATGTGAAAGAGCACCGGTGGCGAAATGGGACTTGTGCACGGCAGTGTCGGAGAGGTTCACTCCCCAGAGAGCTAATTTTATATTGTTGTCCAGATGACCTTGAGCTCAGGTACCATGGAAACATTTCTACCTTGACTGCAAGGTGTCTTGGTGGCCCTGCATTCATGTTGTGACAAAGCCCTCTAACCTCAGAACAGAGAAATCGCCAAAGGCAAAGGACTGGAAATAATAGCGGAGCGCCTTGGCTACCCAGGGAAGGAGCGAATTAGCAGGAAATCTTTTGAGGTGCCGCCGTTCATGCTCCACAGCTCCTCTTCAGACAGGTCACTGTATTTGAAAGCTATTGACGTTCCTGTTTGGTCGATGAAATAACAAAGTCTGGAACCAAAGTAACTCCAATCAAAGTGAGGGTAAGTGTGTGTGCACGTGTGTGTGAAAGACACGGAGACGGAGAGTAGGGGGAAACTTGTAATTGCAAGTTTAATACTCACATTAGAGGTGTTCAGAGTGTAAAAGAAAGATAAACGGAAAGAGATAGGACAACTCTGGGAATCTGATTATTCTTTATTGCACTCAAACAACACAGACAGATTGTCATTAGCTAGCAAGTTAGCTCGCTATGGCTCTCCATGGTAACCACTGTGATCCACAACTATAGGATCCTTGGAACAATGGTGAATCTTTCCAGTAGGTGCTAACCAACCTAAATTACCTGAAGAGTGCATCAACAGTCCATTAAAGTAACCAAGAACAACTTTCCATAGTATAACTGGACTCAGGTCCCTTAGTTAAGGTCAGTGTTCATAAATCAACAGTTATTAGGCAAAAAATATCCTTCATGTTGGATTTCAAGATCAAGACTAATGCTCGCCAATAGTCTTGGAAAGTCACAACTTTGTAGCAGAGGTATTACTAAGCAGAGGAAAAGTAACTAACAATCATTTCTGATGCTGTCAGAAATTATATGTTTGTCATCATAGAGTTGACATTTCAGAAGTGACATAAGCTGAATAATTCATCCAAAAGGATCCCTGAACAAACTCAGCACACACACACACTGTTCAGTAAAAGCAAGTACCTTAGGCAGACCAAGTATCAAAAATGCTTCTGTCTTGTAATATTCACACTTTCTGAGAAAATAAATGTTGGGTTTTAATTAGTCACAAACTATTAAGCTCAGACTTAACAGAATAGATACTTGAAATATAACTCTGTGCTTAATGAATCTATTTCAGAGTTTCACTTTTTGAAATCAAGACCTTGATAATGAAGTTTACTGAGACACACCTGTGAGTGAAACTGTCTGTGTCTGTGAACAACACATGCGCCAGCCATATAAATTCACGTCAGTCTGTCCATACAGCTGTATTTGTCTGCTGTGTTTTGATGCCCAAATGAAGTCAGCTGGATTACAGCAGACTCACAAACATTTACTTCAGGAATTAGGCGATATTAGGCTTTGATTAGCAGAAACTGTGCCGAGGCAGGACAAGACAATATTTGTATGCAAATTCAGTCAAAACAACAGTTGCAGAAGATGCTAAGCAGCAGCACGATAATGATTCTTCTCACTCGGCCTGAAGACAAATGCAAAAATCTCAAACTAAACAGGCAAATATTTGTCTGTTTGATTTGAATGCATTTTAAATGCCTGCACCTGCTGATGATACCTGCCTATGGTGGCTTAATGATGTCACGGCTCATTGTCACAGAGCCCATCTGTGGCATAACGAATAGTAGCATCGTCCTTTGTGCTTCGTCTGACCTGCTGCCACAACTCCTGCAACGACACGCCAGGCCCGATTGGGTCACCTTTTCGCACCGGTTCAGATGTTGCTGGCATCATTTAAAACAGATTCGCTGTCATACAATTTGCAGAAGTCATTCTGATTGAGAAGGAAGGCAAATGTTTATGTAAACAAGCCCTGATTAATCCTGTTCTCTCCTCCATTGCCCATTGAAACATTAATAGAGTTAGATTTTGTTGTTAGTCACTAATTACACAGTGTGTACTATGAACACGGGTTCCTGTGTCATTGTTTGGTGTTTACACTGAGCAAGCATTTGTTGCTGGCATTTCTTTTCTTGTGAAGCACCCTTGGAGCTACGTATTCCATATCTCAATTAAAGTGTTTTCCCCCGAGCTCCCTCGCTCTGAGCATGGCCATTATCACCATGGCTCCCAACAGCCTAATTATGCCAACTCCAAACATCAATCCCCTCTCCTCCTTCCCCATCCCGCGCCCACGCCGCTCTATGGTGAAGCTGTCTGGAAAGGAAGAGGCAGTGACGCCATGAAACCTGCACCCCTCTATGTAGGTTGCATATACCTGCAACATTTCTCAGCGTGCCCTCCGGTGTCTTTATGGTTGTGGATCTGTAACAGTGGTAACTACTTCAGAAATAATTATCACATCATTACAGCATGTGGTTAGCTCCTCTTCTTCACACCAAAAAGGTCTGAATCTGCTGCACCTGCTTCCCCTTTCATCCCAAGAAACAAATGTTAAATGGTTCATTTCTTACTCTGCCTTTTTACTTTCGATTCTTGTTCTAATGCTGTATTGTGTATCTTTGTGAAGGAGCAGCTAAAATGTCCAAGATTCACTCTGCTTCTCAAACATTGACAGCTGAACAAACATGGGAAAAGAGGAGCGCATTAAGTTCTCTGAGGATAATACCTGGTAGTCCAGGGAGACCTTTCTCTTTAGATGTGTGTCTGATATGTTGACCTAAGCTGCAAATGTTTAAGTTAAAACCTAGCATAATGGGAAAAAAGCCTATATGGCTGTAGTTATGTTTTAAAACATATAAATATTGATTCAGTTAGTATATGTAATCAAATCATTGTCAAAGCAACAAGAGTGAAACTGTTGAGAAAATAAATCTGCACAGCCCGCCTATGTATTACTGACAAATATTTTAGCTTCAAGTGCAGATGACTTTGCATGTATGTTCAATGTGCAGGGCATTATCTATCTTTGATAAAAGACAAATAAAAACTGAAAAACATAAATTGTCGCACACAAACTGAAGGTTGCCAAAAGCTGGCAATGTTGCGCCAGGAATGCCGGCCTAGAGGTAAATACAGCAGTCAAATGGATTTTCTACAATCTATACAATGAGGAAGAGACCTGCAGAAGTAGTTTTCCAAAATATCTGGAGGATTTAAAGGGAGATTTTATAGTGATAAAAAAAAAAAAAACCTCGAACAATTAAAGTTGTTTAATTGCCTATCCCGATTGCCATCTTCAGCTGCAGAATTAATCGAGATGTTTCTAAATCCTTCTGAATCATGAAAAAGCCACTTTTTCATTGTTCATACTCAGATTTCTGTTTTTAATGAATTCCAGGGTGACCTGAAGATGGTGCACAGGTTTATTGTTATTAAAGAGGACAGGCATGACTGACTGCTATCAAGAAAGCTCGCTGATTATGCACATAAAGACAAATATGAGCTTGGAAATGGAAGCTGCAAAACTACCTCAAAGCCAGTGGTGATGTATATTTTAAAAAAATGTCCCTTTACAGATATAATATCATTCCAGACAAATAGAATAGAAATGATATTTATAATGTCACTTATTGCACTTGGGGATGGTTACTACCCAACCTTTAACATTTAAACAAATCATCTGTCTGAGATAACATTCTTAGGCATGAAAAAAAACTTTGGTCAAAAATGGTCAAAATACCAGCACAAAATACAATCGAAATCCAGGGATTGTGACACTGACAACTTTGATGGAATTCAACATTAAAAATAAAGAGATGATTTCTGTTTTCACCAATCCTTACAGGTTACAGATGGTAGTGGTTTTACTGCAGTTTTACTGCTAAAAGTCACAGTTTCTTCCACAGAGACAGAAACACACTTTGCTTCAGTGACTTGCAGCTTTCCATAGGCAGAATGGCAGTTCATTGAAAAAGCAACAAATATACCTGTTCTGCATTGAGAGCACAAATGAGACTTTACTATCATTAATCATAACAGCTACAGAAGACAGCCGTGAAACAAGGAGGGGGTATACACACTTTAGACAGAGTGAGCACTGGAAGACTGTGTAACTATATATAGGTCATTAAAATACAAGGAACAAATAAAAAAGCACTAAACGGAAGTAGGAAAACACCATTGCATACGGAAAGCTAGCTTTACGAGGGCTATAAGCTTAATTGAAAAATATGAAAGATGTAAAAATCTAAGTCACACTGCTGGTAAGTCTTCCAAAACACTTAGCGAAACGCCAGCACTTTGCACAAACAGAGATGTTATACCTTCCTCAATTACAAGAAACAATTTTTTAATTTGTTTGCAGTTTGCATCATGTTGTGATCATTTTGGTATATGAACATCACTGACGAGCAGCATTAGCACCACAGGGTATTATTGGTCGTATAAAATAGCTCCATATTCCTTCGCTGTGATGTATTCATGCAGAGCAATCATCAGAACTAATGGTCCCCAGCTGATAGCTTTCCGTGCTATTACTGCTTGGCAGCCATGGTTAGCAGCAGACACTACGGATTAAATCACAAATTAACTATCTTTAGAATGAAAAGAAGGTGAAAAATGACTCAGAAGATGATTCTGCTTGTAACTTTTGTTCAAGATCCTTGTTTTACAGGAGACTTGTAAAATTGCCTGCCTTGTACAGTGGATTGTGTTCCACAAGGTACTTTATAAACAATAAACAGTTTAGTGAAATCTACTTTCTTCTTTTGTCAGAGTTTGTTTTCTGCTCTCCCTTCTAATAATTCACAAACAGTGCTCTGCAAAAGTCTACGCCCATTTAACTTTTCCATATTTTTTCACATTAGAGTCATTAACTTTACCATAAAGTGTTATCTGTGATGGAAATAACTTTTTTTTTTTTACAAATAAATATTTGAGCAACAAAAATTGAGTCCAAACTGCCTTCGGATAAGTTTTGAGGAATAAAAATATTAGAAAATTAAAAATATTAGAATCTAATATCTAATATTAGATATTAGATATCTAATATCTGAGGTTTTTGATCATGAGACTTAAAAACCACAAGATTGTTGGATTATCCAAGGCACAATCTATACTCACATGATAGGTCTGAGTACTTTTCAACCAATGATATGGTTTCAATACCAATGGGGGTGACCAGCAAGGTTGCCCCCATTGCCTGACATAATGGCTCATAGAAGAAGCCATTATGCCCACAGCAGCTGGGGGAGTTGCAAAAATATATGGCTCAGGTGGGAGAAACAGTTGACAAGACAATTGTTAATCATACATTTGGACTGTGTCATGAAATAAAACTAACACCAAACATCTCCCTGTACACACCACTGTCATGGTGAAACTTTGCCTTGGTGAGTAGGATGAGTGTAAAGAATAAGTCAAAGTTCAAACCTAAGTCAATTTGAAAACCTGTGCCAAAAATGGAAAATTGATGTTCACATATGCTCTCCAACAAGAGAAACGTCTTTAAATTGGAACAAGACTGACTGTTACAGCAGTCTGTTGTTATTTAATATGCAATTAATATAATTAGCAATTTGAAGAATTAAGGGAAAGGAAATGCTGCAGATTGTAATTTTATCTGGAAGAAAGCTGCTTGCTCCAGCTCTGCTGAAATGTCATGAGATTTGAGGATGAAAATTACTCATTTTTAAATTTTACACATCAACCTACTACACTAAACACAGGTTATGAAGACTTTGTTGACATTTTTGAAACCTGGTGCAAAAGCGGCTGTGATTAAATTTGATTTCTAACTCAATTCTTTAAAATCTCTTGATTCTGGTGAAGAGACTCTTTGTTACACAGGTTAATCATAAAATGCTAATTTCAAGCCAGAAGAAAAGGTTGGAGCTTATAAATAGCTGAGCAAGTCACAAGTACAGAAAATTGAGCAATTTCATTTATTAAAACCATATCAGATGTGGACTACAATCTTAGTCTTTAATTTTTTTTTTGTCGAAAAAACCCCCAAATGTAGCAATGTCTTTGTACGAAATGCGATGAGGAAAAACGTGACACAGTGAGTACAACAATTTATAGAAAAACTAAGTCCAGCAAAACAGTGAAGTGAGTAATGCAGTATTTCTTCATTATTTCTGCTTGACGGTAAACCTCCGGTGACACCTCAATGGGTTGACAGCTGTCACTAAACACTGACATATATGGTGTCCCACGCCTTTCCACTTAGTCTCAGTAAGGTCATCTGCACACACTGTCAAGCTGTACATCAATCCTTAGGCTGCAGACAGACAGCACTGTTAAACCTTCGTCCATCTGCACCTACTGTCGATTGCTTTTACCAAAGGGCAGTGTGACTCACTGAAGGACAGGAATGCACAGAGCAGGAAATGTTAAAAATTAAAAAAATAAGATAATTACACTAAATCAAACACAGAACATTCAAAGATGTAGTATGTCGGTGGTAGTATGTTGTCAAATTAAAGTCCTCTTTGATGAATGAGGTGAGCGTTGGATAAAAGGCAACAATATGACCAAAAATGCAATGTTTTCTGCAGACGTGCAGTCAAAAGAGGCACTGAAAGCTTCAAAAAAATAAATTACAAGATAAAAAAATGTGTATGTGGTGATGCAAGTATTGGTTCTTTATAAATCCAGTAACTTTTGAGTAGAAAATGAATGATGGTACACATTTCCAACATAACCAGAGGAGCAAGGTGAGTTCACCTCAGAGTAGAGGTTAACACAAATCCAATTAAGATTGGCTTCTATCCAACGAGAAGAAAAATGAAATAGCTATATCTCTCCTAAATAACCCTCCAAGTAATGCAGTTAAATCAAAAATAGCCTTCATAGAGTAAGATATGTTTTGAAGACACAAAGCCTTCTATAAACTAAGCACTGAAACATAATAACAAAAGGACACACATCCACTCTGAAGCAGATTTAATTCAGTGCCTGCACCAGAAACAATAATAATCTGTTACAACACTGAGGTGCTTGTGTTGTTTGTTTCATGTCTGGACAAGTCCAAGCGTCACAGTATGTGTGATAATAAAAACAGATATAAAAAAAATTAATAAATCATTTATCTGGGCCCCAAATCAGTTAGCTGAAAATACAACTTTCAGCAAACATTTAGTTACCAAAACAAAACTCTTTACTGCTGCTGCTGGTGTTTTACCCAAACTTATTAACACGATCATTTTAACGCAGCAGCACCGCTAGTAATAAGGTAGATATGATTGAAAACTCACTGAGCTCTGTGTGGTAAAATAAGTCACTACATTTCATCAGTTTCATGGTCTGCATTATCATATATCTGCATGTTGTGATTTTGTCCCACCTTACTCACTCACAGAAGGCTGCAGTATTTACTTTTCTGGACTGAATAGGGGTGGATGTTTTGCCCAAACTTTATTTTCTGCAGGATTGTAACAGATTGCTGCTCCAACATGCTATTTAGAGAGTGATTATAAAAAATCTTGACAGTTCCAACAACTTCTATTTCCTCAACTTGTTTTTATAGGACTCATTGATAGCTAGGCTTGTAGCGACATGTAGAGTTATTCCAGTTAATGGTGTGTAATCAAAAGTTACACCAATGTTGTCACGAGTTTGATAAACCATTTTTGCCAGGAATGTCAGAAAATGTAAAGGCTTGAGTTTTGTCAGCTCTGAGAAGTTTTGTCAAGGACTCCAATACATAAAATCTGATACCAAACTGCCTGTTTCAGTATTACCAACAAAGTAAAGTTTTATTTTGTGGCAACACAGAGACACACAGGACCAACAACCATGCACAGACTTTTAGCTATGTCTATTGTTCGCTGCTCTGTGACTAAAACTCCTACAACAAAATCTGATGTATTGTGTTAATTTAAAGAAAAAAGCATTTAGACTTATTTTGTCCACATGCTCAGGGTTTCTACGTATACACAAGAGAGGGTAAAACAGCGATATCTGTTTAGGGGTGTTGTGAAATAGATTTCACAACTCATGCAGTCTAGCATGTCTTGATAAGTTTTCCTGCAAATTTTCAGTTCAGCAAATGTTTCAGTCCCTATACTCTCACTTCTAAATGAAGCACTTACCATGTTTAGGGAATTGTGAGAATAAACACTCAAATTAGTTAGCTGAACTGACAGCAGATAAATTGTTTTGATGAATATTTTATGTGGGGATGGCAAAAAAATGAAGAAAAAGGGTAAGGATGAAGAGAGGAAGCAGAAAAGGCAGACAGAGAAGAAAAGAAAGATTAGAGAACCATTTATTTAATCTCTATTGTTGTTTGCAACTAACAGTAATGATGAATCACACATGTTAATTACTCATTCACAAAAACAGGCAAAAACCAAACTACATTAACGGAGCAGCAATATCTTGTAATCAACAATTAACAGCACAGCAAACCACGGTTTATCAAATAATTCACATTGCTACACAATCCACTGGTGACAAACTGTTAATGAATGAAAATAACATTTTCCTCATAATGTCTGACTAAAAACACTGGATGTCCTCACTTTAATTATTAAGGGTTCTTAATTAATTTTATTAATTTCTTTTGGTGTATGACTCAGAGATGTATTTCCTCTCCAGAATGCTCCATCTTAAAGGGCTTGTTTTTCGGGTAATACAGCAAACATCTGTAGAAGGCTGAGATGGATGATATGTCTGGGAACATTCATCATATGCATGTGTTTGCAAAATGTTCCTGTCCTACCAGGCTGCTGCGTCTGCTTTACTTTTACTTTTGAGACACACATAGGAGAGGAGCAACAAAATAGGAATAGCACAGTTACTGTAGTTATATTTAAAAGTCCATTTCGATTTTGAAGTCACCATTAAAATTGTGCAGTCTGTTATATCTCCAGGAGTGTGCAGCTGTTGAGCAGGTGAGGGGAGATTTGTAAAAGGATGATAGTCTACGTAACATGCTTTTTGTGCACTATCAAGTCCAGTCATATTTTTAAAGTAGGAGAATCACGTTTGATGTAAGCCACTCTGACTAGTGCATGCAAACTGGGATCAGTGCTCTTGTTTATGGTAACCTGCTGTGCAGTGTACAGGTCCTCTCCATCTGATCACCATCTGGTCTAATGTTTTTTTTTTTTTTTTTTTTTTTTTTTTTTTTTTATCAAACATCAACTCTCTAAAGTGAATTTTATCCTATCTGAGACCCCAATGGGTAAGATGAAATACATGGGATAAATACATGAGAAAATGGGCTAGGTATTATTAGCTCATTAAACCATCATATCCATGTAAGTAAAAATGTTTTACAATGAATTTAAGTATTATTACTTGGTAATTGCTGGATGTTGAGACATTTTGTTGCAGCATCAAACATTAACAGCAGTGCTCATAATGCAAAATTGTTTGACTTTTTCAAAAAATATATCTTCCAGTGTTAAAGCCTACAAAGGTCATGTGAAAACATTATTTTATATTACCTTCACAATACTGTGCAGGTAATATAGAAACCATGGTTTACCTGCAGGTAAATAGATCAGGAAATGTCTTCACACTAATCTGATTTGAACTTATACTACCTTCAGACAGTAAATTCAGATGTAAACTATGGCTGAAAATTATAATATAATTATATATAATATAAATTATATAATACTGTTGAAAGTATTTGGTTTCATGCACTACAGAAAATATTTTGTAGTCAGAGCTATGTTGAGCTATGTCTTATTCTTGATCAAAGTATTTAAGAAGCGTTTGCTACATTAGCACAAAATCTAGTTTAAGTGTCAGTTCTTATCTGAATATACCAATATACCAGCGATTTATATCTTTTAAATATTTTAATATTTTATCAACAACCCAGAAAAAACACGGTTCAACTGTGTTTAGGTTTATGGGTAGAAAAAATGTTTTCTTTTCATTATTGCTATTCTTGTTAGGAATTTCTCCATTTAGGCAGTGGGTCTCTCAAATATGAGCTGGAGGATTTCTAATCTGTAGATGAGCAACCAAGGAGTTGACCAAAACTGACAGTGACGTAACACAATCTCTGAACTCATTCACCAAGTGTGAGATTTGTGAGCTTCTGCTCTTTGGACCTTGCAAAATGAGTCAAGTAGAAGTAGTTTTTCACAAACTGAGGAGACTGCATCTGTAGATGTGTATTAGGAAAATTAGCATATTATTACATCCGAAAAGATAGCTTAGATTTATTTTTTGCAACAAATCTGGAATATGTTGTTTCAACAGATGACTTTTTAGGGAAATAATCACTGCAGATGAATATTAATGTCCACGATTTTCATGCATGATTTACATCACACTCCTCTGTTCATATCACATATAAAACAGAATATTTGACCTAAATGACCCTAAATGTAACAGAATTACTATGCAAAGCAATTCAAAGTGCATTATGGAGCAAAAACATGTAAGGCATGTGGGCTCCTGTAAGATGTTTACATACACTAATCATGGGCATGTTAATGAAATTAACATTATAGAGGATTTTCTTTAATTTAAATAGCATCAAGAGTTAGATATAGGTTAAAATATTTACATATGCTACCAATAATGCATATTTTCAATACAACTCAGATGGCAAATTAAAACTTCATCCTACTAATGACTAAATAAATTCAGGCATGAACTGCTTTAAAAATATTTTATGGAAAATGTAGCCACCCCACAACATGACACTTGTCATGTCTTTAGGTTTGAAAGCATTAACTGGACTCCTCCAAAGACACAGTTCTGCTGAGATGTTCACAGTCACTCATTGTGGTCTGATCTTTAATTGAGTCGTAAGAGTTGTTATTATGATGGATTAATCAACCAACAAGCTCTCTGAAGGAATTGGGTGAACAAGTGTGAATTTATTGTGGATTTGGTCTAGTAAACGACAAACTATAGTGAAGTAAACTTTACAAGGCTGTTATTTTATTGTAGTTACTTTTATGTACTCCTGTTTACTCAAGCTTACAGCAGACTTAAACTTGGAGAAGAACTGAGCCAAGATCAAAAGTAAAATAAAACCCAAAACCCACATCAATCTTAGCTCCTACAGAAGGTCAAATGCTGTTTGTGTTCGCTCAGATTGTGGTTGACTCTTTTTTCACAGAAAATTGGGTGTTATTGATCAGAGTTAAGGTGAGAAATCATTAAAAGAGATGCTGATGTTCAGACACACGTCCTGCTGTTCTGTAGCTACATATAAAAACGCATTATAGTCTTGCAGAGTAAGTCAGTGGTGTGTGATTTGTAAAAGTATCAGTATCTTCACACAGCAAGAAGGAATCCTTCAAGCATGCCACTAGGCATAAATCAAACAGCAATATATTTCCAGAATAATGCTTCAATAGTGATAGCTTGTTCTAGTAGCTCTATTTATGTCCTATATTCCCTGCATATTCTTAAGACTGGCTTTCAAATTTCTTTTTTTTTTTTTTTTTGTCTGGAAGAGATTTTTTCTTGACTGCACAGTGCTGCCCAGTTTCCTTTTTTTTGCTGCTGGTACTGAGCCTTTTTAACATCTGTTGTGATTAGAAACTATACCCATGTGAGAGTGCTTTATATGCAAGAAGAGCTGACGGAGGAATTTAAAGCACAGCTAATGCCTGAAGTGGGAATTCAAATCTCTGTTAGCTTGAAGAAGCATCACAGACTTAAGGCAGAAATAAAACGGAGGATAGGAAAGTGTCTTCATTTGATGATGTTAAGTCCTTGGCAAAAAAATCCCTCAACATCTTTGAACACTGATGAGATCAAAGCAGGTATTTCAGGGATATGAGATTTTTAATAAGACATTTTAACAGGATCACATGAAATGACTCTCAAAGATTTTTTTCAGATGGCACGAAGAAAAATGGACAGCAGGTGGTAATTGGCAAGGGTAGTATTCAATTTTAAAGACAAAAAGTTGTTAAAATTCAGTTGCCTGGACATGAAAACTGGTTTAAAAGTGAAAAGATGTCATCATAAAGACGTTCTTTATAGTTGAAAACCAGAAGTTTAAATACAAAGAATAAAAAGACACCTTCACTTTTGTTTTAACTTAATCAAGTTAAATCAGTCCAAAAGCCTTGCTTTAAGTCTGTTAAAATTGGCAAAAATATTTATATTTGCTCAATGCCACAATAATGACCGATCGAATATGTCAGTTTATTTATTAAAGTCTTTCGGTATTTGGTAGAAATGCCTTTGAACTGTATGACCTGGGTCAAAAGTTTTAGTTTCGGTTTGCTGAAGATCTGACCCATTTATCCTCACAGAAGTTCATACTTCTCTTCTTTTCATGCATGGCTCCCAAATAACTGGCTGAGATATACAGAAAGTAGTTTCTAATGGTTGCTATGGAGACTTGGTAGTCCCATGATGCCACGCTTTGCTTTGCTGAAGTAAAAAAAAATCTGATTCAAGTGCAAACAAATTTCTACATTTCTTTATTTCTGCACACTTAAGGAATCCATAGATTTATAATATGATGAATCAGACTTCATGCATCATAATTACATTAATTTTCTGTCAAAGATGCAACCTTGAAAAGGTTTAGTGAATGTGAATAATGGTGGAGGATTAAAGTTATTGTTGTTTTGTCTTCCATGAATAAAAAGGGGTTCAATTTGTCAATCAGAACACATATTACAGTAAAGAAGCATAAGAACAAAGCAAAGCATTTTGTTTCATCTGTAAAAGCTCTTAACTGGTTTCCTCTAGAAGCATAACGAGCTGTATCTGTCTTATTTATTTATTTTTTTTTCAATAAAGCATGGCTAGTCCATTCAGTATAACACTCTAACTCTTTTACATATCGGACTAATGTGACTTATCAAGAGCAATAGAAACAGTTACGTCAAGAACCTGACATGAAGAGCTTTAAAACCACTGAGCATTAAAAGTGCTGCTGGTGATTAGTCCTCTGTCTGCTTCCAGGATGAGTTTATGCTACTCTGTGCCACAAAGAGGAGAGAAAAGAGTCTGAGGTGTCAGAGCGCTAACACAAAGTGAGATGATTATAAGAGGAAAGAATTAACATTGTGGCCTAACTGCAGTCTATACTGTTATATCCACACCTCACTATCTCACATCCTCTCCTTCTTTTCACATGCCTGCCTGTTATCATTAGCTTCAATGTGTTTTTCTCTCACCTGTTTTCCCCAAAGGAAAAATGCAGCATGAATTTCGTGTGTTAACCCAGGTTCAACTATTGGCTAAAGTGGAGCAATTATTCGGTCGCTGGTATTTAACTTTCTTTAAAAAAAAACAAAAAAACAAATGTACTCAATTTGTTTAAACTTTAAGTTGTCTTTTAAGGCATTTTTCTGGACAAACTATTATATTGACAAGAATGGTGTGATGTTATAGGTGTGAAGGTGAATAAATCACATTTTTTTCTTGAATGGTTAAAACCGATAATATTTTTTATGCATCAGAGGATAATTATTAGACTCCCCAAGCTGTTTTAAAGAACTTTGCAATAGCATTCACACCCTGGAACTGCGCCAAATATTTTCTGGTTACAGCTTCTAACTTCAAAGTATTTAATTGGAATTTTGTGTTATAGACCAATTCAAAGAAGTCTAAAGTTGTGATGCGTTTCTTAAAATTTCTTTTTACATATTTTAACAGTAGGAATTACAAAGTATGTGTTTGTGCATTCTTATTCATTCCTCAAAACTTTGCTAATCTCATTTTGCTGAAAGTATTTTGGAGTGTTTCTCAATGTTTGTTTTTACAAGTTTTTCTTTGTAAAAGAAAAACAGCTCAGGTTTGGTTAAATTAAATGGAGAATATTTTATGGACTAACATCTTCAGCTCCTGCTACAGAATTTGATTAGGATTTCTGTCTGGGCTTTGACTAGGCCAATCAAATGTGTAAACACAGTTTGATTTGAACCACTGCAATTCTTTCACCTGAGCAGTATATCCCAGCGGCTTATCATGTGCCTCTTGGCTACTTTCAACATTTCACAATAGCTCTATTTTTTGTTGGTCTGTCACATATAATCCCAATTAAATTCAATGAAGATCATAGTAATTTTGCAGGGTAATAAAATTAGTTGAAACTATTAAATTTGGCTATTCTGAGCTGCTGGATGCATATGAGAGCTGGTGGAAAGCGTAAACATTTCTGCAGAACAAGGCCCAGCGCTCTCAGGTTCCTTCGGGGCCCCACGCTGCCTGCTGGTTCCCAAAGGGCCCGTGAAGGAATAATCAGTCATTAACTGGTGCACGCCCAGCTTCAGCTCCAGCTCCAGAGTGGCCGTGTCCCTGCAGGATCAATAGGCCAGGGTAATTAAAGAGCTGGCCAGGCAGGGAGGGGAGCATGTTGCCAGTAAATCCACCGCAGCGACTGGATGCTTGTAGCCAGAATGACTACAACACTGACACTGAGACTGTCTCTAAGGGAGCGGGGCTAAAAAATCCCAGCAACACAAGCAGAACGGCTCATCACAAGCCAAATTATTTAAACATAATGATGCATAAAGACCAGTGCTTGATTACTTTCTCATTTTTCCATTAAAACATTGAACAAATCTCATGTATGATAGTAATTATTGTGATTTAGACTTCTTTGGTGCAATCTGAACACCAGTGGATTAATTGTGTCGTCCTGTGTATCCATGTGGAGATACAAATCTATTGAGCTGTCAGGACACATGGTGATTTAATTTCTCTAAGCTGCTTTCAGCGTGAGTAATGTTTTATTGTTGAAAAGATAGCAGCAAGGTAAGCTGCATGAGCCATGCTGCTTTTCATATCCCAAGCATCACAGATAGATGCCTTTTTTGCAGGGGGACGGGGGGTTTGAAGTTGCTCAGATGTAAAAGTCCAATAAAGGAATCAAAGAGTTTCCTCAGAAAATCCTTGAGGAAAAGCTGATGTGGATAATGTTGCTTTGCTGCTTTTTGTTTGCTGAGCAAGGTTCAGTGTAGTTACTAAATCCTTCAACGTTTGCAGGCTTCTCTGGTTCTCTTAATCTGATGCATTAGTGATCCTTACTTCATTCTAATAAGGACATGGAGGTCTTGTGTTGTTGTCATCGCTCTGAGGCTCAGAGGGCAATTTAAATCTGGCCCCTTACATTACAGAGCGCTGAACAAGAAAGTGGATGAGCTGTGCAGATCCTTGGTGACAGGATGCTTTAAGTTGCTTCTTTAAAATGATCTAATGGCAAATTATTCTTTCTGTCAAGACCAATAGCTAGAGATTCTGAGGGTAAAGGCTAAATTACACTTCATTTACTGCTCTCTAAAAGCTGCTGGGTTATTTATTTTATCCAAATGCATAGCTGGGACAGAAATTGAGCTATTTTTAAATAGGAAACGAATTAAACCTGGAAGATCACCTGCGTCCCACCATCTGCTCTGTATCAAAGCGTACAAGTTTTTTCAAACAGCAAGCTGGTAAAACTGTGGAGTGAATCTCTAAAAATCTGTAAAGGTTTCCAAAATCTCAACACCAAATGTAAGAGCAGTTATCTTGCTTCAGTCACACAGACATTTAGGGTTTTCTTGAGAAAACAAAATACAATATAACGTTCTACTGTGACTGACAGCAACGATGCATGGAAAAAGATTCAAACTGGGGCTAATGAGAGGGAGTCATCAGTTTTGTTGCAGAACTGTAAGAAGTAGTGAAAAGATGAAATTAATGTTTGCAGCATTTCTACCAGCTGTCACTGTTTGATTATCAGCTGCCAGCAACCTGCATGTGATTTAACTGGGTTTCATCATTCTGTAACAAGCAGCACGTCAGGAAAGAAGAGGCAGAGTCTCATCACAACAACCGACCTTCACTTTTTTATTGCATCTTAAAAGGTTGAGATTTTCCTTCAATATGAGGGGTGTTTCTTTACCAATGCAAAAACTATTGCCACAGCATCAAAGCTTTGATTAAAAAAAAACAAAAAACTATTTTATCTGAAAAAAAAAAACAATCACTCATCGCAACATTGTTTGCTTTAGACTTTCCCTCCTACCAGCACTGCTGCAGCCTTAAAGGCAGGATAAAATAAAGTTTTCCTTTTCCCAGAGTAGCTGTCAGAGCAACCATGACTGCAGGCCTCTGGTGTTAATCTGAACCCTCTCTGGGTTAACAATCAAAGAAATATACAACACACTGAAACCCCCTCCATCAACATTTACCCACATGTTTTCAGTATGTGTTTTTAAATGTTCCATCACTAACCGTTTATGGGAGAAGAGCAGCAATTTTTGTTCATCTTGCTAAGCTCTGTATAACCAAAACTAAACTTTACTTATTTCTTATTTTTGTTCAATCATCTTATGTTGATGCAAGAATATCAATTTCCTTTGTTTAAAAAAGCTGTTAAAATTTTGCATTTTCTAAACAAAGTGAAAATATTTTTACGTTGACATTCTCCTGAATGCATACAAGGCCACATTTGAGGAAGAGTAGATAAAGACATACTGTAGGTAAACAAAAATAAAATGCTTTAATGGATGACTTGTGAAATAAGGGCAAATATTTTGTACTGTGTTGCCTAAAATGGGCAACTTTTCTATTTTTTCCAATCAATAATTAGGATTGTGGGGTGTAAATCACCACTCTTTTTGTCTTTATTCGTAACATTGACAGCACAAAATAAATTGGCTCTTTAACAGTAGTTTTATAAAAATATAGCTTTTCCAGGGGCATAATAATGATGGTGGAAACATTTCAGTGGGGAAAAAAGCCAAAACATGGTGCTTTTATCTGCAATGACCTAGCAAACAGATGCATGTCCAGTATTGACTCCCGAGTTCCACCAAGTTGTAACTTGCTGCCCCTCAGAGACCAATGATTATCGGATTTATCGATCCCTTCCTAGTGGTACAGTAAAAGTTTGAAGAGTCTCGCACGGTGGTAACAGTGGAAGAAGGGTGGAGGCTGGATTAGTACGAAGAAATCTATAGATTTTTTTGGGAAGTGTAACTCTGACCACTTTGAACATGCCAGGATTGACAAACCGTCCCCAGACGGAGCAAAACCTCGATCTTACGGACAAAGAAGCAGCCGAAGGGTGTGTCCGTCAGGAACAAACATTCCACAACTCAACAAAAACAAGACAGGCTATTAGCTGTGATGTCCATCGATCGGTCAGTGCTGCACATAGTCAAAGAGACAAGCTGGTCCAATTCGATTTGCTTGGAGACAGTCCCAATGTAATTGTAAGTAACTGAAAACAGCAAAAAGGACAGCACAGGTCAGCTGGACACTGGAACACAGTTGTTGCAGATAAATCAAGATTTAGGCGAGAGCATGGGGAAAAGTAAGAAAGAAGGACAGGAACACAAAATGAATCAAGTGGAGAAAGACTTAGATACATGGGGGTTTGAGTTGAGCAGAGTTAATGACTGTGTCATTAACAGTCCAGGCAGAGATTTCCTCCTGGCTGGATCGCTCACTATCCACTGGGGGTTATATCCTTCCAGAAGGATGTGTGAGCAGGAGAGACATATATTAGCAGCTTACTGGCAGCTTTATTTTACCGTGTTTGGCAGAATCTCACAGGTGGCGGGTAAGCATCAGCAGCACATAATAACAAGTCTGACTCCATGAGACTGTCTTTTATCCCGATTTTTGATACAGTATCACTGAATCCAGGCTGGACTCAGATTTAAAGATTTAATATTTTCTTCCAACCTTTGACCCATTGAATAAAAGACATTCTAATGACCAACTGGGTGAACTATGTTTGCTTTATTTTGTGGCATTTTCTTAGTTTTAAAGATTTTTTCAGAATTTTATAGAGTGGTCTTGTTTTTAGAAATTAAAACAACCCTTTCATGAAACAAAGTCAATTAAGTGCCTTCCAAAAGTATTTAGACATTTTTAACTCTTCCACAGTTTTTGTCAGACAGAAACCTCAAGTTTAAACTAAAACAAAAGCAGTACATGATTTACAGGTCATGTTTTACAAAGCAAATGTCAGAAGTTTGACTTACATATGTGTTTAGAAACTTGATACCACAAAATAAAACTCATTGCGACACTTGTGACCTGATGAAGTCACCCAATCAGTAGCTCACTGTTAAGCCCTCAGCGTTAGTGCTGGCTACAAAATTCCAAGAAAACCACAACTCCAATGAAGGAGCTTAAAAACCAATGTTCTGCTGTTCAAGATGAATTTAAAAAGGTCAGTAATGTTCCTGTACCCATTGCTCCATTGCAGCATTGTTAAGGAATTAGTGGCAAATGTGACTTAAGAAAAGATTAACAAACTGTGGACCTAAACTTATTTGAGCAGAAATAATCAAAAAATCGTAAGGATGAGGTTGGTTATCGAAAGAAAATATGATACAAAATAACCCAAAACACAACAACTAAACAGGGCTGATATTAAATACGTTTGAATGGATGAGAGCCATCTCTACACTGTAACAAAAAAAATAAAAAACTTTAAGGTGAATGCCCCCATTAACACATCTGCTAAGTGTTAGTTGCTTGTTCTTAGCTATAAACGAAAGCAACACTTATAAATTACAAGTGCTTTTTTTTTCTTTCTTTCTTTTTCTAAATAGGCACTAAATTTCTTTCTGCTTGTTGTACCCTGATTAAGACAACGGAAATATAACCATGCTATAAATAATGATCTTTAAGTATTAATGCTTTTTACCAGACACAGTGTATATAGCCCCTTTGTAAATACAAGACAAAAAACAATAGAAAATATTAAATTTTACTAAAATTATTGATTCAAGTAGAGCTTAAAGTAGCAGTAAAAAGTAATTAATCTGACATGCACAGAGTAAAAGTTAATTACATATATAACTTCTGTGTGACACACAAAGGACAAGAAAAGATTTAACATTAAAACAAATATTCTAAAACTAAAGGAAAATGCTTTTTATAACAAAACATAAAAACATTTTCCACACACAAAATATTTGTTGAACATTTGAGAAGAATAATTTCTCATTTCACTAAAGGTCATCCTGTGAGGTTCAATTTATCCACTAACATAGCATTCTGAAAAAGCTATGAAAACTCATTTAAAGTGTCATACTTCTTTATGGTTTAATTACATTTCCTTCTTGAGGCTACAATTATACAACTTGCTCTATTAGGCAGAATAACATATTTAAAATATTGAAGGATATTGATAGATTGTTGTTAGTGTCATACCTCAACTAATAAGATGGTTCAGTTTTTTAACAAAAGAATTAGGAAATAGTGTTTGAAATAGATAATTACGCCTAATCATCCCATCATTATTATTACAGTCAGCAGTATTCATTATTTTCTTGTTTGAATAAGCCAAGAGTCACAACTTCTATATATTAACCTGCTGAAGGAGGCCTCATTTGTTGCTCTTTTGATTACATTAATCTATGACCCTAAATCATATATCCATCAATTATATGCTCATGTTTGTCTCTATTTTTTCTTTCTATCATTCATCCATCTTGATCCCAACTCATTTCGGCTGCTTGTACTCTTGGTCTTATTCTTTTGGTCACTACCTAGAGCAGGGGTGTCACACTCCAGTCATCAAGTGCTGGTGTCCTGCAGTTTTTAGATGTGCCACAGGTACAAAACACTGGAATGAATTGGCTTAATTACTTCCTTCTTGTGTAGATCAGTTCTCCAGACCCTTGCTAATAACCTAATTATTCTGTTCAGGTGTGGTGTAGCAGAGGCACATCTCAAAGTTGTAGAGCAGTGGCCTTCCACGACTGGAATTTGACACCTAGAGCTTGTGATTATCTGACTGACCAGTAAAATTAGCGTGTGAGCGCACTCATTTTGCATGCTCACACCTTCTCTCATTGTCTCTGCTACATTACAGCTGGGTCCACACACCAGAGCCTACTGTGAATGCTAAAGCATGTTTTTATAGCTACAAATGACTCTGCCTTTAGCTCATTGGGCACCAAATACACAAGCATGATTGACAGTGTTAAGATCCTCCTCTGAGCTCTGATTGTTTGTTTCTGATGGGCATCAGTGCCCATCAGAAACAAACAATAACAATAGATAGATAGATAGATAGATAGATAGATAGATAGATAGATAGATAGATAGATAGATAGATAGATAGATAGATAGATAGATAGATAGATAGATAGATAGATAGATAGATAGATAGATAGATAGATAGATAGAATATTAAAGTTATATACTGCAAAAACAGGTTTTCATCAGCCATATTTACCACAGGAAGCACTGTTGTGTTAATTGTTTTTAAGCTTTAACAAGGTTATTGTGATTGTGAGCAATCCCACCTCCATTTGCGTTTAAAATAACACATTTTCTTTTTGAATTTCATTGCAAGTATTATTTCACTGGCCTTCACATGTTGGCAGATTTGAATTCTAGCACATGAATTCTGTCTGTCAGCGTAAACAAAGCTTGCACTGCACAAAAAAAAGCAGTTGACCTACTTCAAGTTGGTGCCATAGCAGTTACCTTAAATAATGGAGAGTTCATTTTACTCTACAAGTCAGGCAACTGTTTCTGCCCTATTGAGAGACTGTGCTAGATTTTCAACAATGATTTCTTTTTCTCTTTTTTTTTCTGTTCAGAATCTTTTCATTAGGAGCAAGTCCAAGTCATGGTTGCTTATTTATTTATTTTTGCATTTTTATTTTTCCAGAGAGGGAGCAACAAAAATGATAATTATAGAATCATTGCCACATTTCACTGGATTGCATAAACTCTGAGTTTATTGGGAGCTGCTAAAGCACCTTCTGAATTCAGGCTTGTGCTGGTTACTGTTGCTAAAGCTTTAAATACTTCTGATTAAAAAATTATTCAAGCTTATTTCATACCATTTCAACAATTTAAAGTTATTTGAATGAAATACTGTATGGTTCATAGGATAATGCAGAATTGTTCTTCCCTCACCCGTTGCTGCTCACTGTTGCTACAAGATAAATTCAGCTGTTTGGAAATATTTTCTCAAGTAAAGAATTTCTCTAAAGCAACAGAGCAGCTAGCTTCACTGATTAAAATTAATTAACACTCTCCCAGTTACTTATTACTGCAATAAGTAAACTTACTTGGAACTGCTACTAAACTAGTTAAAAATGTTTGTTTAGGTCTATCTGACAAAATCATAATAATAATTGTTATAGGTATCAATATTGTGATTGGAAACATAAATGTTATATTTTAGCAGCAGCATGGAAAGAGTTGATACTTATTGATTTTACATGTTTAGATAAATAGTGTCATAGTGTGATTGTGTCACACTATGACACTTCAATCTGACTTCAGCTGAGACTGTACAGCCTGAGCTGAAGTCTTCTGAAGCACTTTTTCTTTTTTCAATTTCATTTTATAAAATGTACAAATTGTGTCAACTACAACCATTAAACAAACCGTAGTTATCTTACTGAAGGATTTTACAAGCTAGCTTTTAATTCCATGGTGTAAAATAGTCAGATCTGCTGAATAACATAAGTGGCACTCTTCAAGAGTGAGTGTAAATTGCTGTAGTGTTTTAACCGTTTCCGTTCAAAATATTCATTCAAATGGACAGATGGCAGCTTTTCTCCACAAAAAAAGATGAATTAATTAACCTTTATGAGTCACTGTGTGCAGGCGAAGAGGAGCATTTTATTACTTATCAAATGCTGCCAGTTCATATTCATTTTTGGATTTTCTGTGTGCTAAAAGTTAAATAATTCATCATCGGAGCTGAGTAAGGAAGGTTAAAATTAGACTTCATTTAAAGTGATCTGAATTTGCATCTTTGATAAAAAAATATCTAGTGTGTTACATACATCCATACATTTAACATCTAAAATGTTAGGTGATTGAAAATGAACCATATAGTGTGAGCATTCCTGGTTATTTGGCACAATTAACTCATGATACACTGGCAACTTGTGTAAAAACTATTTAGCCTGAGAGCAAAACCTCCAAAGCAAGAAAGTTTTTCTCTGTCCTGCACACGGCTGCTGGACGGTCCCACATTCTGAATAGGTTCAGGTTTTCCATGGAGGTTTAGGTGGCACAGAAGAGCTGTTGTAGTTAATTTACATCCTGTTGTGTAATGCTATTGATTTCTGGGTTCTTATTTACTAAACAGGGGAAATTGGGTTATGAACTCAAATGATACGTAGCAGCATCAGATGATAAAGGATCAATACTTGACACAGAAGCGACTGATGACATTGTAGCAGATGGTATCTTCCAGCCTTAACAGATGCATGAAACTCTATGAACAACAAATAAATAAATACAATTGCGATTATGCTAAATGTATTCCTCCAGAAAACATTCTGAGCCCTGAGGTAATGGTGCTAGGACAGAAAATTAAAAATATGACTTGGTAATAATATGTTATTCAAAGACATTATTGACAATACTTTATGATCCAAAACATTTCAGCGACAAAAAACAACTAGACGAATATTTTTCATAGCATTGTACTGCTTCTAGAGTCTTGTCATAAATAAAGATTTTGTTGCTTTGTTCTGTTCTGTATTTTCATCTATTAATCTAATAGTTATTATTGTGGAACTTTGTTTAGGATGTTATGGTGTCATTATTCTTTGCATGCTTTACCATTTGGTTTAATATTTGGATAAACAGCTTTTGGTACATGAAAAGTGTTTACAAAAAATCATTCCGTCTGTAAGATGGAATGATTAATCAAAGATTATTGACTGATATGATTTAAAGACTCTTCCAGAGAATTCACAGAGTCTAAAATATCAATTAAACCTCCCAGTACCAAACAGCCATGAAAAGTCCTCATGTGTTTGGTCCATGGACTGAATGGATTGGTTCAAAAAGTGACAGAAGTAAAACTGACTTATGGTCTTCGCTTTATAGATGATCCAGGAATGAATTAGACCCAAAATGTATAACTTTATGACCTAATCCATAATAAGAAGTCACCAATGGTACAAATTAATTGCTATTTTTAATTTCAATATTATGTTGAAATGTTTGATGAATATTAAAACATTCACCAGTGAAGGGAGCTTTCCATTGTAACAAGCAACATTACAACCCAAACATCTAAAAGTCATTTTGAACTTAATACACATAATATCAGGGCCCATAAAATTTACACACCTGCAAAAAGCCATTATTCCAGCTATAATTTAAATGGGGGATTTTGTAACATGGATTAATTATAGCTGAATTTCACATAACGGTGAACCAGAATTGCTGGGTCGCAATGAAAGCGAAGTGGTCCATGAGCAGATTAAGAGAAAAATCTTTAATGTTTTATCTTCAAGACACATGCAGAGAATAGATATGGTCAGGTTGCCTCTAAATCACCAAGTCAATTACCTTCACCATATGGAACGGGCGTGATTTGGATATTAAGGATGAGTGTGAGGGGAGCGTATCAAAGGAGTCGTCTCAGCCATCCTGTGTCCCTTAAGGCTACACTTATGAACACCTGAGTGACTCTGACTCACGGTTGTGCTGGTTGTGATAGCTTTGGCAGCAAGTTCAGATGAGATGGAGGATGGAGCACCTGGTCCGAGAACGATGGTGTCTCCAGGGATTCCAATAATTAGCTTCAGACCCATGTTGGAGAACCTCGCAGTTGTGTCCTGCAGCTAAATAGGACTTTAGTTTCAGTTTTTAGAAACGGCTTCACATTGAGTATAATTGTTCTTATTGATATGATTCTACATAATTTTCTCATATAAAATTTCTGGCATTTCCTCATATACTGAAAAAAGTTTTCAATTTCCACTAATAAACAACTGGACAGAAGCCTCATTTTTGTCTCTTCAGCTGCCTCAGACACAATTCATGTAATGAAGCAAGGACTATATTTTTGCCCACCTGTTTCTATATTTATTATATATAGATATATATATAGATATATATACAAAAAAAGTTATTTAAGTTTTAGATGAGAGAAATGTGTCCCTTCAATATTTTGTGCAAGTGTTTCATGAGATGCACTATCAATATTTTGAGATTTGATTTCAGTTTTCCTTTAAGTTAGGGTGGATGATCTGTGGAAATGTGGGCCAGTTGCTCTTCTAAAAGCCCTGGGAATCTATTGGCATGCATGGCATTGTCAAAGGATAATAGGATATTTAAATCAATGCAGAAATATTAACTAAACACAGTGTAAAGATCTAAATTTAGAAAACCTGTAAGGTTTATCCATATTTAAAGTAGCTCCACCTTACTTATCAGGGGTCGTCAGCTTGTCATGTAAAATCCCAGTGAGTAACTAATTATTGTGATTTGATTCAAATGTAGAGAATCGTCAGAAAAATGTCAACTAAGAATAATTAAGCTGGTCACAGAAAATTGCTTTTTTAAGACATAAAACCCAACAACTATCCCTATAAGAGGCCAGAATTTCTACAGTAAAAATATGAGCAAAATTAAATTAAATGTGAATGCTGAACCAGCAGCAAAAATAAAAAAAGTAAAAAGATTAAATATTTCCTCCATCGACATCTCCTGTTACCTGTCAAACCATGGACTGTTCTGTGAAGTTTTAGATTGTGTGGGCGTTAAATTAACATCTGCGTAATATATTTTACCCCTCGTAAATGAAGCCAAGTGTCGAAGCTGACATGTTTTCTGCTGCTGAAACAAGTGAGTAGATTTCATGTTTAAATGAATCAGTAACATAAATGGTTTCTGATGTAGAAATGTCGCAAAAAAACTGACCTTTAACTTTGTTTTTACATCATGATGTATTATCTTGTCAGCTGTTTTGACAGGAGTTATATAGCTTTCTGTGGTTTATTTGTCATTATGCACAGATTCACAGCATTACCGTATGTAAAACACGTTGAAACAAGCCAGTTTTATCCATAAAGAAAAACACAATGTTGGTAGTAGGTCCTGGTTGTTAATCTGTCCTGGTAATTTTGAAGAGAAAAGTCATGTTGGAAATGCTTCCTTAGTTGAATTTAAATCTATACAACTCATGAATGTAAGGCTACACAAAAATCAGTATGTATTCAGGTTTTAAAGTCAAATTTCTTATATTTTCAGTATTCTTTAATCAAGAAATTGATGTTGAATCGTGCTCTCAGTTCCGCATGTCACAAGTTAATTATATTACTCAAGTTAAACTTCGAATTCTACCAAATCGGTCATTGTATGTTATGTAAATTAGTTATTTATTTTTATTAGTACCTGTTTGAAGCGAGCAGTTAGTTTTTCCTATTGCACTTGAACGCACGTCATGCAGCGCAGTCATGTAGCATGTTGCATGCAGGATAAATGCTGCTGTCTGTGGAATGTTATATGGAAGCCAAATGTGGCCCATACATCCATACATCCATATATACATACATACATACATACATACATACATACATACATACATACATACATACATACATACATACATACATACATACATACATACATACATACATACATACATACATACATACATACATACATACATACATACATACATACATACATACATACATACATACACACTTACATATTATATGTCAAGAATACATCCTCACTTGTTTTTGATTTACTTTCATTAGACATATTCAGACTTTCTTTATATCTTTTAAGCAATTTAATGAACTATACTAAAACTTTATTAAATTCTTTCTGTTCATCATAACTTTTGTGGTTTTATGGTTACAGTTTTTACTGTTGTGTGTGTTTGAGTTTGATGCCATTTGACTCTTTAAATAGTTTATTTATTTATTTTTTTTAAAATGGTCATTTGAGATCCCAAAGGGTAAGTTATCACTTCCAACTTGGGTGTGTTTGTGTGTGTATGTATGCATATATATATATATATATATATATATATTATGTATGTGTGTGTGTGTGTATGTATGTTATTTATTTTTTGTCTTTTTTTCCTTAGCAACTCAATATTGGCTAGCAGCTCCAAGTGATCTAAGGAGGTCCCAGACAGCAGTGGATAATCCAAGTGATCAAAGTGCCTAATGCAATATGAGTTTTTTTAAAGGTCAGCAGCAGATCTGCCATTTCTTATAAGTCTTGTGCACTCCTCAGGTTTGCCAGCCATTAAAGGTCACATCATACTATACTCTCCTGCAGACAAAAAGATGGCAAAGGGCTCTTTGTAAAGAGGATTGTTCTTTATCTAACAAGGATGACACGAGAGTGCACTTCTAATATATTACATGCTGTCATACCTAATTTACATTAAGTTCTCTGTGAGTTGTGCAAAGAGAAAGGTTTGGCTTGAGGCAGTTAAAATGTTAAAAATCATTTCAAGTCTTCTGCAATTTACTGTTAAATAATGACAGTCCACAGTGTGGTCTTTAAATCTTAGGGATGTCACTGCTGCAGTTATTAATTTCTTAAAGCACACAATAGCAAATGATGCACCTGGAAGAATATCTGATATTAGGAACTTTTGTTGCCATTTCATTTCTGTAATGACATTGTGAAACTGATGTAATGGCTTACATTTTTTAATGGTCTTATACTGTTTGTCCCACAAACACCCCTGACTCTGATCCCAAACTGTATGAACTGAGGAACTCAGGACAAAAAAAACTAAAATGAGGCAAAGCTGAAATGATTGTACCAACAGTAAAGTTTTTAATAGGAACAGAAATTTAAGAAATGATCATAAAACTGGAATCTGGGAACAGAACTGGGAATTTGTGTTAAAATGTGAACTAGTTGTTTTTTGGGGGCATAATTTACAATGTTTTGGCATACACTACACTTACTAGTTGTAAAGTAGGTATTTGAGAGAGGAATAAAACCTTTTAAAAGCAACGCGACTCTATGTGGAGAAAGTAATTGCTCCCTAGATTGCTCTCAAAACTGGTTGTGGCATCCAGGTACTGAATCAGCAAAGCAGCCTCATAGACATAATTTTTGCCTATTCTCTTCATTGTTATTGAGTCATAAACATTGAACACCATCTGAGAGGCCAATAGTGTTTTAGATGTTGTGTGTTCTTTTCTGACTTTTTAAATGTGTCGGTGTGCTACTAAAATAGTTTTGGTTGGTCATCCTGGGAAGGTTCATCACTGTTCCATTTTCTCTATTTGTGGTTTGATAGTTTCAAAAAATTAGAAATAGCTTGGTGACCCTTTATAGACTAAAAAATGTCAGTGACTTTGTCTTTGATCCTCCATATTTATCCATATTTTTGGCTGGGTGTGTTACTTTTTGAGATCTGTTTGTCTAATTTATGTTGTTTGACAGTCAGTGATGTTTTTGAAATGTGAGAGGAAGCTGGAATACCTGGCGAGAACCAACAAATGTATAAGGAGAACATTAAATCTCCATGTATAAAGACACCAGGACCTTACCGCTACAAGGCAATGTTGCTGCCAAATGTTCAGCTGTGCAGCCCACTGTCTGAAATATTTTTCTTTTTCTGCAATATCCACCAAAAAATCAGATCCCTTATTAGATTATAAAGTTTTAAGCTGCCACCTGGTACATAATAAAAAAGTGTCCAAAATATTCTTTGTATTTACTGCAGAACAGCTTCAGATTAATCACAACACTTTAAAATGTGACGTTTGCATTACACTGTATGAAAGCAAAGAGAAAAATGAATCCAATTAAGACATGAAATGGATTTCATTAATCTGTTGTGGCTTGTGGCAAAGCACTGTGAAGACTCCACTAAATGCAGCTTACATATTTAGGAATAGATTTACATCGTACTTTTCATTGACCTCAGTAATTCTTGTGTTGTTTCTTTCTTTTTTTTGATTAAGAATAAAATAAAACTATTGAAAAAAGAATTTTATATTAGTTTTGGAGAAAAACACCTACATTATTTATTGCAGTGGGTTTACATGTCATATTTAAAGAAATATTGGACATGAATGGATTAATCTAATTAGTTACTACTAGAGGATAAAGTTAGTCAATAATCTTGAGTTGTGAATGTTATGCCTGCAGATCAAGTACTGGCAGGAACAAAGGATGTTTTTATTGTTGGAGCAGCTGTTAGAACCGTCCCATGTTCTGCGTTTGGTCACTTCAGGAGGTTATATCATTGTTTCTCTCACAATAACTCAATGTATGACTATTGAATTTATTTTCTTGCAAAAATACCAGGCCTGAAGTGTGAAGCTATTCTTTTATTTTTACAGCTTTTACTTCTCTGTTGTGTTTGGGATTGTAGGTCAAAGGACTGTGAATCCACTTGGATGTTTCAGATCATCAAACAACTGTTTATGTCCGACAATAATTATTCGACTAAATACAAACGTGTTTACAATTAACAGATTGATTTATTAAGGAAATAAAATTCCTAACATGTCCTTATGTCACATGACCAGCTTAAGGTCAGGCGACAGCATTTCAATCAGATTTATGTCCATACTTTGACTAGGCCTCTCCAATTTCTTCATTTTACTTTGTTTTGGAACATTTCAGCTCAAAGACCCGGTCTCCTGATTGTGTACTGACACACAAAATGTTGATTGACTGTAAAACCCCAGGACACAGTGGCGTTATGACAAAATACTAACACTGATGAGAGAAAATCAATTTGTTCACTTGATTGTGCTTTAAATTAGTTTCCTGTGTGATTTCAACATTTTTATGGTCAAAATCATTTGATCTCCTCATTACTTGTTGAGAAAAGGACAAGGTGAGGCAGTAATGAGCTTACCTTTAATGACTAGTCATACACACTAACTAAAGCCTTTTGAAGTGTCAAAATCATACTAGTTTTTTGCTTTCTTACCTAAGGAATAAAATATTACAGTATATCCACATAATCTGTAAAATCCTTTTGAAATAATAATAAAAAAGATTGGTTTTTGCATATTTGCTTCATCAAATGCACTATTAAAGGAAACTGTGGAGAATACGAGCTCACTTGCCTGGCCAGTGCATTAACCAGGCAGTGATTAGTATATCAGTGACAGATGCAGCAAGACATTCATCATCAGTGAAAAGTAGAGGTGGCATTAATGAATAATGCTGCTCTAATCACAAATGTATGTCGTATCACCTTAAGCATAATTATAAAAATGCTTGCTGAGAATTTTAATCGGATATCGGATAACAACTAATAAGCATCCTTTATGATCCCCTCTGTGAACATGAGGGATGCAGATTATTCAGCATGTTTGTGAAGCCAAACGGTACCTGAAGTCAACATGTTTCCAACATAAAAGTCCCAATGTCAAGGTTTTGTAATAAAAACATAAAAAAAAAAAAAAAAAAAAACAATATTTAAAACATTTTTTGTTTTCTGATAAGACATGTATATGTAACTGTAGGCTTTTAATTAGTTCTGAAAGTTTTACAGAAGAAAAAACTCACCGTATATGAGAGATCTTAATTTAAAGCATAAGAAATAGGAATTTTCAGTTTAAAATTTACCAGCATTACAGCCAAGGCAGTGCTTGTAACACAAAAGACATTTTCTACTTGCAGTTTCAGTGAAAAGTAACATGTGGAGAAACAGAAAAGGGTCATTAAATTAGGGAAGGAGGTGGAGAAAAACTTCCTTTGTGGTCATTTCTTCTCCATTCATCACGCATTTGTTACAGATGTCCTTATGCAGTGTGGTGTGCTGCATTTGAATGTAGGTTTTTCACCCATGTGCTTTGAGACAAAGTTCCCCATTAGCTAGACAGCTGAATGTGCACTGATTGCCTCCCAAAAACACTCGCCACCGATTCACAGATGACATTATTCAGACACGAATCAGGAATCGGAGAGGGGTAATGTTTTCCGAAAAAACACTCAAGTGTTGATAACTGACACCTTGAGTTATGCATATCGATTAAGTCATGAAGGCATTAGCAAACTCAGTTGAACTGGAAAAAGGAGAGGTGTAGTGCCTGCTGCTGCCACAGTAACTGAAAGGCATTGGAAGACATTTCAATGCGAGGGGCTGGGCTGTAGTGATAGGATATGTAAATAAACCAGCAATCAGGATGCATTTGCGTCAGCCTGAGCAGCCTCGATACACCGCGGTGATGGACTGTTTGTTAAATGGGAAACAGTACAACCAAATGCAGGTGTCGTTTAGAAGCCATTCCCTTAGCAGAAAGCGTCAAGGTCCTCTGCAAAAATATTCTGTTTATCAAAAAGTCCATATCTACTCTATTGGCCTTCTTCATTTCTGGACATTATCCTGAAGAAGAGTCTTCCTTCATTTATATGGGTATAGTTGTCTGAGGATCTAGACTGCCTTCACTATGGGCTTCTTCACTTCCTATCACTTTCCTCACTTTCTCTGGCCACAATGTTTATAGTTTTTATTGGGATTTGATGTGGATTGTAAAGTTGTAGGAAATGGATGTATGACTTTCAATTTTGCATACAGTAGAAAAATCTAAGAAGCTGGCTGTTTAACACTTACAGTACTTTCAATGTAGCAAGTGCTGCAGAGCTTTCAGGGTGAATTTGTTTTGTCCTCTCTTTTTGGCAGAATTGCTTAAGATCGGTCAGTTTAGATGGAGAGAATCTGTAAACAAAAATCTTAAGTTTTGCAGTGTTTAATGCCAGATTTATGTGTGGTCTTGCTTTAATCTAAGCCAGAGGTGTCCACAGTTAGTCGAGGGCCAGGATCCTGCATGTTTTAGTTCTTTTCCTGGTCGTAGCAACAATCTAGGCCTTCCAATGAGACATCATTTGATCCAGGTGTTTAAAACCAGGAAGGGAACCCTCGAGGATCAACTTTGGACACCTCTCATCTAAGCCATTCCTTTGTAGCTCCAGCTGTACTCTTATGTTGTAATGGTTCTGTTGGAAGGTGAACTGAATTGAGTCTTTTGCAGCATCTTCCAGAAATACCCTGTTTTTAGTTTCCCCTCATTCACATTATTCACACATCCTCACATTACTTTTCATTGAGAAAATCGTGTTCGGGGTTGTGTACCGCTTGTATTCTGCCACACAAATCAAGCAGTTTGTGTGGCAGAAACCGCCACACAAACGGTTTGTGTGGCCAAAGAGTTACATTTTGACTAGAACACCTTTTATGAAGTTTGCTGTGCCTGCAAGCAGGACTTTTTATGACTTTCTTCTTGCACCACTTCAATAGTTGTCCTGTCAACTTATTGTCTTACCTGAGTGGTAAATCCTGAGGCCTCCTGGTTACTTCCCAAAATGAGGTGGACATCCATTGGTAGGTAGGTTTGCTGTAGGGATGCACAGTGCATTGAATAGGTATTATTATTTCAATATCAGTGGCAACTACTGGAAAAGTGAATTGATTACAAAAGTTACTGATGCCACAGTCATATTCCAAAATGTTAGATATTATTGAATTTTGAGTTACTAAAAGTTATTTTAGTAACTCAGTTCACAAAGCAGAACACATTATTTCTTAAGTACACAATGACTGACCCTTTCAAGCATTTATTTCTGATATTTGGAGGATTTTCTGTTTATATCAAATAAAAACAGCATTTTAACATATACTGGGCTTAAATTATACATTACACAAGTGACGTATGCCCTATCTAGCAATATCAAAGTAAAGACTTCAGTTTTTATTTTATTTTTTGGGAAAGACAAAATCATTTCCTTCTACTTCTACATGTTGGTTTGTCAAATAAAACCTCACTAACATTTAACAGCAGTTTGTGTTTGTATTATGAAACAAAATATAAGCAAGTTCAAGGGGTTTAAACATTTTCCAGGCGCTGTATTAAATGTAAGGCAGTTATGTGGTCTACAATCTATAATACTGTAGAGCACTTGTGTCATTCACATAGAGCTGCTGCAGTCCAGGTAGAACTAGATCAATATTGTGCAAAAGTCAAAGGGACAGAGTGTGTTTGCAGCAACACATTTTTTTCCTGGAAACCTGTCTGCCTTCCCAGCAACCACCTCAGCAGTGAGGAGAGAGACACCTCTTCGGATTTCCTACTGAAATTCAATGTGCCATCTTCAGTTTCCAGAAAGACGCTTTCATGGCTTTTCACTTGTGATGATGAGGTAACCACCACCACAAACAGGAGGCCGAGACCACATGAAACTAAACGCCACAGTGACTGTACATAAAAGGGCAAGACAGCCGCGAGCAAATGGGCCTCTCAAGTGGACATATGCTAAAAAGCCTCACGGACACATACCAATCACTTCTCCACTGAGCGCTGAAGCATTTATTATTAACAGAGGAAATCATGGGGGGCTTTTAATTGGAGATGCTCTTGTGGGTGTCTCTAAGGTAAGCGGGGTGCTGTCACTGTCGATCTGCAAACTTCCTCAGCTCGGAGAAAATCGGCGGGACGTCACACTTTCATGTCTACCTCCTGTTGACTGTGAAGGATGTAATTTGAATCCGTCTTTCTCCTCTCACCACTGCCTCTGATTAGCAGCTATGACTCCCAAGCTGGAACATACTAATTCAGGAGCAGCAGTCTGGGAATCACCGCCATTAGTGGCAGGAATGGAGAATATACGGCGTAATATGCAAATGACAGGAAGCATCATTTTGGCTGTCAATCAACATAATTAAATAATAAATTCTGTATAGCCGCTAATAATACCTTGCTGGGGGGGATGAAAATAAAATAGAGAGACAGAGTACAGACTTGATAAAGCAACGTAGAATCAAAGGCAGATCAACTGTGCACATTAGATCCTGCTTTCATTTAGGCAATCAGTGTGAAATTAGTTGAAACACTGATGGCAGTTATTGACAGGAAGGGCGGAGCTGTGAAGTCCCTCTGTACCAGCTGTCTTGTCATGTTTGCCCCCCAGGACGGTGGTGTACCTCAGCAATGACAGGTTCTACCTGAACATCATTACGCTGCACAACTCCTCCCTGTGGATGATGCCTCTATTTTCATCCTCTGTCCTAAAAATTCCTTTTTGTCAAAGGAAGCAACCAGTAGAAAGGTTTAATATTACATTTTCTTTGCAAAGATTGAACATCTTGTTTTGATACAATAGACTGTGAGTATTATGGCCACTCCACAGAATGAGTGATTTCAATCTTATTTGTCAAACAGGAGCTTTTCTATTAATCTGGGAACACATTCTCGGTCTGTGCCTTTTGGCTCTGCCCTAGGCCTTATTCTACTTTCGTTGTACACTGGGCATAAAAGGTGTTAAACATTTTTCTCAGTAAAAATTATTCTAATAAGGCTGTTGGGAACAGTCCTGGCAACCTATGTATTCAACAAAATCAAAATAAGTCAAGTTCTTTAGGACTTTTGTATGAAGGAACTCTGTGGATTAAAGATGGATGTCTGACAGATGCATTCTAGCAGCGTTTTACTTTCTTTCTAAGAAACTCTATGGCTGTGTTCGGGCCTTCCACTTCCATTCATCTTGCGATTCTTACCAAGAATACTTGGTATAAAAAATGATTTTTTTTCCATTCATTCTTCCTTTTGGTTAGATTAATTCTGCCAGTAACTTATGCTGAAAAATATCCCCAGATATTCTGAAGTAAAAACTTGATTCCACCGTTCATGGTGTTTTTGGAGATGTTGAGTGTATATATCATTCAGTGATCATTTGACCAGATTATATTCTTCCAGTGCTTTTTCAGATGTCCTCTGGCAAACTTTAAACAGGATTCAACAAGCTTTTTTTCAACAGTGGATTAATGAGCTGTGAGTTTTCTTAATATGAGAGAGTCTTAATGCCCTACTTAGTTGCAGCTCTTCCAGATCCCCTCTATGAATGGTTCTTAAGAGAAGGATTGTGATTATTCTTTTTACTTTTCTAACAGAAAATTTTGCAAGGAGCATTTGGTTTTTTCTGGTTTCTTAAACCAACGCCATCAGGTTGCAGAGCTGTCTTTTTGGAAATATTTGCTTTTACTTCTCATAAGATGTTTCTTGTAAAATGACACCCTTTAGGACTTGGTCAACTGTTGTTAAACTGCAGGATATTGGATTGCTTACTAAATACTGACAGATTTCAGTCTCTATTACTTTTTACATCACATTGTGTTTAGTATGCCTTTCCCATGCCACTCCATTTTATTACCTATATTCTATGGACTAAGTTATTTTAATTTCTTTGTATTTGTGGATTACTTAAGTTGTTGAAATATAGTTTGGAGTTTTATTTCTAATAAATATTTTACTTACAAAAACAATAACTTTTCATATGGTGTTCCTGTAATGTTTGCCTCAACCTTAAACAGTAACCAGAACACAGGAACAGTAAATGCTACAGATCAGTGATAAAAAACTGAATTTGACTGCATTGTTTGATATTGCGGATCAGTTAGAATATATGTCATTGGATTTAATTGAATTGGCTCTTTTTTTCTTTTTTTTTTTTTTTTTTTTTTTGTAAAGTGCCTTAATATGACACGTGTTGTAAATTGTTGCTATATAAATAAACTGAATTGAAATTAATTAAATATACTCTATGGAAAAACCTGCAAATAGGCAAATTTTCTGTGAATACTGAGCTGTGAATAGAAAGGGGTCCATTGTATTCTGCTGAATTTCTCTATAATCTACCTGTACTTCAATTTTATGCAACTGCAGGGGGTTTTGAATTTCCTCTACAAAGCCTGGACGTACCTTTTCTTCTGCAGCTCTTCAGGGCTTCGGCACCCGGCCCCCTTGAGTCACATTCCTGCTGGTCGATCACACTCCGCTGGCAGACATGAAGACTACAGAGTCCCTCATGTTTGCCACATATTGACCTACATTGCTTGTCGGCCCACAAATCAACGCCATCAGTTCACGTGCTCTGAGAATGTATGTGTGCTTTGTGTTTACACACCCTACAGCAGCAGCAGCTTCCTTCTCTGCACTCCCCCAAGAGGATTCCAGGGCTTTACCTCATTCGCACTCATCACACCAACTTGGGAGTGGACTGACAGGTTCATTTTCCCCACTCTGCATGAAGTAGCACAGCAGCAATACCTATGAACAACCAGGCACCCAGAGTGGTTTTATAATTAGCTGCTTGTACTCTGCCACTAATGCAAGGAGAGCAAAAAAGCCTCCCGTCTGAGTGTGCGGTTGACAGACTCCATATGTGCGAGACCACCCCCTTTGAGTGTGGTGGTATATGTTGTCTCAGGCCACTGTAACACACAGGAACGAGGCAAGAGAAGGAGGTGGGCGAAATTGCAGAGATGTTTAGAGTGCAGTTACCTTCTCACCCCTCAGCAGGTTGGGATTGTGCCTCAGATGGTAGCTGATTGCTTTGATGTGAAATTATTGTGTTTAAAGTGAGTCTGAGGTACATGGACCACAGGCATGCCCTGGTCTTACAGTCACATAGTTGCCTGGGTTTATGGCTGGGGGCAGGTTGTAGCCGCTGGTATATATGTGCATCACACAGTGAGTGTGAACCCAGCTGCTTTCTGCTTCTCTAGATAATGTCTCCTGTTGAAAAGTCCGGGCCCTGGCGAGGAGGTGTAAATGGAAAAGGGAGGCATGCTCCGTCTAGCATAGATATACAAAGGAGCTTCCATAATACCAAAGAAAGTGGAAGATTGTGGCTACAATATAGCAATTTACCACTTCTAGCTTAGTGTGTTCACAGTTTTTTGTATTCATATTGATACTCCTTGAACTTTGTCACTTTTCTGTGATTCTAGGCTCAAACGTCAGTGTAAAAATTGATAGACAAAAAATTATACAAACTTTCCTTATCAAGAGCTTTCAAAGTGTTGAACAGTTATAAAAAGATAAAAACCATAATAAAACAACACAGATTAAAACCAAAAAGGAAACAGGAAAAGCAATAAAAGTATAGGTACAGAGACTATATTTGTTTGTAATAGACCTACACAGTATTGTATAACTGCTTCCAAAATGTATACAAATAAAAATCTGAAAAGTGTGGAGTGCATATACGGTCACCCCCTTCCAAGTCAATCCCTTGCAGAACTACTTTTTAATGCTTTCACAGCTTTAAGTTCTTTTAGTTATATTTCTAGCAGCTTTTAGAAGTAAGGCTTTGCTTATTCATATCTCTGGAAAAGCTCAAGCTTGGTCAGATTGAATGGAGAGCATCTGAATTACAAGTAACATTTGAGTTGGCTGAGTGGAGTGACTTTAGAGTTGTCCTGCAGAGAGTCTCTTGCAGTTTCTAATAGTTTTTTGGTTTTTTTTTTCAGGTTTGCCCCATTTTTAGCTCTGTCTCTGTCAACTCTGAAAATCATCCTTCTGTCTGCAGAACAAAAAGCTTGTCATAGCATTCTGCTTTGTTTCACCATAAAGTGAAACAAAGCTGCTTCTCTAATTGATGCTCTCCTTGCTGACCATCAGTTTAGAAGTAATGGGGTATTGTTTTATAACCTACCTATTCTTTAACAGACATCAAGCATTTTAAATATTTATTTTTCAAAAATATTAAAGCCCATCTATCCCGTTCATTTCTTTCAAAGTTGTACACTGATTTGTTTTGCTCTACTATGTAATCCTAATAAAATACAAGAAAATGATTTGTACAGCATGCTTGTGTATAACAAGTATGTTTGAGATGCTATGAAGGCACACAGGGCTGCAAGGGTCTCATTTCATTCTGCCCTCTTACTATTTCTCTGTTTTTTCCATTTCATTGGGACATATGTCATCCGTTGTTCAGCCATGCTCACACAGTAGACAGAACAGCTATCAAGTGTAGAGCTGGAAATGGAGCGATCAATTAGATTTTAACAAATGACTTTCTGTGTATTACCCAGCAGCTGTTAAATCGGTCAACCTTAGAGTGCCCCTCTCTCTGAGGGGAGGAAAGAGAGGGCTTGTCTACTCCATGCAACCTCATTGCAAACTGCAGAGAAAGTCAGCAATGGCCCCAGGCTGCTGGCTACATGTGGCATGGATGTGGACAGAGATGGAGGAGCGAAGGGTGGAGGATGGAGATGGGTCATTTGGATCCCAGGGGTCCTTGCTGGAGATTATGCCGGGCCAAGGGGCCAGGAGATGTGTTTTCTACAGATGGAGGTCCATAATTACCTGAGGCAAAGGCTGGGCCCTACATTTGTTTAGCTCCCCTCCTAAATGAGAAGATAAAATAGACCTACCCCAACTCACCACCCCTCACACACGCTGTCTGTTGTAAAAAATTATAGACTCATAAATGATGAACCTCTGAATGTAGCAGTTGAAAAGGGCAATTTAATAATATTTATAAAATCATTAATCTCAAATTAAACAATAATCAGTTCTGATTGGTATGTTTTTTTTTTACTTTAATACTGAGATATAATTTCTTACTTTAGTTGGCTTTAATGAACAGACAAAAAAATAGAGCGGAGAGAGAAACCAGGACAACCACATCAAGGTGTACAGTCTCTACCAGAGTTAGGTAGTACTAATTACATTTACGCAGTTACAGTAACTTTCTTTAAAAAAATACTTTTGGAGTATTCATAAAAAAGTATTTTTTGCTTTTACTTGAGTAATTGCATTAGACAGTATCACTACTGTTCTACGTAATTTGGATATCGCTGATGTACTTTTGAAGACAGTTTAGAAGAGAGAAAGAAGGAGAATTCAACAGATGGAATGCCCTCAGGGGCCGACACATTAGATGACAGAACCATCTTGGGTTTCTGCTTCAGGTTCTGTTTACTCTGTCTCTCTCTGTCAGCCTCGGATCCAACAGCTGTTCTTTCTGCCAGGGGAGGTCTGTCTGGGCCTGGAAGGCTGCTGGTTCTGTGGTGGAGTTTGGACATTTCAGTGGTTCATTAAAATTAAACCAAATTTTGATAATTAGACAGTGAAGAAATCAAAACATTATTTATTTGATAAAGGTAACCATATATATATATATATATATATATATATATATATATATATTTTTTTTTTTTTTTTTTTTTTTTTTTGGAGTTTTACATTTTGTAAAACTCCAACTGGAGTGCTGCTTTGATTCTTTCATGTATGTTTGAGAAATCCTTCAATTACCCATAGGAACCATTTTGGTGTGCAAAATGTACTTTTTGTGCTATAAAATGATGTGTGGCTGGAAAATGTATAAGTCTGTCCCTTAAGACCAAAATTTTACATTTTGCTACTTTTTTGATGATTGTGTGCTTCTCTGTTGCTCATGTTGGAATGTCTTTTTCTAAATTCATGCCATGCATTTCCATACCCTATGATAGGATATCACAGAATGCAGTCAATGTATGCCTTTAAGGTCTAAGACATAAATTAATAAGAGGCAGACAAGAATTCATTCAGTTCAACACGGTAAAGGTTATGACTGAAAATGAATTAAATATGAAAAACTATATAATTTGAAAGGCTTTCTGACTTCTAAACTTGCAGGATTACATCTACTTTGACAAATACACATCTAAATTAAATGCAGTTTTTTAATTCACTACAAAGGCACTTAACAAAAATAGGTCAATTCAATTGAGACAAAAAGGCAGATTCCAGGTCAGTTACACACATTCTACATGTATTGTCTAGATATGTGGTTCTGTATAATAGCAGCTTCAGGTTAATAAAGCATTCTGTTTCTCAGACTTTAGGAGTCTTATATGCTAAATAAAAGCTCAGTCCAATGCCATGATGACTTTTCACAGTCATAGTCAAGGTGGGAAATGTGTATAAAATGTTCCATAACACTGTTTTTGCTCAGGAACAAAGGTCTTGTATATAAATACAGAAGAAACGTCGGCATACGTAGTCAGAAACTCACTTTGTTCTTTTTAGTCTCTCTCTGCAATTTCATTTAAAATACTCTCTGCAACTTCAACGAGTCAGCTTCCTAAATAATGCAGTTTTATGATGAAGTGCCACTAATGGCTTAGCAGAACATCTTTAAAGGCCACTTAAAAGCTAGCAGGCCCATAAACTTTGTGACACTCCAGTATGGTCAAACCACACAATAGTCATCTGTGTGACTGAATGCAGGGTGTGGTACATGATTGCTCACACGCATGTATGTACATGTCATCTGTGTGTTAGAGAGGAACAGCAACAGAATAAAACAGACAGGTGATGTTTGAAGTGTGAGTTTGCAAGTGGCTGCACCATCTCATTTGTTAGTTCTGGGTTCAGTCGTATATTTTCAAGCACTGAGTAATTTTCAAATGGCTGTGTGACGAAGCAATTCAGTCTCACCTTTCATGCATAGATGGATCCAAAACAGATCGTCCCTCTGACCCCATGTGTCCTTATTTAAGGTCAAACTTTGCGGCACGAAAGTAAAAATAAAAAATCTGTACTTTGGATACCCTTTATTCTTGTTCCATTTAGAGCTGCAGTCAGTATGAAAGAAGTGCATTTCTGAAACTACAAATTACAGCACAGGCACTGTAATCACTGAGCACAATAGAGCAGAAAGCATCCACTTATAGAAAGTACTGTATAATGGCAGAGAGGTTGTTGAAGTCTTCATTAAGTTCTGAGTGGATGGTTGCCATGCTAACCCTTATGGATGTAAAAGGTAAACAAGTAAATAAGAAAATAAAATTTTTATTTACTGATACAGTAATAAGTTAATTTAAGTTTCAGTTTTGTTAAATAGTTCAAGTTTTGAATCAGGGAGGTAGCAGCAATGAAATTGTTTAACCTTCATTGTTTTTGTAAGTTCACACTTTTAAGTATCTACTTTGCGTGAGTTTGGTGATATAATCAGACTGATAGTTCAAAACAATACATTCACCTCATGTAATATAGCTAAATAACCACTTCCTCTAAATAACCAAACAGATTTTCTTTTGTTTCTTTGCATGGAAGATATAAACTATAGCAACATTATAACATTACAAACACTGTCCATGAGCCCCTAAAGTTGGGTCTATAAGCCCAGAGTAATGTAAGGCATCCATGGATTGGACATATTTATCCAGGATGTTCAGCAAGTACTCAAGTGTAGTGAGAATGTTGAGAAAAAATAAACCACTCGAATTAAAAAACATTTCTGAACCATTTGTTTTGTGACAGAGTGCCCAATCCTGGTATAAAAGGTGCTCTCTGTTTTCCTTCACAAAAACATTATGCTCTGTGGTACATATCAAAGAAAATAGTATTTATTTCTTTAGCACTTTGATTGGAGAACCTACTTGTGTATGGCACCTGCAATGCTAAGGACAATCAAGACCAAAATATTTCTGTAGACTGACTATGTCTACTGAGATGGCTAATCAACAGATTAAGAGTTTGCACCTCCAACAATATGACGGTAACCCTAAGAAGGTGCTCCATCAAACTATCAAGTGAGTATTCTGATCTTTTAATATGAACAAATGTATGCTGAAGATGAGCTGTCATGTACTGATAAACTGCAGAGGTGGAAAATGTTATATTACCATATTTGAATGTCCTTTATGGCACCTGACAAACAGAATTTGTAACAGAATTGTTAAATAACCAAAGTCACAGTGGTGGATCAAAATTACAACAAGAGTTTACAAGGAAAGCTTTTTTTATATGGAGAAACCAGCTTATTTAGAAAGAACAATTTTAACAGTTTAACTAAAGGTGTCTTTTCTCTAAATCATACACTCCAGAGGACTGGCTGAAATTGGCAGGAAAGCAGAGACTTTATAAAAGTAAGGTCAAATCTAATGGTTGGTCTGTGCAACAACCGCAAGGTTTTGTAAAATATTACAATTCACAATCTGCTTTAGTCCAATTGGATAGTCCTCTTGAGTATTTTGTGAATTCACATCATTGTTTGGCAAATGTGTGAATGTTTCAGTGGAAAGCAGTGTTTGTTCCAACATGGATCAAAATCGCTCCAGATAGAATTTGTTTTTAATTTATTTTATATTAGTGATTTAATTTGTTTTTGGCTTTTACACTCTATCAGCACACGAATGTGTGCTCAATCTCTGTTTTTCTTTGTTTAGACATTTTCGTCAAATAATTAAGCGTACATGTAATGATTGACCCGTTCAGATGAATTTTTCGTCCTGGGTTAGGGGGTAAGCACTGAAATTAAATAGCAACCGCCGAACAGATTGGATGAAGTCTGTGAGTTGTTCTGGCCACGTGACAGAGGTGTCGGCAAGCGGACATCCGCAAAGTAAAAGCTGCCGCTGTGACTCATCCTGATAAAGCCAGGGGTAATTCTGTTTTTGATGAGAATTACTCTCTAAATTAATTTCCATAGCAATTCATCTTGATGCCACACCTATGGGATGCTTTCTGCTCTTTCGAGGAGGTGATAAAATGCAAACTAATTGAATTGATTCATTTATATTTTTATAATGACCAACATGAAATGGTTTTCTCTTTGTAATGGATTTTTTTTTTTCATTATGAATGGCCTTATGTTGCCAGCCATATTCAACAGCCTGCAGACTCAGAGATATTTATTAAGTATCTCTTTATTATGCTTTATTCTACTGGTGCAGCTTGAGTATTGCCTCTCGTATTCAAAATGTGTTTCTTATGCCCCTCCTCCATTCAGCTGCCAACCCCGAAGCACAACAGAGCAGCATATCTTAATTAAACCTTTATTTATATACTTGATGGGTTCATGGGAAGGGACAGGGTTAAGTCTACAATTCACTATCTCATATTGGGCCCTGAGTAGCCTCAACCCCAGGAGAATAGTTCTTTATAATCTGAACATCCGTCCCACTGGGGGTATAGTTTGCACTGGGGTTTCGTAATAATAAGGGAGAGACAGAAAGTTGTCCTATGGAAAGACGGAATCTGTAAAAGAGCATATTAAATAAATGTAGTTCAGGGGAGTGGATGGTTGAGTGGAAATAATAAACACGAAAGAGCAATTCACTCACAACAAAGATTTTCATATTTTACCTGGTTCATGAAATAATGCAAAAAAAATGCACCACAGCACAGTCAGACTGCAAAACCGGAGAGGACAAGCAATCCTTATTACCTGGGACATTTTATTTCTGTGCTGGAGGCAGAAAGCAATTACATTAACAGCAGTGAAGAACAAATCTTATGAAGGTGAACAACAGAGAATTTCTGTAGTGGAATTCATGCACATAGCTGAGATATGAGGAATTTTCTCCTGAAACCTTCCGTATTGAAATGTATAACCAGTATCATTTTTTGTTCAGTTTATATGTTTCTGAATGGCACACAAAGCTCATCTCATGCCTATCGCATAATCACTCTGATCAATAGTGAACAGCTAATTTTGAACATTACTTGTCTCTTCCTTTGCAGAGGGACTATCCAAAGCAGAAGCTGGCCAAACTGAGTGTTTTAAAAAAACAAATTGAAGTCACCACTTCCGGTTATTTCTGGATACATTGAAGGAGTTATTTCAATACTCTTTGATTGTTTTGTTGATATTAATGGCAGCAGTAGCTCCCAGGATGGAGACAAAATTATACATAGAAGCACTGAGTGTTTTGATGAGAAAGAAAATCAACGAGCAATGGTATTATCTCCATCTGTTTAAGAGATGTCTCTGATAATCAAAATGACAAGAAATAAGGTTTTAAATATTTCACTTTGTGTGTAATGGATCTATATGATAAAAAAGTTTCACTTTTTGAAGTGAGTAATAAGTAAATACTGAATTTTTTGTAATCTATTTTTTTAATATGTGCTTGTATTTCCTGTTGCAAGAAAGACAAGTAAGAATTATTGTAGTTGCTTGCTCTCTTTGTTATTTGTGAGCCTATTTGACATGACAAAACATATAGAGGCCTTTATAGAAGACCTAGTAATTTAGAAACTATTAAAACTTGTTAATTGATACTAACATCCAGAATTTAGTTTGGGGGTCAATATGTAAAATTTACTACTTTTTGTTTTTTTGTTTTTTGTTTAACTTTTTTGAGCTTTACATCATGTTATAATGTTTTCCCTCATCAGTGTTGCTTTGATTCTTTTATGCATACTTGAGAAATATTTGATTCTTCCCTGGCAGAAATTCAGGGGAGCATTCCTCCTCTGTGACTTCTCCACTTAGTTTCACCATGCTAGCAGCAGCAGCAATTGGCAAACACCTGGTGGAACTCAGGTGTTTGCTGAGGTGATGCTGAGCTCATCATATGAATTACTTCACAGTCCAATGCTCTTAAAAACGGGTGCAAATGCCGTTGAAGGCAAAACATGCTTGTGATGACATGCTGAAGACAGCATGTCAGCCTAATTTTAAGGCATCATATTGCAAATTTTGAGGTACGTTTGATATATACATCATTGTTATAACAACTAAAGGTTATTGCATCAAAGTGCGATTTGAATAAGGGATAAATAGGTGACATAAGAAGTGATACTACAAGGTGTTGACCACTCACTAGAACGTTAGTTATTTGTTTTGTCCATTTCTGCCAAGTCAGTTAAAATAACAATTACACCTGGTTAAGAATATAACCAGGTATAATTGTTATGGCTTAATGTGCATTTTCACTTTTCATAGTTCTGTGATATATGCGTTCACTTTAAAGGAGAAGCATGCACAGCAGTGATGTGATAATTTAGCTTCTGATCAGCTGTTCAGATGAAGTTAACAGATTGTGTTATGAAATAACTGAATCACAGCAAAGTCCAGATTGTTCACTGTCGCATTTTACCTGTGTTAATTAACTGCTGCGCCTAATTGCGCCTTCACAGCATCTGAGCCAAAAGATCAAGCAAAAATGCTTTTGATCTTACAGTCTGATCAAAAGACATCTCTGATATCTTTTGCTCTGTCTGATTAAGGTTCAGCTCTAATATTATGAAATATTATGAGTAAAGTGGATAAAGCTGATCTTGTTACAACACACTGCCCTGACGGGGAAAGCTTTTTTCTGCTTCCTAAAAAAGCAGAAAAAAGCTTTTCTCTCATTTGCACGATTAACGCCCTTCACCATAAAGTTGACCTCCACTAACTTGGCTTACGAAGAGTAACCCACAAAAGCCCAAATGATCTTTTGCTATAATCCCATTATCAAACACCCAAAGATGTTAGTTGTCCATCAGTACTGAGCTGGTTGTCATATTCTGTGTTTGATTAGTGGGGTGTGGGCTACTTAGCTGTTTGTGTGTGCCGTAGATATGCCTGCTGTTTCCCTGGTGATATCTTCTTCATCTGCGACTCATTATCTCAACACACTGTGGAACAGGTTCCTGCTCTACACTTTATCATATCCAGACTGATGCTACTCACCTGTAGCTATAAATGTCATATCACTTACCGTAATTCTGTTATTAAGTTTTCTATTTGTTTAGACCTTATTGTCAAACTAATGTCAGACCTCTCCTTAGTTTAAGTGTTTTGTCTACCATTTTATATACAAATAGTAACTTTGTAACTTTCGGTTTGACATGTTCTTAATTGTTCTTAGCATGTACAAAGTAGGCAGGATGTGTTGGTTAATAGTTGTGGTACTGACAGATACATTCTGAGTGGTTTGGTCTTCAGAGAATTTAAAGCTAAAAAAACTTTAGGGCTTAAACCTGATCATGTTCACAGTGGCCTGACAGTCCTGTACAAAAATTATTGGATTGCAATCTGGCTTGGCTGTGCTGGTTGCTAGGAGACAGAAATGAGCTGCAGTTTCAATGTTTAAATGTACCAATGTTGTTTACAGGACTCAATCTTTAGATCTACTAAGGCACAGTATCTTCAAAGACTACTTAGGTTGAATTTATTGAACTGGATGGTATGCTCAGTGACTCTCAGCTGTCTGAACAGAGAACACCATTGACAAGGTCATGATGGTTGTCTCTTCTCCAAAACAAGGCTAAAATTGATGTTAGTAGTGGTAACTTCCAATGTATAGCAAACTTGATAGCAATGGTAGCTATCAGTGGGATAGGATAACGGAGGACATGACAAGGAAAAGCGTTTTTTGCTTTTCACATCATTTTGAAATGATGTGAAAAGCAAACTAAACTACATCAACGTATTTAAGGACACGGTGCTGCATCTCTGACAGGCTGGTCTGAAAACAGAGGGCCTGTGCTGGCACCATTCCATCTCACCCTTTACTTTGCAAATGTCTCCATAAACTCCCCTAAAAGCCATCTAACGCTATAGAGTCATCAACAAATGGCGATGAGGCCATTTGTGTGGCCTCATCACAAATGAAGATGACTCTGATTACAGGCAGGGGTCTGGTATGTTTGGAACCAACTTCTAATCAACGAGGTGAAAAACAAGAAGCCAGTGGTGGATTACTGCAGGCGGACACCCACGACATTGGGAGTGGACATCGAGATAGTACACTGCTAAAAAAATAAAGGGAACACTTAAACAACACAATATAACTCCAAGTAAATCAAACTTCTGTGAAATCAAACTGTCCATCTAGGATGTGTTATTTGAGTGTTCCCTTTATTTTTTTGAGCAGTATATATTCTTGTAAGTGCCCAGATGTTCATTTGAACCATGAACTGGACTGGACTCACAACACTGACGCTCTCTGAAAGGTCAGACCAGATCACCTGCTGCAGAGGGTGAGAACTATTGAAGCTCCTGAAGTTGTGTTTTTTAACTCTGTGGTGGTTTCAGCCACCTTCTATAATGCTGTCTATTGGAACAGCAGCAAAAGAGTGTTCCTGCTCTGTTGTCTAGATTGAATAATTGCTATGGTACCTGTAAAAGCCAAAAACAAACACTTATTTATGGATGCACATAGTGAAAGTGTACTTGCAGCTGTAAATAATCCATCTTGTTATTCAAGATGTCATGTATGGCTTGTGGCCTTCTTCAACGTGCTGGTGTGAGGATCCTTCAGGAAGAAAGGCTCTGTAGACACGGCTTCTGTTTAGAGCTGAAACAATTAACTGGGTTAGTCACGAAGAATTGATTATTGAAATTACTGTCAACTAATTTAGTTAGCGAATAATCATTAACTTTACTATCCAGGCTCTAAAACATGCTATTAGTTGAAAGGACACCTCATAGTAGATATTAAGCTAATGTTGCACAAACATTTTATACATTAAGATAAAAAAAATATTTTGGTCTGTATGTATGTTCTAACCAGAACTCCTCAAGTGGAAAAGCCTCAATTTATTTGAATTCTATAAAGAAAAAAAAATTATATTAAACATATTTTGTTATTTAATTATTTATTGGTTAGTCCAAAAATAGTCAACAGATTAGCCCTCCACTGTACTGATGTTCACCCAAGCAGAAAGGGCTGAGTTTTTTCCCTGTTTATGTTAGGATGTGTTATAAAAGTCAGTTGTGACAAGGGAACCAACCTTAGCAAGAAACAAAAGCTGCATCAAGGCATTTATGTCAATATTCTATTTTTCCCAGTTTTTGTTTCCAAGCACACTATACTCCATGAGTCTTCACTCTGTCAGTTTCAGCTGTCAGAGTTCAGACTTCCAAGGCAATTCGAACAAACTATGAGATTTTCTCGAGTTCAGAGGCCTCTGAGCTCGAACAGTTCCGGGTCTTATGTTCGTACCTGACTGCAAAGTCAATAAATATGTGTATTGATTTTCCCAGTACTGGCAAAAGGAAAATGTGACATGCTTTACTTTTCATAACTGAAAGACTCCATGTGCTTCTGCTACTGCACTTGAGAAGTAGTAAGACACACAGTGAAAAGGGAGCAGAAGCAGCAAGAAAAGCACGTGAGGCAACATGGAGGTGTCCACTAATATAAACTGATGCATTTTAAGCAATTTGCTCATTTTAAGTATTTCTCTAGGAACAAGAATCAAACTTGACTTAAAATGAAGAAGACTTCTGCAGTAGACAGCACAAGCTGTTGAACAAAATCAAGTACATTCAGTGAAATAATAATATTAGACAAAGCAAGACACAAGTTACTGGAGTAAGTTGACTTCCAGAACAAGCCAACCCTAAGGGTTATAACATAAAACCTTTGTGTACTGAGAATTGTTTCTGAGCAGTCCAGCACTCGACATTCCTCCTTTGTCTCACACCCCGCCCAACTATTTACCCCAACTACCTCCTGCAGAGAACAGCTTAGGTCATTACAGTCTGCTGTCAAAACCTGTGACCGCTCGGCGTCGGAGCCGCCAGGATTAGGGGCTGTGAAAACATGAACAAGGGGGGAAAAGAGGTGAAGGCTGACAGGGGGAGCAAGGCCTTAAATATTTTCTCTCCCTCTTCTTTTTTCCATGACCACGTGCTGATTCTTGCAGCTACTTTGTGCACTAATACGAAGCTATGTTGAGTCATGTTGAAAACATGGAGAGGAAGAAAGCCCATAATTTTAACACTCAGTTAATCAGACTTGAAAAGGTGTTGCTCCTCCAAGGCACATAAGAATGAATAATGTTCTTAGAAATAGCTCTACGAACATACTTTGTACTTCATTGGCTCAATTGGGAGATTGTGCAAAAAATTAAAGTGAATCAAACTGTCTACTTTTGAAAAAGATGGCATGTGTTAATATTTGCCTTCAGGGATTATAAACAAGAACAAATTGCAATAGCCACTTTCAGAGGCTAAAAGCCCAAAGATAGCATCCTTGCATCAGACCAGCATATCCTTTCTCTTGTCTTATTCTATATGTGGTGCCATCTCAAAGAGAGAATATTTGACTTTAACTCAACTATTTATTTCTGCATAAACACCATCAGGAGTTATTTTTTTTTTGCCTCTGTAAAATATCACCCTACACCTTGCTTGCATTCTCTCTTGCTTTCGCTTTTAAGCCTACTCCAGTAAACAGTGCTACTGGAAGCCAGACTCCATCATCTCCCAATATCAATTTGAAATCAGTGAGAAATTACCTGCCTGGACCTGATTTCCTGTGGAGTGGTTACCCAGAACTCACTTTGTGATCAAACACATTTGGAGTTGTTGTGCATCCGGCCGTCTCTGTGCTGACTGCTGTGAGCAGTCTGGTCTGCTGGCTGTCAGACAAAGTGATCTGGGAGGCAGCTTGGAGCTGAGTGCTGTGCCTGATTTCAGAGATATGTGACAATGCATCACGGAATGGCATAATCTACCCGTTGTGCTCCACAACGTTTGCCTTTCTAAATGTCTACTTGTCTGTTACTGAGCACAGCTGTCCTTTATTGTGTCTATCTGCCCCCAAGCTACAAAAGGATATCTCAAAAGGAGATATATCAAACTTTATTACAAGCTGTCTTTATTTTCAGAGGTCTGTGACATCCTTTGGGTAAATTACAACAGGATTTGATCATCACAGCTCTTTTTTTTTTACCATTTCATAGGTGTTTCCTGCACAGCAGTTCTCCCTAAATCAAGAGGTGACTCCATGACTGTTCATTTCGGTGAGAATGGTTTATGCTACTCATAAACCATTCTTGCTGTATATATAATGATATTGCCCTGTGCAGCTTCAAAGTTTCTGCAGATACATTATGTGCATTATAAAGTACATATCTGGGGCACATCTTCTAACAAGGCTTTACACAAAAGAGGTACGCAAGTGAACAACACCAAATGTCAAAGAATGCCACCATCAGAAGTTTTTTGTTCTTAATACCAAGTCATTTAAAAAAGGTAATTTGCGAATACCAAATCTAATAGCAAGGCTATGAAAAGCTCTGCAATTACGCTGTTAAACGAGGTGAGTAAAATTTCATTAGTAGCTGTGACGTGAACTACATCAGTATTGTGATTGCATACCAAATAACAGGCTCATCAATAAAGTTCTGCATCCTGCAGTGTGTTATATCCATCTTTCCTGACAGTAACAAATATTTATGTCACTGGAAAACTTTCCACACATCAGGCTCATAAAGTTGTTCCACTAGAGTTTGGGAAGCCATCATAATAATCAAAAAGTATTATGTTTTGTTTCTAAAGACTCAATACTTTATACAGTCCCCAATAAACATCACCATAAAGTGTAAAAACCTCAAACATTGTTACAGAAAATGCACATTTGTGCAATCAAATCATGAGTAACCTATAACACACATTTTCCAGCTGTGGGTGTGGAAAAAGGCTGTGACTGTGAAAAACTGTTGCTCAATATGACACTGCATGTTTTGCTTAGAGCTGAAATAATTCATACAAATAAGCTGACATGATCATAAGCACACAAAAAACAGGAAGTTGGAGTTCAGTTTACTCTTGGACTTGGACACTGATAATTTAAATGAGGATCTTTGAGAATGCTATGTGTCTTTTCCAGTGAGTGAGAGGTATAGATGTCATCCAAGTCAGGTAGCTGTTGGTTTTTGAATTTTTGTGCAATCTTTCTGATTCTTTGTATTGCCTTATCTACTGCAAAGCTGCTACCGTCCCACACAAGCACGCAGTACATGTAGTTCTAGAGATTTTCACAAGTCAAATCTCTAAAACTGAAATGAATGTTCTTTCATCAGCTCATTTAATTGAGCCCTGAAAAGCATAATTAAAGCAGGAATTTTACCTTATTATTAACAAAACTCTGCCTCTTAAAAGCTCTAAAGATTAATTTTACAGCGCATTATGGGAGTCTATGGTGAAGAGGTCTTGTTAAAGATTTTCCAAAATGATTTGATCATAGATGTTCATTTGAATTTCCCCTGTCACCTGCTATTGGTTGCCCTTGTGCCCTTGTTCCCCTAGAGGTCATCAGGAGGCCCCTGTGTTTCTGGACTTGGTCCTTCCCCTCACTCCTATCCTGAATACCACCCCTGATTATCTCAGAGTTCTGCTGGATCGACCCTCATACCCTCTTTTAAAGGACTGCATTACTTCCACCTCCCTAAACTTGTCCAAACCAATTAGGTTTCCTATTATTCCCTGAACTAATTTCACCAAAACCCCTCCTCAGAGCCCTCTCTCAAAATCCGCGACCTTCTGCTTCCCCTGGATCGAAACTCCCAACACGACCTGTTCAACCCCTAAACTCCCACCAGTCTCATCCTGGTGGCTGCTGGGGGCTTTTTATTTGTTAGAAAGGAAAACAAAAACCTGCTACAAAATTTTTATATTTTTTTTCATTTACAAGCAAGTAAAAGAAGACTTTCTGTTGATGAATCAGTGGTGAATTTGCTCATCATACACTCTTTAACATGAAATCCGACTGGGTCACACACTTCTAAATAAAACTCAAATAACAGAACAGCAAAGTCAGCCTGATGAAGTTTCGGTTGTCAACTCGAGCAGCACTTTCATCATGATATCCTGCACAGCCCATCCCTCTCCCGTCAATTAGCGCCTCAATAGTGACAACACAGAGGATCTTCATTAGTGAAGAATGCTCAATTATATCAGTTGATATTCCTTTCCAAAACTAATTATCCCAGTTGCATGGTACGGCTGACTGAGCCTGCCCTCACCCCGGGGCGCAGCAGTTACTGATGTGATTTGGATTTGGCTCCAAGGTCTGCTTCCTTCTCTTCTCTTTTGTTGCCGCTGCACCATATAATAAAGTTGCATAAAACAATGGACTGTCTTATTAAATTGTTCATAATAACTCAACATGTTCTTGCATTATCTTCTCTCTGCTGGAGCTTTCGCCTTCAGATGCAGATTTAGTTTCAGATGGAATTAGAAGATGGGGTAATACTATAGAGAGGCTTGTCTCTTTACAATCCTGCTTCTTTGTTCGTCCTGTGGGGGATAACAAAAATAGACACCCTGCACCATGGCTCTGTCTGATATACAGACATGGTGCGCACATGGCTTCTCATGAGAACTCACTTAGAAGAAGGTAGAACGGCTGAGAGAAAATGGATAAACTGGATGTTTCACTGGTTCAAAGCTTGTTTACTTTCAACTTATTGGCCAGTAGATAAAATGCAGTAACAACAATCCATTTTAAAAACACTAGATTAACGTGTTATTGACAGTTCAACAACTGTTGCATACATCTTATTCATCGACCCGTTGTCTTCCATTTATCTGCATTCGGGTCATAAAGGTAACAGGCCAAGGAGGCAAACCCACACATCCCTCACCAGATTGGACTCCCAAATCACCTCTGCTGACTTCTTTCAATGCAGAGGAGCAGCAGCTTTGCTTTGAGCACCCTTTGGATAACAGAGCACCTTATTCCATCTCTAAATTGGAGACCAACTGCCCTGGAGTAGTGGTCTCAAATTATGTGCCTCAAGGGCCAGAGTCCTGCAACTTTTAGATGCGTCCCTTGTTCTACACACTTCAGTTAAATGGCAAAACTGCCTCTAGCATGCAGTCAAGCTCTACAGAGTTTTGATTAAAGTTGCAGAACATCAGCCCTTAAAGAAGTTCATATTAAACGCTTTTATCTGTGACCTGGAGAGCCGTCGGGAGGATGTCCATGATGTGTCCTCCCGACGGCTCTCCAGACTCCTTATGATGCAGAGGACTTACAGATCTGCTGTAATCTTCCATGGTTGATGGTTGGATGCTTAAAATTATTTCACCAAAACCCACATCACCAAGAGATGTAAAAGTGACTTTTTTGAGTATCTTTATGACATAAGAAGCTAACATATTTTTTTGAATTTGATAAAATGGCACTACTCCAGAAAATGCATAATACAAACCCTTTTTGAATTTAGGAAGAAATTATAAATTTGCAAAAAAGTGAATAGAGACCTTTTGTGAAGCTTATAAAATACACGCCACTGACATCTGGTCAGTATTTAAAGAAAAGCCATTGATCCTCTGCAAATGACTGAAATGAGTTTTCTTCCTAGAGTGGTCCTCATCCATCAGATGCAGAGATGTATGAGGAGGTTCATCCTCTGGGCACAGCTTGAAAAAAATCTGATTGTCGTTTGGGCATCTGAGCAGGTAACTACCATCCTTTGGAGGTTTTCAGGGCATTATACAAAAAGCTGGAATTAGTTTCTCAGTATATGATCGCCAGGGTCAGCCATGCAAATAGTATGAGGAGTAGAGCAGCTACTCCTCTGCATCGACAAGAGGGAAGCTATATATTCCTTTTGACAAAGGCACGCCTTGGGATCACTGAAAATGAGCTGCAGAGTGTCACTGGAGAGATGGATGCTTCGGTTTTACTTCTTGACCTGTTGTCACTGATGCCTGATTTCACATAAAAGGCAGACAAAAGTTGAAGGGTTGGGATACATTTTTACTTTACTTCCATTTTTCTTACATTATTTAAAAATGACCATCAAATTAATGAGTATATAAATGTCTAAGCCTGCTGTACACTGCATCATGCCAATTTCTGTGTTTTTTTCCTGAGTGAACTCCTTGCTGTCTTGTTATAAGAGTCCAGGCTCACAGAAGGTGGGCCATTTAGTCATTTCAAAGTAGCTGTGACTGACGAACACGCTCATTGCACTAAATTCTTCTCTTTCTCCAGCCTCTCTTTGCAGCTGAACCCTCCACCTTCTCTTACTCTGTGTCTTTCCTCTTTCCTGTTTCAAAACCAGAAAAAAAAAAAAAAACCTTGCGGTCTTGTGTCCAGAATCCGGAGGTAGATCATTTTAATTCTGCTTCACAGATCTTTTTCAAAAAAGAAAAAAACAGACCTGGAGACCCCAAAACTGGTGACCGCTTGGTGAACCTGGACCGACCAGCCAGGACCCAGGCACTTGTAAACACAGACATCGTCTAACATGCACCCTCCCGCTTCCACCCCTGAATGCTTTTGTTCTCTTCCCACATTAACACAAGCGCTTTATGTTTACCAGTTCACGTTCTCTGACTTTGTGACGCAACCAGTCACAGCATGTCCTAAGTCAGTGATCTGTCCATTCAGGTTCATTTTGTGTTTGTTTTTTGTTATTATTGTTTACTTTGTAATGCTTAGTAATTTCTGTGGCGGAGAGCATCCAAAATTCAGCGCTCCCATGAAGGCCGGACTGAAAACCGTTCTTTCTTCAGAGATAGGACTGTCCTAGATTAACAGGTCGGCTCTTGTGGGCAGGACCTGGATTCCACTGGTGGTTCATAAGTTCATTTCATTGTTTGGAAAGACACTCTCAAAAATGTTGAAAAAAATCCAGCTTGTAATTCAGTGCAGAAAAAGTTTAATGTAAACAACTTATTATTTGTGATAAAATCACTAGTTGGAAAATTATTCATACTCCAATAATTCCTTAAAAATAATTTTTAGAAAAGAAATTTTTTAATTTTTATCTTTTTCTTTAGTAAGTGGATCAGAGGCTTTAGGCCCTTGCAATCCATGATTTTTGGGGTTTTTTCTGAGGCATAAATATGAAGAAATACTGAGGCTCATATCTTTTGGCCACCCAATCCTATTATACTTTATAGTAACTGAAAAACCAGCCCCTTATGATTCACTTCGTATATGGAAGGTTGAGATGAAGACTCTGTTGAACCTTTAAATTTTACCCAATATCTAAAGTTCGCCCGTGACGTATCTGATGCGCCAGTTTGACGCGATGACGTTTACCGGAAATTGCCTGCCCATCCTCCATTACGAAGAGAGAAGTGTCAACCCGAATGAGATAGCTGTTAATGCTAATTCAATATTTGGAAGTATGGACACTACATACTGGATACCTTCATTCACGTCCAACGTTGGCATTGCTAAACTACAGGCAACTAAAATTACAATTTTACAATTGTAAGACAGCTGCAATCCCAGTGCAGTGGAGAAAATCGACATCATCGTTTATAACTTCACCTTCTGTTTACTGATTGACTTAGTTGAAATTCTACCAGCGAAATCCGGCTCAATGGGAAAAATCCTAGATGGAGCACGGTAGAGAGATGAGAATCAAGCAGAATTGCTTAGGAAGGCAAAGGCCTGGCTAAGCTGTCTCTGGTACTTCACAAATGAAGGCAATAAAATCCCTAATTTCTAAGAGGATCAAGAAACCAACATTGGTTGCTTGGCCTGGAACTTACCGGGGTTGATATAGGGCATTGCATTTAAAATAGGAAACCAAAAATTCCTAAAGCCTAAAACAACAGGCTTCAATCAAAGGCAACCAGACTCGTTCAGTTTTTTCTGAAGATGGTTCAAGACCTCTTGAACCATCTTCAAGAGGTCTTGAACCTTTAGCCATTAGCTGTGTTAGAATCACTGACAAAATATGTTTAAGACAACCCAAATTATGCTTTTGTCTTCATTTCACAAAAAATAAACTCCTGATATCATTACTTTTGTGAGTCTCGCATAACTTTTTGCCTTTGCTCATAAATAATTAATGATAGTAATGATGCTAACATTAGAAATACTCCCTAAATCAAGACATTCAGGTGTGATTTTGTCGCCAGCAGTGGCAGCTTTTCAGACTGTTTCGCATTTTAATTTTACACCCCCATGAAGCTGCAGATTTTATTATTATTAATTCGTTTATTAAATCATTCGGTTCAGAAGGGCCCCTGTTTTGTCTTTCTGAAACACTGTTTTATTGTCTTGGGCGATGACCTCATGGTGTATTCATGCACACCTTGTAAACTACACTATCCTGTTGATCCTCAGGAGGTTTATGAAATACCTTTTAAAATATTTGAAGTGTAAACCAATATTTTATTTAACATTTCACAAAAAGTCGATTTATTGTTGTTGTTTATTTGAACTACAGTCTGTTCTGAAGTAATGATTCTGTTTAAATGAGGTAATGGTAGAAATGTTCTCATCTTAGAATTTTTGAATTTTATAGCCAATTTTTAAATAATTTGTAGGACAGACTTGAAGTTTTGGTCAGGTTTGATCAGTTAATACCGAGACAAAACAGTAAACCACCTGAAAACATTCCAGTGTGTCATTTATGCAGTGATAAGATATCTCTCCTTAAATAACTTTGACATGTTATCCAGTGAATGAACTGACTTGAAGCAACAGTTTGTGAAGAAACGCATCTCAAATGAAACCTCTCACTTTTAGTCAACGTACTCCATCCCTGTTGCTTTTTAGAAAGGAAAAAAACTCTTTTAGCCTCTGTCAGTAAAGTGAAAAAGGGTAATTTTTGCATCTGTAGTAAGATGACAATGCTACAATCTCATGAAATGTTTTGAAACCTGTCCTTTTGACAAATGGGTGCCTTACAAAGCATTCACAGCAGGAGTGCCAGTAATTGTGCTGCCAGTCATATTGGCCTTTTCTGCAACTGCCACTCCAGGTAGGTTTAGTTTAAAACAATGAATCTATGTGGAAAAGTACCTCATGTCCACTGTTAAGTATAGTTTAGAATCTGTAATGCTTCTTCTTTGCCAAAGATGAATCATCATTCAGTTTTTCAACAGAATGACAATATAGAGAAAGGACTAAACAATCTGGAAAAACTCAGAGGAGTAAAGAGAAAACATGAATGAACTGGACACACAACTCCGGACAATGTAAAAAAAAACACAAATCTATAATGTGTTAGGTCTATCAATACAAGCTAAAGGTACTTTTCAGTTTGACAGTATAATAAAGTAACAAACGCCATTTTGTGTGGCAGTTTTTGGCACATTCTTGCAAGAGCTGTAGGTAATTTCTTCTCCATGCCCAAACACATATTTTAATTTGTCCTAAATAATCTAACCACTGCTGTTTGAGTTTGTTATAATTATAAGAGCCATTCAGTCAGCAAATCCACCTTGAAATTTTAAGAAACAATGTGTTGAAAACCATAAAAGTTGTTCTTAAAACCAGAAGTAGGGAAGTGGGACTTCATATAATGGAAGATGGCTATTCCAGAGAAACATCAATCTTTTCATGTTGAATGAGAACATTTTCACAAGTGTAAATCCTTTCTATTGGAAAAAAAATGCACACCAACCCACACACTAATACAACAATCTGTCAGATATGTCAGTGTGAGAGACATTCAGTGACATTCTAGCAGAAAAGCTGTTTGGTTTACTTTAGAAAGCACTGTACTGCAGGCAGGACTTTTCCAAAGCTTTGCTACTTTGCGCATCGCCTCCCTTAAAGGGCAGCCAGCTCATCTTTTTTGATGACTGACAGTGGGATTTGCGGCGATAATGTCTTCAGGTGCCAGAGGATTGGGATTAAACATACTTCAATTTTAAACACAGTAAAGTTGCCATGACAATGACCTTCAGTTTTTAGCTCAGATGGTGGACATGTGGCGAGCCGACGACTGGCTTGATATTGCCATGAGATGGTTCCAATCCAGCGGGGGCTTTTGCCATGACTGCATTTTCAAATCCTATGTTGAATCTGAAACTCTGTCCTCACAAATGTGCGTGTGTGTATGTGTGCTGGTGAGGAGAGAAGATGGTGTTTCTGCAACGGCCATGCAGTGAAGAAACTGGGCAGTCTCACTTCAAAGTGAATCATGAGAAGAACTAAGGGAAATTTAAAGACACCTGCACATAATCTTGTGACCCACTGACCCGCCGTCCGAACTTAAATATAATAGCAACTGCATCTTTTTTCAAGAGTCTTTCCAAATGAACTTGATGAGGTCTGACGAGGGGCCTGTTTGCGGACGTGAAGACCCTGGAGCCTGGACCGAACGGGCTTCATAAACTCACGGTTTGAGGTCAGTGTCTATCCCTCTGCAGGGCAATGCCTTCACACTCTCACACCTGCCTGTCAAAGGAGAGAGCAGCAGGACATCACGAGAGGAAGCACAGCAAAAGGGAAAGCAAAGAGTTGTGGCAATACAGAAGAAGCAGAGAGAAAGCAGTTGCAGTTTTTTAAATAACGTCCAAAGCCCAGCAGACAGCAATAAAACTGTACAATAATTATCACTATTGACTAAAGCTAATCTCTGCTGAGCCCACGAGGCGTGGTCGGTCGATATGAATTGCAAGAGTTTTGTAAATTTGATGGTATGTGGCGACTGGATGTTCAACTGTGACTAGGCTGCCCCACAGTGGAGGCTGAGAGAATTACAAAAGCAGACATGTAGGAAGTGATACGGCATAAAGAATTCCAACAAAGTCTGGAAAAGTGCAAAATTTAACTCAAGTATTTCACAGATTTTAATAGATATGGCTCAAGTAATTCCTCTATGGAAAAATATTTTTATTGTCAGACTTAATTATCTGTCCCATTCCATAAAGGTGATCCATCCATCCATCCATCCATCTGTCCATCCGTCCATCCATCCATCCGTCCATCCATCCAAACCTAAGAACACTGTACCAACAGTGTCAAGCATGTTGTTGGCTACAGGATAATAATGCAACTTCGTGTTGCATAATTTGTTGTGCAAGTTGTGTTGTGTAATGGCACAAATGATTGGATTAATGAAGATGGAAGATTGCTTCCAAAAAATAAATAAACAATGTAGCAGTTTATTAAAAGTTTTTTTTTTTTTTTTTAAGTTTTTTCTTTCCATCAAAGAAACGTTGAACCTAAGGTACCACTGATAAACTCCTTCAGAATCAGAATTTCATTATTTCAGATTAACACGCAAAATCAAGTTATACAGAAAGGGTGGGTATTTGTTGTAGTGTTACTGTGGAAACTGTTGAACTGTGACAGTAATAAATTCCAATTAAAGATAATTGAAAACCTCCACAAGTCTCCAAAATGTTCAATATAGTTACTATTTTTTTTTCCAAGTTAGAGAATATGTAGTAATTTCACTTCAGTTTTAATTTTATGACAGAAAATACCACAAGTCATTGTGATAAAATTTTTAATCCATATCACCTCTCAGTTATAAACAGTTGAAATTCAAACTCACATCAAAACTGGTATTGGGGCAAATTAAGCTGGTTTTGCAATAGGATCTGTGAAGAAAGCTGACTTAGACTTTTCTTAAAGTTTCAAAAAAGCACCCATATCACAAAAACCAAGACTAAACAAGCTCTAAAATATTCAACCAAAATTTTGCCAGAATCTTGTTCATGGCTACAAATTTGTAGCCACATCACTTCTCAGTTACTGGTTGCCATGGTGATTCCCTCCTTTTCTCACAGAAAATTTTAAATCATATCAAAATATTATTTTGATAATATTTTATTTTCTCCAATTTTCTCAGGGACTTTCAACCAAACATTAAGTGTATTTATGTATTGCAGCAATGTTTCTGGTATAAAACAAATCCACAATAGGTTTAAAATTCACATTCTAAATTTCTGTTTTAAAAAAATTATTGAAATTGTTTGTCGTGTTTTGACCACTATGAAAATGAATAAACTTAATCATTAAATGTCTAAAGTTAAATAGACATAAGGATCTGATGGTAAACCTTTAATACTCTGCAGAGAGGACATGGGGATCTGTATATCTTCACACAATAATTCACTAGTGTTTTTAAAAAATCTACAGTAATAAATGCACATATTGACAAGAAAGAACACTCTATTCATATTACATTCACATTTTTATTATTTCAGATTAACAGCTCAAAAGATACATAAAGACACACAAAAAGTGACATAATTTAATGTAATGCACATCAAAACATGAATTCCTTCAGTCAGAAATGCTGCCACCTCTTTGTCTGTGAGGTGGGTCCAGATTCTGTTCATACTGTCAGTAAATCCCCAAGTAACTTCAAAATACAGCAAATTTATCTCAGAGTAACACATCTGGCCACAGGCGTGTAAAAGGATTATGCTAGTGAACAGTGTGTGAGAGGCTTTTTCTCACTTCAAGCAAGCATGAATGTGAGCTTTGTTATTTTGTTTTATTTGATTGGACTATGTAAAAACCTTAAAACGGGGTCCTTTCTGAGTTGGATGAAGACATCTCTAGAATGTGTCCCTGGTTTATGAAGGACCATTTACAGTAATAAAAATATAGCTTTGTAACAACTGATATTGACAGGAGCTAAAATCTTTGAAGCTGATCTATTGTAATTTTCATGGGAAATTTGTGAAGTTGTGTTGGGAGTTAGCCCCACATCTGGCTGTATAGTTCAGGGTTAAGTCAATGCCTTGAAATCATAAAAACAGTAAATAGATTTGTTTTATGTACAACATTAAAATAACTAAAAATCAATATTTTGAAGCAGCAGCAAATAGTTGTTGCTTTTCACTTTAACTAAAAGCAATTTGATCCATTTTCTTTCAAATGTTGAAAGAAAATGTGCAAATACCATAACAAGTGGTAGTTTTACTCAAGATTAGCAAACTGGTCCAAGCCTATCTGCCATCAAAGATGCAGCTAGTTGACTGATTTATTTATATGGTTCATAAGCCTCACTTCACTGCTCAGTATGCAGCATTTCTTAATGTCTTGCACTCCAATAAGAATATTAACCAAAGTTAAGTGGAGTAGTGGTCAGTAGGATGACGTCAAGTGTGAAAACCGGCAGTCTTTTTGGCATTTTGTTGGCATTTGAATGCTGAATGGATTCTAGTTGGCATGATCAGGTTGTCTGTGTGTCCTGTGAAAAAAAGTCAGTGCAAAAGTAGCAGAAGAGACAGCAGCCAAAAGCTGAATCCTGGCAGCGGAGAGGCGAAGCTTTTAATGTTGCAGTCGTCACTGTAGCAGCAGTGAACTCTGACCCCTGGCACTCTGTATCCCTGGCTGCTGGCCTGACTGCAGAAAGACTTGTAGGAACACGACTTCATCACACCGCCTTATGAGACACAGAAATATGTGAGAGATTCATCCATTTAACAGCTGTCTCACAGAAGCCAATAAGTACACCAGAAGTGAAAATAGCTGTTGCAAAAAAAGTATTGCGTTCCTACTGACAACCAAATCAAAAAGAAATACTGCAGGCATCTGGGATAATGGATATTTTAAAATGACTGCAGGTTTGATAAGAAACTCTTGCGACCAGGCAACAGGATTTGACATTTCACACGCATTTAATTGTCCCCCTTAAATATCTTGAGCTTAGACTCTTACAGGTAACTAAACTATTGAGGTAACCTACATTTATTTTATGATTAGTTCTAACTTTGAATAAAACTAATCAATTACTTCAAAGTCTTTATTCTAAATAAAAAAGAATTATAAACTAAAATGTTTATAATTGTTAAATGTTTTATGCTGAAGCACCACATGGTATCCTAATTAAGGGTATTTGTCAAGTAGGGGCAAAAAAGCTTCATTCTCTGCAAAACCTCAGACCCCCTGCAGGTTGGGACGTTTCTCAAGACAACAGCCGGTTGGATTTCAGCAAACACTGTCACACACAGTCATGTGCATGCAGGCAGAACGAACACAAAAACCTAGTGTAAATGCTGTCTGAATAACAGGTGGTAGAAACTAAATGAGCAAAAGGAGATGTAGCCACCTTCAAGAAACAGCAGACTTACTATCATGGCCCACCACCACCGCGCAGGCGTCAGAGTAGGTGGGACAGGATTTGGAGCCTTGTCGGTTGCAGACATCGTTATCAGAGCCCATGCAGGTGTAGCACTTCAAAGCCTCACCTCAATGAGACAGAGACAAGATCAGAACAAGATGCTCTGCATGTCTGAAGTTAGGTTCTGTTGAAAAGGTTATTGGCCACTAATATTTTACTTGAAGTAGAAAACGCTCTTGGTGTCGGCAAAATCTAGATGGGCTCAGAAGCTCAAGCTAATATCAAGTCAAAACGGTACCAAAACCAAATAATTTTAAAATATTGTCGATCCATTTATGTGAAGGCTACTTGTTGGAAAGGTTTTGTATTGGGTGGTTTCATACACAGAAGCCAATATTTGTTTTCACAGGAAATGGAAGTAGGGGTGAATGTAACATGTTCCAGTCTGAAAAACATCTGGAGAAGAGAGACATGTGAAGTATTTTGTGTCACAGTAACTGATATAAAAGTAAAGTAGCTTAAAAGCTGAAATATTTTAACACTATTTTATTGGTTTTATGTTATTTTTTCTTTATATTGCCTTAATTTCTTTCAGAACAAAAGCAGTCCTAGAATGTAAAGTCAAATTAGCAGGCGCTACCAATCACCTTCCAACCCCAACGAAGCCCAGCCCGTTACATAGCAACTTGCTATATAATGGCCACATACAGCAGCTTTGTGCTGTTTTTACTGCTGTATGTGCTTACAGTGGCTGCTGGAAAAGACAAATGATTTGTTGTTGACTTACCATTTAGTAAGTCAACAACATCCGTGTTGCTGCATCCTTATTGGTTGTGTCAGAGGCTCTACTTATGCTTTTCAAATACGCTTGGTTATGTAATTGCACATTTGTTTGTTTCAGTAAATGTGGAATTGGGGGGGTGTGGCCAGCAGCAGCTTATTTGGATTTAAAGTGACAACAGGCCCTAAAATAGCTCATTACAAAGGAGCTCAAATAGGCAGAACTGAGCAGACTAAAATCTCATTTTCTAAGAATGATTTTGTGCAAAAATGTAATGAGCATGTTTTGTCCTAACCCATTCAAGGACGCATATTAAGTCACTTTTAAACTACTGTTGCTATTTTATTAAACAGCTGAGCTGATGTAATTTTTGTCCTGAATTTTGTCCTCAACAATCTACAAAAATGAAATTGGTACTGATGATTTTAAAGAGAACATTTGCAGGCACCCAACCCATTGCTCTTTTTCCAACAGTTAATGCGGTATCCAGGGCATGGCCTAGAAACCTTAAAGCTGCAGAAGAAGAGAGTTAGCTCCAGTGATGCAGGTGTAAAACATGACCAAATCAGGTTCCCAGACAGACCCCAACTCTTGATATCTCTATTCACACAGGATGTACTTGATAAGCATGCACATGAAAGCCGTGTAAATTTCCAATGTGTGATAGCCTTCCGCTGATGCAGTGAAACTAAAGTGAGGACACAGCGTTAATTAATCCCTTCCCTCGTCTCGCACAAATCTTCCCAAATCTACCGGAAAGTTACAGCAGTTCTGTCCACATGTTTAAAAATACTTATTTTTCTAAACTTCTAATGCCTCGGGAACTGGTTTCTGCACATAAAGCACTTAAATGCCTTTCTGTGCCCTGATTTCTTGTCCTAAGGAAGGAGCGGCTATTTGAAAATGAATTGACCTATGAAATGCAATAGATTTAAACGGTTCCTTTTAAAACCCTCCATCCCCTTCTCCTTTATTCCAGACATGCAGTCTCAAATGCTGCTTCCTAAGAGGATCAGAGCCAAAAGGCACTAAAAGCTTCAAACATTCTTCACAGCAGCACATCTCTTGTATTTCGCCATCAAAGTTGCTTCCTTTCACCTCAGATGCGTCTCTCTGACACAGACGCAGGTTTGTCCCTGTACAGATGTAGTTCAGAGACAGTAAACATACAAATCAAACCAGGTTGACTCTGTCACTATAAAGGTAGGCTCTGTTAAAGAAGAAAACCATAACTTGAATAGTATAACCAAAACACTAATAGGAAACAAATATTTCATCATTAAAATTGTCCTTGTTGCTGTTTTCTTTGCTGCTTATCGGTGCTCATCTGTGTTTTGGCTTGGCATTAAATATCCCCCACTGAGTGTTGCTGACCCCAATCTATCCCCACTGCACAGCCGCTTTCCACACATGCTAAACGTATTAGTCTCCAGGCCTGTTAAGAGATTAGCTGCTTTTGACTGCACGTTGGTTACAAGAGATGAGGATAAACTGCAGCGAAGCAAACAATTATTAGAATCCCAATAGAAATCAACTTCCAATAACAGTAATGACAGAAAATACCATTTTATGTTTTAATGTTGAATATATTTTTTGAGCAGCTAAAAGATGCCTTTTTCTTGAATATATATATATATATATATATATATATATATATATATATATATTTTTTTTTTTTTTTTTTTTTGCGTTGTTTTGTTCAGCCTTTACTTTTTAAATGTCAAAATGTAATGGGAGTCATCCACCTAAAAGCAAAAACTACTGTACAGAGAAACAGGTAGCTAAAGAAGTACCTGAATGGAAAAAGTCAAATAACAGATGGAGAAATGTTTTTAAGTTCCTTATTTTAAAAAAAAAAAAAAAAAAACTAATAAATTTTAAAAAATGGGTGGAACATTAAGAATAAAATAGTTCTTACCGTAAGTTGGCAGCAGGAACATAGAAAGCAGCAATAATAGACAGTAGTGGACGATCGTCATGGCGCTGCCGCTTGTCGCTCCTCCTGATACCACAATAAAAAGCAGGTTGTTTGCTCTCTAAGCCCTCTGAGCTTTATCTTGGTATTTAAACGAACTAATATCTGCTCCTGCCTCAGCAGCAGATGAGCAGCTCGCATTGAGCGGTGCTAAATTTTACTTAGCACCAAAATGATACTAACAATTAATGCATAGTTTGGATAATATTATTATATTGTTACATAGTAGTAATAATACCATACCATTGTTACTTATATAACCCTTTAAAAACAAGGTTGTGCTGCACAAGTAAAAGAACAAGGCAATAATTGTTGCATTTAAAAACATCTAGATTACATTTTACAAATATCAAACTGTTGAATTTTGTACTCACAATTATCATACTGTGAGCATCTCTACTGGTCCATGCCTATTAAAACTGTAAGTCCACATACAGATTCATTCTGAATGATTTTTCTGCTAAACTATCACAGGTCATAATATTGGTACCATTTGAAGTTCACAATTAGCCCTGGAAGTCCCAATGCTGTAATTTCCAGTGGCGATTCCAGAACTAATTTATCAGGGTGTGCTTTTTTATGTGCATTTTTATGGCACTTAAAGAAAAATTGAGCAAAAACTAAGAAAGTAGAGCAATATTTAATTGTTTAATATATCAAGATTCTGCAAGTTGCAGATTCTGATCAAGCAGATCAAAACTCTGATCCTATCTCAAAGCGGCTGAATATGTAACATATTAATGAAGCAAAACTATGAAGATAAAAAATAAAATTGTTCCATGTAACCAATTAGTCTCTCTATGACGCACATATCATATTAAGAAATTGATTTAGTTTATACTCTTCAGTAAAGGGGTCATAACAGCAACCAAGTTTATATATATTTTTTACACTAACAATGTTGGCAGTGCCTTTGAAAACAAACAGGCCCACAGCCTCACCTTATGCCCATACTTATCAGTAGCTTCTACACATTTGTCTTTTATTTCATGTCAAAATTACCAAAAGTATTACAGAAAAACTCCTTGGTTTAGCACCTTGGTTGTTACAGAAATTATTTTCCTGTCTTAGCAACCTGCTGTGGTGGCGAAATAAAAATGGCTCCTCATCAAACATAGTGACCAGTGGGTAAAAGCAAATTGAGCCAGAGTTTTAAACTAGAGTGAAGCAGAAAGTCACAAAATACTACTTAAAAATACGTAGATACTCCGATCAATTTTAAAAAGTAAAAAAATAATAAATTGTTTGATTTATTTTAAAGGGTTTGTGATGGGAACCAACAGCTGAGCAAATCTTCTTAATGTCATATTTTTCCCACCACAGAATATATGTCCTCAAATTAAAGCATGGATTTTTGTTACATTTTTAATGTATGCTGCTCAAAAAAGATGATTATTTTTATTTAGTTATTTTTATACATCTTAATCAGAGGTCCAAACAGTCATCCACTGATGCATCAATGTGTGTTTGTCTTCCTCAAGAACATATAAGGTGAAATCAAATAAAATCTTATACATTTTTGTAAAAGCCCAGCATAACATAGAGCAATCAAGTGATGAGCTAAAGATGAAGACCAGAGTGAACCTTCAGCTGTATTGCCATTTTTTATTGCACTTTGTAAGCTGATGCTGTATAGTATCTGTGAAAAGGAATTATTCTCAGTGAAAAATGACGGATGTTGTCCTCCAAAAATTAAATCGCTCCTGCTCACAACTGAATACAGTGATGATTAGTTTGCTTTATATCAAAATAAATTCCCAAATAAAATAATAGTCCCACAATTTCATCAAAAAAAGCTATGAGAAGTATATCAAATATTGAAATGTTTACATGAGGGCAGCAGGGTGTGGATGATATAGTAACTACATTAAAATGCAAACAACTCTTGTTTTATACTTGGATTTTCCACAATACAGTATGTACAAACAATAACATTACAAGGTTTTCTTTCTGCCTTACATGCAACACTATCTTGACGCTTGGTGTCTAAGGGTTTCAAGACTGTACAAATAAATCTAAACATTTGCGGCTAAATTTTTTCAAAATCTACCTTAACCTTGCATCAACAGGAGAAACTAACAGGAGCGGGTAAACAGTCTTCTCCCTCAGTGGCTGTCATGGCAACATCATAAACACATAACTCAACCCACAAGTAATCCTCTGACTTTTTCGTCACCGTACGCACACAGTCACACACGCAACACTCATCACTGATATGATAGATTTTCTAAAACTTTAAACCAGACCCCTGATACAGTACAGTACACTGACACATCAAAAAATGTACAGAGTAATAAGAGGAGGTCATTTTGGTGGAGACTCAGTAGGAAGCAAAACCCCAAGACCTCTTTGGCCTTAAAACGTCCATCGTTTCTTGCAACAGTGATCCACTTTGTGTTCATAAAGTATTAGCTTGTGACGTGGCTGCTAACTCTTCCCCATTTTGGCGATCAGCTCGTCACAGATCTTTGTCAGCTCCTCAATCTCCTTGTTCTGTAAAAAATTGTAAAAGCATTAAGTTACCTGAACTGTGTATATACAGAATTTTTCTCTTCATATGGGTTGAACTTTTCTGAGAAATTGGAAGGAGTATGGCACAAATGTAGAACTATTATGTTACGGCTGCCAGTGAATGGTACAAAATCATCAAAACATTTCACCCTGAACACACCATCTTCACTATAAATTTTTTTTCAGCAGGAACGGGAAAGCTTTTGAGAGTAAAACTGCTGACAATCTATGAAAGACATGAGGTAGAGGTAGACATGAGGTCTGAGGTAGAAATTCACCTTTCAACAGAAAAATGACCCAAACCATTTTTCTGGTTAGGGTCATTATAATGTAATGATTTGGATACATTGATGTGCTATAATGGCCTAGTTAAAGTTTAAACCGAAATCCAATTGGGAAACTAATATCCAAAGATCCACTCCACTATTGTGACTGAGTCTGAGAATGGCCAAATGTTTCTGTAATCTGTAAATGCAGCAAAAGATGTTCTTCAAAGTATTGAGTAGCAACAGTGCATCACACATTTTGGATGGTATTACTATGCAAAATGCTCAAATCATGTCTTTATGTAATCCTCAATATAAACATAAACCCCTCATAAAGTACATTGGAGGAGGTTGTAAAAAGTTCAGGTGATATAAATGCTCTTTTACAAGGTACTGTATTTTTTTAAGGTTAGTGTGTTTCTCATCGCTGACCTTTTGCTCCAAAGTGCGCTCCAGAGAGTCCACCTTCATCTGCTCTTTCCTCAGGCTGGCTTGGTGGGCAGCCTGCTCTTGCTTGGCCTTGGATCGCACCTGTGCGATCTCTGCATTGGCTCTGGAGATGAACGGTGAAAATAAAACAATAAAGTTACCCTTCAGTACTTGGACAGGGATAAATACCATTCCGAAGAAATAAGGAAAGATTGTAATTAACCTATTATAAAAAGTGAATTTGGGAGCTTGTATTGGTTGGACACTTAGAGCTTTTTATGGTTTAGTCTTTTGTGGGGTGAAAATCTCATTATAATTTGAATTTGTTTATACTCACTTGTCTAGTTTCTCCTCAGCGTGGATCTTCAGAGCTTGATACCGCTGCTCCTCCTTGCGGACTCTGGACAGATACTCCTGGGCGCATTTTTTCAGTACTTCTTCATTCTAAAGTAAGAGAGATTTATTAAATGTCTTACCCTTAAACTACAGTATCCTTCACACTTACCTCTCCATATCTAAAAAGCCTTAAAATGAAATAATTTTTCATTGTAGCGGGATAACTTTACCCTGAAATTGCTTTCTAAATTCAATATTTAATTTAGTGGAGGAAGAATTTTTTTACATCATCACTCACACAAATCTGTTAAAATAAATGCAACTGAGGCATACTTTCTGTGTCTAGTAATGGAAGAAAAATCTCACAGTGACATCTTTGGGTCAGCAAGTCTCTATAACAAACACGGAGTTTGCCAAAATACTACTCAGAATTTGATTGAAACCGACTGCTTTGGCCAGATCAGCCGTCTTAAATGTGTGTCATAAAATACCCCCTTATTATTACCTACCAAACAGCCCACAACGGCTGTCGTCTTCTAGGCACGGTGATGCTTTTTAAATTTTGTTCAGAGGTGCTGATGCTTCTAATAAAACTGTCCAAGGATGGAGTCCAATAATCCGTTATGTCTCAGTGCACCTGAGCATCGCATGGATGATTTGACCAGACGACCCGAGGCGCTTCTGATGTGTGTCCCCCTTTCCTGCACCACTCAGCCCAGGTGGGTTTTGTGTAAAAACACTGTTTGGATGTGCACAAAGTGAACTTGTGCCTCCTCTTAAGTAAAGGTTGAGGATTTGTGAAGCTGCAGGTCTGCTTCTCTTTGGGAGTTCAGGGAAACCTTTTAGTGTACGGTCACATGAGCACATTTTCAATTTATTTCAGGACATTTTCAATAAAAATCTGGTGACCTCTAATAGGAAATGGGTCATCACTGTGTCTTTCAGTCAGATATTGTTCCAAAACAAGTGACTGAAACATCACAGAAGTGGTTCACTAGAGAGAAAAATCCTCATTCTTCATCCTTAGACCTAAATCTTAAAGAAAACCTCTGAATGGATCAGAACAGAAGACAGGAAACCTCACACTATGTGTGCTACAACTATGGGACATATTTTAGGAGACTCTAACATGAACCTGTCCCTCCAGGATGTTGTGATTGCAACTGTTAATACAAATTTACTCCATTTACACAGATGTTGTACGGACTTGCGATTTTCACTTCTTTTCTGACCGTTCACTGCAACTAGGCTCAATTTTGATCAATCCCTTGGCCTCCTTCTAATTTAACTTCCTGTTTCATGACATCTCATGAAAGCTGAACCTGCAAAATGAGTGCATCTGTGACGCTACATAGTGACCATGTGTTGGTCACATGGTCACTTTTGTCCTTTGATTTTATTTGTATTGATGCTACTATTTCAAGAATTGAAAATACTTATTTGCACCTGAAATATGAACTGTTAAAATCCTATCTTTTGTTGGGAGGGTAATGTGTAACAATTTAAACTTTTTGTAAGACCATGTTGCCCTTTTTTTAAAGCATGTTGGTCTTTTTTTAAAGCAAAGTTTAAAAAAGGGCAACTTTTTGAAAATAATAAAGGAAAATATATAATTTTAGGCTGCAACAACCAAAAAAAATTGCAACATCCTGGAAGGACTGATGGGTATCAGTAAGTGAGATGATTGCTTAACACTGTCAGTTTTCTCTACTGAATGCACTCAAAGGCTGGATTTTTGTCAAATTTTCATCCTGAGACTATCCTACTGCAGTAACATAGAAAATTCTTTATCAGGGGTGCTAATAACTGCAAATGGTAATGTTTAAAGTGGCTTAAAGAGCATTTTGACTTAGAAGTTTTCAGTAATTTGTGTGGCACCTTGCGGAAGCCCTCTAACACATCTTTCATCTTCTCATAACGACGGAAGAGGTCAGCCAGGGACTTCTCCACAGAGTTGAGGTCAGCCAAGGCCTGGTCCTTCTCTATGATCAGCTGCTGGATGGTGTGGTGGGACAGAGACTTCTCCTTTTGATCATCCTCTAATGAACACACACACAGATTTCCTAAATCATTAGTCTATCCACTAGAGATCTTAGAGACGTGGAAGGTACAAACATCTTCCCACAACATACATAAAAATATACACCATTTTTACAATGGAACAAAGTGGAATCGTGGGTTAGAGTGATTTTTCTACTTCAGAAAATCATTATTTTTTATTGCATGCAAACAAAATGTCACAATGAGGAAATTACAAAGGAGAGCTATGTTTTATAAAGCTTGGTAGCTTGGTTTGTTTAGAGTGACACTCGCTTGTCTTTTAAGTAACTTACAGTAGATGATCTACTTGTGTAAGTAGGTAAAAACTGCTTGAGTGGCTTTCGCACAGTCAAGTGTCAATGCATCTTTAAGATCTTTTCATTGTTTTTATGTCACTCAGATTGATATATTATTATTTTCAAAACAAACAACTTGACAGATTCTTTCCTTCATTTCTATAAAAAAAAAAAGTTAAGTCTTAGCCTTTATGTGAAATGCAACAGGATGGACAAACAAAAGCCACTAGATGAGATGAAGAAAAGGAGCACACCTGCGGCCCCCTGTGACGGACGGATGAAGAGACGTGAGCTGACACAAACAAGCAAAGTACGGCTCTGTGTTACTCACCTGGCATGCCTGTCAAGGTTATCAAATAGTAAGGGGCAATGAAGGGAGCAGAACAGAAAAGAAGGGAGTGTGTTAAGTCAAACCGGGAGGGTCAAGACATGTGAGAGAGCCGAGCGTTAGACATGAACAGAAACAGATTCTGGCCTTTTAGTGGACGTGATCTGGGAAGAGCAAGACATTAACTTAAGACTGCAGCACAAGCCAAATATTCAAGAACGTCTGAAGGTGGCAAAAAAGGATGTAGGTGAGAGCAGGGAAAATGTAAAGTGAGCAAAGTAGTGACAAGGGTGCCATCAATGGATACTTGTGATGGTTTCCACCACCACCAGTGTCAGAATCGCTGCCGCAGCTCAAAATTAACAAAGTTAAACTAGAGATGAACCAATAAGTCAGATTATGACTGGCTGATAGGAAGTTACATAAATCAAGAAGCAAACCTGGATGTGTAAGCTGTTGCTAAGGAAAGAAGGCTAATGCTATGAATAAATTATGGTCTTCTACAGGATATTTTGAATGTTTTATATGTTTATTAAATAGTTCTTCAAGAGAAATTGCAAATTATTAAAACTGGTATTAGCAGGTGAACTTTTTCTAAAAATTGGAAAACTGATACATTTCTTAAGTAAACCATTTGAAATCAGAGGCAGCGGGGTAAAAAATATAAACTTCAGTAAGATACCAAAGAGCAAATTAAAGTGTCAGAATTTGATGAAAAACATTTTCTGACGCATCTTAAATTGTGCAATTACACTCAATGATTACATAAAGGAAGTGAAAAACTCACCTATCATCTGTGCAATAGTCTTCTCATACTCTGCAACAATCCTCCTGCAGATAAAAAAATTATTGCAAATTTATAGTCGGCACAATATCAGAAATATGAGAAAATTATATAAACATTTCCCTCACTTTCTAGCTCTGAGTGCAGTTGCACATTTAATGTTGGTGAAAACATCATTTTAACTTTGTGTTTATTGAATTAAGAGTAAATAATAATAATTTGATTTGATTTATTTATTTCAAACTGTTTAAAAAAAAAAACAAGCAATCAGCAGGACAGAGAAAACATGTGGATACATAACCAAGAATAAAATAATTTGTTTGCCACTACTTTTCTGTTTGAAAAAGAGTAGGAAGAAATGAACACTTATCTAATCCCGCCCCTTATCTCAATTTAATGTAGCACATTACTTACTTACTCAGTAATTATCAAAACATTAAAACTATGTAATAAATTAAAACATAACACAGCAATTTGTAGAAAATACAGACATGTTCAAATGTCCGAAAAGACATCAACATGAAGCTTGAGCATCCCGAATCAAACAAATTGGAGTACAATATTAGAAAGCCTTGGTCCAGTCCAGTCAAAGCATTTTAAAATTATCATCACTGCAGTCTCAATAAAACTAATCAATGTAAAAGGACAAAACAGCCAATTTTCAAGTGTACAAATGTATAGTAGCCAAAAAAATCTGAAAATAACTTCTAATAAGAAAATAAAAATCTTATTAAATCTTATTAAATCTTATAAAATGGATGCATTAAAATGCATCCATTTTAATGTGTTTGTTTTTCTTTCACACTCTTTTGCTCTTTATTTTTGGTTATTTTGTAGGTCAATAACTCTGTTTGCTAGTCTGTAATGTTTGTTTTGTATGAACTAATTTGTGAACAAAACAGGAAAAAAAACTTTATAGTAGGCTATGAACATCATAGACTTCTCTGTCTGTTGAAGATCTGTACCTGTTCATGTCCTTTTCACTAAAAAAGCATCTAAATACTTACTAAAAGTAACATAAGTAGGTTATCCTGGGTTGTGTCATAAATTTCTCCATGTTTGCATTGTTTCTTTAGAAATAACTGGACCATTTTGACTGTTCCAGTAAAACAGGTTGTACAGGGTAAGAGGATTGATTAGCCTTGCCTCCCTCTTAGTCTCTTAGCTCCTCCTTATCCAGAGCACAATCAGTTAAAGGAGGTAAGCTCTGTCTTATCCTTGCTAAATGACCCACCTGCACTCACACTCACCACCTGCTAACCGACAAGAAGCTTCAATGCTGCCTATATCCAGTTTCCTGTCTGAACTTAAAGCTATTTTCTGACTCTTGATCATGGGTGAGTATAGAGCTGCAGTTAGCAGGTTTGGCATAATAATATATATAGTAATTAATTATTTAGTCATCTTTTCTGTCTAAAACATCTTAAAGCACATCAGTCTGATTTGTGCTCAGTGCAGACCGGCATACCCTTTAACTGGTTTTTCAGTCTGGACCGTAAGATGTCTTTTTTTCAGATAAACCAAGTAAGAAGTGCAAAAGAAGACAATACAATACAAAGACATTTGTTAGACATCTAAAAGTGATAGACTTGACAATAACATCAATGTTTCTTTTTACCTCATCTCCACCACTTCCTGTCGACTGTCCTCATACTTCCTCTGCCACTCAGAACTTCTTTCTCCTTTGACACAATCTATAAAACAGAGGCAAACACTTTTAAGTAAAGTTCAAGATGTTGAAATGAAATGACTTTTACTACTCAAAGAATAAAAAGAAATAGAAGCGAACCTCCTCTCGTGCGATGTCCAACGACTGGTCGAGATCTCTTGGCAGATGTGGACTCTCGCCTTCGATGTAGCTGCTGGTGGTGGTGGTCTTGGCGTAGAGTGAGCTCTTGGGTATGGAGCTCTCCACAGACGACAACATATCCCGGTGCTGCTTCCACGAAGCAAAGGACAGCAGGGAAAAGAACGGAAACATGGCGAGTTACAAACCGGAAACCAGATCAGATGTAGGGGCTCGCACACAAGCCCAATAGGTTTCCTGAACCACGACCTCAAGGCAGCATGGAACCACAGAAATCTGTTCCACGCAGCGAAACTCTGCTGGCGAATGCTGCAAAGCTGGTGATGTTTCTGAGGACTTTGTCGGCCACTACATGATTGGATGAAACAGCCTTCAACGCTACAGTAATTACTGTGTAATTGGCTGATGCTGGCCCCGGCTGAGTGATCGTGCTGCTGAGCACCTGCTGCTTGCAGAAGCTTGAATGTGAATTTGTCTGAGCAAGACAAAAAGGAAGGAGCATAGCAGCAGATAGTAAAATAGAGATGAACGGTAAGGGAGCTGGACTAGGCAGCAGGGGCATTCCTGTTAGTGTTTGATTCTAAAAGATTAACTGTTCAGACTTCACAGCTTTTATTAAAAACTTAAAAAGTTTCCAAGATATGCATGTGTCCGTAAAGCTAAGACAACATTTATATCTCGACTTCTTGAATACAAGACTTTTTCTGGTATCACTATTTCACCTCTAAAATTTGGCCTGGAATAAAAGGATTCAGTCATCATCGTAAGAGCTGGATTAAAGGAGGATTTAATAAAATGGTGGGGGCTCAAAGAGAACAACGAGAAGGAATTGAGCTAAGTGTTGTGTCTGGCTCACAAACTAATCTGATTACTCTTGTATAAAGCTAACGCTTAAATTAAGGTAAATAGTAGAAATGTGAGGACATGCATGGCTTCTAGGTATTTTGATTCAAAGCTCTATTTTGGTTGGGTTACTAAATTTTAATTTCTTCATATTAACTGAAAATATTGTACTCACAAACAAACTTTACTAGAGGCAAGTGATTCATTTTAATGTGGACTTAAAAATGGGCTCAATGCTGAGAATGCAGGTTATAACTTTTCTGAACGGAGCATAAAAATGGAAATAACCCAAATGTACATGAGAAACCGGCGAGACTATAGATATAAAAGTAAGAAAAATATTCACTTAGGACGATGGATTATCAGTACTCAGTCTGAAAGGAAAAGATCTGATCCAATGTGCTAACAACAACTCTCTTTGGTGCTGAAATTACTACTGAGGGAGAACCACAAAGTTGGATATTTTCAGTTACTAACTTTCCACGAGAGAGTAGAAAAAATGATCAATTGCTGATCTTTTAGAGATCTGGAGTGAATTCGGCATCAGTAGCTGGTCTGAGCTTTACAAAATCTCTGATCAGTGCATCTCCATATAAAATGCTGTCTAGATGCAGCACATCTATGATCTACTGAGGCTCAAGTCTGCAGTGCAGTCTGGATGTATTTGGACTAGATTTCAGTTATAGCTCTTTAGTTCAGAACCAAGAGGGCAAACAAGTTCATTTTGAACTTTAGAGAAAGCCAAACAGCTTAAATTTACAGTGTTATTTTCAAAATATTCAAATCACAGGAAATATGTCTTAAGAAGATAATTTAACTAAAAAAATATATATCAATGGTCATATCATTGAATCCAGCATGCTGTTGTGTAACTGGGCCAGTGAAACAATGAAAAACATGTTCTTGCCCAAATACTTGGACTGCACTCTAGCTGGGTAAGAACAGATCACAGGGTGTCTTGTTACTCTTACTTTAAGTAAAGGTGAACCGTTGATATTCCACCGCCGTGTGCTGGGTTTCTTGAGTCGAGACTGAAACGTGTGGAGCAACAACATGAGACTTGGAGGGACAAGATTGGGAACCAGAAGTCATACTCTGACTCTTTCAAAGATTTTTCCCCTTACTGACTTTCTAACTCAACTACGTCTTTCGTTCCAACTAAATATATTCCTGCCACATGTTTTTATGTTGAGAATAGCTTAAATAAGATACATTTGTCACTTTACAACTGCAAACATCAATGTATTTCATTGGGATTTTATGTGATGAGTGCATAATTGTAAACTGGTAGGAAAAATTATTCATGGCTTTCAAAGTTTTTGAAATGTGTATTCAGAGAAATACCTTTTATTTACAGCTTCACTGAAGGGAATAACTATCAGATAGCTGAAAGAAGATCCTGCAACATATAAGATATTGAACCAAAAAGTGTAGGACCTTGAAGAAAATAACACTGTCAGGATACTGGATCCCTTTGCTTCATTATTGATGCTGAGTTTTAAGCAGTGGTTAACAAATCTGCAGAATGTGCCAATTTCTATTATCAGATTCATCAACAAAATGATTGATACAATAACTGATTACTAAAATAATAATTGCTTACAGCTTTAATTTCAATAAGCAAAAACTTTGCAAACCATGAAGAATTTTTCAATCCACTTGATAGTTATGCCCATGTGTTGGTCACATAAAATCCCAATAGAATAAATTAAACTTTGTAGTTGTAAAACAACAAAATGTAATAAACTTCAAAAGTTTTGAAGATTTTTGCACTGCACTGTAATATTCTGTGTTGCGTTTGTGTTGTTAGTTTGGGGGAAAATAAAAAAAAAACTCAAATGTGACTGGAGATTTGAAACGGGATGATTAAATAAAACAGGAAGAGTTGCAGCCGTATAACTGTGCAGCTGTAGTTTTTAGGTCATCGTATTACATCCCCAGTCACATTCATGCTGATGTAAGCCTCTCATGAACAGGCAACAGGCAGAAAACAACGCAGGGGGCTAGGAAGGCACTGGACTGTGCATTAACCTGGAGGAGCTTGTTGCCAGACTGAATGGGAGCCGGATGCGTTAAGCATAGTTAGCGGTATCGTCTGGAGAGGGAGCACCGGGATTGTGGTTACTGCAGCACAGCCGCCATGCCGAAGGGGCCGATCGGCAAGCCGAGACACACCCATGCAAACACCACAGTCTACAATGACCCACTTCAGCTACACCTGCTTTTCCCTAATCAGTCATTCCAGATGCCTATTTTCTGCAGCAAACACGCTCACCCACACACACTGAATACAGCAGGTGCAGGCTGACTCAGCGCAGTACCTGGGGGGTTACAGTGGAGAGGGAGGGGCACTGAGAGATGCTTTGGGCTACTTGCAGAGCCTCTAGCCTCAGGGCTGCAAGCACCAGCTCCTCCTTGGCCGCACACAGGGGGGCCAAATATCAGAGGGGGAGGGATTGGCAGGGTAAGGGAGGAGGGTTGAAGAGAGCAAAGGGAAACATACAAAGACTTGAATTGAGAGCACACATTTGCTGCCGTCTGCATTTTACCAATCATTAATCTACTTCACGCAGCAAGCCAAAAACTGCAAGTACAGGGAGGAGGAAACATAAAAAGATGAAAGGGATGAAGTATGTTGACACAATGGGAACGATGTGGAAACAAAAACACACACAATCACATTTCCTCTCCAGAGCCAGGACCTTCGAGGTTCGTCGAGATGGGGCAACACACCTGTAGTTTTTGGGCGAATGCGGTTGGGTTGGTCTCAGCCAGGTCAGGCTCCAGGTACTGCAGGGGGTCCTCACACTCTGACAGCCTGTCTAACAACAGGGGCATGGCCTGGACTGGAGCAGGAGCCACCACGGGGCCCTGGCCAGAGGGCTACAGGGGCACCAGGAGGAGTGGGCAGAGGGGTGGGGTAAAGGGAGGGGGACAGGATGGGACAGCACAGCAAAGCAAGCGCTGAGTGTTTGAGTGGCAGCTTCTTTCCTGAACCAAAGCTGGGAAAAAGTGTGTGATGGGGCTGATTTTTGGAGAATCACTATGACTCGAGTCCTGGGATAAAGTCTCTGGATTAAGGTGATCAATTTTGATTTGACAACAACATGGAGTAAGATGCAATTAAATAAAAACATGACATACAGGTGCATCTCAATAAAATGGAATATAAATTAGAAGGTTCTTTTTTACGATTGCAGCTTACACCTAATGAAAACCTACAATTCAGGTTACATTAATATTACAAAATAAAAATATTAAAGTAAGCAACAAACATAGGTTAACCCTAACCTTAACCCTTCCTAAAGAACCAGGCTGTTAATGGAGTGCTGTATCTAAGCATTTTAATAGAAAGTTTAGTCAAAGGGCAAAAACAGGTGTACAAGTTTTTGCCCTTAGCCTTGTGAGATCCAATCAAAAACAGAAATGTTAGTCTACTAAAAGGTATGTCCATGTTATACAGCACATACTCAACATTCAAAAGCATCCAATCCAGATTATATAAAATCTACTTTAATCTGAATAGAGGAGAATTGAGCAGCAATCCAAGTAAGTCACATACGGATACCTTAGTTTAAGAAGTACAGTTGTAGCCTATATCCAGGATTTTTTACTTCCACTCAACTTTTTAATAAAAATATCTGACAGCACTCTGAACATCAAGCTTTTAAAAAAAATTGTGGTTTACTCTCTCTGTGGAGGATTTCAATGTTCACTTTTCCATGTAAGTTACTGAAATAAATTCCCCTTTTATGACAGAATCTACTGAGATGCATCTGTAATTCCCATACATGATGATGAGTACACAAATAAATGACAGTCAGTTTATTCTGACATTCATTCTGGCAATGTGATCAATGCCAGCTGTTTACCAAGAGCCCTGGTCTCACCTGCTCGTCCCTCTCTATGCTCTGTGTCCGGCTGAGGACCTCGCTCTCTCTCTTCCTGCCCTTATCTCCAGCAGAGCCTTCGGGACCGGGCCGCGGACTCAACACCGGCGTCTTCATGCCTGCAGATATCTGGGCTTCCATTTCCTCAAAACTCCTGTGCAGAAGGACAACAATCTGAGGTCTGAGTAAAAGACTCAGGGAGCATACAAGATATATATATATATATATATATCTATAAATAGACAGAAGAGATAATTAATACTTTATTTTACCAAATAAACTGCATTAAGTACTCAGCCCAGACTGTTGATCCATACACTAAAAATATTAATGAAAAAAAACTGGAAAAACAAAATCACACTATTGTGACGTTACCGATTTAAAGTTGGTTTGTCAAACTTTTTTTTTATATATAACTATAGAGGTAGTCAAAATTATTTAAATCCAGTCTACTGAAGTACAAATATTCAATACTGCCATAAAAATGAATTAAAATAAAAAAATAGTCGAGACTAAATTATTGTTGGTAAATGATGAGTGAGTTTGGTGTTTCCTGGTAAAGACATTTAAAATACTTTAAAATGAAAGTATCTTTTATCAAAGCAGCATCATTTCAAACAAAAAAATCAGATAACTTCAAGCTTTGGGGGAGAAAAAAACATATAGCACCTATAAAATAAATAAAACTGTAGTAGTAAACCATGCTGAGTTATACTTTATTTTTCTATTGTATTAAGGAAATGTTTTTCTCACTGAAATAACTTAAATTTACGGCTAAGATGTCTGTGTTTTTGTGTGACGTGCAATAAGGTACATTTACTTCAATGCTTTTTTAAACATATTTTCACCAACTGTGATGAGGACACTCAATAATAAACCAATAAAAATATTACAGTTTTCAAATGCATACAAAGATCATGATAGTATGAACATTTAAATCACAGACATCAACATGGAATATATGATGCAATTCTGTAAAGTAACATATCTAGTAATGCTGCAGTATGTGAATAAGTAATGTAAGGTATATTTTACCCAGTGCAGGGAGAGCTGGGCTCAGATCCATGTCCACAAGTAGCTTTGGTTAAGTTGTCAGACACTGAGTCCAAGTTCAAGTACAGAGATGGCTTTTTGATAGACAGTGGCTGCGAAAGACAATTAATAAAGAATGCTGAAAAATGAAATAATGAATGAAATAATCATCATCAGAGATGCTCCAAGACATTAACTGGTGAGTGAAATCTAACAGTTTTCAGTTGGATCAGCCTGGACATGTTTATCAAATTAATTTAAAAAAAAAATTTTCTGATGAACATATCAGACCTAATAGTTACCACAATATGGTAGCAGCAACCTCTTTGGTGAGAATGTTGTGGCTTAATGAAAAATCAAAGATAGCTGTTTTCAATATCAGTGAGGTGTGAAAAAAAAATTACCTCAAAGGAAGCACAGACTGGAGTCCAGCAAAGATGCTGGTTTTTGTTTGTTTTTTTTAGTAGGGATGCACATTATCAGGGAAATATTGCACAAATGTGGTGACACTACTGATTATAATTAATGCATATTTCTACTTTCTATTCCTACAACATTTTTCTGACTGATATAAAGAGTGTGAATGCATGACACTTAAAATTTAGCAAGTTACTAAATATACTGTCCAAGCAGTCCATTACTTATTGCACAGACTGACAATGCGTTGACAAATGTGATTCCATGTACAGTGCAGCTCTATTTCTTGTGCTTCTGTCTGCTTTTTTGCGGAATGGAACAGAAGTTTGGAAATGTTGGGAACCTCACAAGAGACAAGGACTTAAGTCTGCTGGGAATACACATGAAGCTGCTGTTTTGCCTTATACTAACTATGCTAAGCACTATTATGAGATGCTGAAGACCAATAAAAAAAACTCTGTCAATATGTCAAACAAATACTTACTGGGGAGGAAGAGCCGATCTTCTCCATGTACTCAATTTCATAGTCCTGGACTGAAGCAGACAAAGAAACAAAACCAAGAGTTAGAACCAGAATATGTGGTGGAAAACCACAGTGACTAGTGTTTAGAGCTGTCTGATGGTGATCAGAGGCTGAACCAGCACTGTCTGCTCTCTGTTTCATCTACGACCCAGATGGGTTGAGCCAGACAGCCTCTGGGAGGAGGTGGGTCTTTTGGTGGTCAGAGGGCAATAGAGAACTGGGCCAGCCCTTTTATTTATTTATTTTTTTCTACTGCTAGAAAAAAAGTCAATACACTACTTCTCTATGAATGGATAACAAAGTGACTGGCTGCTTTACATAATTATCTATCCAAACAAAGCTTTGAATTTCACTGAATAGCTGAACGATTGTGGTACACTTTGATGTTGCATGAACACAGGCGCCTGAAGACAACAAAAAAACAAAAATCAGACAGTAACGCCAAACCTGGATTCTCCTGAGGGAGACTGTTCTCATTTACAAAAGTCGTAACGTCGCAGGGATGTGGGAAGTCTTGGTGGTCAGTGTTTAAATCTTGGTCCACCTCGTGGCGGACCGCCCACTTATGACTGGTGGAGGAGGCCAGCTTCTCCTCATCTGTGGCGTGATCATCCTGTTGATGAAGGGACGAAGATTCATCTGCAGATGTGGGATCCTGCAAGAAAATGGCAAAGAGGGAAACTCTAAAATCAGCTGGAACTTTAAAAGTGAGAAAGAACCCCAAAAGAGAACAAATTAAACACACCTGGGATGTATCAGACAACGGGGATTTCTTTGGTGACCTCTTCACTCTGAAAGTATTACTGTGGGAAAAAAAGACAAAACATAAATTATTAAAATACAGGGTAATCCAGGTCTTTGGAAAACAAAACAAAGTTAGATCCGGCATCTATGGTCTTAAACTTAATATTGTTCACTGGTGAAATTCCAAGTACTCTGGATGGAAAGCGTCTTTCTTCACATGAAAAGACGACATTACTTCATGAGAAACAACTGAATTCACTGTCAGAATTACAGCTCAGACAAGATGAATAATTAACATGAAAAAACCTCTGCAGAGAAACAAAACATTTTATATACCTGAGTAGATGGTGGCACAAAAGTTAATGTGTATTAGCTGTTCGAGTTATATAAATCAAGTCTTGCATAGCAATAACTAAAAATGAACACAAGGGGGAGCGCAAGCACTGTTAAACATTTCTAGAAAAGATCCAGTTCCTTCTCAATAAAAAGATGCTAGATTTTTCCCCATCTATTTTGTTGAAGGACAAAAATATTTATCATTTGAGAGAATTGTAACTCTTAAGGCTTTGTTTGCTAAATAGTTATTGAAAGGCAGAGGACTTTGTATGAAAAGAAAAAAAAATTCTTCTTGGATATGTAGCAAAGTTCGAGGAGAGATTTTTAGCATCACATCTTGAACATAAAAAAAACAAGTTTCATATTAAGTGCTGTCTTTTAGAAAAAAAGGATTTTTACAGGTAAAAGCAATCAAGAGTCTTTCTCTGCCTTAAACTCTTATTATGCTCATGAGTCACTGTTAGACTAATTTCTGGGGATATCTTAATCTCTGGTCTTCCTTCACTGCATTCACTGTCTTTGAAGTGAGTTAAACATCACTTCTAGGACACTTCGGAGAACTTAAGATCTGTCTACAGACCTCGAGGTTTCAGAGATTGTGAAATTATTTGTTTCACCATTTATTCTATCTAACTATATAAGGACGTAATTGAGTGCCAAAATGGTATTATTGGAACCCAATATGAATATAAGCTTGTTGTTACCTTTTAGAATGAAAAGGTAACACCTTTTTTAAATTTTTCAGAGTGAGATTATCCTACCAGAGTAAATTATTAAAGTATTAAACTTTTTTTTTTACATATCTTCTCCAAGAGTGCTAAAAAAAATCTGTTCCTGTCTTTATAAATAAAGCTTATTTCTGACACACAGCTATAGAGAGAATTAAAAAGGTGACTAAAAACATGTGTTCTCATATTTGACTTTAAAGTTCAAATGCAGTAGTTAGACAGTAGGTCCAAAGGATGATGATGTATCTGTTAATAAGATGGGGAACAACATGCTGCTTTTTAAGATGGAGTTTAGGGTCAGAAAGGGAGGATGGCTGTGTTGTCCCTCTACTTACAACAGACAACAAAGAGAGGACACACCCCTGGACTTCCTGTGATACATGAGAATACACAAACACAGGTGACAGAGAGACAGACAGAGGACACTGGCATAACAGACACAAACTAGGAGTGTGGACTCTTCCATCAGCCTTTCAGAGGACCATGTGAACTTACGATTTTAAGGGAGTTTTCTTCTTCTTGGCCGGTTTGTTTTGGTTCTGGTCCTCCAGTTCCCCAATGTTGTCATTGTCGTTTTCGTTATCATAATCATTGGACGACGTTTCAAAAGAGGCAGGCACCCTGGGAGGTGAGGCGGCCATTTTGTTGGAGGATTGAAAAGGGTTTGTAGACTCATCAATGTTGTTTGGGTCAAAGCTGTATGATGGCCTGGATAAGGTGGGCGAGTTGGACATACTTTTCTTTGAAGAAAATGGATTGAAGTTTGGGTCATCCCACTTGTCGGGTTCAATGTTGTACGACACTTTAGGAATGGGGATTTCATCCAATCTGTTGTAGGCCGCAGGGGAGTTGTTGTCCAGCTGCTCCACCTGTTGTGGAGCCGCTTTTTTCAGCCCCAGCTTTGGTTTTCTGGACAGCATCTTGCCAGCAGGCTTCTTGCCCAATTTCTTAGGTGGAGGAGAGGCCTGCTGTGGCACCTCGCAGCTTTCCTCAGAGTAGTCAAACTCCAGCCTTACTGGCTGACGCTTGGGTAGAATGGGTTGCTCCTCGGGATTGGTGGAAAGCTCTTCTAGAGGGGCGGTGGCAGTATGGTGATGTGGTTCTGCAGGAGGGACAGGGGGGCTCAGAGGAGGACTAGATGCAGGCCCATACACAGGACCTTTACGACCCACAACAGGAGAATTGGCGATTTTGCTACCTCCAGTGCTGAAGGGGTTAATGTTCTCAAAGTTTTCTGGATCCCATTTGTATGAGGCACTGGGTGGGATTGGAGAGTTGTCTTTGTCTGCTACGTTCTCTGCAAGAGGGGCTTCCTCCTGGCACAAGGGTAAAGCAGGGACCCCTTTGCTTTCCTCTTGGCAGGTTTGATTGGTTTCTTCTAAGAGAGGAGGTGGAGTTTCAACACGGCTCTTCCTGGTTTTTCTGAGAGTGCCTCCGGGACTGGGAGTTGCAGAGCCAACCTCCGAATCCTCCTGAGTCAGGAGAGGGCTAGCCGTCCGAGGCTTCGCCCGCTTTGTGATTTCAGGGGTGCTGCTAGAGGAGGCTGGCTGTGAGCTGTCAGGGTTGGAGTTTTGTCTGAGGAAGGGCTTCTTCTTCACTGATCCTGGGCTGACTTTCTTAGGTCTCCGGAGTTTCCCCGGGGTGTTCTCGGTGCCAACGCTGAAGGACTCTGAGTGCTGACGGAAAGCTCCAGAGGCTGAACCTTCCAGCAAACTGGAGCTATCGAGCTCCCCCCCTTGGAGGCTGAGAGAGCGAGTCAGAGTGTAACTCGTTGGCTCAACAGCGAAAAAGTCGAAGTTATACGTCCCGCTTGCAGCAATGGGTTTGTTCTCATCAAAAGCAATGGATGGGGACCTACAAGGTGCATCGGTTGTAGTAATGTCCAAACTAAGATCACCTTCAGAGCCGTTAACACCTGCAAAACATTAAAATAAGATTAATCTGCATCAGAAATATCACCCTGCTATAATGGGAAATGGCTTCAAGTAGCATTCACACAGAGAAACAGGGATCATTTCATGAAATCTTCTTAGTTACGTGGAAAAGATAGTTGTTAGAGTGAGAAAGCAACCTACCTTAAAAAAGTATTTACATTTTGCCACATTTCAACAACAGACTTCAGACTAATTATTAAATGGTACTATAAAGCATTTCTTTTTATTATTATTGGTGATCATCTAATGGTTTATATAAGATTTATATTTTATACTGTGTTTTGGGAACCACTGTGCAATCTAAGAATCTGGTCCAAGGGATAACATGTAAAAAGATGAATCCAAATCTTTTAGCTTAAGAGGGAAAAACAAAACAAAACACTAAAAAAACCTGTCACCTTTAAAAAATGTATATACTTATTTTTTCTTCAGTTATCTTTATTAAAATGATTTTTTTTATTTTTTAGTTTTATTGTCTGTAAACAGTCCAGAAGGTTTCAACCCATCCTGTTTGGAAGTGCAGTGCAGCTTCCCACCACTAGAGGATGTAACGATCTTTTCAATAACAACACTTGAAGCAGTCAAGCTTCTATCTCAGCATCCCCTACTGTACCTTTGTCATCAGATTCTAGCAGCTCTCTTTGGGGTTCAGCAGGAGAAACAGCTTTCACTGGAGTTGTAGATTCAGGAGTTTCAAAAGCACCATCAGAGTCTGAGCTCCTAAAACAAAACATAATATATACACCTGACATTAATAAGGCTGCAAAATATTCAGAGACCATATCAGAAAGATTAAGTAAGAGTTTCACAAAAGGCCCGTTTATTTTCCAGGTAACCATTGATGCAAATGAATGAATGAATAAATATTTTATTTTAAAACAAAAACAGAGAGAACCTAAATATTGCTCAAAAGATTGAGCAGACATTCTGGCATCAGGTCACTAGCTACCTTTATGTGAGCACTAATATTTTAAAATTGATTCTGAACTGCACAAGAACGCAGTGTCAAGTATATTCTAATAAATTATGATATCAATGAAAACTAATTAATTTCAGTAATGCAATTATTTAAAAAAAAAAAGAAACTTAAGGCCCACTGATTGTAAATTTGTGGATTAGGGTTTACAACTAATTAAAAACTAGAATGTAGTTTTTCAACACAGATTATTACATAAAGCTAATAAAAAAATATTTTTACAAAGAAATTTATGCTACGCAATCAATGAGACGACTGCTGGAAATTAAATAAAGATCAATATCAGCCAGTCAGTTCTTCATTAGAATGGTGGACATCCTAAAGAAATGGCATGACTTAAAAGACATGTACAATTGACTCAATTGATAATTGACAAAGTACTGGGCCTTGGGGAACTCCTCGGTGTAAAAAGCTTTAATAAATTGCAACTATTATGGAAAAACTGTCCTTCAATTAAAAGGAAAACTCATCCAGACACCAACCAGATGTTCAAGTTAATGGAGTTAAGTTAACGCTACATTACGCAGCACCAAATGTTGGACTGAGGTTGTGAAGACAAGCATAGAACAATTGCCAATGCTGGAAAACAAAAAGGTTGTCATAACTTTAATCAGTCGAATGCTACAATAGACAATGTTATACAAATGCTTAATCTGAATTTTAAAAAGCTAATTATTAGAGGTTTTTTATATTTAAACAAAAAAAAAGAGCACCTGAGAAATATTCCAATAAATGTGGTTTATGAATTACATCAATTATAGTAAGCATTTCTGTTTTCATATCATGCTGGACTTTAGTGGCAGAAATGAAAAACGCTAAATCTGCAGAGGGATATGAAATAACACACCAGACACATTTCACTACACAAACACATACACCTCCATCCTTCTCAGGATACAAAGACTTTGTGTTAGAGGATATAGCGAGAAACACTGAAAATCAATGGAAGTGGAGCTCACAGATTAACAACACCACTACGCATCAGTTCAGAGCATAATTTCATGGCATGCAGCCCGAGCCCGTCTCACCTCTGTCTGGCTGCCTCCCCGGCAGCCTTTAATAAATTATCATGACGAGAACCCCACGAGAGACGCTGCAGGAGCCCCAGAGTCGGATCAGAACCCGGGCTGTTCCCGTCTCCTGCCCCTCCCAGAAGCGTATCCCAGCCCCATCGGGCCCACTGCAGAGGAGACAGAGCCTGCCACGTACTCACTGCCATGGCTACCAACAGTCTGCACTGCGATGCTACCGGCAGCCAGGTGCAGCAACACTTCTTCCTCCAAAGATGATGCTCCAAGATCTTTGTTCCCCTTTTGCTGCCTGATGTTCAGATTTACCTGCTTTAGGTCAGCTTACTCTGCTTCTCTCTTTGTCATCAACCACCATCAGTCTGTCCCCTCACCACAGAAGTAGTGGATGCAGAATGAACAAGATCTTCTCTCTCTCTGCCTCTCTCTCCTCACCCTCTCTCTCTTTGCGTCCCTCTCTTTTTGATCAATGGAAAATACAATCTAGTGTTTATAAAATTTTCATTCAGATATTTAAGTATTAAACACCAAGAATCATGGGTTAAATTCTGAAACTGTTCTGACATGATGATGACGATGATGTCATCAAATTAATGACAGTTCATTGATCAAAAAGAACAAAAGAGCCAATAAAGACAACAAGACCCCATCAACATAACACAAAGCACCATAACAAGGTGCTTCTCTTGAGACCTTGTCATAGCGTCATAGAAGCATGTCATGGTTACAGAGCAGGGGGAAAAAAAGATGTCGAAGAACAGCAGAGCATTAATCAGAAGTTTTATTTCAGACCCAGCTGAGCAGTACATGAAGGCAGAAGAGGACAATACATCAAAAACTAATTAAGGAAATGTAAGCCAGCTCACTCTGTGAATGCCAGTACATCTTTCAGCATTTTGGACTGTTTTCCCAGTTATGACAAGCATCAGACACATATCAAAAAACTGCAACAGGAAGAAATAATAATTCATGTCCAATTGCCACAAACAAAAGGGTCTTAATACAGTCTGCTCTGTTTTACTACCTTTTCACATATAGCTAATACATTACACAAAGTACTATTATAGTTATTGCTGCAATTGTCATTATTATAATTGTCATTATGATTTTTTCCCCATATTATCATTATTTTAACAGGGTTTTTTTTAACGTAATTTAACTTAGCAGTTACTAAATATTATAGCTAAATATGTTAAGCTATGCATACGCTTTTTGTCACTGCTTGCATTGTAGTTTTAGCTATAAATAGTCCAAAGGTCATGGTGAGTTCTTAGTGAAGAAATCAGAGCTAAGTTTAGCAGATAACATTAATATGACTGCAAACAGTGTGTTTCTATGGTAACCAGAGAAATGGATGCTATTCTATCCATATTCCTCAAAAAGGAAAAGAAACACTGAATGCACAAAATTTTACGCTGTAAAGTCAGGTAAATTTTAGGGAAGGTAATTAAATTGGCAAGCATAAATTTCTGCCTTCTGTGCAAACAGATTTTACACAGAAGGCATATGGCTCAATAGTCTGGGTGAGGGGGTGAATATAAACAAAGAGAGCAGCATTTCACAGCCCTCTCTGATAGGCTGAGGAGCCTGCCTGGAGACAGGACGCTTTGCAGAGCCAGGCAGAAACACACAGACTGTCAAACAGCCAGACATGTCTGCTGCTGGCAACACTGTCTGCCTAAACAGCTACTAGTGCCTGAGGAAAGCCTGTGGGTAAAAAAGGTAGCCATAACACCAAATACAACACTGAATTAGTCTTTAAATGTGATTAAAACATAAAAGAAGATGGAAACAGACTGACTGATAAATAGAGGGGGGCTGGGGGAGCAGTACACTACAAGGTATTTATGGGACAATACCAATACGGGATCACGGCGGAAGAGGGAGGTAAAATACGGTAGTTTCCCAGAAAAAACGGGAGACCTGACAGGTATGAGCTTCCCTTCACCTTCATCTTTAACTTTGTAGTTCAATATTTCTGTCTTAGCTTGTTAATTCAATGCTGGAGTTTTCAATGGTTGGGATTTATTGTTAGAACTTTATTAAAAACATAAGTGTGAAGAAAGAACAGGGACAAAATTGTATAGTTGACATGCTGAAAACAAACCAGCAGAGGGAGCCCCTGTGTTTTTCTGACAAGAAATGAATGAATATTCATAAACTGTACTGCACACTACTCAAGAAGTCTGAACAGTGTCTCTATGTAGGTTTTAAAACGTGCTTTGCTAACCACAAATGTTCATGTTTTTTAAAGTGGTTTAAGTGCCAGCTGTTGTCAGCTGGCACAAAACAGTGCAAATTTGAATAAACATTTAATAAAAGACCTTTAAGAATTTTAAAATAAAAATCTGAAATATGTGGCTTGCATTTGTATTCATCTCCTCTGAGTCTATCTTGCTTGTGCTGTACTGCAGCTCCAAGTGCTTTGGGGTTTGCAGCTACCAGCTTTGCAAAATGCCTGCAGGACGAAATGGTTGAAATGAAAATGCAAAATACCTTAAGCTAAGTCAGGATGTCTGGGCTGTTCTAAAACACACATGCTTTAATTGTAACAATTTTATTGCAGCTCTAAGTTTATAGCCAAATCACATCTGGAGTCTCACGTATTTTTCAGCCTCTGACTGGTTTTGTTTCAGGCTGTACCACCCATCTTCCTTTAAACTGTTTTTTCTTAAACACTTGGATATGAACTGGTTTTTTTGTTGTTGTATTTTTATTTAGTCAAAACATTCGGTGTTGGTCTCATCACATCAGAGCACCTTTTCTCAATATATTTACTACATCCTTGTCTCTCACGTGGTTTGTAGTGAACTATACATCTTCACTACAAAGATAGTGTAGTGAATAATCTACTCTCATTGCTAGAGTAGATTATTTTAGGGGTATCAGAGTAAAGAGGGGGGAATATGAATGCATGCCATAGTTTTAAACAATGTGACTTTGTGTTGAGCTCATAAAATTCAACTCAGCCGATATACATTCGATCACAAAGAGCAACTGAAGGTAGTTGAATGTGCTTTAATTCAGATTCCAACCTAAGTTTGTGTCAAATATTGATATTTGATTAAAAATATGAACAACAAAGGTAATTTAATTCCGAAGCTGCTAGTTTGAATTTTTTAGCGCATCCCCCAAATAATTTTAAATAATTATATTTTTAAAGATTAAATTCAAATTAGCATAAACTGATATCTCTTTCTAATGGAGAAAAAAAGGATTCATCTTCTTGTTCTCCTCATTTCACTTCACCATTGAGTACCAGAGTATCTGAGATGTGGAGCACTGATCCACTCCTGAGTTATCCTCCAACCCCCCACACAGCGTGTTCTATTTCAACACCGTCACCGACGTCAGCTCCCAGCGAGGCGGTAGTGTCCTTCTTCCAGAACAAAAACATCACCCCACCAGTCTCCCTGTGCCACCTGACTCACTGTATTTTGCTTCCCAGGGACTCCACTGTAAGCACTGTTATGGTTTTTCTGTAGCTACTATACAGTACTGGCAACTGAAGAACGTGCATGTGCGTCCACACGTGTTTAGATGATCTTATTTACGTCACAAAATCAGGTCAAACTAGCATTTTTTAATAACTAAAACTGTTTATTACTGGAGAAAACACAATGAAAAAAACAAAAGCGATTAGTGTTTCCTCCAACGTCGTAATCTAGAAAATTGCATCACCTAGCAGCTATAGTGAACATCTAAGCAGCATAAAAAAACACTCTTTACCCATGAATGAATAAAAAACATCAAGTGACACAATTTTGAGTTTTTGTCCCTTCCTATCAGAACAATAAACACAAATGTCAATAATTCCAAACTTACATGTGCTCTTGAGATAGAGAGCGCATCTGTCCTTGCTCCATGGACTCGTTGGCTCCCATCCTTGACTATCTCTGCCCACCCTGGTCCCCACCCCTGCCTGCTCCTGCTGCCCAGCCACCAACCACATCCACCTGCTACCTCTAAAGCTCCCTCTCCTTGTAGGCTTACAGAGCGGGCAGTCTGTATCAGAGGAGGCAAGCGCACCGTGCTGCAGTGCAGAGAATGAGAGCGGGCTCCTTGCATTAGGGAGCGAAACAGTGGCGGATGATTTAAGAGGCTCTTCGCTTCATGTACAGCATCCTCGGTCTTCTGCTCCTCAACTTATGGGGAGTATTCCTCCCTCTCATCTGGTGCAAATGCAAACAAAATGATGAAGCACCCAGAGGGGAAAAAAAAAAAAAATCAATCAAGCCTAAAAATAAAAAAAGCATAAAAAATATTCCAGCTTTCTTGTCGTTCTGGATGTGACTGAAGAGCGTGTTCTCTGCTCAGTTCCAGAAATCGCTGAGCTGTGTTGCTGCTCTTACAGCCTTCCTCCCCCTTTTTTCCTTCATTCCCCCCAAACACTAGACTCCTGCGCCTTTAAAAAGACAAGCAGCTCTTTACCCCCCCCCACCCCCCATCTGCTAATGCAACTATGCAGGGGAGCCAAACAATGGATGGACCCTGAAACAGCTGTGATAAAGTGTCTCTTTCTCCTTCGCTCTCAGTTTCTTTTTTACACCATCCCAGACGTCTGAGTTAACATACACCACTAAATGGCTATCAGGGTGCCAGATATTCACTCTATCAGTCTATGACCTGTATAGAAAAAAACCTCTACTTGTCGTTCCCTCTTTTTCACACAATGGAAGGATCCAACACAGTCTAGCCAACCAGGGAGATGCCTGAGGTAAACAATAGAGTGCATGAAACCAGAGTCTCACAGTCTTTTCTTTCTATATGTCTGTAATGTTAGCAACAGTTCTTCACAAGAAAAAAAACTTTAAAATACAACTGTAATTATAATGTTTAGGGAGAGACGGATGCAAAATCTGAAGTTACATATGTCAGTTTTCTACTTTTAGTTTGACGCACCACTTGTTAAAAAATTTGAAACCTGGTAAAAATGTGCAAAAAGCCTCAATAAATTAACCTTTTATTGTGGTCAGCTAATGTCACTTTTAAAAATTAAGAAAAATCTAACTTTCCGTTTGAATACGTTTATACAGTGGGTAATTTAAATCTACCCACTGTATAAACGTGGGTAGATTTATTTATTGGGTAGATAATATTTATTGACAATATTAAAATATTGTCAATAAAATAACTAGTTAAATCTGTTGTACCTCATTGTGCCAATAGTTTTCTCCTATTTTTACAAAGTACAATCATGCATATAGAAAGACGTTTTGTGTGAACGTAGCATTTTGTTTCGGATCATTATGCTGTTGAAAGACCAGTAAACTACCAAAGGATTTTGGTAGTTATTTTCAATGCTGAAGTTTTTGTTTTGTTTTAGTTTGTTTTTTGGATAAAACTGGGTCTTCATTCAGCCTTGTGGCTATTGGTTAAAATAAACCAATAGCCCTAAAGGAACTTTCAAAGATTGTTTTTTTTTGTTTGTTTTTTTTTCCAACAATGAGTAGAAAAGTAAAAATCGAGTCATGGGTTGGATTTTTCCAATTTTTTAGAATGAGATAATGCTGCAAATAAAGTTAATTCAAATGCATTTTACACGTCATAATCAGGGATGTTAATAAATATTTTCATATCTGATTTCGTCTGTCTCTTTGTTGAAGCCCTGATACTCTCTCACTAACCAAAGCAATCAAGGAGTGGCTTCTTAAGTCATCTCTGTGACAGATGCAAAGAATGTGTCCTGTGGGCTTTGGGTAGGGGGCAGGATCAGTTTCGTCAAATTCCCAACTGATTTTAGCTACAATGAGGAAAATGAGGCTAAGCAACTTGAGAAGAATAAATCTATTGTGCCCCCATGGGAAAGTGCGGAAATACTGGCTCTCTAGGATAACTTGAGCTGGCAGATGCTCCAACTCTCTGTACAGACGTTTCAGGTGTAATACCTGTGTCTGTCAGGGCAAAAATAATTGTTTAATTTGCTCAGCACAACCTGGAACACAAACCCAGGCGTGAACATCAAGTTCATTCATTACTTGATGAATGAACTTGCAAAGCATACTGAGAAGGTTTTATTCCTAAACTGGCTTGATGGTTGATGATTCACAATTCAAAGAAACTCATTCAATTGTAGCCGAGTTCAAAAGTCAACGCACAAACCCAACTAAAAGAAAAATCATTGATTATAGTTTCCCTTTAGACCACCCACCCCCACAGAAGCTCAAAGATGGATCTAGGACACAGAAGTCTGTCCAATATCTGTTCCAGTAGATTCAGTATTGAATGAAAAAGCTGTTCTTTTACAGTCGAGTTTTGCCTCTCAGTTTCAGCTGCAGAGCAGAAAGAAATAAAGAATTCAGCCAACTCATGCACAGGAAAAAACGGCTGTGACAGAGTTTCCTGAAAGATTTATAACTGAGCTATGAAAGATTCAACTCAATATCCATTTTTATATCCTGTTTCAGACTCCAGTGCAATACATAAAACTCCATAAAGAACATTTTATTCTTTAGGGCAAATGGAAGTAAATGGTTGGTTGCCGTGGTAACCTTCCTTCTCCACTTATGGGAAGTTCATTCTGTCAGTTAAACAACCAAAGTTGTCAGCATATACCTCACACCTATCATTCCTTACACTGTTTTCAAAGAACCAGGTGAATTCTTGTTTATGGGTTGTTTTAGAAAATTTTCATTTCAGAAATCTAAATAAATTTCAAGCTTTATTGAAAGCTTGACTTAGTTTCAAAGTCAGTTTGCAAGCTACATTAGGCTGCCAACAAACTTTAGCAACTTTTGGCTTTATGAACCAGGTAGACTGTATGCAAGACTCTTCTGATGTTGTCACCTTAACAGAGAAATTTCTCGCCACCTGAGACTGTGTAAACATTCTGGTCTCAGGTCTTTTTGAAATGTCTTGACCACTAAAGCTCTTGGGGGAAAATTTAGCCGGCTCATATTAATCTGCACAGATGTTTTGATGGGGTGACGACGACTCAGGAGGTAGAAGTTTGCCTCATGACCCATAGGTTCAAACCCCCACTCTGTCCCTCTACGTATTTGTGGCCTTTGCACGGCAGCCTTGCTTCAGTCAGCCTTTTCTCCATCAGCATGTGAATAACTGAACATGCTGATGTTCATGCTGACTTCGGAGGACTCTGAAGTGCTTTGGAGTCCTCTGACTTGATAAAGCAGTATACAAATACCCTGCGTTTACCATGCAATGCTCAATGAAACTGGCAAAATTCGTCAATTGTTAAAGTTGAACTTAAGTGATGTCACTTTATGCCTTAAGTGACATCACTTAAAACATAAAGCAACTGATCAGACTACTTTTATTGTGTGTACCAATAAGAAATATAAAAGTGGCTTGTGAAGAGGACGAGGGCAGAACTGAGCGAAATGTGAATGAATGACAGTTAACAGTCTTGGTGAAAAACCTTTAAAACTCTCTCATCCTGCATATTGTTTACCAGTGCCGTGTGATGTAATCGATTATTGTGCCTCTTGTGATGTCATTGACAGCTTTTTCTTAAGTAGTTTACAGCTAAAAACACAATTGGTCACAATTGCTGAAAATTAAGGGGTGGGAATAACTAAAGTTTCACTGCATAAATTAACATTTAGCCGCTGAGGACAGAGAAAAACCAACAGATTTACTGCTGCAAAATAAAAGTCACAGAAAGATGTGATAATTTCTTGTCAATTAAGAACATTAGAATAAAGAAAGAATTTTCTAACCTAAGAGAAAAACTTCAGACTCAGATTCAGCAACTACCATCCTATTAGCTCAGAGTAAACAAACCACTGAACCTAATTACCTGAAACTGAAGTGGTAGGTCTAAACATGCTCTCCCATAATCGTCCTCTCTTTTGGTAAAATCAAAGTCAAATAAACTTCTGCATATTAGAAGCTTCTTGTCTAAATCATAGAGATCTGTGTATCATAAAATGCATCAGCACTGATTTATCCCCCTGTGTTCAGTCATGCATACATGTGAGCACTTCAGCATTGCTCTGCACAGTTTGAAAAAAAATAAATAAAACACACCCTCTGGTGGTTGCAAAAATCATTACACCATAGAAGTGGCTGAGTCATTCCTTCCAAATAAACTTTATGCAATAAAATGCAAAGCCAAGAGGGGCTGCAGAGGAAGGGTGTGGGTTAAACAATGAGAACTATTCACACTTTATATATTGTGGCTATAATTTAGCAAGAGTTTCATAAAAAATACATGACTGTGTTCCAGATATGAAAAAAAAACGCAAAGGAGCTTTGTCGACCTATAATTGCACATATAAAAACACAGCAGTTATAAAGAATACATGTAAGTATCAGTTGCTATGTTAAATTTCAAAAATCCAGTTTGATTTCACTTTGTGGTCAGCGTACATAGCAGTGTCATGCTGTCATTTTATAAGTGGTATAACAAGCCCAGTTGCTGACAGAGCATATAGGTTTATATAAAAACCTGATGCTGCTTTATTTCAGTCAAAAGCTTAAAACAGAACAAAAATATTGCCTTGCAAAAGTCTTATTTAAAAAACCTAAAAACTGTAGTGTGCATTTGCAATCAGTACACAAGATAAAATACACTTAAGATTGTGATTCCAATGTATCAAAATAAATAAAAATGTTTGAAGTGTAAAATAATTTCACAAAGAATTATAACTTTTGTACTAAAATAAACTCAGATATTTAAAAGTAGGGATGATTGTTCTGTTGATTTACAACAAAACAAAGTTGCATTTGAAATATCTACTGTGAAATATGTGCTCACTTTGTAAACTACTGGATAGATATGTTTTTAGATATTTCTTCCTCGTCCTACTTTAAGAGCTTATTCTAAGATAAAATACCCATTCAGCTTCATACTTATCGTGTAAGCATAAGATGAGCTTCACATATGAAACGTGCTTTGTTTCAAAGAAGCCTTGTTGGATGAGTATTTCAAAAGCCCCCTGTTAAAGAATTGCTAGATCATGATCTACAAGTTGAATAAGTGTGCCAGATGTCAATTTAATGGTATCATTTGACTAGAGCTTTAATGCTGAAATCTAAGGGTTTTTGGCTTCGGTGTCAACATAGGACAAATTCCAAGGTCCAAATTAAGTTGCATTGTATTTGTCAAGGCTGAATTTTAAAGCTAAATGATAAAATTGCTTAAACATGGAGATGTTTAGAGGTAATGGTGTGTATCGTACCATACCTTAACAGAACTCGGCAGGGTGCAGGCACAGGGTAAAGGTCCTCACAGGGTTCAGCAGGAAGTGTACAGGAGTCTACAGAGGCAGCAGGAGGAGGGCAGGGGGATGCAGGTGGGGTTGGTGGAAGTGTCTCCAAAGATGTGAGAGGGGCGAGCGCTGAGGTTTTGTGGAGGTGAGGAGGGATGGCAGGCAGGTGAATAGTGCTGTGATCGCTGGGGGCAGGAGTGGGAAAAGTGGGGACGGGTTGGCCGCTCTCTGCCTGCTCAGCGAGGGAGAGCCTGAAGAAGGAGGGAAGGCAAAACATCAACAGGCAGCCCAAAAAACAAACTACATCATTTGTCATGTTCCTGTTCCAATGACGTATGAAGCAGACTTAACCAAAAACAGAAGGCGACAGTATGTCTTCCTATTTGAAACTCAATCTTCAGCTTGTCTCATTATTTGCCCAGACATGACAGTGTACTGTTTCAGAGACTTAGCCTGTTTAACCTGATGGCGCAGGCTCTGTCATCAATGGCCCCCTGGTGGGGTGGATTTAGACCCTGATCTGTTTTGGCCTTATCACAAGTGGTAGGCGCTCTAATCTGACAGGCAATGCCTTGGACACCCATGCAGCTGTTCTGAACTTGGGGAATGCCTCCTGTTTGGCTTCAGAAATAGCCCTGCAGTCTCTTCTGACAACTAGAACCTCAAAATACCTTGATTATCAAAAGCACAAATTCAGCCAAATGTAAGCAGACATGTTCTTTTTAGATGTTCCTACCAAGACATGATATACTTTCAATAGGAAATCTTCCTTTATTTTCAGGTTTTACAAATTAAAACGCATTAAAAATGCAAGAAATAAAAATGTACATATACAACCTGCAGTGGGAAGCTAACAAAAAAGCCTAAATTCTCCTCTCCGTCTTATCTTCGTGGAGGTTGCTTATGCACAGAAGGGGAGGACAAAGCTATTGCTGCAGTTAATTTTGCATACCATCTTTGTTTTGCTGTTCAATTTACAGTAGCCCTGGCTCGGTGCTTCTGTGCTCAGCTGTGTCTTATAAAGCCACTGATAGAGCTTTTGCTGCCTTTAGCTATGTGCACTTCCTTTATTTTTCTTCCCAGTGGCAAGTACTCCTATTCCACAGGTAGTTTTTTAGATCTTTCTCTTTTCTTTAAACTTTGAATACTCTACTAGTTTTTCTGATATTTATTTTTCTAAAGACATTGCTGTGCTGGCATTAACTCCCCCTTGTTTTGCTTTGCAATAGAAGCAGCCTAGTGCCTCTGCATGTAGCTGTGTTACTTTCCTAAAAGGAGCTACTGATTGCTGCTTTAAGCTTTATATTATGTTGTTCTTTGCTGTAAAAAGTAAAGCAAGACCTTTGATTTTAGGGTATTCTCTTCCTAAAAGGAGCTGCTAAGGCATATAATTTAAAGTATTCTCCTAGATTTGTTTAATTTTTATTTATTGTTTGTTTCTGCAATGGAAAATAGTCCTGACCTAGTGCTTCTGTGTTTCTTACAAAATGGGCTTTACTTTAAGCCATTGCTGCCATTGATATTTTTCTTTACCCCTGACTCAACGAGTTTGTATTTCGCTGTCGTTCCTGAAAGGATCTATTGATAAAGCAATTGGGTTGAATAATTTTGACTACTCTTATTGTTTTTCTTTGCCATAAAAAGTACTCCTGATTGAGTGGATCTCTTATGCTTTTCTGTGCTCAAAACTTTCTTTCCACTGTCGCCACATGCTTCCTCAGGCTGAGAAACCGCTGGAAATTCAATCTCCTGAAGTTATGAACTCCCTTTTACCAATTGGCACTTTATGATCAGCAGAATTAGTTTTTATGCAATTAAATTTTAATCTAACTAAAGAATTAGATTGTATCTGAATGAACTGGATTCTCTAAATCTGGAACTTAATTGAATCCTCTGAATAAACTGAATTAGTACTTGTGAATTCACAAGCATGATGCTGAAAAGTTGTGGAATAAGTTCTGATTAGATTTAATTTTATGTAAGTTCAATATCAGCTGACACACTCAATGTAACAGCTGATGATTTCTAATTTAGCAGTGCCCACAGATATGATGAGCACATAGTAGCAGCAAGATAAATATAACAAATTAGAGCATATGAGCCGTTTCAAGTGGGACAAATTCAATCTCGTGGCATTATCTCTGCAAGCTGCCCGATAAATTCTTACTGCCATTAATTTATCAGGGAGCTGGGCAACACACTCTTAAACCTAATGTTAAATTTATAAAAAATATTGTAAGAGCCTTTTTAATGAATAATTATACAATCTTATTGTTCATTGATGAATGTTAATAAACACATTTGACTGTGCTTTGGAAGGATTTCTGGCCTTTTTGGTTGCTAGCACCAAAGTAATCTACTGGAGACATCTGGGTTTGAGCATCCAGGTGTTTTATGCCAGACTTTTAAATAAAACCAGCTGCAGTTTACCAGAAGAAAAAAAAGTTTTTAAATTGCTGTAAAGATTGGACCATATCACTCTTTCTGCAGCCAACAGCCAGTTCGTAATGTTCACATAGAAACGCCTAAAGAAAACATCTATTGTTTGGCAAATTTGTACTTTACCCTACTTTCTATTGCCATAATATTTTAAATAATAATAATTTATTCAGTCATGCAAAGCAAATAAATCTACAATCACCAGGGCAACCAGTCTATTTACATTCAAGAGTGGGTTTCAACACACCCAGCTTCTCTTGGATGGATTCAACACTTTACTGATTCTGTTCAAAACCTCCTGAAAAGCAACATATTAAATCATTCTGCTCTCCAAAGAGTTATGCTCCTGTTTTACATTTGATGTATCAGATAAAAAAAATACTAATTTCTATTTCTTCTCTTAGGTCTTCGGTAGAAACAGACCTAGAGTTTTAAAACTCATAAGGAGGTATTTGATTAGTCTGAGTCATGTAATTAACTGCTCAGTTAAAGAGGAGCAATTTCTAACTTCCTAGAAAACTCCAGTTATTACTCCCGGTTTCTAAATCTGCTGAAGGCACTTAGTGATTTTAAACCCATCAAAATTCTTGCAGCAGCAGAATCAAAATTTTGTAAAAAAAAAAAAAAAAAAAAAAAAATTCTAGAAAATATCAAAGCAAACACTGGTGTCAGGGCCATTTTTCTTTCACACAGATTAAAACTTATCTCAGCAAGGGGATATTAATGCTGGTGTACCTCAAAGTTCTGCAATGGATCCTCTGATTTTTACTGTATATATTAATGAAACGTTTTCACCTACTGCTCAGATGTATGGATATGAAACTTTTGTTTACTTACAAGCAAAACCAAAAACTAGTTGGCAGAAAAGTGGTCTGCTGTGATGGTTAAGATCTCTAACGTATGTAACTCATGCCTGCTTTGTGATGTTGAGAACTTTTTGAGGTTTGTAAAGATCCAGATTCAGATATTACAGGGCAAGGAAAACATTTCAGTAATAATGGTAAACAGTTTTGTATCTCACTTTAAAGGACATGTTTAAAAGATTACAGAAAATTTAAATTTAGTTTGATGAATTTCAGAAATACAAAAGAAGTAATTTACTCAGGCTTCAGAGAATTACAAATACCATAAATTGGTCACATATGAATTACCAATACCAACATACCAATATGTCCAACTCACATGTGTTTTAAAAGTATTTTACAAATAAAAGCAACATATGTATTTGTATTCAGGCACCTTTACTCTGATATCGCTCCTTAAACTCCAGAGCAACCAAATGGAGGGACAGATTAGAAATCAATACCACCAGCTTTGAGGATTAATCAAACATACAGCCAAAAGGTTCCATTGTAACTTTGCAGGAGTTGCAGAAATCCACAAGACATCTGTTAATTGTGAACGCCATAAATCTAATCTTTACAAAATAAGTCATGATCCATTGTCTTTTGTTTATGCAAGATAAGTCTCTTAAGTGAAATGTCCAGGAGGGCAAAGAGACAACAAACATTGTGTGGAGGAAAACCAAACCTGCAAACCACCATAAACACACTATCCACTACGAGTGGGAACCTTTCACCATCTTACAGTTTGACTCAAAATCAATGTTTGATTCAAAATTATTATTCGTAATGAATTCTGATTTAGTCTATAGGTGTGCAAAGCATTCTCATGAGCTACTCCATTCAGGTTTGCAAGGCAGAATGACTAAGGCAGACATTAAATCGTCTTTTTCACATTTATTAAATTTTAAATATTAATGCATGCGTGGATATAATAACTCCCTTCCAGCAATTTTCTGTCTTGCTTTTAATAAATTGATCAAGGAGCGAGCACCACACCATTCAGACAGCCTCCTCCAAAGAGGAGTTGCAATTTCAGACGTTTTTAACCATTTGACAGTGTTTGTCGTTTAGTCAACAACTGTAAAAAATGTACATATTTTCTCACCACGTCGGACAATTTAAATTGATTCTGAACAGTAGCAAATGAGAATCATAATTCTTATGTGAATCAATTTTTTAGCACACTCCTACTATCTCTGCTGTTAAATATGGTGGTGGCAACATCATGCTGTGGGGGCAGTTTTTTTCAGCAGAGACAAGAAAACCTGTTAGAAGCTGGAATAGACTTGAATGGGGTCAGTATCAACTTGCACCAGAAAAACGATACTAAACATCTGTTAGTCTGGTCTAGTCAAAGCCTAGACCTAAATCCAGTTGAAATGCTGTGCCAACTGCTCTCAGTCAAATCTGATGGTGAATAAGAGGAATAAACTTCAGTCCCTTGATGTGTGAAGCTGGAGAAGACCAATCTCAAAGGTCTGCAGCTGTAATCGCAATGAATGGTGAAGCACACCACACTTTTCAGATTTTTGTTTGCACAAAATTAGTGATTGTACTGAGATGAAATGTTCAAGGGGTGTAATTCTAAACCTGAAGAGCCACAGCTAGTTTTAGAAGAAAAACTCCAGTCAACTGTTGAATGTGGTAATGCAACTTTTCATAAATAACAATTTTCAAAAGCACTTTGGGTTCAAACTGAAAGGAGCTCTTTAAATTTCCTTAGTAACCTCCAAAAATACACTACAAATACAGCAGTTGATCACTCCAGACACATTTTCAGAGAAAACATTCAGGATCAAGTTAAACAGCTTTCCAGTTCTGTAAATTACAGGTAAACTCTCATCCAGTCATCAGAGGCGGAAGTATAACATGCTCATACTTGTCGACTTTCTTAAATGGGAGACAGCAAACTCTATGCTCAACTTCACTCCACAAAATCCTTCCATACTGTCATTTCTCTGTCTGTCCCGCCCCTCTGCCCATCTGCTGGGGTCAACAGTGGCACAGAGTAATTAGCACAAGTTACCTCCAGACCATCTGCTCCGTCGACCTGGAAGGATTTAAGCACCAACACACTTGTTCTAAAAAAAACAAAAAAAACAACCAAAAACAAAACAGCAGCACCTCTGTCAAACTCACCTAGAAATCCCGGATTTCAGCTGTGGAAAGGATCCATCACAGAAAATCTAGCTTTAAGATTTAACTTTTACTTAGTTTCTTCTTTACTCCACAAACAGGAGAACCTGCGACTACTTCTCCTCCTCCTCTCTGTCTGTGACTCCGTCGCTCACACTCACACACGCTCAAGTGTTTCCCTGAAGCCTGGTTTTTGTTCCTGCCTGTGCGCTCTGTGAAAATGACTTCAGTGGGACTGTGTCCTGCCCAAATTCCTCCCACTGCAGGCTTCAGCTCACAAAGCCGCACAGACTGAGCAGAACTGACAGCTACGTTAGCCTTCGGGGCGGAGGAAAATACAACATATGCCCAACCTCACACACACATCATTGGCTAGGCAGTCATATTTTTGTCTGCCGCATGTTTGCATGTGTAACCTTATCTATCACTGACATATGGGAGTGTATATCACCGTTATTCTTTCTCTGAGAGAAGTTGTGGTTCTATGATGGGACAAATGCTGAGACTGACAGGCAGCAAGTGCTGCTCCGGCATTTAATCGCCTCTTCGGCATGCAACAGGCGGCACATAGGAAGCATGAATGAGAAGGTAGTTAGTAGAAAAAAAAGTGAATAACACAAAATCAATAGAAAGGTCCCTACATGTTTACACTGATTTGTTTTACTTGTATTCACACCCTATTAAGTTTCTAGTATTTGTTCTTAAAGCAGAATTTTTAAGTATTTTTTTAGTGTGGAAGACCAACTAAAAGCAGTGCGTAGTTGTGAAGTGAAAGAAAAATTATATATTATACATCGGTATTTAGTAACCTCTCCCAAGCCAGTTTGTAGAAGCACCTTTGGGGTTTATCAATTTTGTGGAGAAATTAAAGTTTTTGACCATTCTTCTCTCTAAAATAGCTCAAAATCAGATATGTTTTATGAAATGGGTCAAAGAGTGTTCATTTTTGAGTTTTCCCACAAATTCTTCATTTGGATTTAGGTCGAGAGTTTGACTGAGTAATATGAACACAAGACTGTTTTAATCTAACCCATTTTATTGTAGCCCTAGCTTTTTGTCTAAATGTGCTGTCCAGCTGGACAATAAATTTTTCGCACCAGTCTCAATCTTTTCCCAATCTCAAACAGGATTCCTTCCAGTATTGGCCCATTTGTAGATCCAACCATCTTCCTTATTACTCTGACCATCTTCTTGAATGATGAATTCCTGGCTCGTCTTGCATCAATGTGAACATAATTTGCTAATAAGTTGACTTCTAATGTAACTGAATGTGCTTGGTTTTAATTATGGATGTCAGGGTAAAGGGATTGATTACATGTGTATTTTGCTTTTAAACTTACACTTAACTTCTACTGCACTGTTCTGCACTACAATCCCAATAAAATACATTAAAGTCTGTGGATGAAACGTTAAAGTGCTGAATCTTTTCAACAAAAAAGCAGCAAACAATTAACTTAGTGAACTAAGAGCTGATAAAATGATTTAAAAAGTGAAACCAGATGAGTCACATAGAAGCTGAACTAAAAACAACAGTGACCTCAGAGGCAGAACAGACTGGCAAGGCTCCTGCTAATTGGTTTGATCAGACACGGTGAAACCGCTGCAGACAGAAGAACCCAACCAGACACCCACCGAGGCTCTGAGAACCAAACAAATTCATTTTAAACACATAAGAGGCAGGAAAGAAAAGGGGCTGAAATTGAAAAACCCTGAGATGTGCTAATTTGAAAGACAGAATAGAAGTTCATGGGTTGTGTCTAAAAGACTGTAAAGAAATACAATGTTATTCATTCTGGGGAAAAATAGACAGCCTATAAAATTCCTGAGGTTTTATTCACCTAAATATACTATTTGAAAATATCATGGATCAGGTTACTGAACTACAAATCACATCTTGTTTATCTGATGAATTATACTTTTAAATATTAGACTTACAAAAACAATTAAGCTACTGACAGACAGCTTAATTTTTTATATCAGCTTACCCGCTGTTCTGTAGCTCTGTGATGGGATGTTCGACTGTTTCTGGCACCTCAGTTTTCTCAACAGGGACTCTGAATGGCTCCACAGGTGGGATCTCGATGGGTTTTTCTTCTGGCTCTTCTAAAAGCTGCTGCTGTTGTACAGTCTCTGCTCTTGGCTTGTTTGGTTGTAAATCTTTGACCTCATTCCTGACTGGTACTAGAATCTCTTCTGTCTCTTGAGCAGGTTTAAGGATTTCAGTGTGCTCTGTTGCTTCTAAAACAGACTTAATGTCAAACAACTTTTTAGATGATTCTTGTTCCAAAGGTTTTGTTGTTTTGGATGATTCTTCTGGGAGCTCAGCCTTCGAGGTCAGATCTGCCGAATATTTTATTGGTTCAGGAAGATCCACCTTCTCTAAAGGTTTAGGAAGATCATTTGGCCTCTTCACAGCACTCGAACATGAGCTTTGAGCTGTGTTTTCCTCTGCTTCCTCTGGTGGTAGGATCACCTCGTCTGATATCAATGCAGAAGGAATCTCCTCAGTGGGAGTTAAAAACTCAACCTGAGGAGACTCCAGAGATGGGAGTGGTCTGGGAAAAGAAGAATAGAAAAAGAAAAGGGTTAATGGAGCTGTTGCTTGGCAGCAAAAGTCCAAACAAATGACAGGTTTGCGTGGGTTTGAGAAGGTTGTGTATACAGAAATGTTGACGGTGTGTTTTGTGTGAGAAGAGGCTCATTGTCTCCCTGGAGATGTCACAGCTGATGTCATCCTTTTGAACATAATGGGCTGCTTTACTTTCATTAGAGTTCGACCAGCAGTCATATGACTCAATTCAAACACAAAGTGCAGCTCTGTGTTTACATCCTCATTCATATTCATTGTCACAATGCTCTCCTCAATAGCGCTCCAAACAAGGCCTGGACAGGGTGTTACTGTGATGTTGATTTAAAAACAGAAATTATCACAAAAAAATTGTCTGCCTGAATTCAAAGACAGTAAAGGAATACTTCAGATCAGTTTTGTTGTGATGCTCCATGATGTAATAGTTTCCTGGGGTTGAGGTTTTAAACAACTTCAACAATTTGATAAGACATTTATTAAATGATCCTCTTGGATGAGCTTTTATTTTTGTATTGCAGTTTTGCCCCTGCAAGACAAATTTCTCCTATAGGAGACTAATAAAATTATCTTACCTTATCTTATTTAACAAAATTTTCAAAATGTGTTGGACACAAAATTAATGAAATAAAAATAACATAATTAATAAAACAAAAGTGTTGATACATGGTTTTAATCAAAACAAAAATATTTTAAGAATATAGTAAGGATTATTATTCACAATTAATAGATTCCCTAACTATCTGATTACCAGTCCATCAGTGAAGATTGGATTTAGGTTGCATTTTTTATTTGTCTTTCAGACTGTTTTGTTCACAGTCAAAACAAAAATCAGAATAAATCTAATAACTCTGGTTTTGCTTGAGTTTGTTAAAATATTGTTTGTGGTCAGTGATAGTTATATTTGTGAGGGTTTTTCTGCTTCTTCACTTCCTTAGGAAAAACTTATTTTGTTTGTAAAAAAAATCCTTCCTTTGAATTTTCATTCATTAGGCTTAACAATTGTAAATATCTTAGAATTTAAATTTTAGTCAGACCAATGGTAGACCACATTAGTTTGAGGTTTCTGTGGGTTTTTTTTTTTTGCAGAGAATGTGAATATAATGCAAACTTCAGCTTGGTGTCATCTTTCAGACCTATTCTATACAGATGAACTGAAAAACTACCTGCATCTGAAGTCCAGTATCCTAATCTGTCTAATGATGCCTCCCAGTGATCACAATGTGACTTTAGCCTTCCACATCTCTACATACTTATTGAGAAATAACCAGAGCTATGACTACCTTTGACAGAATCTGACCACAATAAATCCAAACTACCAACTAATATGATCCCCTTAGAACAATTTTAAAAACTGTATGAACATGCTATTGTGTTTACCTTAAGGCATCTTGTGTATTCACTTGTTCGCTCTGAGAGAGGGATGCAGCGTCTTTTAGGGCTTGAATCCAATTTGTTTCTGGTTTCTGGGATCCTTGCTCTGGATCAGGACTCTCTGAAACCTTTTGCTCAACAAGAGAGCAGCAGGCAGGACTCTTTTCAAGAGATTTTGCATCACACCGAGAAGCAGTGGCAGGGGGCTTTTCCTCAACACTATCCTGGGGTTCTGAAAATGCCACCTGATCATGGCGTTTCTCTGACTCATTAGGAGACAGGATGGTGGTCGAAGTAACAACAGATGGGATGACGATGGCCTCAGTACTTGTTTTATCTACCACACTAGAGTCTATTTCCTTTTCCTTAGCACAGCTAACACCCCCTTCTGAGGGACAAGCAGGGGTTTCTGTGCTGCTCTGTGGTACGTCATTGTTAAAGAGACTGGACTCTGATTCTGTTCCACTTTCTTTATCATTGAAATTTAAAATCACTTGTTTTCCTGCATTTTCATCACTATCAGCTACTTGCACCCCCCTCTGTTCCTTCTCCTCTACCAAAGCTGCCTCGTCTTCTTTTGGGATTTCTTCATCATTAGAGCTTTTTATGGCTGCTTGTACTACTTGGCTGCTGTCTGTGTCAGAGGTTTTATTGCAGCTTTGCAGCTCTGCATCCTTAATGTCACCCTGTTGGCTTTCTTTAGCTGAGGCAGCACTGAAGTCGTCTCCCCTAGTTTCTGCTTCCCCAACATTTTTCTGTTTGCTAAACCCCTTCGGATAAACTTCATTAGCTTGGTTTGCACTTGAAATATGAGTGTCTTGACTTCTGTGCTGACTTTTGATGAAACTGACTGTTGGCTAGCTGAAGTTGAAGCAAACTCAACACATGCAGCACTGTTTTTTAACATTTCACATGTTCTGTGCTGGTCCATGTTAGTTGTTTGTTCTGGCTTTGTGTTTCTGTTTGACTCATCTAGCTCCAAGCCAGGGTCTTTATTCACATCTAATCTCTGCTCAATCTCACCTACTTGAGAGCAAACAGTTACTAACTCTGAGTCAACTGATGCTTTTCCATCTGCACCATTTTCACTTAGATTTAAATCTACAGAAAACCCAGATGGCACCTCTTCTTTCACTGCAAATCTAAACAACTCATCCTTGTTGACTGATTCAAACAAACTCTGATCAGAGCAGTCTCCCTCCTCTGGACCTGCAGGTAGAGTCCAATTGCAAATCTGTTCTTTGTTGTCAGCGATTCCACCTGACATCTCCTCTGTGGAATGTGTGGATCCCAGACGCTGCTCCCTTTGCTCTGGTTCTTCAGCCAAACTGTTTAGATCTTGCAAGTCCTGCGATTGGCCAAAAGCTGGGCTCAGATCTGGTGCAGCATCAGTGTCAGAGCTACATTCCAGCACTGCTGTCACAATTTGGCTCAAACTCTGGTCATAAACAGTCTGAGTTTCAGTGTTGGACTCCAACTCAGGAGGTAAAAATCTTTCAGATGTTCTGATGGAAGTTGAGGAAGTTTCACTTCCACATTTAGATGGAAAGCTCTTATTGCTTTCTTCTTTGTTTGCCATTTCTGTTGGTGGTGATTCAGTCTCCATATTGTGTTTACGTTGTGGCTGCAGAACTGCTGCTCCCATAAAAACAGCCTCTTTATCTGGCCCATTATACTGCTGCTTCAATGTTGGGTCTGTCTTTCCTGTCTGCTGCATTTTGTCATCTGTTGCTTCCTCTTGATTATCCATGGTTATGTTTTCTTTTAGTTTCTTTTTTTCCCCCATACTATCATTTTCAGTCTTAACATATGTCTCTATTGACAGGTAGTTGACACATGCTAGGTCATCTCTGTTAGATGTTTCAGTAATAGTAGAGTCTGACTTATCAAGACATGTTGACATTATATTACCAGATTTTTCCTTTGACAGTACATCATCAGCAGCTGAAGACTGGTCTGCAACAGTCAAATTTTCCACTTGTGAACAAGAATTATTCAAATTCTTGGTGCGAGATATCAGTAGCTCATCATCAGAGTGCTCAGCACAATCTCTATCCTTCAGCTCCTGATTCAGATTCTCTACTAAAGGCATCTGGCTCATTTCACCACCCTGATTGCATGCCATCTCTCTGAAGACACTGGTGCAGTCCTTATCAGTACTGCAGCTACCCATGTTCTCTGGAAAAGTGACATCGGTGTTGGTAATAAACTCCAGGTGACTCATCATTGGTCCAGGAGGCTGTAATGCAATGGGTGAGTTGCTGACAGAGCCAGTCTCTTCCTTTGTCAAACCAGTAAAAGCACCCATGAGCACCTCAGTAGACTCCATGACATCAGTAAAGACTGGTCCAGTTTGAGGGGTTTCATCTAAACAGGAAGGCTGAGAGGTGGGCTCTAGAGGTTTCGACTCATAGCATGTTGAGGGTTCAGCTTCATTACGCTGGTTCACTTCCTTTTCTTCATGGGTCACAGTAGCATCGTGTTTTGAAGATAAATCTTCCTGCAGGCATTTAGTCTCACCTGAATTTTGAGTCTCACTGTCAATGTCATGTTCTTCCTTACGCATCTGCATCTCCCCAGTGGGAGAGAAAAGCTGTTTTGAGCATCCCTCGGCTTCGGCCATTCCCTGTAAGTGTATAGCAATTTTTTCATGGTGATCATGATCTAAGGCAATTTTGTTAGCGTCGCCTTCACCCAAAATGGCCGTTTGTTTTTCTTGAACCTCATTTGAACCATGTTTTTCTTCTTCATTCTTCATCAAACCTGTACTTGTGGAGTTTTCTGGCATATCAAAGCTGAGGTGATTGGGGAAGGTATAACTGGCCTCTTTCACAGGATGGTGCAACGTCTCATGAACAGTCAATGGAGGCAAAGAAGCACAGTCCAAACCTAGAACTGACATGTTCGTAAGAGTCTCGGAGGAGCTGAGCTTAAAATTAACATCATCAGCAAAGTGAACTCTGTTACCTCCACTGCTGGCGCACAGACGGACACCTCTTCCAGTCATGTTGGGACTATCACTCTCAATGTGGGTATTGGCTGTACTTTCAGCTGTTTTCTCTTCAATGTTATGAGGTCCAGCCTGTTGATCCGATCTTGCTTGTTGCTCACTTCGCTGTGATGTAGTCAAAGCCTGAGGTGAGGTAAAAGGCTGGAAGACGTGGTTGCAGTTCCTTTCCGTGATGATTGATATCTGACAAGGTTGTTCCAAAGACAGTGCTTCCTCTGAAACCAGTTCTTGTATTGGATCAGTCTTTATCTCAGCGTCTGTATTGCTGGAGTTCTGCTGCTGCTCAGAGTAAGAAGGAAGAGGTAAAACTGTCACGTCATGCTGTTTGTGATAGAAACGCTCCTCTTCAGAGCCCTCAGGAATGGTAGCGATCGGCTCACCCCGGTACGGTGACTTCAACTGTGACTCGGCAACATCACTGGGCGGACTCGCTCCCGTCTTGACTGATGACACCCCTCCAGCAGAGCCTTTCAGCTGGCTCGGTAAATTGTGCTCTCCAGCAAGCCCTCCTTTTTCTCCTACCTCCCCTCCTCTTCCTTCCCCTCCCTCTTCCGATCTTTCTAAATGTGCACCACTGTGATCCTGGAAATCAGGACCAAAGGTAATCATACAGCCTTCGTACAATAGCAGCTCCTTTTCAGCATCCGTCTCTTCAGCTGGTGAGATCTCTGTGTCTGTGCTGTGAATGCACGCCTGTCTCGGTCCCTTAATTTCAGCCTCAGCCAAGTTGTGTGGCATTTTGTTGCTGCAGCTTTCTTCACATTCAGTCTCCCCCTCTTTGGCCAAGAATGGAAGCGTGCAATTTCCTTGTGAGAAAATTAATGAGACGAGGTGGGGGCTCTCCTGGAGTTTGTCTCTTTTTACATCCACAGAGGCAGGACAGTCTGTTCTTCCTCCATCCAGTTTGCCTTCTCCTGCTTCTTCCTCACTCTCTGCAACTGCTACAGTAGCCACCGTCTCCTGTAGATCACGGCTCACACTTTCTCCCTCTCCCTCGCTTTCTATCACTTCTGACAGTGTGGGTGTTGTCAGTGGCAACGTATTAACCACTATTACAGCATTTCCAAGGCTGCTCTCCACACAAACGTCTCCCACACAAGTTCTGCTGTTGGAGAGTACGCTCTGATCCTCTGCTGTGGGGGCTATAGTTACTTTTGTTTCTGTAGTAACTATAGCCTCCTGTCTCTGTGCACTCAATCCCTTTTCACTAGAATCACCTTGTCTGGTAGCTGCAGTTTGTAGATTTGTTGCTGGTGTACTGTGGATGCCATTTTCTCCATCAGTTACATGTTGCTCACACTCTGAGCTCTGATCATTAACACTCATATACATTTTGTTGTGATTCTCTGACCCATGGGTCCCCTGTGAAAGGGACTGCATGGAGTCAGGTGAACAGGTTGAGGCAGTAAGATGATCCAGACTGCTTTGAGGAGAAGACTTTTGCATTTCTACAAGACTCAGCTGTTGCTTGTAATCAGTCTCTTCCCCACAAGTCAGAAGCTCAGAGTCTAGCTCTGACACAGATGTAGCATTTTCTGCTAAATCTGTGTGAGTGCCAACATATGATATTGATAGAGTCCGTTTTTCAGTTTCCGACTGCCAAAGCTCTGTCTTTGCTTCCTGGTCACTCTCGGCACTCTTTTCTATCTTCTTCTTTTTCTTGTGTTTCTTTTTCTTTGCTTCTTTGTTCTGTCCAACTTGTTTCTCAGATTTTGATCTTGACTGATTATCTTCCCTTTGATTGTCTGTTTCTTTTTTTGATCCTGATGCTGTTACATCTAAACCATTTGACTCATCTGTATAAACATTGATATTAAACTCATCATTTGTGTTTTTTTCCCATAAGTTTGCAGCCTCTGCTATTCCTCTTGGACTTCCTTCTTTAATCTCTGTATCAAAATTATTTGAGTTGTTTATGTCAGTAGTGACACTCAGACCAACATGTTCATTAAAAGTCTTTAAGTCTCTCTTTTCTTTTGGAGATTCTTTATTTGTATCTGATTTCTCCTCTTGTTCATTCGCCTCCATTTTTGACTTAAGCTCTGAACATTTCTCCACACTCTGATTTGCTTCTACCTTATTTTCCATCTCTGTTTTCCTAGAGTTATTCTCCTTTCCTAGAATGTAATCCCTAAAACTAAACACAACTGTATCCATCTGACTGTGTGCTGCCTCACTGTTTCCATGTGTACTCTCGTTTCCACGGGCCCCGTTGCTATGTCCTGGCATCACTGGAAGTGGCGAGAACGATTTGCTGGACTCATTAACCATCCCCTCATTGGTTGCCTTCCCTACTACATTCTGAGTCATTTCAGATTCTTCAGAAGAGAGCAGGCCCAGTGACGCCATTTGTTCTTCGCATTCTTGGAAGGCCATTTGGAGTTCCTGGTCCAAGAAGTTGGTTGGGGAAGGTGTTAGGGGTCCCGGCTGAGGTGAAGAATGGACATCTGGGATTATTGCCTGGGTGCCATCTGGCCTGAGATGAGGGCAAGGTGACACGGTTAGGACGAGACAGACAGACAGCTGCTCATTCCACGATGCCGTCGAGCATTGCTATTGGCAGAGCAGAAGCCCATGCTCAGCAAACACAACAACCAGTTGCACTTCAAGATGCTTGGGATAGCCCTTCCTAAGCAACAACTGAATATCAGCTGTTCCTAATATTATGGGAGTTAAAGAACATGCACATCTTTTTACAAATAGACCAGAGCATAAACTACTTCTAATTAACTTCATTAAATCAGTTCTCACTGATCCTTAGTGTCTCCCTATTTAACCAGTTTAAATTCAAACTTTTTCCTGCAAAATAAGTGCAAGCATTTCAATCCTTGGACCTAATAGTTATGAATTATTTCATTTTATGTTGGTTATGTTAGTGAAAACGTAGGTTTTATACTCGGCAACAATTGTTGCCGGTGGGAAACTCCATCGTCTAAATTATACAAATATGGCCTAATTATACACATTTAAAAAATTAGAAAAATCATGACATGCATAACTTATTATAACAAAGAATGGTTACAAGAGTGTTCAGAAATATTTTAGAAACATAAAAATTTAACGCCACATCCTGCAGATGTCATTGTCTCAATGTGCTAAGTGACCTTTGACCTCACTTGATTATTTCTTCAATCAGGCAAAATCAGGTGAAAATGTTAGTATGAACAAATCTGCATCTGAGAGGACATTGCCCCTGTTCCACTGGACCAAGCACAAGACCTCTGCCTTGTCCTGAACTAGTTCAGGACAAGGCAGGAACTAGTTCAGGCCACTACAAGATGTGGCGTCATCTTGTAGTGGTCATTCAGTGCATAGGCCACACTTTGTGGAAAGGATTGACATTTGGGGACGCAGGAGGGGGGGGTTCAATTGTGGGAATGACAATGATGTAGGAAACATCATTTTGAGGTTCCTTCAGTCCTAGAAAATCTAAAACATTTTATAGTTTAAGCTGTGTTGGAACAGCAAGACATATAAAATAAACAGCAAAGCTATGGACACACAGCACAGTGCTATGTATTATGCTAGCAACAATTGTTGCCACATTTTACATTCACTCTTCTTATGATTAAAAGATGACTGAATGGATACAATTTTCTTTATATATCAGTAGAAGACACTTGAAAGAAAATATGTACAAAATATTTTATTTATATATTTTTATTAAAGTATTTTACTGACTTTCTCTTGTACATATTTGTGACACACATTTCACCCTAGAGTGACCTTTCACACTAGATACATGAAATTGATATTGCTTAGAGTAGACAATCTATTATATGATTTAAAAACTTCAATTAGCTGCCAAAAGTCAAAACAATTTTTTTACATCTTCCAGAAGTTAGAAAAAAATGTCTGGCAACAATTGTTACCGATGGGATTAAACGGGTTAAAGATGTGCAATATTAATAGCTTCATCAAACTGTTAATTCAAACACATTCAGGAATTCACATTAAAACTATGACATTTTTGTTCGTGTTCACCCTGGATTCATGCAGACATGCTTGTGGCAGGAAGTCGCAGTGAAATTTAAATTGTTGTTTCTTATTTTTGTCAACATGGACTAGACTACACAGTCACTAAGAAATAAAAAAAAAAAAATCTAATCTTTCTAAGATCAGCGTATGCATCAGAATCATAACACTTTTCGGTGTGAACGCTATATTATGGGTGAGGTGTTAAACAGGAAGTCAACTGAAGCAAAAAAATATAACAGGCTTGTAAGGAGATTCTATTTTCTACAACATGTTAAGATGTGTCTTCACTTCATTATGGCTGCTACTTAAACACACTGTGACACATTAGGCAAAGTTTCAACATGTGTGAGAGTAGTTGCTTTACACTTAAAAACCTGTTAAATAAATTGGGATTGTGATGGTAAGAGTACAAAATGTGGAAAGGTGTATCAATACTTTAAAAAGAAGCTCATATCACTAGTGAAAATTGCTTTAAAGAAAATTACAAAAACACTTGAATGAGCAAGGCAGAGATCCATAGCTCAGGTGAGAAAGATCTTTAGTAATTGTGCACTCCACTAATGAGACTGTTATGAAAAATGTCCAGCTTAAAGTCTGCCACAAGCCAAGTAGGACACAGCAAACACATGGAAGAAAAAAGGTGTCAGATGAGAACAAAATTAACATTTTTGGCCAGGGTAACACAGGAAGGAAACTGTTTAAGGCTTAAGACTTAATTCCCGGTATAACTTTACATCAGAAGTAGTGTATCAGACTTAAAAAGAAAAACTGTAAATAGGAACTGCTAGAAAACTGTAAATAAGTCGCTTCTTGTCAAAACTATATGTTTCTCATTTTAGGAGACTTTTCAACCAGACAGATGAAATACCTGAGTCCCTGCTTAGCCTTTAATTTAAAGTACAGGAAATACCATGTTGTGTCATAGTTATTTGCCCTCATTCTTCTTGTTTATTCTGTTTGGGTTTCGTCATGTTTATCATTTAATTTTTTACAACTCTATACCAAAACCAACTCACAATAAAACAGCTTTAAAAACAAATTTCTCTCATGCCAATCCACAGAAACCAGATCAGTTGTTTGTGTTTAGTCTGCAGTAAAGTTTAGTCAGAGGAAAGTCATTATTATTCTCTTCATCCGCCAGCTGTGATTGCACTCCTTGTATTCTTGTAAACACAAAATCTCTTCCAGCATGCTGCTCACTAACCAACCTGCCATTCAAACCTGTATCTAATTCTCTTGGCACTTTGCACTAAAGGGCAGAGCAGCAAATAAACTCTAGTGTTTCCATCTGGCAGGCATCAAAATGATTCCTGCTGCTGCCTGAAAAATGGAACAAACCAAATGTCTCAAACAGCAATGCATCTTCAGACTAATAAGTCTGCAGTGAGAAGGCAAAAAAGCTGGATCACTGTCTGCCATACTCTTTTTGGAGTTTGAGCTGTTAAATTATCAAGTCAAACATTATCTATACTGCAGCAGGATGTGAAATTTTCAGTAAACATTAAAGCCTTTGACGCAGATTATGAAAAAAGTGTTCACAGATAAGCCACTTTATCATGAGGAAATTAATCACCACAAATTAAAATAAAACCTTCCTCAACCGGCAGCATCACAGCAGCGACATCATCGCAATCAAGCATGAGTTAGAAACATTAGATTAAGCCCAAGCGCCCTGATTTATCTATGATCTCATTTACAGCTGACCACAGGCCCACGGCAGAGACACATGCCAAATCATGTGCTACCTTCTGTCTAAAACCTGCAGTGATCCACTGACATCGATGTGATGCTGCAGGCCCACCAGCAGGGGGTTCACCTGCTCACATTTTCTCCCATCGGAGCCAGAATGAGCTCTGCTGACAGTCCATAAAGCAAACATGGAGACACACACAGATCAAAATTGAGTTAACTTTCACCTCTGGATAACTTGCACATATGGTATTGTTTATAGCCAGTGCATCATTAGACAAAGTTATTTTATTTTCTAACAATAAAATTTTTCCAATTACTTGACCCAACTTGGCCTCAGTTGTGCAAATATTTTAATGAAATACTTCTGTATGAACTGAACATATTTTATTGGATAAATTTTTCTATAGTAATTAATATAATCACAGGGTTATTTGCAATATACTTTGTCACCTCAGCAAGGGACTGGAGCCTCTTGTGAGGATTGGTTCAAACTTCACCTGGTTGTTAGATGTAATTGTCTCACAAGCATGAGGATAAATTTGTATATTTTTAAGAAAAGTAAAATCCAGCCTCTCTTCTGTTTTCATAAATGGAGTAAATGTTTCTAGAAGGTCAAACGAGAATCTGTTCACCTTTGTTTAAACCTTATTGTCGTTTGTATGTTTCACTCCTTATAGAGGTCCCAATACCAAAAAGAAATCCTTGATGTCACTTTTCTAGTCTTTGATGCTCATTTGAAAGCCCAGCTTTCTCACTGTAAGGTTATTACTGTATTCATACAAAAAGTTCTGGAGTTGCCTAGTCAAAGTCTGGACTTAAATCTGACTGAAATGCTGTGGCATGACCTCCTTCTCGAGAACTTTCCAGTAAGGTTAAATTAAGACATTTGTTCCTTTACAGTGACGTAAAAGACTCACTATTCGTTATCACAAATGTTTAATTGTCAGTTGTGCCCAGCAGATGTATTACTACAAGTTATTGTGTTTTATTTAGGAACAGGGTGGCTTGAATAGCTTTTTTTCCTTCATAAATATAATATTCATTGAAAAGATGCACACGATAACTTTATTAGCTAGAAGCAAAGCTACATGCTTCCCACAAGCAAAACCAATCAAAGGGAGAGAGTCTGTTTATTTGTTTTTGAACAAAAAGACAAAAAGAAAGTTTTTGTATGCGAGTTAAAGTTTAGTGTGATTTATTTTATCTCTCAGATGTTTTTATCTCAGAGATAAAAACAATTTCCTCTGAGGTGAAAAAACAGCTGTAGGCAAGGACATGTTTCTACATACCCCAGTGAAGACTCCCAGATGTTCAACTCACTGCTGAAATCCAAACTGGGCAGCAGATCATGAGGAAACTCAAGCTCCTCCTGGTCCTCCTGGTCTGCAGATCCTCTGCCCTCCTCCACTCCAGTGATAACTGGGACCTCTGGGAGCACTGGTTGGTAGGTGGAGGCTTCGGTCAGCAGCGCCTGGTTGTCCCGTCCACTCAGACTCTCTGCTTCAGTCTGTGAGACAGTGGAGACGTCATGATGGTGCGCTGCAACCTGCAGCACATGCGCAACTTACTGTAGCATGTAGTTAAATGCGTGAGGAACATTTTGTGATGAGGAAACACCCAGAGATTAATGTTCTGACACAACATGTGATCAAATAACTCCACCCATGTGTTAAACTATTAAGCAAACAGATGGTACATCAAAGTCACAGCAGGTTTTCTGGAGTCTGTCCAATCACTAAACATATATTAGATCTGTTTTTCTTATGTTGATGCAGGTATATACCAGCCTAACATCAGTCGTCAACCGATTCTTACCTTGTGTGTTGCTGTCAGCTTGTCTGATAACAAGCTAGCAGAACGTTAACTGATCTCAGTGTCTGATTCTTATCTGCTGTGTTCAGTCTGGCCTTGTTATCAAACTGACTATACTTATTTGCACACAAAAACAATGCAAATAAGATAGATGGTATTCAGATCAATCATGACTGCCAACACTATCTCCAGCTTCAAAGCAAAAACTCCAACTTCACTGTCTAGACTTTATATCTGCAGCTTCATTCATGCTTTGCTGCTCCTGGGCTTTGAAATTACAACCATTAAATGCATAAAATAAAGTAGGTGATTATTACAGCCTGCAGCTGTCCTTCTAAAACACATCATAGGGACTTTGTAAGACTTCAAAACTAATTTATCAAGCCAACAAGTCTGTTCACAGATGGCAGAACCAGTCTTTCCAGATGGTGTAAAGCTCAACAGACACTGGCTATAACCATTACACAGAAAATAGTTTGTCCTTTTGTTTCAGGAACTGAAAACTCCACCAGTCAAACTTTGAAAAAATCTTGAATTATATCAGGATTTCTGTCAGTCTGACTGTGAAACGGTCCAATCACACACACACATGAACACACACACAACACTTGGCAGTATCGTCGTGTTGCAGCAACGTCGCCCTCATAGCGTCCAAACACTCAACAATTCAGTGGAATTTCTGTTGTTTGAGCTGCTCAGTTAATGGAGCCTGGAAAGTTTTCTTTCATTTCATGGATCTTGCTTTGTTTTTCTTTAGACTGTGGCATGCAGGTGCAGGAGCATAATAAAGTGTGCTTGTGTAGGCACATACAGAAATGTGCAGAACTGAAGTGACTTTATAACCGTGTTTTTACAACATCAGTGTATGACCTCTGCGCGCTCCCTCACGTGCTGCAGCAGCTGAGGTCTTAAGTTATTACCGGTGAGTTATATTAATTTATTATTATTAGTAGTATTATTTTTCCGGTTACGAAGCATCAAACCCTACCAAATGCTTTGTCCACTTAGTCAGACAGAGTTAATGTGTGGGGTTGCGCAGAGATCTGAGAAACTCCTCCCATAAAGTGGACCAACCAAAATTGTTTCTGTGTCCCCTTGTTAAAAACTAAACAGACATGCCATATTAGCAGCACTGAATTAAATGTTACTCATCTCTGCCAGTGCAGCGGCTTTAACTCATGCAGGGCCAGTCCAAGGCTGTATGAGACCATGAGCAGAATCTGACTAACGGGCCCCTTTAGTTGCAAAAAACATCAGCACCTCTAACACTTTCTATGCTAGATATAGTGAAATCTTGGAGAGGGGGAGTAGTTTTATTGGCCAACCTAAAAAGATAATAATTTATAATTGCAGTTTACTAATTTCTATTTGTGAACAAAGAGAGCTCAAACTCAAAGATTAAACTCATAGCATCAGATTGTTGCTATGGTAACAAAACAAAATGAATATTCTTTGAACTTTTACAAAGTAAACTCACCAGCTCCTTAAAGTCTTACATATAAATGTTAAACTATTTAAAATATTTTAATTTATGTATTTTGAAACCATTTAATAAAATTTAGCAGCATTGATCATCTCAATAAACAAATGTTACATTTATATATCTGTGGTCTGTGTTAAAATATTAGCATTTATTGGGCCCCTGAAGCCCTGGGGACCTTATGGAGCTACTGACTTAATTTGGATTAAACAAAAGTGCAAATAATTAATATTAATTTTAATTGTGTTTTTTGATTTGTTGTTTTTCAGACTAGTTGTGGGTTTAAAAATCGTTTCACTGGCAATGTCTCCCGTAACATATAATTATCCAGTAATATTTTTACTTTTCCTGTCTACTTAACATCTTTAAAACAAAAACATGGTGGACCACCTCAGCGCCCCGACCAACGGGCTTAGCAAGTTTTCTGGGGGAAACCCTGGATTCTAAATAGGATTTAGGTCTTGACTTTGACTAGGCTATACTAACATACATGTACATTAATCTAACAATTGTGGCTATACGCATATAGCCATCCAACTAGAAGATACAATACTTCTGGAGTCTTTAGCAAGTTTTATTTCCGGAATTAGCATGGATTTAGCTCTATCCATCCTCCATTCAACTTTGACCAGCTTCCCTGTCTCTACTAAAGAAACAAATCCCCACAGCATGATGCAACCTGTGCCAAGTTTCACCATAGGAATTACTTTACAAATGTATGAACTCTGCTATCTTGTGACTTATAAAGTAAATTGGCTGCACTGGATTTCATTTTGAGGTGGTTTTTAAGTGAATATAAATTTAGATTGTAATTCATGTACAATTTCGCTTCCACCTCGCAAGTATCCACTAGAAAAGTAAAGTAAAGGGGAAATGTCTGATTGAAATACAAGTTTGTGATTATAATGAGAAAAAAATGTGAAAAGTTCAACTGGTAGGAACACGATGGGTATAAACAGCTGTAGAAAGCATGCCTCCATGTGAAACATACAGAAAAGTTTGGCTGCATTACAAACGGCTGTCTGCACACTGGAGTGGTTTGCTAACTGAACACAGATGCTGAAATCAGATTAACACTTACAGTTGTGTGAGATTCAGAAGCTCACCTTTGTCAATGTAACAGAGATCTTGCTCAGAACAAGAGCAAATATTCAAGATTTCTCATGCACTCATGGAAATATTTGCACAAAAAAAAAGTCAAGAAAACTGCCATGTAAATCTGTTTTCACATGTTTTAGTTTAGCTGGTCTCTGCAGTAGTTCTTTATAAAGAAGACAAAAACACAAAAGAGAATAAAAGGAATTGAAAGAAAAAGTGAACCGGCAGGACTGTCACTTTGAATGCCTGTGATCTCATGGCTGGTTCTATTTTCTGTATCGTTGTTGCATAATCAGATTAATAAAAGACATTCTTCTGCACCTGCACGTAATGCAACGATAAGCCTGTATGAAAAGAAGGCCCCCCACGCTTCAAAAAGTTTACAGCCAACAATCATTCACTTGCTTACTGGTCCTTTAAAGGTCACCAGAGGGGTCAGTGAGGTGGAAAAGCACAGTCCTTATTTCTGTTGGTTTCAACACCACACAGGGGGGTTGCTGATACTAATTAACCCACAAGAACAAAACAGAAACCAGGCTGAAGTCGCCTGGAAATCTTCGCCATGCGGTACGTCACGTTAATCCAACATGTCATGTGCTTAAAAAACTTTAATGACCCCCACATGACTCCTGTTAGGAGAAGAAAAAGAGGAGTTTCCTCCTGTTACGAAAGTGAGTGCTGCACTTACCCAGCAGTGCGCCTCGCTGTGCTGAAGGTGACTCCACAGTGCAGCTCCTCTGCTATCCCTGTGTCATGCTCACATTGTGGGCAGCCTCTGCAGGACTGTGTGTTTTGATGGGAGGTAGACAGCGGCACTGAAACATGCTGCAACACATGCTGCTGACGTCTCCTCTTCTCTCCTGCACTGACTCAGCTAAGTTCCTCCTCCTCCTGCTCAGCTGCTGCCGCTCCCCTGCTAAATTTCCATAAGACGCCTCTGTTTCTTGCAGAGTGTGTGTGAAGAGTAGAAACACTACACTAGCCCGCACTGACAAACACAGAGCTCTTCGCTGCTGAGACAGTAACTGGCTCCAGTGGGCTGGTCACAGGGAAGTGCTACGTGTTCTCCTCCCCCATCTACTGTAAACTCTTCCCCTCTGCTTTCTCTCTTCTCTTTTTGTTCCCTCCTCCCAACTTCAATCCCGCTTCCTTTCTCCCGTCTTTTCATAACTAATCCTGCTCCAGGCTTCCTTCTTTCATTCTCATCATACCGTATTTCCCGTGCCTTTGCAGGTGAATGCTAAGAATCAGGCCAAAGGCTGAGCATGCAGTGAAACCTTTAAAGGGGACCAGAATGTACTCCAGAGTCAATCCGTGGGAGATGTAAACAACCAAAAAGACGAATCTTTCAAGCATGTTGATGTTTGATTTGCAAGAAACTTCTCAAAAGTGAAACAAAGAAAAGATGATTGAGAGGATGAACCAGGAACAAGTTGTGATGACTACTTACAGTAAGCTCAGCTCCTGTTTCTAGTTTAGAAGCCAGTGGGATTTCTATCCTCAGTAACCAGGCTGGCAACTATTAGCAATTTAAGAAAATAACAGGTGAGTTTTCACTATCAAGATATACCTAAGTAATGGCATTAAAAGGGCTAAAATTAGAATAACATAATGCTGACTTCCAAACTTGTTGCTGTGCATTGCCAGTCAGCTGCTCAAAGACAATCATTGAATGTTTTCTACGCTTAATTTAAATGCAAATTTAGCTCTTTAAAAATGTTTTTGACTGTAAAAAAACAAACACTTAAATAAAGAAGTGCTGCCTGTTACATTTATCAAAGTAGAATCATATTAAAATGAGTCAACAAGATGGTTAGCTACATTGTTTTAGATTATAATGCAACTTTGACTTAAAAATTTGGGTTCTGCCAAAAAACTGTTATCTTTTATTAAAATTATCATACCACAAATATCTTAAGAAGCAGAAAGAAACAAAAAAAGAAAGTAACTGTCAAAACTGTGGCACAAGTACCATTGATAGTGTAGGGCTGCTCTTAGCGGTATACAGAAAAGGTGTTGGCAAATATTTAAAGAGTAAGTATGACAAAAATCTCTACTGTTAAAACTTGAACATGAGAAAAAAAACATCCAGCCCTACTGGGCTGCTGTTAAAGTTTCAAGTTTTAAACTAACAGGATTTGATATTTTATGAGACAAAGAGAAGGCAAACTTTAAATGTTAAAGCTGCAGAATGTAATTTTTAGAATTTTCTTTTTTTTTTTCTTCTTTTTTTTTACGTCTGTTAAAACTAATCCCTTGTGACAGAATGGTATAGGACAGATCATGTGAGGAGCTTCATTTTTTATGGACTATTTGTCTCATATTGTATTGTTACAATATAGAGAATATGTTTCAAAAATATATTTTTTGTAAAAGTTACATACTGCAGTTTTAAGTGAACAGAATGAAGTGTTTCAGGACTGGGGTAAGCGTCTTCTTCTTTTCTTTTTTTTTTAAAGAAATAAAAATATAATCACCCCAAATTACACAAGCTGGAAAGTAAAATTCCTGCTGTACTAAACAATCACACACCAGTATGAAATTTATTACTTCACCTTTAATCTTTCTGTGAAACTGATCATCAGTATTATCACCACAAACAGCTTTGCTGTGCACAACTGAGTAAACTGAGAGCTTACATGTAGTCTTGTTGGTTTATTGACCATGGAGGGTTTGGAGGATTGTTATACTGTTATTTGTTTGTATTTTGTTCAGGTCTCTACAGGTTACAGTAAGGGACATAATAAACTGTGACTATTTGAATTAGACATCATATACAATAATAATAATTTAAAAAAAAACATCTAAGTAATTAATAACAGAACATCTGTTAAGCCAAACCACCTTCTTCCAAGAATATCAAACAAATGCACAAATTCAGAGCTCACACAACACGGTCAGTTTTCTCTCTGTGGACCAAACCGGCAAAGCACTGTAGCATAATTAGCGGTGTTCACAGCAATAAGCACTCTAAGCATTTTACCTCTATGAACTGATGCTAAATGCTTTCAAAATGACAAAATTTTGAAAGCATTTCAAAATGCTTTGAATTGTGCAGATACACAATTCAAAGACATTGTGTATCTGCAGGGTTTCAGTTTGGTTCTCTCTGGGTGGAAACAGAACCACGTTTTCTGGAGCGCCCTCTTCTGGCTGTAACGGGGAACAAGACGGTTCACCAAAAGGGGGGAAAGCAGCTCAAATGTGCAACCAAGAGAAGCTGGAGTTATAAAGTTTCTTTAATGGTTTAACATTTGTTTTATATCCATGTTTTTAAAACTGAGTCACGATTAGCACTGGTGGTGTCTGAGCCTCCCTTAGTGGTACACAAAAAAAATAATTTCTGTATTTTGTGATTTTAAACATCAGCTAAATGTTTAGTAAAGAAAGTTCAAAATTTTCTACAAAACCTGATCTTTTTACAGCAGGTAACACACGGTGGTTTTATTTCCAAGGCAATTTTTTGTTGTTAGAAAGTTGGAGAACTGCTGGTTTACATTTTCCCAGGGTTTCTTCAAATTTCTGTAAATTAAATGTCAGACTTTTTAAGACCCTTATTTAAGTTTAAGACATAGACGATTTATGAAACAAATGCTATTACTCAATAATCAGTTATCAACTTCACTGTATCAGAAAAGCAGGAGTTTAAACCAAATCTTGTCTACTCTGTGTGGGTTCTGACCTTAATTATAAGCTGTTCACGAGACAAATGGTTATTTTAATCCTGTTACATTAATCCAAAATTCTCCACCTAAAGTCTTCCAGTCGTGCAAATTACTGTTTTGTAATGGATCCTCCTTCTAAGTACCGAACTATAGCATCAGAATGCAAGTAGGCATGTTTCAGTGGCATAATTAATCAAACTTTAGGAAATTTTTTCAGCCTGTTAAAAAATAAAGCATGATTTTAATACTAATTTTTATTAGAAAAGCTTCTGTTACAGACATCCAAAAGTTAGAGATCACAGAAATTAAGTTAGCTTTTTTACTTGTCTGTGCTCAGAATATTTTGAGAAATGTAAAACAGCACAGCAGGGGAGCAAGTAGCAATCTTGCCCTTACCAATGCCTCAGTAGTGCTGCTCTCGTTCCCCATGGCTCAGCCAGGTGCAGGGCCACAACTGCCCAGACCAACGGCCTCTCACATCAGCTGGCTGAAAGACACTATGAACAGAGAGACCATCAGCGCGCGACCGTTCTTGTGCTCAGTACAGAGACAGAATAAAACTGGGGATCTGTGGGCCACTCAACACTTAGAGATTTATGTTCTTGCAGGATTAAGGGCCCTTAGGTATGAGCTTGAACGGGCACAGGGTGAGAAGGAATGGAGAATTTGAGTACAGAATGATGCCAAGACCTGCCTGCAGGGCCAAAGTTCAAGTGGTGGGATTTAAAAAGGTAGAAAAATAGCATCATAGTCGATAGATGAGATTTTTGTTCTTTCTTTTGGTTTGTTATTTTGTTTGTATTTCCTTTTCATTTCTGTAAAGAACTTTGTATTGCCTTGTTGCTGAAAATGTGCTATATAAATAAAATTACCGTTACTTTTAGAAATGTTGTTTCTGGTGTAGTAAAAAAAAAAAAAAAAAAAAAAACATTCCTAAAATTAGAGCATCTGCAGCAACAATCAGAACTTAAGGATTTTAACAAAGTCCTGGCATAAATCTATATGAATATACTGCAGCAGGTCAAAACTGGAAGACATTATATTACCAGATCTTCTGTCCACAGTGACACCAGTTTCACATCACCATGGACTGAGAGATTACCAACAAGGAAAGAATAACCTACTCTACAATTTACACCTTCAAACTTGACAAAAAATTTCTTCTGGAGTTTTATAGTTAAAAAAGGAAAAGATTTAACTATTTGACCACAATGACAAAAAAAAAAAAGCATTTCAGGAAGAATCAAGGTTAGGTCTTTGAAACTTAAGAACTCTGCACCAACCTGTTGACAGCGTCATACCAAGATCCTGTTTTGCTAACAGTGGTTGTGAAGTGTTGTACAAAGTGGATGGGATAATCAGGAGGGAAGACTAACTTTAAGTTGAAATCAACAAAGTGGTTGATGCTTCTGGGAGTAAAGATCCCAGAAGCATCAAAACTGGTTTTGTAAAGAATCAATCAGACTAACGTTAAGCTTCTTAAGCGGCTCCCAGATCAACGTTACTGAAAATTTGTGAACAATGCCTAAAAAGTGATGATACACCAAAATATTGAGAACTAATTTTACCATTTAGATAAAGTTAGTGTAAGATAGTTGATGTCTACAAAGTATTTACAAAGCATATGGTTTGTCTGTTGCTATTTAAGCAACTTTCAACCAAAATATATGCACAGCTCCATGCATATATTGTGCATGCCTGCAGCACACTGACAAAGTGACTGCTGGATAAGGTAATCCCTACAGGGTAAATAACAGATTGACTCTCAGCAGTGTTGCTAGAGTTGTCTGGGTGGAGAGGCAACTCTAATCCAAGATGGCCAGTATAATGCACAATTTAGATCCTTGTAAGTCAGACTTTGTCACCAGACACCGACTGATATTACATAGCAGCATTTTTAGCCGTGGTAAATTTACTCTCTGACATTTCCTTTTTATTTACATTTCTTGTATGGCTGCAGGGACTTAATGCCAGCTCAGTGTTCAGTCAGAAAGCACTGACCTGGATGTGCAAGACTTTATAAATAGAGTTGTCTCATATTTACTGCTTTATTCCAGCCTAATGCACGGGTTGTCATGCATGCTCTCCAGCTGGGTCTGTGACCTCTCTCCACAAATCATTTTTCTCCAACATTTATTCTTTACTCTGCATCCTCACATCCTAATTCTCACCTGTTCAACGGTGTGGCAGCTCATCTGCTCTGCCTGCTATTTGTGTGAATGGGGTGTAATTTCAGCCCCCCTCTTTACACCAACATGCGTGCACATTAGCTGGCGGCGGCATTTCAAGGTGTTTTGGCAGCACACAGGGGAAATCATATGATTCAACCGCTGCCAGGTCACTTCCCACCTCATCACTGTCATATAACATGAGTCCTGAAAGATTTGGAAGGAGGAGCATGTGTGTGAGTTTACCATTTCCTGCCCTGTTTCTGACCTCCTCTCACAATAACAGAGTGAGATTTCTATTTATTTTTCTACAAAAACCTAATTTTATGCTGTAATAGTTCTAAAAGTATTTTTAGTCAGTTGTGTAAACCAGTAGATTAAATTAATGTTCCGTCTTTTATAAATAGCTGTAGGAAAAGCAATAAAATCCATGCATATAATAAAAGTGAAGTACCAACAAAAATTTACACCATTTATCACCTTTTTGTTCCATTTTCCTTTAAAAATGTGATTACAAAATAAAAATCACACAAAAGAAGCTTACAAACTACTCACCATTGCAAACAATAGGACAGTTTCCAAACCTCAGGTTTGACCCTTCAGTGTGTGTTTACTGTCAAACTAATGTTTCTGTCCTGCCTCCTGAGGAACCCCAGTTTCTCTGCTGCTATTTTAGCCCTGGACGCAGGGCAGGAGCAGAAGTGGGGACAAGTGTATGGGGAGGGGAGGGAGTGGTGGGAGGAGACCAAACTGGAGCTGGAGTAGCCATGTCTGCTGAGGGAGGTTGTAGGTGGATGGATTGCAAATAAACAGGAACATTAACAGCAGGATGCAGGTGTAAGGCCACTCCACTCATTCATACCCCTTCAACTTTTCAATAATACAACCACTGTGAAGTGAAAGAAAAATCATCCAAACTTCTCTGTTTTTTTGTTCAAGTGATTTGTTTTGCTTTCTTCCACACTAAGCCTCTTATAGGTATGAGTGCATGATTGTTTCCCCTGTAATAAAATGCCAATCTGGTCAGGAGGTATCCTGCCTCTTGCCCAGTGACAGCTGGAGACAAACAGTAAAGATGGATCTTTTATTTTACCTTTTATTTCACAATTATCCACAACTTTTTCTTTTGATCTGCAACATAAACTCCCAAATAAAACACTGACGTTTAACGCAAAAATTCAAGAGTTGAGAACATGACTGTAAGGCAGAAAACAAGCTGCAGGGGTTTCAGCACTCATGCCACCTGTAGCCACGCTTCACATTTACACTGAGTTGTAAGGACACACATGCACAAGTACAAAACCTTCTGAGATAAACTCAGAGAGCAGCACCATCAGACAAAAACCTCATCTCCACTCTGTGACAGCAGAGGGTTGGAAGCAGATCTGGTTCCTCTATTATCTGCAATCTTTAAAGGCCACTTTCAGCAGACTACACATCATCCCTATAAATAGCATGAATCTGACCAGCTGTTTCCCACAAACAGCCTCCATACTTGTCATTTGTTTGTCTTCTAGGTGCCTTCTGCTACTAGGGGTTGCTTGCTCAACTGAGCTGACAAATAATGTCACACTCTGTCTCCAATTTTCCTCTGCAACTCGCATTATCCTTTCACTTTTATCCACTACAGCTCATTTTTTTCTGCTGCTTTCATCCATTCTCAAGAACAAGAACACACTTTGCCTCTTCCTGAATGATACGCATCCATTCAACAAGGCGCCTCCCCTCTCCGTTTACCTGCTTATGTGAGATTCCAATGCAGCTCCCCATCCTGTATTCCATGTCCTCCTCTGGTGAAGTGACCCTGGCGCTACACGGCTGGCAGAGCACCTTCCTGCAGAACTGCATCGTTATCAGTCAGCCTCAGCATCACCAGAGCATCACTGCAGAAGCTTGCTCGTACACGCCTCCATGTCGGTTTGTATGAGTGTGCATCACTGCATGTGATGCCCGTGGTCTTCCTGTGACATATATTCTCCAGTCACTGTTACATAACGCTCCCTCTAATCAAGTGAACGTGCCAGAAGCAGGGGTAAAAAAGAAACAAAACAGGAGACGCTCTCTGCAGCCTGAGATCCAGCTGAGCTATAAATTACAGCACGGGAGAGCGGATGAAGGCTCCGCTTCAGAGGGGAAAAAAATCTCAGTGAGGGGAGAGAGAAAGGGATGGGAGGGAGTGTGAAAAGTGCCTGTCTCTTTAAAAGATTGAAGACAATGAAAGGATGCTTCTGCTGCTGCTGGAGTCAGGATGTATCCACTGTTTAAAACGGAATAAAATCTGACAGCTCAAGACAAGGGCTTTGGCAAATAATGACTTTGACAAAAACAATTTTTAATTAACAAAAACGTGCAACAGGGACGCTGCTTACATATTTTCTCATGAAGCACAACAGTGTAAACAAAGTGCGAGTACTGCATAGAGGCTTAAGATGGTTAGAATAACGTGTATAAGATGAAAATAAGAGAAAAAAGCTTTAAAAAATGAAAGAGGTCTGTCAGATGTATTCAAAACTAATGTCACACTGAATCTTTCATTAAATAACATTAAAGATTAAACTAATCTGTTATTCTTTTTAATTAAATGGCTTAATAGTTACAAGAAGGACTGTTTCAGACTATCTCATTATATTAGCAAAGCAATTAAACACATAATGTAAATCATGTTTAATTTCTAATGTGTCACAAAAAACATCTGCGAAATCCTAAAGAGATTTATTTTTCTACATGAATAAAAAAAAACAATACACACAAAACCTTACAGACAAAAAACAGTAAAAAGATTATCTGGTCCTATGAAACTCAAACAAAGGTGTTTGGGATCAAACGGGCGTAAAAAGAAGCTGCTATTTAAAACTAGTGAGGCAGGAGGAAGTGCCGTCGTCACTCGTTCTGCGTCTCTGGAGGCTGAATTATTGTCTCTTTGATTTCAAAAACATCTATTAGCTCCTGAAACAAGGACAAAAACAACAAAAGATACATTAGAAAAAATTAATATACCGTAAAAAAAGTATCCACATTAATAAACTATTTCAACATTATATCACAGTGCATTAAAAAAATCTATCAGAGTGGCATGCATTAGTTAGTATTCAGTCATCCAGAGTTATACCAGTCAAAACTTGCAGCTATAATTTTTTTGTGTCTAAAATGTCGCTGTGAGGATGGTGTGTTCAGGGTGATATGTAGTGTTAGTTTTATGTAGGCTACCAAATGTCACGTTCTCTTCCATCTGACCAAAGCATCTTCTTCCACATGTTTGCCATTTCCCCTGCAGGCATCATCACAGACTGACATCAGGACTTTTTAACAGCTTTTTATCAATAATGGCTTTGCTATCCCTTCCAAAAACAGCAGATTTATTGCCTTCTAAAGGCAATTGGTGGCACTGGAATTTATTTTTTGGGTCTGAAAGTAAATAGGGCTTAATATTATTTGTGAAATTTTTTTTAAAATGATTCTTTCCCCTTCATAATTATTAGTACTTGGTGTTGATCTGTCACAACGTAATAAAATACATTACATCTCGTGGCTATGACAAAACAAAATTAGTTTTTCCAGAAACTGTAGTTGAACATTTTATAGTATAGAGAAACTAAAAGCTGCTCACTCTCCATATTTTTGGGCTGATGGAAACAATGCACTGTTTGCGGCTGAATGAACCTGCAGCCTCCACCTCTCCTTCTTCTACTGGTTCTGAAAGATTAAAAACATAACCGGGTAAAAAAAATATATTTGATACCGTGAGATTTTTCTTGTTATTTGACAATAAAACTGCTAAAAAAATGTCCTTCACCTATACAAGGCAACTTGTCACTATCCAACTTAAGCCGCGCCAAACCATCCTGAAAAAAACAGAAACAACAATGTTATACCTACTCAGAGTCACTAGGGGGCGACAAAGCTCAGTTAAAAGAAACTGTACATTTCTCACCCTTATGAGAAAAGATGTGTGGAAAATGTTCTCCACTGTCCGTGAAAATGAGTTGGGGTCGATGACAAATTCATAATATGAGATTGGTGATGCTGTATTGAAACAAACACACAGTAATTATGAAAATTATTCAAGACACTGAAGTGTTTCAGACAGGGTACAAACATAAGGTATTAAATTATAGAACAGCTCTGAATACAAATGTGAACAGACTCGAGATGATCGGAAATCTGATTGATCAGACCACAGTCAGAGGTGATCCGATACCCAGAGATCCAACACCGAGATATCACATAAATTGATGAAAAGATGTCACAACCTGTCACACAAAGGAGGTATTATTGCTGGGTATTTTTGTTTAATTCTTCAATGACTGGCCAAACATAACCCAGAGATCATAAAAGTGGCAGCTGGAAACAATCATTATTTACATCCCAATCTCTTATTTATTAGAAGTTGTTTTTTATTATTACACTCTATTTTTTCTATAACAAAAAAAAAAAACACAGAAAGTTACAGCAAAGGTTGACGACACATTTAAAGACGTAAAACTTGTCATGTAAATAAAGCTTGCAAATGTTATTGTAATATTTGAATAGAAAACCTCACATCAAGATGATCTCACTACTTTAAGTTTGTACAACAGACAAGCTCCATGGCAGAGCTATCTACTCTTCATGCAGCTGCTCAACTGTAACTCATGTTTGAATTTACTAATGGTCATGGAAATCCCCTGCTCAATACTTTGCTCCTTAAATTTGGTTTTAAATTGTGTCAAAAATGTAAAGAAAAAGAAATGCTTTGGAAGATATTAGCTTGACAACTTATCACTCCCCCCCAAAAAAATATGTTTCTTCATAGAAAAGAAAAGGAAAACTTGGAGCTCGGAATTAGTGATGCGACTGCAGAGGGTCTCTTCCACTCTGTACCTTAAACATCTGTACATTCTCATAGAAAATATCAGTAAAGACGATTTCCAACTTACGGTCATCTTGATAATAACTCTTCAGATATCCCAGGATTCTTTCAACCTCTTTCTCTGTAGCTTCTTGATGAGATTCTTCCATTTTCTTTAGCTAAAATGCAACATGATTTTGTTATTAGCCGAGACTCAACGTCAATCATTTTGTAATTTACGAGTAAGCTCTAAATTATACAATTAAAGTAAATATTTGAAGCCAGAGTAAAACATCAGATATTCTGAAATAAAAAAATGCAGCCATGATGGTGCAGCTTGGAGGTACCTGAGTGGGCATTATCCTCTTGGCTTCTTTGCTTGGTGCTTTCCTTTGCCGCTCTATTCTCTGCTTCGGAGGCGGTGGCTCTGTGTAGAAGGATCCCATCCTGTTGAGAAAATTCATATAAAGTCAGTGTTTTGAGATTCTATTCTAAGTAATAATGTTTACAAATTAGAGAAAAAATATTACAAATAAAAAAACTATTCAGATCATATATTTCAAGAACTCAAGTGTTTAATCCTTTTTTAAACCGCTAACTCATTCTCATGTTAATAGATGTGACTGAATTCAGTCATGAAATATTTTTCATGAAAGAAAAAAAAAGAATTTTCTGTTTTAATAAATTCATCCAGAAACATCTGAATGTATTTAACCCAGGTTTGTGGCACCTTTGGTTAAAAATGTATATGTTTAACAAAGTTGGAAATTGGTAATCATTAATGAGAATTAACTAAATATTTCATCTTCTCGCTCAATTTTGTGGAAGTGATCAATTGAAGCTGAGTATTTTTGCCAGCCATTTGCTTCGTATTTTAAAAAATCACTTGCCCATTTTTTCTATTCATTCTGGGACTCAAACCATCTGACATGTGAAGCTGAAATCACTTCACATGTGCACAACAATCTATTTAGTACGATCACTGAGAATCATTTACAGCTAAACTTTGTTGTCTTGCAGGAAGATTCTGATGTTTTCAACATTAGTGTGTTGAAAAACATTAGAAAAACCTGATCTTCTGCTCTTTTAACCTATCCAGAAAAAGAAAATATTAGGAGTACTATTACTGATTCTAGCATTACCTTCAGGAAATCGCTCCTATCTAACGAAATCATCCCAGATACCAGATATGGAAATTAATACATTTTAGTGGAAGCTCTGATCTACAATGACTAACATGAGCATTATTAAAATCAGAGGTAAATTCAGGAGTTTGGTGACGTACTTCATATTCACAGATTTTATGGAGTTTTTGTATTCATTCCTGATTTCCTAATGTGAGAACTGTAAGCCAAAACCAAGGGTTTTTAAATCTGTCTGAGTGCATTACTCTCTCTGGGACTCACATGTAGTGGAAAGAAGGCGCCGTCCTGAAGCAGCACTCGGCTCTCTTGGCCAGCCGATACCAGGCGTCTTTGGGGAGGTAGCCATCGCCGGCACAGCCGTTCGGCGGCTCATCGTCCTCGTCCTCCAGACGGTTAAGACCCATGAAGGACAACTGTTGAAGTTGTGACATCAGTTCAATTCAATGAATAATAAAAAATGTACTCCAAAGACAAACCACTGAGATAATTTCAGAAGCTGTTAATTCTGAACAGCTTCTGAATTAACCCTCACTCTTATTTCATTTGTCTTCCACAGTTACGTTGTGGTCCCACTTTCTGTCCTTGTTAGCATCTTGGTCACCAAAGTTTTCCGTTTGTTCAGAAAGTATGCAGTGCTTGCATTTTTCCACATTTTGTTTTATTACAGGCTTATTCTACATTGTATTAAATTGACATTTTTCCTCAGCATTCTACAAACACATACCTTATAATGACAATGTGGAAAAAAGTTTGGACATTTTTGCAAATTTATTAAAAGCAGAAAAGCAAGATGTCACATTTACATACGTGTTCACAGTCTCTGCCAAGAAGCTCAAATTTGATCTGCTTCCACTGATCATCCTTGACATGTATCTGTAGCTTAAAAGGAATTCTGGAGAAACATGTCAAGGATGATCAGTGGAAACAACTTGAGTTTGAGCTTCACTGCAAAAAGTTGTGAATATTTAAGTAAATATGATTTATTGGCATCAGGGTAGTGAGAACTCAATCAAATGGCAAAAATTAAATATTGCATTCAAGCAGCCCTTTGCACTTGATATTTATAGCTATTCAGTTTATTCTACATCTTTCTCCGATCCCAGTACACTGTTATATAAACACGCTCACCAGATGCTCAGCGAAAGCAGTGGGATCAAAAGCACTCCCCTCGGAAAACAGCTGGCTGGCTTTCTCTTTTCCCAAGTCTGTGGCCACAACGAGAAGCTGAGCATCGAGCGCCGCCTCTCTTGCCTGTCGAACTGTCAGAGAGCAAAGACGCATCAGACCAATTAATCCAAAAGGATAGATGTATGCCGGACAAAAAAAAAACAAACATCTGGTATAAATCTAAACATAGAATATTAAAATCAAACTATCAAAGCATCCATTGGGTATGGGGAACACACATAAATGTTTAATTTCTGATGCTGATGTTAGTTTCCCAGACTGATTAGACAACCAACATGGTCACATAACTATCAGCTGTTCCATTTGAAGCTAGAAAAATTTCTAAAAATATTCAAAATGCCATTTGTTTTCTTTTCCTGTTTCTGCTCATAACGAAGTTAGAGTTGTTTGGCAAAGCTTTGGGGAAACAAAGCCATGTTTATGTGAAGATGAGTGGATTTTTTAAAATGAACTAAATATCAATTTCAAACATCAAAATACCAAAAAGAAACCCCCCCCCCAAAAAAAACAATCCTCAAAATCTAACAATAATTTTAATCACAGCATTTACAGTAACTTTTCTAAAAAAATAAAAAAAAATTACAGTAATGAACTTAACCTCTGCGATAAATACAGAATCATTACAAGTCAATTACATTATATTTACTCTAACCACTAGAGAAAGCAGAACTTTTATTTGAGTGACCAGTTTTATGGTAATACATAATATATAGGATATTAAAAATGCAAAAAAAGATATATTTTTGTTATTTTGAAAAACCACTTTTTACTGATCTATATTTAAACTGATGTGCATAAATTACCCCAGAATTTCAGCATTTGAAAACACGACTACTGTCTTAATTTTCAATCTTCACGTTATGCTGGTTACATTAAAAATTCTTGATGTACTTTTGCCTTTTGACATTCAACTCTTTGGTGCAGAAATTACATTGCCACTAAGTTGCAGCTTCTAATCAGAAATACCTCTTATTTTTCACGTACCATCTTTGAAAAGTTTATTAGCCTCTTCTAAGACTTCTGTGAGCTTGTTGTTGGAAGGACTCAGCATGTCTTCTCTGTTTTCTGTAACAGAAAGAAAAGTCTGTGAGCGCATTAAAGCTTTTTGTTAAATTGTTAAGACTTGCCTCTGAGTAACAACTCACGTTGAACTGAATTGATGAGGTCCCTGTATTTGCTTCGGATTTCTCTCCTGAGGCCCAGATCGTTGTCATCATCATCGTCTTGCACACCACCGGAGCTCGAGTCGTGATCCTCTCCATCACCCGGGTGTTGATCGGTTCTTCTCCGGCTGGACGACCCGTTCTGCCGGACAGCTTCATCATCACCGCCCGCTCTGGCCTTTCTCATCTTTAGTCTGCTGCAGAACGGACTCTACGAAAGGGCAAACCACATGAAGGCGAAAGAAAACGAGAACGTTTGGGAAAAGTTATCAAAAGTTACCTTCAGCAAGTTTGGAGACAGGCTATGATTACAGTAACGATAGGGTCGTAGATGTTCAGAGTTTAACTATAAACATAGCATAGCATGCAATATTTAAGAAAGAAGTTAAGACAAAAGTAATTTACCTTAGAGAATTAATAATCCCACAAGGCCGGCTGCGAATAAAACGCTCTCGATTCGTGCTAAATGAAAGCTAACGATAGCTTTCGGTTAATCCCTGATGCTTTCGGCTAACGTTAGCCGTTACCTTGATTTTAGCGGTTTTGTTTAACAATAGTAATGCAAACAGAATGAAATACAAAAAACACAGTCACTAGCAAAAATTCTAAAAAAATCTGTTAAAAGAATACCGTCAAAGCTATTTTAAAAACAGACAAAAACTATTCAAACTACAGAGTTCTGGCGTGCAAACACAGGAAGTTGACGTGAAGCGTCATGCAGAACTTTTCAGAATAAAAGCAAAAGGAAAACACCTATTTTGTTGGACTAAAAAACATAAATTAGTGCAGTGCGGGCCGGGGTACCCAAACACTAGCCCTCCAAGCCTGGTACATTGTTGTGTTTAATATTCTGATGCCTGAAAGGGCCAGGTTAATCTGTTCAAAAAACTGCATATACTGGAGATCGCCACAGTAATGGCCAGCCATTATGAGCCGGCTGAAATCTAAAGAGTGAAACAAGTCCTCTACTAACTTCTTCCACTTCTCTTTCAAGGTTTTCCTTTTGGGGTCACCGTAATGAATCATCTGCCTCCTATACTCTCACGCCAACCAACTTCAGGTCCTCTAATACCAGATTTATATGCTTGTTGGTCCTCCTGCCCAGGCGTTCTATACTAAAATGGACTGAAATGCCACTCAGCATAAGAAGTCATTATTCCATTCAAAGGAACACGGACCTTCATTTTTTATACCCATGTCTTGTGGTCCAGGTCCTAAAGCTAGCTAGACAAAAGGGGGAATCCAGCCAGTTTTCCATTGTAGAAGTTTTGTATTGCAGGCAGCAGAAACATGTTATATGGGTGTTTTGTTGCAGGAGGGAATGGTGCACTTAAAATTTCTCTTGTATTTGGCAGGATTGCCATTTAAGTTTGATCACTTGGGTAAAATGTTTTGAGAATTCTTCAGTAAACTTCCCCAAAAAGCTAAAATACTGGCCCATTCATCCTGGACTACCTGTTTAAAGGCCACACTCACCTTTTCAAGCAGCTTCCATCCAGTCACTCCAGAGCAAAAGTCTGATTGTTTGCATTGTTTCTGTGTTTAGTTTTTTTTTTAATTGAAACCATTGTTGCCTATCCAGCTTAATTGCCATGGTTACAGTCACTATATGGTGCTAAAGGAGAACCAGGTTGGACAGACAGCTGGTGTTTATTTAAATTTTGTTGAACCGTTGTCAAGGTAACCAAACATTTCCCTTGCCAGATTGCAATCAGTTTTTCTTCTGAGTTTTTTTGTCAGATCATGGAAACTAAACTAACCGGTAAAGTGTTTATATGCAGATTTGTCGAGTTACATAATTTAAAAACACATTTCCTAGGATGTTGACTGAGATTAATTCCCACTTCGTTGTACCAAAAAGTTGATAATCTATGTTAGAACTCTAAGTGTCCTTGGACATTTATTCAACATTGTAGCTCCTCCTGGGTGCTACAATGATTATCTGTGAATCAGATAATCCCCTGATGACCTGGGGATCACCAGCTCCATATGCTCGACAGACGCTCAGCTCAGCAGCCTTCCTGAGCAGAAGAGACTTTCAACCAGGTTAAACTTTTACAATGGAGGAACTGAGGTCTAGTTCACCTGCTCTCTGTCTGGATGTGAACCACTCTGAACTGCCTGGAGCTGGTAAGAGCAGCTGCATCATAACAAGTCCCCACTTGCTGGAGTCCAGGACTCAGCCAGGTATTAAACCGGTTCAGCTGCTAATTAGATCTCTGAATGAGTTGATTGCAGGGCAGCAGGCTGCGTCTTATGAGGCCATGAAGACTCTGCATGAATCTTACGAGAAGGAACGATCAAAGCTTTTCCCTATGCCTGTGTGCAGCAAGGAGCAGGAAAGGATTATTCAAGCCAAAAGGAGCAGGTGCCCAAGAAGTAATCCAGCCTCGAGCTCTGAAGTTGTACGGAAGGTGAAGAATCACTCAGCAGAGCCAGTTGTCTATGCAGACCTTTGCTTCAAAGCAAAGTCCGGTTCCTCTGTTTCTGCAAAGACAGACCCAGAGAGGAGCACAATCAGCTGCTTCAGTCTGGGAGATCTGAGATACTCCCCATCTGCTGAGAGGAAACTGCAGACGATCACCTCAGAAATCAAGAGGAAGACATGCATCACCGTGTCAGAGAGGGATCGCAAGATAGCAGCTCTGATGCTGGTCAAACATCAGGAGGAGCAGGAGCGCCTGAAGCTCTGTCAACAGGAAGAACAGGAACGGCAGGAGGCCCACAGGAAGGAGGAGGCCAGGCAGGCCCAAGCAGAAAAAGAACGAAGGAGGAGGCTTAAGCAGAGGATGAAACACTGGCACAAGGAGCTGGAGGCCCGCAGGAGGCTGAGGCTGCGGCTGGAGCAGGAGAAAGCAGCACAGCTCCAGCAGGAGATGCTGCTCCAGGAGAGCCGATGGAGAAAGCTGAAGGAAGCGGTTGAGGTACAACGCAGAGAGAAGCTGGAGGCTGCTCTGAAGGAGACAGAAGAACGTAAAAAATACCAGGAGAGACTGCTTAGGGAGAAGATGGAGCTGGAGAAAAGGGAGCTTGAGAAGGAGAAGCAGGTGGCAGAAGAGAAGGAGGAGAAGGCCTGGAGGACCAGAGAGCTGCAGGAGAAGAGGGAGCGGAAACGGCTGCAGGAGGAGAATAACAGAGAGATGCTGCGTCACATCCTGCTGAAGAGGAAAGCGGAGCAGAAGATGGAGGAAGATGAAGCGCAGAAGAGGAACTTTCTGGAGAAGAAGCTGCAGCGTTCCTCAGAGAAACGAGCCCGAGCTGTGGAGGCACAGCACAGGCGGCTGCGGGAGCGAGCTGCCTGGCAGGAAGACCAGATCCAAAGAGCACAGCTGAGGGCCAAGCTGCACACTGTCCAGGAGCTCACGCACAAGCAGATCCTGGTCCAACAGAGCGAGCGTCGCATGGAGAGAGCCGCCCAGAACGCCTCGACGCTGCGCAGGAGCCGCACTCAGCAGAGACGAGAACAGAGCAGAGACAGACAGGTCTGCCACAAACAGCAGAGTGAGAAGATCCAGAGAGAGGAAGAGGCCAGCAGGAGGCGCAGAGAGAGCTATGTCTGCATGAAGGAGGGGAAGAGGGAGAGGCTGCAAAACCTGAGGGAGCAGATTCAAGAGGAGGCGCAGAGGCTGGTGCAGGCCTCCTTTCATTTGAGGGACAGGGTCAGGCAGCAGACACACAGCCGGACCTTCAACCAGATGGCCCTGGAGGCTCAGCTGACTGCCTCCATGAGCAGAATCAAACTCTAAAACAATTCAGTTTTTTTCTCAGATATTTAATTATTTCCTTACAACACATTTAAGTTTGTATGTAGATTTACTGTAGCAGGGCAATTTCTAAGTGCTGCATCATTGTAAAGTGGAAGGAATTGTTTCCAAAACCATTTTTAAAGAAAAGCATCCAAATTGTGGGATGTACATGTTGCCAACCCCTTTACTCTGCTACACCTCTAAGTGCCTTAAAAGGAAAAACACTTCATCTTTACCAAATTTATTCTCAGTATGGAACACTATGTTTGAACTACTGACACGGCAGAACATCAAAGCTGAGATGAGGCAATGAGGGCATTTCTTCAGGTTTTTTACAAATCACAACTTTTTCCATGAAGAGTTTTAGACTCTTATCCCTAGATAAGGTGAGATGGTTTCTGAATATATACTGGCTTTTTATCCCAGTGACGAAGCAAATATTTCAAATTCTCCTGGATTTAAAATTCTTCATCCTGAGAATAAAAAAAGAAATATCCTTTTGTATTAGACTAGAGGTCTAATACAATTTTCTCATTTCTGCCCTTGAAACTAGAGAGAAGGTTCACCTTCCAGTTCTGACAGTAAACATAAAGTCAGAGCTGCACTGGAAAGGTTCAGGTCAAAGTACTGAATATGTTACAGTGGCCCAGTCAAAGTCCAGACCTAAACCCAACTTTAACACTCAACTTACAGCTTGCACTCTTTTCAACAAACTTTTTTTTTTTCTAGTTTTCAGATGTGTACAGCTGGTAGAGACAGATATACAAAAACAGATACTGCTTTTATTTGTAAAGAAGAAAACTGAACTGTTTTTCATCTCAAAATTCCATGCTACTTTGTGCTAGTAAGTGGTATGAAAATACCCTGATGTTTGTGTTTGTAATTAGTGACAACAGAAAAGGGTCAAGTAGCACGGCGAACTATTTTACAAGTCCTGCAAATTCATAGTTTCCCAGCTTGAGGGTATTTCTAATAGTTGGGATCAAAACAATGTAATTCAGGGCCACTAGAGGGTAGAATAATACAGAGTTATAAAACATTCAGAAAAGCGTGTCTTCTTTCACAACACCATAAACTCTATCTATAAACTCATTTTGGGCCACATGGGCCCAGGAGCTTGGGGATACTTTCTGAGGAATTACAGAAAATAACTCACATGGGGAAATCTCTATTTATCACATGTAATCACAGTAGAAGTTCCTGCTTGCTTTCATATTAACCTTCAGAACTACGTGAATGTTGTTTTTTTGACTCTGTTTTGAAAAGGTCAAGGCAAGAATGATTCCAGTCTTACGGAAACCCTTTCCACTCACTCAGCCAACAGATGTATCACAGCAGAGTTGAGTTCTTCCACCATTAGAAAGTTAGTGTTTTTTTTTTTCTTTTACAGACACAGAGTGCATGAATGCTGACAGGAAGGCCATTAAGCAATGCTCACAGTGCAAATATAAAGAAATAAAAGTTAATGTTTCACCGCTTGTTGTTAAGCGTGCTTTAATGAATAATCTGACATGTCTTAATGTTTCAGTCTCTCACTGCAGGCTTTCATTTGAGGTTAAAACAGGAGAAATCCAGCTAAGCTACATGGTAATCATGTTCCTTCAAGTAAATAGAAACTATTTGTAGTCACATTAGGGAACCAAACCATCATTGTTGTAATGGTTTATAACAATGTTTTATTACTTTGGGGGTAATATAGGGAGATTTTCAATACATTTTAAAGAATAACAGAATGTGAGTAAATTTCACATTTATTTTTTTAAATGTATTTTTATTTCAAATTTTGCTTAACATATTTTAATTCCGATGTAGCCATATTTGTTAGCACCCTCAGTAAAAAGGCAACATATCACACAAAAAAACTTAAATTGAGGATATGTATCCAGTGGAGAAAAAACTCATATTAAGAGAGAGTTAATTATTGTTTGAATGAAATTACAAGGAGGCAGTTATTGGTAGCCCTAACAATTGAAACTAATTGTTTTTAATTTACAGTTTATTTTTAAGTTAAATTTCTTAAGATTTTTGGATTACAGTTTTGAATGATGTGTCTCCAGCACACATTGAATAAACTGACCCAATCCATAGAAAAAGAACCAAAATGGCTTAAGTAAATTAGTAAAGCACTGCATCAAAATATATAAAAACCTACCTAAGATTAACCTTTAACTTTACTTCATATTTAAAACCATTGTTTTGTTCCATCTGTTATTTTGATCGGCTATGAAGAGCTACTGTGGAGGGTTAAGGACCCACAGTGGGCTCCTGAGCTGCAGGTTCCAGATCCCTGCTCTATAACAACATCTTCCCTGGTCTGCATGCCAGAAAAACATATTTTCTATCCTACCATTACAATCATAAAGGAGTAAAGCCAGAGGCACTTGGACTTTAAATGGAAATCTGTGCTTTGGTCATATCAGACAAAGGCAAAGCTTTCAAGTAATAAACACTACATAAAAATACGTAGAAAAGTATGAAAGTTCACAGTGAAGGATATGTGATGCTGTGAGCATTTCCTCTTCCAAAGACCCTGGGAATCTTTTGAAGAATAGAAAACAGGAACTCCTTTGAATATCTGAACATTTTAGATAAAGATGTCTTTATGACCATCTTAGCTGAAGAGAAGAGAGCAGAATCCATGACTAAGAACTCTGGCTGATCTAGATCAGGGGTCAGCAACCTTTATAACCTTAGTATACTTTTTTGTCTTTTCTTCAGCTATACAAAGTTTGTTTAAAGCTACAGAAGAAGCACAGCTCTAAAAGAAAATAGCTTATATTTTTAAGATATCTACAACAGAGAAATTCAAATTAAGAGAAATTGTGCACAGAGGAAAAACCCCTCTCTGCAGGATCAGACCTTATACAATGTTACTGGAGACAAAGAACCTTATTGGTACAATGAGGCTGAACAATGGAGTAACAACAGAATTTCATCACCAGTGATTTTGCTGAACAGGTGTACTCCAATTGGAGATTAGATTTTTATAAACTTTTCAGTATTAAATTTATGGTGTTGCAGTTTATTTTAACGATTATTGCACATTTTAAGTAGAGACAGCTTTGTAGAGCCAAACTTTTAAAATACATTCTTAAAAATAAATCAAACATCCACTGTTGAAAACAATAAGTTATGAAATAATATGGCTCTAAAACTGTTTTTCATGTAGTTCAGTGTCACATTTGGCATTTCGACAAAAAAAAAAAAAAAAGACAATGAGTTTGTTTCTGAGGAATCATGAAGAGGAATGTTTTTCCTGTCAAACTCAAAATAATAAACACAGAACTAGCACAAACTGTGCAAACTAGATCGCATACTGCGCACATAACAGTATCAAATTATTATCTTGTTCTTCTTGTAAATCGACCTCCTGGCCACGGTTTCACTTTTTAAAAAATTATACAGCTTCGTAACAAATAACAAATGTCCCTCTTTTTGTTTACTTGTACTGGAAACTCAGCTGAAGGATAGCGACGTATAAAATATCCAAGTCCTTTCAAAACCTGAAAAGCTTTGTTGATCCAAGAACAATGTTAGTGCTCAAGGGTTAGGTTAGTATGAATCAGAAGCACGCCCATGTGGAGCAACCTAACGCTGAGATACGTGGACGGGTTTTCATTCATTCTGTCTTCACTGCAAAAATATATCTTACCAAGTATTTTTGATCTGGTTTCTACTGGAAATATCTTAGTACATTTGAAATAAGACAAAAGTAACTTAAGTAACTTTTAAGCACAATAAATGACCTTATTTTAAGTGACTAATTCCTTAATACTGATGGAAAGTACAAGATATAACTAGACAGTTTAATGTTTTGTTTGACTGGCAGTACTTTTCCATCGATATTAAGAAATTACTGACTTAAAATCACCTCCCATATCTTGCTCTAAAGTTATTTGTACGTTAGTTTTGTCTTATTTCAAGTGTAAAAAGATATTTGCACTAGAAACTAGACCAAAAAATACTTGGTAAGATTTTGTTTAGGAAATGTTATTCTGCATCATTCTCAGTAAACTCTCCGTCAGTCATCGTGCAAGCTGAGGGCCAGTATGACTGGGAGCCCCACACCAAGGATGAGGGTGAGGCTCTCCAGGAGCCCCAGATATCTCGCCTTGTGTGTTTCTGTTCCTGTTTCCTCGTGCAGGTTAGACAAGGGTTCTGCTGCGCTGCTACTGCTGATCTCAGGGAGAACATGCACCGTGGCAACATAAAGGAAAGTCCCTGCTGAGAACAGCATTCCCACTCCTGTTGCACTCAGCTGGTTATGAGAGGAACTTCCAGTCTGTCGACAAACACACACACACAGACACGCACAAGCATGTAACAGGTCAGAACCAGACAGCAGAGATTGAATGGGTTACCAATGTGAAGCATGTGTGCTCTCCCACCGCCTGCAGTATGAAGTAAGTGCTGATAGCTACTATGGGCGCTGCTGCTGAGAAGGCCAGTAAATGTCCCTGGATGTCTTTCTTCTCAAGGCCTGCATGCATCAGGAAGGAAACCAAACCAAAAGCAGCAGGAGCCTGTGAGTCAAGAAAAAAGAGCAAACAAACAAACAAAAAAACACAGATGCCATCAGTTTTGTCACATTTTGTTAAATATGTCTACATCTTCATCCAGCTGACAATTTCTCTCACCTTGTGTAGAATGACCGCAAAAAAAACAATCACTTGTACGGTGGCTTGACCTGTGGCGACGGCAGCGCCCAGAGCAAATCCATCAGCTGGATGCAAAAAGAGTTATTATTGTTATTATAAATCACAGCCAATATTTAAGAAAGTGGTTAATGTGATTTTATAATGTGCACCAATGTGGGTTTAAGTGATATCTCAGCTCAGCAAATGTTTGTTTAGGCAATTTGAAATCAAAGCCTTTTAGCCATGCTAAATAAGACTTAGATCTCACAGAGTGCAGGAATCCCATGATAAGTCACATGTTGGACATTTTTCATGCTTATATCCTTTTGCAGTTTTACCAAACACAAACCAGCAGATAAAGTGGTTTGCAAAACATTTTGTCAGAGTAAAACCACAAACTGCAATTTGTTTTATTCAGATTTTAAGTGATTGTATAATACAGAGAGGTGTAGATGATTTTCAGTTATGTTTTGATAGGCCCTAAATGGTTTCATATTCTGTTTTCAAATGACGGATTGAATTGTATTGCTGTCATGTGTTTCTTGGCCTCCAATATGCTGTCGGTTTATTAATAGTCTCTGAAAAATACATTACACCTTCATAGAGCAGCTGGATTTATACACACAAACGGACTGAATGCATTTGGTTACACTGAATTTATTTAGGAGTGCAGATTTTTCTTTTTTCATCCACCTCACAAATATGCCCTGCTTTGTTTTGCTCTATCTGTCACACACCTTTCCAATAAAATACATTGAAGTTTTTATTTTGCAAAATTAAAAATAAAAAATTCAAGAAATATGAATACTTATGCAAGTGAATGTCCAGAGAATATTTGATTAACATACCTGCAGCATGGATAACAAGCCCCAGAGTGGCTGTGATGTGTTTGTTATTCAACAAATGTGCTGCTTGACCTGAAACCAAACATGTTTAAATGATCAGCATACGAATGGAAAACGTGATATAAAATGAAGCTTAAAGTGAAAGTTATTTAAACTTGCCATGCGTGGAAATGTATCCTCCAATCTGATCAACAACAAACATGAAGGTAAATCCGAACGTCAAAGCCACGCTGATATAAAAGCGAGGTGGGCCGCTTCCCTTTGTGTAAGGCACGGTTTTTTCACTAGAATTCGGGCCAGATGGAGCATCAGAGGAGGACTCTGCAAAGAGAAGATGAAGACGAGAGGAAGGGACAACAAAGCAGGCGAGAACACGTTCGGACAGGTGAGCCTGCTTTCAGCTATGATTTCAATGGTTTACGATGAAACACTCATGCAAATTTGATGGGAGCAGATGGACTGAATCACACCACAGCTGTTGCCAAGACAACTAGGGACAGAGAAAGTAGAGTGGTACAATTCAGCCTCTTTAAATTTCAAACAGTGAGCTCACCTCTCCACGAATCCTCCAGTAAGCCCACACCCTCTGGGATGGTGATGGCCAGCGCTGTGCCACACAGCAGACCCGCCCCCAGGATGGACACAAACTGCAGGCTTTTCTGTCAGGAGCAAAGGTCAAAATTCAAATACACTCAGTTGTTTTTCAAAATATTTGAGACCCATTTAAAACATTAATAACAGCCCAATCTAATAGTTCTGAAGCTAATATCCATAGTTTTTTTAATTTCAGCTTTAGGAATACAGCCAATCAGCACCATGGAAAATGAATGGTACTTCGCATGTGTCAGCCAATTATGTGTCAAGTATTTTTGCATTCCAAGCTGCATATTCTTTTGAATACTTTAGACATGCTCTACTGAAGAATCTGCAAATAGGTGAGGTTTTCTGCAAATAATTTGGAGTCACATTCCACAAAATATCTGCAAATGGTGAATCTGCAAATACAAAATAAATTTGGTCGCATTAAGCAGCTAAACCCTCAACATCGGTGCAAGAACAAAATAGTCCTAAATACTCAACTTGGACACAATTTAGCAATGTGTTGGTGGCTGATGGGTTCCTTAATCACTTCGAGCTTAGGGCTCCACTCAATCTTTGACCGGTCCTGGAAGAGCATCATCGTTATGAACGGAACTATATTAGAGGACTTGTTTAAACCAGCTGTGATAAATCTGCCTGCTGACTTTGTTTAACGAGAAAGTTAAAGTCATACTTACCTCAGAGAGTCGGAACAACAGTGGGATGAATCCTAGTAGGAAGGTGCCCACAAACATCGCTACAGATATACAAGTAATAGTCAGTCCCTCCTCCATGGCGACGGAATTTTGCTTTAAGTTCTAACTCCGTTAGCCGACACTTATTTCATATCAGCAGATCAGATTGTTCTGAAAACTGAAAATCTGCTCTCATTGTTTCACCGTAACTTCATTTGTTTACTTCAGGAGATAGAAACGGCGCTGCGGTTTTCCACGTCGCACCTCCGTCTCTCTGTCCCTCCTCTAGGAGAACCTCCTTCTCCGCCACAGCCAGCCTCCACGGACCATCCCACAGAACCAAAGACCAAAAACCCGCGGTTGCTCATCTCCCACCTCTAAACAAGGGCTGAGGTCTAACCGCAAATCACTCGGTTTCACTATGCGCGATGGTAGGCGGTATTACGGTATCTTCGCTTAGACGCTTTCAAAATAAAAGCTCACTTCCGGTAAATTAACAAAAATATTAATTTGTCTAAACCCTGGCGGATTAAGATATATAAAAAAAAAGTAATAAAATAATTTGTTTCTGATAGAAAAAATAAAAAAGGAAACTCTTTAAAATATAATAAAATTATACAAAAAGGGTATCAATTTTGAAAAGAAAATTTTATTGACATTCAATGCAATTCAAAAATACCTCATTAACTCCAGGGACAAATGAAATGTGTTGTAATTCAGGCAAATTTCTTCAAAACCTTTGTAGATGCCAATGGCTGTGAGAAGGTAGGGTCACAGCCGGGGACAGTGTGTCCTCGCTTCAATAAAACCAGGACGACTAAAAGCTGACATCAGTAACCATTTAGGACAACAACATTGTTTTGTTCTTTTCTAAGCTATTTGTTCACTGATAACAGAAAGAGATACAGTAGCTTAAGCTGTTGGGGGGGGAAAAAGTTCAAAGGAAAGTAACAGAAAAAATTACTATATTACAAATTAGAAATAATTTTTAATTGACAAAAAAAAAATAAATAAATTATAGTAATGTCAGGCCAGCATCTGACTTGTGCTAGCTTGGAGAGCCAGACTGCTTTCAAAGTTAAGCTTCATTCAGTTTGGTATGCATTTTCTCAGCTTTCAAAAACTGGGTGAAGGTTTCATGGCACATAAAATGTATCTTAAATATTATTCAGCCTGGAAGAATCTGGTCCAGGTTTTCTGTATTGTAGGTTTTACTTACACCTGTATAAACAAATGCAGATATCAAAAAGTGCTACTGAAACTTCTCTTGTTTTTTTAAACCTTTATTTGGGTTAAAAATAAAACTTGAAATTACTTAATTACCTCCACAGCATGTTTTACAAATGAATAGGAAATTGATTTGGACGAGACGCATTAGAAGTGGAAGTATAGCAGTTCTCAAAGCCTGGACTTAGAGACTGCAAATTTAGTGAAATTCAGGCTTTATTCACCATAAACCTCCATTCCTATGCATTACACTAAGTGAGAGATGAACTGAGACTAACAGCCAAAGTTGATTAGATGCAGATTTATTGATGAGACATCTCCAGGGCAGAATAGATGCATACAACAAATATCTGCATGGGGCAATGGAGACAATGACAGAGTTAAAGGCTGAAATCTGCCGTTACTTTAATATGTAACATTAATCTACAAAACAGACATTTAAACATATTTAGTGTGCACACACATTTTGCCAGTTTTTCTAAATATATAGTGGAGACATTATTATGATCTGTTGATGAAAACAAAATATTTCTTTCCAGTTATTCCAGTGATTTAAACAGAACTAAATGAGTACAAATGAAACAAATGATCAGCTTTAAGAATCCAGTGAAATGCGAAGACAAACAACTAGACATAGATGAGTAGCTACAGTATAAAATGTTCAATTCCTGATTAGCAGGGAAACAGTTCTTTCAGAGATTCATTAGTAACATTTTATTTATCGAACAAAGACTACATTCGGCGCTAAAAAAACCATCTTCCTCACAGTGTGACAGTGTTTGTTATCCTGACTGGACACATTCAGAGATTTGCAGTTATCTGACATATATAGAAGAGGTATAAAGCAAGTCACTTTATCATGACAAGAAAAGCAGCAGATAAATACAGTAGTGTCAGATCAACAGTCTTACTCGAATAGTGATGCGTCAATGAATGGTGCCATCAAATGAAATGGAGGCCATTTTGGCAGACACCACGTGCTACTCTTTGTCAGTCATATCAGTGAGAAAAAGATTAGTGCATTATATCCAACAGTGATTGAATAGTGGTTGTTTTTTTGTTGCATTATTTACCAATGGTTTCCTTGAAGATTAATAGGGCAAGTCAGTGTTGTGTTTAAAAAAATAAAATTAAAGTCAAAATTCAAAAGATCCTGAGAAACTGCATGGACACTAGATTTTAAATGATTTGTAATGACATGTTAGCATTTGGTTAGAGTCAATGAGAAGATACTTCAGAGAAGCAGATTATGAATATCTGGATGATAAGTTTGGAGTCATCCTTGTAGGACAGATGACTTATTTTATAGTTACATTTTTTTTAAAGTGGTAGAAAAATTTAAAACTTTTTCTTTGGAGCATCTATAATATGAGCGCATAACATGCTAAGTCCTGACATGTTATTGGAAAAACTGCTGACCTCTGTACCTAGTGCTTTAGGTACAGAGCAATGAGAACTTGTAACAGAACTCAAATACTAAAGGAAATCAATGTTTCCAACATAAAGTATGAGTCAGTTGTTCACAAACAATCATCATTGGCGTGCTGTTAATTTGAGTTTTTTTATGCATGAGTATATTTTATTCAAGAGGGAATAGATTAAATGACAAATAACTCCAAGGAAGTTTCAAAAATAAGAATTGGGAGAACAAATTTGAATTACCAAGGATTTTTTTCCCCCCTGTATATTCATTAGAATTGAGGTCAGTACCATTCCAGAAGCTTAATGATTTTAGCTTTATCCATTACAGAATCAGTTTTGACAAGTGTAAAGAATCATTGATGAAGTCCAAGTTTCAACCACCCGAACTTGTTAATGATGTTCAGGAACCAACAAGGCTACGGAATATAAAACTGGAAGGTATCAAGATAAAAGGCTCCTGCTCCAAACTGAACTGAAATCTGATCACGATGACAATGTACCAACTGTCATGCATCAAGCTAAGAGACTGTTTCCCTGTCAATTTAAGAGGCTGATTTTGTGGAATATTAAGGAGGCTACGTCCAGACTCTTCAACTTCACTTCAAATTAACAGCTCGATGCCTATTCAGGAGTCTCATCAGTGCAATGTTCCCAAACATTCATGGAATAGATACGGCAAGAAATTAAGCTTCTGTAACGGTGCAAAGATCTCATGAAAGAAAGATGGCCATCTTATATGAACTCAACCATTTCTGATGTGAAGAGTGGGCAAAAACTGAGACAAAAAAAAAATCTATCAGAAATTTGTTCATCACAACAAAAACTGAGTTTTCTCTATATCTTGCTTATGGACATGTATTGAAATTTGTCTAAACCCACAAACTAGTGCACCCAGTTAGCTTTATTTAAACACTTTTGCTGAATTTGCTTGTTGTATAGCCACATCGCCTGCTTCACTCTGATGATGTGTTGGATAAACATCTGACTGCCACTGTAAGTCACAAAGTGTGTAATAAAATGCTTGTAAAGAGGGGTGGGGTGAGAAATTAATTTAACCAAATCATAAAACTTTAAGCAGCCATCTAAATTTGATGCCTCTTCTCTTTTAGCTTAATGTTTACATCAAGCTGTAAACATTAACGAGAAGATTTAAACAAAAACGATGCATAAAGAACTAGTCATAGTGTCATCTGAAAAGGCCTCCTCTGAGCAACAGATTCTCAGCCCCCAGTTTCTGCTGCAGCAGCTGTGCAAGAAACCCTACCCTATTCTGGCATAGATAGGGAGGGCAACATCAGGAGCAGCAGTCCCTACAAAGGCTCAGAGGCTGAGCATTGTGCCAGTGTAGTGTGCTAGGATGAATTAAATACTGTATTCCACAGTTTAAAGTAGCATCAGGCTAGACAGAATTAAAAAATATCATGCTTACAATAAATACCAGGTCAAAAAAAGGCTACTTCACAAATCCAGAGTTACATAGATATAGTGTCAAAGCCTCCAGGAGTGTTAGTAGCATTTTTTTTTATCTTTAAAGGCTCCTATGGAATAGGAAGAACCGTTTTAAATCTGTCGCTAAAGCTCCAATTAGGCCGACATTAGTAAGCTGCTAATTCATGGGAAGCATCTAAAGCTGACAGTCACACAGATGAAGCATTACAAGAAAAAAACAACAACAAAAAACAAAACAGTTGCTCCATCCTTTGAATTTGCACGTGATAATGCAGTACCTCAGAGAAACCTGAGCTCCCCGTTTCTAACATTCAAGTACAATAAAGTTAAGGAAATATAAAGAACTTCTCTCCCTTCACAAAAAAAGGCAAAAACTCTTCATTTGTGCATCAGCATCTTCTTTCATTGGTTGATATGCAGTGTTTGGGTAGAACCTCGTCTTTTCCACTCTTGCCTCATCAAAGTAGATTCCCACTTGATGTTCTTTTAGGAGACCTGATGAAGAAGACATCCTTGAGAAACAGCCACTGAATCCTTAGTTGATGGTGTGCTTATGTTAGTCAGGGGAAGGTCCCTTGATGGAGGCTGAGATGCTTTGGTGAACTTCTGGTTCACTTCCATGTTAACGTCACACATTTAGTGCACTCATCAAGTTTCGTTTGACATTAGTCTTCGTGTCCCAGACTGCCTCACTGCCGCACCTCGTTCTCAATGAGACTGGCCTCCCCGGACTGGAAGTCACCGGTCAGGTTGTTTCCAGCCTGGATCATTTCCTCATCTTGTGAGGACCCCTGTCCGTCATCTTCTCCGTTGCCTGATCCAGCCTCCTCCGACGAGGGATCTTGAAGTACTTGACATATGTAAGTTTGCTGTGGGCAAACACAACACAAAAGTGTTAATTACTTAATATTTAAAACACCTCTCAAAAGCAAACAAACAGAAGAATTGTATGTTTTATTTGACACTTTGAGATCAACTGCAAACTTGTTCCCAATATTCAACAGTCTATGAGAAAACTTGCTCCATGACCCATCAGAAAAGATAACTGATGTGTTTCATAAATTACATCCGTTTCAATTTGTTATGTAATTTCTCACGGTCTTCTTTATTTAACCTTCTTAGGTTTTATTGCCAAAGTGTAAGAATTGAAATAATTTACATCACAAATTGTAGGTTGTAGTTTCAACCTACAACTTTACCTTCTTTGGAAACATATTTGTTTGAGATTAAGGAACAAGAATGAGTTTCTACCGTTGTCTTGCCGCCAGATGAAGGGCTTGCTGAGCGTCCATCCTCCATTCCATCCACTTCTTGGTCAATCTGAGGCAGAAAAAAAGACATTTACCAAAACGAAGCAGGTGCATACATAATCATAAGAAGTATAAAAACATAAAATAACCTTGTAGTTGTGAGCACTTAAGTATTTAAAATGCCCAAAGCAGACGTGAGAAAGGCAAATGATGATTGTGATGATCAGAACCACAAAAGTAAACATGGATGTTGAAGCAGTAAACCCTGAATAGAAGAGAGGCAACCTACATTTAATGGGTTCTCACTCATTTATAGGTTTGAAAAAGTGTGAAACAGGGCACAATAAAATATCTGCCCACAATTATGTGACCAGTAGAGGGAGCTGTCCTCTTACCAGAGCGAACAGTGGAAAAGAACAGAAGCCAAAAGAGGCAGAGGATAGGAGCTGCCACCACCTGGTTAACAGCTCCATAATGGATCTTCTTGTCCAGTTTTGTCGGCAGATAGGCATAGTACATGTTGTACCGATCTGCTAGGTGTTTCAGCAGCATGTACATCAGCCCTGCACAGGAAGAAAGACAAGGAAATCAGCAGAACTAATCCAATTAGTCCTGTAGATAAGCCTCTGGACATAGAACAGAACCCCTGCATGTGGCCTGGCCTCTCCATGCCTATCCTGCAGCCACTTGATCAGAAGTCTATTGGTGTGAAAACAAGACGGAGCGAGCAGTGCACAGAGTTTAAACAGTACAACTCACCAAACGGGACGATGATCGGGCAGGTGATGCTGTAGGTCATAACCACAGTGAAGACACACATCATCCAGGCATAAGCTGCCCCAAACTGGAACTCATAAGCTTGGTGCTAAAAAGTAAAAAGAACACAAACAAAAAAAAATGTTTTTTTTCCCTCTTACTTTTCTTTTGTTTCACACATATAACTTTTTACAGAAAAAAAAACAACAACAAAAAAAAAAATCATGTAAAAATTTATTTTCAGTAAGTCTTGTTTGGATTTGTATGCTGAAGACTGACCTTCTTGACGTTCCTCCTCTCGGCTGCAGAGCGGGCCAAGGACAGGCGGATCATGTACATCAGTAAACCAGGGATCCTCAACAGGTCGTTAGCATTACCAATGAATGCAGAAGCAATGACGTAGTTCACAAAGAAGGCTCCATTGTCAGGGAGGAACACACACCTATTACAATTCCAAGAGAAAAAGAATGTATATTTTTGAAAGAAAATGATGCAAAGGCTACAAATATTGATGAAGGATTATTGAAGTTCATCATCAAACACTTTTTCAAGTTAGAAATAAAACAAAAACAACTCCTGAAATTAAAACATTTGATTGTTTTTAGTAGAACTTTACTCCTCTGTGCCCAATTTACCTTAACCCTCTGTTGTAAAGTTGGCATCACAACAATCCCACTGATTTTCTGCATCTCACTAAGCTTAGGTATGATGAAGTCTTATATGCAAGTTTTCACATCCAAGGGAAATCAAAACCAGCATAACAAAATCCAAGCCCACCATACTTACTCAAACCTCACTGTAGCTTCATCCAAGAAGCTTTTGTCAAAAAGCCAGCGAAAGAAAACATCCAAACTGCAAAAATGAATTAAAGACATTAGCTCAAAAATATATATAAAAAAAAAGGTTTACAAAATTATTCCCTTATATTACATAATAATTTGCTACAAAGCAAAAAATAAACCATGTAACACCTGCTGAGTCCAAGGGAGGGCAGCAAAAGGACCATAAAAATCAAGAAAGTGTAGCATTTGTGCATTGTGGTTCTGTTCTCTCCTGACCTGTAAAACAACATAAACCATTCACACACATTAAAACATGATGCTCCTAAAATTTAAATACATAAGAAAACAGAAGAATTGAAAGTAGTGAATAATAAACATACCGGGTCCAGTGGGCTTCGAAGAAAGCGGAGTAGTAGACAATGGTGGGAAGCAAAGCAGAGAAAGACCACAGCAGGAGGGTGGGGAAGAACTGGGTTACGATGGGGTTCTGGGGTCAGAAAGACATGAGTGAGCCATTAGTATTTAAATCTATTTGACTGACATTTACCTGTTGGGTTTAAGTCAGACCAAATATAAAAAAACAAAACAAAAAGAAAAACATGGATCCAGTTTAAAACTCTAATCTAAGATAACCTGAAGGGCAAACATTATGTAAAAAGGATAATTTTTTTCTGTATTTGTGATTAAATATATGGTAAATGATATCTGAAAACAAACTAAGGTAAAAAAAAAAAAAAAGTTTCTTACTGCTAAAAAAAAAAAAACCGGTTAGTGAAAAAAGCAGTAAATCGTAGAAACTTTTTAAAAGCGACTCAAAATATTCACATCAAACACTGACACAGATACAGTAAATAATTGAAGGTATTCACCTTTTTTCTATAGTTATTAGTTGTGTGACCTAATATGAGATAATTACTATATTTGTAATTTTTTGTATGTATAAAATCTTATCTGTCATGTTTTACAGTACAGAGTTAAATAGATACAAATCTGAGGTATGCGAGTAAACATGTTTCAGAATTGTCTTGAGACACTCCCATGCCTGAAAGTGCTTGCAAATTATAACAGTGTTTCTATAATATTTCCATTTACAAACTGCGTACTTTTTCAGAACAAAAACAGTTGGATGGTTGGATTTTCTTATTCTTTTTTTTATCTAAACCTCTGAAACAAGGGAGAGATGTGACAGGATTTAGATTCAGCATTTCACCCTTTCTGCCAAATGGACAAACTAAAATCAGCTACAGTGAATAATAATAAGACAATTGTCTGATGAAAAGATAATATTTCAAGGTACAAAGCCTAGAAAGTTATTTTTTAAATTTATTTTCCAGGCTTGGGGAAGAAAGAAATCAAATTAAATTACTTTTTCAAAATAAGAAACCCCCACAGATCAGCTTTGGATACTTACATTTAAGTACTCCACTGGTTTGGTGACGTTAAACTTGTCCATGGTGGTGATGATGATAGCTGGGGTGGTCAGAAAGAACAAGAGAAGGAAGAGGACGCAGTTGATGATGAAGCAGCGGGCCCACCATTTGAATCCTCCCACTGACAGATGCTCCCTGTGGGAAAAGGGGTCACACAGCGGTGAGACAGACACGGTGTGATAACCTGCAGAGACAGACACAGCTGGCCAGAAAACTAATACGCTAGTTTAAAAAACCAAAACATTATGAAGAGTTTTCCCTCAAAAAGTTGTAATGCGGCATTTAGATTAATATTTGGCATGTGAACTAATCGCATCAGCCAAAATGCAGCTATTGTTTTCCTTCTGTGACGAAGTGTTTCTTCTCACCAGTAGACGTTTTGTGGATCAGGGGCGTAAGTGACGGTCCAGTTGGAGGTGTGCAGCCTTGAGCTGAACTGAGAGATCTTGGGTTCACGACGGCAGTAGCAGCCTTGGCACTTGCAAGCATTAAAGTCCTTTAAAATTCTGACAGACAAAGATCCAGCGATTGAAAACAAACCAAAGTAAAAAACAAAACAGAACAAAAAAACACATTGCAGCAAAAACAACTAACAAATTTCAGCAGTTCAGAAGTAAATTGACAAGCATGTCTTCACTTATCTAAATGAACTTACTTGCCAGTTGTGGCCTCATTTTGAAAAGTGACGAAGGCCATTCCTAAAGGCTTCTTGTTAACTTTCTCTCTCTCTTTCCGGTATTCATCCCTTAATTGCGCCTCAAGCTTCGTATAATAACTCACAGCTTCTTCCTTTAGGAAGAAAACACAAGTCCTTCAATTCAGAAAATAAAATTTTATAATCAAAAACATTTTTTATACATCGGGAAATGCTTATATCTGTTAAATTTGGTGGTAATGGATTACATAAAGTAATAATTTAAAAAAATCTGTTCCTCAAATCAACTTGGAGAGTTATGTAAAACCCATACAAATTTGTTTTTCATACAGAAATTTTGTGGCCACTGACTTGGCAGTGACAGTAATGATTAAATAAATTTTTACTCAAATATTTGGTGGACATGATCTAATTCCTCCACAGAACCTTCTTAAAAATATTTAATTTTTAATTTTTTAAAAATGTGATCTGATTGGATATTATATAAATCAGCTCACATGTGTTACTCCTTAGAGCATACAAAAAGACATCTTGGAGCCATGGTCCAAATGGCACAGGAAGTCAGCCATTTTGTCTATTGTACTGAAGTGGCATGTGAGAGAACTCATCTGTCAGCTTTTAGTAACATACTTCAAAATAACTCAGAACAAACACTCAGTATAGTCTGAAGACATTGTTAGGCAGCTACTAGTGGGGTTTGGTGGATCAACAGTACGTGGGCATGGCCAAGTCTCAAAATCCATCTGTGCAACATAAAAACCGAGAGTCAAATAACTTCCACATGTCATCGCAGACCAGCTGACAGGAAGTGAGATGTTTCGTTGGCTTGGTGTCCTTCCCTCAAACTCTGACTCACAAGGTGTCTGATCACATAGAATAAGGTGATCCTGAATGCTACTGTGAAGTGTGACTGCTGGCTGGACCGCATGAGCATGACAAGCAGTCAGTTCCAAAACCGTTTCCATACGGTTTGCTCTAAATCACACATGCATGATTAGATTTGCCCCAAACTGGATATGAATGATCTTTGTCAGCCAACAAACAGTTGGGTTAGATTACATTCTTTACTCACATAAGAGTAGCAATACTTCATAATATTATTACCAACATAAAAGTGAAAAGCACATTGAAGTAAAACTATGGCTAAATGTCTTTTTTTTTTTTTTCAAACAGGTTACTGAAGAAAATGTAACTGAGTAAATGTTACTAGTTACTACTATTTACCTCTGCATACAATCAAGTTTAAAGCCCAGAGGTGCATGCTGAACATCTAACTAAATTGTTTACATGTCATCCCTTTGCACTCACGTTTGTCAAAACTGGCAGCAAATGAAACTGAATGCAGCTTTATTTTCAATAGACATCACCGTTAACTGGGTCAAACCTGCATCCTTCTGTACTAAGTCAGATGGTCAAACAAGCGTAGCTTTAAGCAAATTACAGACCTTGCTAATAAACTTTTTAAAAATAGGTATTTTTAAGTGTCTCACATGGGATTCATTGGCTGTTCCTACACTTCTGCCTAATATCAGACCAACCTGTTCCTTTCCCTGTCTGTCCTGATTCTTTCTCTCTTCCTTCTCTCTTCTTTCTCTCCATCCTCACAGCTGAATGAAATGAATTTTGTGTTAAGTATGTTCTTTAAAAAATAGAACAGATATAAATTACATTTTAATTAAAAATTATATAATTGTGGTCCATCCAGGTGGATGCTGGATGCATCACAACAGCACTGCAGTGTTATATTGAGAGTTTGATGTTAAGACATTTAAACTCAAGTGTATCACTGCCACATTCTACAATGTTTTATAATTCACCATGTAGTTAAACAAATGATTACCGTCTTTACAACAAAATAATATTTTTCCTACTGTAATGTCTTACATTCTAAATTCAGCACACAGCGGCAGGACAACTATAACCTGTCATTTTACCGGTAACTCACACTAACCTGAACATTCACAAGCCTTGTCTTGATAGACATAACTTACCTACTGTCTTTTAACCACTTTGAAAAACTTTTTACATTTCTAAAACATCTTTATCCTTCGCTCTATTCCCTACTATATCAATCACATCATTTACACATGCACAAAGCTGTTAAATACAGAAAATCCAGACTAGAAATAATTCTTACACCATTGTTTTGGGCACCCGCTATAGCGCAGCACACCTATGAATTGCATATTGTGCATACCCACTTTTTTTGCTCAAAGCCAATACTTAAGAGTAGGTAAAATATATATGTAGGAACAGTGCAAAGCAATAAAGTCCGATAACTGACCTCTCTGCATACATACGAGAAGTTTCACTGGAACAAACCAGTATATTACAAAAAATGCAAGTTTCTCACCTGTTCGCAGCCTTTAATGATGCAACAGCAAAGGTGTCCACAAGGCTTGGGGTTAATCATGGTTTTCTCATGTTCCTTATCTTGCAGGTCAAGAAAGAATTTCTTGCTACGCTCCACCTTCTTCCTGAATACATAAATAGAAAAAATAGCCATGTCAGACAGAGGAAAGTCTATTTCTGTCAGGAAATGAAAGAGACAATTCTCAAATGCAATTAAAAAAACGTTTGAGGGCAAACAGACACATCCTTCATCCAGTACCTTTCAGAGCTGAGATACATCAGCTTCGATACATCGTAACAAATACGAGCGTCCAGGACAGTGCAGTTTTCGTATGCAAGCCTAACAGAATAGGCAACGAGGGAGAAAAAAAAGAAAAACTGTTAATACATTTAAAACCAGGATATCTTTACTTATCTAAAGGCATTTGAATTTACATGATCAGTTTTGTAGGACAGGAACAACAACAACCTCCTCAGACCAACTTGACACATGACTTGCCTAATTCTACTCATCTGATTTCGATTAGGGACAATTACACATATAGGCCTGGCATTGTCCGCTCCCAGACATAGGGACGAGGACAACACAGCTGTTTTAACAGGGGAAGGCATGGCTGTCATACATCTTAACCCAACAACTGCCATATTGCTTCCACATTGATAAAGTAACTTTACTTGAACATGAGCAGGGCTTAATATGAATTATGGTTCTTGGGTCATAATTCATCCATTTTTTTATGTTGCAACCATAAACCTCAATGTATTTACTGGGATATGACGCAAGGCATATGCAAAAAAAGCCCCAAAAACTCTACCAAAAACAAACTCTTTGACAAAATTGATTGACACAAAGTCTAAACAAAGTACAGCAAAGTTTAAATTTCTGGTGAGACAAAATTAGAAAGCAAACATACATACACACACACACACAAAAACCCAACTTACTCAAAGTGTTGCTTTATCTCCCTCTCTTCTGCATATTGTGAGATGCCATTAACAAATAAAGTGCGTTTCACCTTCATGGAAGAGGAAAAAATAAAAACAATTACAAACAACATGCAACTGCTTGATGTCATATAATGATGCTCCAAAATTAAGAATCTATACCAAATCGTCCTCTTTGTAGCGCATCTTTGACGTGTGCCGCCTCATGCTGTACACTGTTAGCAGCAGGTAGAGAAATGCAAAGCTCGTGTGTAGCCATAGTAGTTTGTTCCTGTAAAAACAAAGATAAAAAGAAATCAAACATTAGCAAAATAAAGAGTTAAAATAAATCCACAAAATAGAGTTTGTATATATATATATATATATATACACACACACACACCACACACACACACACAAAGGAACAGTTTATGCAAGACTCACTCTGTATCTAGATTTCCTATAGTGGTTCGTGGAAAACTATAGGCAGTGTCATCTGTTGGAGGAAAGAAAGAAAAAAGTTCAAGTGCAAGTTAAACCTCATTTATTCCTCCTTACATTTTAAACATTTACTATTTGTATTTTCCTCACAGGCATGGCTCACCAGCAGCTTAAATAGGAATAAAAGCAGATTCATCATCAGTTAAGTCCTTTTATGCCCTTTTAAATTAACAAACAACAGCAGAAATCTATAAATGATAGCAATGTGGAACTAAAACATGAAGTAGGAGGAAAAGCAGCAGCACATAACTGCTGTCACAAGAAAAATCACAAGAGAAAAATAGGATGTGGAATGCTTACAGTCTTAAAGTTAATAGCTGCAAAATGTCATTCTGGTGTCACATATTTAATTATGTACAGTGTGCATTTACAGGACTGTAGCCTCTTATTCAAAAACAACAAAATAAAAAAAATGAAATGAAACAAAAAAAGAGGAGTTATAGGACTCTGTCACACTGTAAAAATTAAATATGCAAATTTTTAAAAAGTTTTTGTATGAGTAAACTTCAATTAGCTCACCTAAAAGGTTCCCTGAGAAGTTAACAGGCAAAATTATTCCCACAGAGAGCACACCCACGACTACAAGCAGGCCAATGATGTGTCGCTGGAAAGACAAGTAGTGAACGGCATCTTCACCACACTTGTCCCTTATTTCCTCTTCCCTTTAGAGAGAAAAGACAAACAGCAGCAGCTGCATAAGAGCAATTCAGATCAGAAGAAAATGTTTTTTGCCAGAGGTACAGCAGCATTACTGTAACAAGAAGTGAAGAGGCGGACTCACTTGATGCGGAAGACGGCCGTTAGCCAGGAGCAAAAGCCCTAAAACAGGAGAGTTGAACCAGTTTTTACAGGAAAAAACATTATATTCTGCTTGAAAGAGCAGGTCAGGTGCAACTCAATAAAACAGAATATCACTGAAAAGCGTGTTGTTTCATTTAATATAAAAAAAACCCCAAACACACACACACATATATATATATATATATACACACTAATAAATTTATGACTCCCAGAAGGGTTAATGTTAAGCATTTATTTATAACTTTGGTGATTATGGCTTGCAGCTTTTTGAAAACTCAAACAAATTGTTTCTCTGAAAATTAAAATACCATAAAAGACCAATTAAAATGATTTTTTAGCTCAGAAATGCTGGCCCGTGAGCTACACAGTGGACGTACACAGAACTTGGACAGAGCTCCTTTTGAATGAACATCTGCATCAATGCAGCGTGGGATGGAATGATCAGACTGGTTCTGCTGAGCTGTTAAGGAAACCCAAGTCATTTCAATAGGACCCTTTGACTTGTTTGCATGGCTGGTTTTGAAGCCTCTTACCTTCCTTTTGACAATACTTAATAGAGTCATTGTGGGGTTTAGGCACAACACAATCATACTGTGATCATTGAAGGTATTGGTACTTTTATTAATGTTTGCACCGGATCTGGCGAGAAATTAATTCACTGTGGAAAAGTCTTAATACTGCTGTTCTCACTGTTAGCAAAAAACAACCAGAAATAATGATTTGAAATATAATCATTCTGTGTAATAAATTGACATGAGTTTTATTTTATGAAAATATTATATTTTTCATCAGATCCACCCATGTTTCATCCTGTAATAACTAGTAAGGTTTCTTACTATATCTCTCGGGTCCATGTCCATTGAGCTTGATACGGACGTGAGGCGTGCATAGCGTTCATTTGGTTCTGGCAGAGGGGAATTCACGCTGCAAGCAGAAATACACAAGATTTTGCATGCTGCTGGATAAAAACGGACAAAGGTGACATAAGTCACACCAGCTATGTTTCAGTGCTTGGTCTCATAGAATGGAGAGGTAAAGTTCAGCATTGAAAAGATGATAAAACTGGTCAGAAACATTTCCCCTGAAACCAAGAGAGGAGATTTTACCAGAGGGAGCCATGAGAGGAACCTCTGTAGTCACATTTCATGCCGACATGCTTTGTTATTGTTGTTAATTATAAAGACTTATAAGAACTGCAGAGTGAAGGTTCAATGATAATAGTCGGAATAGTGATGCACCAGGAATTCAGCTATGACCAGAATTAGGTCATTTTCAGATTTAATCACCTCCAATCTGACAATAAAAATGTTAAAATCCTATTGTTACTTAACAGTAAGTGCACCGTATTAAGTGTTTGGAGGGCAACCTGTCAACACTCTTCAGTGTGAATGATTTAACTGAGTAAGGAAGACTCAAAGTAAGTCATTTACAGTGTAGTTAAAATACCTACATGTGAATATACTTATTTTGTGTTTGGACTATGTTGCTTTCAACTTGAATTGCTAGTGTTGGTTGTCTTCCAAACAAATAGCAAATCTCATCGTTTCAAGCTTGCATTGTTAGAAGAGTGTGATTTTATTTCCTGAATGCATTGTAACTCGTTGTAAATTAACATAAAGTAAATGGAGACACTGGTCTCACACCTGCGCTATCCACAACACATCTACTTCTCATATAAATGGCCACCGAGTTCTTATAGCACTAAGGTCAGAAAAAAAATACAGCTTTTTTACAACCATCTTTTTAAATACATTTATAGAGTGCCGAATTGAATCAAATTGGCATGCAAACCTATTAGAAGCTTCTCTAATAGGTTTGTTGAGTTATTCCTCCAGAGCCATCAGCACCCTTTAATATAAATCAATATGGTCATAAGTAAGATTTATAAATTTGATAGCACTCCCTCTGGGCGGTAAAAGAAACAGTACAATATAAATCCAGATGGAAAGGTTGAAGAACACCATGACTCTGTTGGAAGTAGATCAATCCTATATTCAAGTATGAGATCATTGAAGGCTCTAACAATTTTAAGGGAAAGGAATGAGGAGAGAGAGCCCGAGGCCTCCTCTCCCACATTCCTGTAAGGAGAAATAACTCATCTAAGCTCTTCTAACCTAGACACTGAACCACCATCACATACAGAACAGGGCCCGTCTACATACAGCTGCACATCAGGGAAGTATTACCTCTCCCCGTCAGTGTCCAGTCTGTGTGGCTCATGCGGCACGCTAACACAGAAGAACTTCAAGCTTCATAAAAGGAGGTCAATACACAGATTAGCACACACAGATCTGATTAGGACAGTGACAGAACAGGAACACCCAACACCAATAGCACAAGAGTGACATGGAGAAAGAGCTGCCAGCCGATTGGTACTGAGAAATGGATCAAAGAGGAAGAAAAATAATGAAATCATCAGGACAAAAAAACCCACTGCAGCCTGAGCAGAAGGGATATGAGCAGTGAGTTAGGTCAGAAAAGGAGATGAAAACAACAGAGAGGAAAAGGGCAGTAAATAGCTCTGTGATGCGGCAAGATGAACATACTATTCCCGATCATCCAGACGGCTATACCGTTGATCCAGCTCTTTTTTTCTGATAAAAAAAAAACATACAAAACAAAGCAAGAAGCATTAAGCTCACATAAAACCACTGGGAACAAAAAAGAAGGGGGGTGATCAATTAAGAAAAAAATCCAGTAGCCATGTTGAACCACATGTATACCAGTGAAGGCTCTGTTCAACCTGGTACAAATTATTTTATCTTACAATGTTAATCATGTTATGTGATAATGCAAATGTCTACCACCATTTTGATTGTTTCCATCATGTATTTGGAGGTTGTGTGATCTACATCTCCATATCCTGTCGGTTATACAAGCCTCCCATGCTGCCTCCTCCTCACATCCTCCCTTCATGCTACAGGCCCATTCTCTGCTCATACGCAGCTGGAAAAACAGTGTGGCTGTGACGCAACACAATCACAGCTGGGGAATATGGGTAATGGAGCACTGTGTCAAGGACTCTGTCTGAGGTCCATCTGACTCTCTGTCTTTTTCCCCCCATTGTGAGGTAGTGGAACACCTCAGAGCTTTGGGTGACTCATAACCTGGAAGTTAACAAACTATTTTCATTTCTTAGTCTAAAATTAAATATGGGTTAAATTCCTAAATGTTAATAATAAAGACTGCTCTGCATTTAAACCTGTATTTATGAGCTTTGAAGATCTAAAAATGTGTGGCAGAGCTCACTTGTTGAAACTTAAATACAAACTGCTGACACTCTTTTCTGACTCCCCCTTATTATGCCTGTTTCTGTTGGAAAAACAGAAGGACGGCCAAAGCGAGCCAAGTACAGGTTCAGCTTGTTATTGAAGAATATCTTCACATTAAAAAAAAATAAAAATACTGACCTCCATAAAAATTTATGCTGCTTTGAAACAAGAGTGACGAAAATTCAAATTAAACAAAATTAAATATCAAAGATAACCTGAGTAAATGAAAAAAGTCATTTTAAATAACGAGATTTTTTTAAAAGGAAGAAATGCCAACAAAAAAAAAAATAATCCAAAAAATAAACCTTTCCCCATGAAAAAATGATAAGATAAATCTTTTATTAGCTTATTCACATCAGCCACACCTTGGCTTGTTTTAAGCTCGCATTTACTCATAAGCATTTGATTTGATACCTATTGCGTCAGTCACAGCCACCATAATTATTGCTTGACATGTAGAATCAAGAAATCACTTCAATTCTCAAACCTGTCTGGCTACATGAAGTTGGGTAAAAAACAACAAATTTTCGCTGAATCTAAAGAAATACATGCAAAGACTAAAAATCAAAGTGGTCTCTGACATCTATCAGTTTCATTTCATAGGGGATTTTCACAGCTTTAGTTTGTTTACTTTGAAACAAATCAGTTGATGAGTGGCTAGGCTACCAAATATTTAAAGGATTGCAGGAGTGATAGGCTTCATGAAGGACCAGCGATTATGATTCAGAAAGAGACAGGGGGTGGAGGGAATTGCTACCATGGGGAAGATCCAAAGGGAAAATCCATTGTGCCGTGTTCAGTTTGTTGAGAAATAAACAACACTGCAAACAGTGCTGAAACTTGAATTCCAACAATTATAGAGTTTTAATCTAGAAAAATCCCTTATTTAGAGATTTAAATATGAGGTCTCAAATAGGAGAACTATTGATACATTCAATAATCGTTCTTCAAAAAGTGTTTTAAGTTAATCAGTTTTCAGAAACCTTTTAGTATTTTGGGGTTTTCTGCAAAGCAATCACTGTTTCTATGATAAGTAATTGTTTGAGAATGACAACAAAAAACCTTTTATATCATACCATCACAAATGTAAACATGCAGCGTTTACTGAACTCTATGGAGTCTACCTGGAACTATGCACTTTGGTCTGACGTGACTAAAGTTGAGCTTTTCAGCAGCAGATGCTGAATGTCTGTCAGATGTTAAATAAAGCATAAATATCAACAAAATCACTACCATTCCTTCTGTTAAGCAAGTGGAGGATATGTGTGCTACTTCTCAAAAAAGTCCAAAAAACCTGGTTAGCGTTCACATTATCTTTCAATTTTGGAAACACTGGAACATAATGTAAAAAAAAAAAAACAAACAAAGAAACTGTTGCCCTCCTTTGTAAAACTAAAAATAAGTCAACTTACAGGATAATTATCTTAACATGTAGAAAAAGCAAAACACAATTGTTTTAATCTCAAAATAAACTTTCTATACTCATCTTAACTCAATAAAAGTCCCCTCAGGTGTGTTTCCAAATGAATTTCATGTTGATATCAGCCAAGTGGTTTATTACAGTTCAGTTCAAGCAACAAAATGTAATGTTGCATTCATTTCTGTATGCAACACAATCAGGGTAGCATTAGTTTTTTTAATGTGAAAACTCCATAGTATAAATTCTATTCAAAACATAAAATGTTCAGGAAGTGTTAAAGAAGTTGTATTCTGTTTGTGATGTAATCCAGGTTTCTTTAACAAACCTCTGTTGAGGTAAAATGCTTGTTATCATTACAGTAACCCATAAGTGTAACATGCAGCAGCAGTAATTGTTTTTTTGCATGGATTAGATCAACAAAACAAACTACCCATGGATATCACAACAGCTTCAAGCAAAAGGAACTACAATGCAGATAAATTAATAAAAATTAAAAGAAAAAACCAATTTCATTTCCTTTTAAAAAACTTGAACCCCCACTGGAAAATGCATCTGCTGTTTATACATGTGTTATGAATACTCCAACGGGTAGTGAGCATAATTCTACATTTCCCATTGTTTAGAACAAGTTATTCCAGGAACCTTGGCACGCGTTTCATTACCTGTCGACGTCAGTCACCAGGGCGAGGCGCCCATAGTCCCATGCTCGCTTCCTCAACACAGAAAACACGAACAGAAGCAGCTACAGGGACACAACAAACAGTGCTTGTTAGCGCCTTCACCGCCTTCATTTACACTACAGAAACCAACAACATGAAAGTTACACAACAGCTTCACAAAGCTCATCATTTCAAAACACTTTCCTGGAAGTATCTTGTTTTAATAAGGAAAGGTTCAACTACCCGTAAGTCATTGCTAGGGCAAGCTTCTGAACGCTGCACAAATGTTTTGGGCTCCTCAAATGAATGACATAAATACTCACCAAAAAGCACATAAAGTCAAGGGCAAGGACAGTAGGGACACCACCAAACGGTAATCCTTGGAGCACGGTGCTGCGAATTCGGCCCGAGTAGCAGAATTCTTTGGAGCTGTTGGTCGAGCAGTTCCCATTATTACACTGAGGCCCCACCGTGGAGCCCATTGTGATCTTCATCAATCTCTTATTCAATTACTGCAGCATGCTGACACCTTGCGAAGGAGAAACACATTTTTACAACTTAACATACTGGCTTCACATACTGACTTAATGTTGCAATAAAGATATATTCATCCCATTTTTGCATCAAGATTAGTTAGAAATGGAAAAGGCAAATCAGAATTTATTAGATCATACATGATAAACGGTTTCCTATTCAGATCTTTATGTCATCAGTATTAAGGTGCATTAATTAAAAAGTTACGGTTTCTCAACTGCAAAGAAATTCTAACAACAACACTACTTCGGTTTGAAGTGCTTTTAATGAGATCTGAGAGAAAGATCAGACATGACCAAATTTTTTCCAGATGCGTGCCGGGTTTTGCCTGGCACGCATACTGTGACCATCGCATGCAAATCCATGCTTAGCTGTCATCAGTCACGTGTTTAGCTTGTGTTATGCTTGTTGTTTGACCACAAGCACAACATAAGCAAAACTTCTAAAAGTATTTTACAGAAATAAATTTTTTGTTCCTGAATTGTGCCTGACATACAACAATGTAAAATTGGGAATAAAAACAAAAGACTATATTCATAGCCTAGTTCTTAAATTACTAAAAAGATGTGGGTTCTCCCCACAAAAAATAAACAGCATCTTTTCAGTCCCTGTAATTTGTTCAGATTTGTAAGCACATGAAACTTGTTGGAACAAGCCTGCTATGGGTTGGCCTTATATCCCAATTCTTCCAGGTTCTTTCCTTTTGATGACACATCCCTTGTCAATAAAGGACTAGTTTCAGCAGAGTATTTGGACACCAACACAGTCCGAGTAGCGTTTTTTAAATTAGACAAAACATTTTTAAGAACATTAACATGTACATAAAAGAGACCATAACTAGATAACTCATTTCCAGCACTAGTCTTATAGGTAGACTTGTGTCAAATATTAAATAATTTTAAAAAAACCCAATAAAATATATTTTAAAAAATGTATTAAAATGTAAATAGATTCATAATGATATCCTAGTGAGAGTGATAGCGAGAGTACAAGATTATTATGTCTGAAATGCACCTGACAACAAAGCTAGAGTCGAAATGATTAGCATTTCTGTTTTAGAAATCCTCAGTTTCAGTCTAGCAGTAAAACAGAAGTAGCATGTCCCCTGAGTAGGCACACAGCATAAATAATGCACAATGCACTTCAAAACACTGTAATGGATCTCGGTTTACATGAGACTTTCTAACACTAACCTCCATGTTCAGGAATTCAACACAATTGGCAATTTAAAGTTAAGAGCAAATTTTCCTTTTAGTTATTAAAAAGGTGTATTTCCATTTCAGAATCTTATGGAAAATACTTAACTGATTTAATGGTTTAAAGTTAAAGGCTTTGAATTGAAAAACCTTCAAAGATATTGTCCAAAGGCTTCAGGAAGTAATTGTTTTCTAACCGTTTCACAGTCGCACAGCTCGACTTGTGCCTTTCTGCCCACTACTATCAACCGAATTCACAATGCTGCTCATCTGCCCTAACACTAACTCATTTATCTTCTCCCTGGAATGCTGTGATATCACTGGAGAGTCACAGCCAGAGTCGAACAATAAACTGATAGAGACTACAGGGTTCAAATGGACCGGTTTCAACCCAGGCAGCACACAACATGCCCCCGCTGTGTCTTCACCCACACTGATGCCCGTCATGGGCGCTTTGCAGATTAAAGACCTGCAACATGGTGAAGCACTTGAAAAAGATTTAAAAAAAAAAAAAAAGATGTTTTCAAAAACAAATTAATAGTTTGTAATGTATATCTGCAAAGATTTCATTTTGCTTCAATGTAAAAATAAACAGCCATTGCAAGCAAACAAGCAAGTTTATTTTAGAGAAATGGTTCATTGAAGATAATATATATGTACAAATTACACATAAATTCAGCAGTATCATGTTCTAGTTAAAGATCTCTGTTCAGATAAAGGTCTGACACAGATGTTACACGTTAAGTACAGCAGAAAGAGGCATTGGAGTTAAAAAGACATGCTGAGTAGCGCATGATGGGTCACAACACGAGCTTGGGAGGTTATGTTCTGTCATAGAAGCTGGACTTGCAGTTTCATTTCCTTCAAGGACTTCTTTATATTTGCATCTTTAGGTTGCTAGTGTGTACCAAGCTCTCTTACCCCAAACCACAAAAGCAGAACATTCGAAAGAAATGCTTATTATTATGTGATCAAACGATCCAATATAAATATCATCTGTCAATGCAAGTTTATCTTAACCACCTTCTTACATTAATTTTTGGTGTTTTTCTGAGTTCTAGGAAAGTCACCAAGAGATTTTTATCCACAGTGTTTTCCATTACTGAGCGAGTCTCTTTTGATAATGTCATAAGCAAACTATTTGACCAAGCCTTGTTTCATGCTTTGAAACTGCCAACAATCCAAGCACCATCACACTAACTTCCTAGTGCAAACTTATTAATAGAACTATAAACCATGAGGAATGAGGATAAATACCTGAAAAAAACACTTGGGAGAGAAATTTAAACAAGTAGCTGTTCAGCTTTTTTCTTCAACCATTTTTTCCAGCATGGCAATTTATATTTTAGCACATAAAATACCAATTAAAATACTCTTCCAGTGATAAAATATGTGTAATTTCTTTAAACTGCACATCTTTGCATCTCTGAAGGAAAATTAATGTGAAATTGCAAATATTTATGAACAAGGAAGATACAAGTGGCCAACAAATGTCTGGCCATTTTTTGTCTACTATTTTTTAGCTTTCTTCATTTGCTAAGGTACTAAACTTTAGGATGTGAAATTATGAATAAAATAAATGAACACTCTATTAAAAAGTCCTCTGGCTTGTGTAAACCAAACATGTCCACCATAAAAGTAACGTATTCTATGTAATTGACATGGTTTAGTCATTAAAAATCGATCTATTATTAGATAGAATGATAAACTTTAATTAAAATCTCCAAGACTATAATGCTAATATTAGCCTGGTTGGTAAATCACTGTCAGCTCCCTGAGATTCAAGCAACAAACCTTCTGGTTTTAGATGTTACATAACAATGTCAAGGCGTTATGCAAGATTATACTCAAGAGAGATTAACTGCAAACATGAAAAAAGTTGAATAAAGTTAAGAAAAACTTTAAACATTGGTGGTAGATTTAATTAAATACTTCTTACAGAAGGTATTCATGAAATAATACTTAATATTAACATTATTGGTAGATTAAACTACAGGGTGAACCCACTAATAAGTTTCATATCATGTTGCAAGTGAATTAAAGCTGAATAAAGTAAAAACCAATTAAATTAGCCAGTAGATTTCCCAGATTTTCAATGATTTAACATAATACATCCATCAGCAAGTGAAACAGAAAAAAATTGTTTTGTGCCCTTTAGTAATTGCTTAAGATGGTGTGTTCATTGAGTCACTTTGTTTTGAGTTTAGCAAAAATAACTAAAAAATGAATCAGTATATGACATACCATAATGAATTATGCACAAAAATCGAATGCTTTCATTTTATATTCACTACAAAAATATCCATCAAATAACCGCTGAAAGCTTGTCCTTTTTTTTTTTACTTTTATAGTTGGTGTATCTTATGTTGAACAAAAATTAGAGACTAAGATCAGAAAAGAGCTAAATCAGAAATAGCTGCTCAAACATTAAAGAGCAAGCACGTGCTCAATCAACGGCTAACATTGTGACTGAAACTTCATGATCTTGGTGGAAAAAATTTAGCTGCTATAAGCAAATTTTGAAACAGATGCTCCTTGCACAAACAAGGAAATAATTAATTAATTAAGTAAGTAAGCAATCCAAATTATTTTGGTTAGTAATAAAAGCGCAATTATTTAACCTAATCACCAATAGTTAAAAAAACAAAATCCCACACACCTGTTCATAACAGTTGTAACAATGTAAAAATTAGCCAGAATTAATGTTCCCTACGTATTACAGACAAAAAATACTACTTTTTCACTGCCCGTGTAAATTCTCATTTTCTGAGAAGCTGAATTGTGGGTTTTCATTAGCTTGCATGCTCAAAGTACAGAGAAAGAAAACACTTGAAATATGTCATTCTGTAAGCTGTGAATCAACCAATTTCAATTGGTAGTCTTTCGCATTTTAATGCACAACTGGTAAAAAAAAAATTTAAAAAGAAAAGGAAAAAATCATCAAAACAGAATTTACTTGTAAAATTTAGGATATATTTTTCTATTTTCACTTCTATTCGAATTCTATTTATTTAATATTATCTTTGCTGCTTTCCGTACAGGGGGACAAATCTACGATCCAATCAAGTTCATCAGGTAATCCATTATGAAAGACTGATGCTTCAGGAAAATTTTAAACAAATACCGATACTGTTTATATAGCGCACCATTACTCATGCATTCAGACAGCTCATATGCATCTCTTTATAGGCTCTCCGTATGCAGGGGATAACTCGGAGATTAATTATCTCAGTCAATCTTCAACTAGTCATCCGACCATGATGAAACCCAGGTCAGTAAATTCATCAGAGGCTAACAGACCATTTGCAAGATAGCTGAAAAAACGACAGTAGTATACAAAGGCATGCCAAAACGTCGCCCCTTTTTCCTCCTACTGTTGAGATAGACCGCAATTCTTGTTAGGTTGTTGCGTTCATGCATGACAACCTCTGAACCCTTCTTAACTTTTTTAAAATCCTTTGATTATTACCGGGAGTTAGCCTTTAAATCACTATTAAAATTTAATTAGCAACAAATATCCGATTGCGTTAGGCAGGCGAATCCATGGGTCATGCAATCCGGATATATTACTGAAATATCCTGAATACTAACACAAGTATTTAATTTGTAGTCACATTACATGTATTTATATAGGGATGTGTGAGAGTTTACACCGTAAAACACAATTTGAGCAGATAGAAAGGAATAATTTGTTCAGATATGTTAGCCTGACGCTAATGGTAAAAAGATGGCTTTACGCCGTTATTGTTCTGACAGCACGCAATAAGTTACTTAACAGACAGAGCTGAAAAAATTGTCTCTACCAGAGAACACATCCTAAAAATTAAAGTGGTCACTGATATATAGAATAAAAACAACTTACTTTCTAATAATGCGTAGCAGTGAGAAAAACTACCCACTGTTTCCAAGTAGAAGCTAGCGACTTAGCTCTTCGAGAACAGGTTGAGACTACCAGGCAACTCTTGGATAATATAAGTCCAACGAGTGTCAGCGACAAAAACTCAAGCAAACTAAATAAAATTAGAAAGTGAAACTATATTTCTAGCTGTTAGTACACATAAACATTGCTCCGCCACCGCGGCTGAGTCAGTCTGAATACCGGTGGGACAGAAGTCGCTAACTCGAACCAGTCTAACACCAAGTTTAGAGATAGCCCCAGATATGTGCAATATAGATTGCGCATGCGTCTTAAACCTCTCTATTCCTCCTTGGGGCTGGATGAGTAACGTCTAGTTTATTGTATTTCTACACACACACTGTTGCGCATGTCTGTGACATACAAACAGGAACAGATACACTTCTGGCTATTTTTCCCATATTCTTCTGGCCTTTTTCCGCGCACAATCTGGCAACATTAATAATTAGGATACTACTCCAAGTTCATATTAGGGTGAGCAATATATTTTTTGTACTTTTTAGCATTTTGTTAATTCGCTGGCTACATTTATTAGTCGCTTCCAGATGACGTACGCTTGACATTGGTATGGAGCAGAAAACAAGGGTGACTTTATTTTGTTAAATGTACGCTCTTACACCCAATCTGATGTATGTGTCAATTTAATTATATTGTTTTTGTCACAATTATTATCAAACTGAGAAACATTTAGCATATTTAAGTCTTATTACCTTCCCACGTGACGTTTGATACCGCTAACATTAGCGTATTAGCTGCTAACCGTTTGCATTTTTTCCACAGGCCACAGAAGATTAGTTGTAATCATGACTTTCCCCCGGCTTTTACAACAACTTCCTGTACTGCTCCTTCAGACGTCGTCAACTATACTTCAAAGAAATTTTAGGTAAGAATATCTTTTTGGGGAAAAAATGTTTTATGTACGTAGTTTTTGAAAGGTGCAGTAAGCATATTTTAGGATCATTGGTCTTGGTATTCTTTTTCGAAAAGTATGCTGTAGGTGAAATTTACAGTACCTTGCAATGCTAATGGAACGTCCTGAACTGTTTGTTACATGTTGCAACTAAATGCTTAGCATGCTGCTACCCCCGTGTTGCCAGGCATTGATTAATGTCCTTTTTGATTTGTTTTGGTGACAGACACATTTTCAGGCTTTCTTATAGCAACTTTTTTTATCTGACACTTTCATAAGAGAAAGGTTGTGAAGTGCAAGCACATAGTTCATATGGTGGTTACTGGCTACTGGCTGCTTCTCTCATTACCAAGCTTTTAGTTACTCTTTCCATTTCCAGATAATGTACTCAACAGTGTTCACAGAGATTTTCAAAGCTTGGTAAATGTTATAGAACATAATTCTGCTTTAAACTTCTTCCTCACTCTATAAAAGCTGTGTGTTTTGGTCTTTATGAAGCTATTTGTTCTCTAAAATAACTGCAAGGCCTTCACAGAACAAATGTTTTTTTATATACTGAGATTGTATTTATGTCAATCTTTTCAGATTAATTTTGTTTGTAAATAATTTTGGAAAAGATGTTTTTTTTTCAGGTTCATCATTATGCACTGCTTGGTGTTAGTCTATTACTTAAAATCCCAAGTATGTTGATGTAATTTTAGCTTGCAAAAAGTTTAAGCTGCATAAGGAAGGTACTGTACAGCAATATTTTGTTGCTTGCTTTTTCTCATTTTCAAATCATAACTGAAAATGAGTGGGACCCATTAGAATAATTAGTATGAAGTACTTTTAAAAAGTTGCTTAGTTTAGAATTACTGACTAATTTTTATCTTTCCAGTGTCTCAATTGCTACAGCTGCAATTCAGAAAATGACGAGAGTGCGCGTGGTCGACAACAGCTCTCTCGGAAATACGCCATATCACCGCCCACCGAGAGTGATCCATGTCTACACTAAGAACGGCATTGGGAAAGTCGGCGACAAAGTGTTGCTGGCCATTAAAGGGCAGAAGAAGAAAGCAATCATCGTTGGGCACAAAATGCCTGGGGATCGCATGACTCCACGCTTTGATTCGAACAATGTTGTTCTGATTGAGGACAATGGCAACCCTACTGGAACAAGGATTAAGATCCCTATACCAACAAGCCTACGTCAAATGGAAGGCGATTACTCTAAAGTTCTGGCAATTGCAAACACATTTATCTAATTTCATCATGTCAAATATATATGAACATTTAGCTTTTGAGTTTTCAATAAAATAAAAAATGGTCAATTTGCAGTTTTCTGCATAGTATTTTGTTGCCTCACATCAAATGCCAAAGTGTTATTTTACATATTTGGCCTCATGTTTACAGCAAATATGACCTTTACCAACATCATAGGATCATCTGCTGCTCTGCAGTTTAGGGGGTCAAAGCACAGATTATAATACTGTTTTGGGGTAAATATTTATTGAAGGCACAACATACATTCACAAAACATGACAAAATGGCACAAAATTGCTGTTATGGCAACCTTTACATAAAAATTATGTCAGTTTAATGTCACATACAGTAAATGTGATTAATGTGAGACGACGTCACTGGTGGCTTCCTTCAGCTAAAATTTCAGTGCAAAACAACTAGTTTCTTCAACTTAAATACTGAACTAGCTTAACATAAAAGTGAAATGTTGGCATTAATTAGGACTCTAGTGCCACCTGGAGGTGGGAGTTAGGAGCTATAGATGAAATTCTGAGGTGAGTATTTTTGATAAATAATTATTGACAGGAAAAAATCACAAATACAATAACAGCTTTTAGTAAGCATAAAATGACAAAATTAGGACATGACAGTAATAATATTAAAATAAACTTCGTAAATAAAAATGTCAAATTATGATGCAGATCAGCTGGTGTGTCATGCAAAGGCACATGCTGCTATTTCCAGTACTGGAGATGACTGATTTGTATGACTTTTTTTTTTTTCATTGTGGTATTGCATAGCTTCAGAAATATTTCTAGGACACATGTGCCTTTAGTGCACCTGCACTTTCTTATAAAGCTCCTATGTTTGTATTGAAGTGGGGTGTTGTACAGCCTGAGGGGTCCTCAGAGCAGCAGGCACTATATTTTTGCAGCTTCTCCTGAAACTACAGGGCTCCTCATCCACACATGGTCAGATAAAGCCACTGAAAAAAGAATCAGAAACAAAAGTTAGACACAACTAAAGTTTTAAATAAATATTTTTACAACATCACTCACCTCTGTGAGATTCATCTCAGCAACTCCTGATCCCTCCTTGTCTAGCTGCTGGAAAGATCCTGTTAAATAGAAAGGTTTTAGAAGGTTAAGTTGCTTTGCAACACTAGCTGTACTACATCTAAACGTTAAGTTTTAACCACACAAGTAAGTAATTAGTCTGAAGGGTTTTTAATATTGAGATTAATCAATTGAACAAAACTCTGAGGTGTTTCAAGTTTGGATATATTTGGTGCAGAATTACTCACTGAACATGGCTTCAAGTTTGACCAAGCAACAGATGAAGTTATCAAAATCAATCAGTTCATTCTCTGCATACCGCGCCACCAGAATCTGGTGCAACCGATTATTCAGTTTAAAGCCTGCACAGAGAAATAGTACAGGTTTAAAATATGAAGCTATATTATATTTCTTGAAAGTATTAATGCCAACAAGAAAACTGTGGACATTAGACCTGCTGCTTCCACAGCGAGCCGCATCTCATATGAGCTCATGGCTCCTGACTTGTCAAGATCAAACTCTCTGAAAGTGACCTGGAAAATAAAGAGGCAAAATGTGAATAAAAACACATGGATTAAGAGTACACCAACATTTCTCTCATTTTTACCAGCCACTTTCGGATTTTGTTCCACAGGATCTGAAATTCTACCAGTCCCAGGCGAGCACTGCCATCTTTCTTTCAAAGTATGTTAAGGCAGCAAATGATACATCAAGGCAATTATTATGCTGACAAATGCACACATTTTCCAAAAATATAACCAGCAGAACTGGAGTTAACTTGTTTATTTTTGTGCAATAGGTCATAAGGATACATCCATCAGATTGACCATAGTTCTGCATGATTCTATGCTGAAGCCATCAGTCTTTAGGTCTTTGTCTGAAACAGCAAAATTGTGATTTTTATTGAAAAGACACACTACAGTTTGTAAACAGTCTGGAAACTGGTGCACAAGCTATACACAAACTGAAAAGACTCCACAGGAACATAAAATTAATATGAGGTTAAACAGAAAACTCACGTCGGGCGACCACTCTGTTGAGAATTGTCCTGAGCTCACGAATAGAGATTTCCATGTCCTGTATAACCACAAAGAAAGAAAAAAATAGCAGTAAGAAATAGCCATGTTCTTTTTCTAACTGCATTAAAATCCTGCTTTTTGCTTAATAAGGTTCTACACCTGAGAACAATGCAAATACAATTATCAACACCATTCTGTTAAATTCCAGGTTACCTCTCCTGCTAGTTGGGCAAACATGGACTTAAACGAATCATCAATATCATCTTCTGTTATTTCTTCCTGCAAGACAAGAAGTAAACATAACAATCAGAGATCAATATACTTCAAATAATTAGTTCCAAAAAGAAAAGGTTTGAGCCATTCATCCTTGATGCAAACCTCATCTCCAAAATCAGCAGATATTTCATCATCCAGTTCCCTGCAACAAAAAATAAATCTGAGATTTTTCTTCCCACATTCTGCTAATGATGAAAATGAAAAAAATAGATAAAAAAGACACACTCTGTCTCCGATTGCTTTTCGGTGAAAACCCTGAGGACAAAGTCGGCCTCTTTGCCAGGTTCGAAGGTGGACGGCACGATGAGGTACTCCCCGGGCGGCAGCCGCAGCCGAGTGCTCACCTCACGAAGGTTGATGAAAGTCTCAGATCGAGCGCATGATGAATTACTCAAGAAGAAATTTTTCTTCAAGTGGACATTCTGGCAGCCTCTGTACTGAGGACAGCATGAGACAGATGACTTAACATGGATTTTCACATTTCCATGTCAAATAATCTAAAACAATGCACTGATTACCGCCAGGTGTGTTTAAAAGATTTGAGTTGCTTTAGTGAGTAGTTTGGTTGCAGTTTAAGGAGCTCATGTGAATACATGCAAAATGTTTTTCTGTTGTGGTGTTTCATGTATGTAATCCCAACACAGACCTTTAAAAGAAACTCTTCATCTTGCATATGTGAAGATATATTTTGAAAATCGCTAAATGAGTAACAAGTAAGAAGGTTCTCAAAACGGGATCCTGTACCTACCTCCTCTGGAATCTGCAAAAGGAACAGAAGGGAAGATTGTTAATGGGTGGCATGAGGCAGCAGACATTTTTAATAAACTACAGGAGCAGAACAGAGGGGATCTATGCAGTCCATCATGGTTCTCACCTCATAGATAGCAAAGCCAATGGTGTGCATGTCCTGACCATGGCGTCGGTATCTGCGCCGGTCCTTCTGCATGAGGGCAACAAGGAAACTGCACGCCACCTCATCATCCTCTGGGTCATCATCCTCCTCCAGCAACGTGATCTTATACTGAGGATTTATCCAAAATGTGTCTACAGAAATGGAGCATATATGTCAAGCCAGTCTTTACAAATTACACATAATATAGAGTTTCTACACATAGCCACTTTTACATATTTCTAAAAGAATTTTCATAAGAAAGTTCTTATGAAAACACAATACAGACACTGGCCTGTGATTTTCAGACTGTGGTATACAGTAACTACTTTTATTGCATCTGGAACTACTTAAATCGACGCTATTTCAAACTCTACAACTCTTGGACTAAGCAGACTCTTAAAAAAACCTTTGTTAATTTTGTGTCTTTAGTATAAATTTTCCTCCAGAATTCCAAGTTGTTTTTTTAGTAATAAAGAAAGTGTTATTAATTTACTAGGACTTTTAGACGCAGTCTAAGAACTACAGGTTCTGTTCAACCTGAATAAAAGGGGAGGTAAGTTTATTTGTATTTTAGCACCAAGTACAAGACAATCAAAAGTGATTTAATTTCACATCAAAGAAAAACACTAAAAACAGAACAAAAAACCTTAAAGCTTTGCTTAAAAAAAGATCAACATGATAAACACTTCACATCACTAATAGGAACATCTCCAAATTACAAATTTGAAACAGATTATTTGCCTTACAAAAACTGAATTCTGTCTTCACTGATTGGGCAAGCAGTTCATTATTGGAAATTTTCGATCAAAAAGTGAACTAAATGTTTTGTTAGTCTTGATTTAAAAGAACCAACAGTTCTCTGGACATGTCAGGTTTTCAGAGAGTTTGTTCCAGAGTTTAGGAGCAAAACTAAATGCTGCCACACCTTGTTTGATTCCAGTTCTGGGAAAGCAGTCAGCAAGTATCTGAAGACTTTAAAGGCTCATCCTGGGTTATACTTGACAAGAATTTTGGCTCATGCCCATTTAGTGATTTATAAATTCATATCAACACATTTTTAAAGTTGTTCAGAGACTACAAAGGTAGTAAAATGGGACTTTTTTGATTGAAATTTGTACATATTTTGTCAATAAATGAAAAGTCAGTAAGTTGTGGGGCAAATCAAAGATAGGAAATGTAAATTTCAAAAATATTAGCGTAAAATCCTTGCATTTATTAAGCACCAGTAGACATTTGTCCTTTAGAAAAATTGAAGACTGAAGAAAAAGTCTGGGAAAATTTGGTCATACTAAATTGTCTTTTTCCTTCAGGATCAGGAAAATGACACCAGATACCAAACTATTCCAGCCTCTTCATGACTGTGAAGGAACCCTGACGTTATTATTCTGCTACATGTGTTTGGATTTTTGCTGTTGACTCACTGGGATGGTTCCTGCAGCCCCCGGCGGTGCTGCCTCTCCTCCATGTGCCGTAGAACTTCATGGTGTTCCAGTGACTGAGGCTGTCCTCACTCAGGACGTCCGGAGTCAAGTTGCAGATTTCCAGTCGGGAAAACTGCCTCAAGAAATCACTGAAGGACATCCTGAATGAAAAAAATAAAAATAAAAAATAACAGAAACATTGTTACACTGTGCAAATAATTTTGATAACTCAGATTAGTTTGAATCACATTAAGGAATAATCATGATTAAAAAAAATATACAAATAAAAAAATCACCAGTGCCACACTTCTTCACCTTGTCTTGTTGCAACTGTGCCAACCCCTTTATTGACAATAGACAAGCAAAATCTGTTCCTGTGACATTTCACAAGTTTGTATAATACAGAGAGAGGAATGTTTGGCTACTCAAGTGTGTTGGAGCAGGGATGTATCTAAAACTTGCAGGGCATTGGGTTTCCAGCCCTGGATTTAGGTACTCTGGAGCTAAGCCATTACGGTATTCAATTTGCAAGTTTCTTGTTGAGTTCTAGAGATTTTACTCAAATGCCCTGATATTTTAAAGAGTTCATGATAACATGCAGTCCAGCAAGGTTATCTAGGGCTCACAACATTATAGATTCTCCACTGTACTTAACAGTGGGCATGAAGACCGTCAGCAAACTGTCTTCTCAAACTGTGTCTGGTGGCTACACTTCTCCTCTCAATATATGTTAAATTAATACGATTTTATTTTTCTGACTTTTTCAGCGCCAGATTATGTAATTGCAATGCAACATGAAATAACTTTTAAGGCTTTTTATAAATCTTTATGAGAGAAGACACTGGAGGGTGTTGTTTGAAACCAAGCAGTTTGCCAAATAGAAATGCATATTATTCTTTTTAACTTCTTGTTGTATGTGAAGATGTAAATCTTACCAAAACTCTCCGTCTTCCATGCTGAGATGCAGGTCTTCCCTTTCAGATGGGTCAATTTCATCCCATTCACTGGAACTATGAATGACAGACATAACAAGAAACAACCCTCCAAAGCTAAATGTTCACAGAATTTAAAGGTACATCTCAATAAATCTGAACATCACTGACTTAACTGGTTTCAGAAGTTTAATTCTAAATTTGAAACTCATAATTAGATTTACTCCAAAGAGTGGTATATTTCAGGTTTTATGACTGTTAAACTTAGATGATTACTGCTCATGAAAACCTAAAATGTAGTTTCTCAGAAAATTATGATCTTGCATTACAATTAAGAAAAATCTGTAGAAGAGTATGAATTTATGGCCTATTATGCTAAAATAACAGATGTCTGTCCATGAGACAATCTCCAAATATGTGAATAGAAAGTTCAGCAGAAGGAAAACACACATCTTGAAATATGCCCTGTGTGTTTAATGAATCTACATGTTATACAGTTTTCACTTTTTGAATTTAAGTACAGAAACAAATTCACATCTTAAGATGCACATGTAAGTTTGAACACACTCACTTGTCACTCCAGGCACCAGTCCACTCCACCTGGCCCCAGGGGTTACGTATTCGGATAAGGCGCACCATGTTGCCAGCATATTCAACCTGTCACACAGCAAAGTGGTGAGAAAAAAAATCAAACCACAACTTTAATGCTTTGTGTTGACTGAGCTGCAGAGAGACAGACCTCCTTCAATGCGGTGACAGAGTAGGCGTGGCCCTTCACGAGCTTCTTGAAGGTCACAGCCTCCATGTCGAAGGCACTGGTTATCTGTGAGCATGTGAACAGAAATTTATAATGTAGAATTAAATTGGCGTTCGATATGAATAAGCGCAAACAGCACTTACGTCAATAGAGCAGCCCAGCAGGGAGCCCCTGTCCAGGGCTTTACTGATTATCCTGTAAAGATCTTTGGGTGCCTTTTGTAGCTCATACATCTCAGACACCCCACCTGTGAAATCCTCAAAGCCCTCTGTGGTGCTTCCTCCAGAGAGAGCCTCATAGGAGCCATTTAGCCTGATAGCAAATAGAAAAACCCTTCAGACTAATTGCTTTTAGCAGCAACACTTCAGAATATTCCTCTGAACAAACTAATGCAAACGATTTTTAAAACCTACTTGGCATAAGCTTTCTCTAGCAGTGCACTCCAAAATTCATTGCCCTCAGCTGAATGGACAAACATGAGCTCTCCGTCTTTGACAGGGAGTCGATCATCAATTACAACATCTACCCACTCACCGAACTGCCAGAACTGCAATGCAAAGCAGTGCATTAAAAAAAAAAGAGATCCATCCATTGAGTTCACGTGAATAGGAATAATTTTTTTTTTTTAAAAAAGGGAAAGGTGAAAAATTGTAAGTAAAGAACCTGGAAGTGGAAGATTCCAGCGTAGTCATCTTGGAAAGACTGGCCGTGTGGAACAACTCGATGAAGGAGCCTCTCATTCAGGGTCAGAGAGCCAATGGCTGCTAAGAGCCAGCAGTCGCCTGGAGGCCAGAACCTCACATCAGAATCTGTTCGTTTAACTTATTTTCACAACAAACTCATAACTCACCAAGAGCACCCTGACAGATGTCTGTTCTGGTGGCTCCGCCCACAATGAACTGGGGGTCATCTGTCAGTTCCTACAAAGGTAACAGGAACGAGTCAGTACAATCAAACTCTTTCAAAGAAATCACTTCCTTTTCCTGGCTGCCATCCTCCCATGAGGTTTAACTCTGTATATAACGAGGAGCTGTACACAAATGTCAGACAGGGGAGAGGTCTGAGATGCCAACAGCTGCAGAGGTCTGCAAAGCGCCTGTCCCTACAAGTCTGATTCTGTCCAGGTTTGCAACATGTAAAGTGAGACATGATATGCCTGCTTACATGCAACAGTCAAAATTAAATTCCTGTCCTGAATTATAACATGACAAGCATTCAAAACAAGAATCTATCTGATCTAATTTTGGTCTGGAATGTGGAAAATTAGAAATTATTACCCAGGCTGCACTGTTTACCAGTGAAAGGAGGACATTAAAACTTATGGGTTTTTTTTATTTTTTATTTAATTATTATATTACTTTGTTTTATAAGATATACTCTTTCAATTAATGTAGCTTCTTTCTACTAACTTAGTTATTTTTATAATCATTTGAAAAATCCTCTGGCTTAACGGAGTGATTATCAACACTCTGTAAGTGGGTGGCACACTGTCGTTCTACTGGCTGAAAGAAGACTACAAAACTTCCTTTCTTCACTTTCCAGAAAAACAAATGTGGCAAATTTCTAGTTGTACAAAAACTGTGATAGACATGGTGTGTAAACTATAATGGACCCATTTTAAAACCACAATTTTCAACTTAAGCAACCTCTTAAGCAGTAGAGTGCAGGCTGGCAGCCAGAGTAGATAGTCTGACTTATTCACCAGCCCGTTAAGACTTGTTTTGTTATTAAAAGAAGCGGTAAATAAGCAGTAAACATATTGAACAAAAAGATGTTTAGAACTACAACTCATTTTAGAATGGATTTATATAATAGATTATGTCTCATGTGTCAAACACAAGGACCGCAGGCCTGATCTGGCCCATCATAACTATTTATGTGGCCCTCAAGACACAGAGCCTCATAAATGGATCTTCAAGATAATAGTGGCATGCTTAAATATTTTTTCCATCAGTCAAATCGAAACAGTTTTTATTTGCACAGTGTCAAATTACATGTGTGTAAAGATGTTCAATATTATTTAATTTTAAGAGGTACTCATTGAATATAGATAAAGCTGTAATAATTTAACAGTTTAATATGTAGTTTTATTAATGCATTCAGCCACAAATGGCCCTTAGGAAACATTTATGATCTTCATATGGCCCAAAATGAAAAGTATTTTGACACCCCTGAATTATATTATAGATCATATTATTGGCTAATTTTTTTTTTGAGAGTTGTAAATACTGTGATAGTTTATTTTCACTCACTATACGCCAAGACCAGCTAGAAGGAAAGCACAAACTTTTCCTTGATATTTTCTTACCGTGGGTCTCATCCACTCCACATCTCTGGTTTTAGATGAATAGGGTGCAAGCTCTTTGAAGCCCAGAGATGGGGGCTCAGCCGGGAAGCAGGGGTCCTCAAACAGGCAGCCTGCCTCCACGCACTCCTGCTTCAGAGCCTCGTAGTCCTGGCTAGCAAAGTGCACGGCCTGCTCATTGGAACCCATGCCCTCTGATCGGAGCCTGTTGGCGTATATGCTTGCAGATATCCCACCAACCGGATACATACTGGGCGCAGGACAGAAATATGGAGCGCGTAGGTGGGTGCAATTTATAAATAGAAGCAAATTAAACAGTGACAAGCTCTTGTCTGAATGTTACAACACTTCATCCAGTGGTATCAGTCTGGTTAGAAAAAGTAAATACTAAAATCTGCTTATAGCAAAGGTTTCTGAACAAAGCTGTAGCACTTAGATTTTTTTCTTCTCCACATTTACTTATTAGTGATTAAAGCATGGGTCTGCAACTCCGGAACGTGAGTGTCACTGTCCTGCAGCTTTTGGATGCATCCCTGCTCCAACATTCATGAATCAAAAGGCTGAAATACCTCTTTGGCATATCAGGACGTTTTGCAAATGCCTGATCATTAACCATTTGTTTGAGTCACTGTCCTGCAACTGTTGCATCCAAAGGACAATCAAGGACTGAAGTTGCAAAACCCCTGGATTATAGCTTTGAGTTGTACACACACAAAAATAAAACTTCCAAAGTTGGAGATTTCCCAATAGTACTCCTGCACAAATTCATGCACCTACTCTTTATTCTGTCAAATTTGAAAGTGCTCTGATACCTCTGAATAAAATCCAGTGGAACTAAGCCTTCTGAAGTCACAAAATTGGTGCAGTTTCACATGACTGAAATTTAACCACAATAAACATAATGGAAAAGAACCTCTTTAAGCACAAAAATGATAAATCTACAGCCAGAATTACAGAGGAGGTTTAGATCAAAGCGTACTTGTGTGCTTGAACAGCCCGGTCAAAGTCTGGACCAAAATCCAATTAAGAATTCATGTTTAAAAATTTACATTCACAGATGCTGTAAGTCGAATTTGGCTGAGCTACAAGAGTTTGGCAAAGACGAACGGGAAAACATTTCTGTCTCCAGAAGTGCAAAGTCGCAAGAAACTAAACCTTCCCTTCCCTTGCAGCTGTCATTGCAAAAAAACGTGGATCTATAGAGTACTGATCCAAAAGGCTCAATATAAGCACAATGCACTTTTGTAAGTGGAAATTACTGAAAGCTATTCACTTTGTGAATGTGCACTACTTTGTGTTATTCTAACACAAAAAGTCACAAGAAAAGCACAAACGTTTGTATCTGTGAGCATTTAGCTTTAAGAAAAACCTAATGATTCAGGTAATTATATTCAGACTTTTCTGTAACAGTACCTTTCATTTTAAGTTGAAACATGGCTAAGTTGTAGCCATATATCAAGAGAAAGTAAACTGACATGGAAACATTAGTTAGAAATCAATAAAAATAGAAGCCAGCAGAGGATAATTACCAAGCAAAAAGCAAGCACTGACAAAAAAAATAAATACAATTTAAACACACCAAAGCCAAAATAAAAATACTAAAAAGGTGTATGATACCTTTTCTTTATGGACAGGCTGAAAGGGACTATGGAAGGAAACAGAGAGAAATGGTTATGTAATGATTTACAGCTGGAATTTAATCAAATGACCAAAAATATTCACTATTTTAACTTGAAAGATGTTCTTTCACACTGAAATTTTCCCACAAGTTACATAAGCCAAACATAATCAATACAAAGATTCGACTGTGTTGCTTTCTGGATCTGTGCTAAGGGAAAACTTGAACAGATAGAAACAGATTAAATGAATCCTAACGAGCAGAGTCTGTGCAAAAAATACCTGGTGGGAGGTTCTTTACACAAGTATTCACATCAAATTACCGACAAAGGGTGAATTTTATTGAGATTTTAAGTGATAAACCAACAAAAAAATAATATATAATGTTTAAATGAAAGAAGCTCAGGAAACAGCAGTTAGGTGGAAGATGTGGCTCTGTTCAGAAAAGACAAAAACTAGACTTTTTGGGGTCTTTGGAAGTAAGCTAATGCTGCACATCAGCCTGAATACAACATCCCTGTCATAAAACACGATGCTGCCAGCACCATGCTGTGGGGGTGGTTTCTTTCAGAGTTGACAGAGAAAAGGAGCTAGACACAGAAAAAAAGTAGAGGCTCCGAAACATTTGAGATCACATTAAAATATGTGTACACTTTTTGGACATGGTGTTTTATTTTACTTCCATTTCATAATGATTCACTGCTACATAAAATCTAAGTACAACACATTAAGTTTTATGACTGTACCAAAAGTGAAAATGTTCAGGTGTTATGAATAATTCAGCAAGGCCCAGGAAGTGAAAAAATGATCTATCATCTTACAGACAGGGGTCTGTAAGGAGTCAAAAGAGGCCATGCTTGTGAGAAAAAAAAAAAAAAATCAGGGGCATTGTTAAAGGAGGCCAGTCCCCAAACGGAGGCCCCTCAGGTCTGTGGATACTCTACAGGAATGTCTCTTGTCAAAATCACACCATAGAGCTGAATGGATCTGGTTTTTCTTTAATAATGAGGAAGGACAAAAAAAAATCCCTGCAGTAACAATGCTGACGCTATCAACCACAGGACTTTAACCCTAACAATTCAAAAACAACATACCACCTCTCTGTCAGATGACTGCAGGCGCCAAACAAATGCTGCATATACAATATGTTAAACACTTTGTGAAATCCTGAGTGGATTCCTTCTTTCAGCTGCTGTAAAAAGTCACAGTAAGCGAGGCCTGGTGCTTGAACCAGAACTGTTATGCAGCACCTGTTCAGCAGGAACATGCAGGCCTGTCTGTAAGCGGCCTGCATGTTCCACAAAAGATTCTCACAACTACAGATGAAAGCTGCTCTGATTTTAGAGCTAAAATCAGGAGCTGAACTGATTCTTTTCGCCTCACTGCGCAGCTGTCACTTCCTTGTCTATTATTACCAGAGCCACAAGGTGCAGCAGATTAAATCCATCTCTCCGCACCACAATAAACCCATCGGGCACCGTTAATCACACACTGAGTAAATAAAGTGGATCACTAAAGCGACACGATCAACTCACCACCGGTTAGGAAGACTGCTTCAGGGTCCCACAATATGAAACAGAAAGCGGTTATTGTGCTTATTTGTGAATCAGTGACAGGGGGACAGTCTGAATGGTCCACCCCCCTCTCAGTCTGCGCTCACTGCAGATAAGACCAGCCCACCTCTAAAGGAGGGCGCACGGCAACCCGCCAGTACCGCACCCTGGCCGCCAGGGGCGCCAGAGACCAAAAACATGCTCTCTGACTTTAACAAAATTACAAATCAGGAGAATTAACTACTAACAAAGCTAATGCTTGGTGGCAAAATTATTTTCTTATTCACAAACTGTTGGAAAACTATAAAAGCACCAGGTTTTAATAGTCAATCCACTGTATTGAAGATCAGAGAGTGGGGTTGAGTGTCACACTTTTTGCTTTATCAGGTCTATTTCTCTGCGTAATGGAGGCCTACATAAGAGTGCCTGGTCAGAATAACCTATCCTTTCTTTCAACAGGTACGTACCGTCAAATGCAACTTTGATTGATTATCTCAACTATATATCAATTAGAAAAACATTTTGAAAGGAACTTTTCTGAAAATTTTTATTTTAAAATTCAGTCTTAATTGTATATCTTAACAACGTCTCATAGAAGCACCTGTAAAATATTATGGACTGACAAAATATATTTTAGAGTTAAATAAACAGAACAGAATCAAACTACCAACTCATTCTCCTGCTCTTTACTAAAGATTAAACTATTTCTAATGGATACAGTTAGAAGCTCATTTTTATTGCTGCACATTTCATTAGGACCACAAACTTAATTTTATTTTTGTGGTATAAATCACAAACTAGCACATACTGGTGAGGTAGAATGAAGATGATATTGGTTTAGGATTATATGGGTTTAAAACATTTTTTAAAATCTTTTTCAAAATTACACAGGCTCAGTCAAATTTTTACGGGAAATGAATGTTGAAATTAATTTTCAGTTCTTGTCACAGATCCTCGATCACCTCGATGTCAGGTACTAAACTACTGAATTAAGTGTATAACTATAAACAAAGCAACATTCAGCTCACTACTCCAGACTGAATCAGGTTTTTATCACTTGAGATATAATGTGTGATAAATGGCAGCAAACATTAAAAATCATCAAGTTCATCAGGCTGTCTTGTCATGAGATAAATAAAACTTTTACATCTGGTATTTGTTTAAACTGTTGAGACTTGTCGTGAGAGTAAACGACAAGTCTTTACTCTCAGCAAGACTTAAATGTCAGCAAGAATAGCAGACATTTATTTTATGAATTTCCTATTCGTAAAATAACCAAGCCTGCCTTTTTTAAGGTTTGTTATTTTTGCCATTTTTTTGTCCTTTATTTAGGTGATTGGTTTCTTTTATTTTCCTGTTTAGAAAGGCAGCTAACCTGCCCTCAGATCAGAGCTCCTGTTCATCTTTATTTCTGTTGTTTCAACACGTTCTCTTTCAGGTTCCTTTGCTCATTTATTGCATCTTTGCTTCAGCTTCTGTATTGTTTTTCCTTAGTTTGATCATCTTTGTAGTGCTGAGGGCTTTTTGATTTATAAAGCCTCACCTTTTGATTTGAACTTGTGCACAGCTGAAACAAGTTTTCATTTAGGTTCCCCCCTTTCAGTTCCTCTTGTGGTTCCAGCTCACCCAAACCTCTTTTATGAATTCAAAGACTGAATAAATTTCCCCAGACTTATTTGCTCTTAGCAAAACAGGTCACACAGACACTAAATGATGCCTTTGAGTTTTAAACCTATAGAAGGATTTTGAAGGGAGACAAAAGATTAACTTTGATCTACCTGGATTGTGATCAATTTTATAAGGTGAAGCCATTTTGAGATTTCTTTTTCCACAAATAATTGACTTCCTGTTAACTGATGTATTGTCTGTCTTTGGGAACATTTAGTCATTTAACCACATATTTGCTTGTTATTGATACCAGACAGATTGCCCTCTCTTCTACCTTATCTGTCTGGAATCACGGTGGGTTTGGTAGCTGTCCCAACAGAGAGCAGGATGGGACTGGTGTACATCCCCAGACAGGGTGCCAGCTTTTTTCAAAACACTGATAAATAATTTATATCTAAAACTGTTATTATCAGGGTAGCAGTCATTCCTAAACAAGATACTCTCAGGTTAATTTGGATCCCAAGGTTCTCCCAGGCCCTAAGGGACATTTATTTCCCCCAGTGAGTCCATAGGTGAGGCTCAGAATGTATACAGATTCAGATAAGTCAAAAACTTTGCTGTTTGGATCATCTCTTACTTCACTGTGACAAACCAGATAAACACCTGCATTAATGTGGATATTTGAAATGATTAAAGCATTGACAAGTGACATTGCTTTAAAAATTGTTTAATCAGACTTCAGAGTGAAATCTGATACATTTCACTCCATCCTTTTCCAGCTTCACATTTGTTTCTAAAATTGAGATACTGAAATTCAAACTTCATAAATAAGAGTTTGTACACAATGTAGACTCTTTTTCTTTTATGAAGGCTTTCCAGTCAGCCATTTGAGAATGAATTGAGAAGTAGCTGCTTATTCTGTCTCTGTGGAACGTTGAGCTAATAATCACCAGATAGATTTTATGTAAATGTGATGGAAACAAATAATGGCAGATAAAACATGAATTCACAAACTGTTTCTAACAATTTTCTAGGAAATATGGTCATCTTTGTTGATGCCTATGGACATCTACGAATAATTATTAAGAATTTTTAATTATAATGCCATATATGCATTACTTTACAAAATTATTTCATCTGAAGGCCACAAACTTTCTTGTATATTGTGGTGTAGAACACAAATCTGACGTTGCATAAAAGGATCAGTTTAATTCCTGATTAAACTGAGTTAAAAATAACATTTGTTTAGGGCTTTGGTGCCCTGTATTTTGGTTGGAGAATGTCAGCACAGAATAAGGATGTAACACTACAACTCCTGACTGAGTGTGTCGGTGCGTGCCTCAGGTTATGAAACACAGCATCTGAAATTTGACCTGTTTAAACTGTTGCTTCAGTGTGTTGAGGGATCTCTTCCTCAACTCCCACCCGTATTTACAGCACACAATCTGTTTCTACAACCAACTATTTTCCAGAAATTTGCTTTTATATTTATCATTTGCGTTAAGTTTTATAGTGTGTTAACTTTGTCAAATTGCATAGATGTTTTTACAAACATTTCCAGTGTCTAATATCTACATTTAGTCCTGAAAATGAAATGACAAAAGGTGGTACTGGACACACAAAACAAGGTGTGTCCTTGTTTTGTTTCGGTTGTGGTCACAACAAGCTCATCGTGGATTTGCTTACGCCTGCTGCTGTCTGCACCATCTGTCTCACCTGTCCACAAGTAGCCCCTCCCTGTTTGTTATCTGACTCCATCTTTCCATCACTATAGGTAGCTATAAATGACAAAAACACTTCTGGGAAACGTCCCTTCATAGAAGAGCATCTCAATAGGCAAACAAGCCCTGTTATTAAATAAGGAAATCCTGCAAGTGAGCGCTCAGAAAGGGTGAAGATGACCTCCACAGCAGATCGACTGGCCCACCAGCAGCAGAGGGCGGAGGGCATTGGCACCAACCAGAAGGCAGTGAAGTTTTGCGATCAGGATTATGAAGCTCTGCGGCAGCAGTGTCTGAGCAGGGGACGCCTGTTTGAGGATGACAGCTTTGGTGCCAACAGCAACTCACTAGGCTACAATGAGCTGGGGCCGTACTCATCCAAGATGAGAGGCATTGTTTGGAAGAGGCCAACGGTAAGGAGCAACTTAAAATAATAAGTCTATTGCTAATAGAAGTTAAATCTAATAGATTTTTTTCAAACTTTTCCATCTGTCATATAGGAGCTGTGTTCAAACCCAAAGTTCATTGACGATGGCGCCACAAGGACGGATATTTGTCAGGGAGCATTAGGTGAGTTTTATGCTTCCATTTTTAATGCGTTAACAATCCGTCTGTAATAATACCTCCCCCAGCTGCTGCCATTAAATTTGCATTTAAAAAACCAGTGCTGATCCATTTCCTCATTGTGTGTGGTAACACACAATGAGTTTTCTTTTCCCTTTAACCCTTTAACTCTGAAGGCTTCAGAAACCTTCATGTTATACTCTAAAAGGTCAGACCTACCAGTGACATTTCAGCACTTCTGATAATTGTACATTTAGTCTCATATTTTGAAGCTCAGTGGTGTACATTTTATTTACAGGCAAGTGAAGTTAGATGTGCTTTCATTATTTGATAACAAATAAATGTAAAACTGCCTCTCCCATGTGCACACATCCTGTACTTAAACTTGCTAAGACTGATTCTAAGTTTTTATTTGGTGAAGATCAGGTCAGTTTGTTTTGGGTTATATTAATACCAGAAATAAACAATTTTAGTTTAATTAGTAGAGGTGATGACAGTAAACCTGGATCTACTAAATCGCACATACATGATTTAGACAAATGTTCACATAGCTGCTGCAGTTTTGTCATTTTTGAGAATTAAGGTTTATTAAAAGTATCATTTAAAGCCATATAGAGTTTTTTCATTACAACTTTTACCTTTTTTTTAGCTGAATGTTACTGATGAGCGATGACCTTGTATCACTAAACTCAATTTTTGGTGCAAATTTCATTGTTCATCCAAGACAAAATTAGCAACGGCAAAGTCATGGCTCAAATTTTAGTTCATCTGTATAAATGGTGTATATTAGTTTTAAGGCAGCTACATATTTACTTTAATCTGATGTGCAGTTATTGTTATTGTTTGCAACAAAAGTAGTGGCCCCTGAATGAAAGGAGTGTGTGTTGAAAGAAATAACACAAAAAACACTAGATTGGAATATGATCATTTTTTGTGTTTTCAAAATGTAAATAAAATGCACAGCAGATGACAAGTGTCTATTTCAATCTCTATGTGCATTTCAGTTCACAGTTATTTGCCCTTATGTTTCAGGGGATTGCTGGCTTCTGGCTGCCATTGCTTCTCTAACTCTGGACCAGCGGATCCTAGGACGGGTGGTGCCCACTGGACAGAGCTTCACTGAGGATTATGCTGGGATATTTCACTTCCAGGTCAGGAAAACTTAATACTAACATTTACCCGACATGCTACTTTCTTTGGGTATTTTTGATACAAACTTTAAAATAATAATAATATAATAAATAATAATAATAATAATAATAATAATAATAATAATAATAATAATAATAATAATTCAGAAAATTCACCTGTTGATAATTCTTCTTCTTATTATTATTTTTTAATGAGATCAGATTTATATGTTTGTGTGTGTTTTTAACATTTCTTTCAGTTTTGGCAGTATGGTGAATGGGTAGACGTCGTAATAGATGATCGTTTACCCACCAGAGACGGGAAGCTTTGTTTGTTCACTCAGCCGAGGGCTCAGAGTTCTGGAGCGCTCTCCTGGAGAAAGCTTACGCAAAGTATAAATCAGTCACAAGTGTACGTTTGTTTATTTTAGTGGAGTGTAAAACTGAGGAGCTAAATTTGTTCCTCTGTTCCTCTCTGGCAGGGTGAACGGCTGCTACGAAGCTCTGTCTGGAGGAAACACCATCGAAGGCTTTGAGGATTTCACAGGAGGGATTGCTGAGATTTATACCTTAAGCAAAGCTCCACCGACGCTCTTCCAAATAATTCGGAAAGCCCTGAGTCTTGGTTCACTCCTGGGCTGCTCTATTGATGCAAGTCTCATTTTCATATTTAACTGCACTTCAGTTTGAAAAACTGACAAAAACACAGTCATGAAGGCACCTGATTAAAGTGTTTATCTCTGATGGGTTTTTTTAGATTACCAGCGCCTATGAGACAGAAGCAGTAACCGCTCTGAAGCTTGTGAAAGGACATGCATACTCTGTTACTGGTGCAGAAGAGGTAATTATTTTAGCTTCTTGTTTTGTGTCATGCCCAAATATACTGTACACTCCTGTTCTTCCAGGTCAGCTACCAAGGCAGGGAAATTCAACTGGTCCGTGTCAGAAACCCATGGGGAGAAGTAGAATGGACAGGTCCTTGGAGTGATGGGTAAATTCTGACAGTTCAGCAAATTGATAACTAGCAGTCTGTTTTTCTTTAATGAGGGCACATAAAAAAGAAGAAGGAATACACAGAACTGGTTTTTATTTTACGTTAGTCTGGTATGAAAAAGTGTTTGCACCCTTTCTGATTTCCTATCTTTTTTTTTGCATGTTTGTCACACTTCAGGGTTTCAGAACATCAAACCAATTTAAGTGTTAGTTAAAGACAGCACAAGCTAAGACAAAATGCATGTTTAAAATTAAGTTTTTATTATTAAGGGAGAAAAAAGCCAATCAACACTTCTTTCACATAGGACCATGTAGGTTTGGATTTTTTTCTGCATTAATGATAAAAACATTATCATTAATAAAAACTGTGTTATTTTGAAAACATAGTTTTCAAAATAACACAGTTTTTGTGTTGCCTTTGACTAATATTTAAATCAAATGTTCTGAAACACTTCACACTATCAAATTAGGTAAGGGGCAAACACTTTTTCTCACCATTTTGCTTTTAAATTGTTCTTTAAATAAAATAAGCAAAACATTCACTGCTTGTTAACAGTGTTATTTTTGTAAAATAGATCCAATGAGTGGACGTACGTCAGTGAGGCTGACAAATCAAAGTTGAACCACGTGGCAGAAGATGGAGAGTTCTGGTATGTTTATGAACTGCATTTTGTGGAATGTCATGTGATGACACCGCACATACGTTTCCATATGGGCTTGTAGACTCTAAAAATTAAACCTTCAAGATAACAGTTGTGTGCTTAAATATTTTATCAGTCAAAACATTTGTTTTGTCTGCATTTGTGATTTTATCAGTCACAAATGCAGACAAAACAAATGTTTTGTCTGCATTTGGCTTAAGGGGAGTAAATATAATTGCCGAACACAGTAGAACAACGGTGCTCTTAATTTCAGGATGTACTACTCAGACTTCATCAAGCACTTCTCCAAGCTAGAGATCTGCAACTTGACCCCAGATACGCTGGAAAGCGATGAGGTTGGCCACTGGAACAACTACCAGTTCGAAGGGATGTGGAGGGTGGGATCCACTGCTGGCGGCTGCAGAAACCATGCAGGTTGGACAGAAACCTGGAAAGATTCCTACATTTCAGAGCTCAAAGCTCTGTGTCACTTCCCTGTGTAAGACATTTCTCCCCTTTGGTCTGTTGCAGCCACGTTCTCCTCCAACCCTCAGTTCATTGTGCGTCTGGAGGATGTGGATGACGACCCTCTGGATGGGGAGGACGGATGCACCTTCCTGGTGGGGTTGATGCAAAAGGATGGACGGCAGAAGAGGAGGCTTAATTGCGAACTAGAGACCATCGGCTTTGCCATTTATACGGTCTCACAAAGTCATTTGACACCCCATTTAAAGATATTAAACTTTATCAAAGTGATTTTTCTAAAACATTTGTCATTTTGTTTTGCAGGTTCCAGATCAGGTTTGTGTTTGCTTAGTTTTTCAACTCTCTCTCCTTCATTTCAGTCGCAAACTTATATATAAAAGACTACTAAAGAAAAACAAAACTTTCTCTTCTAAGTTCAAAGGTTGCAGCAACGTTCGCCTCGGCCCAGACGTGTTGTTGCGTCAGAAAGCCGTGGCGATGAGCAGCACCTTCATCAACACCCGCGAAGTGTGCGAACGCTTCAGACTTCCCCCTGGAGAATACGCCATCATTCCCTCAACCTTTCACCCTCATAAGAACGGCAAATTTGTTCTCAGGGTGTTCTCAGAGAAAGAGGCCAATACCAGGTATATGTGGTACTTTAGTATGTGTTGCTGTTTTTCCAGTTCATCAATAACAGGAATAATTCTAGATTTATATTTCAGTCGACTGGAGGAGAAGATTGATGCTAAAATCGAAGAGGTAAACTTGTAGCTTCTTTTATCTGCAACTGAGAGTTTGCTGAGCTTTCAAAATGCTGGTGTTTTCATTTGTTTTCATCACTCTTTTATAGAAGGAGGTGTCTGAAAGTGACATTGATCCTCACTTTAAGAAAATCTTTAAGGAAATTTCTGGCAATGTAAGTCCAGAAGCACACAAGCCCCCTTTAAATTAGGGTTTCAATCATTTTTTTTTCAAACTCCATTATGGAAAACTAATAGGTCATAATTTGCCCTTTTGTTGTTGAACAGGACATGGAGGTATCTACCTTTGAGTTAGTTGAAATTCTGAACAACATTGTCTCTCACCGTAAGTATGCCGAGAAGTTAAATATAAAGTGTCTCGCATGTGTTACAGAATTCCTGCTGGAAGTGTGTAAAAACCTTAAAGTTAATTATTTTTTTCATTGCAGTGAAATAACTGCACACTGAGGTTGAAAGGTTTGTTGCAGAAAATCTTGCAACAAACTCGGTCTCATCTGAATAAACATCATTGTCCAAGCTAAAGTCCTTTCAAGCTGCAGATGTTTATGTTCCTGATAGGACACAAACAATGGCACAGAGAAAGCATCTCATGGTTGGCATGAAAACTTTACAACCACAAGATCCCACTCTTTGTTGCACTTCTCTGAAAGTGATCTCTGGAGATGTTTCCTGGAAATATAAATATTTGTTTTTATGCAGCTTTATGCCAGAGGCTAGAAATAGAATAAATGCACTGATTAAGATTTGTTTGTTTGTTTGTTTGTTTTTTGACATTTGTCAACATGTGGTAATGCAGCTGTGATAAAAGATTAATTCATTTTAAAGTTTTATACACATCCATAACAGCGGTGACAATTATTGCTTCTTTTAGGGATTTGAGAACTGTAGTGAGCGACTCATTGGTCTCTTTCTTCTCCAGGCTCTGACATCAAGACAAACGGATTCACCCTCGAGACGGCGCGTCTCATAGTCAGTCTCCTGGATGTATCCTCAATGAAAGATGGCACTCAAAGCAGAATTCTGTAACAATGTAAAACTCCTGATGTTAACATGAATTGAAAGACCTTTAAAGTCTTAACATTGTCAGAAAGATGAAAGTGCCAAGTTGGGGCTGAAGGAATTCCATGTTCTCTGGAACAAACTTCAGAAATATTTGGTATGGCATGGTCTTCTCCTCTCATAAGGCATTTATAATCATTTTTTACAGCTTTACCCGGGGTTCAAGCTTGCTGTTCAAAACATTGATATCCATGTTTGAAATTGAGAAATCTGTAATATTGTGTAAGAAAAGGGTGAGTATAAAGTTATCAGAACATTGCCAAAGGTTGCTTGAATTGCTGAACATGGGCATCAGTGCATAACACAACCATCACCTAAGTCAGTGGCATTAACAGCAAAGTTTCCATTTGAGTTAATGAAGTGAAAACATACAATGAATTATCCAGTAAGAAAAATTTAGTCCTAATAGTCAGGCACTCTACACAAGCATTTAAAAGCTCACTGTTGTGAGCTAAGTCTGTTAGCCATCCCTGTGAAAATAAATGCTTGTGAATAGCTATAATCTACACTCTTACCTATTTATGCATGGCATATTTCTTCAAGGTGGTGCCATTACATACACATCATCATCCATATGGCAGAGCTTTTGTTTCAGAAAAAGGTTATTATAAATGGCTTAGTGTTTTGTGGCTCAGTGATACAGCAGATACACCACAGGCAATTTTCTACCTGCTTCTTGTTAAGTTAATAATAAATGAAGGTCTTGAAATAAATAAATAAACTGTTTATTTGGTCCGAAAACCACAGAATGTAAATTGTAATTTATTGTAATTTTTGCCTTTTCTGGCATTCCAATGTGTTTTTAAATGCCCTACAAATAAATGCCAACCATGCTGTAAAACCTGGCCATGTGACCAAGCTGTTAATGTGTCGATGTAGGAAATCTTCAAGAGCCACGACACGGACAACTCAGGTACAATGAGCTCCCTCGAAATGAGAGCCGCCGCTTCTAAAGCAGGTAACAGACATGTTAACAAATGTTCACTGTAAAAGCTTGAGATGAAAAAAAACAACAACAACAAAAAAAAAACTGCTGAAATAAACTGCTGAATTATTATTTTTTAAGATTTTGTCTTCTCACTAAATTGCTTCCAAGCCTGTTTCTCCAACATAGCTTTGCAAACGCCTGGTGGTGCTTCTTTTTCTGTGTTGTGTCTGATGAAGCACTGCAGGAACAAATAGCAAACTACTGACTCAGATGTTGGTGTGTGTGGGTGTGTGGGTGTATGTATTTGCAAGAGACATGTGAGGGCAGTTACAGCAGAACTGGAAAAACCAGTTAAGCAGCTCTCGCCTAGCACTTAGATTTTGTTTCATGCATGTAAACTTTGGCGCAACAATAAAGGTGCCTTTCAATAACTACACCTGACCTGCAGGTTGAGGACTTGCATCCATTATCTTTAAGAGTTACGCATATCAGCTACCCGATAACACACAGCTCATCTTTCTTTTTGCAGGTTTCCATGTGAACAGCGCTGTGCTGCAGGCCATCGTCAATCGCTATGCGGATGCTCAGTTTGCAATCGACTTTGACAGCTTTGTGAGCTGTCTCATTAAGCTGGAAATGCTCTTCAGTGAGTGACACCAGAGCAAATAGGGAAATTTCACAGCAATGTTTTTGCAATTGAGCCGACAGAGAGCATAAAGGTGTTTACATTAGTAATGTATCTATTTGTCCGCCTCTCTCACAGAAATGTTCAAGGCCCTGGAGAGAGGAGACTCAGGGAAGATTGAGCTGAACATACAACAGGTGGGGGACATAAAAAAATGTCTTTACATGATGGCTATTTAAGAGATTTTTGAGTTTGTTTTTTTTTTTTTCTGTTTCCTCTTGTAGTGGATGTGCCTGGCAATCTATTAGCTCTGAGGATAAGCACAAGAAATATTCAAGTAAAAGGAAGAGAAGAAAAAGAAGAATTTGAAAAGAAAGTGAATTTAACTAATCAATTTTATTTGTGCGCTATAGATTCCACTAAATAAAGAAAAAATAAAAATGACTCTTGATGTCTGATTTTTGAACAATATTACCTGTTTTCTATCTCTACTCATGTATGAAGGCAGAATTATGGTGATGAACTGGCTACAAACATGTGAACCAGAAAGGGCGGTCTGGCATGAACAGTAAGGGGTGTGGAAACATTTGATCTGCACATAACACACAAAGCCTGTTTAACTGAACACACAGTTACATACAAGGAAGAGGCAGTCAGCCACAGGTAAACGGAAACTGCTCAAAACTCCTTCAAGATGTCAGGCATTGCAGCCAAACTTCAGCATTTCAGAGAGAAATCCAAGGGAATTGGAAACAACTCTCACGCACTGAAATATCTGAACAAAGACTTTGAGGAGCTGAGGAGAAGCTGTCTGGAGAGAGGACAGCTGTTTCAGGATGACTGCTTCGAAGCTCTGCCTTCATCCTTAGGCTTCAATGAGCTCGGACCAAACTCCTACAAAGTACGGGGAATCACTTGGATGAGACCCACTGTGAGTGTTATTTTAATGGAGGTTTATGGGAAGCTACTGTAGACATAATAGAGATTGTTTAGAGCATAAATAGAGGATGAAAAAAGGCTTTTATGCTTTTAATAGGGATTTTTGCAGGTAGGGAATGATTATTCTGGAATAATCTGTTGTAAGAAGCAAAAATGTTTTTAATTGAAACCTATTTGAATCATTTTAGGCCCCTTTTTTTGTCAGACCAGAAAGGGTTTAAACATTGCATGTTTAATGCCTGTTTCAAAGGGGAAGACATTTTGTGATGCGATATCTCCAACCTCCAGTTTTTATGTAAATAACAAGGTTTCAGAAAACATTGTTTGCATAAACCTCAATAATTTGGGGGTGGGGGAGCTGAGCTGTTTTGATTCAGCGGAAATTGGAGTAGTCGTCTCCTGACAGCCTCAGGGATAAAATAATCTGGATTTACCTTAAATGCCAGAGCTTATACCCTTTAATAGAAATCCACTTCAAAAATTTTGGACTGTCACTTTAAAAACATCTTAAAAGGGTTGGACAAGAAGGTTAAACAAGGATGAACCACAGTTAGACTTGTCTTATTGACCCTTTTTTGCAGGAGTTGTGCCGAAACCCAAAATTCATCTCTGAAGATGCTACAAGGACTGATATTTGTCAGGGAGCACTTGGTGAGAAGCCCAAACACACACAAAAAACAGTTTTTAAAAGAATATGACCTACACATGGCAATTCTGTTTGAAAGTAATCACATTCAAAAGTTATTCACCAGAAAATAAGACTATCAAATTTTACATGCAACATATTTCTATCATGAGCTCTTCTGTGTTTGCATGTTTATCTAGCTTTTCTACAGAAACACATTCACCCTGACACAGACTCTCTGTGAATACTGATGCTGTTTCTCCTGACATCACGGCTTAATAGTCTCCTGCTTCTTTTCTGTATGCAGGAAAAACACCTAAAGCAAAAACTCTTTTACATATTTGTGTACTGACATCACCTATCAATGATCACAGCATCTCCATCTTGTTTCTGTGCCTTCGCCCAGTCTACCAGAAATCTTCAACAAACTGGTGTTACTGTTCAACTGAAAGATGAGGCTGAGATTTTACCTTTTTTGTGCAGCCAATCACCACAGAAACCATCTGAAAATATGTGGATGGTAGATTGGCGTTCAACAGTGCAGTTATTCTTCTTAATTTAATTTGATTAACTTATTTTATAATTTATGTATTTGTCTTCTGTCCTATTAGTAATTTGAACAAATTAAATGCACACCTTCACACTACTGTCTGTCTTCACGTCATCCTGTAATATGTTTTCTACCTGTATTTTCTGTTTTACAGAAAATACTATTTTGTGTACAAGTTATCTCTCAGTTAAAAGAACATTAGGCCTAGCAGCACAGATCTGTTTGATAGAAATGACCAACATGACCACTACGTTTTTTGGAAATATGTTGCAGTGAATTATTCTGTGTGCTTCATTAGGCCTTCACTGGTGATTTTCTTTCCCAGGTGACAGCTGGCTCCTGGCAGCTATTGTCTCCCTTACTCTCAACAAGCAAGTTTTGTCCCGTGTTGTGCCCCATGACCAAAGCTTTACTGAAAATTATGCTGGAATTTTCCACTTCCAGGTAACAACACTACCTCAGTTAGAGTCTTGATTGGGTTTAAGAGACAAAAAGTTAGATTTGACTGGTGGGATCATCTTTTCTTGCTCTCAGTTCTGGCAGTTTGGTGATTGGATAGATGTGGTTGTTGACGATCGCTTGCTGACCAGAGATGGGGAACTCCTGTTTGTTCACTCAGCGGAGGGCTCTGAGTTTTGGAGTGCCTTGCTGGAGAAAGCCTACGCTAAGTATGAATGAATCTAAATATTTAACTGTTGCAGCTTTTTATAGGTCTAGTCCTTATCTAAGCTATTTTGCTTTTAGAATAAATGGATGCTATGAGGCTCTCTCTGGAGGCAGCACCATTGAGGGCTTTGAAGACTTCACTGGGGGCATCTCAGAGCGACATGAACTGGCGAGACCAGATCCACGTCTCTTCAAAATAATCCAAAAGGCCTTGAAAAGAGGCTCCCTTTTGGGATGCTCCATTGATGTTCGTCTGAGTTCTTCTATTAGTACTATGTTTGCTATCTTTGAGGTATTTGTTTCACATTATCTTTTTTTGTTGCAGATCACTAGTGCAGCTGATTCTGAGGCAATCACACATCGCAAGCTGGTGAAGGGGCACGCTTACTCTGTCACAGGAGCCGACCAGGTGAGACTCCAGGAGTTATTTGGTCAAAGCTTATCTTCCTACTGGAAGCAGAGTTGTTTGATTTTCTGATCTGCATTAGGTTGAGTATCAAGGAGAAATGGTGCAACTGATCAGGATCAGAAACCCATGGGGTCAAGTGGAGTGGACAGGAGCATGGAGTGACAAGTAAGAGCCGGCATGTTCTCTGAGAAGTTTGCTAATTGGAGTATTCTGGTCTGCACAAACATGCGAGGTGCAGGGATGATGTAGCTTCACAACTTTACTGATCTTCTGAATCTTGCATGAGGAGAATTGATTTTCTCTCCTAGCGTTCTCTTATAGCATAGAATAATGCAAAAACCTTTTATCAAAGACTGTAATTTTTGAAAAATTGGAGCGTTTGTATTAAGCAAATTTATTTTCAGAATCCCAATTTTCAGGTTCCATTGCTCTAATGGAACCTGGGTTCCATTAAAGCAATGTCTCTATTCTACAGGTTGAGGAGTTGTCAGGCCTGGGTGCAGCTAGTAAAATGGACCCAAAGAAATCAAATTAATCACTATTGATTCACGTTTTAACAAAAGAACCCATTATAAAATCACATCCAGTGCTTTCCACTTCAGGTTTTCCCTCTCTAACATTAGAAAGAGAACTGTACACCAAATTTGCCATTTTTGAAGGATAACTAGAGTAGAAGACAAACATGCAGCAAATGTAGAATTGACTACAAGCTTAAAACACATAGTATTCTGCAAGATGCTGCTGCAATCCAATGGAAGAACATCTAGAGTGAAGACGAACACTGCCTATGTGATGCCTCTATGTAAAACCCCAGCACAAATCCAATTCGAAACATATTTGTCAAAATTCTTTGTTAAATTTCTTAACTGCTTCTTCTAAATCTCTTCCTTTCTCCTTCTATTCCCAAGCTGCCCAGATATGACACATGCTTGTGTCATGGTTACAACACACATAGACAAACACACCCATTGGAAAGGCTGGAAAATCTTGAACAGCTGTTTCAAAGTGGTTTGTGGTTGCTATGTAGGTATGGAGCCATCCCCACCACTTAGCTCAAGTGTCACTCTTTATGTTTCTTTGTTCCAGCTCTTATGAATGGAGATCTGTGAACACTGAGGATCGGGAGCGACTGACCCGATCTGAGGATGGAGAATTCTGGTAAGTCTAAAAAAAATATTTTTTTTACTTTTCATGGAGGAAACCATTTTCACTTTTCTTTTCTGTATTTTTCACCTTTGTTTCCACAGGATGTGCTTTTCTGACTTTCTTCGTGAGTATTCCCGGCTTGAGATCTACAACCTAACCCCTGACACTCTGACAGATGACGAATACCAGAAATGGGCAGAGACAGAGTTTGAGGAGACATGGAGGAGTGGTGTGTCAGCTGGCGGCTGCAGGAACTATCCAGGTAGGCCCTGTTTAACAGCTCCACATTTATTGGTACTGCTTGTAACAGTGTGTGCGCTAATTACTCCAACTGCTGTAGTCTTGAACTCAGTTGATAAATGGAGAGATGAAAGGCTTACAATGAATAAGTACAGTAAAAAAAACAGCAACAGCAACATAAGAAAAGAACAGTTTTAGAATTGATAAAAATATGGCACATTCTATTCTTGTGAAATTGCCAACAGAGCAGCAGCAGCTTGTTTCTGATCTTAAACTATATAGTGTGTTCAGTCACCCTAATTTTAATGGAACTTTTAGGGCTGCAAACAGTTGTGGTATGAGTTATATTATTAAAATAAATATGTCTTAATATGCTTTTTAGCCACTGAATAAATTTAAACATATAATTAAATTAAAATGTTGAATTTTTTTTTTAGAGCAATGTTATACTACTACAATATATATTTTCTTTAATTACAAGTAAAGAATAAAATATGCATTTATTCTGAGATGTTTTGCTCATCTTTCCCAGTAGAACAAATAAGTACGGAAATGCTGTGTTTGTTTTATACCAAAACACCGGGTTAGCCATGTCAAACCTGCCCTTCAGTTGTTCCACTAACACTTACTCCCCTTTTTAGACACCTTCTGGACAAATCCTCAGTTTGTGATAAAGCTGGACGAGGTGGACGACGACCCCGATGATGGTGAGGAGGGATGCACGGTCATTGTGGGCCTGATGCAGAAAAACAAGCGCCGTAGGAGGAAAATGGGAGAAGACATGGAGACTATTGGATTTGCAATTTATGATGTGAGGAGATGAAATAGAAATGAAATCAATATTTGAGAATGTGTAGAATATTAACCTTGGATTTTCTTTCCTTTTTTTTTTTTTTTATAGCTTCCTGAGGAGGTACATCATCCAGAGAGTCTACTGGCTGCACTGGGATATTTCAAATTCTAAAATACTTTTATTTCTGAAAGGATGTAAATAATAATTTTCAAAATGAAAGTGTTTTCAGGGCTGTTTTTTTTTCTTTTAGATATCTTAATTGAAGGACCAAAACAGAAAAATATGTGAAAAAAGTAAAACAGCACAAAGTTGTCAAAACCACTCCATCTGATTATTAGAAAAACAGGAGAAATGTTGTGTAACAGTAAGATTTCTGGAGACCTAACAAGCCAGGACCCATGTACAAATTACCTGTTGTGACAAAAACATTAGTTTGAAAGATTAAAATTCATAGCATTCATGTAGACATAAATACTAGTCCAATTCAGACCAGCCTTGTTACTCTGACAGCTACAGCAGTATGTAAACATGTTTCTTCCAGTGAAATGTGACACAGATTATTAGCGGATCATGTGGGCTTACTTACAAAAGTACACTATCCGGTTCTTTTTGCAGTACTCTGGCAAGACACAGGTGCACCTGAAGAAACATTTCTTCCTGTACAACCGTTCAGCAGCACGCTCTGAGACCTTCATCAACCTGAGGGAGCTGTGCAACCGCTTCTGTCTTCCCCCTGGAGAGTATCTCATTGTTCCCTCCACCTTTGAGCCCAGCAAAAACGGGGACTTCTATGTGCGGGTGTTCTCTGAGAAACAAGCAAATGTCCAGTATGCTACAAGTGCTACCAACATATATAGTCATACATACAATAATTTAGTTTCTGCAATATTGATCTAATGTTTTGCTCCTTTCAGAACGATAGATGATCCAGGAGAAAGCCATGTGGAGCAGGTATTGTTTTCGATTTGCATTTGCGGTGTGATGTTCATTTAATTTTGACAGAAAATGAAAACTTGCCTTTATTATATTTAGATTGATATTGATGAAGACGACATCAGTGACAGATTCAAGAGGCTTTTTGGACAGCTTGCAGGAGAGGTGAAGCAGTTTTTTACAGTCTCATGCCCCCAAATGTCTGCTTTAGAAATAAAAAATAACAGTGTTTGTCTCATTGCTCAGGATGTGGAAATTTCTGCAGTCGAGCTGCAAAGAATCCTCAACAGAGTGGTGACGAGGAATAAGAGATTCCTGCTTCCTTAATCGCCAGATTTGGCATTAACGATCTTTAGATTCAGGCACAATTCACATTTTCTTTACGCATTTTTTCAGGAAACGACATCAAAACCAGTGGGTTTTGTCTTGCAACTTGTCGCAACATGATTAACCTGCTGGATGTATCCTTTCTAAACAAAATTTCTGAAATGATCATTTTCCACAAATTCATAGTTTATCAAAAGACGCTTGAGAAAAATGTGAATTCATCTTTAAAATAATGAAAGTATAAGCAGAACTGGCCTCTATAACAAGAAAATGACCCCAAATATACCAGTAAATTCACAAAATACTGAGAATTGAGGAGTGGAAGATCATTGAGAAGTTTTTAATCTTGTGATCTTGGTCTAATATTCCTTAACAATTATGTAAAAGAAAGATGGAACTGGTAAGCTGACCTGGTAGAGTTTAAGATCCTGTGGACAAAGATTGAGAAATTTCTGGTTTGTTATTTATTTTTACCTCCATAACATATCTACAATAGTAGTAAGCCGTTGATAGCAGATGGTAACTTCTTGCTTTTTCACGCAGGATCTGTTCAGATCAAGAGATGTAGATCAGAGTGGGTGCATGAGCTCCTCCGAGATGCAGGTGGCTGTCGAGGAGGCGGGTGAGAAACGTGTTTATCAAGTTATATTTCCACTTGTGAGATTTAAGTAAGAGAAAAACAGTTGTGTGATTGGTCTATTTCTACAGGTTTCTCTCTGAACAAGTCTCTCCATCAGATCATTGTGGCTCGCTACAGTGAAACGAACCTCACCATTGACTTTGACAACTTTGTGGGCTGCCTGATTCGCCTGGAGACACTTTTTAGTGAGTTTTGTTCCCCTTATGGAGGTTTTGTTTCACTTGCTGTCTGGAAGTTAACATAAAAATTATCTTTGTTACTTCACATCTCTACAGACACTTTTGAGGGGCTGGACAAAGAGGGTTCTGGTAACATTGAGCTGAATTTCATGGAGGTAAGAGCCAGGATGTGTGTTCAATAAAAAATTGTTGGCTCGAAGGAAAAGCTGAAAGGCTAACTTGCTAATGCTTTTATCCACAGTGGCTGAATGTGACGATGTTGTAACAGAGCTGCAAGCAAACAGAAGAACCAAGATGTTTTGTAGATCTGCATTAACAAAATTGCTTAGAGTCATCAACTCTGAACCTTTGTTTGTTTTTCGCTAACTGCAGAAAGAGGTTTGCTTATAAGTTAGTCACTCGGGATTAGTTTTGAGGGAACCATTTTTGTTAATGCTTGCCAACACATTAAAAATGGACAATCAACAAACATCATATACTTCTTTGGAAGACTAGGGATCTGCCTGGGCAGAAAAATACGGCACCTTTCATTTTTTTCTCTTCTTCTCTGAGCTTTTATAAAATAACAAATATGGTTTGACATGTCATAAAACATAATGTAGTTACTGGCTTTCATGTCAAGAGTTGGATGAGAAAAATCAATATTTTCCTCTTGTGAGTGTGGTAAATATGTCTATAGTGCATTAGCTCAGCTCTCTTAGAGACCAAGGTTTCCTGTGTTTATATTAGTCAAAAGCTGAACTATGATTGGCTGGTGTTTTTCTGTGCAGTACATTTTAGAAATAACCCAAATAAAATAATTTGTCAGCTTTAAACTTTGAGTTTTTGTAGCCTAAGTAAAGAAAGTATTATTATGCTGGTTTTAGTGCACAAAAAAGAAGCCACACCCATAGAGAGAGTTCAAATACTTTGAATTTGGGCTCTGTGAAGACTTAATAAATCTAAATCCAATTTATTTATAAAGCACATTTAAAAACAACAAGTTTGTCCAGAGTACTGTACAGAAATCTCTCAACATCTCAAATTGAAATAGAAAAGAGATGTGCTTCTTAAACAGACTTAAAAACAAACACGCCTGCAAACATGCCTGCTTAACATTTAAAGGCAATGTATTCCAAAGTTTGGGAGCTAGGACAGAAAAAGAGATGCTATGTTTTCTAAAAAATAGACCCTAAAAGGAGTGCCATAACTGATTTGCAGCAGTTACCTCAAAGGAAACCCCAAAGCCTCCTCTGCTAATGAAGCACAGACTGCTACAGGAGATCCCTCCTGCTCACAGCATTAACTACATTTAAATTACTCATTGAAGAAACTTATGTAATGAGACTTACTGTAATATCTCATTTCTCCACTAGGATGATGAAGGTGTCATTGAATTGAATTAAAGTGAATTGAATTAAATGTACATGTCATTACAGCAGCTTCACCAAGTCTTAAATATGTGGCAGTCCTATTTTATTTTGAAGTTTGAAATGGGTGAGAAACATCCTTATACCAGTGAATAAGACTATTTTCTTCAAGAATAAAACACAAAAAATGAAGGAGTTAAATTTCTCCTGCACGTCGGTTTACAATACCAGTGCTAGTCATTCGCATTGCAATGCTATTTAGAAAATTGTCAACCAAAAATAAAACAGATTTTAGAACCATTTCTCTTAAATTGCTACAAGTTTGAAAGATTTGTACTGGGTTGCTCCTCTTTAACCAAACAAACTTAAAATTTATAGATTCAAACTCTAGAGTTTATATTTGAATCCATTTTGTGTGTGTGCTTATTTATTGTGTATTTATTGACCCTTATTAATGTTCCAGGCTTAATTCTCACAGGTATCAACCGAAAACAGAGTTCAGTACTATGATACGCCAGTAGATGTCCCAGTTCTCACAGATTTGTGAAGTCATTGCTCTTATGTCACTGCCTCTGCTGGGGCCAAACTCCCAGAGTGCTTGCAGCAGCATGAAGGCTTCAGCTCACAGAGAGCTATGCAGCAGTCATTTCCTGCCCTGCTACGCTCTGGCTTGCATTTCCCCTTTTGGTGCTTCTAATGTTGCTGCCGTCTGCAATTTAAGCCCAGTCTGACCACATTTCCACAAAATCTTTTCTCTTATCATTCCTTTCCTAAACAAGTGATCCACTGGTTGACATATACAAATTGTGTTTTGCTACCCTCATACTTTAATGATGACATTGTTGGTAGGTAAGCTAGGACCTAGTGCTTGCAGTAAAATCGTTGCTTTTTGTCCGGATGTGAGGCGGGACTGCAACTCTGAAAACCATAAATCCACCCTTAGGGGAAGTAACGCCGCTGTGATGATGAGGCAGAGGATCTGTATTTAGTTTCTGCTCAGAAAGAGGCGGGAGCTCCACCAAAGAATAAAAAGAAATGAACTCAGTCTACCCTGAGCAAAGATAAGGAGCATTTTTCTTCCAGTGCTCCTTCTAATTAAGGGTGTTGTTGGTCAAGGAAATGACAACTAAAGCATGCTAGTTATAACCTGTACCTCTTTTTATAGTCATTTTCAGAAAGACCTTGGAATAAAACAAAGAAGTGCAAAAACAAAACTGAATTTCAGAGTGCACTAAAGAGGATGTTGGTCCATTAGTAGATTGCTAAGACTGCTAACATTTTCCCCCTCTTCTCAAATTCGTCCCATGAAGTTTACCTCTCCTCCTCAGGTGATCAAAACACAACAGAAGAGGAATGTTTTGTTCTCAGTATTGATTTAAACTTGAAAAAACCAGTGAGCTGTTTCCATTGTGGAAACCATTTCTGTTGCTGCAGCTCTGCAGGATCACCTGCTGCTTTGTTTCTCTGTTGTGTGGTTCTCTTTTATTGCTCATGAAGTGTCTGACATGGGGTTAACCATACATTATGTTTATTTGATCAAGGATGGTTGTAACTGGTATTTCTGATTCATTATGACATTTTTAATGTTATGATGTTCAATCTCCTCATGCATCCAAGACCTCCAGGGTCCAACTCATGACCTGATTATATGATTTAGGTGTGTTGACAAAGACAAATCTAAAAGTTGCAGGACAATATTTTGTAGTACTATTGTGAAAACAATAAAAGCAACAATAAGGTATCTGTATAACTGTGATTTTATGGTACAGAAATGATAGTGCTACAAAGAGCTCCTTTGTTTTTTACAAATGGGGAAAAAATATTTCCATTTGTAATATGTTTCTTTAGAACACTGGTCACATAAAGAAGTGTAATTTGTATCTAAACTGCACACAGTAACTGTATCTAACCATATATTAAAAAGTATTGATGCTCTCATTAAGCAAACAGTGGAAAAAATTGTAAAACTAAAATTTCTGACAATACGGATAATTTTGGAGGATTTTGAACATCATTAATTGAAATTTATTGTGACAACAGTAAATTAAAATTCTTATTAGGATAAAAAAATTAATCCTGATAAATAATAACACAATAAATGCCCAACTCTAGTCCTTAAAAGATTCCATAAATGATCAAATGCATGTTGAAATTGTTATTTGGAAACTGTTTATTGTATTTTTACCCAGGCTAACCTTATCCAATGACATTATTAAAATTTTCACCTGTTTCAGTAAATCATTTTCCAAAGTGAAACAAGTCACAGATTAACTACAAACAAAAAGTTACTACAGCAAATAAAAAAGACAAATTACATCAGTTACATTTAAATAGTACAGAAATGTGGATGTGTGTCTAATAGGTTATTTTTAATCTGATAAAAAAAAGCCTCGTCAGAACTCATATTCTACGTTATTGAATATGATGGTATTTTATAAGAAAAATAAAAACATGTTTGAGGTGAGGTATTTCATAGAACATTATAGTAGTATTCATAACCTAGAGCTGCAGAAACTGATAGTAAAACCTACATGATATCCATATCAGTTAGTGCGGGCTGCACAGTGGCACAGGGAGTGGCACAGAGTCCACAATTTCGTGTGGGTTCTCTCCAGGTATTGTTAGGTTAATTGGTCTCTCTAAATTCTCCCTCGGTAAAAGTGTGTGTGTGCATGGTTGTTGTCTGTGTTGCGACAGATTGGCGACCTGCCTCTCACCCAGAACGTTAGCTGGAGTTAGGCACCAGCATCCCTCCGAACCCCACTGGGGACAAGGCTGTTAGAAAATGGATGGCTATATGGATGGATTAGTAAATGCCTCATTGCAGGTCACTCATATTGGCACCACTTTGTATCTCTGTGTTGTAAAAGCTTAAAAAATTACCTTATTTGGATTAAATAGCTATACTGCATGATATCAGCTACTTTCAGTAGGATAAAGCACCAGGACATAAAGATCAGAAGTGGTTTCTTCTACTTGGAAAAATGTTCACTGTAAACTAATAGCCAAGGAGACAATCTCAATCCAATAAAGAACTGTATCTGCCATGTCCTACAGTTAGAATGCGGTAAAAAGGGAGATTCACATCATAGATATGCTATGCGACACGATCAGGTAAATATGCACCAAAATATCTGAGGAATGTTTCCGACACTGGGACACAGATGCTGAAGAAATGGCCTGTAAGTGAAAATTGCAATCAATTAAAGCTGTCAGGTCCTGAAGCTGAAACTACATCCTGAAACTGTGTGAACTTAGAGTGACTGGCCAAATGTTCTTTAAATTGGGATGGAGTCCAAGCTTCCCTTTCTGTCACAAAGAAGCAAATGTATATAAAGTTGTTTCTTTCAGCTGCCACAGTGGGAGGGATTTTTGTTATTTGCAGACATTTATGGTCTGTTGGAGCTGAACCGTTCATGTTCTTATTTATTCCACTTATCACTGGCATGTGCTACCCCAGTTTCAACAGGTAGCTTCTTAAATTCCTTAACCATCTGTCTCCACTTGTCCTACCTTTTACCTTAAAAGGAGAACTAGCTGCGTCTCAGCAGCAGATGGGTTAAAGTGTGAACAGGTTTGCTTTCCATATAAGGCTATGAGTTGCTGAACTTCAACACCTGGAGGTCTACTTGGAAAACCTAAATCAGTTTATGGATTTGCACCAATAAATCAAATTATAATGGGGACTTAAATGTTTGAATTTTGTAATGCAAACCAAGTAATGGTAAAAACTGTGATTCGGGCTTTGCCCCGAATCAGATATAATTAAAAGCCGTAGGTTGCAGCTGTAACTGTATCACACCTGCCTGAAGTGGGTGGGTTGGTTGTTGGAGGTGTGCTCACTTAGTGCAGCTCCTCCTCTATGAGTCAACCTGCTTCCTTCTTATAACCCTCTCAGCAGTCTGACTACAGCTGCCATTTTTTCTCTGCTGCCTCTTTCCTTCACACATCACAAGCACCATGGTGAGTGAGTGACTGAGCACACTTCCTGTGAGATTGTAGTGGATTTTAGATTTAATGTGATCTTGAATAAGAGTTCAGTTTTATTTGTTTGGCTCATAGGAAATGCAAGCAATATGTCTTTTTTGTTTCAGTCACTTCCTTATTTTAGAATATGTGCAACATGTGAGTTTGTAGAAATGCAGTTTTTAAAAAATTTAAAGTTAAAGGGGATTTAGTCTGGAACTTCTCAGGCGTGAACTGTTTAAGGGGGTGAAAATGAACCTGCTGGTGAAAAGGGTTTGTACAAGGTGTGGTTTGCCTCCAAAATGGAGGGAGCTCTGAACGTGTTTGAAACTTGTTGAGGGTCGCTCAGGGCAGGGTTTCTTGTGCTAACTTGTTCCACAATGACTGGAATGCAACTGAACCAAGGCCTAAGACGGGCTGGGAAGCAACGCTTTAATTCAAAGAAGAGAAACATTAATGGAGCGTTTGAACTTCATTGCTTCAACTTGGACTGATATTTTTTGCACTCAGTTTTGAAGTTGTGAAGAGCTTCCTGTTTCTTCATCTCTCTGTTCTGCTTTTCTTCTCAGAACCAGAGTACAAGTAAAAAGTATTAGCTGAAGCTCCAATCTAGGCCCAATTTGACAGAAGGGTCTGGATTGTGGCAATTTCTAATGTATTAGTAAATTTTTATAGCACAAAACTGATCATTAATCTCAGGACACTCCTTCGAAAAGCCCCCCCCCCCTTTTTTTTTTTTTTTTTTTTTTTTTTTTCCAGGAATACCTATTTCAACCCTAAAATGTGAATTTCTGTTTTCTCAGGCATCTGGCGTGCAAGTCGACGACCAAGTGAAGGACATCATCAGTGACATGAAAGTGGTGAAGAGCGACGCGGATGCAAACGAGCGCATAAGACTTGTGGTCTTGGAAATCAAAGAGGGTTTTATCAAAGTGGAGAACATCTTCAGAGAAAAGGATTTGAGTGGGGAGGACGACATCTTCAAGTTCTTCTTGAGTCAGCTGGACAAGGAAAAGTGTCGCTACCTGCTGTACGACTGCCACTTTGAGACCAAGGAGTCGAGCAGGAAAGAGGAGCTGGTCTTTGTGATGTGGTACTTACAGATATTTCTTTCAGGCAAAATTTATCATTTTTAAGTAGTCGAAAATGTGGGGCTACTGTGTTTATGAAAATTGAACAAGATTGGCAAGCTGGCTGACTATTTCTTTGTTCCAGGGCTCCTGAAACTGCACCCATCAAGTCCAAAATGCAGTACGCTAGCTCAAAAGACTCGCTTAAGAAGGTCTTGACAGGTAGGTTTGTTTTTTCATTCTTAAGAATTTAGGCAGTGTTGTAAAAATCCCATGTTTTGACAAATGAGTGACTTAATTTTTCACATTTACTTGAGGAAATTTATTTTAAATTTGTGTATATATCTTCTCAGGCATCAAACACGAGCTGCAAATGAACGACCTCTCAGATTACGGCACCAGGGACCAATTTGCAGCAAAGATCAGCAAAAACGTTATCAAAGTTGAAGGCCATGATGTCAAATAAAATCAAATTTTGTTTTTGAAAAGCTAAATCTGATCACAACAGTTTCTAATCTTCTGATTCAGTTTATTTAATCTGGTCTCTTAAAAAATAAAATAAAATGGGGGCAGGATGAAGGCGTCTTATCCCTTCTGTTCATCTAAAGTTTTGTACATAAGGTTAAATTCTCGCATGTTCATATACAATTGATTTGGGTACGTACGCTGTAAAATACCTTCAGGTTTACAAACTCATTATGACTGGGCTTATAGTTTGATCCACATCTTCCATTTCTTAGACTACTACACCATGGCCATAGAAAATACTGTACATCTTTGTATCTAAAAGTTACAAGAAAATCAGTTGATGCATTGTCAAATAAAGTAAGTGAAACAACTTTGTATATCTGCTTTTTTTTAAGTTTAAGTAATTTGTCTGGTAAATTTGCACATTGATTGATGTTCAGCATCTTACATTTTATACCTCCAGAATGTGGCTGCAGCAGAAAAAGTAAAGAACGTTAATTGACTTTAGCAAGCTGCTAAGCCAAAAACAAATAATTCTGAGAATATGAATGCCTAATTTATCTGACAAACTGTCTTAATGCATCTGATAAACTTATGTTTTCTATTAAGGCAACTAAAAGCTTTGTGCTCAACAGCTAACTTAACTTCCCAAAAGTCATTGCATCTTTAAGGAAATGAGATTTCCTGCTTCAGACCATGAAGGGCTGAGCAAACTAAAAATGCAACTGATGTGTAGCAGTGTCTCAGTGATGTCACTTCTCAGATTCGAACCAAATAAGGAATAGTTTGGCAGGAACTCATCTTCGATTCAAAATGGACCTGCTATTTGCTTTTAACTCTGCATCTGTATGAAACCATGCACCACAACGGCTTTCTGTTGCAAGTTTAAACAATGCTGGGTTTTAGTTTCACTTCTACAAAGAGTCTTTTAAAAGCAGATATGGATCAAGCCTGAAACCAAAGCACACAATGTTCATTGTGCAAAATGTTTCCTGGTGTAACTTGAGCAAAAAGAGGCTGAAACTATTTTAACGCTGTGCTATATTTATGACCAAATTTGACATGTAGCAAGAACGTTGTAATACTTCCTGACAACAGACCTGTGACCGTTTTTTTTTTTTTTTTTCCCTTTTTTTTTTTTTAACCTAGACAGGATGTGCGACTGTTAATGGGGGTGTTTGTTGCATGAATGCCACACGACAAATTCTTCAAGGCCCCATCAGAAACCACACACAATTCCAGTAAAGCTCTTTAAGCATTAAAGCAACTTTTTTTTGTTTACAACTATAAATGTATTTTAAAATTTCATATTTATTCAAACATGGCACAAAAAGTAAGAACGTGTATTTACCGTAGTTGATTTATAGTGGTTATAGTATAACATAGTATCAAAATTTGGCCCAATACATTGGGGCAAATTTAAATAGCAATATATACTGCTATGGCCCTTTTAATATTTATCAATATTGTATTATTTCACTACCCTTTCAACACCATCCTGTTCTTTTCTTCAGCTAAACTCCCCACAATCTTGTGCTGCATCACTATTACTGTCACATGACCAAACAAATGTCTAACTTATTCCCTTCCCCTATTACCATAAGAAACAAACGGTAATAGGTTGGAAATAAAGATCAGTTAATATCGGCCCAAGTTTATTTCTCAGACCGATACAAACATGGATAGTATTAGCCATTGTTGATGTTAGTCCTGATATATTGCAAAATCTTTCAGGAATTGTGATTGCATACAATAATGCCATATCACAAATCCTACTACCATCATCAAAAGCTGCTTAATTTCGCAAGGTCTTTTGGGATGCAACGCAGAATCAATTCTGCTGGTTTTTCACCCCCCAAAAATGTACATATAAATGTATCACCATCTAAGGGGAAATAAGCTTTTTTAAAAAAAAGGTTTTGTTACCTCAAGAAGCAGTTGTCAGACGGTAAAATGGGTTGAGAAAGGGGAAAACATGCAGCCAGTGGTATGAAATTTATAATCCCTTTAGCTTGGATTGCCTCCTTATTTGAAGCAATAAGTATAAATGATTTATTCCAAGTGCTTTTTTCCTCTTTAATATAGAGACAGGGGAAGGTGTTATTAGTTTCATAGTCCTAAGGTTGATGGAAATGGTTTGTGATTTTAACCACTGAGAAAAATGGTGTGTTGTCTCATGAGAATTTTTTTTAAGTATTATGTATTTATTAGTTTATTGTTCATGTTCAAGCATACCAGCACCCATGTTATTGACAAGTTTTGCGTTTTTAACCCCATTGGGTGAAGCAGGAGAATTTAGATGAGACTCCATGCCCAGCCCAACACAACCTGAAGGCCTGTTTTAAAGCAGTCTGGGCTAATACCTCTGGAGAACCACAGTCTGATTGCCTCCATGCCACACCACACTTATGCAGTATTTTATGCAAAAGGACCCTCAACCAAGTACTGACTACATATTCTGAATATAAAAATACTTTTTAATATAAAATGTTTTTTCTATTAAAAATGCTTAGTTGTAAAATATCTTGATTATCTGAGAAACGTTTTTCATTTTCTGTAAAAAAAAAAAAAAAAAAAAATTGCATGAACAATATATAATTTAGAGCACATTGGTTTCAAAGTTTGGAATTAATTACTGAGATTTTGTCTTCTGATTTGATATCCGCATGTATAAAAAATATTGAGAAAAGTAGGAATTTTCTTCTCTTCAGTTATTTTTACAATTTGCAAACCGTTCTATAGAATCTAACATTTTTTAAATCATCTCAAGTTAAGGCTATTTCCATAACCAACTTTTTTTCTGCATTATTTAGGGTTCCAGCTTTGTATTTGTGACATTTTTGTGTAATTCTTTTAGTTCTGCAGTACTTTTGCCTAAAACCGTCTCACCGTTCTTGGGCTGTTGAATTTTTGTATTGGTTACAGATGTACAGTACGTCTTGGTACAACTTTGCCACTTCCGGTATGAAAACTCAGCGTTTGCTCGCTCTCCTCTCTCTCTCTCTCCACTCTTTTATACGTCTTCACAGACAAGCAATCGGTAGTGCTCAACTGTAGTTTATTCATTCATACAAATCTGATGTGTTTGTCAGCCAGCTGCAGAGGAAAGCGGGCTCTACAATGAACCATAAAGTGTTCCCATCATTCAACCACATAGAAAAGACATACAAAGTAATTGCACAGATTGAAGCACGTCTGACGTGCATTCACGTTCCCTTTTTAACACTGAACTATGGGGGAAATGTTTGGACTATAAGGCAAAGGGATAAATAACTTCTGACATAGTCAGAATCGTAGATGGAATGTGGGCTTCAGTAAAGACTGCAGCAGGGTACTCTCCTCTAATCTTACTTTGAAATATTCATTACACAAAAATATTTGATCCCTAAAAGTTGCAACGAAATGCATACAACTACAGTACAAGAAAGAATAAATTTGGAATGCATAACTAGGTAATTATAAGGCATATTTGGTGGTTTTATTGTAGCGTTCCTGGTGAGCTTTAGCTCAGACGGATGTTCCTTCCTTCAGTTCCACAAATTCCCCCTAAAAAAAAAGAAAAAAGAAATATGAAAAAGTGACAAAATATGGAAAAATTTAAAGCCAATCTGTGTATTACAGCAGCATGAGGCGCACCTTGACCTCCAGGTGTTCCTGTAGTGTTCTCACAGTCTCTCTCTCTTTGGTCAGCTGCTCCTGAGTGGCTTTAAGAAGCTGCTGGAGCTTAGTGGCTGCTTGGCCAAGGTCTTTGGACAGCTTCTTCTCCTTCTCAAGGCGCTCCTGGTCAAATAATTATAGTAAATATAACCATGAATGGTGTAAAATCTGTAAAATGTTTCAAAGATTTGATGAGAACAAATCTCATCAATGGCTCAAGCTTCGACAGATAAGGTTGTCAAATGTAATTAAGGTTATTAACCATGTTAAATTGTCACCAACTGTAGAGAGGGTCTTGTTTCACATGATGCTTAGATGCTGGTGTTTAACTCTAACACATAATTGTACTGGTCTCACAGTCAAGTATATTGCATTTTTTATTCCAGTTAAAGTGTTTTTTTCACAACAAGCTATAAGGAACTTCATAGAAAACAACATTAACTGGTTGTTTTTGAACACCTATAAACTGAAAAATGTGGGGTAGATTTGCCCTTACATTTCTACCTAACCTGACAGGACAGGAGGGCATTAATCTGTAAAGCAGCCAAGAGGAACATGGTAAGTCTGGAGGAACTGCAGAGGTCCGCAGCTCAAATAGAAAAAGATTCCACTGACAAAACGACTTGGTCTTATGCAGCGCATACAGCGCAAATCTAACTTGTGTTAGATTTGTGTTAGGGTACTGGATGCAAGTTGGGTAACCATGTTAACATTAACAATAGTAACATTGTTAATATGTGGTAACTATGGTGCCGTTTCTTTGGTCCGTTAATTTGTTTTTTTCTTTAAGGTTGTTTGTTACTGTGTGACCTGCTGTGTGTTTTCCAATTCTGCTGAAATTGTTCATGATATGGTGGGGGGGGGAGTTATATGCCGTCATTGACAAATGTGTACAGTATGTATACCGTACGATAAACCTCTTTAAAAAACAAAACATAAAAAATAACTTTTCGTTTTCTCTTGTAAGAGGTGAAACATCTTTGAGAAATAGAAGAAATTACTGTCTATTTAAAGACTCAAGATTTACTTTAACAGGGACAACGAAGCTGGTCAGAGTTAATGGAAACATTGATTGAGATCGTAAACACAGCACAACTTTAAATCAGTATACTCTCATTTGTATATTGGGGCTGACTGATTTTTGTGGCTTCTTTTGAATAACAAATAAAGGAAAGTGTTTATCACAGCAGAATGAAAAGGTGCTGTACTTAGTTAAACGTTACATCCGGGTATCCTAACACACCTTGAGCTGAGCTATGTCTTCTGTGTCAGATTGCGGCACGTCTTTTAGAAGATCCAGCTGGGCCTGGAGTTCCCCCACGGTCTTCTGGGCCTGGAAGTTCAAGAGGCATCTCAGTGTGACTCACTACAGCTTCAAAAGAACACAGGACCAGCAAGTGCACTGGTAACTTCTTTGCTACCTGCTCAAATTCCTCCAACAGCTGCTGCCTCTGAGTCTCCTCTCCGCGCAGCTTCTCCGTCGTCTGACCCAACTCATTCTGAACCTGGCAGCACACACACCATCAAAACGCTGTAAATACACACTTTTCCAGATACGCAGTGGATCAGTACACTGAAGCTGGTCCAAGTTAGTTTCTTGCCGATATATTGAAGCTGAAATGTTCAAGTAGAGAACTTATGTTCTACTCTGTTAATGGAGAAGAAAATTTGTTAAAACAGGATGGGAGGGGAGCATGCTAATATAGAGGAAGAGCAGCAGTGAGGGTTAAGTGTACTTAGCCGATGCAAACAGTGATTAGCATACAGGGCCGCTGTCAGAGGGGTACTGGACAGACTGGAAATGAAGCAAGCCCTGAATCTAAACTCATCCGATTGTATTTACACACGCTGGCTTTATTATTTAGGATGTAAGCTAAAAAACCTGATGGCAAATAAAAAGGTTCCTTATTTCAGATTAGACCCAGCTCCTATGGGACGAGTTCTGGGCTGCTGTTCCAGTCGCTGTCTGGTACTTTCTGACAGGAAGTGGAGGGTGCCCTGTGATCTTCGCACCCTGACCTGACTGGGTTCAGCCTCAGCTGGGCCGTTCTGCTCTCCCTGAGTCCGCTTGGTGATCTCGCCCAGCTGTGCTCTGACCTGAAACAGGAAGCCGTCGCCAGTCATTCGTAATGCAATCACCCTGGGTGAATCCCCTGACGTCACTGACACCTGACAGAGCAGGTTGTGAGCATAAAGGAGGGATTTCCACTAATTCCTCATGCCTCCCCTCTCAATGCAGCCACTCAGGTATTTGGATTTGTACATGTTTGTCTTTGAAGGCCAAAAAAAAAAGAAAGAAAAAAAAGAAAGGAGCATCGTAATAAAAACTCACCTGTTGGAGCTCCTCCTTGTGTGCCCGGACATCCTTGTGGGCCAAGTCCAACTGGTTCTGGCAATCTGACAGCTTCAGCTTCAGCTGAGCATTGAGGGGACAAATAAAAGATATGAAACAGATGGAATTGATTTAGGTTCAGCTTCTTCACTCATATTCCTAAATAAGATCCAGGGCAAAAAATTGCTTTGAACATTAGTGATCAGCCAGCATCAGGGTATAAAACAATATGGTAAGTTTAGATCCTCCAATAGAGGTCTGCTCACTTCATCTAAAAAAAAAAAAAAAAAAGGAGCACGGCAGAGGAAAGGAAAGGTCCTCTGGTCACATGAGGAAAAGAACTGAACTGAACCTTTCAATCAAAAAGATATTTTAAAAATTCCATTTCAAACTCCCATAGTTTGAAATTGGAAAAAAAAATTGAGTACAAAACATTTAACATTCAAATGTTGTAAATCATGATTCAACACAACAGTGAGTTTGGCTTCTTTCATAGCTTTTCAGGGCTGGATCTCATTTAGAATCATCACATCTGGAATGGTTTCTTACACTAAGATTCTTTTAAAAAGGTCAGTTTATGACAACGTTATGTAGCTTAAAAAAAAAAGAAAAAGGGAAATCCAAGGATTTATAATCACAAATTCATCCCTGATGAAAAGGGGGTCAAAGTTGAACGAGTAACACATGGAGATTTAATGCAAATACAGCTTGTATTTATAGTATTTCCCCCTCTTATTTATATAAGAGATTGGTTTCTGCTTGTGTACCTGCTCCACTTCCTCTGAGGTCATTAGGTTGTCTGATTGCTTTTCAAGCTGAGCTTCCAGGAGCATCAGTTGTTCCTTCAACTGAACACACACAAAAACCAGAACATTTAATATTTTTACTCACAAACTCCCTAAAAATGTGACATACAGTGAGAAAAACCAACCTGTTCTACACTTTGGTTTTCTGCTTCCAGCTTGCTGACTTTCTGCAAAGCCTGTCAGAGTCACAAAGGGAAGAGCGATGTCTCAGACAGAATCAGAGTGAGCATAACCAAAGGTCAGGCTTCCACATACCTCCTTCAACTGTTCTTCTGAATTTGCCATCTTTGACTTCCAAACCAGCTCCTCCTCTTCCACGCTTTTCTGCAGATGTTTCAGCATTCCTTCCTGAATCATAATTATACAAGTAGGATTTATTTAATACAAAGATCTACTGACTGTTCCATGTAATGCTGATTTCATCCACTTACAGTTTCAGCCAGGACCGTCCTGTACTGGTCACATTCAGCCTGAAGGGAACTGTAGTTCTCCTCTGATTCCTTCAGTTTCTCCAGCAACTCCTGCAACAATAACAAAAACATCCAAAGTTACTTCTGGAAACATTGTCATTAACTTTATGTTCGTTTGTAAAAATAAATAAATAAATAAATTAAAAAAAAAAGGAAATGCTTACTGGCGATGCTGTGCTTGAATGAGACTCATTACTCTGTTGGCTAAGGGCCTCCTGAGCTTTCTGTGTAAATACTTTTAACCAGTTGGGCTAAAAGAAAAGGCAAACAGAAAGATCATCTCTGTGAATTGGATCGCTGTAACGGTATCGGCTAGAGATCTCCGTTTCTTACCTGCTCTGTCTCCACTGGTATCTGTGGGAAGAGCGACTGAAGAGCTTCTTTGGCTTCGTTCTGAAGAGCTGCTAGTTGAGCAACACCATTCTGCAGCAGAAGCCGATCCAATCAGTTGGCTCATAAACGTCAAGTCATAAAGTCATTTATATAAAAGAAAAAAACAAAATGAAAACTTACAGCATCAGTGGCAGCATTTGCTTCCCTCAACTCTTCTTGCAGTGATGCAACGAGGGAATTCTTCTCAGACAGACTGACAAAAAAAACAACAGCATAGTTCCTCAGTTCTGTTGAACCCAAATTAAAGCATGGATACAACAGTTCTCTATGAATTTATGGCAGCTATTCCTACAGTGGTCGGGCAATAAATAAGAGCAATAAATACACCAACAAAAGCAACTTTTGACCACTACATAAAAGGAATAAACTCTGGAGATATATATTTTCCATACTCATATACATTCCTGCATCATACTTCAATTATACATTCATTCCACATAGTCTATTGTTTTCCCACAGCACAAAAATCAGAGACCAAATGGAAGTCATGAGTGCAATTCTTTAAGAAAAAAAAAGTAATGGCAACGATAAAAGCAATAAGCAACAATACGTAGTACAGAAGATATTTACTATTTTGAGACTGGCTAAATTTAAATAACTTCATAGATCAAGCCCGGATCTATGAAGGTTTACAGGACCATAAAAAAAGAAAGTAGTAAATTGTCAGGTTTTGCTTTGTAAAATTTTTTCTGTGGATGTTTCATCTAGTCAGAAGCTAGATTAGTTTTTCCTCACACTAGCTTATTTCCATGTCCAGACTTTGAGCAGAGTGAAGGAACCCTGGAACCTTCATATAATCTTCACAAGTATTACCAAATCACTTTTTAACACCTTGAACAAAAAAGAGTGAAATAAAATCCAGGTGCAGTATGTTACCTGTTCTGCAGTTGTGCAAGCTTTGCTGAACTGTCCGACTAAAAAAAAACACAAAACGACAATTTTTGTTCAGCAACACCGTGTCAGCCATAGAATAATTTATATTTAACATGGAGAAACTTACTTTTGCGTTTTCAACTTGCACTTTGAGGTTTTTGAGTTCTTCCTGAAGTGAGCTGACGAGGCTGGCATCCTCACTAAACAGATTAGCATCAGTTAATTTGAGCCTAACCTGCAAGGATCTCTATCCCTTTGTTATCAGGGAAAAACAAAGGAAAAATCCCTTACCTCTTCTTTTTTTGCTCAAGCTCAGTAATAGTGTTCTCCTGTTGGATCAGATTCTCATTGTTAGCATCAGGAATAACAGTGGCTCCACTGGACAGTGGATTTAGTACCAATTGATTGTAACACTCACTGCAGCTTCCTGCTTTATCTGCAGCTGCTTCAGTTCTTCATGAAGTGAACTCAGCTCAATGTCCTTTTCTTGAAGGCTGTAAAAAAAAAGATAAACAAATCAAAAATAAAAGCAAATCAGTAAAAAAAATAATAATAATATTTCCTTTCACATGTCATGCTTGCAATACACAAAAGATGACCCACCTGAGCTTTAGTTGTTCCAGTTCTGCTGGCTTCACCTGCTGATATGGTGATACAAAATCACTCAGCGTTTTGTCCAAGCAAAAGTCAAATTGAAAGATCAAAACAAGAAATGTCCTACCTGCTTGCCATCCTCATCCTGTTTGCTCTGACTAGCCTCCAGCAGTGAGTTGATGGAGGCCACCTGCTGTGTGAGCTGGCTCTTCTCCGCCTGCGTCTCCCCTAGCTGGGCAGTGAGGGTCTCCACCTGAGCAGAACGCTCCTTGACCTCTGCCTCCAACCTCTCTATGCGCACTTGGTACTCTGCAATGACAAAATGCGACTTACTCCACAGTGTAGCATGATAAAGAACATGAACACGACCCTGCCATGCCTTTCTCTGACCTGACACCGTGCCGCTGTTCTGCTGGCTCTGCTCCAGAGTGGCCTGCAGGCTGCTGTTTCTGCTCTGTGTCGTCCTGAGCTCCTCGCTCACCTCCTCCAGTCGCTTCTGCAACGCCTGCTCACTTTCTGCACGGCTCGCCTGGGGGATTTTGGTTAAAATGCGTCAGGCAGCAGGGGGCAGCAAAGGCTTACTGAATCATTGATTAAGATATGAACTTAGAAAAAAGTGAATTAAAATTTTCAAAAAAACAAAACAAAAACAAAAACATAAAAAAGCCATACCCTAAGTGTTAGAATCAGTTTGGCAGGGAGGAGTTAACATTTTAACACTTTTGCACAACAGTCTTGCAGAGAGTACACTGAATGTTAAGAAATTTAGAGATGATTCAGACAAATGGCTCCTTTACTTTTAGAGCGCCTAGTTGTAACATAGTAAGATGCTGGCAAACATGAAACAGCTGTGATAGAGAGTAGGTTAATGATTAAACAACAGGGCATGTCAGCTGTGCTGAGTAAGTCCCTACAAATAACCAGTAATAGAGGAAGAGCGGCAGCATGTGAGCCACTGATGGTTGCAAATGAACTGAGATGTACTTCCTTTCAGTAAGCCATGGGGTTTGACTTGAAACCAGGAAGTGAACAAATATAAAACCAGCTTCAAAGACTACATGGGCAATTTATTTACAACTTTGATACCTGAAATATTTACAAGTTGTAAATAACTGAGTTCTGATTATTTTTCCTGATGCGTAGTTTTCTTGGGATCATAATTCCGCAACCAAAAAATTCTAATGTTTAAAAAGAAGTGCTAAATAATATTTTTGGTTTTGTAAAAGCATGCAATAAAGACGGGTGACCAAAGTGCAATGCAGGAGTTATTTGCATCCCTTTGAATAATTTTCGACTAAAGCGGTAAAATGTTTGCTGATTTGTGCAGACACACTTTTAAATATGTTTAAGTGTAATTACAAAAAAAACAGAAACCATCAAAATAGAAACTTCACATAAAAATGTTAAATACAATGCAAATTTTTTTGTGTTACTTTTGCTTTTCATTTAAGAGTAAGAAGGATCCCAAACTGGACACACCCAATTATTAAAGCTGGCTTAATAAAGCGTCGTGACTCACATCCTGTTCTTCCTGCTTGGAATAACTTAAGATTTCTAGAACAAGAAAACAATGTGTTCAAAAAAATTCAGGACATCAAGTGCCTTTCTTTGATATGATACCTTATTTTATTAAGCTATTGTTATTCATTTATTGTTGATCAGGTGAAAATTTTAAATTGTGTATGGAAACCACAAAGAGCCTAGTCATGTTTTCTGTCAGGCTTAATGGTTAAGCTCTTTTTAAACACCTACAAATCTCTTTATCATCCGTCATATTTATTTGAGATGTTTTTAATCTTAAGAGTCCTCCAGAATCCTCAAGTATGAAGATGGGTTTAAAAATAAAAAAGTTAGAATAAAACATACAGGAGGCTTTTGCAGTTCTTTCATAGGACAGCTGACAGTGTTGGCGAGTTAAAGTGAACAAAATGTGCCTTTTTGTTAGATTTAGTATCATATCATGTCATTTTCTTTGTTTATTTTTAAATAAGCTTTTATTTTGATCTCAATTTTAATTGTGAAACTTTATCTTCGATTAACTATTTCAGCTTTTCGTATCCAATTTCCATTAAAACTATAAAACATTAAAATTTTATTTATACATTAATTTGTGTTTTATCTTTTCTTATTTCTTATTGCCATCATATGTTAAATTACTTCCATCCATTTCTTATTACTATCAGGGGTTTTGTTGTTTTGCTTGTATTTATGCCCAATTTAAAATATATATTTATTGAATTTGATTGATAAAAATCCTTTTAATATTTGGTCAAACAAATATTGGGCTATTTAAGCATAGTTTTTAAACGGTTTTCTGTGTTTTGGTTTTGACATGGTGGGGGACTTTTTTCTTTACATAAAGTCTTATCACTTTATGTAAAGCATACAATCGTATGAAGGATCCTTACAGAAATATTTAATAAAGCTTACCAGATTTAGAATCTTTACAGTATTTTCTTGAAGGTGAGTTATTACACAGCTACACCGATTCCTAATCCCTGCTGTAACCCATTCCCTGAACACGAGAAGGTCAGGGAATAGGTAGGAAAAAGCCTACTTTTTTTCTCCACTTCATAACCAAGTGGCTACTGAAACACAATACTGGGTTTAATAGAAAACAACAAGAATAAATCTGCTTCCACATGGAAACCCGAGTATGTCTCCTGTATGTGACAATAAAAAAGTGCCGTTCCCACAGGCCGTGCCAACCTGCAGCAGTGAGAGCTGCTTCTCTGCGGCAGAGAGCTTGGACTCCAGCCCTTTCCTGACGTGCTCATCAGCAAGGAGACTTTCCGTCTTCTCTCCTAGCTCTTTGGTTAGCTTTGCACATTCCTGACGCAGCTTGGCCAGCTCTGCATTTTGCCTGAACGGAGAACGACGGAAAAAAAAAGAAAAAGAAAAAAAAAAGGAGCAAGATTAAGAGAAGAAAAGTTTAGAAACCAAGTAATTCAAACACAAAACATCAGTTATACCACAGATAAGGTCTATACTTAAATGTAGCTAGAAACTCACTTGCTCTCAGCTTGACTAGTTGCCTGGTTTAAAGCATCACGGAGGATTGAATTTTCCTGCTGCAGACGAGCAAGTTGGGCATTAGGACCTTTTTCCAGCTGGTCCTGCAGGCTCAGGATCTGCAGTTTAAAGTTGTTTTTTTTAATCAGTGACACTGCCAAAAGACTGGCAAAGCATCTTTACTTATACTACAATATATTTCAGCAGATAAGGATCCAAGATCAAGTTCTTACCAAATGAATAGTGATATTAATTGAACTAACCTTTGCATTGAGCCTCTGGGTCTGGGCTACATGGTCCTGGTAACTGGCCTGCATGCGCGCTTGCAGAGCGATCATTTCTTGCTCCCTCTTACTCAGCTGAGAGCTGAGCCGCGTCTCCACGCTGGCCACCTTGGATTTCTCTGCTGACAGTTCCTGATGAACGCAAACTACAGTCAGACCTGTTCATTTCATGTTTCTGCAGCTGCAGAGTTACTTTAGGGTGAAGAAATGTGAAAATAACAGTCACTGATTTCACTTTTTAATCTTTAAGTGAGACTTTGGTCTGGTAATATTATTAAACACATAGTTTACAAAACAAATATGATTCAGTGTGAAACAGTGAAGGAACATTTGGATTTTCAATTCAAATTATGGTAAACATTAAAGCTGAGTACTAACAAACCCCCACCTCCCTCTGGATAGATTCTGACTTCAATATAGCTTTATAAAGATTTGTTCCAATAAGAAATCTGGTTTTAATCAACAAGTTATCCTGTGTGCTTTACTCCAACGCCACCTTCAGGACAAAAACAAAAAAACAACTAAATTTAGAGTATGCATGAGTCAATATGAGACTGATAACCTTCAGTAAAAACATCACTGCAACACCACAGAAATGTTTATTATCGATCAACTGCTTTTATTTAACCCTTTTGGCTGCCTTGATTTTTTTTGTTTAATTTTTACACAACACTGTTTTGATTCAAGTAAAGCGTGGTCAAATTGTGTGTTTCAGGGTAATTTTAAATTGTTATTATTTTCCTCTTTTCTTTCAGCATGTTTGAGCCATTGACTCATTCAAAATCCATTTTCTGGATACAGAAAAATTGCAATCTGACTTATTTTCTGTATTTCTGAGTGGAAAAACGTTCCAGCATGTCATGTTTCATAGTTATCCAAGAAGGTGAAGATAGCTTTTTTCATTTATTGCAATTCTGCAATTTCATCTTTGACTTCACAACTTTACACAAAGGCTAAAAAATGATCAGATTCAGTGCTACAGACTCTGATCAGTAAAACTTGCACATACTCAAGCTTGGGTATGACAAGACTTATTTTTTAAGATGGGATTGGTTATGATTTATTTTCTTAGATTCCCAGGAAAAAGTGAAGTGTCTTAATGTTTTCCAGCAGGTATGGAGAAATCTCTGGTTTCCTAAAACCTTCCCTAATATCTCATTAATAGGACTTTTAAATCACAGCACACAGCAGAGATCACAGCAAACTTTAAAAATGTTAAAAAAACAAACATTTTTTAAGTTTGGTTTGTTTTGTACCTTGTTTCACCTTGGTTCACTAGCCTATGAGCAAATCTGAACAGCAAAACCTGATTGGAAGGATCCCAGCACAGAAAATATGTTGTGATGAGCATTCAAGTTTTGAACCTTGGTCAGTTCTCGAAGACGATTCTTAGCTGCAGAAGCATCCTCCTGCTCTGCTGCCAGTTGTTTCTCTCTCTCCTCCAGCTGCTTCTTCAGCATGGCGACCGGATCTCCCTTCTGAGTGGCCTAAAAATCACAATACACAGAAAAAAGTACATACCTCTCTTTATGTTGTGGTTCTTTTTTACCCCCAATCACCAATTGCTGAGTTTCATACCGTGTGCCAGGTATCCTGGATGATGCCGACTTTCTCAGAGAGGATCTCGATAAGCCTGTGCGCCTCCCCTTCACTGAACACCATGCTGTTGATGGTGGAAACCAGAGATTTATAGGGCAGGTAGAGCGGAGCATCAGCACAGTCGACCGCCACCGCCACTACAGCTGCTGGAGAGAAATAAACATGATAGTAGCAAATTGAGAGATAAGAACAAACGGATTTATTATTTTTGGAAAGCTTCTGGCTTTCATGAAGATGACTACATATGAGGAAAAAGGACAAGGTTGAGACTTGTCCCTTGAGTCTGTGGCACTAGGAAGTTTCAGATGGTAAAATGCTGGGTCACTGTGGCACCAGGCGGAGACCAGCTGCAGGGAAAGAAGAAGGTCAGCCCCTCCTCTCTGCTCATTGTCAGAGGCACTGAAAAGCTTTGTAAGCTAACCAAACAGGGCCAACAGTGTTTGGACAAGCTGCTGTGCTCTACGCCCCTCAGAGCGGCGTGCCAGTTGTTACCCACCGCTGCCCCTTGGTACTGTGGGTACACAGCTGGAAGCTCATCAGTACTGACAGGTTGTTTCTGTCTTGCACTAGACTGCACAATTATGTAACCCAATTATGCAGGCATGCCTTCACTCTCGATTCAGCAGCATAAAACGCATAATCACCAGTGTTGTGGCTAATGTAGTTCCTGGCTCCACGACCGTTTCCTGCACTTCAGAGGAGACGACTAATTTCTGCAATGGAATCTCTAAAAGCAACAGCAGCTCTTAGCTTTTGGTAAAAGATCAGTGTCCATTTTCCTTTTAGTTATTCATATATATTACCAAACTAAGTAAAAATATATAGTGGCACATTTAAAAATGGAAATACAGCCATACTGACACCACTAAATCAGGCTTCCAACATGTTTTTCTATCTCCAATTCCAAACTTTTCCAGATTCAAATTTCCAGAGTTCCCAATTCTTCCAGTAAATAAAAAAATGCAAAAGTTTTCTGTGATTTTATGGCAAATAATTATTTGAATGTAGAAACTGTAAGTGCTGAAAGAAGTAAGGTGGAAAATCTAATAAATAGACATAGACAGGTAGAAGAATTAGACAGATGAATGCGACAAAAAGACAAATGAACTGACAAAACAGAAAGAACGGATGACATGATGGATGTTTTTAGACAATGTGAAAAGAAATAAACATTTCCATAATTTTTTTTTCTGTCTGTGATAATCCAGATTTGGAGAAATATTTAATCAAATGCTACATTTTTCACAGACTGTGTAGGAACTCTAAAATGTTTAAAATACGACCAAACCTAAATATACAACATGGCTTCTAAAGCAGTATGAAGTCAATTTGTCCTGATTATGTTTGCTTACCAGGCTCAGACTTCTTCTTGGAAGCCTTCTTTTTGGGTTCTTGTGCTTTAGCTGGAACAGGAGCCTGCTGAGACCCCACTGGGGGCACAGCCATTACTGGGACATCTTTGGTGACTACCTCCAGCACTGGAGCGGCCTTGGATGGAGCTACTGCCGACTTGGCTGGGGCTGTAGTGGACTTGCTTGGTGCCGGGGCAGACTTGTTTGGCATGGGGGTCGAAGATTTAGCCTGGGCATTGGTGGATTTAGCCAATACAGGGGCAGGAGCAGAGGCAGGTTTGGTTGACGGAGGAGCTGAAGCGGATGGAGGAGTGGATTTTGAAGATCCAGAAGCAGACTTGGTTGAAGGTGGTGCGGAGGACAAGGCGGCTGCTTTGCTCTGCACAGCTGGGGGAGGCTGGGTTGCAGGAGAGGCTGCTGAGGACTTTACTGGCACTGCAGCAGACACCATCGGGGCTTGCTGAGTTGAGGCTGGCTCAACCTTCGCCACCTTCTTCTTCTTTTTGTCCTTAGGCGAGGACACAGGCGATGGCTCAGCAGCAGTTTGGGGTTGTGGCTCCGCAGCCACTGGGACTGAAGACGGTTTAACTTCGAGGACTGGAGCAGGCTCAGGGGCAGGAACAGCAGATACAGCTGGAGCAGCAGCAGCAGGCTCAATGGCTGCTTCGGCTTCAGAGTCAGCAGCTTCTTCAGCTTTCTCCTGTTCCGGGATTTTTCCATTTGGCTTTTCCTCCTTTTTCTTCCCACGGCTCTTCTTCTCGGCTACTTTGTCCTTTTTCTTTTTCTCTGAGCGAACTAACTGTATTTTACCCAACTCTTTGCGTTGTTTAGCAAGGGCCTCCTCATAAGAGGTTTCCTTCATGGAGAAGGTGGAAACAAGGGCAATCCCTACGGCAGAGATCACCATGAAACCACCAAATACCATAATCCCAAGAGTCTGGGGGTCGTAGATATCCATCTTTTGTGTTCAGTAAACCTAAAAGAAGAAATAGGAACCTATTACTTATCAAACATACATAGCAGTATGTTTGATAAGTAACAATCAAACATACTGTTTACAGCAATAACATAAGCTAGTAATTAGGGTAGTATGGTATCCATATCAGGCTAAAAATTAAAAACAGCAGTAAACATAAAAAGAAATGCTCTAACAAAGTCTTTACTTTTAACAACTTCAAGGTGTCTCTAATATCCCTAATATGTTTGAAGGCTGCAGTGTGACCAGACCGTGCAGCTCAAATCTTACCTAAAAAAATACATATTTCTACTGGGGTAAAGCATCTGCTTAAATAACAGAACTACTCTTAATGCTGTTTAACAAAAAGAACAGCATCAATAAGCATTGCAAGAAGAAAAAAACAGAAAAACAAACTAAGCAGGCGTCTGTATTACCCAACAGCTTCTTAGCCAATAAATTCTTTTCCTTGGGAGGTGGAGGAGAGATATATTTTGGTTTGCTGTTTATTTGTAATATTTTTTTAATATTATTTATACTTTTTATACATCTACATGCATGTTCATAATAATGTTTGCACTTCTTCTAAAAAATGTAAAAAAAAAATTAAAAAATTCTCCAAAATATGCAGCAAAGATCCATTAGAAGTCAATTTCAGTTGGCATGAATGTAAATGTTATTACAATTATTTTTTTATACTAATGTCAAAAATGGATACTGTTTTATGAAATTGTGTTAAATGTTTAATAAAACCAACAAAAAATTCTGATAAGACACAGCGTGAGCTGTTCTATCTTTAATTTCAAATTCAATAATTAAAAGAAATGTAATAAGTATTTTTAGTAGCAAACACTATAATTTGATTATTAATAATTATTAATAAGTATCCACACAAAGCCAGATGGTTTCCTCAAAAGTTGGCTGGTGGTTCGCATTTATTTCCTGTCCCTGTTAACAAAAAAAAAAAGGCCTGGAAGGCTTTCAACCTACAACCCCAGTCACAAACCAGAATGCTGAGCCTGCAGAGCAGAAAACCTGCCTTAGGTACACTAAAGCACTTTCCTTACTTTATCCCAGCACCGGTCTTGGCTTTATTTGTGTCTATGTATATATTGAAATCCAAGAAATTCAAAAAAATATGCATTCCACAAGGGAAAAAAACATAAAGACTGTTTTCTGCTAAAAACAAATGTATATGCATCTTTTTAAAAAGGTAACAGTTTTGCAATTTTAGAGCAATCAGAGTATAGAGACCCAGTTCATTGCAGGGAAAGAGAACGCTGAAAGGAGAATGAATGTGCCGCTTCCTGATCTGCGGTGTCACACGTCAGTGCATCTCCACTCAGACTGAGCAGAAGAGGAGGACTTCAAGAAAACCCAACCAAGGATGATTTCAGCCTCAACAGGAGACTCAACCTACTGATGTGTTACAGGCTACGTGTACTTTCCAACTCCAAACTCCCTGCCTTGTATTCGTGTGCACCGGATTCCCTCTGTGGGAATTAAAATAAGTCTTTATCCGCTATTTATTTCTCTCTCAGGCGTACTGTTAGCAATATCTGAACAAAACGCGTCAGTTTTTATTACACAATAAAATCAGTGTTTCCACGAAGTTTTTGACTAGTTCATTTAACACAATTAAAGGGATCTGAAGAAAAATGGGGGGGGGGGGTAGAGGCAGTTAAGAAATATTACATGTACAAAATCCAACATAACAATGACATGGTGCAAATGATCACAAGACAAAGGTTTAAAACGTTACTTAACAGCTAGCTGTAGCGCTATCAGTATTAATCAATGGACTTCGCTAATGTCCAGCATACCAACTGTTGGTCTGCGCAAGCAAACGTTACAAAGCCCGCTATAAAACCTGAAAATAAATCAAGAACAAAAAGTCTAAAAAATCCCTCTTAAGTTTTACCCACAGTCTTTCAGTCCAGGTAGTTATTTAACAGTTCAGCTAGAAGATAGCTGTCCAAGCTAGCTAAGCCTGACTCAATGAATAAAAATTTCCAAGAATCCCATACTTACTGCGCTGCTGCTCCTGGTAAAGATACAGCTGCTTGCTTCAAAAAGGTACTGGTTGAGGGCAAAAAAATAGGCTCTGGGTTGGAGATGATGTGACTTCTGTGGAAAGCTACCTCTATAATCCAGCTAACTTGAATCTTATTCTTTTTTTCCTCTAACGGCACTCCCCCCCTCTCTCCGCTGGATCCGTGGTCTGCTGTGAAGTCGTGGCACTTCGAGCTGGCTAGACGCGCTGGCCCCGTGCCCCTTACAGCAACCATAAATCTAGAAGGGCTCTGATTGGCTGAGAAGGAGCTCAGACCGGAAGAGGTCCCTGCTGGGAGTTGTAGTCCTTCACTGTCAAGTCAAACAAAAGCGGTTTGTTTTTGAATGGAGACCGTCCACAATCACGTCAACACAGCGATTAATGCCGTTAGACTTTTCAAATACTTTAAGTTAATTGTAGCAATATTTTTAGAAATAGAAATAGAACTCCGTACAAAGAAAAGATTAAAGGGTTTTACAAGACTGCAGAACGGGTTTTTTCTTCTGTAGTCTTAAGGATATCGACGTGAGAAATCTAAAATTTCTAGTTGCAATCTGACAAATTATGTTTTCAAAGTATCAAAGGGTTGGATATAAATTAAAACGTATATTTAGAATAAATAATAGGATGGAATAAAAATAATTAAAATTCTATAAAACCGTCTTAGAAGAAAGAATAAATTATATTTTTCACTGAAGTCACTACATCAAGTTTTTCAGTAGTTCAGTAATGGCTAATCTGTCTGTCTGACTGTGTGTCCGTGCGTCCATCCAATGTGGCAAAATTACTTATGAAACTCTACATATGATTAAATTTGTCTAAAATATAAGTTAAAATGTCATATTTGTAAGAAAACACAGAACTGATCCTAATACATACAACTACCAAACAGCAATAGAAAATGGGGACAACCCTATAGGAACCACCAACTGTCAAGAGAAGCATAACAGAACTTAAATCACCAGGAAATGTCTGGAGAAACAACTTACTGACTAAACGAAATAAATTCAAAGAATAAACAAATTTTGACAAAGTGTACATCTATTGTTAAAACAACCTGTCTCACATATATATTTGTCCTTTAGAAGAAACAAAATAAAATTCCAGAAGTAGCATGAAATAAAGCAGTTATGAGAGGTCTTTTGATGTTATCAGTATTTACCATCCTTGTGGTAGAACTGCGGCCCACTTTTCATTAGGATGAATATTTTTGGCAGATTTTCTCCAATGATAATCTCCAGGCATTATGAATATTTCAGTTCATATTGAGTTTTTCATACACATTCACACAACTATTCAGTGAAAGCATGATTTATAATCAATCCTTTCTTTAGGGGATTTAAAATTTGAGTTGAGCACACTTCTACATCATACACTCTTACGCTGTCGACATATAAAAAGGTCTACATCCAGTGCTAAAGTTTTAAGATGGAAAAGGTACATTTCTGTGCAGAGTGAGAAGTGGTCCTTTAACTTAAGGAATTACACAACTAAAAATCAATGTGAAAATGATTCCAAATTGAAGAAAAATATTTGTTTTAGCCAATAAATTAAAGGCATCTATGATGAAGATGCAGCCTTCAGAGAGAGATATGCTGCCATCCAGATAGTGCCTTGTTCAGCAAAATCCTTGCCTATGTTGGAGAGAAAATGCTAAATCACATTCTGCACGTTCCATAGCAGCGAGGCTCCACTATAAAAGAGTCTGCATACTGAACATACCTGTCAGTACAATTTACAATACTGTGGAAAATAGATTTCTTGTCTTTCTTTTTTTGTCACAGCTGCATATTTCAGCTCAGTAAAACACAATGTTAATATCAGACAATATACCCAGAATACACTTTTTTCAATTTGTGCAGATTTGTTTATTAAAACATATGCTTCACACAAGTAGATAAATGAATCATCTTTTGGAACCATTACTATTGATTACTTACATAAACTTCAATAAAGTTCTGTGATCAGGTCGCTTGAGACAAAAACTAAGCTTCTTTTGGTCATATAAAATGCTATTTGTGGCATCAAACATCACCACTGTAAAATGCCATAATGTTGTAGCAACATTATGGTTAGAGGGGGTTTTCTTTCAATGGGGGCAAATAAGATTTTTAGAGTTGATGGGTAAAATTAGACCTTACAAAACTCAATTAAACATTCTCTTTCCAACAAGACAACACAAACCATATCCATGTGTTAGGATGGCATAGTCAAAGTAGAAAAACCTGTTGAGAATTAGTGGCAGGGCTTATTAATTTTTGTTTACCTACGCTTTAAACCTAATGTGACTGAGTTTGAGGTGATTTGCAATACGGAAGTTGTAACTGCAACAAAATTGTCTCTGCAAAGTATTGACCCAGGTCGCCTTAATTCCTGCACACTCCACACTTTTCTGGTTATTCCATTTATGACAACATGTGGAAGCCATGTATTTTACTCTACTACTTCACAATTATATATAGCTTCGTGTGCTTAATAAAATACATTGAAGTTTGTGTTTGTAATTTAAGAAAATGGGGGAAAAAAGTAAATGGTGACAAACACTGTCACGGAGGAAGGCATGCCCTTTACTCTGACTTGACAGAAACAAGACACTAAAAAGTCAGTAAATCTGTATCTGGATGAAACATCTGGTTCTGTTTCAGTAAGGAAGCACAGATGAATCATTTAGATCAGCAAGGCCTGCAGGTGCACCATTTCTTTAATAAAGACCCTTCAGGGGACACAGTTTCTATTTGAGGAGTTTTTTATGCATAGTTTCTGCAAGTCCTGCTTCAGTACTTCAGCCTGTGCGTCATGTAGAACAGTGGGACATCAGGAGAGCACTTTATTGCCTCTATCAAGAGTATGATGATGGTAGAGGTCACTGCTTTTCATTCAACAACATGAAATAACTGAGACTGAGAAAGTCTTTGTCTTTTTAGATTTTGCTGCTTTTGTCATAATTCGTCACAACAAAGTAGCAACATAAAATAAACATGAAAAGACCAAATATAGAACATACCAGAACTGAAGTTGCAGCGATGTGAAGCAATAGCTAAAAATAAAGGCCTTTGTTTCATAGGGTAAAAACAGGCTGCTCATTTAATGTCTGTGCCTCATTACTCCTGATGTTACAAAAACAGGCCTTGCTCTTTGGATTCGGCGTGGTAATATCTCTTTAATGTTGCACTTTTAAATACTGTTTGCTCTGACCAGAGTTGGCAAACTAATTTGTTTGCACAGATAATTTGTCATCAGCTCATTGGCTAGTCTCTGGTGCTATCCAATCAGTGAATAGACCAAACCTTAGAAGTCATTGTGACTGCAGGACTTGGGTCATCACTATTGACAAATCCATCAAGGACATATATTCTGCTTGTGTGGAAGTCACAACTTTGAAAGTCTCACATAAAACCTTTTGCCACCATAGTCCTGGAATGTCAGCCCTGATTCGATAAGTCAGTATAACCTAAAACATTAGGTTTTGATTATGGTAACAATAAGATATTACTATATGCTGCTGTGATTTAAATTAGAATAGTTAATAATGTTTCATACAGTAGACAAAAACATTTTAGCTTATCCTGGGTAGCAGTTGTTCATGAATGAGGACATGCAAGTGTGTGCAGTTTGCACATCTTTCCCATGAGATCCTTGGCATTTCCTTAAAGTTTACCTAACACACCACGGTGTCCTATTCCGAGATTCACAGTGGTCAATGGATTTAACACAAGCATGCACACAGTTGTGTTTAAAGGACCCACATGGTTAAACTTAGTGGGAGCAGGATATGCTGCAGGATAGATTCTGCCCCCTGGTGGAGTTTGTAACCACATTTTTGTAGTATAAATTAGAATGTCACAAAAGCATTCAATTATTTCAGGGATTGAATCCAAAATGTTATAGCTTCACATAAAAATATATTTTAATCCCAGAAAACTAATGAAAAATATATATTTAATATAGGAATGTTATGCAATTGCCATGTTATGTTCCACACATTATAGGGCAGACTGTTGACCCGACACCAAAACCACCCACATAGAGGGTAAGCCGCAAAAGGTCGTTGCTAAGGAAGCTGGCTGTTAACCAAGCACACTAATGTAAAGTTAAGCGAAAGGTAAAAAGTGCGGTAGACGAAACTGTTCTCAAACTGTACTGCACAGAGTGTTTAAGGGGTATTAGGCACCAGATCTATAACTATTGAACAAGTTGGGCATCTATTACAGGTCAGCAGTCACAGGCTGATTGCCTCCATACTATGCTGCACTGATGCAGTAATTAATGCAAAGCAGACACAACAAAGTATTCAGTGTATATATACTTTACAGCACATTGATATACTTTTTAGTAAGTCAGGATTTCCATATTACAAATCCAGTAAATGTAATATTACATTTTTCAGAAAACTGAATTTTGGGTTTTATAATTCAAGTCATAATCACAAAAGACTAGAAAAATAAAGAAAAAGAAATACATCACTGAATTTAGCGCATCTGTGAGCTTCACTTTTAAAATTATTGACTGAACCTGTGGAGTCCACATGGGACACGCAGAAAAATTGACTCAACGTCAAAAAGATTATACTTCTGATAAATTTATTCAATGCCTTTACAAATCCATAAAATGCTATTGTTTGTAAGAAAAGGTATTATGAAAAAGAATGTGAACAGTTGTAATCTTTTAGAAATACATTCTATTTCTTTAAAAAAACTATCACGCATTGTAACACTCCAATGAGTAGGAGACGATTGTAAAGGGCCTTTTTCCATCATAAGTGCATTTTCTTCAAGTCACAATAAACAAACTGTTTACAGGACATTCTACATATACCTGGTTAATTTTGTAAGACTAATCATAATAATAATCAAATGAAAGGGGGAAAGTAAAGACAGACAAGTTACATGGTCAAAACTAAAGCAGTAACTTGAAAAAAAATGGTTGGGTGAATAACATTTGGCAGTGAGGGTTAAGTGAATGTCCTCAAACATATTACAAACTGTTTATTTTTGATTCTTCTTCCGATTTCTTTTATGCTGCTGTTCAAAATTTTGCGTAAACATCCTTTATAAATGTAGAACATGAGGCAACTTCCCTAAGAAACAAGGACCAAGTGTGAATCTAGTTTTGAGCATTGAAAGATTAATATTTTTATTCATTTTTTTTTCCAAATTCAGTCATGATTTTCTTAGCTGTAAATCAGTGTATGATTCTGAATACAACCATATTCTAGGCACTCTTTTCACTTATGTAAGAGTTCCATTGGAAAACAAAACAAAAATCCTCATGAAGCACATACATGATGAAAAACAAAACTGGTGTAAGTTTGTATTTAAGGTAATCTAGAAGCAAAAATGAAGGTGAAAGTTAGATGATAAACTGAGTTCAAGGAGAGAAAAAAAGGCAAAAAAAAAAAGTAGGTGCATAAAACTTAGAAATTGAAAGATTTCACATCCATTAAAGGTGCATATTTATGGAAGGCCTTCATGATGGCAACCAAATTCTCAGGAGACATTCACATTGAGCTGCAGCTCCACATTAAATAAGACAGGGACTTTGTAAACATGAGGACATTGTGCTTAGAGGATACGGGCGTATCTTGCGGGGCTTTAAAGTCGCATCAGATCCAGGTTGGAGCAGACACGGTGTTTGGAGACATGTCGATGCAACATCCCTGGGATGCCGGGATTCCATTTGTAAAGATTGGTCACTTAGTGATGCTGGAACATTAATGCTTGAAGACATGTCAGTTGTTCTTGAGGAGATCAACGCATCCTTGCAAAAGAGCCACATTATTCTGCAGAAATAGAAGAAATTATATGGTTGATCTGAAATAAATGTTTTTTTTTGTTTTTTTTAACTTTCCAGTCATGAATATTTTTAATGTTCAATCTGACAGTGTATATTGTGTTTATAAATAGGACACAAATAATCATATGAGAACTATTCAATGACTATTCGTGGTCCAAGAAAGAGGTTTCAATTACAGCTAGAGAAATGCAGAGGAAAAAAAGGACACTGCTTACCTTGGCATGTTTTATCTCAAGCTCAGCCATTTCTATGAGGTTTTTTCTGAAGGCCACAACTCGTCTGCCCTTGAAGCTTGTAAGTTCTTAAATAGATTGTTGTAGAAAAAACGTTTGCTCAATGTCAAATATTTTAGAGTTAAAGAAACAACCACAGAACAAGTCTGTGTCCTTGATTAGAGCTGTATCTAATCAAGGATGCAGACTTGAAAATGTTGCAGGGACAAAGGGAACAGGCTGGTTAAATCTTATTTGTCCAACTGATTCCAGTTTACTTATGTACATGATAAATCTTCTTTACACTCCACAGTTGCTTGTGGAGTACCACAAGGTACAGTGCTTGGGCCACCAATTGCTTTAAAATTTTTGCTGCTATGCTAATGATTTCAGCTTTTAGTTCTTACTCTTCAGACAGAGTTTTGTTCTGTTAAGCTGCGACACCTGCTTAATCTAAATGATGGCTTTATCTTTCTAACTTTGACTAACTGTTTGTACTTTCTTTCAACCTATTGCCTTTAAAACTGGAGCTATAGAAATAAAATGAACTGAATTGCCTCTGAAACACATTAATACACAAACCTTTCTTGGCAGATTCTGACAGCTTGTCAAATTTCTGCAGGCACTGTCGCTGGTGTTCCTCTGCCTGGGGAATGTCCTTGCTCTTCAGTCTGGCTTTATCCAAGGCCTTGTTCGAGTTCTCGTAGTCAACCAATGCTCGGGCTCGCCGGTATAGAAGGTCCTTAAAAATTTTAAACAATTGCACAAGATAAAAAAAGAAATACAAAGAGCATTTTCAGCTTGTGTTATTTTTTTATAACCCAACCCGATTTTAAACTTCTACACATCTTTTTTCCTGACTTGTGTGGTTGCACTTAATTCCACTTAAGGGAATCAGAATGAAGGCAGGCTGAAGATATACCATACTGTTGATATTTTTATTTGAGAAATAAATGAATACCTCCATCTTTTTCCTTCTAAACAATTATAAACTACTTCATATTATTCTGCCACATGCAATGCATTGAACTATGTGAATAAAAGCTAAGTAAATATGTAATGGACTAAAATGAAATGAAGCATTTTTATTGAGGATGGAACATCTTACCTTGGCCGCCTGGATGTCCCTCATGTAGTATCTCAGCAGCTCTGTGAGTTTCAGCTCTTGGTCTGATGCTACTCTTCCCTCCACTTTCTACAGACGCATAAAAAAGACCAAGTTTAGCTTCCATAAATCTGTAGGCAAATTACAGACATTCAGATTGTTGTGTGACACAGTTATACTTACTCTTAGTCTCTCAAACAGGTCTGACAGCTTCTCCAGGTTTCTGAAGTGAACATAGAAAAAAGTCTGAGCAGTAGCACTAAAAACTTATTTTACTTTGTCCAAAATAAGCCCATGCATAGCTGTCACACATGTATTAATCTCACTTCTTATTTGGTGTACTGTCTTCAGCACAGAGGCTGTTCAAAGTGGCAGAAATGTGAATGTAATCATCTGCAATATCTGCAAAATCAGAAATAAAAATTAAAATTATGCAAATGTGACATCTCAAAGCAGATTTTTTTTTTTTTTTTGGCGGTTAAAATGATCAAATACTTTTGTGTGAACGTGTCATTTTCTCCGCTTTGGCAGTGGAATCTTTTATTTTGCTGTAGTAGTCAAGCAAAAATGTTTTCTCCTGCTCAAAAAAGTCATCTACTTCCTGTTCAGGAAACAGAAACATAAAATGTTATTTGAGGAAGTCACTATGACACAGCAACTGCCATATAAAAATTAAGCAGTCAATCATCCATGAACTCCACCTTTATTCCTGAGATGAGGACTTCATCTGCAGACTTCACCATGTTTTTGAAGAATCCTCCAAACATCTCCTTAGCATTCTTTCTCCTCACACTGAGCTAAAATAAGAGAATTCAGAAAGCGTTAGAAATGAGTGTGTATATGACAAACGTGTGTATGATAAAGTCTTCAGAAAATTAAATTAGATAAGGTTTTGGTGTCCATAACCGAGTTATCTTGGCATAGTCATATTTAACAGTAGTCAATGTTTTATTATCTTGCTGCACTCTTCATTACACCACATAAAGTGTCCCGAGTTTGGCCAGCAAACACAGATAAGTCTAACTGCTGATCGCAGCAGGATGCACACCATGTGTCACACATTTCTGGTAAACTCTTCCTTTCCTTCCAACCGACAACTCGGAAAAGGAAGTCAGCAATATGAGAAACTCACATCCTGGTCATACTCTAAGAAAATCTGGAAGTTTCTGTCCTTGCTTAAAACAGGGTGAGAAGACAATCTCTGCAGGAAGACTTCGTGAACTTGAACTGTTTTCTTGAAGACAGCCAGGTATTCACTGTAAAGTGACAAGAAATTATAGAATTTAAAAATATATATATTTGTATATTTTAACAGCATTTCATAAAATAATAATTAAACTCACGCCTCCAACTCCTGCTTCATTTTGGTATATTCCTCTTTAGTCATAGTGGCTTCACCTTCCCCCAGTTTGTGCATCTTATCTCTTGGACTCTCAAAATCCGGCTTGGGGGGAGCTGGCGGGATCTAGAAATGTTTAAGTAAGGCATAAGATCGTTCAAGGACTCTAACCAAATCAAAAGCACAGTAATAACATGAATGCTTCATAATTTACATGTTAAATATATGCTTCATCTGTGGTACCTACAGCCACTAAGACAAACTATTATGCAATAACTTCACTCCCCATTAGTCCAACTTACGATCAGACCAGCATAGTCCTCGGTTTCAACCAGAGCATCATGCAGCCAGATAAAATCTTCATGCTGCCTGGGAACAGAGAAGTCTGGCTTCTGGAAGGAACTCAGTGTAGTCTGAGAAAAGGGATAATGTTCTTTGTTAAAAATATTCTTGATAAATTAATTTAATAGAATTAGATTAGGAAAAAAAAGGCACATCATTTTCATGTTGGGGATTTTTTTTTTTTACCTTCGTATGGACTGTGAACTTGACTTTATCCCTTTCACACAGAGCATCAGGAATGTCAATGAGAAGCGAAGTGTCATTGTTCAAGTCTACAGACACAGAGCGCAGCTAAGGAAGAAAATAAAATAGCTTGTTAACAAAGATATCCATTTATATTTGTTACACACAGTAATATTTTCCAAGAGTTTTTTTGTTATCTTGGTGATCATGGATTACAATTAAAGTCAAAATGAAATGAACTTAAGATTTAATTGGGACTTCTTTTTGCAAGTCTGGCCTAAAAATCAAATTAGCCTCTCCATTAACTTTGTCAAAAGAGAGGAACACAGACACTTCAAAATGTCCTCCCACAAGGCTACAGTTAATTTGTATTTTGTAAAACACAGGAGGGAAACACCACCAGCAGACACAGCTTTACTACTAACTGTATAAACTTTACTCTGGACATCAAACAATTAGAATTTGCCTTCTTAGTATTTCCTTGAGACTCTGAGCCGAGAAGGCTTTGGACAACTGAGCAACATTTCAATTAATTTTCTCCTTAGCTCAGATACAATATTCCAGAGGTTTTTCTGGTTCAAGAGTTGCTTAACACAATAGTTCAAGCTATTGTCATAAATATGTCTATGTGTTGCTCTCAAAGCACCAACTCTGGCTGAAGTCTGATCCCAGCTTTGTTTCACAATCCTTTTAAGTTTAGGTTATCTCCATTGTGTTCTACCACACGTTTTCATTCCATCCAACTTTCTATATAGCCAGCTATTTTAACAATGACCTTTTGTGGCTTACCATCATTATGAAAGGTGTCGACAACTGTCAGCTGAACAAGTGCAAAGTCTTCCAAATGATTATGGAGATCACAACAAACAGTTCAACATCAACATTTTATTTTTCTTTTTATTGGCCATGTTCTACTTTTCTAAGCAGAAAAGTAGAACATGGCCAAGAGTTTTTATTCGTTGTGAGCCATAATAAGTGAAATTAGAAGTAATACAAACTTCACCTATATTTCATTCCATATAATGGACTTTCACTTTCAGTAACTAATTTTAATTCTAATTTATCAAGATGCATCTGTAAATGTGTCCGCAAAATCTTTGTAAAGCATCTCTTCGAATCCTCAACCTGCTGATTTTTTTGTAGCCCAACAATGCACAAGCTGTTCACAGAAATGCTCTGTTTGCAGAGTTCCACACGCCAAAAGCTATTTCTCACCATCACTATCCAGTATTGTTGGGTAAGACAAATACAAAAACACATTGCAAAGTGAAATACAAACTAACCTACTAGCTCCAAAAATGAAAAACAGTGCAAGAGGCTTGTGACCCCTGTTCACAGAGTATATCAGAATGCTAAGAAAAGTAAACATGCAACAAAGGGGGAAAAAACAACATGATTAGCAAATATACTAAAGCAAATATCTACATCTATTTCAGAGTACTGATATAATTTATACATAGATATGTTGCATCACTGCTGTCTAGTTTATTTTCTGAAGAAGATATCTAGACCCCACACTTGTTGATTCACTACCTCAACTCTGAGAAACCACTGGTTAGCCAACCACCATCACAGGAGGTGCATCAAACTGTAACACTTCCAAGTACTTCATCCCTAAAGTAAGCAGCAAGCATGGAGGAACTTGCTTGAGCTTAGAAGTCCCACACCCATTTTGTGCAAATCCAGCTGAATTAAGTCAGTTCTTTTGTAAGTGGAAAAACATGCCACTTATTATCAACTTTCATTATTTGACAAAAATGTTTTAGTTGGATACAAAGTGTAACTTCTGCTGCAGCTCGCCATCATTCTTTGATTCTCGAGGAAGAAAGTGTAAAACCCCCATGCCATCTTAGACTTCACTAGTAACACAGGTTAGATAATAGGCAACAATTTTAGTATTATACAGATTATGAACTATTTAATCATACAAAGAGTAAATTCTTTGACTTGGGCGTTTAAAAAGGTAGCCTGGTATTTTTGCCATTTTACCGCTAATCGGTGTTCACAGCAGGAAAAAACAATAAAAACAATGGATAAAGTTTTCAGGAGTGACATTTTCATTCAGTGGGGAATCAAAAGCAATCAACTATTGTAATTTACAGACATCCTAATGACATTTCACTCATTGATTAGGCTATCAATATACCGTTGGCGAGTTTTAGCCAGAGGCTAACACCACCAGTCAATAACTTTGCTACAAAAAGAAGCAACCGTTAACATCAGCTAACCGTCTCAAATTACATATGACTAAGAAGCTATCGTACCTTTTCTTTGTCACTTTCGTCTATGGATGTCATAGTGGTGCTCAAATTGACGAAAAAGAGAAAGAAAAAAAGAAGGTCAAACTAAATCAAACTCGATGCAGGAAGCTCGTTTTCTAGGTGGCTGCGTTAGCTTCCTAACAAACTGTCAAACAATTTTTCCGCCCCCTTCCTGGTGATGAAAGCTAAAAAATCCCGCCTTGATCCAACCTGATTGGTTAGAAATCTGAAACACTGACGCTGCTATTGGATGAATACTTAATCAATCACGTCACATGCTCGCTTCACGAAAACTTTTTTTTGTAATTCTAGACAACGACGTTTCAACTTTTGGAAACAATAAAAATGAAAAGCAGTGATATTTGAAAAATATAAGTAACAAAAACTCAAGGAGATAATGTAATAGTGCTACATAAATACAGAGGTACGTAAACGTTGCCACCATAGAGTGAGTAGCCTTTTTTACACTCGCAAACAGTTAAGTGGCGGGGGTTTGAAGTTTAATCGTTGTAACTCAGTAATGTAAGGCATTAGTAGCACACTTCAATTTCACATAAAATTATAAATAAATACATACCCATAATGTGTTCCCTTAATGATAATAATAATAATAATAATAATAATAATAATAATAATAATAATAATTTTAAATCATGTACAAAGCTTCGGCTAAAAAAGGCCCAAAGAGATCTAAAGTTACACGGTGCAGCCCACTTCAGTCATGATATATATTTAATTTCTGAAATCATAAATAAAACACTGAAGAGTTGTTAATTATGATATAACTTAATTGTAGGAAGCTATTACACAGAATTTTTATATTTCAATCAACAACATATAATTTCCCTTTGGGATCAGTAAAGTATTTTTAATGGAATTTGAGTGGTAAAATGAGTGGTTTGGAGTATTTTCAGACGTTAGAGAAAATGCTCATTTTAACTCATATTTGCATATTTTTTTCAATTATCATATTTATTCTTTTATAATCAAAATTAATTAACCAGAAACGTCAGTATGTATTCTTTCGGAGAACAGTTTCCGAGCATTTGTCTTCAAAATAAATTGACGCTCACAAATGAGCACTTTACGTATTGTTTCGATAAGGCGATTGGCGCCCACTCATTTAATCGTCTTCAGGGATGCATTTCAATGTTACAACCTACCCACATAGGGAATGTAGTTTTTACTGTATGAAACTACAACCAGAAAGCAGCATTATAAACGTCACTTCCCATCTACAAGTTGTTGTGCCACCATAAAGGCGCCCCGGCTAGAAACACAATTGTTTACTTGGCCGAGTTTTAGCCGGAACATGTTGGGGCAAGAACCCAAGTATGTCAGTGTTAAACTTTTATTTAAAACGCGAAACTACCCGAGATTCAAACTGTTTTTCTGCGAATAGCATCGTTGTCTGAGTGTGTTATATTGAAGTCGCAAGAATGTTCGTTTTGAATCGTGTTTTGTTTGCTGGTAGCATCATCATCCCTGAGAGCACCTCCCTCACAGTGTGCCACTTCTCTGCTGTTCACCGTCTGACATGCCCCAGAAGGAACAGTCCCTACAGCTCTGTGGACAGTGAGCGCTACTCTTCTCTTGTGAAATCCGTCATGTCCTCCACTGTCAGCTCTCAGACCCCAGAGACCCTCCAGGCGGAAGACGACCATGTTTATGGACCAGTTGTCAAAGCTCAGACGCCTCCACGGACCGAGCCAAGGCTCCCCAAAACTCTTCATCCTTTCTTAAATTCTGAAAGGACTCTAGAAACGGAGGAGCCAGAGGCGGCACCCCCAGCCCGAATTTTGTTAAATCGGGGTAAGAGTAGGCCGTTTACCCCGAGTGTGACTCGCATTCTTCAGCAGACACTTTCTCCAGAGCAGAACTTCTACCTGGAGAGATGGAAGAGGAGGATGATCGCTGAGCTGGGAGAGGAGGGCTTCAAAGAATATTGTCAAAGTAAGATACTTTACCGTGTTTTCCCCATACCCAAATGTACACTTAAAAACATCTCCACAGCATGATGCAGCCACTACCATGTCTCACCTGTCTCAGTCAAGAAGTGTGTTCAGGATGGTGTAAAATTATTGACAATGGAACTATCAATTGTACATTGATAGTTCCATTGAACTGTCAATGTAATGATAGTTCCATTGTCCATTGTTCCACTGACAAATGGTCCATTGTCAGTGGAACAATGGACAATGTTCCACTGTCATAAAATATTCTTCATACATAAGAACATTTCATTATTCTTGTGTCTCATTTTGAAATCTGCTGAAATTCACAGTGTAGTTGAATAACATAATGTGTTATGTTTGGTAACACATTATGTAACCAAACATCATGTGTTAAAAATGTCCCGTCACACTATACCCGGGTTTTGAAGTCCTCTTAAATTAGATATAATACATTATTTTTATTTACATGTTCTGTGAGGCATAAATCAACATAGTGCTGCTTCTCCCCCACCTATCGTTGGCCACTGCCTGTCAAATACCTCCAGTACTTCTCTTTTGCCTATAGCCGAAAGGCTTATTTGGCTGTATGTAAATATTTCTGATCAAGAAAAACATGACCAGTACAGTGGATGATTAAAACAAAGGTGTTCGAATGGAGTCTTGCATTTAAGGCAACGCTATCATAAAGTTTCGGTTGACAAACTACAAGCAGTATAAATGCAAAGCAGATAAATACTGTGAAATCGTTGTACATTATACCTTGCAATAAAAGCTGATGTGTTTTTTGCCCAGATATATTTAAACAAGGGAAGCGTTTCCATTCTGTTCTGGAGGACATTCTGACCTCTGCCGACACATGGAGGAACAAAAACCTCTCAGAGATACCACAGTGTCTTCCTGAAGCGCAAGGATACATCCAGAGCATCTCTCACGTACTGGAGGACATCAGTGCAGTGAGGGCCATTGAAAGCTCTGTGCAGCATGATTCCCTGAATTACTTGGGAATTGTGGACTGCGTTGCACGCTACAGGTAAAACTCCTCTGGACTTCAGTTTTTCTTACTGCCTTCATGTCTCTCACCGTCCACTTCTCTCCACAGGGGTGTGCTGTGCGTCATAGACTGGAAAACCTCTGAAAAACCCAAACCATTCTTGAGCAACACATATGATAACCCTGTTCAAGTTGCAGCATATGCTGGGGCTCTGAACAATGATGGCAACTACAAATACCAGGTGATCTACCTTGATAAATTACATCTTATATTCACTTGTGTTATAGTAATAGAATGTAGTTAAATTCCTTTTATCTTCTCTGAATTTCTTGTCCTCACAACACTGTCTCATGTCACCGCAGGTTGAAAATGGTCTCATAGTTGTTGCTTACAAAGATGGCTCCCCTGCTCATGCTCACCAGATAAACTCAGAGCTGATGTCAGAGTACTGGAAAACTTGGTTGCTACGCCTAGAAGACTACAAAGAGCACAGGTAAAGAAAAAATATGAGACTTTTTTTATTATTTTGTTTTTTTTAAGCCTCTTGATGCTTTCTTTCCACACCAGGAATGGCAATAAGTGTAACACTTTATTTCCTAATGTTTTTGTAAAAAATAATTTTTAAATATTATATTGTGGCATAATTGTTGTTAGCAGACTAGTACATAATTGATATAAAGCTGAGCAAACAGCTTCAAGCATCACTAGTCATTATACTAATCCTTTAAAGCAAAGGGATAAAAAAAAACATTGCTTAAATAAAAATTTGAGCTCTTGTGGTGTTTCGGTTTGAATCTAGAGTATTGTTAAAAAAAAGCATGACATGACTTTCTTATTGTTATTTATAGTTTACTTCTTAGCAATTATCTCAGTGTTACCAGGTAGATGATTGTTTTTTTTTTAATGGCACCACATCCAAACACACACAAAAAAACTTTTTTTTTGTCTCCTCTCAAACAGCTGTTTATTTGTCAATAATCAAGTGATGTTTCCCATAATCTCACATTTTCTAATGTTTAATTTTCAGGTCAAATGCTTCAAGTATGTCTCCTGAAAAGTGATAGATCTGCACTGGAAAGCTCCAGCTTAACAACTGAAGATTGAATTAGAAATGGCAACTAACAAGTTATGAATGTTTTTTTTTTATATTTATGACTGGTTCTCCTGTTATTTTGAATGAAAGTCAAACAATTTTGAAACACCTTATAATTGTAAATTTATGAAATGCTTTTTTTCTATAAGCTTTAGCTTTTGTCATTTAAGCATTTAAAAATCATTGAATCCATACCATGTTTCTCTGTATGAGGGATCCTCGGAGAATCCCAGGCTTTTAAAGAGTTGGTAAGAGGTTTGGTTCTCCTCCTCTATGAAACAGAACACTGGGTATCCCTGACCACAGAATTTTTTAGCCATGCTGCTAATCAAGACTTTAGCGTAGCCTTTCCCTCTGTGTTCTGGCGAAGTATACAACATTCCTAGGGCGCAGCACGCATATGTTAAAATCCAGGAAACAGGGTTTCCTTCGGGATCCAGAACGCAGCAGGATGGGAAGTTTGTAACCATGTTGCGGATCATCCTGGCAGCGCCTTCATTATTTCCAAACTTCCACGTCTGATTCACCAAGTCAAGGTGGGATTCATCCAGGGAGCTGAGACAGATCCCAGAGCTGATGCACAGAAGAACAAACTGACATTTCAGAGCAGATTTCTATTTTTGAAATGAGATGCTATTTTATGAATAATTTGCCAGAACTTTAGCTTTTTTAATTGATTCTGTGAACAGTTTTTTTTTTTAAATAAGCATAGTGTATAGAGGGTCATACCTGTCTATAGTAGGAAGCTTGGATGCATCTTTCAATATCATCATGTGACAAAGTGACAGTTGGTTGCTGGGAACATTCCTTTCTGCTGCAACTGCTTTGACTATCTCCATGTGGGGAAGATTGATTCCTTTAACACAAGCAATCATAGCTCACATGAGTAAAACTCGGTTTGCATTTTTATTTCTTTGCTTTACTGATAAAATTCAAATAAAATCTTATTCTGCCTGCAGTGCATTGTAAAGGTCATTTCAGTTTGTCAACTTGCAACTACAAATTACGTGTTTTATTGAGATTTGTCTGTGATGGACTTAAACAAAGTAGTGGATAATTGTGAAGTGGAAAGAAAATGATGCAAAGTTGTCAACCATTTTACAAACAGAAATCTGAAAATGTATGCATTTGTATTCAGTTTATTTTAGTCTGATATTCCGAAATAAAATTACCTTCCCAAGTCACTTAATTAGTAAACAGAACCCACATATGTCTAATTTAATCTCAGTATAAACTGAGCTTTTCTGTGAAAGCCTTAGAGGTTTATTGGAGGCATCATGAGGATCAGACAGATCAGGAACAAACCTGGGAAACACTTTATAAACCATATCATAATACCTATTAAGGTAATGCTAGATTATATAAAAAAAGTGAAGAGTATGGCACAACCACCATGAGATGTCGTATTTGCAACTTGCCACAAACCATGTAACAACACTGTAAACACTGAAGAATGCTTCAGTCAAATGACACCAACATTTACCTTTTAGAATATCTGCAAAACACAAGTGGAAAACAAACTGCACACTACACTAAACCTCACACAATTTCTATGGGTCAATAGTTCAGTGCAAAGCTGATAGAAGCATACCTAAATAAAACTTGCAGCTGTATTTAGTACACATGATGTACATACATATATATCTCCACTCCACAATTATGAACCTCTTTCTGGTGGTTTTTCATATAAAATCCCAACAAAGCAACATTTAAGTTTCTGATTATGATGTTACAGGAGGTGTGAATACATTTGCAAAACACTATGTATGTATGTATGTATCAGTACAGGAGCAGCCTTCCTACATGATGGTGGACAGGAGGTGCATAAAGAGTGGAAAAACTACAAATTTCACTCAGTGAACATATAAAGAAGAATCTGGTTCTGTTTCACAAAGGAAGCACTTTTGTGTTGGTTCCACAAAACCTTTCTGCAATAAAGGCTTTTGAGTACAAGGGGAGCATTCCAGCATAAATCTGAAAAGGCTTATTGAAACCTAACAGATAAGAAAACAATATGCTCTTATATATTGTAATCTTTCTAGTCGTTATATGATACAGTGTGAGTTTACAACAGATATATTTTTCTGGGTACTTTGAACACAATGACAAGTCAAACCAAAGTAACATTTTAACTTGAACTCTGGGGTAATAAAAACAAATTCGGTCTACCATAACTGTGTTGATTCAGTGTAACTTCATAAAAAGAACAAAAGAAACATGTTATTACCGAGACAAAAGTACCTGCTCCAGTCAATTACAGAAGAGTTACTTATTATTTCGGTGAGAATAGATTCATCATTTGCAAAAATGACTGTGTCTTTGAACAGATCCGTTTTCTGGAAAGACAACAGGTATACAGAATTTAAAAAACTAACATACACCAAGTCTGTATGTATTTCTTCCATAATAGTAATTACCTCTTTATACCGGGGTTTGCAGATAATTACGCTGAACTGTGGCCATCTGTCCACTAAAACGATGTAAGAATCTGATTTCACTCTGTTTCTGAGGACCAAGAAACCGTAAGTCTGGAAAATAAAACAAGAGTTTTAATCCAGTCTAGTGAAGTTAGTGAAGAGCGGCAGAAAAGCGGTTAAGTTGTGAAATGCAGTAGCTAAATGAATCCACGTGCAGACCACAATTAATGCAGAAAACACACCTTTAGTGACTGAGGAAGCTGTCTTTGCAGTTCGGTCTCTGCAACTTTCAGCTGGTCTTCAGTCAGCTCCATGATGTTAAACTAGGAGTGTTTGAAGAAAAAACGTAACAACAGTGTTGGGATTTCTTGTTCTGCACTCATCTTCACAATGAACCACACTTCTTTTTGTAGATAGCTGTGTTATTTTATTGCAAATGTTCAGGTCATAAAACAACTTCTTCTTCTGATTCTTTCTAGAACAGTGCTGTGCTGCCTATACATAAGAACTCGCTCTCATTGCCCCCAGTGGACAACAGCAGTACAACATGCACATAAACAGAGAGTGACAGGATACAGAACTTAAAACTGTACCTTTCAAAGTAAATTAGTAAACATGAACACATAACACAAAATAACTCAAAGACAAGTTAAGATGAGAGCATATTCTAACAAGTGTCTCAAGGTCCAGTGGCGAGGGACGGGGCTATGAAACTGTTTTTTCCTTTCGCACTTTTGAGAAAAATGACTTCTTGTTCTTGTTGGAAAAATAATAATGTTATTCTCATTATTATAATGCTTTTGGAAATGGTCACATGGAAACATGTTATTACCAATTACATTATTATTGGCAGTAACAATATTACTAATATTAACAACAATATTATTATTATTATTATTAAAAACTGCATTATCTTTTATTTTTTAGTATATGTCATGTTTTAACAGTACCCCAATCTAAAACAATTGATCATAGAATGCCCTAGACTGACAGATAGGACACTGAAGACATTTTTAAATCATGTGAAATCTTTATTTTTCAAAATTAGGAAAAGAAAGAAAAAAAAATCAAAACAAGTCCTGGAGTAGAATCAAGTTCTTGTTGGCTTGCTGAAGATTGCACAGGAATAAACAATATGCTTGATTAGAAACTATTGAAAAGTGTGTTATAGTTTGCAATCAGACATGTGGTGCTTTTAGAATAAAAATGCACTATAGTAACATTGAAAGTGCCAATGATGTTGTGAATCATGTTTGAATCTAAATTATTATTTAATTTGATGCAAATGCAAATCCATCTTTTAATGCATAATTGAATAACACACTTTAAGCTTTTAATTTTGACAAAAATTAAAAACTGCTGCTGCATAGTCATTTCCAAGGTTAGAAGTTAAACTCAAACCATGCTGCTCTGTAGGAAGTGTCCTCAACGAAGCCCATGTTTTGGAAGAGTTTGAAAGACACCATGTTGTCTTCCTCTATGAAACAATAAACCGGGTAGCCATCTGCATGGAGCTTTTTGGCCATGGTGCTGATCAAAACTCTGGCATAACCTTTTCCTCTGTGCTCAGGAAGCGTGTACAACATTCCCAAAGCGCAGTATTCATACATCAGGATCCAGGCCACAGGCATACCATGAGTGTCCAATATGCAGCAAGTTGGAAAGTTGCTAATTATGTTTTTAAAGTGCCTGTAACCCTTCTCATCCCCACCAAACTTCCAGGTTTTATTCACCATGTCAATGTGGGAGAGGCTGAGAGATGAAATCCTTGATTTGAGTTGACTGTTTGGGGAAAAAAAAGAGAAAACAAAATTAAAGTTTTCTTATTTTATAATATGAACTGGCAACCTGTCCAGGATGTACCCTTCCTCTCGCCTGAAACGTTTGCTAGAGAGAGGCACCGACACCCCTTGCGACCCCACAAGGAACAAGGGTGTGAGAAAATGGATGGAAGGAGTATATTGAGTTAATTGTATTTTGAAGCATACCTGTCAACACCTGGTGCATGTAGATGGCTGATGTCTGGAAGATACATAAGATGCACCAATGTGAAGGTCCTGTTGTTCACTTTTTTTTCTGAAGACACTTCTTTGAGTGTGGGAGCATGGGAAATATCAAATCCTAAGGGGAAAATAAATCTTTAAATGCCCTCTTCTTATCTTGCTGCTTCAGTTCAAAATAGCAAAAAAGCACAGAGAAAATGAATAAGTGCAGTTTGATAAGTTCCTTCTTCAGGTAGTAGAATTATGCTACTGTAATTATGTATAGTATATTGACAGCTCATCAAGATTTATACTGCACCCTGCAGGATTTTATCTGAAATACTGAGAACAGCTGTAGCTTTTCAGCATAACTGACCTCCAATTTGGAAATAACTGTTCCAGTCAACTTCTTCGCTCAGCAGCTTCCTTAAAATGTCCTCATCTGTGCTGAAGAAGGACACCTTCTTCATGAAGTCTTTGGATCGCTTATTCTATATTAATAACCAAAAGTGTAACATTCCAATAACAGTAAATCATTTAAAATATTTAAATATGTTATAAATATGATACACTAGAAAATGTGTACATTGAATGACCAAACAAATGTATCTATGATTATATGATATTTAGTTTTAATAAATTATACTTAAATAATAAAATGCAGAAATTAATAAAATTGGAATTATGAGTTATGTTTGTATTTTAAAAAAATAATATTTATAATCCTGTTTTGTAGGATGTGGATTTATTCTATGTCAACCCAAACTATGAATGTCAATGGGTGCTACTAATACTGATATAAATAAGGTGATTGGTCTGCACTTACACTGATTTGCAGATCAGCCAATCAAATATTAGAGTCCATTTGACTAGTAGTGGAAGTGAAATAACTTAAACTACTTTCAATTATTTGATTATTCCAAATAATTTCCTGATTTATTATTTTGTGTATTTAATAAATTGACACATTTATGCAAATATTAATAAAACATTTAAAATCAAAATTATGATTAAAACATATAATTGAACAAATAATTATAGATTACATTTATTTTTTGCTTTAAATATTCATATAATAATAATAATAATAATAATAATAATAATAATAATAATAATAATAGGCAAATATTAATAACAAATAATTTCAGATGGTTATTACGATTTTATTTACATTATTCCATATATCAATATTTCTCTGTGGCTCTTTTGGTCCACGATAATAATGTTAATGTACACTTGTGCAAATCAGTGACAGCACATTTTTACAGCGTTTCCACATTCGCGCTGGCCGTGAACTCACCTTAGGATCCGGACGCAAAAGGATCACTTTAAACTCTGGCCACGAATCAACAACAACCTCCACAGTGCTCGGCTTGTTCCTATTACGAGTGTAGAGGAAACCGTAAACCTGAAAACAATCAAAACAGCGGTGATAGCCTATATTCTGTTTATTTTTTAAGCAGAAAAGTGCCACTAATAAATGCTACCTTATAACTCCTCGGGAAATGTTTTAGCAAAACTCCTTCAGCGATCTGAAGCTCGTCTTTATTTAGCACCTTCATGTCAGGTTTTCGTGTGGCTTGTTTTTCAGTTTCTATGGCTTGTCTCAGGTTGAAAACCCTTGATGAACTCCATACTTCAGCTTTTTATATACGTATGCAGATAAATGATTAACAACCGATTCATAGTTTTCAAGTTGCGGAGTTTAAACAACTTCCTGTTTTAAGTTTTTGAAAATAAAAGCCTTGTATTTTTTTTGTTCAGTGTTAGTCTTGTATAAAATGCCTTCCTTTTTGCCACTTTCTCATAAAGGCCTGATTTGTAGAGTGAATGAGTCACTCTACACTCTACTCAGTCACTGATTGAATGAGTCACAATCAGTGACTCAAATCAGAATGAGTTGTAGTTAACATTCCAGCTTCAAGACGTTCTGTATTGAAGACATTCTGTCTTGAAGCCGGAATGTTCAGCACTTTTTAGCAGTAGAAAATAGTGAGATCAACTGTTTGCTATGAACAATATGAGTCCGATTACAATGTATTGCACTCCATTAGAAGTTTTCAAACACAAAGAGAAAATGTTAAGGAATAGAAATTTAACAGTATGTACTGGATTAATAAGACTTGCAACATTGTATTACAAGTCAGCTATATTGGGTAAAAAACTCCTGACTGCTGGCAAACTCTAATTTTATCAAACAAAATTCCAACTTAAAAGAAATTTTTGTGCTTTTTCCAGCTGGTAACACTGAAAACGCACCATAAGTAGTGTCAGGAGGGCAGATTTTTGAGTTTTGGATTTACTCATATCTTTAATTATTCCACAACTTTATTGCTGACCTAACCAGACCTATATGACCTATATGTTTCTTGGTCTTCATGATACTGTTTGTTCAATCACTGTCCTTCCACTTCTCTATCACACTGTCCGATTTGCTGGTCTACCACACAACATCCAAATAAACACATAGAATTTATGATTGTAATGTTACCAAAGGTAAAAAAAAAAAATCTCCAAGTAGTCTGATGAATACTTTTGTAAGACTGTGTACTGAATTGTTTACTCCCCAGGCAGTTTCACAATCATTTACACCACAAAAACGCCTCATGTATTTGTTTTGTTCGGAATAACTTCACAGCAACCCAAATGACTCACAGGATGAACAGCTGGGTCAGAGAATCATGCGACCTTAATCATGCTATTAGTGAGATTGTTCTAAGCAAATAACTCCTAGTACATGATGAGAACCGAAGAAACATTTTGGTTAAGAGGTCATATGTCCTGAAAAACCAAGAGTTCCAGGTGTCTTAGAACTTGACATCTACACAATAAATGGTTCTCTTTATAAAAATGTAATCTTACAAAGAAAGCCTTTTTATTAAAAACATAGGCCCGAATGTATTGCACTAAAACTTAAGCTTGGGAAGAATTGTTATCTCAGCAGTTGGGAAATGAACAAAAACAGTTCTGTTGTCCTTTTACAACCTATTAAGCTTAGCTCTGGCAGCTCAATACCATATTAATAAATAAAAAAGAGGTAGCTGAAATATTGGCATATAATATTTGTCAGCAACACAGATATTGCAGACAGAAGCACATGGGCTACAGAAAACTACAATAGACATCAGATTGGACAAAGAACATGGTGTAAACATCACAGAAATAGGGCTTTATTCTTTCTTCTCCCAGTGGTTTAACCTTGTGAGAGGATTATTTTTGGCACTCTTTGTTTCCCGTAGTACCAACCGTAGTACCCGTAGAGCTAAACAAAGCTCTCCATAATCAGGAGAGCTTTGTTTAGCTCTCCTGATTATGATTGCTTCATTGCATTCTTATATCTACTTCATGTGCCTACTTTAAATTACCAAAGCACAAATCACCTCAACCTGATTTATCGAACGTGAAAATGACCTCACAAAACTCTAATACCATTCACAATTACTTGATCTCTTTGCAGGTGTCATAACATGGATGTGTAGGTGACACATTTACAAAAAATAAATCTAAAGTTAAAACTAAAGCAATCCAATCGCCTCCTACTAGTTGTATGAATTTGTAAGTAACAGAAGACAACATTTTCCATTCTTGATAATTAACTCCATCCCTTTTGCATTAACGTTGCCATTTAACATGCAAAAAATCTGACAGATACTTAATAATAAACTAATTTGTGAAGCAAGAGAGGAAAAAGTATTTGCATGGAGACTTTCAAAAACAATCCAAGAGGAACTTTATTTCAAAACTATTTGATGATGTTTTCCATGTCGCATTACTGTCCAACATAATGTGTACAGTGCAAACAAAGAATGTATTTATAATAATTACATTTACACATTTATAAAAGTTCCAAAGCAACTTTATTTTAAAACAATGCAGAGTTTACAAGTTAAATGAACAATTTAATGCTGTATTTATTTTTTTTCCTGTTGGAGCTAGTAAGTTTCCTACAAACAGAATTTAAATGAGGTGAGAAACATAAAGTAATAAAGAAAAGATTTCCTGTGATGACTATGTTAATTAATCTACAGGAAAGATGTTAGATGAAGTTTGCTCTACACACATTTCTCATCCAGCATCCTGATGTCATTGAGCCATGGGCGGCTCCACACGGTGAATCTGCACTGGTAAGACTGGAAAAAAAAACAAAGCCCAGAATGATAATGAGTAATACGATCATTTTAGCTTTGTATACTTCCTAATGCAGACGAAGGGAGTGGCCTTGCAGGCCCATCAGCAAGATTTACCGGAGCATCAGCAGGGAGGCTTTTGACGTCGCACACTTGATTAACAGTGTTCTTTCTGCAGGAGGTCTTTACCATCTTCACAGTCAGGATGTACTTCAAGCCTGCGACCACCTTAAAAGAGAAGTAAATAATAAAGTCGGCAGACAAAAAAAAAAATCCAGGCTATACCTCTCAGATGCTGTATTCTCGGCTTACTGTTTTATCGACTCAATTTTCAGGCAGTTAAGGGATTGTTTACGGGTGCTATGTTAGTGGTATCCTGTAATAATCGTCGTATCGGACTTAAATAAAATAAATAAATACAAACATTTCAAAGTATTAAAGGACAACATACCTGCCCCTGAGCCTTGAGAACACCAGCTGCTTGACGGAGGAACATGTCGTTGTTTCCTCTGTTGTGTTGGGCAACAGCGAAGTTCAGCGCATTTTGAACACCGTCATTGTGGATGTCTAAATCTGTCAAGCCACCAACCAAAGACCCATCCACAGCTAAAAGTGCTGAAAGTAAAACAAAAACAACCTTCCACATCATTGTTGTGCGTGCTGTCCGGCAGAAGGGAAGTAGGAAAACATTGGCGGAAAGACTTTACTGTTATATAAACAAGACCCGCCTTTTACATGAATTATAGGCAGAGGACGCAGCCAATCAACAGCCTCTCTGTGACACAAATCCCGCCTCTCTATTGGTTCCTGGTTATTACATTGTTTTTATTTGGCATTTTCCGCTTCCGCAGCACTGAAGTGTATTAAATCACATTTTATAAGACCGCAGTCGATTGAATCTGCATTACTACTACTACTACTACTACTACTACTAATAATAACTATAAAATTTAACTGGGGCCTGCCAAAGTGTGCTCGTTGGTTGGAACCCAGCGTTCTGATACTAAAAATTAGCATCAATGCTAAGCTTAGCTAACAGTTACAAAATGGCATGTTGAGAATCACAAGAATGTTAACTAATATGGACTTTCACCATTCAATATGTTAAAATTAATGCATAAACTAAAATTAGCCAAAATGCTAATGTTAGCATGAATAATGTCAGTAGCATGTGGGGTATCCTTAGCATGTTGTCTGTTATTGACTTACACCATTCAGTATATTAGACATGGCTAATATCTAAGAAAAATAGATTAAATATTTTTTTCAGGAAAAAGGTTAATGCTAGTGGGGGGCAGTGAAATGCTAATGTTTGAGAGAAAAAGATAATACAGGCTAATATTAATTACTAGCCTGATAGGAATATTGAGGCTTTTATTTTGAAATTTTCAGTAAACTTCATTTTAAATGGCCATACTAATCCAATGTGTTACAGTGGTTGGGTTAAATCAATTATATAAAGCCCAAAATATTCTGCCATGTCTGTAGTTCCAACATTCTGCTCAGCCTCCTGTATTAACTCAGAATTCCACCAACATTGTAGTTTTGAAAGGGAGCTGAGCTCTTAGCCAACTGTCACATGTGTGAGACAGAGAGGTGAAGAAAGAATTCCATCTTTGTGAGACACCCAGTCAGTTTTTCATATTATTGTATTTATAACTCATTATAAATATAAAAATACTTATGGGTGTGTCCATGATAACTTTGTTCGAGTTGTCTTCACCATAACAGTTTTAATATATATTTTACAATAGTACATGTAGTGGCTATTGTTTGTCCAATCAAACATCCAATAAAAGTTCCATAAAGCCACTATAAGGCACTGGGGTCCATATTCTTCAAGAGGTTGAACGTCAAAACTTGATTGTCTTTGTTGCTTTTATTATTTCTTTTATGCAAACAATTACAATGATCAAACTTTTCTTGTTCTCCTATCTCTCTTGCTCTGGTAAAAACCATAGGCCCCAAACCCAAATGCCTGCTGGTCCTTTACCAGGCCCCTACATTTATAGAAAGTGGACTGACCCACACTACTTCCTGTCTGACTTACAAATTAAATAAATAAATAAATAAGAAAAAACAAAACAAAAATAAAATCAATAATTTGTATTAACCTACAAATAAACCCAAATAAATAATGCAAAAAATAGAAGTTTAAGAATAAACTAACAAAAATCCAAATGGATAAAGAAATAAAGAATAAATAGCTCCAACACTCCGGCCCCTAATTGTGAATACTGTCACAATTACTTTAACAAGGAAAGGGAGCTATTTCCTCAAACATGTCCTTACTTCCTCAGGGTGATGCTTCCAGTAGCAACAGAAGTTTGGTCACAGGTCTTTCCAAAACACTGGTCTTTGTTTGCAATTGCGCAGAACGCACCAAGCCTTTTGCATCCTGGTTTACACTCAAGACTTTAGCCATCATCCATGATCCTCTTGGAGCTGTAGAGTTTTCAATTAAGACAACATCTCCAGGAATAAGACATCTTTTAGTTCTTGTCCATTTTCGTCTTTCCTGCATCAGAGGTAAGTATTCAGAAAGCCATCTTTTCCAGAACAACTCTGCCATGTATTGTACTTGTTTCCACCTTTTCCTGACATAAAGACCCTTTTGATTGAACAATCCTGGTGGCAAAACTGGTTTGTTCTTCAACAACAACAAATGGTTGGGTGTAAGTGCCTCAAGATCATTTGAGTCATCTGAAACTTTGGTAATGGGTCGGTCGTTTAATATGGCTTCAACTTCACAAAAGATTGTTTGAAGTCCTTCATCATCTAAAACTTGTTCTTTAAGAACTGAGACTAAAATACTTCTAACAGAACGAATCAGACGCTCCCAAACTCCACCTTGGTGAGAGGCTGCCGGGATGTTAAAGTTTCATTTGAATCCATCCTGCACAAAAGCATTTTGAATTTTAGCATGGTTCAGTTCAGCCAAACTCTCTTTCAGCTCTTGATTCGCGCCAACAAAATTTGTGGCATTATCAGATCTGATGGTGGAAACTGGGCCTCTTCTACAGATAAACCTGCGGATTGCATTTATACAGGAATCTGTATCGAGGGTGTAAGCAATTTCCAGATGTACTGCACGGCTGGTGAAACAAGTGAACACAACTCCATACCTTTTCAGGAGACTGCGTCCTCTTTTAACACTTACAGGACCAAAGTAATCCACTCCAACATTTGTGAAAGGAGTGGTGGCTGGCAGAACTCGTTCTTCTGGCAGATCTGCCATCTTTTGGTCAACAAACATTCCCCTGTTATGTCTGCAAACAACACAATGAGAGATGATTTTTCTGGCAGCTGAATTAGCATTTATTATCCAGTACTTTTGTCTTAATCTTGACAGCATATGAGCTCTTCCTGCATGTCCCAACTGTTGATGAATATGGCATAAAATCCACGGGGAGGTTTTTACTTGTTCCACGGGGAGGTTTTTACTTGTTCCACGGGTAAGGTTTTTACTTGATGTAGTGGCTATTGTTTGTCCAATCAAACATCCAATAAAAGTTCCATAAAGCCACTATAAGGCACTGGGGTCCATATTCTTCAAGAGGTTGAACGTCAAAACTTGATTGTCTTTGTTGCTTTTATTATTTCTTTTATGCAAACAATTACAATGATCAAACTTTTCTTGTTCTCCTATCTCTCTTGCTCTGGTAAAAACCATAGGCCCCAAACCCAAATGCCTGCTGGTCCTTTACCAGGCCCCTACATTTATAGAAAGTGGACTGACCCACATTACTTCCTGTCTGACTTACAAAAATAAATAAATAAATAAATAAGAAAAAACAAAACAAAAATAAAATCAATAATTTGTATTAACCTACAAATAAACTCAAATAAATAATGCAAAAAATAGAAGTTTAAGAATAAACTAACAAAAATCCAAATGGATAAAGAAATAAAGAATAAATAGCTCCAACAGTACACATTATGGAAATTAAACATTACATCTAAACAACTTATAGATTTAATGTTATTATTATCTCCGCCTCTCAATTACTAACTAGTCAAAAAAGATGTTGATCAAATTTACTTTAAACATGAATATACCACTGATGTGAATTATTTTGAGTTTTAATTGTTTTCACATTGTAATGTCAGTGTGAAAACTCGGCCACAAGAGGTCGCAAAATGATCAAGATAGTCGCGAAATTAACTAGATATATACTGCTCAAAAAATAAAGGGAACTCTCAAATAACACATCCTAGATGGACAGTTTGATTTCACAGAAGTTTGATTTACTTGGAGTTATATTGTGTTGTTTAAGTGTTCCCTTTATTTTTTTGAGCAGTGTACTTTACTTAAAGAAAGTTGTAAGCACCTCTAACATATTATAATGTTTCTGATGAAACCTTTCAGCTTTTCCTACTTATAAAAACCCCCCAAAAAACTACTGGCTCAATTGTGGTTGAATATTTCAAAGCTCTCTCTGATTGCTTGTTTAAAATGGCTAACTTTTAAGCTTATTCCACAAATTTATAATAGTTGAGCTTTATCTTTGTCCATCTACTTTGTCTGAGATCACTTCCTGTTGAAACATCCAGCTGTGTCCAAACTTCAGTTGTCTGGCTGTTTTAGCTATAGTTGCACTGTGCAGGTTTGAACATAAAACCAGTTTTAGGAGAACATTTCAGGCAAGCCTGAATATGTTCTTTTTGGAGGGTTCACTCTTAGTCCATAGCAATGTAGCTTTACTGTGGGAATCAGAATTCAAAGATTCCTTGAAAGTGTCTGTTTATGTTACATTTTCCAGTTCATGAAAGCAGAATAAAGTAGCGGGCCACTAAATAACAAAATATTTAGACTTTTCACCCCTCTGAATTCTGACTTTATTGCTGGTTTAATAATTCCAAATGTGAAATGATTGCACATTTAATAACGGGAACATTTCACAGACAAACGTTGCCCTGAAAAGCATTTTATTCTCTGGCCTCTCTACTCATCTTCTGGAACATCCATCTATGAAAAGACTGACAAGGTGACTTGGAATATTCAGAGTGAATACTCTTTCTTACAACAGCAAAATAAATGTGGACAGAGAATTGTGTCTTAAAACACTGCATGTATGAGGTGGAAAAGAGCTTTAAAAGACACCGTAAACAGTAATGTCGCCATCCTTTGCTGTGGACTAACACACAGTAACTTGTCCACATGGAGTTGTTTACTTTTGAGGTGATCACATGGTCAGGTAATCACATGCACCTTACACTCTCTTTCCTTTGCTGCACGATTCCTGCACACTTTTTGATACAATATTTATGTAACTGTGATTATTTACCAACTTGTTTCCCATAAGAGGTTGATCATGTTTAAACACCAAACTGGGTCACACAAATAGCAAAACTTTTTGGAAAAGATAAAACTTTAGATCTTCACTTAAGTTGTGCAACTTCAAAGTAAACAGTGAAAAATCAGAGGTTTTAAAGCAAGGTGATTAAACAGCAATATTTGAAGTTAAAATGCACAGCACACTTTCCAGATTTTAATTTCTGATGAATCTGAAAATTATTTATTTTCTTTCCACTTCTGCACTATTTTGTCTTGATCAATAACCAAAGATCATTGTAAAATATCCTGAGCTTTGTAACAGGAAAAAAAGGGAGGAAAAAATTTAAAGGTATTCATTCTCTTACCAGTTGCTGTCCATGTGTTTATCACATGTGTTCTGGTGTCAGAGAAGTTTATTTCAAAGTACAAGATCAATCTGAGCAATGCCCACTTATGTCTGTTTTACTTTTTCCTTTTACTTTTGCAAGTTGTCATTTCATTAATTTTTGTAAAATTCTGGTAATTTCCAAAAGGTGTAGACAGATGAATTTAAAAAAACACTACTTTGAGCACAAAGGTAACTTCAATCATGGAAAATATGCAACAACCTATTAAAACAGAATATTTTAAATCTTCAAATTTGTTGAAATTTTACAAGCAAAGTAAAGAAAAAAAAATCTCATTACACGAGTTTAAAATAACAGAACAATATACAGATTAACCATAAGACTCTTATGTGATGTAGGCATCCTAATCACAGTGTTCTGATTGGCAAACCTGTCAATCTTGTTCAACTTTGAACTTCATCTGTAATTTAATTCATATCTAACCTCATTAGGCAGGTGTTCCTAAAACAATAATTCATACTGGAAAAAGTTTGGCTGTCATTTCCTATTAATCAGGAGGTGCCCAACTTTGTAATTTTAACCTAAAATACTCTCTCTCTTTAAGACTGCCGTGGCATTTGTTCAATTAAAGTAAACTGTCTTTTTTATTTAAATAAAGCTATTTCATTTTATCTTGCTGCTTATTTTCCTGGTGTACATTGAAAAGATCTATGTTGATCAATGGAGGAAGTGGAAAATTCTAGTATATTGAAGAAGTCAATCTTTATGATCACCTCTAGTTGGTGTGTTCAAAATTAAGTACAACCAGAGCCTAATGTTATTCTAAATACTTTTGTATTTATTGGTGTTTTGTTACTGTTTTACAAGAAAGTAAGATGAAATAAAAAAAAAATATTGCTTATTAACTGTGTGCAATTGTGATTCTCTTTCTCATAATCACCCTTTCACTTTAACAGGAGCACATTATCCCTCTTCTGACTTTCCTCCACTGGCTATTTAATGTTCCCTTTAAAGTTCTTTTGTTTATTTTTGCAGTTCTAAACAGCCTTATCATAATTTTTTCTCTGAGCTTCTTCTCTGTTATGCTCTCACTTCATCACTCTGGCCTGTCAAGATTCTCCCAGTCCTAACCACTCCTAACCAGCAGCGTAGGTTAGGACTGGTTGTCCTTCAACCCGGCTGAGACTTTACTTAAGCGTTGTTGTTTCTGATTTTATTTGTTTACTTCTTTACAAGGATTAGTATTAAATGATGATGATGAAGTTTTAAATATTTGTTTTATTCCTAAAGTGAAATGAACTACAGTACCTTCTCAGGACCCTTATTGGATATATAATTATATTTCTTCCTCAAAAATGTTAAATAACCAAAGGACCTTGCACTTCAAACATTGCTGTGTCATTGGTTTGCTGGTGACCTTCTGAGGAGTCAATGTTGATTTTTGATTTGTGCAAATGAAACAAAGGTCTAAAGTGTTTCATTAGCCTCAAATATTTGTGTAATCCAAACCCTATAAGAACTTGATGACACACTTACAGGAAAATGTAATGAATAATCCAAAATTTATGAACAGTGAATTAAAAAAGTACACGAGTGCATTTGATTACCTGATTATGCAAGCACAGTAACAGTAACATGGTCTATATATGTTGTGTGTTAATGAAATGTTTTACTGACATTAACTTGGAGAAATGGCTTTTATTCAATCTGTTCCTATCTTGCTCTCTAACCTTTTCTTGCCCTTCTTATTCTACATCTGCTCAACTACTTTTCATAGCATTTTATTATCATATTTTATCTAAATTTCTGTCAGTAAAAGTATAAAAATATTACATGTTATGTGCATTCTGAGGGTTAAAACTGCAAGCACCCTCACTGTTATGTTCAGCTTGCATATACATTTACATACTTCAAGAAACAAGAAATGCCCATGCGCTTAATGATCGAGAATCTTCATTAAAATATGTATATCTTACTAAAGTACAGCTTCGTAATAGACATTAACGTAGATGGTGACTGTATTGGAAAGAGTTAATGATATACTTACAAAAATATTAATACAGAATAATAATGACATATAATGGGTGTAAACAGGATAATTATGACATAGCAAATAAATATAGGTATAAATATTTCCAATATACATGATGTGAATACTAAGGATAGAATTCAGTAAGCTTGGCTTCCTCTTACTCTTTTTTGAATTGATTATGATCATTTTATTGTTATTTTTTGGTTTGTTATTATTGTACTTTAATTATTTTCTTCTGTTAAGGTTTGTGGTTTCCATGTTTTGAGGATTTATTATTTTAGAACGTGGTATTTTATTTTTTTTGCAAAAATCCCTATTTGTTCAAAACTGGTGTTTGATATTTATATTTATGAGATCATATTAACCCTTAAAATTTGAATTGCACAAAACCTTAAGAACTTTATAGAAACATATACCGTATATTATTTCCACTGGTCACTCCAGACTGCTTCTAGATTTCTGCCTGTGTATGTGTGGATGACTGTGCATACATACTTCTGTGTGCGTGTTTGTGCATCTCTGTGATGGACTGTCGACCTCTCCAAGGTGGATTTCCACTCTCGCTTGTTGACCATTGGAGATAAGAGCAAACCCACTTGTTGGACATCTATTTAAGAGAAAGAGAAGGCAGAGAGCTTCAGCTGTCTATTCCTACTACAACACTTTGTTTTGTAGTTTCTCTTCTGAAGCAAAGATGTGGAAGGCTATTTTTCCTTTTCTAGCTGCTCTTTTTGTTGGGTTATCTTGTATTCCTGGGGGCATAAATAAGATAAAAGATGCAGAAAACGATGAGATGTTTCAAACAGCGTTGAAGTTTGCTGTCGTCCAACACAACAATGGCACCAATGACACGGTCCTCTACCAGGTTGTTAAGGTGGTTTCAGCTGAGGTTCAGGTCTGTATGTTGTAGATATTTCTTTGTTCAGTGTTGAATCAACACATTTATTTCTACTATCAGAAATAAATGTAAACATTTGCCACAATAGGGGCCAGACATCACATATTGAAAGATTTCATTTGAACCCATTAACTACATCAAGTCTTTGTGAATAACTATCTGTCTCTCCTAAAAGGTGGTAGCGGGGCTCAAACACATCATGACTGTGATTTTGGGAAGAACCAACTGTGAGAAGGAGGCACCAGCAGATAACTGTGGCATTCACAAAGAGCCAGGATTCGTTCGGGTAATTAGACTAGATCATGAAAACCTGACATAAAACTATGAGATTTAAAGATATAAATCTCAGACACCAATTATGGATAAGTTAACTTCGTAAAATATGTCATCATAGACACTCCTTAAAAGCAGTAGCAATTAATGTTTGTCTGGGTGAATGTACATGTATTTTCTGTTTTATTTAAATTTTGCACGATTTGTTTTTCAGCGTCACCGGTGCAAATTTGAAGTGTGGAGTCGCCCATGGCTTAATGATACCCAGCTAATATCAGATAAATGTGACAGTATTGAACGTACTACAGAATGAAAAACTATTTTCTCTGGAATATTTGCAAATAGTTACTACCTTTACACCCTCTCAAGGTCACTTCTGTCAATGCTGCCAAACAACTTTCAAACTTTTGAACCTCAACAAAGATCTGTATTGTGCAATGCAAAACAAATTTATCACTATGAAAGGACTCATTAACAAAACAAAATCTAAATTGTTTTCAATAAAGTAACATTTGAACTTATTTGAATGGTTTTGTGTGGTTTATATATACGCATATAGATGTGTCTTTGAGTACATTTTATTTGTGTAACCTCAGTTATTCTTCCGAGGTTGTCCATTGCTATGTCAGAAATGTACTGTTGTGAGATACAGATTTGCATGTTTTTGATTTGACAACTCCTGTTCATTTTTAAGATGGCACTCTGCTCAAACACAACTAAGGTTGGGGTATGATAGTGGCGGGCCAAATACAGTCAGACTAGCCTGAGCAAACCCTAGTGAAAAAAGGCCCTAAAAGGAGGCAAAACAGAGAGGAGGATGTGTAGGATTAATTTTACTTCACAAGTTATGTTTTGACATTTTGGAAATATAATTTTATTTAGGCAGATCAGAGTAAACAGGGGAGAATTATCCATTTTGTTCGACAACATAAAATACTGATGATCAATTAAAGTTAGCCACAAAATGTGAACCTGGCCAGAAATATGAAAACAATTGCAAGACACTGCAGCCAATTAGAGAAAGTTTACATTCTTTCATTAACAAAACGTGTTCATTGTTGCATTGGTAACCCTCTCATTATTGGTGAACTGCCCATAACCTCAGAACAAGACGTAAACCTTTGATGCTTTCTGCTTGCTCTTTTAAAGAAGTTGTATGACCATTTGTACATTAACAGAGGAATCATCCAACCAACAATCAATTAGCTGTCTAGCCGGGGGGCTGGAGTTTATCTCCAGCAATCAACGGTCTATTTCTGAGATAAGTAAACATGACTAACAGCCAGTCTGGACTTTGCAGTCGATTAACATACATGTTTGTATAACTTAACTTAATGTTTCTGTTTTTGTTGCCTTGATGGATGTTTACCTCTCTCACCTTGCTGATTGAGGATTGCAAAAAACATAGAAATATTGTTCTAGGAGTACTTTCAATGTTAAGCTAAAAGTAAATAGGTACTACCTTCTTTAGTGGAATGAATTGTAAAATTTGTAGGATGAAAGTAAATAAACTGAATTCGAAACACCAAGCCAGAGAAAAGAACAAAAAAGAAACACAAAGTTAATGACAGTAGTAATGGAAGCTGGTTCGACAAGAGAAGAGCCTGATAACTAAACGATTTGCCTTCCATTCTACTTTTAGTAAGTCTAAGAAGTGAACTGCTCATAACCCTGCACTGTGAGAGCAAAGTGTCCTATCAGGAACAACTGGAACAATTAGATTTCTGATGTATAAAGTTTGACTGTGAAGTGTTTCATGAGGATGAGAATTTAAATTCTAAATATTCCTCCTTTTAAATCGGTTGGAAAAAGCTGGGTTTTGGAAAAAACAATATATTTCAACTGCATTTTTGTATTTCCTGTCAACAAAGAAATGGAATCATCTAGTTATGAAACAGCAAATTTATTTAAAAAAAATTCTGGATGTTTAAAATGTTAGAATGTTAAATGTAATGTTTAAAATAAATATAATAATAATAAATAAATAAACTGTGGCGGAAAATTACTACAATTTAACATCTGCTGATCATGTTATATAAAATACTTTCGAACTCTCACCAAAAGAACTATTTGGGTTACATGTACAAGGCTGGGAGTTGTTTTTTACAGCTGCATCAGAACCAGACTGTCTCGCCCCTTGTTTTGAATTCCTTATCCTTGGTATGTAACTCATGTGTTGTCTCTGCCTGGCAGAGCTTTTCACCCAGACCTGCTTCATTATTGATTGTCCTACAAGCTCTCTGTATTGTGCACAATATATGAATAAGCCTGATTGGGTCATTTCACTTTACAGTGCTATGTAAAATAGTTTTTTCCACAGCAGGAAGACAAACATATTCAGGGAAGTTTAAAAGTCGCTTTATTTAAAGTTGTGTACTTTTTGTGTCCTAATGAATACTTTCATAGTGAGACTTTTATTTTGCACTGCAGAAAATTTCAATAAAGTTCACTTCGTGAAGTGATTTTAAGAGGGTGTCAAGCTAGTATCACTTTGTAGATCTTCAAAAGAAAAATGGTTTTCATTGTGAAGCAGGTTCAATATCGCCGCATTCCTCTTTGGTCAGCTGGGTATCATTAAGCCATGGGCGACTCCACACACTGAATTTGCACTGGTAAGGCTGAAAGAGAAAACCCACAAAATATGTCAATAAAACTGAGAATACTTGCTCATTTATCCAGACAAACATTACTTATTAGTAGTTTAAAGGAGTGCCTACAATTCAACATAAGACAGTGTTAGTTTAACAGAGTTGATGTTTTATGTGTGAGATTCTTTTTCTTAAATACTAAAGTTAGGTTTTTATTATCTAGTGTATTTACCTTAGCAAATCCAGGCATTTTGTGGACAGCACAGTTATCTGCTGGTGCCTCCTTCTCACAGTTGGTTCTCCCCATAATCACAGTCATTATGTAGTTGGTCCCAGCTACCACCTATAGAAAAGATAGCCAAGACAAAGAAAATCCAGCTTATTGTGACACAATGAAATAACTTTTATCAGAAGTGAAACATCAAAGACAGATAAAAAAACAATGTTAACATTGATTTTTTATATTTGTTATTCACAAAAACATAATTAATTAGTTAAAATTAAATATTTTAATATGTGACATCTGGCCCCTAACTGTGTCAAGTATCTACATTTGATTCTAACAGCAGGACTTGAGTGAATAGTGAACATTTAAATCTGTACAACATTACCAACCTGACGCTCAGCCGAGACCACCTTGAGGACCTGGTAGAGGACTGTGTCATTGGTCCCGTTGTTGTGTTGGACAACAGCAAACTGCAGTGCTCTCTGGAACCCCTCATCGTTATCGGCATTTTCTATCTTCTGTAAACCACCAGCTATCATCTGACAAAAGCCAAAGGCCAAAAGAGCAGCAAAAAAAGGAACAATAACCTTCTGCATCATTATTCCGTAGCAGAAACTGCCAAAAGGTTCAGAACAAGAAGTTTTGATGCTTTCTTCCTGCTTTTTGAAAGCAGAAGTGATGGGACTATTTATATTTTAACAGAGGAATCATCCAATCAATAATCAATCAGCTGTCAAGCATTGAGGCCACACCTTATCTCCAGTGGTCAAAAGTTCCTAAGGACAAACAAACGGTTTGGACTTTGCAGTCATCTAACATGTTTATGAGAACTGGAAGTACCCAAAGAGAAGTCTCTACTGTCCTGTGTATACCTGCTATCATTGTTGCTATTATGTTTACACTGTCTCCATGTTAGTTCCCTTTATTCAAGTTACATTGGGCCTGGCAGTACTGTTATGGTTTCTTACCTTTCTGGAGGTGACCACAAATGGGAATGAATGCATTTTCTTCATAGAACGTTTAACTTTACTTTATTAATCACTTACTCTGTCCTCTGTCACAAGATTTCACTATTGTCACATTTTGGCCAAATTCGGCATTTTAGACTTTTCTAATTTTACAAATTATAATCTTTTAAAATTGATTTTTAAGTGTTTAAATGGATATGCACCTACACCATTAAGTGATTGCATACAGAGACTGCAGGGCAATACCAGAGCTACAAGAGCAGCTTCAGATGGAAACTGTAAGGTTCCATTTCGAAGACCCACTTTGGCTCAAAATGCTCTGTCTGTCAGATGATCTACAGTCTGGAACTCACTTCCTGTTGATTTAAAGTCCATAACCAGTTTTAGTATATTCAACAAAACTCTGGTTATATCAAAAAACAGAACTGTATCAACCTTTAATGTTTTATGACATTAAAACTGTTGGCTTGTAGATGTTGTCCACATTATGTTGTGCTATTTTAAATTATTATCATCTCCATTTTTAAAGGTACTTTTTAAAAGCCCATCTAGGGACAAGTGCTGCGAATTAGCTGTTGCTATTGCACTATGATGCAAACAAGGGACTGCTGTTTTGTGCAGTTTATCTATGTCAATGTGTGTCTGTCCCTATCAAATAAACTTAAATAAATAAATAAAATAAGTGGTTGACTGAGCATCTTTTTTTTCTTTTTCTTAATTCTCTGGTCCAAAAATGACCACTTCACTATTTTCTGAATGTAAAAACAGAAAATTAAATTTGATTCAGTTTTATTTCTTCAAGGTATGCCTTTAGTCTTGAAGACAATATTTATCAGAACTACAGGTTTCACAAGACTTGCGACTGGGTCCATGTTTAAATTTATAGCAGGACAAATACCCTGATTTGATCAGCCAACCGAAGCAATATGGACTAATTTAAATCAAAGCATATTCATTGATAGAGACCCAAACACAAGGACTTGAATTAAAAAGAAATTTAGTAGAAGCATGCCACCTAATGACTTAGAGATGTAATTGCAGTGAAAGATTGTTCTACAAAGAATGACTACGGGGCCTGAAATCATGCCACATAATTTAACATATTGAGCACCATGCAGTTTTACTTCAAACTTATGATTATGGCAGTATTGCCCAAGAAATGCAAAAATGCACACTCTGTGTGGAAAGATCCCAGACCAGGATTTGAATTCAGAACCTTCTTGCTGCAAGGCAACAGTGCTCCAACAAGCATCCACACTTCAAAAAATTAAATACGACACTGAGCTGGAACAATTACCACAACTTGCTTCACGCTGATGAATCATCAACCAAAAATATGTTCTATATATTGCTCACCTCACAGAGGGAGACAAACAAAAATGATTATTAATCACAAGGACAGATTCTGATAAGTCAAATTTACTTTATTTTTTTAATTTGTATTTTTCTTTTTTTTTTTTTTAACCAAGTCATTACACAATTTTATTCTGGTAACTTATCAACTTTATGGTGTATTACATCATTCGTAGTTGTGAAAACAGTGGACTTCATCACACAGAGGATGGCAAGATGTTTACACTGTTAAAAGTAGCATGTATTTCACGGTGAATTAAGCTGAGGTTTCAAGCACTTCTTTCCCGTGACCTGAATGTTATTGAGCCATGGGCAGCTCCACACTGTGAATGTGCACTGGTAAATCTGAAAAAGAAAGACCAGAATACAATTATAGTAGCATGCCATTATATAACAATTTATGCAGACAAACATGAGATGCATTTGGTTGCAAAGAGTGTTATTTTTTAACACAATCAAATGATATCATGTCACAGTTTTTATATACAGTACTTTATTGTATTTGCTATGTCTGAGAGGAAAATGGGAATATAATGAACATTTTCACCCATAAATTTTACATCTTTTTAATAATGTAATATAATTACCTGAGCCTTCGCTGGGTCCACGTAGACAGTACATCTGGTGTTTGGTTCGCCTTTCTGGCAGTTTGTCCGTCCCAATTTCACAACGATCTTGTAGTTAAGTCCTGCGACCACCTATTATGGAGAAGAAGAGGAATAATATTGATCCAGTTTATTAAAAACATATCATATATGGTTGCAGTTATACAGCACACATACATAATGTACTTGAAAAGCTAAATACTAAAGCGACAATTCATTTTACCAAGAAATTGCCAGTTCTAAATTCGTATTTCCATGTATTTCTAGCATAATGTAAACTACTGTGCACTTTTTATTGTCAGAAAAGTTTTTTTTACATTTTACATGACCTCCTAAAGACAGGAGGTCACCAAAATGCTTAAATCTAAAGTTAAATTTATTCGAATACGTAAAATATTCAATAAGTTAAAATATGCTCTTTAGTCAGATGAAAACTGTATTTAATCTAACTATACATCCATCCATTTCCTGTACACCTTATCGCTGGTGGGAGTGGGAGGGATGCTGGTGCCTATCTCCATCGAACGTTTCAAGAGGGGCGGGGTAAATCCTGAGCAGGTCGCCAGTCTGTTGCAGGGCAACACAGAGACCGACGGGACAAACAACCATATACTCATTCCTAGGGAGAATTTAAAGGGACCAATTTACCTGACAGTTATGTGAGAACCCATGCATGCACGGGGAGAACGTGCAAACTCCATGCAAAAACACCGCCAGTGTGCAGCCCCACAAAAAACAACAACAAAAAAACACTCACCTGAACCTGTCCGGAGACGATTTCAACCACCTGGTGGAGGAATTTATCATCTTGGTTGCCTCTGTTGTGTTGGGCGACGGCGTAATTCAGCGCATTTGTGAAATCCTCACTGTGGATGTTGGCGTCTTGCCATCCCCCAGTTATGCCGCACAGCCCAACGGCGAAAATAGTCGCAAAAATTGGAACAACAGTCTTCCACATCCTTCTCCTTTAAGGTTCAATTGCTTGCTCGGATGGAGAAAAGTCAATTTGGACGGTGTTTGGTTGTGCAAAGCGATCTGCTCTTTATAAAGCAAAAGTGATGATGTCGCTCACAGATTAGTGGAGGAGTGACGCACCACGCTATCAATAAACAATCTCTGAAGGACCTTGCGTTTTCTTCTTTCCGCCCTGGAGCTCGTCGAGATCTGACAGCGTTTGGATAAACGGATATTCTCCCAAGGTTTGTTTTGGCTATCTGACATTAGAAGCGTGAACACCATCTCATCAGGAAGTGGAAAAACGCAATAAACAAGGTTTGTCAAAGCACTCGTGGAGGTCTAAACTTTTAAAGCTGTTAAGCTGTAAATTAAACTGTCTCGACCTTTATCCCATTAGCGTAAAGCAACCAGTGCGAGTGCTCTCATTTTGAGCTGCAAAATGCAACGACTGCAACTTTTGAAGTGAGCGCTCTAAAATCACAAATTGACCAAGTATAAGTGTGCTTGCTTTTACCTGCATTTCAGCCATTTTTCTCTCAAACTTTGCAGGGACACGTTTTTTGGGCTAGATGTTTCACAACAGCAGCTTCTTATTGGGTGTGCTGTGGCAACAGCTGCAGTAGGTGGAATCCTGACCTATGTAATGCAGAGAAGCAGCAAAATGAGAACTATCCCTGTTGGTGAGGGATGGTGGGGAGCAGGAGAAAAACCACTCTTAGAGGATCAAAAAATATACCCCTTTACAGTGGAAACGTCAGATGAAGAGATTGAGGTAGTTTGGCTCACACCAACTTTTAGAAAACGTGTAGTACTTTCCTTCCTCACAATTCTACTATCCATCACAAAATCCTAATAAAATGTGAAGATAAAATGAGAGAATGGGAGAAAGTTCATGGGGTGAGAACACTTTTTCAAGGCATTGTTTTATGTACAGGTCTCAGTTATGATTTTGTTTACCAGGATCTCCATGAACGCATTGACAAAACCCGCTTCACTGACCCTTTAGAGGACAGTGGCTTCCAGTATGGCTTCAATTCCACTTATCTTAAGAAGGTGGTTTCTTATTGGAGAAATACGTTTGACTGGAAAAAGCAAGTGGCAATGCTGAACAAGTATCCGCATTTCAAAACCAAAATAGAAGGTACGCACTGCTACATAATGAACAGCAGCTGGCTTAACTTTCTATCCGGTAAAATCTGTTTTGCGTCTTTTGTTGCGGTGCAGGACTGGACGTGCACTTCATCCATGTGCGCCCACAAGAGAGGGGGGACCAGAGGACTCTGCCGCTCATGCTTGTTCATGGCTGGCCTGGCTCCTTCTATGAGTTCTACAAGATTCTTCCACTTCTCACACAGAACCATGACGGATTTGCGTTTGAGGTTGTAATCCCCTCCATACCTGGCTACGGCTTCTCAGAAGCCCCTCATAAGAAAGGTAGATAATTTTAGGAAAAGCAAGTTTATTTGTGTTCCACCATTCAGGCACAGGCCAATTTAATTACTTTAGAAAAAGCAAAAAGAAATCGATCACAAATACAATCTATACAAATGAACTGCAAATGGTAATTTGGAACAAATAAATAGTGATATAGCGATAACATGCTAAAGTGGAACTTAACAGAAAAGTCCTGCTTTAATATTACTAGTAGCTTCTTCACATTTCAGATTGTAAGTGAGTTTGTTCCAGTGTGGAGGAGCATAGGATCTCTTTAGCTCTTGTCCCTTGAGTTTGCTGGTTTCTGGGCTTTCGGCATTCCTGACGAGCAACTCTTGAGACTAATTCAGGACTTTATGAAGCCCTGAATTAGGACTCTTTCAGAAGTAAGGAGATATGTTGTCTGGTGTTTGCCTGGTGTCTGGTACCAGCATTTTTCGACAAGCTGCAAAGCCAATTATAATAATCTAGTCTAATAAAAATAAAGCATGCCCCAGTTTTTCGGTGCTCTATTTTATCCAGACTGCCAATAGTGTGATAATCTCCGTCATCCAGGGGGGACTGACAGTAGAGTCATTGCACCTTCTAATCGAAATGAGTCAGTTTAGTTGGTTTGGGCATTTGATTTTGTTCCCCTATAAATTTTTCATGTAGAGCCCTCTGTTAGGACATTTTGGTAAAGACTGAGAACTCAATGGAGGGATGAATCCCTTCACGCCTGAGAAGGGATTCATCCTGGATGAGAGCCCAGAGAATGATAGATTGTCCCCAGGGGAAGAATTTCTGAGGTTTATCTCTGGATCTGTGAAGTGAAGATGGATGGAAGGAAGAATTTACTGTCTGCAATATGTTAGGTGTAACACAACTAAAATCCTTTATAAAAACCTGTGGGCCAACATTAAGGTTGTGAATTCCAGGTCATGAGTAGTTTCTATCAGATATATAATTCATGCTATCTCGGTCTTCCCAAGTTTTAATTAATTGTAGAAAATTAATATTGCGTTAAAGAGTAAAATTACAGGGTAAGAAGTATTTTTCCTTTCCTGTATTTACTAAGTTGACTTTGTCTTTTTATATGAAATGGCACTGAAGTGTAACATTTGTTGTGGAAAAAAAAACTATTTTACATAGTACTGTCAGGTAAAATAACTCAAATCAGGTTTATTCATATATTGTGCACAATACAGAGACCCTGTAGGACAATCAATAATGAAGCAGGTCTAGGTGAAAAGCTCTGCCAGGCAGAGACAACACATGAGTGACATACCAAGGATAAGGAATTCAAAACAAGGGGCGAGACAGTCTGGTTCTGATGCAGCTGTAGAAAACAACTTCCAACCTTCTACATGTAACCCAAATAGTTCTTTTGGTGAGAGTTCACAAACATTTCATATAACATGATCAGCAGATGTTAAATTGTAGTAATTTTCCACCACACATTAATTTGTGTTTGTGTAATCTAGATATTCTTTCTCTTGTGATAGTCATAACCTGAATCGAAGGGGATTCCTGTAAACTGAGCCTCAGCCATTTCTTAGGACAGATAAAACTGACATCCTTGACTCAGAGCACACCAGTTAAAGATATGAATGATTGAGGTATCTGAGTCCCTACCTGAGAGCACAGGCTGAGGATAGTTGTAAGGCCTTGGTGTTTGTGTGTATGTCATATGTAGTGGTTGAAACTGAGGTGCTGGGGTTTTCGGTTTAGCTGTTGGATATCTGGGTAATCGAGAGGGTGGAAATGGTGGATACCCAGTGATGTTTGGGGAACCAATCCTCTTTGTTTTGTATCTAACTTTATTTTTACTATGACTTGTTTCCTGTTTTTGGATTCTACCTTTGTTTTGGAGTTGTATCTAACCTTGTCTTCCTTTATATGGTTTATTTGCCATCTTTGGATTCTTCTTGTCTTATGTACTCGACAGGAGTTTTTCTCTTTAGTTTTTAATAAATTAAAGAAGAAATGTTGTTTGAGCAACTGTAACAGGTTTTGTTCCAATATTCCCTTATATTTAGTTCCATCCATCTGCCCTTCAACTTCAATAAACCTGCCTGTCTCCTCACAGTATAATGCTTTTCTTCTCACAGCATTTTAGCATGTTTTGAAAACGACTAACAAAAAAAATATCAAAGTTTGTAGGTTTAACATGAAAAAATGTGAAAACCTTAAAACGTTAAATAATTTTGTGTTGTACTTGTTAAAGGATTTAACAGTTTGGCTGCTGCCCGGATTTTCCTCACACTCATGGAGCGCCTGGGCTTCACCCAGTTCTACCTACAAGGAGGAGACTGGGGCTCGCTCATCACCACTAACATGGCTCAGATGAGGCCTGAGTAAGTGAAAAACAAGTCTATCAGAAAAATCACATTATCATTTTTGTGAAATTTTCACAACAGAAATTGTATAATTTGGGTGTGAAATGAAGCTTGTCCATTGTCCTCTGCACATAGATTGTTCCAGGACATTGGGACAATAGGCGTGATTGTCTTGGGGTGACACTAACTTATATTTGTTTTTTGTTCCAGGTGTGTTAAAGGGCTCCACCTAAACATGTGCATGTCAAATAGGGGTTTCAAAGTGTTCCTCTCCATAATCATCGGGCCTTACCTTCCCTTCCTGGTCGGCTTTAGCCAGGAGGACGTTCGCAGGTTGTTCCCTTTCTTTCAGAAGAATGTGTGGGAGATGCTGAAGGAATCTGGCTACCTTCACATTCAGGCAACTAAACCTGACACAGCCGGTAAGAATGTACAAAAAATATCTAGCTTAATACAATAAAGACAGGTTAAAGCTACTGGAGAGCGCAGCCTGCTTTTTAAATAGTTTTTCCCATCACCTCTTATTACAATCGTATGCTTGTGCAGGACGTGGACTGAATGACTCGCCTGTAGCCTTGGCGGCCTATATTCTGGAAAAGTTCTCCACCTGGACTCACATGAAGAACAGAGATTTGGAGGACGGTGGGCTGGAGAGGTAAAACAGCGAAATGTGTTTTGTTTTGAATGGCATTCATTCCTTGACTCCATTTTCTTTCAAGTTTACTAAAGAAATTACTGACATTCCCAACTACTGTAATAAAATTATGGACCTCTGATAACTAAACATGTAATGAGTTGGGTTTTACTAAAGCTAATGCTTCAGCAAATTAGCTTTTATTGACAGTGTGGCGAAGGGTAATTGGTTCTATTTTGGCACTTAAACCAACTTCAATCAGAACAGTTTCAAAATCTGAGACCTGAGATTTATTTGCTAATTTTATTAAAATTTCTGTGCATTTGGAATGTCTGGCAACAATATTCATACCCCAAAAACGTTTGCCATGTTAGAATCATATATTTTAACAGTTTTTATAATAGACCAACAAAAATCTATAATAAGTATTATCAAGCAGGCTGATTATACATGTATTTTAAACCATTTCATGGATTAAAATGCCTAGTCAAAGCCCAGAGTTAAAGGCATCTGAGAATCTGTGGTAAACTTTCTGTGCAGAGATGCTTTCAATCCAATCTGCCTGAGCTCGAGCTATTTTCAAACAAAAGTGTCTTTATAGAGGTGGTTTTACAGAATATTTAATTGGATAGAACTAATTGCAAGTGTGTTTCACACTTCAGATTTTTAATCCCATGCATCATCTCAGTGTCTAGCTAATCAGACTTTGTGGGTTTTGAACAGAAAATTCAGCCTGGAAGATCTTTTGACAAATGTCATGATCTACTGGACCACAGGCTCAATCATCTCCTCCATGCGGTTCTACAAAGAGAACTTGAGCAGCAACATTAATAACAGGATTGATGCTAGGTAAGAGATTGTTTTTTTTTGTTATTATCCAAATGTGGCCAGAATTTTCTCTGATAAGTGTAATAATCACATGTTTTAGGACGGGGATATTTGTGCCCACTGGACTGGCTGCTTTCCCCCAGGAGCTCCTGCACTGCCCCAAATCCTGGGCACAGATTCGGTACCAGAACATTGTCTCCTACACCTTCATGCCCCAAGGCGGACACTTTCCCGCTTTTGAGGAGCCCCGGCTCCTGGCCAACGACGTCATCCAGTTTGCCAAAGCAGTAGAAAATCTCTGAACCGCTGAATGTATTCTGACTAAAACAGTTGTATGGTTTTTATTACAATCAACATAGTGAGCTCCACAAATACAGTAAACAGATTTTTTTTCTTCCATGAAACATTTTGCTAGTTATAATTAAAATTGCTAATGGTTCAGTACATGTAAACATGTGTGCACATTCAGATTTTCATCAGAATGTGAAGAAAGCAATAAACCTTTCAAGTTATGTTCAGTAAAAGTATATTGCACTAATAAGTAGAGTGTGTCATTGTGCTTAATGTGTATGAAAGAAAATGCTTTATAAATATAAATAATTCAGATGCTCTCAACTGCAATAATGTCTCTTGATGAAATATTAACTGAATTAAAGACTTTAAAAAAATCCCTTTACACATTTGAGCAAATCAAAACATTTAAATTCATATGTTCTCAAACAAAACTTTAAAATATGTAAAATTCTAAATTTGGCAAATGAACTGGGTCAGTTGGTGAAGCCCTTAATAGCCGTGGATGCCTGAAACCACACATAATCCTCCCAGTCTGCCCCCTCGGCTCCATGCCCCTCTGTAGACAGAGTAATGATTTTATTTTTCACTCGAGTCGGGACTTTAAACTGTAGTTTAGGTCGGAACCAACCGACGCCACACTCCCTGTGAGCCAGTGCTAGGACCGTGGTGGGCATCAGGCGAACAGGATTGTTGTCGGACAACAGGTCGGCAACGAAGAGAGTGCGGAAGAGCTGCCTCAAGCAAGAGGAGGCTCTGAGAGACTGATCCCCGGCAGCCAGGGCCAGGGCCTCCATGTTGACCTCATACATTTCTTTAGGTAGAATGAGTGAACCGCCCATCAACAGTAAAACTCTGGGTACTCTGCTCAAAGAAAACAGCACCTCCAGCTGCTGCAGAAGTTCCTCCAGCTCCTGAAGAGTCTGATGACATTTGCGCAGATCCAGATCTGCAGAATGCAATGGCCTTCGAGTCACTGCGCCTCTTTCCTGAAAACAAAATGTTTCCAAGCAATAAGTTTCTTTAAAATCAACAATACTTTGAAAGGAAAACTGCTCCAAGACAGCTTCCTTCAAACCTGCTGTGAAGTTTGCAGCTTTTTCTGGGAGTAAACCAGCTGGTCATACGTCATGGGCAGCTGCTGTCTCTGATAGAGGATGCACTTCAGGATCTCGCTGACGAAACGGTAGCAGCCCTCCTGGGTCACGGCGCCTGGGAAGACCACGTCCACGCAGCATTCTTCCTGAGCTTTTCTTACCACCTCAGCATCTTGTTCTTCAGTGTTGGTTTCCTTTCTGACACCTGGACCAGAAGTCTCTTCTGTTTCTGTTTTGTCTGAACAGAACCAGAATATCATCCTTACAGTGAAACAAAGTTATTTTTGGTAACTTCACATTTAAGTGGCTCTGCCTTGAAATGCAAACAAATTATACTGCAATTCAACATATTGTGCAGCTTCACCATAAAAATACTGTTTAATAAGCAGTGTAGAAGGGGATGTTTAAGAAAAAAATACTTTAGAATTGTTTGATCAACGAATTGATATAAAATAATTTCTGTTTCCTTACAGGAACAAATAGGCCTGCAGTGCTTAGCACTATTTGGTTCTCTAAATACTGAATCACCCTGTATATAGCTGGCAACTAAAGAAAATTCTAAAATTAACAGAATGCAGAAAGGCGTACCTTGAATAATATCTGAAAGCTCAGAAGAGTTTTCCTTTTCTTCTGTATTGGGCACACTATGCTCTTCCAGAGGCACACCTTTAACATCGGTGCCATTATTTGATTCTAAACTTAATTTGATCGGGTCTGTTCGGCGTTCTTCGACTATTTCCGACGAGAGTCGGTATGAATTTGAATCGTCGGACACACTCTGTAAGCTAAGAGTACATGTCGTACTGGGCTCCTCGGCGGTCCTGCTGTTCCTCTCTGAGGCAAAGGAGAGTCTCCGCTTTATTCTGCTGTCTTCGCTGTAGGCAGTGGACGAACCTTCTGAATCATCTGAGTTCAATATTGGTTGTAAAGTGTCACACTGCTCTGCCATTGTTTTTGAACGTCCGCGCCTGGTTCGTTCTTACCGCTCGGAATCATGGGAAATCCACCGAATGTTGCGTTCGCGTTAAGCGGAAACATTGGGAAAATAGCATTCCTCGCAATAATGCAATTTTTGAGATATTTTTAAAAAGTTGTTCACATATTTTATGGAATTGACAGTTTTAGGTATGGTAATAGCGTTCATTAAATCTACATCATGTTTTTATTAATTTAATTTATTCATTAATCTAATTTAATTGAATAACTAATGTAATATATTCTGAAACATTTTGAAATTATGTAATTTTACAGAAAAAAACTACAGATGTGCAAGTTCTTGTGTTTTATAGTCTAAAATAAAAATGTTATGAAAAAGAACATTGCACCAAAATAAATTCAGACAGGAAAAACCCTTTTCTAAGTCTAACATCAAACTTTTGAACATAATACTTGCTAATAGTGGGCTACCTTTGTTAGAACAGTACAAAGTACTGCCAAGTGACAATATATTGTCACTTACTTTACTGTACTTTACTGTACTGTACATCCACTTGACCTCGAAATCCTCAGCAGGATGAAATAACGTTGAAACAACAAAGCTTGTGTAAAAGCAAGAAGTCTCACTTAAACATAAACCTTCGGCGCGTCTCTGGTGCATTTTTGGGTAAACGCCTGTTTTTTCAATCAGTAAAGTTACGGATTTTGTCGGACAACATGTACAAGTACTGAAGCAAGCGTAGCAATACTTCATAAAAGTAAGGGGTGGTAAAACTTCTAAAAAGTGTAAACTTTTTCTCTAGGAAAGGCCTTATACAGTGGACATAAAAAATAGGACGTGCTTTGCCACCCTCTAGTGGCTAATTTCTAGCCACTAGAAATAAATAAGGAAAGCCCAGGTGTGAATAATTAGGAAAGTCAAACGTTTTAACAAAGAAGAAAGGAGGAAGAGACATTTGTTTGGTTGATAATATCTTCCGCGATGAGAGTCGCAGTCCGAGTCCGTCCTTTGAATAAAAGGTAGGTCCAATGGAATTTCTTCTTTTACATTTATCTTAACGTTTTAAAATTGAACATCACATCACTCCCATTTATTTTCGACAGAGAAAAGCTGTTATCTTCGAAGGTGATAATTCAAATGGGAGGGAACGCAACATCTATTCATAAGGTACGGTATTAAAAAAAGTGAGCGAGGTGTAGAATGGGTTTAATTAAGTTATTACCTAAAGTGGACTATTCACTTTACATTCCAGCCTTTAGCTGGTCGAGGGGAGAAACTGAAGGACAGAGGGAAAATGTTTTCATACGACTACTCCTTTGACTCAATTGATGCAGACAGTCCCACATTTTCATCACAGGAGAAGGTACATTTTATTTATAAGTTTCTTTATTTTGCGTTTTACAGATGTGAAATAACTTCTTTTTTTTAAATAAACTTTTAATCTCTCTCAGATTTTCAAGGACTTGGGCTCAGACGTTTTGAAAGCAGCATTTGACGGTTACAATGCTTGTGTGTTTGCATATGGCCAAACGGGCTCAGGAAAATCTTACACGATGATGGGAAATAAAGTAAGAATAATTTCTACATTTGTTTTCAGCAAAAAATGTCTTGCTGCTGAATATGCCTTTTAAAAATATTTAGATCCCTTTTTAACTCACATTCTGTCACATTAAAACCTTAACTTCTTTTTTTTTGGATATTGGACGTTTGTGTTGGATCGACACCAGACAGTGCGTTAATGTGAACTGGAGGGAAACGAATGCATAGTTTCAGTCTCAATTCTTTAAATATGTATGTATGTATTTTTACTCATTTATGTTGAGTATAAAAACATAAAGAGGTGACTACCTTTCTTTGCAATTACTGTTGCTAATTTATCAGTATCTACCTCTGCCATCTTTGCATATCCAGTGTCATTTTTGTAAGTTTTTCATAAATTGGCTTTAGATTTGTCAGAAAAAGCAGCCTCAAACTTGTTTTCTTGCAGGATTTCTCCTTATTTCACTGCATTCTTCTGTCCATCTACTCAAGCCAGCTTCCTTTTTCCTACAGCATGATGTTGCCACCATGTTTCACAATCAGATACTGTTAGAACTTTTTTTTTTTTTAACAAAAAATGGCTTTTGTCTATAAAGATTATTTAGTTGGTGACTGATAGTAGTCATCAGTTATCCCACCGTATCTGTGCAGCTTGTTCAGAGTTTCTAATAAAAGCTTTGCTGCTTAATGCTTTGTTCAGCTTTTCAGTTTTGGTAAGTGGCCATCTCTTAGTAGATTTATAGTTGTCCCATTTTTTTCTTTTTCCTTTTCTGTGACAGCTTGATTAGTGTTTTATACTGATTCGTTTAAGGTGGAGTTATTGTTTTATAACCTATCCCTAATTTGTCCACAATGTTATTCTTGAGCTGTTAGTCATTTTCATGATGCGGTTTATTCACTAAAGTAGTTTAACCAACGTCTGAAGTGTTCATAGAACAGTAGTTCTTATACCGAGATCCAATTAAAAACAAGTGACCTTTATTTACTAATTAACTTTTGAAAGTAATATGTTCCCTTGGAGAATTTGCAATAAAGAAGCTTAAAGGCTAATGCATTACGAATGTTTTAAACTTATTTGTAAAAGAAGAAAAGATGACAGCCATGTACAAGTATCCATCCATCCCAGAACTATGCACTACTTTGTATTGATCTAAAATCCCTCATTGGATTTCAGTCCAATTTATAGGGCCAATTCACAACATGTTTCATGACACTTCATAAAAAAAGTACTCTAAAGAGTTAAAAGCACTGTTGGCTGAAAGATAATTGTCATCTGTTCATTCAGATATCACAGCTGGTTGTGTTGGCATAGACTTCCAATAAAAAATGTGAATTAATTTAGCTCTAGTTTATAGCTACAATTCTTAGTCACACAGGAGGCTGAAAAATGCATTTTTAAATACACCAACTAATGCAGCTGGGTTTGCATGCATTGACCTCTTGCCTGCTAAACCGACAGTCTGTAGCCTCATTATACTGACTTCTCACTTTGCATTAATCAGAAAATGTGATGTGTAGTAAAACCTCAGTTCTCTTCACCACAATGAGATTCCAAGATTATAATGGCGGATTCGACTCGCCTACTGAAGGGACTCATGCAAGGTCATCAGTGGAGTTGCTGTCAACGTCAGATAATTATAGATGGCTCTTAATGCCTACTGTCTGTTACTTTGTAATTAAAAACAAGAGGGCAAGCAGCTCAGACTGAAATTGCTTTTATGCATCAATGACTCTATATCAGATGCGGTGATTGTGTTGTTCAGCAGTCTTTGCATGTGCTGAGTTGTGGTTGCAGCAAAGTGTAAACACTTTGTCATAGGATTAAAATGTAGCTAATTTTAATGTGAGATTAAAATTGGTGTTTTGATTCTGTCAACATTTTCTCAATTAAAGGTGGATAAAGGTTTAATCCCACGCATCTGTGAGGAACTGTTACTGGAGATATCCAACAGAAGCAGGAGCGACGGCAAGTCATTTCAAATGGAGGTCAGGTAAGAAACTGTACTGTTGAAATTCTTATTAAATGCACCAAGTCTTCATACATCTGCCTAGAACTGTAAGCAGTTCACGAGTTATGAACGTCAATATTTTGTCTTTAATTAAAGTTTTTCCCCGTATGACGTAATCATGCAACTTCAGTGCTTTTTTTTTTTTTTTGAGTGCAAGTCCAGTCCTTGAGTGCTGCTGTCCTTCAATTTTTGGATGCATCACTCTTTCAACAAACATGAATCAAACGAATTGGTAATAACCAGGGCTTTGTAACATTAGCTAACATGCCAAGGAGTTAATTTAGCCTTTTGATTCAGGTGTTTCCTAAATATACAGTCCCTAATTGTCTTGGGACTATTACAAAAGCTAATATCCACAGTCTCATATCTGCTGTTGGGGGTACAGTCAATCAGAAGTAAGGAGAAAAAGTGGAGCTTGTTGATTAGCTTCTCTGCAAACAGGGTAATGGCAGAGGAAGCTAAAATGCCTTGATGTTTTAGCTTTATGAAATATTTTTTAAAACGCTTGTTAAAAATATTCTATATGCTCATTGAAGAAATCTGAATTTTTTTTTTTTTGAGTAATTTGGATTGTTTGTTCCACAAAAACATCTGTGAATTGGCAAATCCTCAAAGACTGATTTGCAGAGACGGGGTCCATTGTAGTGTGTTGGCGTTGCCACTTTGCAGGGAAATGGTGACTATTTTGACTGAAATTTGCAATACATTTTGATCACTTCTGTCGGTCTGTCCCAGGGCAGCTGTAGCTACAATATAGCCACATTCAAATCCTTCAGCATTTGAATGTAGTGTAAAACACTGTGGTGTTCTCTGGATTTGATAAAGTGCTAAACAAGTACAGGCTTTTTCATTTGATTAGTTAACACACATTTTTATGCTCCTTTCCTTACCCTACAATTATACAGTGTCCGCACGAGACTCTTTGAGCTTCAGTATTTTTGCTCCTACAATTTTAATCAGATGTAGCCACAAAGAGCAGTTTGTTCAGTAAAGGTTAAATCAGGCGATCAATTATTTGACTTCAAAACTATCTAGTTTACCAAAAAGCAAGTTCTGTGGCAGAAAACAAATTTAATGAGCTTCTGGCAATGAACGCAGCCAAATATCTAGCTAGAATTATCCCGCAAGTCTTATGATGGTTACAAAAGAGCTGGAGGTGACTAACTTTTAACCAAATATTGATGTCTATGCATGTTGACCTTGTGTGTAATGGAGAAACTCTTCAGTGAATTGAAGCCTGGATTCTAACTTAAAAATAAATTAAGTTGTATAACTTTACTGCAAAAATAAAAAGCCAAAAATGAACCTGACCTTTAAACTTCTTACTAGAACAGTTTACAAACTTGAATTGATTTGCAACCTGATCTTGGAACAAAATTTATTAAAATCCTTCAATATGTTGTTTGTGTGTGTAGGGAGGAGATGACTCAATTGTTCCTCATCTTGAAGGAAGCAGAAAATCAATAACTAGGCAATTTTACTGAGCAATGACGGAACTTGATAAGAGCCCAGAAAATATTATATGATGATTTATTGGATAAGGCATATTATATGAATGAACTGATTAAAACTGGATGTAAAGGAGGGGAAATGAATAACGGCTTCTTGGCAATTAACATTCCAAGAATGTTTGGAACAAGGACTCTCCAGGGGTCTGCGTGTTCAGAATCCATTGAGACTGAAATGATTGCAGTGGACTCAAATACAAACTGTCTAATTTTCTAATGTTCATCCTGTGCTGCATTGGATGGTTGTTAAATATTTAGCCTGTGAAAAGATGCAAAATCAGCAAAGAGAGGGTGATAATTTTACACTTTAACTTGAGTGTAGCTTGAGCTAATCACTTCTTTTCCTGGTTTGTAAATGGATGTAAACTCATCTGGTGGGATATTTTTGTGCTGATCATTGACTCATTCTGTTGTACACAAAGAATCACAATTTCCTTTGTCTTGGGAAGTAAAATGAGAGGTATTCATGACCTGACCGTAACTCGACTGAAAAATCTGCTGGACCTTGTGAAAAGTTAATTCCATCAAGGGTAGGGTAGGCCACTGTGAATCTGGAATGGGCATATTATAAAGTGTGACTTGTACCTATTAATCGGAAATACAGAAAACTGGTTGAGAACATGTTTTCTCAAGTATAAAAATACTCAATATTTTAAGGGCTGCTAACGCAACCAATTAATCTGACATTTGAATGTGTTAATGTGTTCTGACTTAAAAGCCTCTTCTCTGAGGAGGGTTATTTATTACACAACTGTGTTACAGGCTCAAGATGGAGAGTGATGAACACGGTGTGAAAAATGAGACTGCCACAACAAAACATGGCAACAAAAGACGGTCCCAAATTTGTATCAGGAGAACTGGAAAATAAAATGTCACTTGGCCTGTGAACAAGTTTACTTGTATGGGTAGAAGGGTAAATTTCTCCTGGTTGCCTTGAGTATTGGGAGACTACATTACCTGCTTTCTGCTGCAAAGAAAAAAAACAGATAATTGCTTTGACTTGTCCATGTGGGCAGCTGAGGATCTTAAAGTTTCTTAAAGAAATCTTAAAGTTGTCTTTGCCACAAACACATTTATGCTTATGCATGCCTAAATTTGACTCTCCAGGAAAACTGGTCATACATAATTGATAGTCTAACAGTCACTAATTTCTTTAATTTTTTGTGAAACCTTATTTTTTTCCCCCCTCACCAGTTATCTGGAGATTTACAATGAGCGTGTACAGGACCTCCTAAAGAAGAGGCCGCCATGCTCAGAAGATGGGGCCTTGAAAGTGAGAGAACACCCTACGGATGGACCTTATGTTGAGAGTAATGAGCAGTCTTAATTGTTAATCTGAGTCCTATATAAAGTGTTTCAAATGTCATTCAGAATTTCCATCTCTCTAATGCCTTGTGTAGATCTATCAAAACATATGGTGCTCAGTCAGAGTAATGTGGAGAGCCTCATCACGCTTGGGAATGCCACCCGCACCGTCGCCAGCACCGGCATGAATGACTTCAGCAGCCGTTCACACACAATCTTCACCATCATCTTTACTCAGGTGTGACATCTGAGCAAGCAACTCTGAAAGCAAGCTCAGTTGCTTGCTTTCTGTGGTTTCTAGAAACATTTATTTGAAAACTGTTTTTAAAGTCCTACTTCAACCTATATCACTGTTTATATAGGTGATATATAAACACCTATATATGTGGTGTTTATTAAACACTTATTACATCTTTTTTATTTTCTTCTAAAATCTAAAGCAATATTTTTGTTCAGTTTATAGTGTATGCAGTGCTGTATGAAATGCTCTTTGACCCTCATTTTTCAGGGATGGTTTGATGGTGAGTTGCCCCATGAGAGGCACAGTAAGATCCAACTGGTGGACTTGGCTGACAGCGAGAGAGCTGATGGCACGCAGGTCGTGGGCACCAGGTTGAAGGAAAGTGCAAACATCAACAAATCCCTGGTCACCTTGAGCAGTGTGATCTCAGCTCTTGGTAAATTCAGCTTGACTAATAAATTGGCTATCTCGTGCTGGTTAGCAATATATTATTGTTAGATCATTCTGAACAAAGTTAAGTATTTTAGCACTTTCATTACAACTACAAAGCATGGGGTAATGTATGAAATTCTTTGTTCTATTGTTTTATAACGTAACCCTCAATTTCTCCACAACTTTCTCTTGCCTGGCTTGCATGGAACTGAATTTTTACTGACATAAGACTACTTACAGATGATTTGATGACTCTGCAATTGAGTTTAGGGGTGTGGGAGTGAAGAGGGGTGAAAAAAAAAAAAAAAAGCCAGACTTATCTTTATGTGCTACATGGTGTTTGCCACACAATCTTCTGTGAAAAACATTGAAGTTTGTGGTTTTGGCATGATCAATTGTAGATGATTTTAGGGTTATGGATACTATTGAAAAGCAGTGATGCAAGCATTTTATTTTTATTGGAAATGACAAAAAGCAGAACAAAACTTTGACCAGACTGGTCAATAGAAAAATTAATTGCGAAGACCTTTTGGTTCCTCTATTTGATCTCTCGAGCCAAAAAATGAAACTTTCCTTTGGGTCATTGTATAATTTTTTTTTTTTTTCTTCAATTTGACCTGTAGCTGACCTTGCAGTGAGTGGACAGTCTGCAAAAAAGAAGCAGCTCTTCATTCCTTACAGAAATTCTGTGCTGACATGGCTACTGAAAGACAGTCTTGGTGGAAACACAAAAACTACACTTATAGCAAGTATGTTTCATGAAGAAATTTCCACTGCATTTATTTGCATTCTATTTTTTTTTTTTTATCTTATTGGAAATGCAGTAAAGTAATCTTTGTTCACCACTTTTAATTTGTCTGACTAATCATCATTATTGCATGGTGACCTCTCTTGGCAGCCATTTCTCCTGCTGATGTGAACTACAAGGAGACCCTAACCACTCTGCACTTCGCTAGCCGGGCTAAAAACATAATAAACACCCCAACAGTGAATGAAGACGGCAGCACCAAGGTGCTCGGAGAGCTGCAGGTTGCGGTCACCAGGCTTCGAACACTTTTAGCTGAAGCTGCTCAGGTGCTGCAATTTGTCAGGAATACAAAATGCCATCCAAAATGGCAACAGTGCGCTGATTCTTTTATTTGGTTTTCTCCAACAATGCAGGTTATTGATGTGGATTGGGCTACTTCTGTAAAGCAAAGGGAGAAGTTGCAATACAATGAAAAAAAGGCGAGTCAAACATTTTTAGACACTCAAGATTTCTTTTTAGATACCGTACAGGATATTTTTTGCTTTTTCCATCAGGTCAAAACATTTGCCAAACAGTGGAACACTGAGTGGAGGGGTGCTCATAGCATTCTGAAGGTAAAAAAATTACTTGCTTCCTGTTTAAATATATATATATGTGCGTGTGTGTGTGTGTGTGCGCAATTTTGACCTTGCATTAATTACATTTGGATGGACTTTTGAACAGAGAAAGAGGGTCTCTTTAAGTCAAATGTAACAAGAATTCAAAGAAAAGGCATTCAAAAATAAGACTAGAATAAAATTTTCCAAAATAAAGAACAAAGGAAAAATTGCATTGCTTTTTTAAAAAATTGAAACGTACACAAAATATTGTGTAAGCATCTTTATTTGTTTGTACGTGTGAATGTTATACTTCTGCATTCTTGAGTCATCCTCAGACCTACAGGAGACTGCTGGTACAACGGTGCGTCTCATTGTAACGGCAGCAAAAATATTTATCCATAAATCAAGATAAAGCATAGAATTGTATCTTAATTATGTCAAAACTAACTAGATTAATAAAATGACTAATTAGAAATTAACAAAAGAAAGCTAAAACATTTTGAAAACGAGGATGCATATAAAATGGGTGAATGTTTTTGAAAAGCTAATTAGTAAATGACTTTCTGGATTAGAAAAAAACCCAAAAAACATAAGAGACTAACATGTATAAACATTATCTAACCGGAAATACCTCAAGAATGACAACATAACTATGTACAAAAACATCAATATAAGATTTATATATATATATATATTTATATTTCTTAACTTCTAAGTTAAGAAACTAAAGTTAGATTTGTATTTTGGTTCTGGAAAAGGCTCCACTCTGCTTCCCTTAGGTGTTCGGGAAGGATCTAAAATACATGATCCCCTTTCTGCTTTAATATTGATGCTTGTAGTAACCAGCTCCTGCCAGCTGGTGTCATTGTGAGCCTTGTGAATAACTCGCTTATAGAGGGGTCAGCTGAGCCTTTAGTCTGATTTTTCTTGCCATTTGGATTTAAATGGCATCCAAAAGCCAACTTTTTGAGTCAGTTGTTGGAGATGGACAGAATGGTATCATCCTGAAACCGCCCAGTGTTTCAACATAGCAACTGCTGCGAGCACTGAGTTTACACTGAACATCCCCTTTCTTCAGCTAAATTTGTGCCCAACTCTTGAACTAACACCAAATGTCACTTTTTGGAGCTCACTGTATCCAGCCGTGTCGCGTCTTGCATTATTTATCAAACAGAAGTGTACCATACCAGTAACTCTGTGGAAAAATGTAGAGGGACCTTTCAATCATACATGCTTCATTTTAAATTCTTTATCAAATTTGAAACTATTGTGAAAGTCCTGAAGCTAAAGTTGAAATTGTCTTTGAAAAGTGTTCAGCAACAGATTTTAGGGCCCTACTACTTTTTAGGATCACATTTGGGCGGTGGGGGTGGAACTTTGTGTGCCAAGGTCTGCACATGCATGTAGGATAATTAGCAGGTGACTTTTAGTAGCTTGACAGCCCTGGACTCATTAGCTGCTGTCACTGCACCTAATTAAGAGATCTTGAATATTGACACATGGCACTTTGGTCGCTGATTGTCTTGCATATAAATTAAAGCGCTGTAAGTGTGTCTGCGCAATCTTGCAGTTTCTTTTTGCTCTGAGGGAAGGCTGATCCATTTCCACTCAGAGCTTGACAGATATGCTGGATTTGAATCTATCCATTCATGTATCTGCATATTTTATTATACCTGATTCAATTTAACATCCAGGCGAAAATGCCACTGTGCTGATGACTGGTGGGCCCACTGATGTTGCAGGATCTCTAAGTGTTTAATGAATGTCTTTATGGATTTGACATTTGTCTTCAGGTGGATTTGCATTCTGCCAAGGAGAAAAAAATAAATGGCATTGCTGATGTTGAATGCTTCTATTGGGATGCATATAAGTTTAAAATGTGCTATTAAAATGATTACTTTTAAGTGTTATGTTGACATTGGCTGATATTCTTTACGTTATGTTAGCTGTGAGTAAAAGTATCTTTGTTTAATGGCATTCCTTGGGAAGCGGGTCTGGAGTAGGTGATTTAATAGACATCTGGTGTATGTCACAGAATTTGTTTGTCGGAATTGTTTTGGTCTGAGAATTGGATCAAGTTTTTCAGTAAAAAAAATCTCTGTCTTTGGTGTGAAAGCATAAATGTATGGAAAAGCATTTCGCTTCCAATCTTAATTTTGGATATGAGATGTTGGAGGATCTGTGATGCGCTTTGGCTCCTTCTTCCAAAAGTCCAGGGGTCTTTAGAGTGCATGGTATTTTAGGTCACAACTTGTGGCTTACGATTTGCAGCATTGGATCCAAAGCTTAAGGCCAAAGCAACACAAATTTTTCGCCACTAAAAGAATCATCCTCCTTCCAAAGCTAACTCGTGTCTCACATCCACACAGCAGCATTTGTCGGTTCAGTTCTCTATTTTTGTGATCTGATGTATTCAGAGTATTTCCACTGCCAGTTGGCCTCTCTGGGCAGACAGGGTTTCTAAATGTTACTTCATAATAGTGTGACAAATGTAATGCACTAGCAAGTGACTTGTGTCTCTCCCCCCCACCTCCCTCCCACTTGGACTGGTTGGTGCAAGAAGCTCAACTCTTTCCATACTGTTTCCTGTGGACATTTGAGTGAAGGGGATCAAGATGTGGCGCAGTAGAGGTTGGTTGTTTGGTCCGTTTTTACAGTGTAAACAGAAAATGGCGTACCTAACTGTTGCGACCCATACCACTCAGTGGAAATGAGGCACAAATCCTGTCAAAAAATTTACAGGGGGTGCTGAAGAGGATAAGTGAGAAGCAGGACTATGGACAATCTAGAGAGATTGTGTTAAAATACAAAATCTCTTGGTGTTCAGTAACATTTTTACAAGGTTGGTACACAAAGTACTTAGCTAAAATGGACTGCACTGTGATTAAAAAAATGTTTGAGGCTTTTTATATACCTTTACCTGAAGCCCTTGTCTAAATTCAAAGATGGCCTTTGATATGTTTTAAAATATTCCACTCTACCCTGCATGTTATCGTATGCAAAGTTTATGTTCTCATGATGTGTAAATCCTAGTTTTCAGCTATTTTGCGTTTAATTCAGGTGATTCTTTTGGCAAAATGAAAATTTCTGTGCATTTTCACAAGAAAAGTTGACTGAGTGTTGTAAACTGGGTTTTGGATTCTATATTCAAAGCAGATTTGGAATGCAAAGTTATGCAGTGCCAGCTTCCAAAGATTGGTTACAGGGCATGTGGCAAAGAGAAAGTAATTAATATGAGAGATTTCAGAGCAGCCTCTTACAAGTCTGAGGCAGTAACAGATTGGGAGAATGAAAAAGGAACAGGATAAAGTGAAATCATGTTCCACTGCAGGCTTATATATTTGTAATATAGAGATGCACATTCCTACACTAAGGCAGTTTTATGTTGAGTGGAGTTGCATCCAGTTCTCCCAGCGATACTTTCAGGTCCCCTTGCGACGCAGTGTGGGAGGATTCTCAGTTTCTGTGAGATAAATGAACCAAAACCTTTCTTTGATCCTGATGTTCGTTGCATTTTCAAAACATGCTATAATCAGCACAACTTAAACTCTGCATGCTCTGAGCCTTGCTCTGGTTTGTCAGTTTGAACCACATAGTCAGCAAATTTACATCATGGTCTTTATAGCATTTTATAACCTTTGCATATTCTCACATTTTATAAAGATTAGTGTTTCCTCCTTTTGGGAGGTTAGTCTAGCCAAAAATTTAATCAGCTCTCAATTGGATCAAAGAGAATTGGTTACCCATAAAATATATCAAGCACTACAAGCACTTGAAACATCATTTTGCTGGACCTCAAAGTTCAACAAAACTTCGCATTTCAGTCATTCTTTAAATTAACAGTTTTATTATGGAAACTATTGTTAGAATTTAATTTATTATTCATTTATACCGACAACTATAACATTATATGGAGATCGCTAATATTGAGGAAATTAAGGATTTAAAAAATGATCAGACAGGGGTAATCTACATGTTGAACTCTTCTGCCCTCAACTTGTCCAGCTTAAGTTGACTATCATACTTTTGCATCAGGCCATGAATTGGGAGATACAGAAATATTTGCTTAAAATACATCTTTTGATTAGGCATTTTGGGGTTTGCAGCCCCAAAATGTAACTCAAAAGGTACATTCAAAGATTAGCTTTATATCTTAATTTAAATATATAAATCTATATCTTTAAATTATAGACTTAAAGGTATAATTTATGCATTCTGCAAGCTAATTGGCTTGTAGATTGTATAAAACTGAGGTGCAATCTCTTCTCCAGCTGCTAAAATCTCAGTGCTTTGTAAAAGGCAGTTTGCTAAACTGAATTTACGAGCACAACATAATTTGTGCCCATAATGTTGGCTGTGCAGCAGAAAGATTTGAGCCAACCAAAATAATCCCAGAAATGCACTCCTAGATTTTAGTCCAAGTTTAATTGCATTCTGGTGGCTGGAATGAATTTTCAGGCTAATTTGACAGTTTATTTTACTATCAAATGGGTTCCTGGTTAAAATTCTGCTCTTGCATGTAACAAACTAATGAAAAGGAGCATGAAAAAGGAATGGCTGTTAACAAGGTGACAGTTCTTTAACAGAAGTATATAATCAGTCACTCCAAGCAAAAGGCCGAGTCACTTTGAAAGCTGGTCACGTAATTGCTCTCCTCTTTATGTAGAAGCTGGTTTAACTTCTTTAAAGACAAGCAATCTGGGCTATTAATGCAATTCGTTTAGGAAAATTAACCTTTTAATGTGACACAGCAATTTAAGCATGAAAGTGTTTCAATTGTTCTGAATTCTGTATTACTCTGTTCTCTTGGCAGATTGTTCTACTTGACAAAGTTGATAGTCAAGAGATTTAGCCAGCTTAGTGCAATGCGGTTTTGAAATGCATGCTGCAGCTCCAAAAGGTTAAAAAAGAAATTAATTAAAATTCTAGCCAACTACAAAATGATGGCTTTTAATGGAAGCCTAAGCACTTCCTGAGCTTGGCTGCTGGTCTAGGCCACATTTAATTACAGTATGCTCACCAGCTGCTTCAGTCTGAAAGCAAACATTTTTTTCCTATGTTTGTGATAACCCTGCGTTTGCTATATTGAATAAACTTTTATAGCATTTGGGAATAAATACAAGTAGATCTTATCTGTTGCTAGGGACTAAAGGAAAGTGACATACTGCATTAAACTGCCAGGCTGCTCCTCACCTCTAATGAAGTCTGTGAAAAATCCCTTTTAATTAAGTACAGGGTGCTCTGGTCGATGCCTCTCCCTCTTCATTAGAAAAAAGGATTTCTCGCAACTGCCAATGAATGAGGTGCTAGTGGTGGACATGTCTCTCTCTGTACAGTCCAATCTATACAACAGAACAGGCGGAAGGGTTAAAAGCAGGGGCGATCAGTTCATGCAAAGTATATTTTCTGTATTCACCATGAGATTTTTCTGCTTTGCCTCGTTGAAGTCCCTTTTTAAAATCCATATTGATGCGAGGCATTACTCCATCAGCTTACTGGAGGGATACTTCTGGTAGCAGCACATTGCAAGACTTTTGATCATTGAACAGCAGCAGCACATGCTTTATGTAAAGGTCATCAGTGGCTAAAGACTTGGTTAGAGATTTCTCCTATGGTTTGTATAGTTTGAACCTGCGGGTCACATGTGGGTCATGTATTTTGTCCTGATTCCAAATTAACAATCCTAAAAATGTTTCAGTTTGGAGCAATTTTGGTCTTCTGACTTTTACAAATGTATTTAAACATGATTTGAAAATTAATACAGCCTTTTCTTAACCACATGCTCTATGACTCATGCCATCAGATTTCCACAGCAACCAGGTCAGACGTTTTAAGTATGGCTTTCCAGTTTCACCAGGGTCTGGTGAGGGGAAGTAACGCCATCAAATACAAGTTTAGAAGGGATTTCAAACAAATGTGTGTGTATTTTAAGTAATTTTCAAGTTGCCTTGCTACAAAATTGATCAAATATTTCAATACTTCCCCCAGAAAACTTGCTAAATCCGGTGGTTGAGGCGCTCAGTGATTCATCCATGTTTTTGAGTTAAATGTTTAAAGTTGATAGGAAATTTGAAAATATCACTTGATAATTATGTTATTGGAAGATTATCTGAACACAAGCTATAAAGTCTTAAAAAATGCAGACATTTAAAAAAAAAAAAAAAAAAATCTTAAATGAGCAATGCTAAAGCTAGAGGCATGCCAGGATTATAATACACTGGGAGAAACCCTGTATAACATTTTGAATGTCTAATGTTCAATTGACAGGCTTTAGAAGACATTTTTGCCTAGAACAAATAAAAGACCAAAAATAAGACTACTATAAATTTTTGCATAAGATTCGTTCAGTGATATGTCTACTCACTTTTAAATCCATGCTCTTGACTCATGCCATCAGATGAGTTTGAAGTCTCAAATTTTGTTTAAACTAATGTACTATCGTACCAAGTCAGACACCAGAATGCACAGAAGACTCAAATAACAGTGGATTTATTTGGAAGAGCTAATATAATTACAACTTTTATTTTAATAAATATGACTAATGGTTGTACTTGTAACTTTTGCTTTTTTAAAAAGTTAAAAAAAAATAATAATAAAAATAAAAAAATATATATATAGCAAAGGGCATTCATAAAAAATTATCCATTCCCTTTTGATTTACACTTGTAAATAATCTGAAACAGTCTCCTGTTGTGTATATTTTTGTACAATTACAAATGTACAACTAATATTGCATGTGGGGTCCCTCAAGGCTCTATTCTTAGAGTACCTTAAATTCTGCCTTCACGCCATCTTTGACTCTAGTATTGCAGCATCTCTTACCATACCCAGATTGATTACTTAACATCCATGTGGCAATGTGAAAGGATGCCTGGAATACCAGTGAGTCGGCCTTTCCTAAAGCCTAATGAGGAAATTAAGCTATATTGACAATCCGGTAATCAAACCTTTCCAATAATTAGACTTGTTTTGCATGTTTCCATTGGTAGTTTGAGCTTTAGTGAAGAGCTCAGTCTTCAGAATTGGAAAGCATCTTTGCCATTACTCTAATCTTTACCTCTTGTACTGATTTTTTTTTTAAATCAAATTTAAGTCAGGATTCTGGCTGGACCACTCCAAAACACACTTTGTTGAAATTGAAAGCTAAAATCTGCCTGTGGGAATTGAATACTGTTGGGCTGAATTGTAATTTTTTTTTTTTTTTTTTTAATACCAGTACAACCATTTGAAACACTTTGGGTGATGGATGCTACACGGGTAAACATGCCTGACTTGGCATTGAAATTGAAAGTAGGATCATTTAAAATATATCTGGCTTTCCGTCTCACTAGAACATAAATTCTATTCACTTTGACCTTCAATATGACGCTCTTCTCTGCATAAATAATGAATCTAAAGTTTGCTGTAGTTCGCATGTTATTAAAATACCATAGTTTTAAAAGTAATTCAACTTCAATATACCAATAAAAGCAATGGTGCGTGGTGTGTGAGAACAGTCAGTGGAAATGCGTCTGTCTCACTCACTGAACACAAAATACAGTTTGACTTTCGCCACCATAATCTGAATGATTTATGTTGTCTCTTTTGCTGTTGGCCTCTCTGCTGTTTCATGGTGACACATGGCTGGAACCATGATATTCTTTGTGGCCTTCAGGCGTCCAAGAGCAGTCATAAAAAAAAAATCTGTTTTCTGCTAGCTGCCTTTAAATGTCTGTCAGCATTTTTATTGTGCATCATTCAGCTAAAGGCTACGAAATGAATTTGTTTTTCTTTGGGTGTGTTCCCACAGGAAGAAAGTGTTTCTCTAAAAAAGGAGGGGAGTAGGGTGATCTTGGACTGCCAGTTACCTCATCTGATAGGCCTCAAGGAAGACTGCCTCACAACAGGAATCCTCTTGTATTATTTGAAAGTAAATGGATTAATTTATATTCTCAAATTGTTGCATTCTTTTTCTTTTTTTTATATCAACTGAGTTCAGGCTTGTAGCTTATGATGGTCATATTAATTTTTGTGTTGGTGGATAAATATGTAAATAACCATAAAACAAACCGTATATTGGATAGACAAGTAAGAAGTCATAACTTCCTGATAAGTGACTTTATGCACAACATAACACATTGGTCATTTAGGAAAAAATCAGCAGTAGCATCTTTCTGTTTGAGGCATGACTCATAGGCTTTTGTTAGAAACGTTTCAGAATTACTGTATTTGAAAGAACCAAAATGGATTTCTACTTTTTCAGGATATTAGGTTTTATGGCACTAAAAACAATATGCACCCTTTCTTCTATGTGTATTTGGAAACTTGGGCTTTAATTTTTTTCCCCCTTCACCATAGGAGGGCAAAACTGGATTCAAAATGAAGCCTCATGTTGTCAGGAAACTGGTGAGGGAAGTTTCTACACTTAAATCTTCATGCCACATCTTCTGCTGCTGTGGTATCAAAGCTTTCTAAACTGTCTTCTAGTGCTTTCGGGACCTGAACTCCCCCGTGAACATTGTCTGCTTGAGAACTGTGGTGGGATTGTTACACTCTTCCCTCAGGATGGCGCACTGTGTTCAGTTAACGGCTCTGCGGTTACACATCCCTGCCAGCTGACTCAGGGTAAGCATTCAGCTAAATCTAATTTTCCTCCTGATATTCTTGCATAAATATGGGGAAAGGGTGGTGAAAGACATGACTATAATAATGATTTCTCTCCTAGATTCACAATTATTTGGCTTGTTGGAGTCAATAACCCTTTTATCCAGTTTGAGTGAGGTGAAATGACATCACTGGATCTCATCTGCAAATGAAATCCACTTTGTTGCTGGCTTCCCCATGGAAACACACTTAAGGCATGAGTGGATTGTGAACGCTGCTCTTCACAGGGCAGATGCCATTTCTCTTACTAAACATTTTTAAGGGCGAGGGGCCCTGGACAAAGCTCTAGACAAAGCTTGAAGCCCTCAATTTAATTGGCAGATGGAGTTGATAGGGGCAACAGGTTTTGAAGTGGGCCAGCGCATTAACCTTTCAAAGGACAGAGAGTCTAGTTGAGACTTTGGCCCCCTGAGCGGCCCCTGTTTGTTGAGGCTGGGAGCTTGAAGTACTTTCTGACTCCTCATCCATATTGCTTTGGTTTTCAAGAGAGAAAAGCTGCACACAGAATCAGCCAGAGTGCAGCCTGTCTATAGTAGTCGTTATTTTTGTAAGGTTTTCAATTTATCCAGTATTTCTGTCAAAAACGGCCACATCTAAAGGTTTTTTTTCTTTTTTGCACAAATGATAGTAATTTTCAGTCCACTCAAGTCGAATCTATCACAGGATATTCTCTGGTGCTTTGTCACTCGTCAGAAGTCATTAGTAGTTGCAGGATTAGTATTTGCTGTAGAGGAGGAATAGAAAAGACCTGGAGAAAATCTGTGGATACGGTTGTATGAATTCAGGTTTGATATATAAACCCATATATCACCAAAATTCTTCAGCTTTACAAGACTTGGAAGCTTCCTTGGACCATTTCCTCTGACAACTGATCCTCCTGGTCAAGGCCACTGTCAATCACATTGGAGGGATTATGTTCCTCATGAGAACTGATTCATTTTCTCCAGCAGTGAATTCACTCAAGAAAAAACTCAACAAATGTCAAGTGAGTTCTCAAAGTTTGGTGTGTCGACAATGAGGGACCGCATCAGTCATGGAAAGCTTTCCATGCTTCCCCTGGGCCAGATCCCTGCCGTTTCTATGCATTATAGATACGAGAGCTAGAATTCCTTTTCTCCAATTTAGGAAAATCATATTAGCAATGCTTATTTTAGCATTTAGAGCTGCATTTCTAATGAATTACAAGGTTTAAGATTGTAAGTCTGCGCTGTGAGGGATTCCTGCTGCTTTTCGACTATCATTTCTTCTGACTTTTCGCACTTTACTTATTTGGTTCCCTTTAGGTGCAATTATACAGCTAGGAGGAGGACCCATACTGCGGTTTAACCACCCAGCTAAAGCGTCACAACTGAAAGAGAAACGGCAGGTACAGTCAGTACCCAAAAGAAACATTGCCTCATCATCTGCATTGTCTAATCTTAATTTCCACAAATCAAGTCAGCATCCTGTACTCTATTGCCTAAAAGCTGAAAGTCTGCAATCTGCAGTGAATATTGACACTGTAAACTCTGTGTATCCATCAGTATAGCTTTGTCATATTTCCTTGTGGTGATTCGTTTTAATCACTGTTTAACATCACAATTGCAAAATCATACTATGGTGGAACTGATTTTGCATGTTATAAAAAAGCACAGCTGTTTTCTATAAAAGGACCCAGGTGCAGAAGACTCAAAAGCTGTTTGCGCTACCCCAATCTTTCAATTGTTTATGTAGAGGTGTTGTAGGATTGAATTAAACGGTTTAATATAATTTCCTCACCTGCAGCTTCTTATCTAACACAGAACAGTACATTTTTAAGTATTTATTTCAGTGCTCATTTCCACAAAACGGAGGAGTTTGACTTTGTAAGAAAGGAAAAAGAAATCGCTTGAAATGAATCACTACAAAGCATGGATCGATATGAGTTTTGCAGAGTATAATGGCCTAGAGTAAAAAGGCAACAGTTTCACTGTATTGATGCAATAATTTAAAAGCAAAGGCATATAGCATAATATGACTCATACAAAACAGTAATTACATTCTTATTCCTCCTAAATGACTGACACAAAATATTGAATTTATGCATTTTTTTTATACACACACCTCTGTACGCTGCAGTAGTTTTCAGGTGCTGAAAGCCATAGTATGTAACTTAACAAAAATACATTAAAACTTGCTATGTCATAATGGTATGAGACATGATTTGAAGAAAAACATTTTGCTCCTCTGCCTCCGATACACTACCAGCTATAGCAGAGCGAGGGGAAGCGGAATGAGCAGTGAATACACAGGAATGATTGTGCTAGTAGGATCCTTATTTTGCTTCTCGTGGTTCCAGTCAAGTGTTATTTAACATTTGCTCGAAATAGGAGATTTGCAAGAGTTCAATAATTACTCCTTAAGAGTATCTTAAACACCCAATCTGTCGTATTTTAGTAATATTTTTATAACCAAAGGTTTTTCTGATTCTTCTGTGAAACTGTCAGGAATACTGATATACAGTATATACCAAAAGCAAGGCATTGTATAATTTAAATCCACCATAGGCAGTTGTCAGTCATTTCAAACTCTGAGACAGGTTTTTATTCTAGTTGTTTCTCCCTCTTATCTGCAGAGCGGGCTGCTGTCTTCCTCTTCCTGGTCTTTGACTGACTTGTCCAAATCTGCGGAGAATCTATCCGAAGTGAAGCTGCAAAACTCTGGGTAAAACATGCAGTGTGCTGGCATCTTGTAAAACCCTCCTCACTCTTTCCTCCTCAGTCTGCACAATACCTACTCACATAGCACCATTCATCAGGTATGTGGATCAAATCAAAGCCATAAATCAAGGCGATATTATTGTAAGAGGAGGGAACATGCAAAAAGTATTTGTTCAGCGCTTTGTGCTGAGTGGGAATCAGCAAAGTTCCAATTTTTTTTTTAGTGAACAGCCAAATGTGACATTTCCATAATCACCTCTTCATTCAAATCTCTGACAAGGTCCCAAGATATAGTATTTATACTTTTGATTATTATAAAAGTTTGCTAGTAGTTGACAAGACCTTCAGTAAAATGGTTGGCAAACAACTGACCTACCAAAATGCCTTAGAGATGGTCCTTACTTCACCATTAATGTATTTAACGATTTCACTCTGAACATTATGTAGAATAGTTTAATGGGTTGTTACTGGTGAGGCTCGCCATGTAAACTGTTCTGTAAAGGAGCAGTACTTTAAAAAACTAAACAACAAAAAAATCTACTTGGCAAGAGCTGAAACAAATCCTCTGTCTGACTATCTGGAGAGGACTTTAGATGGTCAGAAAAGTCTGAGCTGAGCCAGTTTTTTTTTTTTTTTTACATAAGCTGCTGACTCTCTAAGATTGATTGATTGACAGAAACCCAAAATCGGATCATAGATTAGCATGGTTTTCATTGGTGGGCATGCTAACTAGCCTGTGCATTTGTGGCAAGCTCCATTGCAGAGAGGAAGGAGAAGGGTGAGGGAATTTTCAAGTTGTATAAAAATGTTTATAAAAGTTTCATACTGCAGCTTTGAAGGTGAAATTACTTTCAAGAGTCATTGTTTATAGCTGAGACCACAAGTTTTAAGACATTTTAAAACTTTAAAAACATATCAAAGTTGCATAGTAAATTAAAGTTCAGTATTGTTTATAAAACCAGAACTGCCTGAAGTTTATAAAGCATAATTATTTGCAGTTTAGATCTTAATATTTCAAAACTAATGCAAATCATGCTGAATATTGGTTCATCCTTTCTTCTCCAGGTGTCCCAAACGGTCGAGCGCTGTCTCGACTCAGGCCTGTCCAATTCTTGTACTTTCTGCAGAAAGTAATTTTGTTTTCTGTCCTCCTCTACATTTCCTTCACACCAGACATGCATTCTAGGACCTCTGTCCTACAATGACTTAAGAAATATCTTGTATACCTGCTACCATCTTCAAGTAAGCTCTGCAGTAGTGGCAACCCATTTGTTCATTTCCTTTGGAGTTATTGAAGTTGTAGATGTGAAATTGTTGATTTGGATATGCTTTGAAAGAAGTGGTCTGTCTTGGATTTCCTTTGTGGTAACTATAGTTGATTGAAGAAAGCTTTCAAGGACTGATTCCTTTAAAAGCAGTCATTCTGTTTGCAGATTTTCATGAATTTTCATTGTCATTACATTAAATGTGCTAACTTCGTTTTGTCTGACTCTTAATAGCACCTTAGACCTGGAATAAATCGACAAACTTCCATTTCTCTAGTTTTTATGGTTGCAACAATGACATTCAGCACTTTAAATCTTTTGATCACCTTGGATTGTGGTTAATGTTTAAGGTTGTTTGTTCTCACATCTCCTGTTTATATTTTTGCTAATAAAATAATTAATCAAAAATAAAATGACTGAGACAGATGAAAGCGCTGTAAAAATGTGACCCAAACCTTTTTAATGTGTGATTAATTTGTCACACCATGGCAGTTGTGAAACGGCGTGTCAAAGTTCAAATACCTGGAGATGCAAATTTGAATTTGGCATATCTTTTTGCTGTAAAAGGTCAGCTTTGTACATAATTAGTTCTTAGTTCTAAAAATATCAGAATAATTGAGCGTCCTGACTGTCCCTTGAGCTTTAGTAAAAACTGTCAAAAACACATTTTATCAGAGTTTGAGTTGACTGTTATTTCTACACACTATACCAGACACAAGTCTGAGGCATTCTGTGACATCTTTATGCCCTGCCATGGCCTTGGCATTGTGTGACAGTTCATTGATCTGTCACTGTCTCAGTGTTCGCTGAATTAGTGTCCACAATCCAATTCTCCCGTCAGTGATTCACCACTGCCTGAGGTAGCAAGCAATTTGAGACACCTCCCCTTGTCTCTGTTGATCTGCTAGCCCTGATATTTTACAGCACGTGGGGAAGTTTGACGTGTAATTTCCTTCACACTGTAGCAACCCTCCAAAAAAGTTAACCTTCTGCTGGTGTGATTAATATAGCTTTCACTTTGACACCTGCAGCTCTCTCAGATCTACTGTTCTTTGATTTAGATGTGAAATGGGTAATTTACACATGGTTACTTCAAGAAAGACTGTTGCAGTGCAATTCAAAAGTTTTCATACCTCTTGAACTGCTTTTAACATGGCGATGTCATTTACTTGGATTTTATACATTGGATTGGCACAAAGTGCTGTATGTTGAAGTGAGGTGCGAGGGAGAAATTTTAATCCATTTCTGTTCATATTGAAGAGTCATTTCTTTATAGAACCACCTTTCCGTGCTGTTACAGCTGCAAAAATCTACCGGCATTGCAATTCTAGTGACTGAAATTCCCTCATTTTATTTCAGGGTGTCAAGAGGAAAGGTAGCTGAAACATTTATTTATTTATTTTTTTTAATTTTTACATTAAATTGTAATGTGTTGAACCTGTTCTTACTCCAATTTCACAATTGGGCTGTACTTTGTGTTAGTCTTGTATCCAGTCCCAATATATTAGTGGTAATGTCTGGAAAAATTTTCAGTGGTGTTAATAGTCATTGTATTTACATTGGTGAAGGAAGTCAACCCATTTGAAGCAGATTAAGGATGTTTAACAGTTCAGCATCAGCACTTTTGGTTCAGCTTTTCAATTTGAAAAAATATGATATAATCTTAAAGACAGGAGTATTCCAGTGGTCTTGTCAATTTGTACTGAGCATGCAACATTCAATTTTAAACTATTGTACTTATTTACTTTTCCTTCTCTAGCCTCCAACATCCATTTAGGCTCTCGAGACGACCCGTGAGCTCAGATATATATTCTATTCTTGTTCCACTTCTTGCCTCACTTGGCATAAACTCCCTTGCAGCAAGGGCAGAATTGATCTCAATAATCTTGGAAATGACCCTCAGCAGTAAGAGCAAATTTAAATTCAAATGCCGGCTGTGGATGTGTTGCACTCTGGGAGCGACATGAGATATCAGTGAACTGACCCACAGATGCTCAAGGAAAGTGCTCCTTTGCAACAAAAGCAGCCTGACTAGTATTGACCACCTCACTTGAATTCCTGATATCCCAGAGTTAAAAGTTAATATTAAGAAGGTAACTGTTAAAGTCCAACCTGCTGTGAAACAATAGTGATGTTTCACTTTAAGTGAATATCCAGATATGGTTTACTGTGGTAAGCAGAAATTCAGCACAGATTTACACACCTTATTATGCTTTTAGGGGTGACGGCTGTAATCAAAACCTAAGGTATTTGGTCAAAAATCTTAAACACCTGAAGCAGCTCTACAAAAAATGTATTTTTAATTCATATAATTTAATTCCTTTTGCCAGTTTATAGCAAAATTCTGTTTAGTAAAGTAGTTTTTCTTTTGTAATGAATTGGTAAAATTGCCAGACATGTATTGACATCCTGTTGGTTGATAACCAATAATGGACCAAATGTTGCAAATGACCCAAATTTAAGTTGTCTACATACTTGGAAGACATTAAATTTATTGCACAAAAATCAATTTAAATCAAAGTCATACCAGTGGGTTGCTTGGTAGGAGGAGGCAAATACTTGTCCAGTATAAGGGTGAAATGTTACAACAGAAGAGTTTTTGGTCTAGAAGAAACAGGTTATCAGATTTATGCACAAATCCTACAGTAGAATAATAGCCTCTTGGCAGTTTCACAATGTTCAGGAATGTTTAAACTCTAGGGTCTGCAATTTTTTGATCTGATGGACACACTTGAATCAAAGGACAGATTATGTATGAAGAGGTCATTCAGAGTCCTGCTAATGATGTGATTCAGGTTTGGCTTGTAGTGTTGACATTATAGCTTTATGCTCACCTTGACAGATGGCAAAGTACAAAAATGTGTCAATTTCCTGCAATATTTGAACTAATGTGAAGCCAATCCATGGAACTATTTTATGTCAAAAATGTTGGAGATTGTCTCTTGCCGTGCTTCTAAAAGTGCACAAAATTTAGGGCTTGGTCCATCCCTCAATTTGTAAGTCAAGACTTGTTTGAGGGAAACAACCATTTGTAGTGTCTTTGTACAAGATATATGTACAAATATCTGTAAGACAGACCCTGGTGCTGAGAGTGACTTAAAAGGCGAGGTAGGGATGTGTAACAGTGCCTATTTGGAAAGTGTGCATTCCAGTCTTGCATTCTTTCTGGATTATGTGCACAGATCAGTATTTTATTTTGTAGTCAGATAAATATCTCAAATGAGTCTTTGGAACACTCACATAGGCTGTTGCGTTCTAAAAGTCCATTTTGGTTGTCTGTAGGTGAGGTACATAGGGAATTGGTCGCTTTTAAAATGCCTGGTGCTGATTAGCCTTTTAAATGAAAACAAATGTAAAACCTTTGGATAACTCAAACTATAGCTTGTCCTTTTAAATAAAGCTAGCATTACTTTCAGGGTGACTAGGAGAAATTTTGTAGCATAGCTGAAAATTCACTCTACATTTTCTGTTCTTGAATGTCACTCCTGTGACCTTGAGATTAAGGTTTTTAAATGGTTGTGCTTGGCCTTTACCTTTTTCGGGTTGACTGTAAGCTCATCTTCCTGAATCAACTATTATGTAATTTTTTTTTTTGATGAGACAGAGAGGCATACACTACAGATTAACTTTTTCAACCCCACTGAATTTTGAAAGGGAGCTTCTGATTAAAAAAGAAAAAAAAAAAAAAAAAGTTGCGCAATGTCTGCCTAACCAGATGCAACTGTAGTGTCCAGATAAAAGTGAAGCCAGCTGGGGGAAAAATGTTCTGTGATGCTCAGGGCATGAGTAGTTGTTGGACCTGAAGGACAACGCTGCAAACCTCTGCATCTAAGCCTCAGAATTTGGACATTTAAAAAAACAAAAAAAAAAACACTTTTCTGTGAGATGACGAGCATCGATGCGCACAGGACATCCTCCGAGCTGATCCTTAGGATTTTCAAAAATCCTTTAATCGTTACTAGAACGTGAACTGTGTCCCTCTTGTTGATGCTGCCAATGCTTCACTTTTGCTTTCACACTTTGGCAATCTGCTGATACACGAACAAAGCCCTGCTAAAGCTGTGGTTTACTGTCAAAAATAATTCTGGGCTACATACTTGGTTCCTGGCCCCTCCGTCTGGAGTTCTGCGCATTGTATGTAAATCCTCAAATCATCATGCACAGATTCTATTTAATTTCATAGCTAGTAGAGTGTCTCTAATCTCATCCAGCCATTTGGGGTGTTTGCTTTTCAAATCTAATGAATATTTCTTTTGTTTGTGTGGTGGTGATGAGGGTTGTTGGTGCTTTCTTTTGCCAACTGTTCTGGGTCTCTGCTGTCAACACTACTTTAAATAATTAAATTTGCTCTTAAACAGCATAGCAACATAACAATGGGACTTCAGAAGTATAATGCTCATCTCATCAGAATACAGTTTAGTCCTGTGAAAGAATGTAACATATATTTCTCATTTGTATCTTGACTTCAGTCAGATGGATGTGCTGGGTCTCGAAAGCAAGTCCAAAGACCTGAGAATTAGTCTTGGATCTACTCCGACAGAGATCCAAATTACAGTAAGTATATATATATATTTTTTTTCTTGCACTTTAAACAAACTGCACTCTAGGTAAAGTTAATTTAAGGAATGGGCTTATCAAAGTATAGCAAAGTTTTAAATCATGTTTTCAAAACTAGTAAATTAACCTCAAAATTGTGTATTTAAATGGAATTCAAAATGTCTCCATATTTTTACTCCAGCACCTTTTGAGCTGAGAGTGCATTTTCTATGCACTTGTTCATATTTGATTGGGTGATCTGTTTGTGTGCATACAATTTTATCTTTTGCAATAAAAACCCCATGATAAATTGCATCAATAGACTGTCGCACAGTACAACTTAATTTGTGTCGTGTCCCCTTATGCTTAATGGGGTGAATATTGGACCTTTTTATAAATTTTAAAGAATGCAACTTTTTGTAATTTTAAATGAGGAACTGAATTTTTTTAGAAGACTAATTTGGCCCAAGGATAATTTGAATTTACAACCTTCAGCAGTGGTCCGTAGACTAGACTGCTGATGAATTAATTTCAGTCACTAGATATTTAGATGGTTAAATCAGCTTAGCCAGCCTAATAAGTTTTGTGTACTTGTGTTGGTCTATATAAATTACCTACCGATCTGCGCATCAGTGTATAAATGTGTGTGAGTGGGTGAATGTGACTGTAGTGTAAACCACTTTGAGTGGTCAAAATGACTGGAAAAGTGCTATACAAGTTCAGTCCATTTACCATTTATAAAGAGCAGATTAGCAAAATTGTATTGATCGACCGAGACCATAGAAACTACAACAAAACTTTAATTATAATAGCTATAAAAAAAATAAACAGAAAATTTGATTTCAGTTAAGTATGAGTAAAAGTAAACGGTTTACGCATTCATTGTATTTTGAGAATCTCATACTGCCAATGCCTAGATATTAAAGGTATAAGAATTGGCTCTAAAAGTGAATCTCCATTACTGGTGTTTTAGTTTCATTTGTCTTGGCAAAACTGAGTTTCAAAGGCTTGCCCATTTCCATCGAGGCCCAATGCAGATTTATGAGCCATGAAGCACTTTCTCCCATTGCTTGTTATGCACATATTCAGAGCCGTCTACATGTTCCTGTAGGGCTTTAAAGGAAATTATGCTTTGTGAAAGCACAGTGCAGTGAGTGCACACAAGTGTCTCTGTTTTTATAAATGCACCGTGTAATTCCTCACTTCATTTCCCCTCATTTTGTCTTTGTGCATCCAAATGTAATTGAATGCATAAATAAGTTGGCTTCCAAAGTGAACTGAATTAAATTGGTTCCTTCTCAGCAGGGCCAGAAATTTGTAATTATTTACATAAATCAGGGTTTTTGTTTTTGGTATCTTTGAGAGTTTAATTTCCTTTTAATTTCTCCTCTCTCCCCTCACTACATAAACTAGGCCAATCCTGAAAGAGACCCCGTCCCTCGAACAGTTTTCCAGTCGGGCAGAGATGCACTTCAGGGTCAAGGAAGCATCTGGGATGGCCAGGAGCAGGAGAGGGACTTGTGTCATAAATCAGGGCCAGGGCTTGTGTCTGAGAGCCCACAGAGGACATCTCGGAGTGGAGTTGGTGTTGCAAGTTGTGAGACGGAGGAAGTTTCATCAGGGGATGGCAGCCTCCAACAGACATGTGTCCTGGGCCCCAGTGATGGATGTGGCATGAAGCCAGAAGGGAATGCTAATGAGATCCAAGGTGTCGACGCAGACTGCTATAAGGGGAGACCCAGCTCTGGTGGGAACTCATTAGGCAGCATGTCCCACCTGCAGAGTAGTGGAGGAAGTGGCTCCTTTTTGGTCCTCCCACAGACCAGCTCTTATTCTCAGTTCAACAGAAAACCACTTAGTAGGCAGGTGGCCTGCTGTCCACTCGAAGATGCTGCTTTCCAGAACCAGCACAGTTGTGGCGAGATGGAGGAAACTGGAAGTTGGAAGGCAATCAAAGGAGTTACAGAAAATCCAGTTAGAAAAGTAGGGCTGGGCTCTTTGTTTAGCAAAGTGTCCTGTATTGTCCATGATGCACACAGTCTACTTTGGAGGTTTCCTGCACTTATGCACCAGTTGACAACTGCAAAATTACAACCTGTTGGTGCCTGCTTGTCTAGCCATGTTCTGTCTATAGTGAAGGACAGCCATATCTTCATGGTCGGAGGGAGCTCTGCTTTTTCGCTTTTCAGTAAGAGTCCCATTTTCTCTGTTGTGAAAACTCTGCCCCTCGTACAGCACATCCAATTGAATACATCTCATCCCCTTCAACCCAAAGAGACAGCTCTTATGATTCAGGACTTCAATAATTCCAACACCACACAACTCTCAACCCTGACACTAAGACAAAGCGTGACAGAAAAATTGGTAGGTGATGTGCTGGAAGTGTCTGAGGATTTCTGCAAGAGAGATTTGCAGTCACCAGAAAAGCAAGATGGGAATAATTTTCAAATAAAACAACAGGAAGTTATTTCAGAGCCTTTGATGCCAAACAAAAGAAGCCCCCTGTCTTACAGCAGTGGTTGCAAGATGGATGTTATCCAAGCAACTGAAGATGTAGATCAGGCAGAAACTGTTGTTTCCATTCAGACATTGATAAAATTTCCTAATCCACTTCTGAAGCTACAGACTCTGCCACTGGGAGATCTGATGGGTGTTGTACAGTCAGTCTCTTGTTCAGTGCCTTCCTCCCAGAGGATCAAGGCACTTCACTGGTTGAATGTAGCCAAATGTAGCCAACCTGAGCCACAGCCTGGCCTCTTGATTGTTACAAAAACAGATCTCTACACACTGACTGCCAACTCAGGGGCCCTGGTCTTGTTCCATCACCTCCCTTTGTTGGAGCTGAGGGATGTACTGATAGGTTTTGCTGGCCAAAGTTTACGTTTAATAGGCACTACAGAGGAAAGCATCCTGGGTGTTTATACCCACAGCCAGAAGCAAACCAAAGAGCTGTGCTGGAACATATTAAGTGCTGTCTGTTCTGGTGACAGCAGGGTCCATCAGTACCAATTGCTGCATGATAACTTGATGGAATTGTCCTTAGAATGTAAGGTCTATGTACCCGAAATGCAGCTGGACTCTGGTTTAAGGCTTTACTGTCGATTTCAGAAAAGTCTCATTGATCTGCTTTATCTTATTCATTGTAATATCAATCAAGTGACAGTCTCTCTTGAAGAGTTGCAGCTATTGATGTACACCAGTGTGGCTGTGCACCCGAGTTGCCACGTTCATGGTGAACAAATTGCCCAGTTCTTTCTCACAGATACCCATTTTGGTCTAGTAAGGGAGGATCTTGCATTTCCAAAAGCAATATTTTCTCAGTTTGATGTCTTAGCTCTTTGTCGTTGCTCAGATGTGTGCCGTGTACTGATGCACAATGAAGACAGCAGTGGAACTGTCATGGTGGATGTAATCGTTGCCAAAGCAAGGGACAAAGGCCACCCTGAAAGCATGATGAAGCCAGATACCCTGTCTGAACATCCTTTCAATTCATCTCCGCACACAGACGTGTGGAAATTAACTTTCAGTTGCTCCACAGAGGCCACCTGCCTGATTAATCACTTGTCAAATGTCTGATCAAGGACTAAACAGTCTGTAATGAACAGCCCAGCTTGAAAACTCTCACTGGGAACAGTGGCAAAAAGTGCATTTTAACCAGACACTATAAAGGGTGACTTCCACTATTAAATGACGGTGCTTTAATTTTTGTCACATTGTCACATGTCTTTTTCACTCTGAATTTTATCTTTAAAACACCTGAATTTTTTGTTATAATCTTCACTGCTCTATTTGGTTTAGTTATGCTTTAGATAATTAAGGTTTCATATTTTGGTATTGAAAATTAAACATCTAACAGGTAATGGGTATGTTGTTTTTTAAAAATTTTTTTAAACTAAAATGGAAATGATCTGCTACTGTATTGTTTAATTTAAAGTTTTGAATATTTTAAATAAAAGTTAAACCAATTTCTGATCTATTTTGTTTACTTTTGTATCAGAAATAAGCTTAGTTCAGCTTAACTTGGAAAAAGAAGAAAATTGAGTCTGTTTTCTCAGATGTCTCCCTATCTACTTGATCACGCTTTGCCTCTACATCTGGCACATTATCAGAAGCAGGTAGTCAAAGGTTTTTTTTTTTTTTTTTTTTTTTTTTTAGTTTCCTTTGCAGTCCTGTCACAAATCTGTAATCTACTCCTGATGCAGAACCCATCTCTGTTGATACGCAGACACTCTTTATATTTTGGCTGATTAAAGTTATGTCAGATGTGCACAAACACCCATTTAATATTTATATTAACTTTAATATTAAAGTTAATATAAAACATTTATTAAATATTTATATTAACATATAAATAACATTTTATATTAACTTTAGTTTAGAAAGTCATGCGTTGAACACATTTGTAGTAATCAAGCTCCTGGTATAATTGTGACTTACATTTCAGACTTTAATCATAAATTAATTTCTGTTCTGACATGTGCCTTATTGACTTAATTTGCAGAGGAAGTTCTATTTTGGCATCAGCAAAAAAGCACATCAATCTGAATTTCCGTCTACTTGTCAATGACAACACCCAGGTGCTTGTAACATGCAGTAGACCCAGTTTATTCTGCTCCTTTCCTTGACTTGGTGACCCCCTTAAACATTGTAAATTGCAGGAGCAATGCAGTGCAATCAGTCCTCTTGTCTGCTGCTCAAGCATGAAGGATGCAGATCTGGCCTTGAATCAGAAAAAAATCACATTGCTGCAATACAATCTGAGAAGGGATGAAAAAAAAAAGTGAAATAGTTTCTCAATTTCCCTTGGATATTATGAAAGCATTCTTGCCATCTGTGTGTGAAAACCAAGATGAGAAACTTTTATAAATTGTGTGATTAGGGGGGAAAAAATTAGTTTGTGGATAACATTTGGAATAGTGTAATTGATGTGCCTGCAATCAATTGGTGTCAGCTCATTCTAGTTAGTTCACATCAGTTATTTTGAGATTTTAATGATTCCTATTTTTTTTTTTTTTGGGTTCAACAGAAGTGCTTATACAACTGCTTGTAGTTATGGATGTAAAAGCAAGTATTGTATTTAATGCATTTTTTTTGTTGTAGGTCAACAGTAAATGCATTAAATTAAGGTGGTTGAATTCAGAAACTTAATTTGTTACTAAAATAGAAGGGAGCCTTTGTTGGACACAGTTTTGTTATAGGAAGTTCTTACTCCAGATAACGAAGCATCACCACTGTCCAGTCTTAAATCTTTAAATCATTACTGTGACCTCCATCTGAGCTTCCAGCTCTAATGCACTTCGTCATTGATGGCACATAACTGGATAATTTGTTTACCTCCTGCTTCAGAAGCATCTGAACGTGAGCTGGTCACATGCGTCGTTGCTTAACTACTGATGGGGTAATTCTTTAACTGGGATCATTCTGCCACTTTCAATTAATTGTTCACTTATGTTTTCTTGATGTTCTGAAATTGGGCTTAGCGCTTACTTTGGTGGATAAATTGGTCCAGAGCTTGGTTGTAATCTATTTGAAAGTTGATTTCTTATTGATAAATTAAACCCTACCATGTTTTCTGTAGTTTGATTTGCTTCAAGAAACATCTGAGTGGTTTCAAATTGTACAGGGAACATTACACATCTTTCAGAAATGCTGGAGAACTATGAAAATAGGTAAGCACATTGCATTCAAATGGCAGTCGCATTTTAATAAATATAGTATGAACATTTTCTTGTAAAACAGCACATTTAGTTGCTACTCTAAAGAATCGTTGTTCCTGGAGTTTTCTGTTTAACGATCTCATCAGTCATGTTAAACTAGACATGGAAAGCAATTGTTTGCAGTCTCTGTGGCTTTGGGCATGTTGCCGTTTGGCAATGCACAAAAACATACAAGCAGTCGAAATGAGAACTAAAAAGAACATATCACGCCAAAAATTTTAAGCACACTGGATAAATCAAAGATCAACTTCAATGTAAAATACTGTTTAGTGTTAAATTTTTTGAGTTCTACAAATTGTTTTACAGTGTGCTTACTATAAATGTATTTCTAATATAGCAAAACTCAAACATTTATATTTAAAAGTATGGTATTTGAATAGTTTGTTTCGTTTCCTTTCTCTGAACATTGAACGGCCCAACACTGGAGGAGCCTATTTGGACATCTCCTGCTTCAAAGATGTGGAACTGTTTCCTTTTATCCATCCTTTGGACTCTTTGGGGAAATCTAATGACTGAGGAATTTGTGGCACACTTTTGAGGAACATCAGGCTGCATTCACTCAGCAATACTTCATCAATACTTGTACTTCTCTTTATATTTCTTAAGGACACAGTCTCAGTGCCAGATGGAGCTGAATGGGTATAAACTTCTTTTCAAACAAGGTCTTGATGCTCAATCCAATATTTTTATTTGTTTTTTGTCTTGCAACCTCAATCTGACTTTGTTGTGAGTGGTTTACAGCAGAAACCAGAATGAGGAAGAACTCTTCAATGGCTCTATTTAAAGGTCATGGTACACACTGAAACACTGCTGTGCTGATTAACTATTTGTCTTTGAGGAAATGGATGATTATATTTTTCCACTTACTGCAAAAAACAAACTTCTAATCATTTGAATATGACCTTATAACACTTTTCAGATTGATTATACACAATCAAAAGCTTTTTAAAGATCTTGCTGATGCCTTTCCACCCTAATATTGATTGTGTTAACATGCTTCAGGCCTGAAGATCAGAGCCAATCATCACCCAGCTATTTGCTGCTTAGCATCAAGTGTGTGGTTTTCCCTTCATCTCTGTATAAAGGATGGATCTGTATCTATTGTTCATGTTACCTTTGAGGTTTGTTTTCAATCTTTTTAAAACTTCATAAATACGTCTTTATGTCCTGATATATCAGAATGTGCTTGAATGTGAAAGCACATTCTGTTTTTCTAGGACTGCATATATTTTTAGTTTTTCTTTTGTCTAACTTGCAGGATGAACTGCATTTATGAGTTAAGCATCAAAGACGGTCTTGCAAGGTCTAGGGTTAAGTGAATGTTTTAGAAACTAAATTTCTAATATGTCTGTAAATGTATAGCTTTATAATTGTGGGTTTGCTCTGCTTCACATTTTTACTACAATAAAGTTTTCAATTCCAGCTTAGTAAATCTCTTTATTTCTACTAATACTGGCATTGTCAGTTTATCAGCTCATTCTACCTTTAAAGAAGCTACTAGCAGCATTTTTAAAAATATTTTTCTTTTGTTTTCCAACATGTTACTGATGTGGTTGCTGTACGATTTTGACGAAAGGGTTTTGCTTTTGTTTGGCTTTTTTGCATATCTTCTGCTACTTCACTTATCTGCATAACTCTAGAAGCCAGCAGTGCCATGGATTAATAATTGTTTATTATGCCACGTAACTTTTCATAGTAAGAGATTATCTGCTCAAAACAATTAATTAGTAACTCACAGGCATGACTAAACATGATGCACCTTTTTTAACGTACTCTGGATATGAAGTGCTTCATCTTGAATTGGATGGACCTATGCAATTGAATACTTTCATTTGTTTTCTTGTATCTATTGTTTTGCTTTCAGAATGGCAAAATAGAAGATTAAAAGTTGAGGATCAAAGCAGTTTTTATCATAATGCATCATGTTATGAACACAGGTACAGCTCAGGATCTTGGCTAAAACATAGTTTCTCAACTCTGTTTGCCTTCATACATGTTCGATGCAACATCTTTTAAGTTTAATCTGTTCTTCCACAATGTCAGATTAAACATTGCATCTGCAATTGTTTCTACCACTTTAATGAGTAAACTTGTCTCTTGTTCCGTTTCCTGTCTACAGGTTTTTAGTGTAAATTTAGCTTCATTATCTTCTAGCAGAAGTCATGATTATGCTCACCTTCAATATTTCTAACAATGTTTTTATACTTCTTTTTGTTCCTCCAACTGCTTTCCTGTTGGAAGTAATTTACAAGTCTCCATTCTTCTGTTGAAAATGCAAGCTTAAGCAAATTTATGTGCACCCAGGTACAGATGTATAGAAAACACAAAAATGTTTTCGGAGGAAAAGTTTGCACTAAAAATTAAACCCAACCTTTAATTTGAGAACCTTTTATTTAGTAGGGTGGGAGTATTATTGACACAGTTTTCTGTAATTTGTAAAAAAAAAAAAAAAAAATCTGTCAGAAAAGAGGATGGAGGAATTTGCATCAACAATGGCCAAAGACCTTTTTTCTTTTCCTTCTCCAACTGAATATATTTTTCTGTTTCTCAGTGAGAGATTATGGTATTGCAATTAAAATAAAAATATTAAAAATACATCTTTATCAGGGGTGCCCAGTCTGACCTTTTGGTGGTAATGTTGAAAGTTTTTTGGATTGTTTTTTTTTTTCACAGAGGTCATAACCCCTTGATTAGTAAGACAATCCCCAGGTCTTGCCAGCCAGCTAAATCTTTCTGAAAATCTTTCTCAGTCAGCTGCTACTTTAATTAGTTTTTCCAGCAATTCTATAGGCAATTCTATCCAAAACTACTTCTTGGTGTTCTAAAGCTGAGCTCCAATGGTATTATTAGTCGGTGTTTCTTAATCAGCCTGAATTACAAACCAACGAAACAGATACCTAAAACCCCCATCTTCTTTTAGCCTCATCCTTCTTTGAGGGCATCAGTAATTTTAGTTTCAGCAGCCTCCTATGGGCTTTAGTAGGAGCGTGTAGCTGCTGATTGTTTAAAGAGTCTGAGCATTATAGACTCGAAGCACCTTGCCTTCCCTAATGAAGTGTGTGAACAGGCCAAAGCTCTGTAAGCTAATTAAGGAGAAAGACCTTGCTAAAACTTGCTTTTGAGCTTCTCAAGCTTTTGGTTCTGTTATTTAAATGCATTTCTTTTAAACAGCCATGGAAGTGTTTGATTTTCATCCTCTACTTTTTCACTGAAACTAACATTGACTAGATCGGGTAGGGGAAAATCACACATTATATGGGACGTTATATGACAGACCAACACCACACCATTGGTGATTGTGAAGTTGAAAGAGGATTATGGTTTAAATTTGTTTATTATATTAAAATGGAAACATCACAAACCCTGAGTGCAACTTTTTTTCTAAGGAAATGGAAACAAAAATGAAGTAGCATATGATTTTCACAATTGTATCCGATCTCTTATTTTTGACAAAAGACTGCAAGCTATTTCTCTCTCCATTTTTGTTTTGGTTGTGTTTACCCAGAATGCATTGTGCTGGAATCCACTTCCTGCTTTTGGAGTGGTCGCCTTGGCATTCAAATCTGCATTCAAACTGCACCAGGTTTTTAGGTGAACCAAAGTTAGCTTTTCTGGTCCGCAGTACAGCTTGACTGGGCTTTCACACCTTCCGAAATTCCCCAGTTTGATTAAAGCTGGGCTGATGTGAGTGCATGCTCGAAAGATGTGGTTTATTCACCAGTGTTCTCTAACAAACCTGAGGCTTTCAAAAAAAAACTACAGTGAATAATATCCTGCATGGCTGTAGTGACAGCATCTGTCAGTACATTGAGGGTTAAACAAAGATTGAGTATTTTATGCAAAGCAGTGTTTTTTTTTTTTTTTTTGACTTGTTAAATAAAATAAAGCCACATCATTACTCCCCTATTAATGCTTTCAAAGCCACTTTTGAAGTTCAATTCCGACTGAGTGGAGGTCATTAAGTTGTCCAATATGAGAACCCCTACGTGTTTAAATTCATTTTGCTCAATAGCAGGACAACATAATTAACGTCATCCACATACTCTGGTCTAATGAGAGCTAACGTTTGCCAGCAATGGCAGGTGTTATCCAAGCCTGTGATGGAATGTGTTTTGGGGGGCTGACTCTCAGAGGGGACAGACACAATGGCACTCTGAATGTCACTGGTTTCTTCTTTACTTGTGTGCGAGTTTCTGTCTGCAGGCCAGAAAAAAAGAGATCTCTTTGCCCCCCACAGGAGGAAGAGATTGTTGGTGTCCATTTTAAATTGGACTCCATTGTCGCCCTGCTCTATTCTGAACCTCACATGAGCTCCATTAGCATTTGCAGGAACTGCGAGACATTTACCACCATGGATTGTGGCAGATTTCACAAGCTCAGTTTTAGTGTTGCCTTGGGGGGCGGTAGGGTGGGCAGTATTCACCATCTGTTGATTGTGACTGTACCCAACACTTTCAAATGTAGCTGGCTTTCTACAGTAACCAATAGTCCATTAACAGAGTTGGTGTATGCAAAAGTTTAATTTGCAAGTTAAATGCACTGGTCATTGAAAAACAGAGATGCCAGGCAGAGAAGTGGGCAATGTTGTGACTTTTCTTTATGAAGTTAAGTTTTTATTGGCAAAGTATTTTTGATTTTGGGCAATGTATTAAGTTTTTACCTATTGTATGGTTGCATTTAGAATTTTGTGTCCACTCATTGTTACTGAACTAATAGCAGTTTGGGTTTTTGGGATGATGCCTTTAGTCTACTTTCAAATGAATAAGTACATTCAACATATAGATTTTATTAGGTGGGTGCAAAAGTTTTCCATTTTCAATTTTCTCTAATCAACACAGGATAGAAATTATACATGGACCTAAATAAATGCATAGTCTTAATACTTAGATAAATGTCTCTTAATCAGTTTCAATTTCACCACATTGTTTCACCACTTCTCATATATTTTCTGGAATAGTTAGTTTTAAAAGGCAGAACTGTTTGTCGCATATTTTACATTTTGGCTTAGTCCATACAGTTATTGCAATCATTTTTTCATTTTATCAATCTAGGCTTTAATTTGAGGTAAAGTTGAAGAACTTGAAGATGTTGATCTGTCTTTGTTGCTCCGCACATGAATCCTCAGCATTATTCTTCTATCATTGCACTTAAGCGTTGGTACAGTGTTCTAATAGGTAAGGCTGTCACAGTAAGGAATAAATCAATTAATTGCATGATAAATTATAACGAGCTCCATAATTTCCATTTGCATGCTTGCTTGTTTTCCTCCTGTCTCTTGTTTTATCACACTGGATGACAAAAGCCTTCACACCTTGTATCAGTTTTGTCAGATCCCTGCCCTTCTCGTTTCCTTAGCTGAAGGAGTGAACACTGCCGTCAGGTACTTGAACTCTTGTGTCAGGTACTTGGCAGGCATATAGTCTCCTACATGATAGCATGAGAGTCCTGCTAGGAGTAGCAAATCAGATACTGAGTGTTTCTCTGGCATTGGATCGCATGTTTTCATGTTAATTTGCACTTTTTGTTTATGAAGTCCGAATTGGCAGTTTTGCCTGTTGTCCCTGTCTGAGTCCAATGATCATTTTTGGAGGGCGGTTTTGTTTAAGAGACTTTACATTCAATCTTATTCATTGTTTTGGTTGTTTTAATTCTTTTGGATATTTAAAGTCTTCCAGTACCAGTGTCAAGTATTCATTATAAATCACAGTTTTATTGGTCTTTGAGAGGCTGTGCTTGCATTATTATGCCATTATCACTATGTTAGCTGAAAATGGTCTCAAAATGACTATCACAATGGTTTCTGAAACAATTTATCGTGAAGCATAAATTAATATGACGGGCTAGCTTATGGTCGTCTTTGTTTCTTCTGAACATCCCCGTTTCAGAGCAGAGGATTGGGTCCTAATTTGTGCACTCTGTCCATGTTGAACTTGCTTCACTGTGGACAAAACACATTTCTGAAGGGCCAGGAAACCAACAGAAACATCTTGGCCAAAAAATGTATCAATTTCTCTGCAACTTGCTAAGAGACCAAATTATCTTTAATGATAAGATTAATTCTTGATTTGTGCACATTACGCCATTATATTTTTAAGCACAATTTCATATATTAAACCTATTTTTGTGTAATTATTGGCCTGAGTTTTAGTGTTTTGATTGTATGTGAGCAGGTTCTGTATCATTTTAATCCTGTGGATTTGATGAAATCCACAATAACTTGCAATTCACACGTTTAAAAATTCCTGAAGTTGTATGTTGCACAACAACATACAACTTGTTGTATGTTGGTGAAAAACAACAAGTTTTTCTAGGTGAAAAACACAAGTATTCATAAAGCTACTTCAGTGTAACTAAACTCTATTTTTTTAAGATAAATTCACATACCAAAGATGACAATTAAGATTAGAGTAAAAGACACAAAACTGAGATTATTTAAGACATAAATTTTGACTTGCTGAATATTAACTTTTCTATTGGTCAAGACTTCTAATTTGTTGCTATGAAAACTGACAGCAACAGATTGTTTCAGTGACACTCTGCTAATTATGTTTCAGCTTAATTTTCCTTTGGCCTATTTTTATGTAGCTCTTTTAATCATGAAATTAAATTAGAAACGTGGCAACTGCCACCTTGACAAAACAGGTCTTTTTATTGAAGCTGGTGGCATTGAAGTCTGAGTGTTGAAATATTTCTGATTACGCTTGGATGAAAAAGGAAGTGCTGTGGAGCCCTTCACACACGAGAGTGATCATGATCTGTTAAATTTAAAAAATAAACGTGCTGGAAATTTTAATATTTTTCATTAGGGCTAGACAGAAAAGCTTTTCTCTTATTCCACCAAAGAATGTAATGGAGTCGAGACTTCTTTTTCTGTGAGAAACATGCTTTGATTCAGTTATCTAAATGAACATGTCCTTGGCAGCTTGGCATAAACCAACTGAGAAATTAGTGAGTGATAAGTATGCTTGACAGTCCGGAAGCATTGCTGTTTTCATATACGCCTCATGTTGATATCTTCCATTTAGGAAGATGGCACATGACTCTTTGAGCAGCAGCTGGGTTTCAGCGTCTCGCTTCATTATGAATCAAATGATCATGCCGTTGCTGTGTTAATGCTGATTCAGTCGGGACTGAAGTCACTGAAGCGCTGTTGAGTTAGATCAGTAAATTGTCCAGAAGAATACTTCGTATTGTCCCTTCTTTTCACTTTCATCTGAAGCCTCATATTTTCCAGTTCACATCTGATGGCATAAAATGTGAAGACACGGCCACACTGTGTGTGCAGTCAGGTGAACATGCAGCAGATGCACAGACTTTAATGGACTCTAATCATTTATCACTTAGAGGATGGGTTATTTGAGCCCCATATCAGTTTTATAGTTTCCAAATAATCGCTGATGAATATGATAGCATCTAAAAACAAGCTAAGATGCAGCTATGTAGAACATGACATGAGTGAACAATCGCAACAGTTGGATATCATCAAAGGAGAAGCATGATTGCTGGTTTAAATTTCAGCTGGTGTTTTGGTTTACTCTTTTTCTGTCAGACTAAAATTTGATTCAGAATCCGTGGTAAGAATAATAAAAATAGCTTTTCAGACACTCTTCATGCAACCTGAATGGGCACAACAATCCATTTTATAAAGGGCTAGGTACAAATATATGCCACACTCTTTCAAAACATTTTATAGGTTGTATTTGTTGTTTTTCATCCATCACATAAAATCCTAATAAAATACAGTGAAGTTTGTTGGTTATAATCTCACAAAACATGAATAAGTCTAAGAGATATGAAGATTACACTTTAAATTAGTAACCTATATATTTGTTTTGACGATAGTTTGGGAATGATGCAATGCATATTAATGAACATTATCATGTAAATGAATGAGATTGTAGCCATGTGGCTAATTTTCTGTCTGGTCCCTCATGATTAGTTAATAATTGTATGATCATTAACTAAAGACTTACAAATGGCTTGAATGCACTGTGCCTCAGCTTCCTGATTTGGTGGGATAAAAACAAAGCATTACTGATCTGTGGGGAAGAAAAGAGGGTCATCAAATAATCAGTCAGTGAATGGCAACAGCATTGATAAATCACTGCTCATAAAGGGCTGTAATTGAAACAAATGATAACGGCACATGTTAACAATGGAGATGAGTAAGCTACTTACAGTGCCAAGAGAAATGGGTTGGGGGGTAATGAATCACAAAAGCTGATCCTCTGCTTTTCATGCAGCACCTTCCCTCCAGTGACAAACAGGTGAATTATTAGAAATTCTGTACCCAAACTATCTCCAGTTATAATTGACGGTAATGGTATTGATCATTCACCCTATCAGAGCTGTGCTGATTTGATTCAGCATTGTCATTCATTGAAGCTTCAGACCATCACCTTACACTGCAACAAATTATCGCTATCTGAAACAATCATTTGCACTCTGTGTAGCTGGCACCAGTAGATGAGGTGCTATGGCGATGATGAGCGCTATCACCACAGCTTTCTCCTCTGGGGCTCGACAAACACGATATTTACGACAAGTCCCAATCCCTGACAAACCGGACAAGGCTGTTTTCCAAACGTGCCGCATTTTAGTTTTATGGGAAGTGGGGAGAGCGGGTGACAGAAGGAGTCGATCCAGAGTGCTGATGCTGGCAATGTGAGTCTCCTTCCCCACACCTACTATTTCTGGGCTCCCAGCTTCCAACACGGTGCCATTAATCAAGCTCCAGAAGTTAAGTGTTACTGGAGGCATTGCTGTGTTATAAATTGCATGGGAAATGCATAATTAGTTAGCAACAAATCTATTTTACAGTCATGCTGTAGTCAGTTGGGGATGCATTTCGTTCCAAATGTTTTTCTGCAGGGATAATGATCACTCCTTTGGATCAGAAGTATTGTTGCCTCACCTGATGCAATTCAAATTTAAGGATCCTTAGGAGAACAACAATGGTTTTCTACCCAGGCAGACATCCTTTGCAGATCTATATTTTGTGTAAAACAGGAGGCATGTTTGCACCCAGCGAATCTCTCTTGGTAGGACGCAGTAGAGATGCATTTTTCTTGCTCTCTGCGGTGTCACAATGCCAGATTTAACTGACATACAGTGGGGAAATTGCTTTTTGTTGCCTAAGATACACAAGCAATTTTTTCCCAATAAGTTCCTGATTTCTTTGACATCTTGACAAGGTATGTCCACTTCTGCAAAGTTTTTATATTTCACAGGATCATTAAGATCTGTGTTCCACTTTTCATATGTGCTCTGAGATGTCTGTTTGGCTTAAAGTGAAAAGAAGAAAACGGAAAAGCATTCGCTCATTATTCCCTGCCGTCTCGAGCCCCTCACTGGAACCTTAACCCAGCCGCTGACGGTTTTCATGTAATTGGAGCGGGTGTTGCTCCTGCTGCCATTTTTGTGTTTTTGATACAGCACGGCCATCTGAACAGAAGGAATAGGGTGCAAAGTGTCCCGCACTGCAGGCTGCAAATTACTTCTTAGAACTCCACTAACACCCCAGCGCAGCGCGGCGCTGCCGTAAAGGCAAAACAATTTGTCCAACATGAATAGGTTCCCTGGAGACTGTCTTAAGTGTTAAATGACCTGAGTGAACTCGATACTAATCCACGGCTGGGAAGATATTCAGGCACAGACGGCTAACACTTATACCCTCTGTGCAGCCGTTTGAAGACTGTTTATGCAAATTCAAGGTGATCTGATTTTTCTCGTGGTTTAGTTTACTGTCTCTTTCAGCCCCCCGGAGACTCCCTGCAGTCACTTCTATTCTTCTTTCTCCTCTCCTAACCAAACCTGTCAGTGGGAGTGGGCATGAATATAATATGATAAAGCTGCTTCATACTTAATTAAGCAGCTTGAGTCATAGTTTGAAAATTTTGGAAGATTTATTTGACAATATAAGTATATGGAAACCCATTTGTGCCACTCTGATGGAAATAAAAGAATGAGTTACACCAAGATAATTAAATCAACATTTTGAGAAATGTCTTCTACCTATGACTTGGGTATCTTATAATCTTTTACAGTTATAAGGTAAAAATTTCTATTCTTTAAAGAATAGTAAAATATAAATATTATCAAGAAGTATCAGATATCTGAGTCAAATGAGATGACTTTATAAAACCAGTCTTGTTTTTTTTTTTTTTTTTTTCAGATTTCATAACCTAGGAAGCTTCTCCTATTGTGCCCTCTAACCACCACTACCTCATTCCTGCAATATTGTTGCAAATAAACCACCTTTGGTATGAAATCCATTTAATTATAACTTTTCATGTATCTATTGAGAACTAAGAAAAGATTGATCTGCTTAATTTACTGTTTGATAGGAATATTTTTCATCGTGTAAGCTAATTTAAAGCACATAATTAGGTTGACATTTCATATTTTACATCAGGACAAGAATGCCTCGTTCAGTTTTTAGATTCATAGTTTATACGAATAAACCAGAGGAATGCATAGTAGATTGAATCAATAAAACTGAAAGATTTATATTATCAGTTCCATTTATTAGAATTGCAAATATCTCAAAGCATTTTACAGTAACACTAATCAAAACAACATACATCATCCTGTCTGGTGAAAACAAAACAATTTGAATGCTCATTGCAAAAAAAAAAACATAGCATGTAACAGCCCTGTAAGTATAGATTCAACATATATATGAATAAAACCATTATGAAACTACACACACTAATTAGGAAACTATGTTTTTGTGTAGTTAAATCCCTACTAGAGTTTAGAATAAAGACAAAAAAAACATTTATTTATTTGGCACAGAAGTAATTGACAGTCCAGAACCAAAAAGAAATCGGTCTAAATTAAAAGGCTACAGACTACAATACATTATGTTCTCAGTGATAAAATATTTTTGGCAATTTTATGCACAAAGAAAGCAAACCTGAATTCTTAACTTCTCTAAAAAGTATTTAAGTGTTTGAGTTTTTTGTCAATCTTTCAGCTTCTTGGATTTCTATAGGCTTTGTTATTACAGTAGGGGGCAGCAGTGAGCTATACTGTAGATCAGATTTGACTTGCTTCCTTTCCTATTCTTTTTCCTCTCCTCTTGTAAACAGGATTGTGCTCTGCCCTCCAGACATCTGGTAGGTTGTAAAGGGAACAAATAAATAAAAATAAAGGGTTATGAATGACGCTCCGAGAATTTATGCTTGCCGCAATTGCATAAATGTATTATGTTTCAATAATATAATCCTTATTGGTACATGGCCTGTTTGTGTCAGCGCTTATATTTAAGTGTGCGTCCTGTTTTTGTGGTTATGTCTTTGTAAAATGAACACAGGGATGCGAGTAGAGATGGAGTGAAGTTAGACAGGAACCATAGCTTGACAAGCAGTCACTATACAATACAGAGAACAGATCATTAATTAATGTTGCCGACAGTGTGAAGTGAATCGATTCACCCCCTGAGCACGACACGCACTAGCACCCCCGAATAACAGGGGTGTAGGGATGGAGGAGTGGTATGGGTAGAGTGGGGGTACCATGGGGAATCCACACTCCCCTTGTCAGCTCACCTTCGTTTTAATCACTTCTGATTGTTTCCAATGGCATGCAGTAAATATCCAGCGGGAACACTGCAGCTCATTCAACCCCCTCGGTTCTTCTAGTCAAGCCCCCTTTCTGTCTTTCATGTTCTGGCCCAATCATTCACTCCCTTACTGAGTGCTTTGATTTAAGCAGTTGTTTCCAAAGTGTTTTGTCATGCTTCTGTTTTGTGTTCTCACTGAGCCCAAGTTATCAGTGCACACGGTGGAGTGCCTTTGCTGCTGTCAAGGGGTGACAGCTGGCTCCCCCACCCCAGACACAAAGAGGCTGCGACGACTGGTGTGTGACCAGAATCTTGCCCGCCTACCCAGCCTCCCATCCCCGCAGCCCGGCCTGCCCTGATACTTTGCTTGTGGCCCTCTCTCTCTTTAGAAGCCGCATCGCATATGGGTCTGGCCAGCCATGGAAACCTGCTCAGGCCAATTAGAGGCAGCCGCCAGCTGGGCTTCTCCTCCGCACTGCCACCCCTCCACTATGGCCCTGCCTCGTCCCCTGTCTGGTCCTCTCCAATGGCTTCATGCTCAGGCTTCCCAAAATCAGAGCTTCGGTCATGCTCTTAATCACTCTAAGCTGATGGGAACCCTGTCCTAAGCGTGGGTGGAAGCAATGATTTGTGACACATCTCTTCTCTGTGGACCCCAAAAGCACTCACTTCCATGCCATTCCATGGACACAAAGTAAGTTGGGCAGATGCACACAGCAGCAAGAGGTCTGCAGTCTCCCCTGCCAGATGCTGTGTTTTTGTCTCTTGCCACACCAGCTGCTTTGAATCAAAGATTTGGAGAAAATAAAGCAGTGTACTGTTTAGTTTGTATCTCAGTGGCTGGACTCTTGTGAGAAAATCTCTGCTGGACTCTGACACAAGCTTCCTGTCACTTATTATGCATAGTAAAATCACTATAAAATACGGAGATTTACTCTGTAAATCAAGATGTTGTTTTTTGCATTTATAATTACTTGCTTGAAATTACGTCTCATGGGATTATCTTTTTGGGAGAAAAACAATTTTAATACATGGTGACAGCCTAAAGTCATTTTGAGTCTTCCAGCAGAACATAATTAGTGATTTCAAGTTATTTTCTCATGCTAATAGCTTTCAGTTAACTCCTGTTGCCTCACCTGCAGCTCTGAGAGAGACATGACAGGTTTCATATTACGTTAAAAAAAGAAGTTGCTTTCTGACAAATGAAATGACAGACCCTGCTAACACGTTTGACAATATGTGTCATTATCACTCGCACAAGAAACAATTGTCACAAAAACAAAATCTGTTCTGGGATCAGAATGAAAAAAGATGGATTGTAGCAATGTTCTCATCAAACATCTCTCGTAGAATAACAGCAATATTGTTGGAGGATGGAAATAGTTTTTTGTTTATTTTTTACAAATATGCATTCAGCCCATCTGCTTTAATAATACCTGCTGCGCCTGGAGCTGCAAGCCTTGTGGGGTATATCTCTATCAGCTTTGCACATCTCAAGACTGAAAGTTTCCCCTTTCTATTTTGCAAAAATAGCTTTACCCCATTCAAGTCAGAGGAGAGTATCTGTAAGCATCAATGTTTACATTTTGCCACAAGTTTTCTTTTTGATTTCTTTCTCTCTTCTTCTAGGATAAATATTTTCCAACTATACCAATACATTTTAGGTCTGGCTGTATGTTCAGTGTTAATGTCCTGCTAGAATGTGAACTACTGCCCCATTCTCAAGTTTTTCAAGATTTCCCTATATTTCTCCCTCTTGTGTTTTGTCCTGGCAGCTTAGGTGAATAGCATGGTGAATCTGGTTGCCTTGAAGTGTCAGAGGTGGATTTGATAGGCCAGACACTCATAAAGAGTTACAAGGAAAGAACATAAGGAGTGGGGGGAGGGGGATAACCATGAGAAAACAAAAAAATATAATGGGATTATGACATAATGCATGTCATAATGCAAGCAATATTATGCAAGCAATATTAATGGTAGAAGAAATAAAGATTAAAATTGCAACAAAAAGATTAACCAAATTTCATTTCTTCACCAAAATCAAGTTGGAAATATTGAATATTTCTGCTTTATGCTTCTTGTGTGTGCATTTAATTTGCTGTTGGTATCTGCCTTTGTGCATTTGTGGTGTTTCCCAATTTGCAATTGTACACAGAAGCAGAAGATGTGTGGAGAGCCTAGATATACCACCATACACCTTTCCATGATGTCTGAAACTTGTCCCTGCTTAAACTGCTGCCACCACCAAGCTATTCTGGGGATGATATGTTTGAGGCAATGTAGATTGTTGGTTTTCCACCACACTATGTTATTTATGTTAGTCAAAAAGTTAACCTCTGATCTTTTCTGACCAGAAAGCCTTCTTTCATATGGTGGATTCTCTACACTGCTGGCGGCAAATTGCAAAAGGAGCATTTTCTCTGCAGTCGCTGTTTTTCTAACATTGGATTTGTTAATTCCTGACAAATTGCTTTCCTGTGGACAGATTCTCCCACCTGAGCTGTGGATTTTTGTAGCTCCTAATTGGTTTTCATGGGTCTCTTCTTTGATTTTATAATGCAGTTTTAAGACTTGGCTGTCAGATGGATTGTCATGACTTGGTACGACTGAGCTCGTGGGATATCTCATTGTCAGATAATACATTTGTTTGAGTTGTTCAAATCGTAGAATGTAATTTTATAACTTAACTCTGATGTTTGATCAATTAAGTTTAACTTTTACTCTGAGATGTCTGCAGAACAGCTGTATTTACACTAAGATTAAATTGTAAACACATGATCTCTATAGGTAACTTCTCAAAGAAAATAGTTATAGTTGACCTAATTTAAGGGCTTCCGAATAATGGCACTGGCTTTAAAGGCAAACTACATTGTATTTTTATTTGTAAAGTAAATTTATTATTTATTTTCTTTGTTTTGGTCTCTCACTTAAAAACCCAAGAAAATGCTGAACTTTAAGGATGTTGTGTCAAAATCTAAAACTTGTTCTATATACTATATAAGTTTTTATTTAGCTTCTTGCTGTAAAATTGTGTTGTATTTGTTAACTCAGGCTGGTTTCACCAAACTGTCTCTGCTGTTTCTCTGCTGTCTTGCCTCATGTTTCACTTTTGGTCATCAATCACAGATCTTGGTCTGATTGCTCATGAAGTGGCCCATTCTGAGGTGTGACAGGAGCCTATTTTGCACTGCAGGCATTGATGGGTATGTGTCAGAGCTTGTGACAGGATGCTCTCTGCCCTGTCTCTTGAGGGTTTTGGTTTGAGGGGCCACCAGCCCCCTTTTTGTCCTCCTTTTTGTAGATGCTCCTCGACACGGCTTGTTTTAGGCAGAGGCGAAGGCGGTAATTGATTTCTCTCTCATCTCTGATGCTGCCCCGGGCTCTTGGGCACCGGCTGCATCTCTCCTCCAAGAAACAGATGAATAAAAAGACGGAGCGTGAAGTTTATAGCCAGCAGCCTCTGCGCTGACAGATGGTCAAACCTCACGTTATCAGGGCCTGATAGAAGTCCGGAATGTGGTGGTTAGCTTTTGAATTGGCTTCTGAAAGGATCGGTCATATATATTAGAGCGGGGTGTATTGAGCCGTGAAGAACTGGAGAGATGGGAGATATAGAGGAGCGAAGATGCTGAAAGTTTGAGGGACCTGAGCTTATATCTGACAGGCTGCATTAATAGATTGTTGAGCTGCTCGATGCACAATGGAGTAAATGACTTGTACCGCAGAATCAGGTTCATCTCAGTAAATTAGAAAATCTGAGTTTCATCAAAAAAGTGAAACTCAGATTTATTAGTGACACAAAAAGGTGTTTTCTTCCTGTTAACTTTAATTCTTTACTTAAGTACATAACCTAGCATTCAAGAAATGAAACAAATCCGTGAAACTGGACGTGCTCTAAAATTTCTTGGTATGCAGGTGCACTAACTTTGAACTTGATAACACGGTAGACACACATTACCAGAATTTATCTTCACTTTCTGTGGAAATTTTACAACTGATCACCATTTTGGATTTTGTGCCTCTGCACTCTTCCTCTGAAATCTTGGACCTGATTCATAACTGAAATGTAAAGTTGACTTTTATCTGTAACAAGGACATTGGTCTACTTTTTCCTTCCACCCAACTTTCCATTTCTATGCTTGGAGACAGTGCTCTGTGAGCAACCAGTTTCCTTAGCCAAATGATATTTTTTTCACTTGCCCTCCATGTGAAGGTTGTCAGTGACTGTCTGCATGTCTTTTTAGCTCTTACGTTCCAAATTTTTATTTAGCTGCAAGTACCAGTCATCAAAAATAATGTGTGAATCGATTAAGTAATTAATCCACACAGTTTGAGATGCAGCAGTATATTCCTTGGGAAGAGCCGAGCAGGAAAAAATTGTCACCATGTTTGGAATTCATCAAAGCAAATCTTCTAAAAGATTAATTTCTCCCAAGACGTATATGAATATGCCACATTAATGCATGTTGACTGCCATTTAATAAGAGGATGTTCAAGAAAAGCTCTCCAGAGTCTCTATTATCAAAGGAATCAGTGGAGCATTCATCATAATTGTGACCTTGTGTCTTCTTGTCAGCTAGACTGACTTAATCAATTGCAAAAGTTGTCAGCAGTGACAAGAGGTGTTTAGCTCTGTGACAAGAGAGACGGGTGGCATGGACTGTGTGCAGACACTCCGGCTTCCCTCCATTAATGTCAACGCCTGATTCATTCCAGGCAGCTCCTTCTTGCGGACACCCTCCACAACTTTGTTGCCCAAGTTTGTTTAATCCACCGCTTCTTTATTTTTATTTCTCTCCACACACAGAAATAAATCAGCCAATTAACAGTGAATGAGAAAATCTCCCTGCATGTTGCAGCGCGAGGTGTTTGTGGGTCGGATCTTGCAGAAAAACCGTGGCTTTGTGTGACAAGAGAAGCCCAAAAAGTGACTTTGGTTGTCATGTTAATCAGCTTGTTTGAAACGTTAGCACCTTTGTAGCAGCCTGGGCAATTTGAAAATTATGCTAAATGAATCATATTTAATAATGAAGTTCATAGCTCGAGATTGGGAGAATAAATCGACACCACAGTTTAGCACTCTAGATTGTTTTCCCCTACTGACAAAGAGAATAAGTAGCTTTTCAGTGCAAGAGGAATATAAGCTATTCAAGGGACAACACATAGGAGCGATGTGAGATAAAAGCAAGTCGATGCAAACAAATCTCACTTTGTTTTCCTTACCCACCACCTACCCTGCAGCACCTTTGAGAGATGACGAGAATGCCTGTCTGCAACCATCCGCACTTCAGTGCTGAATGATTGGTGGCAAAATGGCACATTTAAATTGCATGCTGTGCTCAAGTGATTTTTCTGCCTACCTTGATGCCTATTTTGTTATGGAAATTCAGGATACATTAACATAACCAGCAGGAGTTCAGAACAGAAAATAATGAATCCTGGTGGGAAGGAACAGTGGTATCCACCCTTAGCTGTGAATCAATAAATACACATACAGTACGCGCTAGAGCATGGGTCACAATATCTATGCATATTGCAGTTTCTTATTGTTACTTTTCTTGAGGAATGAATGTGAAGTCAATAGTATAATACAGAGGAGCCTTTCAGAAAGAAAAGGGAACCTAAACAACTCAAGACCGAATATTTTTTTCTGTCACAAAAAAGTTGTGAAATAATTCTCTTCAATGCATACATTTACTGATAAAAACCCCTTAATTCAAATTTCTTAATTGATTTGTTCATATTACAAAGGAGTAGGTCTTATGCTCAGGCTAAACCAATCTTACAGAGACAAGAAATAAAATCATTATTCTGTTACACAATCATTATATGTGTAACAGAAACTCTTCCAAATATGTGGTTAAAAAAAAGTATACCCTGCAATTTATATGGTTATAAAACAATTTTTACTTTACAAATAGTACTGTCAAAGTTGAAAAGGACCAATTATTGTTACTTCAGACACAACTTTTGGAAATCACATTGGGATTTAAGTTTTTTCACTTGAAAATGGTTGAAATTTTGTCCCATATGAAAAATATATTTATTTATATATATATATATATATATATATATATATATATATATATATATATATATATATAATTAAAAATATTAATAATAAACATTTTATTAAATGTTTTTTATTAATATAACTTGATATGATCCAGTTATAAGTTCAGTCCAAAATCATTAAATTCACTCCAAATATCACATTAAACATAGTTGATCTTATAATGCCCAGTGATAAAAAGGTTTCTATGTGAGATGTCCCAACTGATTTTATGCAGTCATGAATTGCAATCAATCATCCTGGGCAAGCATGTGGTAACAGTGGAAAAGAATGACTAACTTTTAACTGGAAAACCCTTTGTCAGAATGAGCGGCCATTTGCCACGGCCAGCTAAGGGTTGGAAGGACAGAAAAAAAAACACAGTAGTTCTGGGCTATTGGTACTTTCAGTGGGAACAAATGTCAAAGCGTACACAGTTAGCATCACAAACAGCTCTGCTGCAACACAGCTACACACTAATGCAGTGGTACAGAAATTGTTTCTATGGTACCAAAATATCTAAATGTACACGGAGGGAACAGCGACAATATCTTAGTGGCTTTTTACAGAAAGAAACACAGCTAAATGGAGACACTGGGCACAGCTACATGTTTACATTAGTGCTTAAGTTATTTCTAATCTAAATGTAATCAGTGTGAATGCTGCACCCGCATCTTAACCTTTTTGAGAAGTTTGTTTAGAAATGGAGATAAGCTGGATCCACGTGGTTTTTATTGTTGTTTGGCTAAACTCCATTTGAGTATGCTCTGGCCTGACTTACTTTCTACAACCTGTTGCCACAGCAACAATTCTCTGAAGCACTGAAGAACCCTAAAGACTCAGACAGGGCTGACAGGCAAGACACTGAAATGCAAAAGCAATCAAGCTCATCAGATTCCTGAAAGTTACAAGAGAATAAACAGGTAAATAATTCATGACAGCATTGTCAGGCATCAACACCAGCTCAGTTATCCAAAAGATTTTGTATGATATGAAAGAATTTGTGTTGAATTTTTAAAAACTCATAGCAGCTTTGCTTTTTGTGTGTTGGTTTCTCTCTCTCTTTTTTTTTTTTGGACATTGTGACTTGCACCAGAAGCCAAGGAGTTGTTTAGAGTAATCACACAAGCAGAAGCTACTGCCAGGATTCATTTGAATGGCTTTCAAGACAGTGACTCATTTTAGCTAATTAGTGTTGTAAGTTGGCCTCTCTGCAGCAAAGAAATCTTGCACACAATTATTGAATGGCAATGCTAATTTCTGTCTTTTAAGGCAAACAGTTCCAGTTTCACTGATGAAAACTGTGCATGACAATTATGCAGTGAATGCATTCTGTGAAATTCATTCTGATGATTAACTTTAAATGACACGGTCAATAAAGAATGTGACCATAACAAAGCAAGTAAACTGCCATGTAAAACATCTTAACAATAGATATAAAATGGGTTCTTAGATAGTTTAGAGAAAATTGTTTATATATTTTTTTTGTTTTGATGATTTAGTAGAAACCAGAACAAGAAAGCAGAAATGTATGGTTTGCACTCATCAGGATGTGACTGTATAAAAATGGTGACCAGGCTCTTTTACGGCATGTTCAGTTACTTGTGTTCACTAAAAAACTCTAAAGAAGGAGAAGTGTTAAATATTAAATAAAATTATATATTCACTGTCGGTGTGTGATCACAAGTAAAGCACTTATTTAATGTTCTGGTGGATGTCGATTGAGTGATGCTGCTGTGATAGATGCAGCGTGTTATTGAAATATTAATATGTCCTCAACTCTTTTTAGCATTTTCTCATGTTACAACCACATACTCATTTGGGAGTTTTATAGCTAAAAACAAAGTACAGTATAACTGAATTGGAAAATGAGACTTAGCTTTCAACATGTTTTCCAAGATAAAAAGTGTTAAATGAATTCAGATTCAGCTTTCTTTCTAATTTATTTACCCATAAATTAAATGCAGTACAAGTATTTGTCTTTTGTAGGGCATCAACTTATTAAATTGAATCAACCTGTTTATTTTAACCTCGGAATAAAAACACCATTTCAGTGGAGGTGGAAAAGGCTTATGGTAACTCTGTGATATGTTACATAAAATATATCAAATATATATTATTTATTTTAAAGATATATTTTAAAGACAAAAACCGTGTGTTGGTATGGCCTAGTCAAAGTCCACATAATAAATTCAACTGTATGTCTGTGACAAGGCTTTAAGTTTGAGTTTTTAGCCAAAAGGAATTGTCAAACATTTCAATCTTGAAATGTGCAAAGCAGGGAGAGAATTGGCCCAAAATACTTCCAGCTGTAATTGCAGCAAAATGGACTGAATATAAATGCATGCCACATTTTACAAGTCTTTATTAAAAAAAAAAAAAAAAGCTCATTATTGAACCCTTTTCCTTCCTCTTAGCTACATGCTTTTTTGTGCTGATTTAAATCCAATAAAAAAATCCCCACAAAACTTTGTGGTTATGATGTGTCAAAATGTGGAAAATTTCAAATGGTAAAAATACTTTTACAAGGCACTGTGCAGAGATGCATATATTACAGTGTAAAGATCACAGATTGATAGTCTGGAGTTTTCTATATGGGATATGAAGGTTTGTTTAAATGTAGTGTATAGGAAGCAAATATCCTGCCATGTTCCAACACAGGCACTACAAAATTACACACATTTTCAGCATGTACATAAGAGACATGCAAAAGGAGACATTAAAAATGCTTTTCTTCTTTCAATAATTAATTAACTTTTCTCAAGTAACAGCTTACCTAAATTGCTGGCATCTCCTTCAGCATTATATAAACGCTTTGAGAGAAGGAGCCAGAAATAACCGCAACAAATGGCAATGGGAAGATGTGCTTTCCAATGTTTGAGATGCAACACACAATCAAGCCTCATTCAGCAGATGATAGAGATTCAGTTAAAGCCACAAACAGCACAATATGAGTGAAAAGATTCAGAGCTCGCACATTAAGTAAAGAGAGATGCTAAATACAACCAGGTGGAAACATGTTTTAGACAAGTTAGTTGGCATGCAAATCACTGTTTTAAGTTGGATCATTTCTGTGAATTCACTATTGAAGCACCGTGTTCTGCTACCCCAATTATTTTGTGCTAATTCAAATAAAAATTATTTGAATTAGCAAATAATCCCTGAGATTCAGGGATTATTCATGATCCCTGAATCTCAAAAGACTTTTTTTAATGCCCCTTAATGGAAAAGCTAAAGTAGTTTCTATTTGTGAATAATTTTGGAACTGTTTTCTCCAATTTTAAGTTAAAGTAATAATAAGTAATAAAACTTAAGTTAATTTCAAAAACAAGAGATTTGAATGCACAAGGTGAAACAGACTTTCTTTTTAATCCACAAAGGGTCAGAATGGTATACATGGACTGATCATGTTCTTTTAAACTGATTGGTTTCCAGTCTCAGCTCTGCTTTTAGGCAAAATCATATAGTTTCAACAGGGTTAAGTTTGGTTGCAGAAGCATAATGCTTACCAGCCTTCTCCATTCAAAAACACAGCTTAGGTGTGTGTTTGGCATCATTCTCTAATTGGAACAACTACTTGAGTTTTGAAATTGTTAACAGATGAAAGGAAATTGGTTTGGATTTTCAACAACAATGGAGACACCAAGTCTCGAGTTTGTCATAAACTGCCAGTTGCTACTTTCCACATAGAAATTATAACCATGCTGTGGGGCTGTTTTGCTGCTACTGGGGCTCCGCACAATAGTTTGTTAGGGTTCTGGACTGAAATCAGGGCTTTGTGATGGCCACACCAAAATATTAACTTTGTTGTCTTTAAGCCACTTTGATTGTATCCGTGGGGTTTTTGGAAGATCAATCTGTGCCTAAGCTTTAATGTCTTAGCTGATGTCTTCAGATGCTGCTTCAGTATTTTCACATAATGGTCTTTCTTCATGATGCCATCTATTTTATGAAGTGGACCAGTTCCCCCTGGAGCAAAACAGCCCCACAACGAGCTGCTGCCACCCAGACATGATGGGTGCATGCTGTTTTTTCCTGGTCTTATACTTGGAATGTGTGGTCTTGGTTTTGGTCTCAGGAAGACGGACCTCGACACCATGCATAATATAACAAATCCTTATTACTCTATTTTCTTTTTTAAATACATCTTACAATTATTAAATTCAGTTTAGAGATTGTGTATCAATGTGTGGTTGCGTTTAACAACTGAAATATTTGTTTATTATGACAACTAGTAGAAGCAGTTTTGGTCGAGTAGTTAACTGTCTTTCCATTCATTTTTGCTTTTGGTAATCAAAGTAAAGATAGAGTCCTGAAATATTAGTCGAAATATAAACATTTGATCTTGGCCTTTGAGGGTGCATGGTTGCTTTTGGTCTCAGAAGAACCGGCTCTGACTCTGTCTGGTTCTACCTCCATACTTAGTAGTCAGGATGGTGATCTTTGTCTTACAATCTTTGGTTATTATGATCAAACAGTTTCATTGGACCACAAGACATGTCCCCAGAAATGAAGGTCTTTGTTTCACTGTGGATAATGAGTGTCTTACCAGCGTCAGCAGTATCTTTACAAGATCTTTGTCTTTTGTTCTGGGGTTTGCCTCCACATTTTGGACCAAAATACGTTCTGGGACACAGAGCCTGCACCCTTCCTGGATGGTAAAGAGCTGGACATTCCCATCATGTCTGTACATGCATATAATTGTTTGATGAATGCAGCACCTTCAATCATTGGTAAATTGTTCCCAAGAACAATTGTTCCCAAGAACGAACCAGACTTGTGCAGCTCCACAATTCTCTTCCGTATAAGTTGGACGTATAACATTGTGTCAAAGATACATCTATAATTAACTATTATCTATAAGAGGATTCCAAAACTATGACATCTTCTGGGTTTCTCTGCATGGAAACAGCTGGTTTTGAAGATATTGATAAATAAATCTGTGATATAATACATATTTTGCAAATCATTGTGATGTCCACACTGCCCCAGCTTTTAGGGCCTGGAAATCCACTCTACAAATCTACAAATTTTTCAGTGTTCGTCATTAAACAGCGATTGACCCCCAGCTTCCCCACTAATTTTCCAAGCTTATCTCTGCTCAGTTTTTGGAGTTAAATGCTTTACGATTACATGGCTGGAGTGAAAGCAGCAGGGCTCCACCAGACACCCTGCTCCTCTCTGTGTGCAAACCATTCATCTTTAAATGCATTGCTGACTCATTTCCTGAATACCAGGAAGCCCAAGATCCAGGTGACATTTAGCTTTAATGAGAAAGAACATTGGCATTACCAAACTACTCACAAAGTTACAGCTAAATAAGTCTAATGCATTTATTAATGTCCAAATTAATTACGGAACGTTTTAGAGCCGTTGCTTTTCATTTTCTTTCATTAGGCTTCCTGGGTGTTTTTCTCCTGTTGAAAGTGACAGGCACAGAAACATTTTAATGAGTTCTGAAGTAAATTTGTTAACAAGGGCAGAAGCATTCTTCATGCCTTCCCTAATTGCACTCTGTCAGAGCTCCAAAAAGAAATGTTATCGCTTAAATCTTGTTTCGATTTACCTCTTCCTGAAAGGACATTTTGCACACACAGAAATTGCATGCATTTGTTGTCTAAATAGAAGGTTGTTTCCCTGCATAAAAGCTTTAACCTATTGGATAATGAGAACAGTCTGAAACTAATGGTGCCAAATTAACGAAAGTTTATCACCAGATGGCATTAAATGCAAGACTTTATATGGCTTGTGGTAGCTTTTTAGCAGGGGTTTAGACTGTAAAGCAACTAAAACATGTTTATTGCTACATTTCTGTAGCACACAAATTAGTTTCATAACTTAGTGAAACTTAATATTTTACCCTGAAGCAAGCAATGTTTTGTTTTGTAAAGAGAAGCCAAATGAATTCAGGTGTGAATAGCACTCTAGCGAATTATCACCATGTCATTACATCGATTTTCATTTTCATCTGAATCTGATGCCTTTTTTTTTTTTTGAACCAAAAAATGGGGCTTAGCAAAACTATTCACACCCTCTTGAACTTTCTCACATTATGACGAATTTCTATGTATTTTATTGTGGTTTTATGTTGTCTTTAAACAAAGCAGGGCATAATTATGAAATGGAAGAATATCTCCATTTTTGGAGCTGGTTTGTATTCACTATAAAATACATTATGCTCAGTTAGACTGAATGGAGTAGTTCTGAGATCTTGTAAAGATACATTTTCAACACAGATTAGCTTTAGGTCTCAGTCAATCTAAACATGAATATGCTTTGTGGCTCTGTATTATGAGTCTCATTCATTTGTGGAGAGTACAAGTATTACCATATTTTTCCTGCTGGCAGATTCTACAAATTGAGCTGTGAATCTCTGCAGCTCCTCAAGAGTCACAATGAGGATCTGTTTTTCTGATTACTATTATTAGCCGGTGGTAGGTTTTCAGTTGACTTTTTCATTTTTGAGTTGTGGATTTAGGGCTGCACAGTGGTACAGTTGGTAGCACTGTTGCCTTGCAGCAAGAAGGTCCTGTGATTGATTCCTGGCACGGGGTCTTTCTGCATGGAGTCTGCATGTTCTCCCTGTGCATGCGTGGATTTTGTGTGTGTGTGTGCATGGTTGTTTGTCCTGTGTGTCTCTGTGTTGCCCTGTGACAGTCTGGTGACCTGTCCAGGGTGAACCCCGCCTCTCACCCAGAACACAGCTGGAGATAGGCACCAGCAACTCTCGACCCCATTAGGGATAAGGGTGAACAGAAAATGGATGGGTGGCATTATAAAGTAAGAAGAAAAAAATGTTATATTTTAAAAATATATAATTTTCCTCCACACCATGATTATATTCTACTTTTCACTTGTAACATGACAAAACATGAAAGAATCTGCATACTTTTGCAGTGGACACTGAGTAATAGATATTTTAACTGGTGCTTTTTACACTCAACTTTGCTAAACCTCGATTGTAGCTACAGTAAGAGCTAATGTTTCCTTCTCACTTTACTCAACTTAATTGGAGCAAAAGCAGAGAACAACACTTATAATTGGTCCATTTCGGTTTTTTGGATGGTCATCACACAAATGTTCTTTTTCAGCCAGATTGTGAACATCATTTCCATACATGTCTGGTGCTGGCAAAGTTTTATCGACACATTCTTAGTCGTTTAAAGCGAACCCGAAAAGATGCAAGTCAATTTCCTTTCAACATTTCACTGGCCCTACAAAAAAATAAAATAAAATAGGCATCCATAATGAATGCTGTCAATTTTTATCCCAATTAGGGTGTTTATCCCGACTTAGTGCACCTATACTGATGCCTTCTCTTGAGGGGGCGATGAATTTTCATGAAGGACAAACACTGTACTTCAAAAAAAAAAAGGCTTATCTGGGGTTGGGATTTAAAGCTTTAGCTGGAATTACTTTTCTCCAATTTGTTCTTGCTGTGTTAACAGTCAGAGCAGCACAATATTGCTGTAGTGAGGTGGGAGACAATGGGTGGGGTTAGCAGTGAATAAGTAGAGAAAAAAGTTAAATGATGGGAAGAGAACAAGGTAATGTGTGTTTATGTAAGAAGAGCCGTCACTAAGCTTTCATTTGGAAGAAGGAAATAAATAGAGCACATCACATCAACTCGCTACTGCTTGACAAGTCTTGTCAGATACTGACAAAAACATATCTCAGATGTCAATCACCGCTTCTTGCCACGTATAAATACCCCAACACATATTTATGGTTCACTTTAATGTGAGGACAGACACAACGCCTGTGATGTGTTGCTTTTAAGGATGTGAGTCAACAATTTGAGCCTCGCAACTCTGATATAAACCAGAAAATCCAACAGCATCAGATGTAAACTGGGACATGAGGCTGTTTTTGTATAGAAGAAGAGGTTTGTTATTTTAGCATTGAAATCTTTTGCATGCCAAGGAGTTGGTTTTTAACACCAAGCTTGTTTCCCCCTGACATCATCTACTGCTCAGGTTAAGGGAAATTACTGCACTGACATGCAACATTTAAATGAACTCATTAAAATTTAAACAGTCACCAGTCCAGGGACAATCACTGCAGACCTCTGGTTGGCAGGCGACAAGCTAATACAATGCAAACAGCTGGTACAGGGGAGTAAAACTTGTTTTTATTTGACTTTTCACATTGACAAAAAGCCTTGTTGCTGATACTTGTTTTTCCAATTGTAGCACAAAAAGAATGAAACAAAGGAAGGCTTTCACCAAGACACAATGAGCACATGTTTGATTTAAATTCTACATCCGGCTTCAGTGTCCGACAGTGGTGAGTAGTTAGTAGTTGCTCAGAGCAACGGTACACTGGTGTTTAAAAAAGTGAGAAAAGCTTAAAATTCCTTTAGAAACTTTTATCGACATACATGGCGCAGCATTGATTGCACTGGAAATTCAAGATCAAAACACAAAGATGTACAAAATTTAACTCTCTTTAGAAAGTGAAGAATTTCTTTTTTGTAAAAACTCCTACTGTGTAAAATAAAATATGTTTGAAGATTTAGCTTGCCTGTGAATCACTGTGACATGTCATTGCTCATCTGTGTAGCTTGGAGTCGTCTAAATCTGGCATCTGCTAACAGGTATTCACACCAAGTTTGATTGGAATATAATTAATTCCTCTCCATTTCTTGGTTTTCTTAGAAAAAGACAGTTTGTCATACTGCAGGCTTTCTCTTATATTATAGTCTGGGCATTGGGCCAGCAACTCCAGAACCAAGATGCTGCTGCCTTACTGGTGTGTTTAGCATTTTGCCCTGTTCAAATGCCTTTTTAAAGAACAATTAATTTTTGGCACAAGGGAGTATGACCTTTTCATGTATTATGATGTATTCCAATGGAGCCATGATACCTGCTATGCGATAATTAGTCCCAACACTGAAGCATGAGAAACATTCTCATCCACCATGCTTCAGTATGCTGTGGGTTGGAGTTGGTGCTTGGGGGTCAGCTGCAATTTCTTGATCCCCCCTCTAAAAAACCTTCTACTTTCATCCATGAAATATTGCTTCATTTTCCTTCAGGCTAGTCGATATGTCCTTTGGCAAATTGCAACCTGGGAATTTGCGGGGGCTACTGGGCTTCACAGAGGCATTATCTTTCTGTTACAGTACTAAGAGGAAACAGTAGACCTTTTTAGTTTCCATTTAAAAACCATTTGAGATCAATTCAGCTGGGCAGCCTGTCATTTTCTGCACTTCTTTATACAGTTGAAACCAGATATATTCACACTATGAGAAAGATGCCTTTTTTTCAACTTCATTCTCTCACATTAAATAATATTAAACCTTTTTCAGTTTGGTTGGTTAGAATGACCAAAAATGTTTCCATTATAAATGCCAGTGATTTCTTTTTTTTATTGCTGTCTTCTGAATGTATGCTGAGACTGCTATATATACACAATTTGGTAAAACCCAGATGATGATGATTGCTATGTAATCTGAAAGATATCTCATTATGTGAGTTATTTAAAAGCACACACGTGGATGTATTTTAAAACATCTTGCAGTGTGGCAATGGCGAAGGGGTCAAGAGTGTGATCCATATCAAAAATTTGAGTTTCAGCCTGTTGACCTTTGCCACATCTTGTTCCCCAATCCTATTTTCTGTCAGACCACTCTCGAATAAATGCCACTAGAACCAAAAATAAATTAAGAATAAATAAATAAATTCTAATAATTTTTCTTCTGTTACATCATGAAAAAATCAAAAGATATCCAATTTAAATGACATTGTCATCTACAGTGAGTAGAGGAAAAGCTAGAAACATGGAGGGAGGTATGTACCAAAAAAGACAATAATAAAGATTAGTCACAGAAAGACAGAAGAGGTGTGTAAATGAAAGGGACACAGGTGGAACGGGGACGTAGAAAAAACTCAGTTAGAGGCAGAACTAGAAGTTAAAAGCTCAAGATGCTGATGTTCTCTTTGAAAGAGACAAGGATGAATAGAGTCAGGGATGAGTACATCAAATAGATAGCTCATGAGATGTTTTAAAGAAGGTCACAGAAGCCAGATTTAGATGGTTTGGACAAGTTCAGGAGCGAAGCAATGATTACATGAGTAGATATAAGATGCTGAGGTTGGAACCACAGGTCAGAAGGCAGAGAGCAACACCAAAAAGGAGATTTATGGTTGTGGTAAAAGAGGACATGATAGTTGGTGTGAGGGTAGAGGATGGAGACAGATAATACACTATGGTAAACCTTGGAGGGAAAAGCAGACAGAGATGGACTTCCATATTTATGGTTAATCCGTGGGTGAAAGTTCCAGATGCCTGAAGGTGCTACACATTTATCTGTTCAAAAAAGGGGAAAGACTATATACCACAGATGGGTACACTTTGCTGCAAAGTGTACCCATTAGCTTTTATTTTAGAATAAAAGCTAAAAACATTGTAAAAATGTTCAGTAAAGCTGTGAAGAGTATTATTTACATTGAAATGAGTCCTGTACCAAAATAGGTTGAATGAGGAAGGATAAAGTATTACTCCAAAGGCTACATAGAAAGTCAGATTAGATTTTGCCAAACCACTCAAGGGCTAAGAACTTATTTTTTGGAGAGTCTTCCTGTGGTCTGATGAAACCAAAATTTAAGTGTGCCATTAGGACTACTGCTACTTTTCAAGGAAAGATAGAGAAGCTCATAAGCCTGCTACCAGTGTTGGCAGCATAATTTAATGGGGGAGATTTGCTGCAGGCAAACTGGCAGTAAATCTACAAAATAGATGGTGTGATGAGGAAAGAACATTAGGTAATACTGAAGCAACATCTGAAGACGTCAGCCAGGAAGTTAACGCTTGGTCACAAATGGATCTTCTAAATGGAAAATGACCTTAAGCATGCAGCCAAATTAGTTACAGAGTGCCCTGAGAATAAAAGAGGGAGTGTTTTGGACTGGCTGCCACAAAGTAAGAATTTCTAGCTGGAAAAAACAGGTCTATGGACCTGACACAGTTCCACCTGTTCTGAGAGGGAGGAATGGATCACAATTAGAGCAAATTATTGTGAGTCTTGTTGACTATCCAGATGCAAATGGGTAGTCTTGATGTGAGGGAGATACACTATATCTAAATGCCTGAAGGACAGATGTTGGCTATGATTTTCCATCTCTAAATGAGCTTGAACAGCCTTTACTTCTATTTGTATTTTGTTTTGTATTAGCTATGAATTAGTGATAGCTCCGGCAACACCAATGAGTTGGTGCATGTGTCAAGTCCATAGCGAAAACCCCGTGTTGGTGCGCATATTGCGTCATGTGACCGATACAGGAACTATTTCGAAATGACACTGGTGCACCAAATTGTGTTTATAAGGAAGTGAATCTGTCAACGGAATGCATTTGCCAAAAGAATTCTTGATCTTTTAACCCCAACCCTAACCCGAAACTCTTCATGATGCCTCATTTACCCATCACTACAATACATGTAGCATTTGTTTTACCCAGTCTAGTACCCTTCAAAGCAATTGTTGCTTACAAACTAAACTTGGTTGATATGCTCCAAATATCAGACTTTAGAGTATAACTGATTAAAAATTGTGGCGCTGAACCACAACCTGAGTCTGCAGCTTATTGCCACTTACTATGGAGTGCAAAAAGCATGCATGCATTTCTGTTGGTTTTGGTTGTCATCTTTTGCTGAACTTGATCTTATCATGCACTTGTTGGTGTAACCTGTGAGAAAGTTGGTTAGCACAATAAAGGACCTTTCCTCTTCAATGTCAGCTGCTTGTTTACTGACACCTAAAACAGCAGGAGTTCTGCATGTTGTGGCAAACAAATAAGGGGAAAAGTGTACTGTGAGACATCTTTGTGCATGGGTATAACATTTTTTTTTTTTTTTTAGAAATAATGAACCCAACGAGTTGAAAACTTTATGCTAATAGCTGACAAAAGGATGTGGGTTTTTTTTTTTGAAAGAAAAGCTTTCATGCCGAAACAGAGCTTCAGTCGTCGCCTTGCTTCACTCTGAAGTTTTCTGCCTTCTGGCTGTCAGTCTGTTGCCTTTAGCGCCCAAACCACTATCTCACCCACATCTTTATCTGGGATCATTTTTATTAATTCACTAACTTTCAAATATATTAACAAAGTAAATACCTCTACTGGGAACATGTACTTCAACTCTGGTTGTCCCCATTTATGAATGCAAAGAGAAAAACAAAACATGATTTTTGAAAAATGTTGTGTTTTATCGATCAATAAAACACAGTAAGCCATTTTTCCCCATGACTTGCTCTAACCGGTGATTGACAGATCAAAACTAAATAAAAAACAAAGTTTTAGGAGATTGTCATCTGGTAATGCTTTCTAATAAAGAATAAAGTGTTTTTATTAACATTCAAATGAGCAAATTATAATTTTTCTGCTAGTGAACTCTTGTTGAGAGATCAGTCATTAGGAAACTCTAGCATTCATGACTGGATATTGATTTCCTGCTGATAAACTAACTTTTGGTTGTAGTTTCAAAATACTTCCATCCTTACTAAGAATTTCCTGGTCATGACAAAACTGAAATGACACAATGGGCATTATAAGCTGACACAGGGCTTTGAATTTAAACTTTATTTGTTGTTTCTGTTATAGTTTAGCAAAGCAAACATCAAAGTATGAAGGCATCATCATTTCATTTCATAGAACTGTAATTCATCTGTTCTTTAGCATGGCACCACCAAAAAATAATTTGCTAACAATTAAAAGAAAGTAAAACCATTTTAAATTCAACCCAATAAAACAAGAAATGTTTAACAACAGGTAATAGCCATTGTGATGTAATTAAAAATACAAATCATCTGCAAGCAAAACATAAGCATAAAATCATACTTGGCCCACCTCCTAAAGTCTGACACCATTATTTTTTGTCTGATATGAAATAAGGCAGATTCCTTCCGTACAATTATAAACAATCTGGAAAGAAGACAAGCAAAAGTGATGAGGGCTAGTTCTTTTTTATGACAGTGAAATTCAAAGCAATTTTCTGGCATGCACTGGAAAAGGCAAAGAAAACAAGGGGAGGAAAAAAAGAGCTAATCAATTTGTCAAGAGACGGCCGCATCCTGGTTTGTGTGATCTGGGATGTTAACACAAGACTTGCCAGGGAATGGCACATTGGCTGATTTGACTTGGCATTGCACCAATGGTGCAATCTAAAAGCCCCATAAATGTAGAACACTAACCTGTATATTACCAAGTTGGAATTGTAGGAACAAAAAGGTTGCTGTTAAGCCTCATCCAGTCAGGAGTGTCTACATGTAGGAACTGCGGCTGCTGTATTCTGACAGCTTGACCGCGCTCTCACAGTGGCTTTTAGCAAATAAACTCTTGAACCTGGTTCATCTCTTTGCACCCTGCTGGCAAAATGATGGATGACTAACACACAGTGAGGTATGGCTCTTCTTTTCTGGCTGATATGTTCAAGTCCAATAGCAAGGTTTTGTAACATACATACATTTACATACAGTACATACATACTTCAGGGAAGAATTAATAGGTGGAAAGCTAATTAAAGTTGGGGTTGTGAGCATCGTGAAGTTTCTGGTTGTCCTGGGCCAGTGTCAGAGCCCATTCTGACATGGGCCCGTCTGACACCAGTGCGGTTGGCCTTTGCACAGTTTACTGGCTGTCAGATGAGGTTGATTGTTCTCCTCTCAGTAGGTCATTCTTTGTTCTCAGCAGAGTCTGGACAGAAAATTAAAATGGGATATGAAAACACCGTCAAATACCGTGCTCAAGTTTTAATTTCCATTCCTAAAATCTTAACATTTTAAAAAGTATACTTGATAAATGACACTTTTTTTTGTAACCGATATAGGTGATATAGATGAAAGCTTAAAATTATTTTGTGAAGTAGGCCTTAGATTTTATGTTCCCCATGTGCCAAAAATATGTATATGTGTTGTTTACTTTGTCCTTAGGTCATGACTTCATTTGCCGTTGTCATTACTTTTTTGTTGCTATACAAACTTGTTGGCGATTTCATCTTTATTATGTGCTTGATATAAAAACTCTCATCACACTCCTTCAGATACCCGAGAACAGATATTTCAGTTGTTCTTGACACACATCCTAGTCTTGCCCCCTTTTGCTGCCACTCAGAATTTTATACTGCAAGACCACTAAAATGTATGCAAAATTAGTGTAAATATCACTCTTACCGTTATTTAGCAGCCTAACCTGTTATGATGCTAAAATAAACAGGGGAAAAAGATCAATCGTGCTTTCATACATTTATCTTTTGCCATAAAAATGCTTTGTCAGAACTGTTATGAACTGTTATGTTCACTTTCATGATGGGTTAAACACTCAGTTTCTAAAGTTTGCAATGTTTTTTTTTATTTAAAATGGTCAAATACCAGAATAGGAAAACATCAGAGTGGCTGCAGAAAAGAGGGAAAACTGGCATATGTGCCAAGGGCTAAACCTAATCTTTTTTTTTAAATAACTGATGTCATGTTCATAGTTTTATATTGACTTCTGCAGTTATTCATATACAGTTTTCACTATACCAAATGATCCATTTTAGGATATATTTGGCGTTTGACCTATTAAATGTGAAGATATAAGCATTTTTAGCTATTTGATAGGAATAGGTAAACAATAGTCAAACATTTGTCGAGATATCCTCCATCCTCTTCCACTGTGGGACTTTGTTTTGGACTGCATTGGAGGGCCGAATTAAAACATACTTAAAATTGCAGGTATAGCCGAGTCAACATGGTTCAGATCAACAGCACTAAAATATTCAGCATCAAAACCCAAAATTTAGGCAAAATTCAATCTGAAATTGAGAGGTTGTTCCATTTCTCTATCTTATTAACCTTTAGTGAAGGTGAAATAATCCATTACCTGGACTTAGAAAAGAGGACAGCCTGTTGTGATTTTCCTAAGTTCTACTCTAGCTGATTAAAAAGAACAGTATATGCTGACCAGATTCATAATAAAGCATCCCACCATGATCCTGACGCTTGTTAGACAACAACCTTTTTCTTCTGATGCTTTGTCTGGCATTGTTAAAGCTTTCCCTTTCTACATCGCCCGGTGTGTCACTGCCAACTTATTTCATATGCTGCTATTCTGTCCTATTTTTTCAACCCCAACAATCTGTTCATAGCAGACACTTGTGTTTCTTTTGTTCCTCTACCTGGAAACTCCTCTTTGCAATACCCAAGTCCCTATTTCTGGCTTAACAACTCTGCTGAATGAAAAAGAAAAAAACAAAAAAAACAAAAAACATTTCCAGCAATACAAATGTAAATGTGTCAATATAAAAATGCTATGCAATTGGACCAAAACTTTGATAGAAATCTGAGAATAACAGTAGCAGAGTACCCTTATCAAACATGATTTATTGGCATGATTACTACCACTGCGGTCACTGCATGTTAAAATAATATACATTTTACAGTTGATTTATTAAACGTCCGATGGTTGGGTTTTCAGGTAATTTATCACACTCAATCTCCAAAGACGTGCCAACACTTGTGTGTCGAGATATCAGGGTTAACACTGCAGACCTGAAATGGGTTGAGTGGAGTTACAAATGCATTTGGCCCTGGAGGAGCACGTACAAATGGCCTGCACTCCCCTACAGAGATGGGAAGATGGAGACAGACGGGGAGGAAAACTGATGCGGGGGGATGAACCCAGGCAACAATTTCCTGCACATAGCTCAGGATTCTCTGAATAAACTGAATTTTAATTCAGTGGCTGTGGCCACTAATAGGAAACCTCTTAAAAATAGAGATGTGCATGAGCCCGTGAGAGGTTGTTAATGTTTCCTCCGTGCCCTTACCTTTGGGCTTTGGGTCTTCAGGTTTTATTGAAGAAGGTTCTTCTGAGCTCTCAACAGGTTTTATATTCTCTAAGAGAACAGAAAATTGGGGAAAAGGGTTATAAGCAAAGAAAATCTGTAACATACCTCAACAGCATATGCTCGCCAAAGCTTCAGAGTCAACCTGAGCAGATTTATAGTTCTCATGCATCTGTCTAAGGTTCAAGATTAAAGGTAATGTTCCTCCTTCGCAAAACTATATTCTTTATCACAAAAATGGTTTCAGCATCTTCCACATATACTGAATGCTAATATGTACTGTCATGTGGTATGAATTAGTAAATAGAAAGGGAAGTTGGAAGAAGAAACCGAGTGGCTGTCGGCAGAAGACTTTAGATAAGACAAATCAATAATCCCTCTTAGCTTTTTCACTTTTACCAAAACCTTAAATGTATTTTATCTGGATTTTATGACAGACCAACATAAAGTAAGACATTTTCTTCCTTTTGCGAAAAGGAAGGTCAGAACTGTACTTTTCCTTTTCCTTTTCTTGCTGTTCTTCCTGTTCCTTTTTCTTTTGTGAAAAGGAAGAAAATGATAAATAGTTATACATATTATTACAAAGAAAACCTGGAAAATATGACATCCATTTTAATTGAACCAATTTACTCTGATGCTGGTAAATGAAATCAGGTGCAACCAAGTTAGCTTTAGAAGTCACCTAATTAGACACTAAGCCCGTCACTTTCCCAGAAATAGTTATTGGCTGAGCTTTTCTAAAGAAACCCGAAAGAAAATTAGTTTCTAACTCATCTGCTGTTTCTCTTCTAGATGAAGCCACTAAAGGAGTCACTATTCTGCCTTTAAATTTCCACTTTTCTTTAACATAGAAATAGCAAAATAGTTCAGAATTGAAGGAAACTGTTTGCGAGTAGTATTTTCCAAGTCTTGCCTCAGACTTAATTACCGTTGTACTAGGGCTTTGATATAAAGCTTTTTTTTTTTTTTGCATACTCGTACTGTTTAATGTCATTGTCATACTTGAAGGTGAACCTCAATCACTTTCTCGTTCTCCTTAGAAAAAGCACCTCACAGCAAATTTAAAGTTATTGAGTATAGTGTATTCAGGAAGATGAGTTGAACATGCTATTTAGGGTAGCGTAAATTGGACTAAATACAGATGCAGGCCAAACTTTTCAAATTGGAATTTGTGAATGATTTTGAACACTGCATATTCTTTTTCTTCCTCCTCTTCTTTTGTGTTGGGCTGATTACACAAAGTGTTTAGTATCACTACTCACCGCCATTGCTGGTGCCAGCGTTGGGTTCAGAGGAATCTGTAATGCAAAGCAGATTTTGATGTAGACATTGCCTTTACTCAGGTATTAACGTTAATCATTGTCTGAAATCATTCTGCTTGCAAGCTGCTGCTCTAATTTATTTTTAGTCCAAGGACTTTACAGCAGCTTCACACTTCTGACCTGATGCTTTCTTTTGTCCCTGAAAATTCACTGCCTTCCTAAAGAGTTATACTTCACAAAAAAGAACAAAACAAACACACATTGGGAGAAAGACTCATGCAAAATTAATTACAGGCTGCCATCCCTGTAAGGCAGCTAGAGACCCTCCTCCCCTTCCCCTACAAACATCCTTTCCCCCTCTTCTGTATCCTACTTGTTACCTTTGTAGTCACAAAACTCCTTTATCGTCGCTCCCTGAGCAAACCTCCGCATTTCCTTCTTTGGAACAACAATCATCCCAACAAAGCACGCCACAAAAATAACCCGCTCTCCCCAGGCAGGCTTGTGATAATGTAAACAAATACATCTGCTTAAATACAATATGTATCTTGCCAATGTGCAAGATCCAAAGCATGTGATTGTTCTGTATGTCTACAGTCAAGGTCATTTACCAAGTTGGTAAAAAAAGGAGTTTACTGGTGATCATTACAGGTTTGTATTTAAATACCATGTCACCTTTACAAAAAAAAAAAACACATGTAGGCAACATTAGTCTTTGTTTCTGTGGCTGTTCTGAAGACTTCCATAAAAAGAAGAAAAAACACTCTTTTTTTGTATTTAATCTGTTGCAATATTTCAGCATAAACTTTTCCTTTTGTAGACACCAGAGGGACAGAAGTACTGCTGAGAAGCAGGAAGGATGAAGCAACAACAGTCTGAGCCTTTGTATAGCTTTTTGCCTTTTAATCTAAGACATTGAACTGCCCACAAGGCAAAATATCATCCTCAAACAAAAAGTAAAAAGGAATCTATTCAATGTTTACATGTTTGTTCTTTGACTTTAGACTATGCATAATTGTTCATGCTTAGTTTTCTTTTTCACTGAGCCCTTTTTCCTCCAAAAATTCTTCTTGATCTTTGGTTTAGACTTTTAATGACTAATAGATACCGTGAATATCAGACATAACCGAGGATCCCTAAATAAAATCCTGGGTATCCGATTAATAAGTCACCTAATTGGTAAATTGCCTTCAGAGATACAGAACCTTTGCATTTGTCATCAACATAAAAATCAAGGAAGAAGTTATTAAACCCTCAACCATGAAACCCATGGTCACTCTGGAGAAGCTTTAAAGACACAGCCCAGGAGGGAGAATCTGTTGATGGGACTGAAGTTACTTATGCAAGACACAAATCTGTCCATTATAAGGAGGAAGAAAACCACTGCCACAAGAACTCAACATATGGACAAAGGCGCTTTAAACGTTTGGCTCAATTTGTAAAACATAATATTTGACTGACTTATTTATGCCAGCTTTGAGACAAAAGGTTTACACACAAAGGACAGAATACATTTTTGACTATTAAAATCAAAAATTGTAAATCATTTTTGAAAATCATGGATATCATTTTGTACTTCACAATTAATTATTTACAAATAATTAAAACTCAAAATGTGGTGTCAAAAATTTCAAAAAATTGCAAAAAGGGTACATATTGGACTCTTTCAACTGACGGTAATTAACTCAATGCACTAAGTTTACTCAGCCTCTAATTGGTCTCTTACTCTGGGTCAGAAGGACACAATCATGGGGCCAACTGTTGATTGGACAGATGTGCAGAAGACAGTCATTGACACACTTTATTAAAAAGGTAAGACAAGGTCATTGCAAAAGAAGCTGGTTGCTTGGAGTGCTGTATCAAAGCGCATTCGTAAGAAGCTGAAAGGAAGAAAAAAATGTGGAAGGATTATCATGCAAAAATATATTCAACATGGGCTACAGGTGTCTTACCTGGGCTGAGGAGAAAACGAACTGGGTTGTTGCTCAATGGTGTAATTCTCTCTTTTCACATGAAAGTAAAGTTTATGTCTCATTTGGAAATCAAAGTCTAAGACTCTAGAGGACCAGTATTATGTGCATTGAAATTAACAAAGTGTATTTTTCTATTTATCTTATGTAATATTCTAATTCTCTAACACACCAAATGGGTTGGGTTTACATCATCTTTAAACCATAATCATCAAAATTAAAGTAAGGTTTGAAATATTTCTGCCTATCTGCGTAATCGATTAACTTAATGAATTCCATAAAATATTTATTTTTTATTATATTCCGATAAATAGCTTCATATTTAAAGAAAATTAGAAGTGGAATGTGTGAAGTTGTTTGATGTAAGAACAAAGCCTGCAACACACAAGCAGGCAACTCAAGGAAGGAGCTCACTAAAGCGCTCGCTTCATTCCACTCACTTCTAACATCTTGCCTCCAAGGTAATAACAGTACAGTCTTGGTGCTAAGGTAGCATCCTGCTCCTCTAATATCCGACAGTAATCAAAACAGAACAAAAAACAAAAAAAGCTTCACAGTTTCAGCTGATTGTGGCCCCAGCCTCCCACTGCCTGCCTGAAGCTTGGAACGTAGTTCTGTCTCACTCTCTAATTTGGCTGCTGTGTGCTGAGAGTGGAGAGGCTATCATTTAGAAAAAGATCTGGGAGTGCTGTGGCAAACACATAAACAAGATGGGGGGAGAAAGAAAAAACTGGTCTCTGTCAAGATTATGGTGAAGGAGAGGCACAGTGCTGAGAGGGCAAGGGAAGATGAGAAAAACAGCACACTGAAGTAAGTTCGTCTGTAGGAAGCCGAGGAGACATTACATCAATGTTTCTTAAAACTTGGACATCCTGTTTCTGCTTCATAGCTGGTGAAACAAAATGTTTACAATATTTTTTTAGCTGATTCCATATATCTGAAGGTGTCACTGTGATGGGGAGTTCAAAACTTAGACCGAATAAACATTCTTACCTCTAGAAATGTTAACATTTGGACATGTTACATCCACAAACTAATGTATTTCTAGTCAACCATGCTGATTTTTCTGTAGACTCATTTAGTCTGCTTTGATCGACATTCCTATTGTGACTCGACTGAGAAAACTTCAGCATTAAAGCCACATTTTTTGTGTATGCATCACCATAAATGATACATGCTGACAGCATATCTGTATAAATATGTATAAATATGCCCCAAGTAATTCAAGGAAATGTAATTTGTCTTAGTGAATTATTTTGAAAATACAGATGCTGTGCTGATACATTTTCCTGTTGGAATGGTATGATATTTGTCGACTGACTCCGTATTTGCTCCAGCGTCCTGCAAAAAATAGGACTTGTAGGTTATAATTTTGATGGATGACATTGCGGAGGTGCTGTGCACGACACCACCATGCGCAGCCTTGCAGAGGCAATGTAAGCTCTCTGATCACAATGGGTGTGCATTTTTGCAAGAGTTACAATGACATGTATTTCATCCAAATTTATCCATGTGACAAGATGGAGGATACTTGATAATCTGACACTTCAAGGCTGCTAGGGACATTCAAAAACACTTGGGAAGCAAAAGGTGGTTCAGATTTATTCACCCAGGGGCATGCCATGTGTTTCAGATTTCTATTTCAAAAAATATTAAAAACAATGTGTCCTATTCCTTCCACTTCACAATCATGCACTACTTTCTGTTGGTTTAACAGTTAAGTGTCAAACTGCAGTCCTTGAAGTCTAGTGTCCTGCAATGTCTGGATGCATCTCTGCATTAAGAGACTTGAATCAACTAAGTGGGTCATTAGCAGGACTTCATGCTGAAGAGGTAATTCAGCCATTTGGTTAAGGTATGTTGGACACATCGATTCTTGAGGACGGAAGCTGGACACACCTGGTCAAACACATAAAATCCCGATAGATCACATTGGAGTTTATACCAATAAAACAGAAAGATTCAGCGATATGGTAGTAAGATTTATGAAATCCAGTGTAGGCCACAGAGTTGAAAACAAAAACTCTAGAATGATTGCAAAACCTTTACTATCTATAGCACTTCAGATTGGTTCCAGCCTTCAGGAGGAGAGGAAATGTGCATGTGCTCACATTTCCACAAGAAGAGGGAGACAGGAAGGAAGAGAATTGGGCATAAGTCACCCTCATCTGCAGACAAGCAGAAAATTACATCCCCTAACCTCCATTCATTTATTAGACAAGGTGTAGTTAGCGTTTTGTTGGTCAGCGTTAGTATTCTGCACAACAACAATGATTTACAGTAGAAAATCTGTTTAGATCTAGCATAAATAGACAGAGGCAAGTAAAAGTTTTGTATGAAAAACAGATATTTCAGTAGTGGCCAACTTTGTTTGACAAGATCCCTGTTTATTTGATCATAATAAAATCTCATCTGTCACACCACCGTTAGCAGATTGGAAGCAGACTTTGCTTAACGTTCCAGATGGGACCCTTTTGGCAGAAAAGGATGTTCTCTTTGTCCTACAGCCACAGGGCACCTCAGTGACATTTATTCAACTATCCTCCTTTAACAGTAAAAGAATAGGGTTGGGGGGAAAAAAAGTCAATGGAAGTGTGGGGACATCTGTACCCTGCAGAATCAGTTCCCCAGGAGAATTTTTTCCCCTTCATTTGATCCCAGAGCCATGGTTTTGACATGCTGTGCAAACCGGTCTGGAAGATTTGATCTCCAGAAGATCACACAGGTGTCCAGCTGTTTGCAGTCAAACAATGAACATGGCCTATCACAGTCTCAGCTCAGGAAGAAGTTAAAATCCATTCACTGCTTACTTCTTACACTGAGCAATGGATATTATCTGATAGCTCCATTTACAGTTTAAATCTCCTTCAGTGAATACAAAGTATTTCTATCTCACCAGAGCAAGCACTGTTTTGTGGGTTTTATTATGCATCTGGAGGGCATTATGAGAAATAAAGAAACTATCAAGGATAGTGGATATAAAGCTATCTGTTGAAGCTTTATATCCACAAAATGAAGATAATTTTGTCAGAACGAAGGATTGCTATAAATTCAGTTGTCTGAGCTTCCATAAACTAAATAATGTTTTACCAACTGACAGTAAGTTCTAAACAAAATTTCACTGTTATTATAATATATATTATAATTTGGATTGGACTGGGTTTGAATATACTTTATTATGGAATGAATGAATCCACTTTATTGCTATGGACTGGTGTAATGAAGATCTTCATTACTGGGATGAAGACACTTTGGAGGTGTGGTGAAGGACAAAAGATGGATATGGATTAAAGTATTTTATTGTTTGTGTTTTTATACAGTGGCTTCTCAGTTGGAACTGATGGTGTCCTGTTAAAATAAAAACAAATGAATGTGTTGGAATGCATTAAAATGTGTAGGTAGTTTGTGGCTTACCTCTGTCTCTTCCTCTGCAGGGTGTTCAGGCTAAAAGATTCCCCGGGGGCCTGAGCACCATATAAACGTTCCGGAAGAGACCATATTTAGATGAAAGAGGGGGAGCAAAGAACTATGTATTTTAGAAGTTAATGATTGCATTCATATTTATAGAAAAGTAGTTTTAGAAATGAAATGATTGTTAAAAGATGAAGAGTGTTTGTTAATATTATGTTGAAGATTTGGTTGTTTTAAGTTTGTTAATATAGGTATTTTGTTTTACCCTGTGGCTTCACAGGTTGTTAATTGGTGCAGCCAGGGAATATAAAAGCCTGCATGTTGGCCGTATTGGAGGTTAATAGGTGTGGTTGCTGCTGAGACCCATGTTCATTGTACGCAGGATTGTCTGTTTGTTAAATGTTGGTGATTAAACACCTGGTTGGTCAGCACTGTTTCTCTGCCTCAAGACTCCTCTTTAAACCTGCCGCTAAGGGCCATTCTAATAATCTGGTGACTTTGAGATGGGTGCCGGCACCCCTCGCAACCTCTGTGACATAAGCATGTATCATAATGGATGAATGGATGAATATACACTGCTCAAAAAAATAAAGGGAACACTTAAACAACACAATATAACTCCAAGTAAATCAAACTTCTGTGAAATCAAACTGTCCATCTAGGATGTGTTATTTGAGTGTTCCCTTTATTTTTTTGAGCAGTATACTTTTATAACTTCCACAGGGAAAATTCACAGTTCAGGGAAGAACAAAAACCAAACAACAATCTGAATCTTACTTTGTTGCATTCCCAGTGCATTGGATTTTGTACTGAATTATTGTACCTATTCAGTTTGATAAACCAATTTTTCCATTATGCTAAATACTGAACTCCTTTATGTTTTCATAGTTTTTCATAACAATTTTCATAGTTTTAAAACTGTTATTAAAGTACAGATGCAAAAGTTCTCTTGCATTTTTTGCAGACACTGCTCAAACATCGAGTATAGAACCAGTAAACACCACTGAATATAAATAAGATGGAGGATTGATACGTTTGTTACGTTTTTATGATTATTTCACACATATTCTGACCTGGTGAATAATAAAATTCAATTCCACAGTTTTGCTCATTTATTTGAGACTGTACAAACCTAGTAAACAAACTGAATTAAATGAGAGTAAGAATAATTTCAGCATGTAAACCGGGTGGTCTTGGAGCCTCTGGTCTGCTCTGTATTGAACCATGTGTGTTAAAGAAGTATCAAAGCATATCTCATTGAACTTTACATGGACTAACAGCTTTGGGCCTGGCAAGCCTACTACAAAAATAATCAAAGACATCCCTACTGAAGCAAAACAGCAGACCTCAACAAGTGCCCAACCAAAAGAACTAATGAGCTGGTAAATGTGGAAAGCAGCCTATTTTCATATGTTAATGTTAAATTTGTAGTGCAGGCTTGTGGAAAGAGCTTAACTGCATGAGCTGATTCTCCCAAAATGTGATGGGAGGGGGGAAAATAGGATATTTGTGAGAAAGGGAGGTGTGTCAGTACTGGATAGCTGGAGTTTTCTCTTCTTTGAGGTAGAACACTGTCTGACAATCTAAGCCAATTAAAGAGCACTGAGCTGTGACCTGTGGGCCATGGAGATGAAAACAAGCCTGTTCAATAAACACTGTGACTGCCCCCTCTCCGCTGTTATCCTCCTGAAAAAGCCAAGAGTCTTCATTAATATTCTGGCTTTCTTCTCCTTAAGAAAAGGCCAAGGGGTTGTAGACACTAAGTAGCATTGTGCACCCCTGTGGGTTTGGGTAACCTTGCAGTGGTGGTGGTTGTGGTAGGGTGGCTCCAAGTTAGGTCAGGGTCCTCTAAACATGCTGAAAAGACCCAAGCTTATTACACAACCCTGAGCCATGCTTGACAAGATGAGAAAACAAAGAGCACTTTGAATAAGGAAAAAGAGAACAGGACACCATCTGCTTTGGGGTTAAGCTCCCACTCAGAGGAAAGCAAAGATGATTAGAGGGCAGCAAGCGATGGAAGGAAGGAAAATATGCTGCAGCTGACAATAAATGCAAAAGAAAATTAGAAGAAAACGGCCAATGGCATGACTTCAATAACACACTGACTTCCCTGTGTGAAAAACAAAACAAAAAAAAGCTATGAAAATGCTCTGGTTGGCAGTGTCTGACACTTTCTTTTTTTTTTGTTATCTTTATTATTCCCTACTTCATCCAAAGTAACGTGAGACAGCCACCACCGTGTGTAAGGAGACAAGTGAAGAGATTAAAACAGGAGTCGGAGCACCGAGATACGAGGAGATGAAAGGAATAAGTGAAGAGCTGATTAAGTGAAGGAGTGAACGAAGAAGACAACACAAAAATAGACATGGAAGGGAATAATGCAAAAGAGGCCTCCCTGTGTGTGACCTACATACCTGCTAAACCTGCTGTCAGTGGTGGCCTGCTCCGCTCTCATCACTCACTGAAATACTTTACATAATCTTTAGACTCCCCCCACGCTGCTAGAGGGTCCGCTGCAGGCAGCTGCCCGCTGCTGTTTTCAATACCTTTTGTGGTTTCTTACATGAAGGCAGAGACTGTCTTGCTGGGGAGCAGTGAATCTGGCACTACACGACGTGGCTAACCACTGTGATAGATTAAAATGGGACGCACCACTGCTGGGGGACCATGACAAGCAGCATGTTTGCTGGTTTTAGGTGTTGTGTCTATTTTGTTTTTTAAAGACACCTCAAGGTGTCTACATTAGTTCATAGATTGGACTGGTCAATATAGTCAAAAAGCAAGTCTACACTGTAGAGAAAACAAAAACCCAGGAAAAGCATCTGTCTGTCAGTGAAAGGTCAGCGAGAGAACTGGCTGACGAATCGACCCAACTAAAGCACTGAGTGCACATAGTTTGAAAGAGAGCTTTCTTTGGATAATTAAGCCATCTCATGGAAATGATTTTAAAACAGTTTCTAAATCTGTTTTTAACGATATGAATTTGATTACCATAACTTTAAAATATATATTACATACCACACAGAAGGTAACACCATACGCTCTTGACATGATGGGGATTGGTATTTTGCAGGCTAGTTTTTATGTAAAAACAAGCTACTTCTCTCCTTTCACATTTTTTTCCATCTTTAACATGAGATATGTCCTGCATAATTCACCTAAAACTACAAAAAAGTGGAAAATACATTTTAAAAAACGGCAAAACCAGGCTACATAAACTAACACTTTGTTGAAGTGAATATAACTCAGCTCAATCTAAATAAAAAGTTTGCAGAGAGGTTACAAAGGATCTTTTTTACAGGATATTGTTGTATATAAGGATAAGACAAAATCAACATATGGCATAATGAATACAAGTATTAATAACTGGAGAGAAAAATATTTCAATTTCGGAAAGAAACTGTAGTTTATTACCTAAACTAATTAGTTTCATTGCTAAAACAGCTGCTGTTGCCAGATGCAACTTTTCTCAGTGAAATGTCAATGTTGAGATGAATATTATAAATTTCATTACTTCCAGTAGCTGGATAGAGTTTTCACTATAGGTAGAAAGACATTACATTTGACTATTGCATATTGTTTTCCTCATATTATGCAACTCTAATATTAATGCCTTGAGGTGGCGTTTATTGTAAAGTATATACATAAATAGAATTTAAATCAGTAGAAAGATGAAGATGGATTTTTTTTTCTGCATCTCAATGAATCCAAGCAAATACATAAATCACTGTAGGAAAATAAACATTTTTGATTTCCTGAGCTAGAATTCAGAGCTAAAACAATAGATAGAAAATGTCTATTATTTCCTTTCTCTAACTGATTGAAACTTTCGTAATACAGTGTTCATATGTTACCAGGTTACCAGGTCAAGATTCTTAGTAAAACGCTAAAATAATCAAAATATGTTTCAGGAAAGTGCTCCTTTTAGAGTGTGAAGATTTAAGAAGCAAGTTATTTGCAAGTAAGCATGGGATCTACAGTTAGTTTAAGTGACTTATATGACCAAATCATTCCAATGGCTAGAACTGATCATAGACCTGAGCATCACATCTTGCATACCAGGTAAGATCCTGGAAAAAGGCTTCAGAAACAGCATCCCACAGCAGGTATACATAGAACACTGCAACATTAAGTGATGCTTAAGAGCAATTTATAAACCATTAAGGCTCCTTTATCTGCTACATTGAAGCACTAAACCTTCCAGTTGACATAAGCTAACGATATCTGTTTAAATATTAGCCTCACAGCAATAGCCTGCCCAATGTTAGTATCGAGTTTGAAATGTTACTATTGTGACATCCCTAGTTTACACACTAACTTACCACACTACATTGTGGACATTTAGAGGAAACTGGGGAAATACAGTAAATTTTTGTGTATAATATGGTAATTCAAGAGGTTCAGGATTAAAAAAATCCAGCCTCCCAGGTCTGGGTCTCATATAAGTGTTGTATCTCAACTTTAGCATTAAATTGTCCTCAGGCAAGTCAAACAGACATCACGTATCACTCAAATAAATGTTTTATTCATTTGGGTTTGGTTTGTTAGGATGTCTGTGTACCTTGTTAAAATCTATTCTGGTGTAGTAACTTCTCTGGTCAGAAATTTAAATTCTTTCTGGGGGATATTTCTGGTACCAAGGTAATGTTTAGGTCTAAAGTTTATATTAGGCTCCATAAAAAAAACAAAAATAAATGGTCACTCTAATAAGGATATCTGTACAGGCGTGTATCTGTGTAAGATATTCCAGACTTTTCAAAAGCCCATTTGTTACTAGCTGACAAATTCTGCCTGTGCATAGAATTGATTCATTTGTAAATCAAACAGTGGGTAGAGACAGTGGAAGAGAGCTGATCAAAAGAGGAGCTTCAAAGCAGAACAGAAAACTGTGTCCCTTGCAGCCTGTTAGATGCAGCCCTGTCTCTTTGAAGCCAGATTCTGGGCCAAAGGTGACCGGCGTAATGGACGGCAAATGCATTGTTGGTATAGTCTTAGCAGTAAAGAGGACCATAGTCCAGAGTTTCTCATCAAAAGAGCCACATTACAATATGGGAATGGAGAGTGCCGTCTGTAATAATACATGAATTGCATAGCAAACAAACAAATTAAGTAACAAACAAAACAGCCTAAATTTTAGCCTAAAATCACTGTCAGTTACTGCTGCCAGTTACTGAATAGTCACCATAGCAACAAAAAGCCTGCCGCATGCATATTTATGATCAGTTTTTCAAAATAAGTGGCATTGCTGCTTGGAGTTTTCCTTTACAATTTGTACAATAGTATGCTGTACACTCATTAATTCAATACAACAGCCTTGTCCTCTTCCAGTGCAGATATATGATAGTAACATATTTGTTTTAAAGGTGGAGCTACAGATGACACAATTTGAAATATGCAATTTTTCATTGAAAATAGATTTTTAAAATTATTAGTTAACATTTGCATCAGTGATTATGTCACTGATGCATGTAGATTTATTACACACTATACATATATTTTAAGCATTTCTTCATGTTGATGTTGTTGTTTACCAAACAGAATCTGTGGTATTTAGGCCAGGTGAGTTTGCTGATGCTGCCATAGTCTTTAAACCAGGTATTGGTGCTTTTAGCAGTGTGGACAAGTTCTTAGTTCTGCTAAAAAATCCAATCAGCATCCCCATAAAACCTGTCAGCAGAGGGAAGCATGAATTGCTGTAAAATTTCCTGACAGATGGCTGTGCTGACTTTTTTCTTGATAAAACACTGGCTGAAATGACGTCTCTCCTAATCATCGCCAACTATGGAAACTTCACCCTGAAAAACTTGTTTTTTGTGCCTCTTAAGAGAACCCATGCATGCACAGGGAGAACATGCAAACTCCGTGCAGAAAGACCCCGGGCCGGGAATTGAACCCAGGATCTTCTTGCTGCAAGGCAACAGTGCTACCAACTGTGCCACTGTGCAGGATTCGAACAGTAAACATCAATTGATAAAGTCTCTCTTGTAATATTTCACTCTGTTTATGAATTTGTTTTTCAACTTTTCCACTGAATCCCAGTAAAAAAACCAATGCAGTTTTATAATCAATCTAAATCAAGAAAAATATGTTTCCTTTCCTGACACTACCCCAGAATAATTGCACCATGATCCATTATTTCAGTTTTCAAGTTTTCAAAAGCCAAAATGAAATGTTCATTTTATGCATTATTTATGACTGCAGAATTAGAAATTTATAAAACTCTCTTGGATGAAGATGCACCATCTACTTTATGTACATCCACAGAAACAACTGTGAACAATGTCCATCATTTTATTCATCATGGACCCAACAGGAGACAGGATCAGTTTGGTTCGCCTTGATCTGAAATTACCAACATAGCTTAAAAGAAGCCACTAAATGGAGTTTAAGACAGAGGGGAAAGGCAAAAGGCAGTTCAGCAATAAAAGCTGCTTTATAGGGATAATGATAAGACCATGGGTATCCACTCATGGCACTCAGGCACAGAGCTTCAGCTAAGCTGTGACTGCTACCACTACCATTACTTAACTCTCAGCGTCTGTTTAAAAAGCAAAGGCCAATGTCCTTTTAGCCTGTGGCAGCCGGCTCCCTCAAGAGTCATGTAGTGTTAAAGTATGAAGTTTTATGCCAAAAGTTAATTGTGTGCTGACAAGTCACTACAGGAAAGTGTTAATTTTCCCTCAGAAACAGATTTACATCACCAACACCCCGTCGTTCAGAAAGTGCTCAGACAAAAGGCCACAAAACAACCAATTAAGTAAATGCTGAAATCCTTTTTCCTTCTGCAGATGAGGAAACATAAACGCTTAGTGCATTTCAGCATCAAATTCTGGTCCAACCATACCAATGAGTTCTAAAGGATTAATTATTCATGCTGGCGAAAAGGAGGAGGGAGGAAACTTCAACTGGATTTACAATGGATTAGTTAGAAATTTCACTTTGTTCCTGATGCTTTCGCAGCAAAGAGGAAACACAAAGTGTCATTATGTCATCATAGTTTGTTCAAACTGCCTGTGGCAATCCTGCTGAGGAAGAGCTAACAGTGCTCTCACACTTAAACTGGTCCTCTGGGGATGTCGAATACCTAAAATCAATAGTACGATATAAGAAAAAAAGAATGGAACCAATTCCCAGGAACGTTATTAAAAGGAGATTCTCACACCTCCACTGAAATGTACTTCTGTTTGTGGATCTTTGAGGGTAAAGAGATTTGTGAGCCCATGGGAGTGCCCCCTGTAGCACTAGTATAGGCAATTGGACTTTCTGCTTCAATCTTCTCTTACAGTGCTGAATAAAACAGATGTTAGGGACCTGCTCAGAGCATTGGGTTGGTCTGAGTATTTCAGCACCTGACACGACCATCTGGTTTGCAGAGAATGTTTCAAAAAAAGAAAAATCCAGTTGATAGCAACTGTATGAACAATAGAGGTATTGTTGATGCAGAAAAAAAGTAGACAGACTGCTTGGCAAAAGTAGCTCAAATACCCACTTGTTACAACCAAGGCATGGAGAATGTCATCTTTAAGCACACACCAGTCTTGAAGAAGATGGGCAACGGCAGTAGAATATCAAACAGGGAGACAATCTCATCAGCTAACAACTGAAAACTGGGGCTACGTTTCACTCAGCCTCAGCCAATCTGGACAAAAACGGTTTGGAAAAAACATTTACTGGTCTGACGAGTCTTGATTTCAGCTGCAAGATTCAGTTCGAGTTAAGAATTCAGTGTAAACAACATGAAGATGTGGGAAATGAGTGTTTATACCGCAGATTTTATAGAAGGAGGGAAATGGGAATATATACTGAGTAGAGAGAGGAAAAACTTATGGGACATTAATACTGCATGTGCAGCACTGATTACCAGAACAAGAGCAAAGTGTATTTAATGTACAGGTCTGGAAAAAATGAAGAACCCACTGCACTGAACCTCTTTGAAAACCTCACGGTTATTCCATAAAATGTTAATTTCTGAACTCTTCCTGAGTTAAAACATTAGTATTGTTGTTTCTAAATGAATATGAACTTGTTTTCTTTGCATTATTTGAGGTCAGAACGCATTGGTTTTGTTATTTTATCATTTTTTTAATTTTCTGCAAATAAATACTACATTTTTGTTTGGAATTTTGGAGACATTGTCAACAATTAATAGAATAAAAAAAACAATGTTGATTTTACTCAAACATAGATCTATAAAAAATAAAATCAGAGATATTGATCATTTTAAGAGATTTCTTTTTTTTTTTCCTGAGCTGTATATGTAGTTCAATATGACGATGACAAGTATGAATAAATAAGAACTCTAGACATAGTGATAATAAAGTTACTTTTATAAAATGTCTTGTCATGTTTGTCCAATGTTTGGTATTCCTGTAATTTTGCCATTCAAGTGTAGTGATGTTTTGACGCCAGTGACAAGGACAGAAAAAAATCTATATTGTCCACAAGGTGACTTTGGATTGTTTGTTTTGATGGTGGATATTGAAAATCTGACAGCAATTCTATCATTTAATAAATATAGCAGCTTTTTTATAGTGTAGTTTTTGTCTTTATGTGCTGTTCTAATGATTTCAAGCCTGGCTTGCACCTGACCACTATTCTACAACAAATGTTCTCTCGGCAGCATTAAAGGCTCTGCTTTTATCTTGCAGAGAACCTGCTCCGGGAGCAGCTTCATCAAAGGTAGGAGGAACAGGGAGTGCTCAGATCTCCAAGATAAGAGGACAAATTTTGAAAAAAATAAAATCTTTGCAACATCCTTGCTGATTTTTTGTCAGATTTATTATATCTTGCTACATAATAACTGACCAGCAGTCTAATATACCATTGACAAGCAATCATGAAAATGTAAATGCTTTGCATTTGAAACCTCTGCCAAATGTTTTTTTTTTTTTTGTGGGAAAGGACCATGAGGTATACAGATATAATTATACAGAATCAAATTTGTGTGCAGCCATTGAGTCTTACCTTTGAAACCAAGACAAATGCTATCGATTCTCCCAAGAGAATCTCACTGTATGAAGGAAAAAACAATATCTGCTCACTACTCAGATTTATTTATTCCTAGCTTTAGGCGGTCTCATTTTAATTTATGGGTGTTGCACTGAGCTCAGTGAAGCGGCTGCCCACTCTTGCAAACCACCAGAATGAGGCACACACAATAACAGTGTAGCTCCCATTTTCATTTTAAAGTATGCCATGAATATTCATACATATAGGCTGTCTGGATTCTGATTCAATTTAGGGAGCCTTTTATAATATCCCAACTATCAAGCATAGAATCTCACAGCATTTGCAGAGCAATATTTTATTCACATGGTGCAAATAGTTCAGAATGCAGCATAACTCAAAATATCAAATGTCCCCTCCTCCTCCTCTTCACATAATTTTATTTTTCAGTCATTCTAGCTAAAATAAAAAAATAACTGGAATTTATTTAATATAAATAATTTGCAATCTTGTTTTTGCCACATGCAGAATTAAAACACTGGCTTGACTAAATGCTTGGAATTAACTGCATATTTATTTGATGAAAAACCTGGTAAGTAAACAACAGATGGCATTGGTTTGGTAATAAGAGCTGATGAAACATCAGCAAATGACCTAAGCACAATCTTACACTTTTTATTTCTTAATATGAGGGAGTGTGTGGAGAATGAGCAGATTATTACATTAACACATTATACTGATGATAGCAGTGAAAATGAATAAAACATAAATGTGTCTTATTTAGCTTTGTGTTATTTAGCGTGACTGAGTTGGGGCTGAGATATTCAGCTGTGATACACACTAAGCTGCGTGAAAAGAGTGTCAGCAGACAGTGCTGACAATGGTGGATAGAAATGTGCAAAATCAAAAAGTGAGGAAGGTACTTTAGAACCCAGTAGAAGTTATAACCACCAACTACAAGCTACTTTGGTGGGATTTTAGGTGAAAAACCAACACCAAGTGGTGGATAAATGTGATGTAAAAATACAATTATAAGTGGTGGCGAGATACTTTTACCCATAATATATGAGAATGAGTCATTGTATTTTAGTCAGCCCTCTTTAAACCTCTTAATTAAATTGAAAGCGACCAAAACAGAATGTGACTTAATCTCTGTGTTAATACAAATATTTTGTGAAGACTTCAGATCAAAATATTAAACAAATAGCATCATGAAAACTAAGGTACATAGCAGAAAACTCAACAAAAAAGCTGTGAAAAAGCTTAAAGCAGAGTTAGATGAATCTAAAAAAGTTTAAGATTTAAACAACATATTGAGCATTCTTCAATCAAATATCCAAAAACAAAAATAGCATAGTGGCAATCACACAAAATGTAGCCGTCCACCAAAGCTCACACGTTATGCAAGGAGACCACTAATTAGCTGTGGAGGAGCAGCACCTCAGGTAGGGGATTCTCTTGGCAGAACAACTGCAAGTTATGGACTCCACAAATTGGGCCTTAATGGAAGAGTGGTAAAGAACCCCACTGTTTAAAGATATCCAAAGGGAAGTCAAAAACCTGCATGTTTTTGGTGTTTCCATGTTGCTGCACACATGGCTTAAATTATGGCTGATTAACAAGCTTCTGCAGCACTTGCAGGCATGTTAATGAGGCGTTTTACATGCAGTGTCAAAGGTCATGAGAAGATGGATGGAATTTAAGACAAAAAAATAAAGTGGAGGTTCACCTTCCAGCAGGATAACAATCCTAACTATGCAGTCAGAATAATAACAATTTAGATTGAAGTATAGTAAAGTTTTAGCATTGTTCAATGAAGCCCAAACGTAAATCTATCCTTCTCAAAACAGACATTAACGTTTGTTGTTATAACAGTACAAAAAGGCAAAAAGGGGTTTGAATACTTTTCCAAGACACTCAAAATCCCAGCTCCCTCAGTCGGGTCTAAGGGCTTCTTTCTATTTATTTAAATATTGTGCTATTTTAAGATTACATGAAGTAGCACAATTTTAAAATCTCTAACCATTACTAATTATAAAGAATGCAATGGTCTCTGGATGCATTTTTGGCAAAAGAAATCTGATCTATCAGCATGTTAATCTGGAGATGAAAAGAAAGTACATCCTTTTTAAATGTGCTTGTCAACTAGGCCATAAAAATTATCTAATAATAATAATTTAATTGCTTTTAAATCTAGGAATACAGAAGTTTAATTGACTAATAAAAGGTAATCTCTTAACAAAAAACTTCTGAAACAACTTCACTGGTTTCACAGGAATGAAGTTTGAAATTAGCTCCAATAATATGCTAATCAGAGAACTTAATTAAATGGATGATGAGCAAGAGTGTAGACCTTATTTAAAGGTTCATGTTTGGGCAGTTAGCTGCTCTACAGCATTCAGGTTTGTTTCAGCACACAGCCAGAAAAGGTTGATATTAATGAGTTCAGAGAACCATGTTGCTCTCTATCAACCCAAGAAAGATTATTTTGCAGAGAAGAAATCTGTTTGTTTTCTTTTTCTCAACATCTGCTGAATTTCCCAAAACTGAAGGTTTAACTTGAGGTTAAACTGAGCAATTCTCCAGAAAAATTACAAAACAACCCTTACATCCACATCTACCTCTACAGGGCTCTATTCCCAAGTTATGTTTTAAAGGTTTATGACTATAATTAGGGGAAGGCTTGAATAGTTTGTTTGGAAACACTGCCTGGAGGAAACATCTTGCCTCTACTTACTTTTAAGCATCAAATATACCGGACAAAGACACAGGAAACTCAGTTGTCAAGATGAAGTAATAATGAAGTCTATAAAATGCCACAATGTGCCCACACAACCTGTCAGACGTAACAAAAGACATTTAAGAAATGTAATCGCCTCATAGCTCCATGTGACATGAGTCAGATTTTCACACACCAGTGACTACATACCCCTTCTTCATGCGTTGTCAAACCCCAACTTTATATATTTTTGAGTTGGCTGAATATAAATGAATCCTCAGTACAAAGTTTAACATCTGCTGTTACACTGCATATTTTCTTATCGGATCTGTTGTGTTTTCAACCAACTCTGCTTCTAAATTCAATTTGGTCTTGGCCTACCTCAGAGTTTGAGTCTTTGGGACCAACTAATCTGGATTTATGCTACATGTACACAATCAAGAGAGTTATTTAAGGAGGTATGATGTTAACTGCTTACACCTTTTACAGAACCTCACATAAAAAATCTTGAACTGCCCCATTTAAGGAAATTGTTTAGGATGGAGGGGGAATGTTGTGAGAGTTTTCTGAACATCTACACCCAGTTCTTCACCCATTATCCTTCATCCAGAATCATTTTGTTGGCACAAAAGTATAACTAATTAATATTAAGTCCTTAATGATTATCATTCATAACATGAATGATCTCAGTAACGTCACAATCTGTTTGATTTACTATTAATTCCTCCTATCACTGTGAGACATTTTATTACAGCTTTCAGTGAGGCAGTTTTAACTTCCACAGTCTTGTGTAGGCAGCCTGATTACAGTTATTATTTTTAATAAAAGGTACTGGCTCTGGGATCAGTTGGTCTTGTCTTGTGACTAGCTGGTTGCGGGCGGCTAAGCTGTTTTCCATCGGGCTGCATGAGATTTAATATCTGAAACAGTTTAGGCAGAAGTCTGGCCGAGGCCCCCACTTTTCTATACAAAATGCAATCTGCCTCCAATCAGAACTGACACTACTGTTTACTGCCTGACAGTCCTGCCAAACAGTACACAGCCCATGGTATGCAAGACAGTGACAGATAGTGGCAGGCTCAGCTAAGACAGTCAACAGGCTGGAGTGAAGCTTTTCAGGAAAGGAAAGTCTGTAGTGTGGGTAGGATAAATTCTGCTGGCTTTTCACAGAGGATGGAGAAGGCTATCTCATCTCCATCAGGAGCACTCACTCTCTCCACAAATTAATTGAATGTCAGTCAAAGGGAAAGTGAAACGAAGGTGAGAAAGTGACTCAAACCTTTGTGTTAGAGCAAAAATGGAAGATGGGCAGCCGGGGTTTAAAATTCAAATCTTTAATGCTCAGGAGAAAACACTCAAGAAGTGAGGAATCACTAAAAATTGGAGGTAAATAAAGATGGATGTGTGGTCAGAAACATAAACGTCCCCTAAAAAGAGACGCTCATATACCAAAAGCAGACTTTCAAGTGTCTGGATAAATAAACATCAGCTGCAAAGAAACCTTGCCAGAGGAGAGATTCATTAAAAGCCCCTTTCTGATCCAAATTACATGCTGTTTTTTAAAATCTTTCTCAATAATTTCACCTTTCTACTTTGTTGGATCCAGTCCTGAATAAAATCATTGGTAATATTCCACAGTAATGGAATAAAATTACTACCTGAGACAACTTTAATGCTCATCGTTTGAGTTTGTGGCAAAGACAAGTAACCTCTATCAAATTTGGCTACACCCATAACATTTTCAGGGGACTTGTTGTCAGAAGACATTAAATATGATTCAGCTTAAAAAAAAACAAAAATATTAGCCCAGGTTACACTTCATGCTGCTGTGCTGCATTAATATTGTGCACTCAGAATCAATAATATCCATGGACATAATATACTAAATAAAGTAGGCAGACTTTCCTCCATACAAATATCTTCATCAATTAAAATATAATTTCTTTAATAGTGTTAAAAAAAAACAGCCACAGAGTGAAAAATTATTTGCCACCTTGTATATTTTTTTCTGTTTTCTGTTTTCTTACATTTATGATTTTCAATGACATTTAATAACCTGAGTAAATGTAAAACAGTCTCCCAATGATCATCTCAATCATTATGGAAGAAACGTTATCCAAATAACCTGATCCTATGTGCCATATAGAAAAAAATTCTACTTAACCAAGAGATGAACTTATTGAAGTTCTTTTACATATCTTTAGAGATCAGTGTGAACTGCACTATTCAATAGTTTAGATTATAAGTGCAATTTGTTGATTTGCTGCTTCCAGCATCTCCACCATGGCTGTTTCCTGAAATGTGTTTTGCCACCTCAGGCTGTTTTGGGGTGGTGAAATAGATCCAGACTGATTTGAAACAAAAAACAGTGCCAACTGTTTTACAAACTTAAAAAAATCCACCAATCATTGTTATTTGATACTTTAGAGATCAAATAGATCAGCTTAGAAAAGAAAATCACCTAAATAAAGACTCATTTAAATTATCAATTAGTTTATAAAAGATCAAATCAATTGAAAAAAAAAAGGACCTTACCTTCCACTTCCATATTGGTATCTGGTGGGTCGTTATCTTTCTCTGGGACAGGTTGTTTTTGATCTGATGGAAACAAAGGATAGATGTTGTTTAATTTGTGACAAGCCTTCATAGGACAGTTTAACCATCTGTTTGAGTTAGTAGAGAAAATAAATTAAAGGAAATGGTTAGCTGTACCAAAGCTTCTGTTAGAAATATACCTTTGTTATCCTCCTTTTCTTTGCTGGTATCCTGTTCTTTATTGTCATCTTCCTCATTGTTAGTGACCATTTTGGTTACTTCTTCACTCCTTTCATGTTCATCGTCGTTCTGTTGTTGGTCTGACTCCATTTTGTTTGAATTTTCATCCTCATCTTCAAATAATTCAAAAAACAAATGATAGGAAGAGAGTGTTGAATGATTAACTGGGATATTTGAGTGTCACATGACAGTTTTTAATATGTGGCAGAAACATAACCTCATACTCCATTACTGCTGATAGAAATCGCTGAAACATTTATACAGTAACACTTTGGTGTCTCTTTTTGCTGAAATGGAGTTTGATAGATGTCGGGAAAAGTCTGCCAGACTAAAAAAAAGACAAAATCTGGAGAAATATTGGCTGTTGAATTAGATATTTCAAAAGTTAACATTCTTACATTTATTATCAAATATAGGTGGCAGTGTAAAAAAAATAAATAAATAACAAGATCAAAATGTTAAAATGTGGAGAAAAAGCAAAAGTTATTTATGTCTATACACACAATACATGCACATATCAAACTTTTCAGATTTTTATTAGTTTGTAATAGTATAACACTGACTTTTGATCTATCTCATAAAATAAAATAAAATAAAAAAACAAAAAACAAATTGGGTTGCAATGACACAAAAATGTTGAAGTTCAAGAGGTATAGCACCTATTACCTTTGTATTGCACTGTAGTGTATGGAGCAAGTTCTGTTAAATTATCCTGCTGGTCTTTTTTGCTCTTAACTCCCTGTTTGTGTCTCATGAGAAGGTAATTACACATCCTAGATATTGGATAGAATCCCAGGGCAGCATTTGCTAGAACTTGCTCATAGAATGCCTCCAAAATTCATGCAGAGAGAGGCTCTATCTGTCAAATCACTGTCAATGGCATGGGATTTGAATAAAACAAAAACAGAAGAGAGATGAGGCGCTGCTCGCTGCCAGTATGCAAATGCCGAATCTTAATTATATACCAGCAGCACAGAGGATAGTCGAAAAAAAGAAATGGTTCTGGCTCAAAGTTAATGGCTGCCAATGTGCCAAAAGAAAATGCACAGATACATTTATATACCCTCTACCCGCACAGCTCAATAAATAACATCTGAGCTCCACACTGATGCATTTGGAGATTTGCATTATAACCACACTGCTATAGCTCTATTTTAAACAAAATGTCCATGCAATACCCTTACACTTTAAGCTTAAAAGAAAAACCAAAGCTGGATTTCAGCTTCCGAGAGATACGAAGCAGTTCAACATGCCACTTTGGGATGTGATGGTTAGTGAGGTGGAAAGCTACACTTAAGGTGATCACATCTAATCAAAGCCACTGTTTGTCCTGGAGATTGGACTCCAAACTAAACCATACCTTGGGGTTGACTCGGCATGTCTTCATCTTCTGGTTCTGAAAAACAGAGAAGGAATTCAAATAAGGGGGAAACATTCAGGTTCAGCACTGAAGCAGAGAGTCGAAATGATTCGACTTTCCATATCACCTCAAAAAGCCTTTTTTATTCCAACTCTTTGTACAGCTTTGTCTTTGTACTACAGTATGAGAGCAATGGAACCACAAAGACATGCATAAATTAAGAGACAAAAAAAAAAGAAAAGAGAAAGAATGTCACTTCTAAAGCCATACATAATTGAGTGATTTCTTTGTTCCAAGCAAGTGTGATAAGAGAAGTTTTTTCTTGTGTGTCGAAAAGGAAGGAAAGGCTGAGCAGAGATGAATAAAAAAAAATATTTTTTTGATGAGAAATAACATCAAGAAGCATTGGTGAAGCAGAGAGACTGAGAACATGTTTTAATGGTGCGTGGAGCTGCTTTACCATCATTCTTCTCCTCTTCGTCATGAGCTTCCTCTTTACCTAGAAAAGAAGGGGAAGGAGCTGTCATACAAACAAGCATGAATGTGAAAAATGCCAGCTATTCATATCAGGAAAACAAAGCAACGAGTCACACTAATCATCAGTGTTCATCTTCTCTTTGCAAAGGACTGATTTCAGTAGAGCTGACATCACATTTTGCAAAGTGCTTCATAAAAGAAAGTTTCTTTTATCAGTCCAGGGCATTTTATCTATGCTTTAGGGTGAACTACACCTGCAAGGCAGGGAAGAAAAAAATCTGGAAATTGTTAAATCTGGAAGATTTTTCTGGGAATTTATCGTCCTAAATCAGAATTTAAAGCATTGGGGGTTGATCCTTACCAGGGATTTTAAATTAAGTTTTGGGATGTATCTTTTAGCATAGCCTTGATTAAAACAACTAGATTTCAAGTAGTGTCAAGTGCAAAGAGGTTGCTTAATCAGAAGCTCCAAGAGGCCAATGACATGTTAAGAGGAGCTCCAGTGAGAAAATCTTTTGACAAGTCAGCTTGATTTTTCCATGTAGAAGTCTGGTCTTTATGGGAAATAGGCAGCAGAAAAATAATTTTCAGGGGACAAATTAAATTTGTGAAAAAAGTTGGTCTGGTCAGATGACACTAAACCATACCACCTGTGAAATTTGATGATGGCAGCATCATGCTGTGGGGATGCTCTTGTTTGGTGTAAACAATAACAAGAATTTGGCTAGTGTTACAGAAAGAGTAATTTTGAAAGAAAACCTGTCAGGCAGAAAGTCTTAAAGTTAGGGGTGAAAGTTAATTTTCAAGCAGATCAACAACTCTAAACGCACAACCAGAGCCTAGTAAAAGTCCAGTCAAGATACGATCTGTATCCAATTTGACTGAGCTTGAGATATTTTGTAAAACAAACAAACAAACAAAAAAAACCTTCAGTATCTAGATGTAGATAGAGACATAAATCAAGAGTACAAATTTGAAATTACCCCTAATGTTGGTTTCCACAAAGCATTAACTCAGGACAGCTGAATAATTATACATGACAAACTTATCTCTTTATTTTTGAGAGTAAAACTGTTTTAACTCATCCACCATGTTCTGCCCATTTCCCAATCATACACTACTTTGATCATATATAGTTTAAATAAAATGCATTGAAGTCTGGTTGTAATGTGATGGTTGTAATGTGACAAAAAGTTGAAGGGATATGAATACTTTTACATGATACTGCATGCTATCACTATAGAGCAGATATAGTAATGATGATGATGATGATGATGACAGATCTCCACCCTTGAAAAAATAAAATAAAGCCGTCTAGTTAATGGATCCTGTTACAAGTTTTATGACTCACCATATAGCACTTGATACAGATTTAGTTGCCTAGTTTACATGCATATCATCACCACTCTTAAAGTCAGCAGACACATCGCCATCTCCCTATGTTAAACAGCTCCTAATAATATGCCAGCATAAAAGGCAAAATATGCATGCCTATATATATATATATATTTTATAAGACATTAATCTGCCATCATATCCATCGCTCTCATCCTCTGTGTCCCTCTTTGCTTTCTCTAGCACTTTCCCATTTATGTACACACATAAACCAATGACATTTGGGACAAATTGAGCAAATGAAAGCCATGACACCAATAAGAGAACATGCTTCACAATGGCTATTGTGCAGCTTCTATAATTGCTTTTTTAACAAGCTGCAGCAAGAGGTCATTTTTTCATATCTATGCAATTTTGCAATGCACTCAGAACAATAAAAAATGCCAACCTCTATTAAATGGGGGAAAAGGCCAGTCCTACCACTGCCACATGTTTGTCCCAAGTACCTCTGTCCATCACGCAGAATGCCGGTGACACACAGATGGCAGCGCTTTGTATTAATCATGACTGGCATTTTGAGAAGAAACCACAGACACGGGGGCTGAAAAGAGTACTTCTCCAGGAAACACTGTGTTAGAATAATACTTCCCAAGCCTCGAAAACATCCTAAACCTTTCCTCTGTGTTAAAAAAAGGTATTTATTTATTTTTTTTACTTTCTAAAGTGATCTTTATTAACCATATATCAGATATGACAAAGTACCAAAAGTAATTTCCTCCATGTTATTTGATCATTTGTGTTTGGCTTATTGAATGGAACAGTATTCTATTTGGGACAGAGAATGTAAAGGGACAGATTGTAGACACACACACACACACGCACGCGCAGACACTCGCATACAACTCCTAACAGAGGAGATGCTCTGCTGGGTTGATGTGATTTATAATGGCTCCAAGTTGGGATCAATTAGACTGCTGTCTCTCCTCACAAAATGAAACCCCAGACCTGCACACGAAGAAAGACGCCAACCCAAACGCCCCAAACAGCAGGTGGCAGCATTGTCACAGCTTTCTTTACCAGTGCGCACCATATGATACTGTCACAGCTGCGATTCAGTTTCTGACATACTTCACAGAGAAGGCTTCAGCAAACACCACAACATTTTCAGTGTCAATACGTCCATGAAACCTGCTGTGAGAAATGCAGAAACAAAAAAGCAATTTCAGCCACTCTGCTGCTCTTTTGTATACAAAACAAGAAGGCTGGAGTGTATTTCTGAGAAAAAAAGAAACAAATCTTACTCAGTCTGAATGATTTATTTATGTTAACATAAAAGCCAATAAGATTACAAGTATGTTAATAATTTAGGTCCTAACATGCAACATATCTCGGGTGTCCTACTTGCGTGACCACTGAGTAAACCGAAAGTGATGATGATACTTTCAAGGAAGTCAAAATGGTGTTTATATTCAGAAAATAACAATAAATATTAAATTCCCATAAACACATAGAGTGCTGTAAAAAAGTATTTCCCCTTACAGACTTCTTCTGCATTGCTTATCTATCTCATGTTTCAGAGAAAAAGAACCAAATAGCAAATAAAAACAATCAAATGATAATTTCATTTATAAAGGTAAAGGAATTGCCTCACAAACCTGGTAATTTGTTGCGGCAACATTACTAGCAAGAAAAGTTTGCAATAATCAGCAATGAACCTTTTACATCGCTGTGAAGGAATTATTTCCCAGTTCTCTTTGAAGAATTGCTTTGTTTCAGTCAAACTGGACTGGTTTGGTGTGTGGCCGCTGATTTTCTAAAGCCCTCCAGCCCTCTGGAGGTGGAGTTGCTGGTGGGCTTTAGATAATTGCTCTGCTGCATAACAAAAGTGTGCTTCAGTTTAAGGTGATGAGCTGATGGGTCCAAAGCACATTTTCCTGAAATGTTGGTGATCATGAACAATGTTTTGCAGCAAATATGCGACTGGCTTTGTGTTGTTTTTGGTGAGCAGTGGGTTTTGCCTAAGAACTCTCCATGTTCTTTTACTTTTTCCAAAATATTTACTGAGGCAGTTGGTTCTGCAATGCTTTAGATGCTGTTCTACTTTCTTTCATTACCTCCTGGATGATTTGTTAATGTGATTTTGATCTAAATATGGTAGCATGCCAAAGGTTCACCGCTGTTCCATGTTTTCTCTACTGGCAGACAAAGGCTTTCACTGTGGTTCAACAAAAGTCTTAGAAATTACTTTTGAATCCTGTCCATGAAATTTGATATATTTTTAGGAACACAGAGATTTTTTTTCTTATATTTTCACCCACTTCATGCTGACAAAAAAGTTTCATTTAAGAGATGTTTAATTTTAGGTGGGTTTGCAGGGTTTTTTACTTATTTCAAATTACATTTTGTATCTACTCAGGGACAAAACATCTTTTGGAAATCTTTTATCCAACTTCATCTTGTTGCGACAGATACTTTTTAAATGATTTTTTTTTAATCATAAGTGTAATTGCATTGCCTTTTCTGGGCTCGATAAATGCAGTCATTTAAAAACTGCCTTTTTCAATGTTTTTTATTGTAATTTAATTTACTTTTTTGCATTTATAGTGGACCAAAATGTTTTGTTTCTGATAGCTTTTAATCTTGATAAAATTAATTATTATAAAATGCATTTTATATATATTTGTTCAATATTAAAACATATTTTATAAGTTGACAGAATAATAAAAAACAGCAAGAAGGATAATACTTTCTCACAGCACTTTGCACATTCTCATCAGATAGGCTCAGAGTTCCACCTCATAGCCTTGTCTGTTGTTTCTTTGATTAAATCCACTGAAGCAAAAGACAAAAAGGAAAGAGACCTTAAGAAATTCACGAGACTTGTAAAGGGGGGGACAAAAAAGCTCTTGGATGACCCACTGCGATCATTCTGAGACCTTCAGCATGTGAAATCTGTGTGCGCAAGCAAAGTGCAAGTTCGTTTGTGAGCCACATTTGACAGGCAGCCACAGTGTAAAAGATGGCATCCCATAGAGAGGCTGGCTGTCAGTCCACACAGTGTTATTAATCTACATATCTGTCCACACCCGCACAGAGATGTGCCATCTTTCACCATCAACCCCCTCGCTCCCCCTCAGGTTATTCTCAGTATGCATCCAATGCCAGGCATTGATTTCTGGCTCAGTTTTCAGATTTTACTGTGGCTTGCTCTGTGACATCAACTAATCTCACTAATTCCAACCTGATATCAGATAATAGACACTGTGAGGCGTTCTCAAAGAGCTTATATTTTACCTTAGACCTCTGTGCCAGCACTTGGCTCATCGGGTGGCCCACCCTTTCCTTCCCCCCCACTTTTATTTATGTAACTTGCAGCGTGTGCATGCTGTGCTTCTGTTTCATGTGGATTATCACAGCACAGCTCGTCCCCACGCACAATGTTGATCTGTGACACTATTTCTCAAATTCCTCCGATTGCCTGAGGTTTCATTTATTAGCTACTTACACTCATCACTCATCAGCCACTCATTAACATAAATCTCATGATTTATGCCCTTAAAATGAATTAAACGGTTTCCTTCATATGTTGACATGATCGCGATCCGACCACAGATCATCAGAAGATAATGGAAGATAATGGAAAGAAGGATAATATTCTATATTATATATTCTTCTATATAATATAATATAATATAATATAATATAATATAATATAATATAATATAATATACAATTTAGCTCACATTCTCTAAATAAAATCCAATACAAATCCAGTAAAATCCTGGTTCAAAAAGTGGAATTAACACATGGTATAAAGTTAAAGGCCAACTTAAGTTTAAACGTTATTAATATAAATGAAGCATCTCTCAAAACAATCTAAAATTTAGAAATTAGCTTAATGTTTGAAATAAAAGATTATGTTTCATTAAAGAAATATGTCATGTTAAATTGTTTTTCATGCGCTTCTCAATAATAAATAGAAAAATATTCTAACTGTTCTTCTAGTGGCTTGCCAACTTTTTGCATGCAGCCACTTAATTTGGTGATTTCTCTTTTGTGAAGAGCTCCAAGTCTTTTAGGTTGGAAGGCCTCATTGTCATCACCCTAATCTTTATCTCCCTTCACAGATGTTCTATCAGATTCAAGGGACTGTGACCGGACAGCTGTAGGTGAATTTTAGAATATCCTGGGTTTTTATTATTACTATTTTCTTCCTTTAGTCCACAGGGGCCCAGAAGGCTTTTGCTTGTAAAGTGAAAAAGTAATTACTTGTACGTGTTGTGTATGAAACAGAAGAAAAAGGGAAGCCCTATAATAATGTAGTCCGCCAACAGTGAATTCTTCTTAGAGGAACAATGAAGAAAGCCTCTGTACCTTGCTGGGGGACCCAGTAAAATGTAAGAGTTTACCCCCTGAGGAGAATGATGGATGTGATGGATCCACTAAGATAAACTGACAGGTACCAGTTTTGCTGCGGTGCAAAATTAATTTCAAAATAAAAACTAATAATAAAAAAACCAAAATAAAATTCCCCCCAGATCGATGATACCTCGTCAGAACCCAAGTACAGACAGGAGACAGTAAAATACAGCTATGTGTTTTCAAAGGAAGAAGCTCCTTCTGTGTTGTTCTAAAGCATCTTAGGGTGCCCGTCTCACACAGCTGACAGTGTGCTTTTCCAGCTCACTGTTCCTCTGTTCTGTGGTATCTTGACATCTGAGCGTTTGCTATGATTAATCCCTCCTATGTGCTACATTGAACCACACCTAACCTTTACAGTGCAGGCAGAACAAAATCATTTCATTCCCTTCCTCTGAGAGAGGTTGTCTCAAGGACTGACTGTTCCCAAGCTGGGAAGCTGCGTCAAGGCCTTTTGTGAATGGATTAGTAACTATTAAGCTGGGGGGCCTGATAAATTAGGATTTCTAAAGATTATTACAAAATACTTATGCCCTTCTAATGCTGGTGATTGAATTTTTAGAATCATCCTGAATTACGTTTGTGGATTAGAGAGAAGGTATCTTGCAAAGGAAAAGGATTTATTATGCTTTGTTTTACAGCGTGAATTGTATTGTCGCCCTTCAAGTAACTGCCATGTCCAGAGGATCGCGTGGAACAGATTCTCCAAAGAAAACAAGCATGACTGTTATCTTCAAAAACTTCCCACAACCTTAAGGCTTCAAGACAAATGGATAGTGTACTATTTTAATTGCCTACCAACGCCCTCCAGTGTAAGAATCTCATTATCTTTGGTCCATCGTATTGGAGAAGCCTATAATTGTTTCAACATTACACATCCAAAGGGGCTGAAGCTGCAGAATAGCCGGATAATGGCTTCTTAAACAGGTTTGCCCAAAAGAAAACATTCCTTTAAAAAAGGACCAAGCTTCATCCTCTATTCATTTCCCCGAAGAGGAGCGCTAGGCATCAGAGAGCAAGAGATTACCCAGCAAAAACACATTCCATTAGTTTAGACATGGTGGAAAATTTTTCTGTAAACACATATCAGTGTAAGAGGCTCCCACTACAAATAACGCTGCTTGGCATGCTCAACATTGAAATAATTGTAGTAGAAAACAAACAGATACAGGAAGACGTATAGATTTAGTAATATGCTCACCCTTTTCGCCATCCTCAGCCTCTTCCTTGGTTGTAGATTTTGTTGATGGAGGTGTGCTGTCTGTAAATAAACAATGCTGATGCGGTGATGATGCGTCTCTATCCACAAAAAGCAACAAAATGCAACTCTTTTGTCAGGTCTTGTCGATACAAACTGTCAAGTGGGTTGGCATGAGTAAATAAAACGTATCCTACAACCCCTATATCTGAAATGCTCAAATAAACATGTTTCTAAGCTCAACCCAAAACATTTTACTATATTGTTTTGTGTTCTCTGTAGACTCCACTATTCAAAATGTTACCTCCATAAACTGTTTGAGATGTATCTGCAAAGCATCTCAAGCATCTACTTTATTTCCGCCAAGTGGAAATACAGTGGAAATAAAGTATCAAAGGTAAAACTCGTCTTTGTTGTCGAGCTGGAAAAGTTGAGTATGGAAATCCTTAGAAGGGCGTCCAAAATTGATCCTGTTTTATTTCTATGGGAATGTGAGAATAAATACACTGCAAATGCAGTTTTGTTTGTAAGAAAACAAGCAAGTGCCTAGTTTTCAGTTTCAAACTGGCAGAATGATGCAAAATAGACATTTTTTTAGTGTTATGTCATGTTATAATGTTATTCTCTCATCAAAACCATACCAGGAGTGTTGCTCTGATTTATTCATGCATTTTGGAGAAAGCCTTGAATCTCCAATACACCCAGAGCTTCTCCTAAGAAATGGCTCCCCAGCCAAGACTGCACCTCTCAGAGCAATGCAGCCCAGCACTTTGCCCCACTCAGCTCCTCCAGACTAGCAGCAGCAATTAGCAAACACCTGGTGGAACTGTGCATCTGTGGAGTTTATCATACAAGCCAATTCTCAGTGCAATGCTCCTAAGAAGGATTAACACCATAACGACAAGCATCATTGTGATGACATGTTAAAGGAGTGTCAGAAAGAGTAGGAGCTTCTTAAAGAGACAACGGCTCAATTTAAAGTCATATTCTTTTAAGTTCTGTTTGATACATACAGTATTTTTTATAACAAACGAAGGTAACAGTTATTTGATTGGACTATAAAATTATATTATGTACTTAGAAAATACATAAAATTGCCCTTTTAACAAGTGAGACGACTACTTGTAGAATGGTTGTACATTTACTCAAGCAGGTTACAAAATCTTAATAAAGAAAATATAAAACAAAAAAATTTGCAATGTGGCAAATACTTCTTCAATGTATGTTAAAGGAGATATTTTATAACAACTGAAGTGCAATAAAATGAAAATAGGGGCCTGACAAACACATAATACTGCCCATTTAATGAGACACAGTCTAATCAAAGTCCAAATGTAATATAATGCAATCTAATTCATCATGTAATACCAACTGACCAAGTTTTATGCATAAGTTCAACCAACTGCACAATTGATTTGGAGTAATCTCTCATAATGAGCAAGCATGTGAGAGTTTATTGCAAAGCCATTAATTTAATACATTATAGTTAGACACATCAATCACGTATTATTTTGAATAATTTGTAAATCAATTAATGAGGGTTCAATTTAGGTTTAGAAAAAAAAAATTGACATCCTAAAAGAACACTCTGTCTTGGCTGCCTAAGTTCGGCATGCCTCTGAGGAGACCATGCAGCTCTCTTCTGTGGCTTTGTTACCTGCCTGAAAAAAACAACATAAAAAGGAAATCTCCAGAGGGAGAGGAGGGAAGAATGTGAGGCTTTGAGACCATCTCCAGACCACTGTGTGAGCCAAAAGCACCATCCCACGTTAGCATAAAAATCATTTGACGCTTTGAGTTGGTTCCAAGCTGACTGATTCAAACTCTGGCTGATGGAGTGGAATAAAAGGCCAGTTCTTGGCACCCACAAAGAGGGAAATCAAACAAGGCCAAACTGGACGAGGACAGGAATGGTATGATAATACAAGAGAACTAAGAATTATCAGGAATTGTTTCAGCTGGCGTCTTATGGTCTGATGGTATGTTATTATAGAGTATGTCATGTAAAACAGCTGGTGAGGAGCTCTATAGAAATGATGTAGGCTGTCTGGGCTAAAAATCTCAAATGCATTTGGTTTGAGCCAAATCTTTATGATGCAGCCATTACGTCCGCACAGTTTCACTTTGAAATATTACATTTTACAGTGCACGTATAAAATAGCTCTTTTATGTTTTCCCCAAAAGGACTCCCTTTGAAAACACAGATGCGTGTAATTGGCAAATCATGGGAGTGACTTTGGGAGGAAAAACATTTTGACAGCACCCAGAGCTCTACATTTACTGTAATGTGGCCACTTTCTCCAACAGACAGTAAAACTAATGGTGTTCTCTGCTTAGTTGGGTTCACGTGTGCTAAGAGATTTTTTTAAAAGCATCAGCAGCAGAAAAATTTGGATCTTGTCTTTTGTAAGGGAAAACGTCATCAGGTGCAACGTTCCCTAGAGAGCATACTGCTGCAGGCAGGAAACTGCTTTTCACAGAAATAAATCTCTTCAGCAGTGACAACAAAGCTAAACTATGCTGCATCTTTTGTTTAACAACACACACAATTCCATGAGGTAGTTTGTTTATGCCGCTGCTTATTCAGGACATCAGTGCATGGATGAATGTCAATAGTTTATCCCGATAAGCAACATCTGGGAGTTTTGGGCTGCGTGCCACATGATGTGGTGGAGATAAACGCATCATGCGCTGACAGTCATGTTTGTGCTATCATCTGGCTTATGCTGTGGAGGGATGCCAATCTGTAGTCTCTTTGTCACCGCTCTAGGTGGTCTAAAGGCATTGTGGCCATAAGCCGGATGATCGGAGTGTTGTTGGGGAATTAGCTCTTGTAGTGTAACACACCTGACATGAAGTATTTTTATACTAAGATGAGTTAGGCCAGGGATTCGGCTTGTCAGCAGATGCATAAACATTCAATTTCGTCTGCCGCATAAAACCCAGCAAATCACTGTCACAAGCCAAAGCTTCGGCGCTCACTCACCCTCTGTCTGCTTTAATGGAGGTGTTAAGGTGAAAAGGCAACCATGAAATATTCTGTCACTCACCTCCCTTCAGCTGCTCCTCCGTAACCTCGATGTCATTGTCTGGAAGAGGGAAATGTGTGTGTTAAAGCAGGCAGTTTTATAAAGTACAATACAACCTGTCATCATAAATTGATTACACTGTTAGAACACAGTATTTCAACACTGTGTGTCTACTTCCTCTTCCAAACAATAAGCGTATAACGCTCTCCTTCAGTTGATTGTTGCAAATATTAGTAGACATATAATACTGTGGAAAAAAATATTGAACTTTCTTCAATATTTTTGATTCAAATGCAAACTAAACATTAGTTTTAACCCCACTTGAATTTAAATTATGTATAAAAGCTTACGTTTAATCCATCCATTTTCTTACACCATTATCCCATTGGGTCGGGATGGGTGCTGATGCCTACCTCCAGCGGCCAACAAGCGAGACATGAGGTACACCCTGAAGAGGTTGCCAGTCCATCACAGAGCAACGCAGAGAAAGAGAGGACAAACAACTATGCACACACTATATTTATTTCTATATTTATTTGATAATATTGAATGTAGGCATTTGTGGCTTTTCAAGAACCAGTCTTTAAGTTGTCTTTTAAATGAGAAGAGAATAGTAAAACTCCTACTGCTTATTCACCCAGTAATAATCCGTCTTCATTTCCCATCAGTTTCTTATTATGACAAAGTACTGAGTATGTGGGTATGTTGTTTAAGAGGGTCATATTCTACAGAGATTTGTTTTCAATTAAGTTCATTTTGCAAGACTTAGCATGAGTGACATAAAACCTTATATATTCTGAAATTACAAGAACTGTAGACTGGTCTTGACAATTGTACCTTTCGAAAAATTATTTTTCCCTTTGATTCCTTGCAGCTCTGCTGTGAGAGAGACTTTAAGGTGAGTTAAAGGTGTCTCTGGATGAATAAGTTGAGGTGAACTGCATGAGATGATAAACAGGCTTTGGGATCTGCTTCTGGAGGAACTGCTGAGTGAGAGTTGGAGGGACCGGGTCTTTTCTCAAGTACATTCCTACACTCAGATCTTATGCAGCACAGCATGCCTCAAGGTGTGTTGTGTCATGCCACAACAGTTGGCGAGCTTGTTTTTCTGAAGTACAGTTTATATGAGTGAAGTCTGCACAATTTGTGATTATATATGTATATACGGCTTGGTTTGACTCTGGAAAATGATTGCACTGTGGTTTAACAAGCAAAAGAGTGTGTTTGCTTTGATGAAAGGCTGTTGTCATCTGTTCTGTAGAAGTGCAACCATCAGAGCTCCCTGCGGATTCTGCGGCAGGCTTTTCTTTTGTATAACACTGAATAAAAGGGTACAGTGCATTAATCTAACCCTGCTCGGGGAAACAAAGAAAGGCCCACTGATACAGTAACAACAGTGCAAGAATGGAAACAGAAGCTGCTTCAACTACTTCCAAATATTATAGCGCAGTTTCACCAGACAAACACTCGTCCAGGCAGGAAATGTGTGCGCCTTGGTCATGAATAACTGTATGTGACGCATTTACTTTTGTCCCCGTTTTCTTCATGTTTCTCCATCAATCATTCCAGCACAGTTACTTTTAGAGCCGTACACAAAAATGTTGAGACTGAAAGGAATAAAATGGCATCAATGTTGGTAAATCTTTTTATGGTAAACGAAAGCTGAATATTAAAAATCAATTTCAAGGCGTTTTGATTGAGAAATGCCACCCAGAGTGATTATACTTTGATTCAAGTGTCATAATATGTCAAGGTTTATCAGAAACATACTCTACAGGAATAATGTGGCACAAAGCTGCAAAATTTGTATCTTCAAAAAAATAACCTCTTATGACATATACAAGATGGATTTTTAAAGGTGAAATGTAAGTAGGGTCAAACAAAATGGCAATATCTAGATAGAAAGTGTGGGCATGAATTGATGGAAAGAACTGGTCAGTCTTTTATTGGCCACTGTTGTAGTTTCCCTGCATAATGTTGCGATTATTTTTGCAGGGTTTGTACATCTTTTAATGAGATACTTTATAATGCTATTAAGTCAATAAAGACAACTTAGCAGCAGAAGTAATTATAAAAGAAATCTGGTCTCAGACTGCAAGGCTACCAGAACTGCCAAATGTTTTCCAAAGCTGACTTGACAGGACACAAAAACAAGAATATTGTTGGCATAATGTCACCAAATGTTGAAAAATCAAAGGGAATTAAGTTGTTGTGATTGCAAAAAAGGATATTATATATATATATGTGTGTGTGTGTGTGTTGCCCTGCGACAGGCTGGCAACCTGTCCAGGGTGTACCCCGCCTCTCGTCCGGAACGCAGCTGGAGATCGGCACCAGCAACTCCTGACCCCATTAGTTAGAAGGGTGAACAGAAAATGGATGGATGGATGGGTATATATATATTATTACACTATTATATGAAACATCAAATAAATCTTGCCTTAAAAAAGGATTCACGATGAAAGAAGATTTTCTTTGGTAATGTTTCAACTCAGATTGAACAGCTTTAAAAGCAGCAGTTCAAACTGTTTAATGTTAAAACTGGAACTGTACTAAAGCCAGGCCTAGTGAGTAAGTAACCATGTCAACACAACAGTGAAATGTTGATAAGCAAATATGCAGGGCTTATTCACTACATGTCTGATTTATGCAGAAACATGACCATTTTTCACTGATATCAAGCTGAAGCTGAATCCTCATGCTGCCTGAGCTGAGCCTGTGCTTTCTCACAATCACATCACTAATACACCATGGTTTCCTCATTTCCCAAACCTGAGGAACAGCTTTGTGGAACCGACACAGACTTCATTTTCACCCCTCACAGGGTTCCCTTAGCCTTTCAACCCTCCCTCAACAAATTATATGTGCGTGATAAAAGCACGCAAATGCCACAGCTTTACTTCTTCGGAAGGAGTAGGAAAACCGTGGTGTTTTTTAGGTGAGTGTGTGTGTGTAGAAATGCTAAGGATATAGAGTGTATTAAGAACCATGTAAATAAATGTCAATTGGGAAGTGGGTGAAACAGTTGGAGAGAATGCAGCAGTCTCTGCAGATCTGTGGGCTGTGTTAATATTGTCAGCACCGTGGCTGATTGAGGAGAAGAGGAGATGGAGCCCAGCTTGTGGGCAGCCACCCGGATCATATTAGGAGAGGAGTGTACCCAGAATCAATTTCTACATGCTTTTTACTCTCTACAACCACTGCTGCCTGGCTTTTTCATTCTCGCAAATAACACGAGCTGAGACAAGCATGTGGTCAGACACGACAATCAGAATCAGAGTATAATCACATGATTAAATAAATTAACTGAAGTGTGTGTGTGTGCAGCAAAGTCCATGTGTTCACACACCTCTTAGGCTTTTTTTGTTTGCATTTTGTGGAATCACAACCAAAAACAAAATCAGTGATTTTATGTGACAGAAAAAAATCAAACTAGTAAATATGACTGAAGTGTAACACAAACTGTATGCAGAGGATACAGTGGCAAACATGACAGCTGAAACACCTTCTCAGTGCAGTTTGACTGAGCTTTTTCCATTTTGTGTCAATGAACTAGCTGATTATTAACATGAAAGACTGTGGAGACATATCTTAAAAGGGATGGATGGTTCTGCATGAGCAAGGAATTCAAGTCTAGGCCACACTTTTCAGAGGTTAATTTGCCAAAAATAACCCCTTTAGAAGCATATCTCATTTTCCTTTAATATCACAATGTTGCCTTTTTATGTTTGTCAAATAAAATGCCAAGAAAATACAGTCAGGTATCATGACAAACTGGGGGATTATTTTCAAAGTAAATCCAGTCAAGGTTTTATTTTCTTTGTTTAAAAAACTGCAGCAAATGTTGTGGTTCTGATTACATTTCTTCAAGCAGGACAAACACTGGTGGTTCTTTTAACAAGGCAAGAATAGGTAGCGTAATTATCAGATCCTCATATCAATGCTTACAAACCCTGATACTGAGCTAGGAAAAGGATAATGATTGGTCCAATGCAGGTAAAAGATAGCGGTGTTGTGCACAAGACTTTTTGTCTATTTGTGTAAATCAATCTTTGTGTGCTTGAGAGGTTTCATGACTGCATGAGGTGCTCCTTGAGCTGATGATACATAAAAGACCTTTGTCTGCCTGTATCAGTACTCATTAAATGAGCCTGCTTGAACACAAATAACATACCAGTGCAAAGCAGAATGTGCGGTCATTTGTAAGCATGTCAAAAGTGGGAAATTCAATACTCTACATGGTTTAACTACATGTTTCCAGTGTGTGCCGTGGATGGTATGCACGATTATTATTGTCAGCAGAGGCTATTTTTCAGTTTCTTCCTTCTGCAGACAAGTAACCATATTTTGGCTCCCTCTCACTGACAGCTTGTGGAGATTCACATTGTAATAAAGCAATTTCCTGTATGCAAATGTCCTGTTTACACATTCTTGCTCCAGTCATTGTCACTTGACAGATTGCTTGAATACGAGGAGAGCGGCTATACAATGAAAAACAGGAGTAGCGAGACTTCAAAATAAAAATCTATTCTGTCTGCTCTTAGCTCAAGTATTCCTGAAACTGATGAGACGGGGGGAGATCTGGACTTCTAACATTACCCCCCTTCCCCACATACAAATACTAAAAAGAGCACAAAGGGGTACCAATCACGCAACTCCGCAGCAGCTTGCTGATAGAAGAGGCAATGGAGAAGCCCCTCATTGATGCAATAGGAATGAATGATAGAAAGTGGGAAAATAAGGCAATGGGCAAGTGAACGAGGAGAGGCGTAAGTGAGAGCAAGTAAGGAGAGGAAGAGGGAAAAAAACCGGACTGGTCGATATAACGGAGGGTTATTGAAACGAGCGTGCTGCAGGAGACAGAATGATCTTAAGCCTCAGTGTGTGGCATCAGTGCTGCAGCAGGATCCACACCACTGTCTTCCCCTGGCAGTGAGGATGATGAGATGTTCTGAAAGTGTTGAGAACACCTGCAGAGCTAATTCACAGCCTCTGATTCACTACTACCATTCTGCACAGGCTAAATGCAAGTCTTTTCACACTACGGGGTTATGCATTAGTGACATGTTGCAATCATACCAATCAGCATTTCTTTCTTTACAGCAAACCTTTCTACAACCTCTGAAATACAATTTTGCTGGATCAGCCATATGAATTCACTCGCCTTCCATCAGGATATAGTCGACATTCACGAGATTCTTAATTTCATGTCTCTGTTCTTCCTGACTGAATATGTTGAAAGAGCTTTAGTTTTTATTGAGGATGTGGTAAATGCTTTGATCTTGCTCATGAGCTGAAAGATTAGAACAGGTGTAGGTGAGAGTGGAGTAAAAATGTCTGGCTCACCGCCGACATTGATCCAGAGTGGAAAAGTCACACTCACTTATTCTCTCCTGCCCACACATGTTAGCAGAGCAGACATGAGCGTGGCCCTGAACCCAGGGGTCAAAGAGCAGATGACTGTTGAGGAATGTCATGGTATCTGCTGCAGATATTAATTAAATCTCTGACTCCTGCTTTCAAAATTTACAAGCTATACAATAGTTTTCATAGTTTTTAAACCTTTTCACATTTTGCCTCAATCCTCTTTTCCTGTAATCTGACACCCCAAAATAATACTGAGAACAACCAGTTGCTCTCAGCAGTCAATTCTACTTACAAATTAGATGACTTCTGAAGGCAATTGATTGCAATTGACAACTGACAGTCTAGTATGGCTCAATTGGAAACCCAAATTGGAACATTTGTTACCTTTTCAGCTGGTGCACTTCACTGTTACACAACAAATAACTCTTTGCAAAACCTGCTCCCTCCGCCTCCCCTGTGGTGGTACTGCACCAAGAACCACTGAACGAAATTACACAAATATCTCTGAAGAAGATGCATAGTGTAACTTCTTTCTTCACAAGTTGTATACGAAATGTAGTGGTGACAAATTTTAGAAATTATAACATTTCTTTTTTGTCTTAGCTAAAAGACGGCAATCCATTTTTTCATGGTATCCAAGACTTTCACATTTGTATTGGATGTATTTTCCCAGAAGGCCCTGTGTTACCCTTCACTCATTGCTTTTGGAGTGGTTTTTGGTCCTCTTTGCAACCACATAAGCATTCGAACAGCACCAGAGTTATTTGAAAACAATCTGGGTTTGTTTTCGAACAAACCCAGATTACGCATTAACACCTCCCCAAACAAATCGGACTTTCTAGATGAATGAACTCGAGTTTGATTTAAGGGGACTAAACAGGGCTGGTGTGAATGCAGCCTTAGGGTATCAAATTAAAGGCAGATGAGAACAGCTGTTCTATGAAGCCCTCAAATGTTTACTAGAGAACAAACGGCATCATTAAGAACAAGGAACACACCACGCAGCTCAGAGCTAAAGTTACAGAACAGCAACAAAGCTACCAAGACCTGGACATCAACATAAACAGACATTTAAATCAGGAAAAACTGGTGTACTGATTCTGGAGGAGCTACAGAGATCCTCAGCTCATGTGGGAGAATCTGTAGACCATTTAAGTATTAGCTGTGCACTCCATGAATCTGGTCATTCGTGTGGCAAAAAGAACAACATTGCTAAAATATAACTCTGAGAATATATTGTAAAGGGAAAACATAAGAAATATTGATAAAGTGCTGATCCAATGTGACTAAAATAACTTTTAGCCTAAAAGCAAAACATCAAAGCATAAATATGTGCCGGCATGGCCAAGTGAAAGTCCAGATTTAATTCCAGTCAAGAATCTGTGGAAAAACTTGACCCATTCTGACTGACCTTGTGTTATTTTGCAAAGAACAAGTAAAAATGTTATCCTCTAGATGAACAAAGCTTGCATTGAAAGCTGGCCTCGCAAAGTTGTGGCACAGGGGACTAAACAGAAATTCATACCAATTATTCCTTACTCAAAAAAAATTAAAAAAATGGTTTGAAACCAGTTCTTTACTTCGCCTTCATAGTTATGCACTGCACTCAAAAATACAATGAAATTTTAGGTTGTAATCAATCAATAAATCAATTAAGTCAATCAATCAAATGTGACAAATTGCCAGAAAGTTTAAGCAGCATGAATACTTCCACAGAGTATGGTAATTGCTCTCTTCGATGGCTTTACCAGTCTATAAATAAATATCTTTGGATTTCTCTTTGTGCCACACACACTTGGCGCTGTCATTTTATTTTAGCCCTGCTCCCCGTTACAGAGCGATAGGGAGCATTTATCCCCTGACTACACTTTTAAATGGCGAGAGAGATAACTGGAGAACAACAGCTCCAGATTCTCATCTCAAAACACTAATATGATGAGACGGGTGCTGGGTGCAGGAGGGCAGGCAGGCATAATTAAGGTCTCTCCTCAGAATGTAATCTTTCAGGCAAGAGCCTGGGCAGAGGGGCGGGGGAGATGACAGGAGAGCAGGGAGAACAAAACACTCTCCATCTGGGAACAGCCAGATGAAGGCCTGAGAGCTGGTATTCCGCTGGGGAGGTGAAGAGGGAAAAGTGAGGTAAATGGGAGGTAATGCTAGGCTGGTGAAGCCAGCCAGCCTCTTTCAGCTCCCCAGCTATTCAGCTCAGTCCTCTGTGGAGCCCCCATCAGAGCTGGTGACTGCTCCTTGTCCCCGTAAAAAGATGATGGCATGAAAAGGGGAGAGTGAATCGAGAGAGGGGCAGAAAAGAGAGTGGGAGTAGGAGATAATGGATGTTTGTTTATTCCACACGTAGAACTGTGGAGAAGTAACCAGGGATGATATGTTGCTATGTATACGTATCCCTGAATGTTTTCAAATCTTGCTGGAGAAATCCAAGTCATTATTACACTGAAATGAAACTGTCATTGACATCCCTCTAAGATATTTAAAACTGTAGAACAGATCAGTTTGCAGATAAACTGAAAAAGACGTCAACTATTCTAATCGCATTAAAGCAATGCGTGGTGAACTTGGCATTTGATTTGACAACTTTCCGCACAGATTTTCTTGGCATTTCATGCTTTCACATTTAAAGATGTCACTCAAGTCTGACAGGGTCTTTAAACCATTTTCTCCAAGGAATAAACAACATAGATTGTAAATTCTCTTCATCGCTATAGTTACTAATAGTAAGATATATCCCATACTTTCTAAATGCTGCCATGGTAACAAGTAATCATTTCCTTAATTTGTTTTGCTCAAAGACAAGAAACAAGTGAAAAGAGCAAAAACAAAGCAAAATGCTGTCCTTGGGAAGTAAACATCCATACCTTGAAAGACGATGGCCATTTTCTTCTTGTAAATGGTAAAATCAGTCTCGAGGAAGACACAAAAAATGACTCGTGTGATCTGCAAAGAATAAGAACAGGAAGATGAATGTGTGATTACTGAAAACAGCCTAAAACATATTTTTCTTGTTAATTATACATACTGTATAAACCCAGAGAAGATAAAAACATGCAGTCTTTAAGATCATAATGAAAACATTCTCATGAGACACCGAAACAGTTTACTATTACATAATAAATCTGAATTGGAGTCGTGAATTAATAAAGATTATAAAGCCATAATTTAAATGCTGAAAATTAAAATACATTGACAGACTATCGTTCCATCTTTGCGGTTTAGGAAAGCTGTGTCATACGAAGACTGATACATTTATCAAAACAGTAGGGCCTTTGTACAAATAAGTTAAGCTAAATAACAATACTGCAACTTTTATAAGATGACAAGACTTTCAAACATAGTCTGAAATTTTTGATGTGGGTCTGGGTTTTTAGAAGGTACTGTAAGAAACATCAAGTTACTGTTTTATCCATTTCCAAACCAGTTTCGAAGTGCTTACAGAATCATGGTTCTGTTAAAACATCTAAATGCCTATTTAGGTATTTCGACATTTCAGTGTTGACTTAAATAAAACATTGAACCCTCCTTTTTTTATTTCTTCACTTTGTGCATTGCACCAGAAAAACTAACCTCCCCAGCATGATGTCAACACCACCATGCTTGAAACTTAGTACAGCATTCCTACCTTACCTACGAACAGTTGTCTCCTAACTGGAATCAAGTAGCTCAATCTTTATCTCTTTTTCTCCAAAATAGATTTTGCCCATTCATTTGGGCAGCTTAAAGGTTACATTGAAAGTGGGTTTTCACAATTCACCTGTAGCATCTAGAAGCCTAAAAAATTACCTTAATTGTTTCTTTAAATATAAATTATTTGCATCCCATAATATGTTACTGAAGACAGAATTCGCAGAAACTTAGCCTCATCACACACCAGTACTGTGGGGGCATTAGAAAAAAAGGTTTTGTTTGCTCACAAAAGAGATAAAACAAAAGTCCAGCACTTCTAAAATGCTTACTAAAGATATTTTACATGTAGATTTTATATTAGGCAAAGACTTTATAATTACAAATTAAACTATAATAACATCGAGCAATTGTACTTGGTTAGTGATTTTAAATTTGATTACCATTTCTACCCCTTGGGAAATAAAAACTCCTAAGCTAAATTGAAAAAGTTGAATTGTTTTAGTCAGAGGTCTCATCTGCATGGGCATACAGAATAAAATCAAACATGTAAATCAAGTTTAAAAAAGTAACAAATTTAGAAAGAAACTTCTAATTTGCAGTTTGTAAAAAATGCATTAATAAAATGCTAAAACAGTATAAAAATTTCCAGGAGCCAGGGACCGCCATCACACACACGAACACAGTGACAATGGGGCTAAAAGCAGACACACAGGCAGCTCTTTAGACTGCAGAGGAAGAGGTCACCTCTTTCACTTTCACCCGTCTCCGCCGCATGTGCAGGCATCAGTCAGACAGGAGCATTAAACACCAGGCAACTCATCATTACTTGACTGAATAATGGTGATTTTACACAACAGCCACAGTATCTGCACACCATCGTCCTCCACACAGTGCAATGATATTTCGAGGGGAAAAAAATAAATAAAAGAAAAACGGAACTAAAAGCCTCATTCCCAACACTGCTTGACACCTGGGGCCACATCAAAGAGGCCCCTGATTGGTGCTTATACACATATACAGTATACCTATTAATAGTTCATGATGGGGATTTTGAATAAATGTTAGAAATTGTATTCAGGACATTTTTCTTTTTGCTGGTTGTCTTGATGGGGGTTTGCTTGCAGTCTGTAGACTTACTCTCCACATCGTTCAACCTTAATAGGAAATAAAAGAAAGCTTCAAGCCTTTGTATAAAGGCTGGACTCGCTGACGAAAAGAAAAAAAAAACAAAAACTATAATGCACTGAGACAGGGCACACCACTGGGTGCTAGGACGCCAAACAACAGCAGCTCCCTGGGAATTTCTATCATAGTTATATGGCACTCTGTTCGAAAAGCGGCCACCAACTGTGATACGGGATGAAGCATGGCTTGATGTTTTGCATCAGACAGAAAGATCAGTGTGTGAGAATATGCGTACACACAGAATAATGTCAGTTATCTTTTCGCTATGGTGTTTTTAATGCTGTTAATATTCCGAGTTGAGTGAGATCTTGCTCATCCATGTCATGTATATTTTTCCAGGTTCCTGTATTCTCCATGTCCCTGAAGCAGCATGTTAAATTGCATTGTATTCAGCACAAGACTCAGGCAAGTTCTTTTATTCCATCGATCAGGAACACATTGAATGGACTTTGACATACATCAACCAGACCAAAACACACTCAAAAAAGAGAGCAGAAATGTGGGAGTAGAACACTGACATTCTGTTTGTATCCAAAAAAATATTGTTGGCTGAGAATTCTTAGGAGTCCAAAATGAATCAGGCAGAACAGAGAGGTGATTCTCTCTCTTTTTCTCAAAATATACACTGTGCCAGCATGAACTTACTTTTTCCACTGGTGTGCAAAAAAATGTTGTGTAGTCAAATAAAAAAGTCTTAAAGACATATAAGGGACATTTTTGATTTTACACACTTTGAAATGCTCAATTCACATTGTATTGATTCACACTGGCATTCAATTCATGTTGTATCCTGAGGTGTTTTAAAAATGGATTGCAAAAGTAAAAAGAAAAATAGTGCAGAAATATAACACACTTTTAACTTAATCTTTGATCACATTATAATCGCAGACCTCGGTGCATTTTACATGGATTTTATGTAATGGGCAAACATGAAGCAGCATGTAGTTGTCAAGTCAAGTGAAGTTGATGAGAACAGTTTTCAAAAGTGTAAGAAATCGCTATTGCAGCCTGCCAAAAGATATGTAGTGGAATCAGCAAACATGTGGAAGAAATTGCTTTGTTCAGAGAAGATCAAAATTGAACTTTTTGGTCGACACGAAAAACATGATTAATCCCACCAGTTTCACAGTATCTCCCTGTCTGGACAGGATAGCTGGTCAAAGTTGATAGAGGTACTGTAAATTCAGCACAATCCCAGAAGCTCCAAAATACTTGAGACTGAGAGAGACGTTTGTCTTCTAGGAGGACTGTGTAGGATCCACAGCATACATTCAGAGCTACGACAGATTGACTTGAATAAAAATATATTCCTGTGTTAGATTAGCCCAGTCAAATTATCTCCATAGAGTAGAAAGTGCACACAACCACCGTTATCTTAGGTCTTTGACTTTAGAGTAGAGGTCCGATATTTAGTCTGGAGCTGCAAAATGTGTGTATGTTGACTGCGCACCCTGCAGTTTCCAAGGTTGAACAAGTTAATGGAAGACTAATTAGAAAGCTGGGATCACTGCATGCCAAACTATTCAGTCATTAGTCATTCCTGATTGGAGGGGTTTTGTCAAAGGGGAAGCACAAATGATTGGATCCCTTGGTGTCACAAAAGGAGAGATGGTTGAACTGACAAAAAATGTGCTCTGTGCTATTCAGTGTAAAAATAGGTCTGACCAGTTATTTTATGAGAAAGTACTGAAAATTCAGCCAAATCAGAAAAAAATAAAGCAAGTAATAGATATTGCATGTTCTCTGTTTTGCAGAAGGTTGTGTTTTTATTCAAAAAATTTTTAATTTCCTTCTCATTGTGCACAAGGTTATGGTAATAACATACACAAGAAGTCACGCATACCAACAAAACCAAAAAAAAGATTGAAAACATTTAAACTAATAATTTCACACTGATGTCCCAGTTACTAAGGTCACAATCCACAATATAGTTCAGCAACATTTTACTTGCACATTTTACCATTATGCAGATTTATTTTGCAGACAATAGTGTTGCTGCTCTGTTGAAAGATTTTTAATAACAGGGAGTTAAAGATCTGATCTGCATTGTTTCATCTACTATAATTAATTTAAAACATACGGCTCATGCTTGAGCTGCGAATATATGACGAAATGAGGCTAATTAAGATGATAACGACATTGGTTCAACCTGTGCATCTCAACTAATTTGCAAGTAAATTACATAAAATAAGTGATCAGTTTGTGTTAATAATCAGCAACAACTACACATGTGTGCCAATACTCCTTTCTCTTGTTTCATTTAAAAATATGCATATATTTAGGAATTTGTGTGTTTGTGGCTCATCATTCTTGTGCATGGCTCACCAGGTGCTGTGCACTCCTGCTGGCTGGCTAACAGATGAGCTGTCATTGCTGGCCACCCATGCCCATAATTACAATGGGGACACTCAAAGAAGAACCCAATGCACAAGCTTAGCACATGCATTTGTTTTCTTTTTCTTTTTTTCTTCTATTTTCATGTCCTCCTTGACTCTGTCACAAACAATAATAGGGACACGTTGGACTAGCAGGGCTGTTCCAGCTGGAACCCAAACCCACGGGAGATCCCTATCTGTGCTGCGCTGCCTTGTCACTGAGGTACAGCTGATGCAGGAACCTATACAGCATGGCTGCATCCAGATGACAGCAGCATCAGGATACTGATATAAAACTGCATGCTGTCATTGGCTAAAAGCATTTGTGCTTTTGTTTTATTCACTTGCATTCTCTACTCTGGGGAGTGAACACCAACAGAAACTATATGGCAGCCTAGAACATTGAATCTGTTTTAGAGGCTGAGCAAATAGAAAACATGCTTATTATGTAAAAATATTTTTTTTCTAACTAATTATGTATCTATAACATACATGATTGCCATGTCAGACATTATGCATTGAAGAGAAGAATTCCAAGATACATGCATGTACTGAATAAGTGTGAACCTAAGTTGGTGCAACCTCACTGTCTGGGAAGGGAGCACAAAGTCAGGTCTGTAAAAGAAATTGGCTTCATGGGGTAAATTTTTCTTCACTGACACACTATAATAAGGAAGGTGCAGATATTTTACTGTTTATTGTTAAAAAGGAAGAAATAAATAACCTCTGTGATAAGAAATAATAAACAAACCCCAAAGTCTTGCATTGTGATTGTTACTTTTACTGTTTGCACTACTTGCTTTCCCATTATCATCGGTGAACATCAATATATTATAAATAATAGTACATAATAATAATGATAGATTGGTGACCAGTCCAAGTTGTACCGCTCTCCTATTCACTGCTGGAGATGGGCACCAGGCCCCTGCAAGAATAAACATGTTAGATAATGGATGGATGGAGTTTTTAAAATATAACCACACACAAATATTATGTGGTGCTTAAAAGTACAATTGAAGTTCTCATGGTATCCAGTAGAGGTATAATAGCACATCAAAAATCAAGATTCGGTACATATATTGGTTTTAAAGTGATGGCCCAGTATGTTTTTTGTGTCTTATTAAAAAAAAAAGAAAAATTATATTTTTTTGTTTCTGAAACTAATTTGATCTTATTACATTTTAAAACCTAAAAATGTGGATGTATAAAAGTGACTGAAGACTTTTTTCAAAGAATAAGGCAATATGAGCAGGCATACCTATACCTTATACAACAATAATAGTTGAAAATGATCACTGTCAATATTTAAAGGTGTTTAAATAAGGTTATGTCCATGTTGGGCTCCTATTCATAAAATCCCCTGTCATCAACAAAGACTGATGAGAGCCTGCATCTTAAACAGTTTAGGAGTTTCGGCTTACTGGATGCTACAAGCAGGCATTTGTTTGTGTTGATGTTTTTAGTGCATACTAAACTGGAAATTCAGTGCAGCAATATAGCAAACAGTAGAGGATAAACAGCTGCAAAAAACTATTTATAGCTCTGCTTTGTGAATATAATATATTTCATTTCTTAAGATTGATTAGACAATTCTGGGAAATTTGTCTTGATCTGGAGATATTTTCTCATAAAACGCAGCCTCCTAGATGCATCGTCAAGGCTATTACCAGTGAGGACTCATCGTTGTTGTCAGAAGCACTAGATTGGATAGAGGGTTCATTGTGTGGCAGGTGGACCGAATCCAGGCTTTATTACTGATGTAATTACACACAGCTGCGCCCCTTTAACCGGTCTACAGGCACAGAACTTGTAGCTTGGAAAAGAAAAACTCAGCTTGGGTTTGGTGTACAAAGTAAAAGCTGTGAAAACACTCCAGCACACTGATATCCTCAGATCATTTATGACCATAAGAGCACAGCTTCTTGGTTTGCGATCTGCTGCTTCAAATATACTTGTCACAGTGACATCCCCCGTGTCCTCTCCTTTTACCAAAAGTAGAGATTAGGCCAGCAGCAGAGCTGACAGCAGCAGCAGCAGCAGCAGCCAGGAACTGGCACCTAGTACTGAGGTGAACCTGTGAGCAGCCGCTTCATTTGACTTTGATTGACCTCTCTGTTGAGAGAGCTGCAGTTCCACCTGCAGCAAGCGGGAGAATTATCATTTCAAAGAAGTGCCCAGAAAAGGTTATCCCTTTGAACAAAACGCCTCCATACATACATCAAAGGACAAGCTTGACACTGCTCTTTGCGAAGGCTTGGTTATGACCAAAAGCCAGAGGGAAAGAGCTGAGCTAAAGTTCTTACCTCTCAGAGCCAAAAACCAGTCAGCTTTAGAGACACTTCCTTTTACGATAGGAGCAAGAGTATAATCAATGGATGCAGTTTAATTTTGCAAAACAAATTATGGTAAATGCTTATGAGCACAATTCTGCATGAGTGGTTGGCATTTTGTGACAAAATAAAAGTGATAAAACTCTGGTGAGCCTCCTGGTAATTTCATCATAGTGTGAAAAAAAAAAAGACGTTTCGTCAGGAAAATGCTGTACTGCTCGATATGGAAAAATCCATAAGATAATGTATCAGCAATTTGTATGTTAATTCAACAGATCCTGCATGAGCTTCAAATATACTACACATTAAAGCTGAACAAATAGATCCAACTGTATTATTTGGGGTTTGCTTGCTGCATGGGACTGGAAAATTGGAGTGCAGCATGCTTGAGGCATCTAATGTTTTAGCTCACATTTTCAAAAATTGTTCTCTCAAACTGAAAGAGACAGCCTTTGACTTTTACAGGCTTTGAGCAATTCCTGCCAACTCCCTCTGCAAGCAACAGAAGTGCTTTGTTATTGGCAATGAAAAGAAAAAGACAGGTTTTCGGAGGAAAAATCTCAGAAATTCTAACATGCATTTGTTCTTATCTATGACGACCTTTATTTATTATTTGTCATAAAAAAGTAGGTCAGTTTTGACATTTTGAAAACTGTTTTTTTAGAATTAAAAAAATTACAAAAGACATTTGCTTAGACAAATTAGTTAATAAAAGTTACATTTACATAAAAAAAAATTCCTCCAATGTTCAATAACTCCTAGAGTTACTCAGAGAAATTGCTGGTAATTAACTAGGTCAGTTTTACACTCATCTGACCTGATCACTAATTTTTCAGCTGGAAACTAAAAGTCCAATCTTTTTTTGACCAGTGAATGCACCACACACATTCCTACAAGGCATTGTGAATAATGACATATTCTCTGTTTATCTATCATGATTTAGGCTTTCATTTTAATGATATAGTAATTAGGACCAAATCCTGTCATTGCAAAATGCCTTGTGACTTTTGTAGCAAGATATATTAATTTTATTTTTTATAAACATCTCTGTGCATATAAAAGGTGTTACTTTTCTTGTACATTTTCAGTGATACTGATTGAATCATTACAATAACAGAGTTGTTGCATTCTGCCCAAAGCAAACTGTCCAAATGAAAGAAATAAAGTGTGGTTGTTGTTTTCTATTCATAAAGGTGGAACAACTGCAGAGAAATTCAGAGGTGACACCGATAGTAGCTCCTATACATATGATCCCTGCATGCAACAGTAATGACTTCTGGACAGCCACTGATTGAAAAGATATTCAATGGTTGAAGTGTTTGGTTAAACTGTTCACATGTAAATGCTATTAAAGGGGTTTACCTTAATGTTTGGCTTAAAAATGGAAATACTAAGCTGTTATTTTGCATTCTGTCAGAGAAATGTATCAGATCTTTTCTGTGAGAGATGCTGTAGGCAGAAACTCAACAACTCCTCCTTAAATAATTTAGTTATTGGATACCTGTGGAGCAACAACAAAAACATCTGTCTTCAAAAACAGAGAGAAATCAACTTTCTTTTCAGAGAAGTGCAAAGCTTTGTTTACAGAAAGATATCTTAATTTGTTTGCATGATCAGAAATGAGTTTTACATAGAATAAACATGTTGAACGTAGTAGTTCATTTGATCTGGAAATCTGAATTTAAATATCTGCAGATACAGATAGTTTACAACACGACAAGTCTTCCCTTTCACTCTCTGCCCTTCTTCCTGTCCATTTACTGCAGAATAAAGGCCATTAGTACCACAAAAATCTCAATCCAACAATTTCCAATCATAAAGCAGAATGCACTGCCAGATCTTAGGTGCATTCCCTTCACAACATTTTTTACTTGTTATTCTCTCCATCATTTTTCTCATCATTTTCAGCACCTAAAAAGTTACTTCAAGGGAGTAGCTGGCTTTTGACATATATACCTCGCTCCAAGTTCCCATGATGACCACAAAAAAGTTGGTGTTACATGACAAGGTGAAGGGCTGGCACTTCATATTGATGTGTCTGACTTTGTGTCAACTCATCTGCTAGGAAGGTTATCTTTGTCAGCTGTCAAATCCATAAAAGTCTTCCTTTTTTCCCAGTTTCTATGAATGTTCAGTCCCCAAGAGATGGTCAGTAGGAGTCAACCTTGACCTCCCTGTTGGAGTCTTTGCTTCTATAGACTTTCTGAAGACTGCCTGGCACATATTGATGAGGTCATAATACAAACCAAGTTTCTTATAAGATATAGTTGTCCCATATAAGATTATCAATGGTCAGGAAGTCAATTAAGCACATATGTGACCTGTTTTCTTCCTTTCCCATACATTACTATCTGTGTTTTTTCTGCTCAACATCCACTGAACAACGTCAAAGTCAGAGCCAATCAAATGTCGAGAAGACTGTATTGTCACCTAAAGTTGGCTTTGACCTTCTGGACAGACACAATTTTAAATAGATTAAAACAGTAAAAGGAGCAAAATCCACACTAGAACCCTCAGCAAGATAAAACAAATGATTGACAGCTCTTTAAAAATGCTAACTCCTGTGAGACGACAATACCATATCAAGTGAAGTTGCAGGAAAATGAAGAACAAATATTCATTCATTTTAGAACATGTCTCGGAGTAGCTTTTTGGCATGGCCAGCTTCTCCTTTTTAGCAGCTTGTTTGCTCAATGCTCGATCTGGCTGGTTCAGAGTCAGTGTTCTTGGAGAAAATATGTGCAGTGGTCCAGCCAGGTTCTCTCCACTTTGTGCATTATACAAAAGCTGGCAGATGAATGGAAATTCAATCACATCTCCTGGTGGGAAAAATTCCCTGAGCTGCATCTGAGCTCTGTTGTGACTGCCATGAACAGCACAAAGACTACACTGACCAGGGAGAAATACAAAGGAGGCACTGCTGATCTTCAGTTTGTCGAACAAACATATTCATATTTCTACAGGAGTGTAGATAGGCTACTCCAGCTCACATTCTGTCTTGCTGCATTCTTATTAACAGTTCTCCTAGGCCTTATAACCCAGTCGGATGCTAATGTAGATGGGTGAGACGGTGTGTGGGCTGCATTCTCCTATGCTGCAAAGAAATGCTAATAATTTTGCCTCTCTGTGGCTTTTTCCACACGTGGTGTTTCTTCACCCCCTAATGTAGATTTTAATGTCACAAGGTCAGGAAGAACACTCATTTGAAAGTACTTTACTTCCTATGCACTTTCTTCTAGCCAAAGCTATTACTTGGGTTATAACTTTCATAACAAGGCACATTTATGATGCCAACACAACGTTCAGTAGGATCTGATTTTCAGTGAGAAATATTTGCTGCACAGATAAAATATAAAACATCACACTGTATTAGCAAACTCCTGCATGTATGTCAGAAGGACCTTAGTTACATTTCAGCAACTTAAAGGGTAACACATAAATGGAAACTGTAATAAAACTTCATCAAACCGAAAAATGTATACTGTGAAAAGGTTATTCTTTTACTTTAAAATGCCAGGACAGCCATTGAGAGGCTCTGGCAGATTTACACAGTGCCGCGTGGAACATGGGACGAATGTAACTGATCCTGAAAGCAATACCATATGGCGGTGTGGGCGACATCAAAAAGAAAAGCAGGTCTGATGGCCGAGGTGCCGTTTGATAAAACTTACAAAGTGGAATTAAGATCCAATCTGGGTTTCGTCAAATGAGAAAGGACAATTTACAATCTCTGCTTCAGTAGGAGTTTGAAGGCAGTGAAAACATTAACAAAAACTGCTGGGAAGCAAATAACTTTCATATGAAAAGGAATCAAATTAAGATCGCCACACTTTTTATAAGAAACAAATGATCAGATCCTGTAAAACACAGGAAATTATTAACATCTATTAAAATCCAGTAATCACCACTGCCTTGAAAAGCAAGAAGCAGCAAAGTATATTGAAAAACAACTTATATTTGTAAAATACAAACAATTTTATACTCACGCACTTAACCATCTCAGATCTTAAATGAAGTGTCTTAATAAATATTGGTGTACATAATTAAGGATGCACCACTTAAAAATTTGTGGCTCTGTTAGCTGTACAGTTCTGACCTGTGTATTTTACCAAAATTTTGACAATGTTAATATTTTAAACTGTTTTTAGAATCTATCATTAAGTAGATGAGAGATTGATCTATCATCTACTATTAGTGTGATCATTTTGCTATTGTGAATCTCAACCAAGACAATTTTTATTGTCCATAATTGTCCATATCTATTGCTGTAGTTCCTTCAGAGTGGGCTTTGTTTGGTCATGTTTTCTCAGAATTCATGAAGTGAGGTTACAAGGAAATGTAGAATGGTCCAGGAAAAGAAGAAGCTCTTTGCTGTGTTTTTCTCCCAGTCTTTGGTAAATGGAGCTGGAGCACTCTTCCTCATTTACTGTAAGTGCTCTCACTGTGTGTCTAGTACCAAGGAGGAGGACAGAGTGCACTGATTATGACAAAGGACTGAATCTAATCAATAAAATGCTAGTTGCAGGGGACCAAAGTGCCACACTTGTAGTGACTTTATTTGCTTTATCTATGCTTTACCTTTGATCTTATTGGGAATGCAGGAGTTCCCACTCACACTTGTTTCCCACTCATGAAAAAAAACTAAACAAAAAAAAAAACATGAAAATGTATGGTTTTGGTGATTCAGGTCAAAATCCTATCTTACATTGAACCAGAAATGTGAATTTGGTTAATATCCATTAAATAGTTCCACACAAGGCTAAGTCACTAAAATTCAATGAAGGACCAAAATGTATTTAAACACAAAGTAGGGACAATTTTTTGTCAGCAATGTTTCTGGCAACTGATTTCTGTTGTTATATAAATTAAATGGACGCTGCTCTTTTATCAGAGTTGGGAAGCAATTTAACTTTTAGAGAGGGTCTGTAATTTTGCATTTGATTTTCTGGAAACAAATGAAAATTTAAAAGCTTTGTCAAATTCTAATTCCATTTTAAAAAATTACTTAATGTACCAATTCTAATTTTAAAAGTAATAATGCATACAACAAGCATTATACTCAAAAAAGGCCAATTTTGTTGCGCCCTAAATAGCGTGTAGCCACATTAGGCACAAACATCGACCAATTATTTGGACAGTTAACATTTCACATTGCACTCAAGCTCCACTTGCAAAACAACATCATAGATATTCACTGTGGTTCATTGCTCAGCTCATTCGTGCTAATTCTGATCGCGTTTCATGTTATTAGCTCAGCGTAGCATCTACTTTCGTAACTCACCAATTCAGAAGTTCAGCTAAACCTAAAGGGCACAGGAGGCAGGAGCCTTGGCCCTTTGAAGAATTTAAAACATAGCCGTACTGTTCATGATTAGCTTTGATTGGTCCAGGCCATCACCGAACATTTGATAAGTAGTGCTTTTAATCAGATGAGATTTGCAGCTTCTGTGCTCTGTTCAGTGATATTTTGGTTAATTTTTTTGGTGCTCATATTATATTATATTATAAGAAGGGTTTGATTGTTGTAATGCCAAGTAAGATGTTTCCATTGATCTATTGAGAGGTGTATAATTTAATGTAATTTTATACAAAAAGTAAATTAGTAAAAAAGTATAATTTTTCAAGAATAATAATTCTCTTATATTGTTTTATTACATTTAAAGAAACGCCTGTCTTATTTTCCATGAGAAAAAGACTTCTTGGTTGAATAAAAACAATTTTAAATGCAAATCTGCCAATAGTGTAAAATCCAAGCATGCTTTTGTTGATTACAGTACATGACCAAAATGTATAATTGTGTTTACTTTGATTAACAAAATCCAGAACTACGAAAGCCTCCCAAAACTAATCTCTGAATGAATATGGAAAGATTGCAGTCATAGTACTGCAGTGGGAAAAGGGTAGATTCCGGGTTTTCTCTGGTCTGTTCGATCTGCATGGTTTCTCTCAGAGTAATACATCTACATTAGTGTCAGTTTCTTTATGCATGTTTGCTTGCTGAGCTGCACCTCAGGGCAGAGCGACAGATTGCTTATCCACACGTTGGTATAAGCATTTGGTCCCAGTGATAAAAAACTCAGTTCACATAGTAATTTACATTTCTTTATGTGTTTTTCTTGTTTGTGCAGAAAATATGATTAACAATATGCAAAGAGAATACAATCACATTAAACAAGAAATATAGTAAGATACATAACATGTTAAAATTTTGCCTCACTAAATGTATTTGTAATGGGGCTGTTGACATAAAATTCACCTGAGATGATAGTAACAACTCAAGTTATAGGCATATTGAAAGAAATCACTAAACTAATTAGTATAAAATTCAGTGAAAATTAAATATAGTGGAATGACAGTCTTCATTAATTTAGTCCGAATTTAGAAATGCCTTTACAATGACAACTTCTCCTGTATCGAGTAACTTGTTTCATGGATTACATAGGTCTGATTTTAAAAACTTATAAAAACCTCAACGGTTCTGGGGCTTCTTCAATAAACTCTGTTCTTCAATTCTTTCTATAGATTTCCAATTGGAATCCAATTATTTTTTCTGAAAAACCAATTGAAAGTTTTCTCGGCTGTGTTTTGGGATCATTTCACTGCAAAACGCATGATGTTTCCATCTGGAATTTGAGATGATATGCAGTGTCATTACTAAACATGGTGCGTACAATGATTTTGGTCTTAAATATCTAAACTGTTGCCTCGCATTGACTTGAGCAAATTCTGAACAAGTTTTAATGTTATTTTCTTTAGCAGTGAAGCCTTGTGCAGCGAGCACGTATATAGGCCAGTGAGTAAATTATTTTTACTAACATCTGATTTTAATTCCACATCTTTGATGCTTTTAGAAACATTATTTGTTAAGAAATATGGTGATGTGATTGATGCTTATTTCCTACTGCATGTAAATTAATTATCCATGATACCAAGATATGAATTTATGACATGGTTCCTTCTGTTTGATCAGAGAGTTTGTTAAAGTCAGGGGTTATGAAAATAGGTAAGCTCCACTTTTTGAAACAGCAATCCAAAGCAAAAACAGCTTTCAGTAGACTCTTGGGCAATATAGAAACTGCTACGGTGGGCCTAATTGGTGTAGCTAGAAAAAGAACGACAAAGCTTTGAATTTGAAAAAAAAACTGTTGCAGTTGGCGGCTGATGAAATAAAAAACATTGCAACTTAAATCCAGCTAATTACAGGACGATGTAGGAGGGATGAATGTGGTTAATAAACAATAAGACATTACCTATTATTTATAGATTAAAAATGATTTTTGTTGCATTGGAAATTTTGTAGCATTATGGCCTTGAAACATAATTTTCAACATAAAGCGTTCTATTGGAGAGCTGGATTAAAGATGATACAGATAAGCAGCCATATTATCTAAAAAGAGCTAAAGGACAGCAGTCTCTGTCACTGATGATGAAAGATCATACAGCACCACTAAACAGACGAGTGATTTCTAGCTTCCCACCTTGCCCCCAGCTTATAAAAAGTATCCTGAGGAAGTCCACAATCAATGAAATGTCTGTTTTGGTCTAGTTGTCATTTGGAAAATCAATGACCTCCCCAATTCCAGCTAACTGTTTTCCAATCTGTCTCTTCTAATCATCCTTGAATGGGTGCAAAGAAAAATCTCGTTCCCTCAGAGCCCAACTCTGCTGTGGCTACCCAAACAAGAAAGTTGATGTTTGTTTTGTACAGTAATTGAGCAACGGTGGGCTCTTATTAATTATGCTAATCACTTTCCATATGCACTTAGGAATAAACAAACAAGGATAAGCAGGAGAAGAAATGCTATAATCTATGAGCAAACTTACCAAGTGACTAATACAGGGGATAATCAAGAGCATTTCCTCCAACTGTTAATACTTTAATAAACCAGGACATTTAGAGCTTTCAAAGTAATCCGCAGTCTAGGTCCTAATTAATGTTCCTGATAAATACAGTCCGCTACAGAAGTGTCAAGGGACTAATTAGATCATTGAAAGAAGAGTCACTAAACATGCAATGATATCACATGGGACCCTGAAGCTAAAAGAAGGGGCACCCACTCTCTCATGTGCCAGAGACCAAACTGGTTCAGCACTGAGGAAATCTCTTCATCAAGAGGAATCCACAGGGTGATGTAATTACTCAAGACCCAAAGAAATTAAGGCAAACAGCAACAAGGGTTTTGAGGGTGTGAAAAAGTCAGTGCAGTGTGTTTACACAGTTCTCAGTCAATTTTTTTCCCAAGCCTTCCCTTTGAATTTATATGACTGATGTACAAACAGATGGATGGCTGGATAGGTGGATGTAGATGTTGAAGAACTTGTAGATTGATATATGTCTGGAATTTAGGAAAAAATATTTTTCATACTTCTCCAGATCTAGAAAGCATTCCAATTCCAGGTTTTACATAGAGCCACATTGCCTTTCTCACCAGGTCCACTTTTTCACATGACTTACATCAGCACCAGGGAAGGACAACAAATCTTGAGATACATAATGTAATGGAATTGCCATTGATGTTATGATGAAAATTATTTGCAACCACTGCAAAAAGTAAAAAAATAATAATCCTTTAAGGCCTTTACATATACCCTACAGCAATCTCTTGGAGAGCAATATGAAGGAATAAAGCCCGTATTGACCCTGCGACCTCTGGAAGTGCACTCTATATTACCATTCTGCATGCCTGTGCTTTGACCTTTTCAAATCCCTCTTTAAAGGTTGCGTGTTCTTGTGTCTGTGGGCTGCGCAGGCTCTGTCGGGGGAAGCTGACTGAGCGAGGGCTCCTCGCCCCTCCAGAGACTGACCTACAAAGCTATTGTATTAAAAGAGTCATATTTATCACTGCTCTCCACACCACAACTGTTCTACCTGCAGCATGACGAACAAAAAACCTTCCCTGAACTTAAGAGCCGCTCCGCTCAGCACCCTGAAAAGAACATTAGGCATGACTGGTTTAAAGGATCTGAGAACGAGGACTATCGCTTGGCTGCACTGAAAAGTGAAAATGGTATTTAGAGGCTTCTGAAAGTTTAATCAGGCTGTGTTAGATCTGTGGTTCAACGGATAAAATACATATGCGCTAATGTTCTGTAACACGCAAAAACATCCAGAGTCCTTACACTTTGTCCCATTTTATGATGTCAAAACCACAAAATGAAATGAATTAATCAAGGTTATTTTTGGCAAACTGACACAATGTAGAACATAATTATAAAAGTAGACGGAAATTGATGCATGGTATTATAAACACAAATCTAGATGGGATGATTTTCTATATGTATTCAGTTTCCTTTAAATAAAATACATTGCAACTAACTGTTTGCAGAAGTCAAACAGAGCTAATAGTTAATCTGTAAACTAAACAGAGATGTACTGTGAAGGCCTCAGAGATAAGAAAATACACTCATGTTTGTAATTTAAAAGTTTGAGATGTAGAAATACTTTCAAGATGCTCTGTAATGCCCTGTAAATTTTTACAATAAAAGCTTCTTAACTTTCTTTTCTTTGCTCCATGATTTACACAACATGGAGTGTTGGATTCTTTGACCAAGATTCTTTTCTTGGTTAAAGACGTTTCAGATTCTGTAACCAGGAAGAATCCAAAGATTCTTTGGCCAAAAATCTCAAGAATTAAAACATGACTTATTCCATCTCTTAAATGAGGATCCAAAGTCAAAATGAATATTGTACAACTACATGTCTTAAAACAAAAATCAGCCAAAAGTACTAAAAGTAAAGTTGTTCAGGTCCAGATAAGAACTGTTGAAACTACACCAGGACAATGACCTTTCAGGTTCCGGATTTCATCTTGTGAGTCACTTAAAGCTGAGAAGAAGACAGATGATGAGGGGACTTTGGGAAAGAATGAAAAACCAGTTGCATCTCTGCCATCAGCCCCCATTATCCTGCTGTGGCTCAGTGGGTGTCGTCTGTATTCCTCCATCAGTTCCCCAAAGTAGAAACTGCTTCATTCATATGAGCACATCAAACAAACAAAAAAATATATGTACTCTTTTTCAAGTGACCACAGAGGAGGCCATATTATAGTAGGCAGCCGCTCTGATTTAGCAACCAAACAAAACAATTAGCAGGAAACAGTCTGTAATCAAAAGTCAAGAGGCACAAGGCAAACAGAGCCACCGGTTCCCTGTACGTCCCCCAATAATCTAATTAAGATACTTACTGGAACTGTGGCACGCTAATGAGAGGGCTATGACTCATTTGCAGTATGAGCACTCCCTCGCTTTATCTTTGTGTGCTGAGACAATAGAATTATTTCCACAAATGTATGTTTAGTCTCAAATCCCGTTTTTTGTTGCTCCTGAAATCATTTAGTCTTGCATACTAAATCTCCTGGGCTTATCTTTCTGTTGATCTGAATGCTAATTCCTGCAACAAAGAGACAACCTGAAAACATTTTGATCATTAAAAACCAAGGTTTATTGAAATACAAACTTAACAAAGGCACCATCATGATAATGGCATTTATTCTATTCTGTACAATCGAACTGAAAACCTCTAGGAAATGTGCAGAGAGGAATTGTAAAGGTGCATGAACCTGGTTTCACAGCCCACACACTCTTAAAGTAATATTTTGGTGATGTATCCTCTGATTTATTTTCAGTATTTATTATGAAGTTAACACCTCCCAGCAATGAAATGAAACACAAATGAAATTCATTTCAGTTGTCCTACTTTGATTCACTTTCCCACAATAATATCGTTTTGAGAGGTTAAAAAGGATTTTAAAATATTGGTATATAGAGATATATATCCATTGGGGTTCAAATCACTACTGGACAGTATATGTACCCTGTCAACACAAATAGCCATCAGTAGTAGGGAAAATATACAACAGTAAACTGACACAGGTTGTTTCTGACAGAGCAGTGTATTTGTGCTGATGGCAGAAGGAGCTTGATATTTTTCACAGATTATCTCTCATGTTATATTATCAAAGCATAATAATAGTTTTAATACTTAAAAAATATATTTTTGTAAAAGTTACATATTAGCATATTAATTGTAATTAAAATGAACAAATATATAAAAAAACATAAAGACATTTTTCAATCCTAAAAAGTTGTATGTGTACATATTGCTTAAATGTGTCAATCTGAATGGTAATTTTAAAGACCAAAGCAACAAGATGAAATTGAATAAAAAATAAAGTGTTCTTGGAAAGCAAACTAAACAAAAAGCATCAAATAGACTTTAGTTTGGGCCATGCTTACTTATAATCCTCAGATTTATAAATAACTGAGTAACACTGGTGAGCTGTGATATTTCTCTCTCCACGGGGTTGTGTAACTGTTTCTCTGTTCTGACAAGCAGTGTATCAGTGACCTGTGCTCTTTGGTACCTAAACATTCAGGGACTCATGCTGACAATAGTGCAGTCACTGTTGTGTCCTGTGTGCATCCTGTCTGCGCATGAATAAAATCTTTTATTCATGCATTGTATGCTCAGTTTGTCTTGGCCAATGTCCAAAGGTGTAATGTGGGTAGAGAGGTTTGTGTTTGTTGGACGAGGCACTATTTAAAAAATCGAGGCAGACAAGAGGTTGTAAGAGCTTCTAATACGTCATGCTTTGTGGTGCCTGTAGGTCACCAGGGTCAACAGACAGCTTTGCTGTTGTAGTCTGCGCTGTGCGAGCATAAAGAGACCAGGTTGCTCTTATCATCAAGACAGTGAAAAAGTAGTTGAGAAAAGATCAGAGCAGCATGAGGGGAGTGCAGACCCAAGAGAAATACCTCTTCGGCTTTCACTTTTCCAGATAAGACACAGAACCTGACAGGCCTTTCATTCCTGATGCGTGCTTGTTTAATCTGACACAGCTTTGATGTGTTTTTCCATTGTTAATATCACAGATTTTTTTTCTATTTTTCTAATTACAATATTGAAGACCTTCTGTTTTGTGCTGCAAGTCACCTGAAATTCAATATGTAAAGATGCTGAAATAAGAAAGATTCGAGAGGCAATTTTGTTTTATAACAGATGTATGAAGTTACATTCACACTGACTCATTTATTCCTTCTGTTCCCAAGCAGACTGAGAAGCAGTGATGTGATTCTTTAGGCAGGTAATGTTGAAAATTAAAGAAGCATTAAACAACTTCTAAATTGTTTCAGAAGTTCTTGGCTGCAAAAAAGAGGAGAAACAAGGGGTGACACAAGAAAAGAAAGTCAGTTAGACATTTTTATACAGAGCAATGAATTCTCCCTTACTATGCAGACTTATTCTTGTGCACTACTTGCAGTGTCCCCTTTCCTGACATCAAATGATGTGGGATACAAAAGGTCGGCTTCCAGTTGAGAGCAGAGACAGCACCACTTACAGCAAACCATTAGGCGTTTTTTGCTGTGTCTGAGCTGTACGTACATCTGTTTGTTGTGAATAGCAAACTGAAATTTTAAAAAAAATCAAAGAATTATAGTGACCTCCATTAAATAGCAAATAACATATTCTAGCGCAAGAAAACCTATAAATCTTGAAAGCATGAAAGTATTTTAAAGCATATAAAGAAACAATAAAATACACGTTCCTGACAAAAAGAGACTTTCAAGTCACTCTGTTAAAACTGAAATGCATTACTACATACAGGATGATGTGTCATGTGGAACTCACAAAGAACACATGTAAACAGAAAAAATGGATTGTCGTCTTGATAAAAAGATCGTTCTACCAGGAAATGTCAAATGGACGAGTGATGCAGACAAAGGATTTGTTGCAGAGAAATTATGAATTGAGCATTCTAACTTTCCTTAAAAGACCAAGTGGGATAGATTTGTGAAAGTAAAGACCAAAAACACAGTGTCAGTCCAAATCCCTGGTCAGGATGCCAGTTTATTGAATCTCCACGTTACTACTGACAAACAATATTTTTTCCACTTATTCTTGGCATATAAATCATTGCTTCTATTAATAATATTAGTGATATCTATACAGTGGCCATTGGGTTCTGCTTGGTGTTCTGGTCTTAATATTGTCACTCTTCTGTAACTTTCATCTTTGACCTTGCGCCTGTTTTTTTTTTGTTTTAAGCATATATTTGGATTTTAGAGTTGAAAATTAATGAAGACACACAAACTTAAATGGCCTAAAAATAACTGCATATGCAGTTTATGATATATGCCACAAAAATACTATTGAGGCTGCATTTATTATCAACACTGAGGTTCAATAACAATATGTTAGTCCTTAAGGCCTTGAGCATTAATTACTATTACATAAAATTTAGCCTGCTAGCCTTAAGAAAAAACATTTATACAAAAGTAACTGTGGCAAATGCCAGAATCCCTCTGGACAAAACTTTAAATCAGTAGGAAAACCTCTCTGTCAGCAGACTCCAATTAATTTTGACATTCTGTATATAGCAACTTGAAGTAGTCAATGAATATGTGTGTTTATGAATATGTGTTCTTTTATGGTGCCAATTATGCACTGGATAAACATCCATGATATGCTTTTCACAAGCTTAAGTGTAGTCACGCTATTACTAATTAGCTGGTTTATATGAGAGACTCAGATTAGGAGCAAAAAGCTGTGGACGTCCCATTGGTCCAAGGCTAGGGCCCATATGTGAGACTGAATGTGTAGTAGGAATAATAAATCTTCTCACATGTTTTACACTTCAGAGTCGTTCAGGTTTACCGTTTAGTGGATTGGGCTGCTGAGAATCCCGGGAGTGGAGAGGGAGGAGAGAAAAAAATAAAAAAAGACAAACATCTGTTACACATTTAGTGAGCCGATGGTTGATGTGCTTTAGACAGTATCATTAAAACGCTGAAGGTTATGGCTTGTTATAAGAAGGTCCAGCTATCCAGGTGTCAGGAAACATTTACTGAATTTCTGAAAGCTTTGTGAGAGGAAAGATTTTGAAGTTTCACTGGGAAAAAAAGCAAGACAGGCATGAAAACCTTCACTACCTAAAACTACAGGAATGCTTCCAGAATGAGGATTAAGGTTCAACTTCCATCTGTGTGACTGACAGATGATTACTTAGCACACAATTATAATCCGTTAAAAGCTAATAAAAGCTCCATCGTGCTGTTTCAGCATAAGGCGAACCAGGCTGTGGTGCATGGTGGTTAGTTTCCACTGATTGGCTGTTTTGGCTGATGAGAGACAGACATTATATCTACAGCACACGTTCCCCAAAAGTGTCTCAAGCTTAAAGGGCCACGGGTCAGAGCCAGGATCACATCAATCACACGTCCACTGCGAAGTCTTCGTAAGCTAATCTGGTAACTAATTGGGTGGTGTGGAATGTGCTGCAGTCTTAAATCAGTTTATAAGCCTCATAGACGTTACATTGGTTTTAACTGCTCTGTTGAGGCGAGAGCAAGTCCCGTATGTCTGCCTCAATGATTTATTGCATTAAGGAATGAGATCAAGAGGGTACTTCTGTTTGAAGTTTCTCAACAATCTGAGAAAAAAAAAAATTACTAATAGTATAAAATTCCAACCACATCCACATAGAACTGCTAAAACTGTCAGTGGCAATGTGAATTTGGGCATGTGCTACTCCAGGACAAGGTAACACCGCTTTCATCTGCTTGGACACCAGCGCATCAGGGAACTCATTAGGAAGCCTGCCTCAAAAACTAAAAACTCAGCAAATTTCCAGTTCTGCCAGAAAAGGCTATAGGTTATTTCACCTCTCTGCCAATTTGCGCCTTTGTATTACACCAGCATGTTGCCAATTCAAACATTTCGTACAAGGCAGGAAAAGAATTTTGCACCACTGTACATAACTGCATAGGTTAATTTCTCTTAACAGCTGTTTGATTAATTATAAACATCAGTAATGTTAAAAAGATCTTTTCATTTGATGAAGATTTTCTATTTCACCAGAATGTCATTAATTGAAGGACTGATTCTCGTTTGGGCCATTTGGACTGGATTTTGATCCAGTCAGTCCAAAATAACTAAATTACATCCTGTTGGTAGGCTACAAATGTTTCACAGTTCAAAGCAGGTGTGAAACATCACCAAGATGGATACACACGTATCCATGGACTTATATCAGACACCTCATTTTCCCATGTATTTAGTGGTTTAACATCTAATTTAAAACAAACTACGATTGAGATATGAATAATTTTGAAAATTTATTACGCTTAATATTTACCATCTTAAAAACTTTATCTGTCAGCACCTAGAAGAGGTGTGGCCTATAGCTTACATATTGGCTTTTTTAATTCCTGAAGAGACCACACCCCCAGATTACAGGTCTAGGTTAAGTTGTTATGTAAAGTAAAATCTCTGACGTTTTGCTTTTCGAACTTAGATGCAACTGAAGTCTGAGTCTGACAGTCAAATCATTTTTAAGCTAAAATCGTCGAATATCTGTATGAGACCTGAACCTAAATTAACATCCACGCCCAACAAATGTGAATTCACTCCTATCCGTGATGCCTCAACTTATATTTTATTCAGAAAGAATACCTAATTTACAATGTCTTTTTTTTCTGACTAAGGCGTGTGAATCTAAATCCTTTAGCATACAAATATGGAGGCTGCATTGGGAACAAAAACACGTAACACCTCCACAACCATGAATAATGCTGAAAAGTAAACGGAAATGAGACATCTTATCACTATTCTCCAGTGAGAGAGGAACGGAGAAAGAGCTACAAAGAGGTAGAGGTTCAAGATGCATTAGGAATGTGCCAAATACAAATTTGTTTTATTATCAGTTTTTTTTTTTGTTTGTTTGTTTGAAGCTATATAAACCTATCACAAATGTTGTGCTGTTATCTTTACTTTTTGAATGTACATGCAAGCCTACAGGGAGAAAATATTTATTCACTTTTTAGCAGTGAATAATGGGCTGTATGCTTGAACCAATGAGCGTTGAGGAAGAGTACAAAAGCTCACACTGGAGATGAATCAGAGCTGATGATAACATGACCTGGATCCTGTGAACCAACTTCAGTCTCGGCTTTGCAGCCTGTCACTTTTCAACATAAACCAGTAACTCTGAAGATTAAGGGGAATATTCTGAATTTGCTCTGGGTCTGCAGCAGAAAGGTTGTCCTTCAGATCGCTCCTGTATGACACAAATCACAAACCAGTTCTATGAGGTTTGGCCGCAAGAGCCGTCTTTAGAAGTGGATTGTGGGGAAACCTGATGTAAATGTGTGCAGCTGGAATCTCATGTGGTTTTATTCATTTGGTCTAACTCACAAAACCTGTGCTAGGAGGTAATGTATGGATTTCTTTCAAAATACTTCTTCTTATATTCTCTTAAAACTCAGCCCATGTACTGAATATTCAAACAATACCTCTTTAAATGGATTCTCAAAAACTAAAGAGGCTGTGGAAGTACAAAAATGATTTCCAGCAGGTCCAGCAAAAAGTTTCTACTCTCCCATTGTGGAGATGAATTGCATATTACTATCTTGCTTTGAATGATTTATTTGAACCATTATTTTTAGTAGAATGACTGCACAACATAAATACTAAATGGATTGAACTTATATAGTGCTTTTCCAGTCACACAGAGTGCTCAAAGTGTGATCCACTAGAGTCACATTCATCCATTCGGACTCACAAACACGTACACATTCATATACCAATCGCAGATTGGTGGGCAACTTGAGGGTTAAGTGCCTTGGCCAGGGGCACACTGACATGTAACAGGAGGAATCAGAAATCAAACCTACAACCTTCCGATTGCCACAGTCCACGTGTATGTCCACGTGGGCCTTTAAAGTCATTAAAGGCCCAAAGTAGAAGAACATATTGATAAATATATGAAAACCTTCAACCAAAATGTGTTAATTTCCTAAATGTTTTGACATCCACCAAATATGCATGAATATTTACTATACAATCAAAATTTTAGAAAAAGATTGAACATTTATTTTCTGTTCTGTCTAAAATCTTTAAAAAAAAATTAACCAAACAACTATGCCATCTTTTTTAAATTACAGATTCTCTTGAGATTCTGAAATTTTGTTATAAACTGTAAAAATGAAATGGCAGGGACATCAATATCGTAAACATCTTATACACTTGTATAAGATTATTTTTTTTGTGCCTAAATGCATTACTTCATAAATTCTCTTATCTTTTTGTTACATGGCAGCAGTGCAACTATAAAAGACTCAATCAAAATGCGGCAGTGTCAGGCCACAGATGAACTGAAACAGTTAGATACAATCCACAGGTTAAATCTATCATTTTTAATTGCTCAAATCAATGTGTGTCTGAACATTAATTATGCATGGGGCAGCCATGAACTCTTCTACAGTACTTTGACTCTTCAAAATGCCCAATTTCCATCAGATTCTAGTCTGGGATAGCGTTTTATAGAGAAATACTCTAATGAGTGAGACACACTTATGACCAGACTATTCCTTCCACTTTATGCTTTTGAAATTACATTAACCTTTTTAGACACAATTTTCAGAGGATTCTGAAGGCGGCTAAGTATTGCATCACTAATTGACTGCTTAGTGGAGGAAATGTGGTGGAAAATGACAAGATTATTAGATACAGAGCAAGAATGTAATGGAGTGCCAATGTAAGGGTTCACAGATAACACCTTCAAAAATGCCAACAAAAAGCAGTAAAGCTGCAGTGAAAAGCCAGCTGCACGATGGAAGGAAATAAACTTTGCCAGCATATGTTCACAGCCACTCAGACGAGGGCAAACTTACACCCACACAAGAAATCCACGTTTTGCAAGAAAATGTGACCAGAGATGATTATCTCAGAGACTGATCTCAAGCGGTCTTGATTGCTTCTACCTTAAACATGTTTAATTCAATAAAAGTGTGATGTTATTTTAGCAAGAGAAAAGGCTGGCAGCTTAAAAACAGTATAGTTTTTCTTCCATCCCCCCCATTGCGTTTTTCTGTTTAACCCCCCTTAAGACCCTTATAGCAACACATGCATGTTTCATTCAGTGTTTAGTAGGCGGCTTGGGTTCACCCTCCTAACTCTTACCACATGTAAACTCACTGGATCCATCCAGAACACCAGATAAAGCCTCTGGAAATGCTCTACCAGTCCTTATCTCCCTTGTTAAATTTCTCAAATGAATATTAAATAGAGGACCAATCCACAAAGAATTGCTGGCATGCCATATGACAGACTTGACACACCACACGCTTATAACTTTAAAGCAAAATCTAAATCAATTTAGATTGGGTATTGATAAAGATTGAGCTTGTGGTAGGGGGGAGGTGCCTTATATTCAGAGGGCATATTAAAGTAATGCAGAAGATAATTTTCATCTTCTAACACAAAGGAGGCCATCAAAGTCTAAAGTTCCATGCGATTCTCTTCAGAAAGAAGAGATTAAAACATTAATGTGAATTGTTTATCATTAATTTAATTGTTTGTGCGATGGGGTCTGCCTGGAGTATATCGTCACACATTCATGTACACATTTTGAACTGAACATGTTTTATACATGCCATTATTTAGCTAGCTGGATATATCCATTAATGTTCCTCTTCATTAGGCAAGCCATCAGTTCCCTCTCAGCTTGCTAACAATCTCCAGAGGTTTCTTTTTCTTCTCAAAACTAACTGGTGTTTGAAGTTGTTCACCACTTCAAACCTTTCAAAAAATAGTTTCAAAAGGAAAAAGAATGACTCCATTTCATCGTCCACTATCACGGCTCAGTGTGAAGATTAAAAAAAAAAAAAATTTATGCATAGTGTTGTTTTTTGCACCATGCATGACTGGCAAGGCCTGAGACATTCCACAACAAAAATGGTTTGACTGGTCTAACCCAGTCAGCTCTTTCAGCGTTGATGCTCATCATTTTTGTCAATCTTATCTATCTTGTCAAGCTCTGGCTTTAAGATAAGCAATGCGAATTTCAGAAAATTTCAACTGGATTAGGTCCTCTATCGTTAGTACAATTGTGTGGAACAAAGATGCTGGGATGCTGGTTATGAGGTTTTCTATTTTTAAGATCCTATCTAACAGATTTGTTGATTATGAATTAGACATGATATATTGTATATTAAAGTTAAAAACAATTTTAAATTACTTGGCATATTCCCCTCTGAACAGCACAGTGCCCCAAATAAGACTTAACTGGTGTATGCACACTTTGGACATTCACTGTATTTTGACAGCCAATTCAAGTTGAAAATATGCACTAAATTCAGCCACATTTTAGCTCAAACAAAAGCGGTGCAGTCATCCCAATTTGTATCCAATAAGACAGCCATGAATGACTGCAATTACAACTGTTTACATCTTTGGCCTTATTGCCTTACTTGGCACTTTGCAGAAAAACAGGGAGCAACCATTGCTGAATAGTACGATCCCTGCTGCAAGCGAAGATTGCTTTGAGCATAGAAAGACGAGCTAATTCTGAAATGGGCCATGAAATACTGTAGATTATCGCTGGTCACAGAGAGGAGTTAATCAGCTCGCCAAATGAATGATGAGGGGAGGTGAGGAGAGGACTCCCCCTCGCTTTCCCCATTATCTGATGACGTGCAGAGAGGCTACCTAGTGTGAGCACACAGACTTCAAGCCTGGGCAGTGGGCTGCGGCTCGTGCTGGGCGCCCCGCGCGTATCAGATAATTGGTAGAGCACCCCCACATGACGCTCTGTGCCAAGGGGACGACATGCAGAGAAAAACACACAACTTCAGCAGATGGTTTGCCTGATGAACGAACAGCATGGGAATAGAGACTGAGCAGCAGAAAGGATTGAGAGCTTACCCACAATATAGGAAAAGCAGTAGTCGGGGAGGAAATGTGTTTGAGTGTGTCTGTAAACATCCTGAGTGGCATACAATACAAGAAAAGTGGAAAGATCTAAGTCTGACTGACAGCTGATCCGTTCATTATCACACAACATTGGTTTCTATCAGTCTTTCCTAACAATCCCAGGTGTCAGGAAATCAAACGACAGTTGAGCATCCATGCGGAGAAAAGAAAAACAAATGTCACAGTAATGACAAGACGCCATATATCGGGCTTTTGATGACACAATAAACAAGCAAACTGAGCAAAAGAATCTGTTGTGATGGCAACAATGGCAAAAAAGATATCATTACAGCACCTCGGTCGCTTTATTTCACAGTACGGGTCAGGAAAAACAAAGTAACAGAGCTGAATCAATGTGACAGGGTTAATGACTGTTTCTCTCTTCTAAACTCTGGCTGTGGAGCAGCTGGGCCTCGGGGAGCTCAGGTGACAGTTACACTTTCTGTCATACCCAGCCAGTCACACACCATTTCTTCACCTCACTTCAGCACTGCAACACCACAACGCCTCCTCCCCTGATACCAGCACTCAGCTGCTACAGCTCAACTCTCCACCTGAAGACCTCACAGGAACTCGGGTTGCTTAATTTGAAATAGGTGACTGTTAACACCCTTGTTACTTCATTTACGGAGAAATAATCAGGCCAAGGTAAACTAGCACTCAGTTTTGGGTTTGTTTGTTATTAATTACATGTGAGATGAGTAAGCCCAGATGCCCAGTAGGATCCTTCACAAACACAGGAGCAATTATAACTTTTAATTCTTTTGTGTGTTGTTAAGATGAGTTTCTGCAGTTCTTTCTTGTTCAAAAACTCAATACAAATGAAACAACGAAGGTCCAAATGCTTTTGAAGCAAGAAATAATAGTGGTTATTTCTTCAGGTTAAACATTAGCCACAATCAATACTAAAATATGCATTGCTTAAGCCCCTTACAGGAGTATTTTGCAGCTTCTTAACAAGTGACTGATGTTATCAAAAGCAAAATCTAAAATCTTTAAACAACTCAAGGTTTAAGGGGATTATTCTGCACTGACCAGAGGTCGAGATTCCTGAAATCTCTGACTTATTTGTGGAAAATTATTGCAAAAAGCATTTCTAAAATACTATGAAAATTAAGCTTAGAGAGCTGAAATACTTAGGGACAATTTTGCTCTACACACTATTAACATGCATTTTCCCTTTTTAATGGCTTGAAATCAATACATTAAGTATCTCAAAATGTTTAAATACCAAGTCAAATTTCATTATTTTCCATTATGAGGGAAATGCCCTCTAATGTTTCAAATTACTAATTCAAAGAGAGTCAGTTCTATCAAAGAATAAATTGTATTTCCCCCAATATTCTCTGTGCATTAATAAAGTTTGTATGTTTGCTTTGGGCCCATGTTTACCTGTTTTTATTCAATATCCATATAGAACACTATTTTCTAATGGTTGCCCAAAGGTTTAATAGGGACATGTCAAAAATAAAACAAGCAACTGCCTCTTCATCAATCAGTTATTCATTTGTATGTGTATAATTACAGAAAATAAAATGGAATAGCCCCTGAATAAAATTTAAGTTTTAAAGATTACACACAATTTAATGTCCATATTAGAGTCAATTTTGCCTCTAGTATGACATTATGACATACCAAAACACAATTATTAAGCTCTAAATTAGATGTCCTTTGCATTACAATTAAATTGGATTTGATGATCTCCTTCTGAAACTGTATTAGTGTTTTGTAGATGCATAACTGCAAACACATTAAAACATTAAAGTGTGCAGTAAGTGGGTTAATGTGTGAGTAAACCCCATGAGTGAGTGTTTGACCACACTTTGGAAAAGTTGCTGATTTACTGCAAAAAGCCATCTGTGCCATTTTTTCTGACCTTCATGGGGATGTGACTGTGACAGCGAGAAATTCCCTCTGGCTAAGCTGTCTTACACATCTGTTTGTGCTTCTCTGTTCTGTATTATGCTCATGTCTTTTTCCATATATGAGACACACAAAGGATTGTGATATTATGAACCAAAGTAAACAAACAAACAAACAAAAGAAACATTTCAAATGCTATTTATTTTTCTTTGGCTCCATTTAGGTTACTGTTCAACTGTAATAGTTGGATACACAGACACATCCTCCATTCAGCCTCAGGCCTCTCAGTTCAGGGGCCGGTATCTGATTATTGGCTGTTGATAATATGGCCCAACATCCACTGCTGTCAGGTTTAATTCAGTTCACTCTTCTTTCTTTAATGTGTATATCAGACTTGCTGGGTAGTTTCACACACAGTCATTTCAGTTAGTGACCTTCCAATTTCCAACACTGATGACAAGGAGTTAATTTCTAATATGAAATGAAAGTGTTATCTTCTTCTTTTATTATCTGGAAATATTCAGCCTAACCTTCTCTGGAGCATACTGTGGCCCTTTTTCCACTAGCACCTAGTCAACACACCTCAGCTTCACTCTACTAGGTTGTAAGGATTTTCCACGTATAACATTTGCGCAGTACCTCGTCCTTTTTCAGTATCAGCTTTGCTGGGGTTCAAGTTATGTTGGGCTTAAAATACGTCATAAGTCATAAGTGTGTCAGTCACTTATTAGGTGAGAATGGAGTCACTGGTTGTGTCACAAGATCAAATCCCTTGCAAGAACCACACCTGGAATTTGTACAAACTAACAATAGTTCAGTCACATTAAGTTCAGTAGTTAAAGTGACTGAACTTAAAGTAAAATGACAACACTGAAAATAATACTGTGGTCGAAAGATGGGGTGCAGACATTGTGGTGGTTCTTGCATTGTGTTGTGTTTGTGTTGCATATACTCGTTGCAACGCTTTTCAGACTTTTGGGCTGCTCTGATATGATTACCTCACCCACACAAAGTCAAGGTGAAAGTATTAGTGATTCTAACTGGTTAATTCAAACCCAGATCAGGCCTGCTTCTTAAAATTTCTGGAGTCATTATTTCCTCAGGGGTCAAATGATGCCTTTAAGGTTGCTGGAAAACATACAGAGCACCCATGAACACATTCTGTCTTTGAATATGGCAAACAATACTACATTTGTTCATTTCTTCTTTTTTTTTTTTCCTCTGAAGAGTTTTTTGCGGCGCTAGTGGCTCACATTTTTTGACAGTAGGTTGACGGTGGGGAGGGGGAGGGTGTGGGACGTGCGGCGAGGGTCGCCAGGCCCGGGAGTCGAGCCTGCGGCGTCCGTGTCGAGGGCTGGGGCCTCCAGGTGTGGGGTGTGTTAACCCCCTGCGCCATCACAGCACGCCCCGTTTGTTTTGGTTTTAACCAAATATTCCTTTTTTATAATGGGAGAACAATAACTACCACCACAAACTGACTGACCTAAAAATGCAACTGAATGGAACACGTTTCTTTCTTTCTCTTTGGCAACTCTCTGATGCCTCTTCACAGTGAGAGTGACCTCCTGATTTACTCCTCTGTGCCCTGGCTGGAGCACTTTGTCAATACGGCCTCCACCACTCAGGAATACATCGACAACCAAGGACTGTCCGCAGGCCAGACTGGTCACCCTGAACGATACCCAAACAAATAACCTTTCCTGCTGCCACCAATTTACAACTATCTGACAAGACTTCCTGCCAGAGGATGACAACAACACAGCGCAATGGGAAAAATAACCTCTATTCTGTTCTCTCTTACATTTCAGTTCTGTGACTGTTTTACTTGATCGAGAAGAAGTCATCTGGGTTTCTTTTTAAAACTATAATTTTTTAATGTGACATGTAATACTTTTGTTATTGCAGGGGATTTAAAGATAAGACACTCTTGCAGATGTGTCCACGCTGACCCATTTTCTACCACATGCTCCACAGATTTTGTTCTGCCGGAGGAGCTCATTTCTCCTTTCTCATTCCCTGCAGAAGGTGAGGGCAGGACCCAGCTACTAGAATGAGTCGTCCAGGAGTGGCTTCCAGCTGGGCTGCTGCTGCTGAAGAGGTAGTCATCATCACCATGTTGCTGTGGGCACAGCAGCAGCACCAGTTCTGTTTCTTGACTGCTGTAGTAAAAACCTTGTCTGTACTTGTTCTAAGGCTAGAAATGCTATAAATGGCTAATTGCAATCATGGAAACAAGCCAGTGTGGAATTGGTTTATTTCTGAATTTTGCCAGCATAAAGACAATATTGAAACCTTAGAGACTTAGACCCTATAGTATTTAGTTATGTTAAATAATGACCTGCTGCATACATTTACTAGTATAGAGTGTTGCATTCAGCAACTAGTTAAAGCTATTTTTTGCACAATTTAAACAACCCTGAAAATGTTATCTTGGTCAAGTACTTTAATAGCATAAAACCACTAAAAATCAAGTGTAACTGAGTCCAAACTAAAAGCTTGATAGATTACCTCTTAACATTTCACAGCTAAGGAGGGTCAAAGGATTACAGGAGCAAGCAAGTGACAATGACAATATTTTCAACAACAATTATATCTTTCAGTTTCATTTTAAGCTGTTGTTATGTAATCCCCATACATTAGTCTATTTCTTTGAGAACAACTGACAAAAAAGGAGAAACTTGTCTAATTTAAAGATCTTCTCCCTTCTCGGTTTCACTACCACACATAATTGGTAACAATGTTTCCCCCACATTGCTGTTTTTTTCAGAAATTGAGGTTTCCTGTTCATCTAGGTGGAAAGGTAGAAAACAAGTGTATCCTGCCAGTAACAGCATGATTCATGTCTTTTTTTCCATCAGAATGTTGTTGGGGGCAGTGAACATAGTCTGTCACTTGTCATTCTGCTGCACTGTATTGCTGTGATTAAGAAGTTCATGTGGCTCAGATACTGTTTTCAGGCTGACTGAACAGACTCTCCAGCTCACGGAGCAATGTACCGGCTGACGGAGCGGTCCAGCTCCCCAGGTACTAGAGCGGACGTTTCATTAACACCCTCCTCTAGAGCGCACGAGTGGTAAACAGGAAAACAACAGTAGTGCAGAATTAAACACTTTGGTCAAGTCACGCTAAGCAGAAGGCAAACCCTGGGAATATAATGCCATCCACAGTAAAACGCTTTTGCTGTTACCAAGGCAGGAGACTATATTTCAAATAACATTTGTCACTCTTGACATTCAACTTTGTCACTGATTTATATATGCATACAGCTTTTGCTGTGTTTTCTGTTTTCCATGATTTGTTCTTTGAAGTTCAGGGGAAATGGCTGCAGTGTGGAAGAAAATCATTTGCAACATGTCCATAGGCATACCGTGTGCACATTTAAAGAGAACTCAGTTAAACGGCTGCATAATTTGACGAAATTGTGCACAAGAAATGTTGTGTGATGCATGCTCCATTTTAAACTGTGTTTCACACTTTATGTAAACATGGTTTAGAATACAGTTCACTGTAAGACAGTTTTTATTCCTCTGGGGCAGCAGATGCTGTTTCCATAAAAATTTGAAGAAGAAAAAAACAAATTTTTGTGCACCACTGCACAGAGGGTAGTCTGTTTTACAGCCACTTTCTACACACATACAAAATTACAGGTTCAAGTATACACATACAACTCACAATAAAATATGTCTAGCAGTTCCTTAGCAGGTTGCAGATAAACCACACATCTCACTTCTGAACTCTGGCCAGATTTGACCACTCTTCTTATCAGAAATAGCAGAGCTCATTTAATTTCCTGGCACAGAGCAACCTTTAGCTGCTAAATTATCATAAGGGTTGAGGTCAGAGAGATCCCAAATACCAGTCTTATCCACTCCAAAACCACTTTTAACATACATTTGGAATAAATGCCCTGCTGAAATGCCAAATTGTTTCCAAGTGTCATCTACTTGACTCAAGGGATTACTCACAAATAAAAGAAAGTGGGTTAGGACGTTCAAGACAACCTGACAACTGTTGATAAACATAATGCTACTGTAACACTACTACAAGTACACACTATAAAGTAAGTTTTATATCAACATGGACTGAGAGGATTGTAGCCAAAATAGAAAAACCTGCTTCATAACAGACACCTTCAAGTACAAACAAATTTGCAGCTTACTCATATGAATAAGTGAGATGCCATTGGAAAAAAAGGTGAAACAAGAAAGACTATGGGCTAGATCGCAATGACAAGAATAATGCTTGGAAGAGTGAAGTTGAGACTATTAAGCACAAAACCAGGATAACAACTGCTAGGCCTGGCGCCTCAAATGACCAGTTGGGAAATTGAATCCTGGGTACAATAGTGTGTTCAGGAAAATGATCCCAAACACACACGGAAGCAGGTATTGGAACAGTTAAAACCAGCTAAAATTAAGCTTCTTCATAAGATTGTACCTTCCTCAACCTTACACAAATTGCATGAGCTGTGTTTAGGCTGGTCTGTGACATGAAAGCCACCTCTTTAAATTAAGACTACAATCTTATATTTGACCACTGCTCAAAACTAGTAGGTAAGTTGTAATTTTGAATCAGTGTCAAATATTTTTCAAAAAATGAAGCTGTATGTCAAAAAGGAATGACTCAAATTAATAATTAACAAAGCCTAAATTTTGATGCCAATTAGGCATATAATGGGTATGTGTACTTGAGACCTTCTCTCAAAAAAGGAGACTAAAAATGTCTCCTTTTTTAATCCTATTTAACTTGCAATTTAAATAGTCATTAAAAGATTGATTTCTTATTGCAGTATCACCATCTGTACAACCATTCCAAAAACTGAGTGGTTAGTGTGTTGCACTGAAGATTTTATTGTTCTTGGCTTATGCAGTTTCATTTTACTTGCAGTGAGGGTATAGAAAGGCTGTACTTTTTTTCCTCTTAAGTCAATAACAGTTCGGATGTAAGGTTGATTTGAAAGAAGCACAGAGGTTAGCAGAGGTGAGAAGGTTCTGCACCGATGGGAGTAATAAGACATTTCTGCCAAGTGGTTTGACTGGTGAGAAAATTGAGCAGTCTTTATAGCTCCAGGTTGATTTCTAAAGGTGTATTCACACTAATAAAATATCTTCCAGGTGGATTTTCCTCTCTTACTAATGCTTTTACTGTTGGTAAGAAGTAACAGAAAAGGAAAAGACAAGAACAGGCCTGTAGGCTTCGCTGTCAGGTTAGCCATCCTCTCTTTATCTTGGTCTCACCTGTGCCTTGGACAGTTCAATCCATCCAGCTACTCCTGGCTTTCCACACTGACATTCGATTAGTGGCCCAATTACAAAAGGCATTGCTTTAAGGCCACTTTTCTTTCTAACTGTGTCAGGGGGAGAGACTGAGACATGCACCACGGAAATTCAAGACCAGTAAGGAGGTAGTAAATAAAGACCCCAGTTCAAGGTTGATAAAGTATTCATCAAACAATAGATTTATAGAGATCCACAGATAGATGTTCAGATTGAAAATAAATTTGAGGATTTTGAAAATCTTTCTTTCATCTTCTAATCTTATAAAATTAAGCACTTAAGTACAAGTAAATATCATGCAATGAAATTGCTCTTTACATTCAAATAGTCATAAACAAAGCACAGTTGGGATAAAGAGGTATAGAAACTATTGTTAGGGTCTATTTCTGTGAGCCCATAAGGATAGCGTGAACAAATGGACCAATGCTGTATTTTAGTCTTAAGTGGAATTCCTGAATTCAACTCACTGACTGTACTTCAACCTCATCAGGAACCAAAATGGAGGAAGGATAATTCTCTGACACTAAAAATGAGTTAATCAGATGAATTCAACAAATTAAGCCATTGAATAAATAAACAGGAGCTGTGCATGCAAATACACAAGCATGCTGATAAAAACTGTGGCAACTGTACACAATTAAGTGTACACAAGCTAACCAAGCTAACACAATGGTGTTGTGTAAAGGGCGATACTGTGTGAGCTTTTTACACTTCTCTGTCTCAGGCATTTCCTAAGTATGAGAAAAAACAAACTGTTCTTAATAATTAAATATGAGGCCTTGAAGTGAGTGTGACCGACATGCGAGAACAATGCAATTTAAAATAAATAAGAGGTAAGATTCCATTTTTGTCAATAGAAATTAAAAGACAATAGCAAAATGATCTTGTACGTGTCTTAGCGTTTGTTGCATATTATTTATCTGTTACTAAATGTAATTTTTAACTATATCACAGGTGTTCTCATCCAACAGAACCACTGTTTCTTAGTCATCTAATTTTTTGCTACAGTTACTATGGGGATGACTTAATGTCAAATGAAAGTAGTTTATTTTTTGCAACATCTTGCAAAAAAGTTTTACCTTCACAATTTACAATTAGAGTAGATTATGCTGTGCATAATGACTTTATAGATGCCTCAAAATGACAAAAAATGTAAAAAATAAGAAACCAATTTATTTTTTACATTATTATTTTTTACATTTTTTTTTTTTACAAATATAATAATTTGTATCATTGTGTTTGTTCAGTTTCAATATCTAATATGCTTAGTGGGGTTATTGCTCCTTTCCTCTACAATATTCATGGCTTCAAGTGGATGAAGGTGTTTCTATAATGGTGTTGTGTCCTCCCAATGCTGTAGAAGGAACTCAAAAACAAAATAATGTCACAATTTGAGTACTGGTATAACAACATACTTTTGATAATATAGTAGGGAGGTATTTTAAGAATTTGAATGGAGCTGGAGAAGGTGATAAATGGGAATAAATGATTGATAATTAGTCCACATTGCTCCATATTTCCTTCTACAGTGTTATATAAATATTTTTTCACCTGTACAGCACCTTCAACTTCAAGGTAAAGAACCTTATAAGTCAAAGTTATGGTGTTGTCTGTGTACCAATTTAGTGAAGGGTTTGAGATAAAAGTTGCATGTACTACTGTCAAGAGGAACTGTTCTGAAAATACTCTAATACTTCACTATTTTTTTTTTTAAATAAGACCGTAGCTACCATGTCTTTAATACATCTGAGGTTGAGTCTTGTTTCTTTTAAGCATGGAGCAATGGCAGCAATATATATATAACAATTGGATGAAGCTCAAATGTTGAAATAAAACAAACACTTGTCAACTTGTGTTTGTGTTTCTCCAACCAGAGTGTTTGTTCTTTGCTTGGCTTGTTTACATTTAGAAATGTAATACCGAAATTATATGCATATCTCATCTGCAATATTTTTTTAAGTTGCAAAAGTATATTTGTTTTTAAAAAAGTCGGAAATAAAACAAAATTTTTAGGAAATTAAAATGTACATAGCAAGTTCTCAAAAAAAAACAAAAAAAACTGTGTTTTAAAGAATCTTTGTTTAATGTACAACCAAGTCTTGAAAACATTAAGACAGCCATTTTATTAGCATTTTAATGAAAATCTGAAACCCTATTTTGTCAGCTGAAATGGGCGGCCATATTTTTGGAGGGCTCATGCCACCCCGTGATGGGAGGACACCGTGGCTAGGTGGTCATATTGTCCTGATCAAAAACCAACACTTGTGAACCTGTAATGATGGGATAAAGGAACCATCTAAAAAAAAATTCCAAAATGTACATTTTCAGCAGGTACTTGATTTCTTTTAAAAGGATGAAAACTGTATTTGTTGAAGTTTAGACTTGGAAGAAGGAACATAACAGATGGTGATTCCACATATTTTAAGACAATATAGCTACTGCCACTTAAATAAAATGAGACGAGAGCATCTTTATGAGGACATTTCTATTTGCGTAAACATATTTTCGCAGATAGCTGTTGGGTTTTGTAAAGTGGGCTTAATGTTTAAGTTGGCTTAATTTTTGTGTTTTAACAGTTCAGTTACTGAGGGCACAGAGGCAATAAACAACTCTTAAAGGCACTAATTGGTTTCCAGTTGTAATTATGACTATCAATTGTGAGGCACTTTGGCTCTGGTTTTAATTTAGCCATGCTGAGTGGGAACGCACTATGGGAGAAAAAGGAGGAATGAAAGATCACTCTTACATGTTTGCACAGATACCCACACACTTCAGCTTCTCAACAAATTTGCAGGGATGTAATTTGGCATATGCTCCTGCTATGACCAGGCATGTGAACAGGTGGAGAAGAAGATGGTGTGAATGGCTCAACATGAAGCACGGAAGCGGGAGCACCTTCTGTCACAGTCTTGGGAGTAACTTGAGTCTGATCATCCTCGTGGCCGCTGCTGATTTCAAGGGTCATGCTAATAGCTAGCTGGGATTGGTTAATCACACAGCTTTCACTAACAGATTGAGCTCCATCACTGCTTTGTCCTTGAACACTGCTGAGCCCTGAGAGCTGGTAATGTCACACTAATGGAGTAATTTAAAGAGAAAAGAATGATCCATTTTCTCTTAAGTTTAATTTTTCTTTCCTTTTATGGAAGTAATTGTAAAGTTCATTTAAACTATTCACTGCAATTAGCGTACATTTTCAAGCTGTGACCTTCACTATATTTTGAAGCCAGAGTGGGAGTCAGCTCCTCTCTGAGGCAATGTTCTCAACCAATAAAAAGAGGCCTGGTCCTCCAGGTCAGGGGTCAGTCTTACCGCAAGAGAAATTTGACTATCTTGGTGTCCTGTTCACGGTTGATGATAGGGCAGGGCAGGACATGGATAGAAAAACTGCCTTAGTTTTTTAACGGTATAAAAAAAGAGAAAAGCTTATTATTTTCAAGATTAATGATCCCATACAGACATGAGATATGGATGATGACTAAATAATAAGATCCTGCATATAAGTTTAACCCACCTTATTATTTAGGTGGGTTAAAATGTGACAAGATTGAGACTAGACTATTATAAACTCCATAAACATTGAATACAATACCCAATTGCAACCTGACAATGCTGACAATGACATTATGGAGTGGACTGAGATTCAAAGTTAGCTATTTTTAATATCTGCAGTTCATGCAACAAGCTAAAGAGAAAAAACATATATATTAATGTAATGAGAGCATTTCTAATAGAGTAAAGGACATATGATCTATTTTGTTCTTTTAAGCTTTATCCCCCAGTCAGGAACACGCTGAATTTGGAAATGTTGGCACGCTTTTGGAAATCTCAGAGTTAAAGTATATTATCTTATGAAGACAGACCACTATATATACAGTTAGCATTGGCAACCATGCTAACCACTGATGTAGAATGCTGAACACAGTTACAAATGTGTAATAGCATGTTTTACAATTATTGCTCTCTTATGCACCAATTACAAATAATTAAGCTCATGTCACTCTTATGTTGCTGTTCATGTCACTCTTAAAACTGAAGTCCTTAAAGAGAAATTGCAATCTACTTAAACTGGCAACTAAAAACTTTAGAGGTGCATGGAGATCAGAAATCACACACAAAACTCCATTCAGTAAATAGGAGAGTGAAATCATAAAATGATTAAATCAAGTGGAAAACCCACAACCTATGCTGAAGCCCAGGTTAACCAATGAACACTCTTCAGTGACACAACGAAGCCTTTATAAGAAGCAGGGGAACTGATCTTTGTCAGCAGCACCCCCTTCTAATTGTCTACCAGAGCAAATTAAGCCTTTCTGGAGGATCTACCAGGGGAGCCCCTTATGCCTTCTGGGATAGCATGGTGGGTTCTCATGGAGTGACAAGAGCTAACACACATTTTTGCATCATGCTCTGAATAATGGAAATTGTGTCACCCCTCACACGGCTCCACATAACAAGGCTCGGGTGGCTTCATACAGCATCATCTGTAACAGTAGCAAATCCCAGTGTGATGTAAATTAAAACAGTATATGAGCTTATTTTCACTATAGGGTACCACCTCCACTGAATTATGTATCAATAGATTAAAGTGAATAGAAAAAGCTCCAAGCTACGTAATAAAAGGCTCCTACAAATTTTCTATGTCAAAATGACATTTGCAGATTATCACACTTTTGGGGTGATCAGTCCTTTTAGTTAATAAATGACTAAAATTTCTATGGATTTATAGAAAGTATTAAATATTCAGTTTAATAATGATGGAAGATGCTGTTGCTGTGTGATAGTTTCATGACTGTGCTATATGACTGTCTTGACCTGATAATAGGGTAATATTCAGTATACAGAGCAACAATATTCCAGTAGCATGTGTTGGATGAATACATTTAAAGGTGGTGGATGCACCTTTCAGATGATAGGACAAGTTGTTCTTTCCAAATCTTTTTCACCGACCTGCAAAGTAGCAAAATTCTATAATTTCCCAGACCGTGTAGAAATATTCTGAGTAGGAAACCATAAAACACACACCTGACTGTAGACCACAGTTTAAAAGAAAAAAAAAAAAAAACACATATATCATTTTTATGCTTATCCCAGAATCCCAGCCGCAGATCCAGATCCAGAAAAATTTTTCTGGTCTTGGTCACTTGTGAGGTCTGACCCCTCAGGCCTCATTCATCACAGCTGCCTCTGTCCGGAGAGACGTCTTTTTTATTTTTCCTGCAGACTCTGCATACTAAGCTGCCCATGGGAAGCTGAGGCATAATCGGACCCACCAGTCAGGGCACCGGTGGCAAACAGACGGCAAGCGATCCAATCACAGTGACTCTTCTTGACAGAACAACTCTGCTGACCACATACTGCACATGTGGCTGCAGTCAGAGGAAGAAAGAGCTCCGCCGGCGGGGTCAGTCACACACTATAACCTCATAACACCAATGTTATTCCCACTGGAGACAAAGATTGGCTTAGGTGAAGTAAATATTAAACATAATTCCACATAGATACATTTAAAACAACAGCTTGCTATAACTTTTTGTGCACTGTCAGATGTGTTCAGAAATATAAAATTTTATTGAGTGTGAGCCCTGCGTGTTCCCAGCCCCATACAGATCAGCTCTGGGCGATGGGTAAACATAACAAGATGATGTATTGTGTTGGACAGCATTTCTAGCTTCTCTCCATCTTCCTTTGGGACAAATGCGAAGCCTCAGCCTCACCGCTGTGACTCACCCAAGGCCATTTTTACACCTCGACACCTTGGCCTGATGAGACAAACCGTGCATGATAATTACGTGTGACTCAACAAGCTTCGGGCACGCCGCTAAGTAAGCGTGGTCCTTCCGCTTGAATGTTGGTGCATCAATGTTAATGTGTCTGTCATTACTCAATTCCCATTTAGCAGGTCACTCAGATCTTTGACCCCAGAAATAGGCATAGCAATGACAAACTGGGTGACTGTGGTATTAACAAAGTATGAAAATAGGTGGTGTTTGAATGTAATTATTAGTCTAATGCATTAGATGTGATCACACTGGCTCCTCTGTGATGAGGAAATCATCTCCCGTAAGACTCCGCACTGATAATTACAATGACATTAACCTCTGCCTTTTTAATTCAAGCCCTCATAACAATTCATCTCAGGTCATAGACCTCTTGAAACATTTCTTCACCCCGGGATTCTGCGGTTGTGAATGCATGGACAGAAATCAACTTGCAGCAGGCTTTATAATCCAGAAATGAAGCATGCTGGTTTCGTTCCCTGCATGAAGACGATTTTCTTGTTATGCTGTCAACTACGGATGAATGCTTATGATTGTGCACAAGAAAAGATTTTAGAGTGAGAGCAGGTTTCAAACTGGCACAGTAATTAGTCTACCTCAACGGCAGGGAAAATAATTAAGCAATTCAAGTCTCACATTTAATGACCGTCTTTTCGGCGCTCATGTTGTGTTATTTAGATGCTTCTAATGATGTGTGTATTGAAGTTTGCAACGTGCATAACACAGTCACGCACATACACAAACACACTCGAACACACCGCCTCCTGCACTTTCCTTTTCCTTCTTGTCGCACAATCTGAAATGAGCTGCAATAACAGCTACCAAAAATGAAGATGGGTACGGCAGACAGCGAACACGTGATAGGGCAGACCGACAAGGAAAGCAAACAAGCAAGCACACATACCAGGAGGCTGATCGGGATCATGCTGGGGACACCATGTGCACCGGGAAGGTTAAAAGACTTAACATTGCAAATCTGAAATCTTTTCTTGTAATAATTCAAAATACAAGACTTTCCTTTTAAAAAGTCAGTTTAATTTAAAAGTCTAAAGTAAGAAATGTATTACTTCTTTGCTCATTAGAAATTCAGAATTTCTTTCAAATCCTGTTAAGCAAGGCCTGAAAGGTCTCTATCAGTAGCGTTGCTGCACTCTATCATCAGAATGTTTGAAGGCATACACACAATTTGGCACATGGGGGCTGAAAATGAGGCTTTCGCTTCAAATGGTGTCAATGACTTCAACTGAAAAGACATATGATTTCATGTGAGAAAATACACTGTAATGAGCTGCCATTTGAAAGCTAAAAGATACCTTGTAAAAGGTTGTTATATTCTGGTGTAATAGAGGAATATTTGTTGGAAAGATGTGAATCCTGGAATTTGTCATTTTGCAATTTACCACTGAGCTAAGAGCTGAGGAATGATCTCCAATGAAAAATAATCTAAGGCTTTTATCAGACTTTCAAATTGTGAAGATATACATGTAAAGGACTCCATCTGCATGTGAGACTCCAACCACCTTACAGTCATGATTTGGTGTGGGAGGTGGTGAGGCAGACACTTGAGACCCAGGATATGGAGTAAAGGTGATTTTAATGGTGACTACAATCCAAAAAACACAAAAACACAGTAAGTCCACGGCCAGGCAGCACGGTTGAGCTTAAGGCTCAAACATGTTTGAGGGCTCAAACCCGGTAGCACTGGTCAAACAGGTGGATAGGACGAACAGATGCCAAAAAGGAGACGAGGACCCAACGAGGACGCAGACACACAAGTGGCATTAAATACACAGGAAATAATCAGGGAACGAGACACACCTGGGAGTAATCAAGGAGAGACAAGACAACATGAAGACTCAGAAGACACAGAAACTCAAATAAACACACAGAAAAACACAGAACATGACACTTATGCTCTCTATTGGTTATGCGCTTTTGCAGATGGAGCATGAAAGAGATATGCAGAAGCACAAGGAGGATTTTTTATGTTCCAAGGGCATAAGGTTATTTAACATGGTTGTTGTTGAACATTATAACCACTTATAGAAGATTTTTTGAATATGGTCTCCTTTCTGAACTACATGCAGGGACATTTCGATTTTATACCTTTCATGGACAATAAAGTCTTGTCTTATCTTACATTTAACCACTGATATGGTTATGTGGGTTCATGTAGTTATGCAGTGTTACTTTCCAGCCTCTTACCTGAATATTGGCAGATTCCATCTATTAGCAAGTGATCCCTGCTAATAGGATCACTTGCTCCATATGGGGCCTTTTTTTGTTTTATTTTCTTTTATAATTGTTGCTGATTTCAGCAAAAGACTCTGGAACTAAGTATTTGCGGGTACTTAAAATACGCAAACACCAAGGCTTCACTGGAGTAATTAGAGACTTTAAAAAAACAAAAAAATAATTTTTTTCACAAATGATAATTTATAACCATTTTGAATTTAAACACAGCAGTAATGGTGGTTTTTTTTCACGGCAATACTTCCTTGACTCTCAGTTGTAGGTCTGGGCAGTAATACTTATATTGTACTTAGTATAACAAACTTCTTACCTGGGGGGATGTATTTGCCTAAATTTAAGGGAAACTAGCAGATATATGACAAATCAATGCAGAGGAGATTGGGACACAGAATTGTTTTGCACATTAAGTAATTAGTTGCCAACCATACTTGTCTACTACGATAGTTTTGTTCCCTCATAAGTGCATTATTACACTTGCAGATCATTTACTTGAGGTCTGGTGACAGCAAAAACATCTTGTTTTCTTACACTGATATGATTATAAAAACCTTTATAATCACATGTATATTGGTACAAAATTAAATTTAGCTGTTTAAGTTAATGCTTGCTTTTTGACAAAAAAAACTAAACCAATAATTTTCTTTTAGATTATCTGTACTGAAGTTGGACAGGGTTCTATTTATTTTCACTGCCACGCACAAGAGACTAATCCAGATAAGGCTGATAAACATGAAATCCCCTCAGAACACCAACAAATTCAAAATCAAACATTCAAGCAAATTTGTGCCAGTATAAAACCTGGCAGCAAAACATGACATTAACCACTATTATTTAAATTAAGTCTTAGTCAGACATAATTGCGTTATCTCTAGACAATAGGTTTAATAGGTATTTAATAGGTATTCAGTGTGTGGGTGGGCATGCGTATATTTTTTATTTTTGAGGTAAAATTAAAGACGCCTCCTTCCATAGAGACACTTAACATGACTATAACCAAATATGCCCTTTGACTCTCTCTGATTTGCATCTAGATAGCTTTAATTATGAATAAAAGTCAAGTTTCTCGATTGGACGGTATGGTGGAGAATCGATTGGGAAGCATGCATAATGACTAAGGGCATATCACCACTTTCCATCAGCTTGAAAACCATATCAGGGGCACATCAAATAACCATTGCACTGCCCTACAGGTCATACACACAACAGTTTTTAATAATTTCATTCCGCATTCCTTTTTCAAGTATGCAGGTAAGATCTCTCAAAATCCCACTTCACTGTATTTATTGTGTTGATCTTCTCCTGATGAAAAAAAAACTGTATGTGCATCTCTTTCTTTACATATCTGTATCCTCCTCCCACATTTAAGAACTTCTTAGAAATGCAATAAAAACTTGGAAATGTATGGATTCTACAAAACTCTAAAAATGCAGACAGCGCGTCATGTCGTGATATGAGCGAAAGCATACTCTATGTTGGGACAAAATGACAGGTGAAATAAAACTGGCTGAATGTAGCCGTAGAAAAAAGAGCTTGCTGATAAAACCTGCGTTTCTTACTGATCCTGAACTTCAAATGGAGTTATCAAAACATAAAAAAAGAGCAGCGATAGTAATCAAAGTCCATATTTTAGCAATGCCTCTTTTTCTAAATATTTAGTGCTTACTTATGTAAAATTATAGTTAGTTAATAGTCCCTTTCGTGTAGATTTACTGCCAGTGAATCTTATTAAAAAGTTGAGAGCAACATTATCTGTTGAAAAACTGACTTTTATGTAGGCTACCTATTGTACATGCAGGTATGCCAGCATCCAATTATTAAAATAGCTTCTGAGGGTTCACGAGGTGAGAACAGTTGCTTTGAGTCGACACCTGGACTCTCTTATTTTTCCCTGCCTGCCCTGAATAAACCAGACATTATTTCCGAATATTACCTCTTTAATTACTGACCTTAAAGCAGAAGTTAGAAGCCGTGCGTCCTTGCCTTTTTCTGGCAAAATTGTGTGCTTCCAGCTAAGCCTTTTGATGTTTGCTATTTAGTAATAATCAAAGCACAGTGTAACTTGTGCTGAATGCCTGTAAGAAGCATAACGCACAATAAAGAATGTTTTCCACGCGGCCATCTGTCGGGCTTAATGGATGAAACAAAGGTTTTATTCAACGTTGTGCAAGCAGCAGGATGTGATGTGCAGGTATGCAAAGTGGCACATGGCCTAACCTCTCAGATACAACCATAAACTTTATTGGCTCTCATTGTGATCTTATGTGTTTCACCAACATAAAGTGGCACATACGTGGAAAGTGGAAAATAAAAACCATACATGGGTTTTTATTAAAAAAAAATAAAAATCTAAAATGTGTGGCAAACATTTGCATTCAGCTGTCTTGAGTCAATATATTGTAGAACCAAAATGTCTCCTCAAATACATCTGGAAGTTCTTTAAGGAGATTTAGCTTCATAGAATCCAGTAAGTAACATTTCTTCAGAAAACAGCTCAAACTTAGTCAGATCATGTGGAGACCACCCCCATTGAATATACAACTTTTGTGTCACAAATTCTTGTCAGTATTTAAGTCTGAACCATCCTACACCATTCTAACATACAAATAAGATTTTATCTTAACTAATGCACAGTAGGTCTGGTGTTCTGACAGATATCTCTCCTCCTCGATCTTAAATCTTTTGTAGCCGCTAATGGCTACATGGTTTTAGTCCCTCCACGCCCACATGACGTGAACACCACTAAAGTTAGATTGAGAGTAATATAACTTACGTTAAAGCTCTGCATGTACAGTTTTATCTTGGACTCACGTCACCAGAGCACCAGAGAATCCTTTTTGTGTCTATCATATCAATAACAACAACAACAACAACAATAATAATAATAATGATAATAATGATAAACATTAAAGATTGTAGCTACGAAGTAAAAGCAATTCAAGTGGTATTATTAGTTTTGTAATGGACTATGTTTTCAATTAAGGTGCCAGATTTTCTGTTTCAACTGATGTTTTAGCACCATCATTGGCAAATGCTCCATCCTTTTTTCTCCACACAAAAAAACTGACATCCTCAGGAAACACACCAACTAGGCAAACATCTTGACACTGACAAAGCCTCTGAGGCCATTTTTCTTACAGACAGAGAATGCATAGTTTCCAGAGCACAGTATATATTTTTTTGTCAGGGCTGCAGACTTTTTGACCTCCCAAAAGCAACACCAGGTCTTACAATATTTTTCAGCCTCGAACGGGGGCTGCAGACTCCGTAGAGTGGCTTGATTGTGGTTAGATTGTTTCCAGCCCACTTCAGAAGCGTATGGTGTGCCTGCCATTCCTGATGGAGTGAATCAGGACGTAGTGGTTTATTAAAAATCGCCAAGTCTGCCGGCACTGGGAGGAATGATTAGTGAGATAAGCGGGGGATATGAGCTTAATGGAACAAGAGGTGTCTCACCAAGATTAAAAGCCTTTTTCCACATCACTGGCGTTTTTCCCTCCAATTCACAAAATCACTTAATTGAAACTCTTTTAATTTTCTTTTTAATTTTCTCCACAAAACCCCGCCTGGAATTGCAACCCTAGATGAATAATAGACTGAGGTATGGCTAAGAGACTGAATTTATTACTATTTAAGTCAGTCAATGTGTCATCCTGGACTTCTTATGTGAAATGATTAAGAGTGGATTATGAAACTGTTTTTGCTTTGCCTTAAATATTAAACTTTAATGTAGATTCCACTCAATACTTAGTGCTTTTATGACACTAATCATTCATTGTGTTCAAAGACTGGTAAACAAAGAAATAAATTATTATAGATCAAAACTTGAGGCAATTTTTTTCACCTACAGACAGATTGAAAATAAAAACAGATGAGCAAAAAAAATGGATTTCCACTGCAGGTATTTTTCACAAACTAAAGATCTCAGAAAAAAGCATAGAACGAAAACGAATACTTCTGCCTTGTTTTTTTTCCTCAGTTACTGAAATCACAAAAAAGGACAAGAATCAGCTGACTTCAGTAAATGCTATAACAGAAAAACAATTTTTGACAGCTTGACACATTTTCTGAAGAGTTAGAATTGCATTCAAGTTGCAAGAAGTTCAACCTTACAGAGTTTGACTTTAGCCTTCAGGCGATGATTGATATTGCTGAAGTTTGCAAAGCTGAAGCTGAAGCAATAATTATCTTTATAATTTTAATAATAATTTTTTTTTTCTTTTTTTCCCATGCAATTTGTTTCCATACTCTGCTAAAATGAGCAAATGCTGTAGTCCGTTACCAGGTGTGAAATTATTCAAGGTCTAATTTCAAATGCAGCATAAAATCATCCATGATTTGGTCTCTGCAGTATGCTTAATTCTTTTCATAAGCTGGTGTTTTTTAGTTGTTGTTTTAATTGCATCACATCATGGGGTAAGTGTTAGGTGAAAGGAACAAACTACTGGGCATTCAGTTACATTTGCTTTGATTCTTCATCTGTAGGTTTCTGATAAAAATGGAGCTACTGACAAATAGAAAAATCCCATTTCACCTTAGATGGATATCACACACAGAAAGTTGCTGACACCACAAGTTAAGATTAATCTGAATATTTACTTGTTGGGAAACACTCTGGTACTTGCTAAGTTGTACTTGCACAGAAAAAAGCACAGAAGACCTGCAAATACAAAAACATAAAACAAAACAATTCAGCTAGGATGCAAGCTAGTACATTAAAAATAAAATATATCTTTTATACTTAAATGCTGCCATTTCAGTCAATGGGTCTTCATAAACTGCTTCTATTTTTTACTGTTGACATATTTTACCTTTTGGCTGCAACTTTTAAAAAAGCCAGTTTACACTTTTGAGAATGCAGTTTGAACAAAAACATGTGGTTAATGTGGAAAAGAAATGTGCCAAAATACCTTATGGGATGTCACCAGATGCATTTGGACACAATCTTATTCTTGGTAGAGTACAGTTTTATCTACATTATATGATGATTCAAAAGGAAAAAGAAAACTACCCACAGAATCTTGCACAGGTGAAAAACTGAAGTAAATTGATTGATTTTAAATAAAACTTTGACTAACAGCTTTAAGTCTGACTACAAAAGAGAACGACAAGTTCACAGAGCAAAACATTCCTTCAGAGAAGTTACAAATTCATAACACAAGCAAAAATCCCAACATGAAAACTGTCAATAATGTGCAAAGAGACAAGTTTCATAGCAATAGAGACAGGGAAATGAGAGGCAGGCTGCTGCCATTCAAAACTGTGTATAGGGGCCTTGCAGTGTGATACCCTGTCAAAAGCTGTGCAGTCTCTGTGGTTTGTAGCCCGGGCCTTCAGAGAAACTGCATAGAGGATGAGAGGTATAAATAAGTCTCTTCTGTCAGTGGAAACCACAAAGCTGTCAACTGAAGCAAGCTTAGACCTACAATACAGTGCTCAGCATGCAAAAACAGTGTTTGGACCGATTTAGAGTTGCCTGCTCCTGCAAGAACAAATCAATAAAGGCTATGTAAAATAATACAGCAATATCCTGCTGAGATGCGTTTAAATAGGATCTTGTGAACAAACACATTTATGTGACATGAACAGGCAAAGATGATGGGTAAATCAGGTACAGGTACAGATAGATTTACTCATTTACAGATTTTGTACACAACACAATTTGAATGAATCAGCAAAGAAGCAGGTTTAATAGGTTGAATAATAATATAGGAGCAGGTTGGATAAAATATTTTTTAAAAATTATAGGAACTACAGTTTTTTCCTCTGTATGTCAGAAGATAAGATGTATTTTCACAAATTAAAAAAAGGAAAAACAACCAGCTTATTTTTCATATTTTGTTTAACCTTCCTTTGCTGACAATGACTGGAAGTCTAGGACTTATAGACATCACAACTTGCTATTATATCCTATACTTGGTTGATGCTTCGCCAGCCATTTAATGCAGTTGCCTTGAGTTTCTGTTATTTGTGGGTGTTTCTGTCTAAAGTTCAATGTTGAGCAAGATAAAATGTGCCCACTTCGGTCAAAATTATGAGACTGGCTAGACTATTATATACAATTTCTTTAATAAACTCCTGGATTACTTTCACTTTACCCTTTGGCTCATTCTCCATCTGTATGATGAAACATCATACAGCCAATCAGCTTGGCTGAAGTTCAGCATAACATCTCCAAACTTATCTAGCTGCTTCTCTCCGAGTGAAATCAAAACCAGCAGGAGCAAACCATTATACTGCTTTTGCAGTGTTTAGAAGTTGATGTTTTGGCTCATGCTCTCCAACTTTTTGTCTTGCATTATTGATAAATGGCTAATTCAGCTTTAATGAAGCTTTGAGTGCACTCTGTCATGGCAACAGTTTGGGAGTAAAGGTGAGTTTATAAAGGAACTAAAAAAAAAAAAGTAGATGTGTTTTTATTCTACAAAAACTATTTGCTATTTTTATGGGCAAAAATAGCACTGTGAAAAAAAAAAAGAGTGCCAGATAATTAAACTTTTGTCAATAACTGATGTCCTCATGCCCATATTGATGCGTATTGTATCCCAAGGTGAGTGCAGGACATGCAGTCTGCTATGTAGAGGTGCAACATTTATGCTAACCTCCTGAGACCCAGAGAAAAAAAAGTTTTTGAATTTCTTTTTTTTTTACACTACATGACTCTTTGGAGTTAAAAAACATCACTACAATTGAAAAAATTTCAAAACATGTTTTTATTTATTTTTTAGAGTATGTCCTTTGGAGAGGACATCGGGACTCTCTTGTGGCAAATATGAATACATTTCGAGGCATACATTTACCTCTGAACTCTGACAATCTTTAGTGCTGTAAATTTCAAATGGCTACATCATTTAAGCCAGTGGTTCAGATTTCCAGGCACCTCATTCAACTTATCAAAAGCAAGCCGATTAGTGTAGTTTAATGAGGTGTGTTAGTTCTGTTTTGGTTTGTGGTAGTCCATAAAGCAGTTCTTCTTTGAGATGCAGAGGTACATGTTGCATTTGATGCACTTTATGTAGGTTTTTCCAGTGCACCCTTCTGCTCTGCACCTGGAAGTATTAGGATTGTCCATCATCTGTGGCAAATGGACAGCTCCATACTTTCTCACTTCCTTATCTGGCTGGGGCCTCCTTCTCTTCTGTGATGGAACGTACTCCTCATCATTCGACGCATCAGATTCAATTGGATTGGGTTGGCCTGACTGCCCCTGGGCAATCAGTTCCTCACCTAAGAGCAGTTTGAAGTCATGGTATTGGAGAGTTTTCTTCATAGGTTGTGCCAAAGCTTGGCTGTCTTCCTTATACTGTAACCAGGAGTTGGTGATGGCCAGATCGAAGAAGTGTAGGATTGTGCGTACAGTCCACTTCCTTGTGCGGTTAGCCATTCTATAAAAGCTAAGCATTCTATCACACATATCAACCCCACCCATGTTGGTGTTGTACTCTGCCACCACTGCAGGTCTGGACACTTGAACATGCCTTTTGTCTTTCAGTGACCATCTGGTCCGGGTATCCTGGGGCTCTATTCCATGCACTGTTGATGCCATGAGTACAGGTTTATTGTCAACCCATTTTGTCACAGCCAGTTCAGGATGCTTCCTTGTCACCATTACGGAGGAGCCTCTTCCTTGTTTCAACAACTCTTTATCAGATGTAATGTTACAATCCTTTGGGAGTCTATTTTCATCAGTGTTCCACTTGCAGGCAGACCCATTTCTAGCAATTTATCCAGTAGTTTTATTGAGGTGAAGTACCTAGACAGACAGACACAAACACAAAAAAGTTAAATAAGTGTCATTTGTTTACAGAGAATCATCATCAACAGCACCACAGTTGACATTTTCATCATACCTGTCAAAGTACAGGTGAGTTCCCCTGGGAATGGACTCAGTCAACCGAAGAACTGCATTTGCTCCTATTCCAAGTCCTGTGTCTCTGCCGACGAAGGTGTTTTTTCCTTGGTAGACTTCAAAATCCAATACAATTCCAGTTGGAGTAGCGAGAACAAACACCTTCAATCCGGTTGGATTTGGCTTGCCAGGAACGAATTGACGGACTGGACATCGACCAGTAAAGGGAATCATTTGTTCATCAATGGAAACATTTCCTGGCCTGGGTAGGTTTAGGCAGCCTTGTTGCTGGCCTGGGTAGGTTTAGGCAGCCTTGTTGCACCTTCTTCAGAAGTGGACTGACTCTCCAAAGCATATTTAGCTTCCTCTCTTCTTCAGTTACATCAAGATCATTAGTGATTTTCAGAGAACATCTGATCTTGAAAAAGCGATCCCTTGTCATGGACTCGGCAACTATTGGCACTCTTGTTTTTTTGGCCCAATACATTTTGATTTTTGGGTAACCAAGGCTGCCATGTACACTGAGACTCCAAACAAGGTCTTAATCTCCTCAGGTGTTGTATTCAGACTTGAGCCTGACACCTGAATCTGTCTCTGGTTTGTGCAAAAGGACATGTCCTCAAAAACTTTGTTGTCAATGTACTGCTCAAAGTATTTTGATGGTGGCCAGTCTACACGGTTTGGGGCAGTACAGACAACCTCTCCGGAGTCTTCCAGCACAGGCAGGAATCTTAAGAGACAGACAAATACGTTAAATAATTATGTCCTCTAAAAGTGATAGCTCATCCAAAAAATACTCTTATCTGTCTATGCTTATCTACTCTTGTCTCAGAAGCCTACGTGTTAGTTTTGGTCCAAAGTGGGCGACGGGCCCTTGCATCCTCAACTTCACTCTCCTCTTCCTCACTTGATGCCTCATCCTCTGAACTCCCGACCTCAAAATCACCATCAATCTGTCCCTCTTGGTCTTCCTCATCTGACAAATCTATGTCTGAGTCTCCATCAGTAATCCTGTTTAGGATTTTCTCTGCCTCAGTCAGTGAGCTGACTCTATTAAAACAGGTTAAAAAATAAAAAGCAAATCCTGATGTCCTCTATGGAGGACACACATAAACAGGTTATGTTTTATGCCAACAAATAATTAAACTGCTCTGAAAATTCACCTAACTATTCCTTAGATGTTCATTTACTAGAAGCAATCTGAATATTAAACTCACAAAGCTCATAATTAGAAAATGATATACTTACCTTTCTTCTTTCGATAAAATGTGCTCACAGGGATGGCAGCCATTTTGAAGAATCAGGAAGAAAATTTTAGAAAAGCCCCACCCCCACACATGTCATATCATTGGAGAGCCCAGGATGTCCTCTCTAAGGACCAACAGGATTTAACACAGTGGCATGTATGGTTTCAGAGTTATGAACAAAAAACCTATGTACTCCACAGAGGACAAAAATGTATTGCTGGGTCTCAGGAGGCTAAAGTGAAATGGCACAGAATAGACTACTGGACTTCAGCTGTGGATAGTTTTATCAAACGTATTGACACTCCTCAACCAAATAGGTCTATAAAGGATTGATGCAGCATTGGCCCTTACCCAGATGCCTCCGGTGTGTTTTTTTAATTAAATAGGAAACAGTGGGGGTGCATTTTTTGAAGCGGGTAGGAGGGGGTAGGAAGGACATCCTCCAATCATACTTTACTGTTGTCCTCTGTGCTCATCTATTTCTTTATGTGTAGCTATCTTTATCAGTGCACTGTTTTACTACTCAATATGTGTCAAACTGTATATTTTCCTATCCCCATGTTGTCGGTTTAAAGCAAACTCTTCTAAATGTAACATCCCACGTGGGATCAACTCCAGACTTTTCATATCAGTAATTGAAATGGAAAAGATTAGGTTAATTTTTATAAATGTCTGTGAACTAAATGTCATTTTCCAATTACTCTTGTGCCCTTTAAAAAGGAGCTGGTACATTTTAAAAAGTTCTAATCCCTAAACGCTCCTTTCATTTTAAATAGGGATAAATATATACCTAATTTACATATTTATCTTTAGGCAAATGTGTAAAAGTAATATCTTCTGTGTGCCCAAGAATATATGAAACTACCAATCCAAACATATTCCTCTGCTTCTTCTGTCCACCAAACACACTCTCCCTTTGCAGCATTTTCCGACAAGGACACATCTGAAACCTTGGTGATGATGATGTGACAGAATGAATGTGGTTATGGTCCAACTCCTGGCTGCATGATGCAGAGTGAGGAGATAAATGGGGTCCCATCAGGTCATGTTGACAGAACTCATGGCAAAAGAAAAAAAGCTCAAAGCCTTTCACAGTTCTCTCTCAATCAGTATTTCAGATGGGAATGGAAGGTGCCCACATTGAATGTACCCCATGTTTTGATTGTAATGTCATTCAGATTGACCAGATATCACCAGAGATAATGTGGGCAATTATTTATTTATTTATTTATTTTTTCAGTTCTAAACCTGGCTTGTGTAAATTGCTTGGAGCCAATGCTACATAAACTGAGCACTGTGAAAACATCTGAGAGCATTAGATGCAAAAAGGATGTCTCAGAGTCGGAGAGAGGAGTTCCTCTAAACACGGTGTTTGGAGAGTAAAGCAAGTTCAAGTACTTTGTTTGTTCTGAAGGTCATAGCACGGTCTGTCTGTCTTCATTACATTCAGTCCTGTTTTATGATAAACAGAACAGTATCTTAGACTAGGATGGCGCGACTGTGAATGTGAGAGCCTCGCTGACAGCGTATTTAATATGTTTTGCTTTGAACTGCAGCAAGGAGCACATTCAGAAGAACTGCCTGGAGCAAAACCAAGCCAAGCCTCATAAGTGATTTCATCAGTTTACATCAAGGTGCCATTATACAAGGATGCAAACAAACAGCAGCAGGTATTGACAGGAATCCAGTGAGTGACACTAATAGAGACATTCAAATAGCAGCTTTTGCAAGCAAGGTTGTCTGGAATTAACAGGATTTTCCAGTTAAGTGCTAATGGCTTCAACTTATGTAAATATGATAAGGGAACAGCTAAACTGAATCAGTCAATTTGTACATTTTCCTGTAACACATTAGAGATATATGTCCAGAAAGAAAGAATTTAAACATTCTGTTTGTCTCCCTGTTGGTATATACTAACACATCAAACACATTTTTGACATTTATAAAATGCAGGGCTGACTTATTTTGTATTAAAAATAAGTACAAAATAACATGCCACACTCCTGTTATGAGGAATGTGGCATATTGGATTATGAAAAAAATTTACAAGCATCATTAAAACTTTACTTCTTTGTGGTTTTACCTATAATAATTTCAGCAGTCAGTGGTGTTTTATTCTGATAAAATGGAAAGCAGAGCCGTCTCTATAAAGTTTTTTTTTACAGTGTACCCAGAAAAAAACAAGAAACAGAACCATTATATTCTTTAGGATGTTTTTGAATAAACAAAGTACCTTTAAATTGATATTTTCAGCCTATTTGATGTGTTAAAACTTAACTTTTGTTGCAGTGAAGGTTAAGAGAAACAGCAGAGACCTTATTGTTTGTTCTATCTGACAGCATAAAGCCACACAAACTTAATGCGACATTTCAAAACATAAAAACAGTTTGGGCTTTTGAAACAGGAAAGGTGACAGCAAGAAAAAAAATACTGTTAAAATTGTATCAATGAAGAATGAAGATGTGAGGCACAACACTGGGATAAAAGAATGAGCACTAATGAAGAAAACAGATATTTCTGTATAAACCTGCATTTTGTCTTTAGTAGTTTTTTTTTTTTTCGCCTTGGACATTGCTGCACATGCAAACCATACACAAGATTGAAATTGTTTCCTTCCATGTACGCATAAAAATCGGTCTCATAGGAATGATCATTATTAGCAGATTTTTTTAATATGCTTAGTGTTATATGTTTGCACCTGAATTCAGATATTAACCTACTCTATAAAATATTTTTCAGTTATGCTAACTAAAATTATGTCTATTTGATGGATTTCAGAAGAATGAGAAATTTATTTTTTAGTTTCTTTAAATTTAGAAATGTAATAAGTTCTACTCAAACTTATTGCACACGTTCATAAAATGCATTCACTATTTTGGCATTAAGCAAATATAAATGAGCTAACCAACAAAAACAGAAAAAGTGTAGTCTGATTTATTGTCACTCAGAAAAAATGTTTCGTTTTTATTAAATATATGGTTCAGTCATCTGGCTGATGTGCACAGATTAACTTTGTGGCTTCTCAAACAAATGGATATTTTTTTTTTTTTTTTTTTAGATGAGCAACAACTTTGATTCTAAGTTTCTACATTTTCAAACACAGTCTGCAGGACGATACTAGAAAAAGCTTACATGAAAAAAGAAAAAAAGAGACTTTTAATCTCAATTAGACATACCTCGGTATAAAGGCTACACACATCATTTTGAACATCCTCCTAATTCTATTTATTATGTTAGAATAAAATTAAGGTTCATCCTCTTTTTTAGCTGTGATAAAAAAAGTTAGAAGAACTGGCAATTCTTATCCTCTAATTGGAGGCTCAGCTTTTAAAGTTTAAAAGGTATGTAAAGCTTGATGTTTTGTGGGGGAATTTGCAAAATTCTTAAAAAATAAACACAAATATTTCAGTCTGCTAGGAATTTTTTTTGAATAATTGCTACATAGTAATAACTAAGAATCAAATAATGGCAAAATCTTATTTAGATTAAATAACTAATAGAAACTATGCCACTAGACTGTCAGGTGAAAGACTACAGATGATACCATACAAAAAATGTTTTACTAGGCTTGACTTTAAGAACTTAAAATCACTTTGATTTTAAGTTCTTAAGAAGAAATGTAGGTGTTTGGTAAAAGCAGTCAAGACTCAAAACAAAAATTCTGGGTTTTGTACTTGAAGTAATATATCTTCTGCCTCAAAGTGCTAAAAACTCTCAGACAGGTGATAACATCATCAGGCTCCCATTGGAGGATGGTTATCTGCAGCATAACTTCATACTTGAGAAAGTCATGTCTACGTAAGTTTGACGTTTGCCCTCTTCAGATGAAAAAGCAGAATTACTCCACATCAAAGACAGTAAATCTAGTCGGATTTGCCAGAATACTTTGGTTTCGTATTCTTCAGATTAGATTTGATATCCATCAAAGCTTTTATGAAAAACTGTATCTGTAGTCTTCACATTACAGAGGGAGAAGCTTTTTATCCCCTAACTGTGAGCAAATCTAATTCAATGGCTTGATAAAAGGGTGCATTTTCATTTTGGAAGTCAGGAGAGACTGCTAGTGATAAAAATAAGTGCAAATTCAACCGTTTTTAGAGTTAAAATATATACAGATATTAGGCAAAAAATTGAAATACTTTCTAAAATAAAGTAAGATGGAAAAAAATTGAGGCCACACTGAAAACATGCCAATTTTTGTCTTGAATGGGCATCATATGCAAGCCAAAGACTTTACCAAGCAGCCCAAATTTATGTTTTAATGCACTGGACTGTACTCGGGCACAAACAGTCTCCTGCTCAGGCAAAAAAAGTCATAAAACCAGAAGACAAGTATAAACTCATAGCAGTATTGCTGTAGCTATGCTGGCTGAGCAGGGACAGACTCTGGTGTACTGTCGGCATTCAGCACATAAATAGTAATTCTGTGCTTCAGGCAAGGAGAACACAGAAATGTACAGGGGACCACTCTGGTCTGCGACAGCTTAACAAATTCAGCTGAATGAAAAATAGCAAAAACAGAGAATACGGAGTGAAAGGAAATCCATGGGAACACCGCCTACTCGTCTTGATAAGTCAGGGATAAACTGCTGTCAAATATCCAATGAGAAAGAATAAAACCTAAAATTTTAGTCAAGTATTAATGAGACAAGTAACAGGAACAAGAATAGGCGTTTAAACCAGGATTAAAGGAGAAATTACTTAGTGACTGACATTCAGTATGATTTGAAAAATCTAATCAATCTTTGTTGTAATTAATTTTGGACAGGATTTCTATTCATTATTTAATATCTGATGTGAAACAAAGGAGCCACATGTTGCTAATGGATGAAAGTTTGATCTATAACTTTTAGAGCAGAGCTGTTTTTTTTAGCAAGAGCTTCAGTACAATAATTACACTCACCATATGTCAGCAACAACCTGGACATGTCATGTCAGAAAATAAAACAATCAGAATATTTTACCCAGATCATGATCTATATTTGATCTACATTTTTACATTTAGGTCAAACCCAACACTACAGATTCAAGCAGCTAAGCTAAACAACATTACAGAGGAGAATGGAGGCAATATCAAAGATTGCCCTAAGAGAGCGTAATAGAAAAAGACTTGTTCCATCACACCCTCTCATGGTGATAGAATGCCACATGCTCCTTTCTGACAGTGTGATATTGGCTTGGCACAAGCTTGATGAATGTATCAGCCATAAGTCAGACAAACCATTCTGTTTCCTGGAGCAGCACCTTCTCTAGTGTTTATGCCAGGTTAGAGACAGGTGCTGTGCAGCGGCAGTGGGACCACTGCCTAAAACAGGTCTGGGAAAAGCTGGGATGTCCAATTCCAATTTTAACCATTACTTCAAATGAAATGTTATTACTCTTTCAGGTAAGACTGAAGGTTGTTTGGAAAATAGCATTTTGCAGCAGCTCTTCAAGGTATTTACAAAGACCTTTTAGTGCAGGCTTAACTTAGAGAAGAAAGGGGAGAGGTCCACAGGGGTGATGAAAGATGCTTGGGCAACTGGTATGCCTACAGGTGATGAGTGAACCTGGACCACCTGGCTCCCTGCCAAGGTCAAGCAATTAATGCAGCCGTCCTTTGATAATTTCAGACAGTCTCAGGAATACAGCAGATAGGGTCCAGTTCAGGAATGCTGCACATGGCAAACATGAGACAGCTCCGATGAAGGTTCACAGTCGGGTCGCATTGTTAACATGCACAGCTGTTTAGACATCAGAAGAAAATAAACTGCTTTTCTTAATTATTTTTACATTTGCATACTAATGTGGCATAAACACAATAGGCTGTCTTTAGGCCTCCTCACCCCTGCCCAAGGGTTCACATAGTTCACCTCCTCTTCATAACAAATTTGAAGATACTTCCAATACTTTTGTATATAATGCACCAAAATGAATTGGATTGTTAAGGTTGGTATTGGTTTTGCTGTCTTAATTTAATATGAAAATGCAAAAACAGTCAGAGGAAGTTTGCATGTCATTACTTTTTCTAAACAAATTATTAAAGTTGTCAATCCATGTTAGAATCTTTAAGCACTATGCTACTGGTAATTTAATAAGGGCAGCAAAATATTAGAAAAAATAATCAGCATCACATCAGCGATGGCAACAAACTCACAGTTTCTCAAATTTTATTTTCCTTCATAAAAATTGCTTGACTAATATCTGATCATTTGATCAGCATCTTGGCTACTAAACGTTTCATACACAATATTTACGTAATCAATCACTTTTTTGGGAAGCGCCTAGGTTGTAATGACAAATGCTGTTTGATATATTAATATATTGATTGGTGGACAAATAGATAGACAGACATAGGGGTGGAGAGACAAGTGGATAAATGGAGTTATGGGTGCTTGGATGAATGGACTAATGGATGAACAAATAAATGAATGGATTAACAGACTAAAGATGGACCAAGAGACATATAGGATAAATTTACGTATGAACAAATAGATAAAAAGAGACAGATGGACAGATAAACAGATGGATCAATGAATAGTCAGGAAGTACAAACATTTTTCCATACTTATCTAAACATAGTGAACACTTGAACATTCTGTAGTTTCTTTGACTTTTCCAAACAGCGTAGGAACCCTGAAATGCCAACTCTGCTTCCAGCTTTTGAACACCTCCTCCTCAATCACCCTCCTCCCTCAGTCTCTACCCAACAGCTGAGCTCAGTGACCAGATTCATCTGTGGATCCCCGCTGAGTTACAGCATGCATCGTTCCACTGTCCAAGCTGGCTCTTGTCAATCACAGCTGTGAGTACCAGAGAAGTAAAAACCAATTGAAAATCTTTTCAATAATGTAATGAGGAATGCTCAAGGAGGCTTGAACATTTTGGCACACCATAAACAAACCCGGTAAGGATGCACCTGGATTCAATTTTCAGCAACTCACTCCTGTATCGAATATTAAAGCAAAAGCTGCAGGACCCACATGTAAATAGTCTTTATAGGATTACCCTTAAATATATTTAAATGTTTTTCCAGATTTAAATAAATTTAGTGGACTTGACGGAGACTTTTGTAGCATGACATATTATGCAAACATTACGCCCTCTTTTATACCTCTTAATTGAAAGAACCCTTACTTTCAAATACAACCTTGGGGCAAAAAAGTGCTGTGATCAAGTAATTTATGCTAGAAATAAAACATTGACTTTCAAATGCACCATCGCCTGAAGCCAGGCTTTGAGGCTGATTTGATCTCCCTTTGAGATTGTGAGAGATATGGCCCATTCCCCCTAATCACATGCCAGAGAACATGCAATCATACAGCAACAGCTAAAGTAATCACAGTGGTGGTCTCCACCCTCTTCCCGGTATTGAGCAACAGTCCTACAAAATCAGTAGTGCTGGTAAGACATGGATATGTGCTCCTCTTACAAAATCAGCCGCTCACTATGTACACGGAGAATATGTTTGTTTATGCTGTAGTGAGTAATAATCAACATTCATCGGTCAAAGAATAGAGACCACTTGCTGCTATGGATATTTTAACAAGAAATCTGAAGATATTTAAAACTCATTCTGTACTGAGCAAACACACACCTGCTTGTTGGAATAAGACTTCAACAAGATTGTTGGAAATCTTAACTTACAAAACTAATCATCATCCAGTAAAAAAATGAAGAAACATGTTAATTTTCTCAATATTCTATACAGTGGAATAAAGGTTATTCATCATCCTTAAAGATTTCCATATTTTGTCATGTTACAACAAATTTTTACTTATTTTAGACCTTACAATATTGGGAAGCGAAGTGATACATAAATTTTAATTGAGCATCTGCCTTCAGCCCAAGTTTTTTTGAGCCTCCAACAGGTTGACTTCCAGGACTGTCCTTTATTTAGAGCCATTCAAATCCCTTTCAAGTCTGACCAGCTTCCCTGTCTCATACTATTTTATTTATTAATGAAAAGATAAAAACCAAAATAATTTACAACAAAATTATTTTGCATTTTTTTAAAATGAAAAAAGGACGGTATTATTTCCATTTGCCTATTTTTGGCCTGCAGTGCAAAACGTACATCAGTGTACTAAATAGTTGTAAATAGTCTTTCAAGGTATTTGATTGTTATGCTTTAGAAAAAAATTGTACAATACAAAGAATGGAAACTTTTCCAGACTTTGAGAAGATTAAAAATACATTGTTTACTTTAACAGTGTAAGAATACTGAAGAAAAAGCCATTTTAAAAAGTTAGCATTTAGTCTGTTTATATGTAAAATTTCAGTTTTGTAAAAAAACAAGGCCATTCAAAATTAATTTTAGACGGTTTTATTATTGACAAGTTCATTGTGCATTATCTCCAGTATTGTCAATAACAAGGTAATTACAGTAGCATTGCTAAGCAAGGTTACTTCTGCACGACGGAGTTTATGATTCAATATCAGGGGAAGGTTAGAGATAATAAAACTGACGTGATAAAACACCAGTCGCTCTTTTTGTTTATCCCACCTGAACTCTAGACATATAGAGCACTTACAACCACTTACGCAAAATTCTTTTTACCGCTAACACCCAGTGAAGGTCTCCATGGTTCAATCTGGAGCACAGTAGTGTAAAATTGTGTTCAAATGGAGTGAATGAGCTCGCTGGAGTTTGATGAGTCTCCTGTCCTCTTCTGAACCAATAGCTCAGCCCACTTCTGCTTTATCACGGTGTGCCAGCTTACCGCTATCTGTGCCACACTAAATCAATTAGCATGTCATTAAGATAGCTTGTTCCAGCACAATAAGCATCGAGGGGGACTGTGGTATCTGCAGGAACAGAGCGAGCTGAACTTTGAGAATATCTCAGCCTCCATGTGTCAGTGTGCGGTGGGCTTTGTTTTTTTTTTTTTTTTTTTAACAAAGTGGACGTGTACACAAGCACCTGGATATCAGGCAAACAATTCAAACTAATAACAGGTCTTTGTTACAAACATTTCATCCAACTGTGTGTTATTTCATAAGGTGTTTGGTACCCGATTAAAGTTAACATGTTTTATCAGAGCAGATTTCCAATCACCTTTAGAATTCTGAAATTTAAGTTTCATTTATCCTTTTTTTTTCTCTTCTGGCTGATGATAAAACTAACATTCAATATTAATCTCCCTGCAAAAGGAACCCTCAAAGTCACCTTACATGAGAGAAACAGGTGATTATTCTGCAATTACCAGGAGTAAAGCAACACGTTGCTCTTTGGGTATAGATTGAGAAGATAGGCTTAATCCCCACTGGTGCAGAGAGGATTTCTCTCTGAAGGCGAAAGCTCAATCAGACCAGTCAGATAAACACCAAATGTATTGAAGCGTTTGCTGCTCATGATAAACTTTTCATTATCTTTGACAGCAAGAGCGCTTAATCAAAGCTGTGTCTCCCTCCTCAGATAAACTACAGAGTGAAAAGTTATACACTTAAGACCAACTTTCTCCTGTGTCTGTTAAGAAATTTGATGTGATCTTAAATCTGAACACTCCAGTAGGCAATATTTAAATAAACTAACCTGAGGTCAGGGAAATCAAAGAACACATCATAATATCCAGACAGAGCCTGATAAAACCCTCAGATCATAAAAGGCCCATTCCATTGCTTTTGGCCAAATGGCTACCACTAATGTATTAGAGTGCAGGTTACACATTAGCACTGACGCCAGAGCAGTAATTCTCTGAGAGGAGAAAAAAAAAAACAACTAATCAGGTATTCCTATTTTCCCTTTAAGGCATTTTAACACCCACATGAGGATGCAGGTCCTCTGAGGCCAAACTCTTCATCCACACAAGCCAATAGAGTTTCTGGGTAAGGACTATAGCATTAAGTCATGGTCCTGGATCTTGAACTGGTCACATTTCCTTGATTCCTTCAATAAAAGCAATCAATTCAAATGGACTTCAAAAGACTAATGCTAGCTTTTAACACCGGGCAGATCAACATTAGTCCCCCTCTTGACTAGAGATTAAACAGTCATTCACACCCTCACCCCTCACTTCATTTGTCTCTTGTGCTATCTTTCAGGATATGAAGAGAACTGTATTAAAGTTTTACAGTAATATGAATAACTAAAAATGTCCATGCCAAACATCTAACTAGGGCTGGGTAATTGCAAAACATGACATTACAACAATACCTGATGCCAAACAGGTACTGGCCTCAATACCTGATTGATGCCAATACCTGTATTGGTTGTAAAGCAACCAATAGAGAAGCGCCTTTTAGAAGAATAGGATTAAACTAAAAAAAAAAACATTTAACTTCAGAAGAGTAGTCCACTGGTGAATCAAGACACCAGTGGACAAAAAGCCTATAGAATAATGAGTCTAATGACAAATCCAAATGACAATAGATATTGGCTTTAAATATCATTTGTATTTTATCTCATAGTGAAATGCAAATATGGTGGCTTAGATGTAAAACAAGAAATTGGTCGTAGTAAACTGTAAACTCAGAAAGTAAGTTTAAACTTTTACAAGTTGCTAACAAGTATCTTAACTTAATAAATTACGATTTATAATCAAATCCTAAAGCTGAAATTACTGTGAAATGACTAAAACATGTATTGTGCTTTAACATTTAAAAAGCAGGGGGACAAAAAACAAAATAAAAAACATTTAGGCTAAAACTACACCGAATTCTGTTTAAATTGCAATTCATTCGAATGGTTTTGATTTGACATTTACTGGAACTGCTAAGGTTGTGTTATTTATTTATTAACAACTCCAACCATCTGTAAATAAATTGAACAGCACTGATTTATTAGAAATCTGATTAACAAAATGATTGAGTTTGTTTGGATTGTTTGTTTGTGAACTGAATTCATCACAATGTAAACTGCAATAGAAACAAAAATATTTATATTTACATATTCTGAAGGTAAACTGGTGTATGCAGCACCTGCAGAAAAAAAACATGCATCTTCTTCTGATGAATAACAACACTGTAATGTTATACAGCCATCTGTTAAAATGATATACATCCAGACACATCTATGCAAACCATTATAGAATGCCAGCAACTCTGTTCATTTCTAATAGCCATGTGACATTTGTCACAGAGTCCCCAGACTGGGTTTATGAGTGAATTTATTATTAGATTTCTTAAGTGACAGATGCTGCTAAGGTAAACAGATTATTGACAGAACAGAAATTGGGACGTAAACACCTGTTTTGGGAGCATCACTGGCAAAGGAGAGTGCTTAATAATAAAGCCCAAGCCAGTGCCATGTTGAAAGGTGAAATCTCTACACATCAATTCTGTCCCGAGAAGCTCAGCGCAGCAGAGCTTATTACAGACTCTCAATCTGTCTCAAGTGCTCAGACTGTCTCAGTAATATGGGCCTGCCGGCTCGTTGAGAGGCTTCATTAAAAACCTTGGCTGTCCAGAGCACATCCATGGCAGCCAAATAAAGTGTCAGACCACATTTTTCATCTGTAGATTAAACCTATGTAAGCCCAAATTAAAGCAAATTAGATCTGAAAATGAGAAATAAACCAAAGCCAAATGACTGGAGAGGCATGCAGGCTGTGAGCAGGAGGAACCACTTGTATGCCATCTGTAGAGCTGGTTGTGCTGGTTTGAGGTTTACTCACTATTTTTTTTCCCAGTCTTATACAATGTCTCATGTTCAAACCTTCCTAGATAAATATGCAGTTTGTAGATAATGCAGTTTGTAAATAATTTTTATTCCATTTTTAAGTATTAATTCAACAATTCATAGTAGATGTTTCGATTACAGTAACAAACTATAATGTTTGGATGGATGGATAAATTTGATGGGCTATTTAGACAATTAAAAGGTAAATACAATTATGAATTAAAAATATTTTTTTCCATACTGTATTTTCTTTTTCTACAAATAATAGGTCCTGGATCACATGAACTTCACAATGTTCCATAACTTTCAAGACTGAAGGGAAACTCCTCAGGGGCTTACATCTTGTATATGGCACAATATTTTTTCCTTTTTCACTTGGGAATGTTACACAGAAGCTGAGGCCAACCTCCCTTAATCTTTCAAGTTTTCTGAAATCTCTCTGGACCAAAGGATCTGATATTCCTGACCATGATGAAGATGATTGTTCTATTACTGTAGACGTTTTTGTCAAGCTAACAGTGAATTTCAAATTATCAGGGTGGTCCATTGTGTGCTGGTGAATGCATCATGCTGCAGAAAGCTGGCCTGAAAGATAAACTTCGCAACTCAGTCACACCCCACCGCTCTCTCCCATTCTATCGTTCCGTCTGGTCTCACACATAATATATTCCTGAACCGCAGACCACTTTTGTGGACATTTCAATTACATGCCGGTTGCATGACTACAGCATGTCAAAATCAAATGTATCAATTCTGGATAACACAGCTGCAGACACTGACATACACAAGCCAGTCCATGATTTTGGAGGGAATGAGTCTGTGGAGAGGTTTGCTGAGGGAGCCTGTGGTCAGTGCTCTGCTACCCCCAGCATGTTAGATCCTCAGCCAGCCCATTGTGCTGAAATTCAGTCACAATAGCACAGTATCTTCCCAGAGCAGGCTCCTTATCATGGCGCTGAAATGACTCGTCTCTCTGGACGCCCACATCACAGGCGCTTTGGGTCTGAGCGCACAAAGCTCGAGGTGAGCGAGCGCAGCAATCTATTGCTTTTGTTCAATGCATGACAAAGATGCTCACAAACTTTTCTTTTTCACATAATCTTAAAAAACTGCATGCAATTTATTCCCTGAGTCACTGTGACAATGCTTAGCATAAAAAAAACATCTCACTGCCTGGTGATTGACTTTGAAGAAAGAAAAGTAACTGAGAAAGAATAAAATAGCAAAGTAACTTTAACAGAACAATGTAGTCAAGGATTTTATTCTGAATGCTAGTACTGATTGATTGCTCTATGCAGTAAACAGATGTCATCTCATAATTTTTCATGACATGATGCCTGAAATAGAATTGTGTCAGTTATCAATCACACTGACTCTAGTTGTGTCAATCGACAAAATGCTGCTGTGATAAATTGTATTTCTAAACATATCTGTAGTTGTCATCTTGATATTGTGGATGCAGCTCGCTTGCACAACTACCAATGATGGCATTTTGCAATTTGCTTGTTTATCAATTTGAATTCAGCTTTAATTCAGACTTTTCATTCCAAGGGAAAAGAAACATAACTACTGCAAATACTTAAACCACCAAACTGTGTTTTCTCTAGATCACCTCTAAATCCATTCTAAGCATCCCAAAGTCTTCAGAACATGAGGAAGATGTGACATTGATAGTTATGCTAAAAAAGTTGTCTGAAAGCTTGTCAAATTATAATAGAGTTCTTCTTTCAAGCTGTAAATTGAAAAATTAAATAACTTCTGAATTAATTAATGATTAGATAAACATTTAATTGACAATGATTGTGTTGAACCATGATTTTGAGTTTTCAGTGAATGTGAATTTTTTTTCTTAAAACAGGAAACTATCAAGACAACCACTTATTCATTTATTGCCTCAAGCCTGTATCTAGTTAGTCCTTCCCTGTCGTGTAACTGTATTACCCCCCAAAAAGGAGGAATTAATTGTAGTCCACCATTTACTGATCTGGTCAGTCAGAAAAAATGACTCACCCTCACTACCAACTGTGCTGTCCTAACCTCAGCCAAAGTTAGACTTTTTTGTAAAATTTATGTGTCAGCACCATGCATTCATCCATTTATGAGTGAAGGTCCTGAAAGGCTTTGTTCATTTTTCCTGTTTCCACTGTGAAAACTCTTTCAACTATGCCGAGTCAGCTTTTTTAATGTGTACTATTTGATCTAAGTGGGGATCCAAAAATCCATCATGCACCTGTGCCAGACAGACCACCATTGCTGGATCCCACCATTGCAAGAACAATGCTTTAACTGTCCCAAACAGATTCCCAATCAGCCAATCAAAGAGACTGAGTGAGGTCTGCCTGTCTGATACTTATAGATACTTATTGATCCAGATCAAGTAAGGTGCTTAATTCTGCCTAATATTGCTGTTGTCTTGTGCAATAAAAGGACAACAGCATTCACTAGATTTCCTTTTACTTAAAAGTTAAGTTTTAAAACTGGAATTCCAACATTTACATAATTGCAACTCAAAAATCACAACAATGTTTTAACATTAAACTTTACTTTATGTCATATAACTTTTAATTTGCACTAATGAAGATCAAATCACATCAGGAGGCCTGGAACTAAAAGTGGACTTGTTAGGTTTATTCTTCAAATAAACTCTGAAAGAATCACAAGGACACAAAGGCTTGTCTGAAGCAAGGGGAGAAATCTGTCAGACTTAGCTACATCAGATGAGCTAACTCCAACAGGCCAACTCCAACGGGGTGATAATTCAACAGCAAAAAAAAAACAAACAAAAAAAACAAGGACAGGAAAATGCATTCCATATATGGTAACACCTTAAGAAAGCTGTGTTTGATATTTACATAGGATGTCACCTATCTTTGCAGATAGCTGTGAAAGCGTCTGCCCATTGTCTGGAAACTTCTTTAACAAGAAATCACATTTTGCAGAATAAAAACAGCAGATACATCAGTAAGTAAGTGGTAAAAAGTATCAATTCCCTATCAGAACTGATGGTTTGACCTATTTTCTGATGAGTTCAGGTAATATTTATCTGACCGCTTAGGGGTACTCATGGAGCATTAAAAAGATAGACAGTTGATCCTTAAAAACAGAAAAAAAACATACTCAGAAGTAACATCCTCAGTCCTGAGGGGCAGAAAACTGAACTCCACACCCTTGACCTCAACCTACACACACTATTTAAACTAGGAGAATATCAAAAGTGGCACACATTTTTCAAAAACACAGTTTTCAACTTTCACACTAAGTCCTACATTGCAAGTTTAAAAATGCCAATTTACACAGCAAGATAAGAAACAGTTTGATAGCAGATTTGACTTTTACTCAGATAAAAGTATTTTGAGCAGTCAAAACACTATTATTTAATTAGCTGAATAATATTTGATGATACTAAACTTGATTATTCATTTTATCCTTTTGTCCATACTTCAATTTTATTGGAATAAAGTGATTATATTTGCTTTAACTCTATGCAATTTCTAGATCCTAAGACATTTCCTTTTATTTGAAATAAGTCTTCCTCAATGAAAAGGTATGTTATTTTATCTTCAGACTAATTTTTACACATTAGGGGACTGATTTTATTTTATGAAGACTAATATAACTACATTTAGTTCAAATTTACTACAAGGAATAATTTTCTTTTTAACATTCCTTAGGGAAAAAAGGCCTGGGATGCATCAGGAATTGTAAAGCATTGTGCAATAATGCATGAAGGGGAAATGGGAGCAATGACTCCTGATGTAACTCATGTTGCTCTGTGATTTGATTTAGTGTAGGAAAAATATTGCTGCACTTGTGGGTAAAGTACATCACTTTATTCTCTCTGATCTTGTTAAAAGCTTAGTTGGTCTACTTAGAGTTAAGTATTCACCATGTGTAACCAGACAGTTTTAACAAACTGTGTTTGGGCAGGCCTCTGCAGACCCTGCTCACCACTTGAATTGTAAAATGTTTTGCTTGACTTGCCCAAAGCAGAGATACACATAAGTCAAAGCAATACAATATTGTATCCTTTGATCAAGTGGCAATCTTAGCTGTGGAACAACACAGCCACAAACGTCAGCTTCCCACATTACCTTTTTATTTACAGCCAGCAATAAGCTGTATGAAACACACTTGATGCCAGAGAGCTGATGGATTCCACAACTGCATGTTACAGGAATCATCTGGCAGAGAACAAGTGCGGCAAACAGCTCATCAACTGCAAAGTAATCTACCAACTCTGTATCATTTGGCTGCCTGTTCACAGCATTCATAACCCCAGCTGAGGGATGCTGCAGCACATCAAATTGTAAGCTTTATAAAACACCTCAATCTGCTGTGACAGATAGATATAAACAGTTCTTCGGTAAATAGAGATGACCCCCGAAGGTTACCATCACTCACTCACACAGACTGATAAATGTTCCATAAAGACTCAAAGTGCCTCATGACAACTCGACAAAGCTCTGGCATCATAAAACAAAAATGTATGATTGCTGTTCAACCTGTTAAACTCCATTTGACAGCTGCAATACATACTGATGAAAAAGTCTCAAACTCCTAGCAGTTTGTATATCATTTATTTCCAGCTTTATATTGGTTTCTCCTGAAGTGTAACCCTGTAAATTAGTGCTAAACATGTTGCAAGTTAATAAAATATAAAAGTGTTGGCACTGTGGTAAATGCAATGTTAACAGTACAGCATTTTCTCTTGATAATCAGATCTAATCTGACATCACGGCCAAGACGCTATGGTAACTGCACAATTTATTTTCTGGCAACACAACTATACTATGGCTGAACTGTTTAAGAAGCAAAGCTTTAAATGCATAGATAGAGATAATGCCACACACTGTATCTAAAGCTGTTGTATTTTCAAATTTCCTTAAGTCACAACCACAAACCTCAATGTATTCAATTGGAATCCTGCATAGAACATTAGTAGAAAATGAAAAAACATTATACATTTTTTTTAGCAATAAAAATCTTACAACTGGAGCACACACATTTGTATTCAATGCCCCCAGAGATACTAGTAAATAAGTACATTTTTATGTACATAGCACAGGATAAACGGCAAAAAACCTTCACAAGTTCAAATATAAATGGCACACAGACAAAAAATGTGATGAAATAAAAACACGAAACAAAAAATCTGCAGTCTAGTACTTGCTAAAAAAATCTTTGCTAAATAAAAGTTTCTTTAGCTGCTTTTTCAAAGAATGGAGCAAATCAATGCAGCGTAAAGAAGATGGCAAAGTGTTCCCCAACTTGGGAGCCACAGCTTTAAACAAAAAACCTGTCACCTGTGACTAACTGATCTAAGGTTTCGGGATGTGTTATGGAGTACTTATAAGGTCAGAAATGTAAGCTGAGGCTACACTGTGCAAGTCTTTTTCTTGTTTTGTTTAAAAGCCTTGGAGCACAGTTCTGTGCTCACTAATCACTGTTCACTACCTTTTTTAAGCAGGTAAAAAGACTGTTATGGTTCTTCACTTGAGAAGAGATAAATGCATGAATAATCACCATCTCAGTTTTTGACGTGAAGTATCATAGTTCGGAGATATTCCTTAACTGAAAGTAGCTGTTTTTGATATTTCAAAAAAAAAAGAATCTCAGAGTTAGAGTTGAAAATCACACCAAGGTTTCCGAGGCTTGGCAAGAAAGTCAAAGCCCACATATAGCCAGGTGCTGCTTGATATCAGAACTGTGAGTGTCAGGAGCAATGATCATAGTTTCTGTTTTATCCCAGTTTAATCTCAGGAACATACCAGATATGTCAGGGATAAAGTTATAAAAAAGTTTAAAGAAGAGTAAGGTAATAAAACCATATCCCAACATTTCACAGAGAAATGTTTAATCTGTGATCTGATAATGTCCTATCAGCCCAGTAATTTACAAATTTAGCTTTATTGTGCCTAACAGATAAAATTTCAATAAAATACATTGGAGTTCATAGTTTTGCTGTGACAGCATGTGAACACGTACATGGGGTTTTAAATCCTGTTGCAAAGCCCTGTAAAAAAGATTATTACTGCTGATGAGTTATGTAATTCTGAGTTTAATAGCATTCCCCAGCAAAGACCAATTCAGCAGTCAACAGACCATTTAAGCCTGATTAGTTTCAGACTGGCTTTTAATTTGATATGCATGCAGACCTCAAATTGTGAGGTGGGTAAGACGTCTGTCAGGTACACAGATGCATAGCAAATGAGGTTGTGTGATTCAGCTGTGGACCAATCATTTATATTCAAAAATTAAGGAAAGTGAAATAGGAAAAGGGCAATGGCTTCTTCTAAGCTGGAATTTACTTTTTACCCTGCAATGTGTTGTACCTTATCAGAGTTTTCTTCGATCCACTTCTTTACTGTGCCCAGAGCGATGTCCGCTGCAGGCTCGTTGGGATAGCCTGAGGAGAAAAGAACACTGTAAACAGCAGTTGTATTCAGCATGCAGATGTCAAATGGGAGGTAAAAAATCAGACAGGCAAGCAAACAAAGAAAACTGATATCTCCACAGGTCGCAGCAGAATTCCTCCTGAATCAATGAAAAGCAACCTGCTCGTATCAGTGACATGAGACCAACTGTCTGATCAACTGCTGTTGGCGAGTGCTGCCAGATGCAGGGTGATGTGAAAACACAGACAGACAATATTACAGGGTCTTCAAAGTGTGGATACAAGCTGCACACACACAATCACACCCTCACTCATTACCACCTCAAGCAGAACTGATTAATGTTTTATCTTTATGGGGAAATTACACTTTGATGTGTGATCATGCACAACATTCCTTTGTTTTATCAGCTTGCCAACATGAACCTGGAGTCTAGGCACAATGCAGCAAACCATCATATTAACAGTTGTGTCAGCAGAGGAACTGTAACAGTTTGTTAACACTCTAAAGAAAAACTGTTCCTTGATTATTTTCTAATTAGACCAGGAAAAGGAAGACTGCAGGATACTAATCTGTAGATCACTTACTGCCAGTGTAGATAACTTCACAGGACTTAACTCCAACAGCGAGATATTGACTTAAAAATCCTCTGGGGCTGCTTTACTACCGTGGAAGAGTAAATATGCCAGAACCAAAAGAGCTGACAAATTGCTAGTGAGAAGTTCCTCAGTTGTCCTGATTTTAAAGTAATTGCAGACTACCTGGCTGAATAAAAAAAAATATGTATATCACCTTTACAAAAACCTTAATGCTTCCCACAGGAAAATTACTAAAGAGAATAATAACTTTCAAATTACTATTCTTCTCCCGTCTGTGGAAGGTTTTTCTGGTTATATATGTTAGCTGCCTCTCTTTCATGGAATGAGCTTTGTGCTCTTAGTTTTTTTTCCATAGTAAGTTCTGCTGGTCTAATGATTCTGTGTATAACAGTGTGTGTTTCCTGGACACAGCCATTGAGCCATTAATCTGTTTTTCCTTTTTATAGAAGGTACTCTCGTGGAAAGCTTAAGCTACCAATAAATATGTGTACCATGTTTGTTTTACTTTCTATTCTCCCAGTGGACTTTGCATTTAGGTGGGTGTCTTACAGATGTAGCCATTGACATTGGTGCAATGAACAATGAATACTCATTTTTACTTCCTTAGAAAGTACCCTAATGACAGGTCTGTTGGTGCCAATAGATACATGCTCTTTCCCGTAAAAAGTGCTCTTGGACCATTTATTTAGAGTCTGCTTCCTTTTCTCTTAGCTCCAAGTCATTCATGACAGCTGGCCACTCTGGAGGTTTCTCACAGCATGATAAGAAAATCATGCATTGTTAAATTGTGCTGAAGTTTCTTAATTTGATTTTTCCTATTTGGGATTAAATAACATAATTTGACAGAACCGCATGTGAACCTGACTGAATTTCTGACTAAACTGTTAAATTTACCCAGATATAAACTGGGACTGAATACCTTATAAAGTGTTTTGAGAAGCTATATAACTAGAGTGAGTTTAATATTATATTTCTACATTCAGTGATTTCAACTTCACCAGCCTCTCATTATGATCCCACATGTGTCAGATTATGGATGGACATCAAAGATGGGGATAAAGAGAACACTTAAACTACTAAGGTATAATAAAGAATTGTACAATACTTGAAGAAAAATGTGAAAAGACAGTAATTAACAATCATCTTGCAAGGGGAAAGATGGAGAGAAAATAATTTTTATTCCATTTTGTAAGGATTTAACTCTGTTTAGTGCATGGTCTGAAGAAAATTGCTTAACATCAAGCCTATAGTCAAAAAGTTAAATTTAAGTTTACCACAAGGGATAATAGCTGAACTCCTAAATTATGGAAAAAGGTATTACATTTGGATGCCTTTACTTTAACCCTGATCCAGCAGCATATGGTGTATTGGGATAAGAACCTGGGTGGAGGAAGTGATGCATGATATGTTGAGCCCATCATTCAAGCTTGAGGGGGCAGTTTTACAATTTAAGGTTGCTTCAGTTGGTCAGGTCATGTTCAGCAATGTTAGAAGTCCCAACAAAAAAAAGGTCAGCTGTCTACACAAAAATACAGAATGACCACATTTTTCCATCAACACATGTATTTTTTTCCAGACATATTATGAGATGCCAATGCCAGAAATCATCAAGTTCAAAGTAGAAAAAAAGTGGATCTCAAGGAACTGAAGACATTTCAACATGAGCCCAGACCTTAACCCCATTAGGAATCATTAAGACAACAGTATTGAAAGATCTGACTATTTTTCATCAATACAGGATTGCAAATGACTTAATATTGCTGCTTGTGTTTTTCAATAAATATTTTAAGTTTTGACTGTTTTCCATAAGGTAGTCAGCGGCTGTGCTGTTGGCATCACATTACAAAATGTGATGTCAACAAACAAGCATGGCATGTTTCTTCAGTTGCTGTGACCCAGTACAGGATTTAAGGCTCTGTTTAAAACCCTCGACCCCATAAAGAACTACGGGTTGTAGCAGACAGTCTAACAACAAAGGTTAACACCTCAATTTCAACCAGCATCAACTGATCCAATGGCTTGGTCACAGTTATACCTTGTTAGTTAGCACGTGGGTCATATTTTCAAAAGTAGATTTTTTTTTTTTTTTGTTCAGTCATTGACATCAGTGTGTGACCCATGAAACAGCTTTACAAGAACAACATCAACCTGTCCTTTCATACAGATGTAATGGAAACTGAAAGGACGTAAAGACCTAACCTGAACATTTATTGATTTTTTTTTTGTTTATCTGTGACTCCTCCTGTCAAAGCCGCTCAGTAACTATTACCAAAATTCTCATAATCACCTGCTTAAATAGTCAATAAACAACATATGCAGATTCATGCTCTAGATCTTCACCTATGCGACTGCTGTTGATGCCTCTCCCGTGTTCTCTGTTGTTCTCCTCCTCTTTCTCAGCTTGACAGGAGTGGCCGAGTTACACTGATGAGAGTAGAGGGGACTGAGATACTGCCAAGCCCTCGCCAAGTTCCCGTTCAAACTCAGGGTGAGGCAAGATGTGAGCTGCATACCAGCCAGCAGTGACTGCCAGCCTGCTCCTACTGCTCTGTTCTGCAGCATCTGCAGACAGTGGAAAGTCTGTTCACGGCTCCTGTCCTTTAACAGGAACCCCCAAGAGCCATGCGCTCAGAAGCTAATCCAGAATGCCAAAATCTTCTAGTCACCTGACTTTTCCTACATCTCAAGCACGCTTAACCTTTTTTGATGTATCTTTTTTTTTTCTTTTCTGCTGATGCTTCCTTTTAAGAAGCTGTTCCCACACCTGTGCAGGTGTACCGACACCCAACTTGCACATCAAGTAACATAGGCAAACAGATGTGCAGCAGACAGGAAAGCTGAGGAAAGTAGTTTCCGGGAGATGGGACCAGCTGTTCAGTTAGCATAGACACAAGAAGTGTCTGAAGCACATAAACAATGGAACAAAAAAATGTAAATAAAGAATTAAGTATCTGTGTCCCCTGAGTCTGAACACGGGCTGGTAAACTTCTTGCAAAACGGAGACTAAAATATAGTAATAGTTCCTCCATGTCACCATAAATGAGCTAAAAGTACAGAGAACATTCAATCCATTCAGAGCAGTTTCTATAAATTCTCTATTGATTTGACAACTGCACCTATTAATCATAGCAAGGCTGGATGGAAAATGGATTGAAAGAAGTGAACCAGATGCCTAATTTAAAAAAAATAAAAAAAAAACTATTAAACCAATACATTCACACTACCAAAGATCAGAAAAGACATGATAAAATGAGATCTGGCAGGAAAAGAGGTATCAGTTGAGCTGCAGGTGGCCTGGCAGAGGAACTCAAAGTTACAAAGTTAACAGTACCAATTTGAGTGGATCAGCAGCTTTCTCTCATCATGCTACTTTAAACTTTCCTCTCCTCTCTCTTTGCCTCTCTGTCTCTTTCAGCTTGGCTAAGTATATTTAAACTGAGAGGAACGGATACAATAAAGTACTTTAAAACTCAACCTCTAGCACCACTCCTGGGCTTCCGAGTCCAGGCACCACCAGCAGCACTGCTGACACAATCCACTTTCTGAAAGATGTGCAGCACAGGATTGAGTGAGCCGAGTCCTTTATATGCTGAAGTGCACACAAAATGCACAAATTCTGTGCTGCTCTTACATCTCTTGCCCTCAACTACCTCCTTTCTAGGGTTTCCTGTGTGCAGCGTTTAGGAGAAGCCAATATGTCAGGTGGTGAGGCGCTAGCATTAGCCACAGTGATGGTGGGCCCTCCAGGGTCTCTGCTCAATTTGGCTCGCCTCTCTACTATGCTGGGAATATGGCTGGCTCAGAGAGATTTGTCTTAGTGAGGTGCACTGATGGGAAATGTGCAGTGCAGCGCCCCTGATGAGGGCTCAGGTGGTGCAGTGTTATTTCAGCTGAAGGCTTCTCTACTTTATCACCGAGCAGAGAGCAGCATCCGGAGAAAAGGGATCCAGTGGCACGTGCCATGTTTTATGAAGGCATTTTGTGAGAATGTTTGCATAAGAGACTGAAAAAAGCTAAAACAGATGTAAATGCTAAATTAAATTCATGGTATTTGATATCATACAGGTAGAAGGCAGCCTCTCCCAATGCGCCATTAGTTCCTTTCAGCTAGTTTTGGAATATATTTGGAATATATTTAAATGCTAATTAAATAAATAAATTAAATAATTTAAAGTGGTGTGGTTCAATGTTGTTTTATAAGGCAGATAATTGTGTCTTACTCCTGTTAAAGAGATAAAATTTTATTTTAAAACAAGTTTTGTCAAAACAAAAAAGAAACATCTCTGTCCAATCTTCTATGTTTAAACATGCTTATTAAATCTTCCTTCCTGCCATTAATAACTGTGAAAATATAAAGAAATATACAAAACAAGAAACAGTGTTTAAAGAGCTAAAAGATTTTGTTTTCAGACTGAGTGAATTGACAACCATCATGTAAATATCTCAGTTATTTATCATAAATTATTTTAAATGGAAGTGAATATATCTTCAGTATGATACATGATACGACCTAAAGACAATTTTAGGACGAATCTCTCTTTTGAAAATCCAGGTCCTGACAGAAAGGCAGAATGAACCATTAAAGGTGTGATACAATACAACACAGATTAACTGATGGTAGTTTGAACGAGAGGAAGAAATCAGTAAGTGAAGGCAGCACTTTTGCGGCCTGCTCTAGTTGAGGGAAGCAGAGCTGCGTGTTCATGTGGAAAGCACGTTGGGAAGTAGGGTTGTCACCCCGTCAGGGCCCAGAGGAGAGGTGAGGTGACCCGGGGTGGAGGACGGAGTAGCGCCGCAGGACTCCATACGCCGAAGCGTGGGTGTCAAACTGCCTGGAGCAGCTCTTACACCAGCAGTGCAACACGACAGCGGGGCCGTGACCGACTTTGAAGCCCACAGAAGGTTACAGAGACAAAGAGAGATGGGAGGCTGCTGAATGAGGGAGAGAGGCAGAAAAAGAAATGGAAAGGTGGAAAAGTAGCCTCCGTGGCAAAACGGTTTATGACCTTCCTTGGAAATATTCCATAAAGGTGAAGGCTGGAATGTCCTAAATGCTAAAACTGAACCTCCCTAATTAACTTTTTAAAAACATTCTCAAATCTGTGTGATCTGCAGAAGTTAAGCACAAACCACTCTTTGCAGAAGCCTGCATTTATTGACTTGAGATCACGCAGTACTTTTACATTTGGCTTCTCATCCATGACAATGTTGGAGCAAAGCAAGTGTTTAGCACAATGCAAGCTGTGTGACTCTATAAAATGGGCTACAAAGTTCCTGTTACCACTCTGCTGCCCACAGATACCACATATTGCTCCGACGCACCTTGAAATTCCCAAACCCAGCTGGACTAAGCTCCGTGTAGTAAATCCTAGGCTTTAAGAGAGGGGGTACATTTTCCCAAGCCATCTCTGGCTAGCAAGCAGCAAGCCATCAACGTTAAGAGATAAGGTGCCATGAATAGCTGCCACCCTCCTAATCCTAGACAAGGATGAAGAAAGCCAGAGCATGATGCTGGCGAAAGGAAAAAAAAAAAAAAAAAAAAAAAAAAAAAGAAAAATTGCTGTGAAACATCTTTGATCTGGACAGAGGAGCACTGTAGACATACCAGTAGAGCTTGGGTGGATTACAACCACATATCTCCCACAGGCACCAGCCAGTACTGAAACTCCTTTGTCAACAATCTTCAGATCCGTCACGGAGACAGATGCACCAAAGGTGGAAGGTTAGCCATAAACAGGGCAATATTTGTCCAAAGTAGAGTGGCAGCTCTGCTGCGCTGAGCACTTCTGATTATTTTGATAGGGTTATAAATGCATGCTTGAGAGGGTATCTGTCAGGCAAACAGTACACGTAATCTTCATGTCCTTGCGTTCACATCCTTCCCGTCAATCCTCAGCTCCATGCAAACATTCATCTGAACAGACGTTTCCTGGAGTGTAAGAGTCATTACAAGGCTGCTGGAAAATGCTCTTTCAGTGTCCGATGTGATCCTTGCAAAGCTAAGGTTTCTACAGTAGGTTTATCTAATTTTCTGTAATAAGCACAACCTCAGAAAACATACTGACACAAATTAAAGCAGTAATAGAGCTGGACTATTAGTTTTTGTTAGCTTTGTTCATATTTTTCTTTAAAAGACATAAAGGAGGAGAAAACACTGCTATAGATTGGCCCTGAATTTTTAGCTGAAAGATACGCTTTGATCTCCAATACCTTGAAATGTTGAAAATGTCAGCTTCAAGTGGGAAAATCAGAGGTTTCTCTTCTGTCTCAACTTCAAAATCCAACATGGTTGCTGTGCTTTGGAACATAAGTGTCATAATAAACCATTTATTATGATTCGCACTTCTCACTGCTTTTACTTTATGAAAACAGGTACAAGTTAAACGGCACAAACTTTGCATGGAAATGTCTTGCTTTATATTTTCAAAGTCATAGAAAATGCAAGAAAAAAAAATGTTTCTCAATGAGTGTTATAGCAACACAGTCAACTTAAATGTGAAATTAAGCTTCTTTATTTAATATTTACTAGAACAGCCTAATTGATATGGTTAAGTTAATTTAGCTTTGGATTCACCTTGCAAGTAATAATTCTCCAATTTTCTACTGAGCATTACAAAACAAATTGGAAAAAACATTTTTCTATGCCATTGATTCCTTTCAATGCTTAGTGTGGAGAGCACTGAGCCAACAAACCATGATAAAGTCACATGAGCAGCTCACTAATGAAATTTGTACCAAAACGGAATTTAATTTTAACTGGAGCTACAGTGAACTATTAAAGTGTAGTTGAAATGTGCTCCCATGTTCTCAATATAATTGCAAAGTACAGAATTGGACAATTTGTTGCATCCATGATGGAGCAATTAACTTTATTTCTATTGTCTGAGGGGAGTGCTGTTATTACTTGACTGGTTTTAAAAACAAAAGAAAATAGCTCATGTTGTTTTGTTCTTTTTACTTTTTTAACAAAATAAAAAATGATGTAGAAGGAAATGAAATCAACATAAACTGTTAACTAGAAATGATCTTGGCAAATTTTTTCCAGTCTTGCTAAGGTTATAGTGATTGCGTCAAGAATCTTTTCTTTTTCTGTTTTGGAAACCACTGGTCTATCCTGGATCCTAAAATAGAACTTTATACAAGTGGATTTGACTGCGCTTCTAGTTTATATGAAAAAACAAAGGGGTAAAGGAAAAAAATAGTCATGAGAATGTGTTAGAGGAAGGACAGAAAAGAACGAGACACTAAAAGAGAAAGTGACCTCTCTAAGTCGAGGTAGTTGGACCCTTGGCTCTTTTGCAGGGAGACATTGAGAGGTGTCTTCTCCTTGGAAGGAATAATCCATTTAAACCCGACTTGCACACCTGTGATTGATGTCCAAACAGAAGCAGCACTTAATAACCTCTATCATGCTGGGTGACCTCGTGGCCCACGGTGGGCACCAGTTTGTTTATGGGTGGTACCTCCGACACACTATCTGTGCAGAAATTCTGTTGTGGCTAATGGGCCGGACTGAGGGATTGGACTGTCAGCGCAGTGTGAGCCCTCATTTTTCTTTCCGAGCGTCTGAGGTACAACCTGCGCTCCCTTACTACAACCCAACCTCCCTGTACTGCCGTCATCTGTCAGTGGAGATGGAGTCCTTTGGAAGATGGAGGCGTGTTGGAGAGTGTCAATTAGCATTAGCTTTCCTGACAAATCTGTTTTTCCTCATCACACAAAGGCCTTGGATAACTTGTTCCTAATTTCTCTCTGTCACAACAAGGGGGGAAATGAATTTGCCTTCCAGCTGCAATTCAAGTCTAGAACTAGGACAGCAGGGTTGCTAACTTTGGGAGTTGAAATAAGGAATGAAGAAACATCCAATCCTTAATGTTCAATATTAACAACAACTAAGCATTGATTTCAACAATGTTTATGAAGCAAGCCATTATTATAGCAAGCTGACTTAAACTGAACAGAATTTAGCTAGACTGTGTTTTTTAAAAATGAGAGAAATTTGTGGGTATCAGATTTTGATTACTGTCATTTTAAGGGGATTAATACAGTATTTATAAATGCTAATTTAGAAAAAATTATAACAAGTTTTGTTGGACCGTGGCTCAAAAATAAGAATCCTCCTCTTACAATTGGATGGCTGTGGGTTTGATTTCATCTCCATCCAGCTACATGTCAATGTGTCCCTGGGGTAAGGCAATTAAAGCTAAATTACCTACTGATCTACATGTTAGTGTATGAATGTGTGCACATTTATGAGTGCAATTGGGTCAATGTGACTCTATTGCAAAGCAGTTTGATGGTGAATATAATCACAAACATGGGGTATGTAAATAACTTTACCATGTATGGCTAACATACATATTTTTACCAATGGGCTTTCAAAGGCCAAACTGCTGTGTGAAAAAGAGGACAGGGTAAATTTGCTCAAGACAAAAGTGACATTGAGAGCAACAATGAAAGAGAAGCTGAGAAAGTGTGTAGCGAATTCTGAAAGTGTTTAATTCCAACACTAAAGTAGATGACATTAGTGGTTTTAAAGCCTAGAAGAAGGTTGAACTTTGTGATCAATTACTTTTCCTGGTAGAAGGGTTCATGTTCACAGAATATTTTACATCTCTAACTGTTTTTGTAAACAGTTCTTCACCTCTGTCTCTCTCTGCTTAAGAAATGGTCAGGTTTCTGGGCAACAGTTGTGTGGTCAGCCAAAGAATATTGTGCCAGACAACGAAATCTGGAAAGAGTAGTCAAATCCTTAATTGATTAAATCAGGCTGGTTTTGATCCTACGGTTCAGTTTGTGTTTCTCCTTAGAAAGATGGTCTTCCAAGAGAGAAGACCTTAAAAGGTACTGATCTAATAATCAGAAGTGAGGTTGTAATATGAGAGCTTGACTAAACAGACAATAATGATCAGATAAATTTTTTTAAACAGAACTATTTTCAGTTCCACAAAGGTAATCAATCTATTCCACTGAAAAGGATGTTCATATCGGAATTGTGACACATTGTCAATTAAGATTTAACTTTACAGTTAATATGTACTATTGTATATCTCCATTCTCCTAAATAAAGTATTTATTCGATCTCTTCTTATGAGACCCCCATATAATAATATCATAATGATAAATTAATGTAATCTGGCAAAAATGAACCGTTGTACGTGAAAGGTCCAATCAGAGGTGCGATTTTCCAAAGACTGGGTGTTGGTGACAATATGTGACTTACGATTACAGTCAACCATTTTGTATAAGCTATTTTTCTTCAAACAGCTTTGAACTTACTCCTCCAAATGCAACACAAACCCTCATCAATTTAATATAGAGGGTTTCTTCTAAGTTTCAAGCCATGGATGATTGCAGATTTCAATGGATTTTTGGCAAACCTAATCACATGTTACTTGATTTACAGCTAAAGATGTGCATACCACAGAAGCAGATAAAAAAAGAACACAGGAGGAAAGACATAAGGAAGATGTGACTCACACTCCAAAAAGCTTTTGTTTATGTTGCTGAAATGTTAGCTGACCTTAAAGGTTATCTAAAATGTACAGAAAATGTCAAACCTCCTGACAAGAGAGCAAGGCCTCTCTCAGAGCACAGCAGCACTCTGGGGGCACAGCGAGGAGTGAGAGAACAACATCACAGAGGCTGCAAAGCCGTATGCTCAAGTTACTTTCAAAGTCCCTCCTCTATTTGCCCTCTGCTGTGTGAGGATCTTTAGTCTTAATCAGCTGTATTGTTCTGTGAAGATGCAGTTATGGGAAGCGCTAAGCTGTTTATTTATTGAACAGGCTGTTTAATTCCTCCCCACTACTGCATGCTTGGCTCTGCAGACACTATTCTTTGATGTTAGGGCGCTCCTGGTGGAGTGCTACGACAGGCTCCCACTGGTGAAGCAGCACATAGTACAACAATAAACAGCAATAAGTTGTGGAATAGTCAGCAGCAGCAGAATACACAGCAAACTACAGCTCTCTTTGTCGTGCACGCTCTAGGACAGCCTTTGTGTTCCCACAGCAAAATGTGTGTAAGCAACTCTTTTATATTTCATAACATCCATCATTGGATAAAATTAATGAGGATCTGTTGTACAATATATGGAATCTGTCACTAACACCAAAGTTGTATAACAAAAACAGAACAAAAAAATGAGAAGCAACTGGAAACATAAAGTGATTATATCCTTAGGTGTTCAGTAATAACATTTTCAGATGTGCTCATAAAGAAAAACTAAAAAAAGGTATGTTGTGCAGTGCGACAAAAAGAAATTACACATAAAAAAAGCAAACACTGAAGAAAGTATTAACTCTGAAGATAATATAGGTATAAACATCTGGTAATTCAGAAGTATGTTTTACAACACACACTGGTCTATACTAAGAAGAAAATTTAGCACTGCATGTGGATGCATGAACATTTTGTAGCCATTAACATTCAGGGAAGTTTCAGCCAGTTTAATGAGCACTGCCAAAGTCTGTCAGGCTGTGTAATCAGTGCTCCTCTGCGTTTAGTAATTTAGTGTCCCTCGGTGACAGCTGCTGGTTAGTTATAGTGCCGATTTAATAAAGAAGGAAAGGTGATGGCTTTGGTTGGAAATTGCATCTTTTTTAATGACTATTAGGAGAAAATAAACAGATGTAGTCTGTCTGTGGAAACCAGGCCCCTTTACTGGAACTTTGTGAGTGATTCCCGTTTTGCACATGTAGCCACTTTGTAATGCACATGTCTATCTGTGTATGTAAGCATTGCTTTTTTATTTTACAGCATAGATAATTTCATGGTTAAATGTTCCAGTTTATTAATTAATATTATTAATTAGAATTTGTCTTTCAAATTAAAGGGAGTGCATTTGAAAGTACAAATAGCACCAGTCACATTTTTTGCCCCCCCACTCCCTGTAAAGATATCTAAAGTACCATTATCTCATGCAAAAATTACAGGAAAAATATGTTCTAAATTAATATTTTATAAGCTTACAGAAAGGGGAGATCTATGACCATTGCTTTTTACACAGTCTCTCTTCTGGACTTATAATTTGGATCACCATCTTGTTAAATTGACTCAGAGATGAGTCAATTTTTTCTTCCTGATTTGTCTCAACAGTCATCCTTTCTTCAGTGTTTATTTAAAATCTCCTAATATTTCAATATTAATGATAGCTAGCACTTTACTATGGTTCCCTGTGGTTTTTTTAAAAAAAGAAAAAGCATCATAAATCTATCACCATGTTAAGTTATGTGTTTTCGACATGTTTATTCTTTTCTTCACTCCTCACCCACAAAAAGTGTTTGTGGCTAAAAAGTTCAATTTAAGTTTTGTCTGGCCAAAGGACACAGTTTCAACTAGATTTGAGCAAAATCACCATGCTTATTTTTTCTGATGGTAGGTAAGAAATAAACAAACAAAAAATACATAGCATACCTCCCAAACAATCAATTGGCATGTAAATATTATACAATAGCTGTCATGGAGACTTGCAGCAATTCTCAAAGTGAGTTTGGTAGTTCTTTTGTTTGTTTTTTTTTCCTTCTTACTATTTTCTTCTGAGGAAACTTGTGTTAATGTCCAGCCTTGTTGCCAGTGGCTCAAAGAAATTGGACGGTGTCATGTCCTTTTAATACCCCAGAAAAACACAGAGAAATTAATTAATTGGAAATTGGAAATTCTAACAAACTTTGATCAGCTTAATAAATAAGCTGATATGAGGAATATGAGGAATGTTTCAGTAGCATCTATTTTAAAAAGATAGAGGAATCAATAATTGTGCCAACTGTGATTTCAATAATTATTTGTATTTTAACGTCACATTATGGTACAGTAGTAAAAGACGTCTTGCTCAATTAAACCAAGCTTTGGTGAAATATGAATGTGTTGCAGCTGGAAGAACATTTATTTATTTGTTGTTAGCACTGCAGTGTTTTTAATAGAGTTCTTTTTTTTTTTTTTTAAGAATTCGACGTAAGATGCTTTAATTTTTTTTTTACTCTTGGTTGTGCTCAGAAATGTTGTTCTGGACTGACTAACATCTTGTTTTTTTATTTCAAAATTGTGCTCAATTTTACAGAAGTTGTCACTGTCTACTTCTACTTGAACTACAATAGAGCTGACTTATTGTCAGTTACAGACAAGGAAGATTAGCATGTTAATTAATCCATAAACATTTGGCTCCTGCTGATATAATTGAAGCTGTAAGCTAATCCAATGCAAATAATAAACTGCATGATGACAAGAAAAAAAAAAATCATCTCCACAGGAGAAATTAAAATTTCACTAAACAGCAACAACTAATTTTCTTGTATCCAACTTTGTTAAGACAAAGAACTCCTAATTCAGTTTATCCCAACAGCTGTAAAGTTTTCTTCTGTGACTTTTTGCAAGTGACTTTGTTTAAGTGCAATGAGCAAACCTACTTTTTTCCAAGGTTGCCTTCCAGCAAATTCGCTTTTGCACCATGAGAGGACAAAAGCCATGTGTCTTTATTTTGTCAACCTTCTTTTACACTACTTTTTCTTGTATATGATAAAAAAAAGTTTTGGTTTAAAATGATAGCTATAATTTATACTGAAACAGTATAAATTACATAACTTTGCAAGAGTGTTTGCAAAGTTATGTGAGAAAAATATATGTAGAACATGCAAAGAGAATAAATCATTATGAGGAACATTTAAAGCTTACCATAGATGCCTGTAGAAATGCATGGGAAGGCCTGTGCAAAGAAAAAGAGAACAAAGTGGTAATTAATATGCAACCAAAAAACAATCACATTTCAGTTTATAACAGGATTGTGAAGACGATGCCATGATTATGTTTATCTTTAATTCCAAACACAACGGTATGATTTGTGTTTGAAATCTGCAGCAGAGGAATTTAGACATAATGAACTATGTACCTGTCCATTATATATGTGCATTAAACTGCAGGCATTGTGGGACACACAACATTTACCTTTGGATACAGACTGTTTACCTCTGTTTGCCTTCACCTGTTTGTTCCCAGGAGAAGCAATTTACAGAACTCATTGCATAAATCCCTGCAATGCTAATGTACAACTACAATGTGAATACTGATGCAGCTCCCATTTACAATGCACACACAGTTATACAAGATAAAGTTGCTGTTTTTAAACAACAGGCCTCTAAAGTCTCCAATATACATAGATCAAATATATATTTGAAGAAAAGTCAGGATCACAGTGTGTTTAAGATGATGTCTGGTAAAATTTCATTTGGGACAGAGGCTATTAATAGTCAGTATCTATAACACCAGTAGTTAGCTTATTTTACCTAAGGGGAACAGTGAAACCCACTCATGTAAATTTATAGGTACATGTACAGTAGAGCATGTTACCTAATAACATACAAATATCTAACTAAGGCCTGAGTCTGTCTGTTGCCTACAGCTTAAATTTATACATATATTTATGACATTCCTTTATTTAGACCGAGTAGAGAGGATAGCAAACCTGAGAGTTTTAACTGCCAACTGTGGTCCAAGTATTTTTTTCGGTGCCTAACATAAACCCGTTACATCTGGATCAACAATAGAATATTCAACTACTCAGCAGCAGAAACATATATTCACAAAAATGGATGGAACAATCTGATACTTGGGTTCCAATAACAATGTCTTAAAGTTATCTCTATCAGAGTCTGATTAAATTTAACTCCCGTTTCCTGTTAATGATGTACTGTCAGTGATTTTATGCCAACAACACCCATAATGTTACCCAGCAAGCTATGCAGCTGTGCTTTGAAAAAAAAAAAGTTTTTACAAATGGCCTATTTGTGAGCAGCATATCTGTATTATAGGTCATACATATTAATATAAGCAGTTCTTCCAAATAAACTAATTGTTTTTACCAATTAAAATGACAATCAGGGAATTGGGTACCTCAGTTAGTAAAGTCTGCAAAAGGCTGCAGTCCTCGAAGCAGTTGTACTGGGTTTGATTCCCTGTCTCAGGCTTTTTACGGCATGTCTTCCCTTTTTCTCTCAACCCTATTTTCTGTCAATTTACTTTTCAGTAAAGACCAGTAAAGCTTAAGCATCTGTAAAAATTTAAATAAAAATAATGTTCACTGGAAAGAAAAAAAGAAAATTTTGGCTGCTCCATTCTCTAGTCTTTCTGCGTCATATTCAATAATCCTTCTTATTGGAGACATCAGGAAAGTGACTTGAATAGCCTAAATGAAATGTTCTCCCACTCCTCAACAAGTAGGAGATGCTATGGAGAGCCACTAAGTTGTCCAATAGCTCGCTGCTTGTTCTCCTTTTTCAGCAACAGTTAACATCTCTCTGCCTAAGCTGCAAATGAATGTCACAGACTAATCCTCATTTAGACTCGTATTTATGTATACAACAAGAGTTAAATGAGGAGAGTTACAATGTATAGCAGTAGAGCAGATGCTCTATTTACAAAAACCACAAAGGCCCCCCACATACTCAAGTCCTCAAATGGTTGTCTACATGAATAAATGTTTTTACGATGCATACCCAGTAAGCTGCTTGGTGGAAAACAGTGTTCAAATCAAACTAGTATGTATGTAACACCAAATTGATGAAGTTGAGAGTTGGAGCAAACAGTTGCAATGATGCACAGTAGCTGGACTAAGACTCTATGCCGCACTACTGAGTATGAGTATATCTCATAGTCGGTATGTTCCACTATGACATTTCAACTGTTCACAGTTCACTGTTGACAATGTGTTCCTAAAAAAATTTTTTTTTTGATTTGACATGGCTAAAAATGTCTAGAATATTGCTTTGTTACCATCAAATTTACACAGACAGCAGATGAAACACGAGACATTAGATTTTGAGGAAGTCGATCAACTTTATAAGTTTTGTCAGAACACAGTTAGATAGAACTGCTTTTGACATCAAAACATAAAGTACATATGCTCATTTTGGCTTTCTGCTGGAAATATAAACCACTGCCAGTAAGGGCAAGGCATTAAATTGAGTCGAGTCAGACATACAAACATACATGTTAAAACCAATTAAATCTCACATATTAGGTGACTTTTTATCAGAATTTCACAGTAGCTTTCCTAACCTAGTTAAACCCATGTGGATCAGCATATTTTTGTCACATAAAAGCCACAGTTGGAAGAAGAAAACCCAAGAGTTTCAAGAAAAGCAGATAATGTGGCTTCTGCAACATCACTGGTGAGTGAATTAAGTGGGACACAATCATAATAATAATGTAGAATATGTAATATTAATGAAATCTAGTGTTATTTTACTACCCTTTATAGCTAATGAGTTCCCAAGCATATATATAGCCTTGATATTTTTAACTTACTAGACTGGGACTCCAATTTAGCAAATGCCTAATCTTAAGTGACTATTTACAAAATAAAAGAGACAACCACAAAAAACAGGAAAACATGCTAAACTATGACTATTTTTATAAACTAAAGAGCAAAAACACAACAAATATTTATGGATGTCTTTTCCAAAGAGATTATAAAAAGTAACCACCTAGTAATAGTTCATGCTTTGTCGCATTTTGCAGCAAACATATTATTCAAGCATGGCTTTATAGCTTAAAATAGTTTCATTATTCTTTACTTCTGTAAGCTAATATATTATGATGTATAGGCCTTGCTGTGTGCGTTTCTTTTTCACATTCATCTTTTTAAGTACATTAATAAACTCTATTTTTTTTCAAAGATCCTATTTTGTCCTCAAAACAAGCTGAATACATGCTTCAGTTCTTGCATTCATCAGAAGGTGTGGCAAGAGTATTAATATAATAAGAAGACAAATATAAAAATAAATAAAAGGTAAACGGTCCACTAGAAGCTCAAGCAACTGAATGAATACAAAACAGCTCAGAGCTGTATCAAAGAATAACCCCATATGTCAATTTCTTCCATTGCCAAAAGTGAGCCAGCAGTTTGTTTTTCCACACTCACCCTGTCAAGTTTTATTTAGAAATATGTTGCAGCTGGCAGCTATGTCAAGATCACCTCATTTCAGAGAGAAAAACACAATTAATAGATCTGAAGAGAGGGAGAATAGAAACAGGGTTCCTTGTGTGCTTTTTGAAATAATCATACAATCATATTAAGACGGCACACACAACCCTTACTTTGAAATACAATACCCTGTTTGTCCTTGATTTAAGTGATGAAGAATGAGTCTTTCTTATTTACCAGTTTTCAGTCTCCGTCTGCCAGGGTAATTTTTTTCTTCTTTGGGCTGATTTAAATCTTTTACCAAAGCTTTGACCTTTCCTGATGACCGTCTGGGTCTGACACAAACCACAGATGATGAAGCATGGAAGAGCGAGGCTGTTTCTACTCCAATGCTAAATTCTGCCTTTGGCAAAGCAGGAGGTAGGATAAAAAAAGGAAAAATAAGCAAAACCATTAGTAAATTAAGTAATTGAAAAAAATTAAGTTTTAAGTTGCTGATAAGTTGAACAAAGCAAATAATGCTTCATTATGATTTCTGTTCACCTGGAATAATCAAATTAAAACAAGCAGGACGATAAATACTTCAATCAGTTAAAATGAGTGACACTTTCTAATTCCTTTAGTAAGCCTTTGCTGCCAAAACTGTCACTTTATTTCAGTTGAAAAGCCACAATGTCATTTTAACTTGAATGTCTGCTCTCACATCAGCTAATTCCTGGCATATCAAAGACTGAGGCAATGACAAACCACCAGCATAATCAATTAAAATCTATTTTATTACTCTGCTGGCTAATCCATTAAAAACTATTGATTTTACTTGCGTGAAGAAGCATCAGGTAATCACTTAATGGGATGCTGTCAAGATCTGTACTTGTTTTGTTTAAGGCCTGGTTTTTGATAGAAGTGAAGAGAACTAGAGAAATGTACAAAAAGTTTTGAGGACCAAAGATTTTCATATATATACATATACAACATATATAAACTAATCTTCAGCTTGAAATTACTTTGAAACATGTAGTAGCAGTCAAAGGTATTTGCAAAAGCAAATATCTCTCATTCCCATAAACCCAGCCTATGTACCAATCTTAAAAATAAAATATATATCTCTGTGAAATCAAACCGCTTCACGTTGTGCAACCAGTCTAGAGAAATGTTTATCAATCTACAAATATTATATATAATAACAGCTGTTGGATGTTTTAGGCCCCTTACACAAAGAAACATGTACTCCTCTGCACCCAGAGGAATAAGACTGTGAAATGTAGAGAAGAACACACCTCCAAATTGTACAAAGATTGGATGTTGACAAGCTGTCAAGATAAACTGAGGTAGATACTCAATAAGGGGCATGTAATTCAATCTTGCAATAGCCACAGTGGGCCTCGTAAAAAGAACTTTAGCCTTCACATCCTAATCATAATCAGCAAAAATAAACAAAAAAACCCTTTTGGATTTATGTCCATGCTATCTCCTAAATTGTCCATGATATAGCATGGACAGTTTATGTCCATGCTATAGCATGGGCATAAATTGTAGCAAATTGTCTTTGCTACAATTGAGGCTACTGATTAAAATTACTATTACATTGCATGATCAACAGCCTGCATCATTTTGTTAAAATTACCTCTTTTACCTGCATCTTCTCATGCAAATAGTGAATTAATTAAACTTATGCTGTTAATTCTTCAACAAAAAGACTGGGACAGAAAGTTTATGTGAAGCAAACTGCTATTTGGATAGGGTAAAACCAGACACTGACATAACATTTTTTACACAGGAATAAATGACTGACAATAACAAAAACCTATGTACCAATTACTAAGAGCAGAAGAGACAAGCCTGCCTTTACAACAGGAAAGAAGTTGTGCAGATTTGCTGCAAAACAGCAATGTTTGAACAATCTTGAAGGCTCTGTAAGCAATGTGGTGTGAAGGGGAACAAGTCAATGATGTCAGCTGCTAAATGTTAAGAATATTTAAAACTTTCATTAACTTTTGCCAAATTTTGCCAAAAGGAGAATAGATACCTTTACTGCTAGGGTACCTGCTTCAATTCTGTATACATGAACAAGTATTTAAAATTTAAGACTAAGCTTAAAAAAGGTGATGATGGAAAATGTCTAAAAAGAGATGGATTTTCTGCCACTACAGACAAATAAGTAAGTCATATCAATTTCCATAAAATAACCAAAGTCAGAAACTCCATTCAACAGAAAAATCTATATTGAAACTCATAAAACTCAACTTTTTTTATTTTGCATCAAACCTGTACAACCACTTTATGCAACTTTGCATTCGCACTTTGCTTATACTATATGAGGGCTGGAGTTAATTAGGACAGTCAGTGGCATATATGGAATCATGACCTACGATTCCTGGTTTAAATTATTTCTATTTCTGGCTGCTCATTAGAAGTGACTCAGCATGTCCTCCTGCATTTGTACCATAAGGCTTTGCCTGACACATTGGCTTGTTGCTGATTTTCTTTGCTTACAGTGTATCCAGAAATTGGTCACCAGGGAAATTATTTTGCTGCCGAGACTCCTCCCTAATCTATCACGTCACTTTTAAGTGGAGCATCTTTCCTCTAAGCATCTCAACACAAAGTCAGAATGCATCACAACACAAGATAGTGTCTGTATATCCTTAGGGAAACCACAGTGCTGCAAAAAGTATTTGCTTCCTTTGAGATTTTGTTTGTCATACTTAAATGTTTCAGATCATGAAACAAAAGTTCATATCAGGCAAAGATACAATAGTAAAATTATGATTAACACATCATGTACTGATTTAAAAAAAATCATGCTCTATCTGGCAAGTGTCTGAAAGTCATTTCTAAGCCTGTGAGAGACCAGTGAGCCATAGCAGGAGGCATGTTCTACAAATGGAGAAAACTTTGTAAACAAAATTACTTTAGAAGAACATAAATCGCTCATCTAAGAGGTTACAAAAGGTCAAGGTTGCAAAAGTAAGATCAATATTCATGATTCAAAAAACAGTCCAAAACCTACTGCTTACCAAAACAAAAGGATCATCTCATATTAGCCACAAAATACACGATTAACTCACTTTTAGGACTGACAAGATTATTTTAAAAAATTGAACCTGCAAGAACATCTGTCAAAATTATCAGCATTTCAGAAAAGGATTGGAAAATGTTACGGTGCTGGAAGTGTGATGGTCTGTTGGCTGCTACGCTCTGTCTGGACCTGGACAACTTAACACGAGTTAAAAGTCTAACAGATGATCTGAAATATTGAACAGTGAAAAAAAAAAAGCAAAAACAAAACTAATTGACAAATGTATGATGTGTTTTTATTCATTTCTATTATTTAAAAATGTGAAGAAAACATCCTTTTTAAGTAATGATTTATTAATTGGTGTGACTAACTCATTGAAGACAGTGCTCAATAAAGTCACCATTATTTCACTGTGAGATCTGATTCCCTGCAGTTTCCAGTCATTTGTTAAGCAGCAGGAAGTGACAAAGTAAGGCTCAACCTGCAGTAAAATGCAGAAGAGTTCCACTGTAGGTTCTTCACTTTCCCATGCTGCTTTCACAGAAAAGTAGCCGTAAGCACATAGGTTAAAGGGAGAGAAAGACACGCCAAGTGACTACAGGATTCTGCCAGGGGAGCGCTCGGTCTCGGCTGGCTGAGTAAATAGCACTGGACCCGGGGTACTGCCCCTGTAGGCTGAGGCCTTGTAGCCTGTTTGCAGATGGAATCTATGCTTATAAATCACAGCAGCATGGGGAGACCCAGTACAAATATGACCACAAGGCTGTTATTATTCACAAGTGTTACCACAGCATGGAATTACATCAGGGTAGAAAATGAATCCAAGACAATCTTCTTTGTTGACTGCTGTAAGTCTTAAGCCTGCTTCCTCTGCTGTAATCAGATACATGCTGCTGCTGCTGCAGCAAAATGCACATCACAGTTACAGATCAGGGTGTTTAAGTAACACACATTAACACTCTTTTATTCAGCATAATACCTCGGCCTATATTCCAACATGAGTGCTGATTGTTTGAGTGTCATTATGCTAAATGGAGGATGGAGAAACGCAGGGGATAGGAAACCTGGCACCTAATGGCCCGAGACCCACCAACCGTTTTTATACCTGCTTTGATTAAATGAAACTATTATCCCAATGATATCTGTCCATAAGGACTCAGCACAGTTGGCTGTGCAGAAAGCAACATGCTGTCCATGATACTCAGAGTACAACAGTTTATTCAATTTAAGCTGTAAGTAGAAGAATCCTTGTTGTTTTGAGCCACGACTGGTTTTCCCCTTCTTCTTAGCAATTACATGCGAAAAAAAAGTACCAAGTGTTTTCAATGTCATCTAATGAAAACGTAACATGAAAAAAAATCCAGCTAGAAAGAAACTGCTGCCAGAGCTGATGACAGTGTTTTTGTTGACATAGACATGCATCTTATTTCACCACATTGGTGTGAATTTTTATCAGCACAGAAAAAAAAAAACACTGTGAAACATCAAAGGAAAATACACAACATTAAAATATGAACACTCTCAGTTTGGTCCATAAATGCAGTGTTCACTTGCCTGATTTATTTCAACTAAACATAATGTTAGACTATGGTTTTAACTATACAAAAATGTGTAAAAAAAAAAAAAGTATTTGACCCTTCCAGATCTATACAGATTATTTTCCCCCTTTTTGCCCTATCCATCAAAGCATGAATTGAATACAATTTTACAAACATGTTTTGTTCACTTTCACAAAAAAGATACTGCCTGACAACATAAAGTAGGCTAAAAGAGTCATCATAAGGAATTCAGAAACATAGAAAAAAGTTATGATACCCATCAGTCTGCACAAAGTTACTTTAGTGAATCCTAGTAAGCGCCATTATCCACTCCTTCCGAGGGGTGGTCAGTTCAGAAAAATTACAAGAAAATTGTACCAACAAATGGAATTGGCATCTACTCTTCCGACACCCCACCTTTGCTGTTAGCAACTGTTCTTAGGAGAGTTGAATTGAGAAGTAGCTGGTATAATAAGCTCAGGAGACTTGCAGTCTCAATTAGGTCTTTGCTAATTGGAGTTTTGGGTACAAATGCAGATAGCAAGCGTTTAGGCACCCCTGAGTGACTGCCATAGGAGATTCAAGAATTTCTTCAAAATGCCTGAAAGAATCAAATAAACATGAGCATAATTTAAGTGTGACATAAAAGCAGATTGGTGCAAATACTTCTTTGTAACAATGTATAAATTGTCTGTACAATCAGCAATGGCTGATGGAGAAGTAGATTGCACAAATCATCCTTTTTCATTCCTACCCATAATAGTGCTGTAAAAAGTAAAAAGCTGAAAGTTGTTGAGAAAAGCTTCATATGCGCCAACGAAATGGAGGTCAGGCATACGAGGTTCAGAAAGCTAACAAGCAGCTTTACTGAAAACAAATGTCTAATAACCACAGAAACATATAAAATCCTTCAGGTTATTGTAAGAACTCAGATTGTGCTAAATACAAAAAGCTTGAAACATATCCATTTGAATCCAACAGATACAAGCAGTTTGCACCTATTTTTGCATCAGGCCATTATAAAAGTGATTCAAGAAGTAAAAAATATTCCTCAATATATTTCGGCAAGGAAAAACATAGAATAGTTTTAATAATTGTGGACCAACAAGTGAATCATAAATTCTGGTTAAGCATATAGTATATTATAAACTTAATATATGTGGTGTGCAAAAATATAAACCATCCAACTTCTGACACAGTTAGTAGGATAGAAACATGTGAGTACATCCTGTTATTTTCACTTAATAAAAAATACTCTAATATTGAATGTTTTTTTCTATTATTATTTAACACACCATATGTTTGACAGCTCCACAATCCCTATGTTTGATCTATACATTTTAAACATTAGTAAAACAAGAAAAACAAAAGGTTTGTAAATACAGTTTAGAAAATGTATTTAATTGGTGAAGTGATTCAGAACAAGCTCAAGATTGAATTAATTACAACTTCTAGGTAACAACCTTTTTGTAAACACTCTTCTGTTTTCTTCAACATGCAAAATAACAGCAGATTCCACTAGCCCACATTTTTTTCCCCCATTCTATCTGCAACACACCAACAGCTCTAGTCTTTGAGAATGCCGCAATATTCAATCTGGCTGTGATTTACATATATATAAAGGCAACATTGTTTGCTCAGTAGATCTATGTCAGAAGCAGACCTTCCTTTGGGTGTAATTTGAGAATTGGAAAGCCTCAAACTCTGGTTTTGAGATATTAAGGGCCCACAAATAGCTTAATCATTGAAATTCTAAAAACAACTAGGTAATAGCTGGACAGAATTACTCTCTTTGGTGATAATGAAAATCAGGGTTTTCCATGATTGCTGTCATCACACTCAGTTCCACAGCAGTGAGTCCATCTGCACATCCAATGGATGCTGTGTTGCAGGGGAAGAAAGACAGGTCACTACATGTTGGTGAGCCAAACAGTGACAGCAATGAGATGAATGGGCTAAAAGAAGGTGTAAAGGCTGCAAGTCTGCGGATGGTGCAGGGCAGTGGAGCCGATACAGGCAGATAGCAAAGTGATGGCTGCTGGAGTCGCTGGTCCTTGACCACCTATATGCTTGATCAACCACAGTTCACCCAGAAGGCCAAGGTTGTAGAGAGCAGCCAGAAGACTTTTTTTAAAATACGATTTGTTCAAGATTTGACAAAAAAAGGGAAGTTTAGAAATTTAACACGGATAATATTAGAACAAAAACTAGGACAGGGAGTGTGGATTCACTGTCTTATCTTTTTAAAGTACATATGATTCTTTTCACTTTTAGCAATCTATGTTATTTCCAAGTTCACCTGATAACACTAACATTATCATCTTAAAGATATGAAATCATAGGGAACGAAACAGGCCTAGTGTTTAGGTCAAATTAATATTTTACAACTGACCACCAGGCAAAAACCAAACAAGACTGACAAAATGCTGAAGAGCATGCCAGCTTAGCTCCACGCCACACCTAATCAATACACATAGAGTCAAACAGGCTAAAAAAAAAGCACAATTCATCAAATGTCTTTCAGTTATTTGAATGCACCAATTAGATTCATTCGGATGGCTGTGCCTGCTGATCTAAAATACTCACTATTGTAACTTCAGATTGACAGAGAGGCTCACAGACTGGTGGCTTTTTTTGTCTCATCAAACGTCGCCGTTATGAAATACCCTGAATTCAAAAATAGAGACTGAAACCTTTATTTGCTGAAGGGAAGCCAACACAGAGGCTTTTGTTCAAGACAAAGAAGATCTCACCTGTTTTACCCTCAGTGCTCCAGTCAAAAGCTTTCCTTTGGTGCATTCGTTTTATATAATTTGTAGCATTTAATCTTAAACAGGATTTTATTTAGACACTAAAAAAAATATATATATACCCACATCATTATTCCAACAAGATTATATTTTTTATGATAAAATTGACATGAACAGGAGAGAACACAGCATTAGAATAAACCAGTCTGATCAGTTAACACAGTCACTTAAGACCTATTGGAAATATTTTGAAAATCTTATTTTCCATGGAGCACATAGCTAGATTAACTGACCAAATCAATCTAAAAATACTGATTAAAAAAATTACCAACACCATTTACTTTAATGTCAGCTTTGCAAATCATTTTGTATTTTTAATAAAGTAGAATAAACATGGCAGTGTAATACTAACGAACAAAGTGCATAAGATATTGTGTAATTTAGATGGGATTTATATGTACACACATATTTGCTACATAACCTTAACAATTTTATTTTATTAGTAGATTTCTGGCGATGCAGAAAAAAAATGCACAACTAGAAATGTTGGTCATTGTAGCTCTTACTTAGAAATTATTGATTAATTCCACTATAGCAATTGTTATTGTAAGTAATTTAGACAGTTCGGAGTTTAAAAAAATCAGTGCTTGGAAACTGAATTATGATTGGTGCATTTCTATAATATACTCTCACCTTTGTTTTTACCTTTTTTCCTTTTACTTGAACACATCAGATTGTCATGTACTGGATGATTGAGAATCAATACGAGTATATTTGATATATTACATTATGTTATATTATATTGTATTATATTCTATTATCAATATGGTACAATAGGTCACAGGACCTATAATCATTTTTAATGCTGACTTTTGACATCTATTTCATCTCCCCAGCTTTGAAATGTGGTGCTTGATTAAAATCCTTAACCTCAACATAATTGTGATGATCCTGTAAAGTCCTTACTATTGTATTCATCACAAGAGCTGTGACATTATAAACTGTGTTCTTATTGGAGCATAAAAATGAAGCAAATAGTACATGCAGAAGAACGTAATAAGGGTAATCCTGGGGATAATGTTTGATTTGAATATCTGAACATTAACATAAAGCAGCAGACGACATCATTCAATACGCCTCAGGACCTGTAAGCCTGTGATTATTCCAGCAAGTGCTTAAAAAGTGTATCAGCATGTCTGCATGTTGTGTTGCAGAAGAAATCATATGCATGTTGGAAGCCTAAATTACAGGTGGTCATTAAGGATACAAAGAAGAAAATTGGCAGATTCTGTCAATGCAGAATAATCTAGCAAGACACATGTTTATGAACAGGCATTTGAAAGGCTGGAGGTAAAGACACCAACTATGCTGTATGTCTCTATGTGGAAGGCTAGACATGAACACATGAATTTTAAAATACCTATATTCTATGCATTCAAGATGAGCAATAGCTCCGTAATTCAGTCCCTGATGTTCACAAATAAAAAAAGATTATTCCCGAGTAGTTGATCTAAAGTGAAGTAAAGTAACCATTAAGGAGCATTAATTTCCATTTAAAAATCAACTTCAATACCACATTTAATCAGTGAACCAGAAAAAAGGAACATTTCTGGTCTTTCAATGTGAAAGCTATCCTATGGTACCCTTCCAACATAAGGCCACTAATTAAACTTTTCTTTTCCTTTTCAAAGCGTCCTTCAACATTTCAAAAGCACCATATCAAAGGGGCTTCAAAGTCAAAACCCCACTGAATTTTGAGTTGACAGAGCAGCATACATATGAAGACAAGTGACTTGCTACACACACCTCCCCTCGTCTTTGAGCAGAACCAGTGTAAGACTAAAATCCTCACTGCTGCATTATGCATACTAATGTATGTAGGAGAAAAACAACTTGGCTTTTCTAGGGTTGTCTCAGTAAAAAAAAAAAAGAGCCTTACCAACATTTCCAGACTGACAAAAAGAGATTTAAACTCAGTAACTGTCAGTGTCTTCAACTGAAAACATTATGGACTTTTCATTTTTTGTTTGCACGTATTGACTGAAAGTTTATGCATAATCTAAAAGGTGGTGTATTTTGGACTTAGCGTTTTTTTTGTTGTTGTTGTTTTGTTTTTGTTTTTTTTAAACTTTATTTGTACAAAGCCAGTTTGGGACGTCGAAGGGCTAAAAAGCATCTGTTCATTCCAGATAGTTCTGTGAAGGCTTACATAATGCCTCATCGCCAGTAGCAGGTAGGTGTGTCTTAGGCATAGTTTATTTGATGTTTAATATACTTGTTGGCCTTATTTTTAAGTTCAGTGCAATAATAGGGTGCAAAAGAAACATGTTGTGGTAAAAATTGTCTAGAAATTGTCTGCAAAGCCACTACACCCTACATTTTATTAAAGTTATTTATTTCAAAAAATTTTTTTTCAACAAAGAAAACAACAAAATAGCAGGACAAGAGAAGACATGTGCATAGACAGCCAAGATCAAAAGAAGTTTACCTCTGCTTTTCTATTTGAAAAGGAGTATGAAGAACTAGTGAACACTTATTTAATCCTACCCTTTATGTCAATATTATTAAATATATCACTTTTCAACTCAGAAATGTATAATAAAAAATGTGTTGTGGTATTCATATGCCTGTTCCACTTTGTCCTTAAGCATATGGCTGTTCTGTGCTGAACTACTAACACATAAACTATATTACACAAAAACAAAAATTATTACAAAATTTTTCTCCCAACAAAAAAAGTAACAATATTAGCAATAATCTTCACTTACTAAGATTATTGTAACTGAGATAACATTGTGAAAAAGTTACAGAATGGGCTTAATTAGAGAAATGTTGGTCATTGAGAGGGAAGTAAGGTGAGAAGGTGATGTAGGAGCCACTGTTCATGTAAGAACTTCCACTGTGAAGAAATAACAGACTACAGCTTCTGGATTAATCTATTAATAAAAGGTCTGTCAAATCAAATAGATTATACTGCTTCTATCTCTACAGTTAAATTAAATAAGTCCTGTAAGCATCAACAACCTATACAATAACGCTCCCTGAATACAGTAGTAAACTATGATTAATTCAGTAGAAAATGTTGCCATGTCTAGAGGATTGATCCTCTTTTTCTGCAGCTAATAAAACAAATTTGTACTAAAAACATCTTTGGGAATTTTATCTTGTTATAAACAAAAAATTGCAACATAGTAGCTGGTTTTCAAATCAAACAAAATACAGATAAATGATCTGCTGAGAACCATAACAGATGTTTTAGAAAAGACACAAATTAACTCTTCAAAGCACAAATACAGCATAAAAACTCAATATTTGTTTTGGAATTTGGCTCTCTGTAGTGAACCATTAAAAGCAGAGTAAATACAAAATGATCCGTAAATCAAGAGGGCATGGTTTCCAATTTAGAAGAGTAAAAGCCTATTTCTTTAACAGCATAAGAAAAGAAATATAGCATACCACTGGGTGAGTCTGTTTCTTCTGATATCTTTATTGGCCCTGTGCTTCAGGAATAATTATTCCAAGACTTGAAGGTAGGGATGTTGTTGTCAACAGGGAATTTTATGGACTTAACAAAGTCTTTTTGTTAACAGAAGCTCAGGATGCTCAATGATTGCCTTCATCGCCCTCTGTAGTTTACCCTGTTTGCACAATTCCAGTGGTGCATAGCTATTTTATTTTTTATTTTTTATTTGATGCAGTGTTTTTGGAAGGAATAAAAGAAAGGAGGTAGAATGTTTATGAGGCAAGGTAGACTGGAGTGAGACAAATTAGCAGGAAAAAGGGAAAATGCAGCAAGGCGGACTGATAACTAGAACCCTGGATACCTGAAAGGGCTGTTTTTTAACTTCTGTTCAGAGGGTAGAGATTTCCCTCTGCTGCCATGGTTTATGCTTGGCTAAGCTAAACACGTGACTGATCTATCTCTGTGCTGAATGTGCAGAGATGAAATTGATATTGATCCCCCTATGCAGTACTCAATAAATCAACAACTAACCCAGAAAGAAATTCAAAGTTTCCTTTAAAACATAGATACACACATAATCACAGATCTCGGAAATATACAAAACTTTGATTTAAAATCTTTATTAATAGTAGCTTTCAGTAGAATTCTTCTCAATTGTCAGTGAAATGTTTATTTTTGAGTATTTACACCATCTGCTGGTTTGTAGCAAATAAATTTCAGGTTTGCATGAGCAGTCATAGAAACCACAATATGAGTGTTATAAAAACCTATTTGTTCGTGTAGTCTGTGAGCTTGAGCAGTCCACCTTAAATCTCCCCGCAACCTAAACCCATAAATCTAAGTGTGCCCTGAGGTAAGAGCAACCTTCGCTAATTAACAGTAGCAGGATGAGAGGTTAAGGCCTGTGTCGTATTAGCGTGAGAAAACACTATTTTTCAATTTATAGTCCATTCTCTTAAGTAATGAAGTTTGTTGTGCTTTGCGTACAAATACAAAAGCATTCAGTCCCATTGAGCATTAAAAAAATATAAGAATCCAGAAACGGTTTACCTTGGCAGTGGGACCATAACACAGTTCAAACACAATGACTGAACAGCCTGTACAGAACTGACACCAGAGATACGATGTCTGCCTCGGGGAATGTCTATAAAACAAGATCACGGATCCAAACCAAAGCTCATTTCTAGCGCACGGCACAGAATTGGTTTTCGTTGAATATCTTTCAGTCCTTAAAAGGACTTTTGACGAAGGACACAGTAAGCTCTGAGGAGGTCAGCCTTCCCCCTGTGCAGACCTATGAGGCATTTCTCCCTTACTTTGAACTGAGCTCTGAAGATGGTGCAGCAGGGAAAGACTCGGGAGTGGACGGATTAGGGACAGGGGGGCCAGGAGAGAGGCGGCTCGGCTTGCATTCATTTTATCTTCATTTTGGCCAGGAAGGCAAACGCATTCAAACCACTGACCTTTCTGAGGTGTTGAGTTTTTTTTGTTGTTGTCTTTTTTAAGCTAAGAAATCCTACAAAACAGAGATTTATCTTTACTAAAAGTTCTTCATGAGTGGAGAAAATAAAGTACAATCTGTTTAATGTACGTTACTATCCTATAAGATATGAACATTTACACTTCAAGTTGTTTTCAAATTTCTTAATAGCTGTTAGCCTTCCACTGCTCTGAAGACTTTCTTAGAAAATCTCTATGATATTATGTAAAGTTGACTTTCTTTGAGCTTTAATAGTGCTATAATGTTATTCACTAAAAGACATACACGGAATGTTGCTTTCACTCATTCATGCATGTTTGAAAAACTCCTTGAATGTCCCATGGAAGTCATTCAAGAGTGCTTTAACACCTGCTCTTTCAATGCTCTGCCTATTTACTCAAAGATCTGCCTTCGAGCTTCAGTTCCCAGCCCCGCTCTCCCCAAATACATAATTCTATCTCTTTGACTACAGATACAAGAACAATCCTGTCAAACTGTTCATCTTGCCATAAATGTTTTTGTATTTGACAACAATATATTTTCCATGTGTCTAAAAAAGAACAAATAAAAATTAACTGGGTGAGGACTCCAGCAACATTAATAAAACTAAGACACAAAACAATGTGTTTCAGCTTGTGGCACAACTAAATCAAACCCTAAATTGTTCATTCAATGACTTGTTGAATGAGACATGTGATCATGTGGACTTTAATGTTTGTTTGACTCTGCTTTGGGAAAATACAAAGTGTTAAACATTTTATTATGGCCCTGATTAAGTCTCTGAAATGTAACAATGTAAGATTGTGTATTAGTTTAATCGTGTCATACGCAGTAGTTACTATTTTACTCACACTTCGTGCACTTACTGGAGCTCTAATGATAGTCATACCTGCAGTAAAAATAAAGGTGGTCTTGTGTTTAAGTTTCCATTTGACAAGGTTTGTGAAAGGTGGCAAGAGAGCATCTTTGTTTAATGTTTTTCTTCTAATGAGCCTTCAGCACCCCGCTTTGCTCAAGACGTGTGAAGCAAGACACAGATTCAGACCCATCTGCCGAAGGAAATATTATTTTTCTCCTTCCAAATTCAAAATAAGACTTCAAATCAGTGTTAGGATCTTAGGAGAATCACACAACACATCATGGCACTTCTAAAATAACTATTAAAAAACACCTTTTGGAATATCCAATGAATAATTAAGTGTTTTGACAGAAGGTCAGCAATGTAACAGGATTTGGAAAGAGCCTCTTGGAGGTTGCTTCTATGAGAATCAAGCAAATTAGAGTTGAGGTAAAACTGAAGAATAATTTAAGAATTGTACAATTTTTTATTGAAAGTCACTCTTAAAGACTTCTTTTAAGCAATTTTGTAACAGCCATCAGTACCAAGTGATGCTATGTGAAAGGATCGGTGCTGCCATTAGGACCTCTTTCCTAAATTAAAGGGCTTGTTATTTGATCAGTAAAAGCCAAATTACAATTTACAAACGTACTACTATAAATTAAACAGACTTTTACTTTTAAGGACATGTTAAAATAACTTAAGGGAGGAATATTTTTATTGCGTATAATAAAGCCACTGTTTTAGGGACTACAGTGCCATAGTAGTTGGGGCTCTTCCAGTTCTCAAAACCTCTTTGGGTCATCCAGTGATGGTAAACTGAGGAGGCCTTTAAGATAACTTATCTTTTGTGTCCACATTTTCATTCATCTATAAGTGTACATGCAACAAATCCTTCCACAGTCATCTAAGCATTGTTGAGCCTTCCTTATTGCCTGAAGACATCCCATAATAAATGTGCAGTGTCACATGGAGAGCTACTTTTATTTATGGCAGGTATTCGGATAATAGAGATAAGCAGATGGGAGACTCCTGGAGGCTTGCTGTCATGAAGTAGCAGACTCACCTGTAAACTAGTAAAGATTTACCACCAAAGCAGTTCTAGTGTTTAACCAGAGCATGTGATAGGCCAGTTATTTATCATTTTAATAAAGAAACAGGTTTGTGTCTCATATTTTTTTAATGTTTTTACCGCTCCTTTAAGAGACCAGTCCATAGTTGTGGACTACAAGTAAAATATCTTAGTAAACATTTTGGGTGCTCATTTTCATAATTAAATACTTTTAAATTCCCAAAGAACTTTTTATTTCATTCAGTACAATCAATTATGTATATGTTTTACTTACTTCAATATCAGCTGTGTGTCACCAATGTAGCGTCTGATACCAGGGTGTTTATGTAAATTACACTGGCACTGTTACTTCCTGGGTAACAGAAATCCCCAGAACCAACCCTGGACTCTCAAAGGTTAAATGCAGATAAAATGTTAGATTACTTCATTAATTAATGGTGAACCAGAGAAAATGTACAAACATGCACAGATATTTAACTTGGTGAGGATCTGTTATGTTGATGCATTTGACAGTGGTCATCATTAAAGTGGCTAATAGACCATGTAGGACGTGACAGACAGGGTGGGCAGAGGGGAGGATCCTGGGAGAGTGTGACCTTCATGTAGAGGCAGCTCTGTCACACCAGGTTCAGGAAGGTAGCCAGCATAGCCTGAGCCAGACAATGCATTGCAGCCAACCAAGCAGAACAACAAACACCCAAATGCGGTCTAAATTAACATTTAGACTAACATTTAGACCAGATAAATTTACCACCCAGATAAATTGATCAATTTATCTGGGTGGTTACCAGAGATTATTTCCAAACAAATATCAAGTATCACAGAGGTTTCTATTTAACATAGTCACCACTGTTAATAATATAAAACAAATCTATTGAACAATAATCAGCAGAAGGATACAGGGGCAGCCATCTACTCAGTGAGTCTACAGAGTATTTGTTAAATATTACAAAATATAAGAGCATTTTTAAAAATAAAAAAAATGGTAAAAACGCAGAAAGGCCACAGGTGCATTTTGAAATGAGAAAGAATGAGGGTGAACTAAAACTCCCCAAACATCCACGAGGAAAGAGAAGGGAGCTGCCACTCAAGGTCATGGTGAATTGCTGCACTGCTCTGCAGATTGATTGGAATTATGGGGAGCAGCTGGCTGAAAGGAAACCGGAAGGTGACTGAAGAAATCACCAGGTGGCTCCCATGAATTTATGACACCATCCACCCAGCCTCTATTTTCAGTGATCCATACAAACCAAAAGCAGTTTTTGAAGTGGTGCTGACACATCTGGACTGATTCCCATGTCAGGTAATGTACATCTGTGTACAATGTGGTCAGTGAACAGATTAATGTTGCTGGTTTGAAAGAACTTTCTGGATAACTTTTCACGAATGGCCAGAGGATAATGCAGCTAATTACAGTTTTCTAAATGTGGAGTTCGTCATGAATATTGATAAAGAATTAATTAGTTGCTAAAACTGGAAAACCATTTTCTCTGCACCAAATACATCACATGTTTTCATAGCAAAATTGCTCTGTACAACTGCATGAGAAAATGTAGGAAATAGGAAATGTGTAGATTAATATACAACCTCCCATCCCCCTACTTCATAGTTCACAAATCTTGATTTTGGGCCAGGGAATTGGCAAGCTAGATTTTTCTGTAACATCAATTAAGGACAAATCAGATAGATTTCCAGTTTTCCTTTATTTAATTTTGCTCTAAATAATTGAATGTAATTGGAAAAAATCCACAAAAAAAACAATTAATTTTGGGATTCTATCTAGTTACTCTGACACCACATGGGGCATGAGACAAATAACCTGGTTTTAGTGTCAAGGTACGCCAACATTTTAAAAAGTTAGGATTTTAAAACTGCTAACATTTCTCATCCTATTTGCTACATTGGCCTTCAAATGACTCATCATCAGGTGACTCTTCAGGGAGATAGGACAAGCTCAATGTGGCGTTTGCCATATGGAATTAAGTGGAAAGCTTCAAGTGGTAATGTAAATGGATTTATACAAGTTTGAGTTCTGAAGCTTCACGTGTGCCTTCAGCCGCAACATCCAATATGGTTTTGGGATCTTAAAAAGCAAAATCTGACCCAAGTAAGCTCAACACCCCAATGCATTTCTCTTTAACTGATTTCTATTCTTTAGGGAAAGAAGCTGACAGACTAGATAGTGAAAACTCTGCATCTGATCACCTTAAAACTGGTCTTGGAACAAATTATGATAGTTGTTGTCCTCTGTGGTGTGTTTTTTAGTATATTTTATTTATCTTTGAGTTTTTCAGTGGTATGTCATACTTTAGCTGTTTTTTTATCATCTGGTTTGTAGCTTTAAATGTCAGAGCGAAAACACAGGAACCAGAGTATTGAACCTTTAGAAGTTCTGCTGATCAATAATTTAAGCACCAAACATCTATACACCACCTAAATGGTATTTAGAGTGGATCACAATATTGCTTAGGTAAGAGGACATGATCCAAGCTATCATCATTATGCTTGGCAAGGCTCTATGTCAAACTTAAAGACTTCCTTATCAGTCAGGCCGCACTGAGTCTTGCAGCACCGTGCTCAGGTGGGAAAGCCAATAATTTGTCATGGTGCAATTCTGAAATCATGGCAGTTTTGATTAAGCCAAGTCACTTGCTGCGTATACGTTTTCCACACATTAATGTCTTTTCATTGACTTGCTGAGAGGAGGAGGGACACAGATGTAGTGGACTCATTCTTCTGATTCTTAATGACTTTGCTTTGCTGAGTCCAGATAAAAGCAGAGCTTCCTGTCGGGGATATTATCAGTAGAATTGCTTTCTCAATATCTCGGTTGATTGCTGTGCACTGCATTCAATGCTTCCATATTGAAAAAGTGAACTCTTTTGCTAAAATTGTGCTGCAAACATACAACATACTTTCAGTACAAACAAGCCATCAAAAGCAAAATAAAGTTTTTATGAGCCCAATTTCTAAAACAGAGCAACTTGGTCGATCTAGTAAGTCAATCTTTTTAATGTATTCTGAAAAAAATTGTTAAATAATTTTATTTTTTTTTCCTCCTGATTCACAAGATCAGGTTTCTTTACTCTCCTAAAAGCAGGGCCCATGACAGGGAGCTTAAAATCTTATTCCATGCATTTTGTCATGCAGGGGTTTACGGATGTGACATTAGATATAAAGATGAGTGAGATTTGGAGGTTATCTGGAATTACAAGCTGCACACAAGAAGTCAAAGCATGAAACAGGATTCACTGCTCTGTGTTCTCTCCGGCAGACATCTCCTTCAGGATACAGTGTGACGATTAAACCTCTGAGCGCTCCAGATGAATCTATACGTGAAATGAAAAAGATTAACATTGCAACACAAACTGCACATTTGCATTAAAATCTTTTTTTCTGGTTCTGACAGTTGCAATATCATAAATTAAAAGGCAAGTCTCACATTTATGGTGTTAAGGTTACTAGTAGACAATGAAAGAAATGCTTAATCTTCCAAATTACCCTACGGAATGATTGCTTCATTCGGCCTACTTCATAATGATTTAGTGTTAACATGTCGTATAATTTTTAATTAACTTGGAGGGGTATGAATGTAGAATGTGTGGGTGTTACTTAGGGACTGGCTGCAATTTTAAAATCATGAGTCTCACATAGAGTTGTTGCACGCTTAATCTACAAGAAATTAAATCAAAAGTAAATGGACATCAAGTACTGAGGTGAATACAGCCAAATCACCTGTTTTATGAGAATTGTAGCACTGAAGCAAATCTTAAGTCCCTGAACCAAACAAAAGGCCATGCCTCTTCTTTTCCATCCCAACACAACTCTAAGCTGAAATAATCTTAAAACATTTATCAATAGGGCACATTTAAGGAATTTTACAACTTTTTCTTGCAATTTTTATCAGCCTTGAAGCTCAATCCTACTTTTTCTGTGACCAAATAGAGAAATTATTGAAAGGAGCATAAGGACAAAAAAAGCACAAGGGAGCTATGAATATTATGTATCAAACGCCAAAGTATTAATTAACGATTAGCTATATCTTTACAGGGTCAAACCGAATGCGACATTGTCTTTACTCTGTTAAAAATATTTTTAAATGTTTAAAATAAATACAATCATTTTAAATCTTGGTATAATAAACATCAAACCAACTCCTTCACACTTGATGTCATTATGATGGGGTTCGTTCAGTGTGCAGGTTAACTCTAAGTTAATGTCAAAGAGCAACAAGAGGCATAGAAAATGCTAAACAAACATAGAGAAACTATTAAGAGTCATCCACATCAAATTATTGAACTTTGGCTTTGCTTGAGTGTGCCTTTGTTTTTATACAAGCTTATTCAGAAGGAGAGTTACTTTCCTCTCCAAAATGGTCTCAATTTCTCAAAATGGTCTTTGTATCCAAACAAAGGAAACTTTTTCAGGGTTGTCAATAATTAACCATGCATCCATAAAACATTTTAAAAAGGAGCTTTTTGTCAACAGGTAAAGGGTATAACTAGGTAAATGGTGCTGCAACAGAAAAAAGTCATTATCCATATAGAGTAAAGCCTTCCTTCAGAAAATTATTTTAAAATTCTCTATCTGCTTTGAAACCCAACAGAAATGGTGAATATGGTCTATTTATGAATAACACTCTTAAGATTTGGAGGGGTTTTGCCTCTGAAATATGATAATATATGCCCTTCAAGCTGTCCATCCACACAAACACAAGCAAAACAAACAAAATAAAAATCTGCTAACAGCTCTTTGGCAATCGCCAGTGTCATTTGAATACAACGCAGCAGTAGCACAACCCAACATCTCTCTCTTATAATCCTGTGCAAGGTGCTGCTTTGCCTCTTGAATTGCTGAGTAGGATGAAATTGAGCCAGTTTAACATCGCTAGTCAATCAGCTCAGGCCAGACACAGTGCATCAGCCCTTGTTAGCAGTGACCTTGGAAGATAATAATGGCACTAAAGCAGATATATGTGCTAGGTAATGACATAGTGATTAGCAAAATATGCAGAAGATCATAAACACTGACATGTCTCTCTGCAGTATCTGTACAATCCTTCATTTCTGCTTCCAAGAAACCCCGCTCTGTTTTTTGATAACGAAATGACAAAAGGGGCAAGAAAGTAATGACAGGTTTGTTCTTGGTTTTCATGAGATCTTCATTGTATGATAACTTTGAGAGAAAATATAACAGTTTCACATTGCCTAAGTATGAGCAGCAAGATTTAAAATAAAATGCAAATGTTTTTGCTTTTCTTTAAACAAAAATCCCTATTTCTGGGATAAAGATTTTTATAGCCATATATTCTGATATATATATATATATATATATATATATATATATATATATATATATATATATTTTTTTTTTTTTTTAATTTTATATATTATTATATATTATATATATATATTTATATATATATATATATATATATATATATAAAATTTTTAATTTATATATATATATATATATATATATATATATATATATATATATATATATATAATAAAAAAAATAAAAAATTCCCTTCTCACCCACCGCGGGTGGTTCTTATCCTCTGAGCTCGGGTCCTCTACCAGAGGCCTGGGAGCTTGAGGGTTCTGCGCAGTATCTTTGCTGTGCCTAGAACTGCACATTTCTGGACTGAGATGTCTGATGTTGTTCCTGGGATCTGTTGTAGCCACTGCTCCAGTTTGGGGGTGACTGCCCCGAGGGCCCCGATGACCACAGGCACCACTGTGGTCTTCACCTTCCAGGCCCTCTCCAGTTCCTCCCTGAGGCCCTGGTATTTCTCCAGTTTCTTGTGCTCCTTTTTCCTGATGTTGCAGTCACTTAGTAAATTTGTAACACTTTAGCTCAATGGATAAGTCATCAGTCTTTCACTCGGAAGACCAGGGTTCGAATCCAGGCCGAAACCGGCAAAAATTGCACTATCCCGTCTGGGTCCTTAGGCAAGACCCTTTGAGCTACTGCCTACCTCAGACCATGAGAGACATTGAGAAGCAAGGAAACATATATATATATATGAGAGGCAAAAATGCCTTTGAATTTAGTACAAGGTCCCTAATTCAAACAATAGTCACCTTTTTTTATATTATAAAAGTTGTAACTAAGTTACAACAAAGTAATTTAGTTACACCCTTGATAAAAATAAATACAGACAAATGGTCTCACATGACAACCAAAGAGCGCCAATAATTCTGGAGACAGACAGCAGATGAATGAGCTAGTGGTCATTTCCAGTGGACATCTCTCACTTTTATGTGGATGGGTTTGGAAAATAATTTCTGTAGCTGCATGGTGCTGCTCTATGCTGTCTGAGGCCTATGAGAGAGTAAATATGTCCTTTATACAGGATATTTGTAATTACTGACTTTGATTTTGAGTCACATTCCTTGAGAGGAAGTGAAAACTTGCAAATCACTTGAGTCACTCAAAATGCATTTTACATATTTAAAAGCATTTGAAAATTTTCTCCCACTACAGTCATGACAGTAAAGTGATCTTCCAGGTTTTCCAGCTTGTATCTTTCAGTATCCCTCAGAAAGATTGATTCTAAACTTAACTCCCAAATTACTCTATTATAAGTGGCTTTGTGCCAAATTCTGCTAAAGTGATTGTAAGGGGAAACCTAATGCAGTTTCAACTACACTGGTTCTCTTTTGAATGAGTACATTTTATCTCACTGTATTATGTTTATATATTAAGTGTAATTCTGTGATGTAAAAGCTTCAAATGACCATCTGGAGATCCATCTTGATTTGTGATGTTATCTTATTTCTTCCTTTGAAACCATCTCATGTTTAGTGAGAAAAGATACCCCCCATTGTGACAAACCTCAATAGGTAGGCCTTGTACTCAAACCAATTCCAGCTGTAAGGCCTTGGACGATTATTGAAGGATAATTGGGTGCAAGCTTGTTGAAATGGAATCCTGTGATAGAGCAGGAAATTCTAGTTTCATGGACATAAGCCTGGCACACATCCATGAAAGGTTCAACACCTGGTTTCATAAATGCCACAAAGGAAAAAATGAGCACATGAGAGAGCTTTGAGGCTAATAAAAAAAAAAAAAGTGACCCTGGGTTTCATATGTCTATGCGATTCTGCCAGTAAACTTCATGCATAAAAAGACATTTCTCAACATGTTTCTTAGAATTAATTCTCAGTGTTTCAAGTAAAATAAGGACTAGATATTTTCTGATGCAATTACATGTTTTTATGTAGCATCTGCTACAGGTGCCTATGCAAAATAAGTACTAAAAAATACAAGTGATCTGAATAAAAAATAAAAATTGTTATGGCTAAAATCTTAAGAATTTTGCAGCAAAGGCAATTTAAAAAGTTTAGGAGAAAAGTCATTGACTCTGACTGGGATGAGTACTTTAGGAGAAGCCACATTTTGTTAAGGATCCTGTTTTATTCAAATAAAAGTTTTAAATGTGTTTTTCACATCCACAATAACTTTTCAGAACAATGTATGTCAATGAAATGAGTTGAGTTGTTGAAGGGTATTTATTTTAGTTTTCTGTATTGATCGTCACTGGTGTAATACTCAGTGTGGCCATAAAAATGACAAAGTAATCTGAAGCAACATGGGCGTTACCATAGGGATACAGCTGCATCCCTAATGAGGCAACCAAGAGTGAGATGACTGTCTAGCTGACACAACTACACACATGTTCACACAAACGAACAGCACTGTCGCTGCCGGCTGGACGGATCATGTATGGTAATTAACTGTAATGATGTAAACAAGAATTCATTCCACTACCGATGAACAGCTACCTTGTACGTTAGCAGTAGGACAGCAGAGATTTGCAGATTTAAAGTACCAGAGGAAAGAGCACCTATCAGGTAATGAGAGCTGCATCATTTGCATATACATGGATGTATTTTCTATCATCCTGCTACATTCAGTTTCTTTGATCAAAGCAGAGGCATTTATCAGGTGGGGGAGGAAATATCAGAAGACACTGAGTGTTTCTGACTCAGGGACAACTCATAATAGATGGAGCCATGCCAGAGAAAAAGAAGCAGGCTTTCTGACAAGATTGCATCATTTAATGTATTAGTTTAACTTCTGAGACTTCAAAGCTAACCAGAAATCACCATCTACATATAGTTTGCTCTTTTGTTTCTCTTCTGTCAGACACAATAAGAATCATCCGCAACTTGTTAAGGTCACAACCAGATAACTTAGGACTCCACTTTGAAAATCTCCTCTAGATTATTTTCTGTCAAACAGTTCTAAGGTCTAATTAAAGGGTTTTAAGAACTGTGAGCTCCCATATGGAGCAGTTAAGCATACTATGGTTACTTACTATGTTACTTATGAGGGCAACATTTATCAAATTAATCAAGGGTTTCAAACAGTTCGAGCACTAGATCGATGTTCAAGTTTACCCAAGTTTGCTCCAAGAAAGAATTGAGCAAAGAACGAGTACAGTTCCAGCAGTACTTGACAGTTAAAAACTAGTCAAAAACCGGTCAACTAATCTTTGCAATGTTGCTGCAAATTATTGGATCACTGATCCAATCATTCTGAACAGTGTTTCTCGCTTGTTTGGAGGACCAATAAACTGTCTTTAGTAACAATTCTGGTCAAACATTGGAACTGCTTCAATGGAAAAACCCCATGTGTATTTATGTGCTTTTATAAAATGCATATCAAAAAAGCAAAAATAATAATCAATACAAGCCTAAACCATCTGCAGCAGACCAGCAGAGTTTCTTCTATGTACCAGTAGTTTAGCTAAGTGTGAAGGATAAATCAGACCTATAGATATATTTTACTTTAGTAGATCATTTTATTTTTCAGTACTGCAGAAAGAAAACCAAGATGAAATACAAAGTGATACAAAGTGAGTGTCTTTCTCTGGATCTTCCACACAAATAAATATAACAGAGTTGTGAAACAACTGTAATGTCTACAAACTGTTTTTTCCAGTTTCAGAGCAAAGATAAGATAATTGTTATGAGAGACATTTTTGCTTACTGCATAAAGAAACAAAAATCTGAGTATAAAAATACATTTTTTTACACCCTTTAAAACGTTCTAAAAAATAATGGATGCTAATAGTTGTTATACATTTTTGTGTCACCAAAAATGATTTTATTTACTTGTGCCAACTGATGCTTTTTTTTCTTCTTTTTTGTGTATAAAAGCCACTCCAAAATCCCCAATCTCTTTGTTGCAACTCAATACTAGTTGTTCTTTTTATTTTGGTCTTTTCAGTGTCTACACTGTTCCATAATCCAGAGATTAAATTAATCCTGGGGTCTTCTGTACAATTTAAGAGCAGTTATAGGAACCGTGCACAGCCACGATTTCTGCAATCCAAAAACACAAACAGAACTGGACACAAATGCTACAGGAATAGTGAAAATGGTTTCTGTGGTCTGCAAAAATCTATTTTTCAGCATCATCTGTCACCAACTGTTATCCCTGTGCTTCCTGTTTCTTTGAGCATATCTATAAGTGGAACCAGAGTTGAAAATGTGACACCTTTACATTCCTGCTGTGGAGAAACAGTAAAAATAGACCAAAATGCCTGTTCTTTTTCTACATTTTCTACATTCTTCAGGTCGGTTCAATTAATGTATGCTTACACTGATGCTTTTTTGTCTCATGGCGCCTGGCAGGAACAACATCTGTTTAATCAACAACTTCCTATGACAGTCCCTCAGTTGGGTGCAAGCTGTCGTATCTATTCTCAGATGATACCGCAGAGGGATATGAGCCTCATAGATATGCAAAAGAATCTTCACAGTCAGGTAGAGCAACTGAGAAAATGATAATGTGAAACTACCTTGAGAGCTGAGGGACTTTTCTACTGCTTGACTGTGCTTTAGTACTTAACTTATTTGACGAGCATTTATTATCGACGGTAAATTTTAACATGAAGTGGAAGTGCTGATATTCTTCTGTAGAATAACTGGAAGGCCTTTTAAATGACTGTGAGGGGCTTGTTCTGCTTATAATCAAGACAGTAGCATGTTCACATCAACCCACATAGGAGATAATTTCTCTCAGGTCCCATCAACATTGATTACCCCTCTCAAGTTGTACAAAAATGTCATATTTTACATATTCTACAGTTTCATCTCACATAATATTCTGCATCTCTCCTGGAATTAAGACAATGTTGAGGGAAACTGATGTGGGAGGGATGTTACCTTTACCCACACCTGAAGCGTCTTATCATGCTGTGGCTGCTTCTTTCTGAATTAGGTCACTGAGGTAATTGGGGTTCCAGTGGTCATTAATTCAAAGCTAGATGGCAGACCACCACTACCACTACGAGTATAATTGGCTCTAATTTGCCCAGTGTTGCCAATGATTTGGATCAGACAAACAGAAATGACTAATTTAAATGGCTGTGTGACCTTTTCAAAAGCTTCAGTCTAATTAACCTTTGTTGATGCATGCAGGAATGTTAAAGTAGGCTACAAAACAAATGACAACTCACTGAAAAGGGCCTGTATAAACTTGTTTATATTGCACAATGGCCTACATGTTTTCCTTTCACTCTGTTTGACCTATGTCATGTTTATATGATTGACTAATATTTTCCTAACAAAACAGCACAATTTGCATTAAAAAAGGAGCAACAGCTTGAAAATCTATCTAACTCAAAATCTTCACCAATTAACATTTAGACCTGAAAATTTGGCTTTGGGAAAATCAAATTTTTTTGACATGTCTAGTGTCTGCAAAATAAGTCAAATAATTGGACCTGAAGCCCCTGGCTTAAAAACTGGTGTGAGGTGTTTACATTGACATGCTGTGTTTCGGTTTTATCAAACATGATATCGCTGCTGACGTCCTTCTGCTTTGACATTGTGCTAAGTGATTTATGCTCCAGACCCACAAACTACCAAAAACTAACTTGATTTCATGGAGGTGTTCACACCAATCCTTGTGATGATTTTCATTAGTTTAAAGATAAACTTTAATATTAAGCATCTGGATGCACTTTTAAATTAAGTCAAAAGAAAGACTTTCCAAAAAAGGCTCCAATTTGTGTACATTTTTGATAAATAACAGAGATTCTCCTCCATGTGTCTTTTACATACTACATTATTTTTGATTTAATATTCATAGAAATCCGTTAAAGGAATGAAAAATTTAATTAACACAAGCAATCTGATGTTAATGCACAGAGGTAAGCAATTGCACATGTGAAAAAAAATAGTACTTATACGGCACTCAGTGCAGTGGATCAGGCCTCAGTTTAAGCCATTCAGTTGAGTGGCTTAAACAGAAACACACAATCTTGTGCTCATAGAGAGTGGTGCAGGCCTGATTTTGTATACTCAGTAGTAGGCATGCACCTGGCTTAGGCTACAACCAATGGGCTTTACTGCAAAAATGTTCTTAATGGCACCACATATTAGTTTGACACCTCTTACGAACAGGTCTTAACAGTTATAAACCCATTAAAGCAAATTAAGAGTTTTGAACTGTAGGCAAACAACTTCCTAATAACTTGATGATTGGAAATCAATAAAAATACAATTTGGGGCATTATTGTTGTTTAACTGTGTAGTCAGCCAGTCTTTTCCAAAAGGGTAAAATTCACTCTCCAGTTTATTTTTGACAGATTTAGCCAATCTAAGTTTTTTGATAAAATACAGAATAGACTTGTAATACAAGCATTTTCACATTTTTACAGCACTAAAAAAATTCACTAAGTTTGTCATTAGTGTACTCCCAACAGCCTTTCTTAACTTAATTTTTATTTTTTAAACTGATTGGTTGAGTTTTATTTCTAAAATGTTCCATCTGTTTTAAATGCAAACCCTCAGTGTTGCTTGCACACTTGGCAGACAATCTAAGATATCTGAAGGGTTAATAAAACATATTTACAAATCAGAAGCACTGCATTACAACTTTTAATATTTACTGTGGACAGAGTGAAGATGGATGCATTTCAGCTCTAAGCCATCAGCAGTATGCAAAGGTTGGAACACATCAATCTTCTTCTTGTCCATAATAAATCAGACCAATGCTGATGCACAAAGTATTGGTTCTTATTATTTTTGATTCCCATCCATTACTGTGCATTTCAACTAATATTCTAAAAATGTTTTACAAAACTTTTCATATCATTTCAACTTTTTACTTTTAGTCACATTGAAAAAGCTCTTTTCAATGTATTTTACTTATATTTTATATGACAGCCTAAGACAAAGCATAGTTAAAAACATTTTGAAAAGTCTGTCTTGTAATCAGCCCCATTTACTCTAAATACAATCTAATGTAACCAAGAGTCACCTAATTAATAAACTGTCCGCCTGTGCCCTGTACAGACCTCCAGAGTTTTTTTTTAGAGAACAATAGTAGACCAAGGGAAGCCTCTGACAGATCAGTAAAAAGGTTGTGTACAAGTTTAAAACAGTGTTAGATTAGAAAACAATATTCCCATTTTTGAGTCATCATCTGAATAATGAAAGAGTATAGGGCAACTGCCCTGCCAAGGCTAGTTTGTCAATCTAAACAGACAGTCAGTGAGAACACTAATCAAAGAGCCAAGATGCCAATGGTACCTCTACACCTCAGGTTGAAGAATGTCTTGAAAGAATATTTGGTGTGAAATCCACAAAACTTCCCTTTAGGGGTAAGAAGCCCATAATATATTCTGTTTGCAGTTGGAATCCAATATAGTCCTTTAACAGATACACAAATTGTTATTTCATAACCCAGATGTCAAATATATTGGCAAGTTGAGGACGGAAAGACAGACAGACAGGGGAAACTGTGGTCAAATATTCTAAGCAAATGAAAATAATGCTGAACAGAAATAAGAAAACCCCAAAAATTAATCAAAATTAAACCCCAAACTAAGCTGTATGGGGATGTAAAAAGTGGCTACATTGTGCAAGTAGATCAGCAGTAATCCTCTCATTGTCCTATCCCAGTCAATGGCATGGTTTACTTTGCAATGACAACAACTCAAGTTTGTGCAATATCAAATATCCCTTCTGCCAGTCATTGCAAAATAGGACCAGAAGCTGCTTGCATTCTCAAATAATAAGGTGCCACAAAACAGGGAACAAAACAGGTAGAGGAGAGACGTGTGCACGATCTGTTCAGAGGATACATAAATGATGACTAATTAATCATCTGGGGAGCTTGAAAGCCAAAGGGAAACGGATGAGGGACTAAATCACTGGAGTTTGATATGACAGCATTTGGAAACATAATAAAACGAAAGAGTCTCCAATGGTCCCACTGTACAACAGTAAAAAAAATATATATATATATATTTTTTTTTTCTAAGCAAGAATCGATCCACATAAATAAGAAGAAAACAGGAAAACTCAGGGCATAGAGTTCCTGAGAATCATTTTAAAAACCTGAAAAAAGGTAAATGACAAGGTTATATCCAATAACACCTTGGAATCACCTTGCTTCACTCCTTTCATACTGCTTTTTTTTTTTTTTTTTTGGTTCCTTTCATGTCAAACATGATTCAGTCTGGGCTATCAGCTATCATCTTCAAGCAGAATGTGCATCCTGATTTGTGTCACCGAGTGATATTGTTTTTTGGGGGAATGCATTCTGGGAACACCGTTGAGCAGGATGAATGAAAGCTAATGCTTCTAGCAGCCTTGGAATGAGCCCACAGAGAAGGGTGGTTAATCCCATCATTCTACACCATTCATGTGCAATCCACTTGGCTTTCAGCTTTTTTTTCCCTCAACAGGCAATTTGTGGCTTCCCTGCTGGATCGCTCCAAAGCCACTGTGTTATGACTACAAAACACTTCCAAGGCCGCCTGGGAGTCAGACAGGAGGCCACTAAATACAGTCTGCGACCCTGTCATGGCCCGTGCTGGCAGCTGCCAACCCCGCTGCCTGCTGCCAAGAAGAGCTTAATGACAAATACTTTCAGAAAACATCCCATTGTCAAAGTCATGATTGGATTAAGTCAAATGCTTGTGTCTTATTTTCACAATCTCAGTAAAGCTGGAATTATAATCAAACATGATGATTTGGAGAAACTTTGAGAATGCTGTTTTTCTTAGCAGCAATGCAAAAGGAACATTTGATATGATCTGTAAAGTAAAACATCCAACAGTCTAACGCTGAATAACTTCCAGATGGTGGCATCCCTTTTTTCATAGCTTGTCTTTTTTCTGTGACAGATGCCAAAGTTCCAGGAAAAATCTGAGCAGCCTTCCATAACGAACCAAGGCAGAAGACCCATGTTTACGGTTCCATCTGTCTTGGTATTACTGGATCTTGGTGCTGCGTTAGGCACAGCTGATCACAACATACTGACTGGTAGACTGGATAAGTGGGTGGGATCATCTGGTACTGTGCTAAATTGGTTTAGAATTTACTTGGCAGATCAGAACTACGTTTTGTCAGTTGCCAAGCATAAATCTAAGGGAACAAAGGTGGGTTCCACAAGGCTTTGTTCTCAGGCCACTTTTACTGAAGACTAAAGTGCTCTACCAACATAAGGCTCTGACATACTTCATCCAAAGCTGAACAGTCAGTGCACAGTGACATGGTTGAGGACTGTTTGTTGCATATGGTCTTAGATAATTTTCCTTTTAATTTTTCTTTTACTTAGAGCTTACATTTAACTACCGCTTTTTAAAAAATATATTTGTTGTTTTTCTCATTAGCCATGTTCCTTTATTTTCTCGGTAAACACTTCTAGCTACATATTGATAGTGCTTTATAAATAAACTTGCCTTGCTTTCACCTATTACAAGTTTGCATCACTTCTCGGCTATTTGGAGGAGGAAGACATTCTCTTTGCCACAGGTAAAGATTTGTTACCCAAAAAATCAGTTCAGGTTTGTGCAGAGCTGAACAGTAAGTATATCTAAGAGGTCAGATTGTACCATTACACCCACAGCAAATACAGAAAATCATTGTTTTCTGCTTCCTGTCATGTATGAATTCATACACGATTTTCCTGTTACGAAGAACTCTTAGCAAACATACCATAATATCCAGTGTGCTGTATCCATCTCAGCAATCATTATTAGCCTTGTTAAATATGTCTGGGCTCAAGCAAATATTGACAACCAACTACAGCCTCTTCATGCTTATTGACTGCCAAAGTAGCATGATTATCTCCATTCGCACATTCATATCTGCTACAAAAATAAATAAATAAAAATCCATATTTCTCACTAGATGTTGTATTTGGATCTGTTGAGGAGACCAAAAATAAAGTGTAGCATGATATGCACTGAGCCGTGGAGAAGGCTGTTTAACAATGTGCTGCTCACAATCCCAGAGCTGCAACTGTACTCCCAATGCTGCACAGCTCCACATGAGTCCTCTCTTATGATGCTGCAGAACCCACCCAGCAAATATGACTGTGGAGGTTGTGGTCAGTCAAGAGCTCAGGGAGTGGTACCATCCTGCTGCGCTTTCAACCATAAACAAAAACACTAAAGCAAAAGAATGTTCCAGGGAAAAAGGAAATGAGTAAAGAACACTGAAATTGCACAAGCTACAATAACACTTATCCCTGTAAGACACACAGAGAAAACATGAACGCACCATGCACTAATGCATGGTCACAGGTCAAAAAATAAGCTTTAATCAAATTATCTGTAAAACCAACCTATAGACCACAGACCTTTACATGCAAACTACTTTTGGACAGTTTTTCTTTTTATATGACATCTCATAAGAGACATTATGCACATAAAGAAAATGCAGGGTGAATTCAAAAGTGAAATAAGATGCAGCCTCACACGGAAATGTGAATGGAGGTGATTGATTAAATTTTATATGTAAAAAATATAAGAGATGTGCAATGACCCCGATTATTAGTAGATCTATTCAAGGAGCTCAGTTTACATGCAATGACAAAGCAATATTGCTAGTATTGCTAGCAATTGCTAGTATTGCTAGTATTGCTAGCAATACTAGTATTGCTAGTAGGATGCAATAGAATTACTATTGCAACAACACATTATCAGTAGGGTAAAACTAACCTGTCTCACGACGGTCTAATCCCAGCTCACGTTCCCCATTAGTCAGTGAACAATCCAACGCTTGGTGAATTCTGCTTCACAATGATAGGAAGAGCTGACATCGAAGGATCAAAAAGCAACGTTGTTTTATGAACACTTGGCAACCATTAAAAAGAGAACCACACCACAATCCTGCTGACACCAACCAGTGACTTGCATTGTGTCATGAAAAAGAATGTGCTGCTTCTCAAATTCAAAAATAACTTGACTGAATTCAAAAAGCAGTTCGGAAATTATATCATAATTTATAACAAAGAAAAAAACTTTTCGAACCAAACTGGCTCCATATTAAAGAGTAATTTTGGAGGAGCTCATTTTATCTTTAATGTTTTATGATCTGAAACATTCCAGCATCAGAAGCAAAAACAAAATATATCAGTAAGAAGAAAAACACTTTTTCAAATCTCCGTAGAAAATTACTGTGATACAGAAGACGCTGAATGGCAGTAATGAGAAGCGTTTTGAAATCAAACAACCACAGTTTAAGAGTATAAATGGTAAGACAGAGCAAATTTACAGTCTGGATCATCTCATACAGCACACAGCATCGCTGCCAGCCTTAAACAGCAGGCATCTGGGCTCAGCCTCATTGTAATTTTTCACATGGAGGCAATCCCCAGGAAGTCCTAGACCCACATAGCATGAACTTGCCTTGGAGCCAAGAAACATTCTAGAAAAAATGTCATGGTGAATCATTTGTATAAAAACCTGCACACGTTTAAGACATTGTACATATACTTAAATAATTTAAGACAATCAAAGCCTTATCAAGTGACTAAAGCTGGGACTAAAACTATTTTTTCTGCTCTTTTTTCTAGAACAGAAAAAATAAAAATAAACGAAAGTGCTCCATTGGAATGAGATCAATAATCTCCTCAAATGTGAGGTGTAGCCACATGCTGCTTTTCTCACAACTTTGCAAATTACCTTGCAACAAAAACAAGAAAACAAGTGACAGAATGTTCAAATTTTAAGAAAATAGTAGAAGCTCCAAACTCTCACGCTGCATCTTCAATCTTCTCAAATAAACATATTTCACAGCAGTTTCAACACAGTTCTTGGCAAAAATATTTTTACATTTAGTCATACTAGAAACGCAAACATGTGATAGATACATAAAATCTCTAAAATTCTCTTAGACAGAATGCATAATGTCTGTCAACATCCTTTTTCCAAGTCTTACTACAATTGTACTTAGTATCCAATTTTATCCATTCTAACACATGAAAGATCACTGTATCTATGGCTGAAGGCTTAGGATTGTTACTGAAACCAAAGGCATTGCTTTACATGTAGGCCAGGAAGTTCCTTTTTGGTGCCATTAGATTGATTCCCTGGTTACTACTCTTCCTGTCAGGTTGCCTCATGTGCACAACACTCCCTACAAAGCTAAACTATAAGGTTACAGCATAAACTACAAGAAGCATTAATATTACAGCCTTAGTCAATACTAATACAGATTTGCAGCTTTGTCATTCTTTTCTATTTTAGGATAAAGGATTGAAAAGCGAATGGTGAGATGGATAAATCTTGATATATTTCTTTATAAACTAACTGTGCTTTATACTTCACCACAATCTTATCCCTGATGAACCTGCTGTGATTGTCTTTGATGCTAATAAAACAAGACTCCCAATCAATCTTAAAGGCCTTCACAGAACATCTGCATGTGAGATAAAATCACACATAGGTTAAGCTCAATTTCTACTTTGGAAACATATGAAGAGAATAGAGAGTTAGCAAATTTGTTTTATTTTCAGGACAAGTTTGCCTTTTTCATCCACAGGTGTTTGTCAGAACCAATTTTAAAATACGTTGAGGTTTGTGGCTGTAACCTGTATAAATTCAAGAAGGTGTAAGCAATGTGAATACTTTTCCAATGTGTTAAAAAGTGCATTCAGCATTTGAACCTGTGCATTCTGCCTGCGTGCACAGGAACAAAAGTGAAACTTGCTGCCCTCGTTAATTCAAGTGCATTTGTCCCATTTCATGCCAAAACGTCTGCTTTACTGGGAGTCTTTGATCCCACTGTGACTAACGCAGCATGACATAAAAGGGTAGAAATTAGCTTTTTTTTCTTTGTATGCTAATTTATTAATTCTAAGAATAATGTTAAAAGTTCATTCAAACACTTAAGTTCTTTAAGGTAAAGAAGAAAACATTTTCAGTCAAGAGATTGTCTCCACTGTTGAAGAAAACACAGTAGTATATAAATGGACAGTCCCCCAGATAATTTAAGGATCAGTCTTATTCTACAAGTTCATTAGATCACAGAACGTCACTGTTTTCACTGAAGCCCTGTTCAGTACATTTCAACTTTATAAATACAAGACAGAACCCCGGCTGTTCCCAGTGAAACAGGATCACTGTTTCTTGTATATGGATTATTGTATAAATAAATCAAGAGATGAGCCCACAGTAACTAATGCTTTGGAATGTGCAAGAAACAAGAAGAGCACTGGGCCGATTATGGATTGAAGCACACAAGTTGTTATGATATTGCTGTGAGGAAGCATAGTGGACTGGACCCAGTGCTTCATTGTAGGAGGTTTCGTTTGCTTTTAAATCTCAGAATGTATCCAAATAAAATAAATATTGTTAGTTTTTACCTGGTGTTTGTTGTAGCTCTTGCCCAGATATTTTTTTCAAAATCAATACATTTTTAGGACATTAAAAACTAGAAACTCTGATGCTCCGTCTTCAATCTTCTCAAATATGCCTGTTGCACAATGACTTGCAAGCACATTTTTATATATCCAGACACAAACGTCAACTTATTTTGTTGGGATTCAGAGTGGCTGATCAACACAAAACAGCGTATAGCTGTGAATTGAAAGGATCTGTTTGAAATGTTTTACATATAGAAATCTGACTTTTGGGGCTTGCAATTATTTATCTCTCTTTAATCTGATTATTTGCACTCAACTGTCTTCAGAACTTAGCTATGGAGTAAGCAGGGTCCACCTGTGTGTAAATTAATCTCTGGATAAATGCCAGTGTTCTGTGAAGGCTTCGGAAGTTCCTTAGAAAACAAAGTTGAACAAAAAGCAGAAGACCAAGACGCAAGGTTTGAACATGTCATTGAATACTCGTCAATCAAATAGGAGGAGTACAGAACTAATTGACATATTTTAAAGGGTGGAAATTATGCAACATTTTTTAGCTTTATATTATGTTATAATGTTATTCCCTCAGCAAAAACATATGAGGGGTGTTAATATGATTCATTTATACATTTAAAGAAAAATATCCTAGAATCTCCCATGGTAGCCATTTGAGGGTGCCGAAGCGCTTGCTCATTCAATGCGCAAGCGCCAAAGCACCGCATTAGCGCTTTAGTATCTAACCGAGCTCTTGACCCACAGAGCACTCCTCGCCGCACCTTCCCCACACAGCTCTACCATGCTAGAGGCAGCAACAATTATCTAACAGCTGGCAGGACTGCACATTTGCTGAGCTATTCACGGAAAAAAACAATGTTCCTAAGAACAACTGTAAAAGGCATCATGGAGTGTTGTGATGATGTGCTGAAGGGGAAGTGTCAGAAACTAAATTAACTTCTTAAAGATACAGAGCCCAATTTCAAGGCATCAGATACAGCTATGATGCAAATTCAAAATTATTTTATGTTTAATTTTGATATATAAAGCATTTTCATAACAACTGAAAATAGCACAGATTCTGGATTGTACCATAGAATGGCACTATATATCTGGAAAATGCAACCCCCTGACCTCCATTTCCTCTTTTAGTCACAGTTGTTCATCTAAACCAGTGGTGCCCAAAGTCAATCCTCAAGGGCCGGCATCCTACATATTTTAGTTCTCTCCCTGGTTTAACGCAATTGGATCAAATGATCGCTCATTAAATGGCCTAAGAAGAACATTGACATGCTCAAAAGGTTGTTACTACCACCAGCGAGAGAACTAAGACATGCAAGATGCCAGCCCTCGAGGACAGACTTTGGCCACCCCTGATCTAAACCAATATGCCAGACCAGGAGAACAATCAGAGAAAGATCCAAGAGCCCCATGGTAACTCTGGATGTGCTGCAGAGATCTATAATTCAAGTGAGAGACTATACTGACCAGTACCAACAATACAAATGTTGTTGAAAGAAAGTCTGATGAATACCTCTTTGGCACCAGACATGTAGGGGACAACTGACCATCAGAATCCAGCTGAGAGATTACAGCTATGCACAGTCCAAACAACAAAGCCAAGGATCTATTGTGATATACCTTGATACTATGATAAATTTCTAATTGATGTAATACACTAACGGGCATTATCACCAACCATAAGTAAGTACAACAGTTTGTTATATTATTATATTTTCCAATTGTAAATTGCTACTTGTATAGCACTTTGTCAAATTCAAATTCATTCATGTACCATTAATACACATATTCACACACTAATGATAAGCTAATGGATTATAGCCTCAACATTGCAGATTCAATGCAGAATGGTGGACTGACATTACCAATGACATCTTCGGGATGCGAAATGCATATATATTTACAAAAATGATAATACTAACTTCTACTTCAAAATCAGAAGACAAACTCCCTTCTAAACAGCATATACAGTATGTCAGACATTTGGTTTCACAGCCCGTTTAATTGCCACCAAGTGGAGTTTGTAAAGCATTCTGTGTCACTAACAATAAGTCATCAGCTGTGCAGGGGTTTGTCACAATCATTTTTAATGAGACTGGCAGTCATCTATGTCTCTCTGTAGGTGAGTGCCTCCACTGATTGGCCTCTGATGAGGCAACAGGGCAGCAAGTTGGCACCAAAAATGTAATTTCTGGCTCTTTGCTGTGAAACTGATTGGTCTAATGTCTAAAATACTGCATTGCCAAGTTCAGATTGAAACAGAGATTAAGGTTTAAGGAGGTATAGAAGGAATATTAACAATAAGATGAAATAAAAACTTTTTTGTCCATAGAAATGGAAATTTCACTTGCATAATCTGTCAGATGCCTCTCATAAAAAACACCACATATTACACAACATCATAAAAATGTTAGGTGGTCTGTGCCAATGTTATTCTCATTTCCCCATAAATTCCTATAATTCAATGCTGATTTTAAGTGTGTGTGTTTAGAAGAAAAGAAGTTTGAAGCATTGAAAGATTGCAAGAATTATGCCCTCTTAATCACATTCTTTTTGTTGCACATTATTAACCATTTAAAAAAATTTAATCTAACACCGTTTGAAAATTTAACAAGCGGTAAAGTTTTAAAAGTCGCTTCTCAAACAAAGAGAAAAACAAACAGCTATTTACAGTTGAAAGACAGATAGGCTTAAACAAAGGCTTATGATTTATTTGAACATCTTCCAAATGCCATGCCAAAGTTTTCAACATAAAAAGCTTTCATTTGACAACACATTACCATTCTGCTTTGTTTTCTGTTCCTTTTGTTTAAGCAAAGAAGATTAAGCCAATTTTCAGAACTATATCTAAAATGAAAAGTGCTAAATCCTTCCGCTGCTGTACTTTTTCCAAATTTAAATACTAAATTTTTGTGCTTTTTAAACTCTGAAAACTTAAACATATTGTTCCTCTTACTAGGGTGAAAATCAAAAATACTGTACTCACCACAGTCCTCAAGTCATACTCCTTCACCAAATCCAGGGAATTTTTATAGCAGGAGGTAAGATCTTTTATCTCTTTATCGCCAACATGACCTCTAGCCACTGGACCTACAGTGTGGATCACATCTGTTGGAGGAAGAACAAACACCAATCATAAAATAAAAGTTGGAAGTATTTTGTGTGACAATAGAATTTACAACCAAAGCCATTCTTCAAACAAACCATAGCTCGTACTGGATATGATCTGACTGAGTTTGATCCATGTTGGGAAGAAGGATTGGCAAAAGATTCATCCTTTAAATGTGCAAATTAATAGACATCCCCAAAAGACTTGCCATTTTGGCAACAGACAACTTTGTGTTGTCTGTTATTTTAAAATCCCATTAAAATACACTGGTTTTTGTGGTAATAAAAAAAAGGGGTATTAAGTGTTTTTGCAAACCCCTACATATCAGCTGAACAGCTGAGCTTCAGGTTTAAGAATCTATAAGGTCATCAAAATAAATTATAACATAATAAAGTTTGTCCTCGCATTCAGACAATCACTCATGTAGACAATTTAAGCAACTCTGCCTCAAAAGAATGCATTAATTGAGATGCTTTGATAGGAAATCAATTGCATATTCTTTCATGCCATCTTCTCAATTATTGATGTCTCCATGCACTCTTTTTCCCTCACAAAGTAATATCTTCACCTGTCAGTCACTAGCTGTGTTACTGGCTTGGACGGTTTGAGGAATGCAGCTTTTTAATTGACTCATAGGAGTGATGACAGGAAAATAAGACAGTTGAAATGGTGACTTAACAGAAATGTAACCTCCTGCATTCTGCCTTAGAACTTTGGCATTGTCAATAATAAAAAAGAAGCGTAAATCACAACAGAACGTTACCCCACCAAAATTACAACACAACTTGTACTCCCATTTGGTACCCATTTGTTGCAGTATGATCTCTACAAACTGTTTAGTGAGTGGTGGCTGTTTCTTATGCCCAACGTTTTTGGGTCTGAAAAGACCAAACCTGCAAAAAGGCACTCAAACTCAACAATTTGTAGTCGGTATTTGATTGTGAACCATAATTCATGTGTCTGTAATTTTGTGTGTATTATCCATCTTAGTCAAAAGGGGATTTTCTTTCCAAATATAAAGCAACATTTAACTTAACTACCTGGTAAATCTCACCACATGTTGAATTAAATATAGATCAACTCTAGCCCATACATTTGCATTTTAATGCATCAAGCTGTTCTGTTTTTGCTACTGCAATATATAATGCAACATAATTTAGATCTGGTTCAGGTGAGGTTATTCATGGCAAGCCCTGCAGTCATCTTACATGTCCTTATACATTAACTTACCTATTTATATTTTATCCAAAACACAAACTGTTTTCACTGCCAATGTAAGCAAATGTAAAGCGTCTCTCAGCATTTTGAACAACACCAAAGACTACACATTATATTCAGCTCTTTTTTTGTTTTCTAGGGGCCACGAGGACAAAATGCAGGGACTGTTGTGTTGCTTTCAGAGTAAGATTTTGTTTCGGCAACAGGTAAAACAAGAAGGGCTTGAGGCATTCCAAGATGAGTCATTACAGGAAGGGAGCCGTCTGTTTCATTTTCTTTTTTTTTCCACAATAGCAGGTGGAAAACTGGCACAACATTGTTATAATGCGACAAGTGGTAAGTTGTTTTTCCTGCATATTTCATGTACTTCTACACTACAAAAAAGGCAATATGCCAATTAGAGAGTGGACAAGTGCCAAAAAACAGAGTACTAGTGCATTCATGAAAATTTAAACACCTCACCAGTTTGCAAAACTCCTTTTGGTTGTTTTTAAAGCAATTTTATGTTAAATAAATATTTATACAGCCTTGTATCAAGGGAGGGATTCGAAAGAAGGGACAGTCAGTCAACTAGTACTGTGAAAGGTTCTTCTGGATGTAAAAATCCAGAAGGAATTACATTCCAAACTGTAGGAAAAAAATAAATAAAAATCAATATTTGTCATTCACAGACATAAGAAAAAAAAAAAAAAAAAAAAAAAAGCAAGACTGTTTTTTATCTTTAATGGTCAATGCTCTATTAAAAAATATTAAATACAATATTGATGTATATTGTATTTAGCACCCAAACATGATGACAAATTCCTTGGTAGACCTCCTAAGTCAAAACCACATTATGTCAAAAAAGTCAAAGGATATTGGATGTATTTGTTATTAAACAAATCCAATGTCTGATTTGCATGATAGTGTCATGTCACAGTGTTGGTATTGTGTAGTAGTGGTTATCACTATTATGAAACATGCATATTAAGTTAGTTTATGATTTTAAACTGGCTGTAAGAGTGGGTGTGCGACTGCATCTCTTATGTGTCCATGTTATAAACTGGTGGTCTGTTCAGGGTTACCCCTGCCTTTAGCTCAGGGACAGCTGGGATAGGCTCCAACCTCCCTCATGTCCCTGAACATCCAGCTTACCTGGAAAATAAATGAATATAATTACCCAACTTCCTCATATTTATTCCCACCACCAAGGAACCCCTCATAGCATTTAAAAAAGATAAAATTTCAGCTATTTTTTAAATTTTGCTTTGTTTCAATAATTGTTTTGTCAACTATTTTCATTTGATGTTTGGCAGCTGTACTTATTGAGTATAAATTGAGTCCAAAGTTCACAAGCCTGAACAATCATTCTTGAGGAGACTTCATCATACAAGGACAAAGTATGTATTTATGTAGTTTTATTACAACATGCTGTTCACTTTTCATTAAAAGCTAAAAAGTCCTCATCTATTATCAATTACGTTGGTAATATCTTTGGAGTGTATGCGTGGCTTTGATGTGCTTCAATACTGAAAGTTCACGTGTTTTGGGATCAAAGATCAAAGCTGTCTCAGAACTGTGTTTATTACTTCTCCATTTAAATCATTATGTTTTGTTTTGGGGTTCATAACTAAGAATCATAGGACTGAGTCTATCATCATTAGTGCAGATGACATTGCATAAAAATGTTCAATGTTACCATTTAAATAATATTATTGGTTCATTGCAGCAACATATGAGTTGTAGTCATTTTAATTCTGCAGCAGTGGCACTCATAAGGTTTTCTTGTGATTGAAATGAAAGGCAGATATTTATTCATTGGTATTGGCATTGTTTGTGCTTTAGTTTGATTTTAGTTATCTGAAGAACATTGCTGAAAAAGAAAAACTACTGAGCAGGAGGCATTATAAAAAAAAGATATTTGTTACAAAAGATATGGTGTTATGATAGAGACCTGAACTAAAGTGTTCCAATAGATGATTGATTGTGCCTTAGCTGATGGCTGATATTTCTATATTTCTGATGGTCATGTAAAAGATAATTTAATCTTTTAAGTAGCATATTAGGAATTAAAAAGGTGAAGATCTGTAACATTTGTATTTTGCTAGCTAATTTGTTCTGTTTGCCTGTGCAGTACACCTGTAAACTTATACATTTTCTTTATAACGATGTCAAAACAGAACCCCAAGAACTGCTCAAGCAAATTCTAGCATAACAAAATATGACATAAGGTTAAACTAATTCAGCATCCAGCTTCTAAATGTCAAATGCTCCAGTTCATGTTAAGTGTTTGCTGGCATTTAGCAGCTGAACTGTAAAGGGGATTATGAATATCATATGTGGAATACTAGTACATTCTTAACCGTAAAAGGCTAGGACAAGAAGGAGGATTTTTTTTTTCTTTCAAAATGATAGAGACATCCCCAGTGGAAAGTGATTTTCTACTTGGACAGGACAGACTGGACACTGAATGACCCCTTAATATACCAACTGCCGAGCATGTGTGAGAACATCTTAGACAAGCCTACTAAAATATTCCTCCACTCCTCCCAGAGCGGAGGAATAACTACCAAGGGGACATGCTCACTTCAAAGACGCCACTTTCTTCGCAGCTAAAAAATCTTTTGAAATATCTAGACTTCATTTAGAAGTGAAGCACTATGCTATTTTAGGGACTGAATGAACACTTCAGAGTCTTATCAATCTTTCATTTTTACTTGCCGTTTCTCACATTGAGTCTGTGTTACCATTTCTCATCATAACAATCCTAAAGAGCTCCAAAAACTGCACTTTTCTCTCACCACCAATATTATCCTACAATGCTATTTTTGACACAACCGGTAACATACTGGACATTGTTATTTTATATTTGCAAGTCTTAAAAAGATTTGGAAAGAACATACTTTAACTGCCTCTGAACAACTACATCTAAATGAATTGTGAATTAAATTAGCACTTTGCTTATTTGTTAGAATCTTGTAAGGTAAAAGGGATTTCTAGTTTAGACAATATTGTTTTTGATCAAACTGAGTAAAACATCCATGACAAAGTGATATTGAAAAATAATGGGAATGTTTCAAGAAAGTTGAATCTGTGGAAAACAAAAAGCATTTTGTGGTGTGAAACAATGGGACTTTTTTAAATCTACAAGATACTTCATGTTCCTCAGCAACCGTTTGTCTTCTTTATGACTGAAAGAAATTACAATAGTGTAATGCTTCGGAGCAAATTGGACCAAAAAGATCAATAAATAGGGCAACACACGCTGCAGTTTGCCATTCATATTGATGTTTTTTAAGTTCCTTTCTCTAAAAACCTCAAACCTAAACAAACGTTTGAAAAAAAAAAAAAAAGCTTAAAAACTGAAAATGAAAGAAAACAAATGCATGTATCCAAAGACATAAGACTCGGTGGCAATGACTCTCTGCATTGGTAACAATTCAAAGCTATGTTACCAGCTTACCGACCTCATCATGGAGATCAATGTTTCAGTGAAATTTTGAATGTTACATCTGAACAGTGCTTTGTAGTGTGAATGGAGTACCATGATTCGAAACAACTGTCAACGATTGCAAATCCTTCACAGTAAAAGTAAACTTTCTGGAAAAAAAAAAGTACAATACCTAGTAAGGGTAACCACATTTGAAAAAATAACATGTATTTTCATATGATTGCTTATCAAGACCCTCTCAGCATGAGCACAGCTGTCCTCCGTGTCGGTCGCAGAGGATTACCAAATGAAGTGTATACACCCACTCGGACATGGACCCAGTGTTGTCATGGTGACGGGAGTGCAGAGTGATCCCCCTGACGGCCACTGAAGCACCTGTATAAAACAAGGTTCTTTTTTTTTTTTTTTTTTTTGAGATCTGGAATTATCTGCTGCATACTGAGCAGGTACAGTTGTTAGTGCATTAATATTCCCTTTTTAAAAATGGATTAAGGGTTTCTTAGTGATTATTCATACTCTTTGCTTTCAAAGTGCTTTTTCGTTGTGAGCGTTACTGATGTGCTTTCACACTAAAATGGGCTGAAGTGTAAAGAGCAAAGGGGGTGCAGGTACAAAAGGATGATGACAGACCATCACACTCTCATGCAATATGACAGGAATGCTTTTTCCTCAGTGACCAATGATTACTTTATATACTGAAAAAGAACAAAAAATGTTTTCACTGACCTGTTTCAGATCTTGCTGTTTGTTGCATATCTATTATTTTAATGTGAAAGATTACACTGACAATATAAAGGTGCCATTCTTTCTGCTATGAGAGTGGATGACCCTTCTCCACAATAGAAACATAAAAAAATTACATTTCTATTGATTGTTAGACATGGCAATGAAATGAACTAAAATTAAACTTTCCAATCAGAGATTTAAAACTAGACAGGAATATAGGCTATATATATATATTTGTACATATATAGAGTGTGTGAACACATTCAAAGGGAAGTGAGATAGAGTACAATACAGACTGCACAACATTCAAATGTCAAGAAGCTCTTTGAGCGAAAGAAAAGACCACTTAATGTGAAAGCCATCTCTCAGCCTGCAGGCTTTTATTTTTACAGCTTTTACTAAACTGAAAAAAGTGAGAAGTGTAAATGTGCGTGTGGGCATGGATGCGTATGTGTATGCGTGTACACGCTGACCACATGCTGAAGGACACCAGGGTTGCACTGATTGTTTTGCTGTACACATGCTGTAAGAACGGCCTGTGTAACGTCTGCAGGGACGATGAAAAGCAGAGTGAAGACAAAGGCAGAAAGTCACCAAGCAGCACTGCTGGCTGTTTCCACTGCTCTGGGCTTACTGTAACATTTCCCAGAGCACGAATGAGCTGCCAGGTGACACCGCTCCTAACAGCTTGCTGCATGATCGTTTTCCACCCTTTCAAAGCATGTACTAAATGTTTGCAATGACACAAAATCTTATAGTATGTTTTTTTTTTTTTTTTTTTTTTTTTTTTTTTTAGAAAAAAGCAACAAAACAAAAAAGGAAGTAATTGAATGAGAAATTTTTGAAAATGTCTGAATTCTGAATCCATCCCCATTCATGTTGTAGGCAACATACAAAGAAATACTATAACATCTACAAAAGATGGAAATCAATTGGTAAAGTATAGATAGGCTTACTAGATTTGCATTCAACAGAAGGAAAACAAGACAATAGGAAAGTGAAGTACAGTAATCTTTGTGCCCTTGTAGCAGAATGCCTTTGCTTTTAAATCTCCATTCTTATGATGTAAAATCAGAGCAGCCTTTCATCTTTGCTAGTGAAACATTAGACTGTGGTGTTACTACCTGACTTCGGCTGCATCAAATATTTTTTTCTGATTAAGGGACTAAACAGCCGCAGCCATACATCATAATTCTACGAGGTTATGTGCAAGCTCCTTGAGCTGGTGAGCTGGGCTTCATGAATCTTTAAATGTCAGAAAGATTTACAAGTACGTAAAAATATATACACAGTTGTGGTGGCGCAGCTGCAGGGAAGACCAAAAGTGATGTGGCCTTCACAGATGTTATAGCCCATCATTTCAATGAGGACATGTGTGCCCAATGTGGATCCAATGAAGAGAAAGACACAGCATGGAAACACATTAAGCATGCTTTCATTGCAGCAACATGTGCCACACACTCTCCAAATTATCCTAATGATAGTAATTACAAAGGCACATTCAAATCTGTGTTTGGTTAAGTAAGGGTTACGGAATGTGTACAAATATTCTTCTGTGGAACTGCCTCTTTTTACAATCACCAGTTGGTAATTTTCCATTATGAGACCAAAGAGTTTGATTAACTTAGTAATCTAAATACTTTCCCACATATCTTGATAAATAATCAGTATTTGTTCTCTGCATGAATCTAAACCAGCATAAATTAGTATGATGTACAATTATGGATACATCTCAATGAATTAAAATGTCAATAAAAGGTTAATTCCTTTCCGTAAGTACATTTTAAAAGCTAATGTCACTATATACATTCGTTATATACAAAAATATATTTATATTTCATTTCAGGACATTTTACGGTTATGGCTTAAAGCTTCTTTTGATAATTACAATAATACCTATGACAGATTAAATGAAAAAATATATTTTTTTAATATAAAAATGACTTAGGAAAACATGGGAAATTCTGCTAACTTGATAGTTGACCATCAGCCTGTCATTGCACTGCCCTAAGGCAGGACAAGGAACAAAATGTCACTGCTAAAAAACCCAGATACCAACCAACGGTTATATATACGCTCATGGGAAGTAGAGTGGAAGGAAAAATAATGGTGGTAAAAGGTGCAGAAGCAACAGACATAGTCTCAGGCTAGAGAGGATGTGAAACAAAGCACACATACCTGTTTAGGGAAATTGACATGGAATGGATTTGATCTGAGTTAATGTTCGACACCCAGTATTTGTTAGATGTAAGCCTTGATTATAAAAATTCACAGTTTCAAAGCATGAATGATGTAATACTCTGTAAAATCCTAAATTGAACTTTCTGAAATTTTGTTAAGATGTAACTGAAGCATTAATTATTTTATTAGTTCGTACAAAGTATTCTGACATTGTGCTGATGATCTTTGTAATAATCACTATGAAAAATAATTTTAAACAGTAAAGCTATATTTTTTTTAAAAAGTGAAACAAGAAAATGGAGAACAGATGTAAAAATAATTAAAAGTTTGAAACATGTGCCATGAAAGGGGATTCTATTTTGTTTTTACAGCAGTTTAACGCATTGACAGGTTTACTCCAACAGTAAACACAATATTCAAATAGGCTGAAAGTTATAAAAACACTCAATCAATTTTCATTATCCAATATTTATGCTCCTTTCAACTTTTGCAGGATGCCTGCTTTAGTTTGCAGTTTTTAAAACATGGGGAATTTTTATAAACAGCCCAAAGCGAATAACTGTTTTTGTTAATCAGAGCTTCTGACCTAAAGCTTTTTTCAAATGGATGACGAACTCGACAATCTTGGGAAATGTAGACTCAAAGTATGGCCCTAAAGCACTGAGGAGGACTTTTTCTTTCTTTAGTTCACTCTTATTTTTGAAGTTCAAAGTGGTATGATGCCACAAGGCCTTTGAAAATCCTGTTACCACATATTAAAAAAAGGCAAGTGGTTACTAACGTCTTGACATTCACAAGGCTTCAATAAGAAAAACTGCAGGCGGCTGCAACTGCTCATGCTTAAAGAGCTCTGCTCTCCCTGGGGCTGGACGGAGGCTTGTCGCTACGAGAATGGGACACAGTTATTTAAATGAAAAAGGTTCTGAAAGGTTCTTGTGTTTTATTAGTGTGAAGAAAAATATATTTCATATGAGTCCACACAGAAAAGGGAAGAGGAAGACAAATAGTATTTGCTACTATCATAAAAAAACATTTTGCCCACAGGTTTCCAGTATTCTATAAGGAAACAAACAGGGAAGAGATGTTTCGTCATTAAAGCCAACTTTTTTTTCCTGTTCTCAGTTTCAAACAATTGAAAGCTTCGTCAAACCAATAACCTGTTTATAAACTATTTTCACATCCAGATTGTAACTCATTTCCCACGTATTTGTAGTGTCTCCAGTTTACTTACAAGAAACAAACTATCTCCCTCAACACCAAACCAGTTCGGTGAATAACGTGTCTAAGTTTTTCTTCCACATTACCAGAGAACACCATTTGATGGTTAGGAACTATCTCCTTTTGACCACACACACAGAGAAAGAAGCTACTGTTAGCTTCCTTTTTTTAATTTCACAGCATGCAGTCTGCTATTTTCCAGGAAACATCAAAATCTTTTGAATCAATAAAACTCTAAAGCTCAAACTGCAGTCCTAAAGGGATGGAGTTCTGCAACTTTTAGATCTATCCCTTGTCTTGCATACTTGAATTAAATGATGAAACTACCTTACTAGCATGCAGTCAAGTTTTACAGAGCTTTGCTGATGGGCTAATATTGGAGCCATATGAGCTGAAGCAGAGCTACATCTAAACATTTCTATGTATGCATCATCTGTGAGAGATTTGTGTTTACTTCTGATATGATCCAGTTCTCAAGAATACAGCATTTTAATTAGGGGCATCAGACAAAAGGGGACTTCCTGCTGCTTGCTCAAATCATGGATTCTCACTGCATGATGCTCCAACCACCATGTTTCCTCATGGGCATGGTGTGTGTTCACAGACATGTTTTTTGCATGTGGACCAAAATATGAATATATACTGACAGTAAATTACATACCTAATTAGGTTCATTCTAAAGGCAGTTGGTTGCATTGGTATATGTTTAAGAGTATATGAATAAAGAGGGCCCAATATGCATCCATGCCACATTTTTTAGGGTTTATTAAGTTGGTCAAAACAATTAAAGGCCATGCATTATTTACCTTCTACTTTGCAATTATTAGTTATCTTTTGTTTGTCTTGCACACAAATTCCCCAACATATATGTTGAGACCTACAGTTGAAATTAAAAAAAAAAGTTAGAGACATGAATCTGTTCGCTAGGCACTGTGTCAAAACAATTTCTGCCATAGCTCCATCTGAAGAAACAGTGGCAATTTTCAAGCTCCTCCTCTCTCTCAAACCTCCTTATCCTTCCTTCCTAACACCCACAGAGACAGTTTCAGGGCCCCATGTGGAAGACGCAGAACCGAGACCAAGCTCCTCTGGGGAGTAGCTACCTAGCAGTGGTACACCTGCCACATAATATTTCAAAGGGTACAGAACACATACACACTGTAGTGAATGTTTTCTAGTGCAACACCACTGAAACCTACAAGAAACATGATCTTATGGGAATACATTACTCATATAAAACATGGCCATATGGTACGGTACAGATCAAACATGGTGGAAGACTTTTGAGGTTACCACACAGTAAGTAAGCACACACGCACTGTGAGGTGGAAAAGATTGTGTGGCAGAATTTTATCAAAGACTGAATCTCTTGCAATAATATATGAGAAAAACAAATATCTTAAACCAGTCGAAAGTACTAACTCCAAATTCTTTATATTAGGTGTTTTATATAATAAATGGCTCACTTCACTGGATATTTAAAGTTGTTGGATGCCTGCTGAGAAAAGGAATTTCCTCTTCAAAACTTAGAGAATGAGGCAAAATATATCACACTGACATCAGAGTAAAATTAGATTAGAATATTTTCTAAATTTTATTTTAAATAAATAAAACCAACCTTCTTTTTCACACTGAGAAGAACCTTGACATCTTTCATCAAAGTTTCATTTCTTTCATCAAAGAAATTAAACTTTTACTTCTAATAAAAAGAATGAATGTGGAGAAATGTACGTTATTGACTTCCATCAACACAATGAAGTCTAATTCATTGTTTTTGTCTAATTCCCTAGAGTATGTCATAACATGCAGTATGTCATGCATTTTTTGCTCTCAAAAAATGCTATATTAGATCTTGCAATCAATCAAGCAATCATATTTGATTTATATAACACATTTCTGCATCAAAGCATTTAAAAGGGCTTTACATCACACAAAAACACAAAGTTATCAACTGGGGAGTTCTTGCCTTTGCATCCACAAAAGGTTTACTGGTTACACTCCTACTATGTTATATGGAACAAAATACCTATCAGTATTTTAATTCCCACTCAATCTCACAATCATGCAGTTTACAACAGTGTTAACAGCATTTCAACAGGCTTCTGGCACGAGGCTCCGTACACCGCTTTCACGGAATTTCGAGCAGGGACTCCGTCATCCTTCACGGATATTTGTGCAATTCTATGGTACCTGTTAGTGTCTAGAATTCACAGGGTTTCTGTTACACGCAATGACCACAGTTTAGAACAGTGTTTAAAGCCTTTCAAGTATTGACATTATTAAATCTAATTACAGTGTTTTTAAATATCTGGGTATTTGTTTTCTGGATAATTAGGAGGTTGGTGACTTTTATTTTGGCCAGACAGTGTGATAAACACTGTATCCAGCTAACCTTTTTGAGAACTTTGAACTCAACAATGCTGCTTTATGATTGGCTACAAATTTCTTCCATGATTTAAACTCAGCAAGTTAAAGTGAAAGATCATGTCCTAAATATATAAATACTGCTTTATTTTTGGATTCCAATTTTTTGCTACTAAGCATAAATCTCCATGTTAGTTTGCGGCTAAAGGGAGGAGCACACAGGCTCATTGCTACAACTTAATACACTATTCCACTTTCAACGTTTCTTTCAGATCCATTTACAAGCAGCAGAACAGATCAGCAGCTAAAATAACAGCATTTAATCAGCCGATATGCTGAAACATAATGAATATTTTACTAAAGAAAAGCACAGACTTTGTAATGCTCTTAAAATTACCATAACTATATATTCTTAATAAGCTGCTTTCAAGCCAAAAGTTTGAGATTCGCCTATTTTGGGATTTTTGAGTATAAAAAGATACAGTTTAAGAAAATCAAATGCGCAGGTTACAAGCACCTCAAAATAACATGAACAAAATACATGTAAATAATTTCACACTATTATATATGTTTCAATCCTTTTGCAAACAAAATATAATAAATGAAGAAGAAAAGAGCTGTGAAGTCATTTCAGAATATTTAGACAGTGGCCTATGAACAAACGATTTTAACATGGGTGCACTGAACTAGCTAGTTCTTATGACTCAACAAGTACAACACTGATTTAAAAAAATGGAAAACAGTCAGTTCTTACCTTGCTTTTAAATTTGAAAAAGAACAAAAGTTATTTAAAAAATCTAATTATGTTTAGGGGATGTAAACTTTGTGAGAAAGGAGCTTTGCTCATTCACCTTTGTATTGTAATATGTGAATATTGGAGATGATTAGTGATGGCCTTCCCAGTAAAACCATGAGGTATTCATAAAATAGTTGAAATACATTGCAACACAAAAACAAAACAAAAAAATACTCCTCCTTTTGTATTAGCTTCTTATTAAGGGCCAATTAATCCTAAATCAAGGTCTACTCATAATTGGTCTTTCGTGTCTTTTCAATCTTAGGAACGTAAAATTGGGGTTTATTTTATTCATGCCTGAGTCCATGTGACTTCTCACCATTATACTGTTCTCTAGGTCATTTCATCTCAAGCCATGTTTAATAAACTTTATCACTGAAGAACCGTTTCTCCCATCTTTTAATTATTTTTATTGAATTAACTGTGTAATTTAGTTTTTTACTTCATTACTTGTAATTTATTTCTTGTTTCAGGAAAAACAGTCCAACCCTTTTACTATTGTTATTTATACCTCTCCACAGGCTTGGTATGCAGCACTTTAAATTACCTTTACATGTAAATAGCCCACTTTTGGAACCCAACCAATTGCTGTTTGTTTTTCAAAATATTTTTCCTTTATTGTTTTATATCTCCGTCTTTTGTTCACATTTTCCCAAATCGCTCTTTTGGCCTGGTCATAGAATGAAATACACTCAGATGCTGAATTTAGCGAAGGTTTATGTCTAGAAAATGCAAGGTCATGCATGGCATCGGTTGACTTCCCACCTGCTTTACTGCAGCCTAGTTGCCGTGTGTATTTATCAAAGATGCAGCCATTTCTGCACTGAAGGCTGGGCCATGCTGTGCATATGCTCACTTTGTTACCCCCTGACATAAATGTCTCACCAGGGAGAAGCTTTTATTAAAGTACATACTGTATAAATTCTTTCCTTTTAGTAGCAGGGGGAAAAGCTGAAATGCATCTATTTATGGAGTCTTTCTGAACATTGCACTAAACTTAGAGTTTGACCTTGTAGCTGCATGAAACATGCATTAACAATAATTATAAGATGGCTTGTAAAAAGAGTATTAAATTGCTATTTGCATAACTGTATGCAGGATAAAATGTAAAATCAATAACTCATAAAAAATAAAAATGACTGAGTGGGAAGCTTTGATGCAAAAAAAGAAGCAAGTAGTTGGGTTCTTTGTTTTCAGCTCTTTCACAAACGAACTGAATCCCTGAACCTTTCAAGACATTCTCTGGAGGATAAAGAAAGCAAACAAAAGATAACAGACTGGCGCTCCAACTACTAACATGTCTGGATTAATGTTCCTAATGCAGGGTGCACTTTAGGGTGAGCTTTGATGGGACAGGCAGTCCAGTGATGTTTCCATGTGATTAACAAACACAAGGGGGCCTAGTAGCGCCCCACATATACACTTCAAGGACTGTGAGATTAAGGTTTGGACAATGATGGACCTGAGTCTGTTACTCTTCCCAGCCTCAGCTCCTATAATTTATAGCAGCCCTGCACAACAGCCTCTTGTTCTTTGGAGCATTTTGGCAATGAGATACACATGGTGCATGAACATTTGTCTTCCTTTGAAACGACACCTGGGATTAATAAGATAATTTGGACTACTATACAAGATTGGCACGAGCATTGTATATATGTGTGGTCTTTGTAGGGCTTTAGGCCCAGTTATTACAGGGTATTAACAAAACTGAATAGTACATAGTCAATGGTAGGAATTCCTTCAGTGGAAATTGCTGAATGTTAACACTATTATACTTTGAAATGTTTGAAAAATATATTATTACAAGCTGAATGTATTAAATTAAAAGTGAAATCAGCAGAATTTTTCAGTTTTCCAGCAACAAAAAGTTGTTGTAGACATTATCATAATTAATTTTATAGTGATATTTTCCCTTCTCTCAGTCACATTTTAACGCTTTCATCAACACATATAGGTTGTCTTTTCAATGCTTGAGGCAATTTCTCAAAATACTTTCCATGACTACTAAAAACCTATAAGTTTTGTTCCAGATTTAATTTTTTGTCTTACAAATTTCTGACTTACAATGTCAGAGAATACCACACATTAATGCATTTAATCATATATTGTTTTAAATTTTCTTTTGACAGAGTACTTTACTCATGTAACATTGTAACATTGACCTAGAAATGTCTAAGTCTATTAATTGAAATTCACTCCTGTGGTCATATTATTGCTTTTTTTTTTTTTTTTTTTTTTTATCTGCAATGTTTGTAATATTTTGTAGTTGCCTTTTGAATACATTGGGGAAAAAAAAGAAAAGTTTTTTTTTTTTTCATCTGAATATGTAGTTATTAAACGTGGTAATCTTTTCAGTTTTACTTAATAAACATAAACTGGCTCTTAAATTACATGTATACATTAGATATGGATGGAAGAGAGAAGATGGAGAGTGATTTTATTTATTTTTCTTTTTACTTCCAAGTTTCATAAGGTGAGCTGAGTAATCAGTCATCAGTTTGACTCTGCTATAAAAATCATTTAGCCTAAAGCCTCCGAGCACACAAGACGATTTCATTCTGCCAAATCTAGCAGATGCCAATACTGAAGTAGTGTCCTTTAAAATATGCCTTCCCATCTGATTTCCGTTTAAAACAAACACATTTAGAAATGGGAAACAAAGAGTGGATACACTTAAAATCACTAATTACTTTGGGGTTATATGCTTGTCTTAGCATAAGAGGATATTTATTTTTGATTTATGTCACCCATATTCTTTCTTTCCAACAAGTAATTAACAGTGCTCAAAAAGGACACGTATTAGATATTTTATCTTTTAAGACTAGACTATTTTCTACAAAGGTAAGATTTGGCTGTCAGACCATGCTTTGGAGGGAAAAGAAATCTCTTAAATCCAGGCTGAAGCACCCAAACATGGACACAGATCGGCCAGATACTGCATTTTCAAAGCAAATCAGTTCTGGATATAAAATGAAATGCTGAAGAGCAAGTTAAAACCATTTTATATAGCAGTGCAGCTGCTCAGGCAGAACCAAAAATGGTTCTTCACAGCTGACTGAAGAGAAAGGGAATCTAACGACGGATAGAAACTCAAGGTTGCTGTCAGTGTGCCTCTACACTTCAGGATAAATGATAGAAATAGATGAGTTTACACTCCGCAGCCCCTCGGCTGATAAATATATAACTCAGTGAGGTTAGGTAAAGAAGATGCAAAATGTGAGATGTAAGATTACATTTATAACTTCACTCTATACTAAAGCAGACAGTTAAAATTGTTTTGGGGGATTTCAGATGCATGTCCCAGAGTACTTGTTACTGAAATATCTGCCTGTCTTTGATTCACATTTATGTCTTGCCAGGCCAGCTACATTTTTCACCCACTGTTTTCAAACAACGTGCCACATTTCTCTTTGCAAGCAGAAAAGATGCATTCTTTATGTCATCAGTGTTAAAAATTCACTCTCAATGCCACTGACGGGTAACACTGGCTCAGTTTGAAAAGGTACCTAGAATACTGTAAAATTTGCCCTGAAGCACTTCCACTTGCGATGCAATTTATATAAGACCAATAATTAGGCTTGGGGTGGTATAAGTTCTCTCATAACCTTGAGTAAAAATACCATAGTTTTAAAATTAAAAGAAAAAAAAAAAAATCATGAACTAATTCTTTTTACTTAAACAAGAAGATAAACAATTAGACCTAGTCCATTACATTTAAAATCCAGCTGTTTTTTTTTTTTGTTTTTTTTTTTAATATTTTGATTAATGTCTAAAGCAGTCTTTGCCCCTGCCACATTTTTCCAAATTTGCCACAGCAGGCCACTCCCATCTTTGGTCCCCAGCAGACTAATGGCAGAGGTGGGTAGAGTACTACAAAAATTGTAGTCAAATAAAAATAACACTACAAATTTAACATGGCAGAAAACAGCCTTCCAACAATAAGGATTGCTCACAAATCAGATGTCCCATTTCAACATGAGTTGTAGGTGTGGTTACTTGTTATTTGTGAGTGGTGGATTATCCAGAAAACTGACTCAAGCGTAGCAATATTTAATAATACTACTCAAGTAAAACTAAAAAGGTATGATGCAGTAAAACTACTCCTACAGATATTTATACCCAAATGTTACTTAAGTAAATGAAGCTTGTTACTACTAACGTTTGACAAAAGGCATGGAACAAGGGAACTGGTACTACACAAAGCAGCTGGGGCAGAAGCATTTATTATACATTTTATTGTTAATGCTTATTTGTGTAACACCACTGTTAATGTAGAATTAGAGAAAAAATATGCATGTAATTGTATATAGATTACAACTATAGGGTGAAAATGATGCCACTACAAGTGTTGTCAAATGAATAGTAGCTAAGTAAATCATAATCTAGACACACAATTTTGAATTAGATTCATATTTAAAGTAGATTTGTAACCAACACTTGACAATCATTAATTCAGAGCTGTATATTGCTCCATTAGTGTGCATGCATATTCATGCACACTGTATACTTGTCTAAGCATAATTTGCATTTTTGTACATCATCTGATAAAATGCAGGAATGAGGAGCTACGCCTCGATGAGGGTCTAATCTCACAGCCTGTTGACAAAAAACTGTTCCTTTGAGAAAACTGATCAAAGATTCCTCTTTACTGCCTGTGACATAATGTATAATCAGTGAGCTCTGCGGAGGGTGTCTGTGGGAGTTGGTGTTTGTGCATCTTTTAAAAGACTGGAGGCAGGGGCCTTCTCCCATGTTGAGACTTGGTTGAATTTTTTTGTGTTAATACAGCAAAAAGCCAGTGACAGCATGCTTAATTATTTTTGGCTGCAGCAGGTCCTTCCAAAGCGTAGTGGTGCACAGCGGTGTCTGCCTCACAGGGGGCAGACGCCTGCCGCCATCTGGGGGTGTCTTTACCTTGGTCTTGTTAGCATAGACTTAACTACAGATTTGCAAATTTACCTTGGAGACATCTTTAAAATAAACACTGATCTCCAGTTCTGTCGAATTCACTCCTCTAATTGCAAATCTCACAAATAAACAGGTTGCATACAATTTTCACCTTGCAGTGAAGAAGAAAATGGAAAAAGGAACCTCAGTGGACATGAAAATGAAATATGAGAGTGTGAAATGGGGGTAAAAGCAACTGCTGTTTTTTTTTTTTTTTCTTTAACCAACTTCTCAGGTTGGGTGTGACATTGCTGAACAAGACTCCAGGAAGGGCACAAAGTCTCCCTGATGACTTGCTCTCCACACAAGAGGAAAACAAAAAAATATATCTCCCAACACGTCTAACAACTCTAAAAATATTTTTCTGAAAACTGGTTTCCTACAGCGCCCTCCAAAATATTATATCACACTACAAACACCGACCTTTAGGTATTTAATTGAGAAGTGAAAGAAAAGTGATACAAGTCTTTCAAATTTTTTAAACATAAAAATCTTAAGGATGGTGTCCTTGTTTTGCAAGTATTTTGGGGAATATCTCTACTAGCTTTGTGTGTCAGGAGACTGAAATTTCTGTCAGCCCTTCTTTTCAAAATATTTCAAATTCAGTTATCTATGGACATAAATATTCAAGATTTGTCAATGGCCTCTGAGTCAATGACTCAGAGCTGGGTTAAGGTCTAAACATTAACTAGACCATTCAAAAGACAGATTGATTCATACCGAGACTGCATTGTACACAGATGGATTCTGTTTACTAATAATTTGAGGCCAACTGGTTGGATTGGATTTTATTTAATTATTTTTTTTTTATATATTTTGTGTAACTACAAAAAAAGTTCCAGAACAAAAATATTTGCATGATACCATAAATTTAATCTTGCTAGCAGTTGTGGTCCCAAAAGAAAATAAGGGGAAATGGAAGGTTGCTTCAAGTTTCTTCTCCATATAGAAAGTAACCTCTTTCCTCTTCTGCTACCCTCCCACTGAGCTAAAAGGAGAAGCAGGTTGTCAGGCACCCACCACTGACCTGGGAAATAAATCCTTTAACAGGTGGCCAGCATAGAGGGGAAGGGCTAAATCAGCAGCACACCTTCCTGCTGCTGCTGGCGAGGCTGGCTGCTTTATGTGCTTTAATTACACAGCCCTCCAAAACCATCACCCCATCCTCTCCTTCCACGCAACCACCCCTGCCCTTCATTCACCCTCCATTTCGGCGAAGCAAACGTAAACAAGCACGATGAAGTACAAGCAATGTGCTTGACTTACATACTCTAACTCATGGATGTTTTAGTCAAATAAACTAAACGTGGGGCCTGTAAGGCACTCACTTTAGTACAAGCAGAAGAATGTTGCTCTGACATACATTCTTGTATGCCACCATTCATTGATCCATTTCATGTGATGTTAGTGAATTTTGGCCTTTTACTCCATTAGTCTCTGTAGCTAAGCAACTGAGTGTTACAGTGAAAAAGCAGCGCTTCCGGCGGTTGCTAGGGAACTGCTGGCGAGTGTTACCACTTGTTAACGGCACTTCGATAGATCAGCCTCTAATGGTTCAGGTCTGATGGAGCTTTGCCTAAAAGGAGATGAGAGATCGGCGAGTAGGCAGCATCCTCCATCTAACCGGCTGCAGCATATGTCACAGCTGACATGTCCCCAGAGTGCCTCACATCAGCATGCATAACAACCAGTTGAAAATAATGTCAGGGTTTTTCCCTCAATAGAAAACCTTTTGCATAAAAGTGGAGACTGAATAATTGAGAGGTGTAAGGGGGGGGAGGGGTACTGGACAAGCGGGGTGTAGGGTGCCTCGGATGGGGAAGAGGGAAGTATGCCTGCCAGCCAAATCCATTAGCCAGGCCCTGCTTGGCCGAGGCGGGCGGCTGATGGGAAGGCTCTGTTATCGGACACTAAAGGACACTAGGGCTGGCCATCACCACGCCTGCCCTCTCTACTCTTTGCCGCAGGGAGAGGGAGACAGAGAGGGGAGAGGAAATGAGGGAAATTGACAGAGACAAAAAGAAACCGAGAGAGACCAGTGAAGTTCAATAACAGAAAGAATGAGGAGGTGTTGCCCTACTACAGCTTTATAATTGGCCTGCAAGGACGGTCAAATGAGAGGCTACTTATCGCACATAGCAGTTGTACAGGAACACCAGCCCATCTCTATAGCCAGAACTCATTTAAAAGTGCATTAGGACAAATGCATGGGAAAAAGCAGACAACCCCTCTATTTAAGCTATGATTGAAAAAAAAAAACGTGTTAGGGGGTTTATTGCCATAAAAAAAATCTGATGCCTTAGGTTCTTTTGGGAGCATAATTGGCACTCAGAATATATCCAGTGGATCCTCCACCCATAGTAGATTCCACAAAGAACTTTTTAAGATAGTAGAATCTCTAATAATACAAAGGTTCGGGCTCATTATTTTATGATGTGTGTAAATTGTTCTAAAAAGCAGTTCAAAAAAGATTAAATGCCATGTATGGTGTGCTGACAAGAAAAGGATGGGAAGCACAGCTGGGTTTTTGTTTTAATCTGCTAATGCTACGGGTATCCTGTCTTCTTCAAGTTGTGGGAGAGGCTTTTGCTTTAATTATAAAATTTTATACTGTACAGAAGCAAAAGTGGGAGCAGCAAAAACAATATGGAGTACAGATGAACTGGTTTATGGTGTCATACCATACTGGTTTTGGTTTCAAAACTGCTAAGATTTTACAAAAAACTGATTAAAGTTTGTTTAATAAGATTCCAGGAAACAGTTCTAAAGGAACCAAAACTTTTTATGGTTGCATGCATCAAAGACAATTCTCCCTCTCCCAGTTGTGGCTCTAAAATGTGAATCAGGTAGTAGAAATAAAGCATCAACACTTTCCATTCCACCTACAAAACAAGAAAAGTTTCACTTTTTGGAAATCTTCCTCAATTTGCAAAATGAGAAAGATTTGCATAAACATATAATAAGATATCACAGATAAGATAATCAGATAAACCAAACTTTATTTGTAGAACATTTTTAGGCAGTCAAATATAACAGAAAATGCCTTACAGAACATACGTAACTCATTTTGGTACGTCTATTTTCCAACCCTCACCTTTTGTCATGAGACACAGATAATGATTGAATGAATGACATCACAAATACAAGAGCCTGAAATGAGTTTCTGCCATTGAAAGACCACACATTGAGGAGAATATGGGAAATGTCCCTGTCCAGTGCTACTGCTAGGGAGAGGGAGGGGAAAGGAGCTGGGTGACTAAGGTAAGAGCGGGAGTACTGGAAGACACAATACAAGATATTTACGGGAAAATAATATTGGAGCATGGTGGGAAAAGGGGTAAAACAACGGTAGTTTCCTGGCCAAAACAGGAGACTTGACAGGTATGCAATGCTTTTTGAGGCAAGCGTCTGACCGTGTGCCTTAAAATGCTCAATCCAATTTTCCAACACATCCAGCATTTAAATGTGTGTCTTTGTATGAATATGTGACGGAGGGACTGTCACAAGTTGGGATGTAGTCCTACAGTAAAGTCCTAGCCAACATACAAGCAAGCATGCACTCATATGCAGATCGGACAAAACTTACTTTTTGGTTTTAGCACAAACTGGCACAGTTTGTTGTGTGTGCACATGAAGTGTTTCTGTCTCAGTTATCATATCCATCCCAGCTGGCAATTTTTAGTATCAAACATTTTCCCAGATCAGACATTGAAACAAAGCAATTTCCGGATTAAAGGAAACGGAGACGGGAAGGAGTCACGTGATGACGTGATGACATCATCAAAACACATTAATTGAGTATTTTCTATTAAATTGTGTTGGATTCATTCCTCCCATTCCGCTAGAGGGCTCTATAGTTGCTTTGCATTAGTACGTGAGTTGACGTGAAGAGGAAGAAAACTGACGGCGGACCAGTAGTGCGCTTAGGTTGCCGTTACCTGAAACTAATAAGCTGAATCTGCCATAAAATTATATCTTACTGGTACATGAGTGTTGTCCAACGTGGTGAGTTATATTAATGCTGTAAGCTGTGGGGAGATAAGTTTTTGTTACCTGTTCTAAGCATGCGCTTGGTGAATTTGCTAGAGTTAATTAGCCAAATGCTAGCTGTTGTTTGCTGCACTGATATTTGAATGTCGATGTTTATTATATTACGAAGTGTTTTAAGAGTAAACTTTGCCGTTTATCCTGATAGTCAAGTCAAGCCTAGCTCCTAAATCTATGTTTCAGTTTGTGTTTATTGAATATTGCAATACTACGTATTGATGTTTTGTTTGTACTTTATTTACAGTTTAACCAGCATGTCCATGTAAAAGCACTCGGCAATAAAATTAAGCACAACAACAACGGCTATCTCATGTTCTTTGTAACAAATTGAATATTGTATATTTGGTCACGTCTCTTTTTTCAGTGTTATGGTTGTTTCATTTAATTTATTTACTTTGATATGGGTTGACGTGAGTTAAAAGTAACTGTTTAGTTTGTTTTTTGTTTGTTTGTTTGTTTGTTTCATTTGTCTTCTTGTGGGTGCAGACTGTGACTATAAAAGATGGTTCTGCACTGCAGGGAGTCAAGTTTAGACTCCCAATAGGTCACACTGATGGACTTTTGAGCTGCAATGAAGGTAGTGCTGTTTTTTGTTTTTTTTTGTTTGTCGTTTCTTTTTCATCTTCTTTTGATTGATTTTTAATCTGCCTGGATGTCTATTGTAAATATGCTGCACAGCTTCTTCAAATGTTTTTTACTTGAAGACGAGCACAATAGACACCACCTGAAGTGAACTTCGGCATTGGGCCTATCTTTTTTTTTTTTTTTATCAAAGTCATAACAGAGTCCCACCATAGATCATTACAACTCAGAGTTGTAATGATCATATCACACTTGTGCTTTGCAGTCTGTTGAATCATGGAGAAGGAAACATCCAAACAAAGAGCGGGAGACCAAAAATGGTTCTACCCTCATATGAGAACCACATCCAGTTCGACAGCATGGCCAAAAAGTCAGCCTTAAGACAACATTTTGTCTTTCGACCTTTTTAATGCTATGAATTTGTTTAGATATCTGTACTGCTGTTTTCTGCTACAATAGAAAATGTTTTAGGAAAGTCAAAAGGAAAAAATAACAGAAGCTAGTCGTATACTGATCATAGTATTAGAATACAGGGGATGAATCCTCCGACCGCAGGACCCAAGGAAGGAGAGACAAAAAATAAAAGATGGAGAAAAACAAAATTATAAAACCTCAGTAAGGACTTGAGTTTAGTTTCCCTACCCTCCAAGGGCAGCTGAGATGCCAAGGCGTCAAAATCAATATTTTCCAACATTTCTATTAATTTCTCCAAGATAACAGAGCACAGAAGCGGACCGTAAACACTGTTTGAAACCCTAAAGTTTCAGCTTTTCAACACATTTGTTCTAAGATTGTACATCATTTGGGGCCAGTGAAGACTGCCTGAAATCGGGCAGCACAGTGGCAGAGTTGGTAGAAATGTTACCTTGCAGCAAGAAGGTCCTGTTACCAGCTCTGCCAGGAGGAATAGGATAAAATTCTTGCCAACCATTGTGAGATGCTTGAAGAGGAATATCAACATATTTGACCATGGCTTTTTTTTTTTTTTTTTTTTTTTTTTTTTTTTTTTTTTATACAAGTCGACATTACCTAATTAGTGTTCCTTACCTAACACTAATACTAATATTGAATTTAAAGCAGTTAAAGAAAAGCACAGATCAAAAACAGGATATGTACTGATTTAACATAAAAAAGCAAAGGGACAATTACAACAATAGATGAATAAATATATTTTAACTTTCCACTCCTTGAAAGATCTTTTAATACCACAACAGGTTAAATGATAGTCTACACCTAATATTCAAAAATAGTGTTTAAGTGTTAATGGATGTTATTCAGTGGTGGCAAATTGCTAACTGTGGGTACTCCCATAGTCGTATAATGCCCTGTGTGATTCAATAACAGGAGAACATTTAACAGCCCAGCATGAGTATATCCAACAGAAAACACAAGGCATATTATTAATGCTGTTTTACCAATTACTATACTGTTCATAAGACCACATGCTAAAACTCTAACCACATTAAAATTGCAATTAAAATGCCCCTGAGTCAACAAACCGACAATAATTCCCTCTGATTGCAGCATTTTAAACCTTTTCACGATTTATCATCATTCCGCAGTCCCAGAATATTGTCTAGAAAATCTCAGTCCATATTAAAATAGACATTCTGCAAGAACAAATAGCAGCTATCACACACTAGTGACACTGCATCACAATGAGCTTGTTATAGTGCTACAGGAAGTGCATCCCTCGCAGGCTCCGAGCCTCATTTGCATGTTTTCATATTTAATTCTGGACAGCGGAGACAGGTTTTGATGTGCCCTAATGTGGCGCCTGACATTCTCTGAGACCTGTAATTATTTCCCTGACCTGCCCAACAATCATCTTTCCTCTGCTTAATTGGTAACATAAACAAATCTTGAAGTAGTCCCAGATCTCTGGGAGTATTTTTCATGCATAGCTGCATGGCAAAGACTAGAGAACTGTTAAATCCCCCGTGACTTATCACAACTCGTTCCAGTGCTGTTTCATGATGTGCTAAATTACAGTTCCTCTCAAACAGCATGTTTGAAAAACTGACTGATAATTGTTGCACAATGGGAAGCTTTTTCCAGAGAGAAGCTTAAAGTTTTTAGCAAGAAAAAAACTGTTAAGCTGAAAATGAATAATTAATACAACTCAAACCTGTATTATCAAGCCTATTCACCTATGGAAGTCATTGTTGCTGACTGCATGTTCAATATTTTAAAAGACTTGAGGATGAGGTGAATGTTCTCTTCCCTGGATATAGCCGCATGCTCCGTTCAGATATCTGCACTGTGTCACTTTTATTGCAGCTTTCTAGTTGGTGTGTGCTTCATGTTTGGTGTGTTGTCACTGTGACTGAATATTTAATGAAGCAATGGCAAGCTCTCCACTGCTGTTCATCCGGGCACAGAGTCAGCGGAAAAGCTTTCTCTCTCTGGTTTGGCCATCTGTTGGAATCAATAAGGGGGCTAGAAACCCCCAGCCACCATTCAGGGCTCAGGCAAGCTGATGATTAAAGGTAACCCCTTCTATGTTCCTGCAAGTCCTGCTCACCACCAAGCAAGGTTAAATGGCAGGTGTTGAAAGAAGAATATTATACCCTGCACAGTAATGCTAATCCCTCAATTAAATTACAGCTCCCAAGCAGACAGGCTGTTCTTCATGCTGCAACTCCAAAAGTAAAGCTCTGCGACATGTTTGAGCACTACAGTCCGCAATTCATGCTGAGGCTTTGGATGGATTTATGGAGGGAATGATACTGTGCAGAAAGACAACAGTACACAATCTGTTTGTGCAGTGTAACTAGACATTAAAAGCTTTGTGATGTGTTTGTTTAGGATGGCAGACGCATTATGAAGCTCTCAAACAACTGGAACGCACAAAAATCCTTTTTGTCCTGTTTGCCTTCCTCTGATGTTTACAGTAAGTGTATGTGCACAATAATGTCTCACTGAGGCAGATGGAGAAACGAGCGGATCGGTGTCTTTCTTCTCCGAGCCGGAGGGGTGCTCGTCTAATGGGGAAAAATAGTGTTGTTTAATTGTAGTTTATTTCAGACCCTGATTGCTTTTATTGAGTTCCATTATTCTTGTTAATGAGCCCGTAATGTGAACGCTGATGATTTGGGGGCAAGCCTCTCCCCTCACAATGTGAGATCTGAGCATTTTCTTTGGCCACTAAATCCTTGGCTGCATTTTGTTCCAGCGCAAACATCTGTTTGCTGCTCTCTGCATCTCTCTCATTGACCTAGCAATCAGTCAGGAGTGAAACTTTATCTCCAGCGGCTAACGTTTCTTACCTGCAAACAGCTCCAGATGTGCAGTGCCTTGCAAAAATATTTTTACCCCGCAAACTTTTTCACATTTTTCAGTGTTATAGCCATAAGCATAGATGTGATTTGTTGGGATTTTACTTAATGAATAAATACAAAGTAGGAAATAATAGTTAACTGGAAGGAAAATTATACATGGAACCACCTTGCTGCAAGTACAGATATTGTGGGTTTTGTTTCTGTAAGCCTAAAACATCTAAAATCAGATTTGATTTTTTATCTTTCTTTGCAAAACAACTTTAGATCTCTGTCTGAAAATGTCAATATTCCAGTCTTATCATTGATTCATAACTGGCTTATGTCTGGACTATTACTAGGCCATTCTAAAACAGGGGTTTGTTTTGGTCCTTTTCATTGAATTGTAGTTTTGGTTACATGTTTAGGATTGTTCTTGAGAGGAAAAGTGAAACTCTGCAAAGATTTTGCAGAAAGCATTTTTCTTCTGGTATTATCCTGTGTTTAGTTCTATTTGTCTTCCAGATGAGTTTCCTCCAAAGGTTTGCCATGTCTACAGCACTGCAAACAGTAATTCTTATGGATTTCCTTCAACAGTGGCTTATCTTCACCGTTATGTCGTAAAGGTTACTTTTCTAAAGAGAAGAACTAGTAGTCAAGATCAACACTTTCTCACACCTGAGCTGTGAATCTCTGCAACTCCACCAGAGTTATCATGAGCCTCTTGGTTACTTCTCTGAAAAATGTTTTTTTTTTGCCCAGCCTGTCAGTTTGGGTGAACTCACAGGTCTAGTAACAGTCATGTGTTGGTTGGTTTGCAGCCATCCCATAGCCTTTCCATCTTTAGCTGACAGGCCAACCAGAGCTCTGTGCGGTGTTCAAAGCTTAGAATATTGTTTCATACCCTACACCATAAATGTCTCTACAATGTTAATCCAGAGCTTTTCTAATAAACTTTGAGATCTAGTCTGAATGTCTGGATTAAATTACACACAGGTGAACTCCATTTCCTAATTAGACAACTGCTGCTGAAGATGTTTTGTTGCCCTATAATATGTTTAAGCAGATCAGAGGCAGTTCTCAGATATGCATTTGTAAAATATTTTGAAAGCTATCTGTCATTGTCCTCCCTCCATCCATTTATTTGCCACTTTGTGCCGGTGTATCAAATAAAATCCCAATAAAATACATAGAAGTACGTGACTGTAAAGCAAAATATAGAAAATGTTTTGCAAGGCACCATTATAGAAACAAAGCAGTAAAAAATCTGCCTCCAACCAAGGTAAGCCAAAAACAATGATGGCCAAAAACCCATCAGGAAACTGAAAAAAAAAAAAAATCTATTTTGTGAGAGAAGAACATTTTGTCTGCCAATGTGATATTGGCCCAGCAGAATGGCATTAAATAGGGTTATAAAGTGACAAGTGTGCTAAAATGCCATTGGCATTTGGAACAGGGAAAAAGCATTAGCATTGCACAAAGAGTGCATTATGAGTGAATAATGCACTGTGCTACCAGTTTGGACATGCAGCAAAGTGAATGTCAAAACTCATTCAAACACACATTCTTCAGGACATAGTGCTGCATATCATGCTTAAACGAGGATACAAGGAATCCTATCTCCTGCTCATTCCTTCATTATGAGAAGCACAGCAACAGCACCGGAGGAGGGAATCACAGATATAGATGATAGACAGTCAACATGATGGCGAGCCGCTCATCATTGGTCAAAGGAACTTTAGAGCTTAGAACACAGTCCATCATGTGAGATTTTCACAATCATGGAGCAACATGATTAGTATGGAGGACTACATACTTTAAATCTGCAAATAAAATAAGCAACACATTGCGCTATGATGATGTAACTCCAACTATTCCCGAGGCGTTCACTCATCTGATTAATGCAAAGAGAATAACAAAGAGGATAACAACTGTCATCAAGTCTTTGAAAGGATAACAGCTCCTCAGCTTATTTCTCCCCATGTATGTAGCTCTGCTCTGATAAGAGTGACACTTTCTGTTCTGGGAGAATGATCTATTGTTTTCTACTCTGTGTTACTCCATGCCCAGCATGGCGCCTGATTAAACAGAGCAATGCAGGGGATCATATGATTTGGGAAATATTAGAAAAATTGGAAACTGATAACGACTCCCAAATGTAATGACAGCCTTTTTGGGGAAGCTATTTCATACTTATGAGAGCACAGTTTGCTCCACAAGATCCAGTCCTATTCTCTGAATAAGCCATTAAACAGTCTCCAGGCTGTCAGAACTATGAAGTTTAAATCTCTAAAATTATTATGATTAACTTGTCCTACAAAAACTCTGAGAGTTCATGTTTTCCAGCTGAAGGAGAAAAAACTTGAAGACAGAAATCAACTGCTAACCAACTAAAAAGAACTGCTAAATTATTTTAGATTCTGTCACTTTTGCACAAAGCAAATCTTTTGCCTGCTTTTCCATCAGCTATAACTCCTGTCATGACTGAACAATAACACCCCAACACTTGCACGCAGCCTGCAAAAAAGGAGGCCTCTCTCTTTGTTGCTGAGTGCTCTGTAGCTTCTGAGAAAATGTAATAGCTGATATAATCTCACACCGCCTCAGTCACAAGAAATAATAGGGTCCTCTCCATTAAAGTCCACATCCACAGTATTTCTTGTTAATGCGTGTTTAAGAAACACATTAGGTAATGCACAAAATCTTGCGGCTCTGAATTTGCTGCCACATAATATTCGCTTTTTTCCCCTGTGAACTAGACTCTATTCTCTTTTGCAGAGGGTTTATCAGTGATGACATGCTGTGTTCTTGTGTTGACAGAACAGGAGGTTGCTGCACTGCATGAGGCCAACAGAGTACGACCATGCCCCGGCTGTTTCTAAGCCCAGAGGTGGAAAAAACTTTCCTTTCTTCCCTCTTTGCTGCTTTCTTCCCTCTGTGTCTCTCAACAGTACATCTTTAATGAGTTGGCATCTTTGCTTTGAGTTTTATAGCAACCCCTCTGCACTCATCACCTATTGTGCCATACCCTCGCACTCACTATTTCTTTTTAATCTTTTTTCTTCTCCATCCAGTGCTCTTCCTGCTGGCATTCACAAACCTCCAGAAGGGATAGAGGAACAGCTCCTTCATTTCCTACCATGAAACATTTTCTGCACATTTCTTGAGCTGACATTCACTGTGCCTTATTCAAACTCAACATTTGGAGTATGGAAGCAGAAAAAAAATCACATCTTTTCCGGGGAGGATATAATGAAGGGAATAAAAGCTCAAGAAATTTGTTGATAATCAGAAAAAGTGCTAAATCTTGCAATTCCATTTAAGTACAATAGTTTTACAGCAGTTGTAATCAGGACCAACATCATTTTTGGCATCATTAAAAAAATTTAATTATTTTTTTGTCCGTTAGAACTGCAAAGCAGATGGAGAAAAAGGCGCGATTAAAAAGCCCATCTTTCCTGGACGATTGAGTTTTTCCATTCGGTTCCTTTCTGTCAAAGGCAGTACTCCATAAAATGGGACAAATGAGATTTCATGAATAGATGAATGGCTTCTTCACGCATGTTCAATATAAATCTATTATTAATGAGTTAATTTATCAGTAGGATGGGATAAAGCCTCATAACACAGATCACAATGATAAAAATTTTTTCTGACATGGAGAGACTTCAGGGACGGCTGGCTAACTGCCACCTCCCAAGTGTTAGAGTGTTCAGCAACTTCAGCGTCACAAAAAGAAAAAAATGCATGTGAAGCAATTTAGGAGACATTCTGACATGTTGGCTGTGAACCCCGTGCTGTAATTAGCAACCTCCTGCTTCTATTCCCCCCATGAAGCAGAGACACCCAAAACCTGCTGCATTTCCATCCAACCTCTGTCAGCTAAGAGACGCAGTGTAACTTCTGTCATATCAACGCTACAGAGCACCAAAAAATACAAGTGCATTAATAACTTAGAATATCATTTCAATAATTACATTTGAAATAAATTTAATTATATGGTTTAAATGTTTATGTTCATTAATACAGAAAAGCTATTTTACATCAGACATGACAGTTGTGCAACAGTAAGTCACCGAAGTCCTTCGCAAGTAAGGTAAAGCACAAAATGTCAATAGCATTTGACATTATATTATTTGACAACATAATATATGAAAGGGAAGGCTAAGTGGAAGGCAAAACTATGTTAAAGAAGGTGCAGGAGCCAATTAGGGAGAGCCGATTTTTGTGAGAATTGTGAATAAAAGTCACTTTGAGAGTTTCAGGGTGTTTCACAACCACTGACACAATTATGAATCAAGGACATGAAATGCAAACCTTACATTCTTTGTCTTAAGCATGTTGAAGCATCTTACCTGGGCTAAGGAGAAAAAGAACTGGAATGTTGTCCGGTGGTTCACAAACATTTTTCCAGATTTAAGTACATTTTACATTTCTCCTTGAAATTAAGGTACAAGTGTTTGGAAAAAAGAGTGGATTACCAGTACCCGGTTTAATTGCCAAGACATCACAGAAATTGATTAGTCGGTAAATTTGCCTGACCTAAACTCCAAACTGAATCTGTAGGCTGCTGTCGGTGGAACGACGAGACACTCCAGACCCCAAAATGTAGTGGAGCTCAAGAGCTCAATTAAAACAAGATAGGCTTCCACCTTGAGAGACCCTGAGATCATTTTTACTGGTCTTATGCAATATTCAAATTTTCTGTGAAAATTGATTGATTCATTTTGATTAGATTTAAGCTGTAATAAAAATAAAAAAAGATATTCAATTTATATATATATATTTTTTTTTTATTTACCCAGAAAAACTGAGTGAAATATATTACATTTGCAAAATTTTAAACTGAAGTATGTGCCAGGGGCTAATAAAGACCTGTCAGCTGAAATGAGGAGAGGAGATAAACAGCCAGGATGGTGGAAGGATGAATTGTGGTGAGATTTATCAGCAGCTGTTCATATGCGAATGGTGCAGTAGGCCAGAGCGCTCCAACATGCTGCGGCTGTCTGAGACACCTTGGACAGTGATTTATGGGTCGGTGGTCAATGTGTTAATGGACTGGGCTTATGGAACATATCCATCCCAGCTATGGAGCCCCTTACATGGGGTGGAAAGGCTCTTTGGGAGCTGTATAGTACTGCATAACACATCAGTACTTTGGATGTGTACAGTATAAACACATGGCCTAATGTCAAGCCTCTGGTAATGAATTAATTGATGGGGATTGGAATGTAATTCACAAACACCATGATGAATTAGTACTCTAAGAGCTTATTTATTTCTATTGTCACCAAAAAACCAGCAACACACATAGTAGAAAAGTTCAAAGAATAGGTCAAGAATATATATATATATATATAAAATAATAATTCCCTTCTCACCCACCGCGGGTGGTTCTTATCCTCTGAGCTCGGGTCCTCTACCAGAGGCCTGGGAGCTTGAGGGTTCTGCGCAGTATCTTTGCTGTGCCTAGAACTGCATATTTCTGGACTGAGATGTCTGATGTTGTTCCTGGGATCTGTTGTAGCCACTGCTCCAGTTTGGGGGAGTGCCCTGAGGGCCCCGATGACCACAGGCACCACTGTGGTCTTCACCTTCCAGGCCCTCTCCAGTTCCTCCCTGAGGCCCTGGTATTTCTCCAGTTTCTTGTGCTCCTTTTTCCTGATGTTGCAGTCACTCGGTATTGCTACATCCACCACAACGGCTTTCCTCTGTTGTTTATCCACTACGACAATGTCCGGTTGGTTCGACCTTACCATTTTGTCTGTCTGGATCTGGAAGTCCCACAGGATCTTAGCTCGGCCATTCTCCACCACCTTTGGGGGTGTTCCCCACTTTGATCTCGGGGCTTCCAGTCCATATTCTGCACAGATGTTTCTGTGCAGAATATGGACTGTATATATGGACTGTATATACAGTCCATATATACTGTATATGGACTGTATATATGGACTGTGTATATATATATCATGGCTAAATATCTAGAAAATATAACAATAGAATACAATACTTAAGAGTGGGTAAGTGTTATTAATATATTACAAAATAAGTCTAATGAAAGAGGAAAAGATGTAAAAAATCACATCTTCTGTAAATTTAATTTAAAGAACTAGAAGGAAAGCCAGGCTTGAAAATTTAAACTTCATATCCTGTCTGCCCAACAAATATTTTGCAAAATTAATAATACATTCTTATGCATACTGCAAAACAGAGCAGTATGCATAAGAACTATGTTGTATGATAAACTGGACAGGGTATGATCTGTGGTTAATAAAACACCAGCCCGTGGATGCAATTACAGAGAACAAAAAGGTCTATCAGGTCTGCTTGTGGACAAGTAAAAATATGTTTACATATTCATGTTAATTAAGTTATTTGATCTGCAAAGAGTTCAACTTCCCTTAAAGTTTGTTTTAAATTTGTAATAATAAATGCACATATATCACCGACAAGGTGAAACATTTGCATAATTCAAACACAAATGCAGTTTCTTAAAGTCAGTGATTATAATTTCGAATGTCATGGCAATCATCACATTTGCTTTAATCAACAATTTTGTCTATTCTCACAACATATAACAAAGTTAAAATTTTGTTTTTAATCTCAACTCTAAAAGGAGCGCATTAGAGTAAACAAGAACAAAAACAAAGGAGAACTTAATTGCTAATAATTTCTCCCTAATAAGTACAACACAATGTGTTACTCCAAGGGGAGACTAAAACCTTTATGCCGACAGCTGAACAAGCAAATATCAAATTACTCTGGAAGATAAACGAGAAAATTTTCGAATGCATTAAATTCCCCTGAGTAGTTTACTTGCAACCTTCTTGATTCAACTGCCAGCCTCCTTCAAATATGAATAATTATTATGTTTTATTAAGGCATAAAGTAGGTATGAGCCAGACTGAAAAATGTTTCAGCATCAGTAGAAGCCTCATATCTGTGACAGAATATTTGTCTTAATTAAACACAAATAAAACATCAGCCTAATAAATCATTTTTACAAAGTTATAAGATAGTTGTATTATTTTGGTGCTATGGTTTTTGCTTTGCGTCAGTTGGCAGACTAGTAACGACTAGTGGGAAAGAAGCAAGAAAAAGCAATCAGTCACTGAATGGCAGACTAAAGTAGAAGTCGGTAAATATGGGAAAATGCTGAGAAAAACAAGCCAAAGCATCTTCTCACTAAGTCAGGAGAGGAATACATTCTGATGCCTTTAAGTCAGAACTGCCAATATAGATTGTCTGTATAGTTATTTTTTTGTAAAATAAAACTAGAAGATTGTGTTGGGTGAGGAAGAGGGTCACAGTTTACACTTTGAAGGTGTTTTTAGAGGCACTCTCATAGACCAACATTCAGTTCAAATCCATTTGGCAATTTGATGAGTGTCCTTCACTGCAGCTTTTTACCACCTTCTTTCACAAACACCGGAGTTCTGATCAGACTGGCCAAAAAAGAAATAAAAAATGTCCCCGATTTTATAAAATATATAAATAAATAGAGAAGAAAATCACTTGTACTATATTTTGGAGCTAACATTCATCACTGTCAGCAGGTATACACCGCTTATATGCCCCTAACACGTCCCATTTCCTCACCAGCAGCCATCTCGCCTATTGATAGGACAGCATATCTGGTCATTTATAGAAGAGCCTGACAGTTTTTCTTTTTTTTGCTATTTACTAATGTAAATGGCCTAAGGATGAACTCTGTCTTCAACACAGCCTGACTGTGACAAATTTTCTGTCCATACCTCGTAGACTTATATGTCCGCTGAGATAATTAGTTGAAGGTTGTATTGCTCTTCAGGCAATACACAATGAATTAGTTTCATTTTACAGTAGTTTGTAAAAGCATCTATATCAAATAAGCTTTTGCAAATTTTGTCTTGCTAAAACCTGATATTTAGACATGACCTATTGAGTTATTTATGTGACAGACCAGGACAAAGTCGGGCATGATAGTGAAGTGAACGGAAAACCTAAATGATTTTTTTTTTTTTTTTTTAGATTTTTGTTCATACTTTTGAGGACTTGCAGGTTTGAACCAATGTTCCCTTTGGTTTTAGATTCTGGGCAGGCAGAAGGATTTTGAACAGTTGTTATGATATGCAATTGTGACAACGAGGTATTGTTTTTAGAATGGAAAGCAGGTGATTAGCATCTCAGAAGTTCAAAAAATACCAGAGCTATGGCCGAAATACCATGCATACACGAGACCTCTATTTGATCTTCTATCAACATAGGGCACTAAATATAAGTGTGCACAAGAGGTTTAGGACTTTTATTTGGAAAGAAATATCTAAAAACTTTATTATATGTTCTCTAATGTTTTTGGTTTTCTGCACTTTTAAAAGTCACTTTAAAATATAATGCATTCCCAGACAGGTTTAAGATTTCATAAAGTGGAAATTATGTTGCATATATGGGACAAATACTTCAACTACTACCTGAGAAGATTAATTTCTCAAGAAACACCAAAGCAAAAGAAAACAAAGCCATCCCATCAGCCCTGGTTAAACCAGAAACCCTCACAGAGAGAGGTCTTTTAATTTGTTTACAGTACAGTTCCCTGAAAGCTATCATATCTGCTGTTCTCCTGCCGAGCTACAATACAAATGAATTGCTTAGTATTAAGTGTAGCAAACAGCGGTGCCTCTTTGGCCTGAATTGGAAAGAAATACCACTGCTGAGATCCATTTTCAGCTACATAGGAGGGGAACTAAAGAGTCGCGCTCCCTCTTTAATACTCTCTCAATTTATTCCCCGACTGTTCACTGTGGCCTGCCCACTTGTTTCTGAAGCTGATAATCAGCTCAGGCAAATTAGCTTATCTACATTTAGCATTCAAGAAAATGGAGGAGTCAAGTAAACAAAATTATTCCCTGTAATCCTTTATTTGTTTGTGTTTATGTGACAAAGACGGAAAGATAAAGTCTTCTGTGCTTGTAATGCAGCAAACAGGCAGAGGGCTCCACAGGCATTTTTATAACACAGGGGATTTTTAAATTGCATGACTGACATTCGTTCATCTGTATGTGGAAGGAGCCATGTCCTCGGGGCAGGAAAGCCCTGTATGGTTTCTAGTGATCAGTGAGCACTGCCTGTTTATTCTGGCTGTACTTCCACATCAGTACATCTCCACGTCAGTCAAAGGTCTGAAGCCATAAGGGGTAAAACTCAGCACTCTGCTGGGCCTCTGCAGGCAAATTACATGGCAGATACCTGGCTGCACCTCAGCCAGTAAAAACCCTTTTTTATTGACCTGTACAGTTGGAGCACCAACCATTATTTAAATTTTCTTCAGTTTAACTGGCATGCTGTGAATAGATGCCACAGGCGCATACACTATAATGAATCATTGAAACCTTCAGCATCTGCTTTCAGCCTGAGACAGAAAACAGTTCGAGCCACCAGCTTGATAATGTGCAAGAGGCAAACGTCATGCTGTATTTAGATTTTTAAAGATCATCTGTTACTTTTTGTCATCCTTCCCACAGGGAGTTATACGCCTTCGGACAAAGCTTTCTTACAAGAAACACTAAATGTGTCACATCGGATTCAAGATGAACAAACATACAACAAAGAATCCAGCAGTGCTGGGTAGTCAGCAGCCTCCGCAGGGCAAATAACAATTCCACACTAAAATGGACAAAAGCTGTCACAACTCATAGAATGCTTTCATGACAACTAACAGCAGCCTGACCCGGTCTGTAAAAAAAATGAAAAAAATAAAAAATAAAATAAAAAAAATGCAGACAGATATAAAAATAGGGGATGTAAATGTTTACTATTCCTTTCACTTAGTCTTTGCGCTACAGTTTGGAAAAAGTCAAAATTATGTTTATTAAATGCCTCACATATCTGCCATATTAAACTGTTGTCTTACCAAATCCATTTATGTGAGTTTTAAACTAAGTTGATTAATTCCATTCATATAATTTGACCAATAACAGGCAACCAACTCAAATGGCACTTTTGATATGGCTAATTCAAGTGTATCATTATTCAGTTTTTACCTGTCTAACCTGAATAATTAGGTTAGACAACTATATTTTGTAGTTGAAAAACTACAAAATGTAGGCATAAATATTAGCAATATATGTATGTCTTACAACATAAGGTAAATGTATAAATGGAGTACATAAATATTTTATTATCTATGTACTAATTATTACACACCCACACACCCTAATTTTTATCTATTTTATACATTTTATAAGGCAAGGTTATAATCTGCCTTTAACCTCTTGTGCTAGTAAGCATAGTTCGAGGGATTATTGCAATAAATCTGGCAGCCATATTAACATTATATGGTTAAGATACTGGAAACATACTCATCTTATTATGAAGTTTAAGAAGAAAGCCTTAACAGGCTTTTAGCTATGATAAATTGATAAACCAATTCCTCCACCAGTAGAAAAGGTTACATCAGTGTTTTGACCTATACACTGAGTCAGAATGGATTACGACCTGTGCAGTAAATCAAAAACATTATTCTGTAATAGTTTGACCAAAAGGGAATCAAAGAAAGGTCAAATTTTTACAAATGGCCAAGATATTCCTTAAAAAAAGCTATCTTGTTATCATAACCAAGTGTGGACAGAATTACTGCAAAAGCAGTACAATGCTGGTCCACAATTTGTGAAACAGCATTGTGATTCACAAATATAGCAGTACTCCTTTGGCTATAAAGGAGCACTGCAAAGGAATTCAGAAAAATATGACCAAAAATGTGTTGTATAACGTTTCAAAGATTACAGACAGATTTCAATCAAAGCTGAAGCTGTCTCAACTGTCTGCTTTTTGCTATGTCTAAAAGGAAAATACATTTTGAGCCATTATGCATCATTTTGCCATAATTTTAATGAGATTAGGTGACATGAATCAATCTGCAAAAAAAGACTTCCTTTCACATATTCAAAGCAACTTGGATTCTCAATGTTAAATATCTTTTAGAGGTTTCTTCATGTTTTTCAGGATCAAAAAGGAAGGCAACTACCTCTAAGTCAGGAGTTATGCTGCGTTCCAGTTGTTCTCGAAACTGGGAAATTCTGACTTCCCAGCAGAAAAAAATAGACCCTGCTGTTGAACAACATCAACTGTTCCCAGTTGCAATTTAAAAGGCAGACTTTGTATTTCAATATGGCCGTTTCTTACATCAACAGTAGTAAGATGCAACACTAAGCTGAAAAGTATTGTTTGCTAATGGTAAGTTAAGCTTGAAAAGATGTTTGTAAGAGCTATTGCAAACAATGTTTATGGTTTTCACCATTTTGAAATTCTGACTTCTTAACTGGAGTGTTGTTACCTCGGCCGTGGTGTCAAACCCGAGCTTTTGAGTTTTCACTTCCTAGTTAACTGGAATACAGCACCAGTCTCTATCTGGTGGAATTCAAGTGACTTGGTTTCAAATGTATTGAAATGAGTCAGGTGGGCCTGTTTGGACATTCAATCAGTATGTACTCTGGTTAACTTCCTTTGAAGGCATTCAAAGCATGTTTCACTGTTTTAATATTTAGTTTATTTACATTTATTCAAAAATTTACTCTTCTTGGATCAACACTCATAAGTGTTAGATTTTGTATAAAATGTTATATTTATCTGCTCACTTCAGGATTGTGGTTCATAAATTGTTATAGTCTAACTGAATTTATTTGCCCCAATGTTTGTTTTTTTATGTACCTAGGCTAATAATTTCTAGTGAGTTTTTATCTGCCCATTGAATGTTTCAGAACTCATTAACATTTCAGAGTTTCCATTAATGCCAATATTAAAAATATGAGGTTCTTCTTCTTCATACTAGTGCACAAGGTCAAACATACTTAATTGAAAAAGCAACAAGACACACTGAAACACTCCAGACATGAGCAGAAAGCTCCTCACTTGACAGCCTTCACCTTATCCATCACCGGAGATAGCTTTGGAATAAAGTGAAGATAAACTGCAACTCTGGTCAATATTTCAATTATTACCATTTTTTTAAGTACCCCGGTCTGCCTGGAAACCGCAAACAGGCGTTCGAATGTGGTTTAAGAGGACATAAGAGAAGAATGATGAAGATAATTATGACACTAACCGCACTTTTCACAAAAGTCAGACTGATTTATTTTTACTGTCTTATTATAACCTCTTCACATACAGAATCTCGAAATTAGTGTCATCAGTAAGAGGTTGGTAACTTGATACAGGTATTGTGTAACATATGCAGCCATCCGGTCACATCTGGTCTACATTTTGGTCACTAAAACATATAGTTTCCAAAACCAGGTGTGGGTGCAGGGAGACAATGTTACCTTTGGACATAAAACACCAAACTGATCACAATTAAGTCAGAATAATGCACCCAGAGAGCAGCTAAGACATAATATTTGATTATTTTGCGATCAAAATTGAAAAAATAAAAATCAAAACATAAATGTTGCATTTTTATTTGATCTAGTTAATGTTTTGCCTCTTGTAGTATCTACCTGTTTTAATTTTGAATGAAGGTTTATTCAACCACTTTTGTCCACAAAGGAACTTAATGAATTTAAAGACGCTAGATTCCAAAGATATTTGCAGAATAACTGATAATACGTGAGGATAGCCTTTAAAACACATTTTAAGATGCTGTCAGATTGAATATCATTTATGTTTTTTTACTTCTTTCACTTTCACTTTTCCACAGTCAGTTGTCATAAAACACAACCAAATCCCAGAAGGCCCCCAGTGCAGTCAGATGAAGTACAAAGCAATCACATCTGCTGATTAAAGCTCTAATGCATTCTGTTGCATGGGGCTCAGGCCTACATCATTAATGAAGAGTAGATATTATATCTTGTTTACAGAAAGAGGAGAGGCAGCTCATATTAAGCATTTGTGGCCCTCTTGCACCTCTCCACCCACACACTGATAGGGCAGAGTGTCCCTTGCTCAGCACTGACCTGCAGAGCTTTGCTAACAGCAGGCTGTGGAAGGGGGACTGAAAGCATGTCAAAGAACTAAGGTCGTATCCCAGAGGCTAAAACATGACATTTATAGTTGAATATTTAAAAATATACATCACATATATATGCATAACTCTATACAGTGCCTTGCACATGTACTAATACTTGTTCTCTGCAGAAATCTACAGCTTGGGTGAAAAATATTAGTTGAGCACTCCACAACTCTGATCTTCATGGAAGGATGGCGAAAGGAAAGTAGTTTTTAAAATGTTTGAGGTTTCTCATGAACAAAAGTCCCCAACCACTGGGCCCTGAAGTGGTACTACTGAGTGGATCTCATAGAATCAAGCCAGAAAGCAAATAATGAATCCAGATACACAATAACACCCAGGAGGGCAAGAGAGGTCCATGGGGAGCATAAGGTCAAGAACCTCTGACGTAGGAAACACAGCAAACATGTGGAAGATGGAAATCAAGTAACATTTTGGTGAAGACTGCGCATCTTCCTGAGCAAAACATCCCCATAGTGATGGGGTGGTGGCAGTATAATTCCATGCGTGTACTTTTTTTCAATAAAACCTCAAAAGATGGTCAGGGTAAGAAGAAATATGAATTGAGTTTAATACAAAGCAATTTAGGAAGCTTTAGACTGAGGTAACAACACGACAAAACGAGATGAAGTTTAAAGGGTATGCTTGCTTTTCAATGAGTATTGTGTACTGTGATCCATCTGTGTTGTGTTGAATCTTTTGGCAGTTGATCCTTGGAGTAGATGAGGGAGAAGTAGTACCTAATCAGTTAATTAAAAAAGTTGTATTTTTTCCTCTTGGGCATCTGGTACCTATTTTAAGATTATATTGTGGTTGGAATGTGAAGCATCATTCACTGAACTTATCTGGCCAGACATACACTTAAAATCACCTCTGCAATAAATACTGAAATGTTTCAATCATCAGTTTCCCTCTTTAATACATTACTTCTGGTGCCTCCTTGTGGCTTGTTTTAATCATGAAACATGTCTACATGATTCTGTGCTCTGCTGTTACTTGTACAGACAAATTAAAGGCAATGCATTTTAAAGTAATGCAGCTGCAGAAAAAAATGCTGTGCAGATTTTTTTTTTTTTTTTTGCCCCCGCTCTCTTTTTCTCCCCTTTGTGCTCCGGTGACGTTTTATAATTAAATTGTCATAGCATAGACTGCTCTTGGGCTCACTGCTGTTTTATATGCAGATGACTCAAATGATTTGTCAGTGTTTACTTGACTTTGTATAGATGTGACAGTGTTGTGGCTCAGGAGCTAAGAGAGGCTTAGGGGAAGTACAAATCTGAGAAAAATAAACAGTGTTTGCTTGAGAGCGCTCCTGATGAATAATTAGTCTTTCTGTGTTCTTGGAGGATAATCCAATTAGAGCCTTCAATAATGATTAACTCGCTGTATATTAATTAGTTACCAAGACAATGGCGTTCAGTTGGTAAAACTTCACCAGTGGGACTAACAGCATCTTTCTATAACAGAAAGTCTTGAAGAAGTTCTGTCAGTTTACCAATCAACTTTTTCTTCTTTTATCTACATTCACCAATTTTCCTTCCCAAATTCTACCCTGTTCATGGTCACAGGTGAGTGTCAACTCCATCAGACACAAGGGAAAGGAGACTACACCCTGGGATGGCTCCATCAAAGGGCATTGATGGAATTAGACATTCGTGCACACAACTTAAAATCACGAGTTACCCTAAAATTACTCTTGAGTGAATGTTTTTGGTCTCATGAAAATAGCGGGAGGGCCCACATGCATGTGGTGAACATTAAAAGGCCTGCATGGCTCAGATCCCACTGTGCATTTCTCTTTATTTACTGTAAATTCTAAATAAATATCCTTCACATCTCTCTCCATATTTCCAGTCATGTCTATGGAGAAATATTTTGTTTCCCCGGGGAAATATCAAAGATGTAAATACTGTGGGAAAGACCTCTCCTCTGCGCTTTGGCATCTCCCTCTCCAAAGCTCTGAATTCGGTTTCCATTCCCACATTTAACTGCGGCTGATCATACTCACTGTAAAAGTCCTGTAAAGTGGTCTGGCTGTCGTACAAACATTTTTTGCTAAAGCCCAGCCAGATTTGTTCTGTGGCTCTGTCGAGTGGGCCAAAACCAACAGATGGGTAGAGCAGAGGAAACGTTACTGCAGTGTTTGTCCCAAGCAGCACACTGAGCGGGTGCCCCTCCTCAGAGACTCAACACTTGGCTCCACAGCTACTGGGCTGATGCCAGGAGAGGCCAGGATCATAGAACAGTGAGGGACTAAAGAACAAACAGTTGGGGAAAATAGATGAAAGCATGCCTTTGCAACACTAGAAGTCCTGCTTTGTAATTCTTCTAACTTCAACGCATTGTAAAAATATGTATATGCCATAAATTACTCCACTTTTTCTCACCATAGAACCACAAACTTGATAATCTTTTACTGGAATTTTATGTAATAAAATTACATAAAATTACACACAAAATAGTGTATTTTTTGAAGTACAGTATATATATATTTTAATGTACAAATAAAACTCTGAAAACTGTGGTGTGCACTTGTATCCAGTAAATATTTTGAAAAACCATCTGTCACTGCAGTATTACAGCTGCAATATTTTTTCCCAATTCGTCTTTGTAAAATAGCTAAGCTACATGCTAAGGAGGTAGTTCAGATATGAAAATAAGCTATGTTAAAGCAGGGACATCTAAAAAAATGTAAGATACTGGTCTTTGAATCCTGGTCCTGGACACCCTGGATGTTGACCATTCTTTTATAGCTCTGCCTGAGTCTTTTTTCCCAGCAGAAAGTTAATCTCTTTGCCAGTTACAATTTTAGTTTATTTCCAACAGGTTTTCTTCCTTCTCCTCATTAAGACTGACTAGCATCCATTTTCCTGTTGAAAAGCAACAGGGAAATGGTTGCTATCATGCTGGTGGTGTTCAAAAATATTCTCATCTTAACTGAGCTCCTTTTTCTTCAACCACATCATCAGATATTAAATAAATTTTACTGTAATCAAAAATTAATTTAAAACTGTTAGTTTGTTGGTGTTTATTTCTATATTGAATTCTGCAAAAATGTTGTGATCCTGCATTTTGTATCTATTCTGTTTTGACTCACAGCAACAAACCAGTCCAGAGCAATGGATCCCTTTAAGCTCTGGCCAAGGGCAGGTTTCATTTCCCCTGGATGTTGCTGGTACTCTTTGAAATGAATTAGCACAATGTGATCAGAGTCCACAGTGGACCACTGAGGCATCTTTTCTCCAGAGTGTAGTCCTACAGCCAGAGGAAAGGTAAATACTGTAGCCGGTGATAAAGTACGCTCGGTGCACACATTGCAAATGGATTTAGCCCCTTATGCTACAAACTATTCTCCCAGGCCAGCATGGAGGAAATTCATCCCTGCAGACATACGAGTCAAAGCTGAAACACGTCCGTGGTGCTGAGAATGTTTCACACTTTCAAAGAACACTATGTTTAAAAGTCCTGCAATAATTATTTTAAAATATATACTCTGTTATTTGCACAACAGATGAAGATGAGGAAACAGATGCCAATGTCTTTACCACCAAGATCCTTTTTTAGGATCTTTGTCAAGCAATATGGTAGCTATTAACAGCTAGTGGTGGTGTATATAAAACTGAAAAAAAAAAAAAAAAAACCCTATCCTAACCTCATGTATATCAGTTAATATGACAAAATATTGAATTTTGGTTCTTATGCCTGGAAATCACTTCATTGGCATCTTGATATCAATAGTGTTGTTTTTCCCTTTAAGTATCACATTTTTACACAATACTTTTGATTTCTAGGAAACATGTGGCCCATTTTTTATTTCAAACAGTCTCTACAAATGTGTAAAATAGAAGTATGTTAGCTACATAAATTGGAAGAACAATGCAGTACTATCAAATTTGGGCTTTTGTGTTTTTGGAATTAATGTGTGATGATGACTGATAAAGGATGTCCAAAAATCACCAATGAAACTTTAAAAGGTGAGTTTTAGACAGATCGTGCTGACCAAATGCAGTGGCAAGAACTGCATTTGGTCAGCAGCAAGGTTCTAAACTACAGCTGTGAGGTTTTGCTGAGCTCCACTGCGCTGTCACATTGAAGTGTCAATAGTTAAGCTTTAATGTTTAGTGGTGAACATTAAATACTGAAGGCTGGGACCTGAGGACAGATGAGGTCTTTGGCTGCTGCAGCCCACTCACCCAAACTGTTGATGTGTAAACATTTAAGAGTTGCCTTTTTCTTTGTTGAGAATATTGTACAAGATGGTTGTTTGAGGCCTTGTATTTTTTTCTCTCGCTCCATCTTCTTTGGCTTTTTCATTCACCTATAAATCATTTTTACCACCAGAACTTCTCCCTGAATGTTTTTGTTGTTGTTTTTGGCACAGTTTGAGAGTAAAACACTGGAAATATTGTACACTTGAAATGTTTTCTAAAGGTCAGCTGTCTCAGATGTGCTTATTGCAAGTACTGCTATCATTCTACAATTTATGAGAGATGGGGATATAACCTCCTGACAGGTATGGATGCATCTATTTCAGCCATCAAAGACTGAAATAGATAACTTAAAAATTACTTGTTTTTAAGTTAAATAATTATTATACACAAAACTTCAGTTTTAGGGTAAAAGATAAGGGCCACAAATAAATATATATTTAAAATTTTCTCTAATCCACAGTGGGTCATAATTAAACATACAGGCTCAAATACATACATACTAATAATTCACTAGATGCTCCCAAGAAAGTTACATCTAAACCTCATGCCATCAAGGAGCTTCTAGAATACTTCTGGATGGATTTTTGACGTCTCTTCTTGGAAGCATATCAATATTTGGGGTGGCCTTCTAATGAGCCTTCATAGTGAGAACTAAAATATGCAGAATACTGGCACATGAGGACCAACTTTGGACAGCCCTGCTTTAGAGGCTAGAAAGACTCGAGACTATGTGGAGGTTGATCATTCAGCCAGAAAATTACCCTTCGCATACAGCCAGAGGTACCGTAGGATGATTTGGATCAAAACATAACTTTGTGCTAAATAGAATTTGAGAAGTTGAATTCAACTGCATTTTATACTTTTCAGATTTTAAATGTGTAAGAAATGTTCCACTTCATGAATGTGTACTACGTAAACATGTTGGTATATCACAAAAGAGCTCTGAACTAACCCTAACTTACTGGGCTGACCTGGTTATTTGAAAAAGAACACTGCTAGTCAGTGTTCAAGTTGCTAAAGATGTATATGACAAGCCGAATCAAAATATGTTTTTAATATTGGTCTTCTTTTAGTTACAAAAATGTGAAGTCAAGTGCAACAGTACTGAGAAGCAAATCAGACTGAAAAGAGGAATTGTATTACATTCTTAGCACAACTATGAGCACTGCAGCTTCTTGTTGTGCAAAGGATATTATGAACTCTGCAGTATCTATTAGCTAAGGAAGTGTTTGTGCTTGTCAGAAAAAAGTCTCAATTTTAGAAAAGGAATACAAGTATTCAGCCTTTCTCTGGCCTCACCAGCAGCTTAAGAATCTTCAAATATATGCAAGAACCATGACCCTTTACTCCCTGAATGGTTAAATTATTGAGAGCTACTTGCCACAGAAAAACTTCTTCTCCAGACTCAAATGTGTGCATCCATCCCGCTGAATATAAACCAATATTGCATGTACTAGTAAGTTTTGAGGAAAGCTGCATTCAACTAGGTGAAATTCTATCAGGTACCAAATTCAAAAATCAAAGCACAAAGTAAAGTCTAACAAAACCCCTATTTTTTGTTCTCCACGGGCAGATGAGAGGCTTTGTGATGAAAAATGAATTTGCGCCAATCATAAGGAGAGTGGATTTGCACTTGTTCGACAAAGATAATGGATGGTTAAAAAAAACAAACAAACGAAAAAAAGAAACAGGGGAAATCACTCCCTTATCTTTTCCCAACCTTTGTTTTTATGGTTTGAGTCTGACTTCAAAGCGGTGTAGAGCTGAAAGTCACCCTGTTGTGTGGGTGGGAAGCTTTTACCTTCTTTGTTGTTAAGTCTGCAGTACACTGAGCACCTGTTAGAACAGGACAGAAATACAAATCTGTGGCAGCAGTTTGGGTTGCAGCATGTAATTTAACAAACTGACAGCTGCACAGATTACTGTAAGTATGAATGCACACTGCAGCGTCACATGGCTGACTTGAGATGATATGGATAGAGGCATGCATGACAAGTATAATATTCTGTATATGTCAGAATATGACTGTTACCATCACAGATCTTGTTTTTGCTTCAGCCAGACATGCACTGGTTTCCATAAAACTGAAGTCAGCGAGAGGACAAAAGTGGTTTACAAAGCAATCTACAATTGGAGAAATTTGACTTGATAATCTCTTAATAACATATAAGCATTGTTTATTTAAACAGGGGGAAAATTTGAGCTATACCCTCAAACTTTCAGTAGGAGAGCTTGGGTTTTAAATTAGCTTTGAAGACCGTTGTAGAGAATATTTCCTTATTTTGTGTGTATTTTTTTTCTCGCTCGTTGAGTGTCAAAATAAGTGTTGACAACTCTCATGGAACAACTATTCATAATAAATGCCTGCATCCTTTTCACATGGAGTACAGTTTCTTTCATCCATCAACATTCAATGCTGAATTTGTATTCACCTCAAACAGGGCCTTTATCTCCAATGTGGACAGAGAAATTTGACTTAAGGGTCTTTGTTCTTATGGTAATGCTTACTTGGTGCACTGCCAGCGAGAAAATGGTATTGACTGTTATGTTTTACTTTTGCGTCAATGTAGAAATCTCATACTGACTTTGTGCTTAGTTAGCAAAGTTTAAGCTACAGTATCAGCCCATTAACCAGTTTATGGTACATTTTATTTGATTCAGGGATTTTATTAAATAGCCAATTCTTAGAACCCTCTAAGAATTTTAGAGGATTCTTTCTGACCATTTTGAAAGCTATAGTAAAGTGGCATTAAAGTTGACTTTAAAAAAAGAGCCTTTCTGTTTCTATTACTCATCTCATTTTTAGAGATGAGTTAGATTCATCTTTAAAAATACAGAAAATTAGAAATCAGCTGACTCGCTCAGATATTTAGTCTGCTTGAAAAGTAAAATCATCATGTTAATATGTGTTTTAATTTCAAAATGGCAAACATTCTGCAAACTGTAATAAAAAAACAAACAAAAAAAAACACCATCATGAATGTCCAGAGTAATCTTATCTGAAGGCACAACAAGTCACCAAACACAAGTATGCACAGGACGTATTAAAAAAAATTCATGAAAAAGGGCGGCTAACTTCTCTGCAGATCCCACACATCCTGGACACAAACTATTTATAATTTTACCTTACAGAGTGTCCATAACGATTCCATGCATACTGCTTTTTCGTAACAACACGGCACATTTACATATATATAAGACAGAAAAAAATCCATTCTATTTTACCTTTTTTTATGCATTTACATTTAAAAGTCTTAATAGTGAACATAGCATCTTGTCAAGTACATACAAACACAAAAAAATTACTTGTTTGTGTGTACTTGAAGAATAAAGCAGATTTTGATGACCAACATAAAAATTATCTATAATTTTACATAAACTTTATTGATGACATGTGACTGTCCAAGCAAGTCCAACTAATCAAATATGACTTATTTGCCATCTTTCTTCTGTAATCAAGTCCATTTGTAGACAAGTGTGGCTGTTTTACATCACTGTCAAACCGCAGTTCTTTGCTTATTGATTCTCCTGTCTAATTTTATCACAGACAAATGGAAAAGAAAACTGGGGGAACCCACAAAAAGAAAACCTCACCAAAAGTAATGTAATATTGGCTTATCCACAGCAATTCTAGTGTGTAGCAAAGAGTGACCACTTTATCTGTATCGAGTCTGTCAGTATGTTAATGAAAGTTGTGAAGTAGACAGGGAGACTGTTGGCTGACACCTGACAGGAGAGCAGAATCCCTTGGGGTCTCTCATATCTCCACCAGGACATGTGGTGGTGGACATGTGGTGGCGGACTCAGAGGAGGCAGTGGGGAGGGTTGTTTGGGCTCCAGCCGATGCCAAAAAGATCACAGCCACCTGCTCCAGGAGTGAGTATCCTACTGACAGAACTCCTGCAGCCAAAATAGACTCTTAAGTCGGCATCTGAAGCAAACTGTGGGCGATGTCATCACCATCAGCCGTCTTATATTTTTCTTAAAAAAAAAAAAAACATCAAAAGTGCATCTTGTATGTGCCTTGCAGGGAGCACAGAGTCCTCTGATGAAGCACACCTCCATTAGGCAAACTCTAACTGGAGACTAGCACTGAAACTGACCTTTGGAAAACAGTCTGCACGCTTCCTCATGATTAAAGAAACAGAAAAGGGAATGCAAAACAAAGCCATCTGTAGAGCTGGAATGAGCGACTTAGTAAGATGGAAATGCACATTTATACTCAAACAATGAATGCCTTCTTAAACTAGATTTCATTACTTTTGAAATTTTCTGCATTCTAATAAAAGAATGCAGAAAACTATATATGCAGAAAACTTTGCAGCAGTATAAATGCAAGCTGTTTCCAGGGAGACATATTCTTTGAGTGGTATAGGTCATATATATATATATCTATATATATATATATATATATATATATATATATATAATATATATATATATATATATAGAATATATATATGATTATAATTATAATATAATATGAGTATAATATATAATATATATATATATATAATAATGACTTTGAATGAGTTAAAAAAAAAACTCAGAAAGAGAATTTCTTTTCTCAAACTCTCTTCAAAGTGCATCTCTGACATTGAACCGACAATATAGGACGCCTCAGGACCATTCAGTAATATAAAGACAAAACTGCAAGTTTATACTGCAAGAGCTCAATTAGTTCACAGAGATTTTTTAAAACACTTACAATAAATGAAAGCTTTTGATCTTTTAGTGTAAACTAAAAACTGTAGAGCGGCACCATGTCTCCACTGCTTTGAGAAATATTTGTATTTGCTAAATAAAGATGTGCAGCATAGAAAGAAAAAAATAGAGTAATATTTCTCACTTATTCCATGTCATATATCAAGTTCATATCCTTAATGAACTTGGGAATTATGAAAAATGATTTTATTTCAGTAATTTATTGCCTGACATGTCATCAGCAGTTACTATCACAAGACGGTCTCATACAAATGCGATAATTCATCTGTGGTTAGAAGTAGTTTTAAAAAATTTCAGCATTAAGAAAAAAAAAAAAAAAAAAAAGAACTAATTCCCTCTGCAAATGTGGGCACACTCGTACGACGTGAAAGCAGCCAGGATTTGATGCAGTTTCTGGGTGAAGTCGAGAAGCATCCATTTTTAAATCTGATCTCACAATGAAAGATTTAGTTGTGCTCTTTTGCAGCTTTTTCTAATATGGAGCTGTATTATTTTTCTGACTCCTTTTTGGGAATAGTTAGAGCTAACCTTTGGTAACATTTGTTTAAACATGCCTGTTTCTTGAGTATATCACCATAAGTGAAGTGTATATGTATATACTAAGATTAATTTTAAAAAAAACTTGTTGCTCCATTGTTTCACAGCTTCTTTAAATAGGAGTAAAGATTCAAAACACTTAATTTAAATTCTATTTCTTCCAGCCAAACTTCCTATAACCTTAAGGAAGGCAGAATAAAAGCATGAGCTGTCTGATTAGACAATTTAGTGATAATATCTCTATATTTTGTAAGGCAACTGTACTTCAGAGTCACATTACTAATAGAGACATCTACAGTAGTATCCTTAATCATTAATTACTCCTTCAGTAATTAATGGGTATTTCTACTTTCTTTACAAGACTGTTTTCCTCCTCTTTGCTGTTAAGCCTATAAATTTTTTTTTTTTGGTTTTGTTTTAATGTTGCATATCAACTATAGAGTAAATCGTAAGTCCTGTCAGATAATGTACTCTGTTTACAGGTATTACTACTGTATAATCAGACGTCTTGACAAGCAGCTCATTTCTCCACATCTCATTACCAGCAGGTGATTTGTCTCTCAGTTGTCTGAGATTGACAGCTTGGCAGCGATGGCAGCAGTGACACACTTCAGAGTGAGTCAGACATCATTGAAATGTCTTCAGTGACAATCAAATGGAGCTAGCTCCCTCAGAATCTGTTTTCTTGTGCTTCTCAATCAATAAAGAAGAAAAAACTGAAAATTACAACACAATTTTAACACATAGTTTATAGTTATACCTGATATGGATGTGTGTGTGTGACACTTACTTGAACTGGAAAATATCCATTTGTATTAGGTGGGAATAGTGAGAATAGTTAAAACTGTTCATCTGCAAATTAAAAGGGATAGATCTTTGGACCCAATAAGATCTGATCCCCTGAAATAAAGAGCAACCCTCTGGTCATACATGACCCAGTAAACATAGACTACTTACTTCCCCACAAATGTGAAGCTGTATCAACAATCTTCTTTTTTTAAAGACAGATACAAATCTAATACATAATCTCAGTTATCCCTCCGGCAGCTCCTTATGCCTGAGGCTATTTAAAGAATGCTCTGGGTTAAGAGAACTCAAACAACACAAACGCACACGTAGTCCTTCAGCACTTGTCAACACAAAAAAGAATTTAAGTCTGGCAGAAAGAATTTGCCTTGGTTTAGGCATGTTGAGCTAACACACAGTGTGCTCATAAACATTCATTCGTTAGACTTGCTCTAAATAGGGGCCATGTGTTCGCTTGTGCAACTTGTCAAACTACCTTTTAAACAGAACGGGAACTTCAATTAAGTATCCAACACCACTTAATGAAGTGCTGATTGTGAAAAGAGAACAGTGTCCAGAAACATAATGAAGTCATTAATGCTAATTTATACGAAGTCTAACATTTGAGCCCTTTGTTTATTTGTGAGAAGCCAGAAAACATCCTATGGGTTCATTATGATCTGCAGCTCTTCCGCTTGCTGTGTGTTGGACATGGGGGGGTCAAGACAGGCATACAATCAGCCAAGTGCCTCATCTAGCGTATGCAGAGCCCTTCCTGTTTTATGCTAATGTCATCTCGGCAGGCAGAAATTAGAAAGTAGTGATGCAGGATAATTACCAGGGCACACCAGAGACAGGTGGTGGCCTAACTGTGGTGATTTAGCATTTTGAATTTCTCTTTCTCATTAGACCTGTTCTTCTCTCTACTCTGAAAGCAAACTTTGTGGAGTGAGGCACTCAATGTCTGGAGAAGACTTGTAAAAGTACCCCCATCTGGTTAATGCAAATACATACAATTGAGTTGTGCTCTGCTTTAACTAGAAATGTAAGAAAGCCGGACATTACTTGTGTCCGATTAAAATAAATTTAGCACCACTGAAATTGTTACACTTCATCAAAACACTTTATAAAGAAAATTAACCACTGTTCTCAAGGATTAGGTTTAGTAATAATAGGACCTTCAAAATTTTCTTACACAATTCTACTACTACTGAGATACCTAGAATGCAATGTATTATAGAATGCAGTGTATTATATATATAGTGGATATATATATATATATATATATATATATATATATATATATATATATATATATATATATATATATATGTAGTTTCCAAGAGAGTCAATTAGCAAAATAAAAAAATTTCCAACAATTTATACTATTGGTGAGAGAACATATTCTCTTAAAGAAAACTCTTTGAAGACATTTCAATTCAGGATAATATACACATGTTCATTTATTGAATTAAAAAGCCACATAGTTATGCCCACTTTTTCCTTGACACGTTAAGAAAGGGGGTAGTGAAGGTAAACAGTTTTTCAAAGCAGTTATTGTGTTTTTGAGCTGCCCTTGCGCAGGGCATTAAAAATTCACACAGTTCTTACATGTTTTTCACTTTACCATTCATTCAAGACCTATTTGGGAAAGTACTACTCTTAAAGTGCTCTCCTAAGAGGTTAATTTTGCACAACTCAAGTTGCAGCAGGTTGATGTTACACGACTTCATGATTCATGACTTCTTCTGTGGCTTAGTCGAACTACTAATTGTCTGCTTATCACTGGAACAACTAGGGAACAATGAATGACCATCACAACAAAGCAGAACCCCTCCAAGTGGATTGAAGCTAAAGGTTCACTAATGATTCACTATTATCTTCTTGACATACACCATTGAATTATACCTGTTCAGTTCAATAGGAAGTGTTTGGAGTGGGTCATAATGGGCTGTCACAGGTAGAGTCCGCTTTGGTTCCTGCCTTGAAACAAATGGATTTCACACTGCACACCTGCAGGGAGCTGGTAAAAAGGTGTGAATGGGCTCTGAATAACAGCCACAGGACACGACTCAACATTCTGCACCGCAAGCCAATTAGACATGAAGCTGCAGGTGAGCTCACGCTCTCTCCCTTGCACCAAAAAAGCAGATATGACACTACAAGGCAGTCAAGTTTTTAGGCCATATTCAAAATAGTATCCCTGTCCCATCGTTAATTGGATGAATACCCCAGGAAAGAAAGCATGGCATTCAGGTTCTAATGACTGACAGAAAAGTGTGAGTGGATGAACTGAAGGAAAAGTGGCACCGGAGGATAATTTTCTTGCCGACTATTAGCAGTGTCCCATTTGTTTCTGCTGTCAAACAACTTGTTTTGTGTGGACATAATCCCCAGAGAAAAAGAAACGCTTTCAAAGAGAGTTACTAGTGCTTCTAAGTCTGTCAAAATATTATTCCAGATAGTTTAGAAAGTTAATCAAACAAAGTGACTAACACTTTATATATATATATATATATATATATATATATATATATATATATATATATATATATACTAATATATATATATATATATATATATATATATATATATATATATATATATAAATCCATAAATCCATCCAAACATCAAATGCAGTTCAAGGTAGATGTGTGTGTAATATGAGACAATAAGGATTAAGAGCAGAAAAATACTGCTTAGATACCCCCAAGTAGTCTGTCTGTATTTAAGGCATTTGAGGCCAAGTATTCTGAGTAAAAGTCTTTTGGCCGCAAGTTTAATCCTAATGCCTATAGATTTGTGATGAAAAAGTAAGACTTAAGTGCCCAACTCCGGTTTCTAATGTGGCAATTTACAAAAGTAGTGGTTAAAAACATTTACATCTGATAAAAGCTCATCTTGCAGACAAGGCATTACTTTTTCATAAAGAAAAAGAGGCTTTCCTCTTCCATAGGAAAACACTGTCCTCAAATTTCCAAAACTTAAAATGTTTAACACTGATGGAATATGTCCATGTATACTGTACATACCCAATTCAGTTGGCTGTCTGCATTAACTCAATTATAAATCATTTTTAAAAAGTAAACATTTGACATGCCGCAGGCAACTTACACAATTTACGGATAAATAGTTAATTAGGAGATTTATTTGGCCTATTTAAATATGGTTTTCAGTCTATCCATAAAATTGGAGAAAGCTAAACATGAGAATGCCAGACGATGCGGCAAGTTACCAGGCCAAAATAGCCAGAAGAGACCTCAGATAAGATCTATGAATTGTGAAGATTTATGAAATATATAAGTTCAGCTGCTCTGTGCACAGTTACAGGTTTGTTGGTGAACCCTTTTCTGAAACTGTTTCATCCTGAACATTTCTATGTAGAACCAAAAAACAAAAAAATAAGGGAAAAAGAAATATTTCAGTGACAATCTCCAGACAAAGAACCTAAAGAATAAGGCACAATACAAATGGTTTCTTCTTAAACGCTCTTATTGACATAGCACTGATTCATCTATTGAGCTTCTTGTATATTTGAGGGATTTGTGGGTCGCTGTAGCCTGGCTTAACAATAGAATCTTATTTACTAGGATCAGACTGCCAGAAATAAAGTCTGGTATTGTAAAGATAGATCTTCCAAGCTTAGTATTGTACTATACTTGAATTTGCTATGCTTCAAAAATGAGAAAATAATGGAGCTTCAATGGAGATAATAATTAAGGCTGTGGGTTTAGTTCCAAAATAATGTAATCACCATTCTCTAGTCTAATTTTTGAAAGAGAATGTGTCATTAGTGAGACTATGGTCGCCATGTTGACCTGCATACTTTTCCTGAGGCTGCGTAGACAGACTTCAGAGACAACTGGGTTGACACTCGAGGGCCTTTCCACTGTCACTGTGCAGCAATTGGTACATAGCAATCTGTATGAGTGTCTAAAAAGTAACGCTGGCATCTATAGGCCTCGCTGCCTGTTTCCCCTTTGGGCCGTAGATTCTTGACTGGACTGCTTTGTGGCAAATTCAAATCCGAGGGACAGCTTGGGTTTAGCCTCAGGAAACAGAAAACAGGTCAGAGTAAGATAAAAACACAGTTTTATACCTGAGCCAGGGCTGAAGAGTCACAGCACTGCAAACTTTCAAACAGACCCAAGAATGAAGCTCTACTAAGTCACCCTGCTGCATACAGCACATGCAGGAGTGGAAGCAGAACAGAATAACAAGCACATAAAGCTGGGATTGTGGCACCAGATGAGTCTTATTGTGGAGTGTGTGCCTGACAAAAACATTCACACTAGTTTAACCTTCCAAAACACAAAACTGAAAATGTTTATGATAACCTAACACAAAGCAGCACATACATATAAAGAGGGGAAAAAAAACAAACAACAAAAAAAACTTGTACAACGCTTTAGAAATAATTCTAGATAACAATCTCAACGCATTTGAAATAAAAATGTATTCAGACGTCCTGATTTGATTGTTTGTCGCATATCCATGTATTTTGGGGCATCTGTCAACCAGGTTTTTACATCCAGTGACAGAAGTTTTTGTTAATTCTTGTTTTCAAAATACTTCAAGCTTAGTTAAAATTTATTAATCAATTTTCAAGTTTCAACAAACATTTTTGTTTCAAGTTTCAACAAAAATTCTTAATCTGGACTAGATTTAACTAGTCCAGAGCTAGTTAAATCTAGGTCTAGACTTCGGCTGGGCAAATTTAACAGGTATATTTGCTACAAATTGTAGATTTGTATTTGGAAAAAAAAAAAACTAGGGAAAATGATGGGATACATTCCTTTCTTTTAAAAAAATAACAGCTAGTTTGTGTATGTCTAAAAATACTTTGAGGCTTGAGGTGTTAATGTGATAAAATGCAAAAAAAAGTATGAATACATTTACATCATTCTTTACATAACACCACTAAAGAAGTAGTGGATTTTGGCAATGTATTTTGTGTTACGAATTAAGTGCGCAGCTCTTTGCAGATATGAAGACTTTTTCTTAACATTTTCCTTCTGGCACATGATTTTGTGTCACAAATTAATATATCAAACTGAAAAATATGAAACAGACCATTTTACATTGTGTGCATAGGTCATCTTTTCTCTACAACACTAAAACGCATGCTGATAAAACTGAAAGCTTCCAACGACCCAGCCTTCGTTTTGATAAAGTCTTTGGCTCAGAAGACTAAAGCATATTTACCTTCAATCATGTCTACATCTAGATAACATCGTGATGTGAAGAGCTGATAATAAACTTCATTGTAAAAAAAAAAAAAAAAACTCAGGGAAGATGTTTCAGCAGCAATGATATCTGTTCTTCAAAAACAACAGTGTTTTTAAATAACTATTTATGGTCGGTTTCCTTACAATATCCCTAAAAAAGATAACAGAGAAAGTGAAGTGCAATTCAATTGTACTCGATTTCCTCATAATTGCCATTTAAGCTCACTGACCTATACATAAAATAAAGGAGTAGGGGATTCAAGTCTCAGCAGGACATTTAGCCTCAGTGAAATGGTTACAGAAGAGCAGGAATCAAAAAAACAAAAAAAAACACAGGGGGGACATATTCAGATTATTCTTGTGAAAACTAACTGGATGACATTGTGCTTGATTTGATTTAACTCAGCCAAGTCCAAATATGCTCTGTGGTGTTGAGTTTGGAAGGACCTCTGGCAATATACTCAAGGTCTGCTGTGCTTTCATTAACATGTGACTGAGGCCTCAGAATGTGATTTTCCTTATGGAAACCAATGGTCAATAAAACAAAATGAATGACTTCAGGTCAGCATCCCAATACTCATTACAGAGGCCACCAAGATGGATTTGACATTTTCAATACGCTGAGTGATTCCAGAAAAAGATCTCATTGGCTGAAGTCAGGACACTTCGCTGAAACAAAATATTAATTTTTCTAATAGCAAAGTGTTTATATGTGAGCAAATGCAGGGGGGAACACACACGCTCTCACTTGCTGGGGCTGAGTTTGGCAGGCAGTCTAATAAAAAACAATGTGTAATTCAAATCAAAAAGTGAAACTTGTGTAGATTAATTTCAGAGGAAGAGTGCAAAACCATGTCAGCCACCGGTGTTGATTTACCTCGTTTTCTCAAGTCCAAACTCAGCAAAGATGCCAACCTGGAAATTTTAGAGGCCTTCTCGACCACCTCTGCTTACAAGCTTCATGGACATATTGATTTTATTTCTTAGCAGGACTTGGCATCTTCTCCCTCTAGCAAAAGTGCCAACACCTGGTTTATTGACTATGGCATCACTGAGTATGCACTGTCCTGACCTAAACTCCAAAGAGAATTAAAATGCATCACCAAGAGGGATCTAAAAACACCACACTGAACAAGCTATCAAAACACCATAACAGAACCACAGGCTGATACCCTCCATACCAGGCTGAATTGGTGCACTAGTCCATGTAAAATAAGCACCAGAATTGATGACATATACTGTAGAATACACTTATATACTAAAAATCCTTCTATTGTTATTAAGAAATGAAATGTCTATAAATAGAATAGTATCTCAGGTTTCCATTGTTGTGAGCCATAATGAACAGAAATAAACACTTCAATTGCATCCCTCTGTACACGTCAATATCGAGTCAAGAAGATCAGAAGAAATGTTTCCCTCAAAATAAAAATGTGTCTATTTAAAAGGTAGAAATAAAATGTGACACTTTTCAAAAGCAGGGATTTTATGGCGATTCTCTGTATGAGAATAAATGTCAAACTTTTCCATTAACCGAGATCCATAAACTAACAGACCATTGAATTACACTATCAGTGGACCCTCCTTTCTTTGACAACACTCAATCAGCCCTTCCCCACCCCTTCCTTTCACTTGAGAGCATTTTCAGCTGTCTCGAAGGACCTCTGTGACTGTTACATGACTTTAGTTGTGGTTCAAAAATGCTCTTTGTTGTCCATAATGATGTTTCTTTGATGCACAGGGAGTTGGTCTCCATCAGTCACACATATGCTGTTTGTAATGACGTCTTTGCAATGCTTGGTTAGTGCTGAGTGCTGTGGTCAGCAGGATCCCACAGGGTTAGCAACAGGAGGTCGATCACTTCCTGTTCCTGCTGAACTGAACCAGAGGTAAGTGGGATGTACGAATTAGCGACTGAATAGGTAGCAAGACTAAAGAAGAGCCAAGCAGACAAAAGGTTATTCTTCATCTCTATTGTTTGACAGGATACAGGAAAAAGACTGAAACCAGCGTTAGCTGTAAATTTTTAACTTCCAAATCTATTTTTTTACTCTCCGTCTTGCCGTTCTGACATATGTTCTATTCAGCGTGAAACCTGAATGGGGCATTGATAAAAAAGCTACCATGTGGAGGAAGAACATATGTGGACCAAAAGCAGAGGAGAGAAGTGCAGTGGGAGGTATGGCAGAGACTGTGTGTGACCAAATGAAGTGACTCACAGGTGATTGATACAAGGAAGAAGAGAATGATAAACTCAGAAGGAACTGCTGGGAAAGACGCCCTCTGTCATCAGTTACACTAGATCAGTTTGGTCCATGCCAATGCAGCAACAAAGAGCAATCTGTGGAACTGTATCACCATCGGTCCACTACATTGTACTGAAGCGCTATCTGTTCCAGCAGGTTCAATTATGCCATACATCACCACTTTCTAGGCCCATCACAAACTGGGATCTGCACCAGGGTTAAATGGGGAGCAAGGAAAGATTGCCTCTGGCAAACACAACAAAATGACTGGTTCAGCTGCATTCACTAGAGCATTTCTGCAGTGAATTTGTGGTACAAAAAGGACACATCTGCTTTAAAATATGTTTTAAGAAACAGCTGTATGGTTGTTGTGATAATTATTTATTCATCATTAAGAATGATGGTAACAACAATCTGACTTTTTACCAATTTGAGTAAACCGGGCTTTGCTTCGTGGGGTAAACTACTTTATGCTAAAAATAACAGATTTTAGCTAAATAAGTTTAAACAGAAATTATTTTTATTTATACTTTGTTCTTCTAACTGATTGCTGTTTCTAGGATGTAATAACCCACAGGCGGTTGCACGACGTATAAACACCAAGTTAACCAAAAGTTGCGGTATAATAATTTCGTCACATGTAATTTCTTTCCCCTTTGAATAAATGTACAAAGTAAAGGTTGGATTTTCCTTTACTTAGTTCTAAACCGTATTACTTTTACTTTTAGGACTATTTACACATCTTCACCAGGGCTGCCAATTTGACCCTGACTGTATTTTCTGTAAAGCACAAATGAAATAATTGAAATGTACAAATTAGAAAAACATGTGCAAGAGGAAAAATATTGCTCATATGAGCTATATTTATTTTTTAACAGTTTTGTCACAACTTCCACATTCACAGAGTCAAAGTAGCACAGAACTGCCTCGAGCAAAAGTCAGAAGCAAATCCTTGGAGGAGCTGAGGCGGTTAATATTCATTACACTTTAGATTATTTTTCATATCATTATACCTTGGTGAGCTGACAACACAAGAAATTGTACATTTGGAGAAAAAAAGCAAAGGAGGAGCACATTTGTTCTCGGTTCATGGCCTGGTTTGAACTCTTCACCTCATGTTTACATGGTACGCATCTCAAACTGTACATTCCAGGTCCATAATATTTGACAGATGGAATTAATCATCATCTCTAAAAACAAACATATTGCAGCCAAGCCCCACAGAGAAAACGCAACCAAACTGCATGCAAACTACTGCCAAGTGTGGAATCACATCAGCTGTCAACACGGGGAAATACAGAGCCCTGCTGAAGAACTCCGACTTCTAGAACTTTTGCATTTTTGTTACGTTGTAATATATGATCATTTTATGATGTGATACATTAACAAAAAGTTGCTCATAATTTTTTTCAGATAAAATACGAAATTTGTTCCATGCATTTGTATTATTCCCTCAACCCTTTATCTTTCTTCCTAAAATGAAATCTAGTGCAATCATTTTCTTTCATAAGTCCCTTAACTAGTAAATGCAGTCCATCTTTGTGTCATTTACTATGACAACAAATCTGCAGATGTCTATCTAAAGCTTTTAAAGTCCAATGGATTGGTGGTGTGTTCATTCTACACAGTAAGTGTGGCAAATGCTAAGTCTACTAAGACCATGAATTACTTGTTAAATATACAGCTTTTTTTATTAGAAATTTAATAAATTTAATAGTTGCTTATGTAAATAGTATATTTGAATATGTCAAAAACATTTCTATGCAACTAACTGTACAAATAGCCTTTGATTCAGTACATCTCTGCTCATCAACTAAATTCTCAGCTAAAGGCCTAAAAGATATAAAGCAAAGCTTCCCTATACCTTAAATGTAATTGATTCATACAGCAAATTTTCAAGTGTTGCAGATACATTTAAACATATGTTTACTTTAAATAAATCACTAGTTCACAGAAAGCTCTCTCTAACAGCTGGACACAGAAATAAAAGAGCATTTTCTTTCTTTATAGTTTTTGTTTGCAGGGATAAACAAACCCAACTGGAGGTTAAAATAAGTGCATCTTTCAGCTGATGCAACAGAGATGTAAGTATGTCTGCGTTGATGACCAAGCAAAATTCATACTAAAAAGGTATTCATCCAATTTATGTGTAAACAGAAAATATGTATAAAAGGCAATGTTTCTTTATTTGATGAAAGGAAAGCACACATTTAGTCACTTTGATTCTCTGGATAAATGTTTCAACCAACAAAGCAAAACTTATTTTTATAGATGGGGTTTGCACAACATTCATTGCTTCACCAAGGACATGTGTCTTTAAAAAATGGGAGATGTGTATAACCAGGTTTCAAAGCTTCATGGGCCTGTGTTGGGTGTTATATCATAAGACAGATGAATGCTGTTAGCCCTGCCAAGCCTATGAATTAACTGTCCACTATATTTCTTTTTAGACGTTTAATAGCAGCAATAACACAGTATTATCTCAAAGTTTAAAGCACATCAGTAAGACAAAAAAGGCTTCTGGCACTGAAAGCACGAGACTATGTGTTCAATCAAGTAAGTGTTGAAATGTATTTTTTGCTCTATTGCATTTTTAGAGCCATTTTTGTCTTTTATTTTAATGTGAAAAGCCAGAGTCCTTCATATCATCTTCTGACATGTCGATCTTACCAGGACAGCTCAGATGAATGAATCACATGATTTGCTATTGATCCATGCCTCTCACTGGAAAACAACTTAATGAACATTCATCAAGGAGTCACACAATCCATCAGCGTGATGCAGCAAGATAAGTGTCCTCTTGGATTGACAAGAGGCAAAATAGAAGACTGGTGGACATCTGAGTTTAGTCGGGGAAGGATCCATAGATTTATTGATTCCACTGCCAGATAAGGAATTCGGGAATAATGATGATGTTGAGGCTTGAGCTGGGACGGCCAGGATCTCAGGAGACAGGCAGAGTAAAAGAAGAGTGCAAGTTCAGGGTGGGGCAAGAAAAAGACAATTCATGGCCCTTTTTTATTTATTAGGCAGTCATTAGATGTTTGGAGAGTCATTTCCATGCAGGGGTACCTCACTAAGCCTTCTTGAATTAAATTAGAGCTAAAATTGAACCCGAATCAATGCAAATTATGTCAGACAAGAGGAAAATAGAAAGCATAATGGATGTAAAAGTTTCCTTCTTTGATTGTCATTCACAATTAAATGTCATGTAAATATAATCCTAATTTTTGAAGCACTAACAATAAAAGAGTGGTATTGTAGGGGATACATAATATGGGTTTCAGTTATGTATGTACAGTATGTGGATTCAACATCTTACCAACACAAAATCTAAGACTGCTACAGAAAAAATAAATAATTAAAAAAAAACACCTACATTTTTCCTCTAAAAACTAATTTGACTGTTCAAAGTGTGGTAACATGTCAATGTATATAAGGTTATATCTAGTTAGTCAGGCCTCCTGCTCTTCATTCAGACATGCCACTCTCAATTTGTCAAGTGTAGTTTCAAATCGGCATTTAGTCTCCACCCAATAGATGTCTTGTTTTTCGTCACCATACATTTTTACAAACAACTACAGATAAAAAATGTTGTAGCATTATTTTAGCTAACTGACAAACAGTGCACAAAACAAGCAGGAGAGGGGCAGTGAAGGCACTTTGGCACTTTTTCTGGGTAACCAATGGTTCATCTTTGCATGTAAAACTGTTAGGTTTATCTGTTTTGAACCTTACTTGCCAGGACATATTTTAATACCTACTTTGAACAAGAGCAAAAAGAAGAAAACCCCAATGCATTCACTGAAATGACATAAATCTGTTAAATTGCTTTTATTCATAGATTTGACCACAAAAGATTCTCTGTTATGGATTTATAACTACTAAGTTTAGGAAGCTTTGAACACATGCCATCATAATTCTTTCTTGAACAATATGAAAAATGAAGTTTTTTTAATTCATTAAAAAAATCAAGGATAACCTAAACTGAAACCACAGAAATGCAAATTTTCTGAGGAAAATATAAAAATAAGAAATTAAGTAAGCATCTTTAACTCACTATTTCAGAGTATTTGGCTCTGCTGAGCTCCAACCCCTAAAGGCCAGGAGAGTTATCCTCTGTTCCCTCTAAAGCACACTTTGTCCCAGTTTCCCCACCAGATGGGCACACTTTTTAACTACTGAGCCGTCTTTGCTATGATTACCATGGGTGGAGCAATAGCGTGCACAAAAGAAGGCTTGCTGCATCGTTTTCATCTTTTTTTTTTGTAAAAAAAGCTGAAAAATATTTTTTTAAGAATGAAATAAATTTGCATACTAATATCATAGCCGCAACATTTTTTATTTATTTTCTTAAATATATCTTTACTGGAATGCATTGATATAATCCTAACAGATCCCCTACGAAGAGAAGGTGCAATGGACTTGGTCTGCTCATTCTGGGATTCTTCTGAAGGTTTAATTCAGGTTTATTCGGTGACTGTCAAATGAAAATAGACATAAAACTTTGCCGACATTATCAGCGTGTGCCTTTCTATGCTATGCCAAGCACATTTCCAGAGAATCTATATCTCATCTGCTGTGATCTGCCCTTTGTACGGCTGTGTCTGAGTTTGCTCAAAGGTCATGCTGGAAAGCAGAGGCTACATGAGGAAATCATCAATGGAGATCAATACAGTGTGACGCTCGTGGGTAAAATGGTTGTCATATTCAAAAAGTACTTGACAGCAACCAGTTCAGACATAAATATACTACAAAAACTCCACAATAGATAGAAAAGCTCCTTCTGGTCTTTTAATTGTGTTTGTCTGTGCCCGCTAAAATGGGATCTTCTTGCAAACAAAATTATTTTCACTCAACAAAGCAGAAATATTTTTAAATGATTTAGAAATTACATTTAATCCAGAATAAAGACAAACATTATTTTATTTACCTATATACCCAAAAAAGACCTAACACATTTTAATTAAAATTATTTATGGAATTGAGACTTCAAAACGGCAAGCATTGTTGCAGAGCCAACATGAAAGTTCTCATCACTTCTCAATTATCAAGGGATTTACTTTACACCAAATCCTTTCTGTTTTTTGATTTTTCTGCTCACTTCCTTAAAGTGAACAAGCTAACCGACAAAATTGTTTGAAAGGAGGAAACCACAGTAAAGCTGCACACACAGCAACTCCGTGTGGAGTGAACGCAGGGGGGTCCAGATATCTAAGCTCACCAGTAAACACCGGCATCTACTCGCTAAACCGTCAATATCTACTCTGGTATAGATCAAAGACGCGTGCACTCACAAATTCTTATCAACACACAAAAGCACTGCGCTGCACTGCACTGTGAAGAACTAGGTTGTAAAGGGGATTGCTGCTTCTCAGAAGCAAGTGTTTTGGAGTGAGTAGGGGGAGAAAAAAATCCAAATAATTTTCTATACAAACATGTGGCTGTTTGAGATATCTGGACTTGAGAAAGTGTTGCCTTTATGCTTTCTTCCCTCCTCTCCCCCTCACAATGGTGAAAGGATACTGTCCTTCTTTCTCCAAATGGCAACTCTTAGCACTTTCAACAAATGATTGTAAATACCTTGTTTTGCCTTTCAAATAACTTCCAATAAACCAACATACATCCTCTTATCTAAAGTAACTAATGCTTAAACAACAATGTGTCATTAAAAACCACAACATTAAAAACATGCAGTGAAGCTTTTTTTCATATTCTTAAAGTGAATAAGAATGTGGAAATGTGTTTTGGTGAAATCACAAACTTATTCTAAAATAGATTGAGTTTTTTTCTCAAAGCTCTAAACTCAAAGTAAATCACAATTACAATGGAAAAGTTAATTTTTCAGAATATTATCAATATTTAAAATTCTTAAATGCTGTAAATAAAAGGTTACATGAAGCATGTTTTCATGTTTTGAACCAACTCAGTTTCGGCATGAATCTCAGCCTGAAGGCTTCTTGAGTATGTTACCGCAACCTTAATCCAATCTTTGAAAGATGAAAGCCCTGCCATGATTGTATTGTCCTGCTTAAACTCCATTGCAGTGCAGCACAGTTCCTGTTTAAATCGTTTAAACAGGAACTCAATTCAATCCAATGATAGCTGGCAGAGAATTCAACTGATGACGCACACTAACCTGCTTATCTGTGCAGTTAAAGTTCATGTACCAAAGAGAAACATTGTTCAGAACAGTGTGCAGACAATCTTAACTGACAATATGTAATGTATCAATAAAGTATTTATTGAGAACGGGAACCACTTATGTAACCTTATAGACTAACCAACCTTTGTGACGTTGCTAACACACCTTTTTACTGGATAAAACCTTTTCAAACACCCTTCATCTGCTAACTTAACTACTCTTGTGCAACCATGATCCTAATGAAGAATTATCTGGCTCACATATTTCTTACCTACATGAATATGTTTTATAACTTGACAAGATCACTGGTGTCAAGACTTCAAGACTTACGTAAGCTGTTTTAAAATGTTATATGCACCTAACAAGTTCTTGAACTTAAGATATCTGATACAGGTAAAATTACATGTTAACATTATTTAACAATGTTTTTTTTTTTGTTTGTTTTTTTTTTACAACAAATTAATTTTGTTATGTTGCCACCACTACCTTATACCATGGGTTTCTGTGAACAACCTGCATACAGTCACTGACAAATGTCAACAAAGTGTCATTGACTGAATGTATTGTGTAATAATCTCTGACCCATAATATGCTTAATAAAAAACATCTAAATGATCAAGTAAATTACTTGAGGCTTTTTTCTGCTAAGGGGAGACTGCTACTACTATTAACTACGGCTGTTTCCTCCCTGTGAAAAGCTGCTGTGTGTAAAACAGTCGCAGCACAAGGAACATGTCCACAGGCACCCTATGTCAGCCGGCTGACCTACTTTATTCTCTGTAAGGTCCTGCAGCTCCCTCCAGAACCCCTTTACAACAAAGACACCATTTTGTCTTCATTAGAAGCTTAAAATGTCACTGCATTCAGCTAGCTTACAAATGACACTAGCTTTGTTTACAATGTGTGTACTGCTTTAATTCCAAATCAGTTAAAGAAATAAACAAATGAGGAGTGACAGAGCCATGTTTGTTTAATTGGGATTGCTGCCGCTGAAATGGAGACGAAACAGCGAGCGGAGCCACCTCTAGATGTAGCGGAATAGTCACCGACACTGAGAGAGTAAGCCCAGTGAGAAGTTTCCACTGGCACTCTGTGGCCCTCAGTTGGTCGACATCCCTATTAACATTCACACCATGCAGCTGCAGTTTTAAATCATTCATACGGCTCAAATTAAATACAGTTACAAACCATGATCAATGATGTTTAATTAGTGCTAATAACTGACCATCTGTCTGGTGGCGAAATGCAAGAAGCCAGCAGGAACACCTCTCTGAGAAGAACTTGAAGTTCTAAACAATTATTTAAATCGTTCACTTTATTCAAAAGTCACAACAAAAAGCCATTGTTTTACCTCAGGAGTTTTGGGACAATAAGTGTAATAAATATACAAAATAGTCTTTTGAGTAAACCTCCTAGTGCAGAGCTTAGGAAAATTATTTATATCTCTAAAACTTCTGCACATTTTATCACATTTTAACCATGAACCTACAGTCTAGACATTTACAATTCTGCATGTCTCCACCAAAATTGCATATATAGAGTCAGCGAGTCTCTATATAAAAAGTTGCTTGTGCAAAACTATCTCAAGACTTAGCACAGATTCACATTGTATTTATCATTTTCCACTAATAAAGCTTGTTTGATCTAAACCACAACCATATTTTAAGGTGAAGTTGGGATGTTTTGGCTGCTTGTCTGATTAATGCTGACCTTAGCTACTCTGTCAGAAGAGATGGATGACTAGTACTTGGAAGGATTTGTTTTACCATTCTACCTATTTTTTCAGATAATAGAATGATTAGAAGCTTTATTCCCAAACCGTACTTAATGTCTGATCGATCAGCTGTTTTTCTTGGTCTTTATGATGCTGTTTGGTCACTATCCTCAGAGGCCTTCACAGAAAAACTGCATTTATGTTGACATTAAGTGATCTACAGGTGAATATAGTTTGTGATATTAATGTAGAAAGTTGTAGAGGAATGAATATTAGCCAGACATTAAATGTTCTCATTGCATCCTGTTAAAAGAAAAAAAGCCCTTATCTTGTTGATGGCATTCCTCTGAACTGCGACCTCTTACAGGGCAGTTGTCATTTTATGACATCCCTTTTTCTGCTTTTGCACTTTTGTCCAAATGCTTGGTGTGTGTAAAATATCAATAGACTCCACTTAGCTACTTGTTTGCTGACATTATTTGTACTGCCTGCATACTTGTTGGTACTGATTAGAGTAATGTAGTTTTAATATAATCAAACAAACTGAGCTTGAAACTACAAAATAAAACAACTCAGTTCAATATTTTAATTAATTTTCAAGCAACTTTCAAATACATATTGAAATTTACCTTTGTAATCGAACCAGTTCTTGCTTCAAGGGAATTAAACTCTGTATTTTTATCTTAGCTGGTACTGTTTCAGACAAACACATACACAATGTTCTTTAAGGAACTGGCAGCAGCTACATTTGAGACCAAGAGCTTTAAAATCCACTTCAGGAGGTAGAAAAGGGGGCCATGGAAATGCAGGTTCAACTCTTATGGGAGATTTATTTTATCACTTCTTTCCATCTAACTAACCCCAGTTCAAGTCTCTTGTGAGCCAGTTGTAAGACCAATGCATCTGTGAGGATGTTTTCCTCCCTGTTTTACATTCACTTGCTGTTTGGCTGCAGTAAGTCAATAAAATAGTCTTAGAAATACTAGTTCTTTAAAAAAATAAGTAATTCACCCAATCATTTTCACCTCAACATGCACTAACACCAGATTGCAGAATGTATGCTGACTGGTACTCACTGTAATATTCCTGCTGGTAAATCTTCATTCATTATAAAACAATGAAACACAGACATGCTGCCTGCCTCTTGCACCCAAGATAACTTGCTCCATCTATTCAGTTGCTTCTTATACCATTCAGCACGATAGCTACTAATTAATACAATCTAAACATATTAATTTGCACTCTATGGAGAGAAACAAGATTATAAACCAGACTGTAAATGAACACCAACATCTCTTTCTGCTTCTGCCTTCATCAAGGCTGCGCACCAGGTAACAGACTGCTCAGCAAAGTTTGCCGCTCTGTGCTGTAATTACCTTGTCTAAACAGTACAGCAACAACCATCACACCCTTCTGCACAAAACGCTTTGGACCAGTTCATGAGGCCAGAATTTGCGGGAGCCATTATGATGTTGTTTACTTCCAACTTTTGTCTCAGAGTGGCTCATAGTCATTCTCTTTACATTTTCTGCTTTCATTTTGAAACATTCAAGTGGAAGACAGCGGCTCTGGCAGCGCAGCAACAGCAGGAGGTTGAAGCAGCAGGGGACGTGCCAGAGGGTACATTGCTGAGACACGTCTTAACGACTAAGGCCAGATTGGGCTCGGTGGGGAGAAAGGAGATGGCTGCTCTTTGAAAGCCTGCACAGTGTCTGGAGATGTGGTCCTCATGGCCTTGGAGCTTGTTATCCTCAGAAAATACACAGCTCTGATGGGGTTCTGTGTCTTTTTCTAAACCCATGCACACTTCTGCCTGAATGGGCTTCCTGCCCTCCAAGTTCATTTAATCTAGGAAGTATGCATTAATCAATTCTACATTTCCAGCTCATTCACAATTTAACAGCCTTTTATCTTGTTGTTCTTTTAGAGACACTATATTCATTTCCCACAAAAGTTTAATTGATAAAAGCTTTAATTCAGAAGAAATAGTGTCTTTCAAAAGGCTTTTAGCTTTCCACCTTTTGTTATGTCAAAACCAAATTAATAACTTTCATTTTATGTGATGGACCAACACAAAGTTGTGTGTAAGCATGCTGGCAGTGCTATAATGGAATGAGTTACATCATTGCATATTAAATTGTTAGCGTAGTCTAGTGAAAGTCCAGAACTAAACTGCAAATATGTGACAAGAATTGCTGTTCACATTAACTATTCATCCTATCTTAAGAGCAGGCAGTGATTGTAATATGTGAATGTGCAGAGCAGGCAGACATGTTTCCCTGAAGACTGGAATAGGCAGGGTTGACAAAAAAATGGAACAAACACTTTCTAAATTTTTATTTGAAAAATTGTTAACAATCACTGTGTATTACTTTCATTCCACTTCACAATTATGCACTATTTTATGTTGCTCTGTCACATAAAATCCCAATGAAATCCACTGAAGGCATAATGTGAAGAAGGGTATGAATACTTTATGTGGTCCCGTATGTACCAGCAACTCTTAGTACAGAGTCATTTCTTTTAACTTCAAAATTATTATTACTCTAAAAATAAAGCCAACCAATGTTTCACTGAAAAGCTACTGTTCATTTTACTTTTGCAGTTTAAGCTTCTTTCCAGAGGGATTTGGAAAAAAAAATAATTCAATTTTAATGAATCATAGATGACATTTGTAGGAACTGTGAATTCAAAGTCACTTATTTTGCTAAGGTATTCAAGCTTGAAACACGAGTGCATTCAAATAAGCCAGGAAAATGGTTTTCTGATGATGATGATGCTGATGAGGATAATAAATTCTCAAATAAATATGCAGACCCTGACATTTAGCAGCAGTGCACACTTTTCCAAAATTATCTTGTGCTTACATATTGAGGACACAGTTTTTTGTGTTTCATTCTTCTTATACAAAAGCTTGATAATGAGTGATAGCGACGGTCATATGATAATTCTGACCCGCCACAAGCAATTGTGTCTGTCAGCATCAGCAATTTTGACAATTCTTCCATAGACAATTGTCTTCCTGTCCATCAAACAAATGACTGCAGTAAAAGTGGGGAATCTAGGACACCTCGAGGAAGCCCGCAGCACAAATCATCTCATGCCTTTGCCACGTTCATGTTGAAATATAGCTTAAGAGACAAATGTACATACCTGGAGGTCCCATTGATATGACAAAGAAAATCACACATCACTGAGGTGATATTTTTAGACCCCTGCTCCTCTGCTGGGCCAAACACAGAGGGAATTCTGAGTGATTGCCCCTCTAAATAATGCAAAGTGTGTTTCTCTCTGCACCCAAGAGGCCCGCGATGCGAAATGACTTTGATGACAGGAAGAACTGATGTGATGCTTTGCCACAAAAGTCTTTCCATGTTTCTGTTGCCACCATACATGTTAGTGGTCTCTGAGTGCATGAGGCCTGTATTTTATATATGGCTAGAACAGATAAAAGCAACATATTAAATATACAACTGGAAGTCAAAGTAACTAACAGTGAGCTCTTCTGCATTATATTACATACTTTATACCAAAAAAATGTTACAAGCAACAAGAAAATGAATACAAAGACAAAGACCACAGAAGGGTTTTGTCAAGTTTGCAGGAGGGACTTCATTATTTATAGACAGGATTTCAGTAATTTTCAATATTTTATATTGTGAGACCTTTATAAAGATTTGTTTGATTTATTCTAAAAACCTACATAAATCATGGAAAATGACTTAAGTTCCTAACGTAATCGAGAGGAAGCTCGGAGCAACAGACATAAGGTGGTAAACTGCAGTAATCAGATAAATTTAAGATTAAGACATAAAAGAAGCGGTGAACACTTCATGTGCAATATATTAGAAAGATACTTAGAGTGATTCAGTAAATAAAAATACTCACTGAAAAGTTGTCACACTTTGTAAGGTCACCAAAGTTAACATAGTGCTTATGGGTGAAGTGACAAAAGGAAGTTAATAGGTAAATTATAAACAAAACACCTCCCACAAAAGAGTCCTGATGTTCACAGATACCTGGAAATAATATGGACTAGAAGGGACCTGATCAGGGATAACTATATGGAGAGTTGTGATTTATATTAGGTTAAAATGTATGCTTTTAATATAACCATGGAAGTTAGGTGAAATCAGAAGCTGGATTCAGATGAGCAAGAATGAGAATGAGTAGCAGACCATATTCAGCAGCAATAAGAAGAACCTTAATTTGTCTTTGGAGGATGTGAGTCATGGCAGCAGATTTAAAGGATGAAGAGAAGATACCTGAGATAAATAGTTAAGAATGAGAACAAATGTAGGCACGCTTCCAAAGAAGTAGGCAGGAGACCACTTATCTTACTCAATTATGTAATTAGATTAAATATGATTTTATCTGTTTTTTCTCTCTCTCTTTTTTTAGCCTTTTTTGGTTCTTGCATGTGAATCCTTACACTTAAATTAGCTAACTTGAAAGCTCTCTGCACTACACAGGTACTAAAAATGGGTACACAGTTTTATATAAGAAAAAACTCAGCTAGCATGTGTTTTATGATCATGCATTTGAATTTTTTTAGTCATCATTGGAACATTGAATAGCTTTCATTATGTACATGAGATTTTAATTTAAAATACAATACAGATGGCCTTATAATATATATATATATATATATATAATTGTTATGTACATGTTCAATTGGACAGCATGCAGTTTTTAACACCTGGTAGATGACCAGAAAACTACACTGTATTTGGCTGATTGGTGTTTTATTATACTGCAGAGCGAAGTTGAAGTGCTTCTCACTATAAGTTTATATTTCAGTCAATGATACTAAAATAAAAAGGAGAATTTGTTACAAGGTAAGGCTGTTTTGAGAGATTACCATAATTCTGAAATACGTAGCAGCTTCATGCCACTTTATGAATCTGAAAGAAAAATAAACTGCTTCTGCATAAACTTGCTATGCTGTCCTCATTGTTGAACACAGTTACCAGGACAGAATTGCTTCAATGTTTGAAGACTTTTCACACACACAGTTTGAATACCTTCTGGGTAAACTGCCTTCAAGCATTGATTTGAACAAATAATCTACAAAAGAATGAAATATGATCACTGCACAAACTCTTTTAGCATTTACATAATTTCACAGGTCATATCCAAAACAAACAAGAGGTAGTAGTCAGAACTGTAACCCAATCTGCTGTCAAGATTGACAGCTGTCAACAAAAACAAAGCTCAAAGGACAAGCGGGACATTCTTCCCATATTTTTCCCAAAGGAGGCTGTCAAAGTTTACAGGAGGATCATTTCACAGTGGACTGATGCAGGGATCAAATTCGGTCAAGAGGAGGAGTGGAGAGAGGCTATCCCTGAGGTGTCACAAACAATGTTGTCTGACATGACCTGATGCTGGGCATGCCTAACCTGAGCGCCAATCATGTTCAGACATGGGGGATAGGGAGAAACTTAGTCTGTAAAAACAAACCATGTCATTATGAGTGGCAGGCTGGCAACTCATATTACTGAACTGCACATTTAATTCGATAAATACAGTATAACCATGTTTAAAGCTCATACTTACATCAGGTAGTGTCCTCAATAGTACTATTCCTTTTCCCTACATGAAAGACTCTGAAATATAAGTGATGAATGCTGCTTGTACTTTCCAATCAACTACATAACAGCTACTCTTTAGAAACAAAGGATGTTTGGAATATTTCAGGTAGAGGAAACAGACATAACAAAAAAACAACCAACATAGTTTTCAAATTGTGCTTTGGAGAAATTTTGGCGTACTCCTCTTTGCACAACTGCTTTAATTTAGCACATCTAAAGGACAGAGAGCATCAGCAGCCCGTTAAGCCACAGCATCTCAATTGGATTTATGTCTGAATTTTCACTGTCCCACTCCAAATACTTGTTTATGCATCTTCATGTGGACTTGTTGGTGTGCTTCAGACTTTGTCCTGCTGGATAACCCCAGAATGCTTGAAGTTAACGTCATCAACCAATATAACCTGACATTCTCCTTCAGTAATTTCTAGTCCAGAGAAGATTTATGGTTCCAATGTTTTCACAGTACTATACACATTTTCTTCTCCAACAAAACAAAACAAAAAAGAAACCTAATTAATTATTTTACAAAGTTAAATTATCTGATACTAAAGCATATATTCTTTGAAATGAGTAGTATTCAGAGTACAGTATTTGGCAAAATCTCAGTATATTCTCACATGCCAAGTAGATATATTTTTCATAATGCAAAATATATAATTGGGTAAAAAATGATAACTAAGTGCAAGATTTGTGGATTGTTTGTCTGCACTTTAACATACATAAACATGTTAGTTAGGTGAAAGCAACATGCCATTTGTGAAGGGATAACAGAAAGGGGCAATGTGCTGCAGAAAGAAAAAAAAAATTCAATATCCGAGAGCCACATTGTAAAGGCAACAAAACTGCACGTGGTTATGAGCATGCCAACAATAGGGCGACATGAAGGATGAAGCATGGAGTAATTAAAATTCAGCGGAAATATAAATATCAAAAGGAGAGCTGTCAGAACAGACTCTGGCTGCCTACTGAGGGAAAAAAAAGGTGAGGCCATGCTGGCAAGAGTTGACAACCCTTGTAAAGCTTCACATTTGGACGTGTGGAAAAGGAGGCGGTGTGTATGTGTAAATGTTTTTTGTGTGGACTTGGAGAGCTTTGTGCTGTCAAAGCCGTAGAAGCCCGGGATGAGAAAAAGAAAAAAAAAAAAGCATAAAACCACTGCCAGCAGATAATGTCACTCAGTCTTTGTGTTTAGGACCGAGTTTTTCAGAGCTGGCTAATATATGAATATTATGCATAAAAGCTCTGGGGAGTAGAGTGAAGGAATACTGGCCAGGGCTGTTCATTATGTGTCATTCCCATCAGAGGCACTGGAAGTAAAACAAGTCATTGTTGTGGCATTGATGCACTGTCCATTAGATTCACAAAGGTCTGCATGGCTTAAAATATTCACTTGTATGAACATGCAGTAGCTTTTATCCTTTAAATTTAAATATGTTAGAGGCTTATACAGAGATCAACAATAATGTTTTTTTATACCACTCAAATACTGCTATGAATAATTATGGGTTAAGATAATTAGGATTCAAAGGAAGAAACAATCTTAGCTGTTTGGTGATATATGAGATATTTTTTGTACATAAGAGATCTATGTAAACAAAACCACATGATTATCTGAGAAAATATAATTATTCAGATTAGCTCATTCTACAAATAATACTGTTCTGGTATCTTGGTATAGATTCATACTTAGTGAATTGCAAAGCAATTAAAACCTCTTGAATTTCTCACATTGTTTGATATTACAGCCACAAACATCAACATATTTTAAATTAAACATTATGGTAGTGCATAATTGTCAATTAGTCAGGTAGTTACATTTGGAAAATAATTAAGTTGGGTTTTTTAGTTTTCAAAGTGTTTTGTTGAAGAAGGAAATATAAAAGGCTACAAAAATACATTGTGCATTTTAATTCAGACCTTCTAAATCAATATTTTGTAGAACCACCTTTATTTTGCAGCTACAGCTAAAATCTGTTGTGCTGATGCTTCCACAAATGCCCTTTTCCACATATTTAACCCACAGAGTCGGTGAAAGGATTCCCATCACCCAAATAAAATAGAAAATGAGTGCTGAGAATGTAATTGAGCTGCCATATATGCTTACCATCACTGTCAAAGCACAACCAGGTGCCCAAAGCACCCAAGAGATGGCTATTTCCTCCCTTCTTTATTATAATTAATCGTTTTGCAGTAGATGACATGCCACATTTGTTTATGAGCTCCGAGTGATTTGATAGAGAAGAAAACAGGAAGGAGTGAAGATACTGACCCCTACAAGTTAAACGATGCATTTACATTCATTAGCTCTATCAGACAGCCTTCCTCACTCTCTCCATCATAAATGATGAATGAGTGAGGTGGCTGAATAGCCACTGAGATCACCAAGAGCCACAGGATAGATATATTTTACTGATATAAATTATTCATGTAAGCTTTATGCTGCAAAACAACATCTGATTGGTTCTTGGAGAGTATGGGATAAAGATTATGTGAATGCTGATCCTCTATAATTGAGCATAATTGCATTGCATATGTTTGTGAAGCTCTTAACAGTTATTGCTTCTCCTTCACAATCTTATCAAGAACACAAGAGAAGTGAGTCATCACCTGTAAAAGAGGTAGGACATGTTAGGCACCAAGATGTAATGAATAGGATCTATGTCCATGTTTCTCCAGGAGGCAACAAATATGCCGAAAGAAATAAAAAATGAAAGGTGGAGAGAAAACAATAGGGATCATAAATGTTTCAGAAGAAGGCATTTGGTGCTCCATCATGTGCTTGCTCTGGTTATTCTGTCCTTTCTGTCAACTGTCAACCCTTTGCCCATGGCTGTGTGTCAGAAGCAGGCTGTCAAGTTCAAAACAGGCCCATGAGTGTGACAGCAACTCAATTACTAAAATACCAACTATAATCAGCGGAGCAACAGGGAATATCAGATGTTCAGCACAGGCAAACAAGGCAGCTCTGTCATTCCAGAATATCCCGGCAGCTACACCAAATGTTTGAGGCTTTTGGCTCATTAAGGCAGCAGCTTATGAGGAAAAGACTTTGGAGAGAACTGGTTGACTTTATTCAGTATAGTTGTAAAATAGCACTTCGCAAATGAAACTCTTGTTAGAAGGAAGGTTATTACTAGCTAACCTACTTTACAAGGATACCAAAAATAAGCAAAACACTAACCCTATCTGCTTTTTACTTTATTCAACCTAATCTCTTCAGTTACAGTCCAATCAATAGCCTCATTTTTAAAAAGTAAACAATGACATCAAGGTTTAAAATAGACCCAAACATCAACACAAAGCCCAGGCTGTTCATCCCCAGAGCAGAAAAAAGAGAGACATGGCCCGAGGTGCCAAAACAGTGGATACACACACAGCTCCAATCGATTGCTATGGATCCAATTCTGACACACTCATGATCCCTCCTACTTTCATGCCTGGACGTTAACTAAAGAGGGAGATAAGCACCTTCAAGGTCATACATTTAACATTTAGGAAAGTCACATGAACATGCAAGTCAAAAGAAAATGCAAGGCTAATTATAACAAACAAAATGAACAAAAAGATTGCTCATTCATTACAGTTTTTCACATATTAAAACATTTCTCGCATTGAAAATGCAAATGAGGCTGTTCTTTGAAGTGCCTTATTTGCATTACAAACAGTGCACCCAAACTTTGAGAAACAACAGAGGAAGACAGTCACAGTTTCCATCTCCATTTTTCTAAAACGTTCAGCAGTCTCCATGCCCAAACTGCACTGCAAGCTACCCACACCAAAAACACTCCATCTGTGTTTTAGTGTATTTTAGACTCATATGCTTATTCAAAAGATGAAATGGCCTATACCCTGAAGAACAGAAGTTTGTGGTTTATAAAAAGGTGAGAGCAGTCCAAAGAGAACAACTGTAAATTCAAAACATCCATGTTTACTTGTCTTTGTTTTGTTGAGCTGAATTACAGGTTTCATAACCCAATGGTTGTGAAAACAATCAGCGTTTTGAAAGACATTTAACTCACTGTGAATAAGAATGTTTTCACTATCATGAAGACAAGGTAGCAGTGTTGAAAGAGGATGTGTCCCAAGACAAAATGAATTCAAACTGCTGCTTTTCTAGGTTATCTCCAACCCCGAGGAGATTTATGATTTTATCATTAGGGTATGCTGAATACATTTGATATACAAAGTCTGCCTGCTGTGATGCAGCAGAGCTTTTGCTGTGAAAAATGTGCAAGATAAAACAAAAATATGCAAGTTTTATGCCACTGTGGATCTTTGATGAAAGGCTCTTTAAACCCAAATACATTTTTATTCTTACTTTCCCCCTTCAGGTGGACGAGATACCTGATAATCAAAGGAAGTAGAACACCAATAGAACTGACAACACTTGCAGATGCACAATTTATTTGCTTGTTTTTGATCAAAAGACACAGGAAACATAAAACACAAGCACACAATTCAACAAACTCACATGCTTTCGAATAAAAAATAGGACAGTGTTTCATGTCATTTTCAGCCCACTGGTTGCAAAAAGTCAGACATAGCAGGAATGTATTTGGGAAGGTCTTTTGCTTGGCTACAAGGAATTCTGGGAAACAATTTGACAACTCAGAAAGGGAAACCAAGATCATCTAAGGTTTGGAGAAAGAAATGCTGACTGGGAGAGAGGATATTGTTGGGCTGTCGTGGTGCCCAACATGGTACCACTACCTTGGTTCCATGATGGTCCAACATGGACCACTTTCTCAGGCAGAACTGGAGAACAATAAGGGGCATAAGTAGTTGGTGTAAGTAAAAAGCTTATTGGAGTGGACAAGATTCACCCCAATTTGCTAACGGTCCAGACATAGTTATTGTGTGGTGACTGACATGTCTCTTCAGTATCAAAGGCTAACGCCTTTAAGTGTGCTTAGTAGAGTTACTCTAGGGTACTGGAAATCAGATTTTTGTCTCAGATTTAAGAGGGAAAGCTTAGATTCTGCTCTGGTAATTGACCAATGGCCTGATGCTTATCCTTGCAGTTGGAGACAGCTCATGGGAGTTTGATTATCTAAGGTACAGTTATTTGTAGATCCCCAAATTAGTTAACAACCTGGAATCTTTAAGTATATTCTGGAGGATGTTAGATGAGGTTAAAGCATGAGCCACATCTTCAAAGTATGATGGCAATTTTTGTCCTAAGTTATTCTTTTAGATTCAATAGTCAAGAGCTGAATGCAAGGCTGCATCTAATTATTCATTTCCTCCCTCAAAAAAATATGTTTTTTTTGTATAAGGCAAACATTACATTGACATATCTACTTTTGTTGAGTAAAAAACCAAACAAACAAAAAACAGTGATGCTCTTTTAAAAGATTCAATTCCTTTCTAGAGTGTCGAGTCAAAAAGCTGAAAAACAATCCATCTGCAGAGACTCACTTTCAGAGATGAAGACATAACATTTCTGTGCAGTACAGCGAGGTCAACTCAGACCACCTGTCATAGCCACACAAGCAGCTAATGAATGTTCAAGGCAGCCCATCTCATCTTTCTGCAAACCCATCTCAAACACAAGTAAAGTCAAGAAGATATTCAAATACAATAAGGCTTTACTTGCATATATGCAGTAGTTAAATAATAAGAGAGCTGTGAAGGGTTCGGCAGACTTCATACTGACAGAAACTGTCACTAACACTGTGGCAAAGTTCCTCAACTCTCATATTCACTGGAGTCATTTGGATGTTGAATGGCTTTCTTTTAAAGGCTTTCTCTAAAATGCTGCTGCTGAGGACTTTCTCATGCATTGATAATCTAGTGGCCCTTCAATGATTCAAAAAGCACTGAAGGGCGAGGCAGCCAAGAGCTCAAGTTCTTTGGAGCTTTTAAAAATTTCAGTAAACTAAAGCCAGATTTAGAGTAGCACACAACTCACTATCTTAACCTCCTTTGCTTGATCTTTAGAAAGCCTCACAAAAAGTCAGTACAGTTCGTAATAGGCGAACAAGTCACATATCCTAGAGAACTGATAACATTCCAACATGTTTTATTGTGCTGAAAATGTATGTGTAAGGCAGTTAAGCAGCATGTAGGCAACAACAAATATGGTTTCCGGAAAGTAACCATTACATGTTTTCACTAGTATATGTGGTCGGCTTGACAATACCCTATCAATTGCCCGATGACCCCTAGAGAGAGCCACTAGTAAAAAGAAACATATTGATCGATCTAAAACAAAATACTTTAAACCCTTATCTGCTAGGTGCATGAAAAAACTTGGGCTTTATAGTTTAAAAAGTGATAAGCATGCTACAAAACCGACAATGTTAAACCTCTCATGATCATTTACTGCTATGCACAACAGAAAATAATGAATCTGTCTACATTACCAGGAAAATAAAGTAGAAAGAGTGACAACTGGTCAGAAATGTTCCATTATAGGGCATTTTGTATTGCACTGCTAAAATAATGGAAGCAGAGGACCAATTAATCAGGCACTTGTTTAGCAATCTTCAAGCTTTTTGTGTTCATTAGTCTGTCGAAGCATCACTCTATGGCGCTGGGGACATGCACAGGAAAGGAGATCTATCTACACGCCATGGGTGACATCCAAAGATTTACAAGCCAGAGCGTGCTATGCTCCACATTTCCCTGCTCCCATAAGACAATAAATGACTCATTATGAATTCAAATCGCTCTCCTGTTTCTTGTAGGCAAAAACAACAGCAGTAATACTCAAAACTAAACTGTAGTTCCAAAACAGCCTACAAACTAGATAGACCATAAAGGAGGAGAAGAGCTCGGGGTGAATTCAGCTATGCCAAAGAATCCAAAAGAATATAGACATTTATGTGTTCAAATAACAGATTACATAGACTTTTATGGCACTATTGCTGCTTTGTAGACGTCTTTGAATAAAACATGACAATGACAATTTAAACATGAGCAGAAAATATAAAGGGATAGATGCAACAGCTTCTGAAATATTAAAAAAAACTGCACAAAAAGGCACATTATGGATATAATGCAGTGAACACAGCATAACTTGATGTTCCTTTTCTTTACAGAATAAGCTGTTCTTTTGTCAGGAGGCCAGCTGCATTGATAGTCATTCTCCACAGTCCATTACCCCGGTTAGTCATTTGAAGAACACAAAAGAGCAGCAGAAGGTGTGAATTACCAAAGAGAAGTAATATATAGAAGCGTGTGACAGAAACCTGGACACCTGAAACAGAAAAAACCTGAAACATCACATTTAAGTAAGCCTTCCTGTTTGCCTTGCAGAACAAGACATTATTCCTCGACTGGATGGAGTTCAGTGTGGGCTAAATGCTGTGTGTGAATGATGAATAATTCAGACCGGGGGTGAGTGGGATCAGTTCCTTGTATGCACGGGGCAGTTTAGCCACTGGTGGCCCCTGACAGATGGAGGCCTCACAGCCCACTGCAATGGAGACCCAAGAGAATATCAGGTGTCACCTCATTACACACTTCATAGACCTCAACTTCCAATGTTACCTAGTCTGATTGGGATAACTACATCCAAATTCATTTAAAGCATTTATTTGGACATTTTTTAATTCAATCAATTTCTATATGGAGGTGTGGAAATGCTGGAACGAAGGTTTTTTGATCATTAATTTTATTTTCTTTTTCTGTAATCCTGACTAATGCTCAAAAACTTGCAAAACATTTACATTTCACACAGTAGGTATGGATAACAAATCTGTTTCAAGAAGTTTCCATTTTCCCTGTCATTAACTGGGTGGCATGTTCCTTCAGTAATAGATGGGGACTTTGTCTAGTCTGTTTTTTTACATAGGGGAAGTGAATGCATGAAGGATTTTTTTGTTTTTCAATTCTGTCAAATAAGTGTTTGGTCAAAACCCTGTGTTTTATGTATTTCCAGGACATAAAATACAGGGTGTTTATTTATTTGACAATGGATTGGTTAAAAAAACAACATTTAATTACCTGATAATAGCAAACTGTGATAAATTTCTTCACCACCAAGTTTAATTTTAAAGTCACATAGTTCACGTTTCTGTGGGGGGAAAAAATGCTGATTACTTAGCAGCAAATGAGTCAGTTTAGATGTAATTAATCAATAGACTGGATGTGAATTACCTCACGTTGGCAGTATAAAATTCCCTGATGTGACAACCTGGGGCTCTGGACAAACTGAAAAAAGGCCATTATGTTTTTTTTTTTTTTATTGCTCCCTCAAGCGTGGAAGCAGGACACATCTCAAGTGCATCCAAGATTCATTACAAAACAAAAAGTTGCATCCAGCCTATCTTCAAGCGCTAAAAGAGGCTCATATTCCAGATTAATGTGATAATTACACTTAGGTTTTGCAAATCTTAATAATCGACATAAGACAGGGAAGCAAACATTCATTGTCAGTGTCAAACAGACACAGAATCAAATACAATGTGTTGTTTACACAAAGAAATGGATAACTCCATACAAAGAACTATTTAAATCACGCAATGTTGTAAAGTTTCTTCCCACAGATGAAACAAAAAAAATCAAAGATGTAATATCTACAGAATAATTTCAGATTTGAACATTAGGTTTCATCAAACCCTGGAAGAATGGCAGTTTGCTGCAAAGACATAATGATTAGAAACCATATTCTGACACATTTGGAGAAGACTGAAAAAGTGATTATAAAAGTGTTTTATATCTGCAAAACTGCCTCTCTGCTTTTTTCATAATCACATTGAGAAAGAAAAGATATTGCTTGACAAAAGCCGGCAGAACACCAAGCATATGATTAATCACAGGTTCTCTCCAGGAGAACAATAAAAGGCTTCTATTTTATGAATATTAATCGGACTTCCACTGATAGAAAAACTAATACAATACTTATTGCATGAAAATGTATTTTAACAACACAAGAAAAAATAGCAGTCATGCTAATCAAAAGCACCCCTTTTGTGGTATCTGCCACTTGAAACAGCATGTTTTAAGTTATCCGAGTTTCATTAGTAGTCACATATATTAGGGATGGAAAAGGATTTGGGTAAAAAAGCTAAATGATTTTGTTTTTAATTATCTTAATGCTCAAAGATGAACATAAAAACACAAAGAAAATGGATCAAATCAAATACAAAAAGACATCATCACAAGAATGCGGCTAAAAGATGGGCTTAAAGAAGAGAAGAATAAAGAACATCTATCACCAGTTTTTGTTCCAGCCTTATACCTGCTGCTGAACTGTAAATGACCTCAAAGTGATGACAGTGGGGGGGCTGCAAAACAATATGGCTGCAGTGTTTACCTGCTTGTCTTTTTCTGCTGTGTCAGATCGCAGGCTGCCACCAGAGGCCTGACTGACAAAGGCCCCACGGGGTGGAAGGGAGAAGCAGGCTCGACGGAAGGATGGATGTCCTATCCATCAAGGCAGCCTTTTCTGGTGGGCTAAGGAGCCGACATGTAGTGGTGAGGGAAGGCTGGTCAGTAAGGAGTCAGCACTCTTTGACTCCAGCAGATCCATCATCTAGACAAGACCAGCCTAGAATCTGTCTGTGCGGTGACAGCAGGCAGAATGGCTTCTTCCACTCAGGGCAAAGAGAAATGTGCTGACAGGGGGAAAATGATTGTAAAGAGGCCTAGTCAAGACACTCACATTTAGAGGATGTGGAGGAAACAAAACAATAAAGCAAAAAGGATGGAAAAAGACTCTGTAGCATTGAACAGAGCACCTAATCAACCAAATATATTTTGATATTTTCTGTCAAAATACATTTGTAAAGTTCACACAGTCAACTTTGGTTTGAAAACCCACTATCTATTGTGTAATGTCTATTGATATTAGTTATAACAGAAAAACAATTAATCACACATTATGTTGATTACATTTTCCTGCTTTATGAGAACTTCTTCAGTTTTCCTGAGTGAATCTACAACAATCTCCAGGTGTTTTTCAAGCAAACAAGCAAGCAAACACAAAATAATACATTTGAAACGTTTAGAAAAATATATTGACCTTGACATTTAAAATGAAAGTCAAAGACTTGTAAAGTATCTGGAGAAAATTAAGACTAATCCAAAAGGCCAAACCTTTGCAAAGCCAGAGAAACAGAAAATTAAGCACTTCTTTTAACACTTAACCGTTGACACTAAGGTTCCTACAGCCTTATTTCTCTGAAGAAGCGAGTCTTTGTTGGCTAATGACCTGCAAATATTTTGCAGTCACTGACCCTTAATAACTTTAAAGACAAGAGTTCTTTTAAGTGCTGTGAATGGAAATATGTTTCCTAACATGCAGGTATTGCTAAATACATGGAGCTGAAAAGTGATATTGTGGAGACGATCTGCTATGACATGAGCAAGTTAAACTCAAACCCTCAAGCCCTGAACACTTCTGGAAGGATGGTCCTAATAAGACTAGTCTGGCAGTTTACAGCATTAGAAACAGAGAATGGAAGAGTAGAAAAGACTATGCATTTTGGGTTTTATTAATGAGCAATACTAAATTATTTCTTCTAACACACTTTATAGGAAAGAAATAATGGTTGCTCTACAAAAGTGTAACTTATTGTAAATTAAAATGTCATAAAAGATTTAATTTCTAGACATTTATTGTTGAAAATCTTCAGAACAAAACAAACCACAGAGATTAAATAAAAAATATTTAAAAAAACATATTGCATCACTTGAACATGACAAGAGTCCAAAGGGGAAGCATGGAGTCATAAAACTCATTAATCAAGAAGCAGAGAGGAAAAACCAAAGAACATAGTCATCTTAAATGATATGATGCAAGGGGATCAAGCATTTTCAACAAAGATTACTTTCTGCTCTGTCATTGTGGAGTGATACCAGAAGAAAGGTACTTTTATTTTCTCACTGCAGGCAAGAAAGAGTAGGACACACCGTGTGAAGCTGCTTTTGTTGTGCAGACACAGATACAGGTCATACACTCTGACAATAAAAAACAGAATCACCAAAACCTCCACCAAATATGCCTTTATTTCTGTATACAGAAAAACATGGCTGGATGCCAGGTTCTCAAATTCAGTGTAAATAATGCATGCTGCTTTTCTCCCTCTTTTACACACACCACCTAAGAAGTGCCCTGAGCACAAGAGCGGGAGGGGAAAAAAGCCACAGAGAAGAGGAAGCCTCTGGAAAAAATTCTTGATGAAAGTGGGTAGAGGAGACTGAGGGAATATTGAGATGAAAATGTCAGTCAGATTTTCTGTTCAATTTTCACATGAATCACACCAGAATACAGAGTGTGCAGTTGGACTACATCCTTCAATGTGTTTCTAAGAAAGCATGTGCAATCTGAATCACGGCATTAGCAATTATACAAAGGCAGATGAGGCAGATCATTATGCAAGCATCATTTAGCACCAAGAATTTTCCATCTTTCTAATGTTCAATAATCAGAGCATTAGAAAATGATCAAATGCTAGAGCATTTTTTTTGCATTACTTCTGAACGGGAATTTTATTGGTTCATTTCTCTCAACAGAAATATAAGCTGATGTACATGCATTTACACATAACATGAAGTGTTTGCGTCCTGGTTCCATTTACTGCAGTCATTTGATTTCTGTTATGTAATGAACTTTAAAGAGACAGTAATATGTGTTTTCCAGGCATATAGCGTCATTTTATAGCACAATCAAGTAACTACGTCAACTTAAGTTATTATCAAAATGCTATATGTATTTCAAATATAACTTAATAGAAATTTTACTTTGTAGTTTAACACCTTCTATGTTTCTTTCAAAACAGAGAAGTAGCTTAAGCAATGAGCTTAGTCGACAGGATGTTCCACCAGGTGTTTAGCTAATTGCTGCTGGCTAGTCTGAAGGAGCTGAGTGGGGAAATTGTGAGGGAGGGCTGCATGATACTCATGACCTATTTTCATATGTAAGGCTAGAAAATTTGTGTGATTCCAATGATAAAAGACTGCATTGGCTGTTGCAGATTTCTATCTGTCCAGCTCATGTGTGCTGCTCTGTTCTGAGCTCAGACAAATGTTTGTTTTGAGAACTAAACAGAAGGTAGTTGAGGCAATTGTCATTCAATTAGATGATGTTTGATGCAAAATAATACATTTATAAAATGTACAGAAAGAGTCTGTATTATTCCCCATAAAATATATGCCCTCACATTAACTCAACAATTTCAAAAAGCAGCCAGTGTTTCTTTTCCAGGATGCTCCTTAGAAGACAGGTAGAAACTCGATATGATGAAATGACCAACTTTTTCACAGTATATTCGACATTTCTTATCTTTACAGCGTCCATCTGCCCTTTCATCGACTTGCTCAAACATCTCTACACTGGGTACAAATTGATCAGCCTGAAAATCATTAAATTCTTATAACAAACCAATATTTTATTGCATTTCTAAACATATAACGAGAATGATTAAAACAGTCAGAAATATTTTTAGTGAGAGAGTACTCGTCAAAGTTAAAATGACTTTACTGAACTGTAGAGCATTTTAAAATATATACACCAGTATATACTCAGTATCATCAGATACCTGTTCTTCAAAAATGGATTCACTTTGGTGACAACTTTCGATGAGATTTTTTTTTTAAATAAAATGAACTTGACATGTTTATTATCTTCTAATGTTAAAATTGAAAACATTTTTTGTTCACTTTTCCTAAGAAAGAACATGCATAAGATGAAGAACCCCTGGGGTGAACCTGAAAATAAATGATTTGGCTCCGACTAATTGAGCAGTAATCATGATATGCCGTTTGCTTCTGTTGAGGAAACATCATTTGCTGATAAACATTTTTTCTAATCACAGCTGCTGCAGGCACTGCTTCCCTGTTTAGTGCCAAGGTGACCTGAACAAAACAAGAAATAATGCGACATGAAATAGGGACACTGCCAGGAGCAAAACAGCCTGTCACGCTTCCTCGGTATGAGGAAATGATGAGTGCTACTTTGCAAATAAATCTGGCACCGCAACTAATAAAAAGGTGGAAAAACAAATCAATAGCTTTCCTATGTTGAATTTGTCCCACTGCTAACGAGAAACTGGTCTGAGAATAGATGAGTGAGGAGATGCAAACCGCTGCCTGTTGTGGTGATTATGAGGCAAGAACATCTCATAAAACTTGTCGTGACAAAGTAAGTGATCACAGCAGGAAGTGTAATAAATACTCTACACAAACTGAAGAAGTTTTTCAAGGGACCTTAAATTGAATTACAACACGTGTAATCTAAATTAGAGCTGAAAACAAAGCCTATCTCAATAAAAGCACAATTTCAAGCGTTCAAATTACATTCAACTTATTCTGGACGAGTGAAACTAAACCTGAGTCTTCAAGTGATTAATTAAGTTCTTACCAAGCTGACAACTGGGCAAAGTTAGCGAGAGCTGCTATTTCATATTACCCCTCATCCAAAGTCCTAAAGGTTCCTGGCACTTCATTCATATAAACTTTCCAGTCCTTTATGGTCTGTTTAAAATACACAGATACACAAAAGAGGGAGAAAGAAAGAAGGAAAAACAAAGAACAAAAGAAGGAAAGAAAGAGAGAAAAGAGTAAAACGTGTAGATATTGGCATAAAGTATAAAGTGTGATCATAAATAATTTTCTTCTTCCTTTACATACCAGAAAATTGGCAGGTTTCCAGACTGCAAATGTTGCAAATGTTACTCATGTTTGCAACACAATAATACAGAATCATTTACTTTCACGAATAGCATTTCATTTACCACAACTAAATGGAATATTATTGGTCCAATGTCTCTGAGCAAGAAAGACAGCCAATCAGAAGTCGTGTCAACAGCTTGCCTTTCATTCCCAACTCTCAGCAGCCACGGTTGGGGTAAATCCAAAATGAGAATTGTTATTAAACAAGTCTCATCATTAACTGCCGCCAATCTCTCCTTTACACACACCCAACGTTTGCTCACAAGCAGGCATAGACTTTACTACTATCACGATTCACTTCAACAATCTGTAATGAAAGTGTCTCATTCGCAATTCCAATCAAAATCTCATCAATCACACCTTGCATCTAAAAGGAGCTCACACACTAACTGGTTTTTGGTTAGAAAGGTGGACAGAGGGAGCAAATCGGAGCTAAATTTAATCAAGGTTTCCAGGAATACAGACAGAATTGAGCACAGTTTACTAAACTTCATCACTGGAAGGAAACTGCTGATGTGATAACAGATCAAGCAGACTAGTAACTGCAGACAACATGAAGGAAATGAGAGTATGAATCGCATTTCCACTTTCATAACGAGCTCACTGTTCTACTTCAATTTAAAAGAGCTATGGCTGCTGAAGATGATAAAAGGCATCCACACTGAGGATGTGCATGCAATAAGAAAATATTTTAAAAGATAGAAAAAAAAAACTCCTGCCAACTCCTGAAAAGTTCACACCATAATAAATAGCTGAAAATAGAAGTTTAATCAATGACAGGAGACATATCTATAATGCAAAATTATAAGCGTTAAGTTTACAAGTTTGGTGAACTTGCTTTATAGTGAAGTATGATGAATGAAGTATTAAAAACAACAAAGAGCTCATAAGTTTACATCCACTGGCAAAATTATTAAAACTCACAACTTTTCAGAGAATATGAATTATATAAAAAAATTAATAAATAAAAAATACTTCTATGTCAATGATTAGAGTTTATGTAAACTCAGCTATAATCAAACAATCGTTTGCTCTTTTTTAATTCATATACCCATAACATAAACTAAGCAAATAATCATGATCAAAGGTTTATGTAACCCGTTTCTCTTATAACATGCACATGAGTTAACATGCATCTGAAGAGTAGCTGTACAGGAAGACCAGTCAAAGCAAAAGGTTTGGGAGATTAGCTACAATATGGAAAGACACCACTCTTCTTAGTCTATCATCCTTATATTTTTTAACGTTAAAGAACGTACCAGTAATTATATCTCTATGTTGATCCATATTTATCCTTTTACTGTATTAGCTAGGCAAATAAATAAGCCAACAGCAGTATGAGAAAAAGGAAAGTTCTCTCACCCTATCAGACTGGATGAATCTCTCTTTTCAAGCTTTGAAAACTTAGAAACCAAAACAACAACCTATTTTTTTTTTCTTTTTTAACCAGAGAAGCCTCAGAACTAGGCCAACTTTTACTATAGTTTAAAAGACCAAAGAAAAACTGTGATGGTGAAGGATTATGCAATTCACATAACTGCAAACCTCCAACATCTTACCTTGTTTTAGGGGCCTATTTAAACTGAAAAGCTGAAGTCATAAAAGTTTTATCATCAAACCTTCAACCTTTCTTTTCCCCACTGCAAAGGGACTACAATGCGCACATGCAACCAACAGAGGGAAGTGGGAGGAGGGAGCAGCAGCTGGTGTTACCCTCGGTGAGGGATAAGGTCAGTGGCAGAAATACCAACACTGAGTCTCCAGGGACGACCACAGAAACATTCAAATCCTTAAATCTCAAATAAACACGTCTCTAGTGGAAGTTGTTTTTTTTTTTTCTCTGCTTCACATCTCATTGCATTCAGTGGGCCTCCACCCGTGGTTATTATTCACTGCTCATTATCACTGCTCTGATTAATAAGAGCAATTTAGGGTCCCCTGGTATTAGATAGGAAGAAAGGAGAAGTGTGTTTCTCTTATAAACACACGCTTAGTGTACTACTTAGAATAAAAAAATAGGAGAGAAAGCAGCAGGTGCCTGAGCTCTTTATGCAAGTCTCTGCAGCTTTAAGGGGCTAGGATGTTTTTTTCCTGCTGCTGATAAATTCCCCATAATAAAAATATATGTCTCAGCTGCCACCTTCAAAGCTATGCTGTGCAAATCTATCATATAATTTGTAATTTACTTTGCATGATCTTCCATTTGGGGCTTCATCATAAAGAGAACCATGCCTTAAAATGACTTCTCAGAATAACCAGTAATATTTTTTGAGAATACTGTTGAATAAAGAGTATTCTCAATTACTTATGCCACCCCTCTCTTATACGATATGAATCGATTTGCATTAATTTCATTTGTTTGTTCACTTTTTTGTTCCTTGAACAATCCTGTCAGGCATTCAAAATAACTGGAATAGTATAGAGATAAAATACAGAGGAACTCTATTTACTAAACAGGTTGCTTTGAAAGGGAATTGCATCTATGCATTTATTTAAGGGCATCAGAGGCATTTTTTTGAAGATGGCTATGTTGAAGAGTATAGTCTGTATTTATGGGGCGTCAGCTCTGTCACTACAATGATGTTTTTTTAACGGCATAGATTAAAGGCATTAACAGACAAGTTTCTGAGACAAAGATCAAGTGTGATCACGGGGAAACGTCCTAGTCAAGAAGAACACCACCACATGCCCCAGCAGACCTTCCTGTCTCGAAGGTATCGAAGCAATTTGGCTCCTGAACATCCTCGTTATCGTACCTTGATGTAGCGACAAAGCTGCAATCTTCACGCTGCCCTTTGTTTAAGGGAGCATTTGATTTCTCTTATACGTGTTTGTGAGGTGTAAAAAGAAAAGTTGCTGTGAAGTCACCTTCAAAGAAACGCCCCCTGTGCCAAGGAATTACAAAGCTAAAATAGTTTCTCAGGGAGGAGGCAGCAATTCTATTATTCTTTAAAACGCAGCGCAATGGCTTTTATGAGAGTGTGGAAAAGCCATTTGAGAAGCGGGTCAGGAGAGTGAGCAGCTTGGCCCTGAGCACATTGTGTCTTATCCCTCTCCATTTCCACCACCTTGTCCCTGAATAATGGGCAGACCTCGTCACTGCCCCCAGAGGCTAATGGCTTCTCATGGAGGAGAAATCAACACAGAAATATCTCTGTGGGTAATCCGCCTCTTTAACCAGTAACACGCCACGCATCCAAGCCTACTGTGCACAAAATAGGATCGGAAAAAGAAGCGATTTCACCTCTGTGGGATAGAGCCTTAATATCCACTATAAAGGCTGTGGAGAAAAATACATAATCTGGATGGAAATCTGACAGAAATAATGGTGGCTGAATGCATCCTCTGGAGGTGAAAATGTTGATTGACAGCAAACTGGAAACTGAAGTGACAGCTGCAGAGTTTGTCAAGTAAAATAGTTTTCAGCTAATGAAAAACAGACAGAAATTCAATAGGCGTCATAAAGATCCTTATTATCACACTGTAAAAACTTGAGAAACCCAGGAGCACATTTCAAGCATAAAACAACTTAATCCTCAAAGAAATCGAGTTAAACATGTAATGCCATGTACACATCAATGCTGCTTACAAATATGTACGAAATCACGAAAAAAATGGCTATCAATTACTGAGCTTCAAGAAGAATCTGGAATACATTTGAAAAAAAAAATCAAATAAATCCAAAAAATGGTTCTGGTACAACAAAATAAAAGAACATGTTGCATGTCCTTATCAAACTGCATAACATTTTTCAGCTTACGTCTGCAAATGTCAATATATTTCATTGGGCTTTTATGTGATGGAGCAACAGAAAGTAGTGCATAAATCTGAAAAGGCAGGTTTCAAGAACTTTTTACAAATAAAAAAGTGCAGTGTATATTCCACACCTGGATGCAGCAGTTCACATAACCACTTTCCTTTATAATTGCAGCTGCCAGGTTTTTATTGCATGTCTTAGTTTTGCTCCTCAGGTTTTTGCTCAGAGAAAACATAGAGAATCAGTGAATTGCAGTGTTCAACATTTGATATAGATTTTAAATTGCCTGACTGACTTGGCCATTCATACTGATGGCCAAGCCCTCATCGTTCATATTTTAAATATGTCCCAGCTCCAACACAACTGGTCGGATGTCTGAATTATGTTCTCACTACATCATGCGAAGCAGAGGTTTGGCAATTAACTTTTCATTTAAAGTGCTTTTGAGCAATGGCAGACAAAACATGCAGAAGGTTCACTCTTAAGGAATTGACTTGGACACCACTTATGTAAACCAAAGTCACTCTGCAGCTCTGGCTGTACGTTTAAAATCACTGTGTTCTAGTAAGATGACATGTCATAGATGTTACAGTCTTTTATGTTGTTTCTTTCTCCATCACGGCTTTAGTAGAAATGGGTTTCCTTTTAACGTTACCTTTTTTGTTTTCAACTCTTCTTGTTTTCATTCTCTCCTTGAACAAAAGTTTAGGGGATGGCAATGTCTTAATAGGTTTGCATTTTTAGAAAGACTGAGAACAATCCTTTAGAAGATTTCTGAAGACAATTGATTGCATTGGATTTTATTGTAGAGTGTCAGAATAAAGGGGCCTACATCAATATGCATACCACAGTTCAAACTCTTGTCTTTTTTTTTTTTTATTTAACACTTTTATGTGGTTGGTCTGCCACATAAAATTCCCCTAAAAGTAAATGGAAATTGTTGGCTTAAATGAGAGAAAATGCATAACGGTGGTGTAAATACTTCTGCAAGGCACTGTATAACAAGACAGCATATAAAGACTAACTGAAACGTCACTTCAGGTTTTTAAATTAACATTTAAACTCCAATAATTTTGTCATGGCAAGCCCAACCACCAGAGGTAACATGTTTAATTTCAGGGATTAATGAAAGGTCGAGACCACCTCATTAAACGTTGATAAATATCAAATGCAATCAATGAGGGAGAAAAACACAAACCTCAAGTGTTCTCTGACTAAACACACTGTCTCTGCTGCAAAACTTCCACATTAATCCACTCAAGCTAGCAAAGCTTTCACAAAGAGGCAGTCCTTGTTCCATCTAGAAAATGGCTGGGATCCCCTAAAAGAAAGAGTGCAAGCACAACACTAATACAAATCAACATTATTAACTAGTAAAAACAAAAGCAAGTGACTGCAGAATAGCAATCACCTAACTGCAGGGAGAGAAGAAGTCTGAGTTTTGTGCAAAGTAAAATAAAAAACACTTAAAATGGACAATGTATTAATACTTACTAAAGCAGTCTACTACTAAATAAAATATCACATTGGCACAGAAAAAAGCAACTTTATCCCTAGCTGTTGGCATAAATTGCAAGAAAATAATCTAAAAAATGAAAGGTCAGTAGAAAGCTTTCTTTCTCATGTAAAGTAAAATATAAGCAAGTACTTCATGCAAGGATATTTTTCTGTACAGAGATAGATTTTCTATGCGTGTATGTGTGTCTGCTTTAATAAATAAACCTTCAAAGACTGGGTAAATAGTTTTTTATTATTATTATTTGTGCTTTAATCTGTTTTTCTGCCCTTTTTTGATGCATTTTCTTTTGAACTTCTAATTTCTTGCCTGCAGGAGGTAATTCTATAACAATACACAGAAAGCTGGAGAAAGGGGGCTTATACAAAGACAAACACATAACAGAGTCCAAGCAAATACCTGTATTAGTCAGTGTAAATTTTACTGTGAAAAACTAAAGGTAAAGTTAGGCTATAAAGTGACTCTGCACAGTTAATTTTGTCATCAACTAACACATGTGCTGATGTGTGGGTGGCCATCTCTCTGGGGGAAAATAATCTTGTGGCTAAGGTCAATTTCACACTCATGCCTGCCCTAATGTCTGCTAACACATAGTAACATATACACAGGCCTGTGTATGCACAGGACAGAGAAAAATCTCACACACCCCACTGAACACTCTGACTTGAGGCGAAACAGGTGGGTTTAATGCCAGAATCTCATCTTTCACAAAGACCGCACAAGAAGTCAGGCAGGGATATTGGTTTTATATCATTCTACTGATGACACTAAAACTGAAGGCAAATTAAATGCAGCTTCCAGAGAAGTGCTTTGACCAGCAGTAACAGGTATTTCTATCAGTGGGCGAGCTAAGTAGGGTAATGTCACAGCTAAATATGTTTTAAATAGAGGGCCACCAGTGGTATTTCACCTTGGAAAGATTGTTCTGATTTAGCTTCTGGGCAAGTCAATCAAATAGTTGGATGATGTCTCAAATAACATCTATTGAAAGACCTGTAATGACAAGAAAATCTGATTTTTTCCTCTAACTTTTCCACTATTTATTCCACAACAAATTCACCTAAAATATCTGTTGTCAAAAATATCATTTGGAGTCTCATCTGACTGTAAAAATGCCATTAGAATTTAGCAAATACCACATGTTTTTGGGGGGGTGTTAAGGGATGTTGGGGAAGTTTTGGTTGTTTCTTTGGAGACACTGTGACTGCAAGAGGTGACACACTGCTGCAGTTGTCAAAGAGTGAGGTACAGTGGCTAAGAAAGGTTAGCCTCTGTGTCACATGATATTTGTAACCTACGGAAACAGCTAATGGTTACAAATGCAAGTTTTGTTAAAGTTTTTATTAAATCCAAAAAAGCAGAAGTATTTTTAAAAATTCCTTCTGCTTCATTTATACTGTTAAAAAAAATGTTACCAATGATACCAATCACCATGCCACTACCGATGTTAAAAAATATATATTTTATTCTACCTCATTTAAAAAAAGTCAAATTAAAAGTTGGCTTTTTGCAGAAAACATTTTAATAAAAATAGTAATTTGCATAATTTATGCAACTAAATTAAAAAGTTAATTTTTGCTTTTTGTTTTTATTACAACAAATTGACCGGCAATGAAACTATTGTTCACTCATGCTAGAGACACATTTTAGTTACTAAGTCTGAAAACCTCTCATAGTTTCAACAAATAGTGTCCAGTCCATCTATCCATTCCACAAATTACATTACATTCTGTTGTTACTCACACTATCACTCCAAAACAAGGAAAAATGCTGCACTTTTGGAGACGCTCAAGGACTCTGGGTTTTTTTTTTTACATCAGTTGATTAACTGCAATGGCATTGCCAGTCAGACACCAGACACCATCTAACATCAAAGTGTCTAGTTGCTGAGAGACCATCTGTTTCATAATGAACCCAACCGAACTGAAATTCTGCTACATATGAATTGGAACAGAATTATAAAGATGCCTGAATCTGGGTGCTCTGCGTTTTTTAAATATTTTTAATGTTAACCAGAAATAACACACTGGTATTATGTAATGTGCTCTAACAGCAAACAATCAATTAGTATTTTAATTTTAAATATTTCTCCTGGAGCTGATAGTGCAGATGGAGAAGATTATAGTGAGAAGCTATTGGGTTATACCCATAAAAATGTTAGAAGAAACTCAGTTGTTTTGGTATTTATTACATTTGCCTGGATGCACTCAGTCCTTTCATACTTAAAGTTAGAATAGTTTTTGTTTTATTTGTCAGTTGGTATTTCATAGTATAATTATGAATGATGAGTGTCTTATTTGTTTGGGTCTATGCTTGCAGAATGAGGGAGGAAGTCTTGTTAAGTGAAGCAAAGAGCAGATAACATAAAGCTAAATGCTATGCAATACAAAATTACATTTTCAGAACAGTATAGATGCTATTTACATGCTAGCTGCGGTGTGGTAGATCTTCGTTTACTCAATGGGAGAATGTCTGTATTCCTTGTGTGCACAGAGTAACTCTGACTATCAATCCTGACGTTTAGTCATGATTCATTATGCTGGTGATCTTCCAAAACAGCAACAATAAAAGATGCTGCAATGAGTGATAAAGAAAATGAATAGTTTAACCATGTGAGCAGTGATAGACAAAAACACAGACGCTGTTTGAATGAGAAAAGCATTGCAAAGTAAACAATTGTCTCATGAAAAAATTATGAAGCACTGTGAGGATTGTTCTCCAGTTTCAGTCAGGTTAGATGGAGAAAACTTGCTGTTCTATATGTCTGGCTCTTAGAAGCCATTAGCTTGAGAACTCTATGGTAGCAAAAATAAAACATTTGTCTTAAAAAATATTTAATGATTTGATCCACACCAGGTTTCACAATTACTTAAATCTGTAGCATGTTGCACATAGGATAAAAACATTTTGAATTTAGGAAATAAAACTTTTTTGTTGTTTCATCTGACCAGTGCACCTCTATCCATATTAGTAAAAGTAGATCAGATTTTTACTTTTTTTAAAGTAAGACAAAAACATTCATTGTTTTCCTTCCACTTCACATTTACTTATTTATTTGTGTTATTCTGTTACATGGAAACCCAAAACATAAAGCAAAGTTTGCAATTCTAACATAAAAAAGGTTTGAGAGGTACTTCTCACTGAATATGTAAACCCTAGAAATTAAAGGGGCGTAATAACTTTTTACTGTGATCGTATAAAAATTCATACTACTAATAAAACGCATGCATTTCTTTAATATTAATCATCACATTTCAGCTGTATGTATATATTAAAGAGGTTCCATAAAAGAAGAAAAAAAGTCATCTAATTTCCATAAGAATTGTGTACAGAACAAAAGATTTATGATCAAATATGCACAGAGCTCCTTTGTATTTAGGTTTTCCTTTAGATAAGAAATTGCACAATCACAATTACTCTGAATCCAAGCATCCACACATAATTTGAGCGCTATTTATTCTTAAGGTAATCAATATAAAAACCTTCAGGAAGTTCTTCAAGCGTACATGTTTGACAAAACCCTCAGATCGTCTCATTTTATCTCCTCCTCATCCCACACACTACAATCACAACCGCAGGCACTCCTCTCACCAGCTGCTGTTTCAGTCTCCACTGTGCTTTAAGTGATTTAGCCATAGCCATTGCAGACCTTTCTGATTTAAGAGTATTGACATGCCCTGACTGTATCCTTTGTTCTATTTCCTTGCATGATTAAGCACATTCAAGTTTCCTGTGATGGGCATCTGGAGGTGATACAAATACAATCCGGGTCATTTTATGTAAAAGTGACTACATACTACTTTGAGAACTGCCGACCTGCTGTTGGCAAAGAAGAGTTGTTGGTCTGGTATGAGGCCAGCATGGCTGTTTGTTTCCCCATCTAACTCTCTGATAACCTGACCACAAAGTGGCTGTGGGCCAAGAGGCCTAAAAAGGTCCCAACTACTGCAACCAGGAGTCAGTAATCAACCACCATGATTATACATAGCCTGGTTTATTCATAATGTACAGCTTAGAATATTGTGAAAGAAGCCATGGAGAGCTACAGCATTTATTTATTTATTTTACATTTCTTTTAAGGACAATAACTTTGAACTACATTTTTAGTTTTGCTCCCATTTGCATTTTCTGTATGCTAATCAAAAATGACCAGTGAAATAAATGTTATGCTTTAGGTCTTACATTGATACACCATTAACTCTTCCATTTTCATTCTTAAGAACTCACATGGCTGACCAGACCAACCAAGGTGACAGAACAGGAGGAAATGAGAAAAATAATTGGAAGGTCACACAATGGCCGCTCCAGTGAAAAACAAGAACTTAATTGGTGTAAGAGGCATTTGGTAAGTATTCAAGCTAAAATGTAAAAGCACTCATTATCTTTACTCGCAGAAGCAGTTGCACAACAGGGCACAGCTAGGATGGGCTACACCTTTTACAGCGATCAGCCAAGATGCAAGCATTTGCCGCTTTCAGTTGGGCCAGGATTCAATATAATGAGGCACTGAAAATATCATTAACCAGAATGTAAGAGAATTTGTGTTTAATAATTTAGAAAACTATTTGTCTGTCTTTTTTTCCCATTTTCAAACAAATAGTTAAAACACCAAAATCTTTGCTTGACTTTATTTATACGGTCTCCTCCAAAACTCAGGCTGCAGGGAGAGTACACTGCTTTTTAAGTGGGATTGGAAACATGAAGCTACTTTCACCCTGACTTTGAATCTCACTGAAGCCCTTGAAACCCCAAGTGAGATCTGGGAACTTTGAGAATCACAGTGAATGTTGTGCAGCAGAATAAGTGTCACCCTGCAGGATGAGTCCTTTCATCAAGCTTGCCTCTTACCCTGACCCTTCCATCTGGGGAAACAGATGATACTAATGAGGGAAGGCTTCTTGTCTCCTGGCACCAATCACACACACTGCTTCCATTGTGCTACACTGTCTCTGTTCCCCCACCCCTTACCCCCACCCCTTAAATCACAGACACAGCTCATTATATAAACAAAGATTGGTCAGATTTTGGTGGCAGATTTCTGATCTCAAGTTTATGTAAAAGTTTGACTTGTCGATACTGATTTAAACTAATTTCAATTTTCTTTTAAGAACTGTAAGTCAAACAGTCATGAACACGGCACTGAAACTTTTTTTTAAATTTAATTTATGCCATGAACAGTTATTAACTACATAAATTAGCAAGGATAATTAAAGCTACAATAAATAAGTAAATATTTGAATCTCTTATTGACATTTTAATCATAGTTACTGTAGTTATTAAAATAGTATTGTTGGCATTACTAAAACAATAATTTTGAGTAAATAGTAAAGAATGTAAAACAATCCAGAAATTTTAAAGAGGCTGTCAACATTTCCAAATAAAGTTGACAGTCAATACTTTCTGAAAGTTTTGCTCTCACTTATACTTTCACAGCCTGAATGAATCACAGAAAAGTTGTATAAAGAATGTTTCCTTTTAAATATGACTAAAAATGGGATTTCTCTAGCTAATTAAGCTTTGAGTCTGCGTGCACATTTAGGAATGTTGTTGTTGCTATGGAAATTTCACAGCCAGTCCTGAATTTAGTATGGCCTGTGGTGGTCGTGACAAATTTAAAATTAAGTAAGTGCAAGGTGCTAGTTATGAACTAACATATTATGATGTTCCAGTTTGGAAAAAAAAAAAAAAAAGATTTTATTTTGAAGGAGATTGTTTTTTTTTTGTTCTTTTTTTTTGTCTGAATAAGGACATTACCACACTCATGTGTGCACCAATTTGATGACAATAATAATGGTTCAAATGCCGGGACTGCATCATTTGAAGGACCCGGCCTACCACGTCGACATATAGACCAGGTCTTTTGTCAAAGACCAGAAACAAGCAGCTAAAAAAAATAACAATCGAGCCATTAAATTTATTTCTGCCCTTATCTTGGCGTATATCATGTCACTTAGCAACCACAGAGGTGCTAAACACAAGCTGCTGAAAATGAAGCTCAAAGTTTTGCTGACTTTATTACTTATTTAATCATTTTTAAATAATTAAATTAATTAATTTTATTTAATTAAATTATATTGAAAAACATGTACATGCATATCTATGCAAATAAACACCTAAGAAAACAACCACTTTCAGCTTTTAGTTTTAGTAATGCCAAATTTTAATATATTTAAATCTGTACTCCTCCTCTGCTCCATCTCTCATTTCATCAACTATTGTTAAAAGAACAAAACATCTCTCGTTCACCCTGCAATAAATCTTAAGATAGGGGGGGCTGTAAACACAGTTTCAGTTGTCAATATGTCATGACCCATTTTATTGCTCAGTTACTATGACAGCTAACAAACATGATAAAATATATTTTCCCAATAATTGAGTTTCACCAATGTTCCGGCACCCAACACAGCTCATGTGTTTCTCATGTGGCCCTTTGGAAACAATCAATTGCTTACTCCTGTAGGAGAGCTTTAATATAGTGTATTTAATAAACTGGATCATTAATATACATACAGTAAAGGACAGAGACAAGTTTGGCTATGGTGTAGAATTGAACAGTAAGACCGTTTTATCAATCGCTATTCAGGAAAAGTGGGTTCAAAAACTTAACTTTCAACTTTATGGGGACACCTTTTCTGCTTCACCTCTCATCGATATTGATGCTGATTTTTTGTTAGGTAGCCAGTGGGGGGTGACATGGCTTTGGATTGCTTCTGCAGGAACTAAAAAGGAGCAGCCTCTCTGAGATGCAAGGGGTCAGACAAGGCTAATTAGTCTGCAGCGGCCCCTCAAATTTCTGCTCTAGGATATTAATGAAGTGATCCATAGGAAAGCAGCTGCTCACTACACAACCCTGCACCTCACGCCACTTCCCCACTTTAACAACTCACTGCAACCTCCATTCGTCTAGACCCCCTGCTGCTTTCAGAATCTACCTAGGAAGGGCAGTGCTATGCTGGGGGAAGAAGCCCAAGCTACTCCCCCTGAGATCTTGACAGGTCCCGATCGATGGCCTCGGAGCAGGAGGTGGATGAGCTGAGGGGTTGGGGTGTACAGCTGTGCGTGTGTCACTATGCCAGGAGAGGGTGACAACAGTCTGGCTTTGTGTCCTACATCAATAGAAAAATGATGTTTCCACTAGAGTGAGTACAATGGTTTGAGGAATGGTTTGTTGTGTCTCCATATTTATCTATTTCTCCCTTCCTGCGGTGTGCCTGAGTCTTGCTGTCATGAGCAATGAGCAATTTAAAGCTTATTAAACCCTTTACTGATAGATCAATGGAAAAGCTTCGGTCACGGGCACCATGTTTTCTTGTCGTCTGTCATTTATACCAAGATCATGAAGTGCAAGAGGCTTCCCATGAGAAACCTGGCTGGAGATCAAATATTACAGATAAAATAAAAATATGTGCCACTGGCTACAGTTTCCAACAACACACTGCTTCAAATCATTACAAACCTTTTGAGACAGAGTATCAGCAGAATGACAATGAGCTTGATCACACCTATCATGTTCGTCCTCAAATGAAAGCCGCCATATATTAGTAAGTACAAATTCAAGGGAAATGCTTTGATCAAAACATCTCCAGAGCACTGGAAAAAAGTGAAATTACTCTTCTCCTACTCTTTTTTGAATATGTGAAAGTAAAGTCACAGATTAATTTAGAACATTCTTTCCATGAATATTATCACTTTTTGCAGCTTAAAACCCTTTAACTGTCACTCCCAAAACGCTTGCATGTCAGTCAATGGACTCGTGTCCTCATGACAGTTCAGAGGTTAAATACGGCCTGAAAATTTTGCCAACTACCTTGTTTTTCCAGCAATCAATCTATGTCCCAATTTGGAGATGTGTGCATATCCAGTTGGGAAATGTACTGCACAGGACATACTAATCTTGAAGGGGGGCTTCACTTTTTTATTAAAGGTCTTAAATTGTTTAGCTGCTTGGTGAGGTCATTGTGAAGACTCCTCTCACTTTATTGCATATTGCCTCAAATCAAGATAAAACTTTTGAAGCGAGTGTAAACCAAATGCCAGCCGGTAAACAAATGACTCTTCCATCCACATTAAGACAGTTACAAAGTCGGCCTTCTATCACCTGCAGAACATTTCCAGGATTAATGAATTAATGTCTCAGTAAGACCTAGAGAAACTTATCCATACATTTATTTAAAATATAGAACTGACTATTTTAATTGGTCAAACACCAAATATACTTTACTATGCTTTATTATAGACAGTGGATCTCGGGGGGTACAGCCAATCAGCATCAAAGAAAGTGACGCTCCAGGATTGGCTGCTTTGCAAATGCCAACCAGATGCATTTTAAGTAGCATTGTACCAGGGCTTTTCAGATTTTTAAACTGCATTTTCTTTTGAATAGTTTAAATAGGCTCTACAAAAATAAATAAATAAAAATTGGAGATCTACTCCACAGATATTAAAAATCCCAGCTTGCTTAAAAGGGGGTTTCCTAAGGTAAATTTCTGCTCAGGAAATCAGAAAATCCTTTTAATTCTGGTAGGTGCAGCAGTTAGGAGGGGCTGTAAACACTGATCCAGAAAGCTACCCTGGTTCATAGAAAAGATTCCTGCTGTATGAATATACCTGTACTTATGCAGCACTCAAAGTTTATACCACACAAGGCCTACTTTGGTTTAACAATGCAAGCTTAATTTTTCTTAAAGCAAAAGAAAAAGCAACTGAACAATTGAGAAATTTACACACAAGAAAAAAAAAATTAAACATGCAGGTAGAATGTCACAAAAGGGGTCCAATATTCAAACATAGCAGCCATATAAGCGCAAAACCAATTAAATAAAACTACCACATTTACTATTCTATATTAAAACAGTCATCAATCCCTTCACAATAACACTGTTGGGTAACAGCACCATATAAAACCGCAGTTTTTATATGGTGTTTTTTTTCCTTAAGATTTACAACTAATGTTGGATATTTCAAAACACCAGCTGCCATATAAACCTCTAATATAGGGAAAGAGGTGTTAATTTGTCACCTGAGTTTTAGCGGCACACATGCTGATGTCAGCACACATGAGAATTTAATTTCTTGCATAAATAAACATCCTTGAGTAGGTGTGTGAAGAAAGTGGAAGGGGGATGTAATATTTCCAGAGCGGATTGTTCCCTACAGACAGTGGCATCATTTAGGTATGGCAGGCTGAGATTTCAGAGATACATTTTCCGAGTGAAATCTCTGTCTTGTTACGGTTCTGACAGCTCATTCTGGGCACATCCAGCGTGAACTCAAGGGGAGCGGAAACAGAGCTGAAGGCCATTAGGCCAATGTGCAAGAGAACACCTCTGCAATTGAAGGTGAGGTGCTGTGAGAGGTCACTGTATGAATACTGAATGTGCCACGCAGGTCCACAAGTAAGGAATCAATGAGACTTTCATGAGCATAATGATGGAAAATGAAAAACTGATATGCAAAAAGACCCTGCGATTCAGCTGGGAAAAAACAGCATCCTTCAAAATTCTAAACCGCTAAATAATGTTTTAAAAGCAACGCAGATGGCGACGGCACTCCTGAGCAAGCACTCCGGCTGCATAAATATAATTTTTCCGGCATCTTGTGTGTCTCGACAAAGTGTCTCGTCAAAAGACAGCGGTGGACGTGCCTGCCACCGCGAACAATGCAAGAGCTTTCTGATTGTCTGCTGAGCTCCAATCTGTTGTTAAGCAATTGCCATTGGCGTCTAGCAACGACACATATTACAGATGTCGTGCACCGCCCTCCCAGTGGCACCTCCATTACGACAAGGTGCCAAAAAATATGACCCTTTCTCTTTGTCATCTTCACACCTCTTAATGAACAGTGGCACTCCCTGAACCTTTTTCCTCTTGATTAACTTTTAGCCTCTCCCTGCCTCTGTGTTAAAAGCCCTGATGAGAGAGTTAACCCTTGGCTGGCTCTGATTTCCTCGTAAACAATGCTGTGCCACTGGTTCATGAGTAATTGAACACTATTGATTGTAAGGTCTGGGGGTGACAATAATTAGGTCACATATTAGGTGACAGCAAACAGAAGCTGCAAAGACAGGTTCACAACACACACACGCACGCACGCAGACATCTTGTCACCCACATGCTCCATGATAGCATCACTATCCACTGTCTTTGCCAGTACTTGGTTTTGCTCTTCTTATCTGGCCTGCTGTCAATACAGACAACTCTTTGCTCCACTGGGGGCATGGAGGCAGTATTGACATTCAGCTCAAACCCACAGCTCTGAGTGGAGTCCAGGGTGTTGCACATGAATTATGCATGCCTCGACGCCAGGGTGCTGAGCAACACCAGTGCCATCATAATTGAAACAATTGAAAAGACAATACCAGATGGGTCAATAATTAGACAGCAGGAGGGGGAAACTTGATCCGGACGCTCTCCTGCTTGCCCTGCCAAACTAAACACCACGCACATGGAGGGGACCTTTACCAACATGTCCTGGCTCCCTTTGGTGCATGGTCACATGATTTGTTACATGCTGAATGGTGTGTGTCTGTGTGTACGGCTGTGTTCATGATTATCAGGAACGGATAAGTCAACCTTCCGCAGGGAGACTGCCTCTCACCCAAGGCTGCAGTGGAAGCAGCTTGCCTCTAATTAAAAATTCAACATGTTCAGACTGGGAGCTTTCTAAATTTCTGAATAAGTAAACTTTGTGAATCAGCAGCAAATACCAGACACAGTCATTGTGTTGTGTTTATCAAATCTTGTCACCTTGAGGCAAACAGTTCTCTAAGGTTATTCATTTGTGTCTCTTCGTTTGTGGAAAACAGAGGTAGGTGACTGATATTTTCCTCCAGCCCTGCACTTTCATAAATCCATACTGAGGGCTCCCAGCAGATCCATTACACTCACTGGTCTCCTGGCCAGAGCAACGACTCAAGGTGATCACCATAAAACTACACGCCACAAAGTCATTTGTCACCTCGCAGTGCCTTTAAAACAACTTGGGAAACGGGACCAGAATAAAACAAAAACACTACACATGCTTCATAAGCACGTCTATAGTCAGGTTTAGGCATGGTCTGTGATTATCATGTCAAGATAACCTTGAGCTAAGGTAACACAGTTTTTCTGCAGCATGGTATTTAAAAATAATAAAGATGCACCGATCAACCAGATCGGACAGAGATTTGACCCGTCCAATTTTCCTTTGATGAGTGAAAAAAGTTTTTTTTTTTTTTCTGGTTTGAAAATAAGAAAGAAAACTTTAACAACTCCATGTTTATAAACTCATCAGCCAACAAAATTTTGCTTGTTGCACTTTTTTCCAAGTTAAATGCAAATCAAGCAAGTGTTGCAGTTTTATGCTTTGATGCAAAAATGGGGTATAGCTTAAAATTTCTTCAGTTTCTGTCATTGAAAATTGCTCTCAAAGAACTTGTAACACATCTCTCTTCTCTATGTTAAAGTCCTTAAAGGAAAAAAAAATGTGTAAGGGTGCTTCACCTCTGCAATAAAAATATAACACTTGTAACAGGAAATACTTATTTTTAAAGCTGAAAAGCATCAGGACAGCAAGATTAATAAAATGCTTTATTAGTATTCATAATATAAACAGCATTTGATTATATATCAAATATATATATATATATATATCAGCCATACTCAGCCATACTAATTTGCTCGATTTAGTCATGCTTTGCCTCCATAAGAAGAGAGCACTCTTTAAATGCTGCTTTGTTGCTGAGGTTTACAGAGCTGAATTCCCAAATTGTGTGTAAAATCCACACACAGGTATCCAATTGCCTGGGAACATATTGATTGAGACAGCACTTAAACCACAATAGGCACAGGAGCAGACCCCACCAGTACCACAAAGTTAAAATAAAAAAATAAAAAAAGTTTTATTTTCCATTTTATGGAGTCTCATTTCCGTATTTCTCAAAAGTGGTGCTCCTGAAGGAACACACAGCCTCCACTGTATCGGTTCCACTCCCCATTAGGGTTTACAGAGAGCCATATGTACTTTTACGGGAAGGTTAATGGTTTTTAAGGACCGCAGCACAGCTTTAAATCCACAGCATTTAAATCAATAAATGGCAACTCCACCAAGTATATACGCAACACACACAAACGCAGAGCTTATGGCAAAATCTCCAACCCCCATATGCTTAAAGAGGGACGACAAAACCTGTCAACGTTTACAATCTTAAAAGCCTAATGAGCGGAAGTAACCATAGCAATTTAGTGAAAAGAACATCAAAGACTAGGGAGCAACTATTTAGGCAGCCTGTATTCATGCATAATTAGCTTTGAAAATGCCACTACAGGAGCCTGCTACTCCCTGTTCTTAATTAGTTTTTATCCTTAGTCTGAAATGAGCGGTAAACAAAGCCATCAGATTAAAAATATGCCTTTCTTCCTGAGACAACAGCATTGTCACTAGTTGAGACATGAATTTCCTTCCCATAATCTGTGCACAATTGTCCCCAGAGGAATGAGTGGCGGTGTTCTGTTTTTAACGAAGCCTAAACCTGTAGTTGTGTCAAAACAATCATCTTTCATAAAAAAATAAAAAATAAATAAATAAATTAAAAAAAAATAAAAACATAGACAGAACTATGTTAAAGATCTAGGCAAGAAAATAGTTTGCTAAATGAGAAGAAACATTATTTGGTTCCCAAATATTCTAAATACATTTCTGTATTTTGATACCTGTCAGCTTATGATAAATCATCACAACATTCTTCTTTTTTGGGGTGGGGGTGGGCAGGGTGATTGATTTAGGGTCATTTCTTCAACTACTGCGAGCAGAAAAAATGGGAGCATCAGACACAACATTTTTGCATCTCTACAGGCAAATTTGATTGTATTTTTGTTTGTTTGAAATGTTTTGACTGTAGCATGAATTGCTCTTGGCCTGATTCTGATAAGCCAAGTTAGAAGAACAGGCTTTATTTTCATCTGGCATGTGGTATTGATTGCAAGAGAAAGCTTCGGAAGAAGGAAGGACCTGTCTCATCTAACAAAAACATACAATTTCAGGCTTGTGAAAAAAAATGTCATTTTTTTTATCCTCCACATATTAAATTGCTTAGACTGGGTTTCAAGCAAAAAAAAAAAAAAAAAACTCATGCATTTTCTTCCTGCATGTTCACAGCTGCCTCGCTTGCTCCAGGAAGAGTAAGATAATTTTTTGGCTCTGTCAGGGTTTTCTTTTTTTAGTTTTTGATGGAGAAAATGGTGGACTTCAATAATGTAAAGCCTGATATGGACAAGAAACTGTGTGATCAAAAGCTGAGGAAGGAGGCAGCTGACCAAGTGAGGATGCATGGAATGATGCGTGATGGGAGATGGAGCAGAGACATGGTAATGAACCTTGATTCTGGTGCTTTAAACCAGGGACTGAAACATACAGCACACCAGTGGTTGAGGACTGGAGGTGGACACCTTTGGTCTGTACGGTTTTAACAGCTGCAATGATTTTTAGCCTCAGTGAGAGAATAAAGATCACTAATCAGCTTTATGACATGATTCAGAAAGACATACTCTGACTGGCAAATTCCCAGATTAGTATGTTTACATAGACTGCCAATAATCAGCTAGCAGCCAGTTGGTTACCAAGGAAACAGAATGTAGTTCTGGTGGGCAGGCATTGCTGACCAAGGAGTCACACCAATTTCTGCACTACTTCCAGCTAATTTCTCTACAGAAAGCTATGTTGCAGGCAAAAAATAATAAAATAAAATTTTGCCTCAATATATACTGCTCAAAAAAATAAAGGGAACACTTAAACAACACAATATAACTCCAAGTAAATCAAACTTCTGTGAAATCAAACTGTCCATCTAGGATGTGTTATTTGAGTGTTCCCTTTATTTTTTGAGCAGTGTATATACATCTGACATAAAAGAAATGACATAATCCACCTGAGAGAAATAGGATTTTGATGAGTCCAAACACACCATTATTTAAGGTACCCAGAGATATGTCTATTTTTTTATTAAAATCTGAAATCTAAGTAGTCGTAGTGCTGGTATTTTATTTTCAAAAGTATATTCAGCACTAGACTGAAATTAAAAAAGACAGTCTTTGGCAGGCGCAGCACTTCAGTAGTGAAGATTCTCTCTGTGTGTTAATGTGCCACCACTGGGTGATGAGCCCTTTATAACGACAGCTTTCATTAAGCCAGGCTTATTCGTGGACAGATGGGAGCTGTGTGTGATGGGATGCAAGGACTGCATTAGAGCTGCTGCCACATTCTACTTCAAACCTGACCTTCCAGCGGACCCACTTCACAAGCTCCCCCTTCCCGATGCATCACTGTCAATTCTGCAGCTCAGGCACGCCTTGATGCCTCTCTATCTCGGTGAAACGACCGGCCTACCACACAGGCCGTAAATACTCCTGCACCCCATTACTCCAAAGGCCTCTCACCTCCTATTTTCAGCCATTTTTGGGGAGAGACCACCACGCTTTCTTTCTGCAAGTGTTTACCCCATCAGTTGGGAAACTCGCTTCCCCCCTCCAGTTTCCTGGTGATGAATGACCATTGGCCGTCTCACTGACAGCTAGGCAGCTGATGCCACATAATTACAGTATCACCATTTAGGCAAAATTACCAAATTACTGCAGTCCTCAAGAGGCCTGGAAGACTGACAGGCCGGCCAACAAAGGAAGCACAAATATCTGAGAAGGACTGAAGGATATTTGGGCATTTAGAGATGAGCAGTTAAAATTAGGTTTGTTCTGTTTCTTGTTACTGCAGCCAAGGGAAAAGCAGAGCAAAATGATCAATGTGGAGAGAAATAGAGACCGGTTTTCTCTGATAAACAATACTAGGAAGCAGATAAGTTCCCATTGATGTCCAACAGTGATTTTATGTTAAAAGAGCTAAACTAATTCTATAAAAAGCTAGACTTGAGCTCCTCTTTAAAACATTTGTGCTTTCATCAGTTTAATTCCTGTAGTTTTAACTAAAAAATGCAAGCCTTTCAGTCACTTAAGCAATGACTACATGGAAAAAATTCTTAGCAAATATAAAGTTTAGTCAAAATAACGATAAAATATTTTATAATCAGGTATTTTAAACATAAAAAAAACCCTCTTTATTGTACATTGTGGTTATGGACTTTTATGAATTATGGACAAAGGCACACATCAAAAATGTTAAAATATCACATATTCTAATTTGACTATGTATCATTTTTTGAAAACATTTCTCTACATGCACTTTTTAAAATTTTGGTCTGGATGCTATAATTGTCCAGTTGATGCTTTTGAAATATTAATATCAGGATTCCTGATCAAAACCAAAACAACTGGTTTTCATAAGTTACATTCAAGACATTTTAAAAACTTCTTCACTTACTGCAATTTAAAGATTCTGTTTTCAATAAAATTAAGTCCATTTAATAGCTTAACATATTTTTGTTAATCTTGCAACAACAACAAAAGAAATATTGTCTAAAGTGGACATTGTTCAACTTTGGACTCGGTGAGTTCAGGCTTCCTACTCCTTGGTAACCCAATTTTAACACTTTTTTACATCACACAGTTAGCTCAATAATTAATATTTATGACATATTTTTTAGCAAAATCCAGTTTTCAAGTGAAACCTTGTTAATTATACACTTTTTTATTAGTAAAATGTGAATAACATAAGGATGTTTTTATTGTACTTTCCCAGACATACAAAAAACAACCTACGGCCTTTAACGCTTAACCTAAGATGTTTCAGGTTTCTAAGTGATCCGAAATAAAAAATATATTTTTCTCAAGAAAACCTGTAGCACTTTAACAGTAGAGATTACATGTCACTTTGGCCAAACTTGCATAGAAACAAGTCTCTAGAAATTAAGGCTTCAACCAACTTCACACCCCAATAAATGAGGGGGTGAAGAAATTACAGAATCCAGACAGAGTCTAAGAAAGTCTGCAGTGGCCCCTGTCTGGTGAATGGAGTGGGCATGAAGAGACGTGGTGACATTTATGATGTGGGTGCTAACGGTGAGCAGTGGAGAACATGTTGACTTTGTACAATGTATGTGGTTGTGACTGCAGTAGCAGCCCAGGCTCATTTATTTTAACTACAACGAGGGATTTATTTTACTTAGGCAATGAATTCAAAATGAGAGGAAAAAAAACATCTAGTAACAGTAGCACAGTGTCTGGATATGATCCAATGGTTTTAAGTCTTCAATTGTAACACAATAAGGCTAAAAATGACGACTTTATGCACATGTGAATCTCAAATCAAAACATACGTCAGAAGTTTATATACAGTATTTTAGTAAACCGGGTAAGTGAAACATATAGACTCACAAAAAGTTATCTAAGAATTAACCAAGATCAATGGCAAAATGATTAAAAAAATGTCTACTGAGAACTATGTCCATAAAGGGCATATAAATATGGGGGTTTTGAAGCAAAGGTCATTGAGGTTTGGGTATTTGTGGCGGTGTGCAGCTGGAGTTAAAAGCTGCTGTTAGAGCAACCTGATCTTCCTTAACACATCAGCAGACCTTCAGGTTGGTCGCTCCCATGTCACACCAGATTGATGTATTTATTCATACAAATGGTACACTGTGGTGCAGGTCAGTTGTATGATCAGATTTTACAATGGAAAAAGACAAAATAGCGCACCGTACTGCACCAACCCATGACATACAAAGCAAATATTGCCAAAATTACTGTTGCTATGGATCCATACAATATATGTGCTAAGGTTTTGCATTGAATCACTATAGCAAACTTTTCTCATTTACTTGGGTCCACCTGTAGGTACTGATGTTGAACAACTTTTGATCTTTTCTATGGTTAGTTGGTTCTGTGAGAAAAGATTTCTTAGGATGTTCAAATGACACTATAAAACTGAGTTGAAATGTCAGCAACTTTGCTGCTGAACAAAACTACATTTTTTTCCTAGTAAAGTTCAACCCAAACAAACTAATTATGAGCTCTTTGATAGACCTATAAAAATGTCAGCCATGCTGTGTTTAAAGGGTGTAGGGTACCTTAAATAAGCGCAACAGACTGATATTGTTCTTGTGTGTAATTTAATCAGAACGTGCTGTATGTCACCTTCTAATGGTGGGTACTTTGCTGTGATTTATCTGTGTTTGCTGAGTGGAGAGAGAACAGACGGCCTGGTCTCTTAGATTAACTAGGGCATGGGAAAGATTCCTCACGCACTATCAGGGAGGAAAATTTATCACGAGCAGATGATTAGTATTATTAGCACAGGTGCAGTTACAGTAAACACCAGAGATTCCCATTTCGTCCTGAATGCGAGCAGCTGATAAAGAAGCATGTGAACTGAATTGGGGAGTGAGTCCCAAAGGTGTTTTATCTAACTATGACCCTATAAATTCTACTTGCAACAACATCACCTTTTTGTGAGAAAAAAATGAACTGAAAGGTACTTGCCTATTTAGTTCAAGAATTAAATGGAGTTTTACAGTCCCCTGATCCAAAAAATTACCTAAACCAGAAATATCTGATGAAATAAAACATGATTACAAATCATGGTCTCCACATACTTGATTTGCATATTCACACCACCCATAATCGCTCTATTTTTGGGCCAACCATAAAGAACATTTACCCCTAGAGCCCGTTTGACGCAATTTAAAGCTAGCCACAGAGGTTCAGTAAGTGTCTGTGAATTAAATTTTATACTTTAAAACCTTGTAAGGCTTATGATTTTAATGTAAGGTGTAAATCACGAAATAAATACTTATATGTAACTTACAAAGAAACTTAACCCTCCTGTTATGTTCGTTTCTTAGGTACAGCAAAAATGTCCCTGGGTCAATTTAACCCGGGGAGTGTTTAATTAGCCCTGACTCTGAGTCAGTTTACCTTTTTTCTTGCCATTTTGCCATGTCTATTTGAGGCAACTGACAATATTATGAATAATAAAGTGACCTACTGTTAGTATATTAAATTTTTGAGTCAAATAAATATGTTTAAAATGACTCAGTAGAACACAAGTAGTTATTTTAAATTATGGGTTGTTAAAGTGCTAAAAGGATGTTGAATTTCTCATTTTGTTTTTTTTCTCAACATTTACTCATGCAAATAATCTCAATGCTGATTTATAATGCTAAAAATAGATATTATTATGGTACATATGTACTAGAAACAATAAAATATATAATAATATTTCCTCAAAATTACTTCAGTATTTTAACGCAAATACTTTATTATACCACCCTGTTCTATTTTTTTATTTTTTTATTTTAATTCCTATATGGGTATAGTTCACTATTCTTTGCTGGTAGATATTAATTGGAGTCTCAAAGCAACATTTTCTTATAGCAGACTATAAGCAGATTATGGCGATTTTCTTCAAACTGTTGGTTGTTAAGGCATAAACAAGGTTCCCAAGGTGTGTATGAATTGACACATTTACCTTGACGTGGTTTGCCCATTAAATTTAGTTTGCCAGTGTCTTAAAAACACAGACCATAGGAACTGCCCTGCTGCGAATTGCCACAAGAAAAATTAAATTTATCGTGCAACAAATTTCCAAAAACACAAGGCTTCTACTTGAGTAGCAAGAAAAAAATGGAGGAGCTGTGTATTGTTCTTGCAAGCCTGAGTACAAAGAAGAGCAAAGGAGTTATTGTAGAGACAAAGTGCCAGCTGAGTGTGCTAAAAACTGTTAGTATTTGTTTTAGATAAGGCAATCAAACATCTCCAGCTTTTCAATGCTGCAAGGATAAGATTTTGTCTTCAAAGTATCAGAATGGGAGAGTGGGGGAGGTTGAGAGGGAGTTGGGAGTGGGGGTTGGGGTACAATACACCAAAGGCTTAAATCTAAAACCTTAGAGCTTGCACAAGTCGGAGAAAAAAAGAAAAACATCTCCACATAAATCCCAATGAATTTTTTCCCCAGAAGAATAGGAAACTAGAATAAAATGGTAGATCCATTCTTGTTCAATCCACAAACCTATTATTAGTTTAATGTTCACAAATAATTAAGACTGAAATGGAAAGAGTCCAATGTTAATGACAGCATCTTGATAAAACAAAATCCTGGCCTCTCTCTTTCATATAAAAATATGATTCATTATTTAAAGCATATACTTTGAGCTCAGAGAATAATGAGTTGTGGGTGGGGGTGGGGTGAGGCAAAACAATAAACACCACAAACGTTTTGAACTGCCAATCTCAAGTTGCCCAAGGGAGGAAAACAAAACTGGGTGAAATACTTTGGATCAAAAATGGGGAGTTAAACGGCCCAGATCCAACTTGGAGTATTAAGTTTCTCTCAGGCCTTTATCTTGAACCCTAAATACACCATAGGTCTACTGTGACAGCTTGGGCTTAAATGTGAGAGCTCAGATTAACCTACAAGATCTTTGCTAAACGCTATTAGTGTGGACCTGTGGACCGGCATATTAATGATATAATTCAGGCTTTTTCTATATTGAGTTTAGTCTCCACATCTCCTGCTCAGATGTGTCACATATTTAAAGAATAAACTTGAATGAAAAGGAAGAAAAAACTCCTGAAATGCAGACGTTTCCTTTTTAGAGACTTACTGAATTTTCATTAAAAAAACAAGAGATGGAGTCAGTATTTAACCTTTTGTTTCATTTCCCTTCATATCAATATAATGAGTAATTGCAAGGAGTCAGTTAAATGGTCATTAGAGCTGCTTTCAAAAGTTTGCATAAACGGCTCGTAGCCATTAGTTTAATGAATTTAGAGCTTTTAGTAATTTAAACATTGAAATGAATAGGCATCATAAAACCTTAATTTACTCTTAAGAGGAACGGATACCACAACTTTGAAACGATTGTAGATTTTCTTTAAGCCGTAAGGGTTCAAAGTTAAACATATAAGTTCAAACCACTGCTGATAGCTACAGTTTCCTTTGCAATATGCACCGGTATAAGACAGACCCTATTTTAGCCAATGTCAAACTTTTGGAAGGATATTAATATCATCTTTTTGACAGAATTGGAAGAGGAACATTCACTTAACATTAGCAAGAAATGTGCAAATACATGTAATAGACTGTGCTTATAAATTTGACGCTGAATAAAAGATTAAACAGTTTTTGTTCTTAAAGATAATTAAATATATTTAGATAACTATGTCATGACAGATAATAAATAAGATTCTAAAATTAATACAGTATTCCATAACCAGAGTAAGTTTCTAACTGATGCAGCATGTCATACTTTTCAGAGGACATTTCAGAAATGCTCAGACATAGTTGCAAGTTAATATACATTCATGTTCCAGTAAACCTATTTGCAACCAGTTCAGTGAGAGGATGAATAGTCTTTCCTCTGAGTCACAGCTGAGTCATACAAGTTCAAGATCCAGCAGTATTCTCAAGTTCAACTAAATGTTCACCACTAAGTCGTGCATACTGACAAGTACCATTCAGGAGGAAATGGTACCACTACTTAACAGGAACACAATTTTCCATCTCTACTATGTGGGAACATTTTATTGACCCAAAACACATTCACACATAAATTTTATATTTTTATTTTATTAATTCAAAGGTGAAGAAAATGTAAGAACAAGAAAATTATGTCAAAGTCGTGCTTGGAATCAAAGAAATTGATAATTCCCCAAATGTATGTTTTTATTGAGCTAATTGCAAAACTAAAAAAAAACAAAAAACTTATTTGACGTTTTTGCAGTTTTTTTGGGACTGATGAAGACATTACGATCAGGCTTTGGTCAAAAGACTCTATTAGATCAGAGGGGCCCTGTGGGACTGAATGCAAATTTAGCAGGATTAGCGCGGCTTCATCTTACCAATAGTCAGTCAAAGAGAACAGACTAAAAATTGAAACGAGTCTGCCTGACTACCCAACACCCATTCAGACACAGACATTGCTGGATTTAAGATCCATTAACCTTGAAACTGGAACTGCAAAAAGAACATAAGTTTAAGGTTTTCCAGAATGTTGGTTTAGATTTTGAAGATTCACTCAAAATGAGTGAGAATATTGTTTAAAAAAGGGGAAAAATCGTGGGAAAAATAAAAGATAAAATTATCTTTCCCCAAAATAGTTTCTCTTCCAAGTTGCCTCTCACAGATGCATCCATGCATCAGGATGATGCCATTCAATTGGTTATATAACCAAAGACTTTTAATCTAAAACAAAGATAAAGTAAATAAATGCAAAATACATAACACTACACATAAAATATAGAATAAATAACTTCTTACCAAAAACATCACATACATATTCCAGTAATGTCAATGCATAATTAGGAGTCAGCCTCACAGTTTTCAAAACTTATTAATGGAGACAGTATTGAAGACATAAGCCCTTATAAATATTTCATTTAGTGATTTTTTAGGAGTGAACCACAGCGTCAATAATGAAGGAATAATGAAGCAATAAAGTGCACATCCACATAAGTGGCTCCAATTGCTACACTTGACCACTAACAGATGACTAACCGTCCAACAACAGGACAAATAGTCAAACTCTTTTCCAGATTGATATAGCAGACATTGTTTTTTGAAGTCTTTTTGCTATGGTAGGAGAGTAATTACCATCATTGATTAATAGTCCAGGGCCGGCTCTAAAATAATAAGCTGCACATGTCTGTAGCCTGCTTAAAGGAAAGGCTCGTTTTGCCACTGGGATTCGAAGCCTAAACTGCTTCAGTGAGATGTAATGAAGAGTAATTTTCTTGTCTTTAGAGGTGGGGGGTGGAGGCAGAAAAGATGGGCTGGGTTACCAGGTCATTTTCCACTGCCTCAACACGTCAAACCTCAAAACAAGGGCAAGTCTGATTTGAGATCAGCTACTATGCTCGCTGTGGAGAGAAACTTGCTTTTGAGGATGCAGGAAAACAGGTTTTTTATTCATCAGTTCAATCTGCAGGAGTGAAATTGGAATTTCTCATTTTTAATGAATATAAACTGGACCAGCACAATCATCGTTCAATTAAATACAGGTGACGTTTTCAAATTACAGCACAGAAAAAAGCTACAAGAAGATGACGGATTTCAATATTTATGGCAAAAATGCATTTTGTAACCTCCTAAAGGAGGCTTTGATGCACTTTTAGAGTTATTTTGGAGGGTCGGCTGTCTTTGAAAAGATTCACCCCTGTTCAATGAGATCCTGTTTGTGAATAATGGTTCTCACTTTCAGTTTAAGCCTTTTCCATACTTACAAGTTTTTTTTTAGTTTTATAAAATACATCAAAGGCATAGGTACAGTATGATATCAGCTCTTTTTCATTAGCTGGATTGCTGGAATCTATTTTCTTAAAAAGTTGTATTTTTTTTTAAATTATCTTTGTTTCACAACAGTTAGCAAATAATATACTACTATTAAAGAACATAGGTTCAGTGGATCTTTTTCTATTCTTATTAAGCCTGAAAGTGACTGCCAATAATCAAAACAGGTTTAGAAATTCGGCAAGTGTTTTCTTGTTTATTTACTCATTCCAGTGGTGAGGGGGTGGACAGTCTATTATTTCAGCTTTCATGCACTCAACAGATAGTTGTTTCCAGTCAAGACAATTTTACATTGTGCACGTAGGTGGAACAAAAATGTCAAAAAGAGAATTTAATTAATCGAGAAAAAAGAAATCAGTGGGTAGATAATAAGAACTGGAGTGTTTACAAAGCAAAGCGAAGTGTTTGACAGTTTCCAAGAACAGAAGAGTGACAATGGTGATGTTGGGAGTGATCTGAGTTGGAAGACGATCTCTCCTTCAGAGTAAAGACACTAAATAAGATCAATTTAAATACAACTTCCAACAACATAACCTGAATAGAGGAGCTGTTCTGTTTGGAAATAATTACAACAACAACAGCCAATGATTGCTACCATGTGACACAGGAGGTTATTAAATTGTCACGGTGCAAGCAGCTTCAGAGCTGAACACACTTGAACTGGCTGCCCAAAGCACCCTCTCACAGTTTATCTGCTCCATTTGTTTGACATCTTTACGACATAGCATATTAACACAACCTAATTTCATCTGAGCCTCAATATCTTCTCTTGGCTGTCTCTCAGAAATCCTTCAGGGTTAGGTTAGGACTGCTGGGACATTTGTCTCGACCGAATTACAACCAGTGACACTTCTCGTAAAAGAAATAAGCCTATGACAAAGTTTAAAATGTGACATAATGAAGGACATTTGCCAAGAGAAAAGGGAAATCTGTTTAGGATGACACAAGAAACAAATGAGGTCAACAGACTGGAAAAATTAATAAAAATACCATTGAATTTCTGTTGTGGTATTTTTATCTGTTTGCAGGCTAACTCAGATATGAAAAATCAATCAAATTAAATAGCTAATACTGTAGCTCATGCCTTACCTTTGTACATTAATGAAAGCTCCAGTCTAACATAACATCAGACAGTTGAAGTGTTTACCTTGGGCAGAGGACTTAGGATTCAAGACCTTTTTAAAGATTGAGTTTTTTTCTGTTTCACAAGAAAGACAACAAAGTTCCAAAGTAAGACTCCAGGATAGTATGATTTCAATAGTTAGAACTGAAAAAAGAAATACCAAAAATAACGGTCAGATTTTAGAATCAGATAACTGAACAATCTTTAAACCAACAAGCACATCAAAATCAGCCTTTTCATTGTTTATTCAAAGCAGATTAGTAACTTTCAAACAGAATTTTATAACATAAAAAGCCTAACTAAAATGGAAATCCTCTGCCATTTACGTCATTTGGAACAGCACAGAATGACTCCCAGTTGTAAACAGAAAACTGATTTCCTGACAAAGAAAAACTTTTCTACCGAGAATTGGTTAAATCGATGTGTGGGCACTCATTGGGAACATAGAAAAACACTGTGCTGAGTACACAATGATCCTGTTATGAAGGAAAGTAAACACTATGAAACAACTGCAATTTTGCCTTCAAAAAAAGGAACAACCAAAGGCTAAGTAGCTAAAACAAAAGCAATTCAACCGCCATAGTTGAGACCACCTTGGGCACCCAGAACACTGAAGAGCCTGCATGTTTGAGATCAGAAGGTAAGGAAATAAAGTGATTTCAACTTTTTTTTTTTTGGACCCATTAATAGTACAAACCATCTCGTGAAATTAGCTACATTGAATCATTAAAACTCTCTTCTAACTGTTCACCAGCCTGTGTAGCCAAAATATTTAGCGAAAGGGAATCATTTTTTTCTTGGTGTCTGAGCCAAAAGAATGACAACTCAAACTAGAAAATTCCTGAAGAAATTTAACCGGGACCTGCCAAAGTGTGCCCGTCGGTTTGGACCCCGCGTTCTGATGCTAAAAATAAGCATCAATGCTAAGCTTAACTAAAAAATTACAACGTAGCATGTGGAGAATGTTGACTAACATGGACTTGCACCATTCAGTATGTTAGTGTGTGGCGTTTAAAGATAGAGGACATGTTAGTGGTGTTCCCTAACATGTATAGGGAAAGTATAGGGAAAAATATATAACATACATAAATTTTCATAGATGTTCTCCTTCTCACTCTAAGTCTTAAACTTATGGGTTCACACAGCTGTAAACTGTCTGAAACAACTATTTTCTAGCTGTCTGTTCAATGTGTTACATATCTATGCCTGAGTTTAGTTCTGCACATAACACCAAAGTTTTTGGCATTTTCTGGTTGTGCTCAGTTGCCTTTATTCTTTCTTTGCCATTATCGTGAGCAATGAACCAGATCAGGCTTGCAGTTAATTTAATTGAAAAGATAAAAAGGTGTACAAATGATCACATATGCAATTTAAAAGCAGGTTCTTCATTTCAAATATTTTCATATTAAAGCTTTTAGGCGAGTTGTACGGAACAGTCTAATATTCCACTGTTTACCAATAAACGCTATTGTTCTCCAATCATTAGGTGATGAAGCCCTCAGAGGTAGAAGATTTGATTAGAGAACATTTCCGCAAGGCAACACCACACACATTACAGAGCAATCACAAAAAAAAGAGGAAAATAATTACTGATACTCACATCTTGCAGGGAGATCATAACCGCAGGTGATCTTGGCTTTGCCGGTTTCACAGCCATTTAGTGAGTGACACTCATCATACAGACAGAACCCTGCCGCTTTGTGTATGCAGCCGTCAACTGAAACACACACAAAAAAATAAGGTAAGGCCTACCTGAGGAGAAAAATGCAGATCTACATATCTCAGACATGCTGAGATAAATAGTTTTGAGTGCTTTATCATTTGAAAACAAAAATCTAACTGCATGCTGAACATTTTAAAGCTGAATCTAGTTACTGTATCCGTATATGTTAAAATGATCTCAGGTTTTCTTTCCTGTAGGGATACTAGCTCTGCTATAGTGAGCTGTGCCTGTTGCTGGTAAATATTGACAACCTTCGAAATGAAATTAGATGGGCCAAGATCTAATAACCCCCTAGCGTAGGGTGAAAATGAGACCGTTCTTCCTGTAATCTCTCTCCTCTGTCAACAGCAATGTAGAATCGGATCATTAATTTTATTTTCTCCCTTGATCCTTGCAGTGAGCCTTGCATGATTTGGATCTATGTTGGGGAGCTGTCATTCACTGTGTTGATGTGTGTCCTAGTTCTTTGGAGACCCCAGGTCTCCCACCCCCCTTAAAGGTTTTAATTTTATCAGGTTAAGGACACGATACACTTGATTGATGGCACATCTTACGCAAGAAGGCAGAGAGATAGAAATCCACATTATCTGTCTCTGAAAGCCTGACATCCCTCCAACAGCATGTTATCAATCACACTGAAATATAAAATCCTCCTCAAGTTGTCCTGTAGAAATCCTCAAGAGCTATTAGAAGATAACAGGGGAAGGAAGAAAACATGGACAGATCTTTTTTTTGGCTGGTTTTTATTTGGATTTGTCCGCTGGTGGAATCATAAATCCCAGATTTCCTCCAACCAATGCTAGTAAGGGGCTGAAAACGTCTGCAGCATTGCGTAGGGAAAAAAAAAACCCAGTTGACTCTAATCAGTATCTTCATCTGTAACACAATAATCCTTCATGGTAACACCCGGAAAAGAAAACTGAAAAATTCCCCAGACATCTATTTTGCTTCACATTATGAACACAGACAAAGGCTCATATTGATGAGGGATGGTCCACTTTAGAGTTCCTTTCAACTTCCTTGGGATGAGTCAACGACAACAGCTGGGCGGGACATTTTCTACTTCTATCAATCAACTTTAATGGACTGAGGGACAGGCAGCTGACAAAGACAAATCCTGATGGCTTTTCAAAGAAGTAACATGACTCTGACAGCAATGTGGATACGCAACGAGATCGCTGCAGTGACAATAAACGCTGCTTAACACAACACAGAAACGGATAAAGAGCGGGCTTAAGGACTGGCATTTTTATGAAGCGTACAACATTTTCCATGATCGTCAAGCACTCTATTGCATCACAATTGGTACCTAAAGTCTCAAAAAAAGGAAATGCTAAAAGAAAAAAGAAAAAGTGTACTAAAAACTCTACAGGCTTAGGTAAGTTTTTATGTTTCGAGATAAATCATGTAAATGCCGTTTCACTTGGAACCATACAAAACACCAACAGGAAGTTATTGTAAAAACTACTTACAATGTATACTGTCAACTATGGTATAACATAACACTTATTTTCTATGTGAAATTACACTATTTTGGAAATTATAAAACTAATCCAAACTATGGTAATATTATGGCTTATTACTATAAATAATTTTTGTACACTAATCCAAACTATGGTAATATATGGCTTATTACTATAAATAATTTTTGTACACACAGAGGCAAATCCCATAAGTTATATATAAATATATAAAGGTGCTTCTCTTCATTTCAGAATATAATTAATATGATTTTATCACAATCCAATTAAAAAAAAGGAAACTCATCTAGATTCAAGGTACTCAGACATTGTCCAACAGTCCAAAAACATGATTGTTAATTGGTCTCTCCAAATTACCGTTAGTCATGAGTGTGTGTGTGTGTATGTGTGCATTTTTGTCCTGTGTGTGTCACCTTATTGCCCTGTGATGGACGGGTGACATGTTCTCCCTCCACTCAGCTTTCCATCAATATGTCTGGATACAGCACTCTAAAGAGCCAGTTTCTGTAGCAATGACCTTTTCCAGCCTATCCTCCTTATGTAAGGTGCCAATGACTGGTTGTCTGCTGGACAATTGTCAAGTCAGCAGTCTTTCCCATAACTGTCAAGGAGAAACTAATTTTTGTTAGATTTATTTTTATTTGGTTTAATTGAGGAGTTTATGAAGACAAATGTATAAAATGTATTATATCACTCTTTAAAACATGTACATGTTGCAAAAAGTCATGAGTTCACACTGTGTGCCTCTGTTTGATGGATACTCACTGCAGTTACCCACAAGATGACAGAGCCTGAAATGCTAATGGATAGTGTTAAAAGCACATAGGAATAGAAAAATAACACTGAAAAAAAGTTGAATTTTTAATAATCAATAAAGGGTTTAACACATTTTTACTCTTTTTATTTTTTCATTCACTCTTTTTGACAACCCTCCTCATACCTCCATTCATTTTTTGCAAGCATGGCTGAAATCTAACCAATAACTACCTCAGACACCTTGCCAAAAAAAAAAAAAAAACTATGTAGGGTTCAGTGTTTCATCTCTGTTCCTTAAGAAAGAGATTGCAGATAATAGTGGGGAGCTTTCTTTTCACTGCTCCTCCTGTCCACCATGGTTGCATAAGCTACTCTCTCTGATGCCACTGCGTGTGTCACTGCTGTCTAGTTGCACTGAGCTCCTAAAAGCCTACAAATTTGTTCACAGTGCCTGGAAACAGAGAAAGATGCTGAACTGATCTGGCTGCTGGCCAGAATCTCAGAAAGTAGAGCTACAGATTTAATTTACCTGCTTTAGTGGTGGAATAAAACAGATGCATTGTGGGTAATAGGTGTGTTTATCATCTTTGTGTCTGAGGAAGACAAAGCGAGGAGCAAGGAAACAGAGGCAGAGATAGGTTTCAAAATGCACTTTGTAATTTTGAATTCAATATCTAGAGAACACTCTGCATGAAGCAATCCAAACTTGATTGTGAATGCATTTTTTGTGTGTCCATTACGTAGGCAACTAAAAGCAGATCTGAGTTCCCATAAGTGGAGATATGACCCACATGCAATTTGACCATCAATTTATTTTCTCATTTAAGTTGGATCTCAGAGATATTCCCTGCAGATTTCTACATTAGATGCCTGCAACATTAAAAAGGCAGCCTCAGATTCTCATTAGGTAAAGATTACATTTACATCTGCTGCAGAAAGAGGGACAGGTCCTTCACTTTCTGTTTAGCAGTAAACACTGTGGTTCTGAAAAATATAGGACTAACTAGTAATATTCAAAAATGTAGAAATACACTTTTATGTGACAGATGTATGGGCATATTGGAATAACAAAATAATAAAAGATCTTGCTATACTAAAATGCCCGAATACATTTCAATATGAAATCTGTCTTATGATGCTCTATGTTAAAGCTGTTTGGAGTTGTTATTTTGTGTTGATGGCTAATAAATACTAATAGAGCTTGCACTACTTTTATTTTTGCAAGGAAACATTAAAGGTACCCAGAATGCAAAAAGATATGTATCCACTGTGGGACTATCACAACTGGATAACTTATAGATTTTAATAATGTTAAAGATGGGACTTGTTAGACTAAAGGGCTATTTAATGGATCATTCTAGACTGATTACAAATTTTACAAGACAAAGTTTATAAATTGTGCAGCCTTTGCTTTCCTTGTTAAAGCATTTAAGAGTAGCAGTATGGTTTTTCTCTTGGCCGTAAAATATTGGATCAGATTTTTACCCTTGCAGAGTTGTGGAGGAGGGTGTGTGAGTTTGATTGTTGTGGTTCTAAAAAACACAGGTATATTCAGGGCGGTGTTGCAGGAGTATGGTGTCCTGGACATGATGTTAAGGGCTATCCAATCCTTATATAGCCCCATTAGTGGCGAAGTAAACCCTGCTGATCCTGGAGCAAAGATAAGGCATAGTGTTAGAGCAGTGGGATGGATTGAGTTTGAAAACCTCAGGGTCTAAATATTGCTTTTAGAACCAGTGGTGTTGGTGTTGTTCTTGGTGTGTGAAGAGCTGAATGTGAAGCAGTTAGGGATAGAGCGAAGATTCCTCCCAGTCTGAGACCATGATTGTCAACCAGAAAAATGTGGATACCACCTTCCAAATTGGGGACAGCCTGTCTACGGGAGATCAAATATCTTGTTCACAAAATCAACAGACAGATCGGGGTTTGCCCGTGATATTGCGGGCAGTGCACTGGTCTGTCAAAGTAAAAAAAGTTCTGGACAAAAAGAGATAATTCTTTTCAAATAAATAGTGCTTAAACCTTGCCTTGTTGTTGCTAACCCAGACTCATTTATCATTTCGAGAGTCGGATGTAGTAAACCCCTGCTTCATTCAAGTTTGCATTATGTGTTTAATGAAGTTCGACTCATTAGTAGCCCCATGTGTTTGAGCTGTTTCAAAAGGACTCCTTAAAGCAATTATGCCTGTGTCCTTACCTCCTTTTATTTTGAAACCAAAATCACATTCAAATGTTAAATCACCATCCCACAGATGCACCTGGATCACAGCCCTGAAAGACTATCAAAGCTGCCTCCTTCTCTCTTATCCCTGCTTTCAGACTGATACACATGTCAAGTCCCAAGATGAACATGTGCTCATCTCTGTAATGCACAAACACAGGTGAAAGGTGCCATATTTCAACTTCCATTAAGGCTTCTTCACAGAGGACATTTCATTTAACAGGCTTAATATTCAGGTGGCAGCATCTGCCTCTGCCGAGCCCACTGCTGGGCCTTCTCAGCCCCCGCTGAAAAATATCACAGCTAATACCTCATCTATCTCTGCTTGCAGCCTGCCTCTGCTTTAGGCTGGGCCTATATGGGACAAAACATTTATTCATCTTCTCTGAGTGCCTTGCTCACAGAAACTTCCCAGAGCAGCCACTCCAGCAAGTCCACGCGGCTAATGAAGATAACTCTGAGCAGAGGCCGGACAACATCCCTCTGAACACATAATGGGAACAAGGAGAGAGCAAGAGACATAGGGGGAGACATACTGAGGAAGACAAAGGAGATGAGTGTGTGTGTATAAGTGTGTGTATCAGTCTAAAGCAGTCTGAATTAGTTACTCAGCTGTAACCTTGGCTCCCGCCATTGTTGAAGACACCTCTGCCTTGTCCTCTCAGGGCTCAGTTCCCACATGCATTGAGGGACTCAGCAAAAGCTCTGCTTACTCTCCCCGGGCTTCTCTGAGGCAGCCCAAAAAAACCAAAAGCTTTCTATCACTCCCTCAGACACAATGAATACCTGCTCTGCTCTCATTACAATACCCTGCTTTTCAGAAATAGTGTCAGCAGCAATTTTCTCTCCTAATTATTTTTCCTCTCCTCTGAGGGTTAGGTTCAGGACTGGAGCCAGAAGAGGCGGCACGGTATGGGCAAAACAGAAGGGGGAGAGTGAGCTGGATTTATACCCAACAGAGATATGAGGGAGTCAGAAAAGCAGTCGCTAATCCAACAGAAGGGAATAACAAGGTATATCTAAACTTTAACCTGCATGACTCAGTGCGTGGGCAAGGTCAACTCATCATACAGAGCTTCGGCAATATACCAAAACTTTTATCAATACTTTTTCTCACAAAGTTGTTTTTACACAAAGGAAACACAATCCTGAAACTATTGAGCCTTTTTATTGCCTCGTACCTATTTCTCTGTAGTATCCATGGCAACAACATATTTCCCTCTTCCTTCACAGCACTTTCAGAGCTGAACGCACATCAAAGCCTCTCCCCTAAATTCCACCTCTGTGATTTACTACACTATTTTCTATTCAACTAATTTCAGTCAAGGAGATGACGACATGGATTAGCGGCTAATCAAGTGCCAATCAGAGATCTGGTTGAGCTAAATGTCAGGCAGAGTATGCTCAAGCCTTTGTGGTTATTCCCATGTGATGCTGGATTATGTGTCCTAATCACAGCAATTTTGGATGCAACAGAAGCACAAGCTTTCTCTCCACTGTAACCAAGTTCCCAAGACAGGAATATTAATCTCAATTTTACCTGTAATGCACAGGTAAACAGGAAATGTGAGCTAATGGCATGCCAGCGGGATAGTCATAGATGCTAGTCACCAAAGCGGTATAAAAAAACCCCAGCTTACTTGGCTCGGAATTCTCCTGTCACTGTAATGTAAGAAGGAGCCAGAGTGAATGACACTACAATAACAGGTTCCCAGAGGAAACTTTTCTGTTAGTGTTGTCGCCATTCAGCCCACGCTGAGGGACATTTCAGAAAAGATTGGGAGAATTTTCAGTATAACAATAAAAATAGCATGGTTGCAAGTCTAACTCAAGTATACATAGCATATGCTTGGATATATATGCATAAAATGTGAAAAGCCTTGCGATGCAGATGCTTTAATGATCTTACTTCTAATAAGTATGGAATATCTAAAATAAGTTTAATATTTCAATTTTAAAAGCAAGTGAGCATATTTGAACATGAGAGAAATATGTGGACAGAAATTGGAGAAATGAGCACTCAAGCAGAAAATTGTTTATTTAGTAAGAGTGCAGCAATTTTAAAATGGCACACTGTTTCCTGTCAAAGTGATGTTTGTCTTATCAACTTTGAACTTATCATGATTTCATCTGGCTATGTTTGTTTTACAGGTCCTGGGTGTGACTTTGAGTGCTTTTATTATGGGATAAACATTGTCAGCAACAATACTTAGAATCTGTGGCAATGTAGCAGAAGTTGTAAAGAAAATATCCATCACAGATTTGTTCTGACAGATTTAAGACACATGTGTTCTATTGTGTAAATACAAAAATTAGCTATTTCAATAGGTAGTTCCCACATGACACCACACATCCAGATGCTCTGTTTCCATCTTGATAGTACAGAAGCCGTATTCCATTTCATTGTTTGTATGTAACAGAACAGCGATGGTTGGATATTGTTGAACTGAAGGGTGTAAAAACAAAGACGGTTAAACAGTAAAGAGACGTTTTCATTCAAATCTGTGAAAGTGAACAATCTTTGCTACTTAAGCAATGAGTTTGGCTGGCTAATATCCAGAAGAAACACAAGTCATCTAATATGGAATGGATTTACTACAATCATTTTATTAGCGGTAAGAATATTTTCACATATTTCTAAAAATCACCAAACCATGACGCAATGTACGAAACACAACTAAAATGTAGATGTGCAAATATACATTTATCTTTGCTGCAATAACTGTGCTTCCACAACAAATCAATTATGTACTTCAGCAAATTTAAAATCACATAATGTTAAACAGTACTTAAATTTATAACGCAATTGTTTATTATATGTCTAATAGCAGGTGGTGGAAAAGGAGGCAGTAGATGGCACATTCTCCATCAGACTTTCATCTTGTTATTAATGCTTCTTTAGCTGTTGGTACTTACACTTAAAATGTGCACAAAAGAAAGCTTTCTGGGACATGGATCAACATTATGCATTTGAAATGGAACTATACAAATGGAGGGTTTTCATCCTCACAGACTATCACATCATCTTCCTCCTCTTTGTATGGGTGTTGACAAACGCAAATGACTCGCAAGATACTGAACTGGTCCTCACAAAGAGCAGAACAAGCTTAAAAATATAAATGTAAGCTTCAGTAATGCTGCTCCTCTGTAACACTGTTTACTGAGTGGTTGCCTATCAAGATGGTACTTTTCTGTATTAACTTGCTCCCGGTTCAGTCTTGTGGGAATTATCTGTAAGCAAAATGGAACCAAACTGGATTAATGCAAGAATAAAAAGTAAAATATTTAGGCTAGTCAAACCAAGATTCTAATATTTCACATTGATTATAGATTATAGATTGCGATTATAGATTATTTCAGTTAAAACTTTTCTGCCAAGATACAGAAGCTGATACTCACATTTCTACAAAAAAAAAAAAAAATCAGTTATGATCTACTTAGTTCTCATCTGATTTTCATCCATCTTATTCAATGTTTAAGTTACATTACAGCGTCATACAGCAGCAACAGAAAAGGGTAGAGTGTAACTCAGCTCACTTTAATAAACTGCTGACCTGAACAGTGTGTTCCCCCTTTGTCAGTCAGTACAATAAGATTAGAGTTCAGACCACTGAGACCCCAAATAGAATGAAGTAACAATGGAAAAGGACTGAGTGAATGCACTTAAAAAAATAAAAAAATAAAATACTACATAAAAAAATTCAGTGATGAGATAAAACATAATTGTAAAAAGTACTTTGACAACAGAATGTTGTGTATAAGATTTTCCAGCAGTTATGTGATATTATTTGATAGTGGGTTGTGTACTCATAAACAATGACTTGACTTCCACTTATTTGCTTGAGAGTATTCATCCTTGCATTGACAAAACTGTCAATGCAAAAATGTCAATAAAAAAAACACATTGCTCAAAAATTTTAGGTCTGATTTATTAGTGCAACACATTTTTCATGCTGTTGTTCCAGGGCCATAAAGAAATCCCAGGTTAGGTTACCACCGCTCATCTGCAGGCTGACAGCTGTGGACGACTCGGTGCCAAACCCCAGCCGTGTTGGACACCCAGGGACAACAGTTACGGCTGTGGTCTTTATTTCAGGCTGTTGTTTTTGTTTGGGTTAACAGAGTCACTCTGTCCAAATATAAGACACGGCTATTTGTATTTTGTTAAATGGTAAAAGTGTAGTTGCTTGCAAATGTAGAAAGGCTGGCAACAATTTATTCCGGCAGTTCAAACTCTGTATTACATAGCTATCAAACTGATTTTTCTTTTCCCTAATTTAGCTACTCTGCATTAAAATTACCTAAATATTTACAACTCAGAGATTCAACTCTGAAAAACGTGCTCCGAATGGCCTTCAAGCCAACTTGAATTCCTCACTCATAAATATCTCTAATATATCACAGCAAAGATATACTATCCATAGCAAATATTCTACAATAAAAGCACCTGCCCTCTGCCTTCAACTGAGCTTTTATAATAAAATGACTGGCATGATGTCTGCGGACAAAAAATGTGACCAGTAAAAGCACACCAAAATATATTCAGAGAGAAATCCAAGACTCCATTTGTGTCATTTGAAGTCACTTTCAGAGTCCTGTTTCATAAAATGTGAACAAAGCTTACAGAGTGCCTCTCTTGCTGATAGAAATCCACCATTTGTGTCCTCTGTTGCTCTGCCTGGGTCTCAAAGCCTTTCATTTCTGAGTGTGAGGTTCACTAATAATCTGAGATAAACACAAACCTTCTTTTACAGCTTCCTCTCGCTCCTTCAATATCACACTCATTTTTCACCTTTGACTCCTCATCCACTTCCTTATTACAAACAAGCACTCCGCCACTGAGGCTATTATCACCTCGTCTCCCAGGTTGGATTACCTTTGGCACTATGCTTTACTCATGCTGTTATGGCAGAGGATGGGAGAGTGAGGTTGAGGACAGTATAGACTGAATGGTATGGCTGTGATGTTGGCTTTGAAGATTCCAAAAATGCAGCATCCTACCATTATTGACCCAAAAAGTCTGGATAACAAACAAAATAAAATAAATATATATAAGTCATAAACAAAATAATCCTACAAGTAAAAGGAGTTACCTTTAAACATTTTTGCCATGTCGCAACACAGACTACAATGTAATTTATTTGAATTTTATGTGATAGGCAAACACAAAGCATTGTGATGATGGTATAGTGAAGAAAGTAATGCACAGTTTTTAAAATTTTACACATAAAAACCTGAAAGGTTTTGTGTTTATCTGTATTCAGCCCCAGTTAGTTCTTTGAAGACCCATCTTTATCCCCCGTTAGTCTAGCAAGTTGGTTGTAATCTCTAGAAACTTTGGAGATGTAGAGAATGAAATTTTGGCCAAATCATTTACGCGAAATTGCTCAGGATGACTCAGGCTAGATAAAGAGTATTGTTAAGATCTATTTTCAAAACAGAAAGTTCAATATGGTCTCATGTGACCAGATCACCTTGTTCCATATGCTGTCTTCTACACACTCGCTACAAACATCAAACAGATTTTATGGCTTCTGATAACAACTGCTTTCTGTTTCATACTCTTCCATGAAGGCCAGATTTTTAGACTGCAAGACTAATAGCTGTCCTGTTGACAGATTCTCTCACTTGAGCTGAGAACTTCTACAGCTCTTTCAGCGTTACTATGGTCCTCTTGGCTGCTTTTCTGACTTACGCTCTACTTGCAGTTGTGCTCTCCTCTTTCAATGTTGAAATGAAGGGTTGGACATTGCTCTGTCAGATGCTGAAAACTTGGGAGATTGTTTCATACCCAATTCTGCATTATTCTTTCCCACATTTTTATCCCTGAGATGTCTGTTGGGTTTTTGGTCGTAATGATGCTGATTGTTCACTAATGATTGTCCACAAAGCTTTATAAATTTCACAAAACGTCAGGATTTATAATGAAATAAAATTTCACATTAGGTAACGTTTGAAGGAAATTGGTTGCACTGAATTTTAATTAGGTGTTTCAGTTTTATGATAGCCAAATATAAATGTGTGCAACATTTATAGATTTCTACTTAAAAAGAAAAAGAACAAAAATACATATTGTTTTTGATACCATAGTTAATGAAGTGGAGCTAGTTCGAACGTTTCTGGTTGAAGATGGATTTTAAAAAAACTCAAAACATCAGGATTCATCCTTTATGGAGCAGATACAGAAAAAGTAAATGACATTAAAATAAAAATAAAACAATAATACAGTTAAATACAAGAGTACACACTATCACATGCATCTAATGCTTTACTGACTATTAAAGGCTTCATAAATGGGAGAATAATGCTAAAATTGTGGGCCCTTCTGAAGAATGGGACTAACGAAAGAGAACGTCAGACCACTTCTTTGAGACTGCTGTATTTTTTCCCACGATTAAATTAATTCTCTCAAACACAACTTGTCTGTTCACTGAGCACACAGTGTTGACCGGCAGTCTTTATTTGCTCAAACACATTTCAAGTCCTCCTTGGATTCCTGTGAGGAATCACAGCAGTTTTGAACAAATTGAAATATGATTAACACAAACAATGTGACATGACAACTAATCCCATATTGCATAGGATGCTGAAACCATAAACTGCCCTCATACAGGAAGAAGTGTTTTATACTACGGCGATATTAAACATGTGGCCTATCAATAAGAAAGCTTCTCATCTCAGAGGGTCGGTCTGAATTTCAAATTAAATCCCACTTTAACACTGGTCAACACTATGTGTAATTTACTTCCATGAAGAGTAAACCTTTAGACTATTTACTCTTAAAATTGTTGCAGAAACTATAATAGTACCTTAGCAAGCAGAAAGCATTCCTGAGAGAAAGGCCTATCTGGAATCAATAATACAAATGTGCATTTTCCTGCAGACATAATTAAATGTCGCCTCCTGAAGAAATTGCCCTCTTTTAGATGTTAGGCTAATAAGGGACACATTAATGTTGAGAAAACATGGCTAGAAAACACAGCCCCCAAGCAGATCCTGGGCAATTTCATCATAAATTACTTCCCTGCACAAAGTTCATCTTTTGAGATACCCAAGAGAGCCAGCTGCTTGATGGTAAAGGATGATTTTTCTAAGAACAACCTGGCTAGAGGTGAGAGTTGGAACAGAAGCACTTTGTTGAAAGAAGGCAGTGCTCTGAGAAGCACAACAGCAGACAGGACTAGACAAATGCATGTAATTACAGAGCAATCTGAATGGCCAGCTTTCAGGCTGTTGAGGAGAGAAAACAAGCATGGTGCTGCTTTGGCCTCTTGGATCTCCAAGCCAAACTCTCTGGCACGTTTGTAATTGAGGAAATGAAGAAAGATGGAGATTTTCAATAAAAGGCCAGTGCTTTGAATTAGAATGCATAAACAGCTGTTGCCATTATGCATGGCTTTTTGGGTTTGCTGGTGCAAGGCACGTCTTCAGAAAAGCCTACAGCCATGTACAATACATTAACATTTGTAAAGCGGCATAAGATGCATGCCAAATTCATAGAGAGCAGCGCAGTAAAAAGGTCATCATAGTTTTGTTTCCCTTGATTGTTAATCTTGATGTACTTTACATGTGAAAGTGTGGGATGTGGATTTTTGAATTCCTATTCAGTTTTCCCTACTGAAAGGATTGCAAATGACTACAAAAATAGCTCAATGTATACAATTTATCTCATAACGAGGCAGCCTTTCTAAATTGTTGACAAAAGACTTATAATCCCAAGCACAAAGGCTGTCTGTACATGTATTGAAGTCCAAAGTTCACTTCCATTTTGGATGTGCTGTTCTGAAATGATATTGGGCCACTCAATGCCTGCCGGCTGTAATATTCTTAACATCTCTGTAATTCAAAGAAAGCAAACAAAAAGAAAAGGGTTCTCTGGGGCCAGAGTTTGTAATAGCCAGTGTGGATCTTTTCTCAGTAAATTACCTAATGGGCTTGGACAACTTTCCTGCAGAATATTGCTGGGTGCTATCTATTAATTGAGTCTGTGTCAGCGCTGGGGAGATTAAGCTTCTGCAGCTGCCCACTGAAACATCAAGCCTGACCCAGCTGTGAGACGCAAATCAAACGTTTCTCACACAAAGGCAGACCAGCAAAACATACAGCACTCAACTTTAAAGAAACATCAAGCTCAGTGTGAAATGCCCTGCTGCGATCAATATGTTGGTAAATATTGAGTACAACAGCTGACAATGGCAGTCAAATAAAATAAGATTTGGCTTTTTTTTCTGCTCATACCTGCAGAGCTTCATGTGGCAGATGAAAATGCTACAGATGCTTTCCAGTGGTGGGTTTTTTCACCACTGAAAAAACCCACCACTGGAAAGCATCTCTCTGACAAATGTACAGAGAGAAAAAAAAATTCCTTTCCCTTCGTCTTCCTCAGTACATTTCATCTCTGGTTAATGAGAATAAAACCCAACAGTGTCACAAAAATCCAGAAAAAAGACAAAGACTACATACCCAAAATCAAGAAAAACATAAAAGGATATACGAGAAAAATCTCTCATCTCCTGCCTTATTCCCTACGTGTTATCAACCAGGCAGACACACATGGAAGCTTGCATATGTAATAGTTGATTTGATCCAAATGTAAATAATAATTATTTTTTATTTTTTATCAAAGCACATTTAAGAAACTAATTTGTTTCACCAAAATGCTGTGTAGTATTAAAATAGATCAAACCAAGACATAAAGAAGAATAAAAAAGACAAAATAAAGAAAAAAATAAATTATAAAACATTACACAAAGACTGAAAGGACAACATAAACAGAATCAAAGCTAACGTATACCATTTTCAAAGCCACTGATAAGTGTATTTCTGAAGAGAAGCAAAGGAAGAAGCCTGTCTAATATTTAATGGCAAGTTGCTCTATAAATTTGGATCCATGACTGAAAAGACGCTGTCCCTGCTGAGCTTCCTCCTAGAGTTGGTACAACCAACAAAAGCTGGTCTTGCTGATCTACGGGCCTGTGGTGAGAGTACAGAGGAGCAAAACCTTTAGACTATTTCAAAGCCAAGAGAAGGATTTTAATTATTTAACACACAGGCAGCCAGTGAGGAGAAGACAACACCGGTGAGATGGGTTTGTGTTCAGGTGTACTGATTAAATAGACAATAGTATTCCGAACAAGACTAAGTTGTGAAAGGCATGAAATTAAAATTTTATGGAAAAAAGGCATGCAGAGAAAATCTAAATCTCCAGTAAATGTTACTGATTTTACAAAAAGAAAAGTCTGACTGGCAGCTTTAACTTCAAATTAAATAACTAAAAAAAACAAAAAAAACAAAAAAGAAAACAACTTTTCTATTAATACATCACAAATTGGGTTGATCTTTTTGTGGCTGAAATATGATCCATCTCTCAACTCCCTGTTGTTCATGAAGTGTCAAGCTGTGCCTCTCAATGCAGCAAGAAAGCCCTGAGCAGACCTCTAGGCTTCCCCTCAGCTCTCCAGATCATCAGTTAAAGCTCATCACTGCCTCCACTTGTAAAGGCTCTGTGTGGTCACAGCTTAACCGGTGGCCCCGTCCTGGCTTCCCGATGCGAGACTCCTCGCTACAGAGCCAAGGATTAACAGAAATGGGGCTTTTATAATTATACCGTCATGATTCCAGGCCATTTCCTGCTGGTCCTTTTAATTAAGTAGATAATTTTTCTCTAGGGAAGATCAGCTTTGAAATACTTACCGGCTATTTGAATAGTGGCCTTTTCTAAAGAAAAAAAACAAAAACTCATGAATCATCATCATCATTTTGCTCTGAGTAGACAAATAAAATCATATTTTTGGGCTCCCCAGAAAGCAATGAGATGGAAACAAATGGCTATCAAAGGAATATGTTAATGAGAGTGTAGAAACATTTTCTTTACTTCCTCCCCCTCAGTCACACCGATGACCGTAAAGGCAGCCCTATCTGTGGAGGGTGGAGATGAATCTTTGAGGGTAATAGGGTCTTCTGTCACTCATGCCTTTGTGAGTGACACTGACAAGTCTAATAATGAGGGAGACGGCTGGTCGCCCCTCCTTTCAAGCGTTTCACTGGGGAGACCTATCCCTGCTGTCCAGCAGTCAGTAGTCACGCGCCCATGCAGCACCCACCTTGCTTTAAAGTGGTTTTATCATTCAAATGGAACACTATAATGGCCTCCTCAGTGACAGCATGCGGAGAGCTGCTTGTTCACAGCTTGGCTGGTTGCCCATTAATTTTAAACCCCAAACGACTTTGATGATGTACTCCGGCAGGAAGAGAAACTGCTTCGAATATGGTAGCAATATTTTTTTTTTCTCGCAAAAACATTTTGTAAACACATAAAGTGATGAGTCAACACCATTTTTCCCCCACTCAGTCTGGGTACAAATATCAAATTATATATGTGGAGAAAAGCTATAAAAATAATAAAACATAACCATCAGTGCCAAGATTTTACAGTTATGGTATAACTGAGCACTTATTGTTGTGATTGAATTACATTTTCCTGTTAAGAAAAATGATACAACAGTTTCCATATAACAAAGCAGAAGAAAGTATTAGAATGTAATGAAGGCTGTTGACCTTCCAGAAATGATATGTTGGCCTACAACGCAGTGCGCCCCATCACCTCTGAGAATATTTGTTATCAATTCTGACTTTAAATCTCTCTGGTCAGCACCTGTGTCACTGAAGCAGTGAAGCAGCAATGATTGAGAAGACAGAATAACAGGCTACATCCTTTGTTTTGCAGCTAATCCCATGATTTCCTTACAGCCCTTAAGCAGGTTAGGATTCATTTTTCATTTCTCTTATTAAGACGGGGTATGGCAAATCCAGTTATGGTGTAATTGCTGATGCTATTAAAAAAGGGAGATTAGGATATTAATAAAATCTGATTATTTTCCATATAGAAAGCTGTCTGTACCAGAGAAAAGGACATACACAGAAAGAGGAACAAAAGAGAAACAGAGGCCACAGATGAGCAGCATTCCTTAACCGTGGCTTTTATTTATATGCTGTGCAGTTCTATATCCAGTGTTATATAGGGCAGAGTGAGAGGTTCTTCTGTTTCTATAATATCTGAACAAATAAAAGTGACAGATTAGATTTAGTTTCTAAAAAATTTTCAATTGAGCATTTGAGCAATGTATTTTGAATTCAATGTTTGCAAAACAGCTTAAAAGATTATAGACACTGTAGTTAGTTGTGATGCCTTGGCTGCTGGAACAATACACTTTCTATATCTCAGTCTAAAATGTAAAAAACACACTGTGTGCACAGCTTCCAAAGTTTAAGGAGATATGTTTTGAAGAGAGATTCTGTGAAGTTATTATTGGTTGGGACAGAAATAATTACTGTAATTACTTGGGAGAATTCTGCTGGAAAAACAAAAAACAAAAAACAACTTTTACTAGCAAATCAAGATTTTGAAAAGGCAGTTTTTGATTGTGTAGTATTTTCTTTGTTACAATAAAATGCAGAAAATGTTTGTGTACAGGGCTGGTGACTTGTCCAGGGTGTGTCCACAGAGAGATGACCCTCATTTATTGGCATCCATTTAGTAATTTGGGGTATTTGAAAAATCCACTTGTTAGGTAGCTTTACATCAGTATCCAGTGGAACAATCAGCTCTCTCCAATGTAGCTGCAGCATAGCTGAGGGTCACATCTACTAGCTCTGGTATCCAATACCATTATAGAGTATTAAACATCTAGAACTTTACAAGGAATAATTGTAGCTGGTTGTTTTATTATTTTAGCTAATCAGTCAATATTATAAGGTGAAATTGCATTCATGGAGGGCAGTACTGATCCACCTAATTAAATAAAACTGAACAGTCCACGCCAGCAGCATTTAATTTCCCAACATGCCATAATTCATTCAAAGGCACATATTACAAGGCACAAGATGGTATGTTCCAAGAAATCATCAGGTGAAACACCTTAACCTGAACTAAACAAAAACAAGATACACTGATTTTCTTTTTTTTAAGTGGATGCAGTCTCTTTCCATCATCTGTATTTGTCTATTCTTGCAGTGATGCAGAGAATGAAGGTGCCAGTCTCCAGCGTTCATTGAGGACATGGTGGGGTATGCCCTGGACAGGTCGCCAGTCCTTCATGGGGCAACATATAGACACTCAGGACAAACAACAATGCACACACACATTCACGCCTAGGAGCAATTAACATTTAATTTAACATTTACGTTTTTGCACTGGGAGAACATTCAAAGTGCTTGCAGAAAGACACCTGATCAGTATGAGCGTTTCGAAACCGCTTTAGGGTCAGGTACTGTCATCTGTATGAACTGCAACAAAAAATTAAAGGAAAACTTGTTGACAAGACAGGTTTTCCATGGGATAATTTTTTACAGTCTTCATTTTATTTTACAGTAAATCAGTTGGAGGAAATTACCTACAGTTGTGTGAATGTATTGTCTCAAGTTACTGCAACAGTAGCAGTCGCTGCAGATTTTAAAACATGTTGATTTGGTTTTATCAACGGGTAAAATGCATAAGTGGAGGTAGAATTGTTCCTGTGAGAATTAAAGATTAAACACAGAAGAACAAATCCCCCTTAGTGGTCAGCAGGCTGTTTACCAAAGAGATGGCATGACTGATGTTCCTCATTAAAAGCCCACCTGAAATGCTTGCCTTGTGGCCAGGTGTACAGGTTCTCCCAAATTGATGAAAGGTTGGGACACACACTGGGCCTGTAGCCAGGGATTATGCTGGGTTTAAGACAGCGACAGCCTGGAAAGCTTGCCAGGTCCCGTCCGAGTCTGTGCAATCTGCAATTCAAATCAATCAGCCATGTGTGGCCAGAGTGACAGTACTGCAGAGCATCTTTACTTTTAGTCGGTGTTAAAATCATCTCTTTTTTTCGTTCCTCAGCGGCGATCCATCTCCATCAGGTGCCACGGCCGTTTCACTGCTGCTACTCTAATTAGATGAGCGACCAGTGAGCAGGAAGGGAACTGGACAAACACTAACACTTTAACAAAATATGTCCTGCACACAGAAAAGATTGAACTTTATGGATCAGAAAGCAGAACATCAGCAAGGCAGACCCACAAAAAACTGAAAAATCAGTGATCTCCACTCAATCAGGAAAAGTTGCTTTTCATCAATAAAAGAAAACAAACAGAGGAAAACTATCATTACCAAGAGTATTTCAGTTTATTTTTGTATCACCCAGAAGACATTTTCACACACATTTCCAGCATATTTTTTCAAATTCAACTTATTTCTAGTACATATTCAGGGGGTCATCTCAAGGTAGTACTTCACAGTTGCTTCTTAGGAGTCCATAATTTATTATTTATTTTTTACACTTGATTTCAGTTTCAGAATTTACTTTTATTTATTGATTGATATTTATTCATTATACTTTATATAATGAATATATATTAAAAAAATAAAAAATTCCCTTCTCACCCACCGCGTGTGGTTCTTATCCTCTGAGCTCGGGTCCTCTACCAGAGGCCTGGGAGCTTGAGGGTTCTGCGCAGTATCTTTGCTGTGCCTAGAACTGCACATTTCTGGATATATATATATATATATATATATATATATATATATATATATATATATATATATATATATATATATATATATATTATTATTTTTTTTTTTTTTTTTTTTTTTTTTTTTTTTCCTGCCTTGATGTTTGAATATTTTAAATAAATTTCATTGTGGAGTTATCTTTCAAAATCTTTTTTTAAATCATTTTATGTATTGTCACTTCTTGTGATTTTGTATCATTTTATTATGAAGCACTTTGAGATTTTTATACCTTGAAATAAAGCTTTAAGTACTGACTTACTCCACATTTGCCTTCCAATGGAAACACACCTGAAAGACTAGGATCTCTGTGTTACTGTAGCCATGCAGGTATAATTAAACTTGAGAGCAGGAATGTTATCTCAACATTAAATATGGTATCAAGGTTGGCCTCATGTTTTCAGTAGTTATGGTCTTATAACAGCTAAAATCTATAATTTAAAGGGGTGATTGTAGTTTTGTTCAGCTGCATGGAGCACAGAAGAATGAACCTATTCCCTGCCCCTCCTACTGCTGTTCTCGTTTTCCGCTCACTTCCACGAAAGACAAATGTAGCTATTCAGAAATATTTAACTAAATCATTTATAGACTCCCAAAGTCAGTCTATTAAAACCAGAGTGGCACACCAGCTATAAAATGTACCAGGAGCTTTTTTATTTCTTTTTACTTAGTAATATGCAGAATAATCAACATAGAAAATGCCATAAAAATACTTACAACCATAATAGTCAATACTTTTGATTATCTTTGCAGCAGGTTTATTAACTTTTACCTACAGGCATATGTGAAGACAAAATCTAAAGCCAGGTAATTTTCTTACACCTGTCCACTTTCGGCTGGAAAACCGTAGACAGTTGAGTTGTATTTGAAACGTAATCAATTACAAATGTATATTTCGCATTATATTTTCCTAAAGTACTCTAAAGCTGACAGAAATACTGAACTTCAGCTTTTTTGACTCAATCCCGAAAGAGCAAATGCAAACTTAGCCAAATGTTCAACCCTGAGCTTATAATCTTATTTAGACCATCGTTGCATTATGTATGTATATCATGCAAATATACAAAGGATTTCAATAAAATTTGAACCCCACAGTGGTATTTTCAGCCCGAGAAATTGTGTGTATATCCTTCCCCAGCTCAGCACAGCAAAAGATGAACCACAAATCCAAATGGTAATCATCCCCATTTCCACTCCCATTGCATTCACTCAAACCAGGTATGAGGAAAGGGATTCATTTCTCTTCGATCATCTCTACTGAAGATTGGCAGAGGGGAAATTGGGGAATGGAGCAAAGCAGATGATCAAATCTAGGGGTGATTTCTTGTGTCATTTCACTAAACACTAGATTTATCCAGGCCTTGTTGCTATGGCTGCAGTGCATTCAGGAAGATATGGGACTCACAGTGTAAACCCACTCATAGATCACTTGGTTATACTTTCATTATATTAGTTGGTTGAGGTGAAATGTGACATTGAACTGGTCGCTTGACAACAAGCTAGAATCAAAGGTTTAATAAAACCAGTAGCATCCAGCGAAAATCTACTTGTCACAATTGCTTTTAATGTCTAGATTATCTTGTTCACATCCAGAAAAAAAGCACACACATGAGAGACAACAAGTATGAGAGAAAAAACATTTAGTAACCTATTTATCAAAAAAAAAAAAAAATCTAATATCGGAGTATTTTTGTGACAGTACTGGAGGGCAAGCATAATGAATGGGCCCTCTGAAGTAATTTAGAACAGATAAAAACTAGTTTTGTTTAATTAGATTTTCAAAAGGGTGGGAGAGTTGGCCCAGTTCTGAGGCAGAACAGCCTCTGAAGATGCACTCAAAAGCTTTAATGCACAAGGCTACTCTAAAATTGATGATAACTGTGTGTTTTCATAAACTTGACGAGCATAATGTAAAGGCTGAACCATTTTATATGGATATTAAAAATATAGTGAGTAAAATGCATTCTATTCCACTGCAGTAATGTTGAATTAAGGTAGGAATTAATATTATTATTATTATTATACAACAGAATAGTTTATTTTTTGTGAAAAACACAGAGCAATTTCTCAATTTTTATTTTATATTATTGATTGGTAAAATCTGGACTCCTAAAGTGAAGGGAAAGTTAACTCACACCTTTTCACTTTAGGGCATGGTCAGATATTGCTCTACATGAACACTAGTTGCTATAATGCTAATCAATATTAATAACATTCACAGTAAACTAGGTGGTAAACCAGGAAAGCAAGTATTTTCAGTAAAAAATACCAAATTGTGACTGGAAGGAAAACATGTTATGAGATCAATTATCAACTTGTCAAACATCAAACAGATAGGAAGCGGGCTATAACTAGTTATGACAACAAACATCTCTGGGAAAGTGAAGAGTGAAACTTTGGTTTATGGAGGACTTTTGTAGCCAATAAATAAGAAAAAAAATTTTTTTTAGGAGAACTGATGTTAGAAGATTATAGCAGTTTTGTAAAATCCAGTTAACCCTCTGCTAGAGCACTGAAGACTGTCCAGAAGCTCCAGTGGAACAAATAATTAAAAGTTCCCCGAATGTGACTGGTGGTGAGTTGGTAAAACCCAATCATAATGCCATTGTCATTGCAGACCATGTAAAACTGGTAAAATTGCCTGCTCCAAAATATTCCAGCCAAAAAAATTGATCAAACTAAGAGATTACTTATCATCTAAATCAGCCAGGGCTCTGAATAATTTTGGGCTTAGCCCATATAGAAATGAGGGACAAAATAAGCCTCAAGAGAATCTCCAGCATAAAAAATAACAACAGCCCTTTTTCTCTTATATAATGATTACTTGCTTGAAATCATTCAAGAATAATACCCTTCAATGCCTAAGGAACGATAAAAAGAATCAAACAAGACTATAGGATGGGATATAAAAGTCAACCTGAAACAATCAAAAGAACTGAGTACATCCTTGTGTTTGTTTTGATGTCCAACTGCATCTTCAAAGTAGACCTCTTCTTTCAAGTTGCTGTGTTACAAGTCTTTAGATGTGTACTTACAACAGAGAGCGACTGTTGGTTGAGATGGAAGAATACAACTACATTATTGTGTTGGAGCTAAAGAGGTCTGCACGCCAATCAACATCCACAATTTATGTTCCAGTGAACATCAGGCATTGATTCAAGTCCTGATGCTTTAATTGGATAAAACTAAAGACGGAGGAAGGATGACCCTTTTGATGACCCTTATCAATAGAGCTGTGCCTGGAGCACAACCTTATGAATGACCCTGGTGTCAGAGGTTGATGAGGAGAACCCGGCTTAACCCCTTGGACACATCAGCCCATGAGGCCATTTAGCATCATTTGAAATCATGTGTCAAAAGACGCTGCAAGCATCTGGGAGGCATTTTTTTCCCCAATACAACCATGATTGGGAGGAACATGAACCATGACAAGTGAATAGGTGGATCTCTCACACAAAAGGAGATACTGACAAAACTAAATCTCATTAGTTGGAAAATGGCTTGGTTCAGACACAAAGAGTATTTTAAAGTTACTTGTAGGCAAGGAGTGAAGTACAAAAAGAAAATACACACATTACAGTAAAAATGCTGAAGTAGAAGTAATCTTGCAATATTTTAATGTCACAAATGTTGAGCATTACAAAAAAGCATCTTACATCACTTGTCATAGGAAACATTTACCTAAGCTTAACTATAGATTGTAAAATAAAGTCACACAATTAAAGTTTTGATGGGACTAAGGAATGATTTGACAAAGAAAAGAAAAAAAATAGAGGTTTCAGGGATCCAACAAATTTTATATTTCAAAAATCCACATTTTTTCAGATTCTATTCCTGGATTTTTTTTTTTTTATTATTATTTATTGAAAACAAAACGGTAGAACTGTCTTTTTGGTTTGGTAGTATGTTAAATGTCTTTTTCAGAGTACTCTTTGCACCTGAACAAATTTAGACAAGCAGAAATCTGTTTTTAACTCTCAATTCAGTTTATTTACATCAAATCATCTCTAGGCTCCTTACAATAAAGGATCATTTTAATTGAGTCAAACATATACATTCAATTCCAATTGATCTTACTTATCAAACCGTGCATATTGCAATATTTTAGAATTCTGCACAGGATAACTTGAGACTAAATGCACTGGTTTGTCGTTGAGAAACTTTAATGCTTCACTATAGTTCACTGAATTTACAACAGATGCTTCTGTAATGATTCTAATTATGGAACCAAATAACACAGATTATAGTTGGAAGGCCAACAAAATAAATATGGGTGGATAGTATTGGATCAGTACACTTTTTAAGGAATAAGATAAGAAAACATAGGCCAGAAATTCAGTTTATTTTCTATACTTAGAGACTCATTGCCAATGAAATGGCCGTCTCAGTGATATTGTACTTTATATTTTGATTTCAGAGACACTGACTCAGGGTTTCAGCAGTAAAAGACAAAGAGGGGACAACCAGAAAGGAAAACAGATCTCAAAATGTTTTAGAATGACTTGCGGTTGCTAAAAGGTTGCTTAACAGCTTAGGCCTTGTTTGGCAGAAGCAGCCATCAGAGACACAGAGCTGAATGGAGCACGAAAAGACACCCAACATCTCACTGACGCTGCCAGTAGCACAACCTGACATTGAACAACTGGCTTACACTTTAATTTCCTGAACAAAACAGAAAACACTGAACTGGTCAAAGGGACAGCAAAATGCAAGAAAATTACGACATGTCTGAAGATTTTCACCTACTTCCGACAGTGGCACAAAGGAGCTGACTTCCTTTTGTGCCAGTTATATTTTCAGAGTTGTTAATTGTTATCTCAAGAACTGAAATCGATCCTGACACTCTGTCACCATCTACAGTCTCACAATATCTCAGTGCGACACCAACTTTTAGACAGATTCACTTTACAGTTTTGACAGAATAAGATGAAAATATGCATGATAGATGACAATGTGGACTGCACACAGAGACAGAAAATATGAAATGTTTTTGACAAGAAGACCTCTTTGAAGCATGAATGTTTGATTTGTGCAGATACAGCCATATTTGTACTGTTGTGATTATCCAACAAGCCATGACTGACTCTTAGAGTCTCGTTGAGTATTTTTTCTCTGACTTTGGTTATACCAAATCAACACATCTGAGGGAGTCCACATAGAGCAAAACCGTTATTTCAAGACAGCAGAATAATGAGGGCTTCAATTTATGCTTGTCATATGCCATTTGCAAGTGTATAAGGAAAAGGAAAAAAGTGATTCAGTGACTACCCTAACAAGCTTTTGCTGTGCCTATTATGCAAAGATTTTGCCATGTGTTCCTCCAAAAAAAATAAACCTGAGTGCTCAGACGAGGGAACAAATTGCCTGGATCAACATACGTCGAGTACAGAGACAGGAAGAATGGCTGTGTTAATTATTTAGTGAGGAAAAAGTTGCTCTGTTGTTTTCACTAACAGGTCAGACTTGAAATGCTGACACACTTAACATATGCTACTGGAGAAAAAAACATTAACACCTCATTTGTGTTCCTGAATTAAAAACTCCTGCAACAGAAAACAGCAAATCCTACTTATGGACAAGACATTTCAGAGTCATTTTTGTTTTAATGAAGTCTACTAAACTAAAAAGGCTTTTAAGAAGAATTTGGAAACTGAGACAATTAGGTCTCAGTTTTTATGTATCTGCCTTTGGTTTTGGTTCTGTGTGAAAACAATCTCATAGGAAAATGCTTTTTTGCATGCTTGACTCTTCTATAAACAATTGGTCTAGGTCAACCAGTCTACTACAGGGAATTCGTTCACCTACATGCCACAACTCATATGTAACATATACCGCACATGTGCGCAATTTCTACATAACTGATGGGACTGTGAGACAATTATTGTAGCAATAATGCAACATTGCTTATTTTTATGCAATGATGAGGAGTTACTGTCCTCGGCATTCTGGATGCTTGATAGAGAAAGTGAAACTGACAGCAATACCTATTTTTTGAGTAATTATGCAAATTCCTCACCCCTGATCCCAATACACAAGCCCCATACATGACAGGAGTGAATCAAAAATAAGAACTTTGTGAGATACGTGATTGAACATATCTCACAAAAAATATTTATATATAAATTAGTTCCTAATATTTAAATTTGCCTAACATGCCAGCATACAAACTGTGTAAAAGCAGCTTTACCTCTGTTTATAATAGCACAAGGATGTTAGCTGGTGTAAGATTCTAACTCTACAATAATAAAAAAATAACTGCTTAGAAATATTTAACATGATTCAAATGTTTACACGATTGTGTGATTTTGCAACCAGAGAGACTTTTAAACATCCAAATTTGTCTTCAATGTAAGCAAGAAAAATGTTTATTTGACCTGTTTCAGCCAGCTTACTGGCATTGTGCAGCAAAAAAAGGTAAATAGAAAAGAACACAATGCAATACTAATCTGTGTACAGTCACAGCAAGTTCCAGTTGCTCCAACTTTAAATTGTAAGAAAACTAAGGAGGTCCATTTTATATTATTACGTTTACATATTACATTTTGTTATTTAACAAAGATATTGTTTGGTGACATGCCTCAAAAACAAACTGAGACAGAGAGACAACTAAGCCACAGCTCCCTAAAGTGAGAAGTAACAGAAGGATTATTGTGAATATCCGTTGGCTCGTTCAATTCACTGTTTGTTTTTATTTGCTGTGCTAACACAATAGCATGAAAGAAAGATGGTACATTGTTATTGCAGCAGTCCTAAACCGTCAATATGCTACAACAACACTCCAGAGCTATTCTTCCTTAAATTGCTTTAAGTGATTATTGGACTGGCAGTGGGATCACTTTAGACTTCTGTCACAACAGGTTCAGAAATTTGTAAAAAGAAAAGCAACACTTTTCTGTTTTGCCACTCTGCTTATTAATGCATGCAAGAATTCAATAATTCAGATTTTATATGTTCACATATTTGTGAAGCACTTTTTCCAACTGAGCTTTTAGTGCTTTCAAAAAAGTATCTTATAACCTGATTTAATTGCACACATTTAAAGCAGTAGTTAACAAGGGATATTACATTCACTGCTTTGTTAGAGTTAAACATTCTGTGAGATGCTCTATTGAATGTGCTGTTAAACTTGAGGCAATTTGCAAGCAACTTCACATTGCATAATTGTCATTCCAAGATGTGTAATGCTGTTTCCAGACTGTTGTGGTGATAAACACACTGAACTGTCTCCCATTTTTTCTTTATATGTTGCTGAATTTTTTTTTTTTGCAGCTTTGTATGCACAAAGTGACATTTTTTGACAAAGCAGTATGCTTTTCAACCTTTGATATGTAATCAAAATATTTGAGTCTAATCACAGTTTGACATTTCATGTGCTTAAAACGCCTCAAATAGGATTGATACAATTTTTGTTTGAGTTGAAAAGAAATCCTTTATTTTATAGATTTCTCACTTGACTATTAAAGATTACCCTTTTAACTTTAACCTCTTGGCTTTCTATTGGCTTCCTATTGGCTTATTGACTGCCCTTCTATCTACCATTTAGCTTTCAAGGAGACCCACAACTAAAAACTCTATAAAATTGTCACATATACTAGACAGCAAAATATTGCAAAAGTATTACAAAAGCTTTAAGAAAAAAAGGAAATGGGCATGATTATCAAGGAACAGCATCAAGATTTGTCAAATAACTATTTTTAAAACAAAAGGTAACATAAGCTTCTGATTTTGTACATTTAAACAGCCAATTTTATAGCAAAATAACTGCAGGTTGCAGAGCTGGTAAAAATGTTATTTTTGTCTGTCTCGCTCTCTTTGCCTCCAAGAGGGTCACACTGACGAGTGTCATGAAGAGGGAACATCTGTCTCTAAAGTGTCGTCTATTATCCGCCCATTGTGGAGGATCGGCACCTGAGCAAACAAAGAGCCTCCATTATTCCATATTCACCAGGATCTCAACAGCACCTTTCCAAGCTGAGAGTGATCGACTGAGCAAAGGAGGAGAGTGGAAGAAGAAAGGGAAATATTGTATGGAAGCTCTAGATGTTTCAGTCTAGTGCGCTTTTTTAACAAAAGTAACAATGACCATTGGGGAAAAGAAACCTGTGCTTGCTATCATTCAAGCTAAAATGTCTACTTACTAAAATGGCTCTTAAAGTTGAGAATAATGAAGGAATGGCAGTTTGGGTTATTATCTTTCTTTTTTTTTTACAACTCCACAGATAACCTCTTTTAGAAAATGAGCACTTGACCTGCCTCCACACACTGGAGTGTCCTTTTCTGTAGAATGGCATTTTGCATAATGCCATCGATTGAAAGCATGACATACTTCTGTCTTAGTCCAGTCTGAACCAAAAAGAGTCTATTTATGTGTGCATGTGTGTAAGAACACAAGGAGGGAAGGGTGCAGGGTGGGAAAGTAATTAAGTCTAATAAAAACATTCTCCAATTACATGTCCTCTAAATGTAAAGCTTAAGAGAAGAGGATGGTCACTGCGTTGAAGTGTAAGAACTTTCCAGCACCAAATGTGTTCCAATTTAGATTTTGATTGCAAAGCAGGTGTGATCCAATCTGATTATCTTAAAAGTTTCTATTTATAGTCTCTTGCAAAAGAAATTACATGCACCTTGAACTTTTCCCACATAACATAACAACCACCCACTGCAACTTAATTTATTGGGATTTTATCTAACAGACCAAGAGAAAGTAGTACAGAATTGAGAAAGAAGATGAAAATGACACATTTTGTAATATTTTTCACTGTTGTATGTTTAACCTCTTTTAAATGTTTGTCGATTTTTTTTTCTTTGTAAAATTTTGTGAAATAGAACAAACAATCAGTTTTCAAATCTTATGTTCTCAATTGGATATATGTCTGATATTTGAGAGGACCATTCTAACATGAATAAACTTATCTAGACCATTCAATTTTAAATCTTGTTTATGCTTGTTTGCCTGCAGGATTGTGAAACCCTAAAGACTTTTGCCACCTCTAACAACTTTCTTCCAGCATTTCCCTTTATAATACACCATCCATCTCCACATCAATCAACCAGCTTCCCTATACCTCCGCTGAATTCAAAAGAAAACATCCTCACAGCATGTTTCCAAATTCTTCCACCTGAGCTTTGAATTTTTGCAGCTCCTGCAGAGTCACAGAGTGTCTCTTGCTGTCTTCTTTGATTGGTACCTTCCTTGTCCAGCCTTTTAATCTATTAGTAGGGCCATGGCTTGATGGGTTTAGACTAGCTTTAAAACTAATTCTGTTTTTTAAACTATTAACAGAACAGCTGCAATTATAATAAAATTTAACTATACATATATGCACTATTTTTAGTAATAAGCTAAGGGCCAATAGTTTCATTTGGGAGTATAACTACATATTTATCCACTAATAGAGGTGTATCCCATAAAATTTCAAAATTGAAATGTGTGTTTTTATGTTTATGAAGTGTGAATAGGTTCAAGGGGTATAAAATAATTTTAAAAAGCAATGTACTAGCTTTTCTGAATGTCAGAAATTTGTTTATTACCCCATGGAAAAAGACCAAAGTCCAGCTGGAGGAGAAAAGTTATTCCAGGGTGTCCTATCTTACCCTAAACACACGACAGGGAGCCACGGAGAAAACCCTGACCTCATCCACCTCAAGTCCCCTGTGGGGTCTGTCAGACCAGCTGCAACATTGATCTCCCAGGCTAAAATTTCAAGGGCTGAAAAACAATCTTCCTGTTGGCAAATGGATGGCATAGCATCCCGGCGCTGGGGTCGACAGTTCAGCAGAAAGCCCATGGGATGTGTCACAGGGTGTTGAAGGGCGGGAATGCTGGGACAAGCAAAGGAGATGGAGATGTGTCTAGCAGGCCTTTCCGTGAAAAAGTCTGATGATCATGTCGCTGACCAGGTGAGGAGGTCGTCGTTACTCTCATGCCCCCAAACACTCCATCACACTCTGTACACTATTTATAGGAGCTTAGGACAAGCGGGGTTGAACATTTGACAGCAACAGCCCAGCATAGCAAACATGTTCTGACAAATATATTACTTTAAAGCTGGATAACCTTTCTCCTGGAGTTTTACAGTTGCATTGTGAGATAACTGCTGTCAAAGAACTGAAGGATTGGGGAGAAAATTGGAAATAAAGGATAAGACATCACATCCTATCAGAAGTTGTATCAATCTCTGCAGTGAAAATAACTATTAAGTTTTAGATTGTATCCTAACAAAGATTAAGCGGTGGCTTTTTTTTTTTTTTTTTTAAGAAAGCTTAATAAATTCACCAAGATAAAAATGTAAATTGCATCTTTGTAAACATGCAGTCTTCTTTTTGCCAATTATCTCTTTGATTTTGCTTCGCCTCTCTCTTTCTCTTGTTCTGGTTAAAAAGCCCTGTCAAAATGATTCTTTGTCATCTATAAAGAAGCTGATTATATAACATCCCAGCAGCTCCAGTTGGCAACTTTTTTATAAGACATCACAAAACTGATTTCCTATTCTTGGCCAGTTTTTGTTGTTTGAATCGGATGCACCTGAAAAATATTTGCTAACATTAAATTATTTAACTATCAAAGTGCAATGCTGATTTATTGAATATTGCCATTTCAAAAGTCATGCTGCAAATAAACATTGAACCATGTTAACTCTGGAGAATACTGAGTTGCAGATTCAATAAAGTTAATTTATCATTTGTTTGCAATAAATTTCCACTGAGTTTCATTAAGGCTTGTAAAGGAGAGGACTGCACCTGGTGCTAATAAAATGGTATGCTCAAAATTATTAGCTCTGTTTAAGCAGCTTTCCGCTTGATGTCTACAGCTAAAAATGCAGTGGTCTGTACATTCTGCACTGGTGGATAGCATCAGGGACTGCAGGACATCAATTTTAAAACAATGGAGAAACTAAAGATAGACTGAAACTAGTGCTGCACCATATATTGAACATATATGCTCATGGCAACAACTGTGTGTGCAGTATGAATCAAAAGTTTGGAATTAGAGAAAGAAATCAGATCCAATGTCTGTCCTTTGAATCAAAATCCATGTTTCTGTGTCCACTGATTTGACTGTTGAGGTTTAAGTTAACAGCCAAAAAGTTAATAAAACAGAAACAATAAATTGTCACTAAAAGTTTTATCCCTTGGAGGATACAGTTTAGGGTTAACGTATGCATAGGAATCTCATTTTGTGTAAACAGTTTAAGTAGGTAATGTTGTGTCACATTATTAGAGTGCAAAACATTGAGAACAGATCCTGGAGAGGAGCAATGGGGACCTTCAGCAAGCAGGAACGCAAACGGAGTTAGAGTTAACTGCTTCATTTTCTTCTGGTGAGCTTCCAACCTCCTTTTACCAGAAATATTTTAGAATTCGGAAACATTGGAATACTATTAAAAACAGTAAGCATCTAGAAAACACACACACACATCTGCTGTCTGGTTAAGATGGTAACTGTATAATAAAAGTTAATAAAATAGAAAACTTCACCATCAAATATATTCTCCTGGTTTCAGCAACATTGTGAATAGTACTTTTGTATTGAGCTGTTTTACTTTACTTTCGGTTTCACATATACATGTCACCACTATTAATAAATAATTAATGACCATTCACAGGAAAAAACCTGGTTGAATTACATTGTTACCAAATATTTTTGTGGTCAGAAGTAAAAAGTTTTCAGACCATTTTAGTAATGCCTTTGTGTACAAAAAGGCAAAGAATTAAAAAACAGCTTCTGTGAATTTAGTTTTCTTAACACAGCCATCGCCAATATAACTTAACTTCCTAACCCCCTTCCAATATATTATATTCCAGGTCATATTACCTACAACATTACCCATTTTATATCTCAATTTTTTCAGTTTCAGTGTAAACAATGCAAAATACTAACATTTGGAATACCATATTGAAGATAGAAAGATCCCAATACATCTTCAGTTATACATTATGCCAAAATGTACATCGTATAGCTTTTCATACATATTTGTATTTTTGCTATGTTTCAATCCATAACTTAACTTATTTGCCTCTGACATGGAACTCTAATCCATGTTCCTAAGCATTTTTAGGTTGTGACCTGGAAATTTTTTTGTGAAAGCAAACACAGAATGATTTGCCTAAAATTAACATATTTGCAGACGTTTTGCAGTGCAGTGATATCTAAATTTAGAATATTCCAAATATAATTGAGCAATTTTGAAGTTGTTTTTTTTTTTTTTTTTTGTTTAAAGTGTTAGGAGAATTAGATTTGTGAACAACTAAAAGTTCTCTTGCTTCATTATATCAGATTAAATCTAGTCTAGTTATTATAGGATTGATAATTACTGTATTTTACAAAACAATGACAGAATACATGATGTCTGTAGATACTAAGATTGTTATTGTTAAATTTGTGTTTCAGTTTATCTCATGAATAGCTTGATATAATTTAAGGTCTGTTTTTGGTCTACAACTTAGTTTCTGTTTGAAGTTGTTTCTGTGTTAGGGTGATGTCAGATATAAACAATCCACTATGGACACTGACCACAGACAAGCTCAGAACACAATTAATCCATCAGTTCAAGCCTTTTCACTCACTATGTGGAGTAAACGATGTATAAAATAAGCCAAAGAGATTGAATATTTTTGGGCTGCTGAAGAGTCCCTTTTCATTTCTTCTTACATTTCCCGCAGCTAACCTTTTCTCAGTCCTCCCTCCTCTCTCTCTAATACCATTGCTTTTCTGTCTGTTTCTCTTTCGCTTCCTGAAAGACAGATCTGCAGAGCGGGAAAGTTCTTGTATGAAGCTTATCGCCTGTCTCAACCCAGCAGAGAGAAATTTCTTGCCATTTGTTGCATACAAGTGTGATGGGTGTGCATTCGGGGCTCATCTGTAGCTGCACTACCTCACCTGGCACTCATGTGATTAGATTTCATATCCCAGTCTGCTGCAGATAAACTATCTCCATCAGCCAGGCCCCTCAACATCAATCTACCTCGCTGATGGCCTGTGTTGTGGCGGCAGTCTCATGACACTTTCCCACCGCCGTCTTTATGCATAATATTAAAAACACCGATGTCCCACGAAGCCTTCCATTTAGATTAAAAGAAATAGCAGGCTATTGTGAAATGATGTGTGGCTGTTGGGCTGTGGAATTGATAAAACCCTCTTAAAGGGAGAGCGCCCCATCGGGCTATCAGAGTACCATCGCTCAGTTTCAACACTTGCCTTTCGCTGTAAGCCAATCATGTCAAGATGCACAAATCTCTGCATGAGTTGCATCCACCATATGGTGGGACGAAGGTGTTGTAGAAAAAGAACTGGGGGTTTTCGGGGAGGGGGTGAAGAGGAAAGGGCGGCTCCGTTTATTTATTGTTCTCCTCTGGTTAAGGGTTCATGAGCGGCTAGGTTTATTAAACTGGGCTTTGAACGCACACATAGCAGCACTAAAACTTCCTGATGGCCAAGCGGGGAATCAATTCAAGCTGCTGCCTTCAGGAATTACTGCAAAATAATGGTACTATCACACAGGTTGGTCTCGCCTGTGTTAGGGGTTAAATGGACCATTTAAATTCTTTAATCAACTCTAGTATTAACTGCAGAAGAGGAGTGCTGCTTCTAACAGATATATGCAGGGGCAGGTATTTTAATGAATATCAAATGAGATGTCAGTGCAGAGGCACCGCCAAAATGGATACAAAGAAAGAGACTGGTAGTCAATATTAAAATAATGATAGGGAGATAAATATTTACTTTCTCTACAATAGATACTACCCAGAGTTGTATAAAATAAATAATGAACTAATATTTTATTCTGCTACCTGAAAATAGTAGATAGGAGTAGGAAATGATTACACTTATAGACTAATCAATTTTCTCTGATTTTATACCATTTCTTTTACTCTGGATAATTTTTAGGCATTTCAAGTTAAGCCTAAATTAATTATAGCAAATTAGAATTGATTTTTTTCCCCCTTTCACCCAATAAACTTATTTTAGCTAATAAAACAAGCTACAAAATGATTGTTTTAGTCTGTTTGAGATCAAATGTATCTTAAAACAAGTTAGATTTAGGATAAACACAAAAAACAAGCTTATCCTTGTTTGTTTTAGCTTGTTTTAGTTAAAACAAGCTTGTCTTAGCTTGTTTTATAATAACCAGACTGTCCACTGCTTTGATGGCTGTTGTAGATGTGCCTGACATCAAGTTTTGTAGAGGCCTGATAATGAACCATTCATCTGATGTAGGTGTGCTGAACCGGGGAAACATCTAAAACATGCAGGACATCAGCCCTTAAGAACTGATATTGAACACCACAACTTTAAGGTTTGACAGGCTAAGTTATGCATTCACTTAGCAATATTGTATGTTTACTGGGTAAATGCTATCTGCCTCGCATTTCAATGATGGAGGAAAATGTGCTTTATTAATTAAAAATCCCTCAAGCATCCACTCCACATATACAGATGACCATTTAGCTTGGGAAAGGTATTAATAAAGATGGTGACATAATAACAACAGAAATATCACAGAGGCTCTGACTTCAAAAACAACTATAAAATTATATGTAATATTTTTTCATATTTTCAGGCTCCATAGATAGATTAGGAGTGAAAAATGTAAAAAGAAACAACATTCCACCCCTAAAACTTAAGAGGCTCTGACTTCAAAAGCAACTATAAATTATATGTAATATTTTTTATATTTTCAGGCTGTTTACAGTCAGCTGTCAATTATGTGTGTCTAGCATTTCAAACTTTGTCCACACGTAATTGCATGGATGGATTGCAATCAGAAATACCAGTACAATACCCATGAAGCCCAAACAAACTGCGATTTAGAACATCCAGATTTTTTTTTTCTTTACTTTTGTCATATACTGCTGGAAATACCAAACTAAATGAGTTTATTACTCTGTTTTACAATAGCTACATAATAAAAACCAAGCTAGGAGTAAATAGATAAGATGTTTCACTTTACCAATGAAAAGAAAGAATTAACAGTTTACTACATTGTGTACAATGTTACAGGCACTCTGAAGCCACTCTCCTATTGGCTTGTTAACATCATGGTCCCTTGACCCCCTACCGCTGCTGTGAATTGTGTTTCACGGTTTGAAGGTTAGAGAGAAAGGCCCATGTTTGCTGAGAAGGCCAGATTAGTGCTCATCAGTCGGGGACGTTTGAGATCCCTGAACTGACCTTTGGGGCAAAAAGCCAAGCTGCTTTCACACTGCACTACACAGGCCCCTGATTGAGCATACAGTGGCCTATTGTCACCACTCACCCAAAAGAAAAGACAGTAAATTGTCATGTCAGGAACTTTGGCCCCCATGACAATATAATACATAGTCTTTGTTTCTCATAGTGCCTGCTAAGGTGAAAGGCTGCACAAAGGGTAAATAGTGCCACTAAACTTATTTAAAATAAAAAATAAGCCATTTTATCTAATGTCTAAAAAAACACCTTAGATGAAATTTGCTTATCGCCTGATGCTAGGTTCTGAGGGTGAAAATATTGCTATTTTCACCCTGTGGTTTGTACTATAAAGTATTTCTTTTTCATTGAGCTTAACCAATTTTGATCATGTTTTTCTTCAAAATCACTGAACTTTTGCAATTTCCCATTCAAATGCTCAGAAGCAAAACTGGTGAGGCAGCAGTGAACTGAGTCTCATCTGGGATTGTGCAACTTGTTGCTAACTGTGTTGACTGTCATTCGATGGGAGCATTTCCTCCTGTCTGTACATCGCCAATAAAATGGTTAAAAAGCATCTAATATATGAACTGATTTTCCATAATTTAGCTTATGTATATAATGCACAGTGTTTTTTGTCACCATCTGTACGTGTAACGTGTTTTGTGTGCTAAGGAGCGATCATAAACAGCAGAGAACAGATTCAAGGTGAAGCAGGCAGTTTTCTTGCCTCATAGTAGGGGGCGCTCATGATCCAAGACATTGGTCTTGTGACTCCATAACTGCAGCACAAGAGACAAAGAGCTGGCCATACAGTAAATAAGTAAAGTACAGCGAGGCTCAGCTGGAGTGTTACTTATGTAAAAATTACAGAAAATAAAAGAAAATCCAGAGTCATGTGGCCCAAAGAATTCCATTTTTGATTATATAGATCCTATATATTAACTATGATTTAGATTGACATCCCAAATCCACACTTGGGATCAGACCAAGACTTTCCCACAAATTGTATTATATTACAAATAATTTTCAAATTGAGGTTTAATTTGTCCAACTGTAAAACATCAAAAAGACAAATATTTATCAACATCAAACTTCAATTTTGAAAGAAACAAGCTTTCTTTCAAGGACGAAGAGAAAAAAAAAACTTTCACCTTGTGGAATATTCTGTTTACAAAGCAACAGTATCCTTTAGCATCCTTGCCATTATATACAAGCTGAAGTAGATTGCTATGCAACTTCTAAACAGTTACTTAGACAGTTGACAGTTATAGTTTTATAACTGTCATACTTGGATGCAGTTCACTGCTTTGTACACAGATGAAAACAACAAAGGTTGAAAAGATTAGATCACCATTTTATAGCTTGCTCGCTGTTTGAGGTCATCCATTTAGGGCTTTCAAGAAGTCATGCATCATTAAGGTGGATTTCAAATTGTGCTCAGCAGCTAATCATGCAAAGATAATGTGGCATTGTTATCTGAATGACACCGTTGACACGAAGATTAACCAGGTTTTTATGCACTGGCAACTTAGAAAAAGACTGCTCATTTCATCAAAATGGACCAGTTTTTGAAGAGACATTAAAAGTACTTCATTATTTCTGAATACAAATTTAAGAATTAGCTCATTTTTAATTAAAGCATGTGAACCAACAAAATTTTACAAGCAGTATGTTCAGCACCTTAAGTGCTGTGATTAAATTTCTGTTCGTATGCACATTTTGCCCCCTATTAGTTCTATTGGCAATTGACTGAGATACTCTGGTTGTTTCTCATCAGCATGGCAGCCATCTTCAATGGCAGCAATAAAAACCACAGAGATCTTGCAGGAATGTAAAAGGCTCCAGTAAAATAAAATGCATGATTTAATGACCATCTGTTGGGTGCCAGTGCAGACCTTGATGCAACATGCTTTCTGAATGATCAAAGGCAGCATCCGCACCAAGAGCGTTTCACCTCAGGAAGCGCACCAGGAAATTAACAAGCTGCCCAGTACAGATCCATTTTCTATGTAGCTGGCCTCTTATTATTCCTTAACTCGTCTCCTCAATATGGCGTGCTCCATAGAAAGATTAGGAGTGAAAAATGTAAAAAGAAAACATTCCACCCCTAAAAGATAAGAGGCTCTGACTTCAAAAGCAACTATAAAATCTATTACAAGAACATAAAAATAATTTTTAAAAGCTGTGTACAATAGATTTTTTCATAATAGCTCTGTCATTGGATACATATGTTTATAGCTTTCTTGAATTGCTCTAAGAGTCCACTTTGGTGTAGAGAGATGCCAAATGACCAATCAGCACTAAAAGGAAGCATACACAATGAAAGGCATGCTGAGGTCCTTAGACAGACATCCTAATACACATGCTTCTTATCTCTTCAAGGTTCAGTAAATGAAACATTTAACAGCTGAGCCACACTCAGGTTTGTAGAGAAACCGCGGGTTTCCTGCCTGAGCCATGAATAACACAGAATCCATACAAACGGTCACACACAGGCATGTCGGGCACAAACTTATTTTAGTTCTCATAAGTTGCTATTTAATCTCAAGGGGATGCAAACACAACTACTCCACTGGTTTATAAATCATGCTCTGGAAATTTACCATATGGTATGACAAATGTCAGGTGGGCTCTAAAAAAACTGCTACACAATACACTCAAACACTGCGGTGCTATGAACATAAATACTTATTTTTTTTGCTATGTTGTTCGGTTTCTGCTACTCTTCATCTCTGTCTTCTCTTTTACTGTTTGCTAATTATTCTGCCTGTCTGTCGGTCTCTAAGACTGTGCAGTGTTTAACATGCTGTGGAGACACATGTCCACACAACAAACTCACTATTTTGTTAGCGGTCACAGCTCATTTGGCCCATTCCATGTTTTGGCATTCTGTTATTGTCACGCTCAGGGAAGTTTTCTCGGCTACCCACCAAGGGGGAAAAACGCGTCCCTTAGGCTGTCAGCTGAGGCTCGTATACACACCCCGTCCTGCCGTTTTTCCTTACCGTTTCAAGAAAAAACAGTAAGGAATAAAATGTCTGGAAACATCCTCACTGTCATTTACATCCAATATCTGCTGACTTGCTTAAGTAAAAATTTAGGGAGGACAAGGCAAAACAGCTGGAGAGATGATATTAATATCAATGGTTTCTTGTTTACCTGCATCCTACCCACATCTTTAGTTGTCACAGGGGTCAAATAATCCACTTTAGGGCTGGCACAATCAGCCCTACAGCAGTGTGTGCTTTTTTGTGCTTCCACTTCAAAGACAGCACCTAAGATAGTGTTTGCAAGTTATGCAGCCACAACACTTCACCCTAAAATAGTCCAATGATTGAAGACCCTTGAGAAAGTGTCAGTGTGGTGTCGATCTCTTGCGTGGCCAGCGAGACTGAGGGAAAGGGGATGAGGGTTTGTTTGCAGGTTTGCAGGTGGAGCTGGCTGCTGGTGGGAATGTCCCAGCTGGCCTCAAACTTCTAACATTCCCAGGCAAGCAGCATCCTTCCACCCACCGACTGCACACACAGTGACTCCCTATGGTACAGAGCTGATTGCTGTTTCATCAGAGGCAGGGCAAGAGTCACTGGAGATAAGCTCTGCCTCTTACTGTTTGATGAACTATTTATCTTTGCTCTGCATGGGAAACCCTGAACAAACAAACAGGCGTGTGGTGTATTTATCAGAGAATTAGAAAGCGTTTCTTATGAACCTGGACACTTGGTGCTACACTAGCATCACAGGAAAAAGCTTAATTAGAGCTTTCTGAAAACAATGCCTTGATGCCACCCCCCTGTATTGCCCATGCCCATTATTACCGCTAAGTAGGCTCCTCCATCAATTATGTCATGTGCTAATGTGAGTCTCACAGTGGAGAACCGACATGTTTCAGTGGGCTTAGAATGACTTTGTAGCACTCTCCCACTTAGAAATTTGTATTTTCCCAAGCAGACATCTCTGAATAAGCCTAAAAGTGTGAGAAAGAGATTCAATAATAATCACAGTTTTTTGTGTACTGGAAAGCTTGACAACTTGGTTTCTAAAGATCATTACATACTCAAGATTTCCATGTACAAAATTGTATTTTTTGTATACTCATCAGCAAGAAATACAATTTATACAAATTTATTAGGTATAAATTAGTAGTAATAGGTTGGGCCCTCTTTTGCCTTTAGCACTATCCCAATTCTTCATGCCATAAATTTAACATGGGGGTCAAACATTTCTCTTAGATTTTGGTTCATGTTGGCATGATGGCAGCAGATCTCTTAGCTGCACATCCATGATTTTTGAAGTTTAAACTATGAAACTTTGTGTATCTGCTCCATCTTCTCAACCCTTCAGCCAGTTGTGGAAGATGGCTCGTGTTGAGCCAGGTTCTGCTGCAGTTTTCTTCCTGTTTGTCTTTCTTCCATTGCTATGTACATGCTCAGTTTGAAAGGTTTCTGTAAAGTCAAAGGCACAATACTAGTGATTTTCTGCTGTCACTATGTGGTCGTCCAGAAGGAGTGAATGCTGCAAGTCAATGACTCTACAAATAACTAAGCTTATTGTACTGTTTAATCATTTGAAATTCAGCATTTGTGGTAAATTTCTGCCATTGTTCTGAATCAAATTATTAGTAGTTAGTGGTTAGTGGTTAAATTGCATGACTTTCAGTTTTTAGCAGATTATAGTGCAGTTATGGGGTGCTGAGTCAAGTTGTTGTTTGCCTCTGTATTTATACATACAAGTCTTTCTTATCTCCATCATATCACTGCACATCTGGTTTCCTTTACAATAATGTCCATGAACCATGTTATTGGTGTGAAACATTAAAGGATGACCAGCTTCACATAACATTCCACAAAGTTTCTAATCTTGCTATGTGTACAGATGGTTTTTGCTCACAGTGAGGAAATTTACAAATGCAAGGCTTTTTATCATCTATGTGCATATTTCAAAGTAGGCGTGTACAAGAAGCTTTCTGATATTCCCTCACATGTGGTTAAATGTACCATGATTGGGATGTAAAAAGTAAATTGTCCACACTGTGTTGTGCTTCTCCATTTGTATGAGCATAGGCCTTTTACTAGATTTAGGAGTACACCATGTTTCAGTTGGAAACCCACATGAACTTTGAACATGAGGCTCCTGCTCTTTGCCAGAACCACAGTTTTAGTTTGTGCACGCTACATTATCCTTTCTCATTGATCTTCGCTGTCCTTTCTCTCTTTCAACAGTCATTCTTCACTTTCCACCTTTACAAGTGATTCTGTAGTTCTCCTCTGAGATATGTCAGCACACACAAAACTGCAACCGCAGAGTGTGGGTGATAATGAAGTGTCTAGGAAAAGAGGATTAGGTGGAGCAGTGGGCATCATCCCTGTGGTATAAATGCTCATCTCTCCCTCAGGAAGGACACATGGAGTGCCTTTCACCTCAGTCCAACTGCTTGTCTCAGTGTTACTCTGAGCTAGCATACTTGGATTGCTGCTGTAGTCCTCAGGAGGCAACAGTGGGAAAGTTAACACAACGACAGGCTCTGCTCCTTGGGGAAACTTAGCGTTTCATCCTCTGACACCCATCTGTTTATTCTGCACTCTGGTTGAGAGTGGCATAACAGGCACTGGAAAAGTGAAGATCTTCACCAAGGGAACAGGTTGATAGTGAAGGAAATATAAAGGTTTGAGAAAAAGAAAGACAGAAGAAGATAATCTCTTCCTCCTGCCTATGGTCTGAAAAGAAAAAGAAGAAGAAAAAAAAGACGACAGCTTTCCACAGACGTTCCCTCTACCGTCCCTGGGCTCACATGTTCCATGTCTGCATGTGGCCTGACAGACGCTGCTAACTAGGCTGGCTCAGGAGAGATGCAGATAGGTTGACAGTTTGTTACTAGTTGGCAAAAGGCCACCGTAGCAGGTCAGTAAAAGCACAGGAAGTGTCAAAAAAGTCTCACTAATCAGCCAACCAACAGGTCCTTTCAAAATGCTCAAATGTTACTTCCCTTTCTCTCACAGCAACTTAAAAGGCCCACTCCCACCATAACGTCACAAGAGTTTAAGATCCAATTACCATCACAATAATGAACTACTGCAAATTCAAATGTTCATCAGCAGCAAAGACTCAGAGAAGTTATTGTCTTATAAATAAATAATGTCCATTATAATATGGAAAAGGGCAAATGGTAAAAATGTAGATCTGACCAGGGTTGTGCATTGTCTTTAGCCCAATGACCACTGGAGATGGGCACCAAACCCCCCTGGCACACTGCAAGAATAAGTCGGTATAAACAATGGAGGGAAGGATTTTTCTGACATTTTCAGTGAGAGATTGATACTTCAGCAACAAAATCAACTCATTTTATAGCTTTTTTCATACTTTTAACTGGGGTGTAAACAAATTTGTCAACATCCATATGTGCAAACGAATCTTCTCTAAATTAGGTCATAATAGTGGAGGTTATCAAGGAAGGAAACACTCTGTTCCTATCCTGTACTCTTTGCATGGTGATTATTGTGCACACATAAATGCATGGTTTCAAATAACAAACATTCCTATAATTGACATATTGTCAAGCTCTGACTCATTTGTGAACAAGACGCTAAAGGTTTTTCAAACCTCATCTGATGCTTTTGCCATAATAGTTGAGATTACAGTATGAAATGAGGCAGTGGCCTGCAAAGAGCTCTCTCCGTTTGTCAGATCTCATCACTCTGTCACGCATCGCTAGGGGCACCAGGACCAAAACTGACCACTGAGTCAGTCGACAGGACAGCTCAGCAGTCAGTTACCTCTGAATGAGATGCACACACAAATTGAGACAGACATAGGCATGTCATATGTGGAAATATGGGCATAATTATGCCTGCACACATGCACTCTGTCATGAAAACGCACAGTAATGGGGACCTGAATACAGAGGATAATGCACACAAACAAAAGCATGAAAAAGACAAACAGTGAAGTGATGTGCGAGCAGGATCAACCCCCAAAAGCAGGCATGAGAAAGACCAAACGGGATACAAATGTGCTCTGACAGCAGGGTTGGTAATGCATTGAATTGTCTAAACTCCTTAAGAACTGATCCAGAAATACTGGTGCACAAGAAAAGATTTGGGAAGAGATCATATGAGAGGCAAGTGAAAACAATTACACAAAAATGGAAATAAGTTGATAGATTCTTCCATGTATTTCAAGATAATTGTTTTTTGTAATTACAGTCGGTAGGAAGGGGGTGTATACCTTAAGGAAAAAAAAAAAAAGCAAAAACATTTCTATTGTATCTTTTGGTAAACCAAAGCAAAAAGTTAATGGCTGGAGAATATTTGTTGCAAGATTTCAGAACATGACTCTCCCTTTTAGAGATGGCAGAACAGAGACACCAAAAAATAGAGAAAGAGGGGTTGCACTGGGTCAAACACAAAGTAAAACAAGCAGCTGCAATATGTTTACAGAACGAACCCTGAGGGAAGTGGAGAACTTGACTGCACCATCAGATTTATTTTCAGCTAAATTATTCGGAGAATTTATGATGGTTCACTGCATGTTTGTGCCCCTTTGTAGGCACAAAAATAAGTTCTAATGTAAAAATAGCCAGATTTCTAACCCTGTGGTAATTGCTCAGGTTGGTTTCACGATCATCCTTGAACTATTCCTTTAAACTTGTAATCAGAAGATGTAATCACACTGAATGACTTGCTCAGCTAGCTATTCGAACTAATGAGGTATGATGCAGTGTGTAAAGGACAGGTTTTGGAGAATAAGAAACCTCAACTCAAGTGCAATTTTCCATTTTGTTAGTATAAAAATGTAAAGATATTTCTGGAATAGAGAGCAGTTCCATAACTGTACATCATAGGGATATGATATTCTGCATTTTGTCATGTCATAACCATAAACTTCAATGTATTTTATTTGACTGCTTTTAAAATATTTCAAAAATAAAACAATGTACATCATATCCATCCAATCCATCTGAGATTGAACCTTTACCAATTAAAAAAAACAGACAAAAAAAAAAAAAACAGAAAACAGTGAGTAAAGTGATGGGCAAAGCAAGTATAGACCTACCAAAAAACCCTGTTTGTATTTTAAGAGGACACACAGTACTGACTCAAGGCTAACTATAAATGCATGGCGCACTTTAGCTTTTGATTTGTAAAACCGTTTTGAAATCCCATAATAAATTTCTTTCCACTTGGCAATAATCTACTTTGTATTTTATAAGGATTACAACACATGAAATCCTTATAAAATACAACAACCATTGTGGATATAAAATAGGAAAAAATGTACAAGCTTGAGAATTGTGAATGCTTTTAATTTAGTTTTCAGTTGGGGCATACTAAAACTCACTAGAAACAAAGACCAGCTAATCCTCTTTGTAGTCACAAATTAAGATGCTTCAACATTCTTTCAAAACAGTTTTATTGTTCTTGGAAAAACATGTCTTTATATAATTGTGCCTCTTTTAACTTCAAAACTTTGCTACTAGGAAAGCAAAACCTTCATATGGTTTGATTTTCAGATGTGTACACTGTTAAATGTAGAGCCTTTTATACACTTGACTGGCAATGCCAAAGATCAAGTGATGCCATCAACTAGCTAATGACATGACAGCCGCAGGCAAAGACCGGCAGCTTGATTTATACATGGGGACAGATATGAATGATTCATGGGCAAAGAGAAGGATAGCAAGAGGCATACAAGTCATATGCATCTTTCACTCACATTTATTCATAGACACTCACCTCTCCATAACATTACTTAGGCACTCCCTAATGTCTCATAAGCTAAACACGACCAAAGTGACCAGTCTTGTTGCTCCAGCTTCCTGGTCCTTTTTGACTTCTCTGGTCTCTGAATATGTTCCTCTTTGTCTCTAGCATCCTTGGACTTCTGGTGACTTTTCACTTCCATCCCTTTGTGCTCCCAACATTAGTACTAAATATGGAACCAACTGCTGTAGAATAAAATAAATGGCCCAATCACTCTGCATCAATTAGTCCATCTATCAATGCTGAATGAAGAGCTAGATTAAAATGTTTCACACAATGCCTAGTCACAAAATTGAGTCCAGCAGATGACCTTGTTCGGCTAATTTCCGTGGAATGATCTCTTGGGTAATTGGATCAGGAAACACTGTAATGCTTCAAAGTTTCTCTTTTTTTATTTATTTAAGGATTAGATGTGCAACAAAGCATGAGATCTTGCAGTGACAAGTCTGTGTCACAAAGAGCAATCGTGTTGCTGTGTGTATGTGACTTGTCTCAACTATAAAACCCTTATTTATATAGTGTCATTTAGGCATGACACTATATTTTAGACTCTTACTTTGAAGTTTTATATTGGCAGACTTGATTTGAAATAATTATTGGACTGACACTTGAGTTACCTAAGCACTGAAGAAGCTCCCGCCACTATAAATAATTTGTGGGAGCATTTTGGATACACTCTTGAAATAATCTAATTGTGAGTGTAAATGACAAGATTTGAACAGATTATAAGCACTTTAGGAATGCTGCTAACAGTATAGATTATCCTTCCAGGACAGGCCTAAATTTGACAGCTGTCAGACAGGAAAGTGGTTGTTAAAAAAGGGGAATAAATACAGCACAGGTCATTGAACCAAGGATTTGAATCCTTGATAGCTGCGTCAAGGACTACGGCCTCCATACAGGGGTCATGCTTTACCCCTATGCAACCGCCGCGCCCATTTGAATGGTTTTTAAGCGAGTTGGCAATTATCCAGCTAATTAAAAATTCGCTAACAATTTTAAAGTTGGCATCTATTTTATAGCTTCTTACTGGACATGATCTAATATCCAGTAAGAAGCAAATTGACTGGTCATCTCGAGTTCAAATATTAAATAAAAAGATAAACTAAATAATTTTTAACAAAAACAATTCCCTAAAACATTATTTGATATTTAGGGAACTTTTTTTTTACTTATGAAAATGCAAAATGGTACATAAAGACCACCATTTCATGTTCTAAACTGGAATGGGTTATTGTACACTTGATCTTTTAAAACCACTAAATTGTTATTTCAGTTGTTGAAAGATATCAGCAAAATCTCATTTGTCTCGGTCTTGCAAGCTTGAAATCATGTGTCGTCTTGTGATCTGAAAATCTGTCCACACTCTACAAAAAGCTTAACTTTCAATTTTTTTGGGAACCTAGAGGTCACTGAAAACTGTGGTTATAATCATGTTCTTTTTTCATTATATTCTTTAAAAAAATTAATAAACCTTCGCTTCAAAGACTGAGAAATCAACCCCCAGTGAGGCAAGAGGAGCTGTGGATTTCTTCTGTGTTATCTTATCAGCATACTATAATATCCTTATTTTAAAAGGAAGGGAACCATGGCTTCATTTGACAGTTCAGTGGTTCTTTTATTATTTAGCTAAGTTAGTTTATTTCATATTCGTACCACAAATTAATGAAAAAAAAAACTTTGCCATATTTATATTGCGCCATAACAAAAGAATACCTTCATAGGGACTAAAGACACATTCACTTTCCCTGAACCAAACAACCTAAAAAGAATAAATGTGTGTTTATGTTGTCTGTTTACCTCACAAACAGCTTTTTATCTGCAGAGCTAATCTCAAAGAGAAGGACTGACACATATTTAAATTGGTCTTGCCTCAAACAGACTTTAAAGAAAATGTGGAACAATACAGCCTAAATAAAAGCTGGGGAAAGAGCGGAGTGTAACCAACTTCACACTAAATGCGAGGAAATACGTAAATCCCAAGGGTGTCCTGCTGACTGAGGAATCTTTGCATTTAATTTATCATTTTACATTATTTAGGCTACTCTGTGGGGAAATACGCTCTCACTGTCATAAGTTATGCTAATGACTGTTACTACCATCTGTGAACTGAGGACTATCAGTCTAGCATAGTGTGCAATCTATAACTTATGAGAATAAAATGTCCTTTCTGAATGATTAGTGTGGGGGCATCCTGGGAGCTGTGTAAGGGCCGTGAGTTCACCTAGCTCAAATTGTCACCCAACACCCATTGCCGTATCTGAACCCACACCCCTCCCCTGTGTAAAGCCCCATGCCCTGGTCCCCTCCAATCTACTCAATAAACAAGCCTCAGGCAGGACCCAGACAGAGGATAATGGTTCACCTGGAGGTGACAGGAAAAGAAAACAGATCTCTTTGCATAACGAATGGAGATAGAGATAAGCACTGTGAAGCACTTAGGAATCTTGATAAAGGATTATCCAAACATGTCTGAAACTGAAACATTCCTTTAGGCACACTGAAGCGCACTGTTTTACCGAGAGCCAGTCCTACAATAGATCTGCTGAACATGCATTGCTGATGTTGTTTTTTTCTGTTTAGATAAATATACTAGGTTCTCACTTCATACTGAAAAGTCTGATCTAGGACTCTACAAATAAAATGTACGATGCATTCCTTCTGCAGAGCAGTAAGTAATTTTCTAAGAAATGCTATCAACTATGATTTTGTCAATGTGAGTCTACAGCACATGAAATTTTTACCTACAAAAGAAGGAAAAGCACAGAAGGACCCATGAGTATCATCATAAAACACATGAAAGGGTATGAAGCATAGTTAACCTCAAACGTTGCAAATATTATTTTGACTCAAGCAACTGATTTGGAAAACTTAAAGAAGTTTTCTCTTCACTACTCCCCAGACGCAAGTGACAGATGCTGGTGAATTCATGGACAGAGAAAACCACCCCATATTGAGCCCAGCTGCTCAACTGGAGAAGAAAAAGGAGGCCCAACCTTAGAAGAACGATTTGTTTGGGTGGTCTAGTTAAAGCCTAGTGCTAAATGGCCAATAGTTCTGGTTAGAATGGTAATGAGGCAATTCCCTTTCAAGATAGACACATCAAAGGCAAGGGGAGCTTCCTCTCTTCACACAACCTTCACAGGGCTTCATGGTATCATTACATGGTTCAATATGAGCTTGAATCCTTGATTTTGTGTGTTAGAAAGGCACAAATGGAAAGAAAAGGGAAGGGTAGACAACATAATGTTTACATTAGCTCTTTCCTTTTGGGACTGTGCCAGCGCCCAGCCATGCTGTGACACACATCACACAGACAACCTGGTACTATTCATAACTACCCTCTATTCACAGAGGCCTCATTTAGTATGCTATTATCAGAGATCATTGTTATTTCCCTCAATGTATGCTTGGAATCCCGGTGAGACCAACACATCTAATGCAGATAACAGTACTATTTTGGGTGACCCCATTGCGTACACAATACTTAGAGTGAACAGCTGAAATCCCATGAATTCCCATCAGTGATTTCTAAGGATGCAATCGAGCCTTGGGGTGTATGAATCTACTTTTTTTTTTTTTTTGTCTCAACAACAAACACCAGGAATATAAAAAAAGTAATTAAAATAAAAAATCCCAAGGCTTTATTATCACTGACCCTCATTATTTTTACAGTGTTCTAGTAGATAACAAGCAAAATCATACATTGTTCTCTATGTTTTACTGGAATATATTATGATGTGATTGAAAAAGTATGACTGCTGTCACACTGTTTCCTACCTTGCCATGTATCCTAATGTGTTAAAAAAAAACCCAAAAAAACCCTATTAGGTAGGTTTAAATGCGAGAAAATTAAGCCCATTTAAAATAAAATCAACTCCTACCATGTCTGTATTACCAGGCAGGCCATTACCAGGCCCAGGTTGATAATGGAGGTAATGGAGAACCGACTGCACTTTTCAGGCAGTCAGTTTCAATAACACATGTGTATTGGGGTCATGGGCATGGAATTCAATGTTCTCCTGCATCATGAAGAGGAATTTTATTTTGCTGCAGCTTTAGTTAAATATTTATGAGGTGAGTAAATTTTCGTCAGTGCAGACAGAGCATCTGCAAAGCGTAGCATGAGATCAGGTAATGTTATTGAATCATTGCTGCTAACTGTGAATAAGATTTGCATAAATTCTGTCACACAAATAACTGATATACAAATAACTGATATACATTGCATTTGTGAGCTGCAACTCATCCAGCATAACATTTTTCCGAGCAAGATTCAGAGTTTTACTCAAAAACATCCTTCGAGTCAGATCTGTACATTTTGTGATAATTTTGATGCCACTAATCTAAGCACATGGCGGAACAAGTGTCAGTTCATATGTTCATATGTGTTTAAATCCCGCACATGCTTGCTCAAAACTTGTTCTGGTTCACGTTCCACTCTGAATCTGTTTCTTCTTGTGACTGCTTTGCCCAGCGTCTGCCTTCACAATTTAAAGTGTATGCAAATGAACCCCTCATAATCCCCACTATAAAGACAGTAGTTGGATGAGTTTCTAGATGGTGAAGCCAGTAATATAGTGCACTACATTTACTGTAAAGAGAGAGGGAAGCCCATGGTCCCGGCAATAGTGCACTTGTGAGAGGCTTTAACACATTTTAAATTGAAATTCTGAAAAAGCCCAATGCACATTACACATTACACACGTTACATAATGCGATAAATGTTCTGCCCAGGTGTCACCTCTCTGGCTACCTTTTAATGGCAGGCAGCAGCAGACAAATCATCAAATGAGGCTGAGGTAATGATCAAGTTTAATGTTGTCTACAATATTCCAAAATAATAAATTCCCATTCTCTATGTTCATATCTGAAATAATTCTTCATAAGAAAAATGGCTTGAATGTAGTTCCAAGATGTTCATAAGATGTTTCATCCTTAAAATAATTTCACTTACGATTAAGATTTTCATTTATGGAATTAAGTAAGTTGACAAATCTTGCCCAAAACAACATGTCTATTTTTAAAAAGTATGGAAAAAAGGGTCTAGGCACAAAGGTAACCAGAGTAAAAGCTTTGTCCAGTTTTCACTTCCTGGCAGGAGGCCCACCTCCACAGCTATGAGAAAATAAGCACAACTCAGGTGTGTGAGGCCAGCATGATCGATCATCCTGCTGTGAAACTGGCCCTCTTTAGAGCCCAGAGAAGACAGCTGGGAGATAAGGAGGACCCTATATGAGAGCACATCTCCTCTTCCCATCGATCCTTACTGCCACCAAGGCAGGAGGTCTTCACATGCCAAGCCACAGATAGAGGCAGAGAGACTGGGCAGGGCAACACAGACAACAATTTTGTCTAGTTTGTAGGCACCTTTAAGTGGAAAAGACACTGAAAAGCTAAACCTCTTTTGGCCTTGTGCTGATAAGATAAAGATACAGGTTCTTTTTAAAGAAACATAACATTTTAACTCTTACTCTGTTTCTAATTAGCATAATTTGACATTACTATAAATGATTTTAAAAAGCAGCAAAATAAAAAAATATGTAATTCTGCAACCTGCTTTGCTGATTATTATTGAAAGAAGTACTAGTGTCAGCATTTATGAGTTAACCTTGAGTTTTGTGTTAGATACGTAGCAGGAAAGGCATTACCTGAAGTCAATTAAAACGGAAAAGACGCTTGCTCTGAAAAAAAAAAAAAGGTCTGTAGCTACAATTAGAATTTCTCAGGCATTAATAAGCACAGCTGCAGGTATCAATCAGGTGAAAATGTTTCCTTGCAAAGTATGACATTAACTGAAACAAAGGATCTCACATTCCAGTGTTGAATTCAGCTTGATATTTGCCGATACTGTTTTGAAACAGAGCAATCAGCAAAACCCCAACACCTATTATTAGTTGAAGAAGAAACTGGATCAATTGACAACACAGATTTGAGAAACTGTAAAAAGGTGATATTCCACAATGTGACGGTAATGAGAAAATAATAGAAAAGAAAATTGCCTTGTTTTGTTTCTCTGTACATGGCAAATCAATACTGAGATCTGACTGCAGCAGAGACAGAGACCAATCAGAAAAACAGCGTACCCTGTTTTGGAGGGCCTACCTTGGTAATGGAGATGTATGTTTGTGACCTTCGCTCTCAATCACAGAAATTCTTAAAGTAGTCGTATGCTGAGGGTCTCTTCTTGTGAGTGACAGATTTTGAAACCACACTGCAAGCAAGCACTCTTAACCATCTATCAGACAAGATAAGGCCCACTCCAAGGAGCACGATGAGATGTGAGAAGCTTCATGTCTCTGACAGCATGTGCACTGAGCATTAAACTATGCTGAGGCTTTGAAGTTCTTCTATGCTCAGCCTTTGTCTGTAATAATTCATATTTGCCAGGTGGTAAGCCTTAATAAACACAAACAAATAAATCATTAATTGCCATGAAAGTAACAGTATTTATTTTCAGCTCATTTTCTATTGCACTGAACATGTTTCTTAAAGTTCTTTTCATAAAGGCTGTCAAATGTGGAAAGAGATGGGATGTGGCAGTGGCTTAGGAGTAAAGTGCAACCCATGTATGGAGGCTTTAATCCTTGATGTGGCTGTCACTGGTTCGAATTCTGGTCCAATGACCTTTGTCACATGTCTTCCTGCTCTCTCACAATCCACTTTCCTATCTGACAATAATATAGCTTTGAAGAAGAAAGCTCTAAAATTTAGCTATTAGCAGTCAAATGCTAGAAAGATAGTCTGCTTATGTTACAATAATATTTGCTTAATTCTAACAAAGAACATGGCTGATTAGCTCCTGTGCTCTGCTCTGTTGATAGGCTTCTTAGCTAGGCAGCCAGATAAAAGCTAGCTACAGTGAACACCAGGTTATTCCGGGGATGAAGAACCACAGCAATTCATGAATAGCTGAAATCCATAACTACAAGAATTCCCAATAAAAATCAGAATATTCATACCCAAGATGCACTTTATTATACCCAGTTGAAACCATTTTAGCACTACTAAGTTAAAATCTACAGTCTTCGTTATTTCAATTCGAGAGTACAGCTAATTAGCATAAAAGAAAATTAATTGCCACTGCACCTAGGTATTTCAGCTTTCCAAGCTGCATTGTCTTTCAAACAATATGCTGAACAGGGAAAAAACAATCCAATCAGTGGAGTTTTCCATAAATAATCAGAATTACATTCCACAGGAAAAAAAAACAAACAAACAAAAAAAGCTCAATAGATGATTTGCAAATACTGAATCTCAAATAGGTGAGGGTTCATTGTAGCTTGATACATACAAATTGAACAATTGACTAATAAACTCTTAGCTCTTAGATACATATTTATAAATCCAATATGACCCATAAAAAGGTGAAAGAGACATAAAAAAACACAGTGAACCTATAGTTTATAAAGAATTCCCACAAATATATTTTAACATAGAAATTGAAAAGGCTATTTAGTTCACAAAAGAAAGCTCTTTCGTACCACTCTAGACAGAAGACATATTACACACGTCAGCAAATGCAGTAGGATACACAAGACTGAAGCAGATCACTTCATTCCCACATATGATCAAAAATTTTATGTGGAAATAAAAATTTACATTCCATTTTTAATCTAGAGCATTTTATCCAGATCTGTTGTCAGAGTGGTGAAGAATTATCTCAATCATGTCACAGAAAATGTCTAACACCATAGAAAGAAGAAAAAAAAAATAGAAGAAAGAGTGGGCAGGAACCCCCTCCCTGCCTCCCCATTATTCTCACACCACAGTTGGCTGCCTTGGGTTTGCTTCCTTGCTTTGATGATAATGCTCTTTGGCAGGCTGCTAAAGTAATGACCACCTCTCAGTGGCACAGAGCAAGGTTACTCTGTAATATTTTGATCTAACAGAACATTTAGTTAGATTCAAAATAGGCAAAAAAAAAAATAATAATAATAAAAACTAAAAATTTGTGAAGTTCTCTAAATTAGTCATACAACATTTTATGCTGGTCTATTCACATACAGAAGGAATTATGTACAAACATTAAACATATTTAAAATGTTAATATTACTCACCTCCGCCTCCTCCCAGAAGACTGGTGTTTGCTGTAACGAGAGGAGAAAAAAAGAAGTCAATGCGCATATGAACAAGTGCCCAAATATCAATAAGACTTTATCAGCATAGTTTGCATAACAACATCATAGCACTGTTCCAAATTCATAAACTGTCTTTTTTTTTTTTTCGCCATATATTTTATTTAACCTAATTGCAAAGATTGTCAGATTATACTTTCCCAGTTGTAAAAGAAAAACTAAAAAGAAAAAAAAATGGTGGAAATAGATGGAAATGGTAAAAATAATTTAAAAACCGACAAAAATAGTTAGTTTTTCAGTTAAATCTACAATCAATCAAACATTTCACGAGCTGTGCCAAAGAAAACAAGCGTTTGTATTTTGATGCTTGCTACCTTAGAACAATTGTTACATGAATATGAGCCAATAGTTTGTCACATTTCAAATGTACAAAATGTGTTATTGTGTGTGAAAGTGGTTTAGTTGAACAACTACTTCAGCCATTTGGCAGCTAATGTGTCATTCTTTGACAGTGAATTATGATTGAGGTTTTTCTTTTCCTACTACATTAGTTGTGCTCAGCACAAAAATTTCTTTGACTTAAAATAGTAGTTGCATGTATTTTGCCGAAAATATTAACCTTATGTATAAGGAGCATAAAACATGCTTCAGTAAAAAGGCAAATGATTGTGGCATTTATTAATAAGGCTCAGTCCTTTGATCTGATACATCTGCAAAGCAAAGCAAATACAAGAAACTTCAGCTCACAAATACTTATCATCCCTCGGCAGACATTAATGAATGACACATAACATACCATTTCTGCAAGGAAACCCAAGTAGAGCATCATTAAAAATTAACCCATTTTATTTTTCTGTTCGTTTGAGTAATCCATTTTCACATACGACAAGAAAGATTAAAAGACTTTTAAGGTACATCTGTTATTTTATGAAATTCAAAGTAGGTAGCAGCGACGCTTGAAGTGTAGTTCATACATCAGAGATTAAAAGAATAGTTTTTCATAACATCCGATTAATTATCTTCAGATAGAGCTGCAGCATCAGCCCTGTTCAAAAGCTTATTTAGTCAAAAATGCTTTTTTTTTTTTTTTTTTTTTTTTTTTTTTTTTACCCCAGCAATAAATAACCATGAGCCATTACCAAGAAGTCCTTATTTATTAGTGTTTTTAAAGCCTAATTTACATAAAGGAAGTGACATCTGGAGTTCAATCTGCTTCTGTTGGATTCTGTGGAAGCATTATTCTCATTTCAGACCCACAAATATGAGTGGGCCTGACAAAGAAAACCTTCCTACAGCAGGTTTTTTATTCATCAAAGGGCTTTTGTTGCGCAGCTGTGTGGTCTTTGTGCGTACATACAGTATCACAGCTAACACACACATAAAGCAACAACTCAAACAGGGATGTACTGACAATCCACTGTCATGTTTACAATAGCACCTCTCCAGGTTTTTCTGTGGTAAAAAAGACACTCATGCTCTCGCAGCCTTTGTTTAGCTCTGGAATCTGTCAGCCATCAACAAAGAGCACATAACTCAAATGTGCATGTGTTCCTGAACAACTCTGTTTAAATGAGAGTGGTAAATTTCCTGAAAAAATCTGATTCCTTTCTTGTTATTCAGGAGACATATCTAGCTTTAACAAGAATTGTTAGGGGAAAAAAAAAATTATTTAATATTATTATAATTGAGCCACCCTTTTGTGTTCTAGCAAGATAGCATGATGACCTGATAACTGCCACCTCCTTTTTCATGCAAAGAGAGAAAAAAACACTGTAGCTGTAAAAGGTGGAGGAGGATACCACATCATCTCTATTGCAAATTGTTTGCTGTAAAATAACAGAAAAAAGATGGAGTTATTTTTGTTACATTGTTTTGCACCGATATAAAACTGAAATATATTAAATTTCTGCTTAGGCATTGCCCTAAACATCAAACTTTATGGCACATTTGTATTTTCAGTAAAATCCAACACTTTCAAAGTCAGCTCAAACCCAAGCCAGCGGCATATTGTTTTTCAACATCATCTATCATCATTGTCTGGTCTCTTGGGGAGCCTTCCTTATTCCTGAGCTATTAAAACACTGGGGTTTAATTACCTGACATTATGGAAATGCATGCCAGAGGGGGGCACTTCATTTACTCCACACCTAATCAGAGATCTGAGATGTGGTTGCTAATCAGACAACTCTTCTGCATGTATATGTATGCAAGGCAGCATGGTTATAGCAGGGTAAAGGGTGAGGTTGGGGTTGAGATATAAGAGGATTTCTGTCTACTTATGATTGGGTATGTTTTTGTCAATAGGAGAGACATGCTTACTTCATTGTTGTGGCTTTTTAATAAGAATGAAAACAGAAAAAAAAAATAACCTAAAAATGTGCACTTTTTGTTGTAACCTCACCTTTAATGATCAAAACAAAACAAGTACTTACTGGTGGCTAGTCTTATAGAACAAAACAATGCTACCAACCCACAGAAACTGTGCACTCAACCCACATACAGTGAAAATGTCTCTATTATTCTATTAAGACACCAAGTTTGTGTAACACATCATAAAAGACCAAAATAACACATTTTAGAACTTTATTTGGCCTATAACCTGTACAACTCAATAATAAAATAAATTTAATTTTTAAGGAAAAAAAAAAAAACAAACAAAAAACTTCAAGTTTCAAACTAAACCTTTACTGAGGCATTTCTTTAATGGAATGTAATTATAGTCCAAAAATGCTTTAAAGAAATATCAAAAAGTGTTTAAGGCAAATTATCTTGCCAATTTATTATCTAATAGCCAATATAAATGAATGTATGGGAGATAGTTGTATTTGTCTTCATAACTCTTTTCTTAGAGCTTTTTCATCGATTTTGGATCAAAGTCCAGTTTGTGGTCTTGTCAATGTCATGCCATATTTATTCGACTTGACAGCACCTTTCTGTACTTTCTATGGTTTATCTCATTCTTTCATCCCTTCTCCTGACTTACATCTTTCAACAGTGAGATCCCTTTTATATTTTGAAAGTATTATGCAAACCATAGCTTCTGTAATGAAATGCAACTGAGAAAATATCAGGTCGAACAAATTATTCCAATGACCATAATTAATCAGTATATACTGACTCCTATTTAATGTTCTTTTGAATGTGATGGTTAGTTCTGAAAGCCAAGTCTCCAGTAATTAGTACACATTTATACAACCATATCATTATGACAAATATTATTTATCTTATTTTAAAAGATTTGCTGTTTTCTTTTTAATTGAGGTTTAGATCATATTAAAGAGGAATGTGTTGACTTTTTACTTCCTCAACAGACACACCATCACAGAAGACATAAACATCTGAAATCGAATGCAGATTTGCTTCTCCTCAAGAATGAAACAATACCTGGTTATTATCCTTGGTGCAAATCCAAACAGAAAAGAATCCATATTTGGCCACATCTTTCTCACAATCAATATTTTATACTGTGTGTATTAATTATAAAGCAGCTTTCCGTGCTGTTTTGCTCGCCTTGGGCTCAGACTGAGCATCTTGTGTGGGATCAACACATTTATGCCTTTAGGAAAGCAATGGGAGAATGAACAATTAGTATTACCAGAAGGCCATTATCTATTTCTTCAAGTGGCTGAGTGTCCACATGTGGAGCTGTCTCTTGGAATAAATGGTTAATGGACTTTACCACCCTCTTTTAGGGTCTGCCCCCAAGATAGATTTAAACTTTTTTTTTAAACACAGGCCAAACCACATCTTCTGCTCAACAAAAACTAAATACAACCCATCGCATTAAACAAAATAAAGTAATACACAAGAGTTCTAAACTTAAATATTTCTTTAGCAAGAGAGCTAAGCCTTGAAGCATTGCAATGACCCAGTTAATGAGAGTAAAGTCTGAAGCCGGCAGAGTAGGCTTTAACTTGTAACTGTGTGTTGTGGCATCATCCCTGTGGTAACCACAGCACGGCTCATAAATCCCAGTGGAAATGCTCCCCAGATTGCCTGGGGACAGTAAGGACTTGTTGGTCCATCAAACTCATGCCAGCACAGTCACTGTGAGGACAAGAAGTTCCTGTCTTCCCTTTAAACACTAAACATTAGGGAGAGAAACTTGATGCCACTGTTGTAACTCTCCAAATCAAGCAAAATAACAGAATGTTAATCCATGACTGTGACAGGGGTGTTTCTTTTTATTGTGGCCATATGGAGGATATGCTGAAGTCTGATTTAAATCTCCAAATCATCTACTATGTCATGATATATTTAAATCTTTCAAACAAAGGGCTTACATGCCTCAATTGTGTTAGCACAGAGAGCACGTAGGTTTTGATCACTGCTGCGTGTTTGGTGTTGTCAGCTCATCCTTAGATCATGCTTGTTAACGGGAAAGCTCTAGTGCATAACCACAAAACCTCAAGGCAGTAAACAGATCCACTGTCTACCTTCTGGTCTGTGCCACTTAACTGAACCTTCACAGTATGCTTTGTCAAATGCACATGCCTTATCCTCAGCGTGCTTCTCAGTCAGCTCAGAGTATACTCTGCTGTGACTCTGGGATAAAAAGGAAAGGAAGAGAAACTAATACAAGATTCCGGTGCAGATTTCCTGGTCTGCTTCTAAAATCTGGGTGCAATATTTTTTTTTCAAGAAACCAGAAGTGCTACTAATGCTAGCAGCCTTCCTACATCTGACCAAATTTAATGCATTTCATCTGAACTTGCACAATAGAAAACATTTCATTTAAAAAATAAATTAACAAGCCTAAACCAATCTGATCTGCATCAACAGAAAAATAAACAAGTTGTGCTATTGCATGTGTATTAGAGATGTAGAATTAGCAAGTTTCTTAATCTCTACCAAGTTGAGATGACACCCTCTATATTGTAGTAGAGACTAAAGAAAGAACACAGTGCTTTCTTTAGCATGACTTTTACTGAAGCCATGTTGAGCGTCAGTAAAATGTCTAACAGTGACATTTTACTGACAGTGACTTTTTGAGGAAGCACAAAAATGGCAAGGTCTTGAGCAGATAACGGGCACGCCACTAATTTTAGGCTAAAAGGTGTTTACCATTTGATTATTTTACCTCCTTATTTTACAGTTCGGAAACAAAATTCAGCCCAAAAAACCAACCACAAATCCATGATGCTTGAATGGTTATTTTGAATATTGCATAATTTCAGTTACTGCCAGTATGAAATTTCATAGTCGTAAACTGACTAAACTTGTAAGCTTAATAATTGGAGTGGCATCCATTGCATCTACAGAAAGCATATCAATGAAAGTTTACAGCAATAAAAAATGGTTCTGAAAACTAACAGATAATAATTTAAAGACTGGACTGGCAAAGGTTGTTAGATATTCTTTCTTTTTTTATCTAACAGGTAAGGTTAGTATGTTGAAGTTCAGACAGTTAGTTGATGAAAGCTTTGTTATTTTATTGGGGGTTTATTTCCAAAGGAACATTGTCCTGTACTTCCAGCTCTTTCCTTCAAACCAAAAAACAGACACACACGTTTTTCCACTCCAACGGTTGTCTTAACAAGTCCTGAGATTGTGTGACTTTTCACCAGACAAACAAATGTACACACAAGATCCTGCACACATTGCACCTACACACCAAATGGAGCAATTGGAGCTAGAATTTGATACTTAGAGCAAGCCATCTAATGTTTTAGGAGCTCTGTGTTTTATTGAAGTAATTCTAACCTTTAATGACGAGGGACCGCTTCGCCATTTGTCTCGGCTGAAATTCGAACAAATAGAAATAAAACTTAAATGAGCCATCAACTGGGAAACGAGAGAGGAGCAGCATCAATAGTATTTCTTATTTGTTGCACATTAAAAATACATGTGACACTACAGATGCAGCCCTGCCTGATAATACTTGTTGGCATTTTTTGTTCTTTATTGCTTTTAGCGGCCCCTGAGGAGACCGACTGAGCTAGACAAACTACTGGGAGAGCTGGCATCATCACAGAAGCAGATTTACTCACAATGATGCAACTGTGACTCAAACAAATTAGGAAAATATCACACTTAAATATACCGGGTGGATAAGCTAACATATCAATAACAAATATACTCACAACCACCTGAGCATCATCTTAATCCAAGCAGTCAAAATAAAAGATTTACTACTGATAAGATATTTAATACGTGTTCTTTTTTAAGGCTTTAAGTGACAAGTGACAACAATATTGCTGTGTGAAATACTGAGTGTGAATCTTGTGCAAACATTAAGTAATATTGCAAGAGTATAAATCTGAAAATTTTTTGAAGTGCCCATGGTTAAGCACTGTAGTGTTATGGTGATAAAACCTCACCAGTGGACTAGAAGGAGTTTATTCGAGTACTATAATTCCTATTACATCACACAGAGACAAAAACGACATCTCTTACCTCCATTACATCAACATTTCCAATAAATTTAATCAGCCTGGGATACATTTTTCACAAGTTGATTTTGGGAGGAAAATCAATAAAAAAAAAAATGAAAATTACTAATATGCATATAAAAATATGCTTTCAATTGGACATTTATTGCTTGTAGTTAGAAATAAATGGTTTTCACACCTTTCTTCAAGAACTGCATCGCTTTATGTTATGATGTCAGAATGTATCGAAGTGACAACAAGGTGGTGTCACCGTGATTAATCCTTCTCCTCCACAAGCTTGTCACCACCATAACAAACCAACAAAACCAGATGCCAAAGCCAGCCCACACATCTATTGTTATAATTACCTGACCTTCAAATCCACATTAATGAGCCCAGGATGATCCCCCTCTCTTTCATCATTTGGCTTTCGAGCCCTCCTTTTATCTAACAAGGTCACCTTTCACAACGCGCTGCTACGCTCTGAAATACACATCCCCCTCATAAATATACATCCACCTGCATCTGCTCAACCCCCCACCCATTCCTACAATGGGAGCTAGCAGAAATTACAAGAAAATAAAAACAAAGGTGGGGTAAGTAAAGCAGAATGTTATACTTCTTCTGAAGTTGTGCATCAAGGCAACATGAACGCCACCACGGCAAGAACACAAAAATAATTTCTACAACTGCAATGTTATTTAGTAATTGCCTTAATGCAAAACTTGTAGTGTGAATGAGGAAGACTTCTTGCATTGTCTCCTGAGACATGCTGCAGAGAGGAGTGGGAGAGCAGAGTTCATATGATAATCTGGTTCCACTTTCCCAATCATAAACCCACTGTGGTTGACAAAACAGCTAAATGAATGTGGTTTGTGAGAAAACCACAAACACTTTGTTTGAAAATAACGTTATTCAATTTTTTTTTTTTTTTTTTTTGCATGTCTCCCTTTATATTCCTTTTGTAACACTGCCTTGAAAGTTTTATTCAATAGAACCAAAAAGTAATGCATAATTGACAAGAGGGGAAAAAAGGATACATATTTTTTCAAATTACTCTTGTTTACAAATAAAAACTAAAAGGGATCTTGCATTTCGGCTCCCCAGAATTGATATGCAGAATCTGCAGGACCACATTTTTCTGCAGTTGCCTTGCTAGTGTTTTATACTGTCTCTTCACTCTTTGCATGTCTAGAAACAAACATTTATATCTGCTGTTCTTGGTAAGCTCATTCAAACTGGAATAAAAATTGGGAATTGTTAAACATGATTACATTTCATCAACTTTGCCTTCATTATTTCCAAATTCAGTTGGAAAGCTCTTATTTGTCTTTTCTCTTGCTCCATTTTATCTGTATGAACATCCCCTCTGATCATTGGATCAGTACCTTTTAGTGGCATTAGGGACATGATATAAACTGAAGAGACTATGGAATTCTTTATAATTGCAAAATCATGTATCTGTGCCTATGTTTGTACTCTTTTTTTTTTGTTCATCTTTCTTTGGTTTTATATACATTTATCCTCTAGGACCACAAAGCAAACCGATTAGCTTTATTATTATGCCTCATTCTTGTTAAAACAAACTGAAAAGTTTATAGCATTTTCAAGGCTCTTTATTGTAAAAACAAATTTCAAAACATTTATATGAAAGAACAATAAATAGATCACTAGCATGTTAAAATTATTGTGCATTTTATCTGGTGAGTGATGAAAACTGAAAGTGCACAGTCAAAACAAGGATCAAAACTGCAACGCATACCAAGATAATTTAGCTAATGAGTGCACGCATGCCAAGTTTGAGGAATTTAGTTAAGATTATATTGTTTTTCATTAACCTCGACAAGAACTAGTGTCAGCACAAAGATCCAGCAGGATTTGGCCCAGCAGCTGCACAATCATTGTGGTAAATTTCCGGATTAGTCTCCAGTCGACCAATCTTCCCTCCTGGTGATCAGCTTTGCTGATATAGAAAAGACTTCCAGGCACCTTGAGGGTCCTCTAATATCATTAAGCGCTGCAAGATACCGCCCTAGCAGCCAGACAGGTTTCTTTACTACATTAAACCCAACATGACTGGACAGTTTTAAATTGGAAATACTCTACAATTTATGAACATCTTCTAAAAAGGCTTTTTCCTTGACATACCACTATGTTCTTTTTGTGAAAAAAAAAAAAAAAAAGAATCTGGAAATCACCCCCACACCCCTTCAACCTCCAATCCTCCCTTGAAGGCTGGGCCAACATATATATGCTCACACTTAAAAGTCCATATAGCTTGAGTGCAGACCATTGCATTAAGGAAGAGTGCATTGTCTTTTTTAACACTAACTATATTTTAACTTCTCTTACTTCCTTAGCAAAATGCACTTAACAGGTACTTAAGAGAATCTATTCCCACCAGTGTCTATTTGATCATAGCGCCCTAAGTGTTGAGGTCATGTGTGAAGAGCACCCTGGAGGTATAGGTTTAAGTCACAGGAACTCATCTCGCTGTAGTGCCAGGAAGACTCCAGAATGATCTTGTTTTCTCCTTATTGAGTGCAAAGTATTAGACTGATTAATTAAAGGCAGTTTATCAAAAAGAGTGTCCATCGTTTAGATTTACATTTGAATCTGAATGGAGGCAACAGTACGAGAAAGCTGGAAGGATTTAGTAATGTACAACAAACTATTCAAAATAACAATCTATAGTAGTTAATAAGAGACTTAATATTTTGTTAATACTCAATTCTTAGCTACTTTTCTTAACATGTTTCATATACTTTTCTTCCAAAATAATAAAATAATTAGTGTGCTCTAGATCAAAACTAATATACTTGTTAGTTTATCAATGTAAATGGTAATGTCAGTGCTTAAATCTAATTTTCTGAAAATCTTGTATTATACCACATTTCCTTTTTATTAGGGATGCACCGATACCTATACCAGCATCGGGCATCAATCCAATATCATGTGCATGTACTCAAATGAAATAATGAGTGAGCTCCAGATCACTGTGCACAAGCACTATTCTGTATTACAGTATTACAGGATCCAAAACCAGTGTGGTGGGAGTTTCATTTCCCTCTAACAGACATCAGTTCTAAAAACACTATGCCAAGTTTATAACCAAACATCAATCCAAAACTTACTAACTTGGCAGATTTTTTTAAAAAGACAACCAATTCATTATATGTAGTATATAGAAAATTACTTCCATTGAATGTTAAAGATGCTGTTACTGTTGAATATGAATCAAAACACTGTGTAGAATGCCCTCAGCAAACCGCTCTGCAAAAATAAGAAAACTGGATAATGACCAAAACTACACCAGTATGAAATGATAAAGGGATGTCTGGTATTCCGTTATGAATTTTGTAAAAGCAGAGGCTTTTATGTTTCCAAGACTGATAGCTGTATTAAAAGCATCAGAATGATCTTTAAATCAGATTCTTGTCAGCTGCTCCCAAAGTAAACTGTGTGTGTACAATGTAGATGAATCAATGAAATCAAAAAAAGTAAAGAACTGTGACATGCATGCATTTGAACTTTTACTAGGAGTCCACATTGTTAGCTAAGTTATCATATCTAAATGAAACAGCAATGGAATTTTTTTTTCCTAGTTTCTTAATATTACCAATCTGTGTCCAAGTGTTCCTATGGCTGGTGAAATAAATGAGGAGGGAGAGTGGAAACTGAAATGAAAAGAGAACTCGAATGACTGCAGTTAGACCTCCTGCTGCTGCTGGTGCTCCTCAAGGCCTCAAGACTTATGCTATATTTACTGTAACAATATCGCTTAAATGTTTTCTGAAAACACAAACTGATGTCTTCACACTAAAGCATTTCTGAAAGGGGCCATATTGAGCAGAATGTAACAAGCTCCACTTTAAGCAATCATAAAAATACACATATTGCTATACACTAATAGCATTATCACTACTTAGTCCAATCCAATATTACAATCTTATGATTCACCCATCCTAAGCTGTATATTTTTCAGTAATGCGTCTTAGTGAGGATGGAAGGTGGGTGGGCAGCGAGTGTCAAAGGAGCGTCAGAGTGAATGCCAAGATGTGGGTTTTCTATGCAAACCTTTCCATTGTAATGAGATGAGCAATATTACAGTAATCAACTTGTCATTCAGTGTTCTTAATATTCTGGCTGATCAGTGTTTATAAAACACTGATCCAGTGAAGGGAAGCTCTCAAAAAGACAGGCCACCTTATATATAATCAGTACTAATAATTAACTGAGTCAACATTAGAGGTTTGTCAGTTTAATAATAAGCAAAGGTATTTCCCAATTATAATTTAATGACGTCCTCATACACATCAAGAAATAAATATCATTTTCATTTACATCAACTCAGTTCTGAGTCTTGCGTTGATTTTGTCAGCTACAGAACAGAAACAGGAGCAGTGAACATAAAGTCCATGAAAACAAAATGAAAACTGTCATTTTCTTGTTTCATAGAAACTGAAATGTATGTGTTGTCTGTTGGCCAGAAAATCAAGATGTAGACTGGTAGAGCTTTTGATAGATAGTTTTGATAAATATCACTATGCAAGTTGAACATTTCTAAGACCACATCTGTTCTATTTCAGACATAACAAACATATTAAATGAATTTCAAAAGATTATTAACAAATTTAATTTAAAAAATTGTGAAATAGACAATGAATTCCTATACAAATTGCAAGATGTTATGAATAACAATTTAAAAGTGAAAACATGTTTGAAAACCAGAAAAAAAAGCATTTTGTAAAAACATTTAAATACTGATGTACTGCTTTTAAGGAAAACGCATTTTTTGTCTCTAGCCTGCCTTTAACGCTGCTACTGACCTGTTCTGTTGTTCAGTAAATTGAAATTTTGCCCAGCACTAGATGCAGGTATACATATAGATTCAGTAATATAATGCTTCCTTTTAGACCACAAAAAGACACTGAGGCAATTTAACTTGGCAGTTGCCTCAATAAATAAATAAATATCAGGTAAAACCAGCTGTGTAAGACATGACAGAACTGTGGAAGACTGAATAAAGAGTTAAATGGAGTAGCAGTGGGGGTTCAACTACCCTCCTTGTATATTTTTACAGGTTTTCAAACAGAATAACCCAATCTTTATCCACACTCAAAGTAAGTCTACTCTGGCTTCATAAGGAGGCTTTTCTGTTGCTCTCTTTGCTAAATGGATGTGAGCCATTTCATTCAGCTACTAGACTGTAAAGAAGTGCTACACTTCACATAAAGAGAATAAAGCCTTGATTAAATGGATTTAATGTTCTGATTTAACAAGAGTGAAATGATTAATGTCACTGACTTAAAAAAGCAAGGATTTGTGTCATTAATACATTTTAAGTGATGCTTTCAAAAATTACAAGTGTCTTAGCCTTGAAAGGAAAACACAAAGCAAAGCAACGGCTGTTAGGTGGTACAACCAGTTAAGATGAAATAAGATCTCAGGTTCACAGTGATGGGATTTCAATCTTTTTTTCTTAACTAAGAATTTCTTCTGTTTCTGGAGAGAATGTTTCACTCCTGTCAAATTTAGGAGTAAAGAGAAAATATATCTGGCGAGGACTTAAACTGAAGTTACTAAAAGAAATTCCAGGGAATATTCAACCAGTCAGAAATGTTTAGCACTCCTCCATCACCCCCACCTGCAGTTCAGGTTATCCACCAAAAATACCACCCACTATTTTCTGTGGTAGATTTCTACCCAGCATTACAGATTTGTCCCAATCTCCTGTAGCGAAGACAAGGGGAGCAGAAAAAACACCATGATTCCTGCCAAAGAAACTAACATTTTTCCACTGCTGCTACTTGTGAAATGACAAAGTATTTTCAGAACTCATTTATTGTGCATCTTGATTGACTGACAGGTTCCAACATGGACTGGGGGGTTGAAGGAATCATACCGGCAGAACAGATATGATGCACAACAAAGCAAGGAGAGGAATATCAGTGGATGAGACTGCGAGTGCTCACTAGATTGCTGGGATCTGTTTTGGAATTGAACCGCTCATGGTGGCAGCATATTGCAGTAGCTGTTACATTAGTAACATTAGAACATTAGTTCTAATGTTTGTTTTTTGTAGACTTTTTTTAATTTTGTGTTTGCTTTTGAGGTACCACTTAATTTCTTGTGCTTTTGAATGCTGTTCAGCTGTAGGGGTTTTTATTATTAAGTTTTTTTCTTCTGGACATTTATGTGTATTGATTTTACAACTGGGAGAAGCTAATTAGCACCAAAAACCTGAACTGTGACATCAAATCCCAGAGGAGTTGAATAGGACTTTTTATGAATGCAGAGCAGGACCAAAGAGCAAAGACGAAAGGAGGAAGCCCAAACCATTTCTTCCATTAATCATAATGATCTCGGACCATATCCCCAACTTCAATGTCTCTCTGTCCAGCATTCTTACCTACCGGCCAGACAAATATTTAAATAAGAATATCAAAAACAAATGAGGTTGATTAGCAGTGGCAGTGTTGTTCAGAACATGTTACTGTGGAATAATTCTGTCCACAGCATCACCAACCATGATTAGACATATCGAAACTACAATACCTGCTTAATGCTGTCAGTTGCCTTTACTCACAACCCAACAACAAAGAAAATGTATTTGAAGTGATTATTCAAAGCATCAAATAATCTTTTTCAGCTTGAATAAAATACAGCAGTGTCAATAATGCAAAAATTGATTGCTTCCTATAAACGCCAATCCAAAAGGCTGTGCTTGCTAGTGCTGTCCTAGTGTTGTTCGATTAAATTCATTTGCTTTGGTAAAGTGACTTTGTATTCTCCATCAGTGAGCTCAAATCAGACTCACAGTGCCTCTCACAATAGCCTGCCAGACCTGAAGCTCATCCTGTATTACAACCTCTTTGCTTCATCATGCATTCTGTCGTTATCCCTTGAAAACCTAATGCTAATATTTAAACAGAGGGTCCACTCTGACTAAACAGGGTCCCTCAAACTCATACGAGCATAATATCCACAGTAACATCACCTGTCCTCTTGCCTGCATTTGCCTCTAAGCAGCTAGACTCTTAAATCACTTATCAGTGCAAGAGAAAGTACAGAATTACATAGAGAATTACCAGCATTTCTGACTGAACTACTCATAAAATGTAATATGAACATTATCTGAGTCCCATTACAGGCACACACAATACTGTTAAATTAATAAAACACATGCAGTTATACCTTTCACGCTGTTAGACTCTTGCAAGGCTGACATCAAACAATCTTAGGAAGAGCTACAATCAAAACATCCCCCCACTTACTCACTCAGAAGAGAATGAAACAACAGTCATCTACATTACACTAAATAATTGACAGACATGCTGCAGGCTGAGGAGTTCTAATAGCTATCTTGGGGATACCAACAAGAAGGATAGATTGACAATGATTATATCTCACTAAATGATATCCCTGTTTTCCTGCTGAACTTTGCAGAACTGCTTTAATTGGAGCAGTTAAATGACTTCCTTCAAAGCTCTTTGCTTCCTGGCTGAACATGGACATTATTCCACTACAGCTGTCATGTTGTATGTCAAAGCAAAGATTTAAATGAGATGCCCACTATCTACTGGAAAATACCCAAGAGTATTCATTCAAAGAGCACAAAACAAATTGTTCATATCCCATATCAAAAGTGCAATAATATGTGCCTCCTCTGCTAGTTTATCCAAGCTGTGAAAGTTTTACACCAAACTGCCAGGTTTAGTGTTCCTGTGTGAGGAGCCTTACAAAAAAAGGAGGTGGGGCAGTGCACACAGAGTTTCTGCAGTTCGGTATACTCAACACTAAATCACATTTGAGCGCAAGTTACATTGTTGGAGGGCTGTCACTTCTGGAGAGCCAATTTATGTTTCTTTTAGACATGCCAACGAAAATTAAGGCTTTCTGTAGCTCACATAATGAGAGTAACTGTGAGGCTGATTATAGAACTGAATCTTAAAGGCGAAGACGACACAGCTGGAAGAACCCCTCTAAGATTTATTCTCTTTCCTTATAATTCCTTTCCCTTGCACTCGACTGGGCACAGAAGACAGAGATCCCAGAGTAAAACGATTTAAATCCCACTATCTCATCCTCACCAGTGAGCTACGTCTCTGCTAGGTGGGATCCAACAGCTATAGAAAAAGAAAAATAGTTTTAAAAAAATACAAAAAGAAAACAATCTGAAAAAGAGATAAAGTGAAAGCAAACACCCTGAAAGATAATTCTGCAACTAGGAAGAAAGAAAAGTGACTTTGTACACACAAATAAGAGTGGGAAAAAGCGTAGAGGATTTTCTTGTAATTAAGATTGTGAAGCCAAAAACTGAAGAAGAGACCAAGAGAGGGAGAAAATTTACCCTCCTGTTTTGATGAAAAAAACTCATTAGAATAAAATCGTCTGTGCCAAGTCCACCCCCCTTCTGGCTTGCAAGGTCAAAGAAAATTTGTAATGCATAATTTTGATGTCCAATGTAACACTTCATCCTCATTTTAATACTGTAGAATAAAAAGGGTGTGCACATTTAAAATAAAAAAAATAAATAAAAAAGGAAATAGTCGCTCCAAATGATTATGATAAAGCAGAAGAAGATTAGAGAGTAAATTTCAGCCTGTAAAGGACATGCTAATGTTATACATGCAAAAAAAAAAAAAAAAAATCAGAGCTTAAGATAAGCTCTGTTTGCACCAGACACACAAAATTAAAAACAATCAAAAATTAGTAGGCTGTCTCTGCAGAGTGTTGGAGAGGCTTCCTGAGGTGCTCTCTGCTCCTCATTATACATGAGTAAGAGATTTCTCTACTGACCGAAATGTCTGTCATTAGATCGTAGTGGAAGCACATCAGAGTTCTGGTTTGCTGCATGCAAGGTTCACGTAGTACCCATGATTACTTATCACAACATATTACTGAAGTTCAGTCACAGATAGTTTTAGAAGAGACACTGATGCTTCTGAAAAGAAAATGTTTTAAAAATACTCGCTGGATGTTGTGCCTTTAATCATCAACCACCATCCAGATGTGGTGGGTGTGTTATTTGGCTGCAACCAACTGAAACTAACCATGCTTCAGCTCCACAGCTATTAATATAATGCCCAGTGCACGTGGAGATTAGCATGTTCCGCTCTGAGAAGAACAGGGATCCCAACCGCGGAGAAGCGTACACCTCCAAACTGCACACAAGGTGCTGGTTGTTCAGAAACTGAAAAATGTGAGACTTTTACAGGTTTAATTTTGAGTGCATCATGCTTTCTGACCTGACATATATGGAAGAATGGCTATACCCTCAAATTTAATTGTACAAGATGTTGCACCCTGCATACGACAGCATTTTGTACAGAAAACTTGTTCATTTGGATCCCCTGTATGAACCACAGAGAAACAAACACAAAAATGGAGGAAAATTATGATTGAGTGGCTGGGACAGCAGCATTGAAATTCCAATTTGGCAAATATTATACAGCATAGTAATGTCAAGACTGTCTTCACTTTGAAATAGTGTTTGCAAGATTCATCATAACACAGGTATTTTCAAATAAGTTTGCATTTCCTCTAGACTGTTGATATGGTGTAAAATGGGACCTCGTACAACAATCCTCCAGCCAACATTACAACTTGCAGAGGACGTAGTACATCATTAACTAGCTAAGCAAAAGACCAACAATTTTACAAGCTGTACTGGAGTCCCATTTCATTTAATCATTTTACAAAAATAGATGTGCCTTCTGTGTAACTGCATGCAAGCCAAAGTCAATAGGACCTTTTCATTCTTCTCTTCTGTAGAAGCATTTCACTAACATCTATAGTTTACTCAGCTTGTTTCTGGTGACTCAGGGACTCAGCAGTAACCTTGCATCCCAAGGACACATCATTTGAAATGCATTGGGTGCCACATCACTTGATACATCCTTTTTTCCCCCAAATTACCCTTACCTAGTCTTTTCTGTCACCAACCATTCCCAGAGTATGAGCGGGACAGGTCCTCAGACACAAATAGAAAGCAGCCCTCACACTGCCTTTTGTATAGTTGCCGAACCCCTGGGTAAGAGGTAAATATGACAAATTGTTTGAAAGGTCAGTCAGTTGTAAGTTTGACAAAGAGAATCAGATTTTAAAGCATTTGTAAGAAAATAAATTCTGTTAACATGAAGGATAGAAATGTCTTTGTGACCTCTATTAGAGGCAGAGATCAATCTGTATTCCAGTGTTACCCCAATCACGAGGCAGTCCAGAATGGTAGCAAAAGGGCTGCTGTCTGTTTGTCTCCAAATAGATAAGTGAATGCATTAAAGGAAAGGGAAAAACTGGAGCCACAAAATGGTTTCAAGCATGCATGATTAAAATGCAATTCAGTTTGGAACACTAGATGGATGAATGACCTAAAAAGAAATGGCAGGTGCAGAGGTAGACAAACTGAGGAAACCTGCTTAGATCTGTGGATTTTAATTTGGCTCACGTTTCCGCCAGTTAAATGTGAACTGAAAATACGATAGGAGGATCAAATGTTGGATTATACACAGAGAAATTCAGTTAAAGATGAAAATAGCAAAATTACTTATAATGTCAGATTTACTGAAAGCAATTTTAAAAAAACAACTGAGACATCAGCATCTGTATGATGACAAAAGACTCATAAGAACTTTCCCAATGTGGACTTTTAAAAATATTTTTCAGAGGAACTAATACAATCATGTTGCAACCTGGACTTTTTTTTGATGCAGTCAACTATTCTGCGTTTCTATGGCGACATGACAAGGCACGACAAAGCACCTGGCTGCAGACGCTGTAACAGGCGGAGCTCTGCTGGTGCGAGCAGACTCTACCTATGTCTGTTCAGCCACCACCAAAACGTGGAACAGCATGGGAGAAGGAGAAGTTTTGTGGCGAAAACAGAAATAGAGACATGATGGTCCTGCCTCTCTGTTGTAGTGGCCCAGTTAACTTAAATTAATTTAATTTTCATCAGCTTTTAACAAAAGTTTTTTTCCACTTTTTTTTTTTTTTTTAATTATTATTTTTTCCAGGGGTTTAAATTTTTCAAACAAAAGGTAATTTCAGTAGAGCCTTATTTTCCAGACAGCCTTGCTTGAGAATACTTTCATTGAGTGTTTTGTGATAATAAGTGGGAAATTAAATGAAAAGAAATATGTCTTCAAGTATTTTAGCACTATGTCAATACAAATTTCTTAAAAAATATATTACAAGACATCAGTCCAAGATTTTTTTATTTTATGGTTTACCAAAATCAGCTAGTCAAATATTCTATTTAAATTTTTGTTTAGAAGTAATGGCCAAATGGGCGATTCTTTTATGTTTTGTTTTATGAAAGTAGAGTTGCTAATAAGCTGCTCCTCTATAAAGGAAGGACAAAAATCAGATGATTAAAATGATGAAAAGTAGCTCACTTATTTCTTGACTTAAGGGAAGATCAAAGAACAAGAGGAAATTCAATTGAATATCATATGCATCAATATTAATATGTTCCTTACTTTTTCTTTAACTACAATTAAACATTTTATTTTGTCTTGAAGAGGTCGGGTGGTAGGCTGAAAAGTTTTGTTCATATAAAAAAAAGGCGGACACGTGGGAGTTTGTATAACAGCATAATAAGAACCACGCTGAACTCAGATTTGGCATCAGATGAGCATCTTTGAGCTTTCCCCCTCACTTCACTGAAAGAATGTGACAATGTCTGGATTAAGGAAGCACTTCAAAGAAGAGGTAATTTGGGATCATTAATGGAGCTTCTAATTACTGAGGAGCCAGCAGTAAAGAGCCATGGCTAGCACTGTGTTCATCATTTATGAAGCTGGGATGCAGTTTCAAACCTTAAAAGGATTTAATTGGCTTAACTCTTGTTCTGCAGCACAAAAGTACAAAAGGAAACGTAGCTTCAGCCTCATTCTGAAGAACAGTTTCTGACAGCTGCACATAAGTCAGTTTCACACAGCCAATTCACATACAACACCACACAGTTCATACATGTTTGCAAAAAGAAAAATAAAAGCCTAATGTGAGACACATATTATTCCTAAAAGGCTTTAAATGTCTTCTTTGAGCACTTCCCAACTCTATTATCTTTTCTTCTGCAAAATTCTGCATTTATTAGAGCACTAAAGTATTTTTCGTCATCCCTGAAGAAAAACCCCTCTACTGGTGTACCAAACAAGCCTCCTTTTTTCCGTTGCAGGAACTGCCTGTTCAATCTTATTCATAAGTAATAGAAGGGAAGTGGATGTCTCCTGCCCAGTGCCACAGTGTGCTAAAGAGGATGTGGTTTAATCTTCACTTCCATCTTTAATGAGATCTGATGCAGGATGAAGCAGGATCCTGTGATCGCTGCTAAAACACAAAGCAGGCCAAGCAGAGTTGCGCATGGTAGAGCAATAGATGCTGTGTGATAAAGTGATACACAGAGAAGATTAATGGTTTATCTTTTTTTTTTTTTTCAGTTAGCCATGTCAGAGCTCAAACAAAGCCCTTTGAGCTAGCTGGGAAAAAAGTAACCAGATTCTTACACAAGAGGATTTACACACAAATTAAAAACAAAAAAGTATAAACAGATTAAACTGATTTTATTAAACAGAGAAAAGCAACAATTAGGGTTTGGGCTAGGGTTTCTGCTCTAAAGTAATAGAACACTGTTATTAATAAAGTTACACTAATGTTTACAGATGTGCCAATCTACTGTAGATTTTAGCAGTCTTTTTTTCCCAGCTTTTGTACTCAACAGTTAGACTGGAAAGGGAGGCGATGCCACACTGTGTGAGAGAGACATCAATATAATATATGGTATCACTAATGCTTTTAAGCAAAGACAAATAACTGCAGAGCTAACATTTTAAATGATCTTTACCTTCTTATATCAGCAATTAATGCTTCTAGCCGCAATAAAATACAGCGATGAGCTGTCGGTCGTCAAGATATTTCAAGAAGGCCCAAAGTTAATGCTCGCCATTCCTCGAGGACTAGTGTCCTCAGACGTTTACATGTGGACATCTAAATCAAATAGCTGAATTGCCTTCTCAGCATGAAAGTCAGAGTCCTGCTGATGACCTGATTATTTGATTTAAGCAGAAGCATCTAAAATTTGCAGGCACTGGCTCTTAAGGATATAAATAAATAAATGATGTTCAGGCACACTGAAAAATCATCAGGGGGAATAGCAGCATTGTTGTAGATTTTCAGTGTTGCCCTTTTATTTAATCAGATAATAACATCATCATAAAAATGGCATGTTAAAACAGTTTGCACAGTACATTGAACTCTTTCAGTCGTGGATCTGTTAGCTGTTTTCAGGCAAGCCAAAATAAATGATTTTGAAATGCTTTCAAACAGCATGCTCAGCTGAATGTTGAGTGGGATTAAACAAAGTAATGTTACTGTAAAATGTTTAGTCTTCCGGTTATTTGTTTTAAGTCTTTCCTGAACGGACCCTATATATATATATATATAATATATATATATATATATATATATATATATATATATATATATATATATATATATATATATTACACCAGCAGGATATGCTGGTGAGCATATCCTGTTGTATTAGACTGTTTGTTAAGTGGCAAATATATGCACAGTTCTCTCTAGAGACAAACATCCAAAGAGATAAATTCTACCTGAAACACTCTTTCTACATCTAACAGGTAATGTAAACATTCACTTTGGTGCTCCCCTGGATACACTTTATATTCTCGTTACAAAGCCTGACCCCTTTCACTGAATCCTTTGAGGTATGAAAACATACTCTTAAAGGTCTGTGGCCTGCTCCGGGGGCACCAATAGCCTGTCAATAACTCTCGTAGGCTGTCCTCCCCCACCTTGCTCAAAGAGAGGCAGCATTCATTCTCCAATTAGACTTAATCACGTTTGAAATGAGTTAACAGTGCTATGTCAATCTCTTCTAGCACTCCGGTTGCAGATATGTAATCTCCACTGTTGTCTCCTGAGCATTTTTAACTCATATATAAATACAATGATTGTCTCCTGCAAATATATAATATGTCACTGCTGGTCAGACAGCAGGTATTGGTTACAGCCACCCAGTCTAGACTGGAGGCACACGGGCTTTGAGGAAAACGATATTTATTTATGTAATTTCTCTTTAAGGATGCCATTTCACTGCAAAAATAAGGAAAAAAGTAATTTAGTTCAAGAAGTTTTAAAACAAAACTTGATAAAAACACAAAGTCAAAAAAATGAGCTGTTGCATTAAAAGTCCCAAATAATAGTTGTATGCAGAACCATCTTCTGAACAATGAAGGTTTGCCAGAAAGGACTAATGATCCATATGGGAGACTGATTAAGTATATGGTGACACTGGAGCTAACAACCCAAAGGATATAAAAACGAAGGGGTCCCACTGTGGAAACCCATCGGCCTTCAGAGTCTCCTCTCCGACTAATGTAATCTATGATCTCTCCCGTCCCAATTAAAAGACAAAATGGCCTCAGAACAGCTGTAAAGGGAGGCCTCACAGGAGCGCGGTAACCGCTGTTAATGTCAGAAGTTTCATTTAAAGAGCAGCAGCTGTTTGGGCTCCATGCAGGCCTCATGCCTCGGAGCCCGCTAACAGCACATACAACCCTGCCCATCTGGTGTGTTGAAGCAACACACCCTTTCCGGCTCACACAACCAACTATCATTTCCATTCTTCTGGTCAAGACCTCGTATATGGATTACTTAATGCTTATTACACTTTGTATAAAAAGGTCACAAGATCTATTGAAAAGGCAATATTTATTGATTTCAATGTTTAAAGCAGGCGTCTTAAACTCAAGTCCACTTGGGATGATACGTGGTGTTTCTTCATTTCCACAGAACTAATAACCTTAGAGAAAATAAATACTTCACAACTTTTAAATCATTCCTGTAAGCAGCTTTAGCATCTTGATCTGGCAGTGGCCACACTCCATTACTCTAAACACCTTGTACAACTTTATATCTGCTTATTTCACACATTAAATCAAATCTGGCTGGAAGCATTTCATTGGTCAAGTCGGAGTGAGAAGCCTGAATTAGAAATATTTTAGACAGTTTTGTTAGTAATGCACATATAAAAAAATATTTCCACATACAAATATTGCTAGGGTTGTAAAAGTGTACACTTAATGCAAATGGATGATAAGTACGAGTGACCAAAACTGAAAGCCCCAAACTAATTGTGTTTAGACAAGTATGTGTGTGTGGTCTCCAGAGCTGTAAAAATGCACTCAGCTGTGATTTGATTTTTACTTGTTAAAAATTTTCAGATCATTCTGCAGTCTGTCCAACAAAAACATTCCCTGCAGTTTGTTCTGATTCAAGGAGCAGGAAACAGAAATGCATGCAGCCAGGAAATGGGCTGCCAAGTGAGAGAACAGGAGGTCCAGAAAAAGATGAAATGACAGTTATTTGTTTAGGGAGATGGCAGAAGGATGTTCACTTCAGCAAATGTGATCAGATAATTCCATAGTTCAACATCTTTCGACAGGAAGTAAGTTCATGCATGTCTATCACTGCTGTCCAAACGAGCAGGAATCTTGTCGTGTCTCGATTATGTCATTTCCTAACCAAGTAACTAACAAAGTTGCCTCAGATGTTATCGGACATTTCAGACAGAGCTGGGGCAGTATATAAAGCATGAGACAAAGTGCTCGGAGCATCCCATGTGTATTTTCACATTTGATCAAACTTCAGTATCTTTTCTTAGGATTTTATATGACGAACCAACGCAAAGTAATAAAAAATTCTCAGGTGGAAGAAAACAAGTTTTTTTTTTTTTTTTTAAACCCAAAAATTCCAACAGACATGTATTTGCTGTACACAAATTAGGACTGGGTTCATAAATACAAAATTCAGCTGGCAGACTCCCCAAATCTGGCCAGAAGATAGAGAATACAACCAGAAGACTCACATGCAAACTCAAGCAATAAGTTGGTCTGATCATGTGAAACTAAAATCTGTCAAGTCCATAAGCAAAACAGTTTGTCTTCAAAGTTAAGTTCAATTTATAAAGCCCATTTAAAATAAGGTTAACCCCAATCCTGTACAAAATATTTAACAAAATGAAAACAAATCTAATAAGTTACAGATGCACAAATCTAAAATAATGGTGAAGTTGCTTTAAAAATCAAAGAAAGCAAAATAAAACAAAAGTAGGTGAGAAAAATATAACATAACCCTAAACATATAATCTCTGCATCAAAATATGGTGATGGCAGAATTGTGCAGCAGAGATGCTTTTCTTCAGCAAAAATATTGATAGAGTAAATAAAAAAATTATGTGTAGCTATAATGCAATCCTGGAAGAAAAGCTGAGGCAGGGGTGGAAGATCCCCTCACAGCAGGATAACGCCACACAACCAAAATCTTTATGTAAAGAGGAGAATAAGGAGACTGTGCCTCTTCAATGTATCATTTTGAGTTTGTTGGAAAAAGAAAAAGGGTCTCCAGTTGAATCTCCAACAGCATGTGTATATAACCATGTGTGTGGGTGTTTTTATGTGCGTCAGAGAATCAGGAAAGGGTGACTGCATAGCTTGTAGGATTAGGTCAAGTTTTGATAAGAGTTCTGAAAACAAATTCCTTTTTAAACTTGAAGTTTCACTAACATATTTTAATTAAAATCTAGGATATAATAAACTTAAGGGGTTGGATATTTCTACTGCTGAACAAATGCTTTGAATCATAGGAAATAGCAGGAAGCATCAAGTCAGTGTCGTCACTTCCTCAGTTCTTTGAATGCGTTTTCTTGGCCTAGATATGAAATGTAACCTGCATGAAAACATGAGAGCTACAATATGTTTTTAGCTATTATGACTATGGTATGTAAAATGTTCGAGATTGCAGGGAATGCATTTAGCTTATAAACATCATCACAAACAAGGAAAATACAATAATTAGATGACTCAAAGATTTCTGGCTCTCTCTTCTATATAAGGACAAGAAACACTGTTTAGAAACTACAATTTAATCATCCAATGAAGGAATAAAGGTTGTCTTAATCTAATTCTAGATTCCTTTTAATTTGTACGAAGTGACATACATTTTTTGGTTAGGAACGACGTACTAAGATCTAAGCATGAGCCACAGTGTACAATCACATCTCAGCAGAGCGTTTCTACGGCTCCTAACAACCTCCTTCTCGCCCTCAGCAGGGCACAGATTAATAGTATGCATTAGTTTTCCAAACCCTGAAAAGAAAACGGCCCTGAACCAACCATGTAATACTGTAGTATTACATTAATGCAAGAAATGTTTTCATTGATGTCACAAATAACCCTCTATGTGTATCTCCTGCAACAAGCAATCCACACAAGAAGGTTACATAGGTGTCCACTCCCATATGTATGAGAGAAATCAAAATGGAAATAACTTTGATATCTTTATTTATTTAACCAGACATTTGTGTAAAATGGATCCAACTCATTTTAAATATATATATATATTTTTTTTTTTATCTGTAAAACGGTAGGTCAGGGTCTGTTTGTCCATTTGCTTTTGCCATTTTGTTGTATTTTATTTAAAATTAGATCAAATCTTCCAATACGTACTTTAGAAAGCACTTGCTTCTGGTGACATCACATGAGGCAACTGTTCATTTGAGTGCACCCATTTAAAGTTCTCTAGCCTTTTTATCTGCATTTCTTAGGAAGTTCTTTCAAAGTTGTTCATTGGATGATTATGTTTACCTGCATAATCTGTTATATACATAATAGATCCAGAGGCAGACTTGAAGAGTGTTCTCTCCGTCCTTCTCTCTCCTCCACTCCAGTCTTCTGTCCTTCTAAACTTTTTTCTCACCTTTCTCCCTTTTTCAGTCAGCTAGTAAATTACATTTCAAATAAAGTCAAAACAATTTCTAGTAAAGTTTCATATATACACATATGCATATGAAGTGGAGGATGATGTTCACTTGTGAAAGTTGGGCCTTATCTGGACACTGGAACAATTCTGAGTGCCTCACTGACAGAGAGGACATGATAAAAAAATATAAAGAAAGAAACTAATGCTAGAATGCTTCAACTTGTCTCAATCACTCCGGAATTGCTTGTCTGCCATAATATTTGTTAAAAAGCTTGATTTCTCTGCCTCTTGTATTGTTATTGAGTCAAATACACAGGAAACTTTTTTTTTTTCTTCAATCTGCTTTAATAAACTTTTTTTGCAATGAAATTCTGGGGTGGACATTAACAGCTGATTACCATACTGGCTTTTCATTGACATTGTAACAACAAATTTCAGAACTGGGTAGTTTCTTTAAACTTATCAAAGAGTTGCCCTGTTCTGAAAAGTAGCAATGTCCTGCCTAATTAATGACTCTACAAGCCAGAAGCCCCAATGTTTACCCTACTCTGTCATTTTGCAGCTTGTACTTGGGTATTTTTGTCAGGACAAGTTTAATTATCTCCTCAGCGATTAATTGCTTTCTAATGCAATGACATATTTTTTTTCTTTTTTTTTTTTTTATCAAAGTGGGGCATCATCTGAGGTATTTTCACTCTTCTCGTTCCCCTTGAAACCAGCCTGGTGTTGAATTTGGGTTTTAAAAACTTTCAAAAGAAGCTTGTCTGGAACTGGACCAAAGTTTGTACTTAAGAATCCAGGCAAGCATAGCATGCATGGTTAACAGAGATACTCTACAAATGAACAGCATTTTTTATTATTATTGGCCTTTTTGTTTTTCTATAGAAGCAATTCACTTAAGATAAATTGGACTTGTGAATCCAAGCATCCTTGGATTGCTTTCAAACCAAACAGCCAACAGGGTAGCTGTCTTGGAACAATAATTACAGAATAAAATTCTATTCCTTCCAAGAACTTATGTAAATTATTCAGAGGTCTGCCTTACCTGGACCTTGAAACAAAGCAAGAAAAGAATTAGGGTCACATGTGGTTGTTTATGTTTTGAAAGAAAAACAAAATATGGAATCTGATTTTTCTATGCACAAGCAAATATGCATTATCTCTACAGCAAGCTCTAGTGAAGTGAAATCTGTCCTTTTTATTACAACACCAACAGCCTTGGTTGTGAGCAGTAATTCTGTATGGACGACTCTTTTTAAATGGAATTGAAATTATAGGGACATTTATCTACAGTTGATTGCATACCGACATCTTTTTCCTCCAGATGAAAGGAGTTTTTTATGTGATGAGAATATACATAATATGGCAATTCTAGCAAACATTGCAATCTCATAAAAAGCAATGCAGTATTGCCTGCAGAGCTGATGTTAAAACATCAGCTCTGCAGGCATAATGTGGTATAATGTGTAATGGTATAATGTGTAAAGATTATCTCTGGTAATAAACTGAGAATTTTTCTTATTTACAAAGAGGAGTTTTGCTTAGAGTTATTTTTGTAAAATCTCAAAATTTAATTATGTTAACCATTTTCTCAACACAACAAACACTGAATGCATTTATTCTACATTGTTTTTAAAATTATTTGCACGGTTAGCAATAGGGCATTCTCCTATATGAATACTCCAGGTTCTCCCTTTGCAAACGATTACATTACATAAATGATGCTTTAGGCGAGATGCTGAATTAGTACAACAGAACATTTGTTCAGCCTTCAATCTGAGATTGCTATTTCCAGCTCAGTTCACTGTAAATCCATCACGTTTAGACTGTAAACAGGAAGACTTTCACCTGAACTTTTGAAATGATCACTTTCTATTCTCCCAAGGGTAAGGAGAAAGTAATTTCAAGAACTGATCAGTATAGAAAGGAAACGTGAATGTGTCGGTTCCAAGTGGCTTAATCCAACGCTTAACAGGCAGGAGCATAAGGACGCCATGCTTGGCTGCAGCTCTAATCGTCCTGAAAGAACATCTATGTGTTAAATCCAATTTCTATTTAGCATTAATGCCCTCTGAGGAAACTCTGCCTTTTTTGTTGTGAAGAACAGTTTGAAAAATACAGAAAAAGAACAGCACCGAGATATTGGCTGTCCCCCAATAAGATTTCAAGTTCTTCATTGAAAGTGAATGGTGATCGTTAATATCAACTAATCTGTTATTCCATGAAGGTTTGTGATTAATTTTCTTTAATCAAGACTTCAAACAAATCAACTTTAATTAACTAGTGTGACAATAGTGTTCCCTACATTTTTTTTACCTAAAATATCCACACTTTTCCAGACTCAACATTCCAGTGTACTTAGTCCTTTGTTAGATGATATTAAAGTATTACTACAAACTTAGAAAGGTCATCAGCAGGTGGATGAATGGATGGCTGAATGAACAAATAAAAGCATGGATGAAAAATAAGCAGATGGTTTCATGAATGGATTAATAATAGACAGAAAATGAATGATAGATGGATAAAGGTGGATAAATGGAGGGCAGAGGGATGGAGGACACACAAACAGCTAACGAAGAACTCATGGACAGAAAGGTGGATGGACAAGTACAGACCACCATATGAAGGATGACAGAAAGATAGACAAAAGGAAGACGGCAAGGATGCACAATAGAACAACAGCTGGATGAATAGACATCCTGATGTAAAGATGAATGGATGATTGGCTAAATATGAATGGATACAACAAAGTTGGATATAACTTTTAGGTGGTGGGAAAGTGAATAAAGTCTGACAAAATCTGTCTGAATTTTGTCAAAGGTAAACATGATTCTTTCATTCATTTAATACATTTGATTTTTGTGTGTTGATCAGTCAAGCACCACAGTAGAGATGCTACTTTTCATCTCTATCTGACAATGATGACAGTACCAGATAATTTAGAATTGTTACATACAGTGGAAAAACAAGTTGGTAAGAAGAAATGAAGTTCTTTTTTTTTTCCTGAATAAGGTGCCGCTTTTACAGCAGATGTAGGCAGCGGTGTTGAAACATGTGCCCCTGTTCCATGGTTCTTTGGTCAAGAGGATTAAAATCTGCTGGTATTAAAGCGTTACAGGCCAACAGCAGAAGAGTTAAAGCTTTGGGAAATAGCAACTATTGTTAAAAAAGAGCAACTGGGAATCCAAAGGGGACTAAAGAGGGAGCAGGACTGACCCCCGTCTAATGATGCTATGCAAACACAAGAGAAAAACTTGGTGGCTGAGTGACCAACAGTCATACTGGGAGAAGGAGGATTAGACCTTTGTACCAGGGAAACTGCAGCTTTGCATGCTGATGCAAAAAGTGTTAGAATAGCTACCCATGCCTTCTCTAAGCCTGCTTTGTCCTTTGAGACAAAAGGGGAGTAGCTACTCTGATTTAAATCCTCTCTGGTTATGATCACAGCCCCTTGCAATTGCACCACTCGTGTTCTTAAGACAGCAATTTACTGATTGCCAGGAACTTCAGATGTTGAGGCAGTGCCTTGAGTCATCCATTTTAAAAGAAATTTGTTATGATGGGATTTATGTGGGGGTCTCAGGTGGAGAAGCACAGTCTGCCCCGATCCACACGGATGAAAAATGCATACAGCAGGATGAAGTGAAGAGGAAAATAAATGAAGGTGGCTGAGGCCGCTTTGTGTGAGTAATGAAGAGAAATTGCGTGGGATTCCAACTGATCCAGCTGCTGCTTTAAATAAAGAGCTCGTTTAAATGCTTTTTTTTTTTTTTTTTGTCACACGTCATGCAAATCTCTGAGCTACCTCCTGACCTGTACGCAACAGTGGGACAGCACTTAGAAACGGCTTCAAGGTAATCTCCCACACTTGAATTAGGGAGACTTCACATTACCATGCATTTTATATTACTAAAGTCTTCAAGTCATATAAACTATTCACATTTTGAAAATTATAACTGCAAAACTCCAATTCTTAAGGGGAAGAAAAATATTTACAAATTTACAGTAAAAAAACAACAAAAAAAACATCAGGAAGTTAGTGGTGTTTTGTTCTTGGCTTCCCTTAGGTGAATACTTTGTAAACCCACCTTTCATTTATGTTACTGCTGCTAGTCTCCATCAGCTTTGCACATATAAAGACCAAAATCTTTGCCCATTTCTTCTCTTTGCAAAATCACTCAAACTCAGTCAGATTCAACAGCAAAGTGCTCAAAGTCTTGAATTTTAGTCTGGACTTTGACAGGGCCATTCTTTCTCATAAATATGCTTTGATCTAAACTATTCCATTGAAGTTCTATCTGGATGTTTAGGTCGTTGTCCTGCTGGGAGGTTAAAGTACCCCCATTTTCAAGATGCATAATCTCAGAGGTTTTTAGCATTTAGCTCTGCATAGGCCTACTAATGAGCCACCCTCCTGTTTCAGGTACGTTGAAAGAGGGAAGCATCTAAAACTTGCAGGAAAGTTGCTCTCCAACAACAAGTCCAATCTTGGACTTGGGCGCACCTGGTTTAAGATAATATTTTTCAAGTAGTACTCGATTGTGGTATTTTTTTAATCACCGTTTACGCACAGTTGAAATTACCCAATGAAAAACACAGGAAAAGTCCAGCTTCTACAATACAATACCCTTTGGAAGTTATAACGGAGTGCCAGTACGTGCATCTAGGTGTGAAGCAAAACTGCAGTTGAAACTATCTTCAAATTGTAAAAAAAAACAAAAAAAACAACTATAAAGCTTAGTCAAAGTAACAAAAAAGTTTTAAGTATAAGTATTGTATCCTACTCATTAAAGTATGAACAACTTATCCTTTAATGAAAGGTAGTTATTTCTTAATTTTTTGTCACTCTTTGGTGAATGTCATGGTAGTTTTGAATCATTATCTACTTGCAAGGTTTAGCCCTTATATTTATCCAAATCATCTCACATTTTCTCAAGCATCATATAATACATAATAGACTTAATAGTGGATTAGATGGTAGGGAGCTGATCAGGTCCTACTGCAACACAGAATACCAACATTATGACCCTGTCAGCTCCCTACCCTGTCAGCTCCCTATAAGTGGAATCAGGTTGGTTTCCAAGGATGCTATTTTGGTACATGCCAAATCCGTCATCTATTCTGGTGTCTGCATAACACAGTTTTATGCTAATCTTTTCAAATAATGTAATTACAAATGTCCTTCACTTTATTCTCTATGACAGACAGACTTGCAGAGTCAGAAAATCAAAAACTCCTTTCACAAGCTTTGTCAGGGCTTAACATTTTTACATTTTGCCACAGTCTGGTTTTTTTTTCTTATATTTTTCTTAGACAGACAATGTCTGCTCCTTGCATGCCTTCTTTCATACTACTTCCACAGCAGTAAGAGCCTGCAGGTTCCATGATGACATTTTAGATATTTGCATCTTTGAAATCTTCTTGTGAACTTGCTTGAATAGCTAGACCTGAGAACTTTGGAAATCATTTTAAATGTTTGCCACTTGTAGGCTCTTTTCTGCACAGTGGAATTGTTGATTTCAAATTATTCTGAGTAGATCTCTACTCAAATTCATAAGCTGCCATTTTCTTTCTAAAGAAGTGAGACAGCTAGGTTTAAACATATCATGGTGTTTCTTTTCACTTCAACAATCATGATAAGACCAAGTTAAATATCTTCAGTTTAAAACTGTTTAAGTTTAGAGTAATCCACAGCAGACCTTGTGTCTGAAGTGGGTTACTTTAAATACTGAGCACAATCTAATCACCCTCTGGTCATATGTACTTAATATAATGTACTTGTATGCACATTAAGCCACTTAAAGTGGGAGTGGGTGTGTCCCAAATCATTTACTACTAAAAAGTGCAGTTTTTAAATACAATTTTACAGAAAAACGTCCTTTCTTCAGTTTTACTTGTTTAGTGAAATCACTTAAAAAATATATGTTTTTAAAATTTATATTTAAAAAAAAAAAAGTCAAAATATGTTAGAAAAACACACTGGCTTTGCGCTCAAATTCAAAGAAAAAGTACCCAATTTTGCTCCTCTCCAGTGGTAAATATAGTCCATGTTTGTTCTATTTTAGTATATTTTTTGTGAGGGTTACTGTGATATACTTAGGGATCCCATCTAAACAGTGAGTTTCCTGATTTTTAAAGTATTACATGTCCATTACAAGGGTAGATAACTCTACCCTTTGGCGCAACTTAACTTTTGATCTGAGTGCAATTTCCTCTCATTTAATCAAACAAGAGCACCTATCAAGCTTTGTGACTCAACTAAGTACAAATTAAGACCTACTCCAATAGGAAATTACCATAAGAGGCGAGAAGGTTCAAAAATAATAAAGTACCAAAAGTCGATATTTTTTGGATTTTCACTACACCTTGTGAAGTAGATAGGGTAAAACACTTCATCTGAAAGGTCAAAGACTTTTTTTCAGTGAGAAAGAGGAGCTAAGAAAGACTGAAAACATTGCAAACGAGAGAAACCGAATGAGGGATGGGCTTTGACAGCAACGCTACATACAGCGAGACATGCATAAAGATTTCACTTACAGCTTGCCAGAGCACTTATCACCTGTCACTTTGGCCGAGCATCTGTTTGCCAATCCATTTGAGTGCTAAGAGGAGGCTTGTTTTTTTGGCCTCCATCTCATCAGAGATTCATTGAAATTCAATCGCTCGCATGGACTCAGTGGGTTTGAGGAGAATTACCTGAGTAGATTAGGCAGCTGGAAAGAGATGTAGTCTGGTCATTTCAGCTTCTTCCTTCTGTTTGCTTTTCTCCACACTTTAGCTAAATTAGCAATTACATCTACTCTCACCATGGCCACCATCAAGAAGAAGAGACACCTTTAGAAGCCACAGAAATGCTGACAAACTAATGAGAAAAACTGTTTGTTTCTGCAATCACGTTGTGAAACAAAGTGGAATTAAAGTAGGCGACCGACACAATCAGAAGTTTAAAATTTGAACACTAAATGGTCAGTAAGTATAGGCAGACTGTTTACCTGAGAGATCAATATAAATTTTCTGGAGGGAAACTGTTGAGTGAATCAAGAGTGATTAAAGAGTGATGCAGCTCTGAATCTGTTATAAATAAAAGTTTTTCTGATCTTTAAACTGAATTGGCCGAATATCTCTCCTGTAATGGCCAGCACTTGAGGGGGGAAAAACTTTCAAATTGGGATTTGTTTGCTCAGGTATCTATTATTAATATGAACATTTTCTAACGTGTCTAAGTGTAAATGAATAAGATTATTTTGAATAAAAAATTGCATACTGAAATTAGTGTGCAACAGCTGGAATCAGTTGCAAAACTTAGCTTTTTCTGCAGTTTAATTATAAAGTTATTGCAGTTTCTTAATTGAATCTTCATTAACCTATAATAAATGCATCTAGTATTACATTTTATCTATTTCTTAACAGAGTTGTTTTAAACAAGTCTGCTTCCTCTCAACATGTGACATGTATAAAAATTTGAAATACTAAATAAACAAGTAGCTAATTAGTTTTTTTATTATTATTATTTATTTATTTATTTTCTCCAAAGAGTTTTTGCGGCGCTTGTAGCTCGTATTTTTGACAGGAGGCAGACAGGAAAGAGGGCGAAGAGAGGGGGGAAGACATGCGGAAAAGGTCGCCGGGACCAGGAGTCGAACCCGCGATGTCCGAAAACTATTAGATTTGCATATTTAGAGCAGTGACAGTAATTTCACTGTAAAACATAAAGTTAAGAGACATCTGTACAAATGGTTAACATTTTTATTTGCTGACACAAAAATTTACAAGAATTCCAGCAGCTGCTGGGTTCTAAAAAAACAAACAAACAAAAAAACATTGGAAATACTATTTGGAGGGATGTATACTAAACTAATAAGGAAAATGTCCTGTAGGCTTCAAGCCAAACTTTCTAGCTGATGGCATAACCCTTTAGGTTATGCCATCATAACCTAATGATGGCATAACCCTTTAGGTTATGCCATCATCATTGACAGGCAAGTCAAGCTATTTTTAATTCCCACAAAATGAAGTATGACGGTGCTACCATCACCATTCTACACTGTTGATATACAGATGCTTTGTGTATTTGGTACTTCAAATTTGGCAGGTACTGTATTGGATGCTTTGCAACAACAAAAAAAAAAACATGCTTCAAACTTGCTACTCTAATCCATAGCATCCAAAGTAGGCTAGAGATCTTCTATGGTTTATCAATACCTAACAATTCTGTTTACATTTAATTTCAATATGATGGTAAATTCTAAGCACATGCATGCCCCCAATTTTAATATTTTAGTTTATTTTTAAAACATTATAGTTGAGCTACACAAGTCATAGGTCAGATCAAATGTGCAATATTTTGAGTAATTTAGATTAGTAACTCATAATCTAAATCAGAAAAGCTTGGAATTTTAACAGAAGAAGTGCAGACTTTTTAATATCCATTGTCCAGTTTCCAAGTACTAAGATGACCAAAGAAATCCTGAACCAGAAACATCAACCACATTCCTAACCAAACAGTTCACCGATGGCTTCCTGGACCACCTACAAACAAAACTCCACTTTTCTCAGCCTATCCGAAGAGGTGACAAGATTACTGGTCTCCAGACAGCAATCGAAAACTTAAGATAAATCTGGAAGTGCTGCAAGAGTTTGATGTGTTTTATCCTCACATTAATATTAACACCTCCCTGGGGTCTTGTGTAGCTATGTGTGTTTGCTTGCCCTCAGAGCCTGGTGGTCCACATGATTGAAGCAATTCAACCGGGTTGTCAGAGAAAGATAAGCCAGAAAGGTAATACAAGAAACTCCAAAAGATTTCAGAGGTGAAGGAACAAACTTTGTTAAAACTAACAAACACAGAAACTGGCTGGTACTTTGTCAATTGCATCTCCACAAGAGTTTCTCAGACAGAAGCTCACGTATTCTGACAGCTAGACAAGTGCAAAGTCTCTTCTAACCATCAGACTATAAGAAAAATCAAACACAGTCTCTAAAGAGAATTCCAAGTGAGTGCATTCAAAGGAACAGAGGCCTGAGTCCCAATTACAACCCAGCAGATGACTGCACATCAAACAGATTGCAGCTCCTCTACATGCTCACACTTCTGACACATTAAGCCTCAGATCTGATGAGTTATATGACTGATCCCCGCCAACCCACTGCAAGATCTGGTGACAGAGAGGGACTCTGTTTCTCCCCACTGCACCACTATAAGAATCTGCTGGCACAGCAAAGAATTAAGAAAATAAAAAGTTTGCAACTGGGGCTTTCTTATTGCAGAAAAAAGTGCTTATGTAGTTTACTTAGTGGGAAATAAAACTGAAGGTGTGAAGTGAGATTCAGTAACTGTCCAGTAGATCATTATGGGTTCGTTGAGCTTCTCCACAGTATTTTGATAAACAGAGTGGGAGAAAAGAGGCGTTCTCCAGGGACCGCTAGATAATTCCCAATTGAGCCTATTGGCTCCCACACACACAAGCACAAATACAAAGGAGACAAGAATGAGGATATTCATTAGGAGGATGCTGAACTCTAATTAAGCAAGGTGGACGGGACACATGCAGGTGTGGGTTGCACCTGCTTTCTAAAACTGTCTCTTTCATACATCGCAGCTGAGTTGAGACGGTAAGCCCTTTTCAGTGACTGTGATGTCACTTTCGCCAGACAACACGTCTCATCTGTTCCTCCACTAGAGTGGCCACCACTGCAAGAGTGAAATCTAGAGTCCTGGGAAGCCTCCCAGACCCCGATCCACATCAGTAGAAAACACTCGTCCTGGCTGACTGGCTGAAAAATGCCTGCTGGCTGCCTCCCATGCTGACTGAACAATACATCCCAGCTACAGCAGAAAATGCAAAACCAATGCATCCATTTGTTGTTTTGTCCTAGTCTAGGGTTGGGTTGTGAGGGGTAACTGGTCCAGAAGGAAAGCCCAGACCTCTTTCTTCTTGGCAGCACCATGGAGCTCGTTCCAGGAGATACCAAGGCCCAGTTCTCAGTCCTCAAGGAATATATATATATTCCCTCCAGTAAGTTCTGGGTTTTTAATTTTTCTTTTGATGAAGTCGACAAGAAACAACAACTCTTTAAATATTTTTTATTAGGAAGAAATTAGTAGTGGTTGCCAAGACCAGCACATTGTGTTAGATCAAACTGTTTCTCTACTGGCATATTCTCTTTGGCAAAAAAATATGTATTTAAAAAAATAAACAGCAATAAAAAACAATGGCATTTTTTCTGCTTTTATTTTTTATGTCCAGAATTATAAAAAGAGAAGATAATTTAATCTTATTACTGTATATATTCATAATTCTCTAATTAAAGTAGGTTCAGAATGGAAACTGACACTTAAAATCAGCCACATTCTCCAGATTATTCTGGAAGATCCCAAGGATTTGGGATCTCATTCGTTAAGACAAGTTCCTTATCTTAAAATGACAGGATTAGGCCAAAACAGGGACAGACCTGTAAATCAATTGCTTTACTTTGTGGTTCAGGTCAGTTATCCATCCTGCCACCATCCATTGTGAAGAAGACACCAATGTGCTTTAGCTGCTCTGGTTAAGGAGGGAAGAAACAGTCCAGCTTTTTCCTACTGAGAACTGCAGCGTCAGAGTTGGTTGGAAAGAAACAGAAAATGTGGTAAGATGTAAACCTGCTACTTTTTATTTCTATTAGAGAACGAAATGAAGGCTTTTACCCTCCCAGAATCTACTAATCAGCTGACAGCACTAATCAGCAGATATGAAAAGATATTCGTTTCATATCTTTAACAGTCGTTATTTCTCCACTCTCCACTCCACTGGAAACCCACAAAACAGCTGTTATGGCTTTGACTCTGATCTAGGTCATCACTTGTTGCTATGAAGTCCAATCAAAGTCTGTTCATACATGTGTGTGCACACGTGTGCGTTTTCCTGTGAGTTAGCGAGAAAATGTCTTTCCAGTGGCTGTCGTTTGTTTGAACAGGGCTGTGATGAAAGCCTAGACAAACACAAGGGAATGTCAGCGAGGGCTAAAGTCAATAGACTCAGCCTTGACAGAGCCGGGGACCCCAGTGTGAGATGCCACACCCTCTGACACTTCACCGGACTCATTCTACATCATTGCTTTCCACTCAGAAGTCTGCCGACAAATACCTTCTCTGATACAGCATAAACAGAGCAAGAATAATAATTAAAAGACAAAGGATGATTTTTTTTAGGCATACAAAACGAAAGAACAACGAGAAACTGCTGCCTGAAAACAACACAGCAAAAGTTGAAATAAATCCAATTTTAATACTAGCAAGGTATGCAAATAGCAAAATCTCCCCATTTCTAGCAACCTTCCTTCAACTCTAAGTGGACTAACTGATGCAGATAAAATATTCAAGGAAAATCTCTACACACCAGCTTGGAATATATTATTGAGATTACTGCCTCGTATTTTTGGTCCAGTAATGTACTGTGAAGGCTGCGGAAGGGCAAACGGTAAAGCAAATATCCAACTCTATTCAAGTCAGAGCCGAATCTTCTCTCGTTCTTTTCTTCTTTTTTTTATTGTCCATTTTAGTGTGGGAAGCAAGCAGAGCAAGCCTGAGTCCCTGTTGACTCAATGTACTGAGACATTTTTCCTTTTACTGGTGCTAAAGTAGGCATGAGCACTAATCCTAAGGGGTTAAATGGAGCCTCCTGTGGGGTTTCCCAATCCTGAGAGAGCTGGGGGCGGCTGCTGCAAGAGTTGAACGCTGCGCTTCTATGGATTCGGGAGAATTTGGGCTTCACTTTTCAAACCATGTAAAAAAAAAAAAAGAAAAAAAAAATGCTCTTCAAAAATAATTTTCCATAGCATTAAAAGAATACTTAAAATGACTAATTCTACATTGTAAGGCATTCATGCTGCACCTCTTGAACTTCTTCACTTTTAGTCTTCTTACAAGTACATTAAAGGTAATGTACTTCATAGGAATCCCTTGTGAAAGTAGAACAATGCAATATTCATCCCAAAATAAAACTTAGTGTCAGAAATTTCATTCAGAAGTCAGCTAGGTAATAAATAAATGCATCATAAATAAACATTAATAATCTTCTTATCTTTTTTAATAGTCTTCCTATAAAATGTTTATGTTATGTATTTCACAATAAATGGCACTTGTAATAATACTTTTTTTAGCTATCTCAGTGGGAAAAATTAGTTAATACAAGAATATAACAAAAATATAAAAAAATAATATACAAAATACTTATTTTACTTTTTAGTTGGAGCAGTGCAGTTTTGCAGCTCTGACATCTTTTCTTCACATTGTTTCAAACAGGAGATGGGCAGAGAAACAAAGGGAACACACACAGCCAAGTTCCTGAGGTTGAGAATTGAACTGTGGATGGTTCCATCGTGGATTAATACTGTAGTCTCCGCATCTGGGCCACCCGCTGCACCGCTACGTCAACCCCCAATGCAGGCATCTTAAATATAGAAGGTAGTGCCTGGCAAAGCATTACACCCTGCTAAAAATGGACCACAGAAACAAACAATAAAATCAAAGTGATGAATGTTTTTAAGCTGGAAATGCTGGTCAATGTCCTCATTAACAATAACCTTTATTTATATAAAAATGTATATTGGTTAGCCAGTTAAACCAGCTTTACATGTTCACAAAAAACATCTGAAGAGAGAACCCTATGCCTTTTCAAATCCAGTTTCACACAGACAGCAGAATAGGCTAGTAAGATCTCGCTGCTCGGCTCTTACCACCTATGCTTCATTCAAAATGTATACATTTGCATCTTGATATAGCCCAAGTGACAAATGGTGGCTACAAAGGAAGGACTTCTGTTTACGCAACACACCACCTCCTCAATCCACATCTTGCTTCAAAATTTCCTGAAACACTATGGATGTCTTTGAAGTGTCAGTTTAAAAGCAGGAAGAAGAAAAAAACATGTTCCTGCTATTCTTTTTCTCTCCTTTAAGTCACACATTGGAGTTCAGCCTTTACCTCGTCTCACCCAACTATTGCATCATTTTAGGGCCAGAAAGAATGTAAAAACGCTGTCTAGAAGCTGTGGATATTCTCCTTTAGAAGTTCACATAAACCTAACAAAAACCTCAGTGCAGCAGCAGCAGAATAAGCTAAATAAAAAAATAAAAAAAATTAGAAAAACACACTTTAACAGGCCTTCACTAAAGCTCCAAAACCATCAACAACCTGAAGATGTATCTGAAGCCAACTACAAAGGTTTGCTATGCTTAAAGATGAAAACTTTGTGCTATATTTAACCTCCTTCATTTTGTTGTGGGAAAATAAAAGCCTGAGCTAGTATTCTAATTTATTATGTTTTCCTCCTGCTGGTGCCAGTTTTAATGGTGAAAGATGCACTGTGAATGCATACTAACACACTCCACAAAGCTGCATTCACAATCTCTGTCTTTCATTTAATTTATGCATGTGGTTCGCAACTTCATCCATAAACACGTTGGAACACGTTGGAAATACCAGCTGCGATATTGCACAGACAGTCCACAGGCCGATGGTTGCTTAAAACAGAGTAATGACATCAGGACACCTGTTTGCACAGATAAAAAGACAAACATCTTGATCTGGAAAGATAAACTCTCTCCCTGCACCGCAATCTGCTGCTGTGGAGATGCTTTAGGTCACAGGTGCCCAAGTCCAGTCCACCCCTGCTTTAGGTGATCAAATTATGTTATGCCACGGTGGCTCTTTATTTGACCCGAATCAATTCTTGAGAGTTTGTTGAATATATTATTGCTTTAGTAGTAGATATTTTTGTATTTCTATGTATTTTAATAAACTATAAGCAGAAAAAAAAAAAAAAAAACATGTCTATAAAATGTTCTATCAATATTTAAGATGTTACTAGTCAACCTTGAGAAGAGATCTAAATGAGATTATTAGTTCATAACTTTAATATGTTAAATTATTCATGTTGTTGTTATTAGAATAAAATTGGGAAGGTCTCATGTTTTAGAAGAGACAGAGGGAAAAAAAAAACTCACAGAGAATTAACTAATTTTATGTATGTGTAGATTAAACTGGAACCCTCTGAAATCTGATGCGGCAACAGTGTAATACATACCTAAGACACTTGGTCTCCTTGAACGTTAACCTAAAATCACCCCGGCAACAGCGGGATAAAAAGGCTCTACTCCAGTTACTCCAGTTTTGCTCAAAATGTGTCATTCACATCTCCAACACAGACACCTTGCACGCTGCTGTTAATTGGTGGGTGGGTGCTTTACAAATACTTCTTTCAAGTGAGTCATAGATGTCTCCTCACTTCAAACAGTCTTTTTTTTTTCCCAATCGCCTCTTTCTGTAGGGGCTCCTTTGAATGTGGCTCCTGGCTGCAGACTAGACATCTGATATCCGAGTCACTTGGGATGTACGAAGGAACACTGCTGTCAGACAGTGAGGCACGAATGCCAACATTTTGTAGGGGCAGCTGAGAGTGTCACCTGAAAACATCCTTAGGTGAAATTTAATGCTCTGGATTCCCAGTTTTTGCGACGGATTCACAAAAAGCCCCCACAAACGTTGACATAGCTACCATGTTGCTTCATTAATTTGTGCTGAAATGCTAGGCTAATGCTACATGCTTGTGGACTGTGTTAAATTTTTTGATTCACAAAAAGGCCCCACAAACGTCAACATAGCTACTATGTTGCTTCATTAATTTGTGCTGAAATGCTAGGCTAATGCTACATGCTTGTGGACTGTTTTAAATAATTTATTCGTAATTCAGCTAATCACATATTTTAATATTGTTCCTGTGAATCATGCAAAGAGAAAACTCACCAATGAAGTTGTCTCCAGGTTATTTTTAAGGCTATAAAATTTAATAAGTAATGTTTCAGCTGCTCTTAAGGAACTTTTCCCCTCCACCAAAGGCTCTCTCAGCTCAGCTCAAAACAGCATTAAAAATGCCTTGAAAAGGATCCCAAACAGCAGTGAGCTTTCCTGGAAAGGTTTGCCACTGCTCCAATTAGGATCTAATTCATGTTATCGGACAGGTTGCATTTTAGTGTTTTTAATATCTAATACTCTGACCTTAACCGAGTAAAATACGACTTTAATTGAGATATTTTCTAGTCCAAGGGGTGTCGTTGGTTAGTTTGTGTGATTTATATTAAAGGAAATCTTAAAACTGACAAGCTGCAGAAAAAAGAACTCAATAGAACGCTTTTGATCTTTAATTTCTGGATGCAATTTCTTATCCGATCAACCAAGTGTAACAATCACTGTATCACTGATTTCTAGTAGACATTTGCATCTGTAAGAGCAACAATTGCCTAAACACATTTTGAAAAGTCTCTTGTTCAAAATTCTAAACATCCACTGATGCAAGACTCATGTCTTTCAAAGATAAGTGAGGACTTTGATATCGGTGATGTCAGTTGTGTCTGTTACGGCAATATGTTTACCTAATACCCACACTTCCTGTAGTGATCCAGCAAACAAGACACTGCAATCCATGAGGTATCTGTATTTTATCTTATCAAGAGTGCCTTTGTTCCCCTCGATAACATTAGCACCAACTTCCTCTCCTTACAACTTTAAACTTCAATGACCTTTTTAGTGGAACACATACATGTGTTCTCCTTCGACTAAGACACCATACTGAAGGACTACTGCATGTTGTCTTAAAGATTGTGTCAGCATTTACACAGATATGTTCAGTCCAGTGAAAAGATAAATGCTAGAGTTTAACTACAGCTGGCAAAAGGTTCTAAGTTAGTTAAATACATTTTAGTGCAGAAGTAGTAAACCAGTTACAAAGCAGGACAAAGGCGGGCTTCAATTAGCTATATTGGCGATGTATGCTCAACTGAGAAAACATTATATGGTAATTCTGTCTTTTATCTCCTTTATTGTGCTGAATGGTGTCTTGGGGGAAGCATGCTCTATCTAATCTGATCAGAGAGCATTGTGTTTTGGGTCTTTAACTGACAGGAGGTCCTGGAGGTTGACAAGTCGAATAGCCACCACTCCCTTTCTGAGCTACTCTGAGGCTCTCGCAGCCTCATGTTTCCCCATCTAAGCAGACGACACACCAGCAGGTACAAAAGCAGTCGACAAAAGACAAGAAGAGAAAGAGCTGATTTAGGTTTTTTGCTTGTCTATGAATCCATGTCCTGAATGAGTGCTGACCAAGGCCTCTGAGCAGCAGGATGCCCCATGTTGTCTCTGTTGTTGTTGGTTCTTTAAAGATGAAGAAGGGTCATCCTATCCTTCACATCTGGAATTTCCATTAGAAAAGACTAATGCCTTACTGCAAGGCATCGTCGCAAACATCGTAGCAAAACAATGACTCATGTAACCACTTTTTGTGTTTTTATATGCACAAAGACTCAAATTCTATCAGTCTAAGTTCACTTTACCACCTATTTTGGTTAAGAGCATCATAAATTACATTTGAAACAGGCTCACGTCAATAAAATCTGTCATCCATGTTCTTTTTGCACTTTCACCGACTTGTGCTTTTGCTCTCTCCATTCATGTCACATTGATTACATCCTTTCCAAATATAAAATATGAATGTGGCAACAAAACTAACTGCACAAATCAAAGTTAAACCATGTTGATTCTGAAAAGCTGCCTTTTTAATTAAGCAGAAATGAAAGGCCCAAAGCAAAGATCACTGACGACTGCCTGCTGAGGGTGAATATGCAAATAAAGCAAAAGGTAAATGAAAAACAAAGTGGAAGTTTTGGCAGCCAGCTTTTACATGTTTCTGTTAATTTGGCATTGGTTAAAAACATGTTAATGTCAATAATGAATTCAAGCCAGAGGGTTGGCGCCCAGGAGGCGCAATCAGTGCATTTTCCCTCATGAGCGTCAAAGCAGTTTTGAAATTTATTCTCTCTTTATAACAAGAACAGCCATAACACCAAGCTTACATAGGACAAATCCAACTGTGTCCATGCGTCCTGCAGAAAAGTCCAAGAAAGTGGGACACAGCCAGTCAACTGCAACCCCCCGCGTATTGACTGTAGCACAAGCAAAAAATTTTTTAAAAAGTTAATCAATTATCAGTTTCAATGCATTTGATGAAGCAAAACAAAAAGGACCTGAGTATTATAATAAAGACAAAGAAGAAACTAGACAATAAAAGGAAAAAAAAAAATCAAGCTTCACAGCATAGTAGGAAGCAATCTTAATGCTGTCTAAACATTAAAAGTAGCCAGACAGACTGGAGCATGTCCTTGGGAAAGGAGAGCACCTTTCCCCCCTTCAACAAAAGACCAACAGGGGCAACAGATTTCCCCCAGTCTTGAGATAACAGAAACCCAACACCTTCGTCCTCCAGTGGGGCTCTTTGTACGTCTAAGAGGGGGGTCAATCACCAGTCGCTGACAGATGTGTCTGCAGTCGATTTAGGAGAGGAAGACATGTTGAGGTTAGACACAGATTTCTCTGCTCTGTCCCCATGGAAGGAAGACACGGATCAGGCCAGGATGTCCAAGGTTGACCTTTTTTCACCCTCAAGTCTCTGACAGACAACACCTGGGCTATTATAGTTAGGTTAAGAAATTGCTTCTTTTTTTTTAAAACATGCGCTAGTTAACAAATTAATAGCATACAGACAGGAAGGAATCTGGAATCCCATTGTGTCGCAAACAAAAGTGAGAGTCACTCCAGCTGGAAAGCAAACAAATCAGAGAACCTCCAGTGGAGGTCTAAGTAGTTTCGGCAGATGCTCCAGGCTTAAGTGTCTGTTCAATTAGGTACTCCAGTTAAGATGGCAATCATGGTCTAAACCCTGTGCTGCTGAGGCTGAAGTTGGATCACATTCTGTCCCTGGCAAAATGCGAATATGGGATGATGAAGACAGCCATTGAGCTTTTCTGTTGTTTGTTTAACACCCCATGAACAGAGCTGAGCATATATTATCGCTAAGATACCCTGCAAGCGGTCTTCATTTTCAAAAAGCCAGCTTTTTTCTTTCATTACTGAGCCTCCAATTTTGCTTCAGAAGAGATTTTTCTTTGTGATTGTTTTTCCGTTTTAAAGATGTCATTAATTATTACAGAGCAGCATCCCTGTCGTGACAAACAGAAAGATATTTCTGCAACCCCACAGCAAGAGAGTACAGAAGCTGTCTAATAAATCTGAGCATTCACTGAAAATTAATGCAGACCCTCAAAGCACTTAAAGTTGGATTGTAAAGGTTTGAAATAATTATCGAAGGTAACGGTGAATGACAGGAGTCTAAAATATCTCACTTTAAATTTTATAGCTCTCAGAGAGCCGATCTCTCCAGGCATCAACAAGAGGATGCCATTCAACAAGAAATAAACAGATGGCATGGCAACGCAACGTGTGCGACTGTGGGGTCTGACTTGTCAAGTAGCCAGAGGGGGAAAACCCCGGAGATGACACAGGCTAAGAAGGTGTTGGCCAGGTCAGACACTCTTCTGTAAAACCCCTGACCGCCTCATCTCTGCTATGGAACCAAAGGGAAGCAGAACCTGTTGTTTGGCTTCATCTAAATAGAAAAAGAAAAAAAAAAAGGTCAAGAGGCACGTCAGGTATGTTAAAGCAGCTCACGCCCATGCCGAATTAATACACTTATTTGTAATTACCTAAATGCAGGCTCATAAATAGAAGCCTACATAAGCAGCCCCTCTAAGCTGTATAAACTAACTTTCAACATTTTGTCACTTTACAATTTAAACTTTAATGTGCTTCTTAGGGACTTTTGTCAAACTCAACAAAATAATTGTAGCAAAGTGAGGGAAAATGTGTTTTAACATGTTTTACAAGTAAAAATCTGAAAAGTGTGGTGTGCTTTTGTATTCAGGCTCTCTAAGTCAAGTCTTTGTTCAACCACTGTTCTCTAAAATTACAGCTGCAAGTACTTTTAAGGATCTCTGCTATTCTTGTGTTGATACTTTTTTTCAAGTATGGCTCAAACTAAACGAGATTAGATGCAAAACATTAACTTGATTTAGGTCTCACCTTTTACAAGGTAATTTTAACACACAATATTTTATCTAAACCATTGCATTATAGTTCTTATTATATGTTTATGGTTGTTGTGCTGGAGAAACATCTATCCCAGTCTCAAGACTTGTGCACCCCAACAGGGTTTCTCTGGGATCGTATTTATCTCCACCAATCTTCCTGTCAACTTTCACCTGTCCTTAATTAAAATAAGCAGTCCCACAGCATGATATAGCCACTCACATGTTTCACTGTGGGATGAGGTGCCCGAGAGTGTTATTTCTCTACAGTGTTCTGAATCTAGGTGAAAAGTTCAGTAGTGATCTTATCTAACTCAAGTACTTTCTTTAACCTATTTTCCATTTTCCCTATGTGACAAACCTTATGACTGTTTTCTGTTATCAGTTTCTCCCATCTGAGCTGTGAGTCATTGCAGCTTTCCAGTAGAGTTAATATGTACCTTTTGACTGGTTTCTGATTAATGTTCTTCATTATGCCATTTGTTTACTAGTGTTCTCTATTAAGACTTAAAGCTTCACAGAACATCTGGTTTTATACAGAGACTAAGTTGCACACTAAGTATCTGACTTTTGAAGGCAAATGGTTGCACTGGCTTTTTAAGAAAATCAATGTAAAATGGGGCAGAAAAAAGTTGGAACGTCACATTTATTATTTGTGTTTTTTGGGGTTGGTTTCCAATACAAAATTTCACTACTTTATGTTTGTCTAGTACGTAAAATCTCAATTATAGGCACTAAGCCCCCTCCTTCATATCCTGCAAAGATAGGTTAAGATAATGGATGGATGAATGGATAAAAGTTTGTTATAATTTGCACATAATTTCTTATAAACTATTCTGGTCCAACATCAGACAATAGCTTTTAGCTGTCAATGTACAAATAAAACCTAATTATTTTTTTTTTAAGCCCTTCACATATTTTTAGTTTTAAAACACTAACTCATTTAATTGTCTATTGTACAAAGATTGAAAAAATTACATCAGAGACAAAACACCCCTTGCAGAGTTCATGACAACAGATGACATCCTGTATGAAAAACTGAAATTGATTTTGTTCTTTAGATCAAGGGACACAGGTAATAACAGTTTTTATAATATTTTCTCACATTCTCACACATATTATATGCTTGTATTTTGGGGTCCTCTTCTGACTTTTGTGGCACATGTGAGTGAATCTCTGTTTTTTTCTCTTTCCTCCACTCCCCCTAGTGCGCCTAATCGGAACTGCATCTTCAAGCACTCAAACAGAGACAGAGAGAGAGAGAGAGAGAGAGAGAGAGAGAGAGAGAGAGAGAGAGAGAGAGAGAGAGAGAGAGAGAACAACAGAAGGAAGGACCTCCCCCAGATGACATCAGAGCTCTATTGAAGCAGAGCTAGAGGCGCACACAACTCCACATTTGTACTGAGGTCCACACTTGCGCCCATGTCCTCTCACAGCCAGTTGATTGTGTATTTGTGTGAGGGGGGCTGCCACTGAAAACAGAGCAGTGCTGCTGCAGATAAACTCAAAGTAGCTCTTAATCTGTATGAGTTAGGAGGGTTTATTCTTCGCTTTCTTCACTTGGATCTGCGTTTCAATTTTCATTAGCCTGGATTGGATTATTATTTTTTTATTATTATTATTTTTATTTTCCCTCTTCTGAGCCACATTTAAAGAGGATACCTGTTACTTTTCATTTTGCTGGTTGTTTTGAGAGGTAAGTAATCTTTCTGCTAGTACAGCAGTCCTGTTGGAAGTGTTTCCCTTTTCTCTCTTTTTGCCTTTTGGATTTTCTCTTCGACTAACTGAAAGTAATGCGGAATCCTCAGGAGTTGCGTGAATCTGAACTGCTCCTATTTTCCAGGCGATTAATACCGGGTCCTGTCTATACTGACAGGCGCGAATGTTTTTATATCCATAATAATAAAAAGGTGAGCGCACCTTTCTCCAAACACAAAAAGCGTTTCTTCAGCTGCACAGATTTTGCAGTACCCAGAATATGTTTTTATGTCACCAATTCAAGCCTTTCCCCCCCGGTGCCTGCCACTTGCTGCTGCGATCTCTACAAAATCCCTTTAATTTTGCATTTCTGACAAAGACAAAAAAACACCAACTCAGTGTTGTTTTTCCACAATCACATTTTAGTCTCGGCACCTCTAGTGCACAATGTAAGTCTTTGCGGTCCTTGCAAATATTCCAGATTTTAAGCACTGCACAGAGAGGCGCATGTATGCATGGGAATGGTCTGGATGAATATGCAAACTTGGAGGGGATTAGCGGGGTTCACTGTCTGGAGCAGTCTCGGTGTCGCAGCCTGAGAAGACACCCCGGTGCGCTCCTGAAATTGCAGCGCGGATCCCGCGGAGTTGGACATGAAGGGGCAGCTGGGGAGTCTGTATGCCGCCTAAACGCTCGTTCTCGGTCGCTGTCTGGAGTACTTCCATCGGCTGTTAGCGCACATCCAACGAAAAAAAAAAAACAAAACAAAAAAAAACTGTCATCATAACCTAGTTATATGTTTTAGAAAGGCGTGCAATGCAACGCGCAATTTTATGCTAGTTTTACGCGCATCAGGACGCGTATAGGTAAGCACAGTAATTCGCAAAATTGCACGCTTGCAATGTAACAACCTCGTTAATACACAGAAACATATCCCTAAAACTAAAACCAACTCTGCGCTATTCTCCCTTCCTCCAAACTTATATTTATCCTATTAGTCCAATACAATATATCGGCATGCCTATTGGCAACACCGAGGCAGGGACAGTTGTTAATCCAATTTAACAGAGCCTTTTATCTTCATGAGACGATAAGGTCGTCCAGGCTCTAAATAATGGCCCCAAGGCTGTGCACAAGCTGTGCACCAATTCTGCACACAGCAAACTTCTTCCTTCTCCTCTCATGGAAAGCAACGGTGGTTTCCCTTGTTTTCATTATGGAAAAAGAAAGCTGGTTAAACATGGCAGTCATGAGGACAGGCCCAGTTCCTCTCTGATAGCTTGCCTGAGGCTAAAGTCCCCAGTCAGTTGTTTTTCAGAGGGAACTCATATGGAAGATTAACAGCTAACCAGGTCACAAAGGATGGAATAATCTAATTGTAGAAAAACATGCATAAAATATATATTTATGCCCAGTTTATGTGGAGAAATGTTTATATTGGTTGCAGAACTGCAGGCCCCAATCTAAAATAACCTAATGCAGTTCGTTCATATTTTACAGCTGTATTTTTACCAGGTTTTCCAAGATTTAAGAAACACATTTCACACATTTTGTCAAGAAGAAATCCAAAGTTGGGAGAAAACCATAAATACTGTGAGAGTGCCTCGAATAAAACAGCGGGGAGGTTAACAAATACCTTTATTTTGTGAAAGGTGTCCAGCCTGAGCCAAGATAGGTTTGTGCAGCTTAACAGAAGCATTCATGTCTTGGGTTTTGCTCGTCAAAGACACACGCACACACACGCACACATACATACATTTCATCTCGCAGTGCCTACCACCCCCATGTGGGGAAAAACAATTGCAGCTGCTGCAGATCTCTCCTTTCAGCCAGCTACAAAAGAGAGACCCCCGTCTGTCTCGGGCCTATATGTTATTAATGGGCCAGCAAAAGTATCATCTGTTCAGCCTATTTAGAGATAACACCAGGAGGCCACATACCAAATCTGAGAAACATTCAGAGATTTTGCGTCATTTAGATTTCAAATAGGATCATAAACATTTCATTGTGATTTGGCAGCACAGTAGACCCCTGCCAGGTACGCTGATGTCTTCATCCAAGAAATAAGAAATTCTCTACATTTAAACACAGATCAAGTTTCAAATAATAATTAACAAACTGGCTTTCAAGACTTTTTCTTATCCATTACTAGAAGATATACATATAATTTAATGGTATAATACTTGTAAATCATTCATGTTTTCTGCTTCCATTAAAAAAATCCTACCTGCTTAATGTGGTATTTTGCACATGTACATGTTTCTGGACCGATCACAGATCCAACAAAAACTGTACCTATGCAATCAGTCATAATTCAAAATAATATTGTGAATTAGAGTGAATATCAGAACAACATAATAACAGAATTGATTTCCCAATGGAGAGCTCTACTGTGGTTCAAAATTAATTTCAGAGTTCATGAATAATTTAACAGCCAGCCATTACAATTTCTACGCAGCTCTTTCCTCTATAAATGCAAGCCGACAAAACTTTCAGTATTTTGCTAAAGTAAAAGTCATCATGTTCTGCAATAATTACACAGGCATGAAATTGTTTGTGCTTCAGATATTTTGTAGCATTTCTTGCGGAGTACAGGACTCCAGGGCACCGAGCCCTTCTCTGTTATTTCAAGCTAATGTACATTTGTGTGTATTCTGCTCACAACGGCTTTCAGTGTCCAGCTTTATGTCTCTCCTGCTCTTCTCTCCTGTAAACACACTTGCGCCCATTTTTTCCCCCACAATGGTCAATTTAACTTTGCCAGTTCAGATTAAAAGAAGCAGACTCCACTCTATAACAGCTAGTGAAATCCCACTCTCCTGTTGGCGGAGCTTATCAAAACGATGGAGAAAAGCATCCATCACAAAAGAATAAGCAAAAAAAAAATTCTGCACAACTTCTGTTGCCCTAAAAAAACGCTCAAATGTAAATAAATGTGCAAAATATAGGGCCATTTATGACAGGTAAATGCAATAACAATGCTTGATTGATTCTCTGCTTAAATGAAATTAATTTTAATAAAAAGTTTACATTTTTATAACCCCCACCCAACAGCCCCAGATCCTCTCTGTGAGACTACAAGGTCTGCATGCTTGCCCTGGAGCAAACAATGAAGAGGGGCCACTCTCCTGAAATCCGATGAGTGGAGGAAAAAAAAAAAGTAGGGGAGAAAAGTATCCAGGCCCGAATACGCTCTGTTAAATTACGCAAAAACGTACCCAACATACCAATAATCACCATCTGACTAAATAACTGCCCTCCTGCCCCCCCTTTTTTAACACCTTGACCCTAAGCTAGACTGTTACATGAGGTTCTAACAATTCTGTTGGCAAAAATAAGCAAAAAACAGGGGAGTATGAAATTCTTATGGCAGGATAAAAACAAAATAACAGCGACAATCCCTCCTGCTGTTCAAACTTAAGATATAATACTACTATAAACAGTAAGGGTTATTTTAAAACAAAGGCAGACACCTTCAAAAATTAGTAACTCTTCAGATAGTCTTAGTAAGAATGCTGTTTCTTTAGTTTACACGATAATTTTTTTACAGCAAGCTGAATTATTTCCAAATAGGCAAAATTTATTTTCTTTTGCAAGTAAGAGAAAATTGTAAGAGCATTCTTTCTGTTAGGTCTTCGGCAGGGTGCAGCAACAAGTAAATGAAAGGGAGCAGAAAATTTAGCAGCTTTGACACAGAAACTGACTTGGTCTTAGTTCTTGATGTTATCAGGCCACGTTTAGACATAAATAATGACCATAAATGATGAATGAATCCATGGCAGAACCTTATAAGTCAAAATTTGCTTGATGGAACAGAAAAGAATAATATTTTGTAAAATGCTAAATTTCCAAACAATTTAAATGAAACTAAATATTTAACAATATTCATCAAATGGAAAACTTCTTTAAAAAAAGCACATTTTCTATTGAAATAGCTCAACAAAGTGCTGCATTAAGAGTTCATTCCAACAGACTGTTATGCCATATCCCTCTTTCATCCTGCCATTTTGTAAAACTCCATTACTGTATTTAATCTTTTTTTCCTCTCATCAAACTCTCTTTATTCCACAAGTTACTGGAGGTCGCATCTGGTGCTTTTTTTCCCCATACTCTAATCTACTACTAATGTAATACCGGACAGAGAGAGCCCATGTTTAGATGGAACAGAAGGAAGGGGGGGCTGTTATTATGAGACAGCATCTCAGGAGTTGTAATCGAGTTACAAGCCTCTCAATTCCCTAATCTTCTCCTTGTCAGGGGTTACAACTGTTAAACGGCTGGGCTTCTTGTTCCTAATTTCCCTTTGAATGTTTTACAGCACACGGTAGCAGCCATAAGGGCACACGGATTGTTACAGAGCTATTGTGTTCTGAGAGGAAACGTAACATTTACTTTGGTGAAGGAAATCTATTTTCGTGAGCAGAAAACGTCAGTCGGTGTGTGTAAGCAGAGGATGAGGTGGGCGTGAAGGGTCACACGAAGTAGCTGGGAGCAGCCTGGTGGGATGCAACACCCATCCTCTGCTTAATATGAAATTCAAATGGACTTCATATGTCACTGGTGCTTTTCACAGTGTGAGTAATTACACTAAGCTCTGACTGGATCCGTTTTTGTTTCACGCAAAAGAATTTGGGCAGACTTCTTTATTTTTAATCACAGGACCGGTTCGCTTGTAAAATACTTAGAGCTCAGCTATGCATTGAAGCGGGGAGAGAAGGGCACATGAGCTCCACCCTCCCCTATTGTTGAGTTTGGGGTCCAGATCACAGATGTGTTTTGCATGCACAAGCATTCTTTCCTCCATCTCCATAGAAAAGATTTGGTTATTTAGAGTAACTGGAGTAAAAGGTCAATGGACTAAAAGGCAGGAAAATAGGGGTTTTTTGAATGTGACATTGTAAAGTAGTTTTAAGACTGGGATATACCTATAAATCAAATTTGGTCATGTACCCAAAAATAATTTTGTTTCTCTATCCAATAAATATGTTTAAACTCAAAAGTCCAACCTTTTTTTATTCCTCAGCTTTTATTAACAAAAAGGAAATAATTCCTTTTTTTTTTTTTTTTTTTTTGTGGCAATGGTGGATCTAAAGCTAAAATGGGAAGGTCAGATATAAAAGAAAAACTGAAATCAGTATCAGCCAGGGAAAGTCTGATCGGTCCATTTCAGTAAAACATTTATCAAAATGAAACTTAATTGACTTGAGTGTTATAATAATACTATTATTCAATTACTAAGTTTTTGTACAAATGGCATTACTAACGACATTTATAAAAGAGAAATTTGTCACGAATGTTTGTGTCTACTACCCATAATCCTCTATATAGTATATAAATATTTACTTCCTGGTTTAAATCTCACATACAGTTCAACTGAACTGTTCAGTTCAACTGAACAGGAATTTGGATTATACCGCTGTAATTAATGAACCATGAAAAAGCAACACTTACATGAAAAATATTGACATGCTAGCATTAGCATGTTGCTATCAATTGCCATATTATTATGATCGAATTGGCTAGTAGGTGAGGAGCTGCAAATAGCATGTTGTTTATTATCATATTTTATTGTCTGATAAATGATATTCAAATATTAGCTAAAATAGTAACAATAGCTATAATTATAAAAGATTACAATTTCAGGTATAAATATTGAACACTTTAGAACATACTAAAGTTAGACAACAAGTATTTTGATGTTCTTATACTAGCTAGAAAGCTACTATAAATCCCATTATTTTATTGTTTGAGCTTTTCTCCACTAAATGTTATCATTGTGATTTTTTTCAGAGCACTATCCCAGGTTTCAGGAGGCCATGATGACTCGAAGTGCAGATGCATGAGGGAGATTGGGCCCTTCAGGAACAGCAACTCATCCCGTATTGCTCTCTAGAGAAGACGGGGACACTGGTTATCTGCTTCAGGAAAAGATCTTGAGCCCTGGATTAATGTGTGTTCTGGCTCAACAAGGAAGCAGAGGATTCTGGGTTACCTGAAAGCACGGTCGGCACAAGCAAACAGGCCAGGGTTGAGCCTGTGGCCAAGGGGATTGGCATGGCTCAGACCGGCTTTGTGTCAACCCATCATGTCTGACGAGCCTGATGGCAGGAAGGATTCTTTGCCATCAGACTCACGGATCTCTATAAAAACACAAAAAAACCTTAGGGGCTGTTATGGCTGTTGAACCTGACTACAGCAACAGCCGCTGGGATTTTTAATATCAGCCAAGGGTGCATGTTCTTTTTTTTTAGCAAGAAGGGATGCTTTTTTCTGCAAGCTTATCTGCCATGGCAAAGGCATTGAAAGAATGAGCCTTTGACAACACAGAAGAGGTCATCGTCCAAACAAGGATCAGCTTGGCAAATACTGACCAGGTCAGGATATCACCAGAACCCATACTCCCTCCCTTTGGACAAACATTTTCTTTCAGTGAGGATAACAAAAAATTTAAGAAGAAATCTTGATTGGATATTTCTTTCGTTGGAAAGGATTTACAGCCTCATCTAAATCAGGTATTGTAAATAAAGATTGCTTTGAGACTTTTTGATTTTTTTCACAAGAGCCCCATTTTAAAAAGATAAATAAATGTGGGTGTGAATGTACATTTAAAGCCCAAAGTATTCTCGGGCTGATTAAAATGGGAATTCTGCTTCATTTTCATAGTCTTAATTGAGTGCCCCAACGTTACTAACATTGAGCAGAATAAAAATTTAAAAACTCAATTTGCAAAGGTTTTACAACCCAAAGTTGTAAGAAACTAGTAGTAGCCAAGACGTCAAACTGCAAAAAAAACCCCCAAAAAAACAAAAAACAGACAAACCACTGCATCAAGATTCAATGCATTATGGAAGCTGTAACACTTAGGGAGTTGTGATCAAAAACTTAAGGCATACTTCCAACCACAAAGCTTTAAAATTCAATTTACCTTGAAAACTTGCATGACAAAACAAATTCCAGTGAGCGCTAAAGAAGTATAAAGTAAAACCTTAAGATAGGCCTTCCCACCCTAATCCTCATAATCAGTTTATATCAGTCAAAACAGAAAAATGCTAAATGATTCTTTCAGCAGTTACTTAATCAAGAAAGTGCTGTAGGCAGCTTTTCAAACCTGCAGCAATTACAAAAACTGAAATTTGGCTCTCTCTCTCTCTCAGGGCCTTGTCCATTAATCTGCCTTTTCTGCTCTTTTCCCCAGGGCCCTTTGAGTGATTAGACTGCCAGGATACGCACCTTCAAGATGGTACGTCACTGCAAGTCCTTTGTCCTTTTCCTAATAAGGATTGGGCTGCTGCTGGGTCTAGCGAACCCCTTGGTCACCTCTGCCTCGTGTCCCTCAGCTTGTCGTTGTGACGGGACCTTCATATACTGTAATGACCGAGGCTTGACTTCCATACCTACAGGGATGCCTCTGGATGCTACAGTGCTCTTTCTGCAAAACAACCGCATCAAGAGTTCAGGCATCCCCACAGAGCTCCGCGGACTGGTAAATGTGGAGAAGATCTATCTTTACTGCAACAATCTGGATGAATTCCCAACTAATCTTCCGCTTGGACTAAAAGAGCTCCATCTGCAGGAGAATAATGTCCGAATGATAACCCATGCCTCATTAGCTCAGATTCCTTACATTGAGGAACTTCACCTGGATGACAACTCTGTGTCAGCAGTCAGCATAGAAGAGGGGGCTTTCAGGGACAGTAATCACTTGAGACTGCTTTTTCTCTCCAGAAACCATCTGAGTACCATCCCAACAGGCCTACCTATGAGCATTGAGGAGCTGCGCTTTGATGATAACCGCATCTCATCCATCTCAGAGCAGTCGTTACAAGATCTCATCAATCTGAAACGACTAATTTTAGATGGCAACCTTTTGAACAACCGAGGGATTGGAGAAATGGCTTTCATCAACTTAATCAACTTGACTGAGCTGTCACTGGTGAGGAACTCCCTAACTGCACCACCGGCAAACCTCCCAGGCACCAGTTTGGAAAAACTGCACCTACAAGATAATCACATAAACCGGGTGCCATCTGGGGCTTTTGCCTACCTGAGGCAGCTGTATCGCCTGGACCTATCTGGTAACAACCTAAGTAGCCTCCCACAGGGTGTATTTGAAGATTTGGACAATCTTACACATCTTCTACTGAGAAACAACCCATGGCAGTGCACTTGCAGGATGAAATGGGTACGGGACTGGTTGCGGTCACTGCCAACAAAAGTGAATGTACGTGGTTTCATGTGCCAGGGCCCAGATAAGGTCAAAGGCATGGCTATTAAAGATCTGACCACAGATATGTTTGACTGTGCTGATTCAGAACTGTTCTCCACATACGAGACAAGCACAGTCTCCAACAATTTACGCCCATCACAGCCGCAGTGGCCATCGTTTGTCACCAGAAGGCCTGTGGTGAAAGGGCCTGACATCAGTAAGAATTACCACAGTACTACCAGCTCTTCAGGCAGAAAGATCATCACCATCAGTGTGAAATCAAGTAGTGCAGATGCAATTCATATATCATGGAGAGTGTCACAACCCATGACTGCCCTGCGGCTCAGCTGGCTAAAGCTGGGACACAGCCCTGCCTTTGGCTCCATAACTGAAACCATTGTGCAGGGAGAGAGGACAGAGTATCTCCTCACTGCACTGGAGCCAGACTCTGCTTATAGGATATGCATGGTTCCCATGGAGACCAGCAATATTTACCTGTCAGATGAGACCCCCGTTTGCATCGAGACAGAGACCGGGCCTCACAAATCCTACCAACCGACTACAACTTTAAATAGAGAGCAGGAAAAAGAGCCTTATAAAAATTCCAGTCTGCCTTTGGCTGCCATTATCGGAGGGGCCGTGGCTCTTTTGGCAATAATCATGCTGGCACTGGTGTGCTGGTATGTGCACAGGAATGGGTCGCTTTTTTCCAGAAACTGCACCTACAACAAAGGTCGACGGAGAAAGGATGACTACGCTGAGGCTGGCACCAAGAAGGACAATTCCATTCTGGAGATAAGAGAAACATCTTTTCAAATGATACCTATAAATCATCTGCCTGTGTCCAAGGAGGAGTTTGTGATACACACAATTTTCCCTCCAAATGGCTTAAGTTTATACAAAAGTCCACACAATGAGAACAGCATTAACAACAGGAGCTACAGAGACAGTGGAATACCAGATTCAGATCATTCCCATTCATGATGATGCACACAGACATCCAAGAGCAGTGTGTGACTAAAACAGAGCGGCAAGACTTTTACAAAACACTGGATATATGAGACTAAGGGAGCAATGTTCTGTACATTTGCCATATAATTTATATTTAAGGACATTTTATGAAGACTGAGAAGATTCCAATTGCAGGCTGTCACTGAACTATCAAATGCAATTCTATATTTTAGGGATTTGTAGTAATTTGTACTGTATTTCCTTTGCTTAAGGTTACCAACCGACTAAAGAAACTCTGTGTTCTATTAAGATATGATGACTTGTCAACTGTGAAAGTGGGTTTTCATTGCTGTGTTGAACAATCAGACTTTAGGAAACCTTGTAATATAAGCACAGGTCATTATTTTAACTTTGTGGCTGTTAGAAAAACAAAAAGGCAAAAAAATGACAAGGCAAGTAATGTAAGGCAAAGATGATCGACCAATTCACCAAGCAGGCACGATAAAGGATCTTAGAGAATGAGCAGAGACTTGCTGTCTCCACTTACTATGGACCAAGAATTTTACTCAAGTATTCACCTAATGTGTGGTTATGAATAACTAAAAATGAGGTGCCATGATGTTATTATTTCTGCTTTGCTGGGTGTGTTATTTTGCTCTGTTTTACAGGTAGACAAAACACAGCAAAGCAGGGTTCCAATGTATCAGATAGGATTGTAGGCCACAGCACAGGGCATAAAGCACACCAAGCTTAACTAAGTAGACATGTCTGGCTGACACATAGGACCCCCACTACCACTTACTCTATTTGTAGAATGGCCAAATGACAATGACGGCATTCTTTAGTACTATGTACCATACGCCATTCTAGTCTACAGGCCAAAAAAGCCCCATCTTGTTGGCTTTCATACAAATTACCACCGTGTCAGCAACTCCTTAGTCCCCAGGAGTATTATTTTCGTATTATTTTCCAAATGGACACTTTTTTTGTTGCCACAATTTGAAGTTAACGGTTCTTTACAATTGAAAAACCAAAGTGCATTTTATGCCCTTTGGCCAGTCTTGTATGTGCCTTGATCTAATGCTTATTGTATTTAGCTTTTTAAGAAACCAGTGACTTTTTTTCATACACACTTGAATATGAGAAATATTGGTCATATTAAAGAATAAAAGTGGACAAAAACAACTTTTCCCTGTCTTACATTGAATACAACAAAACTGCACTCAGAATAAATTATATTATTTCTATTCAAGTACCATATGTCACTATGGATATGATTTCTGAGTTTATTATGATTATAAACTCATAATTATATAATTTTTGAAATTCTATCTAAGCACCATAGACCCTGAGAGGCTCCAGGGGTCCAATTTAATTAATTGATAGCTCAAATTACCCACTAAAAGCATAATTTGAAAATGAAGGAAAGGAAATTAAAAACATCTTTTTATCTTTTATGCACATTTCCCCTTTTACAATATGGAATGGGATGTACAATTAACTCATACTGGTACCACACCACAAGCAGAGCAACATCTGCTTGAGGCTGCTGTTGTTCTATCCTGCTGGTAAGTCATGTGTAACCTAACAATGGGTCAGGAAGAAAAATACCACAATGGAGCAGAAACTGAGACACTGGACTCTCGGGTTTGATAAACCTCCCAGGCATCAGGCACACAACAGACCATCATATGGAGGGGTGGTACAGGCAGACCCTGCAGGGGATGCCCCTCTCTGCAGTGCACAGAGTCTACACTGCTTCAGGCAGCACAATTGCTGTTCACACTGGCAGAGGCCCAATTAAAATTAAATGCACATGAAATCGCTGAAGAAAATTGTAAAAAAAAAAAAAATGCATATACAAACCCATAAGTTTGTAAATTACATAAGTAAAAGCATATTTTCATTAAGCCATTATGTTCACACTTCCTTAGGGTTATGCAATCATATAAAGCCTTCAGTTAAACTGAAGAAAGCTGCAAAAACAGCAGTCATCCTTACCTTGGTAATGTCACAACCCTGACCTACGCAAGCATACCAATGCCTTATATCATCTCCTTTTTTCTTTTCTTTTTTTTTTTACATTTTGAACCCTTACAAACTCAAACTTCAGTGTTTTTCATTTTCATGTTATATAACAGACCAAGACAAACACTAGTAAGATGACATATGGTTTTCAAGGTTTTTTGTACATGTATTTCATTTAGTCACACTGCGTCAATTTTATTACACTTTACTAAACAATAGCCAGGCTGTTTTCCCCCCAAAACCGAAAACTCTGAATGGCAAGCACTGAATTTTTATTTATTTGTTCAGTCCACAAGTCTATTGATTTAGTTATTTATCTTATAAATAGTTGGATGCTTTTCTCTAAATAGGTTATTTTCCATCTGAGTAAAGGAGGCTGAATACAGAAGTACCTTCTCTTTTAACATATGTATGTGCAATATAACTTTAAAAAACTGTTCTAATTATATTGCATTCAATACATCAGATATTGTGATTGTAATTTGAGAAAATGTAAAAATGTTCAGGAAGAATAAATACTTTTGCAAGGCACTGCATATCACATAACTGAGGATCAAAATTAGTTGTTTTACCAAACAAGCTTTATCTCATTACCAATAGTAATTATTTGACAATAAATTATATCAGCAATTTGTTTTTTGTAAGATTGTTTTTCTTTTCTAAATTAAATATTTAGACAAAGTCACAAAAGTCTAACCCTACACAACATATAATAAACAAAATATTTGTTGTAATTTCACATAGCTTACACCAAGAAAGAAAAAATAATATTTATACTCCAAGCTTAACTAAAATATATCAGCAAGTTTCATACTCTGTGTCACTAATGAATAAGGGACTCAACAGATACCATGATTTGAAAATTATTGGAGTGATCCAATATTTAGATATTATGAGAAACTCTTGAAATGTTTGCTGAACTATTATTGAGCCAGAAACATGATTCAAAGTTGAAAAAAAGTATAGTTCCTTAAGTCAGAAACCTTTTTTAATTCTTTTTTTTTTTTGCATGTTTGTAATGACAACCTGGTTGAGCAAAGAAAAGAAAAGAAAAAAAACCTTGTGAAAAGAGCATTTTGTTGTTCAGATTTTAACTAAGTAAATAACACAAAACAAAACTTTGGGCATTTTGAGTAAACAACGTAAAAGACAAAATTAATGAACCGGACTCCTTACAACCCTCTGTGCAGACTTTTCACCCATGACCCCTGACCCATGTATCCCTTTAAACTATTCTTTAATCACTGTCAAGTTCTCACTACGGTCAAACAATCCTCTAAACAACAGAAGCTGCTTGAAGCATTTGTCTCTTGCTTGACACATGCAGCTTGATGATGTTTTTCCTTTTATGTAACCCAGTGATTAAAGCTAATGGGGGCAGCTGCAATGTCTGCCCCAAGCTCCTGTTAATCCCTTTGTACCGCTGTGGTCAGTCAGTCGGTCACATTTGCATACCTATAGATGCCAGCGTTGATGCTCCCCTGGATGACCTCGCAGTTTCTGGTAGCTGTGCATGGTTTCTCTCCATCAGCACCATTAGCTGGATCAAAAAGTACAATCCTTGTGACCCTTTGACTGATTAGAGGTCATGAAGGTCAGGTCATCTTGGTTCAAAGATCTCAAGAGATGAAAAATCGATGTACATCAGAGACCTTGATAAGCAACAAGCCCATCATTAGAATGCTTTGCTCAAGAAAAGGTCTTCTGCCTTTTATTATCCAGAATTCCCAAAACTGATACCTGAAAATATGTAGACTGGCATATTAAAGAAAAGTCAAAGCACTTTTTTTCTTAATATTTCAGAACTTTTACCAACAAAGAAACAATAACAAGGAGAGACTATAGCTCAATGATAAGACTTGTTTGATTCTAACAAAATTTTAGCTGGTTTATTACCTTTTAAATGTTGCAAAACAACTTTTCCCATACTGGTTAAGAGATCTTTGCATAGCAAAAATGCCAGTTTGTATCAAAAGTAAATATTTTTTATTGGAGTTCAACAAAGATTTTGAAAATAAATATACCTCATCTAAGAGGCATGGATGAGGAAAAAAAACAAGGTTTTGTTTAACTCTTCCTTCTTAGATTACAGCTGCACATTATAAAGAATTGCAATTGTAATGACAATATCAATATTAGCAAAATCACAGCAAAAAATGTCTGCTTGAATGCAGTATCGCATGTTACATTTGAAGCGCCATGCATTCATGCTCAGGTAATAATATGTTTGGCCTGCTGGATTGAGTTTTCCTACCTTTGACGCACCAAGCTGCTATTGAGCAGTGTGAACATTATGATAATGAGGGTTAATCACTGCAATATCATCTTCACAATGTTCGACAATGATAGCCCTACATCATATTTAAGAGAGAATTCATATTGAACAGATCATTTTAGGGCTTGAATTACTATTGTCAACAGCCTAACACCCTAAGACCTCCACTAATTCTGTTCTAGTTCCACTGAATAATTTTGCATACAATGCACATTTATTTAAATACTCTAAAACAAGGGACATGATGTAAAAGCTTTGATGTGATTTGTTTCTGATCTACCCTCACCATGTCTTTAGTGGCAGACTGTTTTTCTTTTTTGTTCAAAGCTGTTTTAATTTTTTCTTACCAAATCATGAAGAAAAAACACAGTGTAGTACCTATTTAGTAGCCATTTAAAAAACACAACTATATAGCTGAGCTACATTAAGCTTTGCATAGGAAAAAAAATTATGCCTTTTGTACTTTTTTGGCAACTAGGTTTACTTTATTACAGCAATCTGGCGGTGTAGATATGAGAGGGTTTTAGATATGTGCCAGACTACAATAAAGTCCTAAATTGAATAAAACTTTTCAGAAAAATTAAAATCAGTCAGTCTCACTGGAATGAAATTATGTTCTGTATTGACATTAGCAATAATTTTGAAGCTCAGCATGGCATAATTTTGAATCAACTTACATCTACTACACAGGGAAAATTATGTTAAAATAAAATTAATCACGCTATCATTTGGCACTTATTGATGCAATGATAAAAGTGTCAGTAAAAAACAAAACAAAAACAAAAACACAGATTTCAAACTTTTTGCAACAGGTATGTTGGCATATCTAGCCAGAGCTTTTTGGCTACTTTCTGTACACAGTAATTGTGCTAAATCAGGTTTTTGCAGAAAAAAACAAAGCTTTGTATTAAGGTCTAATTGAACCAATTGTTTAAAAAAAATAATAATTCAAACACCACAAATAATGTAAATCAAGCCGCTAGGAAGTTTATCATTATTCTTGCAGGATGACTAATTATTTTTCTCAACTGGCATCTGGTAAAAAGAATAGTGATGCTTGAATTTATCTGTGGGCACAGAACTAAATCCAATGTTTAAAGCTTGTTTATAAACATCCAACATATTTGTTAAATTGTACAAAAACCAAATGATGAGCTTTAATCTTTGAAATTAATTAATTAGATTGCTTAAATTCACATTTCACCAAATAAACTGCAAAGATTACAATTTCAATTTAGTGCATAAAAATCATAAAATGTTAGCAAATAGGTTGCTATATTTATATTAACAACAAGCCTAATAAAGTAAGAAAAAATGTTTTTGAGATAATATACACAAAATATACATATAAATTTAAATAGCTTCTGATTTTATTACAAATAAAATGACATCTGTATGTAGGGTAATTACTTTTTAGAAAACTATAGCTTTTAGAATATATTTTAAAATAAATCTGTAGAAACAAAAATCAAAACAATAATGTTACAGAACGCATTGTAACTGTATTTTTCAAAACACTTTGATACCATGAAGCAGTGATATTTTTACTTCGTGCTGTAACGTGAGGATCTCATGCCAGCCCATGCCTAATTGCATCCGACACTGAAGGACTAACTCATGTGAACGTCTCCATCTGCGAGTGTTTTCTGTTTGTTTGTAATAATTAATGCTGGTTATGATTACTTGTGCTTTCATGTGAACCAGTGCACATTGTCCCTACATCGAATTAGCATAAACCATCATACATGCATATTAATATGGAGTAGAAAACGAAGTTCAAGTCATTAAGTCTTTTCTACCCAGTTGTCCTTTGACTGTCATGTGGCTCCCGGTCACTGGTGCAATGTGTTCTGGCAGCAAAAGAGCGGAGGAGAGACAACACTGTATGGTGAGAGACATGTCATTGTGAGTGATGTCGCCCAATGTGGGGGTGTTGTCCTTCGTCCTCCATCTCTGACTGGCTCCCCCCAACCTCCAGGCCAGGACCCTCTCCATCTCTTCACATTACTCAGTGACCTGAAACCACAAGGCCAAAAAACTTAACCAGCTCCTCCGTCTTCTTAATGAATCCAATTTTTTGCCTGAAAGCACAAGGCATGCACATATATCCATCGCAACTCGGAATTGGCTGACATTAATATAAATTAACAAGAGGCTTTGCCATCAAGACCGCGCCAGTCGACAACACCAGACAATGACAACACTTCTATTTCACAACTTATTGTGCACCCCAGAATACAGAGTCGATAGTCTCATTTAAAACAGGCAATAACCAAAACAAAAGCAGAGGAGCTGATTAGTGCTGATGGCATTACACTATGAATTATACACAATATGTTATGAAAATATCCATATAATTGACTCTTCTCTGTGGCAGCCATTAATTTCTGTCTTACTTTAAGTGGTTTAAATGATCTTGTAAGAGGCCATACATCTCCTGATGCCCTTTATGAGATCAACACCACACCCCCCCCCCCTTAGAACTTAACCGACCCTCACTTTCATTTGTCTACAAAGTCTGATGCAGAAGAGAAATCATTTCATTTCTGAAGGTTCTGATAGGACCCAACTTGTGTCTAACCCCCAGCAGGTTTGAAGCTCAGCAGTGAAGCAAAAGCTTCACTTCGATCCATTTTCTTCCCTCATTTATGTTAAGCCAGCTTTGAATGTCAGTACAGTATTTGCATGCCAATGTGGCTCTGTCTGCAGCTCATTATTTTCAGACGCTGACAGTCTAATCGCATGCAAGTTTAGCCCACTTTGTGAACCTAATGCCTGCGACAGCCAAGTAATGCTGAAAGCAAGCCAAGGTTTATAACTGCAGTGTTCTGCTGCACACGTCCTTCTCACTTTGGCTTTCAGGTGTGAAACACAGAAAAAGCTGCAGCTTTTCACATGAAGAATTATTCCAGGCTGACCATACGACAGCACGCTCTTTAAGTAGAGACGCAGAAATATATGAGGTTTTCTGGCCAATTTCTGGTCAGAAATTTTGGAAAGCTTCAAGCGGCCAATAAATATTTATGTTTAAAAAAATATAACTAAAAAACAAGACATGCTTTTCTACTTTCAGCATCATTTAGTCAAATGTTCCCAGTGAAACATAAACAGCTACTTCATCTAAAACAACTAAAAGATACTTCAAATCTACAAACATAGTAAAGTCCTGAAGGTTGTGGAGCTGAGGTGTTGGCACAAAAAACCAACTACACAAAATCACTGCTTAACTCAACTCAAACTGTTTCTAATCCATGTAAAGTGAATTAGCTTTTATCTACTGATTTGCCAAATCTTTAGGACCACACACTGTGTAAAAGTAAGCAATTACACAGCTCTTATATTAAACAGAATTTCACTTATATTTACAAAACAAAAATAATTACAAAGTTAACACTATATAACTGCTTAAACATATTTGTTTATTTCGTGTTTAAAATTATTACAATTGCGAGTAGGATCATTTTATTCCTTTTATTTTACATTGCCTTATTTAATTCTTAGATTTAAATATTATTTCTTATTTTGGTTGCTGCTTTATCAACTGCAGAAACTTTAGAGAAAATCATCTTAAGCCAACTTTTCCCATTTGTATCCTAATTTTACCTGTCTAGCAGATTAGCACAATTATCGTTACTACAGGTTCAGAAAGTTGAAAACTGTCAAACCTCTAGGTGATTTGGTTTATTTTCTCCCACACTTATCCAAACAGACCAATCTACCAAGACATTCTTTGGTTACAACAGCTGGTCATGTGAGGCATCATCACTCGAACCTGGCCAATATGAGCTATAACGTACAGCTACAACGTACAATCATATTGCTTTGGATACATGAGGCAAATGTATCAGGACAGAAGATAACTGCAGAGAGAGAGACTCTAGAGTTATGATGTGTCTACAGAAACAAAGATGTAGACAACACATGAGTCTGTTATTCATATGCCAATTTCCTTTTTATTTGCTATATGATGTTTGCTTTCCTTTCCCATCAGTAAGTGAACGGTTCATTTCGTAAGTAAACCATGACCCCAATTTTCAGTCTGTCTTCAATCAATTCATTCAAACTCCAGTTCGAATACATTTTTCCAACATATCCAGGAGATAGTTTGAAAAAATAAAACAACAATAACTTGTGTCTACCTTAAGTGACCCAAACAGCTTTGGTGTGAAAACTTGCTAATGTAAATTTCAGTCAAGAAAGGTGCGTTTACTAAAAAAGATTAGATTTTTAGTGTCCAACCAGCAGATCAGAAACCAGGGCTGGTAGAGCATTCAGTGTATCAATATAATTCAGTCGAAAATTTCTCTGTGTCTTTATTTTTACTGATTCTACTGTATTGAGAAAACCATTAAGTATTACCAACGTACATACGATCAACTGTCTTACAAAAATTTTCTAAAGTCATAATCCTTATTTGGTTCTGTGATGCTGCAGTTGCACAGGAGTCACTCTCAGCAGATCTGATAATACCCGACTGACAGTCTGACCTTCAGGCGTGAGCTCAGTTTATCTCTCCTGTGAAGTCTATCTAGCCTTCCCTTCACTAAGACAACTCAGCCAGATTTTAGCTGAAGCTTCACATTTGGTCAAGGATTGCAATATTTTCCTGTTTCAAAGGGTGAGAGAATTTCAGCAGATTCAGCACCTTCTGAAATTGTAAATATTTGGTGTCATAGTTAATCAGTTGCTTGAAAGTGTCATTATTTAAATGTCCTATCAAGCCAATGTGGTGCTACCAGAAGGATACATTACTCAGTGTGGGCCATCTACTAGTAATGACTACCTTTCACAAACACCGAGTCTGGTTTGGAGAAGCAAATAAAAACCAGTTTGAATAAGTCAACAGCAGAGGCATCCTGTAACTTTGAAAGTTTTGCACATAACACTGCAGTGGGTTGGGAGACTGCAGAGAAAAGCCCCCCGACTGCTGCAACCAAACAAAAGTTCAGAGGAAAAAGTTTAGGGGAGAAACCACCAATGGGCAAGACGGGGTGGTGGGATGTGGGATTAATTAAAGGCTTGCCGACACTGCGGTGTGCTGGTGACACACAGCTACGCGATTACTGAGATCTCTGTGTGAGAGGAATCTGCTCCCACAACTCATTTCCTCCCCATTGAGGAGCTGGGGGCAAAGAGCCGTCTGTTGTACAAAATACCAAGGAATCATTTTTCATTTGGTGAAATTTAAAAATCTAAACAGAAGAAAAGAGGCAAGAAGAATGAAGCTGACGGATGATGGGAAATTCTTTGGTTTTCAAATAAGTCAGAGGAATCCATTTCAATCAAGTGACACACTGGGCTTGTGGGTGGGGTAGGGTCAAAGGATGTAAGCCACTGTAATCCTCCGATCACCACTGCTTAAAACCTGCTTAAGTTAGTAGTGTAATGTGTGTTGACATTCACACAGACATCCACGCAGCTTAAAACAACATCTGTCAATGGTACCATATGTGTTGGCTTCTTGGTATGCTTTGTTATCCACCTCTTGCAATCAATATGGAAACACAAACTTAAATGATCACATAAAATAAAAAAGTCTATACCAGATAGTCTATTGCCAAGTTCAATTGAGAAAAAAAAAAAATTTTAAAGCTGATTTTTATGCTATATATCCAAAATGTTTTTGATGTTGACTGATCTTATCCAACATTATTCATATCATTTATTCTTTTGAAATTAAGAGAGAACATCTCAAATAAGTCACAACCAACCAGAAAAATACTAAAACATAACTGATCAAAATCTAATTTGGCTCATTTACGTCAACAATTTAATATTTTTTAAGAAATTGAAGGTCATCTATATCTATTCCAGGAATGGAGGTTTATTAGTGGGAAATAAACTCAATAAGCCTAGATAAAAATCAACTTTCAGCATTAACGCTTTATTAGATTCTCATTGACAAACTTTTTCTGATGAAGAGTCCCTGTTGTTCTGTTTAATTTGGCTCTGCAGCACACATACAACAACAATATCTCAGGAGGCCTTGATGTAGATATAATCAGCGAGTTGGGCTTCCAGTAAAGGTTCAGTGGAGAAATGATGTGGAAGCTGATGCCTGATGTTGTTGGCTTCGTGTTAGGATTTGCAACTACCAGGTCACTACAATACAATAAACACAATTTTCAGCTACCTGTAAGGAAGCTGATTTCTCACTAAAAGCTGGTTCTTAAAGCGCATGTAAGCAAATCTCTTTTCCCAGCAGCTGCTGTTAGCTGTCATAAATGGATATCTGAGTGTGGCACTACAAGAGAAACTACTGCTCAGTCTGTGTGCAGTATTTATGGAAAAATCAGATTTGTTCAAAAAGGCCAGCTGCTTAAAAAATAGTTTACAATCTACTTTGACACAGAAACAATAGGCTTGCCATTTGTTTTCATCATATCCAAACAACTGTCTGTACTGTTTGAGTTAATTCATAGCGAGGTTTAAAAGTAAAAATAAAAATATCTCGGGACATTTTGAAGACATGCCACTTGTTGTTAAAGCTGTGAGAATGACACGTATCACAATGGTGTTGAAGTGCTAAAGGTTACACCAAAGCTACAAATGTCTTTAACAAAAACTCTTATTAAAGGTGATAGCTGTGGTGAAAGCAGGATCCTGTAGACAAGGAAGAGTGCACCAGGGTTTATTAATTCACACCTCAATGTTCCTGTAGAAGAAAAATAGATTTCAAGACAGAAAGGAAGTTTGTAAAACAGAAAGCTTTCATATGTGATCTAAGTTTGGCAGTTATTTAACAGTGCCTTACAAAATTATTTCTACCCTTTTTTGATAGTACAAGCTCAGTCAGATTTGAGAGAATGTGTCTAAACATGAAATTGGAATAAAACAAATTTCTTCCATGAGATTCTTAAGGGAATTTAGGCATGGGCTTTTACTGGACCATTTAACCACATAAAAATGCTGTGATATGGATACTTTTGCCAGACATGTATGAGACAAAATTCACTTAAGACACATTTAAAAAATCAGATGAAGTTTTTATTAATCCGTAAGCTTTTTGGGAGCAATAATGATTCAGCTAATTTTTGCAAAAAAAAAATAATAAAAAAATCAGTTTAGAAGAAAAAAGAATAGTATTTTTTTTTCTTTTTACAGAAAAATAAAATGACTCTGGCAGGGCCCTTCCTCATTTCATAATTATGCTGGTTTATTGTTAGCTGAAGACACAACTGATACAGAAGACTAACTGATGAAAACTGTGCTAATGAAATCAGAAGACGGCAGGAAATGTGCGCTGTATAACTCGTCTTATTATAAATGGATTCTAAAGTACATAAAGGAACGGGCCAACAAAAGCTTAGGATTTCAGAGAAAATGAGAGAAAGTTAAATAAATTTCTTCTTTATTTATTTTGAGGCAGAACGCCTTTGTATTATGAATCGGTGTAAAACAACTTGTCTGTATTGCAAGCCAGCAGCATGAGGCTATATGTTCCCAGACTGGTGCTAATGTGACAAGGGTGGTGGCTTTTGTGAGGAGTCACCACAACTTCTCAATGGCACCACGAGCTTGGTCATTAATCACCCGTTCATACAGTTTTGTGCATACATGACATGAGGGCAGCGCTGCTTTGGAAAGGGGCCGGGCCCTTTACCATAGACTTTGGCCCCAGGAACCCCAGAGGACTTGGACAAAAAGGTCCTATACATCTATAATTACCAGGTCACTAATCAAATTATTGTGATAGGTAGCAAAAGCACACAGCACAACAGAATTCATTTAGTATCTCAGCTCTTTTGTCTCTATGCCATGGCATCACTGGGCTCTGGGATAAATAAGTAACCTCCTTTTCTACTCAATTTACTTGAATCCCTTCAAATGAATTGTGTGCCTTGTGAGAGCCATGAATTAAACAACAATGAGAGAAGGTAATTTTGAACCTCTGACAACATAGTTGTCACAGCAAAAAAAACTATGCAAATGCAAATCATCAGCAGAAGCCAGATGGCTATAGTTTGGGGCAAGTTCAGCCAGACACATGGGCATAAGTAATGTGTTGCAATATAATTATATTCAATAAGGGGAAACATATCTATGAATGGAAACTGGGGCGACATCTGTCTATCAGATACAAAAGGTGACCATTTTGTTACAAGTCCCCCAAGGTCATTTAATCTGAAAACATGTCCCTGTGTCAGACAGGACACAGTCTGAGTGGGAGCACACATGTGCATGTCATTCATGCATACACCGTGGCCCAAAAGGGATCTGTTCCTTTGCTGTGTGGCATTTTAATTAATGCTGTGATGACAGAGTGGATCTGGCAAGTTTTGTATCTCACACGGGGCTGGGTTGAATGGGTGGAGAGGAAAGGGAACATCACACAGTGAGGTTGAATGCCAAACCGTCCCAAAAGACATTCCACAGATAGCAGCAGGTCCGCTATGAGACAGGTGCCATCTTCCCTGTCCACACATTACAACTGTGTGTAAATGCAAACTTAACTCTTGTAGCTTGTGAACATGTTAGTTATTTTTATTGAGTATTAATATTTATGAATTAAATTTTTTTAAACAGATGGTTAAAATGTGGCATGTGGTATATTGCTTAGATTTTCTCCTCATCAACCTCAGTCAAGGTTTTATTTAGAGCTGTGGGTTTTAAAAAAATTTTTTTAGCAGTTTTAATGTGAGCTTGACAGAGCGTAGAAGATGTATTATCACCGCTGGTACCTTTGTTTTGTGAAATTTGTCTTTGCAATGACCATTAGACCTTATATTTCACACTAAATGTGAGCTGAATATAAAGATGTTCCTACTTTATGCCATCCAAAGCGATTGCTGAGAAAAACAAACCTTTGTAGAGAATGATTAATTGGAACTTTGAATTTAGTGGCCACTGTTTTCATACCTCGAGAGGGGAACAAACCGGCTCAATGCACATGTTGGGGGTAAATGTCAATCTAGGTCAACTATTCCATGCTTAATTTGGTCAGTTTGAATAATAAATACTAAATACTAAACACTAAGCAACAGGATTATGACTAATGATAAAATTGTAATGTAAATTAACATTGAAATACAAAGACAGTCAGATTTATAGGTACCCCTTTGCTGGAGTAGCAGAATTTTACCCAGATTATTTTTTTCTTCAATACAACCTTTAATTTGAGTACATTCAGTTTGTGTGGGAAAGAAGCTGACGTTAAGCAAATTGTAATTCAATAAGATCACTGGTTACACACTGGCACCCCAACACTTTCTATAAACCCACATTTCCCAAAATGTCAGCATTTAGTATGGAACAGCATTTCATAAGGTTGAAGAACACAAACGGACATATTTTTAAGCATTCCGCTTTAGACGTATATTAAGTTTACTGGTAGTCCACCAATTTCTCATTTAAAGTATCCTGGTATGTCAATGTACTGCAGTTTAAAAAAAAAGACATCAGATATCATCAACTGCACAGAACCTGAAGTGCTTGTTGCTGAAAATTTACAATCTGATTCCAGAAACACACAGCATATAGATCCAGTTAGACCTAGAAGAGTTTTGAAATTGCTACATGTCTACTTTTCTAAAGAAAATACTTTCTTTTGAAATGCATAGAGGTGGCATTAATTTGTTGTGTGAAAAGTTGTTTACCCCAAGACACCACTCTTGAGCAAAAAAAAACCCAACAAAAAACAAAAAACAAAAACTCAGGAATTTGCCATAGGTCACTTTGTCCTTTCACATGCCACTCGTTGATTTGTTGAGATAAACAGCGTGTTGTGACTTCAACCCACCATTTGTGTGTTGACACATTTCAGTCAATTGTGAATGTATATGTTATGGCATGAAGGATAATTTCAAAAAGGGATTGGATTGGAGTTTCCCCAACAGAAAACTAATGATTTTTTGACCTCAGTGTCCATGGTGGTGAGAATAGTTGTCCACTCCACTCTGTCAAGTAATTTTATACCTTGTGGAAACAGAAAGTCATAAATTACCTTTTTTTTTATTATTTACTTGAAAAGATTAAGTATCAAAGTTAAATTCATTTTAAATAATTGTTAGGGGCACCAATAACTGTGCGCTGTTGATTTTGTTAAAACAATTATTTAACAATTTTCCCCACTGAGTAAGCTTGATTAAATTAAATGCTGGATTGTTGTCTAGAATTGCAAATTGAGCCTGAACTTCTTAGAATAAGATTATGCTGTTGCAACAAAAAGACATTTTGAGTCTTCTTACATCTGCATTTGCAAATAAATATGCCCTCCACTACACAAATGTATAAAGAAGAAGAAAGAGTCCCACATATGTGTGCAGTTTACACTTGTATTTATTGCCTGTTTACCTAGTCAGGAGCAGTAGATTGAAAGTTATGTAAATTCTCAGAAAAAAGTACACATTCTTGATATTGAATACAGAGCATCTACCCACTAGATGCAAAGGTGGCATTTTAGTTTTAAAATAAAAAAGGCATAAAGGGCTGGTGGTGTTATCAGGCTTTATCACAAAAAGAATCCATAATAATGAGTGTCTTTTGGCAACACTACAGGAGAGTACCAATCAGGAGAACAAATGAATGAAATATTGATGTGATACTTGACAAAGACAATGGTCCTTATTGGCTGACTGTCACTTTAATTAGAGCAATTAGGTTTAACTTCAGATCACAGAAGCTGCTGGAAAATGAGAAGGATCGTGTAGCAGTTGCAAAATGAAATGGACACAGAGGAATGTCTGGTGTGAACACAGCCATTGTGAAGAAGCTTCAGTGCTTGAGTGTACAGTACAATCAAAATACTTCACTGACATCATCATGCTGTCATTAGAAGTGACTAACAAGAAGCAAAAACAAAGAAAAGGAAAATGAGCATTAGATGGACAGGAAATAATTGTGAGGGATAAAAACTAAGATCACGATGGCAAATCATTACCTGGTTCAATCTGTAAAAGTCTTCTTGATGTGAGTGGACTCTGCACAATAAAGTGGAATGTTGGTGAGGAAGTGAGAACATTTCCAGTTAACGGAGACTGCCAAAGGTCAGGAAGTGACATTCATGTCTTTGCCCAGATTTTAAAAACATACCTTATGGATCCTCTACAAACAAAAACATAACAGTGATGTACCCTGAATGTACGCCGAAGAGTGGGGCATCAATAAGAGTGAATTACTATTCTGATAAAAAATGGTGTCTGGCTAGCCTTTAAAATATAAAATTCACAACACAAATTAAGGAATTTACCTTAATTTTAAGCAGTACAACAAAAGCTTAAACTATGTTCTTTGTACACAAGTAGTTTATATACGCTCTGTTTGAAGTAGTATTTTTTTTCCTCCACTGTGAGAACAAATCCAATATGGTGGATGTGGTTTGTGTTGCAATGAGATAAATTATTATTGTTGGTGAACTGGGTTGGGTTAATTCACAGTAAAGATCTTCTTTGTCCTTCTGAGACCCTGCAAACACTTTGAATTGCCTTGTGCATTAATGGTGTAATATGAACAAACTTGCTTTGCCTTTGTGATTGTGACATTGGTGTGACAATTGTTGTTTGATACTTCACAAAGCTGTTACTGGATAGAAAAAACTGCTATCAAGCTGCCTGATGGAGCCCCTTTTTAGAATTGGGGCTTGAATGCAGACTTTCAAATTCCAAGTTTCAAGTTTATTTGTGTAGCACATTTCAGCAACAAGGCAGTTCAACATAAAAACATACCAAGTCATAGAATGCACAGTCAACAGTTGAAGCATTACATTTTGTCAAGTGCCATTGTTACACATCAGATTGCTGATTAATATTTCATTGATTATGCTTCAAAAGCAAAGTGTATTTATTTTATTTTTAAAATAGATCCTTTTAATCATTGCTTAACACATCACAGTTAGGCCACTGAACACAAAACTGTGACAAGCGGCAATATAAACCACCCCTGCTTTTATCTTTTAGCAGTTTATGTAGGTCCCAATCAATAATTACTTGTTTCATAATTATAAATTGTCTGTCCTGTAATTCTAATGTGTTTTTTTTATTGCAATGAAACAAAGACTGTGGCCAAATTACAGTGCTAATGCTCTCCTTGTATTAAAATAATGTGCCTGATGAAGCCATTTTACGGACTGGCTTCATTTAAGCCGATGGGCTTCGTTAGGCTCAGCCTCCAAACCGGCACTTAAACTTCATGGTCAAACAGTTATCAAGTGCTAAGAGCCAAACTGAGACCTGCACCACACACAATAAACCCTTGATATTAATTAAAGTTGATTGTTCACAGGTTTTACTGGGTGATGCCTTTTTAATTGACACTTGCTACGAACAGCTGATTCAAGAGGTACACTATCCATTGTAGGGCACAAAAGACAAATTAAAGTCAATTAATTTGAAGCAGTCTGAAAGAGGAGATGGCTGTGCAGATGAAGGAAAACAATCAGCCCTCTAGGTGCTCAGGCTCAGACAGAAGTCCAGACTATGGGGAGACCCAATGTCTGCCAATGTGAGATAAGGGCAGCAAACAGACTATGGCGCACTGCCTTGTAACTGCTGCTTTAGAAAATGGAGCGAAGAGAAAAGGCCAGGGTCAGGCCTGCAGCAGGATCAGTTTTAAGGGAGTTCCACTGCTGAAGAGGCCCTCTGATATGTGGAGAACAAGCTACTTTTGTTCTTTATTTACGTTTTTGTTGGCTAGCCTGGGATGAATTATGGAGCCAGTTTTGGTTTGCAAACGGGTTGACGTGAAGGTGGGCCAAGATGTAAGTGAAACCCCAGAAGCCGTGTACCCCATACACCATACAGTATTATGTCAAAGTGGTCTTGTGCATGAGGCATAAACCCTGCTTTAAAAAAAACAGAGGTCATGTCCTGAACAGGAGCCAGGTGAAGAAAGAAGAGAGCAAGACTTCAGCAACAGAAAAAACACTCCTAACAGTTACACTAAAATATTCAGGCTTGCAAGTGCACAGTAAATAGTGGTAAATAAAGTAAATATTTCTCAGTATTTTCAGCACTGTCAAGTCATTTTCATTGCCTTGTGATATATCATCTTGATATATGTAAAAGTGAAAAAATATGTAGAAAAATGCCAGATGAAAATGTCCTTATACTTGTAGCATCTGTCCTCAATCAGTTACCACTTTCAATAAACTCACAAGACTGTGGGTCTCTATTGTTTGAAAAGTAGGATGAAAATCCAATACTAGCGTTCCATTCAGGGTCCCTCCTAAGTCAAAGACTTTTTAAATCACTTGGCTTTACTTTAGGCAAAACAGTTGTGTTTTTATGAAAGGTCTTTGAAAGTGAGAACTCAAAAAGAAAAGCCAGTCTAACTACTTTGGAGCAAATATAAAACTTTTGAATATAATGTAAGGTTGATGTACCATGATAACACATTTACATTTGTAGTATAAAAAGAATAATTACATGTACAATTCACAATATTTTCCCAAGTTCATCTTTCTCTATTCTTATCAAGATCAGGGAAAAAAACCCAAATCAATTCCATTATCTTTCAGACTGTAAGAATTCCGCATGAAATTGTAAAAGTATCTTTAAAAAATCTCTTCTGACAGTGCATCTAACATTGTGGTTTTCCTAGTTGTTTAAGTACTCCTGCAAACCAAAATGGTTCTTTATTTGCCAAGCTTTTGTGGTAATAATTTATGGTGAAATACTGTCCATCCAAAAATTAAAAGCCACACACTAATATTTTGTTGGACCATCTTTAGCTTTGATTACAGTATACATTATTGCAGTACATCTTCAACCTTTTGCAGTGTCTAAATGTTTATTCCATCCAGAGTTTTCTTTGTTTTTCCACCAGAATCTTCTAGAAATTATGTGAGAGTTGGTCCAGCAGATCTTAAAGATTATCTCTGTGGTGGGAAATAATGGGTGCATCACTTCACTCACCCCTATCCCTCTGGAAGAGGATAAATCTGGACTCGAACCATGACTTTCATTCATTGCTCCAATGTTTGACCTTTGCAAATTGAAGCCTTTTTATCCCTGATTAGTAGTTTTCTTATGGCTCCACAGCTGTTCAGTGTTAAATCCCCAAGTTCCGTTTGCATTGTGCATGTGGAAAAACATACACAATGCATCTGTTTTTGTTACTTATTAAATAAGCTACTCATTCCATCAGTTTGGGTTAAATAACTTGTTGCCAGCTGAAACAATCATCCATGTAGTAATTACGCAAAAGGAAGCTTATACATATTTGCTTTGCTAAATCCAGGTGGCAGCATTTTCTTTGGACAGGCAGTATGTATGTAAAGCTTTTTTTGTCGCAGCTGTTCGCATTTATAACAGATTGTTATTTCATTCTCAGCACATTTCCTAGTTAAATGTGAGGTAAAAGTAACTCAGTCATACTACGAGGTGAATATTTTCATTTTATGCAAGACTGATGAATACTGGAGTACAGATGCAGTAAAACAAATCCTTGCTTCTAAACTTACATTTATTCTAACATATAGCTCTACTGCAGTGTTTGGAGATACGTTAATGTCAGCAAAACATGGTTGCAAAAGTGCTTACTTTCACACATTTGTAGAACTTTAATAGATCCAAGGAAGCTCTGACATTTTTATTTAAATTACAAATACAAGAAAGACACAAAAGACCTCAAATGTTAGAAATAGTCAAACTGGACAATACGCAGACTCGACCTGTACATCCCCCAACAAAAACATGCAGCTAGAGCCAATTAAGTGTCCTGCCCAAAATATGTACACCAAACCACAGTTTTACTGAGTTTCCAGAAATATCACACATCTACAAATGCATGTAATAAGACAAAAAAAATGCAAAAAAGCATTACATTGTCCTATAGTAACCCTGATGTCAAGCGTAACTTCACAACATTTGCAACTAACAATTATGGCCTGCATCAGTTTTCAATGCAGCAACTTCCCTTTTACTGACCTAGAAACCAGCATCTGTAAATGTTGTGAATATTTTCAGGAGTTAAAGTAGTGTTTACTTTCTCCTTCTGGAGTAATTTAGATATGGAGGCAGCTGTATCCGTTTACCGAAGCTAATTTTATGTCTGCAATAAACCTGAAAATCCACACAAGTGAAAGCAGAGACAACTACACTGCATGCCCAGAACCAGATGTTGCCTTTTGTTTATAGGGCAGCACTTTCAATATACCTGGTTGCTTCACAGCATCCACATTTACAAGCTGGTTAGTGTTCAAAGATTGTCCCTAACTATAATATATTAGGACATCTGAAACTGAAATAAAATCCAGACACACTCCCTGGATAATTAGAAAGCCTGTCTTCTATTCTGAGGACCAACAAAAAGCAAAGCCCTGAGGATCAGGACCAACAGCAAAGCAGGAGGAAGACACTTCTGGTCAGTTCTACACACTCATTAACCTTTTTCCATCAAGGAAAGCCAAGTGCTTTCTTCTTCCACTTCATTCGCTCACTTCATTACAGAGCTCCCTTTCAGAGACTAATTCCCATTTCAAATTCGTTTTTTGTTAATTAGCAGCAGGTTTAACCTCACAAAGAGCCTCTATTGTGTTTACTTTTCAATATTGCCCTGTATAAATGAATTAGCAGAAAAACACACTGTCCGTCGTAGGCACTTCAGAAATGCAATGCCAAGTAATTGAGGACAGTTGCAAATATATTTGAGTCTTCAGTCATAAACCATGCGTCTTGTTTTGGACTTTGCCTCAGCTAGAGATTCTAATTAACAGATGTGTTCAGGGGGACTGAAAATGCCCAAATAAAAGACTTGCTCAGGGCGAGTTGCAATAGTCTTTTCATCCAGTAAATTTACATTGGATAGGTTTGGTATATACAATGCAACAGATTTACAAGTTCTGTAGCTATTCAAAGCAGTTGTTTCAGATGCCAGGAGGTAATAAATGAGAAACAAGAAAGATGTTGCTGATCTATTTTATCCAAAACCTTTTAGGATGTTAATTGTGTTTACTTATCTGACATTGTGACAAAAATAGGTGTTGTTTCAAATACTGGGAATTATGTAGTCTGGCTAGGATTTTAGATGCCAGTATAATAGAGATATAGGTAATCTTAGTTTGGTCTTGAAACAGTAGCTACCTTTTAACAAGTAAAAGGTTCATACTTAATTATCAATCTAGAAAATAGATTATTACACCCAGTAATGCTTGTCCTGCCATAGATAGTCACTTAAAAGCATTAGAAAATGTTTTTTTTAAAATGTCACCATCTTATTTACTTGATGGTTGCTTTAATAAAACGGTAAACCAGCTTGCTGAGCCATTTGATTAACTATTATGCAATCTGTCACAAATGTAGCATTACCTCAACTCATGAGTATTACATTAACATAATGGCAGCAAAGCCAATAAAAAGGCTCCGTACACATGGGAAAGTTTATATCTATAAAGGGTTGTCTGTTTCAAAAACACCCACGTCCACACGGGACCAGTTCCAGAAATGTTTTCACCCACATGGTGAGACTGAGGACAGCCCAAAGCACTACTTTTACTCAACCAGAACTGTAAGTTGTCCAATACTTCACAAGGATGATTGAACATGTGCATGAAGCCTCCACACAAGGTCAGAGGTTGGACTAATAAGTCATCATTTTCATAAAAAAAAACAAAAAACTTTTTGGTGTCATTGAATATACAAGGGCCAAATGTTCACTTTGGAACCCATTAAAAACAACAACAACAACAACAAAAACATTAAAAGTCCCTTATGATGCCATTTCCATGTGGTCACGGAGCAAAAAATGTTAAAAAAAAAATAGCGCCCCCATTTTAGAAAACTCGATCCCGTGTGGATCAAGGTCCTAAACAATGTAGTTTAGGACCAGGACTAAACTACATTGTGGATTTTTGTAGCTTGCAATGGGTTAAATTACTTCTCTAGATCTTTCAGTCAAATTTCTTTTTTATACAAGGGGCAGCTTTTTACATCTACTTTTTTAAGTGACTGTTATGCTCTGGAGTCGTTTGTGTGTTCCCACCTCTCACTCTGTATTCAAATGTAGCAGCAAAAATAAAACTGAAAAGAGGTACTACTGAAAGCAGATATTGTTTATCACAACAAGAGGAGAAACAAAACACAAAAGGGATCAGAACATAAGAGTATAAGCAAATATCTAAATTTGTTGCTTTGGCATAATGTAAATAGTGAAATCTGGGACTCAACTACTCACATTTGTATACTTTGCAAAGCTATTGACTCCAGCTGCACATGTAAAAAAGTGCAGACTTAGGAAGATCATTGCACTGAAAATGAACCCTTGACTTTGGTTGCAAAGACTGTTCCACATCAAGAATTTCACTTCCTCCCACCTCTATTCACCAGAGTGTAATTAAACAAGGCAATTAATGTTCAGTGTCATTATTCTTTAAAGTTTTGGCATAAATCACAGAAATGAAATACAGTGGATTAATTTAATTTCTAATTTGAAGGTGAGAGTTTATACCTGCCTCCCTCACAGCCAACTGTGTCATGATGTCACCAAAATCTACTACTCACTGACATCTCATCTTACTCTAGGGATATATACATTACCCTATCAAACACTGTGGCAGACATGTCCATATTAAACACTGTCATTTGATTTAAAAGCTGAAATGAGCCTGCATCATTTTGATGAGGGATAGGGGATTGGACTATGAGCTTTTTGCTAATCAGCACTGACAGAGCCCTGGAAGAGTCAGTACTGCAACACATGGCAGAACTACTAAGGAGGTAATACAGAAAAAACACAGATGCACAGTATTTACTGTTGCATTTACTTTCTTTATGCAAGATAATGCAATTAGAGGAAACAAGGATGAATTTGTTTACACATATGTGCTTAAAAGCAAGTGAGATAGATTTAAAAACTGCATGAAGTAAGCTGAGAACTATGTGCAGTCAGACAAACATTTCCCCAATTACCTCCAATTCAGGGTTTTCATTAAGTACTTCCACATAAGAGTCTGACTGGCTGTTCTTTGTCTCTGCAGCCTTCTAGAGCTAATCAAATTCACAAGCCGTCTCACAAGCCATCTCAGCCTCCCATTATCATTAATCTGGATGGCCATCTCATCGGCACCGTGGTTAACGAACAATGTTAGGGCTAGAAATTCAATTTTCTTCAGTTAGCAACTGAATTGGTGATCAATTGTAGCCTTTCACAGATGAAGGATTGTCAAAGCGAGCTTCTCCAGTGTTCCATTATGGAAACGCTCAGATGAGCTCCTGAATCCCATTAATAAAGCGTCAGCTGTGCATCTCCTACTGGCTACCACTGAATCTGGCTGCTTCATGTTTCCTGGGATTTTTTTATTTTTTATTATTATTATTTTATTTTTTTTTTTTGGTGTGAAACAAGGGATGAAATTGCAAACTAAAACTACTTTAATATACTATAATAAGATGAAATATAGCTTTTATACTGCCTACAAAGACCAGTCACCACAAAACAACAATCTACGTTACAAACATTAAACAGGAACATTATATGGGGAATCAGTGATACGATAAAATTAAATCTCAAGCTAAAGGACAGAAAGGGTAATAAGGTTTTTGTTTGTTGTGTTGGAAGGTGTTTTTAGAGTGTGCACATGTGTGAGTGTTGGTGGGGTGGGGGTGGATAGGCACAAAGAAAGCCATGTCACTACTCCAACTTCAGTAGCCCGTCTACATTCAACTTAAAATCCAATTGATTTTAAGTTGGATTAGCAACTTAGCATAAGTTGCTAAGTCATAAGTCTTAGCAACTTATGATTGCTAAGTCAAATTAGCAATCATAAGTTAAAGGATTTGAACCTTTTATGAGCTTTATGATATCTTGCAGCAATAACAAATATCTGTTTATTTCATACTGTTGTCATTAATACATGAACAAAAAATACAGATAGAGTCAAGGTTTCACACAAGAGAGGAGAAGCAAAGATGATTAAATAAGCATAACAAAAAAAAAACAGTCTGAAATGAACTGGTACACAGAAAGATTATGTATTTATCTCAAAGTGTCTTTTAAAAGCCAAAGCATTCAACTTTATCATATTTTATCAAGTTAAAGCCACAAACCATCTTATTTTACATCATAAGCAAACACAAAGCAGTGCTTAACTGTGGAGTGATGGTCATTGGGGTCCACTGTCCCACATGTTTTAGACATTTCCTGCTCCACTCCTGACTTAAATAAATGGGTGATTAACAAGATTCTGCTGCTCTTTATGGGAGGTAATGTAAGGCTAGGGACCATTGTGTAGTGGAAGGAAAACAATACATGGCTGTCAACATTTCCACACAAAGATTTTAACATTGAGGAGGACTGTCATGTGTTCTCCTCCTTTAATCTGATACCCCAAAAAATCAGGTGAAATCTATTGCCATCAAAAGTCACATAAATCTGGGTGTTTCGTGGGTAGTGATAACACTGGAGTCCCATCTATAGAAGCAGTAGTCCTCAACATGGCCGTCCTTGGTTTGATTTCAGACTTAAAACCTCAGCTGCACGTCTCTCTCTGCCTACTCTGTCTGCCCATGTCAAACAACAAACTGTCAATAAAAGCTACTGGTGCAAAAAATGTTCTGCAGGAGCTGCAGACATTCACAGAACAGCTATTAGTTATGCCTACCACAAGTCTGACCTGTGTAGATATAAGTGGCAAAAAGAAAACCATAAGTAGTTTCTACAGTTTACTGAAATCCATCTTTAAGACACACTGTCCTTCATGTTTTAGAATACCAACTGGCTGATTGACAGGCTTTTGCTGAACGGCAATCACCTAAGTCAGGTGGTTTGAGGCAAACATCTATGACATGATAGATGCCTATATGAAAAACCTCTCTGGGATGGGAAACAGACACTGCACATTACCTTGAGTATACCATACTAAGGACTGATTGTCTTCAGGAACATGAGTAGTTAAAAAAAAAATTCTTACAACAGATTTTTGCTATGACAAATTTGTTAATGTACCAAAATCTGTCAATTACTAGCAAAGTTGTAAAAAGTATAGCAGCTAAAGTTTTTTTTATTTGTTTGTTTTTTGAGTGTGAGAAAGGAACCTGGGTCCAAGAAAAGGAAGTGAAACACTGTGAGCATGTGGTAGAATACCTTTGTGTTACAAGAGTCCCATTATTTTCCTAACCACTGAAAAAGCATAGCCTAGGAGACTAGTGAGAAAGATTACCTACCAGAAAGATCTGAGACTAATATCATTCTGCCACTTTGTGAGTGTGTACAATTGTGGGATGCAATTTTACTTCATTTTTATGTAGTTTACCTGCTATGACTCTTTAAGAACTCTTTAAGAACTTGGCTTACATTTGCATTGTTTCTGACAAGTCCCCCTAACACCTACCAAAAAAGAGACAATAAGAGTAACTTTGAACCCAGACAAGGTCAAACTAAAGAGCATTACGCGTTTTGAATGAAGCATTGATCAAAGTCTTTGATGTTTCTCTGTGGGTAGTTAAAAGACCCAGCAAAAACACATCTTTGCAAAAAAGTCTGAGCAGTGTTCACAGAGTTAAATGAAGAAGTCTTTAAAATATCAGATACTAGCTATAAACGCTAAAAATATTTAAAGAAAAAGGATTTCACCACAACTGGATTTTTAAAAAATATGTAAATTACTTTTCAGAGAAGGCGAAACCCTGAAATTCCCAAAGTCCCAAAGACTGGTGTCCCTGTAGTGGCCTGTGACCACCTCCCCAATACCCCTTAGCCCTTCCTTCCATACAACCCCTCATCTGTCCAAAAGAGAAGGGGAATATGAAAGCCTCTGTTTGTTGGCCTTTGAGCAGTGAACTGCTCCATATGTGTGCTAAAGTTGTCCGTCATTCCCCAGCATACTCAAGACTGTCAATGCTCGTATCTTGGTAACAGCACAAGGCAAGTAAGGTTTGTGGAAGTCTTGACTGTAGATATGATTGTGAAGAGCAGGGTTCAAGAAGCAAAGCCTGCGACCAGAATCAGAAGAAGTGAAGTAACAAAAACATAAAACCACATTTAGAAAAAAAAACAAAAAAAAACAGGAAGTTTCTGTGGCAAGGTTTCCATTTATTTTTGTTCAGGACAAAATAAAAGACAATGGATGGAATGACTTTGCAACATAAACAGTGAATGGTCCATTTGGATCAATGTACACCTCATTGTACAAGCCGGGTGACTATCTTTTTTAGTTCCACCCATTTCCCAAGCTTTTGTTTCAGTCAAATTGTTCACAACTACAAAAGGTATGGCAGAAATATGAAAAACAGATGTGCCTGCAAGCCATTGCCTCATTTTTTTTCTTTTTTCCCAAGGGTCCAGGTACCTTTTTAGAAAACAAAGACTTTAAAAGAACAACCACATATGGGTTAACAATCAGATATGAGCACTGAATGTCCAATTTCTACACACAAAAAACAATTTTTTTATTTGATCATTTTATTAATAAAAAGAAAAAAATGTTGAAGCACTTAATTTCTATGTAAAACGAGGGTCTTTGTGAGTGATTACAAAATCACATTTTCATCCATTACCAATGCTTGAGAAAATGTGTACGTGAAAAATGAATGTGTTTGAGAGCCATAAGGAAGGACAAATGAACCTTGATAAACTTTACAAAACATGCAATGAATTCAGAGTAAATGCATTTTACTTTAATGGTGTAAACAGTAATTTATTTCTTATAATTTATGGCTGGCAGAGTATAATTTACCTGCTATGACTCTTTAAGAACTTGGTTTACAGGGCATTTCAATATTTACATAGAGATTACCAAATACAAATATTGCGTAACTAAAATGTAACTTGTCTATTAATATGAAACAAACTCTTCAACTTGCTCTTCTAACATTGTTTTCATTAGTTTATTGAAACCTTTTCTACATCAAAATGCCTGTCAGTACAAAGACTGACTGTTTCTAAACCTGTCATCATTATGACAAAAAGAAAAAATGTTAGCCCCAGCACTAAACTTTGGACCTTTCTAAGTAAAAACCTCAAAAATACACGAGTTTCACATTTGCATTGTTTATTTTAACATTTACATTTTTTAACTAACTTTTTCACCAAGGCAGTGCTTGCCATCTCCTTTAGTGGAGCCTGTTGTTGGCCGTAACATGTTACGGCCAACAACATGTTACGGCCAACGATATCCAATGCTTCTAATCCAAGAATATGCCTACAGCTATTCATAGTTGTTCTTCCTGTTCTAAATCTGAACAATTGCTTACAAAGTATGTTTTATGTAATGAAATTTAGCCTTACACATTTTTTCAAAGATTTTACAAAACTGTAAAGATAGAAATTTTAAATACCTCAAACTGTATCTTGCTTTACATGTTGGGATGACTTTAGCTAATTAAATTTTATCAAGGAATGAACCAGTTTGAAGAGGGATTACAAATGCAAATGTAAGATGTATATCTTTACAGGATCCCTTTGTGTTGCAATAAATTAATGAACGTTCAAGATTTCTTCTAATGCTTCTTCTGTATTGAGGTATTTTTAACATATTGTATAAATTCTACTTGTTCCTTAAAGCATCACAATTACATTACCTATTAAGCCTAACTTGATATGACCAAATGCAAAACCTCCATAAGAGTCAAAGGTAAGAATTTAGACACAGTGAAGCGGAGAAGAGGGAAGCTAATAGCATCAGGGTGGAAGGGGGATGCAAGGAGAACCAGCAACTACACAGGACAGTGGCGTCCTCTCCTACTCTGATGGACATAAACCGAGACCCCCTTCGAGGACACTGAACTGATCCTGATTATCCCAGTGGGTTTAATCCTTGGAGACCAATGCTGCCTGGTCGTTTCCCCCCAAAAAGACTCACTTCAGTGGGCAGAGAATCTCAGACACTGTGCCTGTAAACTGTGAAAACTCTCTTGACAATGGGGACTGAGTAGAAAAAAAGTCCCCAAATCCACCCTCTTTCCTCGTACCCCCCTCCACACACCCCATCGTCACACTTGGGAAAGCAAAGGAGCAAAGCCTCATCCTAGGAATCCTGCTCAATATCCTGGGATTAGCTGCAGACCCTCTCAGTGCCCCTTCTCTCCCTCCTGCTACGGCTAATTCAGGCTGTACTCATCTAACCAGAGCTGAAGTAAAAGTCCCACCATGGAGGGAAACAAACATATATATACAAACTTTAATCTCTTTTGAACTCGTATATCAATGTTCCCCAACTGTGATCAAATTCCATTAAGGAACAGACCTTGGGAGTCTCATAAATGCAAAATGCCTCATCTACCTAAACATGCACACATTTGAAAACACACAGCCTAACTTGTGTTATCTAGCAGCTTAAATTATTAGTCAATCTTTTCGCAATTCATCTCCCATTAAGAGTCACACATTCTAAAACAGATGATATATAAAATAAAATCTTGTTTTTTTTCAGGATTTCTAGTCAGCCCGAACCAGTGAAAACAATGCAGGTGGAGTTTGTAGGGTGGTTTAAGCTTAAAGGAATTCCTTGAGGGAAAACATGCAATTGGGAGATCAACAGAGGCTTTGAGGAGTTCTCTAAAGCATCTGTGGAAGCCATGGGATGTCAGTCCAGCTGTAAATATACCAGTGCGCCTGGAAACTGCCACCCATGCAGCAGACAATTGTGTGTTTGTGGTCTGTGAGACTCCTGTTGCTACCATTTTTATATCCTGTCTCTTCCCCCTTTTTTCACCCCTGCATACAAAGATACATTCATGCTGTGAGGTCTAACTTTAAAGACTGCTGTCATCATTCAAGCTCATCTAAAAAGTTTGTTTTAAACACAAGAATTCAGAAGTAGGTAATAGATTATGCTTGCTACTAAATGCACTTTTGCAACTTCTGTGCGCATGCTGGCCATGGTTGGGTCGTTTAATGTGTAGTTTTAAGATTTTAGTTTAAAAATTTTGGCTTGGTAAAATATTTCAAATCACTCACATTTAAAATCTGCTTAATATCCTTAATGTTGTCAAGTTGTATAAATAAACAGTGAAGCCAGAGTTGCATTAACTTACATCTGCTTTTCAGATATAAGTTGCATATGCCGTAAACAGGTAAGCAATAGCGGGATATGTAATAATGACAGAAACTCAGCAGATCACTATTTCCAGCATTTGTTTAAAGTGTTCCTATTAAGTGTGTCTTTTAGAGTGAGTTCTCAAATTTAACCTGCATGAGAGCCTCTGTTAAAAAGAACATAACAAGGAACTAGTTTTAAATGTTTTAGAAGACCATACCTTTATAATCATATACTATTGATACTTCAATTAGGAGGTTTGTCTGTGCAGAACAGCAGTAGTTTTCCAACTCTCAACCCTTATAACAACTGTGAATCACATTGGAGATGCCTCAGGAACAACAATGTTTGGGCCATCAATCAAACTGAATTCTCCACAATATAAAAAGTTTTTTTTTTTTTTTACTGAATCCATGTATTTAGTAGTTTAAGATAAAATGACATTAAATTTTAAAAATAAAAGTCCATTTAGACAAAATGCAGTCCACCCCATTTACTTCTAATTTAATGTCTCCATAAGCTACAAAAATCAAGATATTTAACACCCAAAACATCTGAACCTTTAAAGTAAAAAGAAAAAAGGCTGCATTAAGAAATAAGTCAGTTCCTGTACCATTTTTGGTGTTACTAAATAGAGCTATATAAGTATGATGTGGTGCATCACACATTGCAAAATTCCCAATTTTCTTTTCCAACCACACTTACTTTTGCACATGACTGCACCAACAGATCAGAGATCAGCACAATGAGTTCTGGCTGTGACGGCTACTTTGAGGTCAGTGCATCAGAGAGCCCAAGTGGAACCAAACTGACAGCTTGAAGCATTTGTGTTAGTGTTAATATAGGAAGTTTCAAACTGTAGCATATGCACACATAATATTATGCTTCAATGCAGCTACTGCTCCAATACAAATGTCAGAGCAAACACAGTGAATCCAATAGGTTATGGGAGAGGTAGAAAGTTAGGAATAAAATCAGTGAACATTCAGACATACTTTTCCCTCTTTAACATGTGCAAAAAGAAGCCATGTCTTCACCAAAAATTGTCTTCTTTAGAAGTCAACATTCAATCATGGATCGGAAGACAGCTTATGATGGAATGAAAGCTCATTAGCTTATAATTGGGTAATTTCTTCACAAATGCAGTTGTTACTCTTGGCCATATATTCTCATTTAACTTAGAAATGACAATGACAAATCCCTCATATTACACTGGAATTTTCAGACTGCAAATACGCACTGAAAAACTATGCATCAGAATGCACATTAATCACCTTGAGTAAAATACAGAAACTGCTATTCAGACTAAGCTCTTTAAATCTTGTTTAAGTTTGAGGACACTGAATTAGTGTGTCATCTACAAGATAATAAAAGCAGCCATGTGCATCTGGTTATCCAATATATATCCAAGTGATGATATACTGATGGAGACAACAAAAGTTCAAATCCAAATTTAATTTACTTACAAAGCACATTTAAAAACAGCAAGTTTTCCAATGTGCAGTACATCCTAATAAATAGATAAAATTAGAAGTAAAAACAAAAAGAACAACCCAGCAGACTAAGACTCAAAAACTAAAGCAGACACAATATAAACAGCATATTAGCTCACAACTGATCAAAAGCAACTGAAAAAGGATGCTTGTAAAAGAGACTTGTCTAACATTTAACATTTAGTTAACATGAACATTTAGTTCATTCCAAAGTTCTGCGATCTGACGTATTCCTTTTCTAACCAGACTCGATCTCCTTTAAACTTCAATCTAGTTTTTGCAACAACTAAAAGCAGCTGGCTGGCTGATCAAAGGGTCCAGAAAGGAAGATAAACCTGGAGAAGATGCAAAAGGAGTAAAGGAGAAAGACCATTCTTGCTTGTATAAGCCATAAATAAAATTTTAAATAAATTCTATACAGTACAGAGAGTCAATGAAGAGAGGCCAGGACAGGTCAGATGTGTTCATGTCTTTATACGCCAGTAGGAAGACGGGCTGCAGCATTTTGAACAAGCTGAAGACAAGATAGGGAAGCTTGACTGACACAAGCATAAAGTGCATTGCAGTAGTCGAGACAAGTTGAGATGAGGGCATGTCCAAGCCATGCCTCGATAAAACTGGATTAAGTTTTGTTACTAGCTTTAACTGAAAGAAACTTTTTTGCCTAATACATTTGATTTGTTTATCAACTTTAAAATCAGAGTCTATAATTATTGCCAAATTGGTTATGTTTTGTCAGATGTATGACCCAGGAAAACCAAATTATATAGGCAGGTTGTGTGAGTTACAATTAGGCCTGAAAAGAATAACCTCTCTTTTACTTTAATTAAAACTTAAAAGTTCAGCACTGACCACACTTTGACATCTTCCAGGCAATCTAATAGGGGTTGGACAGAGTGTGGATTTTCAGGTACTAGATGTTGGTAGATCAGACAGTTATCTGCATAGCAATGAAAGAGAAGGCTTTGTTTCCTAAACATGGATCCCAAGGGGAGCAGATAAAAAGGAAAATAGAAGAGGACCCAGAACTGAGCCCTGAATGGAATAGTCCAGATTAACGAACTCTGCAGTAAAATCCAGAAGCACAAAAATCACAGAGTTTCCAAAGTGGTCTGCTGAAAGGATATTTCAGCAGAAAGGATATATCATTTTGAAGCATTACCTCAAAATGATATTACTCAAATAGAAATATATTTTTTAAAAAGTTGAATGAGCTGTGCCACTTTTGAAAACAAGAGTTTGTAAAAAAATCCATCTAAAAATATGATTCAAGTGTCTTGATCATTTTTCTGCAACAAAAATAATAGTCCATAAAAAATAATAAAAGTCAAGAATAAATGATTAATGGCATTGGCATATTTTTTCCTACCTCTGATTAATCTTGAGTGTTGAAACATAGGTCAAATGCATATTTAAAAAATAAAATTGTGCTAGTATCCTTTGTCCAACAAAATGTATCTTCACCTCTCATCTCTAGTACAATTTTTGGGTGGGTAATGTTATCCATCAATAGGTTTGGGAAATCTAATGAATCCTGAGCTGTGTCATGACATTCAGGTTCACCCATCAAATGGGTGAAACCAGAAACTCAGAGATGTACAAACCTGATGGCTTCCCATCAGAAAACAACATTACTGTTTATTTTCTATCAACTCTTATTTTGCCTGTAAGGAAGCCAAATTGCCTCTTCAGAAAAGTATCTTTTAAAATTATACCACACACATAAATGAGAGAGGAGAGCAAATGATCATCAATCCAGTGCAGATGTCTCTACAAAACATTGGCGAGAACAAAAAATAGAAAAACAGAAGGATAGGTGGGAAGTTATCTGCTGCTGTTGAAGTCTTGGATAAACAACCTTATTAATGTGTGCATTAAGTTAAATTGCTTTGGTTGAACTGCCATGAATACTGGGTTGACTTTGCTTTTTAATTAAGGTAATAATTAGTAAGGTGAATGTCTGTAAATTTTTTTAATGTTGCTTATCTTGCAACCTTAAGTTTTGTCGACTCCAGGCACATTGAGGGATAAAAACATAGGAGTTAACAGGGGATTTTCCAAGGAAAGTGGCCAAAAGGCAATCTCGGTCTCATGCAGCACCTGCAAAAAAATACCTACACATATTGGCTGACATCCTGTTTTGCCGTTTGCGTGCCAACCTCCTTCCTGTTATAATGGGGATATGAATACAATGTAGTCACAGATTGTCCTCAAATACAAACACCTAGAAATTTAATACACAAGCTAAATGTCAAATAATAAAAACTGGAGACACTGAAGGTAAAGGACGGAAGGAAAAAAGTACATCATAAATGAAAGAAGTAGAAGTCCAGTTCTATGAAATGACTATCACAGAGTGGATTTTTGTATGGTGGCTGTGTATGCAAATCCGGCCACTGGGAATGGTCTCTGGCTCTACAGCGCCCTATTCTGATGATGCAGTCCGAAGCAGTGAAGGAAGAAATTAAGTTTGGCCAGATAGAGAGGCTGAGTTAACATGGGGCCTAGAGGAAAAGCAGGAGTCACCTTGGTCCCATATGTGTGTGTGGAGAGGGAAGTCCTCAAGAACCACTCTCAGGAAACAAGGATGTGAAGCTCAGTGGATTGCATGTTAATGACATTTAAATCTATATTCCACATGCGGGTAGAGATGATACGGGGAAATATGGGATCTAAAGCCGGAAAACTGAAACTCAGGGGTGTTGAGGCTTTTAAACTTGATTCTATTTTGAGGGATGGTCACCTTTCTGATGAGAGCCTTAAAAACACACTCTTACTTTTACCTTCCCTGATGGATGGCTATCCTCAGAGGCCTTTTTCTGCTGAACCTTACTTTAATAGCCACCAAAGGCCAACCGTCAGCCACCTTTGACCTGAATCTGAGGACTTTGCTCGAGCATGTAACAAAAGCAATGCAAAGGTGAAGTAGATGAAAAACAAAGAGGAAAGAGGACCAAGTTGATTTGAGGAGCTGACATCTTTTCTTCACTGTGAGTGCCTAAAACCTTCCCAAGGGCCTGGAGTTTTAACAGACTTGGTACGCAATGTGCAGCTTTAATCTGTCCCTCTCCTTGATTCATTACCGCCTCACCTTGACATTCAGAGTCAGTAAAAACCTCTCTGCTACTGAAACAGCACCAATCTGAAAGATTCGACAGTTTTATAGAAAAGGTGCATAAAAAAATCTTAGTCCCTCCTCTGAACAAGTTCATACAGACAGTAACTGACAGTAAACTCTTCAGCATGATTACTTCCCTCACTTCATTAACTTTCTATCAGGTATTTCAACCAGAATCATATTAAGCCTCGTTTGAATAACAGCTCTTAGCAAGAAATATTTTTCAAACAAGTCAGGTCCGTTAAAAGAAAATGAACACTGACTAAACCATCTGGCCTTGACATGAAAACATCATGCTTCCAAAAACTGCATGGAGATGGCAGTCAATTGGAGCAGAAGTCAGTCAATCTGAGCCGGGATGGTCCTGCCTTGTCTATTAATGTTCTTTCTTTGTTGTAATTTTGCTTCTGCTAAATAAGTGGATACCAACTGTAACGGGATGAATTTATATTAATTGTTTTAAAGAATTGCACTAGGTAAAATTGTTATTTTCCATTGTTGGCTTCAAAAATATGCATGGATTATTTTGAAATTGAAACACATATAATCATGAGTTAAGTACATCTATACTTATGAGTTAATATACAAAATAGACTTATTTTTGTTATGAAGCATAAGTTGTCAAAAAAAGGAGCTTTTGTGGCACTTTGGAGAAATACCAAACAGATAAAAATCAGTATTTTCTTTTTGTTTTTTTCAAATTTCTGAAAACAGTTTCATGTCAGGCATTTTTTCCTACTTCTGACGAAAGACTACGCATCCAAAAGGTTCAAAGAATTGATAGCCTTTAACAAATGGTAAAACAGCCCAAAATGTGTTTAATACATGCATCAATGTGATGAAGTGAGGGAACCATTTCTCATGATTAACTGATGTCTCTTTGGTCAGTAAAAACTTTTTTTTTCAAAAGTTTTTCGAAAAACTTTTGAAAAATGAAAAAAAAATTGTGGTTGAATAATCGGCCAGAACATTCTGATTAGAGCAACTCTGAAAATTGATGTAGACCTCACCATATCTAATGTAATTACACTCCAAACAACAAATAAGTGACCTACAAAACAAAACAATGTAATTTCTATGCAATGGTTTGATATTGTGAAGAGATTAAGTCTAAAACGTTTTTGAAATAAAGCCTTGCTTGTCATAATTAATGAATAACTGATGCATTTTCAGAAATCAATTCTAAAACTAATTCTTAAAATAAACCGCAATTACTTAGTGAGCTCTAGTAGGGAAGAGTATCTAGAAGTCTATAGGCAGAAGAGTGAAATCGGTTTTCAGCACGCGCTAAAAATATCATACTTCACACACTAGATTATTCTGCTCCCTTCACTTTGAAAGACAAAATGAAAGTCGGAAAGGCCTGGACAAAACTGGACCTTAAGAATAAAAATAAATAAATAAATCAAAACAAAAATCATACATTCTTCTCTGCCCGTCAGATCGCGCCATATCATATGGTGTTTGAGGTCTTCCCAAAGCACAGCCGCAGCTGCCACAAAGATTAAGAGATGATCTGCTAGTCTTTTGTGTCATGTTACTAAAAGGCTACACTGCTGTTGGCTGCATGCCTAAGATCAACTTAGACACTTTTCAGACAGATAGAGTAAAGCTGTGGTTCCACTTTAAGGGTTTTGCAACAGTAAAGGATTAAAGGGGAAAAAAAATATTCAAGATGAAAACCTACCATTAAGTGTAAAAAGTAAATATTTTTCTTAGAAAGCTTGTTGTTTATGTATAGTTGGACCATTTAAAAACATCGACATTATTTGTACAGGTACATTTACGGGTCAAAATACTAGATCACAGTCAGTTTGAATGAAAAGGTGTTAGCCATGGGGTCTCCAAATCTCTACTTCTCTACACTGATGTTCACTCTATGTGTGAAGAGCTTTTGATAATTAAACATAGTAAGTTTGCTTACAAGCACAAAAATAGATTAAGTGGAAACACAGTGGCAACTAAATAAAACATGATTAGCACAAGGGGGAAACGAATGAATGTTTTAGTGCCCAGTCTGGCCTGAATTCCTCAAGTACTTCAATTTGAAGCTTCTCCCCACTTTTCCAAATCTCTCACTGCATGGATAAGCTGATATTTTGAGCTTGTATGAGGTCCATTTATGCATGTTTACGTATGAGGAACACTGGGGAGTAGGTGTTTTTGTGAGCAAAGTGTGGGTGGGGAAGCATCAAAAAGGCCAAATGAAGCACTTCCAGTACCACTGAGAGATTAGATGGCAGACTCTAGCTTCGAGATATCACTATTGATTTCCCTCTCTTTCTCCCATTTCTCACTCTGAGGAAAAATAACTTCATTACTGTTCTAACTGACTCATCGCTGCACAGAGAGAAAGAGGCCATATATTTTCAAGACAACCCATCTGAGAAATGCATTTTCTCATGACATGCAGCACACTGTCTGGCTAATAATCTTAAAAAAGCCATTTGTTTTTTTAGGCTGACAAGCCCCATTCATGTGTACACGTGGTCAACAAAAAGCTGCGTTAGCCCCAACAAGTTTGAATTTAATTAGTTATTTGCAATATATTATTCTTTACAAAATTGATAGTAATAAAGAAATTCATTCAAATAATTAATTCATATTCCATTCAAATATATTTGTGATGAAAGGAAACTATGTGTCCAAAAACACATGGATTTTACATTTTCATTAAACAAAGAAAAGATAATACAAAAGTCATATTTGAGGTGCCATTAACACAACCTTGACTTTAAAAAAACCTTCCGCAGCCTGAATTGTAAAAGGAAAATAAGGACTTTGATTTGACAATTTATTACCTCAAATCTTTCATTTTTCAAGAATTCTGTTTTAAATTTGCTGTTGTGTTTTGAATTAAGGTCAATATCATGACCCAACGTTTATCCAAGAACATTTGACAACTAAGTGACTGCCAGATTTCCCAGCTCTTGTGGCAGCAAAACAAGCACAAATCATTACCCACTCCATCACCATACCTGTTAGCTGGTTTGACAGGTTAATGCTAATGATAATGTGTTTGGTTTTCTTCAGATGTTACTGTGCATCATGGCCTAATATTATATCAGTCCAAACACATTGTACCAGAATTATTGTGTAGCTTAAGTTGAGACCTTGCAAACCCCAGCTTGTGTTGCTGTTGTAGTTAAAAAGTGTACAGCCTTTAATTACTTCTACCAAGGACCACAGAGTCAGGAAGCAGGAAAAACCCGGTAAAACGTCACCTCCATTAAAGTAAAATATCTTACTTCTGTGACTAACTTTGCTCCAAACAATAAACTTCAAATTGTTGGAAATTACCATAGGACTCTTTGCTTTATGTAAAACCATATGTGTTTTCTGAGGTCAGTGTCAAAATCTTCCAAACTTAGAATTATGTTACCTCAAACCGTATGCTTGAGAACCAGAAAGTGATAAAGTTCCTGCTTGTAAAGAGATAGATGATCTTGCTGATCAATAATGAATCAAGGGTTGCCACTTTTCCGCTTAAATACCCTGCAACCAGCAAGGGAGTATTTAGTTTTTGACATGTAGCTTTTCCATTTGGGAAATGTATTTTTGCTCATTACTAATGCAAACTTGAAACTCAAAAATTGTATAAAAGACAAGTCAGATTTAATTAAGTTCACCCTTTCAAACATAAAATCCATGATTGATTATTTTGCATCCTCCTCACTCCATTATTATTTGACCCGCTTGCATGTCTAGTAAGCACCAGAAAATAAAGCAGGCGAAAAGTTGGGTGGTTCTGCTTTAACACTCAAATACTACATTCACATTTAATTTTTAATAGAACAAAGTTCATGATTAATGGAAGAATTTGAAGCAGTCATAAAAAGGGAAAATTAAATTGTATCCCACAGTGATGTCTCCCTCTCAGACAAGCTTTTTCTATTCCTCCATTATTTAAGCTTTACATAACATTTGCCCAAAGTAATGTAATGGCACCGACTTTCTTTCCCAAGGAAAAATATGCATATTTTAAAAAATGATATTTAAAGGGACACTTTAATAATATCAGAAGAGCTTTAAGGGCTAAAAAAATTACATATTCACATTCACCTTCAGAAAATCTTCATACATATAATTTCACAAACACTTTCATTATATACGGGTGATAATTTTGTATAAATAACTGAAATCCAGAATGTGTGAAATCTAAAACCGTCAATCATATCACTTTGGAGAAGCGCCAATCAATCGGCAGGTAACTGGAATTGTCCAAAACGGCCCATTTGGAGAGCAAAAGAAGTTGGCAAATATTCCAAGTGTCACAAGGACACACTTTGGAAGACAATCTAATATTTAACTTGTTGATTTGAGTATGACTGCAGCATATGTTCACAACTGACACACATTACAGTGGCCAAAATGTTAAATGACAAAGAGACTATTGGAAGCAAAGACATGAAGGAGGAATCTGCAGCTCCAGTCCTCAGAGACAAATGTCCTGCAACGTTTACATCTATCTCTGCTTCAACACACCTGAGTCAAACAATCAGGTACTTAGTGGGACTCCAAGAAATTTGCTGTATGCTAAAGAGATAATTTGGCCCTTTGATTGAGGTGTGCTGGACAGGGCATGGATCTAAAACTTGAAGGACACATTTGGACCAGTTGAATGGATTCACTGTCCTTGATGTCCACAGTCGATGTGGATGAAAGCAATCAAGATGCTCAGTTGTGGAGAGGTGTTGGGGGTGTTACAGAAACAGGAATCAATCCAGAAACGGTGTGCTTTTTGGTAACTATAGTCACTGCAACATTAAACACTGCTTTTACTGCCTGCTTTTTTTCAATGCAATGCTGTCCCAATTTACTTTGATGGTTTCTGGTGCCAAACAATACTTAACATCAGAAATCAAAGGTTATTTCTCTCAACTTAATTTTATTTTATTTTGTTGTTATATTATAAGCAGACTTTATGAAAAAGTATGCAAATGAACTAAACTATCCCAAACTGACTACAATACATGTGCAACTGAAATAGTATTGAATTCCTCAGAGTAGGATAAACAAATCCCCAATAATGCAACAAGAAGACAAATTACACCTCTTTATATGCAATCAATTTTCCCCTTTTGCCCTGAGCTCTTTGCAAATGTTCTACTCCAAGCTTTGGTCCATTTTCTATTCCTTTCTACACTTATTTGGTCTGTGACCTAATCACAAAAAAGCCCAAAAAATACTTAGCATGTCAGTTACTGTTGCGCATCAACATGTATCAATTTTCAGTTGCACCACAAGACTGCGGTACCATTAGCATGAGGAAGTAGCTTGTGATTTTACTTTGAGCAGTTTTCATACCACAAAGGCTGGAGTTGACAGGAACACGTGTGCTATTACACTTTACTGTTCCCTCTTCCCCCACAAACTCTTCTGAAGAGTTCTTTTTGTCTGAGGAGTAAGGCTTCTGTTTCATCGAAGAGAAAACAGCTCTAGTGCCATGCCTATGACTGCATACTGACATTGCTGTTGTCCCACAGGCAGACATAACATACAAAGAGGAGCTGGGTTGAAAACATACATATGACGTTTTTGTACCAAGGCCATAATTATTGTGTGGGGATATTAATGTTCAGTATCTTTAAGTGAATAAAGGTTTTTTTACCTGCAGTTTATGCTCTTGGAATATAAATTTCACACACTGCTGTCAGTTTCAGTGTGATGCTCGGATGATAAAAGTGGAGATAAAAACAGTGTAATCACATTACTGGAAGCATCAGAGCAGATGTTACTGAAGAGTGCAATTAGCTGAGTTCACTTTTCAGTCACTTTTGTATTTGGTGGTCTCTTTCTCTTTCACTCTCCCCCACATATGTGCTTGCATTCAATACAGCTGCCATTAATATCCACTCACAACTTTTCTACACAAAAGCCCCAGACTTTGTTTCTAATTTCACTTTCATCTCTGGCTTGTCTTTCAAATCAAGAAACTCAGTCTAATGCAGCAATATACATATTTTATATCAAATCAACAGTGATAGCATATACACTTTGGCTTCTATAAAAACATTAAAAATAGAGAAAAATCTTGATTTAAATAGACTACTTGCCACTAAAACTTTTGAAATGCAATAATCCTGAGCTTGACTTCTGAGGTTATATTATATAATACAGGTCTAATTTGTTGTCTCTTTCAGTCTTCCTAGTTGTCACGTTAGCTGCTCTCTCTTGTTGCTCGACCTGTATCTCTTTCACTTAATAACAGAGGGCTTAAAAGAAAAACAGATTTCCAAGCATGGAAATGTATAAATGTATTTAGGGAGAGAGGGTACTACTTGTGAGATTAACTATAGATCTTGTCCCATTCTTACTTTAGTTGAAGACATTAATTACTGTTCTTTTAAATCTCCTTCCCATTTATCATCACAGCTGCATCTGTGGCACTCCTTTGATTCCATGATCTGCTCTTTTTTCTGATCTCATCCTTCTCAGCTGCATCTCTCTCCAAAGTAACAATCTTGTTGGGAAAAAAAAAATCTCAAATGGTTAAATTGCTCTCATGACCACTGTGCTCTGCTGATATGGCATCAAAGATAATATGAACTGTTATCATTTCTTGACTCTTTCCCCAACTCTTTGGGTTGCATCTTTAATCCTGCTGGTGTCTCCCTTCTCTGTCGGCTCCATCTTTTCTTTCTCCCTCCTCAGCTACATCTCTTTCCAGAATAATTGTTTCTGCAATAAATTTGGCAATTTTTAAAGGGTCCTTTGGTGCTGCGGAGGACTTATCCTGCAAAAACTGACAATGAAAAATTAAAATAAACAGCTTGATAAAGGAATTAATGTGGCAAACATTGCATTAAAATAAATAAGAAATAACACCTTTCCTAACGTAGAGCTTGGATCTTGATGTCAGATAGGAGAGATGCTGCCTTTGAATGTCCGCCTACAAGACTCCCTTGTTCTACCAGTTCCCTTTTGTCATTTTAGCTCCTTCAAAAAGTAAGAATGAAAAGAAAAAAATATGAGGAAAAGAAAAAAAAAAAAGTAAATAAATAGACAAGGGCAAAAACAGGAGGGGATAAAATGCAAAGGAAAGAGTAGAGAAATTAAATCTAAAAGGGACAGTGAATTAAAAATAAATACAGACTATGAAAACATAAAGTGACAAAACAACGTACAACACAGAACATTTAAAAATGAGGGGAAAAGATAGCTAAAAAGAAGAAACCAAAATGAGGCAAATGTTTTAAAATTAGCTAAAGGCAAACATTTCATACACACCCCAGCTCATATCAGCTTGTTATGCACGATAGAAGAAATAGATCTTGTGTTTCCCCAATTTTCTCTTTTTCATTGTTTTTATTAAAACAATAGTAGAAGACCACTAAAACTGGTTAGCTATTTCACATGTAATCTTAGCTCTTTAAAGATTCTTTAACAAGTTATTAGGACATTTGACTGCAGAGGTTATACATCATATATATATATATATATATATATATATATATATATATATATATATATATATATATATATATATAGGAACTCTGTGCCTCAAGAAAGCAGATGAAAGGACGCCTCATTATAAATGTTTAAAAGCAGGATGACTTGTCCTACTTTACATCAAAACCAGCAGCGACATGTCAACATTTCTTAAAATGCCTGTGAACCTTTCTAACTGAGTCTAAGTGCTCTATGGAAGGAATAACAAGGGAAGTTTGATTGTGCATAGATTGGACAAAGGAAGCAAAGTCTGCCAAAAAGGAGAAAACAATTACAATAACTACTGAATAACTGTTTTAGGAACACAAACAAAAACACAGCTGTCTCATTTCCCCATCCTAAATCCAGTATTTCCTGCATTGTTTTGGTCTTATACATTTGCTCCCCACTGAAGAAAAAGACACCCCCCAGATATTCACAAAATAAACAAATTTGCATGTATTTACATTGAAGACTTTAAAAATATCGTTTCTGGGTAAATTCTCAGCAACAAACAGAAAAATCAATTTCCTATTAAAAAATTAGCAGTCTCAATTTCTTTTACAAAGAAAATGAAAACATCTAGTAAGCGCCTTCAGTTATAAAGGCAAATGTTAAGCTAAAAGATATGCTGCAAAATTCAAGAAAAAAAATATAATTTTTGCTTGTATATTAGGAAATACATTAAACTAAATTCAGGACAAATTCTAAAAGTCTCCATTTAACAGTTAAAAGGGAGTAGCTAGTGACATGCACTGAAAAGATACTAATTTGGAGAAAGCAGGAAGGAGAAGGCTGGAAATGTGAACTCAAAGCTTAAAGTTAATTAGTTTCTGTTTCAAATTATATATGTCAGGTGACTAAGTATAGGACCCACTAAAATTCATATTTTAATTTAACGTCAAACATGTTAAAGATGAAATAAAATAAGTATTTCTGATTAAATAAACCAAGATTCTTCATTCAGCTGAATTATATGGTAAAAGTCCACAAAACTGGAGCAATTATCAAACTTAATGAAAATCGCGTTACTGAGCTGTTGTTGTACAGACCTAAGCAGTGCCCCGGTTAAAGAAGGAAAACAACATCTAAAGCAGTCAGATTAAATAGTAAAAAGAAAAAAAAATTCAAAACTAAACACATAAAAGGATCCAAGACAATGTGACAAAGGACAATTTTGTTCCAAAATAAAATCAGCATAAAAAGGGGAATGCAAGACAGATCCTGTAAATGCAGCTCTGGGAGAAGCAGGCAAATTAACATGAAGGAAAATGAATGCAAATGTATGCAGATTCCTTCCATCAGCCTTTACAGTTATTTTTTTCTTAAACCTTTGGTCTTTTAAAACTGCTGGCAGACAAACAGCAAGCTGTTTAAAATTCATGAAACATTTTTTTCTTTAATTTATCAGGATTCTTCCTGATAAATTAAAGAAAAAAATGAAAAGTCTTCAGACAACCTTTTGCGTCCCCCACTCAAACTCAGTCAATCCGACAGTCAGGACAGCGTTGGCCCATGATGTACGGTACTTTCCATGACGGATTGGTCCCTCACTGTATCCACATCAGTCTCTTACGTCTGCTTTGATCATGGGATAAGCTTTACCGTGACTAGCATGACACACTTCCTATTAAGTAATACACAAATGCTAGACACATTGCAACATGACAGGTGCAGGGAGAGAAAAGAAGAGGAAAGCAAACATACACTTACAGATATAACTTAAAAGCTTTGCGGTGCACAGGAGATTTGAACTTTCAGACAAGAAACACTTTCCTCCCAGTTCCTTAAAAATATGCTTGCTTTGCTATAAGATTTAACCTTACTAACCCTTTGTGTTACAAAATGTCATTACACTGTTATATTGAATAGAAATTTGGCTAAGACTCATTGGGTAAATGTCCAATGAATCTTATTTTGTCAATCTAGAAATTCAGAGAGCCATAAAATAATCAAACTATAATGCGTTCGTGACACATCCCGTAATTCAGGACAATTTCACAATCCATAAATCATAATTCCTCTGGATTTTTATTAAACTAAATGTTACATGTTTGAATCTTTGAATGTGAAAAAACCTCTTCACCTAATTTTTCTAAATTGCTTCTAATTTGTTAACATTTTGATCTCCCTTTAGTTAAAGATTTTCAAAGCCTGATTCACTGAACAACACCTGCTGATGTCTCCTACCCTCGAAACTCCAGCTGCCAATAAGCTGCACAGCTTTTGTGCTCACACCTTCTTAAGTTTTAAAACAGTTTTTCCTCTTGTATGCAACTTGGAGTTAAATCCAAAACATTGAACCACGAACAAGCTGAAGCAGGCCAGTCAAATCCCAAACAAAACCACAGTGGGAAGAAAAAAAGCTGATTACCCGTCCAGTCAAAAAAATTTAAATTAAGGAAACCCCTGAGCAGCAATGCAAAGTTCATGGAACATCTGCATCTGACCCAAACTAAGCTACTCTTCACAGCTATATCCTGGGTGATTATGGAGTTGGGAGCCGATGGATCAAAACTGATTCAGAACCTTTGCTTTATTCTGCTTCACTTTTCCCCAAAACCTTCCCCTCTCAGATGGCCACAGGGCATTAAAAATCAGAATTAGTATATAGTCAGTGCCCCTTTTTCCTAGCTTCTGAGAAAACAATCAAATTTGACGAAAAATAGATTTTTAATTAGTTGACATTTTTTATTTTAATCTCTACCACTAGAAAATGTCCCTAATAGTTTATATAAGTAGTTTGTAGAGAAGTTTGTATAACAAGCCTGTAGGAAATAATGCAGTTAATATTGTTCAATACTTTAGTGATTAAATTTGTTGTTAATCCATTTCTGTCACACTTCATCTTTTGTAATGTCAAAGTCCTGATTTTGAGTAGATATTGTAATATAAGTAGCATCTCTGATTTTAGCTGAATTAACTTAGGAAGTGAGCCTTATATAATTAATACTATAAATAATTCTTGATTATGTTTCAGGGGGTTTTCTCCAAATAATTTGTTATTTGTCTTAATACAACTTTGTTTGGAGAAGTGTGCAGAAGTAGTCTTGCTTGAATTCATACTTAATTTTGAGATGTTTATGTACATTAACACATTTTAACAGTTATCAATCCTGTTTTTATTATTAGTGTTTCTCTAATGTGTCAATGTTCTACCAGAAAATGGCTCGCAAACTAAATTAGATAGTAAGGAGGTAATTATACGCGGTGGCTTGTTACAGAATTTTTAAACACACGTCACTGTCAAACTGCAGATATCCGTGTAAACTAGAGGAAAAATTGAGCTTGATGATTGTAAAACTAATCTTTCCATTTCCCCTCTGCAGCAGCATGACTCAGCCTGTCTCATTCACAGCGTTTGGCCAAGCCAAAGCCCAGCTGTCCACTGGCTTTTTTCTGCTTGTGAATGACAATGATTTGCAATGAAGGGGTACTGAACCACAGAATGTGGAGGAGTTTCTTCAAAATCCTCCAGGTTCTTTTCTTCAAGACTGCTCTGTGTTAAGTCCATCCACGCCCTCCATGACTCCCTCCCTTCCCTGTGCATTAACCCCCTTAACTAACTCCCCATTCTTGTTCGCTGAGGTGTTCACTCTTCCATGGTCCCCTGTTCTGTAAAGAGGAGATGTCTACCCACAATTCTCCATGCTTGGTGCTTTTAAATTCCACAACAGGTGGTATTTGATGAGAGAACAAGGCTTTCTCTTGCATTTTTTCAGGATTTTGTTCAAGTGCAGCTTTATAGCCATATGGCTCCAGAAATTCTAGGAACATAGTGGTAAATGCCAGGACAAACTTGGAACAGAAAAGTATTTATAAACGCTCAACTTGTGAACTGTTTGACCTCAATCTTACTAGCTTTCAGGGATGCACAAATACCACACAAGTTACCTGCAGAAATAAAACAAAGATTGTAATTTAGAGTTGAGCAGATTTTGGCCATCTGGTTTGAAGAGCTTAACATCAGACAGTTGTGCACAAAGAGAAATTGTTTGGTGACATGGGGAAAACCAAAGAAGAGCACTCATGCGTGGAACAATTGCGCATGTCCAGTGCTTACTCCACTCTCCGCTTTGTGCTTTCACAACAGATGAGCCATATGTCTTAGAATTCCTGTTTGGTCTTCTACTGTTTGGGGCTGGACTGACCATCTGGGTAGTGGGAGTTTCAAGGGTGAGCTAATCAAACAATATGACCAGCAGAGACAAGCAAAGACATAAAGCAGTACTTTTCAACTTTTGAGGAGGATTTTTGAACCCCCCCCCATTACCACAACAAAGGTCTCAGTAAATAGGAGTGTGTATTGGGAAATTAACTCTTGCATCTTACAGGAGCATCTTGTTGAATTACAACATCATTGAATAAATAATTTCAGTGAAAGACTGAAAATCCAAAATATTATAGGTCTATTCCAGTATTGCAGATGCTCTCTTTTTTACTTTAATCTTCCACTCAAGTTTTCAAGAATATGCTTGAAAAGCCAGCTTCTTTAGCAATAATATTTTATAACTTGCTTTCTACGAGAGTGAGTCAATGGCTGTCCGCTGGACAATTGTAGGGTCAGCAGTCTTTCCCATGATAGTGTAAGTTATATTCTATTTTATTCATTTAGTTCAAATTTACTAAGAAGGCATTTTTTTAAGTGTTGTATTGCTAAGATAAAACTTAGAGCTTAATTTCATAACCCATTAAATCAGCTCTTAAAAGTATTGTATTTATTTCTGCTATCTGTGTCATCTTAGACTAAGATCAACATGATTAAAAATCTACATCTATCTTGAGTTGTGTACAATGCTCCAATGTTTTGGAGACTGTTGACAGGTGTCAGAGGGATTGTAAGCCAGGAATGGCAAATGTCAGGGTGAATCCCAATACAGGGATTACACTGTATTGCTTTCTGAATACTACTTCTTTCTAGTAGAGGAGTGGTAATCTCTTGTAAACAAACCCCATCTGGACTGAAAGTGGTTTAGTTTCATATAGATCAAACCTTCTGCTGCCCAGCACTAAAACTTGGCCAGTCAGGTCACATGAAAATTTTGTTATTCGCCTGTGCTGACGCAATCTCAGTCATATCACTTGACTTTGAGCAAAAAATGCAACCACAATCATGCTGGAATAAAGTGCTTTCTAGAACATGATACAAGCCGTTAAAAACATACTTGCAATCACAAAAGACTGTTTGGCTACAATTTTTGATGGGCAATAATATTTCAGATGTCATGCAGAGAAACTGTGTATTTTTGGCCAATTTAATGGACTTTTGGGTGTAAACAACAAACAACATAGTTATTTATATTGAACACCAAAACTCTTATCACAATCTGCCCCTCTGTAGTTCATCAAAAGTGTGGCAAGTGGCATAGCACTTCTTCCCAATACAGATGTAATATGTGGTAAAGGGTGTGTAATATACTTAATTAACTGGAGTTTTTGTTTCTTCATGTTTGGATACATAAAATATATTTTGAAATAAATTGGTGGTAAAATAAAATGAAAAACAGCTACACAGTGTGATTTTATCTGCTCATACTCTTTAAAGATATGTTTACTTAAAAACTGAATAAAAAGACAAAATGAAAGACAATAAAAAGAAATGTCCATGCTCTTTTTTTGTCAAACAAATTACTTTTTTTTTTTTTTTCAGTTTTAGAATGGTCTAAATCTTTAGGGACACAATAATAATAATTATCTCTCTCAGAACACTCAACATTAGACAAAAATAATAATTTTCACTGAGCCTTTCTAAATCACCAATAGTTTCATATCATGCATTTGTTGGATCAATTTGCAGGCTGTGACTTTAACAAATCTGTTTCAATGCAGTGTTCATAATGCTGGCAAATAAAACATTTCAGCTTAGTTGTCTTCTCGTTTTACACAGTGTCCAATTTCTAAACCCTCCTAGCATAAGAAAAGAAATGGTGTCATAATGACAATTTTCCACTTAGCAGACATAGATACACTGAGTCTGAAATGATTATGTAATTAGGCTGAACAGCATGAAAGGTTTGTTGGCCTAAGAGTCATATTAGACTGACAAACAGAAGCTTAAATAAATACGGACTCCTGTCAAATAGATAATTGATTATTTGATTGTAACTCTGTTATATTTTTCTCAGCTTAGATAGTCAACTGGAAGAAAGTGGATTCATCTGCTTAAGTTAGTGGTTGCAAACTGAACAAAAACAAGAAACATTTTAACTCCAGAGTAAACCACAAGTTGACAATCTCAGGATTTATCATCAAATGATATGAACATTTTGATCAGTACATAATTTCGTCTAAAGCAGCATAAAAGGATGACTACGAGTGCTTTAAAAGCTATATATTTCGAAAGAAGTTGTGTAACAAGGTCTGGGTCTTGGACATCTCTGCCCACACTTTCAATGCATGTTGACAACAACAATACAAGTTGTAATAGCTGAACATTCAGGGATCAAATTAATTCACCCTTCATAAAAACTTCATGAATACACTCCGAAGGACCGAATATAAATGGGAAAAGCAGAAGCCGCACAGAACAAGAAGTCAGAGTCATCACCTTTAAATATTAATATGATCTGGGTCACTCAGTAAATTCGGACCTAAAAATATGAGAAGAAATAGGACAATAAAATGTTTATCTTTTGGAAATTGTGTGTACAGAATTTTGCTTCCTAAAATTCTATACACAATATTTTTTTAGGGAGCAAAATGCCTCTGTTGCACAGAAGCTTTAAAATAACTCAAAGCGTCTGTACAACATGACTGAACAAGTTGTTTCTGTCAGTCTTCAAATATATTCACAAACTTCACCTAATGTAGAGCAATAATCAAATGAAAGTAATCTTGTGTAACAGGCACCTCAAGGGAAAAATCTAAGTAAATATGAAATATAATTGAATCCTTGATGGATGCAATACTATTCAAAGCAAATTTTGCTAAATATTCAGGATGCTCATGTATTCCAACCATCATGTCCTGTGTAATAATCCAGTTAGGGTGATATACCAGTTTTGGACTCAAAGCTAAGAGTTTATTTATTATTTGGTATACTGAGGCATTTAAACACTCTCATCCAAGTACAGCCATGCTTCATGATCAGAACAGCAATCTGACCATGTTAATATTGTGGAAACTTTGTTGACTTATGAATATGTAATATATTGCATGATGCAAAGTCAGCTGCTCAGCATCGGCTGCTTTGGCAATATTTTACAAGAGATTCATTTGTTGTGTTTTGTGCAAACATTTAGATCAGTCAAAGTTGTATTGGATTGTTATTGTAATAGGGAAGAAATCTACATACTGCAATGCTGAGCTCTACAGAAGGGCTCAACAACAAAGAGTATGAAGTTGATTTATTTGATTTTTTGGTGTTGGAGACCACCACTTTATTGATTAGGCTAGATTTGATTTGTTAATGAATATTGTACATATTACACCTATTGAACCAGACTATTTTTGCCTAACTAAGTTTTCATAACTAAGACTAACATAAGAATAAAACTGAACATAACAGTATACACATTTGAAATAATTTTAATTTTGAAGTGTTTGCTACATGGTAAAGTTGCCAAATTACTTCACAATAATATAAAAACCAGGGATTGTCAGCTATTGTTGCCATCAGATGTGATGCAACCAGTTATCAGGTTTGGGGGTATTACTTTTTCATATAGGGAGAGGAAGATTATGACATGTTTTTTCCCCCTATAACAATACTATTTTTATGTGACAAAAAATAAATAAATAAATAAATTGTAAGACAATTTTTTTTTGATATGTGCAAAATAACCAATACTGTATTACAAATGTTCAAGTTAAACATTTTTTTATTGGAATATATCATTACTATTAGATATTTAGATTCAAATATTGGATTGGTTTGTTTTGTTTTAAGAGAATTCTTATTAGGTATTGGAAAAATATTAGGCATAAAAAGATTAAATGTACTTTGATAAATATGCAGAACTCTAAAGGATCTAAATAAAGAGTACTAAATTTTAGTACTTTAGGATAAGTACTAAAAATGACAGTAAATGCAAAATGGCTTCAAGGACCAAAGCAATGGATTGGCCAAGAGGGCAGCTTCCAATTTCCCTCAGCTACTTAATTCCTGGGTGGAGAAAAGAGGAAAATGGGTTATGGAGCATTAACCTCTGCATCCACAGTTGTCCCCACACCTCTTCCTCTCTCTGGTTTTCCGTTAGTCTCTCTGTCTTGTATTACACACCACTTAATGGCACCAAACTAACCGACAATCCCTGGAGGAGTCCTCTGTCAGCCAAGTGCCTGATGGTATTTTTTCACAACACTCCTCTGAATCCTAAGAGAGGGGCAAAGAAGCACCTTGATGATATCACTGATATTAAGTTTCAGAGAAGTCATCGCTCACCGTGTGGAGGGCAGTGGATGGGCAGTGAGGAGAGGCTGGCTCGGCTGATAAAAATCTCTTTGTCTCAAAGAGATGACCTGCACTGCTGGGTCAACATCCTCAGGAGCTAACTGGTCTGAGGTATTTTTCAACCCAGGAAAGGTGTTAAGATGTTGAAGGGTGTTGTGGACAGAGCTATTGAGTTACTCTGATAGGAAGGGCTGAGGTCCATGTTTACCTAGGTCCCTAAGGCATTTATAAAGGCAATAATCTGGCCAGCAGCTCTCGTCTTTCTCCCAGCGGAGCCTGTTCTGAATCACTAGCGTGTGACACCTACCCTCTCACACCTGACTGTAGAACAACAGTTAAGGACTGATGCTGTTGCAACCATCTGTCTTCACATGATCCATTACCACTCACTAAAAAATGGTCCGGGCTTAAATATGAGGTTGAAAAGTGTTAAATCCCAACAATCATGTGTAAAAAGGAGTAGTTTAACTCATTACTGATCGTACTTTTATTGCACCAAAAAATCCAATAACATAATAAAGATATTACTATACATTTCCATTTAAAGCAATAAAATAATCATTGCCAGTCTTGTTGGCATGCCATCTTCAAGTGGCAACTTATTCAAAAAACTGATGAGCTCCTACTTCCAAGAGCTTTTTTTGTATTGCCTGATTGGCAATTCCTTGCAAGTCTCCATTTATGTCCACTAAAAGTTATTTCAGAAGTTGTCATGCATACGAAGTGCTGATGATGAGCTCCAAGAGCAAAGTAACTCCTACATTTTGCTCTTATGATGCCAGAAGAAACTTGTATCATGTATTGTCACAGAGAACATGATGAATGAGTCCTCAGTAAGGCTTACCAAGCAAGGCTTAATTATACTTTAGATCCATTTCAATAAAGGAAGGAAAAGCTTACATCGTCCACAAAAAAAAAAAAAAAAATTGTAGATCCAAATTTGCACTGCTAATGCATGAACCCTCTCCCAAGAAATTCCACTTCACGTCATTTTTAAAATTCACTGTTAACCTGTTATATGATAATGCAGGGGTATTAAGGTGACTTTCAAACTGGTTTCAAGATTTAAGAGCAGTCACACATATACATGAACTGAGAACAGAAAGTTGACTAATCACAAATATTGGCAGATTACCTGGCTTTCCAAAATAGGTATTTCATGCAGCCTTGCCTTTCTTGACTTTGATGGACAGGTGTAACATATAATTTATATCCTAAGTAAGAAAAAATAGCATACAAAATTAGCATTACAAACATAAAAACAGAAAATTAAAAGGATTTGAAACAATACAACTAATTTGGAGCCACATTAGGTTCAATAAAACTACATAAAAAGAAATGCTTAAAACCAATATTATTGTTACTCACTGTTAGATGCAAATACAAGCTGCGATCTGAGAGAGTTGATAAACAGTTTTAGAAGAAGGGCATCAAGGCTCACCATCAAACACATGTAAACAACACATAAGACAAGCGTAACATTCAAATGCTGCAGAGAGTGGAATAGTTAAATGATTTTAGTTATTTACTTGATCTTTTTTTTTTACCCCCTCTTCCTTAAAAGAAGTGCTTTCACTTTAATTGCTGCCTGAATCAAAGCAGTGACACATTTCTCGTTTTCTCTGATCAATTTGACAAATTGCCTAATGAAATAAAAGCTTCAACATTCTCGCAGGCTTTGCCGCCTTCTCCCCCCTGGCCTGTAAAAATAAAAGTTAGTGAAATGTGCAATGCTAAACATTCGTTATGATGCGTCTCATTTTACTGAGAGGCTATTACAGTAACATCCTCAGAGCTGCTTTCATTCCCTGACAGTTATTGAGATTCTTCTCATCTATAAAACATGCAGGTTACTTTGAGATGTATCTGTAAAGTGCCAGTTTGCTCATTTAGTGATGTTTGGGGTGTCCATCTATCTAGCATGCACCTCCCACCTGCAGAGAGAATGCCGTCTTACTGTCATAAATGTACTAATAAAAGATAGAAATCCTGTCGTCAACTAATGGTGTTTCCAGCTTTGCACACCGCTTTATACAGATAGGAAAATATCAAACCTCTCACTGATTCCTTCCAACTGAGAGATTATATAACAGAAAACTGACAGATCTGCCATAAAATTTTCATGTCAGATGGAGAGCATTTGTGTAAATTAAATTTTTTAGGAAATCAGTGATAATCTTCAGAAAAGATACCCCTAATAACACAATACTCAGTTCATGAGACTGATGTGATAATGGATTTTAGCTAAGTTTAGGGAACAAATAAATCATTAAGCATTTTTTTCCCCTCCTCTTAACATGAGTAAATATGTTTTAAAGAATCACATTTGACTAGTTTACAAGGCATGGGAACTACCACAAGAACATGCCCACTATGTATGAAGTTTTGTTGACTAGTAAATACTCTGGTGTTGTTTTTATGCACACATGCAAATTAAAATTGTAATTTTTAAGTCATTTTAGTTGTGTATTTCTTTGAATTGGAGTATACAACTTTTAATAACTAAAAATATTTTTGTATGCAATACATTTTCCCTTGCTGCACAGTTTGTTATTCTCTGTACAATTTATTTTTGTGTAAAAGGACATGCTTCAACTTGCCTGCTGTCACTTTGCTACTGGTAAACCTGAATTTCCCCACTTAAAGACAATAAAAGTTTGGGTTTTTTTCTGTTCCATTGTACGTATTCATATCGTCCGCTCACCATTACCAGACTAAGTCACATCTTAACGGTAACCAAATACTGCTCAACAGAAGTCAGAAAAAGTTCACTAAATTTAGTAGAAGTCTTTGAGAAATCAGGCTTATTGGATGGACTATTGTCCCTTTTGGCCCTCATGCTCTTTAGAGAAACAATGGGAGTCGGACATGCTGATTTTTGCTGGCTAATTGGTCAGACTCAGAGAGAGCTAGCAGTTTCACTGAAGTACAACTCTTGGCTTGCAAACTGCAATTATAAAGCTTAGCATCATTAATAGAAGGAGTGGTAGTGTTGCTTCTGAAGTTTCCATGCTTTGTTCCTCTTGTAAGCAGAAAAAATAAATATGAGTAATGCATTGTGCTGCTCCACAGAATGTGACATTAAAAGTAGAGAAACTCTGACTGAAAGAGGTGTCTTGCTTGTATAAACTTGTAAGGTTAATATGTAGCTGTTAAAGCTGTTGGTCAGTGATGGTGGTATTATGATGATGGAAACCAAAGCAAAGAGAATGTGGGTTGACTGAAATTAATATCATTGCAGTATTTCTGATGTTTTGGGAAACATCTGATGTTTTGTTTAAGCTTTCTTGTTGAAGAACTACCACTACAACTTTAATGGGAAAGGTTAGCCGTTTTTAATTTGTGTGTCTAAAACTTTGATTTACCTTCATCCTGGAAACTGTTCCATGTGTAACAGAATGCCACAAAAATATTCATTTTTATGTTATGGCATGTTTTCATGTGGGTTAATGCAAACTGTGCTGCAACCTTTGCTTTTTGAAGTTACCTGTTTTTAGAAATCTGTGCCCATGATAAAATTTCAATCATGTCAGACATGCTACTTTCTTGCCAGCCTTTCAACAATAGGAGCCTAATTAAACACTAAGAGATCACAGGATATCTTAGGAATATTCAATGTGCAAAAACTGTCTACATAATGTTGATGGCATTCTATTTCTCTGCTAATGAATACATTGCATTTAAATAGAATATTGACTTTATGTTAAACCCAAACGTTTAACTGTTTTACTAAGAAAGGGGAATGACATGAATGAAACACGCCATCAACAAGCACAAGAACTGTGGGCTCTCTCATGCACCATTTGGCAGCATAAAAAACAGCCCCATTTTCTTTTATGAAGATTAATCTGCACAATTTTAAGACTTTTCCATCAACTCTGTAGGTACAAAACATAAGAACAAGGCTGAAAAACAGTCTGTGAGCATGTATCCTCCTAATTCTCAACACAATAACATGAAAGAACATGCTTCTCTAGGGAGAAGCTTTTAAGAGCACACTTAGGAGCAGCAAGATGGAAAAAAAGCCTACCTAAGCAGCCCGTATATGAAAACTCGTAGGCAGCTAAAGTCAGCGCAAGACATGCAAGTTAATGGCTTAGATGAAAAGTAAGATCTCTTCTTAATAATTGTGATTAATAAAAAGATTAGAAATAAATTCTGTAGCATTTTTACATACAAATAAAATGAACATTTAAAGGAAAAATCTAGGTCTTATATTAATGTGGAATTTAAAGTCTAATGAAAGCTGAATCACCAATAACAAATGACTTCTTTCTAATCTCAGGGTGCTCACTTGAATAGCATCAATGAAGAGCTTAGACTTGTTGTTGCAGGTAGGAATACATTTTAATTATGCTGCAGTTTTTTTGTGTAAAAAAAACTGCAGCATAGTTTTTTGCTGCAGTTTTTTTTTTTGTGTAAAAAAAAAAACTGCACTACATATCTATGTAGTGGGGGAATGATTAATCAGATCAGGGTGTGTAAAACATTGGTGATACTTCAAATGGGGAATAATCTAATTAATTGTTGACATTTGAATAGACCAGTGCTAAGGTCAAAAGAAGAACACTCAACATCTCTGTAGACTCCACACATCCTGGGCTCAAGCTGTTGAAACTTTTACCTTTGGGTTGGTGATACAGAGTGACATTGCCAAAAAGCAGCCACCACAGAAACACTTTGTTCCCCAGGCTTTTTTCCCTCATGAACAGAAGGAATAGCGAGAGTAGTCAGTAACTCTGCAAAAGAATTAGGAAATTTGCACAGTCACCATCCTTTTATCTTCTTTACAAAAAAAGCCTGAAAATACATATAGTTCTTTTATATTCACTTTATTTAATTTAAAATTTATATTTGTACTATGTGTATATGTATATTTTTTGTTTGTGAATATAATCTTGACCAATAAAACTAATTCTGATTCTCCTTGATCAGAGGTGACTGGTGATCAGTAGATTAAGTAAGGAAAAAGCTTAATAATTGTATCATTTCTGTATCATAAATACATCAATCAACAACATGTACTTTGAGTTCAACAAAAATCTTAGAAATGTTTGATTTGAAGCATAAGTTGTCTTCAGATTTCTTATTTTTATTTGAATTCAAAACTATGACATCTGAGATGCATTATGTTCCTGTCTACTGGTAAAAATCTGAATTGGTAGGTCATTCCACCCGCCACCCCCCGGAATGTTGTGCGACAACAAGACAATACGAATCCAAAATATTTGCAACCTTGTCTGAATTTAATTTCCCACAGAGGCATTTTTTTCTATTTTATCCACATACCAGGCGAAGAACTGCCATAAAAAACCAAAGTGTTAGCATCTACATATGTTGACACAACACAACAGACGGTTGTGATTGAAGCACCAGCTGGTGTTTGGAGTGAAAGCCTAAACCTAGTTTACCATAATGAAATTCACAGAGGGAGGCACTCCTCAAGGCATGTTGCTTTACTTGGCTTCTTAACACATCCAAACCTGAAACACACATTAATTTTTGGGACAAACATAACATCTCCCAAGTTGCTTCACCAAAGTAGCACTCTATGTATTTGCACAACTTGCAGGAGGCTCTGCTGAACAAACTGAAAATCTGAAGCCAACCTGGACGTGTACAGCTAAATCAATAACTTTTATCTCAAAAGCCAAATTATGCTAGATTTGGTAAACATTCTTTTCACCATCTCTCTATTACACATTGTTTTTTATCTGTTTTACCAGGAGAACTACAAGGGTAGAATAAAACCACCTGAACTAAATATTTTTGTAGTCATCATGGAGCAGTACATTTGCCCCAGACTGAAAGATTTATTCTGCCTGCCATCAACCAAATTCCCCATTCTGACACAAATTTTAAATCTAAGTTGTACCAACTAAGACTTAACCCAGTGTTGTCTATCATGTCACTCATCCAGCTAACACTTAACTGTCTTCAGCACAAGGACTAGATTTCTTTAGCTCAACATCATATGGTAGACAGTTTTCGAGGTACCTAAGGTACAAATTCAAATGACTCATAATTTTCTGTAAGCCGGCAGCACTTGTTGTTTCCCAAAACATAATCTTTTTCTCTTATACTTCTGGTTGTTACACCTTTCAACAGTAATCCATAGGAGAGAGAAAAATTAAATTCCAAATATACCTTAACTAATATGAACCATAGAGAACATCTTAGAAATACTGAAGAAGCTAACATCCATGCTTTTCCTTCTCTCTCTTTGAGTTACAGCCAATCAGTGGCAAAAAAAAAAGAAATGATGCTCCTGAACTGGGTGCCTACCAAAAGCCAGCCACTAGCCTGTCAAGAAACATTGCACCCAGCTGCATTTCCTTTTGAATATTCTGGAAGTGCTCTATGAAAAAAGTGAGTAGATTGGCAAATTTCTGCAAATAATTTGGAGATACATTCCATAGACAAATTTGCGAATACTAAGCCTGAATAGGTATGGGTCCACTGTATACAAAATACTTTCTTACAACGTTAATATTTACCATTCTATCAGTTTGCACTTTTAAAAGGTTTTGCACATTATGGTTCGCATTTTATTGCATGCATGTCTTTTTGAATAAAACATGTCTGAGCAGAGCTATTGTGTAATGGTAATATTTTATGTGAGGTTAAGATTATTCCATATTATATTTTTTAGCTTATTTCTGAGATAGATCAGTAGAATGGAGACCAAGTAGCACCTAAACATTTGCCTCTTTTCCCATCCTGACCTGCACTAATATACACATCTAAAACGTGCAGGACACTGGCCCTTGAGGACTGGAGTATCTAAAAAAATATATGTGGTGCAAATTTATACTTTATTTTTGTATGTCTACTACTACTAATAATGGCCAAGAGGATTAATAAATCTTGAAATTTTGAAACTGGAGAAAGGGAAAAAATGTATGGGGACAACAATGAGAATCTAAATTAAAATAAATACTTGCTGTCCTTATGTTTTCCTTAAAAGTTAAAGTGAATGCCAATTGAATGTCATTGTACAAGAAAAGCCAAATTATTCAGATTTTATTCAGGGCCAAACAATATAGTACAGAAACCTTAAACTATCAAATAATTGTGAGAATGTGATAAAAGGCCAACAATAATAACGATAAAAGAGTTAAATGTTTTTTCACTGCATTGTGTGATTTTGAACAATCTGTACACTTTCTTTCAGAAGATGTAGAAAATAATTTTTCAAAATGTGAAAAAATAGAATGTTTCACCCTTCCTGAATATCATTTAACCATAATACATTAATTTGAAATTTATGAATTATTCAACAAGGACTGCATGATGACAATTAGTCAGATTAACCGAGACAACACAAGAATATTCAAATGCAAGGTGAAGGAATATAATTTTGATCTAATCATGCAGTATTGTTTTCAAAGGATTATGATGTACTTTTATAGGCAAAACTGTAAAGATGGCTTATTTATTAGGTTATCAAAGGATTACATGTTGGGATAGAACAGACTGTGACTGTAGTAATGTTTATTGGTCTAATTATGCACATATTCCATCTGCTTTCGCAATAAAAAATGGAAAATTAAGTAGCAGCATTCCCTTTATGTTGCTGTATTGTTACTATGCACTCAGACTCAGTTCAAGTACTTAATTTTTTAGAATTTAAAAGTGTTGAAGCAACCTTTTTAAAATAATTTTAATTACTAAGCTTAGGTTTAATTGCAAAGTTTAAAGGAGAAATTGAAATAAAAATTAATTATAAAGTTCTAAGATCGCTTTGTCATTGCATTTGACATCTTTTCTGGCCATAGTCATTTGGTGATATTGGTTTTCATGTGTTATTTTCTCCACTTTATCAAGGGAAGATGAAGATTTAAACTATGAACTTTGTAAATTATGTTATGTTCCATATTAAAGTACAAGTCTAGAAATACTTGAACCTTTTTCAAATGATCATTAACTCCTTTCACCAAAATTGCATCTCTGTATGTGTACAGCTTGTTACCCAGCATCTCTAAAGGCCAGATTCATTTTTTCCTGTAAATTCCATAATAAACAGCTTTATTGTATGTGCCTGCATATCACATAGCCCACTGCATTGTCTAAACCCAAACATATGTGTGGATGAATAAAGAAACTGCTCTATATTCAACGTTCGTTGTCAAAACATCTTCTAAAACATAATAAAATTACCATTATTTGCTGCAATGTAATGCATTTCATTAACAATATGGCAAAGCCCCCTGAGAGACTATTGCCTGGAAGATGGCCATGTGGTGCGTGATTATCTGGGGAACATGAAAAATTAAATCTGTTTCGAGTACACGGCATCCCTCCTGTGAGTCTCCCGTCTTCCCTAACATCCTTCTAATTCCTGTTTACCATTTTATTCCCAAACCTGACAGCCTTAAGTGGTTCTGACATACAGGATGCACACTACATTGCTAGATAACTAGAGATTCATCTTCATCTCCATCTACACATTTATTGCTACACATCTGCTAGAATTACCTGAATTCTTGCCCTGATGGACAATAAATGATGTTTCTATTCTATTCTATTTGTCTCTACACAACTATCACTACTGGACAGGGATGCTCTGAAGCATTTATATGACTTCCAGACAGACGAAACATGCTAGTAAAATTAAAAAATTCTTCTCAATCTAAAAAAGCCTGAGATATGAATAAGTTTTGCTTTCAACATATGTTCAGGTTTGCCATCACCCTGAACAAGTCATGCTGTGGGAATTCAAGAATTTCTCAAACATGCATGAAGTAATCAAAGAAATACTCCAGGTATGTCTTTCATGATAGAATAACATAATATGTTGTAATAATCAAAAAGGTCTATAATACATAATATCATCTATTTATTGTCAATGTTATGGCTGATGATCAATTTAAGTTCCCTACTCTTAGACCATATTAATAAAGTTTTAGTCTCTTACTACATTACTATTGAAACCGTCTATTGAATATTTCTGTATATAAACTGGATCAGTTTGTAAAGTGCCTTGAAATGACAACTGATATAAAATGTACCGATATAACTATACTGAATTAACTTTATTTATGCATCTTCCAGAACTTTATAAGTAACATAAACATCTATCTTATGTTCACAAAACTAAACTGTTTTACAATTAAGTGTGCATAAAATTACTCAGGATTTCCACTATTAAACATATCCTTTGTCAATTTTTCCAAGACTTTTAATTTCCTGCTCAGACATAGACTTATAAAACTAATCTTGGTGTCCAATTGTGCTTAAATAAATAATATGTACAGCAAAAAAGAACTGAAATATTAGCATTGTATTCAGAGAAGTCTTTCAGAACGGTTATCCACAATAGCTAAATACAACACAATCCCACCCACAGAACTGGGATTTCAGCTGCATCAACAGTGTCTCTTGGAAGCTCTAATCTGCTTTGTTTGTGCATGGAAAAGGGAATGAGATTCTATTAAAGAGATAAAATAGTTGCCATAGCCAACTGATACATCAAGGGCCAGTGAATTACAACCCTTACTTGAGTGGGTTTCACTAAAGTCACTTATTTGTCCATTTCATCATGCTAATGGCAGAAGCTATCATCCCATTATAGCTCCACAGCTGAGTGAGGTTAAACAAATGCAGTTTGTTTGAGGTTGCCTTGCTTCCAAGTCAGGTTTCACTGTTCTCTCTCCAGTACATCACAACAAAACATCACCTTGTCTATTACTACTCTATATATGCATCCCCTTTGAACCCGCTGCATTAACCACCTCTGCACTGTAAGACTACTTAAGGCACAAGGACGCTTTTATCACTGCTTTTAACAGAGATTCTTTGGCATGCAGCTCTATTGTGAAAGTGAAATCCCACCTTATCTTCAAGCAAAATTAAAATGTCTGCTCTTTTAGAGGTGGCATGACATTTCAAGCATATGACTAAAAATTATGTATGCATAGGAAGTTATCGCCATAAAAACCCTCTTAAATGAGGAGCAGAATATAAAAAAATCCTTCAAGAAGCTGTGAAATCTTATGTTGTGCAATAAATAACATTTTGGCACGTCTGGGCCAAATGGGTCCCAGTTTTAGAAAACAAATAGAGTTCATTACTTCTGCTTGTTTCCAGAGTTGTTACATTAAACATCAACTTGCATTGTAAGCCCTTTAAACGAATAACTGAATAATACCAAATAGAAATCACATCACTCTCACATTTTGTACATAGCTCATCATTTATCATGTATCAACAGAACCTAGGCTTGTTTCTATTACCGTTTCACTAAACAAAGGTCTTTGTATATAATGAGTCCACATTCTCTAAACCCCGCAGTAACCACACAATCATTTATGTCAACACAAGGAAAATCCATTTCATCAGGATGTCCAGTCAGTGCTTCATTACCATACACAGGGGCAACAACTGTGCAGCCATGTGGTCTCTGAGAGCAGCTGCTGATCACTAGAGTGCACAGTATTTGTAGAATTTCACTGCAAGGTGCAGTTTTTATACATGTTCACGAGTGAAATAAAGTAAAACTTATTTTTTTAACATTGTATTCCCACCTCATCCCCAACACCATATGTGGTTGTGTTGGGGTTACAAAATAGAAAATATTAAGAAAAGGCACTGTTTATTTGTAAAGCTCATAATGACATTGTTAAAAAAAATTACAAGAGTTTTCTATCTGCCCTCGTGATTTAGAAAAGGCTGTTTTGTTACTATAAGTGAAAAATGAGCACTTATCTATAAAAAGATTCTGGCTTCTGGTTAGAGACTTTCAAAAGGTGAAGTAGCGATGTGTTGTTTTAATCTAAAGAATTGGAGAAACAAAATAGTCTAGAAATATATGGAAGGTACAGAAATGCTTCTTTAAAATAGTGTCATGTCTGCAATTTCTGTACTTTACAGGTGCAGCCAACAAAATTAACTGCAGCTTAGTTGTTGCATTTTAACAGCTTCTGCTGATGATCAGCAGACAGATGTCACAAAAAAGGAAATGAAAATTTCAGTTCAAATAAAAGCAACAAGGTACTTTAAAATCCAGCAGGAATGAAAACGTATTACCAAACATTTCAAACTATAAACATAAAAATTTTAATATTTCTATATAACCAACAGTAAGAAACCAAAGAATTACAAATTATGAAGAATACAGAGACCGATACCTTATAATAAAGTTTTTGGCTCAATTTTAAGCTATATTTGGCAGAGATTATAATTATGAGCCACTGCTTTATTTGTGTTGTATGTATTGACTTGAAGATTTTTTTATATGTAGTATAAAGAAAACTATTATAGTATATTATATTATTATGTTGTCAGGCTCTGGCAGCAGTTTTGATTGTTTTTATGTATTTTGTTTTCTGTTTTGAATCTATATAGAAAATAATCCAAGGTTTTCCAAGCTATAAGGTTCATTTAATAATGCAGCAACTACACACCAACTGTCAGCTGCTGGCTCAAAAAATATTACTGCCTTGCTGAAAACATAAATTTTAACAAAAAAGCAGCATGGAAACTGTATACTTCCTCATCCCCCTTATCAACGCTGCTTGTAAACTACAGTGAGGAAAGCATTGGCAGCATGTCCATTGACTGCAGCTGATTGCAGGCAGGCTACAAAGCAGATGGCTATACTCATTAACCAGCAAATGTTGATTTCTCTTACCAGTATTGCTATATCAGAACATCAAAAGGTTGCATTAATCTGTACAATTAGCACAAGTTACTGCAAAATTTACTTATATATTTTATAGTTGAATAGCAATAACAATTACATGTGGGAGTGATTGTGGAGTACTTAGATTATGTTACACATTTTTGTTTCAATTTGTAACAATGTAAAAATATTTTACATATTTGTAGAGATAACCTTTGCCTAAACAAAACTGACATTAGAATTCCTCCCTGTACTGCCAAAAATAAAACTTTAAAGCTTTTTTAAATATTTTAGCTGAACATGTTAAATGATGCACCACTTGGTACTTCAGTTCTGTTGTAAAAAGTTTGGCACAAGGAAAAAAAAGGAACTTTGAAAAGCAAGTTAAACAACATGTTATATTTTTTTCTTTTTTTTTTTCTTCATTTCTGGCCATGTAGAAGTGAAATATTTACTCTTGAGTCTGTTTTTAAATATATACAGGATGTGATATGTTACTTTTTATTTTTTAAAAAACCTGTCAGGTGCATTTCTAGTTTGGCCTACATATCTTATAAGATTTAGCTGCTGGAAATGTAACAGCCACATCCTTTGGAGATTTAGTTGTAACTGTGATTCTTAAAAGCATTAAAATGGCCATCTGAGAGCTCCCTTTATGAACATGGCCCCTGGTTCCCTTAGAGAAACTTGTGCAATACTGAACGAACTGCCTAAGGTTAAAGGAATTGCATTCTCATTTAAAGCTACTGACAAAAAAACATCAAGAGTTCTTCATTTCAGTTGCTCAGAGGCGCTTTTGTAAAGAGTCATTTTTCTGTATAGCAAAAAGAAAGGAGGGGAAAAAAGCGAAGAGGACATTTTGTATCTCTGTAAGAACGCTGATGTTCTCTGCTGAATTTTGACAGAGACTTAGTCACAGTAACGATGCACCATATTATTTTATTCATGCAACAATAGAGCCACATTTTCTAAGCTTAAAAGCATTTATAAACCAGAAATGTGACACTAAAGAAATGATCAGATAGATTCTCTGGAGAAAGAAAAAAAACATTCAATGTTTTCTATTTCTCCACTTGTAGTGTTATGTTGCTCATTAACTGGACCATTACCATTACCTTTCCATTATAGAAAACCTTGCCACTGTAAGCACGTAACCAAGGAGCTCATTAATATTTCTGCTAAGGTGTACACTTTTAGAGGATGGCTGTGTTCAGAGTTTACAACATTTCTCAGAATTGAGACGGACTAAAGCTCAAATTAGAGGAACTGAGGAAAACAAGAATAGAAAGTGGGAAAGATGACCTGAAAGTCAAAACGGGGCTGTGCAACGACCAGTGAATCGCTGACTCACAACAATTCAGAGTAGATTGCCTGAGGATAGTGTGGAAACGGTCAGAGATCCAGACTTGATTTCAATCCAAACAAAACCAGAAAAAGTCTCCCTCTTTTAGAAGCAGAGCAATCACTCTTTCATGCACAAAACTATTCACCTGACACATCCTAACCACAGCAAGAAAAGGTATGCAGTGTAGTCATCCTCCAAGTTTTTCAAATATGTGGTACAAAAACTGAAATCTTGCTCTGAATTGGTTGCTAAAATAGTTTACCAAGAAAAAGCACTTTAAAAAAAAAAAAAGCATTGCCTCCAGAAAAAAAATGTGTTTGAAATAAAAAGTGTTTGAAAATCTAGAGGAAGTTTTGGAATTTCCACTTGTCACCAATAAGTTTTCTAAAGGAGCATCTGTGAAGAAAAAGCTATAAAAAAGGGTTTTATCCATTTGAAAAGCTGTACCAGGAAAGGCTTCCCACCTCTGCCACTTAACAAACAAATCATTGATACTTAGCTGGAGTCACATTGCCCCCTACAGGTCAATGAATAAATTTCTTCATAGACATGCATTTATTGTTAAATGAACTGATTTAACTAGAGATGCATCTACTTTCTAGTACTTGTATCACTGAAACCATCTGTGTGAGTTCAAATCTAACATGAACTATAAGGAATATGAGGAAGATCAGGTAAGGTGGTATTCATTTTCAGAAATATTTTTAATAAACTGCTACAAGTGAAATATTTAAAATGAATATTATATTGAAAATCGCAAAAAAAAAAAAAAAAAAAGTTAAACTAAAAAGAATCTAGAGAAGAAACCTAGAGGAGAGGATAACCCATCAATTGGTTTAGCACCTGAGTTCAGATTCCCAAAGAGATTGCAGGGAAGAATCCTGTCCTCATTCTGAACCTCCCTCAAATGTGATCCGATTAACGACGGGCACTAAGTGCAGGACCCAACGTAACCCACTAACCGGAGTCATTTCACTGTTCATCAGAGCAGCAAGTTCTCTCAGGTAGAGGCATTGATTATCCTCCTCAGTGTGACAGCGTAACAATCACAAGTTTGTTGAAGAAGTTACCAGGCCCTTGTTATGGTTTCTGTGGTTCCATCACTGGAGCCTTCCTGTGACAGAGATATGGGAACGCTGCGACCAAAATACTGAAACAGCTTCAGGAAACTCATTGTAAAGATCTATGAAAGTATTTCACTGAAGTTGGCTTATTTTAGTTCAGAATCACATAAAACACAATAGATAAAATGAGAAAACATTAGTTTTCTACTATATCTTCCATGGCCATAAGTAGTTATTCTAGGAAACATGATCAAACATAATGGTAAAACATGGCAGAAATAAATAGCAGAAAAAAATAAAATACAAAGGTCAAATTACAATTTTATCCCGAACCCTTTATACTCAAATGCAAGCTTCTTCAGTTTCTTCTGTGAGTATTAAAGCATATTAAAGAATATTTGGTAACAATTAAAATAAGCATTTATAAGCAAGTTTAGGGGGGATCTCAAGTATTTAAGAAATGTAGCCATCTGCGGATGGTCGTGGTCTTTATCCTCCATGAATATTGGAGGTCTGGTGTAATCTTTATGCAATCCTGGCCTGAATAACCAACCGGGATTATCACTGGCTACACCACACGCCCAAAGCAAAACACAGGCCCATCCCACCTGAGGAAAACTAATCCAAAAATGGGTTCCCAGTAAGGTTAGGATAGGGTTAGTGGTGATTGTGGTTCGAGTAAAAGGTCTGTTCTCAGAAAATGAATTTAAGTCTCCCAAAGTGATGAAAAGAGAGCTGTGTGTGTTCCTGTGTGCACAACAGTAATTCCATCTTTACACTACTAGCCAACAGAATGAAAGAAATAAAGAGAAAAGGGATAGAGTAAATTGCACATAGCTGGGAGCAAGGAGGTTATGGCACAAGGTGTGAATCTCCAGAAAGAATGATGGGCACATTGAGCCAGACTCCCCAGGGGCTCAGCATGTGGAGCATCATGTTCATGGCTGGACAGAAAACCTATTGTAGAGTCTGTGGTGACACGATCCTTTCAGAGAAGCTTTCAAAGTGGTGTTTTATCACCCAACAAAATAAATGGAGAACTGAAGTTTGTTTTTTTTATTAAAAATGTGATGCCAGTTTTAATGTGTGAGTCTGTTTGGTTTTAGTGCTGTGTATTTTCCTCCTTCACCAATGGAGGAAAGAAGATATTCCCCAATAAATAATGCAGCACTCTCCCATAAGGCTTATGACACAAGAGTTCAAGGATATTATTCAGCATACACTTGCACTGACGTATTTACAAAACTAGACTATATCAAAAACATACAAGTAGGACTGAGCCAGGCAAATAATTTACCCACCATTTAAAGCATTAAGAAAAAAAAAAATCCTCACAGAAAACTGTGGTTATATACAAACAAATGCACCAAATATTGACTTATTTGCTTTCACACACAAACTGTTGAACTCTACATAGGCTTTATTATTATACTGACCAATCTTTACAGCTATAGCAGCTTAATTTCCTCTGGGACAAAAAGTTTTAAGACAGTGTTTATGGGAATATTTAACCAGTCTTCCAGGAGACCATGTGTGAGGTCAAGTATTAAGGTTGGACAGGAAGGCCTAATATTTTTTTCTTTAGATGCTCTAAAGGGTTTATGTGGACACTCTGATTCTTTTATACCAAACTCACTCATTCATGTCTTTAACCTTGCTCTGTGCACTGGTGGACAGTCACCAGAGACTTAAAGAAGAGGTCATGCCTCAGAAGAATAATAATTTCCCAGATGTCTTCATATGCTACAACATTAAGACTTGAACTTGTGCCAAGCCTCAACTCCCACTAAAATAGGGGGACATAAACACATTTATTCCCATGTTTAAAAGAACCTTTTGTGTTCACAGGAATAGGTACAGAGCCTAAAATTAAGGGACACTCAATGATTAAAGCTCTTTTTTAATCACACATAAAATAAACTGTAAGAAAATTGTACGAAATCTGCTGAAGAATAGGATTTAATTACATATATTATGTAGAAGTCTCAAAACCACATCTAGGGAACTCAGAGAGCAAAACAAAAAATTATCTTGTAGGTAGGTAGACATCTTGTAGAAAGACAGTGACTGCAAGGTTAATTTTGTTTTGTCGGTGCAGTGGAGTTGTGTGCATTTTCTTTTTACAAAACTGGAAAAGTGAGTATTTTGTCAACAAAAGTTTCAGTTCTGTTTGATTGCTTTGTTGATTATCACACATAGTGCAAAGAATTTCACAACACAAACTTTGTAAGCAGTAATTAAATTATTTCAAACATATGGCATTGCATTCTTTTTTTTGTCTTGGTCTACTAAAAATAATCTGCGAAATCAAAACTCAAACTGAAAGGTTTGTTAAATATTTTTTAGAAAGAGAAATATTGATGCTGATTATTTTCTTTCTTCTCTTAATTAGGTGTGAAAACTGTCTTATTATGCAAGCATTCTGCACACACACACAAAACACTAATAGCAATTTAAGATCTGAAGTTACTCATTGTTGGAGACTTGCTGTATACAATCCGAAAAGGAAAGGACAGTACAGGCACAGTAAGCGTACTGCATTGCAGTTTATCAGCTGTTCTGCTTTCTTTAGGTTCTCTCACAGGTGACAGTGCGAGCTCCTCTTGTGTCACTCCCAACTAAACAAAATTAAGGAAGAGTTAAAAACTCAATGAGCCTGGTAATTAAATTTTAATGGGGGACATAAAGCAGCCTGACAACCACTTAAAGCTATAGGCAGAAACCATATCTGCAACACAATCAGGGAGGAAACTCCTTTCCTTCTTAGCACCCCACACATTCATTGTGTCATCTTGGGAAAATTTATCAAGAGAAAATTCCAATTCCACTTGCTTTTGTAACCAAACTCCTTCCCACTGCATAAATGTTATAACTTCCTTTCTGTGTCCTTTTGAATATGCAGCCTCTACAGCTTCAAACTACATCAGCAATGCTTTCAGGAAGTGTGTATTTTAGGGCCACATTTATAAAATGTATAGAAGTGTTAAAAGCCCTAGTCTTTCATTGCAGTGGCAAAATGTTACACTCAAATATACATGACAAAAATCCTATTTAAGTTCATTATTCAGTAGTAAAAAAAACCCTCAGAAGTCAAGAAATGTTTAATTTTAAAGTAACAAGTGGCAAAATCATTGTTTCTACTAACAAACCCAATAAAAAAAAAAACATAACTATTTTTATATTCATAGTTTACAAGTTAAATATGATGGCATTCCTTTTTGCCACTGACACCTCGGCTGGTTCAGGACTCCCACAACTTAAAACTCTGTTCAATAAATATAGCAAACGTGTGGCCGCTTGGGGTCACCAGGTGTCCACAACAACAGTTGGATTGTTGTGGACAACATGCCATCTACATGCCTGCTGGTTGCTTAAAATTGATTCAAGGACAAGAGAAGGGATTTTCTGTCCAGACAAACATTTAGAATTTGTTTGATACTCTAGATACTACTGGGACTGGGTACTTTTGTCAAATGAGACTAAGGTACTTTTTAAAAAATAAAAATAAAAAAATACCAAAAGTGGGTTTACCATGAAGCAATGAAAAGCATTTAATTCCCACTTTCTAGTACAGTGGATGATCCGTACTGCAACAAGTATTGCAATAGTGCCCTGCAATATTTGTTAAACCACAAAGCCATCATGAACTTTTAGAAAAACTTGAATATTTTAAACGTTAAAAGAAATGTGGGTTTTGCCAGTGGATCTTTCAACAAACACCTTGGTCAAATTTAACACTCAACACTTCAAGGAACAATTTAAACTGTAATTTATGCTGACAATATGTTAGGCTTTTTACTCCTAGAGTCCTATATAATTTATATATTACTGATGTGAAGTCTAAATGAAAAACAGCAAGACAAAATGAAAATACAGCAGGCAAAATATTAGTATCAATGAACACATGAAAGTAAAAAAGTCAGGGAAGTTGTCCAATTTGTCCCCCCCCCCCACAAATCTACTACTAAATATTTGGAAAAGGGCTATAACATTATGTCAGCATGTGCATCATTTATATAACTCAGTGATATTAGTTAGAATAAATAACTTTTGTCAATGAAAAAAATTGCACAAAACATTGCATTCACACGCAAATTATCTTTCATCCAACACTGCAGTGCAGTGCAGCAAATAACTCTGGACAGCAAAGTTTAGCACTTTATATTCCTATCAGTCCTGCCACCTGTGCAAAAAGCAACCAGACCACCAGAGAGAATAGAGTATCAGGTAGACAAATTCTCAAAAATCATAAAAGCCCACAGAAAGCCCTTTGAACCTTTCAGACCTCGTGATGGTCCGCTAAACAGAACGGATTGCCTCTAGGCTACAATGGAGCATAATCACAGCCTGAATGTTTGGCAGCATTAACTGATGAGCTAACCTGCCTGCACAGAATGAAAAATTCAACTGTTAAAGAAAAAAACCTGATATTTACTCTGAGAGCATAACCCTGATATTACAGGCCTTAGTAATGCTCTTTACCTCCCAATTACCAAATGCAACATATATTTTATAACAAAGACAGGGAGAAATAGGAACTTATTCTAAAGGGTTTCTATATCTCTATTAAAACAATCAATAAAACAACAAAATTTAAGGTTCATAAAGTACCTAATATGGCATTCTCTACATTTACTGGAAGCCACAGTACATATCCATAAAGATCTTTTTAGAAAATCTGTTTTATTGGACTAGAATTATTTATCACTGGCTTTAAAAAAAAAAACTTTAAAAATTTTAATTCTTTAAAATATTTTACTCAAAGTTAATCAGATCATCTTTTAAATCTCCATATTAGTAATCCTGTTTCTATGTAATATAATTTCTTTTAGCAACATGCTATTCAACTCGGCCAAATGTGTGTTTCTCATATTGAGTCATGAGGAGTTTATAGATGAATAGCTGTTTTTCGTGTTGCCATTTCCTGCCTACAATTAGAGAAAAACGTTTACCGCAACTATTAGGATGAATAAGATTCAGTGAGAAATCTCGTCTATCTTGTCTCCATGCACGAGACAAGATAGACGTGCATGGAGAACATCCTCCTAACAAGGAGGATGTTAAGAGAAGTTTAAAAATCATAAAAGCATAGAGTAGTGAACTAAGAGTAGGATCATGAAGCCACCAAGACTCTGCAACACAGTAAAATCAAGTAGATTCAAGAGACAAATGGTTCACCAAGGTGAATATTTTAGGCTTGATACCCATATTTACAGTGATTATACAGCAGATATTCAGTTTTCACGTTATCACAATACTCAAACAAAACACCACGCTGCTTGACTTATGATAAGAGCTCTTCAACGCTGTGTGTTAAAAGGTCAAAATGCCGATCATACAAAACAGCTTCCATGACATTTAAATGTCTCCGGTATTTTAAATGTTCCAAGTTTATCTGTAATATTATGTTGATGAATGAGCAATGTTCTTCAGTCCTCATTAAATGTAATCCAAAAGATTTGATTAACCTCATCAAATTCAGTGTTATGTTTTTTAAATTAAAGAGGCTTTTATTTGCATTGCACAGGAAAGGGGGAGAAAAAGGAATAGGGAGAGCAGGAAGGGGAATATTTGTAGCAAAGATCGGGTTCGAATATCAGATGACTGTGCAGAGAACTAATAGAATAACAGAAAGCTGTACAAGAAAAACCTCTTAGAATCAAACAGAAAAAACACGTGACCTAACAGAAGACAAGGAAAGAAGAAAACTGAAATTATAAATTATGATAAGCAAGACCAAGTGCCCTTACTTAACTCGCCTTAATCATAATCACACACCACTCCTGTAACACCTCCAGAACCAGTTATTCTTTATGTTCACCAGCAGAGGGCAGCAAAACACAACTTAAAGCTGAACTTCTGACAAAAAACCAGCAGCTTAAAAAGGTTAGAGGGCAGTGCTCCTACCAGCATTGACTATGGCATCCACCTCCAGGACAGTAATATCACCCTTGTAGAGAGATACTTTATCACCAAGGCCTCCTCCACCTGTGAGCTCCTTCTCCTCATCTTCTTTGTTCCTGGCTGAAGTAACAACAGAAACATGCCACCAAGCATGTAATGGAGTTAGATATCAACTGGATATTTGAAAAGAGCTTGCAGATGTGCTCAAAAAGGCATTAAAGTTCACTTTAATGTGCAGGTGATAAACAATTGGTTTCATATCACACAACAATATTTCATAGAGTAACAAAACTCCAAAAAAATGAATAGTTCAAAAATATTTAATCATAAAATAAGCTGACAGGACAGAAAAAGAAATGTCAAAGAATTAATAACTAACTCCATTCGCAAATAAGATATAAAGCATGTTTATGAGCTTTAGTAAAATATTTTTTGTTTCCTTCTAATACTGAATGCGATCTTAAATACCGTACTCGATGTAACACAAGCACTTACTCTTTTTTTGGATAATGCGGAAAAGGTTGTTGGTAAAGACATTTAAAAACTCAAATAAATTAATCTTTTATAGCACTAGCGTATCCCACACAGTAAAAACCAAACCTTTAATTTAATGATGATTAAGTTGGTAAAACAAAATTCTGTTTGAATAAAGAATTATTTGTAGCTAAAATCACTGGTTGCACAATTACAGGCACTCATGCTGTCAATATTTTGTACCAAGCCCTATTGCCAAAAGGACAACATGAAAGCCTAATGACATTCATCGAGGTTGGAGCATTCAGATTTTTGGCTTTTCCTTTCTTAATCAGCCTTGGCTCTCTTTCATGCCTTCATGTCTGCGTTCCCACTCAGCTCCCACAGGTTTTCCAACTGACGAACTAATTCACTGTTAATTTGCACATACATTTTGGATCAATATCGTGTTTAAATCACCCAATGACCTATTTCTAATTTTCCTGTAGACCACCAGATTCTTATTGAAGATGTCCTGTTATTTGAAGAGCTCATGATCGCATGAACTCTCACAAGTAACTGTATGCAATATATTAAGCTGCAATCATTTCAATATCAGTGTTTTTATTATCGCAGTTGCAAAGGTCTGCTTTGATGCAATATTTAATAGGTTACTACATTTAAAGGAATATTCATTAACAAACTGCATGAAAATATATTTGTACTCTAACTACTCTCGATGAACAAATTTTAAGCTTACAAAAAGTGTTGGGAAAAATCTGATGATGCAAAATGAGAAGGAAGGCTTGTGTAAAAAAAGAAAAAAAGAAAAAAGAAAAGCTACCATTCTCCACCAACTTGGCATTCAGCAGCTTAAATAACAAACAGAAAGTCTCTCACATCTATTTTCTTCTCTCCAAGTTGGAACGTCATCCAGTTGTGTAAAACCTTTACGATACTCCTTGCGCCTCTCCTCTCGATCTAGTTGAAGGAGTCGTTCTGTGAACAAAAACAAACAAAAAGTTCTGTGACAAACTCCTCTTCTTCCAAAAAAAATTATTTTGTATTCCACCTTTACAATAGAGGCCAGTATATTGAACTGCTACTATTGAACTGCCAGTATATTGAACTGCCACTATTGAACTGCTACTGTTCAATAGTGCTTTTATTCCAGTATGAACAATTTACTATAAAAAAAATAAATAAATATTATCGCCCAGAAAGAGGTGAACCCTATGCTCTCCCATTGCCTTTCTTTCATGATGTTGTAACTAATCAGTAAACTTTTATAACTACTTACCCTGGAGATCCATCCACTCAGTGTGAAATATTTTTTTCTACATAATCTTTTAGATTTGAAAATAACCTCCATTATAAATATCAGACATTACAAAATGTTTGATTGCCCTATTTATACGCCCTATTTTTGATAAGATAATCCTTTTGTTCACCTCTATTCTTGAATATTTAGCCACTTTACAATCACATACTGTGATACATTTTGTTAGGGAAACAAAAGAAGCGAGTCATTTTGAGATATGCCTCTTAAACTTTGTGAGATTAGATTGAGAGTCTTACCTGGATTTAAGTCTGACATTAACTGGGCTATATCTAATACATTAATATTCATGGATCTACACCAGCATTTCTCAACTGGTGAGTCCTGATCCAAAGATGGGTCATAAATCCATTTTCACTTATTCCTTGTAATGACAGTTGGCATTCATTTTTTTCACACCACAAAAGAGGACATAAAGTTTTTCTTAAATGCTAATCAATCACAGCAAAAGGTTTTAGCTTTGTAAGACTAGTTTCCTGAGAAACAAAGGGATGATTATATGTACAACACCTGTGAAATAAGCATGGAAATTATAACTAAAAGTCAGCTGGGCAGGCTATCATGTAATGGCAATATGAAATTTGCTAAGGTAAGCTTTCCTCAGTTCTGCTGTTGTACTGCAATATAGCAGCAGAACTGAGCCTTGCTACTCGAGCTCTAGCCGTTCAGCACCTGTCTCTATGAGAGCAGCTTTTCAGCTCTGGTTCAGCTGAAGAAAAACAACAGAAACAGACTGGATATTGAGCTTAACCTCAGAGTTGGCTTGTGTGCTATATCTCCAGACTCCGAGGCTCTCATCAGGAGCAAAAAATGTACAATAAAAACAATGATTAAAGAAAGTGACTTTTTTTATTGTACCTCTAGTCTATTGCTACTTACAGTTTAAGTGAAAATACCAAGGGTTGGGAGATGTTTATTTCATGAAATATGCAAGTAAATCAGCAACAGACTGTTAAAATGACTGTTAGTGATTGCTCTGATTATCATTTTAGTCTTATGACTAAAGCATGAATAACTGACTAAGATTTAAAAAACTGATAGAAACATTTCCTTTACTTTGATCTTGGAAATCCCAGAGCCAAGACCAGTTGAGAACCACTGATCTAAACTATTCACTCAAGACTCTCTTTGTATATTTAAGGCTATAGTTTAGCTGGAAGATGGCTAAAGTGCTCTGAAACCTCTAACAAGAATTTTTTTTTAAGATTACCCTGTGTTTTGGTCCACCCATCTTCCTAGGAACTCTGACTACCTTCCCTGGCCCTGTTGAAGAAAAGCATCCCCATCACATGATTCTGTCACTATTGTGTTTTACCATAGCGAAGCATACATGTGATGTGTAATGTTTCTTTGAATATTGTAGAAAAGATGTTGGTCTCATCTAACCAAAGCATCCTTTGCCCCACCTTTGCTACATCTCCTAGATGTTTGTGCCAAACAGTAAGCAGGACTTCTGGCTTTCTTAATCTCAGTCTTCCATAAGACACTAGATTTATGGAGCACACAACTTATAGATGTTCTGTGAAGAGATTCTACCATCTGTAACTTCTGAAGAGTTACCATAAGCCTCTCACCTGGTCGGCTGCCGATTAATGCTCTTTTTGCCGAGCCTTTCAGTTTAGGTGGGCGGCCTCGTCTTTGTAGGTTTGCAGTTGTGCCATGGCTTTTTGTTTTCTAATGATGAACTGAAAAGTGCTCTGTGAAATTTGTAAATATCTGATGTTGCAAACCAGCTTTAATTTTCTCCACAACTTCCTCATATGCCCTGATCTACATGTTTGTTCACCTGTTATGTCACACAGGTGAACTCCAGTTACTTTTTTGTTTCTTTGTTTTTGTTTGTTAGAAAGGCAGCTGAAAATAAATTCCTGCCAGTTGCCACAATTCCAAATTTGTAATTATCCAACAAAATCCTTAAAACTTGGGAACAAATTTGAATTACACTGTCACATAAAATTCTAGTAAGGTAGTTTGAAGGAGTACAAGAGGTTGTAAATACTTTACCAAAGCACTATAAAATAATATCAACAATTTACATCTACTTATAGGTCATAGTAATTTGGGAATAATGTCACTGTGAAATGAAACCTTTAGAGGAAGAAATACTGAGCAAGACCCTAAATATGGAGAAAGATATAACCTTCTTCAGTATATCCTTTTGGCAAGATCTCACAGTCAGCCAGACATACATTTAAAGTATTACTGCAGTGCAGGGAATCTGTTTTATTTCTAATGTACTATCTTTTCCCGTCGCCTACTTTTCTTATTTCCACAGCTGCTTTTATTCTACATGGATGAATAAAAAGGCAGCTGAACACAGCAAAGCTTTTTGGACTATAATAAAACACTCAGTCACAAGGTTGAACAATTCATCGCTGACAAATTCCAAAGCTTAGCTACCCTGACATGTAACTGTCTCTAAATCTATTTTATACAGCATATAGACCTGTTAAGATTTGCTGTGCCATAGCTGTAAATCCAGGAGTCAGACCCCATCATTTTCCAGACTTCTCTGAACATCACAGTATAAAATATATTAATGAAACTGAGACTGACGGGGGCAATAAATCTGATTTACCACATTTCTTGGAGTTCAAAAGATGCTCTGGTCCCAAGTCAGAAAACTAGTGGGTTTTGTGACCTGTGATCTGGTTGACAACCATTAACAACAAAAGCATGAATAAAACCATAAATTTTTCTATTTCATGCCTTAAAACCCCGAAATAAAGATGCAAGCAAACAGGAATGGTAAAGTTCTATGTGTGACAGAAGAGCAACTAAATTATTTATTCCTGCAACTTTCACAAGTTTTATAAATGCACAGCAGCCATATTGAATCTGAGTCAGGAATCACATCAGAGAGACTCAAGTTTGTGGGCATTCTGTCTGATTTTTGCCTTAGAGTACAAACGGAATAGATAGCAAGATAATTTATTTAAAGTTTAACATTCAGTTCTTTAAGTTAACCCAACATTGTGGTATGAATTAATGCACTTACAAAATAGATGTTTCTTTTACTCCACTTAAATTTAGCAGATTGTTGAACATTCTTAAGATTATACAATCAACTGATTTGAATGTAAGCACTTGCATTTCTGTCCCAAAACAAACATGGCATCCATAAAATTATTAAAATCACTAAAATATTTACTAAGCAGCATTTTTGGTTCAAATGTGAAAATAATTGTTTTTGCCTAAGAATAATTGATAATTATTCCATCTGAAAATGTTCAATATTTTAAATACTTGCTTTAAGTACTTGCTGAAAGTTTCATGGTAATATTCACAAAAATATAGATGTTCAGTAAATAAATACATCAATAAATATTGCAACAGATATTCTGTTATGGGTTGTGTGGAAAAGCTTAAGGCAAGATTGTTTGGGACCTCTCACAGAGCTCTGCTCAATCTGTCATTTGGAAATATAAAGGATGACATAAATCCAAACCTACAAAGACATGATGGTGAACCACTTAAACGTGCATAAAACTGCATTCATATGTTACACCTGCCCAGTACTTTTCAACTCTGTGATAAGACTTGAAAAATACTATCCCTAGAAATATGGCTGGACTTAGGCCGTTTTCCAAAGAAAAATGGTAAATGTCCCTACATGTGCAAAGGTGGTGGCGACATACCAAAAAACACTTGCAGCTTTAATAGCAGCGGAAGGTGAGAAACAGAGGCCATCATGAAGTTTTTGTCTTCCTTTAATTATGGCTGCATTCTATAATGTGTTGAATAATTCCAAAGCAATTCTCACACAGTGAGAAGGATAGAAGTGACATAATGCAAACTAATGAATTGCAGCTATGTTGTACCTCAGGAAGAGACGTGCAATAAACAAGCTCCAGCGTGAATAGGTCAATAAATTAATATCAGCCAAGTTTGGTTTTCTTTTTGATACTCAACAGGTCCAAGAGTTCTTGCACTCAAACAAACTGCCCGTAAAACATTTTTCGCTCCATTTAAATACAGGAAATATAGTATTTTCTATTCCTACTGCAGATTAAAACAACTGAAGTGTTTCATTACAACAATAGTGTTGTTTGTAATTGAGAGGTGGAAAGCCGTTTGTGGATACAAAGGCATTTATACACCCAGAATTGGCTGCTTGCACCTCACTGAGCTAATGCTGGAGCACGACACAGGTGGAAAACAGGAAATACTAGTTAGTGGCTTTCATTAAAGTCCAGAAACGTGTCGAAAATGTATCTGAGCGCCCATAATGTAAGCTAATAAAGAGATAAGAAACAGTGAAAGGTGCTGCTGCGAATGTCAAGCATGCATTATCAAGCAGACAAGCAGAGGCGCAACAGTCACATCTGTGCAGCTTCCGTATGGCATTGACAGAATAGTCTAGAAAATAAGTTATTAAAGCAGGGAGCAGGCAGAGCATTTGTCAGTGTTCCGGTTATCATTCATGCTGTCTGTCGCGGAAATGATAGCCACATTACCCACCTCCAAAACAACCCTTACCTTTTTCAGTCTTCCAGTCCTTTTTCTTTTTGCTCATGCTGCCGGAGTGATAAGACTTCGAAAGGCTGTTTTTTGATTGTGACAACCCCAGGCTCACAGTGAGTGGAGTTCCGGGGGTAAAAGAAAATAGAAACGTAAAGTGAAACAGCCTCTGGACGGTTGTCTCACCTGTGAAGCTGTCAAATTTCTATGGACCTCTTAGTAACGTCAACCTATCGTGATGGCGCCGTAAATTATGTGTGGGAATTCTGGCCATACGATTGGTTTAGAGGAATAAGAAAGTCGGCCTGTGATTGGTCTGTTGGAGCAGTCCATTACACTGTGCCAACGTTCAGAGTGGAGTGAGGGTAGGTTGTTTCCGGTGGTTCGTCCCTCCAGCGTGTGAGCTGGTTGGAGACTTGCGCCGGTGTTGTGCTGAAAAATGTACCCGGGTAGTTTAGCTCGCTTTGAAAAGAACCCAGTTTACAAAGGCAACATACATTACCGAAATTATCAAGTCAACTATGGCTCTTATGAGCATGGATTAATTCATAACTTTTTAATCTTCCCAATTCATTAAGTGCTTTCAGATTTTCTTTCTGAAACGAAGGGTTCTTTTTATGGACCACAAAAATCAAATCAAATCAAATCAAGTTTTATTTGTATAGCACATTTCAGCAGCAAGGCATTTCAAAGTGCTTTACATCATAACAAACATAAAAACACAAAGTCATGTAACATAGAATAAACAATCAAAACATTAATTTAGACGGCCGTCAAATTTATAACTTGTTATCCATTTATCTTAATGTTTTGCATTGTGCGGATCCTGCTCTTTGACATACTTCCAGTCGTTTGATTTTATACTGTCTATTGGCTAATTTTTACTTATCAACAAAGAATTTCCTATCAATGTGAAGATTCTCCCTTATGGGGTATCCTCATTAAAAGAGGGGCTCTAGAAACACCTATCTTGTAGAATTTAGTTGAAACAAATGGGCCTCTAACCCTCTGGGACTTTAGTCACTGTTTGACAAGGACTCCAACCTTGGACTTTAGCTGAGAAATATCAGCTGGACCTCTAACCCTTTAAAAGCGCTTAAAGTCTAGAATATACAGGGTTTTCAGTACACGCAATGACCCTCAGTCACTCGTCACTTTTTAAAGTAGACATTAAGTCAGGTTCCATCATTAAATTTTTAATTGATTAAGTTTCAAATCCAACTCTAAACAGGTGGGTTTTTAGTTGTGATTTAAAGGAAGTCAGTGTTTCAGCTGTTTTACAGTTTTCTGGAAGTGTGTTCCAAATTTTTGGTGCATAGATGCTGAACGCTGCTTCTCCTCGTTTGGTTCTGGTTCTGGGGATGCAGAGCAGACCAGAACCAGAAGACCTGAGGGGTCTGGAAGGTTGATACAACAACAGCAGATCTTTAATGTATTGTGGTGCTAAACCGTTCAGTGATTTGTAAACTAACAACAGTCTTTTAAAGTCTATTCTCTGAGCTAAAGGGAGCCAGTGGAGGGACTTTAAAACTGGTGTATGTGCTCTATCTTCCTGGTTTTGGTGAGAACACGAGCAGCAGCGTTCTGGATCAGCTGCAGCTGTTTGATTGATTTGTTAGACAGGCCTGTGAAGACGCTGTTGCAGTAGTCAATGCGACTGAAGATAAACGCATGGATGAGTTTCTCTAGATCTGGCTGAGACATTAATCCTCTAATCCTGGAGATGTTCTTCAGGTGATAGAAGGCCAATTTTGTAACTGTCTTTATGTGGCTCTGAAGGTTAAGGTCAGAGTCCATCACTACTCCCAGGTTTTGGGCCTGATTGGTTTTTAGTTGTAATAACTGAAGCTGTGCATTGACTCTAGATCGTTCCTCTTTAGGTCCGAAAATAATAACTTCAGTTTTGTTTCTATTCAGTTGGAGAAAGTTTTGACACATCCACACATTTATCTGTTCTAAACATTTATTCAGTGAGTGGATGGGTTCAGAATCACCTGGTGACATCGTAATGTAGAGCTGAGTATCATCTGCATAGTTATGGTAGCTAATATTATTTTCTGTTATAACCTGAGCTAGTGGGAGCAAATAAATATTGAATAAGAGGGGTCCTAGGCTTGAATCTTGGGGTACCCCACATGTGACCTTTGACCTTTTTGATGAGAAGTTTCCAATTGAAACAAAGAAATCCCTATTCTTAATGTAAGATTCAAACCAGCTGAGGACTGAACCAGAGAGTCCGACCCAACTCTCCAGTCGATTCAATAATATGTCGTGGTCGACAGTGTCAAAAGCTGCACTGAGGTCCAACAGAACCAGCACTGTGGTTCTCCCACAGTCCGTATTTATATGGATGTCATTTAATACTTTTAAGAGGGCAGTCTCCGTGCTGTGGTGAGCACGAAAACCAGATTGGAAGGAGTCAAAACAGTTGGTTATTGTTAGGAAGCTATTTAATTGTTTACACACAGTTTTTTCAATAACTTTGCTGATGAATGGGAGGTTGGAGATCGGCCTGTAATTCTGCATTATTGATTTGTCCAGATTGTTCTTTTTTATCAGTGGTTTGACGTGTAAAAGTCAATATTCGTTAAATTATTCCAAATAAAGATTACTGCCACGCTAAATCTGAGATTATTAATTGATAGTCAGAATTTGAGAACTTGTTTTCACTTTAGTGTGCTATTGGCTTCCGCTTTCAAGGTTATCTTTTCAATTGAACTTTTTAAAATGCATAAAAGTTGCTATGAACCTTCAGGGAGCTTGTAGAGAGTAGCTTCTAAATTATATATTCTCACAAGTCTGCTTTTAACATAGACAATATAATGTTGTGACCTATGAGGGCTATATGCCCAAAGGTACTCTTAAATCTTAAACCTAATGGTAGTTCTTCAGGGACATTTTAGAAAATGTTTTCTGAATATTCTCTAATATAGTCCAGTGAAAGTTGAGGATAGCTTTTAGGCATCCTCCAAAGATGACATTGTAAAGGTTTTAGATAACCTTTAGGGATCCCTGGACATTTCAAAGGGTTACATATAAGAGCATTACAGGCAACCCTGAGTATCATTTTCATCAGATTGTTATACAATAACAGCACAATGTACAACAGCACTTTGATGAAAATTGAAAATATGAGTTTCAACATGATTTAATTTCCATTTGGGATTAATTAAGTATGTTTTAATTTGACTGAATTTGAATTGAATATTAAGTAAATTTTGTTTCAATTCCATGTGACTATGGCTCAGCATTTGAATTTGAATAATCCAAGCATAGCTTTGGCAATACAGTTTTATTTGAGAACATTTATGTCATTCATTGTGATTATTGTTTATGGTTATTATTTAAGCTGAATGTGCTGATGGCATTTCCGTCCTTCCTATATAGCACAGAGCTGTTTCTCACAGGAGAAACTAGATCAGACCAGTAATTTGGACTGTTACATGTGAGAGGCTGGTTCCAGAGACCACCGTCTGTCATCTGCTGTGCTAGCACTGCTTTGGTCCAGACCCATCTGCTCCTGAAACGACTGATATTATATCTGAGGATGGAAATTTTATTTTATCTAGATTGTAGGTTGCCTGAATTCTGTCCAGATCTCACACTGAAATATATTCCGGTTTTAAGCAGGCTATTGAACGACAGAACAGTAACAGTACATAAAAAACAGACTTTATAGATGGAACAAAAGCTCTTAACTTGTTGGGAATCATTGTATCTTACATTTTCATGACCTAATTTTCTCCAGCAACTGTTTTGTTTATGCAAATTAAAAGTATCTACCACACTGAGCAGTTATAAACAGAAAGTAACTAATTCTCATTTCCAGGAACAGAAATTTCCCTAGTTCTCATTTTATTTGATCCCGCTTTGAGCAATATAAAAGTATAAAATTACATATATATACTGTGATAATCCCCTTTTGTCAGCTTCTCTGAAAAGAACCCATTATCAAATAATCAATTTAAACATAAAACCGAAGTCAGAATTGCATGTGAAGTATCCCGCAGCTGTGTGCTTTTTACTTCAAACCACTAGATGTCAATCTTGTATCAGCTTAAACTGTGAGAAAGGGCATGAAAGCTCTTTTTCACAATCCTGCTGTTATTCAAAAGATCCAAATCCTTAGAGTGTAATACTGCTTTCAATCTCAAGATGTTGGAACTTGATTGAAAATTGCTAATTTCAGTAATTTGGTTCAAAATATTTATGGATTTAATTTTAATGATTAAAAGTCTGAGAAAATTATATTACATATGACATAATTACATAAGATAATTTTTGCAAGGTACATCTGTGACTACTTTAATAGTGAATAGTATTTTGAGATGTATTGTGCATTTTTATAGTGTTAACCAATGTAATTTATTGAAATAAGGGTTAAAGTCTGGATGTTTTATGTAATTTGAGCATTACACTAATTAATTTCTTTTGACCTGTCTGTCTGTAATTATTTTTTTCAAATCTGTGAAAGGTCTGTATACCAAGAAATGACAGCATAGTGACTCTTCACCAGTGTACCAGCCTGAATACGCAATGCCGATTCCCAGCTGGGAACGCCTCTTTCCTAGGTGGAAATTTAGTTCTTTGATTTATTTTTTGTTCATTTAGAGCCATCTTTTTATGAATCAGGCATTTGTGTCATATTATGAGATTTTGTGGTAGGACCAACATGCAGATTGGATTGTGAGTGAATAACTCTGGAGTTGTGGGTTAATATGATGAAAGTTTATTATAAACAAAAGAGCAGACTTACAAAACAAGAGCAGCAAAGCGTTGCAGGGTACAACAGAGGGCCAAAGAGATGACAGGTACGGAAGAAACTGGTGGAGAACAAAAGCAAACAGGGAACATTCATAAACAGAGGAAGAGCGGAAACGACAAAAGAACCAGAAGAACTAATTACAGGTAACCAGATGCAGGTGGGAAGAATAGTGGAGAAGAATAAGGCAATGATTAGTAGCTGGGCTCTCTGGAGGACTGAGGGGAGAAAATAAACTAGTCCAGGAAAATGTGAGAGGAAAGAACTCTGAAATCAATGAAACTGTAATAGAAAGAAACATACATCTAAATGAGCAAAATCAAAACAGAAACAAATCAACAAACTGAACTGAGACAAGAAATAAACTAAATTGGTAACAAGGCAAGAGAAAAATGCAATAAAGAATAGATCAAAAGTAAAAAAATAGCTTAAACCTAAAAGGGATCTTTTTTTTTTTTTTTTCAAAAATGGGTGTCATGGTGGCAAGCTGGGGTTACAGCATGCAAGACTCTGACTCTGTCATCGATGTTGACCTTCTCTCCTCTCTCATAAACCAACTTCATGTCAACCTACTGTAAAATAAATGCCACAACAGTTTGTTCAAAATGTTTGACTGGTGATACAGGGTCTTCTGTTTTAACTGTAACAGAACCTAAACTAACTTAGCTTATTTAGCTAACCTAATTTTGCTACCAAAACTGAAAGCCTTTGTCTTACCACATGAAGAAAAAGTCTATTTACAACCAACCAATCACGTACTTTCTATAATTCAATGCCCAACATGTCTTCCACAAATTAGTCAACTTTTTCTAACAGAGCTTTTTCTTCCACACAACATTTCAGCATAATTCTCATATGCAGAACTCTGTAAAAAGACAGTTTTTAGAAATGACATTTCCACACTTACACTATGGAAGGTGTCAATGACTGTCAGGAGTCTTTCCCATTACTGTGTACAACATAGCATAACATTCCTGTCTTTTAAAATAGTTTTAGTGGTCTTATGATTTTTTTTATGTGTGAAACTGTGAAACTAGCTGTATTGCCTTTTAATCAAAATGAACTCATCTTGATGCTTGTCTATGTATTGATGAAAGTTTAATGTCAACTGAAGTACTTTCATATTCATTAGATGACATTATTTCAGAGTAATGCCTCTTAAGTTTAACCTAAAGAACAAACAATTAAAGGCTGAAACGTAGCTATTTCCCTCCAGTCAGTGCTTCTGTCTGAAGGGCAGTTTGCAGTACTCCAAACAGAGGAGGATCTATTTGTGTAAGTTTGTGTAGGCTGTTGTTATTGTCATGGATACAAGAAGATTAAAGGCACTGACTGCACCTACAAGTCACTTGGAAGAACATTGCCTCCTTATGAGCTGTTGTTGTTTTGATATGCATGTCTGTCATTTCTCCACTTTGGGAAATTGCAACATAAAGCAATTATCTCAAGGAAAATACTCACAATTATCGCCCACCTAAATGGTGTCCTGAGGCTACAGGAATCGTAGGTATGAAACGGAGCAAATCTCTGTGTCCTTATGTCAATAATCACGGGGCAATTTAGGTTTTTTTGTACCGTTCGGCTTGTTTTCTGCAAAGGATTACGTCATAATCATATCTCTTACAAAGTCAAGGGTTTACGCAAAACTATTTTCAACAGTAATTTATGCTTTCCTTGACACAGCTCAGGATGTCAGTGCCAACAATGGGCTTCAGTGGGTTTTGAAGGTTTTAATGCAGCAACCTTCATTTGTATCATGTTTATATAATCTTGCTCAGGACAAATAAATGGAGACAGGAAATCTTTCTCCCTCTAGACTTGATTAGGTTTAACAATAGGTTTTATGTACGCTCAGTTAGACAATGAAAGTGTACAGATGTTAAAGATGTCCTGTTTTTTTACTTTTTTCTGTAGTTATATGTTTCACAATAAACAAATTTTAACATCAAACCAAAACAAGCTGGCTAAATAAAGAAAATACTTTTTTCAAATGATTTGATTTATAAAATGCAAAAACCTATCCAAGCTAACCACTTCTTTTGTGAAAAAGTGAGCCACCAAAACCTAACAACTGGCTGTGTCCCCCCTGCAGGTAACAACTGACATCAAGATTTTGTAATGTCTTGATTTACATTATTGAGGAAAATGTTCAGCCTACTTTCCAAAAAAATCCATTTTATCTTTGTAGCCACTAAAAGGTGAATAAAAGATTGTTTTCTTTTGCTTATGCAGCCCAAGTTGAAGCAAATATCACAAATAGTACTTTAGATGTTGCTTTGGGACCTTTTGTGACCTCTTGGTTGAGTCATTGGTGTGCTTTCAGAGTCAGTTTTTGTAGGCTGACCACCATTGGAATGGTTCACCACATTTTCTCCAGATGTGGATATTTGGTCTGACTGCGGTTCACTGGTTCATGCCATTTCTGGCATTTCATGTACAAACTTACTGCATGTAGTCATGTCTTTAAGAAATCACCTTATTTCTAATTCTTTATTTTCGAAAATGTGGCTGGTGCAACAGAACAGGGTTTCGATTTCACTAACGTGGTGGTATTATTGGGAAATCTTAATTTAAATGTGAGAAGAAAATGTACACATTATATCAATAAGAAAACTATTATCAAATATGCCCTGCAAAAAAGATAAAGATTTATGAGCCAAGTATATTCAGTTAGTTACTTCTGCAGCATGAGTGCTGCATGTATGGTTATGATATGAGGTGCCCCATGCAGAAAGACTCCAGTCTGATTTTTCAACCAAGGACCTTCTTGATTGAAGGCAACAGTGCTACCAACTGCACCACAATGCAGCTGTCATGTTGGATATAAAATCAACAAGATTTGTGCAATAGATTTTAAAAATGCAAACAGTTATATTTCTTAGAAGCAAACCCTTTCAGCATTTACTGTTTTAATTTCATTTGTCACAAAGAATTCCTTACAGTATAAGTATTTATTTGCTTCCTATCGTAGTTTAGAGGAAATATTCACAATCATCTGTAGTTTTTTTTTTGTGAATGTTCAGATTCCTATTCCATATAATCATATTTAAAATTAAAAATACTTCCCACAAAATGTGTGTGGAAAACATTGTTTCATTACCAAGTGCAATGGAGTATTCAATTTCTATTGCTACTTCATCTGTTTTTTTCTTTCGGTTCAATTTTCTTTTATATTTCAGATTATGTTTTTTATTCCCTCCTTTCTCTGTAGCTTTAAAATCTAATGGGAACACACTGCACTGCTCACTTCAGTCGAAGCAAGAGACATTATGCATGATCTGAGGAACTCTGGATACCTGGAGTTTCAAAAGAGCACAGACTGTAAGATTACAACAGGCAGTGCTTCCAAATCCCTTGCTCTACAGTTAGAAGAGTTTTGTGATAGCGCCACTCTGTCCAGCCATGAAAACTCAACATAGAGTGATGATTTTCTTTTTTCTTCATCCCTCTAAATCAAACATTTCACTGTGCATCACTGTGAGACATGTCATGCATTATGCTCATCTGTCTCACAGATGTGAACAGCAACTCACAAAGTCGAACAGAAATAGTCTGAATTGGTCATGAACTAGTCATTTTTCTGTTTGCATGTCATGTTGTGTATGTGAAGACTTAATCTGACACACATCTGCAATCAGTATGCTTGTTTAAGTGTTCACACTCTCCTTTACTAAACCTCTTGAAAGCATTTGATCTCAGAAGACATTTTATTTCCCACTTAAACAGCTGTTTTGATTGAATTTTCTTCATCATTTATGTCAGCATTTCTTGTTGGGGCGCTTTGATTTTAATTCACTTACGCAGTTGTAGGACGAATTTGTCATGAGGCCGCATACATGCAAGCATGTTGGGTTACTGAGTGGTACTTTGTTTAGTCTATGTGTTCAGAATGGGTTTGAGGTTGGATTAAAAAAGTACCATGCTGTGAGGATTCTTTTCCTTTAAAATTCTTGTGGGTTTCAGCTTTGGCAAAAATATGTAACAACTACTCCCTCTGTTTATTTTACTTCATTTAATAAAACCCCCATCCAGCATGTCTCCTCACAGCAGAGCGTGCCTTTTCTTCAGCGGGAATTTTCTTCTTGATCGTAGGGTGAACTGGAGTTGAATGGACTGAGTGCGGATTGATTGTTCAAAGCATGCACGCTGTGAAATGGGTCCCGACTGTTTAAGGTTTTATGTTTGTGCGAAGTTGGCCTGTAGTTTTACATTACCTTTCCTCCCGAAGCAACAGCACTTTTGCCCTGCTGTGTTTTGAACTTTGAAATTTATGTGTCTTCATTTGTTTATGTCATAAAAGAAATGAAGACATTTTAAAAATGAAACTGGAAGTCTCCCCATGCTGTAGACTTTAAGTGCATTATTGCTTTAGTAGCTGGCTTTCATTTGTAGCAGAGACAGAATATTTTGGGTTTTACACCACAAAGTAATTGATTTATTTCCATGATTGTTGAAAATTGACTTCTATAATTTATGCTTCTAGTTTTGAGTTTTGTAATCCAGTGAGTTGTTTTGATGTACATTCCTACTTTACATACATTCTGTCATATGATCATTTTATTCATATGTGTCCTTCCCTGTACTATTTTCCCCTCAGTGGACTGGCTTATGTCCTCTCCCAGCTTCCATGCACCAGTTAATCAGACTCACCTGAAACTTCTCTCAGTAATCATACTGTAATTAGACTCTTTTGTTCAGTACTTCACTTTCAGACTGTCCTGTTTCTTTGTGCGCATCATGTTCTTGTTTTATTCCAGTTGCTTTGCCTGTCCCTGTGGATTTTTGTAAATTTGCTTTTGACATTAACTCATTTCCAGAACAATTCCGCTTAATTTCCATCTGCTTTTATACTCACAAAAAAACACACATGCTTTTATTTGGTTTGATTCTAATACTTCATTCAATTGCTTATTCATTTATGTTTTAGTCTCAAACTCACTGTGTCATGGTGACCCCAGATCAGCTTGACCCATGGATATTCTAAATTGTATTCCCATTTCTGGTCCATGTATTCCAACTTCCTCCCAGTATTACAGCCCTAAACTAATTGTACCCCTTTAGAGAAATGACTCAAATTAGGTATACATTTTGTAGTAGTGAGCAAACAATTAATACGTAGAGATAAACATTTGAATAATTCAACTGTTTTCCTTTTATATAATGCATTATTGAACTGAGAATTTTCTCTAAAGTCTATCACACCCTGTTTTAAACTTGTGTGTGTTTAGACCAATTGATTCCTACACAGTATGACATACAACAAAGTGAATTTCTGTTGCTAGACATAATTTGCTGAATGAGGAAATAAACTGTCAGCAAAAGGCAATTATGAAACATATTCCTGGGAAATGAGTTCATGCATAGTCAGATGAAATCTAATGCAAAGTATCCAAAACCACATAGGTGAAATGACATGGGATAAATGATCAATTATTGTGGCCAGTGATTATTTTTATTTTGTTTTTTTCCCCTCCACTCCCATTAGTAGTTACTGATCTCAATGAAGGCTGCCACCTTATTTCAAAAGTTTGAAAGTTTTCTTTCAAACTTTTTGTTTGAAAGAAAAAGCAGGATGCTCATTCAGCACCTGATTGTCCACAGAATTGCTCATAGGTAAGCTAAATAAATTTGAGCTTAGTTTCACTGTGTTCCTGGTTTGGAACATAGGGATGATTGAAGGCACAGTTACAGGACAAACAAAGCATGGTTGAACAGATGAATCAGCAAAGAACAATAAAAACAAAAATCAAAAACCAGTAATTTTTGATCACTGGTTTCAGTGGAAACCGCCACTGAATGCAGGTGAGGTAATCATGGGATTAGCAACCTCTGTAGAGCAGAACAAACCGGCAGGCTGAGTGAAGATAAATAACAGGAAAAAAGAAGCTTAACGAGACAAAGAAAAGACAAACCATGTGGAAAAGGCTATCAATGATCTAAGAGAAATAAAGCCAAATACACTAAAGAACACAAGAATAAAATAAGAAACTATGCAAAGAATTAACTAATGGCTACAACTTACTAACTAGTAATAATAAACATAGGTACATTAACTGAATATGGAAAGACCTTTGAGCAATAATAAAGATCTCATTGTGATCACAACATATGTGTTTATAAAAACTAAAACTGAAACATCCAAGAATCACAACGAACACAGGACAGCAAAACGTTTGAGAGTGGGTCGAAGGTTCACTTTCCAGCAGGAAATCTTTAAATCAAGTGTTATCTCATTCTACCCTTCCATACCCTTTACCAAACTTTGGGCACTCAGGACCTCCAGCTTCTTGCCCCAGCACTGGTAACTATAACTAAATAAATAAAGGTTCAACATTTCCAGTCTATCGTCTTACATTGGAAATCATTGAGCCTTGCTCTTTTTCTCTTCAGATGAATTCCTTTGCCGTTGCTTTCCCCCTTGGCATCTACAGGTCTACTGAAGATTATTCTTTATACAATAAATTATTCTTTATACAATACATGTAAGATCCTTAATCTTACATGTAGTTTTTTGCTCCAACTAAGCTTACAAAACTGGAAACCTTGGCCATCTATTATGTTTCTGATTATGCTTCAGAGGCAAAAATACAAAGAACTCTTGCTGTTTGACAACTCCCAGAGTCATTGAGCCAAGCTAGAATTTTTGTTTGTCAGATGTCAGCTGAATATTACAGATGAGGGTAAATTACAAGATATCCCCATCACCAAATTTATCATCCAAACATTTATTTCAGAATTCAAATTGCTGTCAGAGAGGTATTACAGTATTTATAAGTAGTATGGTCCCACTGTAATTATATTTGTTGTTTTTACAACAACGTAGAAACATTTCTTTAAAGAGTTTCTTAAATATGGACTTATAATGTTTTTTTATTGTTTTTTACATTTGAGACATTCTTAGTTGATATGTGTCTGCAGCATGTGAGGTCATGACAGAGATCACATCAAATAAAACTGGATAGTGATCCTCTGCACACTATTAACAACAGCTTGAAGAAGTTTCCACAGAGACATTCTGGTATGCAATGTTGATGCTGTCCCCTTAAGGCTCATTGGCCCTCCTTAGCACACTGCACTTTCAGCCTCAGCCCTCTTTGCGTTAACTAGTGAACATCGCCCCTTTCATCACTGTTGACTTGATCCAAAGCAAACACTGCACATTATGACAGAAGCAATAGATTTTTAATGTTGTCTAGCCTTTCCCCCCTGAGGTTTAACATGTCTCTGAGAAAGAACATGAACCTCAAGGCCTTTTTGGGGCAAGATTATGCCCCATCTAAAATTGGAGAAAAAATAAAAACAAATTCTTATTAAAGTTTTCAAACCATATGTATTTGGACCTTCCATAATGGCTCTTAATACCTTTGGTTAATATGGTGAAGAGACAGTTTTTTTTTTTTTTTAAGGATATGTATGACAATAAATGCTGATTTTATCAGTTTTTGAATATCAGTAATATTTGTTTTGAATTTCCACAACCAAATGATACCAAAAGTACAAGTAATACTTTTTAGATCTATCCATCCTTTGTGAGTTTGCAAAGGGTACCAGTGCCTATCTTCAGGGCTGACGGGTGAGAGGCAGGGTACACCCTGGACAGGACACCAGTCCATTGCAGGGCAAAACAGACAGACAGGACTAACACTTATACATGCACTCACCCACACAGAATTTAGAGAGTTCAGTCAACCTGACAGTCATCTTTTTGGACTTGTTGCAAGGCAACAGTACTATCAACTGCTCCACTGCACTTTTTAGGCCTATTTTTTGTAATTAGTTTGTGGTTTATTTAAACATATTTTGTACAAATCTCAGCATGGAAGAAGAAAGTAAATCCATGATCATAACTTTTTGCAAAAATTTTATTTTCTTTTCTTTATTGAAAAACCTACAAATAGAAATAAAATGGAGATTCTTTAAAATTGACAAGTTCCATGAATAGATATTAATAAAGAATGAAAACCTATCTTTTTAAAAGGTCATATAATGTTTGTGACTCTAAATGAGTTTTATGTAGTTGAACTGAGAGTATAAAATGGCCCATTGGTCTGTAAATGTTGCATAAACAATTGGAGACTGAGCCTATTAGAAATGCAAAATAAATGGAAAATATAAAAAAGAAGATAACATATCTTCTACCAGATAAAAACAAGGTTACCCAAGTTTAGGAGATGGTGTGCATATAGTAAATTGACAAACAACAGCCTGCATTCACCAAGAAAATGTCCTTAGGTAAGAGAAAGAGAAGCACTGACAAAACCTGAGTCCCTCTGTCTTTGTAGCAAAACAAATTATTGACAGCAATAACATCCTTGCTGTCAGAAGGATGCGTACTTTAGGATATCACAACTACTTGCTCCATCGTTTACGAAATGTGCAAATATAGAGTTCCAATATGTGTAGAAAAATTGTGGCAATTAAACATATCTACGATAAATATAAATTTTTCTGTGAAGCTGTTAAACTTCATAAGAAAAATATGGAACCACTACTTTTGGAGGATATTCTGTCAGTTGTTTCACTTTGTTGCAAAAGACTCCAAATCATATGAAACATTTTTTAAAAAAGCTACCAATTTTAGCATTATGGTAAGGAAAACAATCCAGTGACTTGAAAAGTATTTGTCTCTGTTGATTTTTTTTTATTTTTGTGTGTTGTTTTCAAGGGGCATGAATAGTTTTACATGGCACTGAGTCCCTCTGTCTTTGTTGACAGAGGGTTGAAAACATTCTCATTTGGTTTTGAAAGTCCAGCTTGGCATGATGGACCCATGTCATTAACCTATTTTCATCATTTCAAGCCAAAATGTTAAACTGTATTAAGACCTGTGATGTTTGTCATTAAGTTAGCTTGTTAGCTTCATTAAGTTGATGAAACATACCAGCAGTCATGCTACAAAGCAAGTGCTGTGAAGCACTCTTGATTTGTAGCATGAGTGCTGCAGGTGCAATACAACCCTGAGAGAAGGCTCTTACATCATTTCATCTACTTGACCAGTCTAGATCCATAATTCATCACTGAATGCTGTTTTCATTCAATCATCAACTGTCAATCTTTGTTTCTTTCAGTGTTACCTTGTTTTCTTCTATTTTAATTTTTCAAAATTGTTTTGTTTTACTTTATCTGTCCCTCAGCTGAGTTTGAATAGACTGCTGCTTCTGTACATTTGTCTTTCATTTCTGTTATTGTGAAGACTTCCTTGTTCTTAGTGTGTCTCCCTTCTCAGTTTTTTCTTTTCTTTTTCTTTTTCTAAACTCCAGACACAGCTGATGGGGTGCAGACAGAATCCTTTTGAAACACTCAGTGTTGATTTACTTCTTAGATGGAACTTTAAAGTTTTTTCCACAGCTTCAATTGACAACTCTATTGTCAAGGCCAGTAGGCCAGATGAAACAACTCATTAAAGATCTTTCTTTCAACTGGAGATTCAGTTAGAGTTTCAGAAATACAATTCAGATCTGGAAGGTCAACTGTTAAATATAAAGTTTCTGTTTCTGTTACCTGTGTTTTTTTTATGAGGTGTGGGCATTTGAATGGAAGTTCCTTTTATATAAAGGGAAAAAACAACCTAACTCACCAACATTTGACAGGAGTGTTTTTATCTTTTTATTTTATTTTATTTTATTTTTATTTTTATTTTTTTACCAAAGGTAGTACAACAATTAGCACATTAATGTCATGTCTTCATAGTGAATATTTTTACTATGTAATGTTCTTTTTTTCAGAACACATAAAAGTTGTAAATAGTTGGTTTATACTTCTTTGTAAGTCAACTATTTAGTATTTTTTAAATATGAATTGAATTACAGTTATTTTTAAATATGAAACAGATCTAAACAAATTTAAATTCCTGCTGCTATTTCTGACAGGGAAGAACACAATCATAAAATCAGAAGAATTTCCTATGCTCCTCAACTTACGCTTCCAAATAATGTGCTTCCCCAAACCCACTAGTAATTGCTTCATGCTGATCCATTCTTGACTGGAAAAAAATATATTGTATTATGAACTGTTTTGCAGTGCAAAATTGTGAGAAGGTGACAATTTTCTATGCCACAAGGCAAGGCAATTTTAGCTGTATAACACATTTTTAGTAAAATGGCCATTCAAAATGATTTACATGATTAAAAGGAAAATAAAACAACAAATAAATGAAGACACTTAAATCCATTAACTCTCAAAAAATTAGGTATATTAAACGATAGTAGGCATTTGTTATTCATGAAAGTTGTAACACAGTTTAACCTGGTAACATCCAATATTTCAAAGTTTCAATATTCATGCAAACTGTTGCTGTTGGTTTCGGCATATGGCTTCTTTTTTAATGTCATGACGCTTAAAATGTCAAACTTCTAAAAACATTGGAAATAATGTGTTTTATGATAGTTTGGAATACTGATATTTACATGCTTGCTAGTGTGTTTTCCTTTTTAAATAAATATTTATTTTGTCTGAAATAAATGTGAATATTTATGTTTCATTATGTTGATACCGCCTTGTAATATGCCGAATGAGTGATTTTCTTTCTTTTTTTGGATCGCAACAGTTTCGTACATACATGTCTATGGTCTAACATTCATCCGTTTCGATGAATTATGGGTGTTTTGCGCCCTTTCGTCCACGTGAGCCATTGTTTGGAGCCCGCACTTCCTTAGTAACGAGTATCTGAACCCGGAAGTACTTCCGTATGCTTCAGCTAACTAGCCATGGGCTGTTCTTGGGTGCGAAAGAGTAAAAATAAAGTTTGTTATGATTAAAAGTATGAGGACAGGTACTGTTCGGGTGTTTTATACCCTTGTCCGATAATTTGAAGGTTAGGAGCCACTTCTGTCGCTGATATGAGAGGAGGGAGAACTGTAAGTCGGAAGCATCTTCTTGTTGTGTTAGCAAGCTTTTGGTTAACACGCTAACGTAAACAACTTGTTAAAGTTTTATTAACTTATTTGTTCATTGTATATTTTTATCTGTAAAACACACACGTGACACACAAAAACGAACGGCAGTATGATGAGGAAAATTGTGCATGTCTTGAAAATGTTGTTCGCTGCTCAAAAACTTACTAATAACGTACATTTATACGTGAAAAAAAAAAGTTTTTTCAGATTTTATCCATACAAATCATCACAATAAATTGCATTTGACCCATCAAAAGCAGATTTAAAACAGTTTTGGTTGTTAAAAGACCACTGATTGTTTATTACAATATTTTATTCTAAGTAGAATTATAAATACCTGCCTGTTGCTTTGTGGCTTCATTGATACATACACATTGCTTTGCTAGAAGTTCTTATTGTTTATTTAACCGGTCAAGTGATCCCATTTTTAAATTTCGATGTTAATGTGTACATTTCTGGTCCTCTCACAGGTATGCTATAAAAATGGTCTTGTTAAGGCTGCGTGACAGGCAACAATAAGCTTGTGAAGTTATGCTGAGGGTATGGAAAGTTTAATTAATTGTACTGAAGAACAGCAGCCTTCTTCTGTGATGACCAACTCCTGGTCCAATCAGGAAGCATGCAGGAGTCAAAAGGCGAAATGTGCTGGGGGATTTGTTCTTGTACATGCCGGTGAGTCTGGAAAAAGTATAGTTTTTTAAACCACACATGCACTTTACTTTATTAAGTTCCCAAAAGACATTTCATTTTAAACAAGTAGTTTCAGCCATCACACATTCACACAAACAATTAGATGAAGGGGGAAAAAAATCATAATGTTAAAATGAGATAAGTTTAAGGAAAAAAAAAAAAAACAATTTAGAGATTATAGAATATTTATTAGCTAAGACTACTGCAGTTAGTTAAACCTTCTTGGTCTTTGTAATCCTATACTTACAAAACCTCTTGCTTAATGAATTATGTCACAGAGATTATTTACTTTTGAAGCCTTTATTTACCAGGCAACCACCCTCCAAATAAACAAATAATTCCGCAAAAATCCTGACACACCATTTGTTTCTTAAAATTTTTTCTCCTATTTTAAAGTTCTTATAAGTTGACCATACATATGTGATACACTTCACAATATTTCTGATCTTATTTTCTCTCCTATTAGATGAACTCAATATAATTATTAAAAAAATAGTTTTTATCTACAAATAACATTGGGTTTAGGATATTCGCAAATTGATACATTCTGCTTTTTCTTTTATGTAACACAACATCCCAAGAATATTACAGGTAATTGAGTAATTTGCTTAGATTTAATTTTAAAAAATAACTAAATTATTGCTTGCTTTCAGGAGCAGGTTACCACTCCGAATCTAAGGCAAAGGAATATAAGCATGTGTGTAAAAGAGCCTGCCAGCGGGTAAGTTTACTTAGTAAGTCTTGTGTTCCTACCCTGCATAAAGACTCACAACAAAAATAATCTCAGAAGAACCGATAGCCTTTGCAAAGGCTGGGAGAGGTTTTCTTTTGTGTGCTAGGACTAGTTTATTATTGTATGGTACAGCTGGCATTGTATTGGATTCTTGATGCTATATAGAGGTGATGGCTTCTATGAAGCGAAACCTGCGTAGTATTGAGACCTGGTCTTCAAGAATTTGAAGCAGGACTTCAAATTGTCTTGCCTGTAGCATAATGCTGTTGTGGCGTGATCTGGATGATTTTTGCTCCATCCTAAGGAGTTTGGTAAAATGGCAGAGCATACAGTAGAATTCTTATTGAAAGGTAGCGTTAATAAATACAATATGTAGAAGAGTATATCTGTGGCATATTACAGGCATATTCAGTTGATATTAAAACTGCAGCAGCACGGTTATTGTTTTCAAACAGAAGAATGTTTTTCCAAATTTGCAGTTATTGTGCTACGTTCCAGGTTGTGAAGAGCTTTACAAGTCTAAAGGCAGCCTTTGTAAATTAAGAAATCAATTGTCAGTGTACAATTAAGCAATAAATCCTTCTTTATTTGTTTGATGTTACTAAATATATTTCTTCAAAGTCAACCACAAATGCAACATATTTTCAGCACAGTTCCAACATTTGTGTTGGCTGTTCTGCTGAGACGCTTTCATGTTGGGGAAGGGTTGTGGTGTTCTCACAAGAGAGTCATCATTCTCTGTCATTTTAAGATAGTTTTCAAGACTCCACTTCTGTTTAGACTGATTTACATACCGTCTATTCACAATAGAGGCAAGGAGCCAAGTTTCACAGTTTTTTTTTTTTTGTGACTTAGACAATGTATTTTTGCAACTGTAAATAAGTAGTTTATAATACTCCTAAAAAGCTTTCTTTGTCTTAAGGTTGTTTTCTTTAGGACTGTATAACATTTGTGTGCTGCTTCAGAGAGAAGTGCTTCAGACACTTCTCTCTGAAGTGTCTAAAGTGTCAGGATACGTTTATATTTCTCTGCATTAGATGCATTGTGTTTAACCTCCATTTATAGTATAAGATAATGCATTGCACCCATTGAGTGTTTGTAATTTTATGAATGCTGAATAGCTGTAATGTGATTTGTTCATTGTTTTAATTCAGTCATTATTTTTTCCAGGCTGTAGACCAATTGAGAGCAGGTGCACTTGCAGTGGAAGCTGTGACTGCTGCCCTGGTTGAACTAGAGGTTGGTTGAATAAAAATCAGCTGGTTTATATGACTGACATGCAGGAAGTGACATATACGGTAGTTATTTAAAACAACTGAAGGAAATTGTACATAGTGGTTTTTTTTACCATTGCGTTTATCACAATAAACACTAGAAAATACCTTAACAAAAGATACTATCTTGCATACAAGCTGAGAAAAAGAATATTTTGACAATTTCATTTTTAGAAGCAGATTATAAATGAGTAAACTTTGTTTGGGTATTATCTTAAATATTAAGTGATATTCCTTTCTTTAAATGATTTTCCTGATCTGATCCTGGTTTGTTTTTTGTCTACTTTCCCCTTGGTTTAATTGCTCTCAGGACTCTCCTTTTACAAATGCTGGCATGGGCTCCAACCTTAATCTGTCAGGAGAAATTGAATGTGATGCAAGCATCATGGATGGGAAGTCACTTCATTTTGGCGCAGTCGGAGCCATCAGTGGTTAGTTTCTACTATATAATATATAAATATATGTGTTTTGATATCCTCTCTAGTCTCTCACAAAAACTGCAGCTGTTTATATCACAGAATTTATACACTAATTTTTACATCTTAAAAACAACTAAAAAAAATATTATCTTGCTGTTCATAAATCTGTATTTCCACATCTTGATTTGCCTTAGATTTTAACTACACATGTACACTAGGTTTTCTGTAGGACTGCTCTTGTATTTAGCTCCATCCATCTTCCCACCTACTCTGACTAGGTCTGCTCTAATTCCTGTTCAATAAAAGCATCTCCACAGCATGACGCTGCCATCATCACCATGTGTCACTGAGGGGTTTGTTGTGCAACCATCATCGTCTGTCACTGTTTTGGTTAGTTTGTCATAAAAAGGAGTTTAAAGTTTGCTTGTATTGTAGCAAACTCTTGGAAGACTGAAGGGGTTTAAATGTTCTTTTAAGGCATGTAGCTCAATGGATTCATTGAGCTACATGCTCTGCTTAAATGAATGACTTCATTTGTTTTTTTCTTCTCCTCAGGTATAAAAAACCCTGTCTTAGTTGCAAGCTGCCTCTTGACTGAAGCACAGAAAGGGAAGCTCTCAGCAGGCAGAATACCACCCTGGTGACTATCAAGCCTCATTATCAAATATCGGTATGTTAGCGCTTCCCTCTTGTTAATTGTGCTGTCTTTCTGCAGCTTTTTGGTGGGGCGAGGAGCACATGATTGGGCAGTGGGACATGGAATACCTCCATGCCCTTCAGAGAAAATGGCAACAAGTGAGTATTGTTGAATTACTTCTAATAAGAAGAAAAAAATCTTAGAATTTGTATTTGACAGTGAATAAACCAACACACCTTAAAAGAAATAAGACTTGCTTTACTTTATATGGATGCAATTGGGGCCACATTATTTTGTCACATCCAGAGTTCAGTTTATCTGCGTACAAGAGGAACAAGCGAAAGATGGAACTAGCAGAGAAAATGGACACAGGACAAAACCAGGCAAAGAAAAGACGACAATCGAGTGAAAACGTGAGTTTTTTCTTATCAAAGACAAAAGGGGACATTTGACTAGAAGTGTGTTTCCACACAATTCAACCATTTATCCAGTCATCATGAAACTCAAGAAGAAATGTTTATTTGCTGTGAAGAAGCTTTAGGATGCCTATGAAAGTCTAGCAAGATCTAAAACTGTCTCCTAAAGACTAATTTCCTCTCCAGAAATGAACTTATTTTTTAAGTGAAAATGATTTAAATCTCAATCTGCCAGGAGTATGACTACATTTGACTTTAAGCTGCATTTAACATCACAACTGTAAGTTGTGTAAATCTAGCAATTTACTTGTATATTGCCAGGTCTTTCAGGAAGGAGCATGGAAAGAAACAACTTTGTTGTTAAAAGGCCACAAATTTCAAATGGCTGAGCTAAAAAGAATCAAATGTCTATAATTTGACTTTAGTGACTGGTAATTTGAAGGGAAATTAGTTAAAAATGGAGCGAGAGATCAATAGGCAGAGTGGTGAGTGAAGCGAGCTGTACTGGTCTGTTGTAGTGAAGACATAGCTGAGCAGAAAGGCAATACTGTACCCTGATGTTCTCTTTATTGAACAATTTAACAACTGTAAAATAAAATGGTTTCATTTCAATAAATTCTTGTGCACCACAAATTTTACTGTTGTAGAATTAACAGGATTTAAATGACAAAAAAATACTATCTGCCTCTGTTCTTTCATTTTATTCTAGTTCTTGTTTTCTTTTATGCTACTTATTTCTGAATGTTACAGTGCTTGGTGTAAAGTTTGGTAGCCCGTCAGTATTTACTGAATCAGTTAAAATGTTCGTTCTCATATGAACTCCCTGCCACTGTAAGTAGTGATAGAAAAGGGTGGGAATGTTTATCTTGGTTCACATGCGAATCTTTTTCAATGTAAATAAACATGTAGCATGCGAACTTCATCGGAATTACTTTTTAATCGTATTTTGGTTTAGTAAACCTACATCATAGTTCACTCACAAAATGTTCAATGCAAAAGAAAACAAATAGCTTTTATGGACTGCTTGTTTATTCAAGTGACCAATGATTCAATGATGAATCTTTCTGCCAGATGGCTGTTATTCCAAAGGAAGTCTTTGTTTTCCTCTTCCAAATGCGTGACCTATTGGAAGATTAATATGTGACTATTTGATGCAGTTAAGAAATTATTCTTTGTTTTAAATTTGCAGTCGACATTTAAAAGGAAATTACCAGATTTAATATAACAACTTATTAGAAACATGGCCTGGGCTGCCTGTTTTTAATTTTGTGCACAATGTTCTTTTAATGCCTTCCTGACTCGTTGCCAAATAATAAATTTTTTCCTCTTTTCCTGATTTTAATTCATGGCACAAGAAACACCTTTTGTACTGATGGTGTACAGTTAAAATTTCCAAGGAGTCTAAAACATATTGACATAATTTTTATTTTCCCATATTTTGGAGCCATCGTTTACTGGAACTGAAAGGCACGGATGCTGTATTGCACAATGGTTTTTAAATTTGAAATTGCTAGCTCTGGCCTCGTTTTGGTCTTACAACCCCAGAGAGACGACTGATTCAAGAGAGCAGATGATGGAAGAGAAAAAGCCTCACATTGTTTTCTTTCCTTTTTATTCCAAGGTTTAATCAGGGTATTTAGGTTCTGGTGAACGTGGAATTGTGATCACATGTTACGATGCCGATTTGCACGTTTCACATCCAGAATTTTATTCATCATCCACTGTGGACTGATCACAAACAAATCACTTCCGACACAAACCGTAATCAGGGAAAGAAAGAGCCAATTTAAATTACAGCAGAGCATTTTTATTAAAGACAAAAGGGGAGGCAGGGAATTTGTGCTGTTCTTGAACTATTTTGTAAATATTCAAAGTCTTGTCTTTTGTGGACTCTGAATGATTTGTTTTTATGTTTTGTTGCCCAAATTCTTAGGTAATTATTTTCATTTGTGTTCATTTTATTCCATCCATGCAAATAATTTTTCTTTCCTGGTGTGATGTAGGAAAACGGATCAGGGTGCCTCGACACAGTCGGAGCTGTTGTGGTCGACTCAGAGGGGAACGTGGCTGCAGCTGTGTCCAGTGGAGGGCTGGCTATGAAACATCCTGGAAGGGTTGGCCAGGTAGAATCACCCTCTTCTATCGTCATACATTTATTCTCATAATGACTTGTTTTTAATATATATACACTTGTTTCTGTCATCAAAAGTAAGCACACCACTCAGAAAAATTCAGTGCTGTTCCAAAAGTATTAATTCGCCTATGTTTTTTCTTATTCTGCTTTGCCACAACCACAAATGTCAATGTAAGCTTTGGTACAGCTTGAAAAATTCTATTTTAAAAGAATCATTTTTCAAACTATAATTTTTCAAGAAATTCTTAATTGTACATATTTCTGGGACATTTTGTTGAATTTCATTTCAGCTCTGACTATAGGTTGAGAGTTTCATTTCTTGCTGGAATGAGAATCCTTATCCCAGTCCCAAGTCTTTGCATCCCCTGACAAGGGGAACTGTGGTTCAATTTCTGTGGTTATTGAAACACAGGGGTTCAATAACCACACTTCTGTGCAAATGCATGGCATGTTTTTTGGCAATTATTTTGAAAAAATATTTTGAAATCCATCTATTGTTGTCATTCTTCTAAATTAATAAACAGTATTTTGTGTTGGTCTGCCACAAAAAATTTTACATGACGGTTTGTGATTGTAATGTAAGAAAACTGGAGATGTGGAAAGGGTACAAAGAGAGTTCAAAGTTATTATATAAATAAAATACACTTGTCCATTTCAAAATATTTGTAAGTAAACAGATATATTTTGTTCTCTAGTTTGATGTTGACTTTTCTTACAGATCTTGACTTTCATGATTCTCTGTACATATGTTTTTGCAATCTTTTGGTGATGATTATAACCATTATCTTCTGTTTCAACTGAAACATTTGGATTCATTGCTGCTTTTGATGTAATGATAATTCATAGTTGAATCTGACAGCCATGGCCTCTGGGGCAGCAAATCAGAACATTTCCTCCAGTATGACCATTCAACTCGATATGATGGCCTTCTCTAAAATGCTGTCTTTGATGTCGACGGTCACCAGATAACTGCCTTTCATTTATATTTTCAGAAGAGAACATCCCAACAGGTCTGTTCTTTGTTTCTGCTGGGTTCACTGGAAAACTATTATGGTCCCTTTAGTGTTTTTTTTCTTTTGGCTAGCAAAGTTGTAACAATCAGACCTTTGTGACCCATTTTCTTTCTACAATTTCATCAAACTCTGATCTAATAATACAGATTTTAACCTATTCTCATTTTCTTTCAAGATCTGTGGGTAAAAGCAATCAATCTCGATTTATATAATTTCATGAAAGATTATGTTTAGCTTATGACTGGGAGGTCACAACATAAAATAATGCAAGGAGCCACCAATAGCTTGTTGTTGTTTATCTCATTCTCAAACAAGATCTCCTCCTGGCAGACATTTAGTATATTTTGATGTTCCATAGTCATCAAAATTTTACTGATCAATGCGCCTTTGGAAAGCCGAAACACAGCAGCTTGGATATTTCAGCAAACAGCTGTTACCACTGAAGTCTTACAGCTTTCTGTTCACCTTTTTTTTTCTCCCTTTGCTATGTTAGTCTGGCGCTGCCTCTGCCTGATGTAATAACCCAAATAAACTTCTGGTTCCTAATGGTGCCTAAATTAATGAGAGTTCCTACTGCAAATTAACTTACCAGCATACTAAATGTCTTTGTTCAACATGATTGCGAACGTGTGTACAGTAAATGTTTTACTTTGAGCCAGTTACAAGTAGTCCTGTGTTTTTCTTTTTTTTTAATGTAGGACAACTGAAAAATGGCTACAACATGAAACTTGAATGGATAAAGTTAGTAGCCCTATTTGCCTCAAACTAATTAGCAAACTTTATGCTCATATTCAGCCCTGAGTCTTGGGCCTGCTAATTAGGTTGAAATAATTACTGCAGCCTTCCTTTCTTGTTTTTATGCCGGTGGTAACATTTAAGAGTTTGTAATAGTTTTCCATTAAAGCTATTTCAGCAAGCCCTTTCTTAATTTCTAGTCTTATTTCTCCCTGTTTTTATTCTAGGCTGCTCATTATGGATGTGGCTGCTGGGCTGAAAACGCCTGTAACATGAACTCTTACTCTACAGCAGTGAGTACCTCAGGTATAACCTCTTGTTCTACACAACTTTGCATTTCCTTAGGAGTTTGTGCTAAAATATCCAACAGTGCAGTGCCTCTGTTGCTTACCACTGGCCCATCTTTTTGTTTTGGCCATAATATAAATTAATAGAGCTGCACAGTGGCGCAGTTGACAGCACTGTTGCCTTGCAGCAAGAAGGTCCTGGGTTCAATTCCTGGCCTAGGGTCTTTCTGCACGGAGTTTGCATGTTCTCCCTGTGCATGCGTGGGTTCTCTCCGGCTTCCTCCCACAGTCCAAAAACATGACTGTCAGGTTAATTGGTCTTTCTAAATTATCCATAGGTGTGTGTGTGTCTGATTCTGTGTTGCCCTGCGACTGACTGGCGACCTGGGTGTACCCCGCCTCTCTCCTGGAACGTTAGCTGGAGATCGGCACCAGCACCTCCCGACCCCACTAGGGACAAGGGTGTAAGAAAATGGATGAATGGATGAATTAATAGTCTGGTTCAAGGCTAAAAAAGTTTGACAATTCCCTAAATTTTTATTTTGAGAGATTCACATCAGTCACTTCCTGTGCTGATTGAGTCAACATACAAACATGTCATTTTATTTTTCAAGGTATTTAATATGACCCACATATTGGTATTTATCAATTTCTCACATGTGGCTATTTGCATATGTGTGCTAAATATATTAAGTATGTATCATTAATTATCCTAATCTGAAACTTGTACTCAGCATGGTGAAGGTGTAGCTGTTTCCCCCCTTGGAGCAGTTGATATAGACATATACAAGGTGTAAGCATTGGATACAATGGAGTAAACAAACTAATAAACAAAGCTGTGGGTCTTTTTCACAAAGCATAAAACCATATACAACCTTCAAGAAATCCAATCAAAATCATTCATTGAGGAACAATGACATGGGTAACATCCAAATGCAGATCTGTTTGAAAGACTTGGTTAATTTCCAGACATAAATCTTATTAATTATTGATGGAAAAACCTAAAATCTGATGTTCACAGCCACTCTATCGATCTGATTACACTTGAACTATTTTGTGATAATGAACAACTCTGTCCTTAGATGTGCAAAGATGTTAGAGAGAGACCCTGGTAGGTATTAGGGAAGTGCAGAAAAAAGTGGTTTTACAAGGTATTGACTCAAGGGGACTATTACTTGCACCTTTCACTTCAGAAATATATGCTACTTTGTATAGTTTATAGGACGAAATTTAAATAAATTCAGGGGTTGTTTGTGGTGGTAAAATGACAAAATGGGACAAACATTGCACTGAATCTCTGTAAATAAGACCTGTCTTTCTTTGACTTAAGGTAACAGCTTTTTGGCTACATAGGTCCTCTCCAGTCAAGAAAAATTCACCATCCAGAAAACAGTCTTTCTTCTTTTGAGTAGATTATTGCATTTTGAGCAGCTGTAAGTCTGCTCTCCTTTTAGTTTTAAAAACCAAGTCAATGCAGTCTGGTTTTAAATTAAGGCTGTATTCTTTTAAGATGTGTAGATGTCTCCAGCATAGCTTCTGGGGAACATTAGAAGCCTTTTGATGTGGATCTGTAGCCTAATGCGTCTCAGTGCAGATGAGCTGAGTTGATCAGACAGGCTTCAGCTTGAGCTTTATGTACTTGAACCTCTAATACGTTCTGAATTGTGCACAGAGCTAACATGATGGTGTGATCCACTGCAATTATTTGGTTGTTTTAAAGTAATAAACAAGAATCACTCCTAAACTTGCTGGCAGATCATTGTAATTTTCTTAAATATGGTTGGTATATTACTCTCCAGATGATTAAACAGGATGACAGATGCTCTCTATCTGCAGGTTAGAGGTGGTAGTTTTTCATGCAATTTAGCTGATTGTTCTGTACCTGTTGCATTTCCCAAGCAGCATCTGAGCAGGGTGTTAATAAAGGTTGGTGTCGGTCTGTTATCTCAAAAGATCAAGTGCATATGCCTCCTCCCTGTGTGTATTTTCGCTTCACCCTGTCTTACTATATTGTGGCTTCATGCTTTGATGTAACCAACACAAAGCCAGTCTTATGGGGTTTGAAAAGCACAATGTGGGTTCCAGCTCAACACCTGTTTTTCATTTCCTAGCTTGAAAGCCATTTCCATCAAAAGAAACAGAAAAACAATATTTTTTAATTTGACACAAGGAGCGTGAACCTTACCCTTCATGTCACCCCTTTTTTCACTTCACAAAGAGCCACACACAATTCTCCCCCCACCACCTCTTCCTACTCCTCCTCTTCCCTTTTTCCGATTTAGTCAGATTTGTAATATGTGGCTCATATGGGTCATAGTTTTATTACTTCATCTGGTCTTGGCTTTGCTGTGGTCACTGAGGCATCAGCTTAGAAGCAGATTTCATCTGCAATTACTGGCTCATTTATTTATTTATTATTGTTGTGTTGCAAGTCTCAATTTTATATCTAACTCTTCGTGCCACATTGATAATCTCTGGTTCCTTTCTTCTGCAAGGCTCTTTGGTACGCTGCAGAGTAGATGGCGAGAGAAGCTTTCTCCTTTGCTTTAGCAAGAGCTGGAAATCCCTCCAGGCACTTGGCCTGCATAGTTACTAACCTGCATTTTGTTCTGTTGTAGTTACCTGGAGCTTTATGGGAGCTTTAATTCGTATTTACAGAAACAATGAGGCTGTATTATTCCTCAGCCTTTATATGAGTTTTCACAAGCGCTGTGTTGTCAAATGGGTTTTATTTTCACTTTCAGATTCCTATTAATTTTTCTATGTAATCATATGCTTTACTTTTCAGAGATTTTCAGTGTGTCTTAAGCGATGGAGTCAAAAATGTCGTAATTTCTTTTTAATACGTTTACTTGTTATTTGTAAATAACATTAAATTGAAAACAAATTATTTAGCAGTGATTGTCCAGCTCACATGCTTTATATATTTCCCGCTTAGTCCTCCAAAGGTGTTTTTCTTCTTAAGGCTTTAGTTAAAAGTCTTTTCAGCTAGATATTAAAGTAAGTGCGAGAGTGACCAGACTTTTTTCTGGTTCTACGGTAGAAAGTAATGCCCATCCCTCACATATTGCTTCAAACAGCATACCAGCTGGTTGAATGGAAAAACGTTTTTTGCATATGAGAAAAGCAAGAATATTACTTCTTCAATAATATATATTAAGAAATATTTAAAAGTTTCAGTAATAACTTAGCTTGTGGTCTGCTTGGTCTGTTTTGTTTTTCTCTTACTCAAATGATGTAACAGTATAAACATGAAATAAATAGTTTACTCATCATGTCTATTTTGGAAAGCTTTGGGGGACAATAGCATAATCTGGGATGACTATGGTAGAAAATATTTGTATTCAACAACTTTATGTGTTGAATACAAATGCACATAAAATTGACACGAGTTGACCACTTATCATGTCTACTTTGAAAAGCTTTGGGGGACAATAGCATAATTTGGGATGACTATGGTAGAAAATATTTGTATTCAACAACTTTATGTGTCTTAAAACTGTGTTGAGTTGACTACCAGGATGTGTTGAATAGCCTGTTTCTTTCATCAGTGTGATGATGGCAGAGACATATTCTAGGATGACTATGCCAAGATTCGCTTTTCTTTTTTTTCTTTTTTTAAGTGGTTAAGGGAAGACGAGACAGTATTTAAATGCATGACTAGTGTACCACAGACTCCAGACAATGATCCCATTGAAAAATCTTTTCGATGCTCTGGAGATTGACTTTAGGTTGCAATCCAACTCTCCCATCACTAATTAGACCAACTGTAAAACAAATAGAAAAATGCTGTGACTTTGCATAATGTGCAGATTTTTACCCAGGGATGATTTTAATGGCTAAATAATGTACAGACACCACAAGACAATTTATCACAATGGCTTCCCCTACAACAGGTCTTCAACTTGAAAATGTAGGAAAAAAAAGTTTATTTATTTATTCTTATTTGTTGCCATTCCTTTTAGCAATATTATAGTTCTTACTTTATGGTTAAGACTCTTTTGATAGTCTAAAAATGTTTATTGGAGCTCTAGTGTTTTATATTTGATTTTAATGTTTCGCCCTTGGTAATTTGGTTTTTCACATACTAACTCAATGTTCTGAGTTAGTCTTATATGTTAGACCTGTCTAACATATGAGGACCGGAATTGAGAAACATTACGGTACTTTTAATCCTAATACAGCCAATTCACTACCTGTTTGGTCACTGGACAACATTGAATTCTAGTTGGACTGAACTTAACCTTAAATTGGAATGAAAATGATAAACCAAGTACCAAGACTGCAGTTTTCTGAAATTTAGAAAAAAAATCTAAATAATGGTACCAATGTTCAGAAACGTTTTAAGGTATCCCAATGCATCTTTGGACACTTCATCCCTTATTTCACAGCTAAAAGAGTTTTTTGTGTTTAATTATTTGTTAAAGATTTCGTACCTAAGAACCAATTGCCATACTAGAGATTTCTAGGTTCACATTTAAAAATTTAAAAATTACAAGAGAGCATGCCTGTGGTGCAGGTGGAGACAGCGCAACCCATATACAGAGGCCTAAATCCTCTTTCAGCGTGGCTGTCACGGGTTTGAATCACAGCCCATTGACCTTTGTCGCGTGTCTTCTCCCTCTCTCATGACCTGCTTTCTTGCAGCTTCCCTTTCAAATAAAAAAGCCACTAGAGCCAAATAAACCCTTTATGCACATTAAAAACAATACAAGAAATTAGAAGTCTGAAAAAAGCTACAATATTGAGATAAAAAATGTGGAAAATTGTGTTTGATTTCTAATTTACTCCACTTCGAGTAAAGAGAAATTCAAAAATATCCTTAAAGCCTCAGAGTTAATTTGACCAAAAGCCATATACCTATTCAGTATGTTAGAATATTGTTGAAATATTTATTTTAGTAACTCCATCACCAAGTAAAACTCATTATATGAAGTAATTAGACAAAGATGGATGTTTTAGCACCTTTATTTCTCTTCAACGTGATAATTGTTTGCTAACCGCTAATAAGATTAGACCAGCATGAAAACGGAAATGTGGATTTAACGAAAAGTATGTTTAATACTTGCTTAATTTCAAAAGCTATTTTTAATCTGACAAACGAGACTAATCAGGATACATAGTCTAATTTTTTAAAGAAGACTGTAGTCTAAATCTGTGACAACTCAAAATGTTAACCATGTTTATTTTTTGCTGTGTGTGTTTTGTCAGGATGTGGAGAGCATCTGATTCGCACCATGCTGGCTCGGGAATGCTCCGCTGCAATGCAGTCTGAAGATGCCCACCAAGCGCTGCTGGAGGCTATGCAAAACAAGTTCATCAGTGAGTCACACGCATGTGCCTTGATGACCACTATTTTCCAAACAAACACACACACATTTTCTGCAAGACAATGCTACGTTTTTGACAAACGCATTGGGGGAATTAAACAAGCAGATGTTCCTCCCCATGAAGAATGAGTGAACCACCAGAAACATTTTAAAAAAGAATCAAAACAGACAACTTTTAATGTTTTATTGTTAAATAGTAAACTGATGTTCCACACATCACAGACGACAGCCGCAGAAGATTTAAGAAGACATGCACATTTTGTTGCGTGCTTATTTGAAGGTGTAATTTTGCTGGATTCCCTGAGGTGGCCAGTTTTAGAGATCCTCGTTAAGTGTGTTTGCTGTGCAGTGAATGACCAGTCTGCTAGAACAGAGGAAACAAAGAAAACACAAGTGGATACATGTGGTGGTTTCAGCCTTGTTCTGGCCTCTGAAAGTCCATCCATGTCTGGCTCTGTGATGTATTTGTTTTCCAACACTGAGGTCAGTTTGAAGTTATTTCATGTTTCTGTCTGAATTCACATCAGGTTTAAACAGAACTCCATAAATCTTTATGGCAGCACGACTTAATCAAAGCTACATGATGGGCTAAAATTGACTAAACATCTTTGAAGCCATAGACATCAGATTTTATATGTTAAGACAATAAAAATGTCAAACTTGTTTCATTAATTATTAGGGCCATAATTAGCCTTTTTTTCTTTACAGTTTGGAAGGTAGGGAGGAATTCAGTCCGTAAAGACAGTTCAGCCTGGCTATTAGCCTCTATTAACTTTTCACTAACATGGAAAGTACTTCAGTTCTTCTGTTTCTTCTTTGTGATCATCAAAGAACCATACAGACAGATCCCACAATAATTGCATTCATTCCAATTATCAAACAATGCAGTCAATTTAAGTTTGTTAAAATTTGTTTAAAACAGTTTGCCATCTAAGGAAACCCAGGAAATTGCAGAGTCATTGAGATGTGGCATTCATTTCTCCAGAACAAACATGTATTGACTGTAAACAATCACTTGCATTGTCTTGTTGACTTTGCAGCAATTAATCAAATTTAGCAAGCATGTAGCAACAGTGGCCTTAAGCAGCTAAAATCCTCTATGAGGACCAGAACCTGACTCAGTGTAAATATGCATCTGCCAACTGGGTGTTTGAGAGTAGAGAACACACAAAAAGAAGTAGAAGCATTGACCCAGAAGTACCTTCTATTTCAAAGAAAAGTAAACAGTTAATGGCAGCAGGAGCTCCTTTTAGGAGAGAATCACGTCTAAGATGATTTAAAAAGCCTTAGCATGAGCAAGAGCACATGTAGTTGGTCACCAAAAAGCTCAGCCAATAGTTTTTTTTTCTAGGAGAAAGGCAGGGTTAAACACTGAAAGGCAAGAGTATCACCTGTAGAAGGAGAATGTGAAGTTGTCTCCAGATCTCATCTCAGATAAGAGTTGACAGTTCTCCCAGTGCCTTTAAATGTTGAAATAATCCTTTTTGAGCTTTGCTAATTTTTTTAAAACATACTGCTGTTATTTTGAAGACAACTCTGATAAGGTAAATTGTGGGTGTTTGTGTGTCCTGCAACCAAAACCGAAAATTACTGAGACATTGTGGACATTGTCACTTCTAGCAAGTAGAAGTGACAAACACATACCAGCATTCTGTTTCCCAGCCCAAACTGAGACTTTTGAGCCAAGGGAACATCATAAGAAGGAGACAAACGTTTTTGAAGAACACAAAAAGAGCACAGAAGAGCAGACAGAATATTTTCAACAAATAAAACATTTGGCCCTGGTTTTTTCATTCTTTCTTTTCTTGCTGTTGTTTTAAGACATGTCAAGATATGCAGCAGTTATTTGTAGTCTGTTTCTTTTACAGACCAGACTTTTTTGAATTTATTTGCCCCACACTAAGAAGAACACAATTTATTTAGATTTGCAGTTTTGTCATTAAACAAATTAGGTGCTTCTTTTTTCCAATTTGTTTTTTAATGTGAGGTGGGACAACTATTTACCCTGTTAATTTTGTTGTTATTATTGTGCATACAACAGTTATATTACCTGTCATTATCCCTTTTATTTTGCCCACATGAAGGCAGTGAAATATTTTTATTTAGCAGACTGCTAAAGAGGATAATTGCATCAGAAGAGAATAATCATTTCCAGTTGTTTAACTTGGCTTAAAAAAAAGCAAATAACTCAAACGGGGAAGAAAGGTTTTCAATAAATCCCTTTCATTTGATTAAAGGGATTGGGTTATGTGTAGTCCACACCAAGGTTTCAATAATTGTTTCAAAAAGTCAGGCAGAAAAAATATGCCTCTGAAGTTCAATACTCCTGGATTTAACCCAATGCTTGGGGCACATTTAGGACTGATTGTTCAAGGAAATCTTTTCAAGTTTAAAGCTTATTTACATTTTATGGTAGTTATGATTTAACAAATGTGAGTCCTTTCTGAACATGAGTGCCTCTTGCGTATCAATGTCAGCCTATGATTTGTCTGGTTAATAGCTTATTTGCTACTTTTACTACTAGCAGCTACATAAAGTCTTTTATGCACAGAAACTTACTGTTATCTTAAAGCCTTTTCAGAATAAAGGGCTTTCTGTGAAAATAGAACACAAAAAACTGGTAAGTGTCTTTATTTTTAGTTGGTTAGGTCACTGATACCCAACATTGCAGTCAGGACCCTACTTAGGGTCAACAAGTATAGGGTCTTGAAATCCTACACAGAAATTAAACTAAGCAACAAAAAGTTGTGAAGCATATTTATGTTTTAATATTTGAGGAAATAAAAACGGCTGCTGGCCGTTGAGACTGTTTGGGTCATTATTCATCAATTATATACCCACTGCACAGTTTAGGCATTAGATCAATCCGCTATTGTCTTGTGTCCTTTTTTTTTTGTTTCTTTCTAAATTTCTTCCCAAATTTTGATTGAAAGAGATGCCTTGTGTACATAGATAAATATTTTGTCCCTTTATGTTTTCAGGTTCACCGTTTCTAGCCAGTGAAGATCGTGTTCTGGGTGGGGTTATTGTCTTGAGATGCTGCAGATGTGTGGAAGCACAGCCATCTCCAAATATTCAAGCTGCAATGGGTAAAGCATTAATATTTGCATCTCTGTACACATATTCATTCCTCTAACACCAGCTCTGACTGAATATATAAAAAATGAACGATTGGTTGAATAAGTAAAAGTGGGAGGAGATGCCGTGGCTTTCCTCGCTGGTGGTCTGGGGTTTAACTTGTGCAGTTAAGGCTCTGGTTTCACCCCCTTCATCTCAGATTGAAACTCAGACCTCCCACTTTGGAATCAACTGCTAATCTTTGCACAAGTGGCTCCTTCTGAGAACTGCTCAGTTTGACTGTTTGTATTCATGGATCTGGTTTCTCTACCTGCAGCTTTGAGACAGAATCGTCTCTTTCTGCTAGGCTGAGATCTTAAGATCAAAATCAGGTTGAAATGTTTCCAAAGTTGTGACCATTTCTCACTACTTTGGCACTTGGCAAAATGTAATGTTTACTGGTTTTCTCCATTGTTGACTGTGTGGTGTCTTCAATGGCTGTTTATTTTTGTGTTTTGTAAAGCACTTTGAACTGCCTTGTTGCTGAAATGTGCTATATAAATAAACTTGATTGGTTGACTTCATAACTGTTGACGTAGGAATTAGCAGCATGTCACGTACTTCACATTCGAAAGGAAAATGGACCATTATCACAGATTTGCTTCTAATCTTCTGTCTTTGTGTGATATGTTGTAGGCCTTTCAAATTATGCATATTTTGTGAATTTGAATGCTAGAAGCCTGCCTTATATTATTTATTCTGGATAAGCTTAGCCCTGTTTTATGTTTTTATTGTTCACTCACAGTGGAGTTCCTGTGGAGTCACACCACAGAGAGCATGTGCGTTGGCTACATGTCTGCCCAGGACAGCAAAGCAAAGGTGAGCCTTTGAATTGCCAGATAATGTAAAATATATTAATATTAATATATAATATATTTAATAATAGTTGTCCTCCATCAAAATTTTACAGATTAAAAAAAAATTTTTTTTAAATAGCTTAATGTTAGTAATATTATACTTTTTTGGTTTATAAAAGTCAAATAACTCCTGTGACACAATTTTCTTTTTTTTTCATATAAAGAAAAAACAAACAATTATTCTGGAGTGCAAGCAGTGTTTGCTAATGTTCCTGACATGCTTTTATTCTTACCTTCATTATATGTGAACTTTATGCTGCAATGTCCTCAGAAAACATTCTGTTTTGTTACTAGTAGATATGCACCAAGAAGACTTTTGTGGCCGATTTCTGATTTTAATTTATTCAGATTTTGCTTTAAAAACTACAGTCACCATGTGTGTCTCTTTAGCCTGCTTGCTGTGAATGGTGGTTAGATATTTATAGTAGGAGGCAACGTTACTCTCAATATGTGATAGCAGAGTCATAGCTCTACAATCTGTTTAACAGAAAGCAGTGCTTTACAAGTGATGCCTGCTTCCACAAAATAATACCATTAAACTTAAAGTTTTATTGCTTACAGACATTTTAGTTAAATTTTATGGCTTCTAAGAGCATTAGGCTTTCTGATAGTCTTTTGCATGACCTCTATATCACAGTCTGGATCATATTTCTAAGTGTTTGCTTTCTGTGTGCTGTCTTGCCTTCTTCAGCTGTACTTTTCTATTCCTCATGGTTTGACTTTCTCTGATCACAACCTTTAGTGTTTGAACGTATCCTAAAGGTTACTGAAACTCATTCATCAGTATCATTGCCTGCAAATCGCTATAAATTTGCATGGTGACTAATGTATTTGTCTGAGGGGTTTAGTGTGAACAAACAGGCTTCTCCAGAATCACAATATGTCAAACAAGGTACTTTAAAAAATAAAGCACACTTATTTCATTAAAAATTCATGATTTTCGCTTGAATAGCCTCCAAACCATTCACATTCAACAGCAAAAAGTTACTTGCGTAAAGTGAGTGCAGCTGTAGGAGTCAGCCATCTCTGAATCTCCTGGGGCCGGGTGTCCACTTCCTCTTCAGGGACCAGTGGTGATTTTGATATCGAAGAGCGCAGCCAGGATCACAGCTGCTCCACCAAACCTCACACTGCCTCTGCTGGAGGGTGAGTGTGGGATTCGAGCTGCGCCTCTTGTGTTATGCCATCTGCACACCAGAGCAGCTGGCTTTTCTGTCCGTCATGCTCCCTCGTCGGGCACAAACAAGATTTCCCTCGCTGATCCCCAGCTGGGACCAGAGATGTTTCCTGCTCAATGCCTACATACGTTCATTAAGGGGGTACCATGGTGAACAGCATCTGTTTTCTCTCTCCCGTCAGATGAAGTTCAAATAGAAAGAGATAGGAACTTTAAAGCGTTCAGACTGCAGTCCCAGCTGCTGTGGTCTGCTATAGAGGCCCACGAAGTGCCACCTGCAGACCTTGATGGTAAATCTGTGGGAATGTTCAAACTTGAAGTTAGAGAAGAGTAGAAGTAGAAGTAGTTTGGAACAAAGTGTGCCAGTGTTGTCCTAAGACTTTGTTTAAAAAGAAATGAAGCTGAAAATAACAAAAAATCTTGCAAGATGTATTTCTCACACCATGTTTTCATGCTCAGTTTTCTGAGCTTTAGTTGTGAATCTTCAAACATTCCTTCCATTCCTATTAGCTGACCATATCTTCCCAGCCAGAGTTCATCTTTCTCTGATTAAATGTGATAAAACATGAAAGGTGCTTCTACACAGCAGCATGAGTATTTAGTAAAGAGGTCACTGGGTTCCTGGTGTCTTTTGAATTGTTTTTGCTTCAGATAGCTTAGTGTTCGTAGAAAACCAGACAGAACAACACTGTATATTGAGGACATTTCTGCAAAATACCACTTTAGCCAATTGTGATTGAACAGATTTTTACCATAACTAACACAATTTTTTTTTTTTAATTATCATTTGAGTCTTCTTTTAGTAACAGACTTCACACTAAAGAGTGTTTTCAGTGTAGACTATAAGCACTTGATATGTTGGGTTTACTGGTAGGACAAAAGAGTGAACGTTTGGTTTCTGACCTAATATTTTCTGGTCAAGGCCAATCTGGTGCATATTTTCTCTACATCTCAGCTAAAAATGTTGATTTAGCATGGATTGTCAGGCACTTGTATGGTTGTGTTATATTTCTCCTTTGTCTGTCAGATATATGTTCTTTTGTCTCCACTTTTTACTGTGACACAACCAGTGTTTACATGAGAAAGAGCATCTGATTTTATTCAAATATTCACCTGAAGTTACCTTGGATTAACTTCAGGGCATCATATTATGTTTTGCAAAGCTACAAATCATTGGTTTAGACTGAATTTTGTTTTCTGATCACCTCGGTTGAATAAAGACAAAGAATGACAACATTACCACCATAGCTTTGTTTTCTCCTCTTTTACATCTTAACCACTATAAAGATTTTCTTCTTCAATTGTGTAAAGCCAGAGAAAATCAAAAAAGCATGCATCCTTTTCTGCATATTATGTGTTTTATATTTTTAAAAAAACCCTTTTTTTATTATTCATCTTTCAATGAGTTACAAGTTAAAATAGCATATGATTGTCTTTGTAGTTATTCTAAGGGGAAAAAATCTGAAAACCACAACAAAAAAACAAGAGCTTGGTCACAGAGCTACATTTATCCTTTTGTGTACACTGTGGTGTTAATGTGTGGCTTCTGTAACTCTTAAACACATTTATGTCAACAAAGAATGTTGTTTTTCTTAAACATTTGAACAATGAGCTGTCCTGTTCATGCTATATTTTGACACAGCTGTTGTCCTGTCATGTGGTTACTTTGGTCACCGAGTAACAAGTTGTAAACAGGTTTGCATGCCTTCTTTCTTTTCTATTTTATTTTGCTCTTTTTTGAAGTTATTTTTTTATACAAAATCTTTTGCAAGTTTCTTAAACAGAAATTCTCTGTTGGTCAATAGCAGTGTTAGCTTGTGAAGGAAATGTTAAAATTGACACCACTGACAGTCCTAAAAGCCATATTTTAGCATATTTACACTTTTTTCTTTTTAAATGGGGCTTGAGCGTGTTATTTATAATAGATATGATAGAATGCCTTCAAGCATGCTATACAAACTCTTTAACTTTGTCAATAGTTATTTTCCAGACATGTCAGTTAGCCCTAAAGTCATTTTGGGCTTTTGATTCCCATTAAATCAACATATGTTTTACTTTTTTGCAAAATCATGTTAAAGTAACTAATTTCCCTAGTGAAAATGAAGTGAAAAGCTTCATGACCAGTGGTTGCCTATCCATTGATAGGTTATATGGTTGCCTATCCTTGCTCTTGTACTGGAACAAATGTGTAGGAATCAAATAAGAACTTTTGCAAAACTCTTGCACATTTCCTCCATACTAGGATTTCTCAGGAAAGTAAGAGTACTCACTCAACCATTTTCTGTGTTCCCAATAAGTGGCTGCAGATCCATTTGTTGTATTCCCAATTTGTTTTTGAAACAAACAAAAAAACAATCTATTTTCAGAAATTGGTCCTTGCACTCTGCGGTACCAAGTGACCCCTCATTTTATATACAGTGGTGCCATTTTCAAGGTTGGCTTCCAAAGGCCATCAGTTTATCAGACAGAGCTTTTAAAGCAGGTTTTGTGCCATTAATATATGTTAAAATACCCTCCTTAATGTGAGTAAAAGCCAGAGAGTTAGTCTGTTTAGGCACTTGTTGCTGTTTTCAGAGTTCTGGAGTTATGTTATTGTGCTCAAAGCTGTTTCCAGAGATTGAAAGAATATAAGACTTGTCCCAGACATGTTGCAGCGTTGCGCCTGTATAAATGCATAATGTGCAACATTTACTCAACATTTACTGCATTTTTTCCCAGCTAAGAACAAAGCCCTCAAAATCAGTATTTGGGGTATTACTAGCCAAAAAAAGCCATTAGAGAAGCATTTTTATAGTTGCTTGACATACATGCTAATCTCCTTTTATGAAGTGTAAAGCCTGTATCCTCAATGGATGTTTGTGTAAAACAGTTTTCCTCTCTTGTTTGGTTAAAATTGTTCCTGCTTAGTAATGCTGACCTTTCTATCTTATAAAATTAACACCTATTTCAGATATTTATTTCTTTTCTTGTATTTTCAGATTCTGGTTCTTGAGGTGTTTATGTCAGACTAGCGTTATTACTTGACCCTGTTGCTTTTAACAGGACACAAGTCTTACATATAATGGTGTAAATATATTATAGGTTGAAACTGTCTTGTCTGTCAGCCTTATGAACTCAAGCAGCCAGTTAACTGTGCCCTGTGGGGATATTCAGTAGAGTATTTGGTGTGAAAACTGTTTCCTACTGGTTACAAACATCAAAAGGAAAACATTTAGTTTAAGTTGATCATGACTCATTCGAGGACCTCCTATCGAACAGTTCAAATGAGACTTTCCTTTAACCTAATTTTCACAAGATGAAGGGAAGAAGATGAACTCAGAGACGTGTACGAGGCATAATGACCCCCTGAGAGTATTGCCATGTGTGGTTGGCCTTGTCTGGCTGCTGTCCCATTGTAGTGACAGTTGCCCTCGAGGTGCTCAGGGGAATAGTGTGAGCCTACACCAAATAGCACCAGTCGACTCTTGCATCTGGATGAGTTATATGGGACCAGCTCAGTGGTCTGACTCAACAGTTGATTTTCTCCCCCTCCAAGAGGAAAGGAATCAGTGTTAGCCTTTCTGCCATTGAAAGGCAGAAAGGATGACAGCCATTAATGGCACACAGGGGGTCGATGACCTGTGATCCTCAGATGGAAGTATCACTCTTGCCTTCACAGCTGTGTTTGTGACTTTCTTTCAACTTTTCATTCAGTTCAAATTGGAAAAAAAAACTAACATGATTCTAAATACAAATACTGACTGAATATCTTCAGGGGATATAATCACACGTTTCTGTAATGTACACGTTTTGAATTCTTGTGATTCTATTTCTCTTTTCTGTGTGTTTTGTTGTTTTTTTTCAAATATTATCCAAATGAAATAATTACTTACTATAATTGTCTTTGTTAGTCATATTTTCTCAGTTTCTTTCTGGCTTGGAAAAATAAGGTTGCTAAACATCTCTTCACTGTCCTTAGGAAAATTGAAATGTAATTTTTATTTTATTTTACATTTTTGCAACTTTTAGAAATGACTTGTTAAATTACTCATAACACTGCTAAAGATAGCCAGATAACTTGATTTGGACATACACTGCCTACTTGTAGCTCATGAATTAACATCGTTGGAGTAAACTGGTAACATACATATCTGTAGCAAACAGTGAAAAGTAGAACAAGTGGAATAAAGGTTTATATTTCCCAGTTTTTGAGTTGAAGTTTCCAAGTTTGAGCTTCATTGCTTTTTGTGTGTTGTGATTTACTGATTATTCACCCATTTGAAGAGTTTCCAGAGAGAGCTGGCTGAAAAACAATTGCTGGAATGTAGGTTTTTCCAGTGGTATATTTCAGAGACTTCACCCTTCCACCTCACCTGAACCAAATGACTGAATTCCCTCATCAGCAGGTCATTCAGCTCTGCAGAGAGTTGCTAATGAGTCATTCATTTAGTTCAGGTGTGTTGGAGAAAGGAGGCATCTAAAGTCACTTGCGTTGGCTGGAGTTTGGCTCCTTTATGTTCAACCAAATTAAAATTGAAGCCTGGTGTGAGTCACTCTGTTTTTTAATGTTTGTTTTTTTTTCCCTTGTACTTAAAATATACAGAGACTTTTAAAAGTGTTTTTACTTGTTGTTGTCTGCAGACTCACATATCCAGATTGCCTCCTGGAACGGTTCCTGGCCAGTCTTTGGCCATCGAGGGAGGAGTGTGTCGGCTGATGGGCATAGTGGATTGAACCGCTTTCCCTCTTCATTCTGTCTTCGGGGCTTCCTTAGCAATACTCCTATACATACTCAGACAATGCACATACATGCACTCAGACATATGAACAGCACCCCCAACTTCCCCACAACTTTTGTGATGCCAGAGATAATAAGCTTTCATTGTTTGAACAGGTGTTCAGGAAGAAGTGATGAGCGATAGCTACTACTTAGTGCACTTATAGGACTTCCCTTTGCCGTTGCCAGCCTCCAGTATGCATTCTATGCCACCAAGCTCTCCAGTGTCACCTGGAATAAACTTGATGTATCATTATATTGATGTACCATTACTTTTCTTTGATACTTTTTCCCCCCAGCGAATTAATACTTCCCTGCATTATGTACATGAGCTACAATCTAGGGAAACAGGGTGGATGTTATATTATGTTGCAGAAGAGATGTGACTATTTTCACATTTTTATAAATTTGAAATCCATAATATTTTTTGTTTGTTTTCAAACAACAATAATTAAATGTGTAAAAGTGCACCTTTTGAACTCTGCTACTCAAGATTTTTGCTTGCAATAATTTAGAGCCTTGGGGTTTTAAAAATAATAAAAAAAATGCATTAGTTTGTTATGTAATCACCTGAACTGTTAAAACTCCAGCATTATTTAAAATATAGCATAATGCTTATTTTCTATCATTTCAGGCATTGAATGTTTTGCTTTTTTTATAAAATGTGCATATATACATACTGCATGTGTAGAATGAGCTACTTTCGCTTACCCCGTAATTAGAGAGTTGATCTATAAGGAGAAAGCCGAGCACTTCCAGAGTGACGACTGTTACTTGTCATTTATAAATCACATTTTATTTTTCCACAGTCCCACTGGCAAAGAAGTTGTATTTTCCTGCTGGAAGAATCCAGCTTAAACAAATGTCTATGTCAGTCCCATGAAATGGGACTGTTGAATTGTACTTGAAAAGGGTGACTGTCTGAACTAACTATATTGGGAAAATGGGGTTAGCTGATGTGCTGATTTTACTTTATTACTTAGTAACATGAAAAAACTCCTGTTGATTTCTACATAGAAATTATACTGAATTGTATAAACTTTGCAAACCATATATGTGCAACACTCTGCAGTGCTGAGAAACTGAATAAACTCTACCTTGCTATACTTTTGCTTGTTTTAACACTCCAATATGAAATGGGTTTTTCCAACTGCATCCATCCATCAAACAATCAATCATATCCTGCTTAATGCAGGATCGGGTCATAGGGGCAGCAGAGAAATAGATGTAGTTTCTGCTCAGATTCTGATCACATTGTTATTCTGATCCGTCAGTGCTCCAAGTATGGCCACTTTTATGTCTATAAGCTTTCTGCTTCATCCCTGAGTGAAAGTAATATCAGGAAGTAAGACATCCCTGATATCTTACTCCACTACTGTAAGATATTTGCAACTTAAACTCCAAATGAAGACCCTCTAGAACAGATTGCTTGTTCCTAATAAGTCACTTTAAGCTAAGCTATTATTACTGAGTATTTCAGCCAATTTAGTTAGTTAAAATACCCAGACAGACCGCTGCTGTCAAAGGATCCACATAGTTAGTGCAGCAGAAATACTCAGGCATTCAACAGCCAAACTATTGAGGTGACTGCGAGTCTTTCACAAACTTTCACAGATAAAAAAAAATTGTTATTTTCTTGCAGTTTTTATTTTTTATGTACCCCCTGCTGATATACCTTCATCAAAAAATCTCTAGATAGACAATTGATTAAATTGATGTTTTACAGCACTAAATTAGTTCTTCTTTTTTTTTTATATAATGAGGTTTTCCTCATCCCTTAGCCTTGGGGCAACAAGGGTCTCCATATCAAACTGTTCTCATTGGGTGAATAGGAATCCGGTTTCAATGCCCACTTACTTTTAGAAAGCTTGCACATGTAACCTTCTAAAATGATGTTTTTATTTTAGTGCTAACTCTTATCTTTTTTCTATTTTTTCAAAAAAAAAAAAAAGGCCATACATATTGACATATTGCTCCTAAAAATGTACTATTGTCAAGTAAACAGTGTATTTTCTGTTTTGATGGTGAGTCAATAATACCAGACCACTTTATCATTCCGATATACAAAGGCATATTGCTTTTGGTGTGACTCAAACGGCTGTTTTTCTGTATGTCAAGTATGTTTTAAAGTTATTTGCTTGATTTAAAACCCAATAAAAATATTTATGAGGATTTATTTATGTTTCATTAAAGATTGTTGGGGTTTCTGGCTTTAAAACATGATGAAATATGGCCTTTTAAAGAAAAAGGGAGTTTGAGTAGCTGGTATGTGATGTAATAACCCTACATAATTAGTTGCTTTAAATATTGATAAGTCCTGCAGATCAGAACTGATGCAACTTAGTTGTTTATTTTTTGGATAGCAGTCAATGTGGCACTTCCCACAATGAAAAATCATTGTTCAATTATCAGATTCTGGTAATGTAAAAAAATAAATAAATAAAAACATGGTCTGATAATCATCCTACAATTTAACTGGAAAACAAATCAGTAAAAAAGATTGTAAATAAAAAAAGTGCAATAATGTGGCATGAATAAATGCGCACCTACTAGCTGGATGAATAGTTTTTGATGTAATTTCTACATTTTATTTTCTTTGCAGTTTTGGTGAATCTGATTAATCTGACTGGAACAAAAATCTGCTGTACTTAAAGAAGATATTATAAATTTTAATTAAAACATGCTTCAAAGTATTGCCGTAGTTTCATTCAAAATTTTTGAGCTTTCTGCCTTTAAAACATGGAGCCTGAAAACCCCCAAAATGTTTGAGATCGGATTTTTTTCTCCAATCTGAATAGTACAGGGTAAATGCCACTTTATTTGCGAAAAACAAATCTAGCATTTAACATATAACAGGGCTCTTTACTTCTGAGAGCCAAAGAAGCCAGAGAAGAGGTGAACATTGAAGTAGGTGAGGTGTTTGTGATGTAACAACAGTGAAGAAGCAGCTCTCATCTGTTTAAAATCAATGTAATATTCCAGTGCTTTTTCCTTTCCTGTTTTCTTCTCGTTCTGAACCTTTTTACAGGCTGGGAAGTCTTTCTAGCAACACTTTGTCCAGCTTCTGCTGACTCTGGATTGTGGCCATTGTGGTGTCTGAGTGGAATTTGCAGCAGAACTGTGAAAAGATTCATATTCACCATTTGAAAGTAGAAATGCGTTAGTGTCAATGCCTTATGGCAGATTGTAAGATCATCCCACATAGTGATGATATGCAGTCAGTCTGCCCCTAAGGTGTAACATGTCACAGTTGTTTGGTGTCACCAAGGTGCAAAGTGAATTTGGGAGGTCATAAGTGTTGCATGTTAGCTAAAAGTATGCTGTATGTGTTGTTCTGCAGCCACCTGTCCTCAGTGTGATGTTAAAGGTCCATCTAAAGGGAGACTGACGTAACCGCTGACAATAACCCTCCCATACACTCACAACTTTCCACTGACATGATTAGCTGTGTGTTATTAGAGAGCAAGCGATTTTCATCAGGGCTAATCTGTGCCACTGAGGAACCTTCCTCTCTACTCACCGTGGATTTTTTGTCTTCTCTCTGGATCCCCTCAGCTTTGAAAAAAGATCCCGGCTCTTTAAAACTCGGACCGATCCTCCTGAGCCATTTTCCGTGTGTCCAATGCCTTACGTTCAGCAAAGCTCTTAAATGCAAAACAGACATGAAGCAAATAAAGATCAAAGGCAGCAGCCTTGCCTGTCTGCCCTGCTGTCCTCAACATGCCAAACGGTGCTGTCACCGCGGAGTCACGGCCACGCAGCTTTTTGTTCCTCATGTTCGCTACCCCTCACCACCTCCAAGACACCATTCCGCCTCAGCATTGTCATACCAGCCGCCCTTTGTGATAGCCTGGTTAGTCAGTCAAAATCAAGATTTAAAATCAAACCATGTTTTGTTTTATGTTTATACAGATGTCTGCAGCCAACGTGGCAAAGTGTGGAAGACATATGGGTTATTACTGATGATATTAGCTCAAACAAAAAACGTCTGGAAACGATGTGTTTTCCTTTGAGCCCAAGAAAGTTAATCTATACCCTGCAACATTGTATGCAGTGTCTTGCAAAAGTATTCCCGTGCCAATTTTTTTATTTTATATTTGTCATATAACAATCATAAGTTTGTCTTTTTGAGGGTTTTTTGTTTTTTTTTGTGCGATAGACCAAAATTGAGCCTCTAAATTTTTCACGTATAAAAGTGGAAAGCAGAAAAGTGTGTTTTGTATTTGTATTAAACACATATTTTCTTTGAAACCACTAAATAAAATGCAACCATTTGCTTTCAGAAGCCGCTTGGGATATTTAAGAGTCCTCCTGTGTGTATAAATGCAGCATTTCTGAGAAAGATAGTTGAACATTTGCATCAAAAGGTGGTGCAAAATATTCATCACCAGTGTGATGCACATAACACTTCTCAGATTTTTCTGTTAGTAAAGTTCCCTCCCACTTCACAATTAGGAACTACTTTGTATTGGTATATAAGATGAAAATCTTGGATTGAGAGAGAATTTCCGCAAGGACCTGTAAGTGAAAGCAGGTGCATGGTTTTATATGGACCTGCCAGCAGCAGGTGCCTGTAAAACCAACCCAAACATCTAACAAGTCAAAGTAATTTGATTTGCCATTTTCTATGTTTCATTGTGTAGCAGCAGAGCTGTTTCGCTCAGCTGTATGCCCATATTTGCCCCCCCCGACCCCCACAGTTTACTCCTCCCCTGTGTTGCCGTGCCAAAGATGCGAGCTGATGGCACGGTGCCTGCTTTTTTTTTTTTTTTTTTTGTCAGTAAAGTGCCGGGGTTTGACGACTGGGGGTGGGTGGATGAAAGATAAGCAAGGTCCGGGTCCAGGACAGCCCTTTCAGATTAGAAGCCGAAAGAAAAACCTTTTAATTAGGTTTGCCGTGAAGTTAGGGCCCTGCGGTATTGCGGCCCAGACACTTCCTGCATTGTGCCACGCCACCCATAAAGCAGCAATGTAAGAGAGCGAGTGAAAGAAAGTGAGGGAAGTGAGACTAAAAATGGCTCGGCCACATCTGCAGCACACCCAAAACAAAGAGATGTCCCTGCCCCTTTACCTACAGAAGCCTTGAGACTGAGATCCTAAAAACAAACATTTGCTTTTCTGCTTGTAAGATGATGAGACAGAGCTTTAAGAATACTCCATGTTGAATTTATTACACCAATTTAGACGTATGTTTAAGTTTGAAGAGAATCTAAGTTGAAGAGTATTAAATCTACAGGGGGATTTTAACACATGGATATGCTTTGATCTCAACTAATCCATTGTTCCTCTGGCTGTATGTTTATGGTTGCACCCTTTACATTTTTGTGTAAGCTAATGTCAAAATCCATTTATTTAAGCCGGATGTTGAAGTTAGTTGACTGTTGCACTGTGGCTCTGGGGTGTAGATCTGTTGAGAAATCCCAGGGGATTCTCTGACGAGCTCAATCTAACGCTGCGTCTGCACATTGGACATAATTCCTTTCTCATAACAAAAATAGAGGCAAAATACCAAAACCCATATCATAGTGATGCTTAATGAGCCCTTTCGGGTCCTTGACAATACACCACTAATGTGCAGCCTTTGAAACATACCAGAACGCCGTGCTGGAAATAGCAACACAGCAGCGAGGCCTCACAAACAGCCCAAGCAGCGAGGTTTCTTTCCTCTGGCGGGCGTAGACTTTTTCTGCCCTCCTCTACAATTTCACACCAGTTACCCTCTCCAGCCTTCTATCTGTATTCCTATCGGTACCTTTGCACAATAATCACAGCAGCAGTCGCAGCGGGGTGAGGCGTGCATGCGAGTATCTGCCTGCTCTGGAGCCACAAGGAGAGAAGCTGCCTGGAGGGGAGAATCTGAGTGGGGGTGGGAGAGACGTGGCGGAGTGGAAGGTATGCCGTCAATTTGAACTTGGCGCTAATGTTACAAAATAAAAGGTGAACACCTCGCTTTGATCTCTAAACCTGCTCAGCAGACGCCGCGCCAAGATAACGATCCATGCTGCTCTCTTTAATCTCTGCAATAAACCACACTTTAACTCGGGGGACTGACAGGAGATTAAGCAAACTTCTTGTTCAATTTTTCAGTGAACACGTTGAGAAAAAGCAGAGACGCGGATAAATGGGTCGGACGATGCCCGTGGAGTTTTCCATGAACAGAGAAACAACTAGGTGCTTGCAAAGAGAGCGCCTCGGAGGTGTGTAACGTGCTGGGGCCTGCTGGTTTATAAAGACAAGCCCCTGCACCCGGCCAGCTGTGCAGCACACGAGACTGCAGGAATGAGGGCATCATGAATGGCTTTCTCTGTGTGACAATGACTGCAGCACTCAGCGGAGAGGGAACGGTCAGAGGTCCCCCCGCCCCCTGCTACGGACAAGCAGCAGTGAATGTGTATGTGTGGGAGTGTGTGTACACTGAGAAATTACTCAGGAATGTGAGGATACATGCCAAAGAAAGAATCTGAGTCACATTCAAAGGAACCTTACTCTCCTCACCCTCTGAAGAAATATCACAGCCCCATCAAAAGGCTTGGCCTGACAGCCACTCTGGATGGAACTAATGGAAGTCTTGTGCATTGGCTTAACTCTGTGGAGGAGTGTAATTGATTAGATGAGATGTTTTTTTTTCTGTTCCTGGAGATGATTTTTTTTTTTTTTTGTTTGACAGCAGGAGAGAAATCTAGGGGCAACTGATGAACCTTGAAGATGTGGGAAAATAACAGTACACTTTGCACATTCGCTTTTTTTTTTAGACATTTCTTGTTCAATTGTTTCTCTGAACGTTTATTTCTCGCGTTCTTCGCGCTCTGTTAGTGACGGTGAGGTATGAACTAGAGACGAAGCTCTGGTTTAGTTTTCGTCAGTGTCTCAATGTATTCAAACCACTTGAACCTTTTCACATTTTGTCACATTGGAACCACAAACCTCAGTGTGTTTTATTGGGATTTTATGTGGCAGAACAACACAAATTAGTGAATAATTAGGGGAAAATGTCAGGAAAAGGATCCAGTTTATTTTTTTTATCAAATAAACACCTAGAAAGTGTCCACATTTAGGTCCTTCTATTCTAACACCGCTTAATAAAATCCCCTGGGGCTCCACATGTCTCAGTGGTAGAGCTGGCACACGACCCCGATTCGATTCAGTCGATACATTTAAGTTATGTCTTCCCCCTCTCATACTCCTTTTCTTCATGGTCAGCTACTAATGAAAAGCCACTAGTTGCATTTAGAAGTCACTTAACAGAGTCCACTTGTGTCTAATTAACTACTGCACAAAATCATGTTGTGAACCTCTTTTCTCCAGGAGGAATGAAAGCAGAGTCAGAATTAATGGAAAGCTGAATGGAACAAAAACATGGAAAACAGCAAGAAAACCTTTTAGAGGTTGCAAAATAAAAGTTCACATTTCAACAGGATAAGCAAGCAGGATACTGGTCATTGAGGTTGAACCCAATGTTCACTATTGGAGCAACACATATTAATTTGATGGAATGTACTAGTCAAAGTCCAGACAAAGTCCAGACCTAAATCCAAATAATCTATGATTGCAGGCTGCCTATATTTAATCTGCACTGAAATCGTTTTTTGCCCTTGATATTAAATCCAAAAAAAAAAATAGTTTTGAAGTTTGGGCTTGTAAGAATAGAAGAAGTGTAAAAATGTTCACGGAGCGTGAATGCTTTAGCAAGAGAGAAAAAAAAAGAGAATCTGAAATCACAGACACCCACCACAATCACAGCTACACTTTAATAAATACTTTACAAAACTAATGCAGGCTTTTTACAATGAACTGCCTCACAGACAGAATATTACAGAGGTAAATGAACAAAAAAAAAATGTGCATGCTAAATATTTATACCCACAAGCTTACATGGATAAAACCTGCACAGGAAATTATTAAAACTGAGCCGCTCTGTTCCTTGGCCCCCTTTTGACCAACACATTCCTGGGAGAGGGCGTCTCATTACTCTATCACTGCAATATCTACAGAGACAAACTTGTACACGGTCTAACCTGATGTTTCTTTAATAGTAACTTTCCCTTTTTGAAAATTGAAGACATTTTTCCCTTTTTGTGACCAACTCTGAGTAACATTTTGCAGCAACATTATAAAGGAGTATCTTTTAAAAATGGAACTAGTCACCAAAGCAGAAAAATGGATGACAGGTTTATGACAAGTGTGCTCCTTGTGAGGATGCTTGAGTCTCTGAGTCTAGTTTGAGCTGCACAGTGGGCTAGAACTCCCTTGCTTCTTCAAACTGTTTGTAATAATCCTCATCCTGAGGATTTTCTGGACACTTCTGGCCATTGTTTGGTGGCCTGGCCTGGTTGTAGCGGCTCCAGTCTCCTTTGCAGATGATCCAGGGCAGGATGTCCACCTTGTAGTGCAGGTCTGCGGAAAACTCTGTACTGATGAGGTTGGGCGTGCCGGCCCCTTTGCCGCGGGTGATGAGCTTCATGCCGTCATCATAGCAACAGTGCTGCGCGGCCAGCGTGGTCGACTCCAGGGTCAGCATGGAGCGTATGCAGTAACGGGCTGTAGGCTTGTAGATCTCCAGCTTCTCTTTCGGCCCGCTGGCGTCTTTCCAGCGGAAATCACGCCGTGTGAGGGGGTCGTGCACGTCCGCCGTGCTGTACGCCACCTCAGTTGGGTAAGAGCAGGGGCAGCTGGGAAGGTCGTTAGCCACTTTCGTCATGTACTTCTTCAAGAACTCACTCTTGCAGTTCATCCATCGCTCACAGCTGTCTGTGTCTGAAGAAATAATGTTTGGTGGCCAACATTAAAGTTGAAATTCAGAAGTGTGAGCAGGAGTAGCTTTTTCCATAAGTGTGTGGTTTTACTGAAGTCTTTAGGAACATTGAGATAAAAGGTGGGAAGATGAAAGCTGTGACATTCATGCCCTGCAGCACTTTCACAGTAATGGCGCTAAATGGAAGCATACTAAATGTGTAGTGGAACATTCTCTGCATTAAAGCAGGCACATCTATAAGTAGGATGGGGTGGAGAAGAAAAGTAAACGGACAAAATCTTACCAACACCAAAGAGCTCTGTGGCATTGAATTCATTTTTCCCAGCCAGCAGGCTCACTTCAGTAGCTGCTGTCTTGAAGGCGTCTTCAAAACCTTAAGGGACAAGGATGGAATGAAGAATGAGTAACTAGGAATAAGTGGGTTTTGTTCTGCTCCTTCCAAGGATAAAAACAGAGATTACCTGGACAGTTGGGCATGTCGCAAGTCCGGGACTCTGTGGCCGTACAAGCATAACCACAGGACCTGGTTCTCTTCTGGTTGCCGTTTCCACAGGTGACACTGCATGCTGACCAGCTGCTCCAGTCTCCTTCACCATCCATGTAGTCTTGGATCAGAGAAAAGAAAGACAGTAAGATTTTTAGCTCAAATGGAGACAAAATCCTAGAGTTACAATGCACTTCAAAAATGTTCATGTATGTATTTTTCACAATTTGTAATGTTATAAAAGCAAACTTCAATGTATTTTACACAAAGTAGCAGAAGGACAATACTACATGTGGCATGCATTTTACTGCTTCCTTCTTAACCTCAATATTATTTCATCAAATCTGGTGTAAAACCTGCCTTCATCACTACAGTACTAAAAAGACAGCACCGTGAAGACCAAAGGGCATAGCACAGAGGTCAGAGATAATGTGGAGAAGCCTAAAGCTGGGTTAGGCCATAAAAACAATATTCCAAATTTAAAACGTCTCAAAAAGCTTGTGTCAACTGGAAAAAATGCAAACTTATCAAGACATGGTTGCCTGAACTTAGGCTGGTGTAGGTAGAAGCAGAAGGTCAATGGTAACTTGTACAACTTGTACACTAGTCATGTACTCCACAAAACTGACCCGTATTCAAGAGTAGCAAGAAGAAATCATTGTTGAAGGAAAGTCTGAAGTAGTATCATTTGCAGTTTGCCACATAAACGCAGCAAATGCGTAGAAGGTTCTCTTGGAAAATAAGACCAAACAAAACTTTTTTAATCTGCATGCCAAATGCTATGTGCGGTGGAAAGCAACACTTGGGAATGCTTTTTCTCACCAGGGACAGTTAAATTGGTCAGAGTTCATGGGAAGATAAAAGGCGATAAAAATCAGAGCAGTCCTCAAAGAAAACCTGTTAGGAGCTTTAAAAACATAGGGAAGTCTTACTGTTTCTGCAGGCAAAGGATAGTAATGAAACAGCCAGCTAAATAAGTTTAAATCAGATCCTCTTCAATTATTGAAATGGATAGTTACATTATTGATAATTTCCATCCAAACATATGCAAGACTTTTTAGATTTCCTGTATGTTTTTTATATAAAATCCCAATAAAATATATTTGTATGTATGGGTTTATTATGAGAAAAGGCACAAAAGCTGTCTAACAAAGGTTTGTTGACAAATTTTAGTGCACATTGAACATCTGATAGCTGCTGTATGTTTGACTCCTTAATTTCAAAATTCAAAATGAAATAACAGCAAATGCAAACAGAGAAGCAGTTACATGAGGGTCACCTCGTCCCACCACCACTGTCACTCTGCCACACACATTGATCCACGTTTGAAAAGCCATTCAGAGAAAAGCATTAATGCGGCCATTTTGGGATGCAAGTATTTCTGGCTGGCGTTCAAACCACCCTATATATCCTCCATCTGCCCTTCTGCATGCACATTTAAACCACATTAGCCATATTCAGTTAAGACAAAAATCTGAATTCAGGAAGAAAATGAAAATTCTCAGGCCACACATCAGTTGAATAATTGTCCCATCGGTGGATCATTAACTTTAAGACTATGACAGTAATGCAGATAAAATATTTCATGTTCATTACTGTGGTGTGAAATACAGGAAGAATGATGGAGATGACCGCAGCGATAAGCCAGAGGCATTTAACAGGGGTTATGGTTTCCTAAATATCAAACATCTTTCTTCCAAACACCCCAATGCAAGTGAATAAAACGACACAGAAATTCCTCTTTGACTGCGTTGGTTTGGGCATGCTTCAACACGGGCCGCACTGTATGACAGTAAGCATAAATTCTTTCACGGCAGATTTATCTGTGGGGTTTGCTTTTGGAGAGCGTGGTTCGAGTCCCTAAGAGGCCCTAATGGTGCTTCCAGCTCCTTGACTGTGACTGAACTTTGATGCAACGACGCAGCTAGATTTGCACCACAGCGGAATCTGTCCCATAAAAACATGTTAGGGCTTCAATCAAGGCTTGCCTAGGATGACTGCCCTTATTATTCTGACAGCTTAAATCACTAAATCTGCAAATTACAGATTCCACATCAGACTGCAGCCATATGGGAAGCAGTGCTCAAATAAGAGCCCCATTGGAGCCAGTGACATATCATGCAAACACAAACAAATACCCACACCCTGCTGTCAGTCTCACCGTATTCAGTTTGAGCTTTACTTCCTCTCCTGTCCCAGTCTGATGGTGGCCTGAGAAAGTTGCTGTCCTCTGTTTTTCTCCCATAGGAGCGATCGTGTTCTTCCGTTTGATGAGAGGACGAAGAGGAGGTGTGAGGCCACCAGTTTCTCCAGTTGGGGGAGGCCCAGTTGGGCTTGCTTTCCTTGCGAAGTCCCCTCTCAGGTTCATGGCCTTCTAGTCCATCCACCACTTCAATGGTCACCTGTAGAGATAAATGATAGCACATGATTGTTATATTCATTGCCATGCCATGAACTTGAAAGATTAGATTAAATACAAGTGAGGACAGGGAAGCCAAAAGTTGATAAGTGACGACAATGTATATAGCTGTCAAAACATTTCCAAGGACACTATTTGTCACACAACCTACCATTGATTTTCTTAAAACAAGTTGCTTGTCCTTAAAAAGTCAATTGAAGTTAATGCTACACCTGCAGTGGTTGCAAGTCAAGTCAAAACAGTGAAAGAGCATCTGCTGTCAAATATTCTCATTCATTTGGCTCACACACTGAGAAAGAAAACAAGCGCAGGTCCCAATTATCTTCCTGGAGGAATATTGTGCCCCCAACTACAATTTCAGTTGTTTCATACCCATAAGGTACAAAAAAAGTTCCCAGCAGACATCCCTGTGTTTACTTCTACAGATTCATCCACCTTTTCTTTTGCTGATGATTTTGGCTATACCACTTGTCAAATCCTTTTACTGTCACCATCAAGGATTCGTCTTACATATTCCAGTCAAAGCTGTTCTTATGCAAACAATTTGTTTTATGTCTCCAGTCATACAGTGACATACTTCAAGAAGGTGCTATTATTCTCAGATATGGGGGTATTTTCTTGGTTTGGTGGCAATGAATTAAATGGTTCTTTCGGTTTCAGTAAAAGGAGTTTCAGAATGATGCTAAAAACTACCAGAAAGGCCAACTAATTTATGCTTAACATTTAAGATTTTTATGTTTTTTTGTCTAAAGTTTATATCTATTCCTCTTAAAGATACAAATGATAACATCGGATGCAATAAGGGGGCTGTTTCTGTCGCCCCAGCACACAACATCACTCCCTCCCCCTTTCTGTCCTGACACATGTGCCTCCCATATGAAGAGGGGGGGACACCACCCCTGCCCTCCCAGCTCTCTGGCTCTCTCCACCTAAACACAGAGTTCAAAGGGCTACTCGGCCTCCTCCAGACCATGAAAGCCAGATGAATCCCAGGATCAAAGACACCCCCTCCTCCTCCTGCCTTGCTCCCACAGCCTCACGCCCTTGCTCAATTGGTTGCTTTCTCTATTCCCACATCTTGAGATGTTAATACACTTTGTTCATGCTCATATTTAGCAATGATGCCCTCAGAAATGCAAAGAGCCCCCTTTGGTGGATTAGACTGGAGAATGATTTAAACATGGCAGCCGTTATTCAACCATCTGCTTCTCTGAGGGATTTATGACCAAGGGCCTGCCACACATTTACATAAGGCTACCGTCCATCTTCCGGCACATGGGTTAGTGCAGCAGTGACGCTCTGTTGGTTAGTCTCTGCCTTTCAGCTGTCAGCATGATTGACGTGGAGTCTCTCCTACGCTTTACTGGGATCCAGTAAGTGTGAAAAGGGGCAAGGGTGGAGAAGAAGGATGGAGAAAGAAGAAAAAGGGTGCAACAACGTGCACCAAACTGTTCTCCTTCCAGTTACCTCTTTTCCTTCATTGTTCCATCGGCATAGTTCAGAGGGGTAATTTTAAATTCAAAGGTTATAAAGAGTTAACATCTTACCTGCAGTAGATAATCTTCTTGTTACTTTAATTCATATCATAAATCCAAATTAGCTGGACTTGGTGGCTAAAGCTAATGTGTAATCCAAGAGGGCTCAAGACTAACAAGGACTAATGCTGTCTTAAGGCACCATCGACAACACAGAGCTCATGAGATGATCTAATACACAATGCAGTGTCTCAGGTGTATCACTTATATTTGCAGTTCAGCATAGACAGATTTTTTTCCGGTGGAACGCAGCTTCAGATTATTTATGGAAAATCAATATATTCATTAATGCTTTTCATAGAGCAAATAAAAAAATATTTAAAAGCTCAGATGCCTACATTGCTTTACATGCAAAACAGCTAACCCATGAGCATGATTAATTTCCTCTGGTACTAATTTGCTGTACCCCCCAGCAAATCAGGGAGGTACAGCACTTAGTTGTACGGTTGTACACTCCTGCTTAAAAACCCCAACATGGTATGTGGAATGTTGTATTGTTTGCATTAATCCAGTGATTATTTACAAAGAAAATGTACACCACCAGTGGTGATAGACTGCTACAATATTTTTTGTTTTACTTTTGTTTAGATACTTTCTCTGATCTGAAGATATGTACATGATTGTTAGTGTTTGTTTCACACAGGAAGATCATTAGTGGCACACCACATCCTAGCTCACTTCCCTGTGGAAACAATCAATCCTTTGTGTAAATACCTGCCCAATGCAAACATGATGACAGTTTAGAAGTCTTCACCAAGATAAAGTAAATTCTAAAAATATGAAAGTGGTTTGAGTAAATGCTGTTATATTGACTTTTACACAACCTCACTTTAAATTGGAATGGTCATTGGTGGTGCACCACATCTACCACAGAGTAAATAATTTACAGATTATGTGTTAATAACAACCTGGTGTTAACGTAGCCACGGTTTTAAGGTTCCTGAAACAGGATACCCAAGTTATTTAGCATTTTAGAAATAAAGAAAATCTGCTTTGGTTTCACAACAGTTTGGATAATCTGTTAGCTTTGGCCTTTGGGAATAAAGTGAATTGGTCTGTTTGTCGCAGTTAAAGTGAACTTTATTGATTTTTACCCTTCTTTAATTTTTTACGAGGTAGATACTTTGACTAAAATACTGGTCATGTTCCATGCTTCTAATGCATTTCACAATTTGGTGATGCTTTGTCTCCTACAATCATCAGCTTTAATGGAAAAACCCATCCAATGCAGTCATGATAGCTGAAAGGGATAAAAAAAATCTACACTCCCATACATCACCATGAGGTTTTTGACTGTAAAAGTTTTAATGTCTCTGAAATCCATTTTGATTTAAGACCATATAAGCGGGGCGTAAACCTCCAGAACCACCTCACAAAACTATTAGTGGTTAGTGAAAACCTTTGTCTCATTGACCCAAAATGGTTTATATGCTACATCTGCAGAACATGTTTCAAACAGGATGATCATAGTGGAAGATTGTAAATGTAAACTGCATTGTAAATGTAAACTGCAGTAAAGTGTTAATAATCACCTAACGCCTATGTGAAAATGCATTGAAGTTGCATAAACTGCTATTAAGGTATTTTGGTCTCGCCATTAGCTGTAGTTTTCCACAAAAAACTAATCTGAGCAGTCTGCAGATAAAAAAAAACACAAATTTCAAATAAAATTTGATTGAGGGATGTTCTACTCTAACATAACTAAACATACTCTAGTTATGTTTGGCATTGGAAGATTATTGGTGCTGTACCACCTTCTTACAATTTTCTGTGTACATGGTGAACAGTTTCTATGTAAATAAGCAATAGATGTAAATTGTTTTAAAAATGTATTTTGTTTTATGACATTTTTGAGATTAGAGTTGTAGAAGTCCAGCTTTTTTTGGTCCCTCTTAAACTAGCTGCTGATTTAAAACTCTGGGCTCAACACTTCTGCTTTTATTGCTAGATGAAGATGCCAAGAGAGTTATCTACTGCTGTTGGGACATTAATTGCTTATCACCATTTCACAGAGCCTCCCTACAAAAATCCTAGGATGTCCTTTGAAATCAAGAAAAGCATCAAAGTGCACAGACACACATGTTCACCTGGATGTTGGGGTTCTGTCCATTGATATCAGCTTTGGAGAGGTCTGGAAAGTTATGCAGATCCAGGAGGAAAGCCCCAGGACCATCCTTGTGTACATTGCTGCCCTGCACCCAGGGTAGCGTTGCAGGCTGATGGGCTGGCCGGTGCTCTGCACCAGACCTCCGGTCTTCAGTAGCCAGCTGGGCGAATGACCTACTTCTTGCATTTAAGGTGTTTGGCTAAAGAAAAGAAAGAAAGAAAAATATGTATACAATTGAAATGTATTTGAATACACATACAATATATTTGATTCCTGATTTTGATCATTTAAGAACAAAGACCGCCACATTTTTCTTTTACACAGCAACATTGGATGAATTTTTGAGTTCATGTGAGTTTGACTCTGAACCCAGACAGAATAACTGTCTGCTTCAATCAAAATCAAATCTATTCTGATCATGCATTTAGGTACTATGTATTTTTCCTTTTTCTATCTTGACTAAATATGCTGCAACTTTACCATAGTAATATGTTGTGTACATAGATAGCATGTTCTGCTGTATTGCTGCCTAAAAAAAGAACTATGTAAGAGTGATGGTTTTCCTGCTCTGCTATACAGAAAAACCTAAGCAAACATTGCAAAATAATTACATCTGCCTTCTTGAAGACAGAAAAACATTTGGTCTTCTGACAGGGTGTTGTAAATCCATCCCATAATGACAGCTGAGGCATATGTCCTCGATCAGGTATGCACAGAAGGAACAATTATACCTAAATTGGACAGACAGCCATAAGTAGTCTGCAATCATCCATTCTGGGGTGGCAGAAAATAAGATCAAAGCAAGGCATCAATCATGTTTCTTGTTTTTCTTTTTTCCTTTTCTTCCCTTCCCAGTGTTTTTGTGGCCAGACCGAGGCCTGAGAATATGGAAGCGGTGCTGCACGGTTGCGGTGGCCTGTCACAGACAAAGTGTCAGCCCAGCCACATTGTGGTGGGCATAAAAGCCCCCACTGGAGCTGTTTGTGTGGAGCCAAGGTGCACTCTGGGGCAAAACGGACGCTGTAAATGGAGCTGCACACCAAGGGAGCCGGGATTATAAATGTCCATTTAACTTCTGTTGAGGAGAAAGCAGCTGCATTGCTTTTTTTAGATGAACTTAAATGTGACAAATCGTTAAAAGAATTCCTGCTGCGTGTCCTTAGAATGATTCATTAAGAGAAAGAAGCATGGATTTTTCTGTAACCTCTTAGTAAAAAATGTAGCTTTTTTCTGGATAATGGAATGATTTGCGTATGAGGATCGATGCACAAAATTATAATATTTGTGGGAAAAGAAATCATAAAACTGAATCCAGTTAAAACCCTAGCAGTGTTGTTTCCAAAACCAGACACTTATGGCTATGAGCTGTGTAAAAGAAAATAAAACGATTTTGGGAGCCCAATTTATGGTTCAGCAATCTGCACTTTACGTGAACATTACAGAGCTCTCGCTGCTTCAAACAAAAGTACTTGGACTTTGAGATGCCCATGTGATAACCCTGCCTTTCATGTTCCCAGTCTTCAGATTTCACTTGTTGGCTGTAACTGAGCTCCGCTGAGGGAGCAACCGAAACGGAGCATTCACAGGTCTAATCACAACGTAAATGCAAACATACAGCGGTGTAATACAAAAGCAGGTGTAGTTTGTTCCAGCAGGGGCCACTATCAATATTTAGCAGCATAATGAATGGATATTTATTTAAACAGAGCAGATTATTAATATCTGGTACTATGACGAATATCAGATCTGTTTTAGCAAACATTAAGAAATTAATTTTTTGTTGGGTTTTTTTTAGCAGATTATTCACCTGTCCTCCAATATTGTTTTCAGAGAAATTTGAAACACGTTAACAAAAAAACAAATCCTTTCATCGTTTTGCTCTCAAACACAACCTTATCTGTAAAAAAAGCACAGGAGAAACCCATTTAAATGTTAAATATCAAACAGCTTTGACAGCAGGCTGCTTTATAGTTCCTATCGCTCATATGTTTAGGAGCATCCTTTCATTTGGAGATCAAAAGTGACACACCAGCCGTCCGCTCATCTGGGGCCTCCCAGGAGGTCTCAGTCCCCCCGAACCCCAACTCCCAAAAGGCATGAATGAACACTTGTTGTACACAAGCCACCTCCTTTCTTCCCTCACAGTATCTCTTCTTCTTCATTGCCTTCTTTTCCCACTTCCTCCCTTTTTTTTGGCTTTATATTGTGAGGAGCTCCTTCAAGGGCCATGACTATTTTCAATTGGGAGCCACTCAGATCTTCCCCCCCAGGGAACTGGCAGGAAATTAAGGCAGTCTACATGGTACTACCACATGGTTTTCAGCAGTGGTGGAGAGAAAAAAAGCCCCAGAAATCTTCCTTCCCGTCTCACACATCTAAACAGTGAATGCAAATGAAACTGAAAAGGTACATTGTTTAAAGTAACCTTTGACAAGAGAGGACATAAATAAGCTAAAGTAAATCATTTTTTGCTGCACTTTTGTTAATTTGACACCTGAGCTGTGACAAGTGTGGCTGCAGAATGACATCACTTCTTTTCATTAGGAATCAGTGAAACGTATCTATACGCATCTAAAAAAAAATTCAAAGTTTGTTTCATTTTTCATTGCTAAAGGAATATCTAGGATAATTGAAATGTGGGGTGATGAACTTGGGATGAAGAGTTCAGAATCCCTCCTTTGATTTCTCAGAATATACTCCCCGCTGCTCCTCTTCCTGCTCATCCAATTCAACATTTGGCTGGACGACAAATATTCAATAAATTCCTGGAATACCTCCTCAGCTTTGTATGGCCTAACATCCAGGAAAACACAGACTTGAAAATGTGCAGCTCAGTTATTAGCTGTAAAAATGAAAATAAAAAGAGCCATACCCGACACATGTTTTAATTTTTATTTGAACAGAAACTCTTACAAGGAGGATACATATTTAGCTGCTACATGGGATGAACATTTTAAATACTTTGGCAATTGAAAGATGTTTAAGACTTGCAAACAATATTGTTTGTAAGAGTCAAAGCTTTGGTCAAAATTCAAAGCTTTAACAAGACGGGAAGGGGAAGCTATGCAAACTAACAACTGAACCCAGGGCAGCTGCATTGAAGACTCAGTGTCTGCACATGGGGGCCATCAGCGCCTCGAGCACTGTGACTGTACGTCTGCATGACGCTCATGTTAAAATAGGCAGTTAAGCTATTAGACATGTCTCAAGTGGTGTCGTGCTGACAAGTGTTTTCCTGTTGAGGCACGCCCTCACCTGAATCATAGAGGAAGCACTGAAAACAGCAGTTTGAACAGATCAGTTTACCATAAACCAGAACGGATGTTATCACACTGAAAACATACATCACATGGTACAGAAAGTGTAAAAGTTTAAATTAAGTGAACATTTTAAAATACATAATATCTAGGGTACAAAAACTATCTTGTTTTTTCTGGATTATAGTTATGACTTTGACCCAGTTGATCATATAATAATATTTAATGGATGGGAAAACCAGGTGAGATAGTATTAAGATAAAATAATTTGACTTAATAAACGATCCGCGAATTTTACAACCCAAAGAGTCATTTTTACCCACCGTCCTGCTAAATAAAACTTATTTAGAGCCAAAAATGTTGCATGCTTTTTTTAATCAGTGAAAATAAAACACATATGCCCTTTGAAAAGAGGATGATTGATTTTCTTTTTAAATATACAATTGTACTTTTAAAATTACTTTATTACTGTAATTACGTGAAAAACTAAGAAAACTGCTAAAACCTGCATGTGTGCATTAAAACAAACTGCTTGGTTCTTTAAAAGTTTACATCCAAAGTTATAAAGAGTGATTGTGGCTCCACTTGTGGCTGTGGAGCCACAGATTAAGTAAGATCTTAATACCTGGTCAAGAACTTGACTGCCCATGATGATGCTGCGTATTGATCATGGACATGGAAAATCCAAGAAATCAATTAGATTTCTTTTTTCACTTAGGCAAACAAAGTACATGTATAAGGTTCCCCTGGGCTATTTTGTGGGACATTTTTATGCCAAACCAGAGCTCACCTCTGCTGTCTTAAAAAATATTCCAAACTCAAGAGGATCACAGCAGTTTTAAAGCAACGCCATTTTTATGACTTATTGGGAATTGTAGTTAGGAGATGGGGTGCCACCAAAAATCATCTTGTGTGAAACATGCATGAAGAACAGAACATGTAAAGCATTTCAGATCAAAGTAACCAGTGGTACCTCTAAGGGATGGTCAGGAGGGGGCATGACCTCTAGCTGGAAAATTTCACCCCATTTGACTCCAGAGAAAATGCTGATATTTTGATTTTTAATTACTTTTAACTAACAGTTAATGTAACTGGAAATACTTTGACAATAATTATTGGTTACGAATATAGATTTTTACTAATAAAACATAAACAGCATTATCTGTTACAGGTAAGGTGGGAGCTGCCTATGAGCCTTTAACACACCTTCACTTTAAAATTCCTGAACTATACCTTTGACACTTTCTAAAGAAGCCTGTTGATCCCAAACCCCTCATAAGCCTTTGGTGTGGATTTATGGCTTTGTTGAAGTATGTCTGCTTGATGTTGCTGTTAAAATGGGCTGTTAAGCCATTAAACATGTTTCAAGTGGTGTCATGCTGACAAATGTCTCCCTTCTGAATTTTGTTATGGCACGTTTTGACCTGGGTCACAGGGGAGTCAAAAACATCAGTTTGATCAGATGTGTGATAATAACTGATGTTATCACACCAAGAAAAAAATTAACCTGATTGATTTATTGTGCAAAAGTTTATGTTGAACTTCTGATTCAGTAATCCTGGATTTCAGTGCTGATTTCATTATTGTCTTTTTGGCACACCAGGGAAGACCAGGATTCTTTTGTGTCATTTGACAATAATGAACCTGAGTTAACAAAGATCACATGTGGGGTTTCTCAAGGTTCTAATCTCAGGTCACTTTCATTTAATATCTAGGCACCTATTTGCTTAGAATATGGAGTACTGCAACACCTCCTAATATCGGTAATATGTGGCATACCCTAAGTGAGTGAATGTTCCAGAAGTTCCTCTAGCTCAAGGGCAACCAAAATGTAGCCAGAGGGCATTTGTGGCCCTTGAAATTATTTTGTTCAGCCTCTGTGCCACAATTAGAGAATGGCACAGTACTGGTTGAACAGCCCAAGTCTCTGTTGACACAGTGACGCTTTAAAAAAAAGGAAAAAAAGAGGTGATATTTCAAATTTTAAAAAAGTTCCTAAAAGAACTGCTCCTCATTTCTTACCCAAAACATGAAATGTTTTCTTACCCAAAACATTTCATGCTTTTGAATGCATCTTTGTAGTAAATGGAGCCACAAATATCCAGTGGTTTTCGCTCAAAAACAGAGGTGGATGCACCAGTTTTTGCTGAACAAGTGACATATCCTGTTCTTCATTCTAACACCACACATGTAGAATTTTTTTATTTTAAAATCAAATATTACACCCCTTTCATTGGTTTGTTAAAATATTTTCCATTTAGTTAATTGTTGACTCATTGCTAAGTTTTTTGTCTTTTTAATACATATTTAAGAAAGCAATTTTGTGGCCCAGGGCTGCTTTGAAATTGACAGTTTTGGCTTTTGTAGCAAAAGGTTTGAACACATCTGCTGTAGTTTAATACAGAAAAGTTAGAGACCATTGTTTTGGTCCCAAAAATGCTAGAGATCAGCACTCAGAATCAGTGAGGCAAAAAAGCAAAAATAAACACAGCACCTCTTGCTAGTAACTTAGCTCAAATGGAAATTTTAACATCCACATAAAAACCATGACTAAATGATCCCACTACCTTCTCATAAACATTGCCAGAACAGGGGGTTTCCTGTCGAAAACAGAACACAGAAAATATTTTGCATGCTTTTATAACCAGATAAGAGTGTTGTAATGTTGTTTTTAGGTTTTAGCATTATTTTCCTGCAACATTGAGTGATCTATGCTCTAAACATATTTCAGGGTTACATATGAGGGAAGCAACATAATTTTCTATTTATTTCAATTTTTGTAAATTCATCTCATTAAATGTTCTTGTTAGTAATTTAACCATTGCTTGTAATGATATTTCCTTTACCTATGTTCCAATATTTTTCAGCATGGCACCTTAATCGGTTTTTGTATTTATAGCAAACACAACAATAAGCACAATTTTCCTTGCTTGAAATCCAAACAAGGTGGAGGTTTGGTTTATGATAAAGTGTTGTCCAAACACACATCAGGGAATCTTAACAGGAAATGGGGCACCATCAGGGGCTCAGGCCTGATCCTCTGCCTTATCAAGTAAGGGTTTGGATGACAGTGATGAGCCCTTGATGACAGAAGTGCCTGGAGCTAGCATTTAACTCCCTGACAATAGGAGGTGTGTCTGTTGTGGGGCAAGGGTGCTGATCTCTGACCCCGGATCATTTTCTACCCCTCTCCTGGTACACCATCTTTCCTGGGGGTGCCCTTTTGGGAGAATGCACCAATCCCCAGAGACTCCAAGAGCCTTCCTAGTAAGCAAAGGCTTTAATTAACCTAACAGAGCTGGGTTCTTGAAATAAGTCAAGAATCCAAAACAACATTTAAAAAATCATACTGACAGCAAAACACAGTAGTGGAAGTGTGATGGTGTGGGACTACTTTGCAGCTGTCAGGATCTGGATGATCCTTGCAGCAATATTATTGTTGCAATATTAATAGTTTTATTATTATTATTATTATTTACTTTATTTAACCAGGTAAACCCTGTTGAGATCTGGATTTCATTTTCAAGAGGGACCTCAGCAGAAGTCTGCAATACACAATAGCTATTAATATTGCATTCGTTCATCAGTTTGTGACTTGAAAACTCCAGCAAAAGTGGGTTATGCAGCTGGACAATTGTCCAAACCACACCAGCAAGTCCAGGAAAAAAACAAAAAGCAAATAGAAGAAACAAATGTTGGAATGGGCTCGTTAAAGTCAGTTAATTAAGAGGTTGTAGCACTGAAACCATTCAACCTGGCTGAATCAGATCTGTTCCTCCTGTGATGTCAAACACTCACTGCCAGGTGTCACAAAGGCTTCATAACAGATGTTGCAGTCAAGGGTGGCATAACTACTAGTTTCATCATTTGAAAACTGAACTCTTACTAACGGCTGACAATCTAAAACTTTTATGACCAGAATGCAAAAACGCAGAAGAAAACTTTTCATGGTCCTACATTTGGAGGATGTGCTCCACTGAAAACTGGCATACAGAAAGAAAGATCAAGCATGGGCAGTTCAAGAGTTTCAAGTGGCTTTGTGGTGAGAAACCACTGGACCCCCAAATCAAGTTCTAGTCAAAGCCCCCTGTAGACTTGGCTCGGATCTGTTACCTGGACAACACCAACATTACATCAAGTTTGTCCCTTCGTGGCAGCAGATTTCCTTACTCACCTCTGTAAGTGTATCCTGATCCAGGCTCACAGTAGCATTTCCTTGAGGCAGCGGGTTGCTCCGCAGCACGGTGATGTGTAAGGTAAGGAGGAGAAGTCCCAGCAGCAGCAGGAGCTCTGCCGCCAGCCGCACCATCCTCTTGACGCGGCCGCTCTTTGGAGCCCGCGGTGTGGCCGGAGCTCCAGCTCCGCCTCCGACTCCCACCGGTGCAGAGACTCCAATCTCCGGATCCGCCGGGGACGAGGAGCCGCAACACCACTTCGGAGCCACTTCGGGAATCAGAGGTGCAAAAGAAAAAAAAAAAAAAAAAAAAAAAAAAAAAAAAAAAACCAGGGAGGAAACCGATCGAAAAGGTGGACAAGCAGTCAGAGAATGCGAGGAACTGGAGATGAAATTGGATCCAGGTTTTTTTCTAAACCAATTCTCCTTGGCTTTCTAATCATATAGTCTTATTTAGGCTGAATGAGTAAACACTTGGCTGAGTTCAGAGACTACTTCAGCCTGTAGTGAGTAGCTGTGGCGCTGATCCAGCATGGAGCATTAGTACTTTCCTCTCTTGTCAGATCCCCAAACTCAGAAAACTCGCAGCTGCGTTTCCTCGCCGCATTTTCAACCTCATGCCAAAGGTTTTCCTCACTTCCTCACTTCATCCGCTTTGCGCAACTTTCTGCACAGTCCGTATTCTGCGCGGCATAGTCCAGCAAGAATACCTTTGGACTAACGGCACAGGTAGAACCGAGGAAAAACGAGAGATCTTCCGAGTCAGGGTCAGCATTAACCTCACAGAGTTGAAGAAACCTGCGGGAAGAAATAGGGCAGACGCACGCTGATGTTGTTGTGCGATCTGGAGCTGGTTTTATACCAAGGCACCCTCCCGACACACACACACACATACACACACACCTCCCTCCATGTGCCCGCGCCCTCCCCTCTGATTAACTCTTTCATCCCTTTGAACCCTCCTCATCAAACTGAGGTGCAGCTGGCTTTAATTTCCACTTATTCTGGTGGAAGATCAAGAGGAGCGCTCGCCCACTCCGATTTGCTTTTCAGTCCTAGAATTAAAATGACCAAAATGCGCTTTTAAATGCCACGTTCAGTAGATTTGCATGGTGAAATATTATTCCCTATACACCTTAGCTGAAATTTATTGGGCCAAATCAAAGGGTCTGTAGGCGCATCTAAGATCGCACCAGGAGGTCTACACCTCAGCTTAACGCGTGCGCAGCTGCAGCGGAAAACAGTGGTGACACTAAGCTAAAGCAAGACAAATGGTGCGTAATGTGATTTCAGCCAGTTATTGTCCCCTTGAAAGGACATCCCACCGTGTCAAAGCATGCACCTAGCAGGGATGCTGTTGCCTCGATTCACTGAAGCTGCACGGAGAGGAAGACGCACTTGAAACAGTTTCCATGAACTTATTCACCATGAGATGCGAGAGGTACAAAACTCCTGGTAGCAAACATGCAGGGGCGGTCCTACACAAAGAAACTGCTCCGGAAGGATGAATAGAATGACAGATAAATAAGCACGAATGGACAAATATGAGGATTGATCAACTGAAACATGGACGCATGGATTGATAAAAGATGACGAATGGACAGAGAGACAAACACAAATAAATAATAGAAGGAAGTCTAAACAGTGGCTGTGGAGGACGACATTAGATGGATGGATAGATGTAATAAAAAAAAGTAAGTTGATGAATATATAGGCAGATGGATGGACAAGAACATATATGGAAGGAATATCAGATGCAGTGAGGATGTTTGAATCTATGCAATGATTGTTGTACAGTGGGATAGGCAATGAAGTACAGCAACATAATTATTTTTTTCCATTCTCCATTTTCTTTTTTCATATTTATTCAAAACACTTTTCCAGAATGAATGGGGACCTGTAAACATATTAATATGTGAATAAATACACATACATTTTCAAGATTAAAATAACTTATTCTTTATTATCTGTTTTGAACTATTAATAGAGAATATGTTTTGAACTATTAAATAGAGAACAAGAACAACTAACCGTAATAATACTCAGAAATAGCTCCTTGTTTTGAAAAAAACAACAAAAAAAAAAACAATAAAATCATGTCATCTATTAAATCCGTATATTAATTTAGAGTTTCCAGAATTAGATCTTTAATACAACCTTCCGTCTTTCTTTCTCAAAGCAGATAACAGATGTCCAAAACATGCAAATGTGTCCTTTTGTCTGCTTCACTTCAAAACTCCTCTCTCAAAGTAGAAAAATATCAGACTAAATGGAAAACAGAGAGCAGGTTCGCCTGCCTTGAATACAGTGGTGGACATCAAAGGCGCAGCAGAGGATCCCCCTTCAGAGCTGCAGCTACATGCCATTACAATAAGAGCAGCGAATTTGGATATGAAGTTCAAAAGAGGCTGGTGCAGGCAGGCCTTGACACCCGTAGTGTGGCTTCGCTGATGTTTCAATGTCAGGACAAACCACGTGCCACTCTTCTGCTGATGCTGAAACTTGTTGGGCAGTACCTGTCACTTTGGTTGAGTACCTGCTTGGAGCTCATTCCTCAAAGGTAAAAAAATAAATTTAATTGTGACAAATTTAAATCTTGATGAACATATAAAAAAAGGGAAAGCAAAACCAGTGATGTAATGTAAAATAGTGTTTTAGGTAGCTGTGTTATCACATAAAAAGTCAGAATTTTCTTTTCATGATAAATAATTTGAGCTGAGAGTCTCCAATAGCACTACATGTTACAGTATATACTTTTGCAAAACTTTAAAGTGGCTTTCCTTGGCCTTGGAGATTACTTTTTAAAACTTTTAATGTCTTGGAAATGTTATTAGACTTTAGTGGACTAATTCCTGAAATGTACAAGGTATTTTCCAAAAACTTAAAGGTCTTTTTTTAATTTGTCAGGTACGTTCCTGTAACTTAGTGGTTATTTTCCCAGAACTTAGATGTTTCTTTTCAATACTTTCATGGATATTACTGATTACTTCCACAGGGCCAACCAGATGCTTTTCTCGAATTTACAATGTATTTTAAAATGAATTTCCTGGAACTCATTGATTACTAAAGTTCTCGGAAGAACCCTATACAATCCAAGAAAATACCTGGTCATTTCTGGTAAAGTAATCAGTAAACTGAATAAACATGCATGACAAATAACCTCCAAGTTTGAGAAAGGTATCTGGTAGGTTCCAGGACAGTAATAAGTCTTATGAAAGTTTCAAGTTCTGAAAGTAAGTTTTGAAATGTATCAAGTATGTTCCCTCAACATTTTCTGGAATGGAAACCTCCAAGTTCAGGGAAAGTACAGGGTGTATTATGTAATGCTATCCTTTTTTATTTTAAGTTCAAGGTTATATGTGCAACGTGCAAACATTTTGAGCTGTCTGAAGAGCGCCTGAAACAAAAATCCACAAATATAATATTCCCTTTGAGCTTAAATTCTTATATTTCCTCTTCGAATACAAAACTTTGAGAAGCTTAATGGCACCCATCCGGAAGACATTAGTGCATCCTAATGCTTCATATCAGGCCACCTTTCAACTTTCCCCCCACATCTCGATGGAACGGTGCATTATCCTGGCGTCACAGATTTGATGATTAAAGAAGCTGTTCCTTATTGTTTTTGGCTGCAGGAGCCAGATGTGAAGTATTGACTTACAGAACAAAGTGATCGAGCAAAGAGCAGTTTCTTTCCTCCCTGTTTGTCTTTTTTTTATTATTATTCCTTCCATGTTTATAGTAGTTCTATCCTGAGAGTTCCGCATTGTGTCTTTATGCGAAATTGTAAAACATTATTATGTTGTTTATGGAGATAAGAGCACAGTGTCTCGTTCTGAAGAAAAAAACAAGCGCAAACTAGACCCAACCTGACACATTGCGAAAACACACATATATCATCCATTTATAATCCTTCCTGTCTTAATCAAATGATTACCCCATGCCACGAGAATTCAGGGTTCAGCACTAATTGGTAGGTTAGGTTTCTGTTGGCCCAGGTGCCACATACTCTGCATGCTTACCTTCGCAACTGTTGAGCAGCCTGCGTGTGCATGAGCACAGTGGTCTTTAAAACACCGACAATTAAACTGTTTGGATTCGGCGAATATATGCAGTCTCACCACAAAACATGCCGCAACACCTTTTTTATTCCGTGGGATTCGACTATATGTCAAAGAGGTAATTGCAACCTGATATATTATTTGCAGCAGGACTATCATTTAAAGTGGAGATGAAAGTTGTGTCATGCTGAGACTTTTTAAAACAACATTTCAGTATGGTTGTGAGTACTGAAAATAATCATGGATTAGGATGTTTTAAAAGCTACTGCATGGAGGCTCAGGGCTTCAACACACATGTCAGGTGGATTATTAATCAACTTTATGATTCACCAAGCTTTCAATGGCTACTTTTTCTTTTCAAAAATAAAGAAATCGGCAGGGAAAATAACTTAGCGGTCAAACAGTAACAATATATGGCCTAATATTCACATTAAGAGCCGGAAAACCTTCACACTTTGAAAGTATAAAACAACTATAAATATCAATTACCACCTGGTTCTGCCATAAACAGAACATTTGAAGTCATGCCCATCTAAATCAGAAACACACTATGGAAAATGGCATTTGTCTGAAACTGCAATATTAATTTCAACTAATAAACACTCTCTTCAAATGTTCTTTTTTTCATGTGTACCAGTGAAAATTAACAGCAGCAGCAACACGTTTTATCTTAGTTTTTAAAGGGAAGTGAGCTCAAGGAATGAGGGGGCATTTGACTGCAGCTGCTGAAGTTTCTTAACTTCCTTGAATGTGTAGCTCTGAAGTTACTTTTTACAGTCAGAACACATACTATTGAGAGAAAACTAACTGTAGACAAACTTTAAATGATGACATGTGTCCAAAAATAATCTTTCTACAACTTCAAAGCTGTAGTGAAGCAAAAGCTCATAAATAAAAACATGGACAGCTCTGTGAAAAGCAGACTTTTAGCTGCTTCTATCCACTACTATTATGTTATACCAGTGTTTCTCAATTCCGGTCCTCACGCCCCCCTGCCCTACATGTTTTAGATGTTTCCCTTATGCCACACACCTGGATTGAATATGTGGGTGATTAACAGGCTTCTGTAGCACTTGATGATCATGCAATCATTTGAATCAGCTGTTCTGGAATAGAGGTACATCTAAAACATGCAGAGCAGGGGTGCCTGAGGACTGGAATTGAGAAGCGCTGTGTTATACACAGTCGTTTCATAGTTTGCTTATACAAAGTATTCTGGTGTTAGAAGGGCGTGCTCAAAACAACAGGTATATCAGAGAAATAATGCTGGTCAGAACTGGTGTAGAAACTGCAGCACCTGTCAGGATTTTTAAATTAAAATTTTGTCACAAAAGTGACAAAAATGCCACAAAGTACTTTTAGGGATAAGGTACTACCTACCTTAGAAAATGGGTAGGGTTCCCATTAGTCAGAGTTTTAATCTACAAACAAACATTTCAAACAATTTTTTCTTTCTTACAAGATAAATTAATATAAATAGTCACCGTATGAACTTAAATTAGAGCTGCATACTTTGTTTTCACTACTTTCTTCATGGTTAGCTGTTGTGTTATGTGTTAATTGCCATGTTTGATGTTTCAAACTAAACATCTTTACAACAACTTTAAGCTTACTTGCTTTTTTTTCTTTTCTTACTTTTTTGACATCTCACTGTTGAAGACATGGAACATAATGAATATATAAGCATCAGCTATGATCCCTTTAAAAAAAAAGCAGTGTGTTACTGAAAATAATACAAAATAAATAGTAAGTAAAATAATTTATTCTTGAATAATTATCAGTGACAGCATTTTTAAAATTGACAATGTATAAGGAACAAAATATATTTAATAAAAAATACATTGAGAAAAAGTTCCAAACATTAAAGATATATTGACAGAGTTGTTTAAATATGTTTTAAAACTTTCCTAATTCTCTAAACAAACTGGTCTGAGAGCCTTTTCTGTGGACAAATGCTAACACAGAATATTTTCCACAGTCTTTTAGGCTAAACTGGTCTGTGCCGTGCTTCTGCAGTGATTTTCTGCAAGTGCTCCAAAATAAGAGTGTTAACAAATAAATTTAATTCAAATTCTTCTGTTGAATCAGTGGCTTGCAACAACCTCTGAGAAACAGCTGCCAAACGTTTGTCCCCTCTTCCGTGCATAGATTATGGGTGTTACCCTAAAATATGTGTTAATGAGTTTGCACCGGGAGAGACACTTAGTTTCGACACTGTGAAGTCAAGGTGCGATGCGTCACATCAGCTGTCCACCTCGGTGTTTTCCCTTTTGTAGGCGTCAGGAAAAGCAGAGCGTTTCCTCCGTGAAAACTTCAGACAGAGAAGGTCTCCTACTTCGTTCATCTGTTGCAGCACCTGAAGAAAACAAGGTTTCAGAACCTTTTCTAAACCTTTATTCACAATTTAAAATGAAACAGTCAGTGTTGGTGAATTTCTCTGTGTGTTTACCTCGTCCAGTATCTCTCTGGTGTGCGAAGCAGACAAACAGAAACGAGCTCGGGCCTCTGTGATCGGGGTAGCGGGAAAGCCAACCACTACAACTCCTATTTTCCTCTTCAGCATTTCACGAGCAAAGGCCCTAGGTAGCAATAAAAACAAAGTGGTTACCATTTAGGTATTAATATCAATAATACCAGTCTCATAATATACTGCTATGTAGAGATGCATCACATCGAAGAAATGTGTGTGGCATTTCAGTTTTGCAAAGAGCAGTTTCACATTCACTGCATGATAGAGCTGCACAATGAATCACAGATCATTGCTGAAATGTACTTAATATGAAGATCACAGAGAACTGATTGTACATCAAAAGGTGTTAGGTGACTATTGAAGGAGCAGACAGTTTTCAAATTTAATCTTTGCTTTAGATTAAATGTTGAACTCCGTGAATAACCAGATTATGTTACATGTGTAGGTGAGAGTTTAGGCGTACTTACACCACTTTGCCTGGCATGTAGAGCAGCACTGGAACCACAGGGGAGTCATCATCGCCATAGATGATGAAGCCCATATCCTTCAGCTTGGCCCTGAAGTATCTGGTGTTTTCTGCCAACTGGCAGATCCGTCTGATGCCTCCAATTAAAACAAGGACATCACCAGATGTACATGAGTAATGCAACAACTCACTGATTTTTTTCCTTGAATACTTCCAATTTCCCCAGTGGGGAACAGCGTTAAGTGTGTCTTCCTTGCAGTGGCACAAGGAAGGAAGAAACAAACACAAAAATCAGGTTGGACACAAAGAAACAACAAACATAGAGGGAGTGGAACACGAGGACAGAAGGAAACAAAGCAGGAAAAAATGACACAAAACTCAAAAGGAAGGAAAGAAACAAGAGATGAATGAAGGAAGCTTGCAACAAAGCACAGTAAGGAAGGATAGGACTGAGGGTTGATGGTAAAAAGATATAAGTGAAGTACATAAAAAAGAAATGAAAGAAAGAATGACCTGGGGAAAAAAGAAAGTGGCACAAGGAATAAGACAAGAGGAAGGAAGCAAGAACTTTAGGGTTGGAGGGGGTGAAGACATGATGAAGTATCATAGAAAAGGAAAAGAAAGGTGTAAGGAATGACACAGTTAGTAGGATTGGGAAGAAAATCTGAAAATATAAATATGTGCTTTTCAGCACTTATTATTTATTAACCACACATTTATTAACCGCACTTATTAACCACAGAAATTGAGTTCCACACTGTTTTAGACTGTTTGTGAACCCTCTACCCTTCCCCATAAATTTGCCATGATCACAACTGGGCTGCAGCAGCAGCAGATGGTTCAGTTTTGTCTGCCTGACAGCAGGGTTTACACACACGCTTGTTGCTAGAATGAGGGCTCACAAATTAGTTAAGATGGATTTTGCACAAAATTATTGACTGCCAGTGGAGCTTAGCCATGACTGATACAGAATATAAACAATGCGTAAGTATCACATGCACGAGATTTCAAGATGACTATATTAGAAATCACATCAAAGGAAGCAGAGGCGGTCTGCTCTGCTGACCCCCTCCCTGTGTTCCTGAACAATGTGAATCGCTGGGGAGCCTGCTGCTCTGTGGCTGTTGCAGGGCTTGGCATGAGCCGGCCTTGGATCCCTGCTCTGTTTCCCTCTGATTACCTGGGAACAGATTGGCAGTTCTTTCAAAGAGATGTAAGAGAGCACTTTAAATCCCCTTATCTCAGCAAAACAAGAGAGAAAGAGAGAGGGGTGGAGAGGAGAGAGAAAACATAGCGTTCGGACATCTGCCAAAAAGCACGGGGCCCATTTTGTAAATTGCTCTTCTCTGGTAAGATAGAGGCAGGGGAGGTCAAAAGCCTGCTGCAAGACACAAAAATCATATAAGAACATGTGACTAAAGCAAAACCTCACAGGAAAAGGAAAGATGAAGAAGAAGAAGTAGGAATAACTATTGGAGGTGTTTCATTGTATGTTGGACAAGGCCTGTTGGCATGGGCGGGCTTTTCTCACCCACAGAGTCAGCCGTGTCCCCCCTTGACTGGAAGTTGTTTTTTGTTTTTACCTCAGAGTGGCCAACTTTCTGTTACTCCTATGTCGATTTGATACAGTAGGGGCTTCCACACTTCCCATATATCTTCTCTCTGTCACTTTTTTCAGCCGTTATCCATTGCTAACAAGTCGTGACGTGTTTTTCCGAGGCCGCCTTTAAATGCAACATGAGTGCTAAGACGCTCGCGCTGGGTTTACACCTGTGCAGCAGTGGTGGAAACATGCTGTGCAAGCTTTGCAGTTTTGTGTTGCAATCATGGAAGCAAAACAGAAAAACACAAAGAACTTTGCACAGTTTTACCCCCAAAGTTACCAATTGAGTTAAATAATGCTGTTGGATACAGGTAATGTTAGCTAAAAGATGACTAGCTTATACCAATACAGCATGTTAAGCTGATTAACAAGTATCCTATAGGCTACTGATGTTATCTCTGTTCAAAAGTGTGTAATACTGGTTACTGCACTGTACCCTTTAATTTTACTTGAATAATACTATTGTTGATATGTAGATTCATTTTGCCTCCACCCCCAAATAAGCCAATGCCCCCCTGCTAAACTGGTCTGGAGTCAGGGCTGTGTTGGACGCTGGAGCTGCAGCGCTGCGCTCCCTCCCCTCAATAAGACAGGTCAAGACTGATTTCTCCACAACAGCTACGTCAGAGGCAAGGCATGTATGATTCAGAGCCAGATAAAAGTTGCTCATCTTTGTATGAACCCGCAGTATACTTCAACCACAGCTTACTCGGCTTTTGTTGCTAAAGCGATTAACCCATTTCAGCACTCTATCTTCTTTGTTTTTATGTCCCACACAGTTTACGTCACAACTGCCTGTTTTCCCTACAAGACACATGCTTAAGGCCCTTTAAATGTCACTCATTTACAATTACTGTCAGTGTTTCTTCCTTTTAATGCCTCTTCAGGAGAACATCTACACAGAAGGTACTTACTTTAACTAGTCTCTTCCCTGTTCTTGTGCTTATTGCACAAAGTTGCTGCCACATTGCAATTGAGGCAGCAACTTTTCAGAATTCATCACAACACTTAAATGAAAATGCTCATAGACTGCATGATCCCTCATTCCCTGCCACGGCAGACCCGTGTAATTGCTTCCACATTTTCTGACAAAGCAGCTGTTAGTGTTTTCCTACAGGTCCAACTCCTAATGCAAACGCTGATAGTGACCTCCAGATCTGGCTTGCTGTTTTTTGCACAGAAAAACACATAATTGCAAATGAGAAGAAGAAGTGAGATCTATGTGGACAGCTATGAGGGCCCTCAAAAGCTAAACTTTTACTAATATACTTTTCTTTCAGTAATACACAAATTCACAACTAAATTACACAATCGTATGTATGTAGACTCTTCTTTCCCTCTAACATTTGCTGAATAAATATCAAGCAATATTGATGAAAGGTTTACATTTACAGTTCCTTACAAAAAAAACATAGTTCATTCTCCATGTTACAGCCAAAAAACTTCAATGTTTTTTATTAGGATTGTCAACCACAGACCGACACAAAATAACGCAGAATTGACAAATGGAAAGAAAAGTGTGGCTTTAAAATGGTTTTAGATGAAAACCTATAAAGTGTGTCATGCATGTGTGGTCACTATTCTTAAATCCAACTGCTCTGTGAAGGTCTTAGAGGTTTGTTTGAGAACACTAGATAATAAACAGTATCATTAAGAACAGGGAACACAGCAGACAGAAAGCTGAGGAGACATTTAAAAGCATGGCCAGATTACAAAACAATATCCCCAAGCTTTGAGCATCTCATGGAGCATGGTTAAAGCCATTTGAAAAAGAAACAGCAAAGCACAACTGAAAACTTGGTCAAGTGTGATAACCTGCGGACAGGGCAACGATTAATTGTGCACACCATATTTTTCACCCTCATGGCATTGTAACAATAATACAGTTACATTTGAAGGGAAGCAAAACAAGCATTGTAGTTTTTATATGAAAGGGAAAGAGCGAGGATGTAGAAGTGTAATACCACAAAACCCGAAACACAGCTAATTCACATAGTAAAACACAGTGATAGCAGCATCATCTAGTGGGGATGCTTTTATTCAGAAGAGACAGGATTCCCATGATAAAGGGAATATGGATGGAGCTAAATCTAGAGTGATCCTGAAAGAAAACCTGCTAGAGGCAGTTGAGACTGGGTATAGAATCACCTCCAAGCAGGACAATACTCCCAAATGTACAGCCAGATGTACAACAGAGTGGTTTAGAGCAACGCATTTTAATCTGTTAGAAAGGCCAATAGGCCTAAAATCCTATTTCTTATCGTAAAAGTCTGAACCTAAATCCTATTGCAAATCTTTTGGAAGACCTGACAATTGATGTTCTCCATCCAGTCTGTCGGAGATTTTGCTGTTTTAAAAAGAAGAATGACGTAAACCCCCTTTACTCCCCCCAAAAATTCTAAAAATAAAAAACACACAAAAAAAAAAATCACACCTTAAAACCACTTCTTTCCAATTTAGTATGTGCTACTCTGTGTTGGTCTTGGACACCAAAGCCCCAGCGAAATACAATAAAGTTTATAGTCTCAACATAACAAATGTGAAAAATTCCCAAAAATGTGAATGCTTTTTTTTTTTAAGGAACTGATTCTTCCTTCTAGGGGTCTTTGGGTATAATTCACTAGTAAAGAAAGATCTAATACTCTCATATTCTTACCTTCTGTGGTTCCATCTTTTCCCATGATGCACTTCATGGCACGCATTACCTGCTCTGTTATTGCAGGGGACATGGCTGAGGCGTATACTGCACTGTGAGAATGGCTGCGCAGGTACTCCACCAGTTCCTGTAATGGCACACAAGCAATCACATTTTAGCATTAGGAAAAGTGTGTATTTTAGTTCCAAATACATACATAAACTTTCAATTTTGGAGTCAGATTACTTGTAGTTCTACCTTTTAGCCACTAGAGAGAGCTCAAATCTACTCAACATCTGAAAAGTAATTAAAATACCTCAGACCCTTCCTTTGTCACTAGGAGGAACTTGGCACCTACTCTAACACGGCTCTGGAACCTTTCCCCCTCTCCAGCTCCTAAACTGAGAAGGAACCGATGACAAAATGAGCCTGAATGAGGATCGTCAGGCTCATTATTCTGAAATGTCAGCAGGAGATTAATTCTGCCAGTGGCTGACAGGGGAAGAAGCAGAATTTCAGGGAACTGATTCGGTTGAGGCTCCTGGAGCGAGAAGAGGTTGGGTGCGGGCCTGCAGCCGTGATGGGCCCCTGCTCAGCGGCTGCGAGGTGATGACAAACAGCCGGAGATGATGTCTGGCCACCATTTCCACTCACCGCCATCTGTCCCCACTGGGCGGCAGCGGCGGTGGTGGCTGAGGTTTCCTCACATGCATGGAGGGAAGGAGGATTTCAGTGGAAATGTTCAAACGAAAGATAGGAGCTCTGGAACAACCTGACATCTGTTTTTGTTTAAGGCAGGAGATTTTCACAGCTTTGTGGTCCCACAGGATTTCAGCGCAACCAAGATAAGCCAGTTAGGAGGAGAACATGTCTGAAATCCATCTCATGCCTGGGGGCACAAGTGACAACTCAGGGTGTTTCCGAAGCCATACAGCGGTCACAGTAATGGTGTGGCATACTTATTCATAAAACCACAGAGTGGGAACATTGCCAGAGCTTCTTGTGCACGTGTAGCAACTTTTCAGCCACTTTAAACTACTTTAATGTCCATAACTGAACCAGCCTCACTGGTTATCAAAGTCATGCTAACTCTATCACTTATTAATAAAATAAATGTAATCTGAAGAAGGAATTGCACCTTTCTAGGATGTTTTAAACACCATCATAATAAAATAAAAGAGAATTTATTTTAATATTTGTGGTTAATATTTATAGGAAATTTTACAATATATTTCAGTATTTACCAGCTCAGTTTACTAAAAGAAAATCAGATCTAAAAGGAGTCAATGATTGTTCAGTATTAGTATTAGTTATAATAGACCTTCATGAATTACAGCCGTTAATTTTCTATACTTGCTTGTCCTTGCAGGATCCTGGGTGCCTATTCGTTTGTTTTGTTTATTTATTAGTGTCCTCATTAGCTTCTACCAAACTGATTACTAACCTTTCTTGGGTACAATTGATAAAATACAAAAACATTCATACAAAATAAACATTAACATATGATATGCATAAGATTAGTCACACATCACATTTTACATACAAATTACATACAGGAACCTGGGTTAAATAAATACATTTCTGGTTTCGAATTCTAGAATTAGATTCTAGAATTCGATTCAATTCTAGGGTGCACACAAGAATGTGTGCTTTTTAAATCTGATGTTTTTAGAAAAATGTATTCATTTCTGAATTGCTCTGTAGATAACAGATTTTTTCAACAAGTTTTTCTCAGCATACTTTACAATTAATTTAGGCTCACAAGAGTATCTGGTAAAATGATTATGATTGTGAAAGTGATTCACAATCATTTTGCGAATCACTTTTCACAAAATTATTCGTCTCTAGCAGTTATTGAATGAGGATCCGGGTAAACCCTGGAATGGTTGCCAGTTTATCATGGAGATAAAAAGGACAAATATGCACACACTAACTCCGACCTAAGGACAATTTAGAGAATCAATTGCTCTCATATTTATTTTTTTGGGCTGCAGGAGGACGGCAGAGGATGCACAAGGAGAACCTGGAATTCAAACCCAGGCAGCAGTGTTACAAACTGCATCATCATGCAGCCCTTCATTAATAACTCTCAGCCCTGCAGTATTTGCTAAATGAGAATTTGACTGGAAAGGGAGTTCTTTCCTAAAAGAACTGAGTTGCAGGATTGTTTTGGAGCGCTTTTCACATGAAAACTACATGCAGTATTATATTTGTCTGATATTAAAATTAATTTTATGTTCTAAAACATTTCAATGTGACAAAAAAGTCCTGCGTATTTAGCTACTTATCCATTTTAAGTATGGATCAGGTTTTGCCTAAAGGGTAATTGAACAATGCTTTGCAAACACACTGTTGAAGTGAATTATAAGGAGCTTGGGGTGTATTTATTTTTAGTTCTCTCATAAAACAGCTAAAAGATGACTGTTTTCCAGAACACATGTGCAGAGCCTTTTCTTGGTCAACCCGTATCCACTTAACACAGGATTTGGGGCACTTCACCACAACAACAAATATGCTTTCTCTCTCTTTTCCTGCCTTTTTCCCTTTCAAGAGTTTACAACAGCCAGCTGTCAAACCAGGCAGTACGTTCATACTTCAAACATCATCATGCTTGTTAAAAATCATCCTGTTAAATCTGGAGCGCAGTTCCGATGCGTGCCACAAGAAGGGGCTGGCCCTCTGCCAGCTTTACCTTCTTATTAAGGCAGAGCAGGACTGAGCTAACATAAGGCAGGGAAAGGAAGTGTCCATTTTTAAGAGCTTAATTCCAACAACAAGCCTGTTTCCTTGCTTTCTAATCAACATCCTTGAAACCACTGTGGTTATGTACTAAAGTGTACTTTTTAATAGAGTAAAAGCAGATTAAAAAGGCCATGAGTTGCAGCTTATTGAACATTTGTTGAACACATGAGACCTACAAAAAAGTCGTTATTATGGAGTTTGTATTATTCACTCCCATCTGTTTTAAATACCTGCTGCAAATAATTCTTAAAAATCCTAAATAGTTTACATGACTTACTTTATCACTTTATTAGGCTTTGAAGCCAGATTAGTGATGTTAAATAAATTCAAGAAAGTGTCGGCTAAGCTATCTGATTCTCCGTAATGAGAACCAATGGCTATTGGAATTGTTTCAGTGTGATTAATCTCATCTACATCGTAAAATCTATCCTGACCCTATTTGCCTCCAAATGGATTAGCAACCAGACTAATTTCTGCTTGAGTGAATAATAGCATGTTTACTGCACTGTTTCCAAGCTCTCTCTTTTTCATAGGTGGGCCATAAACAGCTGAAATGGCGAGGATGGATGAAATGAGCAGAGAGAAGGTGGAACAGAGCTCAACAGTAACCTTTCTTCCTGCGATGTAGCCTCCAGCTGCCCCGAAGCTTTTCGTGAAAGTCCCCATCATCACGTCCACATCAGCCGGGTTCACATTAAACAGCTCGGTGACTCCCCTCCCCGAAGGCCCCACTGCGCCAATACTGTGGGCTTCATCCAGGTACAAATAGGCTTTATACTTCTTCTTCAGGGCGATGATTTCAGGCAGTCGCACAACTGAGCCCTCCATGCTGATAGAGGAGATTCACAGAAAAAGGAAACAAGAATTCAACCAGGTATAAGCTTTAGAAACCAAATAATTAGTGTTGGAAATAAAAATCCAACTGGATGCTTACGACTTATATTAAAGTTCAGATTAAATGTTTGCATACACTCAAACATTGGTCTGAATGCATCAGACTACTGTCTGATGCATTCAAGGTGCATCAGACAACCCCCCAAGGATGCATTCAGACCATTTATTATTCTGTGTGAAGTTTTAAATTACTTCATGACCTCATGTGTTCAATTTCACTGGTTAAAGCAAGGGCATTTAGTGCCAGGCCCTCTAGCTGAATAATAATTGTTAGTGTGTTGTTTTTGTTGCTCTTGATGTGACTTGCTGTACAATCAATTGCTGATTGGGACATGAATAAAGATCTATATGTCTATCTATCATACAACAAATAACTCCAAAGAATTTCAAAAACAAAGACTGAATTTATTGTGGATTTTCTGTAATTCACACATAAATACATCAAAATCAGAATATGAACCCCAGGGGCAATTTATGTTTTGCAACTGCACCCATTACATGAGCATGAAAAGAATATAATATAAAAATAAGAGGAAAACCGATATAACATACATTATAATAATGTCCATAAGTCAGCATCATAATTCATATATTTTAATTATGCAGAGATTATTTTAAAAAACACGTTATGCGTTACAAATTTGCACAGATTCCCCATAGAAAGTGTTAAACAGTTACAGAGGAGCTGTAGAGTTCTCCATACCACAGGTAGGAATGACTTCCTGTGGCACTGTGTAGCAAATTTTGGTGGAATCAGTCTTCCACTAAATGTGCTCCTGTGTTTCACCAGTGTGTGTGTGGAGTGGGTAGAGGACATTGTCCAAAATGGCACGCAGCTTCGACAGCATCCTCCCCTGTGCCACTGCCATCAGAGAGTCCAACTCCACTCCTACCACATCACTGGTCTTACGGACCAGTGAGTTGAGCCTGTTGGCATCTGTTGCCCTCAACCTGTTGCCCCAGCAGGCCACAGCAAAAAGGCCACAACAGCCCCATAAAAAAATAAAAATCTGAGCCTCAGAAAATAGAAATATTTCACACATAAACCCTCAAAAGTATTTGGTGAAATCTCCCATCATCAAGGTTCTGCTTATGTTTTTGGATGATTATTTGGCTACTCTTTTTGTCAGAAGTGGTAAAACTGTTGGTATCCATGGCACCAGCTCTGATTTTTGATGACAGTCTATAAATTTCCAACAGGTTTGAGGCTTGCTTTTTGGAAATGCCATATGAGAAAGTTGATTAGTTCAAACCTAGTATGGATGTGTGTTATCTTCGTCTTAGTGGAACATCTATTTGTCTCTGAATATAAGTCTGACCCAAAATGACATCCTCAGATGACAGGAAAATGGGTCAGATGTTTAAGAACAACTCTGAAATGACCAGAACTCAAGCCAAATATAACTTGGAAGCAACTGGAACATCAGTATCACTATCCATAGTAAAACCAGTTTTGTGATTTATCAGCACATCACTGTCCACTGAGAAGGTGCTGGGCGAGAAAATGTCTCCTGCTCCAAAATGGAGAAATACTTTTATTACTGTTATCTCAATAAATTCTACCAAATATGGGATTGACTATCCTCGACTTGGACAAAAGTCGGTCTTTCAAGAGGTCAATGATCTTCAACAGCTTCAACCATCATAACTGGTTTTGTCCTGAAAGTTCATAGAATAGCCTCAATTTCAAGCCCACCGACAGTTTATGGTGGACTATGTTTAAATTTCAGGTTTGAACCATGCACTAAACCAAACAATTTAAATGAACTACACCATTTATAAAGAGAAGAATTGTAAAATATTCAGCCAGAACTAAACCAGAAGCTTATTGTTGGCAGCTGTCATTTCTTTCTAAGGGACTTTTATTTAAGTATTTGAAGGGAGTGTATTTATAACTAATCTGACCAGTTGGGGATTAGAATAAATGTGAATTGTATAATCATATAACTGGGAAAAAGAACGGCTCAAATAAGTCCTTAAAATACCCAGATTAATAAGATGCTCATGCCCATGATGAGTGGATGGAAACATTTGAGCAGACGTGTATATAGCTTGACTTTCCACAGTTTCTCAAGAATCTTTCTCCTGGCATTTTTACTCTTTCCCCATCATCTTTTTCTCCACTTCTTCCTCCCTTCTGATGGAAACCTTTTAAAGCTACAAATAGACAGAATAAGTAATTATATAGCTGGGGAATAGTAAAAATCCTTGACCTGCCATACTTTCTTTGGCTGAGCCTGCAGTCCAAATGATAGAAGACAGAGCTGAACCAGGAGTGTTGTGGACATCAAAGGCGAGACAGAGATAGAGCTAAAGTCTCCTTATCCAGGCCTTTTGATGTTCCAGGAGGTGAAAGATGGAGCTCTAGTTCTTTCAGAGCTGTACGAAGGACAGCATTTTGCTCTTGTGTGACTCACACTGTGCACATTGATCAAGGCTGCATAATAAAGTGAAAATAAATCGAGTTTTTTTGGGATGGACTGCTTCCTTGTTTTAGGCTTTTTGTTTGCAAAAAATGTGAAGGATGCTGACAGATAAGGTAAAAATGAGAAAATACTGTCAGTAATAAACAGCTGGAGCTGGGGGCTCAGCCAAGTCAATCTCAGTGGCTCCATTTGGCCTTGAATTGGAGGTAATAAGCAGACAGAGAGGGTCACAAAGACTTGGGATAGCTCACCGCCAGGAGAGGCACACAATACTTTTTCCCTTTTTCCCGGTAATCACACCCTACCCAGCACACACACTCCCATCCACCTGCCAGCACACATACAATCAATTATTCAAACAGCAGGAAGGGAGGCAACAGAGAAAGAGAGCATTCAGGGGCATCTAAGCACAGGCTCACCTCAGGTTACAAATAAAGATCTTTACCAAATCCTGGGAGAGCAAAATTCTCGCTTAAAAAGATTAAAATTAGAAACCATCAGACTCAAGAAATGTCTTTTAGTTATAATATATTGAAATAATACACCACAACAATATCCTATGGAAAACCTGAAGGCGGTGTAGTCGGAGCTGACCTGTAGATGCCCTCCACCATAATGAGGATCTTCTTCCAGGGTCTGTGGGTCCGAGGCTGCCCTGAGCAAACAGCCTCTTTTAGAAGTTTCTCCAGACTGTGCATGTCTAAAAGCACAAGCACACACACACACATGCAGGCAAAGAACAATTAAGACAAGGAGAAAGAAAGAAAAAATATAATAATATTACAAAATCTGCCCAATAAAGTATACAGTATTAGGACGGTTCATACAGTGCATAGAAAAAGTATTCATACCATTCTGGAGGCAGTTGATGAGTATTCATCAGCTTTGATGTGATCAAAACTGATCTTTTTACTCTGAAACTCTAAAAACTAACACTGCACATCCTGTCAACACCACTCCCACTGTGAAGCCTGTTAAAAAGCTCATGGCTGTAATTGTGGTTAAAGGTTGTTTTTAAGAAGCTTCTATGTGCTGCATCCACATAAAAGTCATTTAAAACCATGCGTGATTCCTTCTAGTGTAACATGAGGTGCCGCTTTATGTTTTTCTACCACATAAAATCTTTATAAATTTACATTCAAGTTTGTGGTTGCAAACTGTAGATTAGTTATGGGGTAATATTCTCGCAAGATATGTACCAACAAATTCAAATAAAGCAATAATACGATTGTGCATTGCTGTAAAGACCATTTCTAGTTTTAAGAGTACAAAGAGCATTACTGTATGACAGAAACACATTCAACAAACCATCCATCTATTATCCATGCAGGGTCACAGTGGGCCTGGTGCCTATTTCCAGGGAGCAAGACTCGGGGTACACACCGAAACATTCCTATCAACTAATATAACTACTGAAACTCTTCCAGAAGTAAGATATCTGTGATAATTACACACATATGAAAGTATACTAGGAAAAATATTTCTTTGAGTTAATATAAATCGTGACAGAAATTTTTGCTCATCATGGGAATGATTTCCCAAAATTCCCTCTTTCCATGTGGGAATGTTTTAACAATCTCCTGTGACAATCCACCAGATGGCAGTATTGACCAGCTGTAATTCTCCTGAATTTTTATATTTAAAATCTAACTTCAGTCCAGCCATGAGCTGCAGAAAAAAAAAACCTGCCACAGCCAACAGTCTGTCTAGATGATCGATATTACTGCTTCTACACAGACAGGTTCATTTAGGAGACAGCAGATGCTCTGCTGCTGCTAATATCCCCTCCTGAAGCTCAAAAGGACCGAATGCATCCGGCGCAACTCAAAATCTACGTAGAGGAGACCAGACAAGGGATTATTTTACAGTATCACTCTGATTCAGGATAAGCTTTGACCTGATATGTGACATTGTGTGACTAGATGTTTATCTTTTTCTTTACAGAACATGTAAACAAACAAGCACAAATCTGTAAATTGCTACAATAATATTTTACAGTAATCACTTTTGGTTTAAGCTACATTAAACCAAATGGATCTAAAGCTTACTTTTAATAAGTAAAGATAAATACATGCAGCAAGTCATTTAGAAATATAACAAAAAATAAGACGGAGAAATGTCATTATGCCTTCTGACACACAAACCTGGACTGTGCAAACCAGTTTTTCTCTATTGTTGGAAATCCAGCTCTGCTTAGATACAAATCATAAACATTTCAGCTGCTGTGAACATGCCATTGCACATTGCCAGGACTTGCACCAATAACTAACATCATAAAGTCATGGCTATATTTTTGTTACATTATAGCCATTTTAGAAGTAATTCAGCTAAATGACGGCTTGAGTGTCCGTTGATGAAGGTTTTTTGGCAAGAAGCGGTCTACTGTTCAGGTGCCTGAGGCTTCTTTGCCTTTAGACAGGCCTCGGGGGTCTGATTGGTGGAACTATAACTCACAGAGCTTGCACCTGTCAGGATGCATTTACTGCTAAAGGACTAGCCCATTTGAGGTGTTCTGTTGGTGGCGTTCCTGAGGTAGAAGGGATTCCAATAGACAGTTTATTTTTTCTAAAACAAACTTTACATAAAACAGCATTACTAAACAGATACAATGTCTTGCCAAATATTCAAACCCCATGAATCTTTATGTATTTTGTCATGCTTAACTAAAAATGTTCAACATATTTTATCTGACAGACAAATACAAAGTAGCAGCTCAGTGCAAAGTGGAAGAAAAATGATGCGTGGTGAAAACATCAAAAGTGTATGGTGTATTTTGTATTCTGCTCATTTTACTCCTAACGAGCTTGCCCTCAGAGGTCACCTAATTAGTAATTAAGAGTCCACCTGTGTGCACGTTAGTCTTGGTATAAACGCAGCTGGTCTGTGAAAGCCTCAGAGGTTCGTTAGACAACCCCAGTGAACAAACAACATCATGCAAAGGAACACAGTTAACCGGTCAGGGGGAAAGTTGGGCAGAACTTTAAAGCAGAATTTCCAAAGCTTCGGACGTCTAATGGAGCATTGTTGAATCTATAATGTGAAAATGGAAAACAGATAGAACAGCTGGAACCCTACCAAGATATTGCCATGCACGTACAGTAACAAGCGGTTAGTAAGATCCAGATTAGAAAGAGGGAAAGTGGAAAGTGGGATGGCTATGGAGAGTGTGAGGGAAGTTGAGACATGCAGAGGTGGGACTGATGATGGACAGAATGCTTCCAGGTGCTACGTGCAATGTAGGGGAAACAGCAAAAGTCTGGAAAAAGGTTTCCTGGTTGAGACCAAAACATTAAAATTTCATCTGCATCCAACATGGGAATGTTTTTATTTAGCAGGGACAGAGATGCTGCTCAAACTTAATAGGAGGAGGATGCTGCTTTTATTAATCCTAAAAAAAAAGCCAAAAAAACAAGGTAAATTTATGTATTAGAATGGCCTAGAGACTGGAAGGGCAAAATTTTCAGTATCTACTCTGGGGTCTGCAGAGCATTAATGTAAATATTAATATAAATCACACTTCTCAGACTTTAATTCACTATAAAGTTTGAAAACCATGCATAGTTTTTTCCTCCACTTCAAAATAGGTTTAAGTGTTCAACAGTTCAGTTTTGGAGCTCAATGCATTTCAATGGTGATATTTTTGCTGGTTGGTAAAACCTCTTCATAACTCCAAACATACTAATATGAAATGCAAATATAATACTACTCTTTAAATCTGCAAATCCTGTGAAAAAATTAGGGAACAGCAAAAAATAACCAAGAAGATGCCGTTTGCAGTGCTGCAAGGAGAAGCTCAAGCTTTAGTCTGATGTAAAAATGGTTCAAATCAAAGTAAATTTGCCCTCAGTGATAAACACGTAAGGTACTAGTCTTAAATTGCAATTTGAATCTCACCTCTTATGAATTGTGCAATATGTAAAAAGAGACAGCTGATGAACTTACTGTTGTGTTTGAACACCCGGATTGTAGCTCCTGACAGTCTGGCTCCCAAGATTAGAGACGTGTGGTTGAGCTCATCGCTTACTATCAAGCATCCCTGGAAACCAGCAAAAAGTTACAACTTACACAAAAAAGACTTTTCAGGTCCAGTTAAATTTTCACAATATGAAACCTGGAATAAAATGTGTTATAAAATTTCATTGTAAACTAGATTTTAATGACTTATTATTGATAAAAGCAGGATGAGTTGCTCATTCAGTTGCATATAACAGACAACAGTTAACAGCCAACTGTTTATGGGTGACAATTGCAACCATGTGAATGACGTAATGCATCTGTTCCTTAAGAGATTTCTTGGTTTTATGTGTTTTAGCATAAAAAAGCAATCCCGTTATGCAAATGTGCTTTTTCGAATAAAAAGGATTCACATGGCCAATTACTCATCAACTCATTCCTTTTCTCCTTCCCCCATTTATGTCTTAATCACAATCTTTTTATGTCCTGACACAGAAGGGATAGAAATCGTCTACAAATGTCCCCTCCTTTTCATGTCTGATAAAATTTTTACCAGCTCATCTGTTATAATCTTTACTTGGACAGTGTGATGCTTCATTTGCTTTAAAAATCAGCATGCAAATGAATTCAGTTGTCCCATGACGTTCTCTCCAGAATATTAGCATATATAGCACTGAAGCTCTGAGCAATTGACTGCATTAATCGGAATAATCTTGTAAGGGGTAGGGGTTGTGTTGACACCAGCACGGTGACAGATACGCTCAGCATGGCCTGGGGTTGAGCTGGTCCACCAACAACTGTCACTCTAATGTGGCTCCGCCTGCACAGAGAAGCCTGTCCGAGCTCACCCTGTCCCTGTAGGACGGAGCTGGCAGTGAGGGCTGACCCCCAGACGTTACCGGGTTAGCATCAGCGCTGCAGCCTAAAGGGGCTGCTGCACCTCTTCAGTTGCATAAAATGAGCCTGCTCTCATCACTTAAACCGTCAACCCTACTTTTCTTCCTGTCCAGTTGAATCGCAGCTACTCCTGCTTCATGTTGCCGCTGGTTTCTGTCAGCTCCACTTGCAGCAGGCGGGTGTGCCAAGAGGCCAGATTATGGGTAGTCAGACCCTTAAGTAGTGCTCATAAAAACTGCCCTTGCTTGTCTGCTTGCCTGGAAGCAGTCATGTATGCCCAGAAGCTTCTTATTCTGGCTACTGCAAGGTTTGATTAAAACTTTAATTAAGTGAGGTGGTCAGGAATATTTAGTGGTTGATTTAGGTTTTCTTTTAATAATTTATGGCATATGCAAGAAGGAAACAAAAGCTCAACTAATTATATTAATATCTACTGTGCTTTGCAAATTGCACCTTTTTTTGCTATTGGATTTCCTTCATTTGGCGAGTGGGGAAAAGTGTGGAGAATCGCGTACCTTCCCCACAAGTGCTGGGATGTTCATTGAGTTTGTTGCAAAGCCCATCCCGAAAGTCATGGCTGACTCGACCCCAATGAAATCGGCCACAAGTTGTTCCAGCTCCTCATGAATCTTCAGGTTACCTCCAAGATGGAAATCACAAATAAAAAACAGTCTTGCACCTTGGATGAGGTCTGCATCTCAGAAAATTATGCAATGTTCAGATTATCGTTAAATATTGCAACTGTTGGGATCAGTCAACCTTTCCCACATTTTTCTGTTTGTCATCTGTTGCTATGTTCATGATTGATAGGCAGACTGGCATGGTGTTTGTATTGCTACAATTAACTACTGTCATGACCTCTGGGTAGTGACCAAAAGGAAAAGATCATGGCTACAAGAAGCTCTGTTTGTGCATGTTGCTATCATCAGCGGTTTACTCCTTTAGTTTCTTGTTGATCTTGTGTCTAGTCATTCAATCTAACATTCTGACAGACAGTAATGGTCTCCTCATAAAAAGCATAAGACACAAACCTCTGGATCAGCACTCACACTCTAGAGATTAAATTTAATTCTTATAGATCTATGATGTGACAAACTTGGAATTTAGTTCCCCTGATCCTTTTTTTTTTCATCCAAGGTAATATCAGAGCAGGTCCCGCAAGGTCTGAAATGATTCTGTTGCACAATATGAGGCTGAAACAGTTGGTCATAAACCAATATGGCAGGTGGGGACCAGAATTCATTTTTGTGCTAATGTGCCATCTGACATTGTGTTTCTTTCATTTTGTGAACAAAATAAGATTTTTTTTTTTTGTTTGTTTGTTTTGGTATCTGCTTTTGTGGCCATCTGTTAAACAGAACAATTAAAGTTTCAGTGTCAAGATGCAGCACTCTCTATAAACTGGACTTTAATTGTGTTACAGTCCCTAACAAAAGTATTCATACCCCTTGAACTATTTTTTATTTTGCCTCTTTACAACCACAAACCTCAATGGATTTTAATCAGATTTTATGTGACAGACCAACACAAAGTAGTAAATAATTAAGCAGTTGAAGGAAAATTTTAAATCTAAAAATGTTGTATGTATACAGGCCCCTTTACTGATAACCACAAATAAAACCCAGTGGCACTGCCTGCAAATGTTACTTAATTCATAAATAAAAATATGTATTATTTCCTCTCTGTATACATCCAGCTGGTGCGTGAAGGCCTTATAGGTTTGTTAGACAACATCAGTCTCAAGAAACAGCATCATAAAGACCACGGAACACAGCAGTCGGTTATAAAACAATATCCCAAACTTTTGAACATGTAAAAAATAACTTTTTATCGATGCTGTGGAAATGGCAAACCTGCAAAGCTCCCATGACATGGTCATTCACCAAAATCAGGGTTCTTCAGCTCCAGTCCTTGAGAACTACTATCCTGCAACTACTTATCTTCTCCACTCCTCAATCAAATGACTGAACTCCTTCATCAGCACGTCCTTCAGCTCTGCAGAGAGCTGATAATGAGCCATTTATTTCATTCAGGTGTGTTGGAGCAGAGATGCTCTTAAAAGTTGCAGAATAGTAGCTCTTGAGGACTTGAGTTGGAGATGGATGACCTGATAGAGAAGCAGTCAAGTAGCCTAAGGTAACTCTGGAGGAGCTGTGGGGGTTTAGAGATCAGGTGAGAGAATCTGCTGACAAGACCAATTTTAGTTGCGGACTCCACAAACCTAGCCTTTATGAAAGAGAAGAGAGAAGAAGAAAGTCAGACGCATCTGCAGTTTGCCCCTAGCCATGTAGATATAACAAGAGACATGTGAAAGTGTAATCTCTGACCAGATGGGACCAGAATATAACCTTTCGGAAGATGGATGGTGCTAAATACAGGGCCTAACAGGAGGAAAACCTGCTAGAGGCTGCAGACGACCCAAAACTGTGTTGGAGGTTTGAATTCCAGCAGAACAACAAGTATAAAAATATAAATCTACAGCAAGAGCTGGATCGTTTTCTTTCCACTCCATAATTTCGAAGCCCTTTGTATTGGTCTGCATGGAAACTCCAATAAAATACATTCAAGCTTGTACTAGTAATGTGTTAAAACATGAATAAATCTAAGGAATGTAAATGCTTCTGCAGAGCACCGCATATTCTGCATGCATGATATAAATCTCCAAAGTATAAAATCCATTCTATTGCACTCAGCATGTATTGTTACATTTGCATTAACAAGTAATAACACAGATGACTTTCTGCAGAGGGAATATAAAATCTAATGAATAGTAATAACACAAAATTTTCCGACGTGACCTTTCATATGAAAATGAAGCCTGCATTGCATATACATTGCATACTAATCATTACAGTCAAAGTCAATATGGGTCATTACAACAGAGGGCATTAAGTACTTAAGCAGACAGATGTTTTAGGCAGGCAAGGAAAATGAAAAAACTGAGTGATGGGCATAAAACTGTAATGAAGTGAACCAGCTTTGTCTTTATAGTGACTCCCATTCATTGCTTTCTATCAGGACGATGAATTAGCCTGATCGATTCTTACATTTCCTCCACTGCATAAGCACACAGGCCCTGCTGGCACATGTAGCGTTTTTAATCAGACTGCACTGGCATTTGCGCTCTTTAAGGAACATTTCCCCTGGCAGTATCTTCATAAGTGTGCCCAGCCTTCTTATTGATATTTTAACCTTCAGAAGCTGCCTTTAGATCTAGATACTCTTCAGGTAAAAGAGAGTGATTAGATGTAGCTCATCCTGATTTGGTTAAATGCAATTAGATCACGCCTACATCGTTTTTTAAGTCTTCCTTTGCCTGTGTTAGCAAGATCATCATCATTTTTAGTGAAAACACTAAATATTGGAACTCTAGATATAAATTATTCCTGTCTGTTTTCTTCATTACTTATATAGAACCCAAGCTTTCTCTTAACATTATTTAACATTATCTCTAACTAAAAAAGGAGAAAAATACAACACATTGATATTGCGATTTTATTTGATTGTGAAGCTGTAAATGTGCAATAGTTGATTTTTTTTTCTGTGTGAGATTATGCCCCTGTACTGAAAGATTAATTAATTTTACTTGTTTTTTTTTTGTTTTGTTTTTTTTTGTAACAATTGTGCCGAAAATATCTGTGTTTGAAACCTAATAATTCCCTTATTAGTAATAAGTGATTAATTCAGATGGTTGCTAGCTGAGAATATTTGACAAACAGTAAGTTAATGATTGGAAAAAAAGAGAGCCAACCCAGTAATGTCAGCCTATGAATGTTTTGTTTGGCATTATTGCATTTTGTGTCCAAGTTTACTCCTTAGAGATACTCCCTGTACACCCCCCAAGCACACATTGTAGAATGTTCTGTTATTTCATAAAAATTTAGTTGAGTGAATATCACATGTTGTGCCAATAATTACAGGTTGACCAAGACTTCAAGTTAAACTGCAATTAATCTCAAGACAGGAGATAATTTTTTTAAAAAAACATGTGGAATCTGAATGTTAAATGGAAATTAGATCATCAGAGTGAATGGTGCTAATTTTAAAATATATATCCTTTTAAGTTGTTTACAAGTCTCTAAAAGATCTAAGATTTTCAGTCTGTTACAAATTGCTATGGCTGTGATGGCATCATGACAGCTCTTAAAGAGACACCAGGGTTTTTAAATATTTACTTCATATATGGTCTCATGAGACAAATGCTTGTTTTTGCATAACCCGCTCACTCAAGACAGCTGAAGTGCCCATTGGAAACCCAGAATAAAACAGCCCAATTTGGAAGGAGAAATAAACATAAATAAATCAAGGAAATGAATAATGGATTGTTTGGGGGTTGAGGGGATAAGGGAGTGGTGAACTGACAGACATTGCTTGTTGTTTTTCACTGTCAAACTGCTGATATCACGAAACACACTCCCACATACACAGACTCTTGTGTGCCGGCCCCACTTTGTAAGCCCGCTCTCAGCAGATGCACGACTACCTGGCAGCAAAGGTTTCATACGCTAAAAACATCAATAATGAGAGAGGAAAAGGTGCTTTTCTGAAGAAAACTTCACCAATGAGATCCATGATGTTGACTCATCGAATGTTTTGACAGAAACACACAGCCGATTGCTAGTCATTAGAGTTCCAAGCTGTAAGATAGATATGTCTGAAATGAGCTTCATGCTGCCACTTGCATCTGATCAGAAGATGGGCTCAAGATCAAAAGATAAGACACCATTTAAAATTCATTAGATCCCACTTTCTGATCCTTGTTATTATAACATGTCTGTGTATGTATATCACATTTGCATCCTGTTTAAAGTCCTGAGGGTTTTTAATTATGACAGCTCATCCACAATAACATGTCTTCCATGGCTCCTCTGTGGACCAAAATGTATCTCTGCTGATTATCACTCCACATAATTGAACAAAAGCTGAATAATTCATACAACAATACAGTTACTGACAGATAATTAAACATGCTGACAGTATAACTCAGGGGAAATATACAGGTGCTTCTAAGTAAATTAAAATATCAACAAAAAGATCATTTTAGTATCCCATTTTAAAAAGTGAAACTCATTTGGGCTATATCAATGGTACACAGCGTGATACAGTCAAGCATTTATTTCTGTTAATTTTGACTATTTAACATAAAAATATCAGCCCACTGAAAAGTATTTATGTACTGAAAAGTGTATGTACTCCATACTTGGTTGGGCCTTCTTTTGATTTTTAAGCATTCGTACCAGTTAATTTGCAGGAATTACTGCATCAATGCGGTGTGGCATGGAGCTTGTGCCTCTGATGAGGAATTAAAGAGTCTCAGGTTGCTTTGATAGTGGCCCTGTCATCTGAATAGTTGAGTCTGGAATCTCTGAAGATCTTCTTGGCTTAGATTAAGTAGGTTTATACGGTAATTGAGGATGTGGATGTTGAGCTCAGCATTGCGACAGTTCCTCTTTTTCTTACTTGGCTATTTAGCTGTTCATGGTGGTCTCTGATAAGATCATTTGTAAATGAAGCTCATTAAGCACAAGAGAACAAATGCTTGTTCTGTCAGCATTGATTGGCAATTCTACTCCCCTCTTGCATCACCTTTATGCTGGGCTCCCTTTTTTCAGCAATACAATTCCTCATGTCTGTACTGGGAAAGAGTTACCACAAGTCCAGCATGCTCCACTTCCTTTAGTATTCCTTGGAAATTTCATTACACACCTTCAGCCAAACCTGACGGACCTGTCAAGTGAGGCCTCTGCTCTTCCTAGGACACCTTCTGGACTTCAGTTCAGACCATTACTGTATGCTGTAAAATAAACTTTTATGACTCGAACTATGTTGCTTCTAAGAGCAATTTCTGCCATTGGGTCTAAACAAGCATGCACACACACCAACAGGCGTTTGGATTCAGGTGTTTACAGATACACTTCACATTGGGGTACGGCTACCGATAAATACATATTGTATTAATTAGTACAGCATACGTTTCAGCGACATTGTTGTTATATATGCATATGTTGTTTGTCGTTATTGTATCTTGGCTATCTTTTTTTTTATATAAGCCAAAAGCAATGTCTAATTGAGGTATTTCATATTAATATTTAGTGATGCATTATAGTGAAAACTATAATGCTCCACTTATGAACGTACATCTTGTACTTCTGTGAGTACAATTCTGAATGCTACATGGCCAGATGGGATACAAAAAAACTGACTAAGCTAAAACAGGAAGTGGTACATCAGTATGGGAAGGTGTCGGGTCAAATGATCACCAGAAGAAATCACAAAGTGCTCTAATAATTCCCAGTAAATGGCTCTACTGGTTTTAAATCTGATAAACACAGTCAGCATTGCCAGGAAAACAGCTCACTGTGACATAATTGCTGAAGTTAGAGACGGTAATATTGATGATTAACCCACATTTTCTGACACTTTTCTTTTTTTTCCTTCATCACAATGTCCCCACCACTCTTCATGAACTTCAGTATCTCAGCCAATAAAACTATCTATGAGGCTAGATATGTTATTAGCATGTAGGGTTCGCATGCCTGACAAATGAAATTTATTGTTCTATCATTGCATCTAGCAGTCCTTGATTGCAGTATTACATGCATAGATATAGTAATGACTGTGATTTGATATGTTGTACATCAAGTAACTCAAGCAACTTGGATTTTTTTGCCTTTCTATTCTTCCTCAATACTTGATTCCCAAATGAATGGTAAAATTTACTTTCATCTGAAAGGGGGACAGAGCAGCAGCATGAAGTGCTATAGAAATTTCCTGGCATACTGCTGTGCTGACTTGAGAGTTAATGAAAGTCCCCTTAGCAACAGTCATCCCATTTTTCACTTTAGTCCAGGTGAAAAGATTCTGACATTGTCGCTAGTCCAGGAGTGCAAATCTTAGCACACCTTTTCCCAATGTAACATTTCTTTATTAATATTTTTGTATTATTATTGGATGTGGCATAATTTTATGCCACATTATTGGCATAATGTGTCAATAATTATGCCAATAATTATTGCCACAAAGTTATTGTGGTAATAATAATTGCGGCATAATTATGTGGCATAATTTTATGCCACATCCAAACTTTCAGATTGCAGTATTACAGAATTTTTTTTTATTTGAGTTGTCATTAGCTGTAAGCCATAATCATCAGAAATATTAGAAAACAATACATGAAGTATATCACTGTGCATTATGACAGGCAGTTACAACAGGAAATGCACAAAAGTGAATTCCCCCATCACATAGAAATAAACACCTTTCCTACTATGATTTATTCAGTGGACATTACTTCAAATCGAATGAAAATTTTTGTGAAACTGAGCTCAAAGCGACAAGTGGAAAACAATTTCTTTTATCTGTTAAACATTGGCCGCAAACTTACCAATTTCCTGTCTTGTGCTGCAGACACCGGCCCCATACTGCCGCAACTTATCTGCCACAGTTTTCAGGAAATCTTCGTTGTTCTCTGCGAAGCCGAGGTAATTGTATGAGCCCATGTTGATGACGTTATGTATTGTCCTCCCAGTAAACCTGTGAAGATTTATGTTTGTCTCAGTTGGTGTGTCATTGTTTTTCTGGTAGGCACACACACAAACGCACACACGCACACACACACACGCAAACATAAATAACCTCCCAATAAACTGCACAATAACTAAACATTTGCTATTCAGTAGCAAGAAATGGAATCCAAACAATAATACTTTAAACTAAAAGGCAGTGAATTGATATATTATTATGATGCATTTTGGAGAACGAATATGCAGATAAAATTGGATCTCTTATGCATGTGAATACAATGAGAAAGTGGTAGGAAACACAGCCCAAGTTCACCTGTCCAGTTTAAAAGTAATTAAAGTTGTTCTTTCAAAGAACAGAAGGAGTTTATCAGCCGACCTACTTTTTCCACTCTGCTTCATACCATTCTACCAATTCACCACACTTCTCCACAAAAATCGAGCAGGCTTCCCCATATCTTCTTCTTACAGTCACATTAAACCTCTTTAAACATGTAATCCACGCTTACCTCTTCACAGATTCATAATATCACTTTCCTTCCCTGTGGCTCCGCTCATTTTCTTTTTCATAACACATTCCCTGACCCTGCTGCGCAGTGCCAAGGAATATCAATTGTGGTCCAGAAACTCAAAACCATATCTGCATATGGTATATTTGTTGATATCCTTGGTGTGGCATATTTGGAGCAAAAATCTACATGTAAGTCAATTTAGGCGAACTTACTAAATAATAAAGACATGGATAAACACTTAACTTAAAGTCTATACACTGAGAAGCAAAGAAAGAAGATTTGACATGATGACGGTTATATGTAGTCAAAAAAAATATAAAACACATGTTGTGCCAGTGTCCTAAAAGTACTTTGTGACAGGTGGTTTCAGAAAACAGAATATCCCTTAGGTTAGGCCTAGGAAATTATCTGTTGATCTCTCCCCACAAGTCTTGTTTGGTTTGGAGATGCTCCTACGCTCTGAAGTCATCTGGGTATGAATCACAATGTTGCTATGCACAACATAATCCCACATACACAGCGTTGTATGCAGGAACATATTGTTCACCTATTGCCTAAGTCATTCAACATTGATGCATACATCTGTGCAGAGATTGCCTTATATTTAATAAGTTATCCTTTCATCACACCAGATAAAGTCTCCATGATATTTTAGAATTTTCTAACTTCCTTGGATTTTGGCATAATTTATAGAGCAATTCAAAAGGGCAATAATGAGTTATCAGTGAAAACTTAACCAGAAACTGAAGAAAAAAAATCTAATCAGAAAGCAAAGGTTGATCGCGCATTAATACTTCTGAAAATCCATAGCACTCATATTGGTTTTTAAAATAGGTGTCACACTGCAAGTAGCATTGCTTTGAAATTTTTGTTCTCTATCGTAATCTAAGTTTAATATACATCCTACTGATGTTTTCTTCACCTGCTGCGTCCATGACCATAATATAACAGTGACTCCAGGAAAGGTGTTACATTTGTCTCATTATGTTTCTTCACATTATGACTTTCCCTATAAATGTGAGAGATTTTTGCACCATCAGCTTCAGCCTTGCTTTAGAGGGGGAAGTGAGATCAATGATTTTACCAGCAGTAAGACAAGGTTCCTTGTGGGGGATTTCTGTACAGATGCAGTGCACTGCAAAGCATTCATTTTACTGCAGCACTTTCAAATTCTATGCAAAAATTATATTACAGGCTTTGACCGTGTGATGAATAAATGTCAAAGCTGGAAGAATCCAAATTTTCTCAGTCTCATAGAAACCTCAATATGTGCATTTTAGAGTTGTGTGCTCTTTTCTGAAGCTGTCCTACTCCACATGCAACACAGCTGAGGTGCTAAAAGTTACAATTAGAAATAGTTGGGTTACAATACCTGAATGTCCAGTTATAGTCATCAGACACTCTTTCCATCAAGTCGAAGATAGGGCCTGGGAGACTGCAGATGGGACGGTTCCAGTTGTCCCGTACTCGCATGTATAGGTTTCGAGTGTAAAAATTTTCAAAATCTTGGTAAAGGGGAGTGAAATCCTGGCAATAAAAACAAATTAATTAACTTCACAATGAGTCATCACTAGGTTTTTTTTTTTTTTTTTTTGTTAAGGCAAATTGTAAGTTTTAACAATTTGCTTTTTACAAGTTCTTGTACTTGTATGATAATCAGAGCCTATATAATGCAATGCTATTAATTTTGAATAATTACTCACCTTAATCCAATGACAAAGGTAAGCTTGTTCATCAAGATTATTCGAGAATATCCTCAACATCCTTAATAAAGTAAAATCATGACTTTTTTTGGCTTACTATTCTATGAAGATAATACTTTATTGTGCCTGCCAATCCATAAAACACAAAACATGTTGAAGACAAAGTATTTTCTAATTTAACCTTCACTGAAGAGACATAGATGGAATCTAAAATAAAGTAACAAAGAGCTTGAATCCTGTGAGATTTAATTAGATCTTCAACACATATTCTCTTTGGTGTTCCATTTCACCCATGGCAACGTTATACAGAAGTGCGGAGAAACACAAGGGAAGAAAGAAGAGGCACTGCTTAAGGAAAAATGGAAATAATTGGGAAAAACAAAACGTATTGATGGTGTCTGCAAGCTTGGGTGTATGGTATGTGTCTAATCATACAAAATGCCTTGGAGTGTGCTAACTGCATGTTTTTTATGTTGTACCTACCTTCTGTTCCTCTCTTTCCTGAGCAACATGGCACTTTTCCAGGCCCACAGCTCTGAGGAAGTCTCTGAGGTAACCAAACAGGGTGACAATCCCATAACCCAGGTATGTCATCACCGCCACATACATAGGTGGCTGTTCAAACGTGCCATGGCTGAGCTGCCTGGAGCCGACACCAGCCTGTGGGACATTTTTCTATTTAACAAGAGAGCAATATGAATGCTTTTGCATTCCAGACGGGAACATAACAAAACGTAATAACATTTGTAGTAACAAATGCAGTTCAGCTTAATATAAAAGTAATTGTGGTTAGCATTTTAATTAACCTGAGTAGGACCTGATGAAACAGACACTAAAACCTGTAATTATGAGACTAATTTTGCAAGATCCAGCATTGGGAATCTCTGTGTTCCAACAGAAATGTTTTCTAATCTTTCATGTGACAGAGAACTAAGATGATTTAGTTCAACAAGAGTAGTTTTAGAAAACTCTCCCCTGTGAATGACTTTTCAAGAAAAACCTGAAACTATTGACCAGTGTCATACTGTAGGAAACTAGTCACGTGACTAACCTTTATTATCTACGCATCGACATACAATCAGATTATTTGTGCAGCAAAGGGAGCCACACCCTTTGTCCATTTGAAGAAATGCAAATACGGAACAGAATGACAATGAAAGTCAGATAATTTATACAGCCACAGGTTGCTGTTGTACTCATCTCATCAGGCCAGTTTGTAGTCTCTTGACTTATATGCCCAACATGCTTTTTTACAAGCTGCTAAAATGCACAAAGCAAACAAATAATCCTGGCTCAGGTAAAGTTAACTACACTGCAGGGACATTTTTCTACTGGTCATACTTCAAAATGGGAAAGAGTACACAAGATGACCTTGGCAACATGCATGGGATCTAAAAGAGGTAAAAAGAAAAATATGCACACAAACATACATAAATTTTTTTAAAGGCCTGAGAGTAAACGTATAACCATGACTTTATGGCATTAAATGCATCTCTGTCAATAAATATATGCTTTTATCTCCATTGCATTATGAATATGTAAAAGAAACACAAAGAAGGAGTAGTTTAACAACATCAATTACAATGTTTTCCCAGTATCCTTGCAAGCTGATATCTTTATAACACCAACTAATGTCTGCTCAGCATCCACAGGCAGTTCTGTAAAGACAAATGTAAGTATTTTTTTAAAGTGGTATTTATTAATGTTACATGGTGGTATAAGACCTGCAGTGATCCAGAACTGAATTAAAAATACATTTTATAGATTCAGTGGAAAACAATGTCTCTGAAGGGCAGTTCTATGTGTTGCAAAGACCTATGGGCCTGACGGGTGGTCTCAAACTAAGCAATAGAAAGATAAGTGTTAGCCAGCTAATACTAATCTCAACCCTTATTCATGCTGACATTTGTGTTTCATTCAGTTGAACTTTTAACTAGGAAGGTTAAATGCAAAAATAACTCAAGAATATTAGAATAAAATGTAGCTACATTTTATTTGAATCCCTGATGAGGGCAGTTGTTCATCCTGGCCTAGCTAACAGTAGGTGCTGAGCAGTACCATTGCTCCTCCCACATGAATAACACATTGTGCATACGGCTGAAGGGCACCTAAAAATCTGACTCAGTTTTTATAATAAATCGTGACATATTTAACTAAAAATGTGTGAAGAAATAGAGAAGAAACAAATTTGTTCTAGAAAAAGATTACGGTAATTTCTTAAAGTCTCCTCATTGATGCCCCATACCTCCCCGTCGTCCCAGTGGTTCACTCTATTACGCTTCAATCTCAAATTTGGCAGACACCTGTGTTTCAAGAGTCAGGGTGGAAAAAATAAAAGGAATATAAGAAAGGAAAAAGAAGTCGAAAAATTGATCTGATATCATGCCAGCATTGGCACTGGTTTACGACTGGAAAAGGTTTGGTGGAAAAACTCTCCCAAGGAGCTCCATCTTAGAGATAATGCTAACTGCAGGTTTTTATTCAAGCTGTTGCATAAATCTATATTAGAGGTGCTATAAAGAGTATTTCTTCTGCCTGGAGATAAGCTGCTAGTTATGTGTTCCTGAAATACTCTGGTTTTGTTGTAACTGATCTCTAACGTACCAAAAGAATTACATTCCAAAATCCAGGCTCCCTAAAGACAAGCACCCACAGTAGGACATGCACAGCTCCTTTTTGTCACATCCACTTGATCAAATCTTAAAAAATATTGCCCTGACTTTATGAATGGCAAAGTTTGGTTGTAGCTATAGCCATTTGCGGACTTACAAAGATGAGCATGCAAGCATCTTCTTTAACTTTGAGCCAGTGCCATGGGGTCTATGTGTCACATTATGTTGATTAACAAAGGTGTTTTATTTCTAGGGGTTCTGTTTCCAAAACCTAAAGTACCACCTGGGACTTTTTTAAAAACAATTATATCTCAATGTGTTTGTTTTCCGCCACCTTGGAAGGTGCTGTTTATAGTCACAAAATCAGTGCAGTTCCAAAACCACTAATAGTTGCTGTAAATGTCCATCAAAATGTTACAAAACAGCTTGAAATAACAATAACAACAAAGGATACTGCGAGTAAGAGAGACAAAAGGCTTTTATTAGGTGTGTATCATCAAGCCTGTGAGCCAATCCCTTGATTGGTTATTGTGAAACTAGTTGCAATGTTCTCTCAAATACATTTTTTATCTGCTTTTGTGGGCTGTAGTAACAAGAATTTATAATGCTAAATTTACAATAAAAAACCCTAAGATGTAGTTTGATGTATTTTTCTTTCATTGTTTTTAACGAGATAAATGGGCTGGTTTTTGAACCAAAGATTCAGTGCTTCATTTGCTCAAACAATCATTGCTTTTATTTTGGAAAAAAAGAAGATAGGAGAATATTTGCTTCAAGGTAGAAAATATTTGTTGTTTTTAATGGTCAAAATATAAATCTATAGTAACAAAAGGGAACTGATGGCTGCATAAAACACCCATTTTGAAGGCATTGGTCTTTGAAATAATTAAGGCAAAATGACCTCTTCAAGTATTTTCATATGTTCAAACTGATCCACAACCTCTGTGTTTGTGTTTGATAGGCCCAATTATATAAACTAATATTTTAATTTTCTGAATGGCTCTGTAGTATGAAAAGAAATGCCATTTCATAACTAGCTTGACTTTGCAGGGGTTTCTTTTGGATAGTTTATACTCATGTATGTCTTTGAATTGTTCTGAAACTTATTCTATGCTTCTATTAAAAGAAGAGGGATTGGTCTGGTAAGTAATGTTGAACTGCTGTTTTGAACCAAGCTGTACATAATCTTATTAATTTTGATACACAACTCTTGACAATGACATCAGCTAGAGGACTGTGAAGTTATGCACTCACTTACTATAAAAACAAATTAGTTACCCATCAACTGTTGTAGTCTAATGTCTCTCCTGAGTCTCAATTCAAGCATTGAAAACTTTTATATTTAGAGGAAGCTACAAATGGATACTACAGGCTTTTTGAGGAAGTATAAGAACTGCATCCCCTGTAAAAATACAGTGGATGTAAGGGAAAAGAGGAATCATTTCAGGGTGGAGTATTTTGTTTTTGATTCTTTTGTACATTTTAATGGACTCAGACAGCCATGCTACATCAAAAATATGTAGCTAAAGAAATGTGGAACAGATAAGAAAATCTAGCTGTATGGCGAATTACAAGGGAAAGCAAGGTTGGTTCTCATTGCTTTTACTGCAAACAAAAATGCTATGAATAGTCTGCCTCATATCAGTGGGTAGTGGAAGCCTAAAGTGTGAGAGGCTTCTGAAAAGTATATTTTATAATTCAGTATTTCAGTTTACAATGCTCAGTTTCAATTCTTAATTAAAACAACATCTTATAGAGATAATATCAACCTTAATGACATTTTGGTTACTTTGTTAAAACAACAGAATCAAGCATCCATCTGGTTGTTCTGATCATTACTAAAAACTAAACTATTTCTAAAACATCCTACAGGAAGCACTAGTTGAAACCTCTGATGGACTCATTTAATAATTTGCCAGTGAAAACATTGATTATAATAGGCAAGGATCATATCTTGGACTACAATGTCTCTCTGTTTGGCTTTCTAATTGTATGGACAGACAGAAATTTAAAGAGGACAGGCAAAAACAAATGGGGTGGATTAGCAGTGCCTTCCTGGACAGGCTACTGTGGAACATGGCTTCTGTTGCCTCTATATTGGTCTGTTAGCATGACATGTATGAGAATCTCTGATCCTTCAGGCCCACAGCATCACCGTTCAGTATGATTCAAAAAGTATTTTAGAATTTAATTGACTTATTGATAGACAGAAACAGAAAAAAATGTTCAGTGTTATTTTAACAAGTGTATGTAAATATATTGATAATAAACAAAAGTGATACGGAAATAAAGTCTTGAAAAATCCCATATCAAATTCATAATTATTTCACAAGACAAAGACCTAACAGTGTAGTTAATATAGGCTGCATTAAAATATGTAGCTTATTTATAAATAGTTATGTTGAAAAGATATAATGGTACAAATTACGAATTAATTATACGTTTTTCTTCATGTAAAGTTGAACTGTTGCTTTTTTAATTAAATTCTTTTACTTATTTTATTTTTACGTAGAATTGACATAAAGTAAGGCACACTGTGGACTATTCAGTTTGTCTCAGGTAAGAAGCCCGACCATAACCGCTGGTAGCTAACTAACCAGCATACGAGCAGGTGCTGAACACTGTGCCGCACCTAAGCAGGCGGACCCGCAAGGTAAGGAGAAAAAGTTACTCCATAATAAGACACTTTCAGCAGTGAAGCATAAACAGACAAACCTCTCTCTTGCTGTGACAGCTGTTTTTCTTCAGATCGTCACATTTCAGTCCGTTCTGGCTGAAAGGAGGCTTTAAGTCTGCGTCAGTTTTTGCCATGTTTAGCAGCGGAACGGGTCTGTTCCGTTGAATGACAAACCAACGTGCTGGTTACTAAACTGCCAAAGGTGACTTCCTCGTTCAGTTGTTTCGGTTCAGCCTCTTTTTTTTTTTTTTTTTTTTTTTTTGTTGCCGTTGTCTGAAAGCTTCCGCAGAAAATGTCACCTTTGGTTTATTTCAATGTTTTCTCTTTCGATATAGCGAAAAAGGGAACTTCTGGTTATTAAAAACTAAACAGAGTTGCACTTACATCACCCTCATTTATTTTTAAATTATGGAATACTGATTTTTTTTTTTTTTTTATGTATTTCACTCAATAATAAAACGTTGACAAAATGGTAATAAAATGTTTTTACTATAATTAGACCTACTGTTTTGAATGTAATACTTGATAAGAAAAGCTCTTCTATGTTATAGTATTTTTATTATATGTACTAATATAGGCTACAAATACTTAAATCATGCATTCCATTGTAAAAGTATTCATACCCTTTGCACTTGTTTTGCATTTTTTCTGGTAATGCCACAAACATTACTAACAACAGAAGTAATAAGTGGTATATAATTAAAAAGAAAAATAAGAAAAGGAAGAGAGGGAAAAAATGCATGAAGAATGTCAGCAGCTCCTCCAGAGTTACCATGGCTGATTCTCTGATTTCTCATAGCATTGATCTATTTCTATTTTCAAATGGTGAATTGAACAGAGCTCTGTGAAATGATCATAGTTTTTTTAAACCTAATCCTGCTGTTAGCTGCTTCACAACATCATCCTTGACCTGTCTGTTGTGCTTCTTGATCCTCATGATTATTCATTAATGTCCACTTAACAAATCTCTGAGGCTTTCACAGAATGGATAAATTATACACAGTCGGACTCTGTTTATTAATTAGGTGTCTTTTAAAGGCAACTCCTTGCACTGAATTTTAGATAGGGATAAGTGCTCTGAATGTCACTCACTTAAAAAATATATAAAGAAAAACAATAAAACCATACTTCCTTTTCTTCCTCTTGTAGTGTGACAAAATGTGAAGTATGAATTATTTTGCTTTTAATGTACCTACAATTAAAAAAAATGTTTCAAAGGAAACAGAACAACTTGTAAAATGTGTCCCAATACTTTTCTGAATGAATCTATCTGTATAGGAATGTGAAACAGTAAGATGCCTTCAGACCCAATTTACGAGTGTAACTGACTTTGGTGCTAAATGTTTTCACTTGCTATAGTTTCACTTCATGCGTTCAAAGTAGTCTTGCTTGTGAAATTGTACTCTACTTGTGAAATGCTGCTGTTGCTGTAGTAAAAGACAACTAAATGATATGAAGTTGGTGGTAAAAGAACACTTTCAGAGCTGACCCAAGGCATAAGCAAATTAAGCTGTTTCCTAAGACTCCCGAATTATCAGTGGCCTCCCATAAATACTTGAATTTTAATACCAAAAACATCTGAAAACAGTGTTTGTTTATTGAGAATGAAAACACTGTTCAGTTTGATTTAAGATTTTAGATAAATTAAAACATGTAGAATTGTTAAAATTGTAATTTTAAGGAGCAAACGAGCGAGTTTGCATTGTAAAAGTGCAAAGACTAAATCTTCATTGGTTGATTATTGTGTTAACATAACTATAATGTCATGCTTCAAACTTAATTGTTTTTTTGTTTTGTTTTTAAGTTAGGTTTGTTTGTAAATTAATCTCAGAAAAGAATTGCAAACTATAAACTATGTACAAGAGTCTCTTTTAAGCTCAGCTGATTAAATGTTGCCCTCTCTCTACCAAATGTGTGTTGAAGGTTGTTGTTGTTGGTGGTGATGTTCGACAGGAAGTGCGCCCCCAAACCATGTTCTGTTTGCGGCATTTGTAAGACCTTGTATGTGTTGTTTCCTGTTTCATACTTGGGTTTGGTCATTGAGAATAACAACCTCATTACCATGTGCTTTGCTTACTTATAACAAAGCAATGACTGATGTCGACAATTCAGGCAAAAAAAAAAAGAAATCAGACTGTTCCCATTTCATCTGATATAAAGCAGCGCAACGACGTTATCAGAATATAATGGGACGTTTAGAGGTTAGAGATGTTGCTATAGTGCTGGTAGTCATGTTTACTGTGCTGAACAGCACTCCCAACACCAATTGTTTCTGTGTCAAAGTCCAGCTCAGCCTAATGACAACACTTTTACACCCTTTAAATGGCTGTTAATGTTTTTGCTGAGCAAAACGTTCTAGGTTTACAGCTGTAACAAGTGTTGCTATTGGTTTCCATGGCAGGAAGGCTTTGTGGTGAATCATATACTTATGCGTCATAAATCAAACCTACTGTTTACTTTTATGAAGTACATAAAAAAATAGCCTTCTAAAGTCTTATCTGTTTGCTTGGTGATAGTCCATCCACACTTTCAGTATTTTTCCTTTAGGATAAAGAGAGCGATGTTCATTAGTAAAATGGTGCTAACCGCTCCTGTGGTGTACCTTGTGGCTTTCCAAAGTAAACTGACACATGTGCACGACTAAACAGGCTGGTTTGGTGAAAATTATGCTGGTGCGGTTTTTTTTTTTCAAGCTTTTTAGCTGACTTATTGCACCTGAAGAGCAAGTCAGATTCTTGGAAGCAGACAGACGTGAAGATAGAGGAACTTGTTTGGAATGCAACTGCATGTCTGAACTTCATGCTGCATGAATAGGAATGCTCTGATGGCAGTATCTGCCACACAGTCTCTGCTAACTTTCCTTTGGGCAACTCTGTTGGGTCTCTGTCTAATATCTCTCATCTCCATGTAATTTTAACACAAATCGTTTACCACTGTTGTGTTGGTAAAAAGCTCATTTATTCACAGTTATTTACTATTTGATAACATAACTTCCTTCTTTATCCCACCTCTGCTTTCCATAACCATTTGAAAGCTAATAGAATCAGAATATCATTTAAAGTCACTGTATTATGTTCTGTTTGAAAATATTACTGCTCTGGGATTGTATGCATTGCCTTGGAAAACTATGTTTGCACATTTTGCTATGTTATAAATCACTAAAGAAAAATGATTAATTCATGCCCTTACTTGTGTGGCATACATTTTAATTTGGCTCCTGTCACTCCTATATTCCCCTAAGTAAAATAAAGTGCACTTTAGAAGTCAAATAATATTGCAAACAATATGCCTGTCCATCAGAGGCCTACATGTCTGCTGAGTCTCCTACACCTGTCCACCTGAACTGATAAGGACAGAATCAATCAGAGAAGCAGCCCAGAGGCCCATGGTTACTTTAGAGGTGGGAGACACTGTTGATATATAACTAATAGTTTGCATTTTAGAAACCTGGTCTTTATAAAACAATGGGAAGAATAAAGTAATTGTTGGCAAAAAGCCTTAAAAATGTACAGTTAAAGTTTGGTGTAAGTTCTTTAAGAGACACCGACATGTGGAAGAAACTGCTGTGGAAATTCAAGACTCATTTCTAATTTAGCAAATACTAGTAAAGCTAACAGACATGTTAGGTAGTGCAACTTTACTGAGGAAGCTCATCTATATCAGTAGATCAATTGGTCTGGATTAAGTGTTATAAACTGCAGATATATTAGTCATATCTGCAGCTTTTAGCCATTGTTAGCTTAGTTTGGAGTCTTGAGCAGACCCCACAGCAGCAGCAGGAGCAGCTGGTTCTTGCTTTCCTTCGTTACACAATTGCTTCCCTCTCATGGGACCAGATGTAGCCTACATCTGTCAGCCTTCATTAACTGCAACAATCTGGACAGCACTCTTCATTATGGATGTTTTCTTTAATCCTACGGTTCATTTAAAGCAACAGAAGTAACTTTAATTTACAATTTCAATGTTGCATGACTGAAACATAAGTTTAAGTATTTTGTCTGACAGCTACGAGTGCTGTCATTTTCAGTTGATTGATCTTGGCAGAGAAAATGCATGTTAAATAGACTAAATCAGTTTGCTGTTGCTTTTTATGTTCTATATATTTAAGATTACTATATGATTTATAGTGTGATAATCCATCTTGAAAGCTCAGTAAGCGAGTTGGAGAAGTACAACAGGTACAGATTATTCCAGTGTGGAGTTTCCATTTCTCAGAGTATCATGTAAAACAATTAATGTTCCATATTTGATGACTTTAAATGTTTCAATAGACCCAAACTCCCTGTGCCACAGCCTTTGCATATTATTTATAAAGAAAATCTATCTGGAGGTTGGAGAGAAAAAATAAAGATTCTTTGTTGACAAAAGAATGCCTCACCCATTTGATAAGCAGCTTTTGACAGACAGAAGGCTGTCCTGCCATCTTGTGGCAGTGCAGAGGACATCAAAGTCAGACACACACAATCCACTTAACTCTTCTCACACCAACGCATAAGCTCTACTTCCTATTAAAAAAAGAAATTAAAGAGCAAATATTGCATATATTATGTGAATGACCATTTTTTACAGCATGTAAGTTGCTGGTTCATCAGAAATGTGGGCAGTTGTGCATGAATGAACTCTTGCTATGCCATGAAAGCAAGTTGTGCTGCTGAGCTATATTTAAACTTCCCCTGGAGTGCCATTAAATCATGTAATTTCTTTATCAGGCCCAACTGACCTCATTTTAATATCCTAGTTGCTACTGTTCTATATAGGATTTAAAAAATACTTTGTATATGTGACTTTAGAATGGAACAACCTTAAATATGCAGATGGATCTTAGTAAAAACCAATAAAGAAAACAAATCTAGTTTAGTGAAATTTTGACAGATTTCTCTTGACAGAACTACAGTAACTGAGTGAGGTTTGTAGGCCATCTAGATGGCTGAATTTGCCACAGAGATCACCACTTTATGATGGCCACAAAGTCAAATCACTGACTTTGCTATTTGTACACCACTTTGTTACAAATTTGATGATACGCTATGGGCCTTGTCTCTTTTGTGTCCAAACTTTAACTTGTCTGTTGATTCCTCTGGTCTTAAGAATTTACTTCAACATTTTCAAATAATCTTTTTTGTAAAATGCAACAGTCCCTCATGCAGCAATACACCTTCCCAACATAATTCGGTCACCACCATACATTAGAGTTAGTATTAGAGTCTAAGAATTACATGTGTCCCCCTTTTTGCTCCAAATGTGACAATGGTCATCGTGATCAAATAGTTCCGTTTTAGTTTTACCATCTTCTGACCAAAAGTCAGTAGATATGTAATAGAATAATATCTAAAGAAATATTTTTATTATTTTGTCATGCATTTTGCCCAATTAACTAGAAGTCACACACCATGGAGCAAAGATATAGATATAGATATAGATGGGATTGATCACGTGGAAATATTTTGTTAATTTTAACTGACCTAAAACAGAAATGTTTTGTTGTATTTACTGTCATACAGAAGAAAGAAGTTTTAAATGTCTTTTTTTTTTTTTTTTTTTTTTTACAGAAGTATTTTGATAAAGAATAAAAACGTGACATAAGAATGAAGTTTTGAGGAGCCTCAGCTTGTCATGTTTTCTGATAATTTCCTAACCCACATGCAGAATCAGATACTGGTCGCAGAATGAAAAAAGGTAATGAAGTTTATTTACAATGACTAAGTTTCAGGCTTGCGGTTTTGAGATGGACAGCTGATGTTGAAGAAGAGCGATCCTGTGACAAAGGGTTTTGGTAAAAATTCCAGGAAGCTTTTCTGTGAGTAACTGATGGCCTAAGAAATTCAGATGGTTACTTAAACAGAGTGTGTAGGATGAAAGATGAAAGCTGAGACTTACAGAGTTGTAGTGGGCAAGTGTCAAAAGAATTGAAATCCAAAGATATTCGTGGCGAAGGACCGGTTTGTTGGTTTGACCTGGGATGATGTGGAAGCTAACTGCAGGTTTAACCTGTGACACACAAAGAGCATAAGGAGTAATTATGACAGCAAGATAAGCATAAACACAAATTTAATAAACTGAGATAAAATAACTCAAAGAGATGGAGTTGGCTTGACTACCAGTAAAGGGTGATGACTTGCAGGCGGGTATGGAATCTGCAGCAGGTAATCTTTGTTTACTAAAATTTATAAGTGTCTAATACAACATTCTGTTCTGGTAAATAAGATCTGAAACAATCTAGCAGAATGCTAGACAATTCCACCCACTATTACATTCTTGAACACATTGGAACATTTCACAATGTTTTCTTCTGTTTTTTTTGTAAGGTTTTATTTACCCAGTTAGCGGTGGAGACTGTAAACAAAACTGGAAGATGTGTTTTGTATACCAATAAAAATGCTATTTTGGTCCACACCTCCAGCACTCAGCCTTTGGAATATGTTCAGATGCATTGGGGAATTGAGGATCGAAACCGAATTGGGCAAAGATATTTATACTGAGTGCAATAGAGAGGTGATAGTAGTAGTGTTGCAGACATGACTGGAGGCTATATGGACTAAGCTGTAATTTTCAGTGTTTTTGTCGGTCAGCTTAGCTTTTTTATGTCTGCTGATCCCAATTTATCCAGCAGGCACTATGACTTACTAAACGGCTAGAAGAAGTTTTCTTTCAGGATGTGTTCAATACATTTTGAAAAATTGCTCTCTATCTTTCTTATACAGTTAACATTGTATAAACACTATTTTATTGTAAATAACCCAACCTCGGATTATAAAAACCACTGCAAATTTTAAAATATTTATATACTTCAGTAATTGTCTGAGGACCAGACCTTATTCTCATAGTCAGATGAAATGAAGTGGGATTTCATCTTGAATAACTCAGGACATATTTATAAAGGTCAGAATGTGAGTTTAGTCTTAAGAGATATGTCATTAAACAGACAATTGAGCTAATAAATTACCTCCTCTAAGCCAAATCTGCCTGGTGCTATTGCATTTTTCTGCTCTGACAAGTGAGGCAACTATTTGTTACAGGCACCCAGGAATCTATTGGCCTTATGACACTGAAACTCTGCAAGGCTCCAGACTCCCTGGGAGTCTCCCCCCTCAGCAGTAATTACTGTTTCCCATCTACCGAGAATGTGCCAACCCGCCCCACAGACACTGCACTAAATCCCCTTGATGTTGTCAGTTATTCTGGTAGCTGGACAGGCAAAAAGAATAAGAAAAAAACAGAGGGCCTCCCGGAAGTGAGCGAGCTTCCCTCCTGGGTAATTGATGTGTGGATGATCGGTGGATTTTGAAGGATGGCTTCTCTTCCCATACTGGGCCATTCTGAAATCATTGTCAGACTGAGCAAATGTGTCCAGGAGGATAGATGAGAGCTTGCCATGTTCAGGATAGACTGGAAATAATGTTGTCCTCTCAGATCAGACACACAGTGGTGCAAAGCAGATAGACATTGTCATGCTGTGAAAGGCTTATAAGAGCTAGGTTGTCTGGAGGATGACAGATCTAACAATATGTAAAGTCCTGTGTATAGTTTACAGATTAGTTATTGTACTTTTGGTTTGTTTTTTTAGGCAGGAGAGGATTTTTAGAATTTATTGAGAAGCAGTAAATGTTTCAGATATTACAACCAAGCCCTAACAGGCAAAATTGTAATTGGTTTGTTTGCAGTGCAAAAATATTTGAACGCCTTGATTTTTTTCTGTATTTTCTTATTTTTCAAACCACAAACTTTAATGCGTTTAATGTGAATTTTGTATCAAAATACTAAAAACTTTGTGCTTGATTTTCTCTTAGAAAAAGGTTGACCAAATTAGAATAGTGGTTGAAATTACTTGCTCATTTTTGCATGGGCCGCCATGGGAAATGAGGTGTAGAAATGCACAGACTGTTTTTTTTTTAATTACTTTTCCAGAATAAAAAAAGGTACACTTTTAAAGTTTGGGCACAACTTTTGACAATACATAGGTATCAATGTTCTGTGGAGAATATTTTAAGACACCGGGGTCATTGTTCAGCTCAGTTAGATCAAATAAGCTCTAATTGAAGACACAACACAAGTGTGATGCAGAGCGAACTAAGCAATAATGCAGCATGGGACAATGACAAAGTATAAAAAGTTGAATTCATTATATGAATTCAAAACAGGACAAAAACTTGGTTGGAATATAATGATATAGCAAGAACCTCTGAGTTCATTATGCAGAGTTACACACCAGTGTGTATATCACTATCAGACTGCAAGATAAGCGGGATCAGTTGTGCTTGGAGCTGGTCTGCTGTGCAATCAAAGCAAGAGAGGAATAAAATGAGCACAAGAGACAGATAGCTGAAGGGTTTTTTTAAAGCCTGCTTAGTCGAGAACAGTCATTATGAGGGTATCAATCCACATTACGACACAGTGCTTTTCCACTCATATACTACAATTTGCCTGTCCTCGATGTGAATATTACAGTTCTTGTATTTTAGAGTCACAATCAGTATTCATTACTCCTCCAGCTTCAGCTCCAGATGAATGTTAGGCAATGCAAAGCTTTGACTTCATTTCTCTGCGCTGCAGGGTTTTTTGTTACTTATCAATATTGGCAGCTTGTGACTGCTGTTTCTTATTCTTCTAAATCTGCATGCAAATGCCACAACTTTTGTATTGGACAAACAAGTGTGCAACATGGTCTGCTTTGCTGTGTTTGTCATTTCCTTAGACAGAAGGAACTGATCACACAATCAGACAAAATCTTTGGGCAAATCCATTTTGATACTGGTGGATGTTGCTACAGCACTTGTCCTTCAAGTCCAGGGACTCTCCACACAGATGTAGGTACATTTCCAAGAAAGATAAAATGTAACCAGGTACTTCAAAGAGTTTCTGATGCTGATAAATGGTGTAATGAATTGTGTGGGTTAATACCCCCAAACAACCAAACATGTTGACTTATCCACTTCTGATTTCATTATTCTTGAACTTCGACTACAAAATTGTTGCAAAAAATAAAAATTACAAAATTGGTTAGCTGGAGCTTAAGCCTGTTTATACAAGAGATTTAAAAATCTGCCTTTCTCTTCTCCAAACACATACACATAGATAAGGATGATACAACCAGCTAGAATTCCTAATATAATTTTGTAAATTTGCAACAACGACCAGATTAGAGTAATTATCCTGTCTTCTAATTTGAAATGAAATTGATTATATCCAATTGGATGGGATTTTGATTTTGTAATTAGATTTTATTGGGTTCAATTTTATAAAATTGAAGTAAATCTGGATGAAATGGCATTCCATATACTAATTGGAAATGAATTGGGCCTGTGCCAGTAGTTAGAAAGTGGTACTATGAAAGTAAATAAAGTTAAAATGAATTCATTGCATGTAGAAATGCTAAATGTTGGTGAGTGTCCAGTTCCCACTGAGCGGTCTCATTTTAGACCGAATAGATCAACACAGGAAGCAGAAAGAAAGAAGTTAATGGTTCACTTTTAGCCAGTGAAAAAGAGATCAATGAAACAAATGGACACACTTAACAACAGATTTTCAGGAACTGTTTTTTTTTATTTAAGTAAACACTGTAAGACCAACACAGAAAGTATCTTAACCAGTTTCAGTACTTACAAATAGCTCTGGAACATCTTTGCTGCACCTGTCACTTGCTGTTTTCTACTACAAAAGTTATTCTTTGCCTCAGTGTGGTGTTAAAAGCTGAAGTGTTGAAATTTCACAGTTTTATTGAGCCATCTCTCACACATAAGCTTAATGGTGAGAAATTGTTACATTAAGGAAGGGAGACATATATATATATATATATATATATATATAATATATATATATATATATATATATATATATACTATATTGATACATTTGATTTCAAGTTGATTTACTTAGTATATTGTGTTGTTTAAGTGTCCCTTATTTTTTTGAGCAGTATATATATATGACTTATATATATATATATATATATGTCATTGTTATTGTATTGTATTGTGTTGTGTTGAAAAGTGAACTTAGCTGGCAGTGACAATGTGGCGACGGACCTTGAAGTATGAAAACAAGACAGGCCAGTTGTGTGTAGAATTAAACAGGGTAAAAGGAGAGGTGACTGTCTGACAGGCATGTGTCAGCTCTGCTTCCATGATAAACGCTAGTGGGGACAAGGGTGGCTTGTTAATTGGGACAGAATGTAAAAGTTCCTGTCACTCATCATCATCTTTGCTAATTTGTTTGGAGGCAAAAGTCAGCTGAACCGTAGAAGTGGGAGATTAGTCATGAAAGTTTGGGGAATCTGGGTAGATTTTTATCTCAGTTCATAACACATTAGATTATATTGGCATATAATCCATTTTGCTTGGGCTTGCTTGCATATTTTGCCTGTCAAAATATGCATTTAAAAAGCACATCAGTATTATTTTGATTTTCTTTCTATTACTTTTCAAAGATGCATTTGACCGTGAATCACGTGCTCAAAAGTAACAATGCATGTTCATGGAGTGCAGGTCTTGGCCTTCCAGTACGTGTAATTTACTTTTTTCTGACCTTCATTTGTTCCCATCTTTCAGAGCCCCTCGTGCAGAGCCCTCGGGGGAAATAATAGCAGTGAGAAGGCGAGTAGAGTGCAGCCTCTGGAATTGACTGTAAAATTAACAGGGGACATGTTGCTTAACCAGTGTGAAAAACAGATAGTGACAGCGATAACAAAGCTGGTGATGGCACGATAAGTCCTCCTGCTGCTGTGGTGCATCCCACATTATTTATCTTCTAGAAAAGCAGATTATTTCTTTATAAGAAGAAATCCTTAAATATTCATTTGAAAAAAAATCTGATTTAAATTGACACACATTTTCTAAATCTATCATATTATTATTTTGATTATCAGTGTTTCCACCAGCTGGCAACCTCTCAAGTCAATATTCTGCTGCAGGACATTAGAGTCCAAATAAAATGTTATTTTACCCTGCAATAAAACAGGGTACTGTTTTAACTGTGAACTTTTTACTTTTACTCACATGACAGCCATGAATTTTACAAATATTACAATCAGCAATCAATCTATTAATTGGATCAAAAATTGAAATGATCTCAAAAATTTCCACTTTGATTACTAATATTTTTTGAAGGTCAGCTTTGGTTACTGTGACATCATAGTCCATTTAATTTATGGTTTCAATCACATGTCATTTTTTATTTCTGTTTGTTCGTCATGATTTATTTTGGATATATAAAGCGCCTTCTAGTTCCTGTGTTAAGTGTTCTTTACAACATAAAAGATTTTTGGTCTTTGAGGGGCTGAACTTGCATATTACTTGAAAATGGTGTGAAAATAACACATTGCAATAATTGCTGGCACAATTTATTGTCCTGCAAAATTTCTTAATGCTACAGGCCTAATCACACATAGGGGGAATTTTATTTACTAAACAGTTGAACCCTGAAGGTAATTATTTGCAGTGGACTTTCTTTTGTGGCGTTAGAGCAAAGGAGGGAGGAATACAAATGCTCACCAAACTCTAAATCCATGCATAACTTTTAGATTCCTTCACAATTATGCATTTTTTTAACATCAATTTGTCACATAATCCTAATAAAATGCATTGAAGTTTGTGAAAGTAAGTAAATTTGGAAAATTTAGGAGGTATGAATAATTTTGCAAGACAATGTAGATTTCTAATATGAGTAGTTTTAAGATGTCATGTTTTAAACCCTCTAACTGGGAAAACAAAAGCAATTATGGGGCTGGTTTGAGCATGGAATGACATCCCTGAACCGCAGTCATACAGCAGGTGGGTAATTGGCCTGAGCAGTACAGTGGTCACTGTCCTTGTCTCTTGATGGGGGCAGCGACCGCTTCACAGGGCAGTCTTATCAGCTAGCCGCCCTCTGAGGCAGATGCACCATTTTATAATTAACCAAATGAGACCTGCAAGGGTTAGAGAGAGATACCATACTTCTATAATACAACACGCTCTGCTGAGCCTGCAATTAGGCACTTAGAGTAAATGTGTCGGTTTTCTCCTGCATTCATTTCAGTATATGTGCAGTATGTATACTGTTAGCATGCATAAAGTCTTTTGGTGAGAGTTTTGTTGCTGAGAGTGGCAGTGGATCACTGTGTGGTGTTAATTAGACTGTAGTGTGGCTTGTTTTGTCTTCCCAGACCATCAGATCCAATTTACTGGGATGACTTCAGCATCGTCCTTGAGCTTTAACAACTAAAAACCACTAAAGATAAAAGGTTGGTGTTAATGTGTAACTTTCTGGAGAATCTTTTAACTGCACATTAAAATTTTTATATGTGCACTTTTAACCTGAAGACAACTGGAAACATAAAAAAACACACAGATGCAAAATGATTATTTTCATAGAGATAGTATTGTTTGTGAGGGTGACAGTCTTTCGTTCTTTTTCTTATATTCAATTCAACTAGACATGCATTGTTGAGAATGAGAATCCATGCTGTGTGATTTAGAAGAAGAGCCTATTCAGATTCTTCTTTTTCTTCTGAAAATATTTTATTTCATTTTTAAGGTTAAATAATACTCTTCACAAAGCAGATATAATCTTCTTTTAAATCTGTGGCTTCGACAAATCCCTAACTCTATCTATATAAATGCATTTTCTTTTATTTTCTTTTGTATGAACTTTGACTCTAATTGTATAATGGCTGTCTTGATCTGAGATGTTTGCGTTGGTTCTGTGTGAGACGGGATTTCTCTTCCTGCTATGAAAGGATCAGGCCACCGGATCTTTGGGGAGCATTTTATTTTATGGCCACACACTTATATATTTTTGCTCAGAGCTTTAGCCAGCCAAACCGATCATTGTTGAGTGACCTTTCTGCATTGGTGCCACTGCAATGCAGTTCATGAATGTTTAATAGAAAGCCAGGCTGTGTTGGGCCTGCCAACCAGGGTTTACTGCTTGACAGAAACATATTAACTTGAAGGCAGAGTGGAGGTTAACAGCAGCGGCAGCTCCAGACATGGGATGTCAGGCAAAACGCCTGACAGGTAAACACCCATTAGAACCATAGAAATCAGTTTAGTGTCGTGTGAAAAGCAATCAAACAAAACACAATGCAAAACTCTTTATTTCATAATTTTATTTCATAACTTTATTTCAACTTTCAGGTAAATATGATGAATTACTGCTTGAGTACTCTCAAGCAGTAATTCTACTACTCAGGCCTCTTGAACGTTTTCATATTTTGTCATGCTATAACCATAAACTAAGTATCTTTTAGTGATAGATCAACACACCAGTGTTCAATTGTGAACTTGAAGGAAAATGTTCAACATTTCTTTTAAAAATTAAAATCAGACAGTGTGATACCACCTTACTATTCAGCCCCTTAGGTAATGGGAATGTGTCTCTATCAGCTGACTCTGACTCAATTAAACTGAATGGAGTCTCTATGAACATCAGTTTTCAAGTCTTGACACAGATTCACTGTTTAACTTTGGTCTCAACTTGGACTTTATCCAAACACATGCTTGATCTAGACCATTTTATTCAACCTCTTAGTGTGTGTTTAACCCCGTTGTCCTGCGGGAATATCTGCATAGTCTTAAATCTTCTGTAGCCTTTGACAGGTTACCCTCACGGATTTAGATTTAGATAATGCTGTTGGCTTTTCTCCACATATAGGATTTTTTTTTTTTTTTATATGCCTAGCCTATAGCTTCAGGTGGACATCCATGTCTTAGTAACCAATTAACACCAGACAGTTCTTGACCTCTGAAGGATTAATTTAGCAGTATCAGAGTGCATGAGTCTAAATACACATGCATCACAATTATGAACTGCTTTGAGTTGGTGTATCACTTGAACTTCCACTAAAATACGTTGATGTGGTTTCAAAGCTGAGGTTGTAATGTGACAAAATGTGGAAAAATTCAAGGTTTTTACAAGCCACAGCACACAGTGTCTACATCCACTGTTTCCACCTCAAAGCATTTCACACAAATAACCACTTATTCTCAGACAAAAAAAAATCTCTAAAGTCTGTGCCAACAAAGGAGAACGTAGAGAAGCAGGACAAACAGCTTCTGGTAAATGCCAAAATGAAAGGAGAAGTTTGAAAATTAATTGGATTTAGACCAAAACTGTCGTGGAAATGTAGTGTTTGTCAGGGACAATGTCACACATACAGCAACTACAGAATATATTGGTAAAAATATTTCTAAAACAAAACCTTCTTTCCTTTTCATGCTACGCCTGAGTGCTGTGCAACAAACAAAATAAAATCAAAGTTCTTCTCTTTCTTTGTTTACAAGATAAAAAGATGGAGTTCTTGCTTCTGACAGCACCCGATACTTTTTTCTTTTTTAGAGGAGATTACAAGAAAAGGAAGAGCAGGTGTTTTTACAAAGACAATGCCAGAAAATAAGAAAAAAACATCCTCCAAATGAAGAAAAAGAAGTTTTACATTTTATCAGGTGGGTGGCATGAGAGAATGAAAGAGAGTTGAATTCATAAACTAGAAATTGGAATTATAACATAACCATCAAGCATTTTGTTTCAAATAGTCAATGAGGCCCAAATGACAAAGATTTGAGAAGAACCAGATGTGAGGGCACCAGGAACCCAGTCTCTTGTCAAGCTGTTAACTTTCAGAAATGCAACCTTCCCATAAGTTTACAGAAATACAAGATGCTCATGTTCAGAGATACCATCAGGGGAAGAAGGGGTTGTACTCAACCACCGCTGAATTAGACACATAAGATGAAATATCAAGACTTTGGCAAAAATAGGTGAAGATAGATTCTAATGTGTTGATGAGAGAGAATTTTGTATTGATTTATAGTTTTTGGAAATTATTCAGTTTTTCACCAACTTCTTATCTATTTTTTTTAATAAATAAACTAGATTAATCTGGGGTTAGGGAAAAATTAATTTTTCATGGAAATAAAAAACTAATTAGATTAGACAAACTGAAGCTGGGGTATTTTACCTTTAAATTGGCTGTCTGGAAAAACTGATCTGGGGTCAGGGTACGTAGCTTCTGATGAACTCTGCTCGGCATCGGCAAATCAGTACCCAGTATGAAAAGAAACAGCAAGAAAGTTAGAAAAGCTTTTATTTTATTCAGAGAGATTAAATATTATGATAACTTTACTTTTTTCCTTCCCTTTTTTTCAAAGGGCAGGAGACGATGCTTGAGGTGATGGATGCTGATGATCCACTGACCTCTAAAGGGTGCAGTTGATACAAAAAGTACACAACATTGGTTTTGTTTTATACTTCAGCATGTTCTATTCAACATACCAGGAATATGTTTTAGTTTTAGAATATATCAGTGACTCCCTGTTTAAAGATTAAAGTGTCTTTAATTTTCTATTGGTTAGAAAAGCATTGACTGGGAAGACGAGAGAAAGAAATGTTAAATTCTTTCTGTCAAGGCTAGATTTTAATGCAGGGAGCAGTCCTCATAGATAATGCATCAGGAGAGGAAATCCATCAGGAGCACAGCCATTTAAAGCGTGATGGAGATATTCATGCATGAACGTGGGCATGGCCTCCTTCTTCCTGAACCTGCAGCCAGGTTGATGTTATACTGTTCTACTTGGCAGCTCTGGTTTCCATGGACACTTTTTCTCTGCATCATTGCTGCAGAGTTTAAAAAGTTATGAAGCATTCACAAGCATTCTTTTCGATAATATTAAACATGCTTGTTTCTGGTCATCTTCGTTTGTCCGTACTGTGCACCCATTATGATTCAGCTTATTCAAGGTGAAACAAAAAACAAAAAACAAAGCCCAGTGTGGATACATGACCAAATGTGATTCCCCTGCAAAAGAAAAAAGATGGCATTTATCTCTCTTTGTTGTGCTTCTGACCTTTGAAAATATCACATATTAAATCTTTAATTATTTATGAAAGCGAGTGGCAGTGATGAGAGATGGGAGGAGGATCCTGCCACGTGTGATGGGGCATTCTGACTTTAAGAGAACAACACATTCTGCCTGTAGCAATGAAATCAAACGAGGATCTTTGTTTGGTGCCAAAAGAGCCTCCTTCAGATCTTTGTAGCTTTTTACTTCTCCTGCAGTAAACAATTCTGACACATTCATTTTAACATAATCAAACCATCATTACCCAAAAGTATAATAAACAACAGAGAAAGCAAAAGAGAGAAAAAAAAAAGATTTTCTCTGGAGAACTGTTTAACTAGTGTTTGATATGGAAATTTTCTTTTTCATCCTCGCACCAGTAAATGTCAGGAAGGGACACGAGGGAAGAGCTGGACATCTCAATTAAAGAGTGCTAACATGCAGCAATGCAAACAACCATGGAAATGAAAGCATTTAGATTAATCTACAGCATCTGGGAGAATAAATGAGAGTCGCAACCTGATATTGCTGTTCTCCCAAGAGTGCCTGGAAATTGCAGAGAGGAACTGAAAGTCATATCTGCTTATTGAAATTTCAATTTATGAAGGTGATATTTAGTATTTGGAAACTGATCAAAGTCTGTAGTGATTCTGATGCAAAGATTTTTCTCCAAAACAGTAATGAATGTGCAGTTTCACCCCTTAAAGTTTTGTTTGAAAGCAGTTAAATAATTTGTCTGCAATTTTATCAAAATATCTTCAATGGTATTTAATGCATTCTTTGGCAAAGGTTGTCTAAATTCTGCAGATGCACTTAATGTTGGCTCATATTTGCTCCTTGTATTCTGTTTTCCAAACATTTAGAGCAGCTTTTTATGGATATATAGACATGTAATATCCAGATCTAATTTCCTAATGGCTTTCAATGTCTGAGTCTTTTAACAATGGCCTTTTATTCATCACTGTGCTGACAAAGTAGAGATCTGCCAGCTTTCAGATTCAGCAGATTTTTACCTAAGGCTTGCTCAGGAGATAAGCTAAAAATTGGTTTCTATAATGTGTCCCACAAAAAAAAAAAAACACACACACACACATAAAAGCAACACATATATAAAAAGGCAGTCATTTATCATAATACTTTGAAAAGAAATCTGGCATTGTGCTAAATCGCTTTCATCTAACCTTTATTTTTATTTATTTTTTTCGGAGGCTTCTGCCATCTTTCAAACCCATTTCTTTATGTAGACAAATAGAGAATAACATGGAAGACTGTTGCCATATGCAGAACACAACTTACCAAAAGTAATCCTATAGTTCATTCAGTGCTGGTCTGAGTCTCTTAGCAGTTCCTGAGACCAGTTTCTGTCTTGTCTTTTATCTGTAATGTCACATTTTTTCATATTCTATTTACTGATGGCTGTCTTTTCCAGATTATAATGTATAAAATGTTGATTTTTCTCTGGTCCATTGTAATCTCCCTGTGAACTCTGGCTTTAACTTAAGGATGCAAATTAGCAGTCAATATGAAAATCATATAAGAAGAGCTAAATCTACAGTTGAACATATTCTCTGTTTTTGACTGTGTGTGCTAAAAAGACAAAATGCTGGAATTGAATTAAAAAGATTACCTTAAAGGTGTGCAGACATATGCAACCAGGCTATTGCTGCTTTTTTATTTTTTACATTTTCCCCTCACAGATTTTGTTTGTTTTCCAAATAACTGCATTTCATTGGCTGTTAAAGTGAAAGTAAGACGCCCCCTAGGCAGTTGCTAATGGATTTGAAGTTGGAACGCAGAGTCTCATGGTAGGCAGGTCCTTTTCTTTTCAAAGTAAGTTAGAAAACAAAAAGAACCAAGGAGCACAAAATGATAAAGAGGCCAAATGTCCTGCAGTTACAATAAGGTATCCATAAAGAAAAAAAAAATGAATCAAACAGAATTATAAAAGATAGACGCCAACTTCAAGAAAGATCTGCCAAAGAACACAGCTCATGGTTTTTGTTTTATCAAGGAACCCACAGACAGGAAAAGCAGAAACAAATAGAAGGAACATGATCAGAAAAGCTAAAACCTCAAAAAATGTAAACAGCAGAGAATAAATCATGAAAGTAAACGTGAACCAAGAACTTGATCAAAACCGAATGGGATAATAAAAGGAATTACAATAAACTGAAACAGAAACCAAAGCCATAATGTAGTTCACAGTACTACATATGTGTTTCTGATTTATCTTTTCATTCACCACTTTCTACAATATAGCAGCACTCCAGACCTTTTCACAGCATAAAGTTGTGACAATTTTATTTCTGCATTTTGTACACATTGCACATAATTAAACATTTATTTGGCTTTTATATAATATTGCAGCTAAAACGTACAAGTACATTTCAGTAAATGGGAATATCATCAGAAAGATAATTTATTTCAGTAATTTTCATGGAAATTACACACAGACTACTACATTCTAAGCATTTATTTTGTACATTTTGATTAATGTATGTGTGCATTGTAAGATTTTTAGGTTCTAGTGATCTTTATTGAACTGGGAAGACATGCAGCAAATGGTCTAAAACCAGGAATCAAACAACTACTCTGAGGCTGGTGTGCTTTTTTCTAAGTGAGGCACCCTATGATTAGAATTCAAAACTAATGAAAACCCCAAATTCATTATTTTATTATGTTAGAGTTTTAACAAATACTTTTTGAAATTAGATTTTTAATGCAGAAATATCATGCCATGGTCCTGTCATATGACTTCACACCTGAAAAAAACGGTCAAAAGTACAGATACCTGTTTTAATTGTTATGGTTTTACAATACTTGACTAACTAACACATTTGTTTTAGCTAAACTCCAGTGCAGAAGCTAAGAATTATTGTCAAGTGGATGCAACAAGTAAGTTGCATCCACTTGTGTTTTAAGGTTGATCACAGACCTCACAAACAAAAATAACCATCTCTGGGGGCAACATTAACAGCACCGCTGAGGATGACCTAATTAACTGACATGGGAGGGGGTAAAATGTTTGGGGTATGTACCACAGCATGAGAGGTCACACCACTGCTGTCACCTCAAGTTTACCTTTCTTGATGAGACAGTCCACATGTCGACAAAGCTGTTGGAGGTCTACTAAAAAACATTAGCAAAGATTTTCGGGGTGCTTTTGCATATTTGATGATCATTACAGAACGGTAGTACATCTACAATGAATATATATTAAATATTAATTCATCAAGCTGCTTTCTATACTGTGAAAAGATACCAAACTGCTGCAGTTTACCACACTTTTGTATGTCATGGCCACCAAATCTATTCAGAAAGAACTCAAACGAAGGCTTATTATAATCTTCAGCATATTCTTTGGTGTCACATTCAAATGCAAGATGTAGAAGATTAAAAGAATTACTCTGAATAAAAAAAAAAGAAAAAGAAGACTGCATTTAAGGCTTTGGTTGACCCAGTTTCCAGGCATGCATCCTGCAGCTTAGAAAAGGCTTCTAAATGCAGAATTGTTGATTCACCAACCAGAGTGCGCCTTTGTGAGTATCTGTATTTATTGTGTGCATAGTATATGTGCACGTAAATTCTACCATTGTGTGGAATTCTTTTTACATGAACTTTTACATCAAGCTCTTTTCACTTGTATTTGTGTTTTATTCAGTGTCATAGAAACATTGACCTAAATATAATCAACCACATTAAATCTGTAGAAAAATAAGACACGTATTTAGAGGAACCGGGCACTCATCAATCTGCTCTGCATTTTGCAGCTGCTTCTCATGTTAAATTTAAACTCCTAATAGAGGCGAATGTCATGGCCCCTGCATGACAGTATAAACTGCAAGAATGCAGAGAAATGCAGAAGACAGGTGATGGAATAAAGACATGTGTAATACTGTTCTTTTGGATGACAGGTTTCTCAGATGAAGTACACAAGTTCTAGAGAAACAAGGTTTCTGTTAAAGTAAAGATGAGCATTTCAGTTTGAAAAGCAGCAATACAAAAAGAAAAGACCCTGAACTTCATTTCATGACAGAAAGACATGAAAAATGTTTTTAACTTTTAAAATTCTTCCCTACCTTGCAAGATCATGATGGTCTGTGTATTTGCATCATGGGAAAACTGAATATATATGGGGTTTTTTTCTCCTTCAGAATATAAGTTAGTTTCTGGTTAATGTTTATTTGCCTTTAAACCAGATTCCTTTTCGGCTTTCAGTTTCTTATCAAATCTCAAAATCCTTTTGGTTTTCAGAGTCTTCCTATCAAGAAAATTGAGAAATTAACTCTAAGGTATGGTAAAGAACAAATATCAGAGAAGGCAGGGGGCTTTATACTTTGTGGAGAAGAAACTCATTCAGTTCAAACATCTAATTAAATTTACTCTACATCACATTCTTTGTTCTCCAACAGCAAGATTGAGATTTGGATTAAAGCCGAAGAAGTTCAATTTGAAACATTGTTGTAGTACTTGAGACCGGTCTTGGTCTCAAGACCATTTTTCAATGGTCTCTGTCTTGAGCGCATTTGATCTCAGTCTTGTCTCGGTCTCGGGCACTGAGGACTTGGGATTTTATTTTAAGACCAGTCAAGGCTGCAACTGTGAAAATATTACTAAACTTACAGCATACTGTTCAGTTTTTTGTTAACATGTCTGTTTTCACTGGATGAAAAACGCACCAATTAAAATCCAAGCAATAACGTAACTTACAAATTCTGTTACTCCCATCAAAGTGGCAGCTGTAATGTCTGCCATGATGGTAGACATTACAAATCAAATCTGATAGCCTTGTACTTCTTGCTTGTTACTCTTTGGACAGTGTTCATAGTTGAGTGTTGTTTACCATCGGGGCATTGCCTCAATTGCTATGTTTAATGGTGCAGACAGCGGTGATTTCTGACATAAATGACATGGGCAAAAGCCCAGGGCTTTATCTTATTAGATAAGCAGAACAAAGAGTTTGTTATTTTAAGTCATACAACAATTTTAAATTAACTTAAAACATAAAGGAAAATAAAAGCTGGTGTTCTCACAACTACGCACATTATTTACCACCAAATTACTCTTACTAAAGTAGAAACAATGATAAAGTTCATTACTTGTCAGATTAGCAGTCTAATTGTGCTGTACCATAAACAGCACAGTTTTGACAGAGACGAGTTAAAATCTCTCGACCAGGCTAACTAAACATCACTAACTTGTCATTGGACTATTATTCAAACATATGACACTGAAATCTCAGAACTCTTTCTGACCTGATTACATTTCAAACATGACTCCTCCAACTGCAATTTGTAATTTTTTACATGGCTGGAAGTGATGAGTTCAAGACGATAAGAGAATCGGCTTTTAGTGAACTAGATGTGGATGGGCAATGGTTGCTCTGGGAATTTGTACTAGATTACTCAAAATGTTATAATGTTAGACCACACATCAAATATAGTTGTCATTATTACTTAATCTAAGTCTAGACTCTCCTGTGTCTCTGAAATCTTCTCCTCAGTAACTGTGGGGGCTTGGTTTGCATTGGCTCTAAACATTTAGGACCCTCTCATGTATTCACTATTTCTGTTAGTTGCCATTAACTTTTAGTCTGTGGAAAAACTGAAACTTTAAGCACTGAATTGCTTAACATTATAGTTTCTCTTTCAGAAGCTTCAGTAGTATGGTTTCTACTGTGTCATCATAAGGTTTGAGTGGTGCTACATGGTGCAACGACGTGATTCAATTTATTAAGATGTATTCTGCGAGCAGGTGGTACCTTAATAAGCAGTAGGCCACACACCCTGAAGGCTTGGGTAAGATACCAGGAGAGAATTTCTGAGACTGTCGGGCTCTGAAATAATCCGATCCTGCCAGGCTTGTTGTGCTTTTCATGGCTTTGATTTTGTGGTTCTGTTTTTCTGTTACTTTAACTTTCAGGTCTTCTTTCTTACTCTGCAACCAATTTGTCAGAGATCTGCCATGCTGTTTGTCCTATACAGTATAAATAGGCTGTTCCAGTTATTCTCTGTCAGATCCTCAATGCATTTGTGTTCTTTCTGTACTGCCTGCCTGTTAGCCCAGTTTTGTGCCCAGTTCTTGATAAGAGTTCAGTTGTCATCTTCTTTTTTGCTGTTCCTTTGACTTTATCTGTTGTTGAAATAAATATGTTTGGGCTTTTGGTGTCTGCTTTTTGTTTCCAAGTCATCCTCTTCAGTATTATTTATGACAGAGAGATTTAAGTTTTGGTAAAGACTCAAATAGTGACTCTTTAACCATTTTAAATTATTGGAATATTTTCCTTTGTCAGTTTTATTCCTCAAGCACACTTAGTCCTAGTTTAACCTAAAAAAAAAAAAACAATGTGAGGAAAGCTGTTACTACATAAAAAAGTTATCCACAGTACAATCAAATTTAAAAACATGGAAACTTGACACACAAACTCTTGCTCTAGTATTTATAGCCACAACCTTCACTGTGTTCAGGTGAGAAAATTTGTGGACTGGACAAGTGTTAAGGTTCTCCTATGCTTCATCCAGAGCATCAAAATCGTTTCTGACAGGCATAGTTGCATGACAAAAATTGGGTCATCCTGTTCGCAGGGAGGTGTCTAATCACCTTCTCAACACCAGGCCTGAGTCAAACTACTTCCCACGTAGTTCTGTGCAAAGTATGGTGTGACTGACTTCAACTACAACTAATGCACTTACACTATCCAGTTTTGTTTCTGGAGGGCAACATGAATACTTTTAAGAAGTGTTTATCAACCACAGTGAGGAAATTATTTACTTTTCTATATTTTTTTTTACAATGATTGTCAAATGGCTAAAAACTTAGGGGCATAAATTATACTACAGCTGAATACAAATGCTTGTAAACAATTGAAACATTTTTGTTTCCTTTCTCAATTACATTGTGTTGCAAATTATTATGCAAGTGATATTTTCTTGGATTTTCTTAAATGGTCAATGCAAATGATGGTCAGTATAATTTTCAAGTCATGAACTATTATAGTATAAATGAAAAACTCAGAATGCACTGTTCCAAATTATTATGCACAGCAGATTTTCTAAACATTTTATGGATTCTGAAGAACTGCAAATGCTCATTCTTTGAATGAAATTAATTATAGTGATTCAAAGAGCCCTGGCACACAATACCATCTATAAATTTTAATAGCACAACAAAAAATGTAATCTTTATGACACTTAAATCCAATTTGCATAATAATTTGGAACACAGTGTATGGTATTCTGTGTTGGTCTCGGGTAAAATCATACAAATCTTGATATAAAATTTAAATGCCCTGTACATCATAAAATAATGCAAATAATTTTCAGAACAAAATCAATGTCACTTACAGCCCCGGTGCAACAATTTCATTTGTGGCGAGTATTTTATTTCATATCGGACATTTAAGAGGTGTTTGTGAATTTGTGGTACAAAAAGCTGAAGAAAAGTCAAAAGTAGAATCGTTTTCATTATTGCAGTAAAGAATGAGGGAAGCATAAATTTAAACATTAGTAATCAATATTTGCTGTTCAAAAGACTACTTGGTAAATATATATTACAGAGTGCAATAGTAAATATCTTTTATTGCTTTTTTTATTTATCTTCAGTCATTCTGATGGGCAGCTCTCATGAGTTAGTGGGTTAGGCATATTTAAATAAGCATTTGCTTCTGCCTAAGGCTCTATAGTCATGGCAAGATGCATAAACTAATTATGGATGTATAATAATCATGTTAATTATTTGTGTTTACTGTTAAATAAGCCAATAAAAACAATTTAGTAAAATTCCCCAAAAGTTTTACTTGGTGATTGTTGTCATCATGGTGAAAGATATGATGGTGTAAAAAGATAAGAAATCATGATGATTCATGAGAAATTTAATATTTTGATACTGATCCTGCCATAACATATACTAATGAATTAACAAAATATTTTTGCTCAAAATTTGACTCTTTCACAGTGCTTCTTACAAAACAGAAGTATTTGTGTTTCTTTTCTGAGCAGTGCTGCAATGCTGATGTATTGTTCCTTCACCCTCCCTCTGGGACTATGGTTTCCAGGGGAAGAGATGAGTAAAGATGAGAGAAGAGAAAGCAGGGAACACAGAGGAATAAACTTTAATATGCACAATTCTAATTTCTTCTTGTTTCCAGGGTTTTATATAGGAAATTCACTACACCCCAGTTCCCAGAACTGTATATCTAAGAAGATATTTTGATGTCAGGTTTATTATGCATAATTGCGCTCTGATCTTATATCAGGGTCTTCACACATGCTCATTAAACCTGCTGATTTAGTTTGACTAATCAAAGCCCAAGCGCTCAAGTTTGAGATGTAAGCAGATATAGTGTGCCTCCAGGGTGATTACAACTTGTTGATAAATCATAAGCATGAGAGTGTGGTCTGCTGGAGAAAATCACTGTATGTTGTATTTCGAGGAAGAACCTCATACACTTATATGTGTGTTGCAATGACAGGATATCTTCTTTCAGTTTAGGAATGATGGGAATCCTATCCACACTCAGTCGGGCCCTTGGGCTTGGGTATTACATGAACTGTGTACTTGTTAAACCCTCCAAACCCTTGCCTCTGCAAAGCTCCCCTGAATGCAAAATCATTGCCCTCTTTCTGAGCTTCAACGCCGACCATGAGTCCTCGATTCTCCCAGGATGCTGAGTACTTACTTCCATTTCAACAGGACTCTGCAACGACCGCAAAGGTCGGGCCAAGAGTAAATTTGTAAGCCTGCCTCTGTGTAAACTAGATCACCAGGGAGCTGACACTGCAGCTCAGTTCATGGAGTCCTGCTATTTTTATGTATACCTTTTATTATTGGACAAAAGAAGTCTAAAAAGAAAAAAGTTATTGTTTCTCTTCATTGCTCTTGAATTCTGTAAACAAAGAGGCATCTGCACCAAAAGTTGCAAACCTCTACTTTGACACCCACGCCAAACCCTGTATATACAAACATGCCATGTATCTGTCAATTTCAAGAAGGATATTAGGGGACCCAGAGCCATGGTCTATCATGCAGGAAAGAGGATATTCATTTAGCCCCTGGCAGTTCTTCACCTCTACCTATCATCGTTGCATCACATTTCAATGTTTCACAGAGGTGTGCCGCCAACGCTCTGCTGACACATCAAAGGACTGCAACAAATCCACTCTCCCCTTCGGTACCTCACAGTTCTGGAGTTGGCCAGAGAGGCGCCGCAGCCAGGCAGGCCATGACTAAAGACTTTAACAGACAAATTAAAAAATGGACTCTCTATTTCCCACATGGATGACTTAAAGTTATCAGGGCAGCCTGTGGGTAGAACTTTCCAAGTCTAGCGCAGCATGATTCACTCTGGGGGTTAGGTAGAAAGCAGATTCAGTTGCAAGACGTGCACAACAAGCTGGATCCTCCCCCCGTTTGTCGAGTTAAAGGTATTTTCTTGGAAAAGCTATGTTTTCTATGGTGCTGTGCAAAAATATCTTTACCCTTATTTTTTGTGTTATGATCACAAACGTCATTGTATTTCTAAGGTTTTATGAGATTTAGCAACATAATGTAGTGCGTCATTGTGGAGGGAAAGGAAATGATAAACAATTTCAACTGGGATTTGATTATCAAAAAAAAAAAAAATCAGACAAGAAAAAACTGTGTAAGACTTTTTTTTTGGACAACTGGAATTACTGCATATTGGTGGCAGAGTATTTTGTTGTATCAAAATACTCTAGGACGGGCTGGTCAAAAGAATTTCTTTCTCTAATCTTAAAAGAAATTTTGAAAATAATCAATTTCTATCTCTTAAAATAAATGACTATAGTGAAGGAAAACCCATCAGAAATTAATTTAAGGTTTTTCATTTCTTCTTCCTCCACAGCTGATGGAGATTTACCAATAACTTTGTATGGATGCAGCAGATGCCTCTATTTCTGGTCCTTCAAAAAAGTAGCATCTGCAATAAATTTGATCATTTATTGCTCCTGGCTTTGCCTCCATACATTTAAACTCCACCACCCCCACATCCTCCTCTCTTTCACTATTGGCCAAATGCGTTGGGGAGTTAAATTGAATTCCTTCTTGATGTATTTCCTTCCATGAGGCTCGCTAATTAAGAATTTAATTATGGCTGAGAAAAAAGAAAAAGCCAACAAACCACCTCATGTTTTAAACATCTTTTGACTTGCCTTCTCCCTTGTAATCTGTCTCTGACTTTTTATTTTTCTGTCCTTCCCTTCCTAAGTGTGTTTTTTAAACTTTTGACATCGACTGAAGGTAAGACGTATGCTAAAATGCCAGAGAAGGACTATATAAAACGTTCTCAAGAGGCAAAATGCAGCGCATGCATAATCAATTAGATTCAGAAGACTGGAAGCTTGTTGATGTTATTCAAATTCTAAGCCTGCTTGCTAAGAATAGAACATTTCATTGCCTAAATCCTTAAAATACAATTAATAATTTATGCTTTTAGCAACTGATGAAAAGCACAACAGTTTGAGCATGCAGTGTTTTACAGTAAAAATCAAGAGACACACTTTTCAGTGTGTTATTCTACGTTTTCTTTAGTCTTTTACTGCATTTTGCTCTTGGGCTGCCTGAAAAAAATCTTGTTCTGTCTTTGTTTTCTCTCTTTGTTCTGAGTCGGCCTGATAGCATAGCCTTTTCTTTTTCATGCATATCCTGTCAACCTGTCTTCAGTGTTTCAAGCTTTCATCAGATGGTGATGTTCCAACAAGCTCTGACCCTAAAGCATAGTTGTGGGGTGGTGAGGACTGTGTGCCAGGGAGGGCACAAGCAAGGTGAATATTACCTGCCCCTGCATGGTCCAGAGGTCAGTCACTCTCCTGTGGCAATCAGGAAAGCAATAAAAAGGGGGATAAGTCTTTGCTTGTGGCTGTCTTAGCCCAGGTATACTGAAGTAGTGATGGAACCAGAATAAAACTGGCTTTCAGAAATTCCTGCTTTAGATCCACAATATTGCATCATTTGTAGCTCCCAATACCTGTGTCACACTGTTGCGTATCTCCCTTTCATCTTAATGCTGTAGCAAGACACGATGCCATCTGAAAACAACACTCTTGCATTGCCCTATTATGCTTTTGACAAAATGACATACATTATTTGTTTCCCAAATTGGTTGAGGAATGTTTTTGGTAATGCCAAGTGCACTCTTAATACTTAAAATATCACCAATATCATCAAATATACATCATTTATATTCCACTGTTGTGCTACAGCCACACATTCAAAGCAACAGTGACTAAAATATCACAGCAGTGATCAATAATGACATTACCTATGCTACTCCTACACTATGTGTCTGCACTGATGAGGATTCTCTAATATCGGCATACTGGTTAAAACTGATAACCTTACTTCCAAAATACTTCTGCTAATTGTTTGACCATTTGAGCCATTCCCAGATGGACGTTTGATCCTTATATGTGAGCGAGACAACATAATTAGTGTACACTGTCCTTACACAATAGAACAATTCCACTTTATTGATCCCAAAATATCTGCAGATTTAAGAATGACAGTATCCTCGGATCATTTTACACTGTTTGGATCTAGTTATGGTACTAGTTTTATATAACATTTATAAAGTTCTTTCGTCTTGTCAGTCTACTGTACATTTTCCCAAAAGTTTTGGGAATTTTCAAGATGTTTTCTGACAAATTAAAGTCAGATCTTTGTGTTCTTTTAGATTAGCACTTGATGTTGCTTATTGAGCTTCAAACATATCCACAACTTTCAGAAGAAAGTTGTGGAGACTATGTGTTACTTACTCTTTGTGATACTATTTGTTTGCTTATGTTCTCTAATACACTTCTAAGGTCTTTACAGAACAGCTGGATTTGTACTGAGATTAAGCTACTTGGAGAAGTGTGAAGGAAATTGGTTACACAGAATTTTATTTAAGAGGGTGCATAGAAAGGCACTCTGTATGTGACAAAACAAAGCTTGGAGGAAAAAAATCAATTTTCTTTCACTCCACAGTTATTGAACCCTTTCTGTTGGCAATTGATCAGAAAATGCATTGATGTTTGTAGCATCAAAAATGAGTAAGAGCATTTTTGTTTTGCACAAACATTTTTGTAAGACACTGCATCTGCTACCATGTCAGATTCAAACATTTAATCCACCAAGGATGTGTTCAATAATTGAATTGAAAAAGTCTAGGTGTAGTTCTCATCACATTTTGTCTTATTAACCGATCCTGGTTGATCACTACTCTGTGTTCAGGCAACCTTACAAACTGAAAAATTAAACAATGTGTGCTTGAAGCACAGTGTACCTGATGGTACAGTAAATCAGAGGTTGTTTGTGGTGTGTGGTTGTGCATCTCCTGACAGATGTGCTGGCCTCTTCACGTGTATGTGCTTAGCAGGAATCGTCATCCAGGCAGGTAATTGGATGCTGTTTACATTGCCCTTGGCATCTTCCTCCCCTCCATCCTGACACATCTGTGCTGCTCAGTAGAGCTGAGCAACTCTGCACTGCAATCTTCTTTGCAAATTTAGCCTTGCAGGCGGTTCACTTTCTGCAAAGTCAATCCAATGCTCAGTTCTCAGATTCCAACATTTTTATTCAAACTGTGCAGTGCTGTATTATGATGTATGATTTATTGATCAATTTCAGAAGTAGGAATTGATGGATATTAGATGGCTTGTGTTTGTGGAAAGCTGTGGAAAAATGGAGGACATAAGTTTTGAAAGGCTGACTGCAGGCTCCTATTCCAGATGGAAAAGAAAGCAAATAAAATAATCTTTCCAGTCTTCTGATTTTTATTAAAAGGTTTGGGAAAATTACAACCCTGGGAACGTCTTGTAAGAAAAATAAATAAATAAATAAATCGGTAAAATTCACAGTGGTTTCAAGATGGTGTACGTAATAAAATTCCAAGACATGATAGATTAAACTATCATGTTTAATCTATCATGATAGATAGATCATGCAGAACTATTGCACATAGTTCTGCGATTAAATCGCAGAACTATGTGCATGGCAACCTTTTATTAATTACTCTATTCAGAACTTATTAATTATGCAATCAAAGTCCTGACACAGACATGTTCTTTGAAGAAAAGGAGATTTAGTGTCTTCATCATTTTCATTGCAGATGCAAGATTTCTATTTGACATCCATCCTTTAAATAAAAAACTAAATCCTATACCAAATTAGGCACATTTATAACACATCATCCTCTGACTGGTAGTAATTGTTCTGAGCCTGTAAATGTAGCAGAATTTTGCTTGTAAAAGGATAAAAATATACATTTAAGTCCTTTTCTAGTTATGGACAACATGGACTAGAAAAAATGATTGAGATTTGTATATATACTCATAAGACAGTGTCTTGTTAAGGGCTTTATTCCCTTAGCAAGACAGGGTATAAAGCCCTTGCAGGGTATTAACATTTGAGTTTTTTCAAATTTTCTGATGTAACAGCTTTCCAGACAAAAATTACAATAATCCAGCTTTCCTTCAACTTATATCAGCTTCCCTGTCCCTAAGGGATTACTGACACCACAATACAGCCACCACCATGTTTCATAATGTGGTCACTACTATGTTCAGCTAGCATTAGGTTTTCATCACACACATGCTACGTTCATAAAACGGGTCTTGATGCTCAATTCCGATTTTTTTTTCTTTCTTTTTTGCTGAAAAATTATAGTTTTGCATAGTCATTCATTCATTCTACTCATTCAATGTGACTGCAGTCACACTTCTGTATGAACAGTTTAGACCCCACAGTGACCCGCATGTGCGAAAGAATAACATAGATATTTCACCACAGTGTGCTGTTTACAGAAGTAATAACGGATGCACGGATGCCGTCATCTATGGTTTAATTTTATAGTTGTTGAGATATGGGAGCCGACACATAATCATGAATTCCTTCTTCTGTTTTACAAACATTGCCCACTTTGAATTATTGACTCGATTACAATTCAGTTGTAATTAATACTACGCGCTGCATCTGGAAATGTTTATTAGAAAATGTGCTGTGTTTTTGCTTTCTTTCAAATTAAACTCAAACCATAACAGGCTGGCAGTTACCTCAAGAAGTCCCAAATCATAAAAACAATGGTGCCACTACATTTCTTAAAAAATGAACCAATTTGAAGCTTTGGTGTTTGATTTTGTGCTCAGTGTTACCTCAGTGTTACCAATTAGAGTGACCTTGAGGGAGAAAAAAGGAGGACAGCCCAGTGATGATGAAGTTTGGAAGTGAGTCGGATGAGAAGCAGGTGTGTTATAAAGCTTGCCAGAAGTCTATATGCCAAGTCTGTAGGAACACAGAAGCAGAAGAAGAGAAAGGGCAGACACTTACATAAACACACACACGCACGCACACAGGAGAAAGCTAATCTCATTGCCAGTAGGAACTATGACACCTGGTTTAATTAATTTTTAAGGTTTTATTGGCAGTGATCAAATGTTATGCATTTACAAAAGTAATCATCATAATTTTTAACAGTGTGTCATATTTTTGTTATGCCCTACAAATTTGCCTGCCAGTTGCAAAATAGATAGAAAAATAACAGCTTCTCTTGTTGCTGGCAGTGATTGAGGACCCAACAGGACAATGAATGAATCTGACTATAAAGAAAACAATGATTATTTAGTACACTACACTTCCTTATTTCTTTCTTGTCACTTTGTAATATTATGTAAGATTTTCTACAACAAATGCTTGGAAATGTTTTCACTTTTTGGTTGGTTTTTCTCTAAGGTTTCAAAAGAAATAGCTACATTTTTCATAGAGGAATGCATATCAACTAGCGATGGCCTTTGTTGCTCTTTACACCATTTTGAGTGTGAGACATTCTCCCTTTAGCTGATATTAGATATACAATTAATCCAGCTGCAGCCTGCAAGTTATAGATTTTCCCTTAACTATTTAATGAATTTGACTTCATAATCCTCCTAATGCTGCAGTAAACCCTGTTGCTTTTGGATCTTTTTCTACCATAAATTTTCCTTCCAGTTAACTTTTCCTTGACATGCTTGAGTACAGCACTGTCTGAACTGACAGCTTTTTTAGCCATAGCCTTCTGTTCCTTGCCCTCTCTGGAGAGTGTGTTTGCACCTACTTTCATGTCAGTTTTGTATACTTATTTAAATATATATTTTTTTTTTTACAAAATCAGTGCCTGTTAAACAAGTCTAAGATTTTATTCAGCCAAAACATTTTCAAGGGTGCAGACTGCTGGGATCTGGACTTAAGTAACAGTGGTGATTAATCCTCCAGAATGGAGCAAATTAAAGATTTATAATCAAAGAAGACGCGTTTACAGAAATTCATTTGTTTGAATTTAGTGATCCGAAAAGTCCTTAATCCTTCTTCCAGAAGTGGACATACAATATATTAAGAGATTAACAGCCTGATGGCACAAATTCTCTGACTGAAGGAACATCCCTCCCTGGAGAGTAAATTTCTTTCTTTCATAGTCAAATGTGGCAAATCTGATATGCTTATTTTGTGCTTCTTGGCAGTACATGGTCACCACTGTCTCAAGGGTTTCTCTAGGCAGTCAAATTTTATGCGCAGAAAGCCTAAATCTCATTACCCTTAAGTGCTTTACAGCAAACATAAACTGACTGTGTGTTTTCTTTGTGTGAAGTCTCTTGGAAGAACGACAGCGCCCATCCAAGCTGCCCACGGGTTCAAATTAGCTATCCCCCGATCTCTCTGCGGCCTCTGAAGCCCTTTCAGCTCCACCATCTTAGGGTTACATTGCGTCTCTAGTGGCGGGGCTTACTTAAGGCCCAACCCACAAACTCTAACAAGACATGAACCATCTTTGAAAATAACCTTGAGAAAGTAGGCCTGAAAGGGAAGGGTTTTGCTCCACTTGATGTGTTTCTGCTATAAAAAGACTGCATGATTTAGCCTCTCTAGAGAGACCATCAGAGCACAGCAGTCAAAGCTCAGCAGTCCCACCCTTAAAACTATTTGAAGACCAACAATGCATTTAATGGCTTGGCCTAATGCCAGAGAATTATGTAACTAAATGACAGTGCGTGGTTGAGGAAGAAATTGTACATAACCAAGCATCTTATTACCAGATAAATATGTCTAGTTTTATGTAATATTCAATTTAAGCAGTATGCTTTATGGTTTCAAGAATAGCTCTATAGAAGGAGTGAATTCCTCAAACAGCTACATTATATGTAAAGGTATAAAATAAACTCCTGAAAGGTGAACTCTTCATAGTGCTTTTTTGTACATTTATGTTTTTGTATGATTCATAGTAATTCTGTATTTTACAGAATTTGGTCTGTAAAATACAGTGTATTGCAAAAACAGATGTTAATTTGGATATTTTTGGTAGAGAATCATGAAGTAGCATTAAATTAATGCACAATTTTTAAAGGCTTTGGGCAAATTAAAACCTGAAAGTGTAGTATTCATTTCTTTAATCTTATCCAATTCAGCCAGTTGACTTCAAAAGTCATCTAATTAGGGAACAGAGTGAGCCTCTGTCTAATGTAATCTTTAGCTGTTCTTTGAAGACCTTAGAAGTTTGTTAGAGGACATTAGTTAACAACCAGCATCATGAAGTCCAAGAAACATTACAAGCCAGATCAGAAATAAAGACATGGAGAAGTTTAAAGCACAGTTTGGATATAAAACAATATCTTATGCTTTGGATAACCAATCATTTGAAATTGGATAGTTTGTTCTGCAAATTTACTGATACATGGCTGGCCACCGAAAGTGACAACTGACAAAAGCATTAAAAGAAACCAAGCTATTTTGTGAGGATTTGCCAAGATCCACAGACCAGATGAGATTATCGGTTAATGAGGAAGGGTGAATTAATCCATAAGAATAGCATGAACAAAGCCATTGTAGAATGAAAATAATATTAATCACACACTATAGCTTAATACAGAATCAACGGAAACTTCTGAAAATTGTCATTCACAAATTTTGAGTTACATTGAACCCCCCCATTATTGCAGGGATTACAGACCACAGCTGCCTGCGAATAGCTAAAATCCACAAATATCTGAGACCCCTTCGAATAAAGCTTATAACTGCCTATCTTAATAGTTCAAACACTTAATATATGCATAATTTAACATCTATTATTTTGCACAGTGTAAGCTAACATCTACAGTCTTCATTATTTCCACTCTTGGGGGTACAATCAATGCCTAGGAAAATAAACGCAAATTACAAACACAATCCAACAGTGTCGAATAGCATCGTCCCTAGATATTTCAGCTTCCTAAGCTAGATATTCTTTTGAATGTTTTACATGTGCTATAGACAAAAATTGAAATTTTCTGGGACTAATTTGGTGACCACAGAAAAATCTGTGACTAGGTGAATCAGGTGATAGGAGAAGTTTCACTATAGACTTTAAATAATCAGCAAAAATTTGATTCTCTACATGTCCAAAGCTGGTATTTAGATGGTAATTATGTTTAAATTTAATGTAAAAAAGTGAAAAAAAAAAAAAAAAAAACTGTAACACTATCTACTATTATGTAATAATGTATTGTTATATCATTTAAAATCCCAATAAAATGCTTGAGACTGGTGATGATAATGTGCCAAAATGAAACAGCAGAAAGGATATTAGTGCTTTTAGAAGGCACTGTGTAGGCTCTCTAGACATCTGCTTCAGTTGTACTGTGGTCAACAATGCTGTCAGCTCTGTGACACTTGGCATGAAATATTCACTACACCAGGAAACATGTTTGTAGTTCAGGGAACTATGACTGAATTTACCCGTATCAAACTGTTCACTGAGAAACATTTATTCTTACGGTGAAACCATCCTGGACTCATCTGCCCTAATGCAGGACTGTATTTGTATGTTGCATAGATTTTAGATATGGCCACAGAAAATATTTTATTTTCTGTAAATATTGGAGGGAGGCAAAACACAGCTTAAAACCGTTATTGACATGAATAACAGTGTAGTTTAATGTTGCTGTACTGTTTATTTTTACTTGAGCTGCTCAAGACAGATGATAAGTGGATAAAGATTGCATACAGCATGTTAAACTCAAATATGTAGGTTCAGAGTTTTTTTTGTCATAAACAGGCTATAAATTAGCAGAAACAAAGACTGTCATCACACACGACAGCAGTGATTAATCTCACTTTAGGCTTTTATCTCACAAGCTGGCTCAGACCATGTTTTTAAGTCAGATGATGTTTCCTTGGTCATTTATTCATTAGAGAGAACTTGAGAACATCCACAGACACCTTAGTTGCAGCTGAACATTTTTCTGGTGTTTTCCTACAAGAGTGGGACAGTGATGAGCTGGTTGGCACTTTCAGCTCAGCTTTCTGGTTTGCATTTCTCAACTGTGAAAATCTTTTTATTTATATTTTACATAGTTCTCCAAATTTATCCTATAAGAGTAAAAAACTGTATCTTGAATTGATTGATAATAGAGGGTTGTTTAAAGTCCCTTAGAGATACAGTTCGCAGAGAGCAAACCTATATTATATATCTACTATCTACTGTTTTCAAAGATGCTACCCAGAGAAAAAACCCTGATATGTTAACTCTGTTTCTGTCTTTGCTTGACCTGTAAAATTTAACATGCTGAGATCTGTTGATTCTGAGGTGGAGCTGTTTTGTTCTTGAAGGGAAGTTGATGGAAACTGCTCTCCTGCTAAGACTGGCAGCTGTCTTAGACATTTTCCACTTGTAACTTTTCTCCTTGCAGAACGGTGGATGTCAAATTGAGTGGAAATGGTATTGCCAACCCTCCCAGATTGATGGGTTGTTACTGTTGCTTCTCCAAGGTCATTAATGATATCTTTCTACATTAGCAAAGTGCTAAACATACCTGAAAACCTGTAGTTGCCCTAACTCTTGCTTTTGCAGAGATGATGACATCTTCTAAGTAGGGCCCTATGATTTCTGTGATGTGGAAAACACGAGGATCACGGAATTTAAGACGCAAAATGGAGTCTACAATAACTTCACAGAATTTGTCTATCAGCCAGCAGAAAAAGGTAAAAAAAAATTATGTAATATCCTGTCTGCTGCAACTCCTATACCTAGTGTTACTGGTTAGGCGGGGATCAGATCTCGTCCCCACACAGGCATAGTACACAGACCAGCCATGGTGAAAAAACTCAACAAAACACCTATCCTCTTTAAAAAGTACTACAAACTCAAAGCTTAGCAAAAGGCTCAGGGCTAGCAAGTTTTATGGGAGAAAACTTTTAAGCACTGGAGGTGCGAGAATACATATGACAACTGCTTCTTGTGATTCACATCAGAAACATGCATAAGAGGAACACTAAAAGGAGAAAAAAAAAATACAGTAGCTCATTTTTAGATAAAGCAATGTAAGTGCAGGGCTGCAGAAACATGAGAGCTGTTTAGCTCACATGTTTAGCTGTCTAAACATGTGAGCTTCAATTGAGATGTCTAAGGAACAAAGGACCTTGTCATTATGGAAGTGTGAACAAATGTTTACTGTTTGCATTTGTTTAGTACAGCTCTAGAACATTTGTAAAAATTTGTTATGATATTACTATCATTAACAAAGATGTTTATTTTTGTAAAATGTGAAAATATGAGTTCTCTTCTTTTTAAAAAGTAAAAGAGGAGTCCTGCTTTAAACTTGGTAAAATCATTCAATGTTATGTTGAACCACAGCACTGTTATATTTGTAAAAATCTGAAAAAGAATAAATGTGAACCTCTGGATATTGGTTGTTCTTTTCTAATCACTCCACAATTACACTCTTATTATGTTAACAAATATGGTTTGAATTGAAAACAAGGAAAAAGAAAAATGGGGGGAAAAAACTAAACAGAATTTGGAAAATTATTTCATGGACTTTAAATCCTTAGAGATAAGAATCAGCAGCAACATATGTCTGCTATTTTAATTCTTAAATTCTCTTGAGGAAGCACGGTGTAGTCTTTTATTTTTGATTTGCCTTTATTTAAAATGATGAGTGGGCAGAATCTGTTGTTTACTTGAGGTAAGCTTTAAATAATTTTGGAACTTGGCAAAGATCAAATATTTTTATTTTGTTTATGGATCACTTTTTACTGCAGAATATTTATTACATTTGTGCCAACAGGCAACTCTCTCCACCTGCGTGAAAAATAAACAGTTTTCCAGTCAGTGCAGCTGCATTTGTATGGCAGATAAGTCTGCTTGTAAATTATCATTCTGCACCTGTCTGACCTGCAACAATTAGAGTGATTTAATATTAGACCATCTTGGCTGTTAAGCTTGTGTGATTTATCTTAGGTTTTTAGTCCCTTAAAATGATCTCTACATGTGAACAGTATTTGTTGGACTCAGGTTGCATTGGTGATGTGAGCAGCTGCCTTTCTTGGTTGGGACACTTTCATTAAAGAACTTTTAAATCTGAAATCTCAAAGGTTTTCCTTTTACTGCTCAGTAAATAGATGAAATGATCTGAATACACTAACCTTCTATCGATCAACTGTAGAAGGCTACAATCGATATTCTTAATCAATTAGTTGATTGGCCTTTTAAGATGTACAATTTATAAATCTGTGTCCAAATTCTTGGATATTTTTTTTAAAAAACTGAATATTCCTAACTCTGCTTTAACAAGTCTCATCTAGTGATGGGTAAAGGTATGACCTGCATTTTGTCTTCAGAAAATGCAGGTGAAATAGGAAATAATTAAGGGGTGGATGGTTGAGAGTTCCATCATTAGAGATTATATCCTAAACCTGACAAAATCACTGTGCTGTTGCCAGTGATCCAGCAAGCATGGTGTGATATTCTTTATCTAATCTGGTAAAGAGTTCATGATCCATGTCCAGTTCCATGAAAGAGATAAAGTCAAGACAACATTTACTGACTTCCCTGTCTAAGGTGTGTAAAATGCTAAAATTTCTGTAGCACACTGTCATATGGTTTCAAAAATTCAACCTTTAAACGAAAAATGTATCCACCCACACACTGTCCGTACCTGCTTGTTCTTGTAAGGTCACGGGGTAGAGAGGGTTTAACGCCCACGCGATGTTCATTAGACAAGGGGGACACCCTACACCCTTGACAGGTTACCAGTCCATTAGAGGACACAAGCAGCTTACACCAAAAAGAAATTGAGAAAAAAACATTGTCCAGTGGAGAAAAGATATTTTTAGAAATGATTGGTGTTAACTATGCTTTACTGTAAGTTTGTAGAAACTTCTAATTAGTAAGCTAAGAGACCAATTTCTGTTAGCTGTTGGCCCCTAGAGTGGACTTGACAGAATGGAATAGGAAGAAAAGTAAAACAAATCTCTAAAGCTTGCCATAACAATCATTTGGCAACAATTTGTTAGCAAATGAAGCCATACAGCTCTTTTTCTCTCTTTCCTTCAAAAAACACCCTCTGTGGGTTTAGAGTAAAATGAAGGATGAATATAGAAAAGCACCTCACGCCCACTGCTAAGTATGGGGGAGTGTGTGGGATACTGTGGGCTTGAATGCCCAGGGAACCTTGTTGGAGTCGATAGAATAATCAGCTGTTTTAAAATACCAGGACATTTTCATTTTGAATAAAACCTGGTGGTTTTTGCCAGAAAACTGAAAATAGGTCACCAAAGGGCTTCTCGGTAGGATCACGATGCATACAGTCAGATCAACACAGAAATGGTCCAGGATACAAAAAAATCAGCCTTGCATGATGATACTGAACCAAACCTAGATCCTATAGAAAACCTTGTGAGGTCAAAAGGCGAGAGGAGAATCTAAAAGAGGATTTAGAAAGAGCAACCCTTTGTCTGTAGCCACAACCTTGTCAAATGTGATAGACAGGGGCACGTAGGGGGAGAAATTATAACAATTCTAAGGGCCCTTGACTGACAGGGCCCTTTGCAATTTATTTATTTATTTTTTGTTCATAGAAATTTTTAAAATTGGGGCCCTGACAATTACAAAATTAATCATATTATGTTCTTGAAGACTGTTTTCCACAGTACAAATTTAATATTCCCACACCCAGACCAAAACACACACATCCATATTTGCCCTGAAGCCCCCTTGGATCTGCATGAAATGGTGCGTTCCTGCTTGGCGCACTTGACAGTGTTCAGCAGCAGTCAGTGGAAGACAAGAACGACTGTGGCAATTACTATGCTGCTAAGAAAAATTATAAAACTATTGCTTGCTTCCTTTTCACTGGCATTTAATAAATTAAGGGAAAAAATTACCAACATATTGATATATTTAACTTGTCCCTTGTACCTTTTACCACACTTAATAGGTGAATCAGTCAGGAGAAGCTCTAATCCACATTCCTCCTGACCTGCCCTCTCCTAAGTGAAATTAAAGCTGCAGTATGTCACTTTTATATAACTTTTTTTTTTTTCACATATTTGTTAAAACTGTCATTATGTTGTGACAGTATGGTATGAGAAATAATCTGTGAAAAATCTATTTCCTCTTCATTCTCCCACTGCTAGAAACAACCAGTCAGTGGCAGGAGACTGCTGTCAATCACAAACTCATGTGGCTGCTCATCCTCCTCCCCCTCGCTCTGTGCTATGCTGCAGCTAGCATAGCCTGACGTGAGTGCTCAGTCTAGTTAGTATAGCTACCAATGACGACAGATAAACGGTTTCCTGTAATGATATGTTGCTACTAGCACATTTAGCAGAGGTTGATTGACAGCACTAAGACCCTCCTACTGTTTCTGATTGGTTGTTTTGGCTGGAACGTTGCATTACTTTAGCCAGTAAAAGTAGTTTAGGGAGGAGCTGGAGGAAATTGATCTTTTCACAGATTATCTGTCTTATAACAAACTGTCACGTCATGGTGACACCTTTAACAAATATGGAGAAAACATATTTCTTATTAAAATTATGTACTGCAGCTTGGATAAAATGCAACTACATAGCATTTTTTGAGAAGTCTGGATTGCTTTATGTGTATTTTGCACATTGCTTTTGACTGTTGCTCGTGGGGAGAGATAATTCAGAAATCTAAAACTAATAGAAAAAATTTAAGCAACCTACTTCCCCTGGTGATAGAAGACATACCTTTCTAACAATGGTTGTACCTTTTTATAACCATATGAATATATGAGGTTTCAATAATTCTAATTTGTTTTTCTTCACATGGGATTTTTCTTGTTAAAATGAAAGTTTAGGTTTTTCTAAATTTTCTATTCTAGATTGTGTTACTGCAGATATAAATTTCCAACTTTCTACACACTTTTGCTATGTCTTTTGTAAAATATAAAATATTTACTTTCTTTTTTCACTTTGAATCCTTATGTAGGAGAAAATAACAACTTAAAAATAACAACTGCCCTTGCTTTCTTTGTCCACAAAAATGTTCTCTACTTGTTAGTGGATGAACACTGGCCTTATATTGATGTTGGAAGTAAGATGTCAATAGAAACTAAAAGACAAGGTTTGTATGGTTTAGACAAGGAAGAAGACACTGGCTGTGAAAGGAGATGGAGACTATTGAGCATGTTGCTTGCCTCACCAGTAAATCAAGATGTTAAGGCAAGCTCCTAACAGAGTGTCTAATCAATGATGGACAGACACAGGGAGTTCTCAGTAGAAAATTAACTTTGCCTTATAAAAAATTCTTAAAATGCCAAAGAACTCCTTTGACATCCTAGAGAAGGGATAAAGGCTCAGCATGAGGGTAACAGTGCAAGCTTGCTGTGGCAGTCAGTTTGCATTTATTTTTAAACCAACTCAAACTTTGTTTTGGGTCTTAAATGGCATATAATTGAGTTAGACTTCTTTAATAGAGCTGCCTTAATGAATGTAATTTTAAGTGGCCTCCAGTTGTTCTTTCAGCAACTGATGACTGAAAGAACAGGGACACCTTTAAAGAAAACAAAAAGAACAAGTTATAAATAGTGTGACCATTTCTGACTAAATACTGAACACCAATGAAAAATAAACTAAATTGCAATGATGACTAATCAAAGAAAAAGGCAATCAGTAGTTCCAAGGGCTCAACTTTCCTTTTTATAAAAAATTATGTCACTGTTGAGGGACATGTTATACCATTACAGTCATCAATAGATGGACATGTTAAGAGTTTTTATGAGAAACACGATGATTAATTTGACAAGAAGCATTTTAATTTATTCTAACAATGTATGCTGCTGTACATGTGAAAATGCATTCCCCCCTTACAGATTTCTTCAGTATTTTTATTTTAAATTCTGATTATATAAAAAATTTAGCAGAACAACAAATTCATGTTAATATTAGACAAAGACACTGAAAAGAAAGTAAAATAAACAGTTTTCAAATTTGCTGAGGAAAAACAGCTATTTAAACTAACCTTGAAGTAATTGCTTTTTTGGCTAAATGGGTTTAGGTTTCAGGATTTGTTCACTTACAAATAGAGGACCATTTGAAGGCAGCAAAAGTTGCACTAATTTCAAGTTGGCAGTATCAGTCCTTCTTAATAATTGTTAAAAAAAAATCTAGTTCATATGCTTTCCAGGTGTAACCGCTCAACATTTAAGAATATGGGGAAAATATGCAACTACTTAATGATCCATTGTGCCTCATAACAAGTACTAATTTATCATTTAATGTAATCTGGAAATTGCTTCAATCATTCATTACTTCAAACGATTGAAGTTTGACAGAGGCATACAAGAAAACTTTAGTATTAAATCCTCTGAATGAGGACAAATATATATTCAGATATTGTCGAAGTGATTTATGCTAATTTTAAGTTGGGGTATAATTAAAGAAAAAGCAAATCCAAGCTGATTTAGGAATAAAGATGCATCCTTTACTTTTATAGAAGAGCATACTTGCTGCATTTGCAGTGAGCTATTGTTTTGACGAGCAAGCATTCTCCCAGTCACCACAGCTGTTGTGATCAAGGTCAGCTCTCATCCTGCAGACCTTATTTTCCTTGTCAGTATTCCAAGCATCTCAGTAAATGCTGGCAACAGTTTTCACTTGGTAGATACCGCTTCCCTCCCACCAGGGCAGAGAGAAGAGACGCACTGTGAATAGTCGATTCTTCCAACCTGTGGTCAGCATTCCACATGCGTCTCTCGAAGCTAAATGCTCTTCCTCTGCTCTCCCTTTTTAAGCTCCCTGACAGGAAGGATGCGATATTGCACCTGGCCCCTTTCATGCCTCCTTCCCTCTCCGCCTCTGTCTTGTCATGGAGCCGTTCCACCACTCTGCACTAATTGTTCATTCTCTCCCTGCTCTTATTCCGCTCTGACACCTCCTCCCCGTACAGCTCCAGTGAACATGCTTTGAGAAAAGAGGACAACTCGTTATTCAAACTGTTAAATGGATGAGTTCACCAGCACGATCGGCTCCACACCCCGGATACAGAAAATTAAATATGCTATAAATCTATTCTGATCTGACTGGAGTTTTGGGTTATAAGAGGTTTCTGATAAAAACTATAGAACACGGCCTCTTTTTGCTCAGCCTCAATAAGTCTGGCTTATTTTAATGAAGACTATTCAGCTGAAACAACCTGGCAAAATACCTCAATAAACTTTATCTCCATATTTAATGACTCCCAAAGGGACTTCCAGGTTCTGGCGGCTCCGTCTGTTGGTCCACTTCTAAGTCCAGCTATTCTAATAACCTTGCAGAAACTAAATGTTAATTGGCAGCACACACAGTTATTAATTAAACAGGACAAGATCAGATGAAAACTCACATTAATTTGCACAAAATAAGGTAATTTGGGTTTTATGATCAACACTTAAGAGTAATATGTTCAAGTGATGCGAAATATACAGTGGAAATACAAACTGCTGTAATCTTTCAAATTTTACTTTGCTTATTTTATCATCATATTGAATGAGTCTTTATTAGAAAATGCAGATGTTTTAATAGTTTGTTTACCTTTTTGACCCTCATCACAAGTCTGGCCAATAAAATCTAACCTAGATCAGTTATGTAGTGTCCAGCTGCAGGGGATTACAAAAGTATTCATGATTTTTTTTTTTGTGGTAAACCATTGGTAAGGAGCACATAAAGTGAAATGGAACACAAAATTCTGAGATGGTTTTCAATATTTTTTAAAATAAAAATCTGATAACTGTGGCAGGCAGCTTTATTTAGCTGCATGTATTTGAGCAGCCTTAACAGACAGCAGCAGGAAGACCAAGGAACACTGCAGACAGGTCAAGGGTAAAGTTCTGCAGAACTTTAAAATAGAACTAGGTTAGAAAACAATATCTGAATCTTTGAATATCTTCTGGGACATTGGTCTGCAACCTTTACAATCCAAACAGCCATTTTTGATCTAAGTCCAGCAAAGTTAAACCTGCTTAGAGCTGCAAATATTACACTTTAAAAAAATAAGACAACTTGTATATCTTTTAAAATATGAACTGTGATTGTTTTAAAGAAACATTTTATTTTTATGTTTTAAAATAAAAGCAATTAATAAAGCTGTTGCAAAAATGAAATGCATAAATTATCTTCTATTGGATGCTGAAAATGTAAAAATGTAAAATAAATGTACTGTTAATGTCATGCAGTTATGGAGTCAATGTAGGAAAACAGCTCAAACCTGCATTTGTTATGTTTATCTTTGAAAACACAAATTGGTTCTTTATCATTGTTAGATAAAGTTATTCCTGACATTGTGGAAGGTTCAAAGAGCCACAGGGAAATATTATGAATTTGGAGGAAATTTGAAATTTGTAATTTATAGTCCTGTTTTATACATTATGGCATTTTATGAACTTCAGTACCAAGCTTTTTGGAGTTTGTATGATAATCTGTCAGAAAAATACCAGGATTTCTGGATGTTCTGGAACTACTGATTGCTTTTTTCTTTGATTGATTGAAATTTAATTTATTTTTCATTGGTGTTCAGTATTTAGTCAGAAATTGTCAGACTACTTAGAATTTGTTCTTGGAGTTTTGTCTCGGTTCTCCAGTGTCCTTCGTTTTGCAGAAGGTTTTGGTTTGATGTCTGTGAAATGAGCGCCATCATAAGTTGAATGTGATGATGTCATCAGGAACTGGTTTGGCTTCTATAACTCTGCAAGGTTTGTTCTTGTTGCCCAAGACATCTGTGGATTCTAGAACAGAGGGGGGAAAAGGCTTAAATATTTAAAGCACTCCATGCCAGTTATTTTAATTTATAAAGAATTTTAAAAATCATACATTATTCTTTTCCAATTTATAACGAGGCAAAAATTTCTAGTAGTGATTTCAGAATATGGGAAAATGTTTAAGTACTTTGCAAGGCACTGCTATTTTTTGTATTGAAAATATTGTCTATGGACAGAGTTTGTTTGGTATCATATATCTTGCTTGAATATACAAGACAATTATGTACGTATTATATTACACATAAATCTTCAAAGAAGTCAGTTAAAATCTCATTATTTAGTTGTTAGTCTATCATTGCCAATGTATAATAATTTAAGTGATCTTTTTTGGATTAAGACATTTTACTGGAAGATTTTTCAAAAGAATATAAGATAATTTGATTATTTATTCAAAAGTACTGTTACAGGTTTAATGAGTGCTGTGTCAAAGCCCAGAGCGGATCCTAACAGAGCACACTGCAGGAGGTTGTTTAATAAATCAAACACATCAAGGAATGTTTGGCCTTCTGATGGTGAGATGAAGAGGGGTGAACAGTCTGGGGGTCTGTGAAGATGAACAAGAAAGGAACAGAGAGAAAACATGAGTGAAGCAAAAATGTAAGGGGACATTAAATTTGTGAAAATGGAATGACCTGATACTCAACATGTCAAAAGAGAGGCTGGAAACATAGAAAACATTAATATTACGCATTCTGATCCACAGGAAACATTCAGAAAAAAAAATCCTACCTGGGGATGCAATGATGGGAAAAATTCTGGACCAATATTACTATTTGATATTAATATTGCTGTTGTGTATTAACCCCCAAATTCATAACATGAGAACTCTCTTTAAATTATTTGCCCTCTCAGTTTAAATGCAGATATGGAATTATTTGTGTTCCTTAACATGTGTTAATGTTATCCGACAAATCTGGTACTGTGCTTGTTGCCGTAGCCTTCTGCTTGTATCTGTCATGTGACTTGGTCAGCTGAAACTCTTGGACAGCACATCTAAAACATGGTCCTTCACAGCTTAGACATTTTGTGCAAATTGCTTAACTTACACAGTTTTTATTTTGTAAGTTTTGTTGACATTTGTCTTAAGAACTTTCAGAAAAAAAGGTCACTATCAGAATTATCAGAGTTATATCAAAAGAGAGATGAAGTAAGTTAACCAGAAACTACAACAAACATTTTTTTATGGAAAAATCATTAGCATAACTCACATTCAAGATCGGGGTTTGTTGTCATACCCTTTTGACAATATAATGCATAATAAGCTGTCAGTGTTTTCAGTGAATGCTTTCTGACTATTATAGGAACTTTATGAAACCCCGATAACTAAGTATGAGAGGGCAAAATCCCAGTCATTGTCATTGTTGTAATAGACAGGAGAGAATGTCTGAGCTGCATTCGAACATCATTGTGAGTTAGTATAGAATAAAATTACACTAATGTAGATGTAGTACTGGTAAATATTGCAAAGTCAATTTTATGTCTTTATGGGCTTTATTTTACAATAGGAAAAAAACATTTTTCATTCTGATGTAAAATACATTAGTTACTGTGTTACAAAGATAAATTCTTTTTAAATGACTGATTTTTAAATTTAGCTTCACAAGCACTAAGTATTTCTTTGTATTGCAACACATTTTACAGTTATTTTCATTGAAATTTGTTATTTCTTATTCGTAAATGGCAGCCAAAATGATAGCTATCTGATTATTTTTAAGATTTTGTGTTTAATGGCTGTGATCCCCTGTTTCACACGAGAGTGATTAAGGATTCATTATAACGTTCCCTGTCAGTGCTTGGTCTGTGCACATACGTGCAGTGGATCAGCAGTGATCCTCCAGCAGGAAGCCTGGCCTTGTCGTGTGGGGAGGGGTGGTGCAGGAAAGGAGCGGGCAGATTAAAGCAGCTTTGTCCGTGCATAAGTGGATTATCAGCAGGTAGAGTGCTCCCTGTGTTTTTGCAGCAATTGTATTAGTGTGCTTCCTGCCTGGCCACAGAGAGGACCATCTGCCATTTAGCTCTGATGGATGATCCCAAGCAAACGTCAGCCCTCTCTACACAGAGCACCTGCTGAATCCTGATCAGACAGTTGGCTCATATTAGCACAACCCATCACGTTTTCATGATACCATTCCTGTCTTACAGCAGGGGTTCAAAAATATGCACGGTTGTCAAACAAAGTAACATGTTTGGGTGCTTGATACATACAGCATGATAAGTCTTTCAGCTCTTTTAAGATAATTTTATGACTAGCAATCTTTTTTTGTTTCGCTTTGAAAGTCAAATAAATAAATAAATAAATAAATAAAACATGCATTAGGAGAAAAATAACACAATTTATCCAAAAAAATATTCGCTGAAATCAATACTAGCTCAACTACACATCAGGATTATCAAGATACTCTGTTTATCAACATGGTACTTGAAAAATAAATTAGTCAGACAATTTGTGTCAAAATTAATATAAACTGACACAAAATGTTGCTATTCATTTGCCAGCAGTGCTTCCATAACAAATGTTTGACCTTACTCCTCCCCAATGAGCTGCTGGAAGTGGGTAGGGTGTACATAGCATGTATAAGAACCTTAGTAAGGAACTAACTAACTTTTACAAGGTGACACCCAGTTTCCTATTATTCTTACCCTCTATTGTTGATCCTTAATCAACAACCTTGATGTTCTTTTTTCAACATTTTTTTTAAAAACAGCATTTGGTGAAATTTTGTAATAATAAATGTCAATTTTATCCTGTTGTTTTTATTATTTGTCCGGTTTAAAACAAACTATTGGGTATTCATTTTAATAAATCAAAATTATTAATTAAAAAGTAATAAAGCAGTCTCACTGCTTTATTACTTATTGCGAATAAAATTACCCTTTTACTTTTTTTGGTTAGCCTTTTTCTCTCTTTTTTAAATGAGCAGCCAAGAAGCAGCATTTTTAAAAAATAAAATAAAAAGTGAACTAAAATAAGAAACAGTAGTTTTACTGCTGTCAGTTGTATGTAGCTGTGGGGATTGTGTGTTTTGAAGCATAAGAAGCTCACCCACTGATGGGGTAGACTTTGCCTTCTTAAAATGGAAACACTAAAAAAAGGAAAAGCATAGGGAGACATAGGCAAATTAATATGCTGCCTTGTATAGAGAGACACCACCCTGTAAAGCTGAAACGTTGAATTGTACAAAGGATTTCAAAGACATACCGTTATCCCTTAGATCAGACCAGGAGATCATTCAGACAGCAGAAAACTGTCTTTAATGTGACAATCAGGGAGGGTTAAATCAGCAGGGAAAGACATATATATGTATAAGAGGCAAGAAAGCATTCAGATCTGAGGATCAAAAACAAACCTTTGGCTGTGAAGTGACCAACAGTTGTAAAGCATGCATGACAGGATCTGAAACATTTGCATATAAATATAAATTTCATCACCGCCAAAGCAGACTTTTTCTATGTGTTAAAGCTGGACAGCTATCTCTGTATCTGTCATGTTATGCTGCTTTATTTATAAACACAACACTTTCAAAATGAAAAATACCTTATCCTTCATTTTATCCCGACATGTATACACTTGACAGAAGTTGAATGCTGAGCGGGTGTCTGTCACAGAACAAAGACAGTTTTGGAGCAGCGTGAGGGTTATTGACCCTCTGAGCAGCAAGAACGCTTTCAGCCAGATCTCAGGCCCTGATAGCCATCAAAAGGCAGCAAGAAGAAAGACCCTGTCTTCTCCTGACAACCATCTCTTGGCATTCGTCACTTTATCTCATCAAGCCTGACAAGAAATAAATTAGAAACACAGCCAACTCGGGGAGGGGAGTTGGATGTGTGCGTCCTTAGCGGGATACATGACATTAGGCTGACAGTCTTGTTTTCCACAAATAAGCCTCTAATTTTATTCACATGCATTTTAAGATACATTACAGTTTGATGCACATCTTGGGTGCAATAATAAAATGCTGGAGGCTTCAAACTTGTCATAAATAAAATTTAGTCATGTTGATGTGACACACATATATAATTCCCAATGAAAGTTTAACGTGGCAAGACCATTTGTTTTGATGAAAAAATGATTTTGAAAGACATATTCTCATTTTTAATAATATGTACCTAAAATAATCACCTAGATTTATCAGTTTCTAGCTACTCCTCTTACATTTGACAATGTCGTGAATAAATGTGAGCAAACTAAGAGGTTGATCTGCAGATTTTAACTGTTTTTCTAAACCTTTACTTTGGAGGGCCACTGGAGTGTAAACCTGCACTAGTGGATGAAATGTCTGATCCCCCTGGACAACCTACCAGTTCACTGCAAGGCACCTGAAGTCTAAAATGAAAGCCATTCAGAATCCACTGGCTGCATCACCACTTGTAAAGAGGTGAGGGGGAACGACGTAAAATCATTGTTTTTGAGCTTTATATCACGTCATTATGTCATTCCCTAGTCAAAAACATCCCTGAAGTGCTGCTTTTATTATTTGATGCATATTTGAGGAGTCCTCCCATGGCAGACATTCAGGGGTGCCTAGATGCTTGCACTAATGTGTTCCTATTTACACAAAGTTACTCATTGCAGCTGCAGTCTCCAGCTGAATTTCCACCCCCCACCCACACAGCTCCTACAGAATAGTGGCAGCAGCAATTAGCAAAAGTCTGGTGGAATTGCAAGTCTGCTGATCTCATCATATCAGTAGCTCTCAGACCAAAGCTCATAAGAACGATTCAAAATGGTGTAACGGTGGAGTTGTGTTGTAAGAATATACTCAAGGCAGAATGTTGAGAAGGGTAGGAGCTTCTTAAAGAGACAAAAGCCAATTTCAAGGTGTCAAATTTCTTTTAAGTCACATTTGATATATATAGTATATTTATAACCACAGAATAACATAATTATTTGTTTGTGCTATAGAATGGCACATTCTTTTTCTTTAAATAATCAATGATACAATATAAAAATAAGGTGAAACAGCATATTGTTTTCTGTCCTGCTGTCAAGTCTTTCTCTGCTGCTTTTTAGGCTCACAAGTTTCTGCTCACACTGATGTTTCTCTCTTTGGTTTTTGCTATGTGAATATTGAATGCCTCAATCTACTTTACCGAGTTAGTGTGTGTGAAAAATTTTAACAAGGAAACACAACCCTTTAACTATAAGGGTAGGAGCATCCAGTTATTGATTTCCAAAGTTGTTTCCTTAGCAGCTTATTTTGTGCATAAAAAGAAACAAAACTCCTCACAATGGATCGGTTTCTACTTCACAACTATGCACTGCTTTGTGTTATTTCATCAAATTAAATACCAATAAGTACATTACATTTGGTATCTTGGATGTGAAAAAGTTGATCAGGAATGAATACCTTTGCAAGGAACTCTATATCTCCAGGCAGCTGAAGTATATCCCAATTCCTGCTTTTCAATAACAACCTTAAGTCTCAACAATAACACCACATTCAATGCTTGCTGCCTCAGGCACCTTATGTTCTCGAACACAACACAAAAGAATCAGAGTGCCTGTATCCATCTTAACCCACCTGCAGTGACTTTTAATGCCCTTTCCCTGAGCTATAGTGTGCTGATGTAGCTCAAACACACACCCACTCATTTAATTCTTGATAAATTTCCCCCTTCAGCAACATTTAACTTTGGTCTCCCAAAATCTTGATGGCAAGTTGCATTGTTAGCCTCCAGAGCTGGGTTGTAGCCGTCTTCCATTTCAGTCATGTGGAGTGTAGTCTGCCAGTCAAATAAACCCCACCCCTTCCTCATCTTTCAATCCCTGTTTGACCCAGAGCTGCTTTTATCTCCTCCTGCTGGGACCCAGCTAGCAGAGGAAGGCGTCTAGCACTCAGGCATCGACTTTGAGCCTTTCTCCTTTAGTTTCTGTCTCTCCCTGCGTCCCCAAACTCGTTAATGCCCAGGCTTCAGTTTTATAGAAAATATATTTTTGCTGTTACTGCTGTGCTGTTCATTTTCTGGGACGTGGGATTACAGGTTATCCCAGCCTTCAGATATACACTAACAGACCAGCATCCCACTGACCCTCCAAAGCCTTCAATTTAGCACAGTTATTTATGGAGCAACAAGAACACATTCTCCCCTTCTGCTTTTCTCTGCTCATGGTGCTGGCCAGCCACTTCAGATTTTTTATTTATTTTTTTATTTTTTGCCTGAGCTCTTCCCTGCTTGGTGAGCATGGCACTTTCTCTGTGATGCACAATCCTATTACCCCTCCATGGCCCTATAGTTTGGTGATAAGAGTGGTCTGGTAGAATATATGCAATAGCGGTAGTCCTGAGCCTCCTTTAGCTGCAGTAGGTAGCTTAACCATGGGAGGAAGTCTCTGCAGAGCTTTCATTTGCATCACTTTAGTGGGTCTTAATCTTTCTAAACATGTTTGTTCAGAATATTTGTTGAAGATGAAATTGCACAGACGAAAAACACACCTTAATATGTGTGTCAAACTTACAGAGCTTTATTGAAATCAATCAAATAAACATTAAGATTAACTTTTTTTGGTACAAAATTACATCAGTACATTCAGTTTGTGGAAAATGTGAACTTATTTTGAAAATATGCTTCTTGAGCTAAGAAAGTTTATTTAAACCCTTTTCCTCTTGCTGATGCTAGAATGCTTTGCTTTTCTGAAAATGTAATAGAGGGAGATTGTGTTTGATGGAGAGGAGTTCGGGACAGTCAGTATTTCGTCTTTTATTATCATCACAAGATTCTTGTAAACTTTAAGAAACATGTTACTTATGCTCATTATATTTTTACAACTTGTTTAAGTGGGTGTTTGTGTATTCATTTTCCTGCATTACTTTACATACTGTACACCCTGTCTTTAAAATTAACAAACTCTTGGCCATCTTTTAAAATCATGGTCTGTTTTTCAGTGCTCACCTTGCAAAATCGTACGAGCTTGAGAACACAATCACATTTTTCTGAACTAGTGAACTTGACAAAATATACACCATCATAGAACTTTATGTGTAAATATTGAAGAAACATCTAAAGAAACCAGCCAGTGGGTTAAAGCTTGATACTAACGGGCCTTCAAATAGGAAATGATCCTAAATTTACCACCCAATTAGCTAAAAAGTGACTCAAGAACCACATTGTCAAATAAAAAATGATGGTCAATGCCAAAGAAGTGTGTGTTAGCAGGGTAGTTAACAAAGCTGACTGTTAAAACAATTCTGTCAGGAGATTAATTAAAGCAAACAATGGTGAAAAAGCTCAGTGAGGAAAATCCCAAAGTCAGTTCCTACCACCAAATACTAAAGAAAATGAATGTAAAACTCTCAATTTGAAGCAAGATACAGAAATATTTTTCCCCAACATTTAAAAAAAAAAGTTAACCTTAACTGTCCTAACACAATACAATGTAATGTTATGCAACTAAAAGTGAGATTATGTGTCTTTTACTGTGATGTATGTAAATATCTGGATTCAGCTATAAATAAAAGATGTATTCAATGCTTCAGAGTATATTAAATTTGTGGATGTACATTCATATGTGATGGCTTTACCTTTGACCTTGCATCCAAGATTCTTGTAAGACAGCTTGGGTGTCAGCTGACAGGGTGATTCTCTGTGAGAGTGCTGACAGTGCTCTTAACCTTCTCATCAAAGCTTCAGCTTTCCTCTGAACCCCCCTCCACCGAGACCCCAGCGTGAGATTCAGTCCCTCTTCAACCATGTACATGGTGCCTAATTATGCTCTGGCCAACATGAGCAGTAGAAGGAGCCCCCCGCTGTATGACTGCAGCTCGAACAAAGCCTGAGAAAAGGGAATGGGAGAAATGGATAATTAGGAATATGGTCCGATTTTCTTTTCACTTTCACTCCTCTCTTTCTCACACTGCTTCATCTGCATGTTTTAGAAGGTCTGTCCAATTACCGAGCCAATATCCGCAGCCACTTCTCCATCCACCACCGGGGGGTAAAGTGTTACGGTGTGTGAGGAGAGGAGTAAGTGAAGGGGATTCTCAGAACAGTGTGAGTTTAAATTAATTGCTTAAATTAACAGTTCCACAGGATGGAGTAAAATTGGAGAAGTATCTTTTTTTTTAATTTGCTTTGTTCTTACTGCTGACCTTATGCACGTAAACATGCAATATTGTTCTCAAAAGTTGTTCTCAAAGCAGGATGTAGTTTGAATTCAGCCTCCTTTGGGATGTATCCAGCTGTTTTCTATCAGCGCTTTGTGTCCAACTCCATCTATCTCTGGATGACTCAGGGACTACTGCAGAGATTTAGTTATCACAACTGCAGCAATAATTGGATGGTAAAACAGAAGTTTAGAGAGTTTGGAGTGTATTCTCTGTGAAAATATCTGAGTCTTGTTATATCTGCTGAAATATTCATATTTTACATGACTGCCTCAAACACACACATAATTATCCTGAGACCATTTTCATTTCTTCATGTCGCATAAGAAAATGTCTTGGTGGGGGGTGAACTAAAAAGACTACTGTTCTTCTAAGGTATGGACCATGGTATCTTTTTAATGTTTGTTCTTCACATCACAGTTTTACAAGAACTGTTTTAGCTGTTAAAATAAATTCTATATAGACTGCATATTTTTAATACTTTTCAGGGCAGCATATAAAGATGAGCCCAGCCTCTAGGAATGATTGAGTACTTCATTATTTTCATCCACTTAAAAACAGGGTGATAAGACAGACCCAATCTAATAATATTATCCTATACTGGTGAGTGTCACCAGTCCAGATGACATTGTGCTGTATTGGTGCAGAAAATACTTTGGATGAAGTTACACATTTTGACCATTATATATTCTAATATAACAGAATATACATTGTAATTTTCAAAATTACATTATTAATAATTTAGAGCTGACCAATACATCGAATTCTCAAATATATAAGTGTGAAATATTTTGTGGATAATATTTCAAGTGTTACACCTGAAACTGGTTGCCAATATTTGCCAATATTTGGCCAGTTGTATGACTCTAATACCTGATGTACGTTTAATAGCCAAGATGCCAAAACTAACAGAGTGTTGGAGACATTGTATAAACTTAAAGAAAGGAAAAGAGTCAGGAAAATGTAGTTTGACTGTTTCCAGATTTTATTAATAAAGCACATTTAAAGTATTCAAAACAAATATAGCTTCAGAAGCTGAAATACCGAGGTGCTACTTTACATTTGATTCATTTGAAATGTAAAGTAGCACTGAGTGGTGCTACTTTACAAACTGTAGATGTGATACTGGGACTGCTTCCATTGTGCGCATTGATCCATATTAAGATACATTTTGAGTTTTAACTATTAAAATGGGTAGTTATGAGCACTTTTAGATGTGTAACTATGGTATTTGTGAGCACTAATCTCACAAATATCAGGGGTCCTCTCTAGTTGGTCCTCTGTAGTTGTTGTCATTGTACTTTTCAAAGTATTACAATTGCACATTTAAAAAAATACAATGTATTATCATATATCAGTAAATTTATTTCAAATTTGCTAAACTATTTAGATTGCGTATATGTGGGTGGCATTTTTGGAAGCGTTCTGTCAGTGGACAAAGTCTACTGCTTTGAGAAGTAGACTCACTCACTCACTCATCAGTGAGTGAGATTCACCTTAACCTAACGTCCTTCTGCTTTTACAATTTGCAGTCGATAGGTAGTTGGTTGCCCCTTGTGTTGTGTAGGGACTGCTTGCTTGCTGCTGAGATTAGGGAGATCTAATGTTTTATGCAAGAATGCACTACATTTTATCCCATCCATGAATCTCCAATGATTTCCTGAACTTTGATTGGTTGGACTTGGCAGAAAAAGGGGCTTGCCCAGGGCACTTCTCATGGAAAAACCACCATTGATACTGAGAAACCGGAAAAAAAATGCAAAAAAGCTCATAGACTTTGCTTTTTATTTAAATATTTACAGTGGTCAGATTGTTGCAGTAATAATAGAATAGAAGAACAACAAAGACCCTCCACAGGAAGGATAATGGGTGTGGAATAAGTTACATTTTAGCTTTTAGTTCTTTCTGCCCCAAAATATGAAATATTAGTAAATGTTGGGAGTCTATTGGAAGAGTCTGACGCAAGTTAGAAATATTTATCATGTAGATATTGCACTAAGAGGTGCAATATCATACCCTTACTGACACCATACCCATGGTGCTAACTGCTAATGAAAAAAGTTTACCAATATCATATTTTCTTGACTTTTACTATTATTGTAAACTCCCTTTTTTCCCCTTGAGTTATTTAATGTACAAAAAGTGATCATCCCTGCAAAATAACATTAGAATTTTGACTTAATGGTAATACATTTGTGACTGTATTGTATGACCTTACATTTTTCTTACAGAAATATCTTTGCCTTTAGTTTACGTCAGTCTCTAGATCAAAAATTTCTTCCTATTTTTTCCAGTTACTCTTACTTTGGGCCTACAGTTGCAAACAGCAGCTAAATCTCCTGTAGCTAATCTTCCCCCCTTGCTGGCCAGTATCATCCCCACCCACTCCGCCTCGCTCTGCTGCTTACTTAAGATTTGGATGTGTGAATTCATTCTATAGCTGCAGTAGTTTGAAATCGAATACGTTCAAGCCCTGTGTCAAGCTGTGTTTGCTATACCTCAGCAGATGCACTATCACTTTATTTTTCTGTTGACCACATAATTCTTGTTTGTCCATCATTTATTACTGAAAATTGCTTTCAAATCCCCAAACCCACCGGGTATCCATGCACAGAAACCGCAGAGACTCATCATTGGTTTTTAGAAACAAGAATTGATAACATTATGATGGTTTCATTTCAAGCATGCAGTGCTGCTGTCTTTTCTACATCTCCAGCCTCGACGCATGTACACTGCAGACAAATCTCCTAAATCCCATGTGAGAAATTTCATTCTCACCAGCCATAAGTCATGAGACGTCTCCAGAATATAAAATCAGCCAGTGGATGTGGAAACAAAATTGCCTATGTGTGAGTATACAAGGCCATTAAAAGCATATTGTGGTCATGGGAGGAGTTAGTGGTTACAGGGTCATGGTAGGGGCCAAACTAATTCTTTCTGGCTTGAACGTTGCCTTGAAATTATCTACACTGTTAGAATAATAATATATATCTATAGTAGCAGTAGTTTGGGGGAAATAATACTCCCCGATGTATTTAATAACATTGCATAGCTTATTAATTGCTAATATTTGTTAACAGAGTGGATGTCTGGGTTTAGTGTTTTTAATCCAAACATACCTGAAGAGAAACTTATTATTAGGGCAAGAGAGCAGATTAACGAAGCACCATATTAACCTTCAGGTTCATCTAATTGTTGAGAAATTTAATGCAGCTCTCAGTGAGGGGAGATCAATATATTGAGCTGGCCTGGCATACAACGTCTAATCCTGCAAATCTGCTTGAGAACTTGTGCTGCTGCACTGAATGTCTGAGCAACCAAATGACTTACAAAGTGTTAGTTAGGCATAATTCATGTAATGCATCTTCACATGTCCATATTCATTTCCACTCCTGCCTTTTAATTTTTCAGGATCAATCAAACTTTTCTCAGTCTAGGTTGCCAGGGTATGGTGCATGAATGTTACGCCCACACATATGTTTATATGCTGACTGGGTGCCTTGTCCTGCTATTTTTGACTTTTCTAGTGATTATCTGGATGTGAACAGTAATTACACACAGCTATAGATCAACTTCTAAAGATATTGATAAGAGCTGAATCAGCCACAATGAAATCCAATACGACCCACAAAAGGTGAACTTGGCGTGAAAAAGAGCTCACAACCATTTTCAAATTTTGTAAACCTAACAGCCACAATCTGCTTTTTATTTTATTGGGGATGTCATTTGATAACACAAAGGAAGGTCAAGTTATCAAGTAGGAGGGAAACAATGCTTGGTTTCAGACCTTTTCTACTAATTAAAACCTGGGAAGTGGGGCATACATTTGGTTTGAGCCTCCGTGAATCAATACTGCAGTTCTTTTGAGGTAAGTTCAGCATTTCGCTTATCTGACCAGAGTTCTGTTTTCCAAAAGTTGTATCCTTAAACAGCTTGTGGCAACTTAAAACTCAACTTATATCTTAAATGTATATTTTTCTTTGCACTTTTCATTAAGACATGATCATTGGTTTTGATACTGTCAGATTCTCCCACCCAAGCTGTGAATCTCTGCAGCTCCTCTGCAGTTACCGTAGACCACTAGACTGCTTTTCTGATATTCTCTGAATTTCCTGTCAGTAAAGCAGTTTTATTCTGTTTGTTTACTAATTTTCCATAACTGAGGATGGAAGCTTTTTACTTACGAGGAGACAACTGAGGAGACTCAGTTGGTTTAGAGGTAGCAGAGTAGAGGGTACATCTGAATACAAATCTCCAGCATTATAGCACTTCTCAGATTTTGATTTTCAAAAATTGTAAAGCATGCATCATTTCCCCTCCATGTTCATATGTGTTACTTTATCTTTCCCCATCCCAAAAATCTTGAGAAAATAAAACTAAGATTTGTGACTGTATACTGAAAAAATATGGATAAGTTTTACAGACACATTTTCTTTTGTAAGTCACAGTATCCACTTAAAAAAAAAAAACCTTAGTTACATACACTCTCCATTTTATCTTTTTACTTTTTACTTTTTATCTCAAAACAAAGAAACTGTTTCTTTTTTTCTCCTGTAACGTGCCAGTTTAGTAAAAATCTGTAAATCCATTTCTCAAAATTACATCATTTTCTATTTGCGCATCCACTTATCCCTTCAATAACACCATTGAATCTCTGAGCTTCTAACTTCACTCATTATTAGTAGACAGTGAAGCTGCCCTGAAGCCTCCTGTCTGTCCTTTCAATCACAGGCTACTGTGCCACTTGTCATCTGCAGTCAGGCTTGTTATTGAAAGCCATCCCTCAGGCCAACTCTTTGTCTTTAGTGGCTCCATTAAATTAGAGTGACACCTGGCATGGACTCTCAACTGTAATGGGCCTTCTTCTTTTTTATCCAATCCCTGTTATCAGCCTAATAGAACACTGATGAAATATTTCTAAACCAAAGCTCTTTTTCTGTGCACCAGTGAACTCCATGTGGCGCTGAAAGTAACAAGTCATTGGTGCGTGAAACTTTATTGATATAGCAAATTAAAAGGATGTATTTATGCAGTAATGAATAACATCAGGAAGAAGACCGAAGTCCTCACATATTGCACATACTGGATAAATTACATAAGCTCTTTAATGACATTGAATGTGGCTAGTGACTCGTGCACGCAGTAGAGTGATAAGTGGTGATATTTCTAACTTTTATAAAGCAAAATGCCTAATATTTGCTTCTATTCCTGCTAACAGAGAGCTGCTTTTAGACTAATCTTTTGTTAGGGGCTTTATAGTTAAACTTTGACTTGCATAATACATTTTGTGCGGCTTTGTTATGCAAAAGAAGCATGATGAAAAGTGTTTCCTCTCTGAGTAATGGGATTCCAGCTGCTCCCCTTCCTGTTTGTTGCTCGAGGTGAAGATCAGCACACTATAGGAAAATCCCCTCCTCTCCGACCTCTTGAGCTCTGACATATTTCGCTTTGTGTCTATGAAAGTGAGACAGAAGCAAAAGTGTTGGGAGCAGATGGCTTAAAGTAGTTAGGTTTATGTGAAAATAGATATAGAAACTACAAAATATGTCCTCGTCAATGAAATGCGTTGTTAAATATGCAAAAATCTATTAATTATTCATATACTCTACTTTCCTGAACCTGCACTTTTCCCTCGCATTAAACTTCTCCATTGTTCCATCTTTATTCACAAATGCTAATTCTGCAAAATTGCAAGCCACTCTTTTTGAGCAGAAGAAGCCTGGAAAATGCTATGTTCTTGCTCTGCTTGCTTTAGTACTGCCTTAGGTGACAACATAATAATTGATAGTCCAAGATGTTATGTTAGAATGAGATGCATTACTCATTGTGTTAAAATGATGTCTCTCTTGTGACTTTTTGTTGCCTAAGGGAGGATGAGATCTTCTGTTACATAAAAGAGAATATCCACATCATTCATCGTCTTTTGCTGCTCTCAAGTAAACTAATTATCACTAACTTACCAAAAACAAATTCACTTATTACATAAAAAGGGCAAACAGTAAATGTAAAAATACTAGGTTAAGAAATTAAACAAAAACTTTACTTTTCACTGATGTGGGGTTATGTCGATTCAGATTTGGCTACAATCTTTAATTTGGCTACATTTTTTCAGTGAAGATGAAATATCAGATAATTTCACAAACTCATTTTCAGTAGAATTATGAGTACCCTTAAAAGTCCAGTTTTGAAATAAATCCAGCTAAAGCATTATTTATACTTTTCCTGTTTTTGAAAACTTACAGTTTATAATCTGATTAAGTAAATATAGCATTATTAATACAGCCCTACCTAGTCTGAGTTCAGCATGAGGATTACCTGATTTGCAGATTTTTCTATGAAACAAAACACCAAATTATTTTCAATTGCATAAAACTGACCAATCCATGGACATTTTTTTCATGGAGTACATTTGAAATACTCTTAAGGAAAATGCAGCTTGCAAAGTAAGTATTCGCAGCTTTCAGCTGTTTGGGGGCAGTTGTGGTCCTTATCCCCGATGGATACCAGGGGTCCACTCTAATACATAAGCTCGAAATAAAAAGGGAAAGTTGAAGGACATGGGACTCTATAATTTAGAAATATTGTGCATGGAAAGGACAAAGAGCTGTTCTGTTAGCAAAAGATAGTTACATAAAATACTGACTTCAGGGACATCAATAATAGTGTCGTCAGGGATTTTGTGGATTTTACAGTCAATTAATAAATTGACTTGCATTAAAGTTTAGATTTTTCTTAATGTTTTAGCATGAGATTTTGCTACACTTAAAATATCAAGGTTTGTTCCACATCTTAACTAAATTTCTATTCATCTTAAATGTCTACTTAGTAGAGTGACCTTTTTTACCAAGATAAATTTGATACCATGAGACATACAGATACATTTTCCTGACTTATATTAGTACAGACTGGCAAGTTTAGAAAAAAATATTCTCTCTTTTATAAAGCTTGGTATAAACACATAAACCAAATGCTCTACTTTCCTTGATTAAATACATAAAGCTAGTCCCACACCTGTGCAGTACTGCCTGCCAGAATAAACACATAAACTCAGCTATATGGACAATGGATCTGTTTGGACTGACTGCTTTATGTGAAAGTCTGATGCTCTCTTTATCTCCTTTTGAACCATAGTTACACATTTTATAGGTCTGACATTGTTAGGGGTTGCATTTGTCAAAGCTGTCGAGTCGTTCTCTCCTGCTCTGCTACATACGGTGTACTCTGTGCTGAAGAATAAAAACACTCATAATCAACATGGAAACTTTTCCAAACAAGACTCATTTATTCATCTCATGTCCTGGGATTATTTCCAGCAGCTCAGAATGAAGAAAAAAGATTTGGTATCTCAAAGGCAAGAGAAAATAAGGAGAAGGTAATGAATGGCAAAGCTTAAATTGAGGCCATTATTGAGGGCAAGCAGGGAATAGTTTGGGGATTGACTAAAGAAAGCATAAGGGGAGAAGATTGTTAGTTGGGTCAGATGAGCACTGTTGGCAACTTAAATTATGCAAGGGTGTTGAATCATCTGATCTTTAAGGTAAAAATATAAAAAAAATACTTTATCAATGGCATTTCATCATTTAATATTTTTGCCTTAGATTTGGTAATTCATTATTTAAGAATTTAATATTCTCAAGCATCAATTAAAATACATTTCTACATAAAGCACTTCATAAGACAAAGAAGTCCAATTCATTATTAGTTGCACACAATCCAGCTTGTATTTATGTCCATCCAGCTCAAATCCATTCATTCTACTACCACTTAGAGTCGAGAGGAAAAGATGGAGAAGCAGAAAACCGAGCAAGCGTACCTTCTGTAGATAGGAAAAGAAAATACAATGTTGATGGCTGCAATGATTCTCTATGTAGAGAAAACACAACTAACATCAACACCTCTCAACCAGGTGTACCGTATATGAAAAAGAGCCAAAGAGTGTGTACATAGTAAATAGCAGCAGTAGGTCTTTCAATAACTTTGTCTAGAAACATAAAACACAAAGACAAAGGCATTGGGCCAGCAGTACCTGTAGTGAGAAAGATAAACAAAAGGAGTATATAAAGTTAATGGCATCATAAATTCTGTCAGTAGTCTTTTCCTATGCAGAGTCAGAGCTCTAAATAGACCCATTGGGTCAGTAGAATTTTATATGAAAATTGAACAGGTAATTGACATCTTTATCTCTGTTAATACCTGGTTTCATCTAAACATATGTGGACTGGGTCAAGAGTACTTTCAATGTGACATAGAAGCACTGAGCCAGCAGTACTTTCTTCTCACTGACTAATAAAACAAGCTAAGAAAACAAATGTTACACAAAGTTCATGGTAGCGATATCTCTATTGTTTGCTCTGTCCAGAAAAGAGATGAAAATGAAAACAAAAGTGGTGAGTAAGGAGTAGTGAAATAGTCCCTGGAATGGTAACAATTAGCTCTGACACTGGCTTTATGCACCAAACAGACAGCTGTCAACACAGGTGCGTTAACCAGGTGTACTTTCTGTGGGAAAGAAAAAGAAAGATTGAACAAAGTTGATGGCAACAATAGCTCTGTTAGTAGTTTGTTCTGGAAGGAGATACAGCTGTTCACACACATTGAGTGTCATTTTCTGGGAGAGATAAAAACAACAACAGATAGACACATAATCAATGGCAGCAATAGTTCTGACAATGCTTACATGCAAGAAAAATACAGAGCCAAATACAAGAGCACTGAGCCAGTAGTACCTTCCATTGAGGGATAATGGGGAAGAAAATAGAGTCCACAAGTTGATGACAGCAATACTCATCAGCTCTGAAAGTTTTTCTTCACAGTTGAGGCATCTGCAACTAGCTATTTGACTTAAATAGTAAAAAAAAAAAAAAAACATCTTTGCTGACATCAGACGTATTAGTACGCTGACAATTAAACTTGCAATTAACTGCTTAGGTTGTTTATACAGGCCAATTGCATGAACGTGGTGATAGTTTAAATGGAGGTATTTTACACCCAGAGCCTCTTTGTTTGAGAGCTGAATTTTTGCTTCAAAGTCACAATGAATTGCATGGCAGTAGCTCCAGTGGTTAGCTTTAGGCCACAGCTGCCTAGGTAATGCTGTTTTGAACAGTGTTAATTGCACAGAGAGACACATAAAGTGGTTTTTCCCTGTGGTAAGCAGGACATTAAAAAGGGCAGAAGAACAGGAGATAACGCTCCACTTCTTAAATTGGGCCACAAAAGCAGGCTGTTTGAGCTCAGTCGCATTTTAAAGAACTCTGGGTATTATCATTTAACTACATCTGTTTTTGTTCTCCCTGCTATAATTTATACAGAAATTGGCAGCGTTGGAAAGTGTTAAGTCACATGAAGGTTAAACTGAGAGAAAATGGGGGGAAAAAAATCTCTATTACTTGTGCATTTATGAGGAGGAAATGCTGTGTTGACTCCCAGAGAAGCTGATAAATTTTTATTTGGTTGACAAAAGAAATACCTTTTTTGGCTGAATAAAGCATCTATTGATTACCAACCTTGCAGCTGCAAAGTGATAAGATTTAGCAGATAATGGCCAAATTTGAAACCTATTATTTTTCACAATAACTACTCAACGCATTTGTACTCATATGTATACAAATGCAAACTGAATCTAATCATTAAAAATCTGTCAATCTGCATTTTCTTTGTGCCAGCAGGAAATAATTAAACAAAACAGCAGATATTTTGAATAGATGCACATAAAATAGGAATCCTGAGGGTTTGCGCCGTCTCCATCCCCATATTACACCCTACTGCATGTTAAAACACATTACCCCTCCACCCCCCTACCCCAAAGCTGCACAGAGAGAGATGGAGTGAGTGCATGTGTACAAATGAATCAGTGCTATTTGTTGTAGTGTTTCAGTCTCGAGCCGTTTCAAGCAGCTTATTTGAGAGAGCCGTGGATCATGTTTAGAAAGCTTGCTCTCATTATATCAGACCCTGGGGAAAGAAAAGGCCCTCTTTCTCCATACTATCAAAGCCACAGAGCAGCTTTAGAGGACATGCTTCAGTCTGAATGGAGGCTCTGGAGTACATAGAAAAAGTAGCATGCTCAGCCCTCATCAGCCCATGCTGTGGGAAGCTGCCAGCGTTCAAGGTTTTGATCAGGCCTTACAGTAATGGCTGTGGGTGACAGGTATACCATTCTATAGTTGTAGGACTAAATAGCTTGATTAGCATAATGCTTCGGCAACATATTTAGCTTCCACTGCTTATGAAACTACTATATATTTTTTTTACTTTTCTGCCTGGCTGCAGCATTTTGGATCCTGTTTCATTTGACAAAAGCATGATTATGTAAACAGGGTATTTATCGCGGGACAACTGGGATGTAATACGGTTTACCTCCGCTGTGTTGTGCGCATTTACCCTGGTTTAAATAATTTACAGCTCTATTTATTAGCCAAACACATTGTTTTTTTCTGTTAAGTAAAATTAAAATGTCCCTGGAATACACAGCACTTGCTTCCCACAAATCTAAACCAAGTGGATCTACAAGAAGGACGGCAACTTTATCTTTTTGCCTTTTGAAATGATTTTCTCATAAACAGCTGCAACCACATATTTACATAATCAATGTAGCAATCTACTTTTATTTGCTAAATGCCAAAATTAAGAAATAAAGTAAGTTTATATGCATTCACTTAGTATTTGGTAGAATGCTATTTGAAACTATGATTTAAGTCAAGAGTTTTGGTTTTGCTGAAGTTCTAGCTAATTAGCGTTGACACAAAACTGTCACCTTTCCTAATAGTATGATGGCTGAAGATTGTCATACTGTTTATACTTGTTCATAACTGTTTGCACAGATGAATGTGACACTTTCCTAACATGTGTAAATTATACCTTAAGATGAACAATACTTCTGGAGGACCACAATTCATATCTTGCTTTAGATTTTTCCAAGTAAGAAAGCCAGGTGTTTTGAGGGGCTGTCTTAATATTAGTCAAATTTATGCTTTCTGAAGACACCAGAGTTTTCTGCAGTCAACTTAGTTATGCTATTGGTTTGCCAGACAATGACTTGAAAAATCATAAAACACCCCTTTAAATGTTGTGCATTCATCATGGCATTCCAGGAAACCATCTAGACTTTCATAACACTTGCTAAGCATATTTTGCACTAAAGATGATTCTGTACTTTGAATATTATCTTATAGATACAAGATGTACATTTGGCCTGGAGCGAGACTGGAGAATTTCCTTGAGGTGCGAACAAGGTTCAATTAAAAATCCTATACAGAAATAATTTTCTTTGATGAATTCCTTACACCCACAGTTGGGTTTTCCTTCCCTCTCTAGCTATTATTAATTCATTTACATTTTGCTGCAAAGGAAATTATTAGAATGTTGCGCAGTGAATTGCCTGCAGCAAACAAGACGAGTGGAGCCCTTGCAGAATAAGATCTGGCGACTTTTATGTTTTTCTGTCTTTATGTGCAGCCTTTTAACATCATCGTTGTACTGAACCTTGATTCATTTCTTGTTGATCATCAGTAGCTGAGTTCCTTCGGCCACACCTCCTCTAGCCACCCTGCCTACTGAACTGACTGTGACAAATACCAAAGAATTATGAAATTATAGTGTTGAATAAAAAGTGTTCAGTGTGAACAAAAGGAGGAAATCTCTCACCAGAGGCCTGGTGCTTTGTTTATGCATCAAAAGTGACACAAAGGTTTGGTCTCTGCATGGGGTTGTTCTTCTCAGAATTAAAACAAAACATAAACTGTACTTGGATTGGGACATATATATATATATATATATATATATATATATATATATATTTTTTTTTTTTTTTTTTTTCTTTCCTGTTGAACAATGGCAATTTACTTGTGTATGTAGATAAACTGATCTACTTTAATGTGTACTAATTTCAGGTTAGACCTTCTGCTCTTTCAGAAGTGCCTAAGGTCTTTTTGGCAGAGATCTAATATGGGTGTCAGAAACATTTCTCTTATTTAAATTCACATCAAGATAAAAGCCTCACGCATTTTCTGAAGCCCTGCGGATGCATAATGCACATCTCCAACACCACCAACTGCAACCTGAAGCAAAGATCCTTCATGTTGTTTAAATCAAATTCTGACCTGACCATCTGAATGATATAAAAGGAGATGTGCATTATGGATCAAGAGTCATTAAACCATGTAATATTTTTCATGTTACTGGCCAGTTCTGGCCAGTAACATTAAATCTCATTGTAACTCTATCATCTAAGCACCCTCAAACAGTTGTCATCAGTATTTAAACGTGGACCCCTTAGATCAGAAATTCAGCAATCAGAATTTTTCTGATTTTATATATATATATATATGAGGGGGGGCATGCGTGTGTGTGCATGAGTGTGTGTATACCTCAAAAAAGAGAAAATGTGCTGCAGGTTTTGTTTTAACTATGAAACATAAGGTGTCCTTCTTAAGCCCTTCCTCTGGGATTAAGATTAAAAAATCCTCACTCACCTTTACAGAACTGCATATGTTTTAGAATAATTTCAACGTAAAAAAAAGGTTTGTCAATTTGCATTTGACAGAAAACGGTGGGGTGTTAGAGTGACACAGAGACAATCAACTGACTGCTCAACCTGACATTCAAAATCCCTGCAGCACTAAACAGAGATGTCACCTCGTGTCCTAATTTTTGAACACGCAGTCATATACGACCTTCAGGAGACAAAATACACAATGCATATGTACAGCTTTTGTTTATTTGCATCATACACAACCATACAACATTCGCTGGTCTTGCAGTACTGTAGAACAGACAACACAGGACATGTACACCAGTTTACCCATCCATTACCACCAGCACACAAGCCTGAAGACTTTTATCCTTCATCAGAAAGAATATTCAGTAGTATAGTAAATCCCCCCAAAATTACCTGCATGAAAAATGAGCAAGAAAAAGCAAAACAAACGTATTCACAAGCCAGCATCAGTGCAACTGTGCAGTATTATGCTCCATGAATACAAAAACTGCTTGTTCACATTAGGAGGGAGTTCTCCAACATTTCCAGTGCACATAAGTTTTTTAACAAAGTTCAGCAGATAAACAGCAGTCCGACTGATTATTTTACTGTAAACAAAAGCAAGGTGCCACAGTAATTAGTAGTACATACATATAAGATGGTAACAGGTCCAGTCTGTCCATGTTGTGAGTGCTGCAGTGGGGATCACTATGGATAAATGAGTGGACAAAATTTCAACAGGAAGTGGTGAATGGTGAGGATTTAAGTTCTAGATTTGCCTCTAGACATATTCGCATTAGTCCGTTTTCTATTTTACAAGCAAAACTAATATCAAGCAAAGAAAAAAGTAAAAAAAATATTTCCTGGATTAAGGCGAATACATGAGGCTACATAGTGACAATGAAGGATAGCAACATAAGTTATACTGTTCAAAGATTTTCTACAGAAGAAAAATAAGCTTTAAATTCATGTTTTTTAACCTGGCATGTTGTTGCATCCCCTCTTATAGCAAGTCTTGATGAAAATTACTTGAATGAGGTCTGTAACTTCGCTCATGCATTTTTAAAAGATTAGTTGGGATTTTATCATTTCCATTCACCTTTCCTGTTCATATTCTGTAAAAGTGAGGCAAAGCAGCATTGGAAATGAGGGTATTGTTTTGCATAGGGCTGCACAATATACTGCAAATTTATTGCAAAACAACTCTATGCAACATCACAAAGAACTGCAACAAGTTTTGGCTACTTTTTCAAGTAGTATGCACTCAAGCTCTTTATGCTTTTAATACTTAGAGACTCTTGTTTAATGCAGCACAAAAATTAAGAAGATGGCATTATGGTCAAATCATTAAGCAATTCTAACTTAGTTGTTTCATTTCCAAAGTAAAACAAAAACTAAATTTGAGCTGGATATCAACATTCACCAGTTTTATCGTATGCTTTTTTTTTTTTTTTTCTAATACTGTGCAGCCCTAGTTTTGCAAGAGACCTTCCTAAGATGGTTTGTGGAGGGTGTAAATGCAGATAAATGTTATTTAAATGTTATTTAAAGAAGATCTTATTTAATGCTTCCAATAAATTGAAAAGGCAGCAGTCCATTTTAAACAACCATGTTTTTGATCTTAAACATGGGTTGGTTTTGAAAGCTGTACAGTATTTTTCATCTCCATGGTAAGGGTCCAGAGACTCCTCGAATAAAATAATCACCATTCAATCAAGTATTGCTCATATATATGTGCACACTGTGCAAGTGTAGAAATAATAAACATACTGTAACATTTTTTATTATATAAGATATCTATACAGCCAACAAAGGCCACAACTGTGCCATCGTATACATTTTTCTAAATTTACATATGTTCATCTGTACATGCACCTGTAGTGCAAGAAATTTTTTGTTTGTTTATTCTAGAGCAAGACATCAGGGCAGTTTATGTATTTGGACAACTCAGCAACTTATTTTAAATGGTCCAGTTAAGGTTATTTTGCTCCTTCACCTTTTTGTACATAACTTTTTTCTCGTATGAAATAGAAAGATCCACTGCAGGGTCTTTCATACTTCCTCTGCATCAATTTCTACCCACCAGGGGAATATTTTGAACCAGTTTTAGCAACCAATTTAAAGTATTTAAAGTAAATACTTTAAAGTAATTCTTTAAAGCAAAAATATACATTACAGAAAAAACAAAACCATTTTTTCTGGTTTTACTGTGGATAATGACAGCCAATGTCTTCACAATGTCTTTTGCTTTAAATCTGAGGTCAATTATTTTGCACTAAAGCACATTCATCTCTGGAACACAGAACCTGTCTACTTCCTTCTTTGATCTTCACATTATGTCACAAAAGGAAGCTGTGTGTTTGGGATCTTCCCTTAAAACACATCAACTTTCACCTCAACAAGTAAAATTTAGTGAATTGTATCAGAAGTGTACAAAGCAATGACATTATCATTTGGGTTTTCACAAATTGCTTAAAGTTTCTTTGTGACTTAACTAAAAATAACTTTGTTCCGCTTGACTGACTTAAACAAGAGGTTCAGTGTAATTCAATGTTGATAAGTTAAAAAAAATGCATGAAGTGTATTTAAATAGCTGTTTTTTTTCTTTTATCTGTAGAATATAAAATAAGTACTTTAAAAATTGGTTGTCAAGGAGCAAAATATACCCCCCCTAAAACTTCAGAAAATATTTTTCAAAATGATATAAGTTTATCTTCAGAATTTATGAAAGTACTGCAAAAATATTGTCCATTATGAAATGGTGATGGGGCAAATTGACCAGGAGCTAGACCATTTGCTCATATCAAAATAAGTAAAGAAAACATAACACGGATCTAACATCGAGCTGCAACAAAATAACACCTTCCGTTATGCACAAAGTGATACATTTCTGCTTCAGTAAGTGCACTAAAATTAGAGAAATAGTTACACGTGTTGTCAAGCATAGAAGATAAGTTCAGGAATCTGCCCTCCCTGCACCCCAGTGCCGTTGGTGCTGTCTGAGGAGCACTGGAACTGGAATGTCACTTTACCACACTGTACCTCTGTCATCCCTTCCTGTCCGAAGTAGCTCAACTCATTTCCGTCCAGAACAACACTGGCAGTGTAGAAAGTATCTGGCTCAATTTGGACTGGATACTCGAACCATACTGGAAAAGTGTTGCTGGACCCATCGGAGAAGTATTTATTGAGGTTTTGCCCCAGCAGCACACCTTGACGCTTCAGCTCTATCTTGGCACTGTACTCTGCTGAGCCACAGCTAGATCCATACAGCCCAAACCCGGCGATAAAAACTCTTTTATCCACAGCGAACTGTATGCTGTCACAGCGGCCACGGTAGCGCCACTGATTGCTTCGATAGGCACAGGATTGGAATCTGTGGCAGCGCTGTGGCGTCAGGCCCTTCCTCGGTTGACTTGCAAACTTAAGTTCAGGCTTCTTGGCTGCCGTGTACCACAAGAAGATGTCATTGGTCTCATTAAGCGTCAAAATGCCAGACTGGGCTGCTCCGTTGGCAAAGTCATCCAGAGCCATTGTAGGGATACGTATGAGGTACATGGCCTTCCCCAGGACCTTACGCTTGTTGTCAGTAGAAGATGTGAGCTCCTGTCTTTGACACTCGGCCTCAGCCCAGCAAAGTGCAGCCTCAAATACTACTATCTCTTTAGCATTGAGTGTCTCTCGCTGAAGGATGCTCTCCAGGGTCTGGGAGTCGATGTCACAGAAACCCTCTGAACGTAATGCCAGCTCAGCCTGGGCATCAATCACCTCCCAGCAGCGCTGTGTCAACTCCGGCTCCTCGAACAGGCAGCTCTGGGAGAGCAGCACACAGGCGTTCTTGGCGCTCAGACTTGTCTCTAGGAAGTTGACGCAGGCACGTGCCAGGTGAGGGACAATGTACTTTTTGGCAGCATAGAGAGTGGCCAGCACGGTGTCAGCAGTCAAGTCAATTTCATCACAGTATATATACCTGTTGGAGTAGAAATTAGACATTAGTCACATCAACCAACCATAATGTTTACCATGTTATTGTAAAATCAGGGGAGGTAGAATAATAACATAATTGAAATTAGAAAATTTAGTGAACGGAAATTATTGAGATTTACCTCATTGTAAAGTCATTTATTTAGTCAATATTTAGTTCAAATTGGGTCAGTATTAAAGAATAACAATAAATGATGAATGTTGAAGAAAAGGCTTTTGAAAATTTTATTTAAAATTTTATTGAAATGCAGTTTCTGTTGAGGAATAAACCAGAAAACCATCAGATTTTCTGAGTCTTTTGGCAGATTGAGTCCCATTGAAACTGGTTAAAATTACACATCAAGTGCCCAACATGACAACATCATGACTTAGCATATTGACTCAGGTTAATCTTGTTGACACCTCAGACATTTAGCTTTTTATGTTCCTATCTAGTAAAGTGAGAGTGAACCCCTTGGTGATAATAGAGCTGAATGAGACTCTCAGTAAGAAGATTGTAGCAGCATTTTTGCTCGAGTAAGGAGTTTAAAAAGGTCTCTAAATAATCTGAAATCAGCCAATACACTGTATAGAAAATAGTCTTCTAATGGAGAACACTGACAAACTACAAGCCAAGCCTGGCTGTCCAGGTAAGGTCAACCTAAGAGCAGACTGCTAAATGCTAAAAATATTCTACAAAAAAAATTTTTGTGCTGTTGATGTGAAAGTGCATCCCTGTATAGCCAGAAATAGACTTCACAAGTTTAACTTTCATGAGAGATATGATGAGGGAACCATTTCTCTCTAAGACTAACATGAAAGTCGTACTGAGCAAAAACATAGACATAGACCAAGACTTGAATAATGTTTCTTTGGGAGATGAGTTTAAAACTAGATAATTGAGACAGAACAGAGGACATGTTTGGTATTTTCAAGGAAATAAACTTGATACCAACTATAAAGCATATAGGTGGATGTGTCATGGTTTGGAGAAGCTTGTGCTGCAGCAGGACCTGAGCAGCTCATCACAGAATCCACTATTAGTTATACCATGCATCAGAGTTTAGTTTCTTCTTTCATTCTTTCATTCTTCTTCTTTCCTTCTCTCTCTCTTTCTTCCTTTCTTTCTTGCTTGCTTTCTTTTGTTTTCATTTAATGAGCAAACAAGGCAATTTTGGGTGTTTAACTGTAATTAAATCACTGTTCTTTCCACAGAAAACAAGAATGTGATTCTTTTTGGCATAAATGAGTCAAGGATAGTACTTACGTACTCTCACTACAGACAACATATTTGCATAGACTGGTATAAAAAGTCATGAGTGTTTAGCAGTTTTCTACAAAATATAACAGAAAAATGTTGATCTAGACAAAGAACATCAGTAAATTATCAGTGACGTGAGGGAAAAATAGACAAACAGTCTGAACTTCCTTACTTTAGCATTGCCAGAAATGCCGCTGGTTCCACATCCGGTATGTGAATTTCATCTTTGTTTTCCGCCAGTTCACCATAAAACATGGCATGAAACACTGAACTGCCTACAGCCAGTACGTACTGTGGAAAGAAGAGAAAACACTGTGGCAATGGAGAATATATACTTTACTAGCACATAAAATGTAGCATCTGTATCTTTGCATGTAGAGTTATGGAGGTTTGAGATCTGGAAAATGATTCATGCCCTATACTTTTTGTCAATGGCAATATTTCTTGTTAGCCATCTAGACTTTGTATGAGGATGCAGCTTAATATCTGATCACAATATCAAAAAAAAAAAAAATTAAGTGAAATCTTAACAATATAGAGTCAAAGTTTGCACACCATCAAGATGATAGATAGATAGATAGATAGATAGATAGATAGATAGATAGATAGATAGATAGATAGATAGATAGATAGATAGATAGATAGATAGATAGATAGATAGATAGATAGATAGATAGATAGATAGATAGATAGATAGATAGATAGATAGATAGATAGATAGATAGATAGATAGATAGATAGATAGATAGATAGATAGATAGATAGATAGATAGATAGATAGATAGATAGATAGATAGATTAAAATCAAGCGCTTAGAGCTTGTTTGCTATTAGAACCGCCTGATGCCTGTGATAGCAGATAAAAGCTTTTGCAATAATTACTGAGGTCAGGTTGTAATTATTTTGTTGAGGTCATTTTGTAAAACCGCTAAAAAAAGCAAACGTTTGTTTTATTTCTATGAGAATTGTGACCAACAATGTCTTGTCAATAGATTATCCCTGGAAAACTTAGTCTTTTGTTTAACGTAAACAAATTTGTTATAGTTTGGCACAGTTGGATGAATATACGAAAGAAAAGGTCCAATTTTTTTTTTGTTTGGATAAAAATGCAAGCATCTGAGAAAAGCTTAAGTCATGAAAATATTTAATCCTTTGATTTTCTCTGCAGTTCTTAGCCAGCTTTCCTTTTCCCTGTGAACAGGAAGGCAGATTTCTAGATACTTAACCGAGTGCACTAAAGGTTCAGTTTGCTGGAATTAATTTCTTATCTGAATCATGATGAAATTAGATGCAACACAATCACCGTTTTCATTAATAGGCACGCTTCGATTAGACACTGCAGGGCCTCAAGTTCTGTTTATAAACTCAGGTTTCAGATCTTTGTGTGGAAGTGTTTGTGCAAGGATGTGTAGGTGACTATGTGGGTGGCATAAATTTCCTGAAATAAATTTCTCTAAATTGCAGCCAGTCAGGGGGAAATGCTTGAAAAGATGTCACTATTGTTGTCGATGCTGGTACATGCTGTAATACAATTTTCTAAAACATATTTGTTTCCTTCATTATGGAGACACACATGCTCTTGTATGTGGATTAAGGAACAATATAATAGAAATGAATTAAATTAGTCTCAGGTCATGCTCTTTATAGATATAAACAAATTTAATGCTTTTAGCTATTTCCTTGGCTTGCTGAGGAACTAACTACAAAGATAATGGTTGTGTAATTTCCTGCCAACTGGACACAATAAAGATTGCTGAGCTGAATATCTTTAAATCCTATTGGTATAATGTCTCAGCATAAAGGGCCATCAAATCATTCTTCCATAAATGTTCTCTCTAAATGCACCAAGAGCACTGCAGCTCTAAATCATATATAATTCATTTGGTCCCATATAATGGACCAAAAGAGAGAAAATAGAGCTATTGAAAGCTAATGTGGTTGGACGGGTGAATTTAAGGCATTAAAGGGACTTACCATATTAATCTTGTGTAATTGTGTTTAAAGTGAGTAAATAGGAGAGTGCATTCACAGAGGGCATATGGTGTAAGAAAAAGTTTATCTTAATTATTTATCTGAACATCTTGAAAAAGCAGTCACTTCAGTGGGCAGAGGAAACAAAGACATTGGGCTAAGCAACATTATGTTACAAGTTAGATATAATACTATCTGAGCATCTACTAATAGCTAAACTAGAAAAATATTTTTTTTTCAATAAAGCAGACTTATTTACAGGTTTTAAATTGTAGAAATTAGCACAGGCATTAAAACAGTTGAAATTTAATTGAAACCAGCTGAAGTAGTTCTGATCCTTGCATTTATGGTCTATTGAGAGCTGAGTGGGATTTTCCTGTTAATATACAAGACCCTTGAAATTCCACTCTTATTTAAGAATTAAGAAGCGATAAAATATTTTTCTAGTTTTTCACCAGCAAATTATTGATTAGTAAAAGGTTGGTATCACGTTTGCAGAAGGTAGTTAATAATGTCTTGTGACCTGGTTAAACTTTAGTTGTTTTTCCAACTGAAATTCAGAGACAGCAGTTAGCATTGTTACACATCAATTTGAAAGCTTGCTCCCTTTACTTATTATTTGTGAGAAAAATTCTGATTTTTATAAAACAAAACAGTCAAACATTTTTAAATGTCTGAAGTTATAGCAGATATATGCAGAGTAAGCTATAAAGGTTCAGTGACAGAAGTAGTTTAAGGAATGCTTAAACGAGTTAGTTGTGAATTATAGTGTTATAGAATTACAGTATATGAAATCTTTTCTAAACTTTTTCCTAAGAGCATTTTCACACTTATAGTTTGTTTACTTTTATCCAAATCAGTTTTTTAGTTTTATTTGTAACTTTTGGTTTTATGTCTGAAAGCATGTGAAAAGAATTTAATCAAATTGTTAGTTTTTCTGATTACTGTTTCAGACAAAATAATTGAATAAGTATAATGATTTTGAGAACCTGGCTTGAAGCTTGCATGCCGGTTTATGCTTTGCAAAAAAGACAAAGCATAAACTGACATTTATTTACTCTATCGCATCCCACAATGCAACGCATATCTGACTATGGGAAGTCATTTGGCTGACGTTTGCAGCCACTGACTGGTTGAGGTGAAAGATTGAGGTGGGATCATATTCTGACCATAAACACATCACTTTACAGTCTGTTTGAAACCGAGGTGGTTTTAGTACTTGGTGTGCGGTTTAGTCTCCACAATTGTGCGACTCTTTGGGTTTACATCTACCTAAATAAATCACACTAATGGAGCAACCGAACCGAGGATCACTTTAAATGGACTCAGACATGGCAGATATAAAAATACCCCAATATTTGTAAATTCCCATTCTTTTCTCATCTTCCTTCATTGATTTTAAAGGAAGGAAGCAGTTCGGAGAGGCATAGTTTGAGCTAAGACATGGGTGAATCTATTTTGTGAGAGATGACTGCTGAGGAAGAGACGACCCCTTCCTCTTGCTCACGCTCTTTCAGCCTCATTTATATAAATATTTGAAGACTGTCTTGAAAAAGACACATGGTGCGGAAGTGAGAACAGAGCACAAAAGATTTCATTTCCACAGAAGCACAGGATGGAAGAAGATTATTTTCATGCTTCTATGAAATGTCCTATGAAATTCAGCCTGCCTGATCCCTTGTTTGTTGATTTCCTTTTCTTGCTGCCGTTATTTTTACTGATAGTTTCTTACTCTGTGGCCCGGCAGGCGCTGGGTCCTTCCAGGCTGACCCACGACAAAATGAACATCTGCCATCAGCTCATTGTTGAACATCACTGAATTTCTGAAGGGAAAGTAAAGCAGACGAACAAAATCAGTATGTCTATGTAACATTTCAGCTGTATAGTAACATTTCCGCTCAGTAGCATATTTCATCTTGCATCATCTAAACTAAAACAGTCTCATCTGTGTGAGTTCTCCTCATACCACTTATTTTTATGTCTTCTCTCTTCATAAAGACAGGCAAACAAGACAACAAACTTAATGGAAAGTCCCCGCTGTGAAAGAACGGGACCAACAATAAAGCTGTGCTCATATATTATTGAGTACATGTCACTGGGGTGGGTAAACAGCCCCGCGACGTTCTGAAGAGACAACAAAAGCCAGGTCAGAAAAAAAAGCCCACGTTTTGCTTCGAACAGCTGGGGCCTTTTACAGATAGGCCAAAGTAAATATTTTGCTTTTAGCACAGATCAGCCTCTGCATGTTGTGCATATCAAACACACTTGCTGCCTGTCTGTTCTCCACTGCATCAGAGTCGTGAAGGCTGGAGGAGTGGGAGAGGCTGTAAACAGAGGTCTCCCCAACAGAATGAGGACAGTGCTGACAGAACACCGGCAAAACGGCAGGGGCCGATTACAGCTGTCGAGGTACAGCAAGGTTTTAAGCAAGGCTTAAAACGACAGCTGTTTCAATAAGATTCCAATAGATTGGCTGGAATTGTCTCTCCAAGTGGTTGCTGAGCACTGCTGGTCCAGATGGCTGAAATGAGGCTCCTACACGTTTCCCTTGCTCACAAAAACAATACATTTTGTTCTTTTTTTTCATATGAATCATATGTAATCTAAAGGACTGCAACCCATTGCTCTTATTAAGGTAATATTGTTTTAAATTCGATAAGCTACAAATATCTGCTAAGCTGCAGAGTGCCAGCTAGCTACCTAAGTAGATAACCAGATCACCTAACTTGCTAATATCAGATTGTTACACTACTGTGAAGATTATGAATATTTTAAGCTCAAATGTTTTCAATTTTTAGTTTTGCTTAACAAATATGTTATGGACAACAATTTTCCTACTGCAATTAGCAAAACTTTTAACACCATTACAAATTATTTATGCTCTACTTTAATAAAAGCAAAAACTTTTAATATAATTTTTGTTTTAATTTTCATTCAATGACCCTGATTCAGTTTTTTTATGACACTCTCACATTACCTACAGCTAACCACAAATTTAAAGGTCACTAGCCTGCATTAGTCCTGTCTGAGATACTGATAAATGAGAATCTTTATACAAGTTTCTCATTTATCAGTACACATGTAAATCTCCAAATGGTTGCAGTCATGAGAATCATATGTGTTGCAGTGTGCAGCTTCCTTGTTTGGCATACTGTACCTTTCTCTTATAGTTGAGTAGAGTCCCTGCCAGTTGCAGTTCTGTATCGTGTTGTTGTTGTTGAGGTTCTGCTGCTGGTACTCCTGCACTGTGGCGGTGGTGGTGGATGCCGGCTTCTTGGTGGGAAAAATTTCCGCGGACATCTTCTTCTTCTTCTTGCTCCTCAGGGTGATTATCTCATAACAGACTGGGGGCAGCTTGGAGCTGCCACTGGCATTCCCTTTTTTGGAGCTTTTGCTTGATTTGCTTTTCACCGAGTCAGGAAGCATTAAGAAGAAAGTCAGACATTTCATGTTCCTTCCCTTGGCATCGACCATGAGTGTGTTCAACTGCTGAGCAGTGGGAGAGCATGCAGAGAAGACATCCAGCAGGAGTAGCCAGGTGTGATGGAGGGCTGAGGGGGATGAGGACAGGAGAGACTTGAGCCACTCTGAGCAGTTCGGCAGCAAGTGTCCTATGTGAGGTCTGTTCCACCAGCTTTTGGAACTACTAGGATATGTCTCTTCCCTGTTTTGTCACTTCCCTGAAGAAGGAGCTTCAAACCGATGATCTGAAGGCTTTGCTCTGATGTGAAGTTTGATCTGGTGATGGAGAGTCTTTCAGGGTTCCCATATTTGCTTGTCCAGAGTGATAAGATCAGCTTTTCAAATCCACTTCTTCTCTCCTCCTCTCCGTGCCGTTCTCACTCGCTGGCTCACTGAGGGTTGTCCTGACAGCTCCAGATTTAGTATCGCTGCAGTTGTCCTCAGGCAGCACCTTTTACTCAGGTCCTGTCATTTTGCCCTCTTTCTCCCTTTGTGCTTTTCATCCCCTTTCTGCCTCTCTTCATCTATGACTCTTTTTCTCTGTGAGGCAGGATCGTTTTTCCCCCTCTCTTCCTCGGAGCAGACTCATCTGCAGGATGCAGGAGCTGTGAATGCTGCGCTGCTCCGCTCAGCCTCTCGTTCTGCTGACTACAGAGGTTGAATGGGAGAGCACAGAAGAGATCGAGAGCCCCCACATCCCCGCCCCCCTCTCAGCACAGTTTAGAGCTCTCTCAGGAGCTCAGCCAATGGCAGCAGACAGCATTTATGATTGGCTAATTCAGCCTATAGGGCTGCACATGCTTGAATATGTAATTGGGTACGTCTCAATTAAAGTGGCAGTCATGTCTCATAAGAAAGATAGATTAATCCACAGCTTTTCCTTCATGTGTTTCATTTACTTAAAGCCAAAGGGTTCAATTTTAACTCCTATAAATAAGCTTAATAATTGTTTAGGTAGAATTTGATTAGTCATCATATGACATTTGTATTAAATGCAGTTGATAAAGAGTTGAAAGTATTGAATCCCCATCTATAGTGGGAATATATTACTTCACCATAGATTTATACCTCCAAGATGTTTTAAACAACTTTTCTTTGAAAGAACAAAAAAGGTCTTCAAAGATGTCTTTGTAAATTTTTTTATCATCCTGTCCAGAGAGTACATGGAGCTAACAATACAATGTACTCTCAGCACAATGTTCTCTAAATGCATATGGATTATTTGTCCTTCTTGTTTAACTTGCACAGGTACTTTACTTTTTTCCTTTGAAGCTTTAATTGTTTATTTACACCCTTGCCACGCTATTGAGTATCTGTCCTGTATTTCAGCTGCACAAAGATACAAGACTTTTATGTAAATAACACTGCTTCTCTGAACACTAGAGAAGCATCTTTTTTAAAATATAGTATATCAATTTCAATTTGGCCGGTAATTGTTTCCTGTCTTATGAAATATGTGGGGACATATTGAAATTAATCACATTTTAATTGAAAATTATGTCTACAAAATAAGCAACATTTTTCATTCAAAAACTAAATTGTTGAATAAATGGACATGTAAGCCCACAAAGATTTTTATTGTTTTTAATCTCTTGTTTTGGTTATTCAATTTTCAGATTGGTACAAAGTGCTATTGTACCCATTCAACTTTCAAGTGTTTTAATAACAACTGACTTAAACTTATATAAATTACTTCTTCAGAAATGTGGGAAGTGGACTGAGACATTTGCATTGGGCACGCCTGTGCTGCTGCAACATGTTTTGAATCTTCCTGCCCAGATTAAGCCTAATCTAGGATGTTGAAATTCAGATGTGTTAGCCTACTTGGTAAAATTCTTAATTATTTTTAGCTTTATGTTCAGCAATGGTGTTTTTTTCTTATTCTTCTTACCAAAACCTTGTTTGAGAGTGCAAGCTCACTTTTTCTTTACATTTGATTTGATACTGTTTTATCTTCATCTAAGCCAAGCTTCTTTTTTTATTGTTACAAAACTATCAAAGCATTCTGTGCCATCAGCATCAGAGTTGTTACCAGATATTTGCATACACCGTATAAAAACAGAACTATTTTGTACGACATTAAATCAGTCTATTGACTGTTAGATCAGTTAGGATTACATATATAGTATTTTCTTTAAGTGCCAGAATAATAGAAACATTCTTTAAAAATAAATAAAAATATTTTTAAGGTTAAATTATTCTGTTTTTAGGTGGAGGAAGCTTCTTTTGAATTACTTCCCACTTGATATTTTTCAACATACCTAGTCCATTTTAAGATTAGTATTTTTAATGGATTGCGTGTATATAATTTTGACCAAACAATTAGATTTTGACAGACAGATAAACAGTTAGTGGGTCTGGTTTTAAAGGAAAAGAACAAATTCATTAAAGGGAAATGGAAGGAGCTGAAATCTCACTTATGTTCACCCCTAGGGGGCAGTGTAACAGGAGAGGGAATATATAGGAACTTGGCAGTTCCTATATGAAAGCCTAATGGCTTTCTGCTAAAAAGTAAATAATGAGTCAAACTATAGCCAGGATACTACAAAGGTCCCCCAGGGTAGTGAACAGGACGATAGTATTGACAGGACACATTAGGGGGTTGAAGAGCAACAAAACCAGAAAGCTGGAACTGACTGTGAAGCTAACAGATCGGCTATCTCTTGGAAACACAGATTGTTATAGTGTCATTTCTAGTGTATTTGGCTATTATTTTAGTTGGCATTATCATTTTGTAGGTGTTTTGCAGAATAATTCACTTTCTGTGGTGTCATTATGTTTAGAGAGTTCATCATTATTTAATCTTCCATCTTTGTTCTGTAGTGAAAACACAGCTGGGAAAAGACCTTTAAAGTACTTTGCAGCTGATCTAGTGTCATCCTTAGGGTAATTTAGAAGAACCATTTGTTCTTAAGGTTTAGCTTCACTGTTGCTTCAATTGTTTTTGATCCCAATTTTTCATAAAATCACTAAATTATAAATTGACCTCCAGTAGGTGGCCAAATATTTAATGAAGTTCACTTAAACAGTCAGAAAAGGATGACCAGATTGTCAATATAAAATGGAAAACGAAGATTCAAGACTATGTTGTGATGGCAATCAGTAACACACTGTTAAACACTCTTCATATATCAGCATATATCAGCACACCTTTTCAAAACAGGACTTGATATTTTACAAAATGCTTAAATCCACATCTCCCAAGTATCCTTTTAGATAACCAGCATAAAAAAAAGGATTTGTGTAGTTTGCTATTTTATTTTCATGGTGTTGTGGTAGTGTTATTTCTATAAAAATGTGTGTACATATTGCATTGCACATACATGACAGTGAAAATAAAACTGACGAACAGACTGGGATAAGTTAAATGAGTTTACCGGTGAGACTCTTCCTTGAACCAGTCTCAATATTGATTTTTCCATAAAGCCTAATTAACTGTCTTAGTGTTTTGCTGCACTGAGGCGCATTAGCCCGCTAAGCCCTCTGATACAGTGTACACTGTCGAACAGAGAAATTTGCTATGGCAACATGCAACCAACATTACGGGGCACCATACTCTGAAATTGCAGGCCACTAGAGATGTTACCCTGGTAACCAAATCCACAAGTAACACCAGAAAGAAAAAAAAAACATATTATGCAGACAATAACAATAATGATGGGAAAAGGTTTTCTCATGGTGTGTTTTTTATTATTCCAGATAGATCCATTGTCATAGCTGTCTATTATCTGCAGAAGTTAAAATGATAATTCCTTATCTGAAACTGCTAATATGCGTAATAAATCTGACATTTTTACAATTTATCTAATAATACAGCCCAGGAGCTGCCTACAGTATTTGATTTATGCCACCAAATATCAGTTTGAAATGGTTTAATTGCATTTTCCTTCCATTCATCAGCAGAAAATTAAATCCTGTTGTTCACACATCCAGACTCAGGAGTGAAGGGAGGAAGTAATGATGGTGTTGTTACAACGTCAACATTGATTTGATCTCGCATATTGTCATCACCTCGGTGCACATATTCACACAGAAGTGAAAATTAAGCATAACTGTAGTAACACTGCAATTAACACTGAGTTTAACAAAGACTAACAGCTGCTATAATCATCAAATTTAACACAATGTTCCACATGCAAGGGGGAAAATGTGTGTGCATATATAACTATACCATGAACAGTGCTGGTACATGGTTTAGTCATCTCAGAATTAAAGCTAGAAAATATTAAATGATTTTATACATTGATGGAACTACAGGTCTTTTAAATTCTTTTCCTCTGTACAGTTTTTCTCCTGCTGTGGGGTAGAAACATCAAAAGACTAAGTTAAAAAGCAGCAGAAGTCCAGCTGTGCCTTTGTTGATTGCTTCTTGAGGATAGTGCTCAATGAAACATCTTTATCTTGAAAGTTGTTTTAGCAGAACACCTCCGTCCTGTAAGAACTAACTACAGATGGTGTGCTGTACAAACAAACCAGAAAAGCAGACTGCTGAAATATGCTCAGGGTATAAATATATATATATAATAAAAAACATGTATTGGTGTGAATTATTTTGGGTTCAGTGGAATTTAAATAGAATTTCTGCAAAACTCCGAATGCTAAGTCATTAGTTATGTTGTGGAGATGGCTGCTTGCCACTTTGGGTTTGAGCACAGAGATGCCACCCTGTGTGGCGACAGAACTCTTCTGCAGAGGGAAACCTGCTGAGAGGCTTGGCCGAGCGCAGCGGAGGAGAGGGGAGGCTGTGAAATGAACTGTGATGAAGGGTTGGCACACGGAGGCAGGGATGGGATCCAGCAGTTCGTCGTCCACTGTTTGCGCGCCGTACCCCTCCTTTCTGCCTCCCCCCACTCTGCTGTCACCATTAAAGCAGGCAAGGGCACCTGACAGGTGGAAGGGGCGGAAGTGATGGCGTCCACCCAGATATGGGGCTTAGAAGTCCTGAAAGAGCTGGTTTTTTCAGCGGGGTCTTGGAGAGAACTGGCAGTCGGGTGCAAGAACAGTGTGAGGGTTTGTGTGCACGTGCACTGCCCCAGTTAAAGTGTTTGTGAGGCTAAAATTTGTAGTTTATCCATCGCTTTCCTGGGTTTTTTGTCACCATTTGCTTTCGTTGGGGTTCAGTTATCAACATAATATGTTGGGGGGGAAAAAAATGTTTATCTAATTTCAGTATGTGTGAATTCATATGTGAACATATATTACTTCATGTTTATTTATTGTTCTCTACCGAAACAATCTCAATTGAGTCAACATCCTGCATAGTAGCATCAGAAAACTATCATGCAATGTCATGTTTTGAAGGTTTAGAAAGCCTTTATAGTTTTCAGTTTTTGTCTTTTGCTCGCTGCCAATTAGCAGTCACCAGTGACAGTTGTGCACATTTCAGCTTTATTATGTGAAAAACAGCTTTAAGTTACAAGTACTTCATAAATTTAACTGTTCTTGAATGCGTACATGCACAACACTGCCAGTGAGTATTAAGTTTATACATTTTTCCCACATATGTCTTTATGAAGTTATTCCCAAATCCATAATTAGATTTAAAAGAGGGACACCTAACACTTCGAAGCTAATGCAGTCCATGGTGGGGGCTTTTGGATGAAAATTCTCAAAGTGAGATTGAAGAAGCTTTCATTCAGTCAAATTTTATTGTGGACAGTTTATTTAGGGGTACTGCAGAGGGTGGGCTGGCCTCAGGGGAGAATCTGCTGTAAAAGCCTGAGAAGGTTTATGAAGGCCATCATTTTAGCCTGTGCACTTCTGCACAATATATGTGTGTGAAGAACTAATTTGGGTTTGGTTGCTGCCAGACTGAGGCAGGACCTTATCTAGCACTTCTAATGTGTGACTGCTCAACACTTGTTTAGGCAAATCTACTTTGAAAACAACAAGATGTGACACAATATTTGGACACTTTCTTTGTGTTAGAGACTATGATTCATCTTTTCTGTCTGCCTTGCATTTTCTCCTCTGTCGCCTCTTTCTCCATCTATGATAGAAATTTTAACAGTGGGGTGGGTAAAACTATGAATAAATAGAAGTGTCAAAATAACGATTGCTTTAAGCCAACAGATTTATGAGCTGGGAGATTAATGTTGTTTTTTTCCCAAATCTATGTAGGATTTTGACGAATCAGGCCCACTAGCCTTCACAACACTCATACTAGATTTATCCACTGTATTGCGTAACCACATTGTTAGTTGCAAATGGCAGTTATAGCAAATGGCAGGATAAACATTTTATCACAAATGCAATGATCCTCTATTAGCACTTGAACCCTTATCAATGTCTTGTCCAACAAATATCCCAACACACTTTAACTGACCAGAAAGACAGCAACACAGCAGATGAGATAATAGCCTCCCCTTTGGCTAACAATCAATATGTCACACTGAGATCTATGGAGGTAATTTTACTTGCTGGGAATACAAAGAAATACCAAAGATTGTAGGAGGTTTGCAAGAGCCAGAAGCTCCTCTGAGTCACATGCACAGCAACCATTTTAATTAGGTATGTTGTTTTTGGCCTATGCAAGTCAATTTATATGCACCTATCCTGTGGCTATGCATGTGTTTTCCGGCATGTGTGTGTGCTGCAGTTGAATGTGTGGATACAGTAATGACAGTGTAGAGATGACCCTTTAACCCTGGCCCACAACACACTCACATACTGACTCCCACACATCCTATTCCATTGCTCACTCTTCATCCTCTCCGTGCTGTCTTTTAAAACTGATTTGGCATAGTTTTCTGCATGTCTACCCATTAATTTAGTGTTTTTTACACACATATCCATTTAAGGTTTTTCAAATTGACCCTGCAAGACCGTGCATGTATGTTCGCTTACATAAAAATAAAAATAAAAATTGTCTTGTGTGCGCATGATATGTCCAAATGTCAGTGTTTAATACTTTCAAATTCTAGTCTTTACTTGTGTAATAATTAACTTTTTGCAATGGGTTTTTTTAAACCACAGCTTTGCAAATAAAATGTGGCATACTCGACAGGTTTCTGGGTTAAGCAGTGTAAATTTTTTTCGAAAATGAGTTCCCACTGTGTAATTAAAGGAGAAGTATTGTGCCCTTTTTAGAAGTCATGCCAATACCCTTAGGTTTTAATTAAATATACATGCTTTGGTTAAAGTATCAACAGAATGCAGTATAACAAATCCCCTCTCACTCCTTTCTTTGCATACATTACCAGAGCTACATTATTATTAAATAATAATAACACTCAAAACACAAAACCAACTGCGTCTTTTGAGTTAGGATGCGCTTTGTTTTCATGTCCCTTTTCGGGGGAAGTGTCTATCTCGGTTAGAATATAATTATATTGAGAGCAAGAGAGCAAAAAGTGTGAAATATAGATCATTCTCAATCAACCTCCCTTTTGTTTTTCAATCAATACATATGCATATATAGACTTAAAACTTCATATAGTTAGACAAAGATGAATGGAGAAGTTTAAGGATTTTCTAAATCTGAATATAAAAATGAAACAAGGGTGTATTTTTCAGCAAAAAATTTTTACCATTTAAGAAAAACAAAATAAACATGCCAAGATGACCCTGTCAATTACAGAACTTGAATATAAAGAAAAATAGCTAGACAGAATGGGGTTCATCATGATGATCAGAGGACCCCAGAAAAATCAAGATTTTAAAATGAATCACAGCAGATGAATGAATGAGCTTCGTTCTCCTAGTTCAAACTGGAGCAGAAGTCACAACATTAATCTGAATGTTGCCAGAATTTTAGGTTTTGGAATTGCAAGACATGTCACTGTGTCCAATGAGGGGTAGATTCACTTCCCATAGTGAGCTTTTACATTTTTGAGTATGTCTGTTTATGTCTCCAAGCAATTGTGTACATTGCTGTTGTACTGTATTCCAGCTGGAGATGTGGCTTTCAATACTTTTTTCATTGGTGGCCCTCATGTTATGCATTGATGACTATGTTTCCTGCAAGCCTAAACACACACACAAAAAATAAAAGTTCTTAGAGTTAATTTACTTTATTTTGTTAATGTATCTTATCAAATGGATTTAATGATGTCTTATCTATGCACCAAAAATTTGGAACAAACTTCCAGAAAACTGTAAAACAGCTGAAACACTGAGTTCCTCTAAATCACAACTAAAAACTCACCTGTTTAGAGTTGGATTTGAAGCTTAATCAATTAAAAATTTAATGATGGAACTTGACTTAATGTCTTCTTTAAAAAGTGGCGAGTGACTGAGGGTCATTGCGTGTACTGAAAACCCTGTATATTCTAGACTTTAACAGGTAAAAATAATGCACAAAATCCGTGAAGCTCGGCGAAGTCCTAGCGCAAAATTTTGTGTAAAGGTGTACGGAGCCTGGTGCTGCAAGGTTTGAGACCTTGTCCTCTTGTGGGCTAATACCCGTGGTAAAATGGACGGCGGAGTCCGGCAAAAACAGGCGCTGAAATTCCGTGACGTGACAGGGAAAGGGATAAGTAAAAATTAGCCAATAGACAGTCTAAAATCAAACGACTGGAAGTATGTCAAAGATCAGGATCTGTGCCAAGTAAAACACTTAGATAAATGGATGACAAGTTATAAATTTGACAGCCATCTAAATTAATGTTTTGATTGTTTATTCTATGTTACATGACTTTGTATTTTTATGTTTGTTATGATGTAAAGCACTTTGAAATGCCTTGCTGCTGAAATGTGCTATACAAATAAAATTTGATTGATTGATTGATTGATTGATTGATTGATTGATTGATTGATTGATTGATTGATTGATTGATTGATTGATTGATTATAGCATTTATACTCCTGGCTTGACTTGATTTTTTCTGGTGTTCATCAGACCACTCTTTTAACTTTGTTTTTTGATGTTACTTTTCGTAGTTTGTCATTGTTTCAGCTTTTGTTTTTTCTTTCTTTTTTGTTCATATCTAGTTCCTTGCTTTGCAACCCCTTGTGTTCTCCTTTGAAAAAATAATTTGTGTCATCCATCTCCCTGTCTGCAACCTGCTCTCTGCATTTGCATTCTCACCTTTTACAACTCCTGACACTAATATCCTAGAAGTGACAGCTCACGTGAAATGGTTTAAAAAATTAGGTTTAGTTTTCAGGACACTAATGACCTTCTGCTGAATCTTTTTTGGAGGCTGAATTTAAGTCAGTGGGAATTAATAAATCCTCAAAGTTTTCTAAGTTTTAAAAGAAGAATTTGCACTTAGAAGAAATTCTGCTTCACGGACTTTAATCATATCTACATGAGAAAACTCCACTTGGACTTCCACAAGTAATGATCAAAATATTTTAATATATGAACAATAAGTACAGTTAGGTTTTTGCTTATGGGAAACATTGTAATCAACAGCGATTGTCTTGCACACTAATCCAGTCTGGAAACAGCTAGCATATTCTATGTTGGGGCTATTCTGAAAATGCATAGGGGCGATACATCACTTCTGTTGACACAAGAGAAACAGAGAGAGAGAGAGGGAGGATGCTGAGGAAGCAACTCTACAGTGAGCAAAGGCTTCCTGTAAACCCAAGGTTAAGACTTTTATTAAAATATCCACCTTGCCACAGAACCAGTTGCAGGCTGTTGTTATTTCAAATTCAGACTAGTAATTTATTTTGGAGGCTGAAATTAAGGTCCTACCAAGGTTGGAAGAAGAGTCCATTTCAGGATCATTTTAATACAACTGCAAGAATTCCAAGGAGAGTCCTGGCCCTCATGCTGAGGGGGCTCAGCTGCTTCAAATAAAGGTTTTCTGAGTCCAGGATTTCAAGTACTCCCATGTCTTACAAACACTCTTATACTGGTCACTTGAAAAACACCCCAAGAACACTGAAAAGCAATACTTAATAATCTAATAACACAATGGGGTAGATAAATACTAAACAGATTTATTATTTTGTGAATGTATCTCCATCTCATGTATTTAATCAAGTCATCAATATAGATAAAGGCTGCAAGATTTCTCATAGCGGAGTCAAAACATTATCTGAAGATCTATCGCCGATCCAGTACCACTTGCAGAGAACTTCGGGAAGCTCTGCTGTTAGTATGTACAGTTTTACCAAGAAAGCAGTAAGTAATTAACTCAACTGCAATAATCTGTGTGAGTAGTAACTCCCAAAATGTCACTGCTAAAGAATAAAACATTTTGAGAGTTGCTTTAAAGCTTTGTGAAAAACATTTGGAGAAACCAGTGAAATTACAGAGGAATGACTCAGTAAAAGCAAATTGAACTCTGTGTTTCTGAGGTGAGAATATCATGCAGTGGGGATGCTCGATTGATATTATAATTCTTTATTTTATTTTATTTATGTTCTATCAATCATCTTGATTGAGAAAACTTTGGGGCAGGCAGAGTTCTCACAAGATTCATGAACATAAGCACATTACATCGACTCCCTGTGGATTTTAGAATTGACTTAAAAGTTTTATTGTTTGTTTTTAAATCCCTGAATGGTCTTGTGCCATTATATCTGTCTGAGCTTTTTACTTTTTATATCCCTTCTCGCAATCTTGGATTCTTAAATCAGCTGGTACTTTCCACTCCTAGAGCTCAGCTGGTGACAGGAGGAGGAAGAGCTTTTCTAGTCCTGGTCTTTTCCAGATACTAGGAGGTCTAGGTCAGGCCTTGAATATTCTTCCTCTAAATATTATACAGGCCTCTTTATTATCTTCCTTTATAACATTAGTTAAAACTTACTTGTATAATAAGGCTTTTAATATTTTCATTTCTTTTACATTTTTGTTGGTAACAGAATGGAGAAAGCCAGAGAAATATTCGAGATTAAAATCTAAAAATTAAACACAGCAAAGAGAACGCTACTAATTAAGAAAAATATAATAAGTTAAGAAAAATATAATAAATCTATCTAGATGGCCCTGTCAATTACAAGACATGAATATGATTAAAAATCGATGGACAGAAATTCTGAATAGACTGCATTGCGATGATTAGAAGACCCCAGCGCATTTAATATTTAAAGAGCTGGTTAGAAGAATGAGTCCAAATCACATCTTCTCTAGTATAATTTAGTTTCTCTATTAACATTTAAATCTAATATTCCTATGTTTTCGTTACAAAATAAGGCTTTTCTGGTATAGTAAATAATACATTTCAGTAAGCGTGGCTTAAACTTAATACTTCTGTCATTCTAATTTATTACACATATTTTATGGAGTAATCTGTTTTGATTCCTTTGTCATCTTGTCAAAGGCCTCATTACAAATAGATTTATTTAGAAAAATAACATATGCAGTATTTATTTTCCCCATTGTAGGTAAAACTTTGAAGCATTTTATATTAATCTAGTTTATATTCAGGACTAAATACATCCCCTTTTTGAACAAAGAGCGGTATAATTGTCAGGATTTAGTCTTTGTTGCTCACATGAGTCATTGAAACATCTAAGACTCTTAGTTTCAGCTCCAAGTTTGGAAGACATCTTGTTCCCAATGTCATTTTCATAAATTCACCCACACCAGCACTTAGATGTTAAATTCAGAGTACTTGAATCAGTAACGGTTTGAATCATGCTGGCTTCTGTTCCAACCAACATTGCTTCAGCAGATGATTTCACTGATTTGCATAATGGCAGTCAGGCAGGAGGTGCTTGTCGTGTAAAATCAGCTATTTAGAGATCAGGTGCTGAAACCTGCATGTTTTGTCAGACTTATGGGGGATGCACAGATGCTTATGTCTGCAATAGCACAGCAGATCCTGGTACATCTGAAATATGGAACACTGGGTGTTGACAAAGTGTCGGTGGGAGTCCCGCTGGTGCTGAAAAGGCTGACCATATGGTTCATCCTGTGATGTGATTTGACGTGTCTGCAATCCATGCAGACGCAGAAATTGATTTATTTACACAAGACAAGCAGCAATCATAATGCACGTCTTAGTGTGAGTGCTAATGCATATGTGAACAACATAATTCCATGAGACTTGTGCCGTGGATTGTGATAAATATGTAGATAAATATCTAAACAGACTCCATATGCGTTCAAGCTGCACCCGAGGAGCCCCAGAGGAACAGAGTGCTGAGCAGGCACATGCAAGCGTGGAGAAAAGAAAGAGACAGATGGAACAAGGAGCATGGAGATAGTTTGTAATAACGTCCCTATTGTTTAGAAAAGAGGGACCGTCTTCCTACTCTCTTAATAGACCAGGCAGTGAGACAACACTTGTCATATGTTCAGTGTAACAACTCATAACCTTCCCATTTCCCATGGATATATAGTTGAAACAAAATATTTACAAACACTAAAAAGAGACACATTTTTGTCAATGTCCGATGTTAAATAAAATTAAACTTTTCTGATTTACAGTAATCAGTTGTAATTACAACATATATTTATATTTGCTAAATGTCAAAGCAATGAGAATATATTTGTAAGTCTCTCTTCAAATTTAGAAGTTTATAATAATTTTCTTTGTATCTGGAAGAACACTTTGTGTTAAATATTTTGACTAGAAATTTTTAATTAAAAACATAACACTTTTAGTGCATGTGCTGTAAACTTCTGACCCTGAAGAGAGCGGCTTTCTCCCTCATTATTCTGGTGTTTAGAGAATATACAGTTTTGGTAAGCCTAAAACATTACATTGTATTCAAATAAATAACTTGCTGCTAATAGCATATTGTAACTATGTGTGTATATGATCCAAATCTCTGGATGGACTATGAAATTGTGACTTTGGGTGCACGCTTCAGTGCGCGTTAATAGGCAGAAACCGCCGAGCAGCAGAAGGTCAGAGAGGAGATTGGGGTCTCTGAACGGAGAGAGAGCAACCCCTGTAGAAACCTGTGAAAAAGCAAAAAAAGATATGCTTCTGCACAGCACATGGAAAAAGCCCCTCAAAGCTGATTCTTAATCCTTTTTTTTTTTTTTTTTGCCCCAGCCTGCCTCCATCCTCCTTGTCTCAATTTAATCTCCAACTCTGCACTAACATTAACGTTTTTCATGGCAGTTTAAGTCTGGTGAGCACTGTGACCACCTATATTTGTTCATTCAGACTAATTAGCAACCCCCTGAGAGGGAGGTTTAACCTTCACAGAGCTAATTTCTCATCACTTATCTGCAGCTTCAACATGGCTGATGCAAGAATTAAATATATGACCTTTTCTAGTTTTATCACCAACATCCATCCATCCATCTATCCATAACGGGTTCAAGAGGGAAACCCACTAAACATAGACGTCTGTACAGGTATTCTTTCTTTACCAAGACTGCTATGGTTTCAATCTATTTTACTAAATTAAAAATCATAAAGGAGGACAGAAACATGTAGTGAACCCCCACTGAGATTCAGTTTACTATTCTCAGAATGTGACTCCAGATTATTTGCGAAAAATTCACAGATTATTTTTTCAAGGATATCTAAAATATTTAAAATAAAATGTAGCTTGGGGAGCTAAAATACACAAGTTCAGTTCTATTTAACACACTACTAGATGGTATTAGCAGCTGATTTAACAATTTATCTTATTTCCATTGGCTCTGACTGGGTTAACTAACTACACAAAGACTCACAGTCCTCCTCTCAGATAAGGCTTCTGCCGTGGTAACAAGAGACTCCATTCTACATATTTATTGCATATTAAAGTATATTTGGTGTTAGAACGTTTATAGTTGGCACTTATAAGCGTTCTTAGAGGAAATTGTGGATTTCACCTTTTCGCATCCAGCTGTAGTCCCTAACCTCCTGAAGAATGAACTGCCACAATAACTCCCTTAGTTATTTGTCTGAGAGACTCTGTTTTATTTATTAACTTAAATGTTGAAAACATTGTCACGCAAGCAGATTCTCATTTCTTATTTAAGTTAGATAAAACCTAACACCCACTGGAGGGAAATAAAATACCATGATTCAAAATAATTTCCACAGGTAGGGGGACAAAAGGTCCGGCACAACAGATAAAGCATTTCTGGATGCTCAGGAGCTGTTCCTATTTGGGAAAATAAATCTGAGTTGGACTTTGCAGACAATAAAGATGCAGCTCTTAGAAATCACAGCAGATAAGGGAAAACCCACAGAGCAAAGTATGCGTTTGTCAGACACTATTTATTTATTTAAACTCTGTAATGAATAGCTGCAAACAGCAGAAATCTGCTGGAACAGAAGGACTGCGAATAAAGGAAAGAGTCGATTTTTTTTTATGAGAACTGAGATTCTGCCTCCTCATTGATAAAACACAGTTTTAAAGAATGACTTCTCTTTTTAGTGTCACACAGTTCATTGGTCCTTAATTGTAATGGTAACACTAACAAGAATATAAACCACAAAAGTTCAGGCAGAGGCTGTTCAAGTGTCTAAGAAAGACATGGATAAGTGAAGACAGCAAAGACAGGGAGACGGTCACGGTTTGGCTGCTATCAACCGTCCTAACAAAGACAGCCATAGTTTTCCTCTTGACTGCCATAGAAATTAATATCATGATGACTTGGCTTGAATAAAGTCTTCAAAGGAGATTTGTTTGTTGGTTTCTTCTGAGCTAATGGAAAAATCGTTTGAGAAGAAATCTCTAAAAGCGTGCAAATCTGATTGTGAAACAGTCAGTGGAACTATAATTTTCTTTTTTCTCTGTGTGTTTACCCTTAGGGTAGCTTGTAATTCCTTATTACAATTAACTTCACAATTTCACTAAAACTTTATGAAAAGGTCAGGAGGGAATGATGGATTATAGCTTTTTAATTAAAACGATTTTTCTGTGACACGGTTAAAAATGAGATTATGTGTGAAAATGAATGTAACACTTTTGTTTTTGCATTTTTAACAGTATATTTTCCTGGAAGAAAATGTTAAACACTTAGTCTTTTTACTCACTCTGCATGCATCATGTCACCAGAGTTTAAGTCTGAATCTTTTTACTCCTTGAAAATGTGACTTAGTCACAGTTATTAACAAGCCAGGCTGTGCAAAGGTGCTATGATTATTCAGCTACACATTCTTAAAACTCAAGTATTCCGTGAGATGCAGATTCGTATGCAAACAAAGCAATCTAATTTTAGAGGCCTCTAAAATCTTTATTTGTGACTGGAGTAGAGTAAGACATAAATTAGAAAGACATACATTTTTATGACAATAATGCAGTCTTACAATTTAGAGACACACATTGAGAAATTATACTCCTTATAAAGCACTGCTTAAAAAGAAGATTCTTTGAATGGCTAATTATAACCTCATTCCCCAAGGATTATCTTTACTGTTTCTTTTGCTTGTAATAATAAGTTTCCTTTTTGTGTGTACAAAGTATGAAAATATAAAAAGAGCAAAAAGAAAATAGCAAAAAATAATAATAAAACAAGTCACAGCTGAAGCAAGTCAATGAGGGTAAAACAAGTTATTAATTCATTAGCAAAGTCTCAACAAGCGTTACTAGTAGCAATAAAATATATCGAACTGGAGTGTTTGTCTATCTTAAGACTTTGATTAGATGTTAAATCAGACTTTCCCTTTCGACCAAGTGCACTAGGTAGGCTGTGTACTTGTGTGCTAGCTTTACCCTAAGTTTGTCTGCACTCTTCAGACATTGTTTAGACATATTTTTAACAACAAAAACAATCAAGAAAAAAAAATGCTGCAAAGAGCAGATTGCTGTTGATTGTTGCTGGTAGGCTAAAAGTCATGCATGGCTAAAAGCTCTGCTTTCTCCAAGCACACCATGTTCTGTACATCCTTACTCAGTCAGCTCATTCAGCTGGGCTGGACAGTCAGCTACTGGCAATGTAGCTTTTTTCCATAATAAGCCTCTCCACTGAAAAAAAACCACTCCATAGTATGAATTAATACATAAAAGATTAATTATTGGTGCAAGAGAGGCTACTCTGGAGATAGCCAGACATGTTTCTTTTTTATTTTTTATGTGCTTGTAGGGTGGGTGTTTTATAAAGTTGACTGATGATTCTAAGTTAAGCTGATGATCTACCCACTTTATTCTCCTCCCCTAACTCAGCTATGAAAACGAATGAATGAAATTTAAAAGCTGAATTCAATTTAGTATTTTTCTTTTTTACTCTGAGATAATAACACCAACAGAACTTCCATCTGTCTGCCAGGAAGGCAGCACAGCCTTTTAAAATTGCTGCTTACTGCAGGGTTTCCAGTGTGGCACAGCAGGTATGGCACTGCTTGCCGCTGCTGTAATCCATCCCTGAGTGCTGAGAAGCTGATTTATAAGTGGGAGGGGCCCATGAGCTGCGATCACCCCATTCTCATCAAAGCAATGGCTGGCTGACAACATCCAGCTGTCCCTCATGTGCCACAGAGGGCCAATGTGGCTTGTGTCAACGCTGCTGGTTTACTGCAGTGTTCACTGAGATGTAATGATATACACAAACATACATGTCTTCCCAAGACAGTCACTCATGATGGCATTTTTTCAGAAGCATTTTACCACTAACTTTTGATGTGAAGACACTTTTCTACTATTTTTCTATAAGTAAGAACATTTTTTTTTAATATCTGACAACAATTTGCACTAAACTGGCTTAAATAATAAGTTTATTTTTGTTGTAAGATGCTATGATAAAGTAGATGTACAACAAAATTTCAGAGCAATAAACTAAGTGTTTAACTTTATGTCAGAAACCATTGCCTGCTGTTTTTCTTACGCCTCGACTTCGGCTTCTCCTTCTGCCTTATGATAAAATGAGGTTATGCTTTAAGCTGATAAATTGTCACTATGGAATCCCTAAATTGAGTTTGGCTTTCAGAACAGCTGCGACAATATTTGCAGCTCATATGAACGAGAAAAATCAGCCTAATAAAACTTGTTTAGGTAAGAAAAAAGTGAAGATACAGAAGTAAAAAAGTCACCTTTTTCATATTTAAAAAGGTTTTGTTGATAAAAAAAAAAAAGGAAAGTAATTTTAGCTAGGTAGATTTTGTGAAACAACTTGAGATGCTTTTGTGCCAAAGTTTATTGTATTATTGTTTACATATTATTAATCATGTATGTATTTGTGGAAAAAGCTACAGCAATACAAGAAAAAATTGGTTGATGACTGTAAGTCTCTTTTAGTCTGTATCAGAGATCAGTGCATTTTTTGCATGCACACCCTATCCAGAGGCTGCAGTCCTCAAAGCAGGTTTTGATTCCTGACCCCAAAATATTTGCTGTACGTCTTCCCCTTCTCTCTTTGCCCTTTTGCATATCTAGCTACTGTTTAATGAAAGCCATTATTGCCTTTTAAAAACAGTACAGAATAGTACATTTAGTAATTATTGTTCAAAAAGTTACTAAGGTCAATATTAATGAGTAATTGTTACTAATAGCCTCTGTCTAGGAATATATTTATGACCCAGCACTGCAGGATGCACTTCCCTCAGTTAAGGTCAGTGTTCATGGTTCCACAATAAGAAAAACACTGGCAAAAAACGGCATGCAAAGGAGAGCTCCAAGCCAAAAGCATTTTTGACCGGATTGTGGCGGCTGGAGCTGCTTTGCTACAATAGAACATTGATGAGTTGATAAATTCATAAATTTAGCCCTTTAAAATCCTGAGAGACATTGTTCAGCCAGCAGTTTGTGACCTTAAGTTTGATTGAATACTTGGGTTACGCAGCAGGACAATGACTGAAATAAACCCTGAATGAAGATTATGGAGTGGCATAATCAATGTCTGAACTTTAGTGTTAGTGAATTAAATTAAATATGAAAACAAGAAGAGGCCGATATTAATCCACAGTGATGTAAAAGCCAATTTTTGGGACCAGGCTGGTCTAAAAGGCCCTTTTTTCTTCACTTCCTAAACAAATAAATTGCCATTTCTCTCTTTTTTTGTTTCTGTTTGTGCCTTCATCACTTCACTTTGTAGCTTCTCACTTTAGTTAACGAGAGAAACTTGCTGTTAGTGACAGACAGATAACAGCAGTAAATTAAGCTTCATCTTTGCAGCATGAAAAAAAATATGAAAGCAGAAAATTAATTTAGAGTTTTGCAATCTGACTTACAGGTAAGAGATTGTGAGATAGAAAACTAAGCCACACAAAGAAAGTGAGCATTTCTAATGTCGAACATATGCATGGTTATATTCTGGTGCCTGCAATTTCATTCTTAGACAGAGCGTGAAATAAAAGTGGTTTTCTGCTCTGCCAGACCGACAGGGCAGACGTTTATTGATTTTTTACCCATTTAATGCATTCGATATATAATATTTCTACTCCACTCAGCTGAGCAACCTGTCTGTCTAACATAAGCTCCTTTTTCATTTGTAATGTAGATGCCACAGTTTGCTGTTAGTTGCCTGAGCTTCCAGTGAACGAGAGCGTCAGGCAGTATTTTTAAATTGCTTCTCCAGGCTGCCACTGTTACATACATGTTTCAGACTGTAAAGGCTGAAACATGGGATGTTAAAGCATGTGCTCATGCTTTAACATCCCCGTTTGCAGCAGAAGAATATCGGCTCTCTGAAATAAACAAGTGTAAATAGATGTGGCGTCAATAAAATCAAAAGCTGGTTGGTGCAATCTGAGAGGTGCTGAAAGCAATCAGGGTGCAGCCACAGTGGGGAAATGGATGTAATAGAAATACGCTTTCATTCGGAAACGACGAATGTGAGACAAGTAATAACCAAAGAGCAGCTCTTAAACATCTCTATCATTTATCTGCTGTTATCATCAAGAGAGGTTTAATACTTTGTTGATGTAACCCCCATATATGTGTGTAATATTATTGTTAGTAGTATTTTATATTTTGTTTCTACTGGATTTTGTCTTGTAATTTCATGCACCAGCAAATCGGTTTCCATTTTAATTTTGAGTTTTCTTTTGCTACCAGAAACCGCCAGCAGGTGGCGTGTTAGTTTACATTCTGGTTTAGACAGCAGAGAAAAATAGGAGTAGAAGAAGAAACCGTAGTTGGCTGCAGCACGCTGAGAGAAAAGAAAGCACGTTATATGATAAATTCAGAAGAGAAGATAAGTGACCTGATCCTTGCAGTTAAATCCATCTCTACTGTGATTTTCTCCGGTGAGTGTTGTGATGTATTTTTGCAACCTGATATGAAGCTGATGCAAAATGGCGTCACAGGCATTACTGCTCGTATGTTCCGACAAGAAAAAAAAACAAAGCAAAAAAACATAAAATCAGTTGGAGAAATGTGTAACATTGGAATATTAGAATGATTTTTATTGTATTGCATTTTTTGTTATGTACAAACGTATATTGGTTTGCATACAGTGTGATAAGATTTTTTTGCAAGCTTGCCATTAAATGTTTTTTGTGTGTGTGATAAATGGGACTTATTGAATACTTTTGGACTTTAATAGTTAATTAAGTTCTATATATATATATATATATATATATATATATATATATATATATATAGGTTGGTTTTTTTTTTAGAACCACATTCGACTTGGAACATTGTCCAGCTGCTCACCACCGCAGGCCTGGATTGGATGTGCTGAGCTCCAGGTTTCAACCCAAGACCTGGGACTGCTGGATCCACTGCCTGCTTTGCGCTGGATTAAGATAAGATTTTGGATCCAAAGAAACACATAGCCATTGCATTTGACAAAAAGTTGACTGACTGACTTAAATTTCAAATACTGAACTAAAGAAAGGATCTGAACAATAAGAAATCTGTTCTAAAAGAAAACACACTACCTGATATAACATGGGTGGACACTTTCTGTTGGAAAAAAAAAAAATTACAATAATATTTAATTTTGTGTGAAACAAGTCTGTTCATTTTTCTTGATAATATGGTTGGTTGTGCTTATTATCCTCCTTTTTGAACTTAGCAGAAGACTAATTGTAACTACATTTGAGATCTAAATTTCTCAACCTATCTGTTTGTAAATTACACAAATTGGTTACATTATCACCTCAGAAGAATTCTTGTGTCAAAGCAATCACTGTGCTGCCTTGTTTTCAAACAGAGGTGTCACATTTCACATATCAGATTTTAATGTGCATAAAGAGAATAAATGAGAGCACAACATGAATCTTGCTCTAAGTGTTTCTCTCATAATCCTGCTAGGATGCTAATAAAACATCCAAAGCCATTACAGAGATTATGAGCTAAATAATTTGCAGCTGGTAAGTACTTTTTAATTTAAAATTTAGAAAATTGCTTGTTCTTTATGATGTCTTGGACTTTTAGTGGGGGCTAGGGGGGTTGTCAGATTCCTAATTCTTATACAGCAGCACATACATGTTTGACTTACTTAACCACAGCAGTGATGATTCAAACTAAAGATCTACCGAGAGTGCCTTTTTTCATTTCTGTTTGGTAAGAGAGGAGTAAAAATATTGTGGGAGGGAAAAGGCCATTTATTGCCTCTGGACTCCTTTGTGATTCTTAGAAATGGAGCTAGACTGATCTGGAAAAACACAGATAAAACAGTTTGCTGTCTTCACTATATAATGTTCTCATCAGCTGGCTTATCCTTTTGTGTAATTATAATTATATAAAGTGCATTGCACAAGGATTCAAATCCCTTGACCCTTTACAGATTTTGTCCAATTGTAACCTCAAATTCTAAGGTATTTTGAGATGTATACTATGATTCATGGTTTATAAATGTTTTTTGAAAGTGATATTTAAAAAATGTGGAATGCATGTGTATTCATCCCCTTTTGATAGCCGTAAATAAAATCCAGTGCACATTTGTCTTCGAAAGTCACCTAATTAGTTAAGAGCCCACCTGTGTCTTGGCACAGAAGCAAACATCCACAGCTTTTTTTTGCTTCCACTATACAACTGCATGGATTTATTCTTATCTGGAGTACTCGTGCTTAAAGAGATGTCAGCTCAGCTCTCTGGCCTACATGCAAAACTCTGCATATAGTGGTTACTGACGATCCATATTCACAATACCTACACCATGGTAAACCATGGTAGTGACAGCATTGTCAAGAAAAACTATAGGCTGCAAAATACTTAAGATTGCCTAAGAGGAGCATTTTCTCAGGAAACAACAGCTCTAAATAAACCACAAGTAGCTCAAATAAAGTAACCACAAAATGTGTTCATCAGTTAGGAAGTCCAGGATTTTATCCAGATAAGTTTCTGTGATAATACTTTAAAATCTATGCTCAGGTATTTAGCCAAAGTTTTAAGCTTTGTATTACTTTTTACTCTGAGCATCACAGAACACACGCTGAAGATATACAAAACCTTTTCATCACACAGCGGCTGCATTAGCATTGGCATTAATGACACCCTACACTGCTCTGCACCGGGCGCGCTGTTTCTGCTCCATTCAGACCCCGAGTTGGCGGCGGAGTGCCTCACCGGGGCTCTTTGCAGACATTTGAGCTAAAGCTGCGATTCTATTAAAAATGTATGGTCTGTATGAATGCATGACCTATATTTTGCATGCAAATAAATAAATAAACAGGGGTTTAAAGGAGATGATGCAAATCTTCAGAGGAGGGCCAAAGGATGAGCTAATGACATTATAACAACAAAGAGTTTGGGCTTCACACTGAGCACAATGGGGAGATCAATCCCTTCTTGCTCATTCTCTAACCTCCCTTCATCTGCTTCCCTCATAATAAGCCTACCCCACAATGCTGCCTCCAGCACAAGCTGCTTGTCTATTGGCCTCTTCCAGTTCAAGTGTGTGCTGTGACTCACCTTTTTCTTTGCACTTCAGGGCAGCACAGAGAATATCCTAACCTTCTCATTGAGAGGGTTGCAGCCTTCCTCCTTTTAGTCTTTTCTCACAGCAAATATCCATCTGTCTTTCTTTTCTGCTTCTCATCGTTTGCTCCTCAACCCCATCTCATCTGCCTCTGCCCTGTTGCATCAGTAGTTTTCTTTCTCGGCCTGCCACTCACACAATGTCAGGGACCGTGGCAGTGAGAATAATGACCATTGGTTTCTCCTGCTCAGTGATGAACTGTTGCTGTCTGACTGATGCAGGTTCCAAAAAAAAAACAGTGCAAGAGAAAAATGGAGGAACCCTTTAGCTATCAGCCGCATCTGATTTGTGTGAGACTTTTTTTTTTCTTTTCTTGCTGAGCTGCAGTAGTCTGGCAAAGCAGCTGCACAGAAGACTAAAGAGGTTTCGAGTCAATGCATTAACATCAATTTGTCATTTAGATCCTGTACATGAAAAGGTCACCTTGTTATCTCTCAAATGGACTGTGGGTGACATTAGTTTTCAGCCTAAAATCTGTCCACACACCACTGACCTAAACTCTGACAACAGAATAACCTTTTACCTCGTGCTCTCTGCAAAGGCCGTCTCAGAAATAACTCGTAGCATGCAGGATTTCTTACCCTCACTGTGTTTTTGCTCATGAATGTGTGTGGCTTGATGTTCAGGCAAGGCTGTTGGCTGTTTATGTGAAGCAGAAGAGTGTATCCATGCTGAAATGACTAATTGGGAAAAACAGTGTACAACCTGATTTGATGCACCAAGCAGCTTATTCTCTTCACATGAATAACTGCAGGTTTGTGCCCTAAAAACAGTACTTGCATCTAGCTATGCTAAGATGATTTCTAATTTTGAGATTCTCTACACTTTTGATATTTCTTTCCTTCTTGGTTCCACTTGTTAGTGTCTGCCCAGATTATATCAAACCAACCCCCCCCACCCACCCCACACACACACACACATATATCCCTGCAAGTCTTCTGTGACCACAGCCACACTATTGGCATCAAAAAGCCATTAAGAAGATTTCTTCTAAATGAACTTGACAGCAAAGCCGAGGCGTGGTTATATGGGTGGACATGCAAATCAATATTTCAAATCGTCAGACGCTGGTTGGTGGAGCCCGGGGACAGGGTGAAGAGACGCAGCCAACACTGTGCATGAATTAGACCAAAAGTCAAGGCTGAGATGTCCTGTTGGTGGCTGCAGCTTCATTACATTTACTGTGCTCTGCAAAAGTTTGAATGCCCTTGAATTTTTGCACTTTATTAAGTTACAGCCACAAACTTTAAAATGTTATTGTGATGAACGTGTGGTGTGTATTTGTGTGTATTCAGCTCCTTCAACTAGAAGTCTTTTAGGCTCCACCAGCTTTGGCCCTCTAGAGACTTTGGGTTTTGATCAAACCCAGTCAAATCAAACCCAGTCTATGGTATTATTTTTATTTTATTAATTATTTTTTACTTTAGTCATAGATTCTCTATTGGAATTTAGGTCTGGACTTTGACTGGGCCATTCTAACATAAAAACACTTCTCTCTAAACCCTCCCATCTTAGCTGTGGCTATGCCTTTAAAGTTGTTCACTTGTTGGAAGGCTTCAGTCTCTTTTAGCCTCTTATAGGTTTTCCTTCAGGTTGGATCTCTGTTCAGCTTTGTCCTTGTCTCTTCAAAAGGAAAACCTCACTACAGCATGATTCCACACCTTGTGATGTTTTTTTTTTATTTCATGTATTTTTTATTTATACCATGAAAATGTATTTTCGGGTTGCTGGATATCTGGATTTATGCAGAGATTACATTTTACAGAACTTGGAGAGTGGTTTCTGCAGGAAATTGGTTGCACATGTTATTTACGGGCATCAGGTATTTATTTATAAAATATTCTTGAATACATTCCCTTCCAGTTTACAATTCTGCATCACTTTGTGTTGGTTTATCTTGTATATCATAATACTTAACACATAACACTTAACACACATTATTTGTATTTGTAAGGTGATGTGCAGAATACTTTAAAGGAGAATAAAGATGCTGTGAAGTTGTAGTGAAACTGCGCATCACAAAGCAGCTCATCTTTGATTTTAAACACAAAATCCAAATTAAATGTCTGTTTTGCTAGGGTTAAATTTTACTCGCAGATATGTTTGACGAGGTTAAAATCACTGAAATGGCATCTGTTGCGCGCTTATGTTCCTATAGATGCTGTAACTGTGTCCAGTTTCAACCTGCTAATAATCAGTGCAAACAAGCAGACAGAATTGTAGGGTTTAGTTTTACAGGAGCGGCTTAGCAATGTCTCACAGCACTTACGGTGTTGATGCAGGCTGGCATACGTTTGAACGGCAAACATGTCACTCAGCGGTAAATTATGTTCCACGCAAGGTCACCTTGTGTAAAGGTTGGGAAGGAAGAGGAAATGAGCTGAGGGTGTAATTCATCTCTTCATGTCAGAGATATACATCACGCTGAGGAAATTGAAACACACGAAGTTTAGGAAGGGAATAACGGAGGCAGACTTAACCCAGATGTCTATATTTATTACTCTGTTAAACTATACATCTAAAAGGTGTCAATCTTGGGTTCATAGCTATAAATTTCTGCTTTAAACTTTTTACAGCATTGCAGCGGGTAGTTTTCACTACCTTGTGCAGAGCTCTTACTAGGGGAAGCAGTATAAGCCAGTGTAAATATTTCTTTTTAAACCAATTTATGCAGACGGAGTGCTGTATGTCATCCAAGGCATGGAGCTGGTATCCTCTCATTGGCGCTGCTAATTCTCTGTCCTTGTGTGACTTTCAATTTCAATCCATGCTCCCTCAAGGATACATGTCTTAGCATAATATAGTCGGCTTAGAAGTCATTGAGATGTGGTCCCTCTGCTCAAACAGACAGACTCTGCCAGGCAAGGAATCCCCCGCCTCCCTAAGTTCAGCTTGTTGCCAGCTTAGTGCCAACTCCGTGTGTCTCAGCTTTGGCACCCGTGACCGCTCATCCTTTGATTTTCATCTCCCATATCCTCTAAATGTACAGGATACATTTATATAGCAAACACTGAGACCACCCTGTTTGATATAAATGTAATTTTCTCACTATAGGGTTTTTTTCATGTTTTTTTTTTTTTTTTTTTATCTGTTGTGCCAAATTTGGGGAGGAAAACAAGGTCAAAATCCCCCCTTCCTCTGTCCAGTCCCATCTGGCTCCAACTCTAGTGACAAAAGTCGCTAGGAGAGCGGGAGGGTTTCATGCTTGATGCACAATTTGTCCTGTTTACTCTTCAGTCCTTTTGCATCACAGTACTTTTCAGTCCTTTTACATCGAGCGATACCACCGCTGAACCACAGTCAGTCACATTATGTTACAGTTTTGTTTTTCTTACAGTTCAGAGATTATCTCCCAAGTCCCGAAGTCCTGAAAATCATGCACTAATGATCACAGGAAACATGGGCACAATAACCATGTCAGCTACTGCATATGTTATTTAGATAACGCGAGAGGACCTTTCACAGATGTTATTTGCTTTTCTGACTTCAGTCTTTCTGATTCCACAGTGTTGGAACTGATGTAAAATAGCATCCCACTGCTGTTTTTACTTACAAAGACATCCAGTCTTTATTTTGAGTGCATTTATTCAGGAGGAAAAAATTAAGAAAATCAGTTTTAGACTAAATCACAAAATGGGACAATTATTGGTACTCTTGCTATTAATGATATGTAAAATCATCTTCTGCCTAATATGCAGCATTTAGTCTTTTCTTATAACATTTCTGAAGGTTAAAGCACTAAGAAAGAGGGATTTCTGACTTTTCCTCTTTGTATCTGCCTCTAGATCACACAGTCCAGAGTTCTCTCTTATGCTCTTTACTCTGTGGTCTGTTCACAAGCTTTGTATGACTCTTGGTACTGAAACTGACTTTGAAGAAGAAGACTTTGTGACTGACCAGTTCCACATATCTTGAGCCATTATGCTTCTGAAAGACCCAGTGACAACAAAGGAATTTGTTATGCCAATAAACCTAAAGAGACTCCCAGGGATGTAGGAGGAGAAACAGGACCAAAGCATCACAGATTCTCCACTATTTTTAACAGCTGCTTTTCCACATATGTCATTTCAGTCTACGTCAAACCGATCTGTAGGGTTTACTAAGTACAGTAAACCTTCACCTCTTTGTGGTTCAGCTTTTACCAACTCAACTATTAGTTGGTAATAGTTGAGTTAAGTTTTCTGAGAACTTAACTCCAAATTTTTGGCAGAAAATTAACCTATTTTCTTCCTGGAGCATACTTGAAATATTTGAATCCAGGAGGGTCATTAAAATTTCTTGGCACTGATTGGCTGTATCCCCAAGAGCAGACATGAGTAAGATTGTGGGTGTTCGCTTGTCCATTTTAGCAAAATGGGAAGGCCTTTGTCTTTGTAAAAAATGTAGCTTCTTCCTCCTGAATCAACTAACTTGGATTTATACTACATAAAGAAAACGATAAGATATCGCTTACAAAGCTATAACTAAGTTTCTCTTTGGGAATGCTGAACTATCTCTTTAAGTAACTAAGCAAAGCTTGGACCAAAAACGGGGGCATTTGAGGCAACTGAAGCGCAGTATGTGCTGCAAGAAACCAGCATAACAACAATATAACCTCCTTATTACTGGAGAGAGAGAACTGCACCATGTTTTAGTGAGGCATCTTCAGTAAGTCTGGAATAAACATGCTCATGTCCGTGAAATTTTTTAAGACGTGCTGCATCTTTTATCTGTCTGAGCAGATTATTAAGATACAACTCTGTGAAATTAGTTCATGTTCAAGAAAATCTACTGATCTCAGACTGACTGAGCTAAGATGACCTGGTGGCTTTGTGCTTGTAGTTGAATATATCTACAAATATAATATATGGTTGTGTGTTTTTATAGTGTTACATAAGCACAACATGGATCCGCAACCCTGCAAGCAAGTATCTAGTCACACCTGATGAATAACAGAATGACCTGATTTCTTGTATCTCTGGAGACATCTGTGCAGATGAAGGAGCACGGTGCATCAGGCCCCAACTTCCCTTCTCCAGCCTGTCATAGCATCAATCCCGCCTTCAGAAGTGCTCTCCAGAGGGAGCGAATCAGAAAAGGAACTGCGGTTTAACCTTCTCTGTCGTTCTATTTCTGTGCTATCTGTGAACATATCTATCCATCCGCCCGGATATTTTGTAGTCTTTTCTCTCCTTCCTCCTTGAAGACAAACCTCTTCTCCTTTTCTTCCTGTCAAGCCTCCTCTTCTCTTTTTATCCGTCCCTGCTCCCTGCCTTGTTTTAGCAGCAGCAGCCGCTCTCGGAGCTCTGGGACTGTGATTAGGACTGAGGAGAACTGGCTGTAAGACAGAGACAAACTCAGAACTGGGTCATCATTGTTTCTGTGTGTGAGGACCTGCTCTGCAGATAAAAAGCTTGACGGCAAGAGAAGAAAATGATGCTTGGTACAAAACTGGGAGACGTTTCTGGGCTGCAGAAGGAAAAAAAAAAGGAAGAATTGGAAATGCAACACAGAGTTTATGTAATAGGAGTTGAATAAAACATGCTGCTGCCCTGCTTCTCCAACGAACCCTTCAGCTTAATAATCACTCGTTAGTTGGCTTTAGCTGTGGGGTAAAGGTGATTATTCTATGGTCAAGAAGTGCATGGCTGTAAAAAAAAAAAAACTTTGTCACTGAGTGATTCTCTGCTGTCTCAGACTCTCTCTCCTTCTTCTCTCTGCAGTTGTCTCAATGTGTCTTCCAGCCCTTTAGCAGACAGTCTGACAAGGTCTGTCCCACTGGCCAACCATTCAGCACTCATCATGCGCATCATTTCCTCTCATCATTCCCCCTGGTGTGCTTCTTCCATCTCCTCTGGCCCACTCACTCACCATCAAACACTCTAGATATATACGCTTTTATTTGTGCGGGAAGTGTGTGTGTGTTTGTGCCACAGTGGTGATGTAGTGAGAAGGAACAATATTATTCTGAGTGTGAGTTTTTGTTTGATGGATTGTGGTGTCAATTTGAAGCAAGAAATCTACAGTGTCATCTTTTTATATCACAAGTGTTTTTCTTTGTTCTCGCACAAATCATATTGAAAGCAACAAGTACAGAAGGGGAAATCAGGTATTGAACAAGTATCGATATTGTCAGTGTTTTCCTGAGGAAATACACCCTAAATGGACACTTTATTAGGTACTCACTAGACTTAAAGACAACAAAACAAGAATTTGTGTGGCCTTGAACATGAAATAGTGTCGTCAAGGCATCACTGAACAGGTTTTGGTCCCCTTGAGATCACACTTCAAAATGAAGAAAAAAAAGAACAAAAGAATAAAGGATGAATTGATGGTCTGAGAGTAAATGAAGGCAAAATTTCTTTCCCTTCCCACCTGGTCATTAGATTTTTATTGTACATAAGAATCTGTTCTTAACTCACCTGGTTAAATAAAAATGAAATACAGATGCCTCCAAACAACCACTTCTCTGTGCCATCAGCATGTATTATTTTTGCTTCTTATTACTGCTTTGTACTTATTTACTTTATTCCACTTGATGTTCTGGCTGATTTGTTTAATTTATGTGTGCAGAATTTTTGGTTTGTTACAAATATCTGGTCACATCAATAGTCTTAAGTATTCACTGGGAAAACCCATCAATTCATTCAGTGCCTGTTTTCTCTGTTTTTTCTCATCATTGAGAAAAGATGAGAAAAGTTCTTTATGATCTGCTGTCAAACAATGCCAAAAAGTGAGAGCATCAGGCAAACATGATTTAGTGCCGTCTCAGCTGCTCAGTTGAATGCCGTTATTTGTTAGTCCAATTACTTTGGTTAAAGGTGGATAACTTTCATCCACCTTAGTTAAGAAACTAAGAAACTTCCTCTTAGTTTCTTAACCGATGGTATCAATGGAAGCTTTTGCATTCATATATTATTCTCGTATTTTACAAAAATGTTTTTTTTTTTTTTTTTTGTTGCTTTCGTCAAACATTTATTGCAAATGAAATTCAGCAGTGCCTTGGCCTACTTTCCAAAGCCATCAAGGAGCAAATAATCAGCCCCAGCTAAGGATTTGCTTGGCAGTCTTTCAAACATGGATTCTTGTGAAGCATCTTTCTGTGCAAGTAATGGGTTTCACTGAGAGACTTTCTGAGAGTGTCTGCTGTTTTTTGTTCAGCTAACAAGTGAATTTTGAGCCCTCTACTGCCATCTAGAGCACAAAAGTTGCTGTTCATCAGGGATCAGGCTGCATTGGAGCAAAGCTGTTATTACTTTATTTTTTGGGAAAATTGTCATAATTCAAACCTTATAGTTTGGTTATTTATTACATATTTGTTACACGTCAGAGGTAATTTCTGTACTGTTTTGTGCGTTCTTTTCTTTTTTGATAATCTCCCACATACAATGCTGAGGAAGTGCCAGGAATTGCCTGTTTGTTGTTCAGCATGTGGGAGGATATTTCGTATTATTGTACAAGTAACCACAACTTCACCCACACCTGGCCTTTTGTCAAGGCCATACCTCATTAGAGAATTAAAACTTTTTTGTTGCTCCTTTTAAATCTATTTTAGTGATTCCAAAACCTCTTTTATTGGACGAACCTCCTCAGGCTTTTTAAAAACTGGTGAAAAGGGGCTTTTTTCAGTTTGCTGTGTTATGCTGTAAAAGCAACAGAAACACAAACATTCATATTCATCTGCACTGCATGATTGGCTGAACGAGGGCTGGATTTAGGAGGAAGTTGGTCCCTGGTCGAGAGCCAATTTTAGTGCCTCCTACACAAGTTTCTTTCTGTGCATGCCAACTACAGTAGATTGATTGTTAGATCTATGTTACAGTCAAGGTTTTTAGGTCTTGCCCCTGAATAACAAGGTTGTATTAATCAATATTTGCTGTTTATATTTTTAAACAGTTTCTTGCAAACATAACTATATGTCCAAGGAATGTTTTTATCCATACATAAAACTGTCCATTAACTGAAAAATTAAGCCAGCAGAAGCTCTTGGTAAAGTCATACTCACATTTGGATGATATAGATGTCCTTATATATTTTATTTTTACACAGAAGTTACAGTCTCCAAGTCTGAAATAAGAAAACAAAACTAAAACTACAGCCTGCTTTTGTACCAGCTCTGACCTCAAAATCCAATATGGCTGCCTTTCATCGCAAACTTTTTAAAAAATGCACAAATTGTTGGTAGCTTGTTCCCTGAATACAACAGTTAACTGGTTTTCTGGCTTGGCTCCCTTCCCAACCTTACAAACCAGAGATTCCTAGACTAGAATACCCCTTCAACAGCCCAGTTGCTGCACATACAAATGAACAATTGAACACTCATGGATTGGTGAAGATACTCCCTGGGTTCCTAATCCAACCCAGACATTTTCATCTCAGAGGTAAATGAAACACAACTGTTCCTGGACAATGAAGTGTCCTCTTAAGTTTTCTTACTAACACTTGAAAAATCATTGTTCTTGAACATTATTTTTGTTTTTGGTGCTCAGTAGCTCTATAACAAAATCAACTTGTTAGTATTTGCCTTTGAAATAATACCAGTAAAGGTACACCTAGTTCCACCAGCAGTACAGTTTTAATCTGCCTCTTTTCTTTTGATTTCTTCATTTTTTTGCTATAAATCTTCCCTCCTTTGTAGTCTGCACTACACTTCTGCGACTTGATTCAAGATTTTCCAGACACTCTTTGCTGATTATATGTCCTGATGATTTTTTTTTTCCCATAGTCATTTTCATCTAGTGTTAATTAAAGCTTTCATCGGACAAAGACACGAGCCATTATGGTCTCTGTATTTCAAAGAATAGATTGAAAAATGACGAATACCTTATGCTGACCTTTCCCGGTTTCTGCCTGCTGGCAAGGCAACGGAAAGCGTATATAGCAGCATATTTATCTCATCCAAAGCACACCTCAGACTTAATCCTAATGGCCTTTTCATTATCCCTCTAATTAAGCGATGCAATGAGAGTTAAACTGTTTCTCAGCTGCCTTTGAAGAGTGGCCCTAATGTCAAACCCTGTCCATACATGTTAATCTGGGATAGTTAAACCCACATTAAAACACAAAGTGTGGTCATCAATCATTTGTGTTTCTCCTGAGTGTATGCTTCTGTAATTGTGTTAAAGCAGCATTGCTCATATTTATCGCTGTGGCATGTTTGGGTCATTAATAAAAACAGAAGTTCCCAACAGTCACTAGATAAATACAGTGTTGTTTGATGCATGAGCACACGCAGAATGCTTATGAGTAGAACTCGGTGTGTAATCCAGCATTGTGTAGTTTTACTTTAAAACGTTACACCAAGACAAAAGAGAAAGCTTTCACTAAACTCTGATGTTTGGGAACATTAAGATTTCTCATACAGTTGCAGTGGAGAATAAAAGGTGAAACAAACCAAAACTTTGTCAGAGTACACATTTTTCAACAGCAATAAGGTGTAGCTCTCTCTGCAATTAACTGAATTACTCACCTGAGATGTTGTGAAGCTGAGTGTAAACATCACTTGTACTGGAGAAAAATCAGTTGGTGTCCAAATAATTACCTATTGCATTCAGTCTGACCAAAGCCTTACATGGTTAAAAGGCAAATCTGAAGAGTGTCCATTGACAAAAGTTTGCTGTCCAAACAGCTACATATGTTGCATTCAGGTACAGCTGGGACACAAGGTTGTCTAAATTTTTAAATGTCTCCAAAAAAAATTAAAGCTATTTTATTGTCAGATATGGGCACAGTATTATTTATAAAATTCTAAACAACATTTAATGTTTTCAAGTGGTTATGTTGTTGTTTTAATATATCTATTTGTTTTACTTCTAATTGTAGCTTATAAATTGACAAAAATCATTATAGATTCTGTGCAAAGAAAATAGGCCTAAAAAATCTCGTCTGAATGCTGCAACCATGTGAAATGGTACCAATATTTTTGTCACTATTGGTTGTATAAATTATTTATCAGGATGTGTCCTTTCTCCCCTGCTGCTTAAATGTTTTCAAATTAAAGGTTACCTCAGTTCAAAGTGTCAGATAAGAGGTGGCAATAGTTACAGAAGGTGCTGTATTTATCAATAAAGTGAAATAGATTTCACATTAAAATATACCTTAGTTTGAGCTGTTAACATGCTTAATATGAATCCAAAATGGACAAATTAACAGTGTTGACGCAGACTCCTTAATATGTTTTTTTTACAAACCATCTAGGAAGCAAAGATGTGCAGACTTTTCCACATTAGTTACATAAATCTACACATTTGTTGCTGCAATCAAACTTCTTGGGTATTCATTCAGCCATAAAACATAATCACTGTAAATTATCCGCATTTCATGAATAATGGGATGTAATCAAAATCACTTCATAATCAATCCCAAGAGAATTTTTTTTTTCTGCCACTCAAGTAATTTGTGGGGATGCAATAAAGAAATTTGTGAGATGGCCAGTAGATGGCAGTCTCTACTCATGCTGTCATCCATTAATAGTAGCTGCAGCCTTACTATGGTTGGTGATAATAGGATAATAGGCCCTTGCTGGCCTGGAGACATTTAACTGATAAATATCTTTGGGGAGTCTCTGAAGTGCTCGGTGCAGCTAGATTAGCCACAGGAAAAAGGCTGAAGTTCCATTTCCACCTGAGTAAAATGAAATGAAAAGCCCCAGGGATTCGACTGTGACCCTCTCAGCCTTCACTCCCACTGAGTGATTACTGAAATGTAAGGGGCTAAAGGGTATAGACATCTATTAACAATATTAGACTGTGCAGCACCACAGAAATGAAAATCTGATGAGGAAATGTGAATTATTTTCTAATTAACATACAAGCAAATTCTTAATTACCTTCAAATAAATTGCATGAGTTCTTGCAAGAGAGAGTGAGAAACCCACCTTTGTTTTGTACAGTATCATAAAAGGCTAAATGCCTGTGTTGTTATTTTAGCATTTAGTGAACAGGAATTCCTTTGGTTCACTTTAAACCTGTATGCATTTTATTGGCTTGTGTGGGATTTGGGCAGGAAACCAGAGCTAATGCCCCCTCTCCCACTTCAAACGGATGCCAGGCACCCTTAAATGTCATGGGGTGGTTAGAGAGTTGAAGAAGGTGGGAGGGTAAGGGGGTGGAAGAGTAGGGGGCTGAAGAGTGAGAAGCTGTGGCTCACAGGACAAAAGGGAAAAATCCAGCCACACCGGACTACGTTTTGAGCTTATCAGTGTGCACTGGATGTAACTTTACTGAACCCTCTAAGTCAAACCAGATGAAGGTTGCTTCGTGCCACTGTGTGTCAGGTACAGAGCTAGGTCAACCTGAGGCGCTTTGCTGGTATGGGAAGATGCTGCTGCATGCCGCTCAAACCTACTGCAGATGTTCCTGATGAGCAAACAGAAGAGTACTGGTGCTCTGCGGTTCATCCTCTTTCACTTAAAGTAGTGGCTCCCAAATCTTCTGACCCACAAAATAACTGTGGAAGAGATTCATGACGCTGACTGTCTGTTGAGGATATAAGTATTTATACTAGACAAGGGTGCAGTAACAAAAACACAAGCCAATATAAGTTTGTAAGTTGTTACTTCTCCAGTAAAAATAAATAATTGCCATTATTCCATTAATCTTTTTTCTTTTTTTGTATGTAGTTCATATTATGTAGCGGATGTTAAGACCTCACATATGGTTGTTTCCAACCCTGGTTAAAATACTGAAATTAGTTCTGGGAATTACTAACTTATTGTTAGTTTTCTGAAGTGACTTTCTGTTTAAATGTTAAGAGTAGTTTATCTTACCTGCAGTTGGTGCATCTTCTGTCAGTGTAAATTCAAATTAGTAGCAGACTAGCCAGCAGCTAGTCTGAGAGTTGCCCAGACCAAGGCAGAAATCCGCCGTCTAATCACCTGTCCAAATATTTTAAATGTCATAGCGGTTTAATGCACTATGTGTTTTCATGCAGCTTAACATTCTTTATTGACCTTTTAGCTAGAGTCAGATTGGTTTTGGATGGTTATTTGCAAAGAAGCCAATGATTATTTACACAGTATAAAAAGCTGCAGTGAAGGGCCTGTATAAAATCTGTTGTATTATTTTCCATATTCAGTTTCTCTCCAAATTACTCTTTTTGTTTCTTTATTGTTGTTCTGAGATCCACTTTTTTCTAGCCCGTTAAAAACCAGTGTTCTACATTTGCATTGAACAGGGGATCTAGACCCACAGCTATAAAGAAATGATTGCCTGCCTGAGGCATGGTCCTCTGTTGAACTTTAAAACAATTGGATTTGATTTTATCTCCTTGCTCATTTTCAGATGTGACGTATATAATGCACCAACTCAATTGTAGAGGAAGCCATGCTACACAGCTTTCAGTGTGTACTGCAAACAACCATCACCTACACTGCAGTAAAAAAGCAATAAAAGGTCTTAAAATTTTCTCTTGCTCTGACTTTAATTGCTCAATATTTGGAAGCATGGCCAACATGGACTCAATGACTTTGTTCACTTGTCATTGCCAAACTACAACCGTAAGTTGGCTACACTTCTATAACAGCGCAGAAATCAACGTGCTTGTTCAAACTTCTTGATATGCATCTGTAGAAATCGAGCTCAATGAGACAATCCCAAACGGAGCAGTTAAGGGAGATGAGAACTGCGTAGGAAGGCAAAAGCCAGGCTGACGTTTTCCACTCTCACCATATTCAATAAACTCCAAAAGTGTGAATTTATGGAGTGAATGAAAACTATTTAACAAATCAAAAGCCAAAGAGGTTTATATTTACTGTTTAGGTTTAACAAATGTAACAGTGCTGTGGTTCATCAGAACATTGAATGCTTTTCTGATGTACTTAAAAATATCATGTTCTCATTTTTGTAACTAACAAAAATAACAGTTTTTACATTTTACAAAGAAAATTTTCTTTTTAAAATTGCTTTAAACTTGAACTCAACACCACAATATTTGTCCCAAATAAAAAAACCTACAAACAGACCCTCGTTCACCCATGGTCTGTGGGTCTAGATCCCCAGTCTGTAATGTCTGGTCCTTGAGTCTAGACATAAAGTTCTGTCTGGAACTTTATTCATTTTTATGTTTTCCATCTGTCCTAGACACTCACATTTTAGTAAGTTCTGAAAGTTTTTTTGTGTTTAGGTGTTTTTTGTTTTTCATTTTCTCAAGGATGTTGGTGTTTCAGTGACTTTCTTTTGTTATGGCAGATCTTTTTTTCTGTGAAGAGGTGAGCTGAGATCTACCTTAAGTACATGGCAAGGTAGCTTGTGATTGGCAGAAACCACTAAAGAGTGCGTGCTTGCAGATATCTGTAAATTCTATGAGACTTCAAGTTTTGTTGTGAATTTAATTTTCTTAATTAAATTCAGCTATTCTGTCTGTTTTCGGCCTTATGGTTTTACCAAGGCCTATTGGTGACTCACATGGAGAGATCAGTGTCAGTAACATATTGCTTAATGTAGACTTGGTTTTATTATGTATGAAACTATTTTATATGAAACTCTGTTTTGGTGTACTGCCTCCAATTTCCATTTCTAATGTAGATAATCAACAGCTAGCTTTTAGCTTGAGTACTCAGAGATACAATAAATGAAGATGCCAGGAGACCTGTCTACTATGGGTCAGATATTAACTGGGTTTTAACATTTTAACAGAACCTCATTTCAAAAATCGTAAAGTGACCTTTAGTGTCGTGAATGAGATGTTTGGATTTCAATGTGTCCAGTTAAATCCTCACCAGATGGATTTCTTGTGCTTATTAGATTGACAACATGCAATAGTTTTATAGAAGGAATATCAAAGTCTGTGTTGAAGGATTGTGTCGGTCACTGGGAGTCCCTCCGTCTCTTTCTAGTCTTGCCAGAATGAGTGTTTATAGGATTTTAGTCTCATTTTCTCCAGCGTTAATTTGTTTCCATGAAGGCAGCCATGACACATTCTCTCCTTCTCCTCAGCCTTTGTGTGGCTTTATTTTATAGAGTTGGGAATTTCTCTCCATTTCTCTCTGCGCTGAATGGAAGACCAGACTACTTCAGCTGCTTTCACACTGCTATTTTGACTCTGAGCATGATCATCAATAATTTCTTCCCCTTCTCTTCCTTCCCACAGCATCTTGAGTCCAAACCCTGGCATTGAACTGTTGCCGTTTTTAAATACACTTTTGATTGTATTGTTAAACATCCTGAGGTTTGTTATTATGGTTCGTCTGTGTGAGTGGATAGACAAACATGTTGCAACGTGGAGGAATTTAATTTCCCATGCCTGTAAAGAAGTCTCACATTTCCAGTTTTGCCAGCATGGTACTCCTCCCTCCCTGTGGCTCAGTTTGGCAAGCAGCAAATGCCACCTCTGTCATCATTGGGATTATACGGAGCTCATTTGGCTTAGTTTAGAAAACCATTAAAACACAAACGTGTTGGTGACTGACCTGTGACCTTTCTCATCATGAGACAAGCAAAACCAGTTCCTCACTTTTCCTCTCAGGCTCTCTGGACCCCTCGGGGTCTAGGTCAGGGTTTGGTAGTGTTTGTGCTGTCGTTCTGTCAGACATGCATGATCCACTGCCACTTAGTAAGAGCAGGAAGAAAGGGGGCTGATAAATGGGCTACTTCCGGGCCCAAGGGTTTGTTCATGCAATGCAGTGGATTACGTTACGGCTTGCCAACAAAGACCCAACCTCTTCATTTAAGAAACAGTCTGCTGTGAACAGTATTTGGGAGGATCTAAAGAGTCAAGTTGGCAAAGTGAAAGCTTGCAGAAAGCCTTTTAAGTATGCTAATCAAGTCAAGTCCTCCTTGCAGTCTGTTTGGAAATCATTGTCCAGAATGCAAGATAGTTTTTGTGTCAATATTTACTTTTTATTTCCTGCCATTAATGATGAGCCAAGTAAAGACAAAGATTTCTGTCCATTCTTCTTTAGAAAATAGTAGAACCTCAACCAGACTGGATGAAAACATCAATTTGCAATTCTAGTCACAGATTCTCAGTTGGATTTAAATCTTGGCTTTGACTAGGCCATTCTAACTCACAAATATACTTTGACCTATTCATTTAGAGCCGGTCAAAGGCAAATGCGAATCAACCAGCTCCTTAGAGCCCCAACACCATTAGGCCCCCAAGCCCATCATTTGATTTTGTTTTGTAGTGACAGATTGCATGTTTGGCACATTTTACACACCTGACTAAATTTTTAAATTAAAAGATATCTAAACTTGCTAATTTGTTTACTGTAAATTTGGTGTTTGTCTGCAGATGTTACTTTCAAATAGTTAAATTTATATGCCACACTTGCTTACCCCTCTGCATTTCAATTAGAGCAACTTTGCTTATTTGCTACTCTTGCAAAGTTAGAATCAATAGCCATCATAACATGGGTCTGATGTAAGCTATTTACAAATGACACTAATAGTAGTGAGTAAGTTACACATATAATGTAGCCTATGAATGATAAAGTATCTGATTTCGACATTTTGTTATGGTGGGCCCTGAATTAAAATCTGCGTAAGCCTCCAAAAAGGTTTGGCTAGCCAAGTCTACATGCTTAGAGTCTTGTAAAAGAGGGGAGAACAAAAATACCGGCCACCCTAAGCAGATATTTGCTTGTGAAATATTTTGGAAAATCCCTCATCATTTTTCTTCTACTTCATAATATACACCTTTTTGGCCAATTATACAAAATCCCAATAAAATACATCAAGGATTTGTGGTTCTAACATGACAAGATGTGGAAATGTTCAAGTGGTATGACGACTTTTCCTGTGCTCTGTAAGCCTGCTGTTAGATGGCAATCATCTTTCTTTGTGGTGCGGTTTCTGTAGTTGCTTCCTCCCTTTGAGGCCAGATTGTTTGGACATGATCTGGACTTATGGCCGGTTGCTTGAGACAAGTAGAGACCAGAGTAGGTGGAGGCTGGCGAAGAACAACAATCTGGACACACAGTTCGAGACGCAGCAGATCGTTCAGCTCTTCCAGGGTGGCGCTGACCACCGGCACCCCATTCACTTCCACGAGTCTGTGAGGACAAAGTGGTTGGTAATAAATGATGAACAAATATTGAAGAATATATATATTTTACAGTAAGCTTGATAATAATTTCTTGCATTCATAGACAAACAGGAATTACATTAGGAAAGATGGCCTGTTGCATTTTATTAGCTTGTAAAAAAAACAACAAAAGACTGTTTTTGACTCCGTTGGTTCTTTATTTGCTCTGTAGTCTAGAATCTTTCCATGGCGAAATTGTTTCTAGGAGCAAAAACAACATCACTGAGAGTATGTGAAATTGTGTCTCTAACAGCTTTGTTTCTCTAACAATATACTGACTATAATTCCTTAATTGCTTAAATGCATGACATCTTTTTTATCTGCTCATTTTCACTCTCTTCTGCATCCAAGTATTGCATTACTGTGTTGCTTGTTTTGGGGCTATTATTTAATGAGTCTCCTTAGCTACTGAGCATAAAAAATGCACCGATGAAAGAAATGAGTAAAATCTGCTTTCACTTGCTGGGGGTGGGGGGTGGGGTTGTGAACACACTTTAGTCAACAATACTAAATTATCTGCCCAGGATAGTTTTGTTAGCGCTCCTTTCTTACCTGTCCCCCACAAACAGGTGGGAGTTGTCCACCTTCACCACCACCAGTCCTCTGTTGTCTCTGTGGCAGCACGTGAAGCCATAATGCCCATCGGGATGCTGTTTCTCTTGCACAACCATCAGCAAGGCTGGAGACTGAGGTGTCACAAGCTGGCTCAAGCTGCCTAAAGCTGAAGTCTGTTTTTGAGCTTTCTCCTGTAATAACATGAAACAAAAACTCAAAGAAAGCAATATTTTTTTAAGAAAATAAAAACCCAGTTGATTCAATGATTTGTAGAGCCACCTGTAAATACAGCTGTTGGTCTGTATCCATGAAGACTACACAGTAAACCCCAGGTACTCATGGGAATTTGGGACCACAAAGCTGAAATCTGGGTACAACCAATAAGCATCAAGGAAAATTACAGTTCTAGATTAGCTTTGCAAACACCAGCCAGTAGCATTTCAAGTAGTGTCACACCCAGGTTTCAGCTTTCTAAGCAGGCTTTCTTTCAAATATTTTAGATAAGCTCTACCGGGAATAGTCAACTGTATTTTTCAGCATGAGTTTCGGTCCTTCTTTGGTGTGGTGCATTTAGTATTTGGAAAATGTGTGGATTCTATACCTTCTCACTGGCTAATCATTGGTCAGCAATGATCATGCTAAAAATTGTCCAGTTCTCCCATTAGCAGATTTCTTGATGCATTCAATGTCTGCAAAAGTGCAGCGTGATTTAGCATTGTTTTTTGTATGTTTTTAAGTTCCTTTAAAAAGGAACCTTTGCACACATTTAAAACAAACATTTTCACCGAGCTTAGATAATGCAGTTAAAAAACTAATTCATTTTTAATGTCAGTTTAGGTCTCAGTGCAAAGCATCATTCACCATTGGTGATTGATCACTCTGTCTTCTTTTGTTCTCCAAACTGCCTGTCAAACTTATGTGCCACTGAGTTATAAAAATAACCCGGATATCGCCTCCTTTAAAGTTGCACATACCACTACAGTACAAGAAAGTTCCCAAGAGATAAATACTGAGTCTGCGTCAAAGTCAGTCGACCACCAAGATATAATGATTAGCTCCAAAAGAGATCACGCCACAAGAAGCTTGCAGAATCAGAAATAACTTGTGAGTCTGACCACTGAATTCCAACGGGCCCTTTATCCAGCCTCTTGGCATACTTCTCTCTCCCCCCACATGGCGTGTGAATGCCTTGCAGCAATAGCTGCCGCCTTGCAAGGGTCAGGGGTCAAAGCTAAAGCTTCTCTCTTTCTAGACAAGTGGGCCAGACAGGATATATTAACGGAAACGCAGGCAAAGCCCCTCGACGAAACTCTAATATGTATTTTTTCCCTTCCAGTTTGTTCAGTTCTAGTCATATTTTAAGAACCTGAGGACTTTTCGTTTCATATTTTTCTTGTTTATCCGGAACTTTGAATGAAATCCCTGCCTGCCTGAGGCAGACATGCGGTACTATTCCACAAAACTAATCCAAAGTAAGTGAGAACATAAGGAATTATTCAGTGAAGATAATGAAACGGTGAGAAATAATCTAACAGGAGTGCAGTTAGATTAAAATTGAAGATGCTCTTTCTGTTGGTTTTTTGGGGGGAATTTCCTTTTTGCATGTAGAGGACTTTGGTGTTAGGGAGGGATGAACTAATAATTTTCCAGCTTTCTTCTCTTCCACTGTCCATCTGAAGTTTTAAAACCATCAAAGCTAAATGGATTATTTAAAGTTACTTCCCTCATTTGATGTTCTCCCCCCTCACCCTTTAGTCTGTGTCCCTGTTTTCCTCTGCTTTCCCCTTTTCCTCCTTTCCTCTCAGCTGCTTTATTGATGCTCTCCAGTTGCAGGCGATCCTGATGATTAGACGGCCGATGATGAAATATTTCCTTATTGTTTGAAATTTGGGGCAGCCTACAAGGAGCAAACACTGGGCGGTCTGTTCCTTATTTGAACAGCAGCTCTATCAGTTCCCAGACTGCTCCTTGGCTCTGACCTGTGTGTTAACTCTGATTAGGTCATATGATAAACATTAGTGCTGCTGCTTTTCCCACAAACTCAGCACCTAAAAAAGTGTGGCCTGGGGGCGGCAATGTGACACGGAGCACCTTTCAAAGCTGAAACCGCGTGTGTCCTTTCATGGCATCTCGTTAGGGCTTCACCGACGAGATAAAAGAGCCACGTTAAAAAAGAAGGGGAGCTCCACTGGGGGATAGATGCAGATAGTTTTACACATTCTGGCCCATTTCTCCATTTCACTCTCCCAGTATCTTTTGTCACATGCATTCCTTTGTTGGTATAGTCACAGGCTCTCAAATGTCAGTGCTAAACATCCTTTTCTCAATAAACACTGCAAGTTTGTCTAAATTACTTGCTCTGTCTGCTTGTTCATCTTCTTTTAAACAACTTTTCCTTTTTAAAGGGCGTTAATTTTTGTTGCTCACAATAGCTGAATTGTAAAAACCTGTAAAAAATAAGTGAAAGGGAAAAAAAAGGTAGCTTAGACTTCAAGCAAAAGTTGCTAATCAATAAAAATGCATATAGAGCACCAAACTTGGACATCAGTGCATTACACAAAAATGTGATAGAAAATTGTCTAGGAGGAGAGATACTGTGCCTGTCGCTCACTATGGTGATAAGTGACCGCATGGACAAAAATTGTAATTCAAAACACTAAATTGCTTGAAACATTCTGGGTCAGTGCTGCAGTTTCTGCAGTGATTGTGCAAGACAAATTTTTATAAACATAGTCCTAATTTTACTTATGATGTTTTTAGTTGCACTACAATAATGTGCTCACAAACAATACCTTTGGTTAACTCAACTGTCAAAATAAATGTTTAACAATCCAGTTCATAATGTACTTTCAGTACACTGTTTTGTTAGGTGAGAAGAAATTATACTCTTTACTTTTTTTATTATTTCTGAAGAGATTATCCAAGTTTCCTGTTTGAAACTTGATCATTGCGCTCACCGTATTCTGCCTCTGTCAGTCTAATAAGCTTCAATTTAACATATCCTCATTATAAAGGTAATTTGTATTAATACCACTCTGCAGCCTTATAAAGTAAATAGTTTTAAGGCAGCCATTACATATCCAATCTGTGGTAGAGCCTTTCGTATTCACTGGGCATGACTCAAAAGTTTCAGAAATGTAAATTTTAAAATTATCCACTTTGCTAACAAAAGGTTGCTTGTTAATATTACATATTCTGAGGAATTTCAAGTTTTCTGACACTGAAACACAGTGATTTGTGCTCTTTAATGCAATACTGTGTTATGTCACTGTGTAGTATCTTCTCAAATAGCTGTGACCAATGGGCTAATCTGTTTAAGAGTTAAATATCTCCGTATACAAATAAATCTTAATATGTCACTGCAAACTGATTTATGCATCAGTCTGGAATGTCTGAAAGAAAAAATGGCCAGTTACACAAGTTTCTTTGAAATGGTTAAGAATAGCTCAAAAGCACCATATTCTGCAAAATCACACCAAATTTGACTCTGCTGTTTCTGTGCTGAAATCATTTTATTATTCCATACCAAACATGCCTCTCCCAGTATCTGCAGTTGTTTTGGTGCACATATCAGTTTCTCAGTGTTTATTTTTGGAAATGAAAACATTTTCCGTCTCAGACGATACAGCTTTCCCACATATTGGTGCAACTGTCATTCACATGCTGTTAAACTCAATTGACTCAACTCCAGCGCTTTTTAAACCTTCAAATTAAACTCTGCAATGATGTAAACATTCAATGAAAGACACTAATTTTATCTGCTGCACCTTCATGGAGCTTCCTTGCCAGGCATTTAGGAGATGAGTAGCTTGTCGATTGAGATGTACAATGGTAATTTCTTCCTTAAACACTTGGCAGTTCAGCTTAATTTTTTCCAGCAGATGAACCTCCAGCTGTCTAAATGAAAAGAGACCACATTTCAGAGACTTTGACAGACATATATACATGTAGTCACATAAAATTAGCAAAATTAGTAGTTACAAATAACATTTTATACTATGGTTAGAGTTTCATGGAAATTTTTGCCAAAGTTGAAGAAGTATAGCAGACAGTTTAGTCTCCATGAAAAATCAGTGAATCTCTGGGCCCACCCAGGAAAAACTTAATGCAGATTTAATCCAAGTAATGCAGATATCTTGATAAGACCAAACAACTGGTGCACAGAGTCAGTAGAGGTAATAGGGTAAGCACAAACAGAAGAATAACTAAAAATAGAAATGTCTTAACAGATATCTTCACAGGTTTTCTCAAAAAGAAAGGTGATTTAAACTCTTCATTTAAGATTACCAACTGAAATCCTAATTTTCCCTTATTTGTTTTCCAACAAGTGACTTTGAGGTGTCTTATAGCAGGGAAACTGCAACGCCAGTCCTCCAGTTTTGCAACTTTTTAATGTACTGCTGTTCCAACACACGTAAATGAATCACTTTTAAATAAACATGTGTTGGACCATGGGAAAAAAACTACTCATTCTTGATCACTGATTTTGGACACCATTATAGAAGAATGATGATATAAAGCAATGTCTCTGTGATACACTGAACCATTGTAAGAAGAAAAATCCTCACTTGCTTTTATTTAATGACATGACTACCTCTTGTGATGTAAATGAAAAATGGTGAAGAGTGTTAATGTTCCACCTCGTTCGTTAAAATTAAAGGTGTTATTTCCTGAATGTAACATTTTAAAGTGCAAAGTGTCATCACTTGAAGAGAGAAGAGTCCAGTCTCTCCCCATTGTGAGGTTAGACCACCTCCACAAAGACACTTCACCTACTTGTTTTTATGAGCAGCTGAGTTGTTAATATTGTCTCTGAGGATCTGCAGCCTCTGCCTTTTCTCCTCCAGTTGGCTGTTTACCATCTCCAGCCTCTGTTTCATCTCTGCAGAACTCAGCCTGTCCACATTCACATCTGGGTCCATGTTCTTTATCTCTGAGCAAAACACTACCAGGCCGTGGTGAAGTTCCTGGACCTTGGGGAGTGAAAGGGGTAGAATTGATTATAATACTTACTCTGAATTAAAAAGGGGTGTTTGATTTTTATAACAGACCTGAAGGATGACATTCTGCAGCGAGTCCACCTGTTGGTTTAGCTCCCGGATCCTCTCCTCTTTAGCTGGCTGATTAACCTGGGCATTTTTGTAGATGTTGCCTTTTTCACCGTTCATATTCGGATTAGGTTCTGATGCAGAATTCATTTGTTTGTCCTATTATGTAAAATCAAGCAGAATGTTTGTTGTTAGCTTGCACACTGTAAAATCTGTGAATACTGTATCAAAGTTCAGTACCGCTTTACACAGATGCAGCTCCAGCTGCCCGTTCTCTAATGGTGTCTTCAACAAAGTTCCTATCTGCTGATCCAGGGACAGCTCCTCAAGGGAATCTGAGGAATTAAAGCACAAAATTATATTAATACCCTCTTTATATAATACCTATGTATGCTATTGCAAACTATTTGGGGATATTGCTGATTGTCTGAGCACCTTGCTTCTCTTTTAGTGTGAATAGAGTTTTATTGTCCATCAATCCAAGCATTTTCATGCATGAATCCATGATTTTTCCCACTGTTGTTTCCTTTGGAGTCCTGAGATGGACTATCCGTTCTGATGCTGCAACATTTTCATCAAAATTAAGTCATTTAAGACACATTAAAAATCATTTTAAAAATCTACCTAACAAGCTCAATTCTACACAGAAGACATTAACTTACAGGGTCTTGCAAAAGTATTCACACCCCTATAACTTTTTCACATTTGGTGACATTACAAACAAACTGATTTGTTTGTAATCAGTTATTAAAATTCCGGAATTTTAATAACTATATCAGCACAAAGTAATGTGAGTAATTATGACGTAACAGAAATCATCAATCAAATCGAACACATGGTTTACTATATTTATCTCAGTCAGATATCTGAAAAGTGTGGTGCTTTTTCCAGTTTCTCAGGCAAGTCTTATGTGTAGATTTGCACATGTGGAGACCGTTTTACAAAATAGCTCAAGTTTAGTCAGATTATATGGCGCAAGTCTTCCTACATATTCTCATAGGGATGTGAGCCTGGACTTTGACTGGTCCATTCTATTGCAACTCTGACAATAGAGTTGCAAAAGAACTCTATTGATAAGGAAAGTTGGGGTTTTTATTGTCCTTCATTTCTATTCACCTTCCCATCAAACTCAACCAGTTACCTTTCTTTATTGTAGAAAAATCATACCCATTTTATTTTGCCATTATTCTGGTGCTCTGCTATGTTCAAAGTACTGGGTATTTAAGGTTATCCTTAAATAACCAGAGAGATCAGGAACTTTGTTCCTGATCTTTCAGGAAAGATGTTCCTGATCTTTCTGGTGTCACTTGGTTCTCATGATACTGTTTGTTCTTTAATGTTCATTAACAAGGTTTTCACAAAACACAACTGCATTAATACTGAGATGTAATTAATTTCAAGTGGTGTAGCAATGCAGTAATTACATGATGATGTCTGATGGTAGTTGGCTGGATCATATTATTTAAAAATAATGTACTTCTTTAATTAAATAAAAAATAAGTCAATTTAAAAGTGAATGAAATACTTTGAAGATTGTCATGTGTCAAGATGAGGAAAGGGCAAGGGGTAATACTTTGCAAGCCTTTTTAATGTCTCTGCTTCAGGGAATAAGTAATAATTTACCATTTAAGTTTGTGTGACTGTGTTGACTCACCGTTAATTGTGATCTCTATCATCTGAGAACCCCTTGGTGCCATGAGGTTTTGGCTCCTGTTCCTATTGTCGAGCAAAACCATGAGAATGAAAACAACACTTGCTTTTTCCTTTAGTTGTATTTTGTTTTTAATGTGGTGTGTGCTATTGGCAGTACTTCAGGGCACAGTACCAGCAGAAACTAATTAAAATATCTGCAGCAGGTCCCTAGTAGGTTTCTCTCTTTTGTACTCTGTAGCTTGTAGTGATAGAATGCAGCAGAGGTATCAGCCTGAAGGCTTCCAATACCAATGTTGTCGCACGTAATGTTTTCCCTCTAATAACCCAGTAGCTACAGACCTGCTGCAGGTTTTTTGTATTTTATGTGCAAGGTTTAAAAGGTAAATGCCCTTTACCTGAACTTAAAAGAACGGTGATTCATACTCAGGCAGCTTATATGAGGAGAGGATGTGGACCTGCTCTTGGATGCCAAATCTGTAGTGAATGTTTCTATCTTACTTGGCTCTAAAGTCTCTGGGTAAAAAGGAAACATCAAGCAAACATTTATTTATTTTATTTTGTCAAGTCTAAAACCTTCTTTATACTTTATAGCCCGGATGTCCCAGTCGAGGCATTTTTTAATGGTTAGCGTCATACTTCCTCACTAAACTCAACTCCCGGTTGTTGAAGTAATGCCTGTAATTTTATGTCAGCCAACCATAGTGTTAGCCAAGGAAATGTAACGACTGTTTTGCACAACCAAATTACATGGTTTACAAAACTTAGTAATGGTCATGCAAATCCCTGCAAGTTTTCTCTAATAATTTTAAATTATGTTCACAGTGATAGAAAGATTGTATTGGATGCTGTGCCTGGTGGCCTGATCTTTGGAGCATGCAAAGCAGTTGAACCATCTGCCATTAATGGTTCAACAACAATTAAGATGTTCGAAGAAAAGTTTTTTTGAAGAGGGTGCATTAAGTAAAATCAACTTTTGAGTCTGATTGTGATGTACAATGGTACTATGTGCCTGGAAAATAGATCATGCCACCTCTAAGAGAAGGAAAATAACTTTATTTTTCTAAGTTTGCTCAGAATTAACTGGAAACACCATTTTAACATGTTTCATGGTGGATCATCAACAAGTCGTATCAAAGCAGATTGTAAAGCAGGACGGTTTTCCACTTAGTAAACTACTCCATATGAAAACCGTCAGAAGGAATAAAATGTTTTAGGGTAGTTATGTGTTACTTCAAGCAAATGTATGGCACTGACTGTAATAGATTTAAGGTGGTATCTATAAACAGCTAATCTGATCGGTATATAGAAACAAACGCTTGACTGGGACATTCCTGTTGAGGTGAAATATACCAAGCACAGAGTCAAAAGTCAGAGTGATGGTACTGGGAGGGTGTAGGGCATTATAGATAGCTGACAGTAATCGCTCCCTATCCTCCAGTGAGCTGATGTGGAGGATGTCCAGTGTGTTGGCATCTACTGAGGCTATGTCTGATCCACGCAGTTTAGCTTCTAAGAGAGAAAAGAAGGAGACCATAAACAAACATGCATGAAGTTTTATTTTTAATATATGAAAAACAAAATAGAATTCTCTAAAAGGCAATTATGCATATCTGCATCTCTTAACATTAAGAAAATATCAAGTTCAATCTAAAATTTTAATAATGTTCAGTAAATTGCTTCAATAATTATTTAATGTGACATAAAGATTCTAAATATATTTTTACTGAATACTAAAGAAAAGCTAGGTGATGAGTCAAAATATGATGTTTTACCTCTGATTAAAGGGAGACATTTTTGCAGTCCAATACTGGTAAACCACTGGCAGACTTCTTCTATGCTCAGCTCACTGAGGGATTTGGCCTCTTGCTTGCATAAATCCTGAGAGGGAGACAATACATATATTCTGCAGCACTTAGCAACAGTGTCTTACAATGGAAACCCTATTTTATAAACATAATGTTGCAAAACACTGAGTATTTATATCGTAATTTCTTTCGTATAATTGTCTTCCTAAGTAAATAATAAAACTGACTCTGGCAGTTTCTGAGTCTGAAATGTCTAAAACGAAACATTAATAACTTATTTATTACTTTACATTTGCGTGTGATTTGCTGATGTAAAGGGCAATGATCTTTTGTAAAGCTGAGACATTTCTAAGACATTTCTTCATGCTGTATGAAGATGAAAGTTTTCTAAAAAAAAAAAAAAAAAAAAAAAAATATATATATATATATATATATATATATATATATATATATATATATATATATATATATATATAATTTTCTTTATTTAACCAGGTAAACCCTGTTGAGATCTAGATCTCATTTTCAAGTGTGACCTGGGCAGAAGTCTGCAATACACAGCAACCTGGCTACAAAATAAAACTAATTAATACATATGCACATGTGTAAAACAATAGAAAACAATTTAAAAGCAGTGACGCTGCCTGTTTTTGAGAACTGCTCGAAATAAGTAAACATCATAACTGCTTCATGATAATTATGTTGTCTCTAACGTGAGATTAGTTAATGGCTGTTTTATCTTTGTTTTTTAGTTTGTTTTTTGACAAAGGAAGAGATGACGCTTACTTTCACTGTCGCTATTTAAATTCTGGCAACACTTTAAAACAAAACTTGGTAAAATTCCAGAACTGTCCATGTTTGCGTCACCGTCTTATTGACTGAGTTGGATATACCGTTTAGACATGCTGCTGCTCGTTAACATATTTGAGTGATTGTAAAGAGCTTAAATAGCCTGAAGAACTAAAGCAACAGTTTTGAAAGTTGTTGTTTTTTTGGTTGCACAGTCTGAGTGACTTTAAAAAAGCCTTACTTTTACTTGGAAATGTTTTCAACTTTGATGGTGACCGATATTAAATAAACTGATAGTTTGTTTTAGTGATGGTTTCATAAATCATAGTAAATAATATTATATCTACATTTTAGCCAACATTTGTCATGTAGTAGTGGTGTAACTGCAGTTCTAGTCAGACATTAATTCACATAATTCGGGGCTTTTAATCATTTAGTTGAGCTGTGCATTTTCCATGGTGGAAAGATTGATTCTTAAACACAAGACAGAAATGCACAAATATGAATTTTGGGGGATTTTTCTCCCAATCCACACTGGGTCAAATTATACATCCTGGCTCAAATATATTCCATACACTTCCACTAATATTTGGATAAATATCCTTTGGTAAGTTACATAAAACCACAAACTGTTTGTAGCAATCAACAGCATATTGGGATAAATCTGGCTTGATGTTTGACCACTCTTCCTAAATTTGTTGTTTTTTTGGCTTTCAACCCCCTTTTAAGCATATCCAATCAATTCTCCATTGGATTGAGGTTGGAGCAATTCCAGAAGCTCAGTGTTAGCTTGCTTTATTTATCCCAACACTGGTTTTGGTGTATTTGGTGTGTTAGAGCTTCCAGTTCTGTCAAAGCTTCAGCAACCTGACACAAACTATCAACTTCATGAGAAAGGAAATTGGTTAGGCTTTCCAAGAACAACACAAGAGCCACCCCGTCTCACCCAGTCGATTTTGTACTGGAAAGTACAGAAACACCAGGATTACAAGAGAACATGCTGACCCTAACCCTGCAGTGCGACACTTTGAAGCCTGCCTGAAATGTTCAGTTTTCCACATCAACAAAACCACATCTTTCCCAAAGAGGTTTTATTGACACAATATGTCTTAAGATTGAACTATTAACTCACTTCCCTGTAAATCCACAGAAAGTAAAGTGGACAACAATAATACCCAACTAACGTCATAATGGTTTTTAAATGGATGAACTAATCTTAACTTGATGGAAAAATGTATGGATTGGGTTAAGAGGCTAGATCCATGCTGACTAACAAGAATCAGATTTTCTACCAGATTCGGTAGAGAACTTTCTACCAAATCTGATAAGAAAGGTGGCCAAATACCCAGACAAAATTATGTCAAAGTTTATTGAGAACCAAAAGAAATGTTTTGTTTTTTTTCTTTTGAACCCAGTTCTACTTTTCAAAACCTGTGGAAAATTTGTCTTGCATTATAAATCAACTGTATAAGAAGAAAGGAAAATGCTAAAATTCATTTAAAAACCCAAAATTATTATGATGGGAATGTTGATAATGATTGGTTTAAACTGTGTATTTGTGTAAATAACTCACACAAAACCGGTGTTGTAACCACATGAAACTTAAGCTCGATAACAGCAATTTAGCTGAATATGAGTTTCTCTTTTTAACTAATTGTTTCAGTTTAATCATGCACCAAAATTGTGAAAGACACAAGGATCCTTGTTTGGAAAACTTAAATACCAAGAGTAAATTCCTGAGACTTTTTTCACACTCATTGTTTTACCATAAGATCAGGAGAGATGGGGAAATTTAAACAAAGAATATTCAGCAAGCAACTTCAGTAAACCGTGTGATGACGCTGTACTATTTAGGCCCCACTTTGCTTCTTTAGAGTACCTTGTCAGCAAAGTTTCCATTCTGATCCGCTGAATGAGGCTCGTATGAAGCTGGACAGACACACAACAAAAATAATGTTAGAAGGTCATTATTTAAGTTACCCATTTCCTGGAGAAACAGCATTATCCACCACAGCTATCCATAATGTGCAGACAAACTCACCAATGGTTATGCGCCTTTGCTGAAGCAATCCCTTTCTTTCCTTGTACAGATCTGTGTTCTGGGTTGATGTATGGAAAGCAGAAGTCTGAACTGTTTCTCCGAGACTGCAGGAACGTGTTAATGGTCGCTGTAAATTCATCAAATGTAAGTTATTTCAACACATTGTCATTTGCCAGTAATAATTATTTCGCAAACTTTTACCCTACTACAACTCAGCTGCAGATGCAGTTTCTAAAATGCAATATACACATGAGGAAAGGAGCTAGGAGTAGTCATACCCTATGGAAGGTAAAGGCCTCCATCCGGGCTGTGTGAGGAAGCTGGTCAAGTTCTTTCTTCAGCATGTCAGGACGGATAAGATTTCGGTTGCTCAAGTCATCTTAATAGAAGAAAATAATTCAACAATTGTTAAACAAAGAGAGAAAGTTTCAGATTTAGTCCTTTTGTAGATTCTAATGGTGAACAATGCCTTGCAAAAGGATTAATATCTTTTGAAATTTTTCAAATTTCATCATGTCAAAACCACAAACTTGAATGGATATTATAGACATGGAAAAAGTGAATTATTATGAAGGAGAAGAGCTAGAAACGTTTTACAAAAAAAATTGAAAAGCACTTATCTAATACCCCTTTTTGATCAGTCCCTTTTGAAAGTTAAAACCCCTTAAAGCTAAGTATATCATTTTAACTTTAGGAAGTTATATCCCTGCCTGTAATAAATGGTGCAATAAATGGTGCAGTTTTTGAGGGTTGTTGTTTTTGGTAAAATAACTGAAATTGGTTGCATTATTTAGTAGCTGGGATCAAATTGGAGTGTGTGTAATATTTCTTTGAAAAAAAGCATGTGGTCTGTAACCTAAATAGAAAGAAATATTTCAACAAAAAAATATTCTTTGCACTATTCGTGAAAATTACCAAAACAACTTTTTCTCAGATAATCATTTCCAAACATTGCTCGGTTCTTTAGCATTTTTGGCCAAAACCCACAGGGGAGAGTCTAAAAAGTCATTTGTGGCTGTCACTCAAAAACTGCTGTTCACTTCCAATCTGAAAGAGTCTGAGCTAATCTGCAAAGAAGACCAGGCAAATAAAATATTCAAAATTGGTAGGGGAAACCAAACACAAAAAAGCTGCAATTCATGAAAACCCATGAATCACAGTGCTTTGATTTTATAACAACGTGGGACTTTGTGCTGATCTAAAGTCTCAATAAAATAACTTGAAGTTTGTGGTGATAGCACAATAAAATGTGGATAAGTTCAAGGGTATGAATACTTTTCCAATGTGCTGTAAACTGAGTTACTGAGCAACCAGCCAAACACAAGCCTGTCTGTCTGGTCGATGACATGCTTCTCTGACAGCCCAAATTCTTTCCCACAGGCAACCCTTTTTCTTACATTTCCCAAATATCACTTGGTCATTTATTTTGTCCAATCATAACAAGCAAGATGAATGAGGCTGGAAACATGACATCAAGCTAAGCCCTGACTTTTTCATGCCACACATGGCAGAAATAGTGATGTGACTGTGACAGCCTAAACTTCAATAAATTTCAAGGTTAAAGGATTAGGATGAAAAAGCAGTTGTCTTTTTGAATAGGGTGGCCAAAAGAAACATGAGCATCATCATATGAGTACTTTTTCCCCCCCATTTCAGCTTGCTGTTTCTGAAAAGCTGGTTTGACATGGATAGGGGTTGAAATGAAGGCAGAGGCAGATAAGACAGTGTAATTGGTTTATGTGTGTCAGCACTGGAATCGTTTCTGGTTTCTGAAGGAGCAGAAGAGCACAAAAAGGAGGGGTGTTTAGCTAGCAGTCTCTTCATCACCTGGGTCTAAGAGTATATGACCTACAGCTAAGCAGAGGCAGAAAATTGCCCCTGTCTTATTGAGGCTAGGCTGAAAGAACTGATGAGTGTTGGCTACATCTGAAGATACATGGGAGTACCTTCATATAGCTGACCTCAAGACGTTTACTGTGTGCCTTTGATATTCTGAGTAAATCACTTTGTCTCAATTAGTGACTTTTGTTTCGACTTGCACCAGCTTCTTAATTGGTCTGGTCTTTGACTAGGCCATGAGAATATCTAACACCTCCTTTAGAAAGATGGCCTCTAGATTGCTTCTCTGATACATACATGACTTTTGATGCTTTTTCTTTATTGTCTTAATACAAGACAAGTCTTTTCAGACTCTTGTCTCCCTGTCAGCTACGACCAGCTTCCCTGCTGAAGTATATCAGCACCACAGAATGATGCTTCCCCCACCTTGTTTTGCTGTGGGGGTAGTGTTTTCAGGATTATGTCCAACATCAGTTTTGCAAAATATTCAGTGCTGTTGGTAGTAGTAGTAGTAGTTTATGACAAAATGTGAAAAAAATTATGGAAATGAATACTTTTCTGTGCCATTGTATGACGTTCTTCAAAGAAAGAACAGGATTACTCGGACAGGATTACTCGGGCATGTTAAAATTCAGCCGAGACATAATCCATCAGTCTGAGATGCATGACTATCAGTCTTACGCAAAACCATGCGTAAGACTGCCTACTAAGACAGGTCAGCATCGACAGATCCTGAGCATCCTACATTTTGCCTATGACACATTGTGACACACAGACAGACACAAGATTAACAACAAAGCAAAGCTTTAGAGTCATGACATTTCAGCACATTTGTGTAATGGATAGGGAAAAGTGATGCTTATCATTTGTACCATTGGTTTGAAAGGAAAGTCTGCTTTTTGAGAGAAGACGGAGGGAGGAGCGCATGCTGAGTCACAGCAACCCAAAACCTGGGAACAGACTGAGCAGCCACACTTGGGGAATACATGCACAATGGCTAAAAAGAGACTCCAACAAAGGGGAACTTCTGCAACTCCCATGTGAGGCGTTCGAGGTACTGTAGCCATGTCACATAATGAGAGCAATTTCAGCTGAATGGGGAACCAAGATCAAAATGGAAAGGTAGCACTTGAGTGTGAACAGCTGGAAGAAGAAACACTTGGTCTGGATCTGGATGACATTTACCTCTCACCTCGACTATTCCTTCATGGAAACAAAAAGACAGAATACAAGAACTGGGGAAAGACTTACCCAAGTTATGTTCAGTAAATGGTAGAAAATTTATTCCTGTGGTGCTTCCCCCTGTGACAAAAAAAATAGAAAACAGAAACAATGTTTTTGCTGTAAAGTATGTCATAGCTTTTCAAATAGACACAAAATTAACGAGGCATGAAAAATAATTTAATTGATAAGGTACTTAGCAGTTGGAGGAAATTTTAGAATATTTTTTTATATATATTTTTTTGTTTAATGTATTTTAAAGAAAACCAGCACCAGTATTTGTCCAAGCTCATAGTTGCATCTTTATTTTGACCCAGTCATTTTGTAAACTCTATATAGAAAGGCACATTAGTCGACCCCTGATATTTGCAGAAACTATGAGGGACATCAACTGTGTAGATCAAGAATAAATAAAATGAACACGAGTGTCTGAATATACAATTATCCATCCATCCATTTTCTTCCACCCTTGTCCCTAATGGGGTCGGGAGTTGCTGGTGCCGATCTCCAGCTATGTTCCGGGCGAGAGGCGGGGTACACCCTGGACAGGTCCCCAGTCTGTTTCAGGGCAACACAGAAACAAACAGGACAAACAACCATGCACACACACACTCACACCTAGGGAGAATTTGGAAAGACCAATTAACCTGACAGTCATGTTTTTGGACTGTGGGAGGAAGCCGGAGGACCCGGAGAGAACCCATGCATAACTCCGTGCAGAAAGACCCCGGGCTGGGAATCAAACCCAGAACCTTCTTGCTGTAAGGCAACAGTGCTACCAACTGCGCCACTGTGCAGCCAATATACAATTATTCATAAACATATCTCTAAACACGCTGGCAGAGCCGATTTCCAAAAATGATCAAAGCTTTGTCATTGTCACCTATTGTCTGAATTGGTATCAGTGGGCATTTCTTCAGAACTTCCCAATTCTTTAACAGAAGTTCGGCGTCTCAGAGTTTCTGCATGTAGGCTGAACTGTTACAGGAACTCAATTGTTTCACTTTCTATCAAAGCCATTAACAGAAACAAACCATAAAATGTGACTGCAGGTAATATTGTCTAATATTTTAAATGTACTGCTTTGTTTCTCTGGTGTATCATTATTTATTTCTCTTATAATGAATTAATCATAGAAGTGGTTTTAAGTGAGAAGAAGATAATATGGCGATTATGTTTTTTCAATTGTGTAGCAGCCAGTGTTTGTATCCATGACAAATTTCTTCAGGGTTGTAAAGTTTATCTTATCTTATCTTTCTTAGAAAGCAGCTGGACTTCATTTTCTGTTTCATGAATACGCTTTACCTCTCATTTATAGTTTTCAGTTTGTATTGCCTTGCACTTTTAACCCAACAAGAAGGGGAGAGAGGATATAGATAAAAGATTAAGATTAAACCATATCTCTTTCGCTTTCTGATGAAGATAACAGAACACAGAGAACTAGCTCATCAGGTTAAGACACTGCAGTTTATTTACATCTCAAGGACAAAGGAGAGTCTTTTGAAGACAGGGATGTGCACATTTCTTTGTCTCCTGAAGAGGAGACCGAGAGTTTCTATTTGAAACACAAAAACTTAACATAATCTGCTCAGCTCAACAACAACAAAAAAAAAAAAACAACTTTAGCTCTGCTCCCAGTTCGTTTTACAGCTATTCGTGCATCCTAAACACCCCTCATAGTAGAGTTCCAAGAAAGCGTTCTTCAAATGTTAACATTGCAAACAACAAGGATTGTTGCGTCAGTGAGTCATCTGTGTCTTCATCTCCTCATAGCTGTGGAGTACCTCAGGGCTCTATTTTAGGCCCTATCCTGTTTTCATTGTGTTGCTACCACTATAATCCACTATGAGAAAATACAATCCCATTTCACTGCTGCTGATAATTTACAGATTTGTTTGTCCACTCAAGCATACACAAAAGACTGAAATTTTTGCAAGAAAAATATTCAGGAATCCTGTATTCTCATTTTCTCTATAATTTGCCCATAGACATACAACTGAGTTTGGTTTTTAACTGACTGAATGGATACCAGGGGTGTGTTATCCTGGTTAACAGAGAATCTGCAGTAGTATATTTAAACAGTGATTGTTATATTTTCTTTCTTTTACTTCTACATAAACACATTAACAAACTTCTTCAACCCCTTAACTGGCAGCGAAAAAGGCAGAGTATTCAAACAGACTAGACTTGTCCCATGGATGGGATACCGCCAGTTAAGGGGTTAAGTAATCAATCTGCTAATTAAAAGCTAGTTGCTCCAGAGTTTCACCTTTACATGAACATCGATAGACTCACGTTTATTTGAGATCTCGGGTATTGGAGCCACCTTAAAGGCACTTGATAGGAGTGCGGCTCTTAATTTCTCTTCATCCAGCTTTTTATGAGGTACAGATTCTTCTTGGTCTCCAGACTTATCACCTAGACCACCGCCACTATTGGGTTTGCTTTCAGCAATTTCATTACTTCCTTCAGCCAGTATGAATCCTTTTTTTGATTCCTTCGTTTCCACAGTACAGTTCTTGTCCAGGTCAGTGGCAGCACATCTTCTATCACTCTCAGATGAACAAGCCTCATATTCATCTAAATTGCAGTCAAAGAATCGACCATCATCAACAACATTAGAGGGAGTGGGTGGGATCAGGTTGATTATGGGTGTTGTTAGGAGGCCTCCAGCACCAGATGTGCCATCAGCACCATCTTCAAACACCAGCTGGAATTCCTCCTCTTCTTCATCAGCCTGCATGTTTCTAATGGCGGCTCTTGGTTGAATCTGGGGCGGTATAGCAAGTGAAGACAGAGCATTTAGTCGTTTCTTTTTCAGAGCCCTTGAGCAGGGTGACACAGAGCTGAACGAGGGCGCCGTGCTGTTCCTGGGGGTCAGGGAGCCCTCGTCCCCCAGGCTAAAGCCAGTGTTATCTATCCCCAGATCCTCCACTGTAACATGGACCGCATTCTTCTCACCTGATCCCCGTTTATCCAGGTGTGAATGCAGACTACTCTCATTAATCTTCATTTGCTGCTTCCTCCTGACACACAGACATGAGCAGAAGAACAGTCCGCATGAAAAACGTTCACCTTTTCCCCAGGTTTTCCATTGCTTCTCAGCTTTTCCACTCGCCATCGAGTTGACTGAGTATTTTTCAAAATCCACTTCTTCTCAGCAAAATTAAATGGATTTCTCCATTTCGAAAGAAGGACAAAACCTTTGTTCACTCCTCTGTGATATTAAATCTGGACCAAACAGACAGTCGCCTGCATCATGCGTTGCTTAGAAAAACCGTGGAGGAGAAAAAAGCTCCAATTCATGCTCTTGAGGTCAGGTGAACACTTGAAATGAATGCAAGCCTCACTGAGTATCCTTTGATATGATAAACAGCATCATTGCAGCCACATTGATTTAAAACGACTGACATGGCAGCTGTACCATGGTAGACGTATGGATTGTAAATTTAAAACAGCCATGTATGTGCCTGCAATGGTATTTATATGAATTTGAGAAATCCATATAAAATTTTGATGAGGGTGGTTTGCATGGGGCCTTGTGTATAGGGGCAGCGGATGTGTGGCTCACACAACCCGCATGGCATCAGATGACATTTCCCTCATTCCACAGGAGCCGTCCTGTTCTCTGATACTTGATGAATCATCCGGCATCAGCTTAAAACTGGATTAATGCACCACCCACACCGAAGCCTTTTCATGAAAAGATAATATTCCTGTTTTTTTGGGGTTTTTTGCTTCGCACGCCCGTAACGTGACAGCAGAGTGATAGGAGTAAGTACTTCTCCACCAGTAGACATGTCTTGCCCTGAAGTCTTTCTTATGTATTTCTTGCCTCAGTTTCTCAATTTCTATGAATATAATGATGAAATTGCAAAGCAAACACCATGTCAAGGGTAAAGATGTTTATCTGCCTACCAGGGTTTAAAAATTATGCTCAACAAATTTAGCCTGCTACAGATAAAACCATAGTTAAATTACAGTTAATACTTTAAAGAACCACCTTTTGCTGCAAGTCTTATGAGTCTATCTCAGATTTGCACATCACATTATGTCTCATTCTTTACAAAGAAGAATTTTAAAAAAAGCAAAGAGTAGAAGAAAGCAAAGATATTAAAGCTTTGGCATGAATCGACAATTGGATTTAGACCTGTACATTGACTGGTCCTTTCTAACAGAGAAATATGCTTTGATCTAAACCCCAGGTTTTCAGAGTGTGGAGAGCTAGCTCCTTCTCAGAGAGTAAATAGAAAATAGACAACTGCATCTTTGTTATTATTTCTATAATCATATTGCTGATGTTATATTTGATGTTCCAGTCGTATATATTTCACTAATGCAATAAAGTTTACCTGCTTTAGTTATGCATATCGCAACATGATATGTTGCTTCAGCTGCCATGTCATTTCCAGTTTGACTGAAAGATGGTGTGTGCAATCTGTGCTGAGTAAAACAATTCAGAAGTGCAAGCCCAGGGGCCACGACAGTGCATGAGGCAGTTGGTGGATGATGTGTTTCATGGGTCAGAGTTAATTTTTTTGTGACACATAGCTTTTAGCATCCAACAAAAAAAGTTACATTTCAGTCTCATTTTAGCAGAGCACCTTTGACCACATGTTTGCTGTTCCTCCTACATTGCATTATGGTATATATTTTTCCAACAACAGCTCTCTTCTTTTTGTCAGGTTAGGGTTTAGTTTTGTGACGGACATGCCGAATCATATTCAGGATAGGAAATGTTATAATGAGGCTCTGTTTCTTCTAAGGAGCTAGGAATTATCTTGTATAAAGGAGTAGAGGTACACTATTCAGTGATCAGGAAAGTTGATTGATGTAAATATCAGAAGGGAGTGGTTTCCTGTAACTTGAGGCTGAGAAGTGCGTGGGAGGAGTGAATCAGGTTCTGGTGTGGAGAAAAGGTGGCTTGTTTGGAGCCCAAAGTTGAGAATGGAGTTTAATGATGAGCTTGATGGTGGAGCTCTGGAGACATAACTTGAACTTGGAGCACAGAAGGTTTTGGGCAACTTGACCATAAAAAGAAAAAACATAAATTTCAACTAGAGAAACTCGAAAAGCAACAAGAAACGCAGAGCTGGTTAGAGACTACCAGCCAGGATAATCATCTGGCAGAAACAGAGGTTTTGAAGATCCTTAAATCCTAAGCTTATTGATGAATGATGGAAAACACTGATCTCTGGCAAAGATCCAATCATACTCATACAGAAAACATGATCACACATGAATCCCGACACATTTTAATATTCCATAAAGGCCAAATTTGGGGGTGAATAAAAATCATCCTGCCAACAGATTCTCACTCCTGAGTTGTGGCTCTCTGCAGCTCTTCCAAAGTTACCATGGGCCTCATGGCTGCTTCTCTGATCAATGTTGTCTTTGTATGTCTTTGTATAAGGGGTGTCCAAGTCTAGTCCTCCAGCTGTAACTCTTCAACTTTTAAGTGCATCTCTGCTTCTATACACCTGAATCAAATGACTAACTATCATCAGGCCTAAAAGAGCTAAAAGATTAAGATGAGTCAATTTTTTCAGTTGTCTTGGTTGAGACAGGCATCTAAAGTCACAGGATAGTAGGTCTTGATGACTGCACTTTGACAGCCCTTGTTTAGGTTGATGACTAAATCTTGGTAGTTTGAGAGTTACATCTCCAATTAAATCCAACATAGTTGGACTTTATTTGCTTGTAAAGTGAATTTTGAATGCAATTGATTGCACAGGATTTCATTTTTGGGGATAAGAATAAAGCAGGCAACTCAGATTTGTTTTTAGTTTTATCATTAAGAAAAGAAAAGCATGTTATTTTTCTTCCACTTCACAATCATAAACTACTTTGTGTTGTTTCTTTTCCTTCAGTCCAAGCAAAATATGATGATGTTTGTGGCCGTTACACCATAAAATGTGGAAGTTCTAGGGTATGAATGCTTTTGCAAATAACTGTATTCCTAAATAATTGATTAAAACATCACTTTGGTATGTTATTGCTGCAGACTTAAGGAAAAAAACATAATCTTAACACACTAATCATTTCGTTTAGGAAGTCCCAGAGTCATTGTTGCAAGGCATAAGTTACAGCACCTTGTCGTGATTTCAGTTGGCAGCCAGGCAGCTGTTGACAGACTGAGCGAAAGACTAGAAAGGCTCCTAAAGTCAGGTGAAAAGAGCTTTTATACCCATGTTATGCAGACCCACATGGTGGTATCCACTTCTACTGCTAATCTCAGGAGAACATCCTGACCACAGGTTTAATAGGAGGGGTTGAAGGTATGTGGGTTTAGGGTGTCTCAGATTTGAGCATGATGGCAAAGTTAGAAAGCATTTGTGCAGGTACAAAACTAGAGTCAATAAAAGAAAGGCAAACAACACCACTTTCAAATCAAATTTCTCTGTGTGTATGTAATAAATATGCACAATGGGGGTCTATGACTTGATCCAAATCAATGTTGCCTGGCCAACAAAGGGAGGCAGCAGAGAGCAGATACTCCCAAACTGTCGGGACATAAAACAGACCCCACCACTTCTTAGAGGGACCTCCACTGGTATTTGCACGTCTGGATAAAGTTAAACCACACAAGAGCTTTTTATTTGTAGCCTGCAGGAACCTGGCTTTCATGATATCTTGATCTGGTGTTTGCAAGCATATCAGTTTCTGTCATAATCTTCCGTACATGTTGTTTGAATATACATAAGCAGTAGGGGAATAAAAGCTCATATGCAGGAATAACGTTCCATCTTCTTTATTGAGGTAGTATTTAAAATGAAAAAACCTGCGACCTTCCATACAGATATATGAAAAATCAGTTCCTTATGATGCATGTTCAGAGACACTGTAAGTGACAAAACAGACAGAGATGAATGCTTCACAGCTGGTTTAGCCTGAGGCACCATAAGTAGGCTGAGGTCAACATGGAAACCTCACCATTCTTCACTCCAACAGTTCTTCATCTCATGATGTACATGTGAAACTATTCAAGTTATTTCTCTTCAACATACAGTGCCTTGCAAAAGTATTCACCCCCTCTTTTATTGAGATTTAATGTGATTAATTCATGTAAAGTAACACATAATGGTGAAGTAAGAAAACATGATTTATGGTTTTCTAAAGTTTTTCAAGAGAAAAATCAGAGAAGTTTGGCACACATTGTTTTCCATAACCCCTCATTTTTTTCCTGAAAACAAAATACTGTGTTACCAACTATCTTTGTGATTCACCAATACAGTAAATAGAGTATTAAGTTTCTTAGAGAACATCAGTGAAAAACAATCATCATGAGGACCAAAGAACATGGCAGAATGCTCAAAGATAAAGCTGCAGGGTTAAGTTATCGATATTGTTTTGACCACATGATGGAAAGCTGATGGTGAAGGCAGCATCATGCTTCTTAAGCCAACACATGAAAGCAAATTAACATTGATTTGAAGCAGGATCGAGCTAAGTGAATTTAAAAAATAAACTGTTAACATTCATAAAAACCTAATGACGTGTTAAAATGGCCGAGACAAAGTTCAGACCTTATTCCAAATATTAATCTGTGGCAAGATTTAAAAAGTTGTTTTAGTCTCTAATTGTGCAAAGTGGATTGATGCATACACCAAATTAATTGTAATTAAGTGTAATTACGTAACACAGTGATTCTGCAAAGTGTCGACTAAGTGAGGGATGAAAACAAAGGAATGCTCTTCAGCATACGACTGTATGCAGTCGTATATAACATGAATACTTTATTTTTATAGTTATAAGTTTGTGAAAGATCAAATAGTGCGAAAAGGTTTGGAATGTGCTGTGGTCCTTTGGTTTTTTTTTTTTTTTAATCTTGCTCAGTTCTACTCCAGGAGTTACATCACCAGGCCTCTCTGTGCTCCATGAGTTAGCCTACATGTCCAGACATAGGTCTGTGAGTATCTGAGCATGCTCTAGTTGTGCTTATAACGGTCTCACAAGGAGAGAGCAGTAAAGTCCGGACAGCCCAGAGACGGTGGAACGGCCAACATCAACAATAAGCCTCTCTGCTCTGGGAGGGCTCCATTTTTGCAACACCCTCACCTCCTTCTTTCTCTCTCTCTCTCTCTCTCTTTCTCTCTCTCTTGTTCTGTCTCTCAGCTGCAGAATGGCGAAGCATGTTGAACATTTCCTGTGACAGTCATGTTTCCACAGGCATCAAGACTTTACGTCCGTACTCAGCAGCAGCGCGGGTTCTGTGGTGAACATGACCCTGTTTGGTCATACAGAGAACTCACACAGGCAAACACACACCGTCAGACTGAAAAGACAGTTTTTGTTTTTTTTCTGAATTCATAGAGGAGGAGAATGTTTTAACCAGCCTATAATTGCATTTACTAAACAAGACAGGAGTATGAGTCACTTTCCAGGGGAAAGGAATGTCACCTCTTCCTGTGAAATTAAAGGGAGAGGGTTGGAGGGAGTGACTGTTTGAGAAAAACACTTACTGAATGCTTTATATCGTCAAGGATGTCGAGCACTCACTAGGGATCAAACAACATGGTGGCACTCCACCAGTGAGGGTGGGGGGACAACAAAAATAAGCATCTTTAACCAACACTGTTGACTTCTTAAATCAACACATCATGAATCAAACCTCTTTACCCTCATTTCTATCGTTTCCCTCATGCAGATGCATCTATTTTTCTGCTTTCAGGGAGATTCCTGTTTGTGTTCGCCACTGCCAAAACCCTTAGAAAGTGTGCCAAATACTTGGCTGATACCTAATAGCCTGAGAAAAAGAGTTCAGAGGGGAGAAGAAAAGGCCAGTGACCTCTAGAACGTCTGGGCTGAACTTTCCCCTCCATACCTTCCCTCCACCCCCCCAACAGCCAGTCCGACCCCCCCTCCCCCCACCCCTCTCCCTAATCAATTACTGTTGGCAGTCAGGAGACCACCAATGATTAGCAGCAGCAAGGCAGTCATGGTTAGGGTGGGGGATAAAGTAGGTTGGGAGGATGGCATGGTTGGGGGGGACAGAGGAAAGGAAATAGGCTTTGATCAAAATGCTGCCTCAAAAAAAAACCGTAATGCATACTTCCCTCCCAGGCCCCCAGTTTAAATGACCCTTGAAGAGGTTTATTTATCTGTGAGAATGAAAGATGGCATCCTTTTGTGTTCCTCCTCTCTGGCCAGACAGCAGTTTCTGCCAAATATTGTTTACACATACACAAGCTCAGTAGAAACCATTTGAGACCGAGAGAGCTCAAAGACAATAACGAACATAAACACAAACGTTTTTCTTCTTGTTGTTCAAGTCTTTGAAGCAGGAGGGAAATAATTTACTGGCTCTCCGTTTTTTTTTTTTCTTCCCTTTTCTTTTTTATGAGAATCTGTGCCGTTCCCACGCCCAGTGTGGCAGGAAAGCGCAACAAAATCATTTGTCTTAGATTGGCTGATTGGCTTGCTGGAATCTGAGTGTGTCTCTGATAGAGATGGAAGTTTAATATGATGGAAGGAAATTTCCCACTATGCTCACCAGCAGCTGCCCTTGACCAACTTTGTTTTATTTGTCTCTCTATTGTGCTTTAATTAGCAACAATATTTCTCAAAGTTTCAAGGTTGTCTGTTGAGACAGAAGAACGTATCAAATGAATTTATTCTGGTAACTCCTTTCTTTTGCGTCTCTCTTGGGGAAATTGTGCAAAATAATTGTTAAATTCATCTCTTTGTAAAGGTATTCATACACTTTGAACATTGTTTGGTGATCTGGTCAGATGAAACCATCATCTGACCTGAACTCTTTGTCCTAAATCAAAAATAGGCTGTCAAAAATGGGCTGAAAACTAACACTTCACATGCAGTATTCATGCTTCAACGTGGTGGTGGCCGCGTCGTGCTAGTGGAATGCTTTTCTTTGACAGGCACCAGGAATGGAGGCATAGTTGGAGAGAAGATGAATGGAGACAATGGCAGGTTGAACATTGTTTGGTGATCTGGTCAGATGAAACCATCATGGCAGGTTGATGCAAACGACTTATTTTCAACAAGCCCAAAAAAACAGCCAGTAGTGGGATGGTTTAAAGTGTATTCTAGTGTTTGAACTGCTCACAATATATAACATCAGGTATAATCAATACTTTTGCAAGTAATATAAGGTCCTGCAGTTTTAGGCACAGCAGATCTATGCAAGCTCCTACAAATCTTCCTTAACAACTGTGGTTTCAGAGCGCTCTGTGGCTAACTCTCTCTTCACACAATTAATGGCATTATGAGCACCACTGGAGAGCTCAACAAAAACTGTTGTGTCTGTGATTTTCCCATGGGAACACCATGTTGTGTTGATGCCAAACTCTCTGAAGTGATACAGTTATCGCTTCTCACTCATGTTCTCCTTGAAACTTCAGTGTCGAGACAGCAAAGCTAAATCAAGTAAAGATTTAGCTGTAATTTTAGAGCCATCAAGGATAACCACAATGTGTCACTGAGGGAAAAGGGTTACGCTCTATTAAACTGTTGCACACTCTCATCTGTAGTATTGTTTAATGTGCTGATGTCCTCGTGATTAGATGTTTTTCACATTCTCAGGCCTTAAAGTGGAGTCACTGCGACATCTAAAGCCAGGGCATCTGAGCCTCATCAGACAGGCATTTCAAATCTGCTGTCACGGCTGTTTAAAAAGAGGCAGACAGAGGACAAAAGCAGCTTGTCCAGTTGTAGCCCCATCGAGGTTCCCTAACGATGCCTGGGCCCTCTTAGACATCACTGCAAATTAAAGCTAACACTCAGTGAAAGGACAGATTAGTGCCGAGAGGATGGCACAAAGGGTGTTAAATATGGCGAGAAGCATGCTGGACCACAGGCCGGGCCTGGGACACATTACCTACAGCTGTCCACACTGACCTATTTCCACTAAACTAACTTAAAGATTTTAGCGACCTCCATTGTGCAAAGAGCTTTTGAAGGGGCTCTGCTGAAGTCTGATCTGCATGGCCCACTTTGGGCATGCTGTCCTTTGATGCCTCTGATAAAAGCGATGTGAGGGGTTTAATTAAGGGTGGCAGGTGATTATATGGTCTATATTTGTCTGAAGGGTCGTGGCAGATGTGGCAAGAGATGATCACAGGGGTTTGGAAAGAATACAAAAGACATTATGATTGTGGTATATGCAATAAAAAGCCAAGTAGAGACCTTAGTGACAGACATAAGTCTCACTGTTTCTTAAAGAAATTAAAGTGATTTATTCAATATCTTCTTTAAGGAAAATATTGAGCAAATGTGAAAGCCATCTCAATGAATGTCTTTTCTATGAGGATAATTTACTGTGGACTCGTAAGGTCCACAGTTCAACATCTGGTATGTTACCAGATGTTGACCATGTACGGAGGGTCATGAGATGGATGAACTTGAAAAAAACAGATCATTTAATGAATGTACAACTAATGAATGGTGTCATTAATTGAAATATGTATACTATGTGCATAATGCTCACAATTATGTGTAAAACCATTTAAGTTTTTCAGTGGTTCTTGCTGTGGGCAAAATATTTTCAACATTACCTATCAAAGTCAGTGGATGGGGCTAATACTGCTTAAGTTAATATGGTTGGTCCAGTCAGGTTGTAAACTGCATGTTGGGTTTTACGTCATAATGCAGTGTGGGTCAGGAATCATTAAGTAATCATGATAATAAAAGACAGTAAATTAAATGGATATAGTTTTTAAATGTATTCACTCATGTAAATTGGATACAGATTTGAATATTTAGTGTTCTGTGTAAAATGTAATTTTAATTTTGGCTTTTAATAAAACTTTACCAATTTCTACATGACATTACAGACATCATGAACAGCTGAATTTCTTAAATAACATAACTCTTTCTTATACAATATAATTTCCAATTGCTTGATTTTTTTTTTTTCAATTTGATCTTTGGTGGACAAACTGGTTTAGTGTAGGAAATGTGGTTAACATACTTGAGGTTACTGTACTTAGTAATTTGAAATGGGTCAGCATGTAAATACAGTCAAAGAAAAAGTATCTGATACACTGCCAATATTTCAGTTTTCCCTCTTACAAAGAATGGAGAGGTCTGAAATTTCCAACCAGTCTCTAGACCCGAACCCAAAAGAAAATCATTGAAAGGAGATGAATATTGTTGCCCAGCAACAGCCCAGAAACCTGAAAGACATGGAGTAGATCTGTATGTTTAATTTTACAAGGAGTCTGTTGTGATTCATATATTTGCATGATCAACACACGTAGGTTGTTGTTCTTCTATGAACTCTGTTACTTTTGGCAAGAAATGCTAATGACTTATAACTCTAGAGTAGATGTAAATTATCCTTGGCGTTGTATGTATAGACTGATATGGAGACCAGTATCTGAAGAGTTTTATCTGTTAAATAAGAAAGAAGACACCACAAAAGCTGCTCATTTTCTGCTTTTAACAACCGTTTTAATAAGACCCCAAACTGGTGTACCCAACTGCCGTGGCCTGAGTTTATGTTACACAACATGTTGTCCCTGTTAGGAATTTGGTCTGTCCTATTTGTAGAAATGTCATTGTGTCACGTTGCTTTGGAAATCACATACTCGGACAGATTTTATGATATGGTTGATTCAGTGAGAAACAATCTTGGCACATCCAGGTCCATCTTGTAATTCAGATATCCTGTTCTTCAATTATTGTCCAGAGAATTTGTTAAAGACCCAGTGATGCACATTGTGTGTTAAAATCCGAACAATGAATTGACTGTGGACCTTAAATCTTGGTGTAATCCCTAAAGCACATGCTTGTGTTTTGCTCCCACTAATCTCTCCCCACTCCCACCCTCACCCCACACTCCTTTTCATGCTGTTGGATTTTTAGAGGTTGAATATTTGCATTTCTTTCCTCCTGTGCCATCGGTCCTTTCAGGAGGCCATTAATGCAGAATATCTAGTCACACTAGACGGCAGCAGGCTGCTTTAATACTCTGGTTGCTCTGGGTCACTCTCTAACTTTGACCCCAATGAAACAGGAGAAGCTACGGTCCTCCCCCACTTCTTCAGATAGCTGGATCAGTGTTGCAAAATCCATGCAAATGCAATGCTCTTCCTCTAAATTTGTGTTGGACTTGGGAGAAGCCATGAACAGAAACCTACCAGTGGTAGTTTTTTATGTAGCCAATGTGACTCAATGTGCCACTTAGCCTTGTGAAGTGACAGAAAAACTAAAAGAGAATCTTATTGTTAGCTTCACCCAAAATTAAGTTTAATTTTGTTCATTTGCAAGTCAAGTCACTGAAAAGGTATTTTCACACTTGATAGTCCGGTAGACTTTGTTTGACTGGGGACCTAAATTACAACATTTGTACCATTTCCAGCCTGTGTGGTTCACTTTCACACTGCACTCCGTTAAATGAACCAAACCCTTTAAAAATCTCTGTTCCCCCTCCCCATGGGAACTACACCAAGAACCACTGAAGGAAATGACACAAAGATCTCTGAAGAAGACGTGCGCAAATTCGTGCTTCACACAGTTTAAACAAAAATGGGATGGCGCCACAGTTTAGTGGTTGTAGGATTTCATGTTTGTTCTTGGTAAAAGACCACAAGTCATTTCTCCCACTAGAACTTGATTGTTTTGATTGTATTTACCCAGAATGCCCTGCTTCTTGCTTTTGGAGCAATCTCCGATCCGCTTGGTATTCACGAGTGCATTCCAATGCACCTGAGTTCATTTCAACTATGCCGAACAGACATCTGTTCTAGGTAAACCAGAATTCGCCTTTTTGTCCGCAACAGAGTTTGATTGAACAGTCACACTTCCCCAAACAAATCAAACTTTCAAGACAAATGAACTAGAATTCAATTAAAGCTGACTAATCAGCGTTGGTGTGAATGCACCTTAAACGCTTTTAGTCTTCACCTCAAATTTAAGTTTATAAAATGAAAATCTATATGAGTCATCCAGTGAGGATCAGAACACCAGGAGAACTTCCAGACATTAGCTTGACAAGCCAACACAGGAGGCTTGTCCCCCTGTGTTGGCTTACACCGAGCTCTGCTGTGAGCTTGGTGTATCTACAATTCACCAAAGTGAAAAATGACCGCTCGTGGCAAAAACCGGAACCTAAAAGAATCCAATTAAAATTCAGTTTAGATGTTATAATTGTTGTTCTGGTTCTCACCAGCATTTTTACTCTGATTTGCTTATGCAATATTCAGCAGATTCCTCCCAACAACTATGCAATTGGAATAGTCTTCATTACCTTGCAGTAGCTACAGTCTGCACGTCTGTTCAATATAATTCAGTCCATATTTTACTTGTGAGGTACTAGCTATGAGTTTACCTATTGTTTTTCCCATAGCAACATGTTGTTTGGCCCCAAAATCCCACTTCATCCATGCGGAAGAATTGTTTGCATGGGTAGGCTATGGATTAAACATAATCTGCAGAAATCAACAGACATTTTGTACTGCCAGAGGAAACAAAATAAAACATGCTCTAAAGGAAAGTAATTTCTTAACTAATAAACATTTTGCTCACAAACAAAAGCTTTTGTTGCCCTAGTACTGTTTACTCTTTGCTTGGGCTATTAGCAGGGGTGGAGCAAGAAGGGGGGACACACTTCCATGAAACACACCCATTTTCCAGCATTCGTTATCTTTGGCTCAAAGCTGCTTTCACCACCTTTTTTCTTTTACATTGTCAATAAAGGACACATCCATCCATCCACCATGTTCACATTAAACAGATGCTTTTTTTCATCAAATGTTCTACGTTCTATGAAACAAAATTATCAGACACTGCAAATCTATTATCGATACGAATTTATTGTCAATATAAAAACTCCATGTTTTTAAAGACAAGGTAACTACAAAAGCCTTCTTTTCATCTAAAAAGTACTTTGAAAATTACTTGTTTGATTTGAAAAACAATGGAAAGGCAATAATCACCCTTTCAATAGGTTAGTAATGTTTCATATTTTCTAGATTTCTAAGTTTTATTTGACTTATTTGTATAAGTCAACCACATAGAGTTGTGTTTTGTTTTGTGCAGTATTTGCTTTACAAGGCAAAAGTGTGTTTAATTTGCTTGATGTGGGTGGCAAGAAAATGTAGGGATTGAAGTTGTGCAGACAGAGGCTCTCACCCAGATCTCTATTTAGGTAAGAGATGCCTCTGACTCCTACAAAGCTTTTTAGGAGACGTTTATTAACAAAAAAAAAAGCCGCTTTGCTTAAAAAACAAGAGACTAGAGACTTGCAGAAATGCAACATCAGCGTTTTAACAATTAGGCTCATTAACCCTGTGGAAAGAACAGGAAGGCAGCCTGTATGCAATTATAGCAGACATAAGATCAGACAGAGTGTGAGCTTGGAGGTCAAAGGAAAGGGATTGCGTCTACGTTATCAGTCTGTTTAGGACTCACAGTCTCCCAGTAAACCATGTCCCACACCAGCCCCCTCGCCTTATCCGAGGCAGGGGTGGAAAGCTGCAAATTCTGACGGCAGACAGGAAGCTCTTATTGTACTGGGGCAGAGATCCCAGAGCCAGACAGCATACAGGAGCGATGTCATCCCTGGCAGGGCCAGGCATATCTTTGTGCTTGCTCACCATGTAACAAAGACATAAATAAACACTGTTACCCCCACTGGTCTTCAACTGTCATTTCAATTAGGAAGAGTAGTGATTGAAAGCCATGGTCTGTGTTTTTCCCAGCCATGTTGTTACCTCTGACCCCCACGGCTCGTGCCTGAGGTGATTTTCTTTATTGGTCCATAGGGTCAATGTTTGGCCCCATAGCCATCAGTAGCAGGCTTAAATCTGCAGAGTCAACATTCTGCTTTCCTGGCTGTTAGCTGCATTAGCACACTGAAGTTGCACAGCCCTTCCACTCCCACTCCGTAAACATCCTCCCTCAGGCCAGATAACATCTCTGTCCCGTCCATTCATTAGCCGGCCGATGGCTCATGTGCCTCTGGCTTGAACCCGGAGCGATGCTTATAGAGATATGAAGTATTAAAAAAACACTTTCCTTTGCAAAAATAAAATTAGTCAAACATTACACTACAAAAAAAAATTAGCAGTCCTACTGAGATGTTTGTGTGCTGTGATATTGCATGTTCTATCAAATGAAATACTTTTTGTATTTTGTCAAATAATAATCACAAACTTTATGATATCTTGGTTGTATGTGAAAGTTTTTACCACAAAAGAAGGGAAAAATCAACAACCCACCTTTGTTTAAGGACATTGTAGAACAAGAAAATATAAGTCCTTTGTGGCACATTTCTACCATTCCTAACATCCACTGGCAGACATTTTTGCTGATTCCTCTTTACAAAACAACTCAAACTTAATTAGATTTGATGAGGAGAGTCTGTTAAAGAAAATTTTTTTCTTAAATTTAGGGTTGGGATTTATTATATTAATCTATGAATATTCTTTGTTCTAAACCAATGAAAGGTGGCTCTTGCTACTCTAAGGTGATCGTCCCGCTGGAAGGTGACCGTCTGCCCCAATCTCCCAATTAGAGAAGGAAGACTTGATCAGATAAAACGAAATACTACAATGTATTTGGTTTCATTCAAACTCCCATCAACTTATTACTGATGCACAATCTTCTGAGGTCTCAACAGAAGAGCTGTGGGTAATTTGCCACACCAGCATTTACACAAGGGCATCATATTAAAGGATTGTGAATAAAAATTTCTTAGGCACTTTCAGATGTCTAATTTCTTTGTTAAAACAGAAAAACATGCTTTTCCTTTGATCACATAATCTCCCAATAAAGCTGCATAATACAGAAATTACTACAGTGACACAGTGATGCACTTTTTACTACTTTGCAAAGTCTCTGTATAAAGCTGAGACTAAATGCAACATGTTCCAGGAAGCAGAGCATTTGGAAAATTGACAGTAAACATTTTGTTACTGACAATAAATCATCACATTGTTTCATTAGCATCCTCCAAATTTTCATTCATTGTGGTGTCCCTCTGAGATGTTTCTCTCTTTGGCTTTCATTTGCATACCTCTCGAGATATCACGCCCTTTGCCCTATGAGTGAGTGAGACAGAAGAATTTTCTGGTGAGAAACAAGCCACTGTGATAATCCTCATGAAGGGATTTACAATCATCACCAGAAAAAGAAATAGGTGCTTATCTATCTTAATTTTTTTCTTTTCAGATTTCTTTTTATCGTCTTAACTGTGTTTACTACTCTTAATGTGGATAATTACAACTTTCAATGAAGATAAAGCCCGGTATTTATAATTTAAACAAGTTCATTCTTATCTAAGTGTTCTCTGTTCTCACAGAAACAGCCCAAAACAATGGTGAGATTCCTGATCCTCCCACCCGCTTTTAACCCTGGGTTTCACCTGAACCTAATCTTTTGAGGCATCTTAGTCATACAAAACCCTGCAAACCTGAGTATGTTGATGGCATGTTGGTGGTGGTCTCCAAAGACCAACAGGGACAATGGATCAAATGCAACCTAAAATACAAAGAGGCTTTGAACTATTGTTATTGGTCTCATGCCCACCACAACCCCCTCAAGTCCTCTTCAGCTCCTCATATCTCACTTGTTATCTGACCCAGTGAAAGTGCCACATTTTAGAGGAGATGGAGGAAGCGTCTAATTCACCTATCTCCTTCACATTTGACCTAGATTTCTTGTACAGTAGATTCATCCACATTCCCAGTAGCTGTTTTGAAAACTTTCATTAATGTCTGCTCAGAATTCCCCCTCATCCATTTGACTGTGGAGTCGTAAACTAAATGCGGTTTGGAAGCCATTTAAGAATCAAATAGTACATATATCCAGATTACATGCTTCTCAATTGATCTGTTTCTGTTGCAGAAAAAATAAAAATTCCAGCATGTTTTGGAGCCTACTGAAAACTGTGTCCCTTGAAATTGTAGGTTTCCCAATGTTTATAAAGGCAGGTGTGTCACTTTAAGATGTGGCCATCAAACAAAAATTCACGACAACACATGGACGATGATGTAGCAGTTATTGTAAGCCCATGTAGTGTAACTTCTATTTGTCTTCTTATTTGGAACTACTTTTTGCCCCAATTCTGATAAACAATCTGTGACTCACTAAGGCACAATGTGAAAAGTAACTTCCTTGCAATTGTAAAGTTGTCAGTTTAATTCCATTTGAATGTGTCTACAAAGCATTTAATACCAAATTGTACGTCCATCTTGTATGAACGTGTACTCATCTGTAAGTGCTGCTAGATGAAGATTAGTGGACTTGTTAGGGACTGCAATGTTATTGTGAGATTAAATAACTTCACACACACTCAGAGTCTGAAAGGTGCCAATTGCCATTTTTTTTAACCTGATTTAGTGACTGCGTCAGTCTTTTATTGGGGCCAGCAGTCACCACTTTGGACACCCATCAGTTAAACCCTCAAGAATAAAACATGGACTGAAAAGTTGAACTGTATAGTCACACAGTTGTTGGAAGAAATGGGAGTGGTGATGCATACTGGTGTGCTTCAAAGTAACAATTTTGGGCAGAACTGGAGCAGAATTATAACTTCTACCTGAATGGTCTCATTAAAAAAAAAAAAAAAAGTTTAGTCAGGGGTGATTGCAGGTTTAAAACTAAAAGGAAAGGTTGTAAAAATCACAATATATCAAAAATGAATTATGAAACATACCGACAAATAGTTCTTTTTTTAAGGAACAGCTAATGCATGGATGATGATTTGTGTTTGTAAGCTGTAAATTGTTGCCAGTTTTCCTAAATAAAACAGAAACATTCATACTGTACGATAGAACCTCAAATGTTCTTTTTTTCTTTTTTCTTTTTAAATATGGGACTTTCTTATGCAATATAAATCCTATGGAATTTTATCCATCAACATCAATCTCTGTCTGAATGATAAAGAAACTGATGACAGATGAGTTGATCGTCGTCCTAGGGTGGGGTCCTTGCATATTTGTCTGCAGTTCTACTGTAAATGCAAACGTCTCCACCCAAATTCAAACCACTCCACAGACTTGTCTCCCTTCCCAAGCTGTCTGTAGACATCAAGTCAAACATATTATACACACACTGTTTACCTCCATTCCAACACACATTTCCACAAGACGGGACCATGAGGAGTCTTGCCTAATGAGAAAACAGCATGTATCTAATCAGCTTGAGAGATTAGGGAGAAACTGTGCAAACCACAGTAAAGCTATCATTGGCAGAGGCTGCTTATGATACAGGCTTGTCAGTTTCTGCCAGCTGGCACACATGACCAGGGGTAAACCGCGCCTGCCAGTTAATGGATCCATAAAGGTTTGCTTGTAGCCCATTCACAACTCCACATTATTTAGCAATGTAACACAAATCCATTAGTTTTCTGTGTAAGCAAGCATGATATTTAGACTCCACGCACCGTGCAGGCTCCACGCAGCAAAACAAAGACGTAAGGCACTCATAAATCATCATAGCTGGGCAACTCTCACTGTAAGACAGTTTTCTTCAAAAGCTTATCACATAATCACAGCAAAAAATTTCTGGCAAGCTCAAAGCAATTATTCTCAACTGCATCACGTTATTGCACCAGCATTTTCCTAACCATTCTACCCACAAAAAACAATCTATTCAAGTCAAAATTATACCAGCGTTTGTAACCCATCATAAGATGTGAACTGCACCCACTCCCTTTAGAAAAGTGGCTGCCTTGTCTCTGCCTTTTGTTTTTTATGATACTTATATGTCCTCTGGTTATAAATCTGTGGATGCCAAAATAAAGCAGTTGATGTCTATTTTCCACTGGTGTGCAAGACGATGAATTTTCTTTTTACCACACACTGTGTTTTAGTGAAGAAGGGTTGATCAAATGAATTTAATTAGCAAAAAAACCTTACTTTGATGGTACAGTTTGAACCTTTATGCCCTTTTAAGATTTAAGAAGGGATAATAAAGTTGGAAAATGTGAGAAGATAATTTTTAATTCCAACCGCTAGAGAATCCTTCCAAAACAAGGACAAAAGTGACTTTTTGAGCCTGACACGTATGCTGTTGATTTTTCTGCTTGTGGAACTGACTGGCTCTCTTTAACTCAGAGACATTTCAGGATGCGCATGGAGGGCACTGTCAATCAAGACCATGGTAGTGATCCCTTCTGCTCCAGGTTAGGATGTCTACAAGGTTAGATTTCAGAAATCACATATAGATTTCAGAATCAGGTCTTTTAATGCAAAGAAGCACTGCTTCTCCCCAACATCAGAGCCTCCCGGGAACTCAGTAAACTGATAGTTTTCCTGTTATGGTACAAATATGGAAAAAATGCATTTTTACAAACACTGCGCAGCTTCTCAGCAGTTGGAAGATTGGTGATGAGTCATCACACGGGACTGATAAACCAATCAGAAATTAATTTTGGTGTCACTGTGGCAACAGGTTGCCAGAGATAAAGCAATAGGTTACAAATTTTGGAGTTCTTTTATGGCATGTAAGAGAGAGAGCTAGAACAGAATATCAACAATAACCCTATTGTAAGGAAGCAAACCGTAAAAAATAGCTTAGGATATCTTAAATGTACATTGTTTTATAGAACAGAATTACTATTTTGTGAAAAAAAGCAATCATTTATTTTGGCTGAATTAGAGGTTCTTATTAACTGAATAATAACATCCAGCTGTAAAGTAAGGCAAAAGGAGTTTTATAAATATCTGGAAGCTAAAACTTAAAAAGGGTTGTTCATTATCTCACAGTAATGGCAATCATTCACAAAATTAGTGCAAGCTCCATGATCAATGATAAAAATATATTTATAACTTATGCAGTTGTGTTTAAAAAGAAAGATGACTAGTGGCCTTTATTATTTATAATTATATGATTTTAAACACAGTTTTTATAAGTGTAAAAACCAAAATAAATGCTTAGTGCCTCATATATGCTTCTGCATTGTTCCATTACCACAACAGAGAAACTCAGATTTGCTCATATTTAGCAACTCCAAATACCATACTGAATTTGCCCATAAATTACATAATAAAAAGCAGGGAAAACATAGTTTTGTTCTTACCTTAGGGAAACAAGGCCATTCTTCAATGAGTGTAGGAAGTAAACTTTAAAAATATAAGACGGACTTTGTCAGATGCTCATATTCTATTTGAACACAAGTAAACATGGCTGATAGTGGTGGCATGGCAAGCTCTGCAGGCTAACAGAAAGGGATTAAAAAGCATTAGGAGTGTCCAGATGCAGAGCCACACACACACATTCATTCAAATTAATACTCTGACACACTGCACCGCAGAATAAAATATAAAGTAAAAAATCATGTTATTGTGTCATTACTCAGAATTAATGGCAATGCAGATCAGAGCATCCTATAATATTAATATTTGCACAGTTCTTTGGCCCAATGTTATAGCCTAATATGTAAAGGAAAATGGTGTAGTCAACAGGACCTCTGTTTGTACACATACTGTTGTATCTTCCTCTGTGTAGCTCTCTTGTTAAAGCTGATTATTGTAGACCAGATGGGCCCCACAGGCCACACCCTGTCTGTCTGCCCCTCCAGTTATCATCCAATGAATGACACACATCTGTATGAGTAGATGACCAATACAAGCAAACTGGGTCACGGTTTTATTTGAAGATAATTCTGCACACTTTGAGTGCAGAATTGTGTTTTTTCCCAAGATATTTCCTGCCTTGAAAGTGTAAATACAGTAAAACAGAACATCCCACCAAAGTCACCCACAACATTATATGATTTTCCCATATGAACAATTTAGGGATAATTTATCTGTAAAATACAGATATCCTTTGGGGTTATTATAGGAACATAGGGAGTTTGTGTGCCAGCAGTGTGCTTCCAAAGGCCAGAAATTCCCCAGCTACAGCTCTGAGGCTAGCCTTGCTCCCTGGACAGCCTCCTCTGAAAATCTCCTGTGACCCTTCTGACTTTCCATAAATCTGCTGAGTGATTGCGGTGCTCAATTAACACTCCACGAATTGCTCCCAACGGAGAGAATGGTCACATCCGAAACAGCAAGAAACCGAAGCCGCAGGTTCACTCTGAGTTCTGCTGTAATAACACAGTGGACCCGGTACAATGAAAGAGGGCTTGAAGGTCCAAAGCTATAATAGCAGCCATTGTGCTGGTGGTCACACAGTCACTCAAGTGCAATATTCAGGAAAGCCATTTCATTACATCCAATAGAGCCTCAATCATGTGTAAAATTTGCAGTTTGAATAGGCTTGCTATCATATCAATCATCAGCCACTGTACTGAACTCTAATGGAGCCCCTTTCTTCCTGCTTACGCTTTGTGTGTTTTGTTTCCAGAGGCAGTATCAGAGTAATGTTCATTTTAGACTGTTTTTTAATCTTGACAGGACTTTCGGTCACTATTGTGTAACCGATTTAGGTTGCTCACACCAATATGTTTCCTCCAGATTAGGACAAAATAGAACATAGGAAAGACATCAGTCAAAGCCCATCACACATTTGATGTTAAATACAGCACAGTAGATGACGTGTAAACAATTTCACACAAAGTTTCTCAATTGGCATTATATTCAAAATTTTAACAAGGCATAGCACAGTGCCGTTAAAAAGTATTTATATCCCTTGAACTTCTTCATGCCACACTACAATCACAAACTTTTGGTAGTTTGTGGCTGACTGACAAAGAAGCACATAATTTTGCAAGGTAAATAAAACTATTCATGTCAAAATGTTTAACAAATAAAAGATCAAAATAGTGTAGTGCGCTTCTTACTGTGTTAACTAAAAAATGTGTAGTATCCAGTTGCCTTAAAAGTTTGCCTAATCACTTTCAACCTGTGTGGACATACAGTAAACAGTCCAGGAATAAAGTGTTGGAGAAATGTAAAGCAGGTTTATGTTTTAAAGCAATATATTTAAAACATAAAGATATTGCTATCAGAGCTCTGTTCAATATACCCTCTGAAAATGGAAAGTCAACAACACAACTGCAAAGCTACTAAGACCAGAAAACAAGAGCATTAATCAGCAAAACATGCAATGCACTCACAGAATTTCCGGAAGAAACATCCAGAATTCAAGTGGGGAAATTCATAAAAGCATGGCAGTAGCAGCATCATGCTGAAGGAATGCTTTTCTTTAAATGGAGAAAGCAATGGAGATGGTCAGAGTTGATCAACAGAGCTAAACGGAGAGAAATCCTGAAAACAAATCTGTTAGAGACTGAAAACACAAAGAATCACCCAAAAAAGTAATAAAATTTACTGAAGGTATATTATTTAATTATCATAATAGTTATATCTATCAATATCATTAAAAGTATGCATTGGCTTTGTGCAGCATCTGGATTTGGATTTCAGATTTGAGAACATAGGCAGAGTTACATTTACAGTTAATCCTTCACAATTGCTTAATAGGAATTCTCCTAAATGATTGAATTACATTCTGATTCAATAAAGCTAAAAAAAAAAAAAACTGTCATTAATTGAGCAACTTTAGGAATGCAAACACAAGAAATTGCAGAGCTGAAGTTACCAACATTAGAAAAAATCACAGCTGAAACTGAAGAGCCTACAAAAAGAAATGATTCACTACAAAGTAATGATTTACCAGAGTGTTAAAAAAGTCCTCATGATTGACTGTAAATCTGGATGGTGTTACTGAAATGTGATGTAAAGAAACATGGCAAGCATGACACACAACATCTTGTAACTTAACATGTCATCAAATTTGGTCTTAAAGAATAACTGGGTGTTTCATTGCTGATCCCACCATGTTTTCATCATTGTGCCAGAAATGCATTTTGGAGAAATAAAACTTTTAATAGAAAGCAATTATAAGCAACTCCAATTTTAATTGAATGAAGTGAGTGATTCTCAGCCTTAAATGTTCATTACCATGCACTGACATCATTTGTGGTCAAAACCTTTGGGCGTGTAGATGGTAGAATACAGTGACTTTGTTTACAGATGTTGTGACTTAGAGTGTGGAAAATAGGTGGTCAGCACCCCCACAAACCCTATAATTTGCACTTTGTTGGTCTTGTTTTTTTTATTATGCTGCAAACAGTTATGTATACAAGGAACATCTCATAAAAGATGCTAATATAAACACTTTATGGCAGCAGACAATCTTTTCCCCAGTGAAAAAACATCACGGGAAGTAAACACATGATTTCATCCGCTATATTTTATCTCTGAAGCTCAGATCAACACCCTGCAAGGTGCTTGGCAGAAAATCAACTCCAAACACTTGTTTGGACCCGACGTGTATTTCAGGGATTTCTGGAAGGTCCATGTCTGGCCTGTCTTTAGAGAACTGAGCTGCGGCTTTGGTTTGTAGTAAAATGTTTTTATGTCTAGACGTTTCACCAAAATAGAATCACTGAATGGAATTAGCTGAGTGTTAACCAGCACTTTCTCATGAGTGAAAAAAAACTGCCCAAGCAAAGCTCACCAGACTTGGCAGCTGGAATAGAAATGCCCAAAACACTATATATATGTATATATATTACCAGTATGATGCCACCTTTGCTGATCAAATTCACTGCAGCACATTTGCTTCCTCACCGTCTGTGAGAAAGATGTATCCAAATCTGAGAGACCGAGGAGCTTACTCAACTCATTTGCTTTATGAAGGACATTTTCTCAGGATCCTGTTGGCCAGACAGCTTTGGGTGTCACAAGTAAAAGACAAGAGACCCAATAGGTACCCACAAATAGAAAAAAAATCAACCGTGACAGACTGCAAACACATGAATTAAACATCAAAGGAAGAGCTTTATGCTATTAATATTCTGGTGGTAAGGAATACTTGAGAATTATTGATATCTTACTTGCAGTCGAAGTAATCCCAGTTTGCAGAATCACAGATGAACCATCATTGGTGTCAATCTAAACTCAAATGCAAACTGGGCCCATTTGTTTTGTCTGTCTGTTGGTCAAGTTTTGGAAGTACCGGGCAAGAAGGAAGCCGCAATTATCCCTCTCCTGAGCAGCCGTCCAGTAAGGAATGCAGTAATTCTGTGTCTTGATTCGACTAGACCACAGGTGTCAAACTCCAGTCCTCAAGTGCCGGTGTCCTGCAACTTTTAGATGTCCCTCTGCTGCACCACACTTGAATAAAATAATTAGGTCATTGGCAGGGCTCTGGAGAACTGATCTACACAAGAAGGAGGTAATTAAGCCATTTCGTAACAGTGTTTTGTACCTGTGGCACATCTAAAAACTGCAGGACACCGGCACTTGATGACTGGAGTTTGACACCCCTGGATTAGACAGTGGCCAAAGAAAATACCAGTTCGTAGGAGAAACAATTCTCACTGTACAGCAACTCATCCATCCATCCATCCATCCATCCATCCATCCATCCATCCATCCATCCATCCATCCAAATAGGGTGGGTGGATGGTTGGTTGATTGATTGTAGCACATCAATCAATCAACGAATCATATGTACTTGTTGCATACCTCTTATTTAGATCTATTCAGCTAACCTTGACATTACTGATAAACTATGATAAAACACTGTCAAACAGTCAGTCCTTCTCACTAGCTTTGTATTGGTCAAAGCTGATTGCAATTATTTTCTCAAACAAAGGTCTGTGGGCACAGCTAAGCCGGTACTTAATCAGTGAATATTAGAAAATATGTTTTGTATTTCTGACAGTGAGCAGGTACAGTTAAGTCCAAAATTATTCATATCCCTGACATATTTAGGTTTAAAGCAGTGTGTTGATGATAATTATATCATCTTGTTGCTTCTGACTAGAAGTATGAACATTTTCAAGTAGCTTAGCTCAAGTCAGAACTTGAACCTGAGAGTGAAATGAGTAAATTAGGGTGACAGAAGGAACATCTTTCAGTTTGATACACTTAGAGTTCATCAGTAAAGATAATAATTTTACTAGAGGAAACATGCAATTATAATTGATTGATTGCTGTACTGCCAATAATATTCTTTCCACTGGTTTCTAAGAAGTATGTAAATGAATTTTGATATGGTGTACTTTCAAACAAATAAGTTATTTAAAATATAGTAAAATAGCTTTGTTATCTTTTGAGCAATGCCTTCTGGGTTTGTGAAAAAATGTAAAACTAAATATTCATTACTTTACTTATAAATATTTATAAAAAATTTTAAAATATGTTTTGAGTGTTCATGTAAGCAAAATCTATTTGCCGTCTTGTGGAATGAAGGATAACTGGAAAGGAGAAGTGGGTTTACAAATCTTCTTTTGTTTTTCTCAGTGATAAAAACCAGAAAGTACAGTTATTTGATAAATTACCAAAATGTATTGGTCCTCCAACAGTCTATTACTTTTAACCGCTGACACATTGTTAACCCAAAATTGCCTCTGGGTGTTTTTTTTTTCTTTTTTTAACGTCAGAGAGAATATTAAATCTTCTAAATAGGCTCGCAATTTACATCTCCAGTTTGAATGTTTCTTGCTCAGTTTTATTTGAAAACCTTGCCAGAACAGCATGGGAGTCAGGATTCAGGAATGTCTTTGTCACTGCTAATGCACAGTGACACACAGCTAGGGTGGATCAGGATTTCCAAACATTCTCTTCAAGTTTTGTTGAACAATCCCTTTATTAGGCCATCTGGGCCTGAGACAAGAGTGCCAAGGCTTTTAAGCGCAGTGCAAGTCACTGTCAGAATGTGCAGCTCACTGTGGGAGTGAACGAGGATTGATGGGCTGATGATGCTGTATTATAACCAACCCCACTCAGCGGTTTTAAAGCGATGCCGCCAGGCTGCTTACAGCTTCTAAGGCGGTGCTGGCCGAACAGCGTGGCACCGGCGTTAAGAATGACAGGGATGACTTGAGAGAGGCAAACTTACATACTGAGGATGCTTTGTGGAGGCAGAACGCTCTGATCTGCGTTTTGTCTCTCTGCAGGCAACAGACAGTGGTGGGACTCTGGCAGCAATTCACTTTAACAAGTAACAGCTTTAACTACGGAGAGTCTTATTCTGACTAATGTCTGCCCCTCATTCATTGGAGCACAACATGAAAAGTGTTCAGACTCTGGGACTTTGCCAGCAGTGACATCACACCATATTTTCTCCTCCTAGGAGGCAGACTGCAGAAGGATGTTATAGGGATTGAAATAACACAACCACCTCTGCTTACAAATGCACTGGTGTTGACGGCCAGTTTACATATGAGGCAGTATAGACATGTTCTTGCTTGTGTCAGATTGCTCATGCTTATGATCATGTGTGCTCTGTTGATGGCACCTATGCACATAGTCAGTTTGCCCTCGAGCAAAATGAAAAGAGTAAGTAGCTCTCGAGCAAGCTGAAAAAAAACAAATTTGTACTGGGTCATAATTCTGTTACAGAACTATAATCCTACAATTCTTACATCGCCGTCTGAAGAAAGTAAATTCTCTTTGCACTTTACACACTAGAACTGCAACAGTACCTAGAGCGAAAAGATCTCAGCTAAATATCACTAAATATAGTGATATCACTATAAAATATCACTCTCAACTTAAGTTCAGGCTGGCAATGTAGTCATTTTGCTTGACAACTACTAGAATAAGAATCTCTGGAGTGTATTTCCACAGGGGGGAAGCGATTGCATGTATCATCAGGTAGAAGTAATTAACTGAATGTGGAGCAACCGATCAGGATTATTGACTGATGTCCTGAGAGAGAATGACGAAAAATGGAAAACTAAGCACAAGTGCTTAGGAAAAAGGTCTAATACAAAGTTCAAATGTATTAGCTCAGTGTAAAGCAAAAAAAAAAATTAAACCAAAAACAAGAGAACACCTTCATAACATTAAATTTATCCAAATGCAACTTATAAAAATGCATGGGATGCAAGAAGTGATAGAAGGCGACAGAATTGCGGAAGAAAGAAAAACAAGAAACGACAAAACTAAGCATACTGTAGTATTGACGATGTGGGTTAGCATGCCCCACATACCTTGGTTTTTTCATATTAATGCACTTGCATTGTCATGTAATGTGTATGTTTGACCTGTTAAACTTAATTATGTTTTGTTGCTATGTAAGTCATTATCTTGGGGTGTGTAGTCTGGAGACAATTAACCTGTCTCCAGTGGTTAATTTGTGAGAGGTAAAGTGACACACGAGACAAATCACTGGCCTATCACAGAGGAACACGCAAACACATTTATGCACACGCACCCATGTCAAAGTGGAGTTTAGGGTAGCAGCCACTAACCTCAGCAGTGAGGTAAACAGAGTATTGAGAGAGAATCCAGACATGGACAGGGAGAACTTGCCAATTTCACAAAGAAACAAGAATCCGACAATATTTTCGTCAGGGCTTGGAGTCTGTTGTGCAGTAACAGTGATAACAACTGTGACATATTGTTTGAATTAAGTGTTTAAAAGGAATACCAAAGCACATATTGTCCCCTTCTGTTAAGACCCTCCTTTTAAAGATTGCGTCATTTTGTTGTGATTAGTCAGCTGCAGGTCATAAATAAATAGGCTAGTGCTCTTTCTTTGTTTGAAACATGTAAAACTTTTTTTTCTGGATTTGAAGAAAACATGCATACCAGCGGACACGAGTAAAACTTCTGGTTTCAAAACAGTTATGTTTAACCTATGGTTTCTAAATTTGTTTTTGTTGGGTTTGTCCCAGCTTTTGTGTACTTGCTCTATTTTCAGTCTGGCCTGATTTCAGTTTGTTTTTTTTGTTTTTTTTCTGAGATTATTTCTGTTCTTCATCTTGTTACTTGTTCTGACTGTTTGCATACACAAGGCCTTGTTTTGTATTCTCTTACAACTGCACCCATTTAACAATTATCTCCCTCTGTACTTCTTTTTCTTTTGTCAGACCCTTTATGTCATGTTGTCTGTCCTGTTTGTTTGCATGTTTTACAAACAAAACATGTAAAGTTAAAGTGTAGCTAGCTCATGAGTGGTCCTGTATATGAGTTCACAAACCAATAACTCAGGATAACAAAGTACCACACAAGTTGTTGGGACTTTACAGAACATGCAGTAGAAAGGAAGTCAGGTTTTGAGGGGATATAGCTGCTCAGACTGTTCCTTCCTGTTGCTTCTTAATCAACTAATCTCCCTTGATCCCTATTTTTTTATTTACCTTTTTCCTGTTTGGTTAAGGTTGTTATGCAGTTTTCCCTTAAAGGAGTGGCAATGTTTCAATCTTCACTTAGGAGTCGTGTTGCATTAGTTTGTCTTGCTTTGTTCTTATGAATTTGTTTTTATGTGGATCATCTCATTGAAACCTTTCACTCATCCCTTGGCTTCCGTTTGATCTTTAGCAGCTTCCACTTCTGCTTTTGTACACATTTTGTCCCGTTTTTTTTTTGTTTTGTTTTTTTTACCCATTACCACATGCATAGCCACTTATTTCTTTTGTTTGATTGAATATCCTTTTCAACTTTTGGTAGATTTTTTTATGTCTTGATTGTCACTTGAGTTCCCAGTCATCTGCCTGATTTGAACAATCATTTAGGTCATAATCATTTATGACAAGTTCTGTGGCACTTCTGTGGTACTTTTGACCAATTTATAAATTTATAAAATCATTTATAAATAGAGGGCAGTCTAAATTATTGCTGTGATATTCACTAAGCTTGGATTTTGTGCAGCTTCACCTCAACTCGTTCTAAAACAAATTGCAGTCATTTCTCCTGCAACAAGGTAATGAAAACTTGTTTCTGTCATTTGTACAGTGGCAGAATTCAAAATCTTTTGTGCACGTCTCCCTCTCAAGTATTTCCACTCTGTTTAGCATCTCTTATTGCTCCTCTGTTGCATTCCCTTGTCTTCACTCTGCAATCTCTAACAGAAGAGGGCTTTAAGATGAGGCGAGACAAAATCAGACAGGGATGGGCCTGAAAGAAGCATATTGTGAGGTCACATTCTTCCCAAATGTAGACAGGAGCCAAGTCAGTAGCTGTCGGAATTACCCCCATGAATCATGCCCATTGTGATGCCTACCCTGGATGAGAACATGGAAAGAAATTAGGTATGGCAGAACCTTATCAGCTCTTCATTTGGAGCTGGTCAGCGACTTGGTACAAGCAAGCTTTTCCCAGTCCTCGCTCATCTAGAGTATTCATGGATGTTGAATTCCTCCACTACCATGTGTTGTTACTTAAGTGTGTGCAGCAGCCAAGTTACTGCGCACTTTTCCATCCACGCCCGTCCTCCTGTCTGTGCACTTCCTTCCCTCCCATTTACCCAGAGATCTTTGTGGTAGGTCCTGGAGTTCAGGCAATATTAGGTTGCACCTCTTAAAACATGTCAGGCTTTGTGGTGAAAATTAAAGAATGGAAAAATTGTGAAATGCAACATTTTCTTTGAGGGTTTTTTCACATTCAAGCTGTAAGAGTGGAGAGAGAAAGTATGATCAAAAATAAACAGTATTTCTGATACACTGTTTAGGGATTTCAAGTAATGTTATTTTACAACTTTCAATTTGGAGTCTGTCACAAGATATTTTTCCAAAGGATCCCCGTCTGCTTTCTTTTTTCTCTTTTTATGTTGAGCTAAGAATATTTCATGATATGACAAATGAAGTGAGTTTTTTTTATGGCAAACAAAGAATGTTTGTCTGGACAGATGAAAGAGACAGCGAGAGTGAAACACTGTAATAGAAAACACCCGACACCAGAGGAGGACATAAAAAATAAACCCTTTTGGTAAATTGAATGAAAGGAGCCAGTACAGGATAAATGCGTCTGCTACATAATAAACTACTCTATACTGCTATTGAGCATTACATGCCTTTAGCTAAAGATTTCAGGCGTCTGAGGTTTGTGATAGATGGTAAACAGTCCTAAACTCTCTACTGCTCCTGTGTATAAGGTAATAGCACGGATATGCAAAATGGTCTTACTCAGAAAGTCTCATCTCAGCTTTTTAACAGCAAAAATGCATGAATCCTATCAGATAAAAGTTATAAAAAGTTGTATTAAATATGCCTTATTTTAGAACCTAAAAAGCTTGCAAATGAATAAATTCATAACAGTAAGTTCTTTCCCTTATTTATTTCACAGTAATATATCAATTCAAAACATGTTTTTCAGACACAAAAACAGGCAATCCTACTAAAACAAGAAGGAACCCCATAATTGGATGGTGACTTTTTGACTGTAAAGGCACTGTCCTGAAGTCAATTAAAAACACTTTTCACCCCAAGATAGGAAATAACCAAAACCTTGGATTAAAGGAGGCAGCAACCTAAAATGAGGGATGAGGACACAACATAAGAACTAGACAATATTATGTGGGTCTACATGTGGTGAAATGAGGGAGATTTTGTAAAAACATCAAGTGTTGTAATTTTTTTTTTAAATAGTGCATATTTCAGGTTCAATTGTGTGGTAGTCACATTGTTTCAATATATCATAAGTGGGTACATTAGTGTTTTCATACTAAAATATCAACCATGTGTAATCCAAAATGATGAGGTCAGTGAAACTTCTTTATAATAAAAGATTATGTGTTGATATTATTACCGAGGTATGATAACCGCATGTTGTCCTTGGCAACCTGACAGCAATAACTGTGTTGTAAATCTATACAGGTGTTTTGTTTTTTTGTTTTCCTTTAGGATGGTGTCATATTGTGGTATTGAAGTGAATGACATATTATGTTGAAGCACCTTTTACTTTTTATGTGCGTTCTGCCATTACAAAATGTTTGCTAACATCCACTGAACATGATAACCAAAAACATTTAGCTATAGCAAAATCATGACTTTGTTCTCAAAATAATGTCTTGACAGGTTAGCGCAATATGTCCCTCAAAGTAAAAAAAACAGATTGATTATGAGCAAAAAAGTGAGACTTACACAACTGCTGAATGGCTCAGTAAAAAAAAAATTCAGCTGATCCAGTTGGAGAAATGAGAGTGCTGGTGTGTGTGTGGGGGGGAGGGGGGGGGGAGGTAGAACGATTGCAAAATTTGTCACTTCAATCAATCAATCAATCAAATGTTATTTGTGTAGCACATTTCAGCAGCAAGGCATTTCAAAGTGCTTTACATCATAACAAACACAAAAACACAAAGTCATGCAACACAGAATAAACAATTAAAACATTACATTAAGTCAAGTTCTACCATTAAATTTTTAATTGATTACGTTTCAAATATAATTCTGAACAGGTGGGTTTTTAGTCGAGATTTAAAGGAACTCAGTGTTTCAGCTGTTTTACAGTTTTCTGGAAGTTTGTTCCAAATTTTTGGTGCATAGATGCTGAATGCTGCTTCTCCTCGTTTGGTTCTGGTTCTGGGGATGCAGAGCAGACCAGAACCGGAAGACCTGAGGGGTCTGGAAGGTTGATACAACAACAGCAGATCTTTAATGTATCTGCTGTTGTTGTGGTGCTAAACCGTTCAGTGATTTGTAAACTAACAACAGTATTTTAAAGTCTATTCTTTGAGCTACGGGGAGCCAGTGGAGGGGACTTTAAAACTGGTGTTATGTGCTCCATCTTCCTGGTTTTAGTGAGAACACGAGCACATAGCGAGCACATAACGCAAGCACATAACACATAGAACTTCTTTCTATGTGTTAGTCAACAAGGTTTGGAGTTCCAAACATAACAATTTCTTCACTCTTGCTTTTGTACTTATTTCTCAAGTTCTGACTTGAAAAGCCATGAGTAATGAGTGAGCTATTACCTAAAACACAGCTGACAAGGAAAAGTAAAAATTATAATATATGACGTTCAGATTTGCATCAACGCTAGGCTGGATAAGAGAAGCAGAAGCAGGAGTTGCCCCCTTTTTTTTTTTTTACAGGCTCTCCCAACCCCTCCTCCAAAGCTTGGGAAGATCATTCCGGGTGGGGCTGGCAGAGCCCTCATACCTCATAAGGGCATGACACAAGCTCTGACTGCACGCATCCGGGGAGTGAAGGCTTTGTCATAAAACAGCTCTCTGCAAAATAAAATAAACACAGAAGGAAAGGGTGGGGAGAGATAAGGACGGGGAGAGAGGAAAACCAGGTAGGAGGGTAAAAAAGTTAAGTTTTGCAAGACAAAGAAAGGAAGTTTTGGAAAATGGTTCTACAGGAATCCAAGCGACAAGTCCTCCCCTGAGTTGATTACTATTGAGTGAGGCTCAACTCCATTAGCCCAAATAACATCCAGGTGCTGCTGTAACTATGGTGGCTTTTTTTTTTCTTCTTCTTCTTTTTTAAGCAGGGTGTAAACGACCTGCTCCTTTTCATGCTCCAACACGGGAGGCCGGGAAACAGGCCAGACAAGCGTCATGCCTCCTTGGGCTATTCCACTCTTTCTCTCACCTGAGTCCCATCAGGTCTCCCGCTGCTCCTCAAGACATGTTCTGTTTATCTGCCACCCTGAACATCACCTTAAAACACTGCTGCTCTCTGATCTATGTGTGTGTTGAGTGTGGGTGTCTTCTCTCCCTGTGGGAGACCTCCCTCAATTAACCATTACAGCTCCCTTCCCACAACTGAGTCAGTGAATAGGGGGGTCTTTAGCTCACACTAAACATGTTTTTCTTTTTTATGAGGTTAATGAGAAATAGCAGAGAGCGAGAGAAAGAGAGAGAGGGGAAAAAAAAGAGGGATTCCAAGCCAGCCGAACAGGATTTATTTTCTGGAAGTGGAGACAGATATACATGCGTGGAACCGCATTACAGCCATGTTACCTCTCATTACCTCCAGATAAACAGCAGCACACCACAGCTGGCTGCTGTGTCTCAGTAATGACCACTCTCATACAAATTAGTGTCTTTGGCCAAGCCTATTCTCTATGGCGTTTAGGCTTGTACACTGCATTTTTGGGTCGATTTAACAATTAGGAGCCACGTTTGAGCATTAGTCATTACTTTACATCTGACTTTATTCAGGCAGTAGCGTCTACTTTATTATTTGTTCACTCATCTGTGATATAGTGAAGCTCTGAATTGTACACATAGTGAGCTGAGATAATCAGAAATAGGATCAGGTTTGTTTCTTTTTAAAGAACTATTTTTATACATGGTGTATAGTTTTTAATTATTTTATGTTTTACACAGTTTTTCATTGTTTTCTGCTGCTGTGATGGGATAGGTGGGATTGATAAAGTATAGAGGAGGAGGAACCTCCTCCCTAATTTTAAGTCTTCTCAAATGTTTTACTAATTTTCTTCTACGATCGTTCTTTATTTAGTAACTCCGCCCATCTCCCCACAAATTCTTCCCTGCTTCCCTGTTCCTGCTGGAGAGACGTATCCCCATGGTATGATTAAGGTGATTTCATCTGATCAATGGCTCTTCTTCAATATGATTTCTCATTATTTTTTCCTCCAGTTGCTCTCTTTCCCCAGTTCAGTTTCTGTTTTGCTATGGGCAAAACTGTTTTCTCCAGTTCGGTTTCTGTTTTGCTCCTATCATGCACCAAGGTGCATGATAGGAGCAAACACCATCCGTAAAACACCATCTTTTATGGGGTGTCCTCAGGGAGATGAGCAGTGTTATTATTTTTTTTTTTTACCACTCAGAATCTGTAGATAATAGAAAATGTTTTGTTCTAATTTGAACAGAAAAACTTCTTCCATGATTCTTGTCTCTCCTACATGCCTTGTAACACACTGCTTATGGGATTTATGATCATAAAGGCAAGTTTTATGCACTGTGGAATAGATTCTTACACCTGATATCTGCAGCTTCTCTAGAGTTACCATAGGCTTCTTTGTTGTGTCTTTGATTAATACTGTTCCTGACCAGCCTTATGTCTTGATAGGTTTCACTTGTGCCATACTCTTCAATTTCAGATGATGGGTAGAAAAGTGCTCTGTGAGGTGTTTAAAGTTTGAGATCTTAAATTTTTTTAAATTTAAATTTCTTTATTTTTCTCCCTTTATCTGCAGTGTTCTTTGGTCTTAATTTAAATTTCTTTATTTTTCTCCCTTTATCTGCAGTGTCCTTTGGTCTTAATTTAAATTTCTTTATTTTTCTCCCTTTATCTGCAGTGTTCTTTGGTCTTCACAATGATGTTTGAACACAAATGTTCTCTAAAAACCCTCAGATGACTTTACAGAATAGCTGGACATGTACCTAGATTGAAATAAACATAGTATTTTTATTGTATATTTTTTTCCTTATATTTTTCTTTGTAAAGAAGTAAAACAAACCATTCATCATTTTCCTTCCACTTCAGTTATGCACGCCTACCTTGTCATGTAAAGTTCCAATAAATGACATAATGATTGATACTATAACTTTTCAAAATTTTAAAGAATTAATGGTGCATGAGTCCTTTTCCAAGGTACTGCAGGACATTAAGACTTCTGTCCAGTATGGACTTCTCATACACATTCAAGATGCATCAGGCTGCAGTCTGATGCAAAAAAATTGCCTCCATATGGCTGGCTTGTGATGCTTTCTAGTACAAAATGAAATGACTTTAGTCAACACATGACCTTGCTGCCAGAGGCACCAATAGCCCAAACCCACTGGAAATACCAGTGTGGCTGCTACATATTTTCTGCCTCCCTCATCGCCGACCACACTCACCACCCCAACTCACCATCAAATAGTAAGCTTAGAAGCATGCCTGTATGCTTCAGTGAGTTAAATGCTATGTTGTTTTTATTTAGTTTTGTGTATGATTTTTAGCAGCTCTAATGGCGCTCTTTGTGACCTAATAAATCACTGTATGATTTTTGGAAAAAGTGCTGCTTTCTGATGGAAGTCTGCTTTAGCCATCAACATTTCAAGTTGGTGAAACTGAATTTGTTTGACTGTTAGTGGGAACTATTAACATAATATAGCAATAGATGAACAGCTGCATGATTTATCTCATAATTATCAGCTTCCACAGTGTTTCTTATTGCTCCACCTACCACTAATACTTAATTAGTGTATGTAGTAACTGAATACTTTTCAAAGAGCGTTGCATGTGTAATTTATGCACAGGCTGAAGGAGGTAAATCAATTTTTCCATCAGGATTACCCTCATATTTCCAGTATTTGCATTTATACAAGTTAACACGGGAAAGTTAATCCTTACAGGTAGTATTTACTCTGCTGCCTGATGCTTTGTGTCCTTTTACACAGCTATTGCTTTCGGCTGTACTTCACCTCAACTTAGCCTGTTATCTAAAGTAATTTCTCTTGTGGTAGAAGCTTCTTCTGTCAACTCCCTCTGATGATATCTGTGAAACATTCACTCAGCATGGATACAGCGGCTACATTGATGGCAAACCATGCAGAAAATCCACTCATCTCTGGGGTGACCATTAGTGTTGGTACGTTGACAAGATATATGATTCGATGCTGTTGGAGATGAGGAGTCCTTGTCAAAAGGAACTGAGGATATCAACCTTTGCTTGTCACGACAAGCAAGCAAAGCTATTGTTCTGATTCCTGATCTTTGTGATGATTCAGTTCATGTCATCCATACAACAGATGTCATCACTGAGGTGTATGATTCTTGTGATCTTGACTGCGTTTGATGTTAAATGGGTGCAATCTTGAATATTTCATAATTTTTGTACTTTCATTAGCTTAATGATCATTATATTTATATCCAAAGTCAACATAAATAATAAAAATATTTTCTTAAAAAGCATGAAAAAGAAACCAATCTGCCATCAAGCTCTGGTGTTTTTGATGCGACAAATCATCTCTCATTTACAGATTCTTTTTGACAAAGGTCTGCTTCCACTGGGTCGGAAAAGTGCAATCTAAAAATGACTTCCATGTTTTGAAACATTTTAAAAAGGTTATTTAAGAATTATATATGTTAATTCTTAACAGATTTCTATGTTTCTTAAAAATCCTTTTAGATTTGTCGAAGAAGAATTTGAAGTTGGACCGCTTTATCACTGCTGGAAAAAGAGTTCATCTAGATTAGTCAGCAAAATGTGTCTGAACACTGCAGGGTGTGTGCAAGTGTGTGCATACCACGTGTGTTTGTTAATAGTTCTGTTTGTACATGTACTGATTTAAAAGGTCCAAGTTTGTGAAAGGGTTTAATCTTCTCATGGAGGCCTAAAGGAGAAAGAATCTTCAGCCCTAAATATTGTTAATTTATAGCTGCCTTGACAGATACTCATTGAAAAATTCTGCTTATAGAGGCCAAATCAAATTAGTCGAAAAAAAGCATAGATCAAGAAGATAAATACTCGCTTGAAAAGCCAGATAGGATTCACTTTGTTCAGAATGTAAATAAGGAAAAATAAAATATGACACAATAAAGATGGTATGAAACTTAAAAAGCAGAGGAATGTTGACAGTCATGAGCAACAGTGGGTTGAAAGGTTATAAAGAATGCACAATGTTGCACAGTGCATATACTAACCAAGTGTTTAAAACCTATCTGTGTATTCCAAAAGTATTGTTTCATTAATATCTCAGTTTAGGCTTCTCCTTGATGCAGACAAAAACATCAAAATGCATTGAAAGGTAAAAAAAAATAAAAATAGTACTTCCTTTTAGCTTCTTCCAAAAACAAAAGGCAAAGTTGACAGTGCGAAAGATGATGAGCAAACGTCATTTTTTCACTGTCAAATTTCTTGTGCAACAGTAACCGGAAGCCTTAAAGATGCACTTTCATAACACATTGACTCAGCAGCCCTGAGAAAACTGAATGTGCATAAGTGAGTGCATAAGCGAATGGATGAGGGTATATTGTGCATAAATGTTCTCACGCATCAACTCTAATTATGTTGATTTAAATAATTCTCAATGGCAGCATAGTTTGCTCCAATCTGCCTTCCACACACAAATCATTGACCCATTCTCAGGCCTGTTCATGTCTGCTCCGCAGCGGTAAACTTGTCTTCTATGTTAACCCCACTATTAAGTTGTATTGTGTTTGTTTTGCTCAGTGAAACACGCAGTTGCCTGGGTGATGGATGGGCTCTGCTGTTAAAGTCGAATTTGTTTGTTCAATGGTTTCTTCACCCTTGTTGGGTCAGTGCATTGGGCTGGATTCACATGTTTTTGTGGGTTTCATGAGCAAGCAGCAAATATTCGCTGTGTATTGAAAATGGTCATTTTCTGGCCCAGTTGTAGGGACTACAATGTGAGCAGAATTGTAATGTTAAAACAACTGTCACATGTGAAGTTTAGTTGTTGGAACCACTTAAAAAAAAAAAAAAACACCGGTCGGTTTTTTTTGCTCAAAACATGTTCTTTTTACTTTTCACAGAGAAAACTTTCTACCTCTAAACATCTGACACTGATATGTATTACGCAATCTAGAGATACTTTGACCAGCTTTGACATATGCTGAGAAATTTTAATCTATTCGGTTTTAAAATATTTATTTAATACCTTGCTAAAATTTGTTCAGTTCAGTTTTTTCAGTTTTCTGTTTGAAATTTAAAGAGCATGTGACTGTTCCATCAGGCATAAAAAAAAAACAGGCAATGGTAAATATTCATTAAAAAAAATTTGCAAAAAAGAGTGCTCCAGGCTTTAATAAAACCTGCAAACCCTTTAGCAAATATATTACCTAAAAAGCTGGAAAGCTGCAAAAAAAATTACAAGAAATATTTTAATAAATACATTTACATGCACTGCAGTAAAATAAACAGTTGTCCTTTTTTTTAATCTTCACAGTTTATTTAAAATTATGTAAAAAGGGTTTTAATTAATTTCAAGCAAAGACAAAAAGTTTTGATGAGGACATCTGTTTGTAGCATCTGATGTTAGCAATTAACACAGGTTAGCATATTAACAGCAAACAACAGTTTCTTTGTGTGCCTCCAAGGAAATGAAATACTTTAACTTAATTTTGAGTTGTCCAAATCCCAATATTTTCAAATCCAGCAGGCTCCCTAACAGAGATTTGGAGACCAAAATAATTAAAATAGAGCAGCATTGGTGCAGTATATTCAGCCTTCCTTGTATCGGCTGAACTTGTGTTTGTGTCAGCGTGATTCATAAGTAATAGTACAAAATGTGCCAGTGGTGGCGAATTGATTTCCTTCGGCAGGTTGTTTTTTTTCTTAACTGAATATTTTTAAGACAACTGCAAAAGTATGAAATAATAAAGGCTCCCATCATAAATGACCAAGATCTCCCGAGGTCAGGTTGTCTGTTGTAACAGCCTGAATAATGTGGAATAACGTGGCTATGGAAAACATGTTTTCTTTTTAAAAACAGCTTACGCTTTTTGTGTTTCCTTTAACATCAGCTTTAAACACCCAACTCCCGCTGAACATAGATTACTTTGAGTGTTCTTCCTGCAATAATTTTTCACAGAACAGTACAGCCTGGTAGTTCACATGTTTGGCAGCCTGAGATGCACATAAAAAAAAAAATTCCACCCATCTTGTTTTCCCAATTCAATAACACTTTTCAAACCAGTTCTATTCAGCTCAAGACTCAACATCAAGACTCTTAATAAGACATCCATAGCTGAAGTTTAGGAATTTGCTCAGTCACAGCACAAGATGGGTTCACTGTGTCTTAAGGTTGCCACTTGATAGGCATAATTTAAAGCACATCTAATGTCTGTTGCTGCTTAGTGTGTATTCACTGATTTAAAGAAAGTTGCATTTTGAGTTTCCAGCAGAGCCGGAAACTTATTTCAGAAAGTTCAAGCTGAAACTCATTTGATTCAGATAGTACTGACAACTTAGTTCTTTTTTTTTTCTTTTTGCTGTATTTCATGAGTGTGTTGACCCCTATAGTGACTGCTTTTCCAAAATGCAACAAATCCAACAACTCATTTAGTGCTTCTGGAGACTTTTCAAGACATGATTTAAGCACATATCGTTCTTCCTTTCCTCAGTTCTGCCATGAGCTCTTCACCGATCCTAAAGCACTCACAGGCAGCCCAGTCCTCATGGAGCATGATCGACTGTACAGAGAAACTATACATACTTTTCACAAGAAAATGCATAAAATTTACACTGATATACATATGGTTGACAGCTTAACAAAACTAAAACTTAGTGTTTCTGTCAGCCCAATTTACACTAAAAAAAGAGTTAAAACTACGACAAAAAAGCTAATACTGATATGAGAAATCTTCTTATTTGTTTTAAACATTCTAATGTTCTTGTCTTTGTCTTGATGAACTTTTTTATTATCTTAACATATGTTTTTATTTACTTTTCTGTTTACTTTCCAACATTATTCCTATCTTATAAGCATCTATTCCAACTACATGCAAATGATGAATTATGCAGTAGATTGCCCATTTAATGAGTTCCAGTGACTTCTAGACCAGCCAATAGTTATGTTCTTACAGAAGATTTTGGCTTCACTAGATTCCAACAAGTTCTTAGTGCATCTCTTGAACTTTCCTACTGTACTTTGTTGGTACCATGTTAATTGGGAGCATATGTACCATAATAGATTATATTTTTGGCTGCTATTTACTCTTTCACAGTAGAAACAGGATATCATAGTAGAAACAAAAAATACCAGATGTATTTTGCCGTTACTTTGAAAGAAAATACATTACTCTAGCTTCTGGGAGATAATACATCATTAGCTACACACTGTCCAGGAAGCAACAGGACATCCTTACCGTGGGACGACTAAATAAATCATCTCTCTTGGAGTTCCTCAACTAAGTAGGTTTTACTTGTCCGCTTTGATCTCTGCAGAGCACCTGCATTCGATGTCTCAGGGAAAATCCCTTAAAAGTCCAGGGCATGTTTATGTGGCTGCCACACAGGCCAGCTTTCTCATCAATTTATTATCAAGTCTTTTAACTTTGTCTGTGAAAGCCCAGACTGGCTTTCCCAAGCTGTACCAAAGCATGAGCATAAGGAAATACCTAAAGACATAATAATCATTAAACGATTAAAGCAGGAAAGCAGGCATTGAGTCATCTCATGTGTATTAAGCAACTCTCCGGAGGCACCTGTGTTCCATCAGGGTGCCATTAGTGTCTAAAAAGATTTGGGGAGCCTGCAAGCATCCTGTTTTTTCCTGATGGTGTGTGCATGTGTGTGTGTGCTGTGTGTGCTGTGTAACTGTGCTGGAGGTGGAGGGTGAAGGTTGCTGTCCGTTTGTACTGTAGATGCATAAAAGATGAGGAAGATTGGGCTGCACAGCTAAGTTGTTTTGTTTTAATCTGTTTCGCCTGTAGTCACACAAGTCAGAATTGGCAGGCAACACAATTGGAGATGGGCCTGATGCGGGTAAATTGACTTCCTGTTTTATTTTATTTTTGGGGGTTTTTTTTGCTCTCGCTCTCGAACTGACTCATAGTCGGGGAGCGGCCGTGCATCTGAGTGTGAAGACGGAAGGGAAGTGAGCTCACTGGTGAGCCGAACTTGTCCACTTGTTGCCAAATCACTGCCCACTAATTAACCACAGAATCGCCCCTTCCCAACAGCACCCAGCAGGGAGTTTGCTCTATACAATCACTGAAGTAAAGGACGCACTCAGCATGGCTGCACGTTTTTGCACCCACTGAGAAAATGTGCGTAAGAGCCCCACTAGCACTTTGACAATACTTATTTTCTTTGAGCATCAACATCAATCGTGCTTCAGAGGTCCAGTGATGCTTGTTACCAGTGTTGCTATGACGACACATACATTGTATTGTGTAATGTGTTCCAGATGGATAGGTAAAGCCAAACATACTGCATTTCAGCAGCATCTGGGGGAATAATCTTCTACCACCTCCAATATGCTTTCCTTGGATGCAGCAAGAAAGTGATGATCACGATTTACAACAAGCTGCTTTGATTTCTGGAAATCTAGACCACCACCTTGCCTTGGCTGGCTGTGACTTCTGCACTGGCGAGAATGCAGCATATGGCTTGAAGCAAATGCGAATAAGCTGGGAATAAGCCAAGCCCACCCACACCTGACAATCCAGGGTAATATCCAGTTTGAAAAAAGTATGTTGCAGACAAATGGGGATTTCTACTCTATTCAGATCAAATTTTTAGAAATATTTGTATCCCAACAATAGTAAACACTATATGGTGGTCTGGCTGAAGAGTGAAAGCAAAAACACTGCTGCACACACAGTTTCCATAAGAAAAGATCCAAAAAGTCCCAGGAATGATTTACGTGGTCAAGTAAATAGAATAATTTCCTTTTTGCATGGTTCTGTTTGGGTGGGACAAAGCTTGAATAAACTCTTCCAGACAGGTTCTGTTTACCAGCTTTTAAACAGCGTGGATCGGTTGAGAAAGAAAAATGAAGCAAAGATATTTTTCAGATACACTTTTATGCTTTAAAATTGTTGCGTGGACATTCACAAGTTATATGTTGATAAACATTAGTGCTTTTGGCTTTTACATAAAGCATTTCTTTCAAATTTTAGCTAAAAACTTCATTAAATTATAGGGATAATATGGATTAGATAAAGTGGCACATAATTGGAAGTGGAAGGAAAAGAATATGACTCTTGAAAAAATGCAGTATGCATGCTTGTTCAGACCCCCTTACTCTGAACTCCTAAGAAAATTCAGTGCAATTAAATACTTTCAGAGATTAGTAAATAAAGTGTACTTTTATCTCTGTATAAGGGTAAATGTTCCATGAATTCTAAGAGATTTCTTAGAGAATATTTGTGAAGAAGCAGCTTCATGATGACTAGGGAATAAAGCAGATAGGTCAGGGAGGACTTCAGACATTTGACAAAACACTTCAATTCATTATTCGAAAATGGAAAGAGTACACCTGCTAATCTGGCCATGTACCTAAAAAGTCAGGCTGAATAACGAGTGCATTAGGAGGGTAAATGGTACTCAACAGGAGCTGCACAGATCCAGAACTCTGATAGGACAATTGGTTGACAGGAATCCTCCTTAAATATATCTCCTTATATATAAAGATTGGTGTATACCCCACAAATCTTGTAGAGACAGATATCTGGGGATGCTTTTATTCCACAGAGAAGATAATCGATATTCATGGGAAAGTGGGTGAAGTTAAACATGAAGCAATCTTGCAAGAGGCTTCGAGCAAGAGGCTCCAAGAGGTGGAAGCCTCTTCCACCCTTGCAAGAGTCTCTTGCAAGGGTGGAAGACATAACAGTTGGCTTAGTTGAAAGCAATAGAAATTGCGGTCCAGTCAAAGTCCAGACCTATAGCCAGCTGACACTTTTTAAAAATTAACATTCAGACTGAACCATTTCGTAAAGAATATGTGCACACAGACTTTTATGAGTAAGAAAATGAAGATTTTTTCCTCCACTTTATATTTATGCACTGCCTGGTGTTGGTCTATCACATAAAATTCCATTAAAATGCATTCAGGTTTGTGGTTTTAACATGACAAAATGTAAAAGAGTTCATTGGGTTTGGATTATTTTGCAAGGCACTGCAATGAAATGAAACTCTTGCAGCCATTTAAATAGGGATTGTGTCACTCTAGTAGTACTAATGGTCTCTTTATAATTTAGGACCACACACTGAGCCACTGAAGTCACAAATTTATAAAACGCACATATTCGCTGATGTATTTTATAGCTCTGAAGTATATATGAATATCTCTGATCCCTTCTGAGATCCCTTAGCGCACTTTAAAATGGAATTACTTCGTAACCTTCTGATGCAACAACTGCTGGAGAAAGAACTAGCATCTAGAGCCGTATGACAACTCCTGATGGTGAGTGCTTTTTAGCTTTGCATCATGGGATGTGTCATCAGTTGAGCAGTTGGCATACTACAATGTTGATGTAATGTGGCAGCCATTATCTTCCGCACTCCCTGCCAGGGGAGGGATACCCTCTCACACATGCTGTCAGATCATCACTGCGGAAGACTGCACCAATTTGTCACTATAAGCAGCCTGTCACCATGTCAGCCCTCAAGCCAACTGATACACTGCAGGGCTTTAACAAACAAAAGTTGGTTGGTCTGTTACATAAAAACATATTAAAGTTTATGATTGTAACCAACTGTGTAAAAGATAGCGGGTATAAACAAGACACTGGAAATTCCTCTATTTAAACCATTGCTACTGCTTTTTTTTTTAAAGATCTTGTCCATTGTTTATTGATTTTATATTGCAGCATGTCATGCGTGGGTTCAAAAATGATTCTGTTTACAATGAGGAGCTGATCACACAGAGAAGCATCCGGAAGACACCTTAGGGTTGGGTTTGGACTCAGGTTACGCTGCAGAGGCTACAAACAAGCGTCAGCCTCTTTATAGATGAATGCAAACTATAACCACATGAAGCTGAGGGCAGGGAAAAAAAGAAAGGAAGTGAAAATAGACAGTGACTTCAAGGTCTATTGTAATCACAAGCAGTGGGTTTGGGGGAAATACCCCACAGAAGTGAGGAGATTGATTTTGTCTCTGTCTGCAAACACATTCGCACACATGCACACACACATTTATATGTGCATTCTTGTACATGAGCAGCCCTCATGTACAAGCTTGTAAGTGCACACACAGAGCTCTGGAGGATTTACTTTTCCTGGCATGACTACCATACTAATACTTTTATAAATTGAGAAGGAAAAAAAAAATATTGCAGCCTGTTGCCAGTAGCTGTTGCAATGGTTCTCTCATGCAGAGTGAAAATTTAAGTTTGGGAATATGAATCCGCAGAATAGTGAATGTCCACCACGTAGACAAACCAGAGGGTTTTCTGCAGAATGAAAGTGTGTTAGAGTAAAAATACAGCACAAAAGAAGCTGGGACATTTGCAAATGAGTTGGTTATTGAAAACTGCAAAAGTATTCATACCCTCTTAATTCATCATGCTGTGTGGATGCTCTTCTTCATTAGGCTTCTTCTTCTTGGATAAAAATCTGTTAGAGCCTTGCCTTTACAAAACTCCAAAGGCGAGGTCAAGGGTTATCTTTACAACAAGATGTAGCCCTTATACATATAACCAGAATTACAATTTGTTAGTTTAGATTAAAGCAGTTTACGTATTAAAAAGGTCTAGTCAAAGCTCAGTCCTAAATGGAATCAAGAAGTTCAGATGAAATTTGAAAATAGGAATAGAATAGTCCCTACCAACCCCACAGAGGAGAAATGTATATGCTACTGCCTCACAGTAACAAAATATACCACTGTGAAGGTATTTTAGCAGAAACACATATAGGCTTAACATTGATTAGGAAAGGCTGTATAAAAAGGGAAGCATCCTGGTGATGATACAGTTCTGTTTTCAGAAATTAACAAACCAAGTTACTTTTTATAAAGGACCCACTCTTTTTACTTAAGGCTTGTATACACAATGAAGCTTTCACTCTGCTTTCAATATTGTTCCAGAGCAGCTGGCAGGCTACAACACACACCTGGGTAAACACACCATGCTCTAGCTCTTGTAGAGTTTGCTCTTCGTCTCTGTGTGCAACAAATGAAGATCACCGACTGTTGCAAGAGGGCCTTCGTTTTCCATTTTTCATCCTGCTCATTGTCAGACGAACAAGGTTTGGCCTCAGCCGCATATCAATCTAACTTCAGCGAGCACTGTCCGCCTAAGCATGAGAGGGACGCTATGACAAAAAAAAAGGGCCCACACAAAATCCCTCAAAATCCTCGCTGTGCAGAGCAAGCAGGACTCAGCACCATGAATTACCTCAGGAGGCTGATATGGTCCAGTCCCGCCGCTCCAGACTGGAGGGCTCATTTACAGCTAGTGCTTTGATTGTATCGGATACGGTGATGTCAGCCTGCACTGCTGCTAACAGCTTTATGCCACTCTCTTCCTATTGCCCTTTCACTCTTTTGTCACTACTTTGAATAGATAAATCCATGGCTCTCCACTCTATACTGCTCATTTTTTTATTAACATGCAAAAACTTAGACCAGGATATATCTTAATAATGTAGCACCTGACAAAAATTCCCACTGTGTTAGTTTTTTGCACTGCTTTGCAAGGAGAGAATATTCCTTGAACCTTTTCACATTTTGTCACGTTATGTGCACAAAATCAATGTATTTTAGTGAGATTTTTAATGACAGAGCCACATAAAGTAGTTTTCACATTTTTTGCTACATCTAACGGGCTGTGTCCCAGGATCCATCATAATTATCTCGATCCATTTTTCCTTATAGCTTACGTACACTTGAAACTGAGTCAAGTGTACGTGTACGTCCAGAGCTAGAATAGGACTGGCTGGACCAAAGTACATCTTTGTGTTAGAATGGTCCAGGCAGATACGGAATGTAACAAGTATTCAAAACTCGTCACCTTCAGTTTTTGAATACCATCTATTCTTTTCTTTCCCTTCACAATTACATACTAATTCATTTGGTCTGTGACTCAAAGTCCCATTTAAATACATCAAATTGTAAGATTGCACTCCTCATGGTGACAGCATTTTGGAGTAGCTCTGCTGCAATAGTTTTGATTCATTGTTTTTACAGACGGTTGTTTATCATAAGATCATAAGGTTCAGGAATTACATAGTTGATAACAGCATCTCTCTGCCCGGCTTGCTAATCAACGGCCGGATGTAGCTTTGAAGAGGAGCAGCAAAAGCAAATGAGGTGGATTACGAGTGTTTTGTGTCATCAAGGACATGTTACAGCAGAACATAATCTTTCTGCCTGGAAATTGAGCTGTTACCATTGCATGACGCTCATGAGACAGTCTTGAGTCACAGACATCTTTAGATTCATAGCAAGACTTACTTCTACCAGGCATCCACAGCATCACCATCCACAACAACTCTTTAAAGACCCTGAGATGATATGAGTTACAACTAATAGCTTCCCTTTGAAATAAATACAGTATTTTTAATTTAAGTAAAAAATGTAATTGAGTTAAATGTTAGTGATTGTAACGTAGCATAATGTGAAGAACTTGAAGGGGTGTTAATACTTTTGAAACACTTTGTACTTTCTCTGTTTTGTCTAATAATCCATTTAATTGCTCAGAAGAAGGCTGTCTGGATTAACCTCCTCTCAGTAGGGCTTCCAGATGCTGATGACTTAACCCTTCGCCTGTAAAATAATAAAGAAAAAAAACACTAAAGAATATATCCCTGCAACAAAAACTGTACTGGTGTCCTTGTTCCTCTAGGGAATGAGTGCTTGGCTGGGTTTCTGTCACCGTGCTTTAATGGTTGCAATAAAGTTTTTTTGGGTGTAATTTAATTTTGCATCCAATCAGGATGTCTCCGCTGACCCTTCTCCGTCTGTCGATCCCGTTGGCGTCCCCCTCAGAGCGGGGAACTCCGTGTTAGGGGTTTGTGGAACTCACCATTATTTATTTATGAGTGTTTAAATGCCACAGCACCCTGGCAAGAACTTTAATGGAGGTGAGACACTCCCATGTCGCTCTACTCCCCTCAGTAAAGTTTTATAGCAACCAACCACACTCTCCTTAGAGGCTAGGGGAAAGTGACGCTATAGTTGAAGAATATGCAGCCTAGACTGACATTTCAGTGCAACTGACTTAGAAGTTTTCAAAGTATCTTAAAACTGTGAAAAGTGTGATTTTTAATTTTGCTTTTTCTGTTAAACTACTTCCACTATCACTGTGGTCAGATGTCACACCTTGAAGGCCAGAAGTAAGGAAGTTGAGATGCGGTCAAAAGAAAAAGGTTGCGCCACATTTAATGTCGCCCTGTCTGCTTGTGCCAGTCAGCCCACAAGGCACTTGTATCTGTCAGGCTTCACCACCACTGCGACTAATGGATTTGGTACTTTTTTTCCACGTTGATTCCTCCCAGTAAAGCAAGCCCCCTCTGTCAACCCACCCTCCTTCGCCTCATCTGGCCTTGATGAGATCCAGACCCTGTGTGGAAGCATACTAAAGTGGCTCAACAGTGTCAGCAGGAGAGCTAAATGGAAGGTAGTGAAATCTTTTGAACCTCTGTTACATTATAACAGTTCTAAACACATCCAGCTGGGTCCAAAGTTCAGGGAAGACATAAAAGCACTGCTGCATGTTAGCTTGGAGGATGATAATAACTGAGCACCACTAAAACTACTAAGACAGTCCACAATCAAAGGGCCCAGAGGAACGGCTCCCCACTCTTCTTACTGGCTGCTAATGGCCTGTGTGCTTCAGACACAACCTGTCTGAGAGTTGTTATATCTCCTATAAGAGTCGCTCCATGCACCGTAAAGAAAAGGAGCCTTTTCTCTCTTGGTGATTAAACTCCATTAACTCTGGCTCAATTAAAATACAAAAGACTTAGAGGAGTAGTAATTAGGACATGCAAGCCTGGTGGGTCACCCTTAAAACAAGCTGGAATCGGTTGATCTTGACGGGAGGCTGCTCATGTCGTGACTCCGCAGCTGCCAGATGTCTTTGTGAACCTGTTTTACAGGAGCCGAAATGCTGACACAGACAATATTGCTGATACAGGAGAGAGGCTTGACAGACATGCCAGAGAGTGGTCATTTAACTGGTGTCTGCATGTGTGTGTGTGTTCCTTTAACTCTGTGATTGCTGTGGGTTCCTCAGTGGCGATCGAACCACACAGGATAAATATGAGCTTGTGGCGAGGCTGTGGTGCCCCAGGAATGCTTACATGTGGTGGAGCTGCTCTCACCACCATTGACAAGAGAGTTAGGTGGCTTTTGGCCATTCAGATTCCTGACTGGGAGAGCTAGGAGGTTATTTGATTTAAAGACTCAGTTGGCAGATGCCAGTTTTTTTTTTTCTGGCTCAAGTTTCCCACTGGAGCATGTTATTTGTTTATTCTGCACACAGCCATTGTTTACTGGTCTGACGGATCCCAATATGGTCCAAAAATTTCCCTTAATCACCAGTTAGCAGCAACTGAGACAAACATAAAATGACATGGCCAACAGCAGCATTTTCCAGATCAAATGTAATTCTATGGATGTCTTTCCCTATTTACTAATACAACTGAGAAATGCTCTCACAACCTCAACGAGCTTTTCTATCTCGGCCTGAATCGCTGTTGGAGGTGGCCAAAGAACACAGTTCTTTCAGGAATCGCTGGAAGAAGCCAACTTAAATAGTATAAATGATCAAAATCCTTCTTAGCTGTGAGAGCAATCATTAATAAAGCACTCAAACCTGGCAAGACTTATTGCATATTAACCAACATTTTCCATATACTCCTGCGTAGTTTTCTGCTAATTTACATCTTGAAAACAGTTTGACGTTCTCTAGACAGAAGTAGTTTCCTCTGTCATAATACTGCAATCCACCCTCTCTACTGAAATAAGAAAGGTAAACTCATGCAGTCTGCCTGACCAGTTTAGGTTTAGGACAGTTGAGGGGGTTCCGCTATCTCAGTGCTGGGTGGTTATGCTGCTTGGGGCTTGTGCGGACTTGGCTATCCGGGTGTACTGCTCTGGGGGACATGACAGGGACGGGGTGTTCACTAGTCTGCGTCTCTCCTTGTCTGGGTTCTTGATCCTACGATTCAATGCCAATCTGCCTCTGTGTCAGGCATAAGGCTGCTCTGTGGGAGTGCAATAATCCCTGCCCTTTGGGCTGTTGGGTCTTGAGGTAAGGTTTCTTTTCTTCCTACCATTATAATAACTTTGCAACTTCAGGTAATAAAATACAAGAAACACCTGCTCTACATCCACACATGTAGCCATGCAAATGATCCAGCAAATAATCTTTTTATGCTGGGCAGACCTGTCAAGATGTTGATGTAAAATATGATGGCCTCCTGACATCTATTTTGTAGAGTTCACCAGGTCCTCCAGCAGAAAAACACCATCACCCAGAGAGGTAAGGATAGAGGAAGAGAGCCAGATAGGCAGACATTTAAATAGCGTTAGTAATTTTGTGGTCTTTTAAGTATATTTGACCTTATAATGGTCATAGGGAGTAAATGCAAATCAGAAGACTATAAACTGTTGTCTCCATCCCTGCATCCATCATTGGAGGCCAGTGTGTTGTCATCCATAACTTCATGGTTGAAAAGGGTCATTCGCCTGAGGCTCTGTTGGAGATGATATCCCTCCTCTGGACAGATGTAATGGCATAAGGGGGCCCCGGATGCCCCCCTCTCCTGCCTGACCTCTCTCGCCATTCCAGTGTCTGAGAAAGGGTCCTGGGGTTGAGAAGGTCCTGGGGACTGGACACATTGCAGCATTAATTACACACTCGTTTACTATTGAGCCTAATGTTTGGCCTCCCCCTCCGTGGGGTTAACTCCTTCCTGACAAGCAGGGAAAGTAATGGGGCCTCTGTGGCTCGTTTGCCAACGCAGCTCCTCAGTTGTCTTCCTTAGACCCAGTTCTCACTGATTGACAGCAGCTAAATGCTTCAGCACTGCATGACGATCACATGTGGAGGAATAGACAGATATAATGGAAGGTGCGAGGTGGTGTATGACAGGCGGGAAGTTTCATCTCATCAGAGGCTTTTTACAAGTTGTCCTGTGCAAACAAAGAAGCTTTTTTGGGGCGTTCCGAGATGTTTCCCCTGCTGACATCCTTACTACAGCTGAGAGTGTGACTGACTGAGGAGACGGAGAGAAGAAAGAGAGTGTGCACTGACAGGATATCCCCCCCCAGTTAACAGCAAAGTCAACAGAGTAGAAAGGAAGAGAGAGGAAGTTTAGTTCTGTCACACAGACCTGAGGTGAGATGCTTACAGATGTCAGAGTTGTTGCTGAACTTTGGCAGAACTGGGGTAACTCTGTAAAGTGCTGTTGGCTACATCTATAATCACAAGTGTCTCTAGCTATCGCCTAAGTAATCCGATTTCTGGTGACAGTCGGTAATCTGATAGGAGACTACTTACAATATCAAGGCTTGTGTTTCGTTTGATTAATTCATAGCCTACAGGGCCTGTGAGATAGAGAGAGAGAGAGCGCAGCGTGAGATCATGACCCTGGAATTCTAAACAATAACCATCTGTGGTGAACCACATTGAGCCTGATCCAAATCTTGCTTTTCTTCTCACTTCCTCTCTCTCTCTCTGTCTCCCTCTCTTCTCCTCCCAAACACGTTAAACAAACCCACACATGGAGCAACTATACACACACCTGCAACAGGCAATATGTTTATGCCCTCAATGATCCAACTACAGCAAACAGCTGAAAAGGGGTTTGACTCTAAAAGAGCCCATCAGTGTTTCAAGAAATAAAATCAGTCTGACAGACAGAAGTTAACTCGTGTTCAAAATCTTATAGCAGTCTTTCTGAAGTATTCACACCCGTTGAAGTTTTTCATTGGTTATAACCATAAATTTCTACTTTTTATGACATCCTTTTTTATTTAGCTCCATCCATCTCTTCCAACCAACTTCCCTGTCTCTGGTGAAACATTAGCCATTAGCACAGTGCTGCCACTACTTCACTGGTGTTTTCCATTTTGGCCAAAACATTTAAATCTTAGCCGAGCAACTTCTTTTGACTTTAAATGGAACTTTCTTTCATATTTATTCAGTGTTGTCAACAGATTTTCTCACCTGCAATCATAGTTTCCACAGAAGTCACTGTGGAAACTATGGCTGCATCTCAAGTTAATGCTGGTCAGTTTAGGTGGACAACTGTTTCACAGTAGGTTTGCATACTCTTTCCTTTTCTGGGCAGTGGATTAAAGAGAGCTCAATGGAGTCTTCAAAGCTAAGGATATTCTTTTGTGCCTTTCCATTCTACTCCATAATTATCCTCTAATTTGTTTGTCTATGACAAAATTTCCAATAAAGTTCAGTGAAGCTTGTAGTATATTGACAAAACGTGAAAAAGTTCAACGGGTTTATTTATTTTTGTAAGGCGCTTGTGTCTTTGCCTTGTGTCTGACATTTTAAAAGGATGGTCCAAGTAAACTGCTTTGTGGAGTTTATTCTCCTTCCTCCACAAAATATAAAAACATCTCTGTAAATGTCAGAGCTCTTCCAGCATCTCCACAGTGTTGAGAAAAAGTGACGCGGTGTGTTCTCTTTTAACCGTGTACCACAGGGTGGCGAATGATAGATGAAGTGTTACTCTGCGGACTATTTTTACCATTTCTAAACCACAGTTCAGACATCCCATCTGGACCGGGTTAGGGGCATGGCAGTATTGAGTTCTTCCCCATTAGTTACTGTATCCCCACATTGCAGAATCTTGTAAGAGCTCAGAAAGCAAATGTTATGCCTATTTATATGCTGTGGCACAGTGAGTAATAAATGCCTAATAGTTTTCAAGAGGTGACATGTGACTGTTTAATAAGCTAAAACAAAGTTGTTTAAACAAAAGAGATAGTTAAAAGGCTAACAGTTCTTCTCAGCTCATTAAGAGGTTTGAAAAGGCTGGAATATTGGAGCAATGGGTTCGCCTCAGAAGTTGAAACTTGGACCTGTGAATGACATCTTGCTCAAGTTCAGCCTTTCATTTGTCAAGGAAGGCTGAGAAGCAGGGAGCATCAATCACCTCCTGTACAAGTTTCATTTTGCATATCATATTGTACCCTTGCTTCTTATTTGCAGTTCAGTATTTGTAGATTTTTCTGTGGAACGTCACCCCAAATTGTTCATGGAAAACCTGCCTATTGATGGATTTTTTTTTGTTTGTTTTTTTTTTTTTTCATGGAGCACATCTAAAATTTTTGAGAGAAAATGCATTGTGGAACGCTGAATTACGTAGGTGCAATGCTACTTGACACACTATTGGTTGGCATTTGCAAAGCAGCCAATCCCAGTGTACCATTCTTTTGTCCTCAAGTTGATTGGCTGTATCCCCAAGAGCATTGATAAAGAAAAATGTGGCTTCAGGACTTTTGCATTCCAAGTAAAAGTGGAAAGTACCACTATTTCCAAGTCCAAAAACAATGTGATTCATTCATTATTGTTGTGCTCACTAATAACTGAATCCGAACACTACAGAAACATGTTTCATGTGTGTTGCTGGTTTATTGAGAGACAAACAATTAGAAGCGGAAATAGCCGACTTGTTTGTTGCTGCTTATAGAACATTTTCTATGAATGACAGCCATTTTGAATTTAAATAGATCTGACTTTCCAAGTCAAATTTCTGACTTTAGAAAGTGTCATTGTCAGACTCCGAAATTCTAAGATGATGACCTCTAAGTTCAAATAGAAGCACTATTAGTTGCTATTTAGAATAAATAATATTCGTATACAGTTACTATTATATTAAATATTAGTGACACGTTCTGCCCTGATTTCAAGCCAGCAACCATTTCTACACATTTCAGGTTTTCAGGGGGGGTATCTCCAGATCTGATGGGCATTGAAACTAAATGCTGCTTCTCTTTATTCAGTTAGCGTTCATGGTCTACTGCAACACAACTAAAAGCAGTACTCATGATTGAAGTGACTGAACCAAAGAATCTGCTTAGTCGTCTAGCTTATTCATGTCTTATATGCATGGCATTCAGAGGATGTAACAACTGAAAATCTGATGCAAATTGAATGCACCATATACTTTATGCTGAGTAGTATAACATAATGAACACATAGCAGAAAATAGAAATCTGAACCAATTAGGCCAGTCTTTCACCTGGAAGATTGTGTAAGTTAACATTTTTACATACCCAATATATGTACATTTTAATAAATCATATGTGTATATAATATCAGAACAAAGCCATTCAAGGATGTCTTTATACTGATTAGAATATTATTAAAATATATCAAGAAAGCTTACAACCTATTTTTAAATTACAGCTATATTTGATCAGGTTTTGTTTCATTGTATTATAAATTTACTTTAATATAGTTTTTGTTGGTATTTATTTATCAATGACACAAAAAAAATACTGAAAAAAATACTATACTATAAAAAAACAAGTTCCTTTCTTTGTTTTTTTCTGGCACTTTGTGTGCAGATTTGTCAGTTTCTGTGACCCATAAGTGGCCTCCAAAGTCTTTGCTCTGATCTGTGACTGAAGGGGATAAATGAGTGTCTAACTATCAGTCGGAGATCTACTGATGTTTATGTTTAACGGGTGTGTCAGGATGAGAGTGTCAACTGAGATTCCTTGAAAGAAAGGGAGGTGCACCCTGCATTCACACAGGCAGAGTTGAATGTCAAGTGGCGATATGGTGCAGAACAATGAAGAAACAACAGTTTTCAATGAAAAATGTCATCCTGCCTGCCGCTGCTGCTGCTGCTGGACGAATTAGCTCCACAAAGCACCACTAATACACGAGATTTCCATTATTTTATTTTGTTCCGGACTTACCATATGGTTCATAAATAACTGAATTTTTATCAGCGGAGCACTTTCATTTAATGCCACTATTTTTGACTTTATGGGAAGAAAGGGTGTTCCCTTAATTATGGTTACACAGTTAACAATATCTGGAGTTTCCCTTTGTGCTCAGTGGGTCTCAGATAGCATGAGAGGGACTCTTAGGTTTTCAGTTACATTATCAAAGTAATTCGCGATTGCTCCCTCTGCTCAGGTGGTGGGAGAGCCTGGCAAACCTTTTGAGAAACGAAGAAGAAAAACTGTCATTTCTGGGTGGTTTATGGACATAAACGCTACTCTGAACAAGTAATGGCTCTTATTCTTTAACTATTGCAGCCAAATTCCAGTTGTAGCTCAGATAAATCATCCTGTGGCAAAACCAAAGAGAACAAATACTTTATAGGCTTTACAAAAGTGTGTCAGTGTGAGCCTTAATGTAGTGCTTTGAAAAAGTATTCTTTTCCCTTGAACTTTTCCACATTTCATCACGTTGGAACCACAAACATCAATGTATTTTATTGGGATTTTTTTATGTGATAGATCAAAACAAAGTATTGCATAATTTTAAAAAATAACCCCCTTTAGCCTGATATTCCAAATTAAAATCTAGCCCAACTAATTCCCTTAAGATTTCACCTAATTTTTCAAAACAGTCCAATTAATTAAAGGACACAGCTGCTCCTTTAATTAACTGGACACGGAGAACATTAATCAGAGCAATAGTTATAAGCCACATGATAACTCTGAAGGAGCTGCAGAGAATCCCAGCTTGGGTGGGAGAATCTGTTGAACGACAAATATTAGTCAGGCTCTTAAGAAACCCTTGAAAAGATAGACTTCACTATTCTAAAATTACAGAATATAGAATATTTCCTTCGACATCTTCAAAATGTGATAACTGTAAATCTGCGGATGGCTCCCTATCTCATTTGTTCTGGACATGCCCCAAGCTCTTTCATTATTGGTGTGAGATTTTCAACTTGTTTTCTAAGGTTCCTGACCCCCAGATTGCATTGTTCGGACACTCTCCTTCTTTGAGGAACTGCAGCATCTCTGTGCAAACAACGGTGGTGTATGGGATGGTAAAAAAGTAATATTGAGACTTTGGAAAACTGACAAGGTTTCTCAGTTTAAAATGTGGTTGAGCGACTTTACTGAGGTTCTCCATTTGGAGAAGCTACGATATGATGTTGTGGGTTTCTCTAATAAGTTCTGGAGGGTCTGGCAGCCCGTTTTGGACTATCTTTCTCGATCCAAGGTCGACCCCGACGCTCTCCCAATTTCTTAGTATGAAACCTATGCCCTTACAGACACGGTATTACTTATACCATCCGTAAGTGTAAATTGTACTCAGTGCAGTGTAATCAGTTCCTTGAGTAATTTTCCTGACTTGTTTTTTTTTTGTGTGTGTGTTTTGTTTTTGGTTATTGCACATCTTTATTTTTTATTGCTGGATTGATAAGCGTATACTGCTTTCATACTGGATTTTGTTACATAGGTGCGTGTGTATGTAAGTTTGCATGTATACGTCTATGTATATATATGCTTCATACTCTCATGTATGATTTATGTATGTTATATTCTGAAAACCTAATAAATATACATATATAGAAAAAAGAAACCTTTAAAAAGTCCAATTTGCAGCTTGCCACAAGTCAAATAGGTGACACATTAAACATGTCAAGGAAGGTGTTGGTTTAGGTTTTATAAATCTTATTGTCCTGCTAATTCATGACTGTGCCTGACTTTGTATTGATCTATCCGATAAAATTTCAATAAAACACATATAAGTTTAAGTTTTTGCAAAGCAGCATATGATATTAGACCCACTTTTCTCTTTATTCACACTCATCTGTAATCCACGTGTTCTTTCAGGGTGGGAGGAGGTGGGCCACAAGCCACCGGTGCAGAACACACGTTTCCCCGTTGAGGAGCTTTGTTCTGGAGAATGAGAGCCAGACACTCGATGAGACAGCGCTGCGTCTGTTCTGCTGATGCAAAGAACTCTGAAGGGGAAGCCCACACAGCAGGAACAACAATACAGTATCGTGTGATGGGAAAACATCTTTCATTTCATTTTCATCAGTGCTAACAGAAACACAGGGAGGAAAGCATTTCTCTGGCTTTTCTTTAGGATTTATTTCATGTAAACTTACAGCTGTCTGCGTGGTTGTCAGCCAGTGTGTCTGGGGACCCCCAGTCCCTCATCAGGGCCAAACGTTAAGCTTTACCTTGAACATCAAAGGTCAACAGTCGAGTATAAATCGCCCCTCTGGCTGAGATTTAGTTTCCACTGCACAACTCAAACCCTTGATCTACTTTTAGTTGTCTCAGGAAATGCATGCAGACTCAGGAAAGTGGCAAGAAAGATTTGTTCTGTAACAGTGCATGAACGTGAGGTAAAGGTCTATTTTTGACATCAACTTGAATAGCAACAACACAATTAGGACATAAAAAAATCTAAAAAGATTAAATGCATTTCAAATAAATAAATCCAGGCTTAGAGAATCATACATAGAACTTAATTTTTAAAATACCAGTTTTTAGAAAGATCAGAATGTTGTGACATGAAGTTGGAGAGAGATCCAGAACTGATAGGTGGAGACATCTGCTGAAGGTAGCTTGATTGCTCTCTTTCAGAGATTGCATCCCTTTGTCCACACTTGCACATGTGTTTCTGCTGCTTTTCACTTTTTTGTTCATATTTAAACTGGGCTTTTGAGAACAAAAAGTTCAAAGCTTGATAGAAATGAAGATGTTAAGTCTTACTATGAACATGCTGTCTATTGCTTTTTCCTGCTGGAAGCTGCAACAGCATTCAAACCATTTTTGCATTTGTGTTTCTATCTGGATGTATATTTTTCACAAAAAGAGGAGAGATTGCCAGAACCTTAGACAACAAAACTGATTGCAGTTTGCTGAAAATTAAGCCTGAATACAGAACTATTTAATGTTAAATTTAATGAATATTTTCTGTGACAAAATGTCAATTAAACATTTGTGCAAATGAGCAACAGAATGACTGGAATCAGAGAAAATGTCTCTTGAAGTCCTTCTGAATGCAGACCTGACCTCTGACCCCTTTTATCTCTTCTTAGAAGACAAGCACAGAAACCCCACACAACCTTAACTTCATTAGCAATTAGGATGCACAAGAAATTGAAAATGTAAGACTGGTTTCAGTTCGTCAGTGGGTAGCATTTCCTCGGTCTCAAAGCAAACCCCACAGGCAGTGTGCTCTCCAACGCCTGCTGGTGAAAAAAGAACGGCATAGTTTGAAATGGAAATGCTGTTGTGGTTGGCCTCCACACCCTACTATCATTTGTCTCAACCAAACCCACCCAGAAAAAAAAGAAAAATTACTTAAATCCAGGGGTATTTTCAATAACTCCCCCCTACCTTCACCACCTTCCTCGTTCACTTTCACGCTCCTTTTTTTTTTTTTTGGCGAGTGGAAAAGCAGCACGCTCTGTGGAATTTAGTCGCCCACGCACTGGGTCAGGACACTTGATTCCAATTAGATATTTTTCTTTGCTTTCTTGTTCTAGCCTGTCTGGGCCTCCTGCTTTCATCCCTCCCTCCTTCTGCCCGTCCCTCGCTGCTGAACTCTCCCCTCCCCTCTCCCCCACTTCCTCGCTCGTGTCCTCATTCCCTCAATCTCTATCACAATGTGCAGTTGTGTGAACCACAGTGCCCTTCTTTGCTTTATGTGTTCTCTCATAGGCAGATTTCTCACAGCTTCACATCCTGTGTCCGTTTTTAAACTTTGACACTGTCACAAACTACCCATGAGGGCTGTAAAACACTCCGGCGAGGCGATTATAGCAGACGCAGTCGAGCAGTTTTCATAATGACAGGGCCCGGATTTAGAGCGGCTTTAGAAGTTTGCCAATGGCCTTTGTTTCCCTGCTTGGCAGAGGATATTTATTAACCTATGGATCCATTTGATTACAGTGTGAGGTCAGTTTCATACTGTGAACCTCCTTCTTCACATTTACTAATGATAGTTTTACCATGGAGAACACACAATACATTTTACTCGAGCGCAAGAACCACATACAATACAACATCCAGATTATTATAATTAAAACATTCCACTTATCCTTTGTGTTCTATTTATTCATTCATTTGCTGTTACTTTTCTGAGACCTACAGAATTAATACATTCCCACAGAAAAAGAGGTTTATTATTTCCCTTTGTCGTATTTCTGAATATTTTAGAGTTTTCCAAAAGTATTTATTCTCTCATGTTGCAACCTTTGTGTATTTTATCAGGATTTTGTGAGTAAGACCACCACACAGTAGGGTAGTAATTGTGAATTGACTAGGCCATTCTTACACATGACTATGCTTTGATCTGCACAATTCCATTGTAGTTATGGCTGTGTGTTTATGGTTGTTAAATTACAGGAAGGTGACCCTAACCTCTCCATCTCCATTCATCGCTCCTTAAAGTCTGGCTTGCCTGACCCTGCTGAACAATGTCTTCCCCTCAGCATGATGCTGCCATTATCGATTTACTGTGGGGATAGTGAGTTGAATGAGATGGGGTTATGTAAAAGCACCTTCTTCCAAATATTTGTTGTTTCCTAGATGATTTGAAGCAAACCACAAAACCAAACTTTTTTCTTGCATTTCTTCTATAAATACCAGATTTATGGATTGCAAAACTAACACTCATTCAGTCAGTGGATTACCTAATCTGAGCTGCGAGTCTCTCCTCCAGAGTTACCATGAGTCTCTTGGCTGTGCCTCTGAATAATCCTCTCTTTGCCCTGCCTGAAAGTTTGCTGCTGTGGTCTATGTTTTCCATTTTCGGATCATGGGTTTAATGCTGTATTGTGGGACGTTCAAATGCCGTAATTTTGTTTTAATACCCAACTCTGATTTAAACTTCTCTCCAGCTTTATCTCTCACCTGCCTGGTGTTTTCCTAGGTCCACTTTATGTGTTTTTTTTAATAAAGTTTTACAACAATACCTCTGAGGACGTCACTGAATTGTTATATTATTATTCTCTGTGAACTAATTTCATGACTTCTAAAGGCAATTGGTTGCACTGCATTTTAGTTAATGTGTCACAGCCAATAGGGTGAGACGCATAGCCAAGTTGGCTATAGCAAATCTCAATAAAATACGTTTAGTTTTGTGGTTATACCATAAAAAAAATCATTGAAAAGTTTAAGGGGTAAAGATGTTTTTTTAAAGCACCATTTGTGACAGATTAATCAGCAATTTAAGGGGAAGAAATATTTTTTGGGACACACAATAGGATGGTTAGTGAATTGAATGTCAAAAACTTTTATAGCGTAAAGTGCTTTTAAGTGTGGGGTTGGTGAGGGGAGTTCTGATGTGGCATCAAGTTCAACTCTTCATGGCTGAGGCCTCAAGACTTTCTCCATGTTGCAACAATGTTTCTAAAATCCAAACCAATATACTATATATGTGTCAGCTGTATTTGTCATGTTGCTGAACTGGACTGGGGAAATTCTCTTTTGTAGTTTGCCATTTTTGTGGTTGACCACAACAATAGAGCATTAAGAATATCCCATAGTTTCATAGTTGGTTCATTGGGTTTTGCAGAAGGAAGGTTTGCAGTTGAATTTGTTGTTGAGCTGGAAAAGTTGAGTTTCTTGTTATGCAACTGCTAGATGGAAAGGTAAATTGATTTTCACAGAAAAAGCTGAGCTTCACAGGAATAGCCTCTGATCATCCACCTTTGGTTAGTCTTAATATAGAACAGGATTAAGTTACTGCTGAGCCAGCTGAGGCAGAGAACTAATTCAGACTGAAACTCAAGGTGGAAGCTAGTGTTGAAGACACATGGATTTGAAGTACACGGATGATTATTTGTATTTCACTCACTAAACATGCAAATTGAAATACCAAATATGTTAAGTCATGATGCTTATTCAGATTGTCAATAGGGATGTCATGATCACAACATCTCTTTTTCACAATTCCAGTCCAACCCATTTAAGATTAAAGCTGGTGTCACTGTTTCATGTCTTGCCACAGTGAGAAACGCAATTTATGTGGGTTTAAAAATGAGGAAATGAAGTCAATTTTCAAGTATACGTGTCATTTTGGATGTTCCTGGTTTCAATAGTGCATGTGTTTTGGAAGAAATGCGTGAATGTCACTGTGTGTAACTATCAGGAAGCCTATTTTACGTTTGCAGTGGCATCACCTTCTTGTTATGTGACGTTTGCAATAGTAAAAGTTTTCTTCTAATCAGAAATGTTTGTAATAAGTTGGCACCACAAAAGGCCATTTTTAAATGTTGTATATTATACATTTTCCTGTTTTTAAAGTAATACCATTATTCCCTCTGGTCTTCACCATAAGTAACACATCATCTGAAATTTTGCCTCTATTCTATAACTTGAATGTAGAAACCAAAACCACAGTTGTAGTATATTTGTAGAATATATTTTAGAGTGGGAGTTAATGGCACAAAAATACAGAAAGGAGGCAGACCAATCTGTTTAGAAATACGGATGACTTGAATACAATTTGGAAAAAATCTTTTCCACTGGGATTGACACAGCCAAAGAAATGCAAAAAAAAAAAAAAAAAGGGAAAAGAAACCAAAAACAATCGAGAAAATGTTGGAGAAAGGTGTAGGGTTAATCAAATGAAAATTGGATCCCTCGTTATGCTTTGCTGTCAAAAATTAGAGCAACTTAGGATAAAAACAAACAGCAAAAATACCTCTTACTTGTGATGCCAAATTTAACAATTCTTACTTATGAAGCAGAACAGAGATCAGAACATAGTAACATTACTATTACTAAGTACTGTAACTCACCTTCAGAAATGAAGATTTGCCAGTACTCACTTAGAACTGAATTATTCATTGTACGGGAAAGACAGAAGCTCAGTCCTTAGTCAAGGATAGCATCCATTCGGTAAGTCAAAATCTCATCAGATTGCCTCAGAAGGAATAAACACATCCAACTCATCCGGAAGATAATGTCTAAAGTCATGCCTCGACTTGATGTTGAAAGCAGATGGAGCTCTATTATGCCTTTTCCAGATGGCAATATTTACACACAAATCCAAAATAGTAACTTCCACTGTAAAACAGCCCGTCTTAGATGAAATTATCTTTGGAGGATAACTATTGACATTGTTTTCAACCAGTCTGTGTAGTTCTTTTTGTAGACATATTTTTTATGCTGAAACACTGACACAAAAAACTAAAGTTTAGAGTACGATAAAAATGAAAAGAAGGAATTTCTTTAAAGTCTTTCAGGACTTCACAGACAGGCAGGATTTTGTTTATCAGTGTCATCTAATCTAAATGGAAAACACATGGCTTTGGTCAACTTCTAGTTCAAATTTGTTTAAAAATTTGCCTGCAAAAATCTTGTTTCAGTGCACTTAAATTAATTTAGAGGAAATGTTGAACCAACAGCTGTGTCATCCCAGAGAACCAGGACCACACAGAATTATCCTTCATGGATCCTCAAGGCCAGAACCATGCAGGCATGAAAGATCTACAGCTGGAGGAGAAGCCCAGCCTTGCTCTCTGCTTTTTCAAAAAGTACTCGCTCTCCTTGAGCGTCTCCAGAGCGGTACAAACGCAACAAGGCAAGGCGACCCCCTTCAAAGGGTCAAGGAGAAACACAGGGACGTTTAGGGTGGGGGACGGGTGTTGACTTCACAGGAGTTATCTGTCATTCACCGAAGATGTTGGCACCTTTAGAAGACATGCACATGTACGCCACAACACGCAGGAAGGAGAAACCTCTCGGCACACATTAGAGGAAAGGAAGCAAGGCCCTCGCTCCTGACACGAACTCTGCATGCCACAAAGGACCTCTCACATGTCTGCGTTTCTCAAGATAACCAGATTGAAAAGCTGCCCCCAGACAAGTGCACTCTGTCAAGGGCTCAGGGTCGTTTTTATGTCTCCCTTTTGCCGTCTGACGGAGACCCAGAAGGTCAAATCTGGAGGAGAGCTTGTTCACAATTGTTACAATCACTCGTGCAGCTACCATTTGGTGTGATAATGGGCACATTATCAGTCTGCCTGTTTTTGGCTCTACAAATGTGGAACCGGCGATCTGTCTTAATATCCAATGCACACTGTCAGTGTGTTATGACCCCTCTGCAATGACAGGGTAAATTGAAATTATTAAATCATAGCTCTAGTCTGTCTGGTAATCAGATACACCTATGATGTTTTCCACTTATACAGCCAAGCCCTCATTGGACTCTTTAAAACAGTTCAACACACAATGTGTCAATATAATGAGGACACATTTTTGTTAAAATTGACACATTTTATATGCTAATAATTCAATGGAGTTATTGTGTCAAATAATTTTAACACATCAGTTTTGTTAAATTATCAGCACATTAACCCTCAACAGATTACAGAGCAACAGTGAGACAGACAACCACATTTTCACAGTGCAGGATTACTTTGAAGAAACAAATTAACTTAACAATTGTTAAGCTTGTTTGCAATTTGTTAACAAACGTAACAATTTGGACTGCAGAAAAAAGCCAGAGCACCCAAAGAGAACCTTTGCATGCACAGAGAGAACATGCAACAGTGTTACCAACTGCACCACTATGCAGTCACTTCAGTTGACTGTTTTTTTTTTAAATCAAATCAAATCAAATTTTATTTGTATAGCACATTTCAGCAGCAAGGCATTTCAAAGTGCTTTACATCTTAACAAACACAAAGTCATGCAACATAGAATCAACAATCAAAACATTACATTAAGTCAAGTGCCATCATTAAATTTGTATTTAATTATGTTTCAAAAGCAACTGTAAACAGATGGGTTTTTAGTCGAGATTTAAAGGAAGTTGTGTTTCAGCTGTTTTACAGTTTTCTTGAAATTTGTTCCAGATTTGTGGGTCAAGCTCCTCCTTGCTTGGTTCCGGTTGTGGGGATGCAGAGCAGAACCAGAACCTGAGGGGTCTGGAAGGTTGATACAACAACAGCAGATCTTTAATGTATTGTGGTACTAAGCCGTTCAGTGATTTATAAACTAACAACATTATTTTAAAGTCTATTCTTTGAGCTACAGGGAGCCAGTGGAGGGACTTTAAAACTGGTGTTATGTGCTCTATCTTCCTGGTTTTAGTCAGAACGCGAGCAGCAGCGTTCTGGATCAGCTGCAGCTGTTTGATTGATTTGTTGGACAGGCCTGTGAAGATGCTGTTGCAGTAATCAATGCGACTAAAAATAAATGCATGAATGAGTTTCTCTAGATCTCGCTGAGACATTAGTCCTCTGATCCTAGCGATGTTCTTCAGGTGGTAAAAGGCCAACATTGTGATTGTCTTAATGTGGCTCTGAAGGTTCAGGTCAGAGTCCATCACTACTCCCAGGTTTTGGGCCTGATTGCTAGGTTTTAGTTGTACTAGCTGAAGCTGTGCATTGACTATAGATCACTCCTCTTTACGTCCAAAAATAATAACTTCAGTTTTGTTTTTGCAGAAAGTTCCAGAACAGCAGACATCCAAGAAGTGATATGATTGAGCAATGGTTTAACACATATTCTGCATCCAGTTGTTGAAATAAAACACATAAAGTGTAGACAACAACACAAGATTTGTGCACTTGATCGTAACACAGAAAACGTGTTGAAAAACAACACTTTTGTTTTAACAGTGCAGTCTGTTCTTGCTCTAATCTTATTCTTTGACAGTGTTAACTTGGTTATTATGTCTCACGGGAAACATAGCCCTATAAAATCTTGTATGTTTTTCTAACAAGTTCAGACACTGCATGGACAACATAAATTTTACTGATACTGAAAAATTAAGTTTATATACTAGGAAAAGCAATAATATTTCTATAAAACATAAATAACGTTTATTCCTGAATTCTAAAATGTGCTAAAATGACGTACAGATTCATAACCTAGCGTAAATTACTCAGCGTTTTGAAAAAGGTTTGTCCTATTTAAACCTCAGGCTTTTGTTCTTGCAGCTTGTGAGTCAGCTAAATGGTTTCAACACATCTCAAAATAATTTGAAATCAGTAGTTTCAGAAAGCGTAACCTAAAAGTAGAAAACAGCTTCAAGCATCCCCGAGTAAGTCTGTCCAAGCAAGTTCACCATGAAGCAGACTACAAAATGCCAGCGTAACACTAAATCCACCAAGAAGTAGTTGAGAATTAAGAAATGGAAAGTCCTGGGGCTTTTTGTCTGGATCTTATTGCCCCAGGACAATTTGATGCCCCAGGATGTTTGACATTGGAAGATTCAAAAACTGTTTCACAGAATTTGTCTTGGCCTAAGGAGGTGAAGTTGTAGTTTTTAGGGGCTGAAATGTATTTTTTTTTTCCTCACTTTGATAATATATTTTTGTTTGTCTTCCCTAGCATGAGTTAATCAAGGTTAATTTTTTATGTTAAAGCGTAGTTAAATAGGTTTTTCTGGGATAAAAATAATGAGTTTAGGCTTCGATATGTGAATACTTTTTTGAATGAAATAAATATTTATTAGGGTGCCTGAATATTTTTCACATGACTGTAGATCAGATTTATGTGACTGTGTTTTTAGTCCAAAGGAGATAAAGCTGTCATATAAAATTTGTGTTGCAAAAGTTATTTCATACGTTCTTATTTAACACAGCTACAATTTGGGAAAAACTCGACATACATTCATTTTGGGCATGTGTGTCCTATTAATTTAGAGCTTTAAAAAATGTATTTTACAAAGTCCAACCAATTTTAGAAACATTCATCAGAAACTAGAACTGTGTACACAAGTTGAAATGTGTTTTCTTTTTTCTGTTGTGCACACTGGGTCAAAATTATGCATACAAATTCAACTAATTACATGCATCCTCAGTACTATCTGATCAAATCAATCTTCACAAAACTGCATCCCAAACGTTTTGTATCCATCGACTAGCTTGGTAAAAATATGGCTGGATGTTTGACCACTGTTCTTGATATAATGAGCAGATACAATTTAAAATGATTGGTTTCTTGGCATAGACCATGCTTCTAAGCACAGTCCAAATAATGTCGATAGGTTTATGAGTAAATAAACACATTATGTCCAAGTTCAGTCTGACCCAACTAATTAACTCTAATTAGAGGCCCGAACCCGAAGTAAACCTGACATTTTATCAGTTTAAAATACTTCCAGACCCCATTTTTAGCTTTTGCTTAACATTTTCCAGCTACAGTTTGTTGATTATTCTGACCGCAGGGTGAGTCAAGTCCAAATCTTCTGGGATGTGTGATTGATAGGAGCAGAGCAGCATAAAACTTCTGCAATTTTCTTTAATCAACAGGGTAAACTAACTGCTCCTCTATTTAGACTAGAATAAATAGATTAACACATCTTTATATTGTGTGTTCTTGTTTAGTTTCTAATCTCTAGGAAAATTTTTCAATTTTTAACTCCACCTCATATGTACAACTTGATGACTAAAACTTGCAAACCCCTGGCTGTTCTAACAGGACTACGCTCCCATACACTGTTCGTATGAGTCATAAAAGCCCCAGTCAACATGATATTCATGCCCATGATGAGTGTACATAAGCTTCTGACAAACAGTACATTTTCTAAAAGGTAAAACCTTCTTCTTGACTTGCTGGCTACAGAACACCATCTGGAGAGTCGAATGCACAGACTAGCTGTTGCAAAGACACATTGGAAATATTTTCAAAAGCCAAGCGGGTATTCAGAGACATGCTGCAGGTTAGTCTCTGGGTGTGTGGAAGATACATGTTTATTTTGGACCTCAGTGACAAGTGAGCCCAGCGAAAGTTCAGACTTCAGAGAGAGGCGACATCACGTCAGAGCTTGCTCAACCGCAGCGCGAGCTGCTAACGAAGGCTTACTGTCACTAACGTGCCTAAAGTGTGCATGAGCTCTGACACCATCATCTTCAGAGGGGACCCACCACCCTGCAGTGGAGCTTGGCATCTCACCATCAGAGAGGGAAGAGAGGGGTTTAAGTGTGGAGCCTGAGAGTACCTCATTCCAGTCCCAGAGACCACTTAAAAGACATTCCTCCTTTAACACAGCAGTTCAACAGCTGAGGTCTTACAAGTGAGGAGAGCAGTGGAACTAGTCAGGGTGGGTGCACAAGGCTGATATTTCTAGCCCTACGTTTATTACAGTATTAGTCATTACTTGCCTCTTATAATAAAGGAGCCACATGTGGAAAAGTTGGCAGAGCATACTGCAGCAAAAGGTGATATATAGACTGCAGAGCGTGATCACAAACTAATCACTTGTCCCTCCGAGACAAGATATCGTCATTGTTGAAACTGTGGATACAAAAGGAAAATTATAGTGCATTGCTGGGTTTTTTTGTTTTGTTTTGTTTTTTTACATTTTCACTTCAAATGGCCTCAATGATATTTCAGACACTCACCAGCCACTTTATAAGATACTTCTGTTTAATTGTTCACCACTCAAAGTGCTTACTCATCTCGACTTGGTAAAAATAACTTGCTGAACTCCAAACTGAGCATCAAAATGTGGCAGATTGGGGATTTTACTTTAAATAGGGTAGGATATTTGGTTCCAGACTTACTGCTATGAGTATCTTAGGAACTGCTTATCCACTCAGATTTTAGCATATAAACAAATCTCTCTTTTACAAAGAATAGTTTAAAAAAAAGATGATAGGCTGCAATCAGTATTTGGTGTAAACAGTATGAAAACATGGATCTTGTTTTGTTACAGTATACTGGTGGTGGCTGTCCAGAGTTCATTAAACGTTGCTTCCATTCATCCTTGCATCTTTTTATTTGTGAGACTCCATATTGAAAGTTTGCAGTAAATTTATATGACTTTTTTTTTATTCATAGCTGAAACATTTGGCAAAAAATTGTTGAAAGGTTTCAGAAATTTGGTCCTGCAATGCTGCAAGCATTGTTGCCTTGCAGCAAGAAGGTTCTGGGTTCAATTCCCGGCCCGGGGTCTTTCTGCATGGAGTTTGCCTTTGATCACAAACATGGGTTTTCTAGTGGGTACTCCGGCTTCCTCCCTTCAGTCCAAAAACATGACTGTTAGGTCAATTGGTCTCTCTAAATTCTCCCATCTTGTGCATGGTTGTTTGTCCTGTCTGTCTCTGTGTTGCCTTGCGCGTCTTGCCTGGAACGTTAGCTAAAGATAGGCATTAGCACCTCCTGACCCCACTAGGGACAAGGGTGTTAGAAAATGGATGGATGGATATTTGTAGTAGACATAGAAAATTTTGCTGTGATTACATTAAACAATTGTCTGCCAAAGGACTTTTTAGTGTGATCATCTGCATAAATGCTTTCCTTACAGAAAAAAGGTTAACGTTTGATTTTCATCCAGAAAATGTCACATACCAAATGCTTCATTTATGCTTCCAAGTAGGATTTTTTTTTCTTCACTCTTCAGATATACACTTCAGAGTATTTCAACATTCACAAAGTTACAGAAAGCTTAGACTGCAGATGACTGTGATGGTAGATGACAGAACCACATACGATGTTTTGCACTCCTCCAAAGGCCTCCAAACTCTCCAGTGAAACATCTCTATTGGCACTCTTACATACGTGTCTATAAAACATGTGGTTTTACTTTGCAGCTGATGATAGAGAGTTCCTCAGAGTGTTATGTCTAACAATTATACCACAGGGACACATTCTGAGGACGGTGCATAATGTCCATCTTGTCTGTAATGCAATTTAAAGATCTTAGGTGACCACTACATCTATAAATAGGCCTTTCCATTTCTCACACGCACTCAGAGTACCTAGAGTGTGTAAATGCACGCCTTAGAGAAAACTCATAATAAACAGTAGACCTTGGTGTGACAAAAAAAAATGAGTAGCTGAGGTCACTATCTGGAAGAAAGTCCTTCTGGTTAATCTGCCAGAGATGGTAGTTATTATAAGGACAGATAACACATGGAGGCATGTGGAAAGAATCACAATCACGGAGTCAAATGCACGCAAGCACAGGAACGTGACTTCCACCCTTCCACTCATGCATTATGAGGCATCACCGCTTATAAACATAGCTGCTTACAACAGCAATGTAGTTTCAACTTGCATATCTGCATATTGACTCATAAAATGCAATTTCCACACACATGCATGCACATATATATGTGTATATGCATTGAGCAGTATTTCCCTACCATAGTGAAGCAAGGACAGGCCAAAGCTCACTTTTCAGTCGGCAATGCTTTGAGTTCCAGAGGGGCGCACATGAAAGAGCAGCAGAATATAAAGGAGTGCCCAAGGATACACTGCGGCGCTCAATGTGAGGACAATTTAGCCCTGATGGAAAACCTGGATCAAAGGCCTGGCCTCCATAATTGCACATTCCCCAACAAACACAGTGGCATTTGAAGAGCGGGCCAGACCTCCGGACTCCTGAGACCCAGGTCGCAGACACAGGCAGCACCATTCCTTTCACCTTGCTATGTTCTCTGTCTCAATGTCTTGCTAAAAGATTAGAGAAATGCTTTTGTTCCAGGACTGCTCACAATTTCTCTTCAAATGTCACGATGCAGACAGATAGTGGCAATCTTAAGCAGCAGCCTTTCGGGTTTTCTTCTATCTTTTTGTTACTGTTGACCAAGTTTTGGCCACTGCAAAGGACTGAATGCATGAACTCAGCACATACATATAACCAGTTAATAACATTTTAATACTAAAATTTTGTTTTTTGTGTCTAGCAGTACCCTAAATACCTATTAGGTTTGCTGGCCTGTCAAGCATATACCATGGTCATTCAGCCAGTTTTTGACACAAATGTTATGCACTTCTAAAAAATAAAATCAATATCTTTATAAAAAAAATTCTCAACACAAAATCTAACTCCAGTCTACCAAATCTCCTCCAAACTATTTGCTTCACAAGCCATCATTTTTAACCACATTTTTTTCTTCCACTAAGCTTTTCTTTAATATGCTTGGATATGATTTTTATAAATAGGTCTTTGGTGAGTGTCTGCTGGTTAATTGCAACCATACAATGACTATTTTAAAACATCTCTGTGTTATATACGAGATTAAATTGGCCTTTTTTTATATTTTAATTATCTTACAAGTTGAATTTGATGCTTTCATTTGCTTAAGCCATGACAATCAAAATGAACTAAACTAAGCACTTGAAATCTGTCACATCCTGGCTTAACCCTTAGATAGAATAGCTATATGTTTGTGCTTTTTGCCTGCAAGAAGACGCTGGAACAGGAAATTGTTTTAAAACCCAAAGTTTCTTACTCCCTTGAGCTCTGCTTGTAGGTTTTCTTCCTGTTGAATGCGGGTCGAACCACCAAAATGCAGCTTAAGAGACTGTAAATCTTGCTTGAACATCTTCACTCTGCTGCAGGTGGGAGACCTCAGGATATAGTGGAATGTCTTGGCTCTCTTGCAATAAAAACCATAAACTTACAAGAATAAAATAGAGTTTGACATCAACCAGATAAACTGTGGGTATCTTACAGGGAAAGTAGCTTAATATATAGCTTTGCACATGCCAGAAGTTAGTTTGCAATGTTTAAAAATTAATTCTGTCTGTTAACATTGGTTGTTGTCTTAGCATATTGACTATCTTTCTTTTCCTCCGTCGCTGCTCTGATGTTTGCATGAAATCTCTTCCAACACTTCACAGACACTGAGGCAAAACCAACACTCTGACAGCTCGATCCACAAGAGCCTGTGAGTGCTTACTTCAGGACTTTGGATGGTTTTATGTTGCGTCTAGACTTTAATAAGTGGTTGTGTTTTCCTGAACACACACCCCAAATCTACCCTGAAAGTCCTATGGCGATGCTTTAATAATAAAATATCATCTGCATGTGTTGTGGGGTTCTACTCATATAAACATGTTTCTAAGAAGCCTGAATGTGGTAAACCTACAAAGACTGCCCTGTCATCAGAAATGTTCCTCAGTTTATGTGCTTTTCTTTATGGTGCTACATCCCTGAAGGTTGAGGTTTTTGTGAGCTTATGTATGTAAATGCTATAACTCAGACAACATAAGCAAAACGGTCAAAGTTCTGCTTTTTGGAACCAGAGTTGGAGCGCTGTGCTCTTCAGACTGCTGGGTGACTAACGCCTGACAGCTAATTCAACTCTCTCCACACTTGTTAGAGAATCGGGTAAAAGATAGATAAAAAGACTTCAACGCTTAGAAATAATTCTTGGCTAAGGGAAAAAAAGAACAGTTTTTGATATAGCCATGAGAAAGCCACTTTAGTAACATGGCAGAATCAAGAATAATACCAAGATTTCTGAAGTTTAGTTTGACAAAAGAGGCTAATTCACCAAGATAATGCTTGATTTCAGTCATTTGAGTCTCTGGCAATAGATACTCAATTAGGGATTCAGTTTCATCAGAGTTCACATTCAAGTAGTTGTCACAGAGCCACCGTTTGTGTTCAATGTTACTAAAGCATTTGATCAAGGAGGACAACTGTAAATATTCAGTTGGCTTCAAAGAACAGCAGAGAATGAAATCAGCATGAAATGAAAAGACACATTAAAACCTGCCTTATTATTTGACCGAAATTGTACAAAAAAATAATAATAATTAGGCCCCAAACCTGGCCTTTAGGGTACCCCACATCCCAGGTTTTCAGAGTCTAGCATTATCTGGTAGCCAAAACATTAAATGTCCTTCCCAAAAAATAGAAGTTAAACCACTTTAGAGCCGTACCTGATAGACTGACTTCATCTTAGAGCATGTTAACCAAAAGAAGAGTGTCAATCAGAGAAGCAGCTGAACAGCAGAGATCCACAGCTTAAGCGGGAGAACCTGCCAATGACAAACTGATGAGAGCTGATGAGAAAAAAACCTGTTTAGAGACTGCAAAATAATTGAGACTGGGGTAGATGTTCACCTTTCAGCAGGACAGCCACCCTGAACATACAGCTGGAACTACAGAGGAATGAGGTCAAAGCATATTCATGTGTTAGAATGACACAGTAAACTTTCGGATTCCCACAGATCCAATTGGGAATCTTTGGGAAGATTTGATATTCCTAATTACTTCTACTTCACAATTATGCACTGCTTTTTGTTGGTCTGTCTCAGAGAATCTCAATAAAAAAGGTTTAAGTGGTTTGATTTATTTTGCAAGGCATATCTGGGACAAATAGTGGAAAATAACAGAGTAACTCTTTTTCATTTATTGTATTGTTATAGTGTGGGTCTTAAAATATCTGAATTGTCACCTTGGTCTTTGGCGACAGTTTAGATCCATCACAGAGCTCCATTATGGAAATGTTATTAATCAATGACCTGTTAAAACCAGCATCCATCATTGTATATTTGAGTTTCCCATAGCCCATACACACCCTATCGATTCCCTACTGATTCTTTTAAAAAAGTAAATAAATGGTTCTATAGTTTTCAAAAAATGACCATATTCCAACTTGAAACTAAATTTTAAAGGCTTGAATTATGTGGGATCCAGTGGGAGCTGAACTGAGTTCCCATGAAGAGGGTCCCACGAAGGCAGTAAAAGTATTCAAAGTGAAGGCCAAGACTCATGTGAATCAAACCACAACAAACAGCAACACTTGCATTTTACTTTTTTCTCACTACATCTACAGAGTTATTTCTTTGGATATACATGGGGCCTGTCCATGATGTAAAAACTTTTTTTCTGCATTATCTGAAGTTTATTATCTAAATAATATTTAAAATGTCATATGGAAACTTGGAAATATAATAAAAAGCAAATAACGATATTCATCTGGTGTGAATAGCTCCTGACTTTGGTCACAGATTGATAGGCTGATGCACATCCTTCAGCCATTTGTGTCCCAGTATCTCCACTAACCAGATAAACCATTAAATATCTGCTTCTCTGGGGACTTTGGAGTGTATTTTCCAATCTGAGTTCCTCTTACAGCACTGACCCGTCATTAACCTGCAAAGATTTTCTCTGGTTGCTGGTGAAAAGCGGGACATATTGAATTTCCCCTTTTCTGACATTCAAGTTCAAAGCAGTAATAGTAAGTCGGTAGACAGGCCCAAGAAAATAACCCAATTTAAGGGAAGCCAAGGTTTAGATATGTTTCATTTCTTTTTGAGCAGAAAATGAACGGAAAAACATAACAATCTTTGTTTAAATATTGGTCCTTTTTGGCTTTGTTAAAATAAAAAAGGAAAGGTGAAAATTACAAGACGTCTACAGTTTTGACACATCCATAGTTTCCAACTTACTCCAATGGCTGATCACTGCTGAGATGAAATCACAGATAGAAAACAGGAGGACGTTTGGTGCTAATCAAGGGCTGACTGGAAGTTCATGTGTATTAAGCTTCCTCCTTTAATGCATATAGTGCTTTGCTATGATACCCTTAAATTCTTGCACATTTTGTCACATTAAAACCACAAACTTCAATGTAAACTCCTGATCAACTTGAAAAATGACAGGGTTGCAAATATTCACATCTCGCATTACTTGGTAATAAACAGGTTCTTAGTTGAGCTTCAAAATACACAGAGAAGAGAGTGGAGACAAATTATTTAAAACTGCATTTAACAGGTTGTTTATTAGTTGATGATGACAATGATCCCACAAAACACTGCAAACAGAAAATAGTCAAAAAATGACACTGTTGTGTGCATAGATCTAAAAATGTATGCAACAATTTGACCAACCCCCATAAATCTGGTGAGATGGAGATTCCACCACTACTTTAAATACTAGGAAACAACTTGTGTCTGCTTACAAAGTAATTTCTAAGTATATGAAATGCTGCTGAAGTTCTAACCTCATTAGGTCATGTAGTTCCACCTTTGGTTTTTAACAGTTCACAAACTTGTTTAGTGGTGCTTGATTTGTGTTTCCAATGTAAATGACTGACTCTTGTGTAAGACACTTTGTAGTCCTTTGATTTGATAAAATGCTGTACAAGTGCAGGTCGTTGATCATTTTTGCCATCGGCCACCTTACATACAACATCAGATCCTCCGGCTCAACCACGTCTTGATTTTTTTGTTCTGAGGAACTTTGAAGAGATCAAAAATGACCTTAATATCTTGGTTAAACACAGAAAGCCATTTGTTTTTGCCATCAGTTTGAATGTATAAAATCACAAGATGTATGTGTAGAATTGGACTTTTTAGGTCTCGGGTAATAAACTTTTGATCATATGAAAAACAGCCTGCCTGGATTTTTTATATAATTATTTTGTCCTGAAATGTACATTTCTCCTCAGTTTTAACAGTTTACAATGTATTTGTGTTGGTGACAGAGCACCACAGTATCACCTAATTATGAAGTGAAAGAAACAAAGTTATTATCTATCTTTTACTCTCATCCCTAAAAACAAAATCCACCCCAACCTTTTTGGATGCCACTTCATCTGCCATTTTTCTTCTTGCAAACAAAAAACAAGATGGCAGCAAATGTAATTTAATTCCCAAATTAAAAGCTTTATTTATGATGCTCTTTCAACATATTTAAAAAAATAGTTCTGTGTCGTCTCAAAAAGGCTGTAAATGTTTAGCTTTAAACTGGTGGCTTTGTTGGGCTTGTGGGATATTTGTTTACCCAACTCACGGATAAGAGTAATATTTTCAATATTTTGAGGTACAAACAACGTCCTGTGGGTGTGTTAGAGGGTGTGGGAGTGGTGACCGGCAGTCAGCTGGGTTGTGGTTACGCAAGTTGGTGACCACAGCATTGGGAAACCGTAGCACAATAGTAAATGCGTAAGTCGTGAATAAACTGTGGGATGTTGGGGGAGAGGGTCAGGAATTACACATAGTGATGATGATGATCCTGTGGACTCAAAAAGGTTAAAGTCTTATTTGCAGACTTTTTTTGATGTTGTGTTAAAACCATTGTAGTCAGCAGTAATATAAAGCACTACAAAGCAAGCATGCCTTTACTGTGGCTGAGGAAAACATACTTGTGGACGAACTTTTCGGACAGAATGTGCCCGCGCGCTTTGCCGTGTCAAATCTAATATAGCCCAGCTAAATTGGCTTCAAATAAATCGAGCCACTTTATTTTGCTAAAGGCGTGAGAATGCACCAGTGGCGGAAAAACAACTAACTGTGTAATATGTCCGCAGTAAATCATCAGACAGATGTTGAGTGAGGCAGTTTAAAGTCACATTAAAAAATGATTAATGCTGGGACATGACAGAGGGAGAATTAATGAACGATCCAATCATATAAGTGGTTAAACAAACCGCCGAAGACAGAGAACACCCTTCATTCAGCCGCTGAAAGACAGCAGCAAATATGTGACAGCGCCCTCCCTGCATAGCAATCATTGCTATCATGCAACATCTCCACGGAAAACTAATCAAACTGTAAATTACAGATGTTCGGTTGTGTACACAAAGGACTGAGTTTGTCTAATTAAAAAAGAAACAATGATTAGTCTGTGGGACATCGCAGTGGAGAGTGAAGGTCTGTGCTGAGCATCTTGATGAAAAGCTTCATTATTCGACTGTTTATACTGCAACACTGGGACTCTGGGTCCCCGTCCGAAAAGGCCCGGACTGCACCGCTGACTCTGCAGCAATCAGCTGTACGCTGCAGTGTGGAAATTGGCTGTATATTATGAAAAGATTACAATCTAAGCAGTGTGGTGCGTGCCCGTAATTCATGCCATATCCTGTGAGGCTTGGGGTTAAACAGGCAGGACTTAGCGACATGAACAAAACTTTCAATCACTGGGAGGCCCGCAAGGATAAGGAGGGGGAAATTCACCGCTGGCGCTGTTATGTGAGGCATATTAGTTGGGACAGAAATGGAACCATTATTTTAAAGAAAATGTGTTACTTCAAGACTGTAATTTTACATGTGAGGTGTGCTTTATGTTAGAAATTACGCTTCTATTGAATGTTTTAGTGCAGAATCAGAATGATGACTTCAGCAGGCATCAGAGGGAGTTGGAAGTGCACAGAGCTCCGAGTATGGGGTGATTGGGTGTGTGTTTCTTTTAGGGCAGCAGTGGCAGTCCCCCTTGGGGTTGTTACATTTATGGGCCAGGGAGAGTTTCAAATGGACCGACATGCAGATCCAGCTTTGGATTCTTCTATGCAGCACTGGAGAGTTATAGACTGAAACACTACTCCAGCTCATTCCCATTGTTCTTTACAGCCTTATCCACTCTGCAGTCTTCAGTTGCTGTTGTTATAAGTTTACTGAATGCAAAAGAGGACAATTATGCTTTGAAGCCATGTCTCATCCATCTGTGATCCCTCCATGACAGTGTGGCGAAGCAAACAGAGGACAAACCGAATGACTTTTTCCCACCTGCAAAACTCTTCACACTGCTTAAAATATTTCACATTTTGTACTTGGGGGCAGATTTTACACGATAGATCAATACAAAGTGGGCGTAACTGTAAAGAGCAAGGAGATTTTATAAATGAAAACCTGAAAAGTGTGGCATAAATTTGTATTCAGCCTCTCAACTCAATACTTTTTTATACCACTTTTGCTGTGTATCAGTGTTGTGCTGCCTGTTCTACTTTGCATAAATACTGTGAGGATCAGTTTTCAAATCCAGCCACAGATTATCAATTGGTCACTGATGGCAAAATGGCAGTCAAAGCCTTCCTTTCACACTGCTGAAGTAAAGTATCCACACAGCATGATGTTGCCACTACCATGTTTCACAGTGGGAATGGTGACCTTAGCGGGACCCTTATATGTTTGAGCATGTAGGCCACAAAGCAGACAAGCAAACATGAGGCAGACTATGCTCTTCTTTTTGGCCTGCCTGAACTCTGAAACTCCACATGCTAAAACATGGTGGTGGTAGCGTCATGCTGCAGGGATGTTTTTTTTCAGAAGGGACAACAAAGTCATTCAGGCTTGGGGATAAATAACAGGCAACATATGAGAGTCTGCAAAAGATTTGAGACAGGAATGCTGGTTTAAGTTCTGATAGGAAACAATCTCAGGCTTACAGCCAAAGCTGCAATGGATTGGTTTTGATCAAAGCATTTTTGAACAGCCTAGTCAAAGTCCTGACCTAAATTCTGCAGAGAAACTGTGACAAGACTCAGAAATTGATGTTCACAGATGCTCTCCATTCAGTCTAGTTGAACTTGAGCTGCTTTCCAAAGAAGAACGAGCCAAAGATGTGCAAAGCTGGTAGAAACTTGCAGCTGCATTTCCAGCAGAACACATAAAAGTTTGTTCTGTGAGGCACTGTAAAAGACTTTTATGGGCTTTGTGATTTATGTTTCCCGATTACAACTAAAAATAATCATCGGATGGTAAGCTTTGGCAGGGCCTGATTGTCTGTGATAGTCTTGCTGAAAGAAAAACCTGCGGCGTCCAGCTTTAAGACAAGTGGAATATCTTGTACGAGGATGGAGGGATGTGGGCCAGCTGTCGTTCCGATCCAACCATTCACATGTGTGGGTCCAGACAGATCAGGAGTGAGGGAGGGTTTGCTGCTGTGAGGCTGCTCCACCTAATCCCATGCTGCATTACTCACCCAGTCCAGTCAAACGGCCCACAGACGCGGGGACTTCCCCTTCCCTCTGAAGACAGAGAGGAATACTGTATTGCTTCATGTGGCGCTGAGGTAATATCATTACTTCAACCAAATGCTGCAAAGTCTAACCTGTATATTGTCTCAAGTGTCTAAACTGCATGGTGGGAGAGTAGATAATAAACTGTGACAGAGTAACACTAATATGTCACAAGGAATATTGAAGATATAGCATTACAATAATTTTAGGATTACGGTTGCACGTAAATACTTTCCAGTCTGTGCAACTATGGTTGCTTTTACTGGATCATTTTAGAGAAGTTCATGTCTTGTCTACAGCGAAGAATATAAAGTGAGACATTTAGTTCCTGATAGATATCAATCCAGTCTTCTCCGGGGAAACTCCATGACGTGGGTGTGCAACAGCTCCACAAAGTATTGTCTCTTGCACGCAACTCTAAAATGACTGCTATTTGTTGCTGCCGCCACTCCTTTAACACCTTCAGGGTTTTCAAAGGTGTCATTTCTTTAAAGAAAAAAAAAAATCGCAGACTGAAAAACAAACCTAAACACAACAGGCGAGTCATGTTCATAAAAGTGCTCATATTTGTAGGGACACAGCCCATAAAGTCAGCCGCCTCTCATGGTATGCATTTCACACAGCTATAATTGTGCATAATTGCTGTGCTACCTTTAAGTTAAACATAAGGGAAGGATCCTCTTCAGCAGCTTAACAGTGAGACATGACGGCGTAATGAGTTCAAACTGGTTCTGCTCTGACATATTTCCCATGATAGGTAAATATGAACTTGAAGCAAAGCAATGGGGCTATCTGTGAAAACAAGTAAAGCCATATATTTTACTTGGAAAAACAGCGATCAGCTGTATCAACACTGGTCCTCCTACTGCAGCCAGCCACATCAAGTGAGAAACTGTAGAGTTTGGAGGCATCCTCTGAGCACAAGCACAGACCTGAGGAAAACATCGTCCGTCAGATCAGGGGCTTTCTGGACATATCAGGCTTTAATGACTAATCCCTACTGATTTTAACTGTTTACTCCTGATAAATGTTCAGACATAATAAGATTTTAGCAAAGAGAAACAGCTATGGGAGCTCTTAATCGTTGCTGTGTGTTCAATGGCAGTATTATCATAGTGAGGCCAGTCCAACTTTTCCTCTTGCAAATAATCTGTGTGCTGTTTGCACTGGCACAGCTGTTTGCTTCTCCTTTTTTCAGCTGTCTGTGCTCTCCCTCCTTTCTCCCGGTTTGATAACATAATACTCCAAGCATGTTTCCAAAGGGTCATAAAAAGAGAGGGAGCTGCTATCTGCTCTTTGATTGTGCAACAAGCAGATTTAAACACATCCTACAAACCTGGAACCTTCTGCCATCTCATGTTTTATTTTTGTGGTTGGTTTTTCCACAGTGCTTACTGATTTCTTTTATTTCTGCTTTCTGTTGTTAAATTTAAATGCTTAAATTCATCAAACAAATTGTAATATCTGGGGAACATAAACTGAGTAAATATAAAATGCACGTTTCAAGCTAAACTGCCCCTTTGTGAAGAAGTAATTCAAAGAAAAAGAAGTCTTTTAGTATTTGCAAAATTATTTTAACTACGACGCACTGAGGGGTTTGCAAGTATGATCAACCTGATTAAAATCACGTCATCAATCACGTTCAGACTTTGACAAGGCCTTGTTCAGAGTAAGAAAATGTGTTTCATTTCTTCTGTTGGTCAAGTAATCACGCAAGCAAATCAGGTATGTCTATACTCGCACTAAAACCCATATTGTCTACAGCCAAACTATCCTGGTTAAGCTTGTTTTCATCTGATCACAGAAGCTAAACAGAGTCAGGCCTGGTCAGTACTTAAATGGGAGACCACCTCCGAATGGCTGAAATCTAGGTGCTGTAGACATTTTTGTCTTTACCACAAAAGGGTGTAAAATGCCGCTTAAGGCAATTTTATTGCCTATACCAGCAATAAAATGCCGGTTAAGTTTCTTTCAAAATTTTTGTGATTTTGAAAGAAACTTGTAGCATTCTATATTACTGCAGATCTGGAGAAGCCTCTGACTGTAGGACAATCTCATGAAGAGGAATCCTTTTTGCTCCATCATCTACAGAGGTTCCACAGCAGGCCTCAGAACAGAACTAGCCTTCTGTAGCAGATCATTGAGTTTTTTTTAAGTCCCTGGTTAGAAGGATATTTTTATGTAGGTCATGGTTGGTTTGAGTTTTTTCCCCCTTATTTAATGGAAATATAATTTTAAAATATATAGTTTTAACCCAAGTTATCTTTGTTTGATAATTACAATCACTCTGATGGTCTAAATCATTAAATACAAAAAAATAAAAATAAATAACAGAAACAGAACATATTCACAGTACTGTGACATTAAACTAGTTTAATGTCACACAAATTGTTTGAAGCACAAGTAGACAGTTTACGGCTACAATTTCATAATGTTTCATGTGTACAGCAGCCATGTTGGATTGCGAACTCAGGGTGGCTTAGGGACTCATATGGAAATCTGTCTTCTTTGTATGTTCTGTTTTATGTTTTACTTGGAATGTTCTTACTTTACTTTATATAACTGAACTTCAGTCGCTATGTTTGATCTGACTGATTATATGTTTCTGGTCAGAAATTGGATCTGCTTTTAAAGGACTCTGAGAAAGTTATTTGGAACTTGCAGCTTTATAAATAAATAAATTTTATTCTATTACTTTTTCTCAAGCAGATGATGTCTGTCAGATATTCTGAGAGCCTGTGAGATTGACTGAACTGTGTGGATTGCAAAATCTCTTGGGACATGCAGCACTGCTTATCAAACATCTGATGTTGTGGTTGGATATTTCTTCTTGGTGTAAATCCTTTTTAATGATCTCATTGTGATTTTAAAAGAAATTCGCATGAGTCAGTGACATGCCCACACATGGCTCCCCACAGGGATCTTATTGATGAAACCATTTGCTGCATTGCATTTTTAAATCAGAAAGAATCTGAATATTTCAAAAGCCAAAACCAAGAACTTTTTGTCATACTAAAAAACCTTGGGAATATCTTCTTGATATCCTCTTTTTAAATGCTCCTCCCCATTCCCAGGCCAATATACCGCTTTTTTTGACAACTTGACAACTATCTGTCATTCTGCATGGGAATGAGGTAAAAACATGCGTTTTATTCTCTTACTAACATTTGAAAAAATAATTTTTCTTTTTTTTTTTGATATTTTCCAACATTGCGGATACTCGATAGCCACAACCAGCTAAATGCTGTTCACCACACCTTATGGAAACACACCCACAGGACATGGTTTATACCTCAAAGTATTGAAAACATCATCCACATCCATGTGCTGGGTAAACAAATATGTCACTGGCCAAAAACCTTTGAAAAAGCTACAGCTATACTGTTGAAAAACAGCAGGCTTTTTCTGTTGCTTCTCACTTATTGACTTATACTCGTTAGAGTTTGTAAAACTTTGCTTTGACTTTAACCAGAACTGCATGCTTTTGTCAAATAAGACTAAAAAATTTCAAACACAAAAATACCTAACCACTGTTAGGTATGGTGGAGGATCTGTGATGCAATGGGGCTTTTTCTTCTACAAAGGCCCTTAAAAATCTTTTGAAAGTGTGCCATCATGAACTGTCTGAAATGCCAGATGGTCTTAAATAAAAATCTCAGTCCCTAGAACTAAATGCTTAAAAAAAACTGGGGTGAGCTGAAGAGAGGAGAGAAAAACAGAGGACCTATGACAATCTGGAAAATCTCTCCAAATTATTTATGGATATTGTGCAAAAACGACCATAGGCAATAGATGAATAAAATGTGCTCACAATAAAGGCTGAATTTTTCTCTTTTAGATTTATATTAAGACTTTTTAACACTTCTTTACCAGGGGTGCCAATAAATGTAACTATATAAACTTGCCTTGCCCTTTAAATGATGTAATGGGATTCCAAATCCAATAAAGAGACACATTTTTACTGACTTTGTTCCACCTCCCCGTAGGACCCACTGCACAGCAATGAATAGGATAAATTAAAACTTTGTTAGACCGTAAAGCTGTTCTGTTGCCTCCACAATGTACGTGTCTGTTAGAAGTGTTGTGATGCATTTGGAGGATCAGAGATGATTCCCAACTAATTCATGATGAGAAGGTTTTATTTTGTGTAAGTTCTAAGAGGTGGGACCCCCACCTTTGACCTCCAAAAATGATGGTCATTTCTGGTTGTGTACTCATCTTCCTCATCAGTAAAGCAGCTTCTGCAAGTGTCGTCATTTTTGAGTGAATTTCTGATCAACACCCACTGAAGTGAACACTGGGGTGTTCACTGAAGCAATAAAAAAAAAAAACAAATGCGTTCAGATTTTGAGTGATGCCACTGGCAAATAGGCATGACAGCACACTCGGTCCCATGTCTGCAGGCGGTGGTCTGCAGGGGCTCTGTGTTTTGTTTCAATCATCAAAGCTATTGGGTTAGGGATCTTTTCTTTCTGCCTATCTCTCAGCAACACTCATGGCCACTCGGACCTTGAAATCTTACTCCGGTCTGCTGAGAGGAGTGGGCGGCTGGGCCAAAGAAACGTCTCCCTGGCCTTGGTCGGCGCTGCCGGGGGTCACGCTGGCATTCTTCTGTTACACAAAAGACTTCTTCAAGTGGCCATGTGACAATGGGCTTTAGATCAGTGGAGCGTTATGATTACTGGGCAACTTGAATGCATTCTATCTTAAGTGAGCCAGAATTAATATGAACTTTTTGATGTGTTTCTAAAGCAAACCTGCTTGTAGCATCCAGTAACTTTCAACAGACGCGCATTCTGTATCAACAAGACAAACTGGGGTTCGTTATGAGCCTGTTAATAAGCACAGTCCCGTGCTTTCAACCTTAAGTGCTAACATTATGTCACTCACAAGCCCCTCTTAATGAATGTGCACAAACCACGTCTCCACAACGGCATTGAAGCATGATTTCACAAGACAAGCCTTTAACTGCACACAAAGGAATGTCAGATGTGCTGACACAAAAGATCTCCTCTTTCTCTCCCTGATTTACAAAACGTATAACGCACCGAGGGGAGTTGAGACTCTCATGCATTAGCGCACCACATTAAAATGCATTCAGGGACTCTGATTGGGGCCGAATGAAAAACATTATCAAATAAAATTAATTAAAACAAGGCGGTGAGTCTATAGCTTCCAGACTGCTTTTGTTTAGCTGTCGTAAACAGAGTTAGCGGCGTCTGTCAGTGAATTAAGAAAACGCTGGGCCCCTTCTACTGTGGCGGCCTTGATTCGTGGATCCTGTGAGGCCTGCCAGCGCTTTGCTCTCACTCAGCGCGAACCGACTTGGCCGGTGACAGACAGGCAGCCTCCTGTCAAAACACCGTCTGCTTCTGCCAGCCTGCAGGACGCATGCAGAAAGGTGCATTAATGTCATCATTTGTATATTTCTGTGCATCGCAAATTTATTCTGCATTTTATGCTAGAATTGAAACATGTTTTATCAGGATTCCATATGATAGACTAATGATGAGTGTACAATTGTGAAGTAGAAAGAAATATGTTTACTTAAAATATTTAAGCTTGTCATACCTTTATACTTACTTTGATACTGCAAAATAAAATGTTCCACAATCAATTACCTCTAATGTCACAAATAAGTAAAAAGTAAGTGTTGAATGACCTTGGCATCTGTACACCTAAAAAAACATTTATTCAAGCAAAAACCTGAAAAGCTCATGGTAACTCTGGAGGTGATGCAGCAGCTCAGGTGGGGCAATTTGTTGACAAAGAAATTATTAAATGTTAACTCAACAAATTGTCAAGAAGAAAGCCAGTGTTGACAGAAAGAAATGGAAGTCCCATTTGAATTCCGGCATAAGCCCTATGTTAAAACATAGTTTTGGCAGCATCATACTGTGGGATGCTTTACTTCAGGAAAGCATCCCACAGAAGAAAATCTGTTAGAGGGTGCAAAAGTCTTGAAGGGTGAAGGTTCACATCCCAGTAAGACCCTAAATGCTGCCAGTGCTACAGTGAAACGGTTTAAATCAAAGCATGTTCGTGTGTTAGGATAGCCTAGACAAAGTACAGAACTAAATCCAGTTGAGACTCTCTTGCACTGATGCAGAAATTGATGTCTACCAATGCTCTCTTTGCACTATTTTTGAACTATTTAGCAAACAAGAAGGGACAAAAATATTTTGTCCCTACATCCAAGAAAAAGAGTCACAAAGTGATTCTTAATTATTGCATTTTGAAAACCTTTGGGCCTTTTTTCTTTCATGTATTATGTGCTGCTTTCTGTTGGACTGCAACATAAAATGAGATACAAAACACTGAGATTTGTGGTGGTGACGTGACAAAATCTTGAAAGATTCAAGGGGTTTAAATACCTTTCCAAAGCGATGTGTGACAGCATGTGCAATATATCAACGGATGGCTGTTTATGGCTGTTCCATAAAAAACAGCCATGTCCAGGCAAGCATTGTTATTTTGCCATCAAACATAAAAGCTGCTTCAGGTAAAGGCATACGTTCTTCATTTTAGCTTTATAATCACTCTTTATTGAATTCTGTTTAATTTGTTAGCCATGAAGCCATTTCATTTTAAAGTTGGAGCCCATTTTGTATGGGTTGACCACAAAACCAGGCTACAGAGCCAGTGTCTAGTAAATAGAAAACCTCTTTATAAAGCAATGTGTTCAGTTATCTGAAAGCTTATGAAACTTCACACTAACATTTTTATTTGAATATTTGAGGTAACTCTTTATTGTATTTATTTATACTGAAGGGTGAATGATTCACTGAGTTGGAGATTTAATTTATAGTTATCTAAGTAAAAACAGCTGAAATTAGCAGATCAAGACAAAGAAAAAAAACTGGCATGTAGAAATTACTCAAAACTTTATTAAAACTAAATAGATAATATTCTGAGAACAAGCCAGTAATCCAGGAATCAATAAGGAACAACAATGTGCGGTCTCTATGGCACCCACACTTGTATTGCCTCTGTGCTGTTTGTTATCATGATGTGTGGAAACATTTCTCCCCCCCCACTGACAGTTTTATGACTGCTTCATAGCATTTTGAAAATCAAAGCCAAGACAGAGTAAGAGACAAGATAATAAAGCCTCCTGTTGCCTCTTAAAACATGGTAAAATTTAACTTTATTCAAGTTTATTCATTATGTTTCATATGATACAAGAATGTAGCAGTTTTACAGTCTTGACCAGCTTTGCACACCTAGAGACTAAACTTTACCCCTATGAAAGTTGTTCACTTAACTTAATGGAGAGTTTAGCACACTATGCTTCCTTTCAACATATCACCTGTTTACTTTTTATCTTGCAGAATAAAAATGGTACTCTCTTCCAACTTCCTTCTTATCTCCACTGTTTTCCCCTCCCTGCTTGTTTTTCTTTGTTCATTTCCTCCTCCCACCAGGTGAGATCCACGCTATATGTTCACACAGCAAGTCTTGATGGTCATTACAGATTTTTTGCTGAAATAAATTCAGATTTTTCTTTGGTTTTACTTAATAAAATAAAATAATATGACATATTGTTATGATCTTATGATCATAACAATATGTCATATAATTTTAAGCTAATGAAATGAAAGGACAATTAATAGAGATGACCGTGGAGTATTGATTGCAGTTTCTCTAGGAAAGTATGTAGACAAAGTCAGAAGTGGTGGGATTAAAATGTAATGCACAGACTACATTTTAACAGACACTGCACAGACGTAATTGCAAAATTATAATTTTTCAGCCATTGTTTGCATTCTGATTCGCTGCCCCTGACTGTTTCTGGTGCATAATTATGGTGTTTATGTCTCACATTGATGATAAAGAAGCCAATGCACATGACCGTTCAAAGAGCTGATATGAAAGAGGTATGTATCGGATTTTGAGGAAGTGAGAAGATCGAAATCGGGCTTATCGGACAGCTGTGAAAAAGCCAAATATATATATCGCATATCTATATATGGCCAAAACAGTAGACTTAGCTCATATTTACCTGATGTGTGAATAGTCTTTAGTCTAATTAGCCAGCAATCTCCTCCTTAGTGCTGCTCTGCATACCTGCAGCTGATTCTCTCCTGATCAGATAATTAGCTTTTTAAGCCAGGCTCAAACTTCCATTCACTGATTGCCTGTTGACCGAGCATGGTGATGCTTAGCTTCTGTCTTCCTGTTGAAAAGGCAATAAAATCTTTAGAAAATTTCCTTTATTTTAGTGTTCATACATTCATCATAAGCTAAAACTAATAAAATCAATGCATTAATTAAAAAATATTAGCTTTTATTAATCATAGTTACAGTGGACCCCCATCTAGTCATTGTTTAGTTTTCAGTATTTTTTTTTTTCTTTCACCACACAATTATTATTCTTAATTAAACAGAAACTTAACTTTTTGAAATGACATCAAATGAGTGTTAAAGTATCTAAAAAAATTGTTGCTGTTAACTATTCTGTCACCAAGCACATTTACGCCTTTTGTATTGTGATTCACCAAGTGTGTTTACAAAAGCCTTAAAGTGACAACCCCAGAGAACGGCTCATTAGTTTAACATTAACAGGTAGTTGATATGCTCCAGTGAAGCATACCTTTCAAATATTCAGCTGTACCCATTAAAGGAGCAGTTCCCACATATTTCCACGTTATGCTCTGGAAGGTGACCGCTTGCCTGCCTCCGACCAAACTAAGGTCTGTAAACAAACTCAACACTGTTCATAATGTGTTAGGCAACGGTCATTACACTGACACACCTCATGTTGGCACTGGGCCTAAGCCAGGGATTAAATATAATTAGAGAAGGGTTTATTGCTATATAAAGTTATCTAATCTCCTTTTGAAGTATTTTATTGTATCTAATTGTATTTGAGGAAACATCATGACTTTTTCCCCTTTTTGTATTATAGTAAAGCCTCTGTATATTTTAGTACAACAGCAGAAACTGCCACTAAAAATGTAAAGTTAAACAATTTCTCTATTTTTTTAGAATTACCTTAAAGTATGTAAGAACATATAAAATATGTGGATATCTGTGTGATGAAATAAAACTATTATAAATCACTTCACAACCTTTTCCGCTTAGCTGATATGTAAAAATGTAAAGTTAAACAATTTCTCTATTTTTTTAGAATTACCTTAAAGTATGTAAGAACATATAAAATATGTGGATATCTGTGTGATGAAATAAAACTATTATAAATCACTTCACAACCTTTTCCGCTTTTATTCTGACCTATAAATGTGCAGACCTTTAATACTTTGTTAAATAAACTTTTAATTCAGTTGTACCATTCAGTCTTTTTCTGAAATTTGTTCCTCTCCATCCTTACCATGGAGCCATGGTTACAAAGGATCAGAAGAATTTCAGTCTTCAAAGATGGGGACCAAAATCTCCATACTATATCAATCATATTTCAGGTTCCTCAGATTTAAAAGAATTTATAGCAGGAGTTCGAATCCTGAAGCCTGGATGTTGAAACAGAAACCAAAGTGCACTTATGCAATCAAATTATGTCACCTTTGTTATATGTTTCCCAATTAGATTTGTTTGTTTTCCAGCTGAATTGTAAAGAATATTCATGTTCAAAGTGGAAAAGACCTTTGAAGTTAACGTCTCATACTAATAGGAGCATATCCCCTACAGGACACTTTTACAATTGTTTTAGCTGTTTTTCACTATTTGGAATGCACGTATAAATATTTAACAGTTTTGTAACACAATAAAAATGTGGTAATTTGGATTGAGTTAATTTGCATCTGCCGATGGTTTGTTACTTTGTTAATAGAAACTGTCCCACTTGGATCAGATTTTGTTGTAGCTGATATTCGTTTGTGTCGTCTGGATCTCTGGAGAGATCCAGACGTCTGGATCGTCTGGATCTCTCCAGAGATCCAGACGACACAAACATTCTTCATATTGTAAGAATTTTAAGTTTGCTTTTATGTTATACTTAATGTATATTTTCTTTCCTATTGCTTACTAACTTGTGTTACTGTGTTCAATTTGTTTTTAATTAGCTTGTTAGTTTATTATTTTTGCTTGGAACCCAGTCGCTCCATACGTTTCCCCCCAGTTTGTGCTCAAGTTTCCTGTGTTGAGTTTGCTTTGTTGACCTCCTTTTGTGAGCTCAAATTTATTGCATTCCCTTGATATTTTTTATGTTTTGTGTAAATAAACTGAGCAACATTTTTTCAGATCCCCTGCGTCTCTGTGGTTGGTCCATGTGCTCCCTGACATGCCACATGCTGGTGTGTAATGCCATTACATGGATTTACATCCAGTTTCCTGGAAATAACATTGCGGCCGGCTTTCTATCTACAGACTTACAAAAACAGACTCAGTCTCTTTCAGTCAGGAATGAGAAGACTGAATATCAAAACTGATATCAGCTTGTGACTGCCTGTTCTTCTTCAAGACTTATTCCTGGAGTATGCCTGCTAATATGTATGAGCCTGTGAATTTAGTTTGCTCTAGAAGAAAGTGAAGCGGAGGGGTCATCTATATTGAAACTGACAGGCCCATTTGGAAACAATCATCAAATGTGTCATGGAAAAACCGCTACGTCATGGTGCAAAGGACGTCAAGAGGCTGCCAGCATCAATATTTCCCCTCAAGGCTGGCAACGGATGTCGTTCTGATGGAGCTTATATTCCTCTTGGCAGGACTGTAGGCCATTTTTCTTTCCTTTTTCTTTTTAGTAAAAGTTGCTGGTTTCAGAATCCCGGGGATTTCTCACCCTCATCATCCAAAGTGCAACATGACTGACAACAGCCGGTACAACAAAGAGGAAGAGTTTTATCAGTGTCACCTCCTCCAGATAGGAAGTCCAGGTAATTAGGTGCACTCACCTCAAGCGAGGTCCAATATCCTGTTGAAGAGAGCACTGTTCTGACTCACTGATCCTAAGGACACGCAGACCCTTCTAACTTGAGGAGACCACCTCAGTTAGTGTGATGCACAGTGGATCTAATCTTCTTGCCTCACTAGTTTCCCTCCTCCCACTTAAGGAACTGTCACTGTGATCAATGATGAAGCTGCAAACATTCCCCTGAATTCTAGCTTCTTCTTGATTTAATCACAAACAAAGTGCCTTGGAAAAATATTCACAGCACTCAAAGTTTTTCACATCTTTCACATCACAACCACAAACTTTACCGCATTTTCTTGGGATTTGATGTACGGAAAATAAAAGGAGTCGCGTATTATGATATGGTAGCAAAATAAACAATTTTTATTAAAAAAATCTGAATTGGATGCATTTGAATCCCTCCATTACTTTCATATCCCTAAATAAAAAATAATACAACTAGTTGGCTACCAGTTCTTGTTTATCTGACAAGAAAGCTGCTGTCAAAAATGCAATAAATTCAATAAAATTTTTACCTCAAGTCATGTAGAGCGACACCATTATATCCCACTTGCACCGTCCAGCCATTTATTTTCTTACATCCTTATCCCATTGGGGTTTGAAGGTGTGCTGGTGCCTATCGCCAGCTATCAATGAGCGCGAGGCGGGAAAGACTGATCAACCTAAACAGGTGATGAAAGACTTGAGACTGGGATTACAACAGAGCAGGGTTACAACTTTAAACATAAAACCAAGCACAAAATCTGATGTACTATTAGATACTTCACACATCAATAGCCAGCGCTAGATCAAAGCATATTCACATGCTACAACGGTCCAAGTCAAAATCTAAATCCGGTTGAGAATCTCTAATAAGACTTGAAAGCTCATGCTCTTACTCTCCCCATCATTGGACCTAAAGGTTTGTGCGAAAAAGAACAGGCAATAATGTTTCTCTAGAAATGTAAAAGTTCTACAAAGTACTGATTCAGGATGGCTGAATACAAATGGACATCTCTTTTCAGTTATTTTTTTCATCTTTCAACCCACTTTACAATTAGGCAACACTTTGGTATATCACATAAATTCCCACTAAGATGCAATAGAAGGTTTTGGCTCTGACACAGGCTCTGAATATGAATCCCCGGTGAAAGGAGCCTTCCTGCACACACATTTGGTCTAATCACAAGGGTCAGCTCAGCTGTATGAGACTTGATACTGTAGACCAGGTGGAAATGCAGCTATAGCCTAAGACAGGATAATCTATCTTACCTCCCCTCAGAGGATCAAACACCCCTGGCCATTAAGGATGTGAGGGGACAGCACACAACACACTGATGATCCATTCACAGGGTCTTAACCGAACACGTGTGCCTGTGCAGAGAGCTGATCCTGTAGCCTTGTTATGACGCTGTTGATATGCATGCTTGCAGGTAACCATCTAAATCCTTCTGCAGTCATTGCAGTCCCGCTGACATATGTTGCACCACTTTAGCATTGAGGAAAAGACTAAAGACACTTCGAATAAACATGACATAAATGAGTCGCCCACAGAATCACCACAGCAATTAGGCACAGTTTGAACCAATGAAAATCAAAACCAAACCCCTCAACATGTAATCCCTCTTTTTTACTCAACCTCCACATGGCAGCTGGGCTCCCACCACACCGAGGTCCTTACCGCATATCCACTCAGACATCCAAATACCATCACCTCACAGAAGAGGCTTTTGAACTGTATGCAGCCCTGCTTTAAGAGAGGGGGTGGGGGTGCATTTATCTGAGTGCAGAAAGCTGATACCATCTGTAACACATTTTGTAAGAGCAGCTCCCATAAACACACCATGTAAACAGTGGTGTATATTTAAAAGGAAAAAATACCCCAAATGACAAAAGGGAATCTCTCTGAGCTCTAATCGCCCTCTCAGATGTGCTTCATCACCTCACACATTTACTCCTGCCTGGTATGTGTCGTAATCTCCTTAAAACTCTTAATACATTAATGCCTACGCTCCACCTTATTTTTACTGTAAGTGAGGTGGGAACCCTGTAAATTTAGGCAGAAGCCGAGTTTCTTAAAGTAAGAGAGAGCCAAATAAATATCTATTACACCCATTTCATTAAATAAGGTGAAGCCTGGCCCTTCTATAAAGGGCCAGGCTTTATAGAACAGAATAGAAGAAATACCCTATTACTATCCACAGTGGGGAAATTCAGCTGTAACAGAATCAAATCAAAATTAAGTGGGAGCATGCAGGTTTACACAAAAGTAAGAAATATATGAAGATAAGAATAAGAGGCTGTTCAGTAAATTACAACATAAGAGAAATAATACTGTACAGATGAACAGAAATGTATCAATTAAAACGTTAAAGAAGTGCAAATATGTGTGCAATATGTGTGCATAAAAAACAGAGTCTAAAAGCTGCTGGGAGGAAGGATCTATGATGAAGCTCCATTGTCCACAACTGTCTGTCACTGAAGGAGCTCTCCAGTTCAGCAGCAGCTTCATACATTGGTAACATCCAACAGTGAGGTTATTTTAACAAGATTCCTTCTGTCTCCCAGCACCTGCACTGGGTCAACTGGACAACCTAGGACATACAATAAAGTATTTTGTACTTTATGCCTGAAATAATAGAATGCCTGAAAGAATAGAATATGCAAATTTTGCTTCTCAATATAAACTTTGATGTACAGATCTGGTCGGACATTTATATTATTCCCATACTAATTTTGGACTTTACACAAAGTTTTTTCAGGGTCAGATGATTATGCAGCAATTCAGAATTGAATGTTCAACTTTCTCATGGGTGTCTCTAATCTTTCTCATGGATGTACATGTCTGTATATATGTATACAGACAGGTATACCTCCACTAATGTGGAGGTATTCCTCCACTAATGTTTGGGTAAATGTCCGTTAACATATTGCAGAGACACTGCATTATATTTGTGACCATCAACAGGCTTCTGTTATAGCTCTTGGTGGATTTTTGACTGCTCATCTTGGTGGAGTTTATTTAAATTGGTTGGGTCTCCCTGCAAAGACTCAGTTTTTTGACATAGTCTATAAATTCTCAACAGGGTTGAGATGGGGGTCATTCCAGATTTATGAAAGCCTGCTTAATTCATCCCCAAACCAGTTTTGATGTGTTTTTTGGATCCTTGTCCTACTGAAAGAACCATTAGTGTCCAAGTTTCCATCAGCTAACCCAAACTGCTCCCCTGAGAGGGAAAGGTGATCGGTTAAGATGTTCAAGAACAACCCAGGAACCTCCCAAATGTAAACTACTTGAAGAGCAGTGCCTCTGCCCACTGTATATGACCATGAACTGAGAGCCTGCCAGCACTTCCAAGCATGACTGAAATCTGCAGCTGCCCACCCAAAGAAACTGAACTCCTTGTGAGAAAATGTTTTATGGCCAGATAAGGCAAAGAATGAGCTGTTCAGCCACGATGACGAAAGGATGTTTGTAGGAGTTGGGGTGAGACTTTCAGATCTAAGAACACTCTTCTGGCTATCAAGCGTAATAGTGGAAGTATCATGCTAATGGTATATTTAGCTGCTTGTTGTACTAGTGAAATATACAAGATGGATTAATGAAACTCTTCAGCTTTACTTCAGCTAAGCTCTGCCAATAATGAACCATTGTTTTCATTTCTATAGTCATCAGCCTCTGCTTGAAGAAAGGGAAGAGCCTGCAGAGATATTTCACGAGACTGACTGTGGTCGAGTAGGCTTCATGGCTCCAAAACGTGTCGGTATGTTCTGAAGAGCACCTCATGTACATATCATTTCCTCGTTAATGTAATGTTGAAGGGTAAATGCACAGTCATGCTGCTGTCTTGTTTTTATCTGTTGACTATTGAAACAACACAGAATCATTTGTTTGCTATGGATGAAAGAGGAAATTAACCTCTTCCTTGACTTTGGTGACTGAATGTTAAATGTTAAAAAGATAGTAGCTGTTATAAATCATTTCATGGGAGCATGTGTCATGGATTTTAATAAAAAGTAGGGGGAAGGTAGCACACTAAGCACCTAATCCACCACATTCTTGTTGAAGTCTGAACTCCAGCAGGCTTCAATGCCATGCTCTGCAACAGAAGGGATTGAAAAAGACTGAGGTAATTGGATTAGAATACGGCATTGATTGTCAGACAACAAAAGGTATCCATCGCTTTCTCCCTCTCATGGCCTTTCAGGTTTTGTATCCCTGGTCTGGAATGTATTTGGTCATTCACTCATCTCATCCAAGCAGAGAGGACACAAGAACAGGAGAGAGGGGCCACCAGGACCGGCAGTCTGCTGTTCTCATCTGGAAGTCACAGCAGACCCATGTGTGAGGATGTATGAGCCATGGATCGCCCCCAAAAGCCCAAGGGTCATTTCTGTGATCATTACCATAATCACATTAAGGCTGCAGGAGATTAGCACCATGGCCTCGGAGGAGAAACCAGGTCTGTGCTCCATGAGGACAACACACCGTGCTCATAAGGAGCAGCAGACATGCTGCATGATAAATGGGAGTAGTTATGGTTAAACAAAAGAGATACAGGTTTTTTTCACTTCTTTTTACAGTTGTATACCACTAGTTTGGATTTATCATTGTTAAAGGAAAGAACAAATTTGTATGTTGCCAAAAGTGTATCTACCTTGTAAATGTTTTATTTATTTGATAAACCAAGATGGAGTTGTGCATAGTTTTGGAGATGAAGAAACAAAATGTGATTTTGTTTTTTCCCTAATCCCCCCCCCCAAAACTTTTAGATTTCCTCCCCCAAAATCTAAAAAGTGTGCTATCTTTAGATCTTGTTCCATGTCTCTCCAAGCTCTGTCCTAGTTTGCCAAGACATGACCTTCCATCTAAACTGGCAGCATTAATCAGATAAGCAACTATGAAACCTGCAGTACCCCAGAAGGAGCTGCAGAGATCCTTTAGAGACTTAATATGCCAAACAAGGCAAAAATGTGCAGTTATCAGCTCTAAGGTTGGTTTGAAGGACTAATGAGAATGAGGAAATGTTTGAAGTAAAAAAGGAATTCCAAGAAACATAGTATTTAAAATGCTGACATAACAATATTGCAAATAGTCAAATATCAAACAAAAAGTACATAATTGGTCAAAGGGCAAGAAGTAAAGTAAACCCTGGGTAGGTCACTAAGCCATTACAAAGCAATTTCAAGAGACTAATGACCAAACAGAAGTGTTTTAGGAGGAAACTGAAGTACCCAGAGACAACCCACCATGCATGCAGGAAATATAGTAAGGAAAGAAAAAAAGAGCCCATCCTGGACTTAGAACTTAGCACCACTGCACCACTTGAAATTGTAGATGTTAATAGGTATAGTTCTAAACAACTGGTATAAATGTGTGTTTCCACAGAAGGGAAGCTGGTCAGAGTTGATAGGTAGGCAACTCTGAGATTAATAGACGAAAATCCTGGAAGAAATCCTTTTAGAAGATGTCAAAGAATTGGCACCTTCCAGCAAAACAACAACCAGAAGCATACATAGACAGGCAGATATTTGGTCTTCCAAATAAAAGGCTATTAAAGTAAATCAAAGTCTAGAGCTGTATAATGTGACAAAAGGAGAAAAAGTCTTGCTAAGCACTGTATAGTCTGTATACATTTCCCCCCTCCTTTCACCACAGCTCTCCCCCACCCCCATCAACCTCCATCGCAGCATCACCTCTGGGCAGGTCGTGGGGGCACTGAAGGCAGATTTCTGACACAACCCCCTCCCCAAACTGTCCATAGCGTCTAGACTCAATTTCAGCTTTTCCCATCAAGGAGAATGAGTGAAAGAGAGAGAAAAAAGAAACTTACCCAAGGGTTAAAAACTTTTCCAATTAACCCTAATTACCTAAAGAGAGCATTTCAATGAGGCCTGTAACCTGAGATGTCTATCAGCTCAGTGGGTGAGGCAAGGAAGTGGTATCTTTCATCTTGAAGTTCAACCACAGGAAACGCGACATTTGAATATTGACGGCAGTGATTTAAGAGCGTGGAAGTAACACCTAGATACTCTCCCTCCTTGTGAAGCAATACAAGTTGTATTATGGCCTCTGCATAAGATAAAAATCCAAGCCCTGGCTGGTGTGCATCCCTGTCTTGCTGATGCTTCTGCAGATAAGATAAACCGTGCTACTTTCCGGTTTGGGTGAAAATACAGAGCAAAGTAGAGATTGTACAGCCTTATAGAAAAACTACAAAAAAATAATACCTTTCAGCTTATCTAGTGCAAGCACATACATCTACACAGCGTAACACCCTCATAAACAGCTATAAAGTGGGATGGTGAAACATTACATAGTTACTGATTGATTCGCTCCTCACTATGTAATACCACGGTTTCCAACGGTGCTTCTTTGATTGTGACCCTTTGAGTGACCTGTGTAATTGGTTCGCACAAATCACTAACGACAGGGGCAGAGGGGGTTTCCCGCCCCTCACATAAATGTGTGTGTGGGTGGGTAAGTGCACAGTGCTGGCCACTGATCTAGTTCACAGATTACCTTCTAGAAGAGAGACACCTGGCCACAGTTACCCTTTGACACCAACAGGAATATTTTCTTGATCACATGAAAATAAAACGAATGTTAAATCTGTTAATCTGCTCAGCAGGAGTTTCATTTAGATGGACATCCATCCTGGTAGTGCTACAGATATTTGGCCTTACCATGACTTGTGGATATATTCACCTTTCTTTGTTTTGTTTTGTTTTTTCTTTTTTTTTTTGCATTTTGTCTGATTAAACCCACAAACTGCAGTGCTATTTTGCATAGGATGGAATCAGCACAAGAGCATGTGTAATTGTGAAAAGGAAGGGAGATGAAACATGTTTTGCAAATTTTACATGTAAAATGTTTAAAAGAAAGACATATTTTTGGATTCACCTGCCACATATTCTAAAACAGATTAAGCTCTGAACTTTGACAAGGCCATTCTAATGCATTAATATGGTTTAATCTAAACCAGGTTTACTTCCAGTATTATTCTGCATGTAGCTCCAGCCTTATTCACTTCAGATCTAACCACCTTCCCTGTCTCTGCTGAAACAATGCAACTCCACAGCATGATGCTGTCACCACCATTTTCCACAGTGGATGAGGTGTGTTTAGGGTGTTAGTTTTTAGCCACATTTAGATCAAATATATTTTTAGTTTCAGCTCACCAAACCAACATTTTCCGCATACTTGCTGTGTGACTTATTGTTTATTTTTAAGAATGTCTTTATCCTTGCTGCGCTTCCATTAAATTTGTATCACGAGTTATCACGGCAATCTTGGCTGTTTTCATGCTTTATTTGTTCAGCTTAGAGAAACATTTATGTTTTAGTATGCTGTTGTGCTCTATATTGTTTTATGACTCATTGAACAGTGCTCTGTGAGATGCTAGGAGCTTGGCATGTTGTTTTATGACTTCTAACTAATTTAAATTTGTCTCCATGATGCTGTTTGTAAACTCTTACAGACCTCTGAAGCCTTCAATAAGCAGCTGGATTTATTCTGAGATTAAATTACACAAAGATGGAGTCTGCTACTATTTAGAGAATTTCTGAAGCCTATTGATTTTATTTGTAACTATCAAAATAAAGGCATTTGTTTAGAATATTTTGAGATTTTATTTGTGGAGAAAGACCATGTATTATTTTTCTTTTTACTTCACGATGATGCTCAGCTGTTTGGTTTCATAGCGTAAATCCCAACAACTACATGCAGAGTTGCCATTGTAATGAGAAAAATATGAAAAAGTTCAAGTACAAATACCTTTCCAAGGCACTGTATATTCTGATTAGCAACTGATTTACAATGTGTGCTCTTGACATTGTTGACATTTCAAAAATGAAAGCATTTTTAGCAAGAAAAATATGCATAAAATTTGCAGATGTTTAAGATGTTTTAACAGTAGAATTTCACAATCTTCTTCCAAGACTTGCCTAAAAATGCCATGCTTTCAGTGTTTGCCCTTGGCTCACTGCTGGCCTTGATGCAAGCTTTCTTTTCATTCCACATGATTTAGCGAGCTGCCTCTACTAATCAGAGTGTGAAAGCTAACATCGGATCTGTCCACCTTTCAGGCAGACATAAATCTTTACAAAGTAAAAATTGCTGGAAGACCTGTGGTGAAGTCCAATAGTACTAGAGGTAAATGCAGTAAGAACTGAGGCATGCTTGAAAAATACATTTAATTTGTGTTTAGGCTTGTGGCTGTGGAGATTTATGCACGTCAACTTGACTTCGGGTCATATGAGTCTTCACACTTCATTGTGCCAACACCGTGATGCTAGAAATTCTTAAAGCTACCATCTAGGTCTGTATTTTTTATCATTACTGGCAATACAAACACAGTTTGTTATTCAAATATGGATTTCCATTTCAAGATTTCACAAAAAATAAAAGTAGACTGTGGCAAAAAGAAAATAGTCATTTAGTTTTGATTTCTATTTTTGGTTTGATGACATCATAAAAGACACAAGGATTGAGCTGATTATCTGATGTTTGTAAAAGCTACAATAGACAAGCAACTTTATGATGGATTTTGATTGTAAAGTGAGTTTGGAAAAGTTTAAATAGAGAAGTGGTTTTACAACTATGACCCACTTTTTGGGAACCATCATCATTCCAAGATAACATTTTTGATACAATTCTAATGCTGCTAGATTTTGTTTTTTGGAAAAAAATCTAGATTTTTTTCCCCCAAAACTTCTAAATAATTATAAGGGTTTCCCACTAGTATTGGCTTCATAGGACTGGTTTTTATTTCTTTTTGCTGGGATTCTAAGTGTGCAAAGTGGGGCTTACAATGTGACATCAGAAGAGTGTTCGTCACTGCTAGGCTAGGGTGTTACATCACAAAAGTGACTCACTATCCTTTACTTCTCTGTTTTTTATCTTTTTTGAGTAAAAAAAAAAGCCCCAGACTGAGGAGACTGCTCAATAGGTCACTCAACATAGCCTCCATGTCCTTCACTGTTGCGTTTGTGCAGCATATAGATCTCGCTGTACTACGTTTTGGACTCTGGGGTCGACCACTATATGTCGACCACACTCACTAGACTTGTAATGGAAAACCACCAGAACTGTGTAAATGAGCAGAGTCGAGCCACGCTTTAGAGGTGCTAGTGGAAAAGGGCCATAAGTCTCTTTATGTCAGTGGCGGATTTAATAGCAGCAATATGGTTTACTACCCAGCGAGGCATGACCTAGGGAACACCTGGAATAAAGTCGTCAGTCTGATACACCCGAACAATTTTTGTTGCTTCGTTTACATGTCAGTTCCACAGTGAATAGAATGTTAGCAATGTAAAAATAATGCTATACAATGTAATTGGGTATTAACGCTGAAATTGTATTTTTGAATAAATGTAATATGTTTTTTAACGTGGAACTAAACCCGACTTAAAAACATAACCCCCGGACATATTTCGGGAAATCCCACCAAAGTGGGCTAAGAAACACTGAGGGGCGTGGCCTAGTGTGGGGAGGAGGAGCAAAGGGAGTTAAGCAGGGGTGTGGTCAAGGACAGGGAAAGCGACAGCTAGCTTGAAACATGAAGAGTGACCAGAGCGACGCTGCTAGTTTTGCCACAGATCAGTCTTTTAAGGTGAAGGATTTCTATCTGTCGTCACCAGAGGTGAAGGTAGGCTTTGAGGAGCCCAGCGAGTCCCATAGCTAGCACAAAGCTAATTAAATTAAAAGAAAAATGCTAACCTGAAAATGTTGTCAATTAATGCCTACAATTCCAACTCCTGATTTGCTATGTCTGAGTGAGACGGTTTTATAGATGATGAAGGGTTGTGGCGTAGATATTGACCACGCTGTACATTTGTTACAAACAGGAAGATTCAACTGCAGTCGCTAACCTCTAAACCCAAAAACATAAAAAATGGAATGATATGAAAATGTCACTTTTTGCACAGTAAAATGAAGAAAGCACCATTAAAGTGCAGTTTATACATTTAGTCTAGGCCTGAAATTTTGATTTAGGATTTAGCTAATCTTTAAAAAACTTCATTGATTGTTATTGAAAATACAATTTGTCAATCCAAATTATGAAGGCAATAACTTAAAAAGTTAAGTTAAATAATAGAAAATATATATGTATATTTTAAGAATAGACTTTGACTGGTTTGCTTGATGTCAAGCAAAATCACTGTTAAAATCACATTTTCAGTTGCTCTCTACACAAAGTATTTTGGTTAAAGCATACTTTTTTTCTATTTGTTTTTTTTTTTTTTTTTAAATAAGTATAAACAACAGTCTTTACCTCCCAGTCAAGCGCCACCACCGCCACCTGCACCCTCATCGTGCTTTAAGCCCCAATCAAAAGTTTGCAATCCTGCTCGGCCCTGTGTGATGTCACCACCAGAGACATGTACCTGTGGAAGCTCAGGGAGGCTGGGTTTTATCTCGATTAAAACCGTTCACAGCGAATTTGCTAAACAGCGAGGTTGTATATTGTCCTGTAGGCGGTAACTGCATCTAAAGTGATTGTGCTGTTTTTTACAGAAAGTGTGAGAAGCAGCTTTAAGGTTGAGGGGCGGTGCTGTGTGCTAGCTTGCCTCATTATTATGGAGGCAACTCCCCTCCGCTGAACTTGTGTAGCTTGAGCTCAGACTCGGACCAGCAGTCAGTGAGTCAGTCTGCAGTGGGATCGGCCGCCGCATGGCTTCTGTGTAAACTTTCCTCAGCAACAAGTGGAGACGAAGAGCAGACGCTCCGGAGTGTTTGACGGACCTACCAGGAAAGAAACCACAGCTCTTCTATGAATCTGGAACCTGTGCTCCGCTAAGCAAACTGCTGTTTCCCCCCATTCGTGCATGTTCAAACCAGAGGAGAGCTCTGGTGCCGTGGGTCGGCCGGACGACTAGTACAAACGAGTGGCAAACAGCAGGCATGATTTTGAGACGTAGCTCCGCGGTTGCTGCCTTCTTCCTGCTCTGCTTTCTTGTGGAGGTATGTGGATCTGTTGGTCGGGGAGCAGCGGGAAAGGTCACTCGGTTCGGCTGAGTGGATGCACCGCTGTGTTATGTGTGCTAGCTCGACATGCAGCCGTGCTTCCAGGAGAGGTTCGGGTCTGCACGCTGAATAACCACTCTTCTGTCTCCCAACAGGTGTCGCAGGGATCGGGACAATTCGAGCTGCAGATCTTGTCGATGCACAACGCGAACGGAGAGTTGCCCAACGGCATGTGTTGTGATGGCGCACGGAGCGCCGCGGATCGAAAGTGCGCACGGAGCGAGTGCAACACGTTTTTCAAAGTTTGTCTGAAGGAATACCAGTCCAGGGTTTCCGCTGCGGGGCCCTGCAGCTTCGGAATGGGAACTACGCCTGTCCTCGGAGGGAATACGTTTTCTTTCAGGAGTCCTGTCAGGAATGACAAATCCAGGATAGTTTTGCCCTTCAGCTTTGCTTGGCCGGTGAGTGGAGGCTTCAATAATCACTTACAAAAAAAGAAAAAAAAACATTTCCTGATTTTCATCCCCATATAAGACGTATACAGAAGTGAAAATAGGTGTTAGGAAGTCAGATGTATGTCCTTGCATCACCTTCACTGAGACCGGGACGAAACATAAAAACTAAAAACTTTGTGACTTTTTATTTGTCTCATTCACAGAGGACAAGTTTGAAAACCTACCAGAAGTAAACACATTTTATGTATGAAAGGCAAAATTCAAACAAAAACACCAAAACATTATACTCGAAGGAAAAAAAAAGAAAACTTTAATGGACATGTAAACTACTTGTAAATACATCAGTGGCTAGTCTTTTTTTTCTCATTGTTGTTTGGTAATGCAAAAAAATCCAATGAAACATATAAAATGCAAAAACAGTAAAATGTGATTTTAAAAAAAGATATTAAAAAAATTAAGCATGGACAATATAAACAGGAAGTCGGTGTGGTGACTTGTGGGGTCCCAAATTAAATTCTGCTCCGGGCCTCATTCAGATGTGGATCGACTCTGACTTTAACATTCCCCTCCCCCTTTAAAAAATGGGTAGAAAAGGCAAAAAAAACAAAGAAAAAGTTTCCCTTTGTAATCCTTCTTTTTTTGGACACCCCCTGGTCCTGGTCCCGAGATTGTGTGCACTAATTTACAACGTGCAGGTATTTTAGTCCACCAGGCCTAGACCTGTCCATCTTAATTGGTTTAGAGTGTTAAAGTACTTTGCATATTGTTAAACTTGGAATTTGGCTGGGGGTGAAACTTAGTTGCTAATTTGAAAGTATGATTTGAAGTTAATTATAGCCATCTGGCACCCATCAGTTTGAGTAAAGATGAAAGTGGCTCAAGTTATTTCATTCCTGTGTCTTGCTTTGTGTGTGACAGTGTTAAAAGCAGTCGTTAAAATGGAGATGCACAAAAGTTGTACAATATTTCTGCAATCAGCTTTGATCTGATGTGAGATAGTGTAAAAGTGAGCAATTTTTTCTTATTTATTAGATTTATTGAAACCATGCTTTACACATTGACTGATGGCATGTACTGTTCAGATACATGGCAAAAAAAATCTTGTATTCCCTTCGGTTTGTTTTGGATGCAAAACTACCTCTATCAAAAAGAGGTAGTAGTGCTGCTGTGCAGCACATTTTTTTCTCCTCTACACATCATACTTATTAGATTACAAAAAAAAAAAATCATTCTCTGTTAGGGTACCCGTATTGGTGCAATCTTTACTTTACTTGATTCTGTTTGTATAATCTTAACAGATAACAGTTGACATTAAACAGTTTAAATCACAGATTTTTTCTCCTCTGCCTTCTCTGGTTGCTTCTCAAGTTGCAGCAACTCCAGAGTAGAAAGAAAAGAGAAAACTTTCTGGTTTCTTTGGGTCACACATCTCATCTTCTTTTGGTAAATAAACGACCCTGACAAGCGGGAGTGCTGGAGCTTTGTGAGAGAGATGATTTGCCATGCTGGAGCACATTTCCATGAAGTGAAAAAAAAAAGGGACCGTGCACAGACTGACTGGCCCCAGAGCTTGGCCCACAAACTCCTCCACTGTGCCTGATAGCTGAAAGGCACAGTCTGCTGGTATGTGTGTGTGTCCAATTACATCAAGGCTATTTTTACCTCAATAGTGATGGAAATTCTTCTTGTAATATCCAGCATTATTCTCGCTGATTTGTTATTTCCATCAGTCATGATCGGTTTTTGTCTATTTGATGTAGATCCCATCATTTCATGTCAAAAAAGAAAAGGAGGTTTATGTTGGCTTGTGGGAATTTGATGCTTTGTGCTTTTGATTTGTGCTCTACTTAGACCCTGGCGTCTTGCATATTTTTTAAACGACAAAGGTTTCTGTTTACATTCTCATTCTGGCAGCATTAAGTCTGCATGAACCCTTGTAACAGCACTAGAGCAGAGATGGACAACAAACTTGGTGCCTTGTGAAGTTTGAGGACTCTTGGTTGTACTCTTTCAGTTTCATGCTTCAAAAAAAAAAAAACATTTCCTTGCCATACAATGAAATAAGAACATCTGGATTGCTTCGGCCACTCTTCCAATGCAAAGGGCTTTGGCGCAGACAGCCCTTGAATTGGTGAAGACCAGATTCTCTCATCCTTCACTTCAAGAGATTTACTCCAGTGCACACTAACAATTGTCAGGTTAGGTATGATATCACTCTTTGTCCTTTTCATCAGTTGATTGGCTGTTGTGGACAGATGGTAGTGTGGTGCAATTGGGCTTGTTGGGTCCTGAGAGTTCATGAAGCCCTCTCCCCCACCCCTCTTCGTCCCTTCATCCTCTCTTGTGAGCTGCATGAAGTTGGCCTCTTGTCCAGACCGAGGGCTTTGTTTAAATCACGCTTGGTTGGACCGCAGGCATTTCATCGCTTTAACCTTGCCACCCACAGTAACTGCTGCACTTAATGAGGCTGCACACATGTCCTCAGATCAGGTAGGGCAAGAACCAGGGGTCCAGTTGAACTGGATGATGTTGGCTTGGACCTCTTTAACAAGCGAACCACTGTTTCGGAGACTTGTGTTGGATTCAGGGTGTCTGCTTAGGGCTTTTATTCCACAAGAGAAGTGAGGACCCAGCTCCACTGGCCCTCACGGTGTATCAAGTAGAGACAATAGGGTGCCCTCTGTGACTACAGTGAGGATTACAGAACATAATGGAGGTAGCGCAGCTGTAAAGCCAGCGCAGGGCAAGCAACAGGAAGCAGTTGTCGTAGACTCAGCAATGATGGAAGACCACATCTCTCTGGCTTCATCAGCGTATTTGGTGACCTAGGAAAAAGTGAGAAGAATTTTTGCATTTATCTTTTGTTTGAAAGTCAGTAATTGAGTAAAGACTGAACTCTTGACATTTCAGATTGGATTTTGATTTGTCTTCATGTTAGGCCAGAACCGGTATTGAGAAGTAGCAAGGTTGGAAAAAATGTCTGATTTCACATTGCTTAAGACTTTCTGTTAAATCTTTCCTATATCTTGAAGTCATTTCTTTAAGGAAAAATTAGAGCAATTTCCTGAGTGACCCACTAATTGGAGTGCACTGCTGGTCAGCTGATTGAAAGAAGGATTCTAGACTTAAGAGAAGGACAAATGTGGCTGCTTGAAAAATATTTGCAATTGGAAAAACACAGAAAATCATGGTATAGAAAGAAAAGATTTATCATTCCTATTAAGGTGCTTTTTCAAGCTACAGCTGGCAAACCCCAAACTGCATCTCCCTCAACTGGAATAGGTAGCCTAATTAGGTAACTACTCAATACCAGCTTGTTATACTTGGGCTAAGGTCCTGAATGATAAAAAGCTGCTCATAGACTACTGCATACGCATTAATTAAAAGATCAGAATCAGATTTTTCCTTTATCAGCTCTGAGTGGAAAATGCAGAAAAATCATATTTTTGTTGTTTGGTTTTGTTTCAATATTACCACACCAAAGAACATAATTTTCTATCTGTATCAACTAAAAGTTCACAACACTGCCATCGCAATATTAATTGTCCAGTCTTGGCACCAACTAACATCATTCACTTGAATACACTTTTAAAAAATAAGATTACATTGTGGTTGGAAGATATGCATTGAAGCTTAAATTGAGATTCTTTTAGGATTCTGGTGTAAAAAAAAACAAACAAAACTATATATATATATATATATATATATATATATATATATATATATATATATATATAACTTAAAATATTTGTAAATCGCTTTTTACCCTGATGAGTGCATCTCTAAAAACTATTGTAGAATTTTGCATCATATTCAAAACAAAAAAATTATGTGCTGTGCACTGTTGGTCAGCTGATTGAAAGAATGCTCCTGTATTATTATTTAAGTAATGGCACAAGTAACATTTTTGTTTTAGATATTTTGTAAATACTATAGCCGTATTTTTAGTTCTAGTACCGTGAGAACCCCATACTGTTTTTTTGTACTTTAACTATGTAATCCGTTTAAATCAAATGACATAATTCAATTTTTCTTCCATCTTCCCTTCATGCACAGTGTTGTAGTGTTACTCTGAGCTGGGACATGTTAATATTCCTGTGATTGATTTTTGTTGACGAACCAAAGCGGTCTGAAGACACGAAGGTGTGTCGAAGAACAATAGGCTCAGCCTGAAGGATAATTGCTGTTGGCTGCGATGGGAGTAATGACATGTTTGTTTTATGTACTCTTCTCTGATGTGGCAGTTAAATGCAGATTAGTCAAGAGAAAGAGGGAAAAGAATGTCTCTCTTGTACCTCACCCTGTTCTGCTTTCTTTTTTTCCCACCTTTTTAAAATTTGTACTTGCAGTGCTTTTCTCTGTGACATTGCATAATGGCTTCTGATGCTTCACTGCTTATCAGACTTGTTTTGAAGTTAAACAGAAGCATGGCATCACATGCATTGTGAAGCACATTTAATCAGGATAACCTGTGCTTTTTTTGCATTTCCGTTAATGGAGGCTGACCCGTGCCAAAAAGTGATCCCTCGCTCTCTCTAAGCTTGTTTAGTTACATGCACAACATGGCTTTCATCTCTTGTCTGGGGTTCGTATTTTGATCTTGTTTGCCTTGTGAAAAAAAGTCTGTTTGCGGTGCCTTTGTTTGTGTTGGCAAAAGATGAGATTCCTTGCAGTTGAGATTCCGGTGTATCCTGTATCTTCATGGAATATTTAATGAGCTGTTATTCAGATGGTGCATTTTCTCAGGGTTATGTTGGGATGGGAATATTTACAATGTTTGCCTTCATTTTGGCTACATTAGCATTGTCATTTTCTATCTCAGACTGCATCTTGCTGCTCTTTGGCTAGAGCTGCTAAAGAAATCTGATACAAAGGGTCAACATCTCTTTGACTTGTTCTGTTTGCATTTCCTTTATTCTGACTGCAGAACTTTATCTTCAACCTTTTTGAATACCTTTTTGACAGGGTGTATTAGAATAAAAAAAAAGAAAAATCAATTAAACTTTTCCTTCCATCCTTTGTTTTATGGTTGAAGTTCTCTCAGAGAGTGAAGTTTTCTTCTGCTGTTGCACTGCTGACCATGTCGTTTAAAATAAAAAAAAGATACACTTGCAAAGACAAATTTGTCAGTTTAGGAAAAGATGCGCTAACAAAACAGGCAGCCATGGCGTATAAACGTAACAAATTTGTATTTCCTTTGTTTTTCTTTTATGAGAAGTTGCTTTCATATAAAGTTGAGCTAAATCTCAATACCAGAATTGAGATTTAGAAAGTTTAAGAATGGTAACATTTCCACTACGCATTTCCAAAATAAGATTACAGGGATGACTTAAGTTTCTCTGCCTGTGCACTGCCAGTGAGCTGGCTTAAAGAACGCCACACTGAAGAAAAAAAACCCTCCTCCTTTGGAAATATTTATAGTCACAAAAAACAGTCATAATGTGCAAACTAAAGGGGTTTGCAGTTCCGTCCTGCAGATTGACGACCTCAGTTTATTTTTGACCTTTAGCTTTTGCCTGTTTTTTCAAGATGTATGGCTCTCTTTATTTTGTTATATTTCTTTGTAATAGCACATCAGATGGGTTATTTTTTTACAGTGGAGGACAGGGGGAGTGTGTTAGAAAATTCCCCTACTGAGAGGATTTAGTTGTGTTCTTTGGGAAGTGAGTGTGGTTTGATCTGGAAGGATCTTTATCGCCTGTGTTGGTTGTCTGGAGGACAGTGCCTGCTCAGCCAGGAAAGATAAGAAGACGTATGGCCACACTTACTGCACTTGAGTGTGTGTGTTTATATATGTGTGTTGGAGAGAGGGAGTGTGTTCTCTGTAGTTCAAAGAGAAGCGGTGAGTCAGCTGGAAGCCTGGGAAAAGTGAACCTGGCAGTGGCAAGACGGTTTCAAGTTGATAAGAGCAGAGGAGTTATGGAGTGTTAGTGAAAGAGGAGTGGGGCTGTGTTTTACTCTCGGCAACTGTTTTTTTTTAATATATATTGTCTGTCTGAAATGGTGACCTTTTAGGCTAGCTGAATTCAAAATAACATCAAAGATGTTTTAATCATTTTTAGAGCTAAGACTAATGTATAATCAGCCTCGTTGAGATTAAAGTGCTTCAATGGCCTCCATGTCAAGGCAAGCCCAAGTCGTGCAAGAGCTGGGTGTGTTTTTGTCTTTTGTGAATGTGCCAGGTATTAAGATCTGAGCCGCCCTGTGAATTTAATGTGCTAATTTTTTGTCTATTTCAGCTTATGACAAACACAGAGCAGGGTTTCCATCCTGCCAGTCATTGACGCAGTATGACGTTTCGTTGTGTTGGAGGTGTACTAGGTTTGTTGATGTTTTCTCTTGGCAGAGATCCAGTACTGTTCATAGCACAACAGTAAGGGAAATGCTTCTGCAATGTAAAAGACAGTCTGTACAGGTCGCTAAAGGATTATGCAACTGAGATGGGCTTTGGTATTATGGTGTAACTTACCAAGGTTTTAAAACTGCTCTGATTTTTACTTCGTACCATTTTTTTGGTTTAAATTTCTTTTTAATAAAATGCCTGTGAAAATACAGAAGGATCTACAGCGTAAATTGTCTTTCAACTTATCTATTAAACTGTAGAATTTTAAAGGTTATGAATGTTTAGTTCATATCATATTTTATGATTATCTAATTTTAAGCCGTTTCTGATGCCAAAAAGTATTGAAAACTTCCCATTTATTGTTTTTGCAATGTGTATCCAGGTAATGGAGTTAAGTTTGAGTTAACTTCAATTTGAGTATTTTAGAGTTTCAGCAAATGCTTTAACATGTAGCACTTTAAGATTTTATATTTTATATTTTGTTTGAATATAAAATTCATTACAAGTAAAATAGCTCAATCTCTATAAAAGTTGTAAATTCAGCTTTGGTTTAGCACCAATAGAATGTGTTAGCTGCTAACTGTTAACGTTTAGCATTGTTTGAGCTAGCTAGTTGCGTTGTTAGTCGGTTACATTAGCATTGAGGAAGCCGGAAGCATCAGACACATTTGTAGGTTTTGTGTTGTAGTATTTCTGGCACCCAGTAAAAAAAGAAACTGTGATAAATGATTTGTATGCACTGCAAGAAGATCAAGACTAGCTAACTGTTAGCTGCTAGCAATATAAAAGTTAGCATCTGTTTCAAGAAAGTTATGTCATAAATCAAATGAACATCTGCAGTATGAACTGCAGATGTTCTCTTCCAGTTAAAAATGAAATATTATGGCCGTCTAACCTGAAGTGGAAAACATTAGACTGAACAAAGATACTTTTAAAATGATCTAAGATTTGCTAACCCAAACAAAAAGACTGTTTACCATGCCTTTGTTTATGTCTTAAATATGAGTGCAAATATTGTAAAATTGTGGTATTTTTACTTAAGGCTGTCACACTGTCAGAATGCCATAGTGACCCACACCTAAACTGGGGTGGAAATCAGTTTTCCCAATGCTAAATCACAAAAAAGTACACTTGAATTCCTAATGAATAAATGCCTTGTGTGGTCGGTGAAATTGCATTAGAGTTCCCATTTTTAGGATGAGATCACTGCTTGTATTGAGCTGCTGTCACATGCGTGGGAGTTATTTCTGTTAGTCGTTCCTAGCCCAAAGAGATTTCAAAATGTCATGCAGTAAAATAGCTTGTAATGATGTTTTTGAGTGCTCTTGTTTAAGCTTGAAATTTAATCTGCCAGCAACTAGCACACTAAAAAGCTAAAGTTCCTTTGCTGGATTTTTAGGTGTTGGACATTGTGGAGGGAGGTGGGGAATGCCAAAGCTTTAACTTGATACTTGCCAGAACACATTTGTTCTGACCGCTAGAATAACTAGCTGCAGGTTTCAACAATGTAGAGATGATTAGGGATCACGTTACCACTGACTCGGTGCAGTGTTAAGCAACTGCAAGCAGTTATGAATCAGGACTTACTGTAAAGTTTTGATGAGTGTTGCATTTCAAGTAATGGTTGTCCTGATTGCAAGGAAATACTGGCAAGGGATCAAACAAATGTCTCCTGGTAAAATGGAAAGTTGAATGCCTGAGAACAAGGTGAAGGCAAAGCGAGAAAAAAAAATCCACTGGAGTGACTCATGCTCCTTGCTTTCTTTGTGTGGAAAGTGAGCAGGGGTTTTCCTTTGGAGCAGGTTTGTTTACCATGAAGTCATCACAGCGAAAACGGCCTCACTGGCACTTCAGAATTTTTCAAATGCCTCCATGCAGCGCTGCAAGAAGTTGTACAAGTACAACAATCAATACTTATGTCTAGTAGTGGGTGCTCGAGCACCACAAGTGGATTTTATTTTCTCTCTCTTTGCCGATGCTTTCGTTCTCTCATAACTGTTGTGCATGCTCGGGTGAATGTGTAAACCGATATTGGTGTGAGCTCGATCAACCCCGGATTGGACAAAACGTGTTTTTGGGAAATGGAAATGTCGAAGGGCCTTTCAGAGTTGGACACATCACTTGTCACATCAAAAAGTGCACAAGGCACTTTTTGTGCCTTGTGCTGGGTACTTGAAAAGCGTCAGAACTCTGTCATAAGTTACTTAAATTCGTATAAAATAAAAACGTTTTCTTGGAATCTCTAGATGAACCTCTAGATCATCTAGAGGTTCATGTTTTTCTATGAACCTCTAGATGATCTAGAGGTGTTTTTCTGTTGTTGGGTGGGCACTCAGTTTGCCCATTGGCCCATACGTCTGCCTTTCTAATCATAGGGAGACCTCTGCACCACCTCAGGCTTATCTGTTAATCAGATCAGCAGGAACACTGTTGTGAATTGAGAGAATTTTTTGGTGGAGGCTTTGTAGAGAAAAGAGGGGGTTGAAATGCCACTGGGAGGACGTTTAAGTCTTTGGGAAACGGGGAAAGTTCTCCAAACGTCGGAAGTATTGCAAAATCTAAAACTAATGGGGTGACGCTTTTGAAAAGACTTGGATAGCGTAGGGTTGGGGCCAACAAATTGAAACTTGCAAATAAATATGCATGTCCTAATTATTATCAATGATTATTTTTTTGTTGTGCTAATTTTCATTGACACTTCTTTTCTCTCTCTCCTCTTCCTCAGAGGTCCTATACTTTGATAGTGGATGCCTGGGACTTTAACAATGAAACCGGTGGTGAGTATTTCTTTCCATTTGACATCTACGTCCTGCCCTATTTTCTCTTTACTGTCTTTTGGCTGTCCTTGTGGCAGCACCTGGGAGACATTATGTTGAAGGTCAGGGAAGGAAGTTTATCCTTCCCATACCCCACTGCCCTTTTCCTCAAGATCCACAGGCTGTTTTTTTTTTTTTTTTTTAAGTGTGCTGACAGGTGCTTGTGAGGACAGGAAGAAGAGATGGTGAGGCAGAGAAGGGGAGCCTCACTGCCCACACCGGCCTATAAAAATGTTTTTATATGGCCGATGACTGATGGCAGGTGCTGCCAACTGAGGTCGGGGTCACGCTGTCTCGCTATCACTGAGGCGTAAAACACAAGAGTTCATCCAGAACGTGCAGCCCGGCCTGCAGTCTCCATGCAGGGGTCCGTGGCCTCTGAACCGTGCCTTCTCGCAGATTAAAGTTCCTGCTAGTGCAGGTGAGCTCGGAGCCCGCTCACTGGGAGGACTCGGTGTGCCATTCAGAGACTCGCACGTTTTTCTCATGAGTGTGGGAATAACATGGTGGTAACACAAGGCAGAAATCTATATCCTGACTGCTGTTGGGACTCCTGCTGGTTGGTGGTCAGGTTGGAGATGGTGTAATGACCTGCATTGAGGGTAGGACCTCAACTGGAGTGTGTTGTCTGAGCTCGACGAGGTTTCGGTCTTTTCTGCTGCATTTGCCGCTCCCCGGAGAACTATTAGGACACTAGTGTGAAAAGCCCCCTGGATGCGCTCTCACTGTTGGTTTAACTTTTTTATGGTTGGCAGGGTAGCTCACAACTCTGCTACATTCATGTATGTGGCTGAGCTTGATCGTTTTCTTAATTTAAATGACGACTTTTAAGGAATCCCAGTAGTCAGTTACAAGAAATGCATCTTATGAAGAGTCAAATCTAGCTACTTTAGTGTTTCTGATGTGTTTAAAAGTAAATTCAGAGAGAGGGCATGAGAGTTTATGAAAATAACAGACTGAATGTATTACAACAACGTTGCTCTGTTTTTGTTCTTTTGAGCTAAGGTTAGTATTTGTGAGTTTACATACCCAGGTTGTAAATAGTGACATCCTTTTTTAAATCTGAATAACTTTAAAGATCTCGGATTTCTGACCAATATGCTCAGAGGTTTCCAATTTAGTAATAGCAACAATGCTAAATGTAGCATTTACTAATTTAAGAAATTAAAATTAATCTGATTGATGCATCTCAATTCAAATGTGACATTAAAAATAGTCCATAATTCTTTCTTAAAAGTGTTTTTAAATTGGAAGAAAAACATTTTAATTAGGAAGTACTGGAAGTACTTCTCTGGCTGGACCACAGAGAAACAGGGCACTGCCGCTTCTTTACCTGTTGCTGATCACTAAATAAAAAGAAACAATTTGGAGAAACTTTTATCACAACACATGCAGATAGTCATAGTGTAGACACTAAAGGAGGGCCACCCATCACTCTGGTGAAACTCACAGTTGGCACATATGCACAAGAGGTGTTAGGGAAACTGGACATGCTACCTGGGCAGAACGAATCACCAACTAATTAACTGGCTAACAACCACAGGAAAAAACGTTTTTGAACAATATGCACTTTAATATTAATTCCGTCCAACCATCCAAGTTTTTCAAGATCAAAATGCCAATGAAGAAATGTTAGATATTTTGCACCTGTAATAAGTATGTTTTAGTAGCCATAGAAATAATAGTTTGTTTAAAATTTGATGTGAAGCTGGCATATCAAGGTTGTCAAACTGTCTCATGACAAACCAATGCCTAATTTACTGTGATGCTCATTTTTTAATTCTTTCATCACTCCAAAGTGTTAGAACAGGAGTTGCTTTTAGAAAACATTGAAAGCTTCAAAAAAGTTTCAGATTTTTATGGAGCTGGTGTGATTTATATTGGGCCCCGCAGCAGGCAGCAAGTAGTGTGGCTCTGTTACTCCTGACACCGCAGGCCAGCAGGCGGTAGAGAAATGCCACACAACTCCGCTCTAGATTCCACGGTACTGCGAAATGTTGCCGGGCACTGCGATTTCAGAATCCAACCGCCGCAGCGTGGTAAATAAATAACAGCACGCACACGCACACACTCGGCGTTGCATCACACTACAGAGGGAGCGAGTCACCTTGCGGTCAGCCACCTCTGCTCTCGTGTGAGCCACAGTAAATAATGACTGACATCTTTTTCATTCTCTCCCAGGTGGAAGATTAGACATCAGGTAGTGAGTCGAGTGCTGCATGTGAGGCAGAACGAGTAGCATTTCATGTGTGCAGCTTGTAAGCAGACCGTGTCGCGTCTGGAAATTGGGTCCAGTATGTTTGCTCAGTTCGAGTGCGTTTGCTCTCTGTGTGAAACTCATTACTCCTGGCACAGTCAGCTCATAAAATTTTCTCTGTGTCTGAGAAGATTCTGGGTTTGTCATGATCTTGAGTAAAATACAGCTGCTTTATATCACAGGATTCACGTACAGTTTTACAACAAAAATATAAGCCATGTAATCACCCTGAACTTAAAGGAAAACGGCAAAAAAATCCCCACTGCTCCAGAAATTATAATATATTAATACGGTTTTATTAATGTTTTATAACATAATTTGTCATTCTAAGTGTGATTATATAGAATAAACAACCACTAAAACTGCCAAATGTTTCTAAATCGGAGTGATTGGTTGCACTTGTTTGTTTTTTACACCCTTATTGTCTTGATGAACAAGTTTCCAAGTAGATTTGTTTTCATGCACAGAAAGAAACATTTGTTTATCAGCCAGCTGAGTGGTGGTGCTCAGCAACTTGTGTGGAAGGGGCAGCGCAGCTTTACTTTAAGCTTCATACAGCTGAAAAACGCTGGTTCTAACAGCTCTTTCTCTGTCTTGTTGTTAAATAGTGAATCAAGTTGTACAGAAAATTTGTCCAATTTTTAGAATGGTGAAATTCAGAGATGCAATGAGTTACTGGCTTATTGACAGGAAAAACAGTGGAGAGAGAAGGAGAAGATGTGCAGCAAATGACACAAGATTGGGAATTGAACAAAGAACAAATATGAATTTGATGTTTCAGTCTCTTTGTCATGGGACATGCAGGATTTAGAAAAGTTGGCACCTTTTTGGAAATCTGAAAGTTGAGCGTCTATTATCTACACACGTAGACTTGGAAATGTGTGTCATCGGTTTTTTTTGCAATGAAATGGTGGCTGACATCACTCTAATTTATAAAATATGGAAACCCCAAGAATGCATTGGTTACAAAAAAAAAATCAAGATTTTCCCAGAATTAAATCGTCAAAAACAGAAATGTTATTAAATTGACTTATTGCCCAGCTTTATCATCAGGGTCCTTTTGAACCTTGAATGCTTATTCTGACAGTTGAAATTTTCTCATAAGCAAAATTAAAGTGTTGCTGTGTTTGAGGGAGCTGAACAGGAGTGTACAGCAACATGTGGGGGAGGGGGTGTTAGTCTGCTCCCTTCACCTGGAGCTCTCATTATAGGCATGTAACTGTAGGAATGGTTTGACATAAAACTTTTAGTGGCCTGTGTCAACTAGCAACATTTACCGTGGAGAAGGAGTGTGTGAAAGTGTTGATTTTAATACTTTCTGTTAACAAAAAAATGCATCTGAAAGAGGCCAGGGAAAAAGTCCCAAAGGCATGCTGGCAGGCCTCCCAGCAGTGACTGAGGCATCAGTGTCCTCGCACTGTAATTTATGGCGGCTGCGGTTCTGTCCTCGCCTGAGCAGATGCAGAGAGCAGCATCAGAGACCAGTATTATCCCTGGGCTGTAAAGCTTCGGATCAGAAACCCAACCAGTGAGAGCTGGACAGGGAGCGTGAGAAAAAAAAGCAGTTAAAGCGCTCATTAAAGGCATCCTTTTTCCTTTTTTTCCCCTGCATTTCCTCCTTGTACTTTTCTTCCTTTCTAGCACACATAGTTGCCTTAATTACATATAATCTGCCATATCAGAGATCTCCTGCAATTTGTGTCAGAAATTTTTGAGGCAGTTTTGGATTCCCAATTTATGGTCGAGAACTTAACAACTTAACAACACCCAATAGCACAATGTCGGACGTTGCACACTGCGCAGCTGTTCTCTCAAACATATAAAGAACAGCGAAAAAAGTTCTCATTGTGCTGATGTCGATGTGTTGTAGGTTCTGATGGGAAGCTGATAGAAAAAGCCTCTCATTCGGGCATGATCAACCCAAGCCCACAATGGCAGAAACTGATTCACAACGGCCCGGTCGCTCAGTTCGAGTATGAAATCCGGGTCAGCTGCGACGAGCATTACTACGGCTTCGGCTGCAACAAGTTTTGCCGACCTAGAGACGAGTTCTTCGGACATTACACGTGCGACTACAATGGAAACAAGACCTGCCTGGAAGGCTGGTCTGGACCTGAGTGCAACACAGGTAAGCCCAGCGGAGATGGCAGGCTTAAGCATGTCACTGCGGTGGAAATGGTGACGGGCGGCAGCTTCAGGCAGCTGGGTTTTATGCTGATGAACAAATCTTTAAAAACTTCACCACTCAGACTGTATAATCTATGAATCATGCTGATGCACTGTCTGTTTCATTCAACAATGCCTTGTTTCAGATCTCTCTCCATCTGTAGACGTTTCAAGATTATCTGTTTTTATCCTTCTGTACAGAAAACAATGTTTCATGGTAAAAAAAATAATAAAATAAAAAAATCAGTGCACAGTAGTCAGTTTCTGATTAGACATTTTACTGTGCTATAATGCTGGGTGTTGGCAGCTGTGTTTATTCATACAGACAACATAGTAATTACATTTACTGCTATAATTACAATGCAACCAAATCAAGCTAAATTTAAATCTAGTTATGTTTTTAAATGATCGTCGTCTTTTTCTAGCTATTTGTCGACAAGGCTGCAGCACTGAACATGGATCGTGTAAGGAGCCAGGTGAATGCAAGTAAGTATCTCGAGTTGCTATGTTCAATTTATCCTCCTAAAATGAAAATAATCTCCTTTAATTATTTAAATAAAATAATGGTATAAAATGGTCTTGCTTGTGTGTATTGAGGTTGTTTTAAGTTCTGCTTTTCAAGAGTTTATTATGTACAGGGCCGTGAGAAAGTGTTCATATTACTTTGACTTTTGCACATTCTGTCACCTTTCTCATGTTTTGCGTTGTATTTTATTGGGATTGCATTTTTATCAGCGCAAAGCAAAAATGCAATTTGGAAGTAGAACAATTAGGAGGCATGCATTACAAGTAAAAATCTAGAAAGTGTTTGCCCTTTTTTTTGGGGCCCTTTTTACTCTAAACCCGCTATCTAAAATCAAAGACAACCAACTGCAATCAGATCTTGGCACTGTGTATACATTTTTTGGGGAGGGGAGCTCCAGGACAGTTTCCAAGGCCTTAACTGAGTTTTGGATTGAAGCTGATAGACTGGGCCAAGACGATGCTAAACAGCCACAATTCAGTGCTAAAAAATGACATTGATCCGCTTACGTGGCAAAAATTATCAGTCAAATCTGGTTCAACATTTGGATGAGCCTTTTTGTGTAGCTAATGGCTTCTAATGCTATTTATTCACACAGCCAGAGGAAAAGCTCAAGCACAGATGTGTATCAGAGGCACAGTTACATCTCCTTGTCCCGGAGGAGGTCCTGGTGATCAGCTCATTGCACAGATCAGGATTTCATTGCTTGCTTTAGCTGTCTGATTTGGCCATAACTCGCTCACCAATGGATGATTGTGTTTGCCTTTTTCAGCTTTGTTGTTTTTCCCAAGCTTTTGACTGAATCAGATTTCTTGTAGGAGCCTGTGCTGCTATTGGCAGAACAAGAGGTTGACTCGCTTTAGTCTTCTGACAGGTGTGGCTATATTTAAAGCTCAGGGTTTAAACTCTTGAAGCTAGGTCCTCTGCTATTGTAGTCAGTGAGCCGTTTCCCACCACTGAGGTGGTTGCGGTGTGTTTAATAACAGCAGTACATAGCAACACTGGCTTCAGGCGAGGGCAGCCTCCTTGTTCCCAGTTTAATGTCTGCAGTTCCTCAGCAGATGATATTCCTGAGGGTGTTTTTTTTTTTTTTTTTTTTTTTTCATTTCAGTCCCAGTGCTCTTGGAAAACTATGAAGGAATTTGCTGATGCAGATTCAGTAGCAGGGTACAACGTAATGTCACATTTAGGCATGGACTAATATGACAAGATTCGTAGTATTGTTGTACTTGGATAAAGAATAAAAACCGAAATGACTTCCAATGTTTAACTGATTCGATCCATGACAGAATATTCAAGATGCTGGTGAATTATGCTGACGTTATTGTAGCTATTCAGTGTTATAACATTTAAGTTATTACTGAAAGGATTTTAAACTACAGGAATGATGTGACTGAAAATGTATTGTATAATGATGCATCAAAATATCAGCTGTTAGCTGGAATTCGGTCTAATCGTCTCAGACCAGTTGGAAAACAAAAAACAATCCTCAACACTCCTCAATGTACATGCTATTGTAAAGAGTCAAAAAGTCAAAGCTAGGCAATGTTTTAATCAGTAAGGATTTAAAATAGTCATAAAATTATTAGAAGGCCTTTTTCGAACATGTCCAGACATGTTTTCGATGAAGGCAAGAGAGAGCAAGACTTTCAGTGGACATCTGGAAGGCTAAACAGAGTTTCTATTTTATTCTTCTTTGATATTAAACATGCTGGAATTGGGAATGAGAGTGCATCATAGGTACCCACTATCAAGCTGTGCGAACACTTTAAAATATTTGAAAGGAGTGTGTTTTCTATGACGTGTTCAGGCATGTCTGTGGTTTACTTAAACTGTGAGAAACAAAAATACTTTTAGCAGATAATGGGAAAGCTGAACAGAATAGAGCGATATTTCTCCTTTATCCCTTTGAGCTTAAAACTTTTGTTATTGATTTGAAATGCTTAGAAATGTTGGTATCCTTTAAATCTAGGTCTGTTTTGTAGGGAATTGCACACAGAAACTGCAGTTTTTTTGTAATGCTAATAAAACATGCTACAGGCAGTCACATTCACTGCACTAACTAAGTAACTTGAGCTTCTGCCTGAAACCTTCCGATAGAGGATTCGTCCATTTTTAAGAGCGCAGAGTGGACTGGTGTTTACTTAAGCACCATGTTTATTTTTACTTTCCACCCGTTTTTTTGAGGCTAATCAGTGCGCCGCTCCTCCAGGGGGACGCTGTTTCCTGTCACTATAGGCTCCACAGCAGCAACAGTATCGCAGCTCCGCCACCTCGAAAGTGCGGACAAATCAGTCACGCTGTTGCAATTATGGAGCCGAGAACAAAAAGGGCAACATTATCGGTGTAATTATGGACTCTAACGTTTGAGTGGTCAGCAAACAGTTTATCCTCCATGCTCTCAGCCTCGAGGCACAGGCCTGCTCACTGACTCATGGGAACCAAGACGAGCAGCAGTGAAACAGCTGAAAGGAGTGCTGAGAACTCCTCTCTGTGTTAGTGACGCCAGTGCCAAGCCGCAGGCACAGCATCGTTAAAGGGAACGTCTGGTCGCATGCTAATGTTAGCCACCCCAAAGGTCCCATTGGAGCTGTAATTTAGTGTTTTTCTTTGTTTTCTGTTTGGTTAAAATGCTAAAGCACCCATGTATCCTTGTGCCCAAGTATTGTAAAAATGCAGTTTCATAAACACTCAGCTGCTTAAAATTTATTTGTGGTGTTTATTCTTGTGTGAATACTGCCTCTTTGTTTTGTCCGTGCAACTCCTGGGCTGCAAATGCTGCTGTGTACTTCATTAGGAACAGATTATTAGGAAGGAATCTGGAATAAGTGGAGGATTAGGATATTTACAGATGCCATGGGGATTATCTGGCCTTGTTGAAAATAACATTCTGCATGTGCAGGAGTTTTTTATTTTTGACCTCTTGTCTCGTTTCTGATTGTGTTGCAGGTGTCTGTACGGATGGCAGGGCCTGTACTGCGATAAATGCATCCCCCACCCAGGCTGTGTGCACGGCACCTGCGTTGAGCCATGGCAGTGTCTGTGCGACCTCAACTGGGGTGGCCACCTTTGTGATAAAGGTTATTTCTCACTCTCTTTAGTTTCGGCTGTGTTCACAGTTTCAGGGGATCTCAAAAACAAACGCATCCCGGTTATAATGGCAGGTTTTTGAACTGTAAAACCAACGAAAACCACCTTAAATGTAATCCATATCATTAATAATGCAACAAAAAAGTAATACCAGATCAAAATGGATTCTCACACAAGTAAAACATCTATTGGGATGAAAATTCTAAATATTAAACTTTATAAGCTTTGAGTCCAAGTTTGTGCACCTTAAATATTTTGTTAAAGTAAACATTTTCATGATGGTGTTCATTCTGACATGAAAAAATTCGCAAATAAATCATGACATTTGAGGACATGTCTTGTTTTTAGCCCCTCTCAATGACCATACAGATTATTTGCAAGAAAATGGCAGTAAGCTGTCCTAAAGCTTTAGTTTTCTGCTGATGAATCCAACATTATATCAGTTACTCCTCAGAGCTTTACGCTGCCACCATTGTGTTTTGGTGGTATGTTTTTTTTTTTCTGGTTGACACATTGCTGTTTTTGTGCCTAAAGTACACTTATGAATTGTTGTAAAAAATTCAGGTTCTATTTCACCAGATCAAAATGGATTCTCACACAAGATATGTAGTCTGTGTGTGACCCAGACATACACATGTGCTTTCTGTTCATGTGGAAGATCACCAATATTTGACGCATATTTGGTCACTCCATGTGCCAAGATGTGGGTATATTTACCTAGAAGTGATATTGAAATGTTTTGTATTCTTTCCTCATTGATACATTTGTACAATAAGACCATGCGTAATTTACCTGCCAACTATGGTTTTAACTAATGGCATCAAAATACCGAACTTTATTCAGGGTTTCAGTCAGATTAAATCTGTGTCTGAACATTTATTAGCTGACTAGTTGCTTTTATTTTCTTTTTTTTTTTTTTTACCTCTTGAGTTTTTTTCAGTAGAAGTGTCGTTTTTAATGTTGCTCTCTGTTAAGGTCATGTCACATAAATCTGGCTATTGTTAGAGTATAGAGCGATGGATGTTTTAAAACCTCATTTCTTCTTTCACCCAGATCTGAACTACTGCGGCACTCACCAGCCATGCTTGAATGGAGGAACGTGCATCAACACAGGACCTGATAAGTACCAGTGTACCTGCGCTGAGGGCTACTCTGGAGCAAACTGTGAGAGAGGTGAGGGTCTGGGACGGATATTCTCAAGGGGTTTCAGAGTCATATTTGCAGCCGCAGAGAGCTAGAAGGTTTGGGCTCTGTGAGCATGCAGACTAAAGGTCAGAGGTGCTCTGGGTTTGTAATCAGAGGAGGTGGTAACTTGCAATAATCTGTTTCCACTTGAGTGTAAGTGTCCTCCTCCTCCTCCCAAGTCAGGTAATCCACCGATTTTGATCTCCAGAGGCCGGTCGTCCTTTTAGCTTCTTCAGATGAGTGCGGTGCTAAGGTTCAGCTGTTGTGAACACTTACCATGGAGATGGTTATTTTCCTCATTAAATCTGAGCCTCGTGAGGTGCTGACAGCTTAACTGCAGGGATGTCAGGAAACGATGCCCTTTGAAACGTGAGGTCTGCTGACCGGGACTATGGTAGCCCCTCCCCTCTCCTCCTGGCATACCAAGAGATGATCACCCCTCACTGCTCTATTTGTTTCTGGAGTAAATCATTCATTTCTGATTCATTTAGGACGCGCTCATCCCTAAACCCGTCCGCGCCTCTCGGTTAGAACGGCGGGGAGTCTGAGGGAAGTCACGCTGCTCTGGTCAGGTCAGCATAGCATAAAGTATGGTTTCCTGGCGGACGATGCTGTTGAGGCGGGTAGTGAGAGGGAGTTTCAGGCGGGCTTTTGGAGCGGGGGAGGATGATCTATGGATGTGTTGTAGTGATAAAGGAAGGAATTTTGGCTGACTTAGTAAACTGGGATTTTATGTGATAGATAAAAAAACAAATATTACTGCACAATTGTGATGTGGAAGGATGAGAATTTTATTTTTTGATGTTCTTGGTATGTGTTCATATTCACCCACTTAACTTTGAGACCCTAAAAAATGGGTGTCTACAGTGCAATTTTTGCATATAAATAAGTCTGGTGTATTTCATAAAAAAATGTGTAGTTTGTTTACAGTAGAAGTGGAAGAAGGGCAATTTGTTTTTTCATTTTTTTGGCATACAACTACTTTTTGCTCCAGTTGTGGCCCTACTAGCAAAACATTTGCCCTCAAGTAAAACCCAGTTAAATCAGCGGCTTCAGTATATATATTCCTTCCATTCTTCACTACTTTATAGTAATCTAGCACATAAAATCTACTTGTAATGTGACAAAATGAGAAAAATGTATTTCTATTGTATAAACTGATGCGTTTTTATGTAAGTTGTAAAAACGTTTTTTTTTTTTTTTAGCCGAACACGCCTGCCTCTCCAATCCGTGCTCTAATGGAGGGAGTTGCTCAGAAACATCTCAAGGCTACGAGTGTCAGTGTGCGCCGGGCTGGAGTGGCCCGTCCTGCACCACCAGTAAGACTAAATCTGCAATGGCTCAACAATTAACACAATCAAAGAAAACATAATTTCAGGTTAACCATTTCCACCTGCTGTTGCGCAGATGTGGACGACTGCTCCCCCAGCCCCTGTAACCACGGCGGGACGTGTCAGGATCTGGTGAACGGCTTCAAGTGCCACTGTCCTCCGCAGTGGATGGGGAAGACGTGTCTGATAGACGCCAACGAATGTGACAGCAAGCCCTGTGTCAACGCCAACTCCTGCCGCAACCTGATTGGCAGCTACTTCTGCGAGTGCCTGCCTGGTTGGACGGGGCAGAACTGTGACACCAGTGAGTTGAAAGCTGCAGCTGTTGAGCGGGACACAAGTCCAACTCCTGGCTGGTGTTTAGAAATAATTTCCATTCAGTCAGTCCGTGCTGAATTTACAGCTGCAATATGAAGGCATGAAGCAAAGCAGTGACGCTTGTGCAGTGTAAACTTGTCTGCAGTTCAATTATTAGACCTTTGTGTGCATGTGTTTGTGTGTCTGTGGTGATTAGGATGGGCTCAAAACAATCTGAGCTTGAGTTTCACTTGGCAGCCGACTAGATTGCTCAATACGCTTGTTGTGCACTTTTTTTTTCTTCTTTCCTTTTGCATTCCCATCGTCCACGTTGTGCACTTTATTCTCACAACAATGTTTTTAAAGGCCCTGTGCACAAGGAACATAAAGCAGAAACTTGTTTCCTAAGACTAACCATTTAGCAGAGCTTTTTAGAATTAATCCTCTGATTTGTTTTTTTCCCATGCAGACATAAACGACTGCAAGGACCAGTGCCTGAATGGAGGAACCTGTAAGGTAGGTGACGGGTCAGAAACCATCCGGCTTGGCCGGGTTGTAGCTTTGACTCAATAACAGAGACGTTTGCGGGGGCGGTTATAAATACAACGGATATAAAAAGTTTACACACTTATTAAAACTTGATTGGGGTCTGCCTGGAACTTTCAAAAATTGTATTCTTCTGGTGAAGACATTTTCTTTGGGGCGTTGTCTTCATCTTCAACCTTCTGAAGTTTGGTGGTTCTGTGCAAACATTGGGTTCTATTTGACTGCAGTTCCAGCTTAGGGAACATCTACATGGTATGGTGCTGGCACTGCCATACATAATATTTTTTGAATTATGGATTAAATTTCCTCACGTTTTCCCACAATTCAAATAAGATTTTGTTTGTTTGTTTGTTTTTCCAACTGTTTTTTTTTTTTTTTTTTGCCACACTTATCAACTTTTTTTGTGAAGAATGAAGGAGATAGTTGTTACTGGTTCTACACATCCAGCCTCTTTAATGTTGCTGTTGGTGTCTTTTCGTCCTCTAGGATCCGTTTTTTTTTTTTTTATAGACGATGCATCAACATCCAGTACTTGGTAATGCCACAGACGTTCTATGTTTTCACCCTTTAATACCGGGTGTGTTCACAGTCATTTATATCTAATGCTTTGAAAATAATTTTCTACCCGTCTCCTGATTGACCTTTAACATAGCAATGTCAGAGAACGTCTACCAGAGTTTCTGTCAGGTCTGTTTGGGAATCTGTGCGTATGGACAAATGTTAAAATGATTACTTTTTTTCCCCCAGATTAATTAAGAATCTTTAGTTTGCTTCCTTATAAAGCCTGAAACAGGATCTTTAAACCTGGCACTTTAACAGTGGTGTGTACACTTTTTGAATCTGCTGTAGCTGACTCAGATTTCCTCGAACCAGAAGCTGAATTGTTTCTGTTAAAAATTATAATCAGGAAAGTGTCTTAACAGGTTTTAAAAGGAGGAACATGCTTTTCTCCAGCTCACCAGATTAAATTACAGTGAGCTCCACTCAGTTGAGCCTGTACCAGGAAAATGTGTTGAAATAATCGTAACATCACCGCCCACCCCTGTTGTTCCCGCTTCAACTTGCTCCCTGGTTTCTCACAGTTATTGTTTGGGCTCCACTTAGCCGGAGCCATTGGTCACATGCATCCGATGTTGATCTGAGTTTGTGCCTCTCTCAGGACCTGGTGAATGGGTACCGCTGCACGTGTGCCGCCGGCTTTGCTGGCGAGCACTGCGAGAGGGACGTGGACGAATGTGCCAGCTCGCCGTGTCTGAACGGCGGCCGCTGTCAGGACGAGGTGAATGGCTTCCAGTGTCTGTGTCTGACCGGCTTTTCTGGGAACCTGTGCCAGGTGAGACGTCCACATTAAACAAACATGAATCCCAAAGATGTAGATGAATATGCAAGAAGTAGAAGGAAAAGCATAGAAAAAATGTTGTTTAGCCTTTATATAGTTAGCAAGACGAAAAATGTCTGAATTTTTAACAAAGCTGCTCCAACTAATCGAATCCTTCCATCCATCCTGTAGTTTCATCAATAACATTAGTTGTAACCTTCATCCATCCTCCCTCCCTCAAACTGAGAGTTTTGTAACATCATCTTGAGGAACTGTGTAGGACTGGTTCTGTTAACCTGTTGCGGGGTGAGGTTGCTGTAATTTGGTGTTTGCAGCCACACCCTGTTAAACTCCTGCTGCTCTCCAGTCCTCCCCTCTTAAAATGGATGGTTTTCTCGAAGCTGCTCCTGGCTGCAGCGCGTTGCATTCCTCAACACTGAAGTTTTGACTCAAGAGGACGGCTCCTGTGTCTCTGCCTTGTTGTTTTTTCTCTCCTCATCCCTGCCTTGTGTGCGTGTGTATGTGTGTTGTTTCCTGGCACGGCCCAAGTGGAGGATGCTCGTGGGGATTTGCTTTGTTTTCTGTAGCAGAAACTATATCAGTTATCACGTTCTCTGCTCACCATTCAATTCCTTTTCTCTCCCCTTAGCTGGATATAGATTACTGCTCACCCAACCCGTGCCAAAACGGAGCACCCTGCTACAACCGGGCCACAGACTACTTCTGCGCGTGCCCAGAGGACTACGAGGGCAAGAACTGCTCCCACCTCAAAGACCACTGTCGCACCACCAAGTGTAAAGGTATAGCTCCCGCTTGCAGCAACCACAAGCTTTTTCCAGAAAGCTGCTGAAAGATGATCTGTGCACCGTGCAGTAGTGAAACACTTCACCCACATTTTTCCCACAAGAGCAATACTTACTTAGTTTTCATACAATGAAGTTTCTTGGCGGAGTCGAGCAGATTTGATGCTCTCTCCTTTAAGCTAAGCCGTTCCCAATGAGCCCAAACGTGCAGAAATTTCCTGAAGATCTGGCAGAAGCCCGATAGCGCCGTGTGTGTTCTCGGTAATGACTTGGTGGGCTACCTCTTCTTTTCCCCTTCAATGAGTGCGCACAGTCTTCAGTGCCTGCTCATGTAATTGAGTGAGTGGACCAACCACAGAGGCAGATACCAGACAGTGGGATTCTCCGTGCTCTTGGCACAAATTAAGCGATTTACAGGGAAGCAAATTCACCTCATGCATCTAACCTGATCAGACAGGGGGAAAGGAAGGGATTTTAGTGCGGTAGAAAAAAAAAAAAACATCACTCTAAATTGCTTAAGAAAGCATGCCCGCTTATCGCTGTTTGTCCCATCAACGCCCCACCATGACCCCCTCCCCTCTCCCCCCCCACTGCTGCAGATCCGAGCAGAAGCTTCCACTTTTTCACATTGTCACATTACAACAACATGCATATGTATTAACTCCCCTCTACTCTAATACTTTCAAATGAACTCAATTGCAGCGGTATAAATGCAACACAACTGCAAACTTATTAAATATAACTAAAAGGGCAGAAAGAGGGGGTCACTTCTTGCTTTTTGTTTTTGAAAATGTTATTTTTGTTGGCAGATTTATGGAACATTCTTGTTCCTGGGAACAGACTAAAAAGATTTTCTAGATCAAGAAAAATAAAGAAAATTAAATAAAAATGAGGAAACTGCACATTTTTTTATTCTCTCTCAAATTTGTTCTTTTCTACTTTTTCATTAAAATATTTCACATTTCATGTATGGCTCTGCTTCAATTCACAATTGAATTATTTTAATTAGGGAAAAAATACAGAAATATTATCACCTTTTTAGAGACTTTAGAATATGCTTGCAGCTGTATTTTCAGCAAGAGGTGATTATGTCACATTTTGACACTTTGTAGAAAGTTTTTAAAAAACAGTTTCCTTACAGATAAAAATTGCACACTCCTTTGTGTTTGTGTACAACAGAATCTCAAATAAAACTGTGCAGTTTGTGGTTTTAATTGGTCAAAGCTATGAATGTTAACCTTGTCTCCTCTCTGAATCATCAGACTGAGAGCTAATTGTTAATCCATCTTTAATATTTTTGGTCAGAACTTGTTCCATTAATGTCTGTGGCGTCTTTTTGCAGTGATTGACAGCTGTACCGTCGCCGTGGCATCTAACAGCACGCCAGGAGGAGAGCGCTACATTTCGTCAAATGTGTGTGGACCTCACGGCCGCTGCCGGAGCCAAGCAGGGGGTCAGTTCAGCTGCGAGTGCCAGGAGGGCTTCAGAGGGACCTACTGCCACGAGAGTACGGCCGAACTTACCGTCGCCACAGCAGCATCACATTTACTCTGAACTATCGATCTCACCAAGCCTGTCTCAAATTCTAGACATAAATGACTGCGAGAGCAACCCTTGTCGCAACGGAGGCACATGCATCGACAAAATCAGCGTCTACCAGTGTATCTGCGCCGATGGCTGGGAGGGCGATCACTGCGAGATTAGTGAGTCACGCCGCCGCCTCATCCTTACCTCATGTCGCTACTCAAACCGTCTCAACAGAAAAAATGTGTCTTCCATCGCCCGTTTGATATGCCGCCCTCAAATCACACCCATCTAATATTTCCAGACATAGATGACTGCAGCACCAATCCCTGTCATAATGGAGGGACATGTCGAGACCTGGTGTCTGATTTCTTCTGCGAGTGCAAAAATGGCTGGAAGGGGAAAACCTGCCACTCACGTAAGAGCCTTCCCCATTTTTTTTTTTTCCTTTATTTTCCACACCCGTGTTGTCTGTCCGTGCAGGCTTATGGTATGTGCTCATGGCTGTACTCGACTATCTATTACCTTAAAAACCCTGAGATTTTTCACGCGTACCTTGCAGGTGAAAGCCAGTGCGATGAAGCTACGTGCAACAATGGAGGCACCTGCCATGATGAGGGTGACACATTCCAGTGCAAGTGTTCCCCAGGCTGGGAGGGCACGACCTGCAACATAGGTGAGCAGCAGGAACTGCAGCTTGGTGTTAATCCTTCATATTTAAGGTGAACTTCTCAGATTTTATTTGGATTTTTGATGCCTCCAATAAAATCCATTGTAATAAATTTGTATTAAGATATTATAGAGTCCAGATGTGTGCAATTTAAACTTAGTATGGAGTAGGGCCAGGCGCTATGCTTTAAAAATAAAAGCTGAGTTCTTTTCTTTTGTATTTTTATTAATCCTAAATTTGATTTCAGACTTTAATCAAAATTTTCCTCACTTTTCTTTTTCTTCTATTTAAATTATTCCTTCTGTGAGTTGACCTGAATTCAAATTCTAAATCAATAGAAAGTGTAACACACGTTGTGAAAAAAGGCTGTATTTCTTGGATGGGCTGACATCACTCTGAAATATGAAAACGCAGAAAGTGGGGACAATTTTTTGTTTGATTTTTCAAAAAAATAAATCCCATAAATCGATTAATCTCCCAGCCCTGGTATAAAGGCAGCTGATCTGTGATGTTCTGAGAGGTTTAGTTAGAGAACATTGGTGAACAAATGGCAGCATGAAGATCAAGGATCATAGTGGTCAGGTCAGTGGGAAAGTGATGGAGAAGTTTAAAGCTGGGATGGGTTAAAGAAAAACAAGATCCTAAAATTCAAACGCCTCACCAAGTTCTCTTCAATCCACTGGAAAATGGAAAGAGTGTCACAACTGCAAACCAGAGCTGCAAGATACCTGGAAAAACTTGTCCTGATATGAAACTATAACTGCATGTTGACCTTTGTGAGCTTCTGCATCTCAGCCACTAAAATATATTGTGTGTTACATCGACAGTTGAAAAAGTCCATCAAGCCAGATATTTTATTTGGGAGCATAAATTTGCATTGCACTTAAAATGTTGTAATCCTTCCAAACTTCCGATGATTACTGCACACTCTGCAGCTTTTCTGCAAGCCTACCAAAACACAATAGTCACACATGGGTAACTGGAGGAGCCACAGAGATGCACACCTGAGGTGGGAGAACCTGCTGAGAAGGCAACTATCAGTCATGCACTCTACAGATCTGGTCTTGCTATGAAACCGTGGCAAGAGAAAAGGCATGTTGAAAGACAACTGAGGAACTTGTGGAAGAAGGAATTCTGTTCACATGACAAATCCTAACTTTTTGGATTGCATGCACATGGTTACGTATGGCTGTGGCTGCATTTGGGGATGTTTTCTTTTTGTTTCTTTCTAATAAAAATGCATTTAAAAAGCCACACTTTTTATAAGCATAGGTTTTGAAAACCATCATTTCACAAGTACACTCTACTTGGTGTTGGTCACACAGCACCTCCAGTGCAGCTGTCCTGCAACTTTAAAAGTTGTCCTGCAACTTTAAAAGTTGTCCTGCAACTTTCAACACAGCTGAATTAAAAGGTTGAATCCTTATGATGCCAGCAAAGACCTGGTCATAAACTATTAATTTAATCAATGTTGGACAGTGGAGTGAAGCCGACCCACTGATTCATCACATAAAATCAAATTAAAATAAATTACAGTTCAGCCCTGTCTTGTCTCAGATGCTCATCAGCTTTGCTGTGGTTATAGCGATGAATTTTATCCCTCCACTCTGTCAGCACTCCTCCGTTCTCCCATCTTCAGCCCTGCCCAGTGCCGACAGATATCTGCTCTAATTCCCTGATTACTCTGATGGGACACATCTCAGCTGAAGCAAGAGAAGCACGCAGAATCAATTTTAACCAACTCATTTAATGTTTAAGGTGTGCCACTGCAATGATGCATTTATCACTTTCCTTCCCTCTCTTTCTCAGCCAAAAACTCAAGCTGCCTGCCCAACCCGTGTGAGAATGGAGGAACCTGCGTGGTGAAGGGGGATTCCTTCACCTGTGTCTGCAAGGAAGGCTGGGAGGGTCCCACATGCACTCAGAGTAAGTGGAAAGAACACAGATGGACATTTATTGCTGAATAAATGATCATAAACCTCATGCTGCTTAATGCAAAGGTGAAGTTCTGCGTCTCGTTAAAACCAGCAGTCATTTTTCCCTCTTTTTAATTTTTCATTATAAATTTCTCCTTCTCCATGGCTGATGCCGGCCATGAGAAGAGAGAGAGAGAAAGGGCAGAGGAAAGTGAAGACAGATGTTTTTTCCCCGGTCCCACACCCCAGCCCTCTCCCTCTTTCTGTCGTTGCATTCCTGTCCAAACAGTGACATGTCTGCTTGTTCTACAGCCTTCCTGTATTCCCCCAACTTTCCTGGGATCCTTGCCCTGTACGCTTGTAGTCCAGAACATAAATTCCTCTTGCGGCTATTCCTCGTTCAGAGGGGGGAGGAAGAAATGGGAAATTAGGGCGTGGAGGTGTACGGTCGTTCTTTTTTTTTTTCTAGTGCTCTGGTAGTAATACAGAGTGATCAGGCAGTGTGGACCCATTATGCCTCTGCGAACGCAAGCTCAGACGTGCTTTTCTGCTGCCAATGTGCACTGAGCACCTCCACATGAGGGTGGAGAGAGAGAAAATAACACCGCACTCACAAATTTTTGTCTCTCTTTTTTCCTCCCTCCTCTTTTCTTTCTTGCACAGATACCAACGACTGCAGTCCCCACCCATGGTAAGTGGAAGCCAAACATTTCCTGTAGATTTCAGCTGGTGTAAACAAGCTGCTCCTTCTGTGTGGCTCACCTCACCTGCATGCTTTCTTCCTGCTGAGAATCGGGACGAACACCTCCCTTCATTCCTAGGATGCAATTGCCTAACCCTGTTTTGCAAACTCCCACGTGTGACTCTTAACAAAACGCTTTCAGATTCTTAAACACACGTTTCCCATTATCTATATAGTTATAAAAAACTGATTCATATATCTTACATTATTGAGAATCTGATTTTATGTTTGTTTAAAAAAAAAATCCAACCTGACATGGTTTGTTTTAAACCTTCAGTTACAACAGTGGGACCTGTGTGGATGGGGATAACTGGTACCGCTGTGAATGCGCCCCAGGTTTCGCCGGTCCAGACTGTCGGATCAGTGAGTATTAAACCTGCCTTTACTTTATGCCTGTTTTTTAGTAGATGTATGCAGCAGTAAGTCTGCTCGGGGCTGGAATTTGCATTCTTTCAGCCAGCTGACAGTGCAAAGCAACAAGTGGGGCCGGGGTCCTTCCATACACCCAAAAACGCATCCGGTCACCTTTACACTTTACACTTACACGTCTCAAACAAACCTGGAACGACAAATCTTGTGACCAGAATCGGTAGATTATTCTGCTGCTTCTTCAAGCTGCTCGGAAACTTAGAAAATCTAATCTTTTATCGATCTCTGAATGTGCCACATCAAAATACTCTTATGTAATGGCAACACTCATCAGTGTGGACACCATTGCTAATGGAAGAAGACTGAAAAAATTATCTGTTTTCACTAACTGGGAGGTTTTAACAGTGAAATTAGAGGAGGCTTGTAGATTTTTATGACACCATTTACCTGGAAATCATACTTTCTGCAACCTGCTAACTTACTGAGTCACAGATTAGTTATGTGAAAGGACAATACAAACTACTTACTTCTATTTTGTTCTTGTAAACAATTTAATTTTTACATTTACTTTAGTATTTCTGTGATCCATATAGATGATATTGGCTTATTCTTAATAAATTAAGTTATATTAAATGAAAACCTAATATTGTGCTGCGTTTATTTTGGTTTTGATTCCTATTTGAATGTTATATGTGATTATCACCACTGATTAAATTAGACTGAGTCCTGATAGTAAAGTGTACTTACTTGAGTCACTTGCTGAAAAAAGAAGGCCGGAAAAATATTTACTGATATAGTTCTCAGAAATCAGAGTCCTATAAAAGCTCAGACATCTGTCACACAACTCTGATCAGTACATCTTTACTTTTGAGCCTGTCAGTCGGTCGGATCATGGCTTGCAGCCGGACAATCAGTCACTTGTAAACGGAAGGTCTAGTTGGCCAATTATCTGAACGCCGGGCTGCAGGCCAGCCTGAGCCATTTTGGTGTCACTCCACCGGGCCGTGTTGGTGTCCCCAGGGGTAAAGCAGCTTAGCGAGCCAGCAGCTAATCAGCCATGCTCTCTGACACTGATTACTCAGACTGTTTTCCCTCTTAAAGGCTTTCAGATGGCCACATTCTTTCCCATTGCAAACCCTTTGTTCTGCTTAGTCCAACCTTTTGCTCCTGCATACCTGCTAATGACGACTTTCTATAAAAGCTACAGGGGGGGCTGTCCAAGGCTCATTTTAGGCCTGTTAGCTTGTTTAGTTTTCCTTTTTTTTGTTGTTAAATATATGTGCATAAAGGCACGGTTTTCATGACACATGATCCCAAAGAATTTGATTTGAGCACTGATTTAACTTAACTCAATATCTGAACTATGCATGCCTGTGCATTTTATTCCGTAAACATACAATTTCTCACCCTGCTTCGGCGTAACAGATATTAACGAGTGCCAGTCCTCTCCCTGCGCCTTGGGATCCACCTGCGTGGACGAGATCAACGGATATCGCTGCCTGTGTCCCCCAGACAGAACTGGACTCCACTGTCAAGACAGTATGTCCTCGCAGGATGGGAAAAGTAAGCAGATTATTTTGTAAGCAAGTTTCTAACAACATGTTTTCTTTTTTTGTTTGTTTGGTTTTTCTTTTTTCTAAAACGTAGAAACAAGAAAGCATTGCTCTAGTAATGGACATGTTGCCCCGGATGGAGCCAGCTGGGAAGAAGATTGCAACATTTGTCACTGCTCCAACGGGAAAGTGCTGTGCACAAAGGTACGTCAATACACAGAGTGGTGGACAGATATATTGACATTCTGGTTAATCGGAAAATTGTGCTAAAATTGCTTGTTCCATGTTTGTTGACACTAGTATTAATGTAGAGCGTTAATATTAAGACAAATTTTAATTTCAAATGTCCTGCTATTTCTATGAGTCTTACAAGCTAATCGAAGCTAGCCCACAGTATCACAGATAATCTACCATACTTAACAGTGAGCATGAGGTGTTTTTGTTTTTCTCACAAACCCACCTGGAGAAATTCTTTGCTGAGTAGTTGTGCTTTTCTCTCGTCTGAACAAGGTGCAATCACAGTCCCGGTAGACTTTAGAAAACTCCACTAGTTAACATTCACAGTAAGAGGACAGAAAAGTCTTTCTTTCTTCTGACATCACTCCAAACAATAACCTTGGATGTTGATAGCATCTAAAATTGTTGCTTTGGTAACTGCAAGTTGTTTTTTGTTTTCACATAGCTCTCTAACAGAGATTTGAGGGGGGGGGGGGGGGGTTTCTAGGGATGCTGCAAAATTATTGATTTCTGAGTCATTTTTCTATTAATTTTTCTTCCAACAAAATACATTTTTGTTTATTTTATTATTAATTTTTACATTGAACTTTTGCACTTTCCTCCATTCCACAAAATAAGATTAACTAAGTTCAACACACCATTTTTGAGGAAAACTGTTTGATTAAAATTTTAGGCAAAATATCAACAGCTTAGTCAATTAGTCACAGAGCCCTAATCTAATCCTCAGCCAATTTGGTTTGCTGCAGCTCCAGTTTTTTCTGGTAGGCATTTCTTGATCTATGAAGACCAGCACACATTTGGGTCACTGAAATGCCAGGTTCTTTTGTCTTTGTCATTTTGGGGTTTGGCTAAAAGAAAAGGGTTATTTTTGCCTAATCATATTTTTTTTTCTGGCCCGAAAAAAAATTGCATTTATCTTTTAAAGGTGGTGTTTGGAGCATCATCAATTAGGATGTGTACTCAAATTAAAAGTACATTCCCTAAACATTCAGTGAAAGTTTATACTGCAGCGTTTAGCCTTCAAGTGCACGATGCCTCTGTTTACTGATGACAGAAGCTCCCTGGGGAAATTCACACAAAGTGGTTATTGACAGAACGGTTGTGTTTGTGGGTGTGTCCTGTTCTCGGCAGTAGGTAGGGCTCGCCACTCACCCACGACAACACGGTTTGTATCTGGGTGGAGCCGGTTTGGGAGTGTCAAATTCTATACTGGGACGATACAGTTTTTGTTTTGTAAAGAAACACAAAGGCTGTATTGATAATTGGTGTCGGATGAATTTTCGAGTGAAGTTCCCACAGCCGCACTGAGCCAAACAGACCTTGGGGTTGTGCTATCATGCTTGGCTATCACTAGATGCACAATGGTTTTAGTAATGCAGCCGGAGGGGAGAAAATGATTCGGTAGTGTAAGATTTTACCATTGTTGCAACTTTTATTGCGTTCATTCCACATGATGCATGCTTTTTGGCACAAACTGAATGCCCTCCCCCCATTTCCTAAATAACCCTGATATTGCATGGAAATGCATGTGACCTCATCCCTCATGGCTGGTAGGGTTACACCCAGAGTGGCAAAGAGACTCATTGATGATGAACTGCGTAATGGGTTAGGAAAAGGAGAAAATGTGAAATGATGTGGAGCTGCAAGACAGACTGAACAAGTGGTCAAGGGTGACCCAACCCAAAACGGATCATGTTTTAGGATTGTGTAATTTATGTCACTTCTTTTTTTCCCTGCTGCAGATGTGGTGTGGCCCAAAGTCCTGCAAACTTGGCGCCAAAGGCCGAGGCGGATGTCCCCCGGATCAGAGCTGCATGCCCCTCAGAGAAGCCCACTGCTTTGTGAAACCCTGCCTGGAGCTGGGCGAGTGCTGGGGCTCCGGGCTCGCTCAGCCTCGAATCAAATGCCACCCCAGCTCCTCTTACCAGGACAACAGCTGCGCCAACATCACCTTCATCCTAAAAAAGGAGCTCGTACCCACGGTAAGTTTCCTCGGCACTTAGAAATTAAGAGATTAAATTATCGTTTTGTTTTATTCCTCTCCTGTGGGAGGAGGTCGTAAATGAATTAGATCAGCTCTGTGGGAAGGATCAGGTTCGGAGAAAGCCATTCCTCGGGATAACAAGCAACTTAAGAATTCATTCATGCCATTTAAATACACTGAGTTCATAAAGCACGTGGCATTCAGTACTATTTGAGAGTCAAGGTGAAGCCCAACAGATTTACCTTCATGAGTAGAGCATTACAGCTTTATTGAGACGTATTACACATTATTAGAAATTCGTTTGAATTTATTTAACCTGAAATGGGGAAAAGGTTTAAAGGAAAGAATGAGAAATGAGCATAAAGAGAATCCAAGTCGATACCCTGGAAGTCTGCCTCTTCACCTGCAGAAAGAAGAAAAAAACTAAACCAAGAATCCACAGCAACAAACAATACAAATAATTATAACGTCATCCAGCATACACAGTACAAGTTAATACAATATGCATTTAGGGGGCAACGCCAATTCATCTGATAAACACCTGAATCTAAATAACTGTGTGTGATTAGAAATGTGTTTGTGTGTGAAGTTTCTCTATAAAAGCATGTTTTGATGCATAAATGTGGATCGTCATGTAATGATGAACTACATGTATTGTCTCCAAAGAACTTGAAATCAGTTTTTTTCTTTTTTCTAAAAGAAATGTGAATAGAAATTTGTATCTGCCAAGAAAATCCTGATTGGTTGGTTTCTAGTTATAACGAGGGATAGACTCTCTACTTGCTGTGTAATTTAAGTTAGATAAACTTGAACCATGTAAGACTTTTAACCTTTTTTTTGGCTTAAACGTCATCAGCGCTCCAGTTTTAGTCCTAGTTTCTTACCGTATCATTGCTCATTTCTTCTTCATGTGTAGGGTTTGACCGTGGAAGGAGTTTGTAAGCAACTGAGGAACCTGAACATAGTGAGGAATTTTTCCTTGGAGCATTCTGTGACTATAACCTGTGACCCGTCGTTCTCGGCCAGCAACGAGATCCACGTCTGCCTGGTAAGTGCCTCCTCCCACTCAGTCTGCCATATGTTTCTCAGGAAACTTTGCTTTGATTTATTGCCAGCAGCTTGAATTCCCAGCAGCACTAAAAGATGCTTTAATGGGATGGGCTTAGACAGAGTTATATTGGGTGATTAGAGGATAACAAGCAAACGTGATGTATATAAAAGAAAAACTGATTTTGAAACCTTTTTCTGAATCTAGTCTACTGAAGACCATCGATTGGATCGCAATCCCATCAAAGAGATCACAGACCGAATAATCGACCTGGTTAGCAAGGGCAACGGGAACAACACAATCCTCTCTGCCATTGTCAAAGTTCAGGTGCCAAGACCCAGCAAAACTGGTATGGAACGAGTCCATCTCTCCCAGACATGCACACACTTGATCAGTTGATAATGCCACACCTTAAACATGACAGCATATTAAAGAAAAATGTGTTCATTTGAAAAGCATTTCCTTCCTACACACGACACCTTACATGTGACGGCGGTTAGCAGAGTGTTAAAATCTAGCCACTCCCCGAGCCAGAAGGACTCGGGGAGTGGTTGGTCTTCTGCATGTCCACTGTCCATCAACGCAGTACCAGTAGCCTGTTTGTTGACCAGATAGTGCCTTTCAAAGGCAAATCTTCAACTTTCACCTCATTACACTTTACTGGATCTTTAACAATGTATTACATTTGAATAAAAATCATGGCATTCATTTGAATTTAGGAGGTCTTATTGCCATAGCCTTCAATAAAGCTTTCAACTAGTGAATTCAAAGACCCTGAAAGACCTGCAGCAAAAGGGGTTTCTACAAAACTTGGACTTTGGGGTATAAACTACAAATTTATACGTGGAAAGAAGTTTGAAAACCATGCTTTGACATTGTAATGCAAAAAAAAAAAGTTTTTTTTTTATTTTTTATGTAGAGTTCTTTGGGATCTGACTGACATGTTCTCATCTTCCTCCATCAGACTACCTTGTGCCCCTCCTCTCCTCCATTTTCATCGTCATCTGGTTCCTTCTGCTGGTGTCCGTCTTGCTGTGGTGCATGCGGCGGCGGCGGAAACAGAGTAACCATAATGGGACGCTGCCGAGCGGCTCCGAGGACAACACCACCAACAACGTGCGGGAGCACCTCAACCAGATCAAGAACCCTATAGAGAAGCACGTGGGCCTGACGGTGGCCATCAAAGACTATGAAAACAAGAACTCGATCATTGCCAAAATAAGGACAAATCATCCCGAAGGGGATGAGGACGACAAGGAGAGGCACTTACAGAAGGGCCGCTTCGCCAAACAGCCAGCATACACGCTGGTGGAGAGGGACGAGAAGGCGCCCATCTCCAATCCCAACCCAACATCCAAGCATCCTAACTGGACTAATAAACAGGACAACAGGGACTTGGAGACGGCAAACAGCATAAACAGGATGGACTACATCGTATAGCAGACAGCTGTGTTGCTGTGCAACCAAGCCTATTCCTTCACACCCAGGTGGTGGGTGAAAACGGGGAGCCTCAGCATGTGTAGTTAATAAAACGGTCATGTCATTTGTTGACCCCCGTCAGTATTTTCACATATTCCCCGTGTTAATTTAAGTTTTGACAAGCTGGCTTACACTGGCAGTGACGGTTGCTTTGGTTGGCTGGAAACACAAGGCACTGGTCTACATTTCACCGTAGAGCTACTTGCAAAAGTGTCCTCTTGTGCATTTCATTTCCACTCCCCCCCCCCCCCCCCCTCCGACCCCCATTTTTTAATTTAGTGGACAAATGGAAGGGGGCTTCTGGCATAATTGTTGAATGACTAAAACTACACGACGTGTTCGACACTAGAGCTAATTATTTTTTAGTACATGTTTGAATTCCTTCTAGTTTCATTTGGAGGAAGTGCCTTTTCAGCTTTTAGACTCGAGCAACTGTCAAGAGGAACAAAAAAAAAATCCACTTTATTATTTATTTTAATTTTCTGGGGGGAGCAAGAGAGAACAAATGGTTCAGTGTCAGCAGTTGCTGCCAATATGAAGAATTTATGTGACAATTTAGAACTTGTAGATATGTACATTTTTTATTAATCATTGTGTATATTTGATTTATTAACTTAATAATCAAGAGCCTTAAAGATATCATTCCTTTTTATTTATATGTTCTGTCTAGTTTGAAGGTTCTGATAGCTGCAGAAGCTTTCCATTTCTTTTAAAACAATTTTCAAAATAAAAAGAGGCAAATTTCAAATTTTAGAAGACAAGAGACGGGAACTTTACACGCCTGAAAACTCCACTTTTCTTTTTTGTTTTGTTTTGTTTTTTTTTTTTTCCAAATACATTTGACATTTCATTATTTGTTGCCAGGACCTTAATTGAAACCAAGTGAGGTTAGGACGACAAAAAGATCTCCTTCGGCTACAAGGGTTGGACATGGTGGCAGACATATTGCTTGCCACTAATGGATATAAATTCACTCGTAAGGGAACAAAAATTCTTCAGCAGTTTCAGTTTTTCACCCACCCACGTATTTCAATGGCTGTCGAATTCCCATCTGCTTTAGTCAGCATAATACTTGAACAGCAGGGGGGCAATGGGAACACTGATGCAAACACTGCCTTCCTCTGCTAGAGTTCGCTTTGTTTCTCTGCACATTTCAAAAAACAAACAAAAAAAAAGACGAGGCTTTTTAAAGATCTCATTTGTTAACCTTTTAAGATCTTGGCAACACTTTGTCCTTTCTGACTTGTTTTGTGTTATGAACTTGAGAGTTATGTGTTGATCTGGCAATATATTTTTTGAAAAGTCATATTTATTAAATATTTTGTATGAAAAGAGAATTAAAGTCGTTTTTGTTCTGGAGAAATTGAGTTCAGAGTCTGTGTCTGTGACGCATCTGGGGCCAGAACATGTCAGAGCACATTATGAGCGCGTTCTCATGTAGCTGGCGTGGGAACCGGAGCTGGAGACACTTCATAGGCTCCCAACGAGGTTCCTGTCCAAATATGTTTACTGCTAATTGTGTTGCGGCCGGCTGGCCGTCCTCGCATCGGGTCAAAAATACCTTCACACCCCGTGATCCGCTCACAATGTTTCCCCTTGTTGGTCTGGGCTTTTCTTTACAAACCTTGCAGAAGGGCAGGGATCAGAGTTTAAGGAGAATCTCTTGGGAATATGTTTGACAGGATTAAAACTGAGACCAGGGATTAGCAACACTTCCCGAGGATGACCCTAGAACATTAGGGGACCTGGGCCAACCTAATCTGGCTCCAGCACACAACGGCAACTCCTTAAAGCTGTCCTAGTCTGTTCTGTGTGTGAAAGAAACTGGGAAATAATAAAAATTAAGTCAAACAGGAAAAAAAGGGTAAAATATAAAGACTGAATCACCACTTATGCCCAAGTAGTCTTTCACGTTTGGCTTGAATCCAGAATAAAAGCCACTCTGTATCCGTGAAATGCTTTTAAATTTACAAAGTTATTGCAATTGTATTCCAACTTGTTGAACTTTTATACCTTTGTCACAGTGCTAAGTTATACCATTTACATGTCACAGGATAGATCAGGGATAGGTAACCTGCAGCTCCAGAGTCACATGTGGCTCTTAATAACTTTGATCAAAAATGTTTCAAGCATTAGTGTAAGGATTATTTAATTTTTTTTAATAAAGTGACATTTTCATCTTTTAGTTTCAAAATTAGGTTTTCTGACAATTTTCCATTTTTATATTCCCTTGGAAAAACAGTTTGGCAATAACTTTGTGAAAAAGTTAGATTTTCTTTTTATATATATTGATAAAGTTTTAATAAAACAAAAAAATCCAACAAGATAATTTGTTTAATGTTGGATCTCAAGCGCCTTTAAGCAAATTTTGTTTAGCTGGATCTAAAACAGAAATGGCTCTCAATGTTGTAAACTTGCTGACCCCTGGGATAGACCAAGGCAAAGTGGAGCATAATTATTGGGGGGGGCAAGGATGATTCATTAATGACTAAAAATCTGCAAGTTTGAAAGAGTTCCCCATGAACTCTAATACCCCTGAATTAAGTGGAGTGTAAGTCACCTAATTAAGTCCAGCTGTGTGTAATATAACTTCAATATAAATCCAGCTGTTCTGTGACGGGCTCAGAAGTTTGTTAGAGAACAACCAGCATCATGAAGACCAAGGAGCACAGCAGCCAGGTCAGGGAGACGTTTACAGCAGGTTTTAGGTTATAAAATATCCTGCACTGATGATTATCGATCTTTAACAACCTGACCTGCCGATTCTGATTTTGGCAAGTACTAATTGTGTCAGCTAAATATAGCAGGAAAGTCTGTCAGTCAAACCTCTCACGGGAGAGCAGAAGCTTACAGTGGTTGATTTTTTTTTTTTTTTTTTTTTTTTAAGACCTTTGCTGAAGTAGATCAGATCAGGGGATAAGATTGTCCTCACATGTAAATATTGGCCGATAACCAAAATTCCAAAATTAAGAAAATTTGTGCCCAGTATAATGAGAACTTCTGAAAGCGGTTGCACTGTGTTTCATTTAGAGATGTCGGAACAAAGGGGTCCAAATACAAAAGGGCAACAAACTTTTCAGATTTTTTTTATTGTTTTTGCAAAAAGGAAAGAAAAAAAAAATACTTCTATCCTGTAACTTCAGTCTTATTTTATGTTGGTCTATCATATAAAATCCCAACAAAACACATCATAAGAAAATGTGAAAAAGCTCGAGGAGTGAGAATACTTTTACAATTTACCACCTTCAATTGCTCAGGAGCGATGGATTAAGTTAAACATAAGCGACTGAAGTCAACCCAAAATAAGAATGGGGCGATGAAATAAGTCTGGAAACTGCCATCAATCACATCAGAGCTTCAGCGGGGATACTGGACACTTTTCAGACGCGTAGGAGCCAGCGCTTCAGACTGAAAGCCATGACGTACTGCGCGGCTCCTGCCTGTCTCAAATCCCTGATCTTTAACATAAAACCAAAATCTATTCTCCAATAAAGGTTTTCTACTTCCATTTGCAGAAATCTCTGGATCGCCGCTACTAAAAACGGGAGAGGCACCGGCCTGTTTTGGGTATTTGTCAAGAGAAAACTATAACGCCCAAGTCTGAACTGACACAAAGCAGTTAGCATTTGATGCGAGTCACAAGAACAACATGTTAAGAATAACAAGTAAAGCCGACTAAAGAGACCACATGAGCTGCAAGCTTTCAGCCCGACAGAATAAAATCTGTATCTCCGTGGCGTCAGGGATCTTTACTTCAGCTTTTCTCTCCCTCTCAGGACCTCTTCATTCGTCGTAATCTCGAGGTTCTGGGCACGTTTTCACTCCCCTCCTCTCCGAACGCGGATCTGGAACCAATAGAGGAGCCCGAGGATGCGGGCTTGACAGATAGGCCCCTCAGACTTGCGGCTGGCCTGTTTTGGTTTGTCTTTGCTGTGTTATTGCTTGCGAGGAGGAGCCTCTGGGCCTGTTTCCCTGGAGTAAGCAGCTCTACTTCCAGTGTGGTTTTCTTGCACTCGGAGACAGGGAAAGCCTTGGAGTTTGCCATCGCTCCAACTGGAGGAAGTGGCAGCAGGGGAGGGAGGTTATGGTTGGGTGCTTGCGAGGTGGAGTGGATTTGCGCTCGGGCTGAACAGCTTCCAAGGCACGTTTTCTTGGCCAGCTGCAAGCCAGGATCTTCCCTGGGCTCGCACCTCTTGCTGGTCTTCTGTGTTATTTTACTCTCTGCCTCGTGTTTCTGCCTTTGAGAAGACCGTACCTCAACCTCAACTTCAATTGAGGCATCGCTGCAAAGCACCTTGTGGTTTGCCTCCAGGGGTGCGCTCAGTTCAGACATGGGCACGGCCTCTGGCCTCGATTCTGCCTCCCCAGCTTTACCTTCAAGTCCCTGTTTTTTGGGAAACCCACTTCGCTCCGTCGGCTGCGTCTCAGTCGTGGAACCACAGATCTCTTGCTGGACACAGGCTTGTTTGGCTCTGCAAAAAAAAAAAAAAAACAGTTAAAAGCATAAGAACAAACATTGTGTGAGTGTCCTCTTTGACTGGTGGGGTTGGAAAGCATTAGATCATACTTACATCGTTTGAAGCACAGACTTCTTTGTTTTTTTCGGGCTGCGTAAAAGCTCTCGGGTTTCTCCCACACTGGAAAAATATTCTGATCTGGTTTGCTCACTCAGTTCAGTCTAAAAAGGACAAACAGAAAAGGTGTAAACAAAGAGGATTTAGCTGGCGGCATCCTTCCTGGTGGAAGGAGGAAATCTAAATGCGTGTGGCGAGGAAGGAAAATAAATATAATCATAACTTCTTTCGAATGGCAGAAAAAGCTCATAACAAGCTCCCTAAAGGGTTAAGTTTGGGGTGAAAGTTTAATAACTCCACATACTAGAGAGGGGGAACCTCTGAGGCAGAACACGGAACAAGCCAAAAATTGGATCTCACCAACATGTGCCCTCAACGGGCCACTAATGAAGGTTAATCACATGTTTTTTTCCTTGGCTGACCGAGAACAGACTCCAGTTTTATGAGAGAACAGAAGATGCTGGTAGTAAATTGACCAGAACTTGGAGGTAGAGAGTCTGTCAGTTTGTTGTAAATTAATTGCAATAATAAGGGCACAGTGTGCTAGCAGGGCCATTTGAGACTGGGAAAGAGCCAGTGGTAGATTGTTCTATTATTAGAGAATTGCAGAAGTATTCATACCCAGTGAACTTTTCACATTTTGTCACATTACAACCACTTGGTCATGACTTTATGTGATAGTGGAGCACAATGTAAACAAAAAATCTGAATACCCCTAAATAAAATCCAGTGCAAGTCATTACCTTCAAAAGTCACCTAATTACCAGTTGCAAAAGTTTAAAGCAGGTCTTAGGATATAAAACAAGTTCCCACGCTTTGAAAATCTCACAGAGCTGTGGAAATCCACTATCCGTAAATGGAAAGAGTCGGTCATGACTGCAAACCAACAAATACAAGGCCGCCCCCATAAACTGCCAAGGCTTGAAGAAGAGCATTAAGCAGCGAAGCAGAAAAGAGGCTCGTAGTAACTCTGGCGGAGCTGCAGAGAAGCAAAGCTCGGGTGGGAAAATCTAATCTTTTCTTGACCAATGAAAGGGTAACTGGTCAGACTCGATGGAAAAATAAACAAAACTAAATACAAATCAATTCCGGACGAGAACCTGTCTGCTGAACAACCCTGAACATGAAACCACCATAGGGCTGATGCCAACAATTATTTTAGAGATTTCTTAATGTGGCGATTAATCGGGGGGGAAAAAAAAGGCAAACTGCTAATTTCTCATTTAACAACTTCAGCTTATTTTATACAACATTAAAAATACAAAAGAAAATGCAAATAGATAATTCAGTTCCTTTTTTAAATAAGAATGCAAACATTTTATTGCTTAAAATGCATTGAAAGCTTTCTTTTAGTGTACGCTCCATCATTTGTAACAAAGGATGCATTTAGAAAAAACACTTCTAAAACCATGTCAAATAGCTATACAGTGTAGTGGTGATCTGTTGATTATTTTTTTTAATCAATCAATAATTGGACAACAAAAGGTGCTTCTTTTTTTTTTTTTTTTTTTATTTACAGAATTTGAACCAGGTGAAGATAAATCTTGGGATGTTTCCAGAAATTGCACTGAAGGACTGGAGTTGTAGAGCTTTTATTATGCACTAGTTGGTTTTATCACATAAAATCCTACTAAAGTACATTGACGTTTGTGGCTGTAACATAAAAAAATGTGGGATGTGAATACTTTTGCAGGACATGCTATTAGAAATGTGACCCACCGCTAAAATTTAAGAAATTGAGCTGATAAGTGGAAAATTTAACCACTGTGATGAAAGAAACATAAAAATCAGGGTTTTACCAAAAGGCTTTAGTCGTGTCTCAGCCAATACGAGTGAGGTTACTTCACTGTGGACAACAATTCAGGGCAAGATGACAATGCAACTCGCAGATCCGTGTCCCTTTCATGACTGGAAACGATAGACTGTCACAGCGGGGAAAAGAAACCACACGGACGTTTAATCTGGGAAAACTCAACAGAGTGGCCGCCATGTTTATTTAATATCGGCCATTTCTCAGATCATTGCCCTCCTATAAACTGGTTCGTAAAATGATCAATGTGCTCTTTAAGACGGGGAAAGCCGATGTGGTGAGCACTGGCGTCTGCCAGTTGTTTCTAAAGCAGGATGAAAAATCATTAAGGTCCACTTCCACAAACACGATACCAGTGGCAACGCAAGAGAAAAGGAGTAATTGCCCCAAGCTGCAGGAGTGAGATGGAGCATTGTGGCTTAGCGCTGGATGTTGAGACCTAGTAACTGCAGAGAGACTAAAGAGGCCGGGCGGAGGGAGAGTAACGAAGGAGCAGAAGTAAAAAGGAAGGAAAAGAGACAGGCAGAATAAGAAAGAGTGTTTGGAGAGGAGCACAACAAAAGCAGAGGCACCTCCCAAAGTCACACCGCCTGACCTCAGACATCTCTTCAACATGCCCACAAGAGTAAGAATCCTCACACAGGAAGCTGTCCACAAGCTGCTCTTTGTGTGAGAGCAGACTCATTTTTCAGTGTGGGCAGCGCTTCACTCTCTGCTCTCACTCGGAAGCCAAAGCTACAGCTGGCCTTTGGACTGGCGGCAGAGACACAAGTATAAACTTGCATTCGCCCACACACCCACACAGACAACAGCAGCAGTCAAGAAAGTGCAAAACGTGAGGGCCACAATTGGCATTGTGAGGCCTTGATATGCATTATTAGCTATTTAATATGAATAAATCCTGTTTGAACGTGAACTTGAAAGAAAAATCAACAAGAAGCCAAAGGGAGGCTCCCTGGGAAAGTTTAGAGTCGTTCTGTTCCTGTCGGGGAGACTTCAAAAGAACCAGAGAGTGAAAGAACCGAGTCTTGGAAAGGAAGAGGGACGAACAGAGGAAGGTCGGATGTACGAGGCGGACAAAAAAAAAAAGAAATAAAGAGGATTAAATTGACAGAAGGAGGCAATGCTTGAATTATTCTTGTCTACCCTGACCCTGAAAGTCAAGATTGTAAATAACGTATCTCGTGTTCCTTTTCCCCAAACAGATTGCTTCGTTTCAAAGTTTTTATCATGTTCACATAAAACTTCCTTCCGCAAGTGGATATTATTGTATGCACTTTTAATTGTATGCACTTTTATAATTTCAATCTCCACCACCGTAAAGTTTTCATACCCTTAGACTAAATGGAAGGAAAATTATGTCTCTACCTGCTGTGTATATCTCCACATGAAAATATTTGCACATTCTTCTTTGCAAAACAGAGCGAGATTGGATGGAGAGCATCCATTAACAGCAATTGTCAAAGTTTTCGCCAGATTCTCAATCGGATATAGTTAGGGATGCACCGATTTATTGGGCAGCCAATTTATCTATGGCAAAAGTCTGGAAGTCTGAAAGAAAGAAATCGGGCAACATTGTGTTTTTCAAAAGCCTTGTGGATAAAACTTTACTGTAGGGAAATCAGTTGTAAATCTGGAGAGTCCTATGAATAGCAACAGTGACAGGCAGTAAAAATGTCCACCTCTGCTTCTACACGTCCAAACTTCCTGAAGCCCACAAAGCAGCAAAGCTCCACCAGAGCAGCTGCAATAGGGCAGCACATCTGGATGTCAGTATATAAAGATAAGCCTGGCAAAAGGGCAGCGAGAGCAGAGACGATGAATTATTTGGTTTAAAGGGATGCTGGTACACGCTCTTATAACTTGACCCAGCTCTTAATGGCTCCTGGAAGCAACTTCAAAAAGATAACCAAGCAGATACACCATAAAAACACCAGTTTCTCCTCTGTCACCTCAGATAAGGCAGTAGTACAGACAGCAGGGGATTATGTTGGTTATCTTGTAATGCAGCTGCACTTCAAGTAATGCAGCGATACGGCAAAACGGTCCAACTGATCTAAAACACTCCACTGCTGCAATGACTGGCTTTCTCACGGATTATACAAAGGCATACCAGTCAAATCAAAGATGCAAACATGCAGTCATACCTAAGGGCTATTTAGGGAGACCAATTAATCAAACATGAATGTCTTTGGACACTGGGAGGAAGTGGAGCGTCCAGACAGAACCCAGAGGCGGACATGCAAACTCCATATAGAAACAATGGAAGCAGATGTATGATGGGATTTCGTAAAATTAACTAATGCAAATCAGTGCATGATTGTGAAGTAGAAGGAAAGTGGCATGTGGTCCAATAAATGGTAAAGAAACATCTGGAAAGTGCAGAGTGAATTTATATAACCTTCTGAATTAAATACTGTACAGTCATATTCAATAAATTAGAAAATAGGTTTTCATTAACTGCAAGCAAAAAATCAACAGAAATTAAGGGATTCAAACATCCATCTGTGTAAAATTAATATGCACAATATGTTTCACTTAGTAATAAAGTTCTTACAATAAATAATATTCTGATCTATCAACTGGATCTACAGAGGTAGATCTACCTTTTGCTGCATTTAAACATTTACGAACTGACCATTTTGACTTGTTTTTTGAAGAATAACAAGCTCAGCCAGATTGGACAGGTCTTGTCTTTATTACCATCAATCTTTCTATCAACTTTGACAAGACTCTCATACACTGCACAATAAAAACTCTCCCACACAGCATGACGCTGCAGCCACCGTGTTTCAAAGTTGGGCTGGTGTGTTTAAGCTGAAGTACAATGTTCATTTTTTGCCACATAGGAGTTTAATTTGCATGCAGATCAAAAAGTTAATCTACAACAATGACTTACATTGTTGGTTACCATACATCTGACCAGAGCATCTCCCTCTATGTGTGTTTCCCTAATATTCCCTGACCTGAAAACTGCAAATGGTTTTATCTTCTGACTTCCCTTTACAGCACGTTTGTGAAGTACAATAAAAATTTTAAAAAACATAGAAATGTGTCATTGCCAAAATATGGAAATTTCACAGATTATAAATGCTGATTAAAAGTGATGTTATTATGTTTCATTGTTTCTTAAAGCAAACAGACAAGCAGTGACTTTTAAATAAGACTAAACCTTTTCAGTCAAGCATGGGGGAAATTTGTCTGAAACCTGAAACAACTGTAAAAAAAAAAAAAAAAAAAAAAAACCCTCATTATAGTAAATCAAAAGCAATGTCAGTGTGGGGAGCACCCACCGTCTCTCATCTACAGTAAGATAGTGGAAACAAGGTTGTTTGTTCTTGGATTACCCGGAATCTTTACATCTCGCCTAACACACAAAAGCCAGTCAGATTTTATCCCGTAAATCCAATTACTCACTCATCATCGTTGGAGAGATAATAACTCACATCAACATGAAATGCCTGAGTCCCTCAAATCATCTAAATACTGAGTTATTCTTTCCACGAGAAAGCTACGTTTATAAAACCTTCAAACTGGCACCAAGAAACAAAAACACCAGCCTTCCAGGCAGAAATACCTCCTGCTGAGATGTTCACAAATTTATTCCACACATTCCACCAATCATCCTACACCCACCCTTCTCCCATAAAGAAAAGCATGCCATGTTTGTCTAAGCTCACCACATCTTCTCTGCAACAAAGTCAACAAGCATGGGCACAGACTTGTGTAAAACAAAGGACAGCTCTTATCCTCCAACAATGACTAAAGTTTTTGGATCCACCCATATTGATGGATTAGCAAGAGTTGTTAACTGTTTGCACTTTGAGAAAAATCAGAAAAAACATCAAAAAGGCCGAGTGGAATCAAAGGGACTTAACGGTGTATTGCGAGAGATCCCACCCGTGTATTTGACCTAGAAGAGGAGATGGGTAGATCCCGGAGGTCTGGGAAACGGCCACAGCTAGCTGTTGGGAGCTGCGAGAAACAGAGCCGTGCTGAGGTCATGAATAAACACAAAGCCTCGTCCAGAGCTCAGAAGAGGACGGAGCGGGGCGGGGGGGTCTGGAAACACATCTGTGCTCCCTTTGATCCAAACTTCTGCGGCGCAGCACGGCGCTCACCTCAGCTGCCCACTCTTTGCCTGACTACAAAACATCGACAATCCTAAACAAGCTCTTTCCTTCCCATACTGCCCTCCTTCACTGCGGGCTGACTAACAAGCAACTTCTCATGAGGGGAGTTGAAATTTTCAAAAAGTCAAGAAGAAAAGAAAAAAAAAAAATCTGGTAAGACAAAGCCTCTAGTTTGCCTTCTGCAAAATAAAGGAATCTGAAAGCTTCAACCTTTTCTGAGCCACAGTTGTTTAAAGGTTTCTAGGTCATAACTGAATGAGTGCATCTGGCTAATATAGATGTCAAGATTGACTTCTCTAAACTCCAGAGATCTTTGTCACAGCTTTAAAGGCATCGCTGTGCTGAAACCAAAGCATTTGTTGGATAGCTCAACTGTTCCTGACAAACCATTGGTTTCTATCTGTTAAACAAGAGCGGCTGCGTATGACAACTTAAGAACTGCTGACAGAGTCCAGAGAAACCGATTTAGAGCCGACATCCAATCACATACTAAACAAAAAGACAGCTGTCTGCATGAGAGGAGTCCTACAGATTCAATTAGTAAAGCGGTGAGATGAGCACTGGTCATCTGTGTAAAAGTTGGGGAGTGAAGAGAAGTGGCAGTTTGGCATTAATTAGAGCAGTTTGGCAATTCCAGATCTCTGGTTTTGGAAAATGCTGATGCATCTCTACTGAAAATAGATTATTCCATTTTCTCTTTGAGAACAGCAATTAACTGTAGGGTTGCAAGATATATCTCCATTAAATCTTGTATTGGTCAATTACATGGGTATTAGTCTGATAAGTAAAACTGGTCCAGTATTAATGTCAATGTTTACTTCCATTTTATTGCTCTTTGTGTTTCGGGAGGAGTCAGATGATATTTGTTTATTTAGTGATGCAGAGTGGGATTGTATTTGTAATTTGATTAGCTGAGGCAGAGAAACAATGCCAGTGGTTTGTCCAAAGGGTTAGTACCATCTAAATTACAAGTTTTCCAAGTACTGTTATACTGAGATACTTTAAAGCAGTACTAAAACTGGAGAAATACTTATTCTGCTGTTTTGTCGTATCCTTTTGTGCTGCATGAGTGAAGTAAAAAAAAAAAAAAGTGTTCCAGTTCCAAGTTGGAAAAATAAACATGGAGGAGACGTAAAGTCAGATGTCCAAGAGGGGAAGATGAAAGTTTCTCACCAACTAAGACTTCAGTATGGCCATTGGTTTAAAACAATCTGATGTCTGCAAGAACAACATCTAAATTTGATCTATGAAGCAAATGAAAATGCTGAGTAAATGTCCACACTTTCAACTAGATGAAAAGACATTTATTCATACTGACTCAAATGAAGCTGAGTTGATTTTTGGGTAAAATTGTTGACTTTTTGGTGGACTAATAATTTCTTTCTTCCAAGTTTAAGGTTAGATAATTTTTTAATCCTAATCTTCCTTTCTTTATTATTAAGCAATGCCCCCAAATCAGTCACTAAATATTTACATGCAGTGAGGGCGGCGCAGGTAGCTCTGTCACAATAAACAATAATTTAATTAACCGCATGACAAATTAAAAGAAACTCAATAATTTTCATTTGCTAAATTTATTGTTTTTCCCTTTTTACCAAAACTGACTGATAAAATCTCCAGTCTAGTGTTTTGGTCTCAACTATCCCCTTTTTTTGAAAGATAATTCTTTTTATAGTTACATTGTAATTTATTATATTTGTTGTTTATGTTGTTTTCTACATTTAGTTTGGATATTCAAAATGTCTTCCAGCTCCAGTGTTTAAATGTTCAATAGAATTTCAAGTTTTTTGATCTTTGAGAATGTGTTACTGCATTTTTATATCATTATTACAAATATTTAACTTGAAAATGTTCTCAAAGTAACGATGTTATTGTTTATCATAACAAGCTCTGGGACAATTTATCGTCCAGCAAAAGTTTTTACCGTGACAGGCCTAATTATGGGAAGTTAAAGTAGATTCATCTGGCCAAGTATGTAAAAGAGATGCACAGCTTCAATGCGCAACACTTCAACTATTATATCTCATCAAAACCAACTGAATATATTTTGTACCTTCAGTAAAATAGAGAGATTGTCAAATACGTTTATTTAATTTACTGGATTCCTCTGTTTAGCATATCTGGCATCATAGTTTAGCGTTGATTGCTTTTATTCAGTCATGTCTTATTTATTGTTCCGTTCCATATTTCAATTTATGCCCGTCTGTAACTGCAGTCCTACAGTGTCCTACAATCTTTCAGAGAATACTGGATCGCCTACACACTTGAATCAAGTGACCAGGTCTTTGCAAAACTTGTTGGCATGCCAAGGAAATAATTAAACATTTTGATTCAGGTGCGTTGGGAGCAGAGATGCATCCAAAAGTTGCTGAACAGAACAGCAGTTGGAAACTTGTGTCTAATGCATGTGGCAAGAAACAGAATGTAATGCCTTTTTGCATAGTATACCTAAGAAAGTTCAATGAAGTAAATCTTGAAATAAAACGACAACTTGATGCATTTAACAGACAGAAATTTAAACAAAGTCTAGTATTTTGTTCTTGTCAAATGGAGGTTATTAAATTTGTCTCGACAGACTCACAGCCAGGAAAAAACAAAATTGCTACTTTGTCCCAGAAGAGGATGGGAGTGCACAGTAATCCAACATGAATAGGATCCGCAATGGATGCCATGATGTTACCTCAGTTCCTTCACAACTCGGCTCCTCTGACCTTATAAAATGGTCTCATTTGTCTACATTTCCACTGTGGTTACAGTTTTTCTTCTGCAAGTCACACAAACTGAATCCTGACAAACCTGAAACTTCTTTAAACACACAAATGTGGTAAAATAATAATAATAAAAAAAGCAGAAAAGTTTTTCTTTTTTTTTTTGAAGTCTCGCATGCAAATGCTGTCAAGCATTGTGGGATTACAAACCATCAAAAGCAAGATCAAGTCTGAAAGAAGCTCCAAAGACCGCATTCATCTTAGACAGCAACATTATTATAGTTTACCAGAGAATTCAAATTTTTGACGTGGATTACAAGTTAAGAATAGAGCAAGAGGAAGTGAACAAATTATTCCTTTTGTCATGTGAAAATCCTTGTGCCTCTCTGTCTGGTATCTTTCCCCTCACAAACACGGCTGAGCTAGTGAGAGCCCCACCACAAAACTCCCACCCTCCAATTCCCTCTGCTTGTACTGCATGATCCCAGAGTACCACATCCTGAGTAGAGAAACGCAATCGACAGCAATGCCTCCTTGAACTGGAAAATTGGTTACACAATCTGAACTCTTTGTCGACGACTATGCAGCTTGACAAAAATATTACAATCGCTGCTTTCATTGGAAGTCGAGCTGCGAAAAGGCTGAGGTATTTTAAAAAAAATCTAAATAAAAATCCCTCACAGAAAAATAGCAGGCCACTTATCATGGGATGGGAAGGCGGTATGATGTCTGTGCCAAGGTGAGAGGCTTCACTGCCAATTCCCAAAATACTCAGGGGGGCTTTCAGGATCAAATGTATGCTGACCATAGGACAGTAGATTATATTAAAAAGAAAAAACAGTATTTAGACTGCAAAATAAATGTAATAGATCTCTGTTAAAACACTAATGAACAAGACAGTTTACTTGTTTTATTCCACCCAAGTTAAAGTGCACTTACAAAAGTATTCACACCCCTTAAAATTATTCATATTGTGTCGGAACCACAAATACCTTTAAAATGATTTTATATGACAGATGAACACAAAATAAATTGAGAAATGGTTTTCAGATTTCTAAAGAAATTTGTATATGGACTCTTTAACTCCCAGATAAACAAAAGCCTTGATACGTCACCTAACTCATAAACAGAGACCAAAGCTGTTTTGTGAAGACCTCAGTTTATAAAACCAAATTCCAAAGTTTGGACATCTTACTGAGCTCTGATCTTTTCCTCCACTGAAAAAGGAAAGAGTTTGGCTTAAATGTGAACCAACAAAAGCATGGTTCTATTTCATCCCTACTGACCGCCAGAGGCAGTGCTTAAAGTACTAAATGATCACTCTTGCGCATGCACAGGTCGAGAATCTTATACCAATATGGTCACGTGACTTACCGGTGACACCGGTAAGTCTATATAGTCACGTGACAATGACAGCTCAGTCTCTTTTCATCTTCTCACATGCAGGTTGAACAGCTGGTAAGACATTTGATTATTTGCTTGTCGCTGGAAGCCTCAAATCTAATCAGACTGTCTTCATCTAATCTGACATATTCTGGAAAGACAGGGTCGGCAATTGGAAGCTGCCAATAAAAACTTATTTCTTTACTGTAGCATGAAGAGTATGAAACACAAATACACTGCACTTTTTAAATTTTTATTAATAAAAGTTTGAAAAACAGAGAAATTCCTTTTCAATTCACAATTATGTACCACTTTGTTTTAATGTATCCTTTAAAATCCTCCCCAAAATATTAACATTTGTGGCTGTGGGGTGACTAAATGTGAAATTCCTGAAACAATCAGTGCTGACTTTAATGCCAAAATGTATAAAAGCTTTGCAATTAGCTAGTTACAATTTGATAAGGCTCTCTTTTAGCAACATAAAACTCTAAAAATATAATTAATGTTTCATATTTGATCGTGGTAGGTTAGACTTAATCTCAAAAAAGGCGACCCTGAACATTTTCACACAAATCTCTTCGTATTTTCTTTTCTTCGTCTACAAGATGCTCCAACAGAGTTCAAACCCCCTGTCCTGTAGTAAAGCAGACCACTATGCATAAAGGGAGAGCACAATTTGGCAATGAAACTCTATAATAACACACAGACCAATGCTGAACCTTTTGCCAAGCAACTGGAAGGGGAAATAGAGGAGTATAAACAGCACTCACCGTGGCCAGGCTCGGGTTTCTATGGTGCACCGAGGCATCTTCTGGGCAGCTCACACACACGACATATCGCTCAGGAAACAAACGCAAATCTGAAAGCAGGCAGGGAAACAGCACACATCTTAATAATGTGGGCTTACCTCTAATTATCAGTCCATGTCAGACTGGAGGAACTGTGGTGAAAGCTTCAATTAACATCTACAAACTATTCATCACACAATGGGAGCTTAAATATATCCAGAACTTTATGAGCTGAGTAAACAACATAGAAATAGTTTACATTTTTTACATTAACTCTGGGTTTTGGAGTAAACTTAGAGTTAAACTGATTTCAAAAGGAAATATGTCCACTTCAAAAACTAATTTTGTTTTATGTGGCGCCATATAATTTTTTTAATATAAATCAAAGAAAACCAGATTAATGTAAAACCTAAGCTAGACTCTTCCTTCAAGTAAACAATTTTGATGATGGCAAGTTAATGAAAAACCAACACAAGAAAGGATTTTTAAAAATAAAAGGAATAAATCTCCAACTTTCCGGTTTGATTAATTTTGTCTGTAACCTTTTAACTGAGGGCTACATGGCTCATAGGCTTCCTCTTCAATGACATTCCTCATGTGTGGAGAAGTATTACTTACATGTACTATATGTATGTGTAATATTAGATGTCTACGCAACTACTTCAAAAACCTTTGTGACAATTTCTGGCAAGAACTGAAAGTACTAATAAAACTAGTCAAAACCCTTCTGTCCAAGTCAGGCAGCGTTGGTTGCAAGAGCAAACACTGCATAGATGCGGCATTTGCTTAGTTTTTATATTCCATTCTTCCAATCTTTTTGGAAACAATACATTAACAAGCAAGAAGGTCTCATCACCTTTTATGTCCTCATCCTACATAGACCTTTGTAACAAATATGAGAACACTCATGGAGAATGACGGATCCTCATTCCGAGAAAAGTGAAGAGCGATATCATGCAGTCCTATTGTTCAGTAAGATTTTTGAAGACTGAGGAGATCAGGAGATCTAGTTTACAAACTTCTAAAAAAGAAGAGTAAGAGACTTCAACACAGTCTGTAGATAGTATAACTCATTTTAATATTCTATCGTTCATGAGCAACATGCACTGCAGCCATTCAAGGCCATTTAGAAGATGTTGAGATGTTGCCTTAGGGTCGGGTGTCCAAAGTGTGCTCTCAGAATGACTATGTGCGACCCTCCAGTGTTTTTTGTTTCTTCTCTTTAGTGTAAGATCTTAGTAAAAGTTTGCATGTTCTCCCTGTGAATGAATGGGTTCTCCGGCTTAGGTTAATTGGTCACACCAAGGAGTGTGTGCGTGTGGTTATTTGTCCTGTTGTGTGTCCCCCTGATGGACAGGGACACACAAAGTCCCTGGAACCAGTCCAAGGTGTATCCCATCTCTTGCCCAATGACTGCTGAAAATAGCAACCAGCCCACATAGAACACTGCATTAACAACCGGGTAAAAATGATGGATGGAAATTATAATCTTCTTAAAATAGGGTACAAGGTTAAATAAAATACAGCAATTTTTAATGAAAGGGAGACCTTTGCGTACACAATTTGTTAAAGGAGGGGGTTTATAAAAGTCGACTTTTAGAAACTTTATATCATGTTATAATGTTATCCCTTTATCAAAACATACCTGGAATGTTGCTTTAATTCTTTCATTTATGTTTGCGATATCTTTAATTTCTGGTGGAAGCCATTCAGGGTGCCTAAAAGTTGGCTCTCTAAGTTTCACCTTTTCCACAAAGCTCCTCTAACATTATAGAGCTTCCCTCTCCCATAACCCCCAATCAGCACACTCAGATTAGCAGCAGCAGCAATTAGCAAACAGCAAACAGCTGGTAGAACTAACAGCACATCTTCTGAGCTCATCATAGAAACTACTTTTCCCAAGAACAATTGCAAATGTCATCATGGAGGAGAACCATGTCCCGAGATACTGAAGACAGAGTGTCGGAAAAGTTGGAGCTTCGTAAAGAGACAGACGTCAATTTCAAGGCGATAAATTGCAAAGTCATGTTTGATATATATAAAAAAAATTTAACTGAAGGTACATAATACTGCCCCTTTAAACTCGGATAAATAAGTACAGCAAACATTTTTGAAGAGAGTGTGACCCATTTTCGCTGAGTATCATATAAACAACTTTCAGGTGACTTCAAGGATTCAGAGTTTAGACTTGGCTCAAACATATTCTACACTAAAACAAGTTACCCAAATAGGCAGAAGATGCATCTGTGACAATATAGGTTACAATAAATTCTTCATGAAGATACGTTTGTGATGTGTGTGCAGCTTTATTAATGGTGCACTAATTGTACACAAATTCATAGGGAAGTTTGCATTTCTTTCTAGTTCATGCTGCTTTATGGTTTTAATCAGAAAACAATAACTACAACTGGGTTTCATGTTCAACTGGAAGATCTGAAACATTGCTGCTTTCCAGTGTTGTTTCATTGCCTTAAACTTGAACCCTAATTATCAAAATCTGCCTTAGATTTGACACCATTTTTAGAAAGAGAACAGAACACCTAAAATGCACAATAGCTTGCAGGAAAACTTGAATGGACTGAATTTTTGGGCCTTAACAATGTATTTGAAGTATCCTTTTTATATAGAATGACCTGAAATATAAAACAAAAATAATCTGCATGAGTATAAATTATGGATTTTTCTAGTCAGCAATCACATTATTGTACATTACAATGCATGCAGACTCAAATATATCAATACATCCTGTCTAGATGATTGTTGCACCTCTCTCATACACTTGCATCATCAATCTTCAGTGTTCATTCCTGTTGAATGAGTGATCACTATTCATGGCAGAAAAGGTTTGCCGCTTTTGAGAACAGAAATCAGAAAACCTCATTTTAAACAAAACTGAGGTTCAGGGTTTGGGAAACACATTCAAGAAACTTGATTTCTTGATTCCAAAACGAGTTTTGATGTGTTTTCAGGATAATTATCTTTTTGGAACACCCTGTTCCATCCAAGTTTTAATTATCCGACCTAAATTGTCGACCTCTGAACAAAGGAAATTAGTTTTGATGTTCAAAAAAAAAAAACAACAAAAAAAAACAGCAACCACCCAAGAGCAGGCCTCCCGTGAACAGGAAACTGCTGGCATACCAATACCCACCCCACCAAGAAACCACTTTTACTTCACTATTGAAAGGCAGAATGCCAAACAAGAAATAAGCCCCCTGCTCCTAAAGAGACACCTTTATGATTCACTTGAATTTGCAAGTCAAATGCATTCTGGAGAAAGTTTTATACATAAATACAAGACAAACACTGAGCTAGTTAGCCACAAAACCAGAAAGTTTCTTTGGATTAGTGAGGATGAGCTTCCAAACTTAAGAACTCTGCACCAACTATCTGGTTTGGTGGTGGCAGCTTGATGCCATTGGCTGCTTATTTGACCATTATGGTGTTATCTTTCTTGCTCTTCCATTGTTAAACTAGAATTAATTAAAGCACAATTAAAAGCTGTAAAAAAATAAAAATAAAAATAAAAATAAATAAAATACATTATTTCAAAAAATTTCTCAAAATCATTTTAGGCAGAAGAACAAAACTTCCCAGAGAAATCTGCTTATTGAAATGAACACCTTTCAACTGTTATCAAACTTTCAGAATGTAATTATAATAAGAACTTCTTACAAATGCAATTTAAAACTAATTACATGTCTAACCACATGTGTAGGCCGTAGTGAATTCAGCAGACTAAGTTTCACAACCTTTGACCCCAGAGGACCAGGCCTAATTTGATCTGTGACGGACCTACTGAAAGAACCCGTCATTTTACTTTGCAGCAGGTCACCGTTGTCCTAACATCCAGGCCTCCGTCCTGTGGGAGCAGATATTAACTTTACTGACAGGAAGAGAACCATGTTGGTCCCATGAAAAGGTGACCAAGGGTCACAGGCACTATATGGGCCGTGAAGATAGATTCCCACTGCCCTCCATAGACAGTCGCTCAGTTCCTCTCTCTCTCCTACTCGCTGTGGCCTCTCAAGGGGGCTATTTTAACGGCTGCCTGTTCTCAACAGCACCCTAAGCAGGTAGGGACAAGACATAAAAACAAGTGGGGGGGAGAAAAATCAACACAAGAGCTGCAGATGACTTGCAAATTTCTGTGGGAAATTTGGCTGAAAATGAGCCTTTGAGACGATCCATTTCTGATTCTTTCAAATGGGGTGGGGGTCCATAAAAACATGTAGGTCACATACCCTGCTCAACAACACATCTGAGATTGGAGTGCCGCTTCAGGAAATTTGCCACAAGGTTGAAGTTTCCCCCTAAGAGAGGCAAAAAGAGACAATATTTATTTCAGCAGGAGTGTATGTGGAGGAGTTTATGTTCAGAAGAAGTTCACTGTGCAGAAATATTTTTCTAAACAGTGACAAAAGTGGTTCATTAATAGATCTGCATTGTCTTTGCATTTTGTTAAGTTACAACCACAAACCCAAAGTTTTTATTGGGACTTTATGTGACAGAACTAAACAAAGTAGTAAAGTGAAAGGAGAAAAAAAATGGTTTTCAAAAGGCACTGTCCAGTTTTATTTTCAGTTCAACTTTCCTGATACATTTACATAAAACCTGGATCAGCTAAGTGTAATTCAATCTCAGCATAAACAAAGGTATTCAATGAAGCCTGAGGGGTTTGTTAAAGAAGTTCGGGAGTCCTTTGAGCACTGTTAGGTTCTAAAAAAATATTCCAAACCCAAAATATCTCCCAGAGTTCTTTTCAATTCAGCATCTGAAAATAAAAGGGGGGTTTGGCACAACTGCAAAGCAACCAAAACATAGCTTTCCACCTCAACTGGCAGAGTAGGCAAACCTTGACATTAAAAAAAGTGCCAAGAGGGGTCTAGTAATACTAGAGGAGTTGAAGTCTGTAGCTCATGTGGGAGAAATCTATAGGTCAAGACAGCTGTTGTTGACAAGTTTTGAACTATGGACTACATAGAATCAAAACTGTTACTGCACAGTAGGGATGTTCAGATCCAATCATGTGAGACTTTAGTCACGGGAGACGTGTAAATAAGTGGCTGGATCGCAACAAACATGTTTTGGTTTCACTGAAAGCCGGCTCCGTGTAAATGGGGGCCTAAATTGGTAACATGGCTTCAAAATATACACTCAAACACTCAGTAGCCATTCCAGCAGAAATTAACCTTTTGCAGGAAAATATTACTTCACTTCACAAATATGTGCTATTTTCTGAAGTTTGTGAATGTAATCTGACAACGTGCAAAACTTATAGGGGTGTGAATACTTTTGCAAGGCACTTAAAAGGTAATTTTTTTAAATTCTTCATTTTAATAGCATTTCAGTTTGGAAGAAACAGAAAAGTCATGTGTCGAGTCTCCGCTCTGGAATGTTTGTCACAGTGTTTAAGATGCACTGGACAGAAACTGTGGCCTGTTGCCTAATCTAGCAGGAATTTGTTGACTAAAAGCAAAGGTCTAGCTGACATGCAATTCAGTTGTTCTTTGCTTCTCAATGCTGGGAAGCTGACGGAGGTTGCTTCGCCTTTGACGCCCTCCCGGTACCCTCTCCACCTCTTTACACCCTGATAAACTAAACTGTCCTTAACTTTGCCACTAGTTCACTTTCTGATTTTGTGTCTTCATTTTCAGACTACAGCATTAAAGGATTACATGTCATCCGTAGTTTGAGAAAATCCTGACCTTTTGCACTCCAGGCTCTTTCAAAAAGTCCCTGGATAATGTCAAATATGCACTATGACTCGCATCAACCCCAAAACAAGGCTATGTTTCGTTTCTGAAAACTGACATTTTAAAAGTAGAGAGTTGGGGTTTTTTATTTTTGCTTTTGTATTGTTTTGCCCTTTGGCAACAACACAGACAAACCTCCATACATTTCTTTCAAAAACCTGGAATTATTTAGGGAAAGTCTCCTCCCAATGTTGGCTTACAGCTCAGACAAGTATGCCCCCACACACTGAGTGTGTATGGGTGTCTGACACAAACAGCAGACAATACAAACCTCTCTGGCCCAGAAACAAATCCAAAGAGGAAGTTGTGGACATTTCTCTGTGGCTCATAGAACAATTCACACCATTTAATTGGCTTTTTGTAAAAAGAAGCTGGTTTTCAACAATGATGAGCAGCTTACAGAGCCACAAAACTGCCACAGGCTTAACTTTATAAAAGGAATCAGGTCTGGCACTGCAGAGAAATTGCAGAATTTAGTTTAAATTTAACTGACGTTAGAAAACAGCAGTTGATGTCTAAACACAACTCTCTATGACATCAATTACAAATACAACTACACAGATGCCAGCAGTTGTGAAGAAGATGAATTTCTACCTATAATATGAGAAACTTCCACCAAGAAATAATCTTTAATAAAATCTGTAATAGCACAATAATTGCCCCCCCGACTGTTTAACCTTTCTAGAACAAAGTATACCCAATCTCAGTTGTCAGTGCAATATGAATGTATGCAGACATTATCATACAGAATTTCAAGTGCTATGCCTTAAAACTCCTCTATCCTATAATATATTTGGCCATTTAAAACAGGATTTAATTATCTTCCATGTATTCATCTGATACAGAGCTTAGCGATCCTCATCAGAGAGCTCAGGTCTTGAGACAATTGTTATGATGATGCAAAACAAAGAGAAGGAAATGTGTCATTTGTCATCAACCATAGTTGCTATTCTCCTTAGCATGAGAATAGCAACTATGGTTATTATTTCATTTTTTTTATTATTTTGTGACCCAACAGTGAGCGTTGGTAATTTAAAAATCACCAATCCTTCCTGCTAGAGGACTGTTTAACCGAACTGAACGTGTTTTACTGGAAGAAGCTGAAAACACTCATTTACAACTTCTTCCAAGTTAGTGGCAATATTAACTTGGTCCTCGTTCACCCAGTATTTTATGTATTTCTCTGTCATTAAAGTGATCGGTGGCTAAAAGAAAATGCCTCTGTGTCTTGTCATTTATACACCAAGGAAAAACAAAGCCATAGATTACTAAAAGTTACTAGAAACTCTGATTAACTTAAAATAACATTTGAATAAAAATTATTTACGGTACTTAAATTTTAAGTGGACTGTGAGAGGTATCAATAATTGTGCCAGTGGTGAATTTGTTCCTCAACATATAATTTCTTTCTCATTAAATAAATGTACTTGATGGAAAGGTTCTCAGTGTAAAGCAATTTTATTGTAATAAAAATATAATTTTTAAAGTTTTTTACTGAACCTACAAAGAGGTAGCACAATTTGTTCTTGTCATGGAGTTCATGGTGAGACAAAAACATCCTCTTTTCCCAGGTTTGTAATTATAATCCTCGTTATTCAGCCATTTCTTAAATTAGATTAGCCATGTAATCCACGGCTGACTAATGTCTGAGAGATAAAATTATTTATTCAGTGAAAAAAAAAATCTAAATGCTCCAGCGTTAGCAGCGTTGGGTTACAATCCCCTGCTCTGAAGCATGGCAAGCAGCCAAATAACTGTGTTTGCTGAAGAAAAGTTAGGGATTTACAGGAGTCTTTTACAAACCGTTTTATCACCCAGAATCATTCTGTGTAATTGCAGCACTTACAATCTAAGGCACAACTTTGTAGTATTGGGTGTGTATCACAACCTGAATTGGAAGAAAATTGCACTTTTAAGTATTTTGGTGTATTTCATCCTGTTTTAAATTAAAACCTTTTTGTTATAATGAGCAGCAGAAATTACATGCAGTCAAATGCTGGGTTCTGTGTTTTGATAGAAGAATATTTGTATTTATTAATGCCTGCTGGGTTTTAGCCACAGACACGAGTTATGATTTATTTTATATAGTGTGTTTCTTCCAGGGTTGCAATGCAACTGGTCTCAGTTTTAGTTGTTTTGGCAGAGCTGTAGCTAAAATCTAATGCTCGGCAAGTTATAAATTAAAACTGTATTAGAGTTTGGACAGGCTATTGCCATGACATCCCTGTTAAATTCAATTATTTATCATATGTCTCTTCCCAAGCACTTCAATTTCTTAAAGCTTAACATATGTTTATAAATATTTGCTTGATCCTGTCCTTGTCCCTGAGTCATTGTAATGACTGTAATATGTAATGAAATATTTAAGTCCCCTACATTTAAAAGGATCAAACTGAGCAACTTTGCTGGACTAAGTTAAGCCTTCCTGTTATCTGTTCAAAGAGACGGTCTCTTTCAGTATAAATGAACACTGTACATGTCTTTACATGTCATAGAGCAGACATTTTCCTTTTAAATAGTTTAAATCCTCTCACTAATTTTAAAAACCTTACAGTTACTCCAAATAACTAACCGTCTAGTCTTCCCTTAGTTACCACTTTTACATAGATGAAAGCTGATGTTACAAATCTGGAAGCATATCAAAAGGAAATAATTACTGAAAGAAAGAAAAAGATTTAAATGCAATCAACAGCCAAATTCTCTGTAAATTTCTACATGATCGACATCTGAGACTTTGCTGGGTTTGGTCAGCATGTTGGTGCAATTGTACTTTAAGGTGAAAATTGCTGAAATCTACCTTAGTCCCCCTTGTAGTCTTAATTTGTACTTGGAGATTTCTCACAAATGCCATCCAGTATGGGTGTCATGTGCATGGAGAGCATACAATTTTAATTTGTTCTTATGACAGTTTGAATTTCATCGAAGCAGCTCCACTTGTTGTGATTTACAATTCTTTTTTTGAAAGTGCTGTGGTTACATAAACAGCTGAAATATACACCACCTAAGGCACGGCTGAAATGGATGTTGTTAGCAGATCTAGTTCCAACTTTCTGGATAAACTGTAAGCAGCACAAAAGTTACAATTTATAAAACATGTACATTTCTAAATCTCCATCTACAGCGTACCCCCTGGTATTTGCAGAGAATTAACAGTCACAGCCACTTATGAATAGCTGGAAATCTGCAAATGCTTGAGACCACTTCTTAAAAACAACAAATTACACACACCAAATATACCTAATATGCATTAATGCAGACAGAGCAAACTGTCTTAGCACTACTATACATGCTAACATCTACGGTCTTACTTATCTTCACTTTTTGGGGTACAGTCAGTCAGTAGCAAGAAAAATGAATGCCATCGCCAGATTGGCTGCTTTGCAAATGCTAGTCAATAGTATGTCAAGTAACATTGAGCCTAGCGTTTTTGTGGTTCCCAAGCTGCATTTTTCATTAGATATTATATATACGCACTATGGAAAAAAAATCTGTGAATAGGCCAGTTTTATGAGTCATGTACCAAAGAAAAATTCACAAATAGGCAGGGGATCACTATCCTTCTTTTAAACAGAGCATGACTGATAAGATAACTTGTTCGATTTAAGCATATTACTTGCAGAGCAAAAGTATCAAAAACACAATCATTTGGTTTCAAAAGTTACATATGAAAAAACCACAGGACTGCAAAAGAAAAGCACATCTCACGCCAGCTATCAAGCACAGAGATGGAAAGGTCACGATTTGACCTTTCCATCCATCAGGAGTGTTCCTGAGGTCCTCAGTGTTGCCAAGGACCTCAGCAACACTTCTGAAACTCAATACAACAGCACTAGGAGTTTAACCTGTAATCGGTGGGTTGCCGGCTCAAGCCCCCACACTGTCCATCTCTGCTGTTGTCTCTTTGGGCAAGATACTTCACCGACCTTCAATACATAGCAGCCTTGCTTCTGTCAGACTGCCCCAGGGCAACCATGGCTACAATCCAGTAGCTTGCCACAGAGTCATATCAGTGTGTGAATGGGAATAACTGATTTCCTTGTAAATCATCTGAGTTTCTTAATAAAGTGCTAGATAAGTCTGATGTCATTTCGTTTCATTAACATGATGTTTTGGACCAGATGATTAAAAAAATGTGCCTTGTCATAATAAACAAAACCTTAGAAATGAATTGTCTACTAAGAAAATGCTACCATAATGCTGCCTTATTTAGCTACACTGTCTTGAAGAGCTTTTCTCTTTTTTGCTTATTAAACAACATAATCTAATAATAACAGACAAGCCACCATTCCTTAAATAGACTGTTATTAATCAAAAAGGGAAATAACATTAGAGCTCTACATGAGTATGTCGAGCATGTTTGTAGTTAATAGCAGCAATCCTTTCTTGGGGAAAAATCTGATTTGCCGTTACTCCTTAAATAGCAAGGCAGCGGTCATATATCACTTGTTCTGGATTTCTATCCAGAGAGGAATGCAGATCCATATCTCTGTTTTGTTTTCTATGCTCATTCTGGGTCCGTGGGGCCAAGACCTAAGCATCTTTCATTCCTCATTCATGGCTCTTATGTTTTCAGAGGCTCTGATTCAGGCTGCTAGACATTTTAGCCGCATGTCTTGCTTTACAACTGTTCTCACTGCTTTTCCATGGTAGGTTGAGTCTGCCAATTCCCAGGACAAATTTGACAGGGATGTCTGAGCACAGAGTTGGGAACCAGTGCACCGCCATGGCCTTAGACATCAGCTGTTGCTCCAACTTTTATAACATCCTGCAAAGCACAGAGTTGCTCTTGGCTCTCTGCCTGGGCTCTCTCGTGCTAAGCTTGCATACATGCTTCTCTCTCACAAACAGCTTGCTGGTGCCTCCTCTGGGAATGAGTGGCTCCTTTTTGCGGCAACTACAGCCCACAGTGGTGCAATACCCAGATCTGCAGAACAGACATTTTAAAAGGTTTCATTTGTAATTCATTATAGCGAAGATCTTCTTGCTTAATTGTTTTGAAATCCAATACACAGCAGTATTATGACAGGTCAGTCCAAACCGTAAACAAGTCGGCATGCCATGTTTTCCAAAATGTGGTAGATAACATTGGAACCGCTTGTCTGAAGAGGCTTCTGCCATCTTGTAATGAACCACAGGACAACTAAAAGAATAAAAAATAAGACCTAGACTTCATTGGGTTGCTGCCAAGGCAAGATTACTGTACTGACGAAACACACACAGGCACACACACACTGCAGCTTTCACTCCTTCCTGGGAAAACAATGAGGGGAAAGAAACATCAACAAACTGAAAGCTATCCACAGCAACCAGGACAGTAAAATGGAAAAGACCAGAGTGAGAACCTTTCAGTTCAGGGTCAAAGGTAAGCCCCAGTGGGACAGACTTCATTAACTTCAGTCATATCCTGAAGAGATCATTAAAAAGGCCCTAGAAAACACTGTGGACTTCTGCTCATCATCTGCATTCCTGGCCCCCAGTGCTTTTGTGAGTAGTACAGGAATCCATAAAAGATTCAACTTTGAAATAGAGGATTTTCAAAGCAGGTCCCAGCTTTGCATTATCATAATCACCGTATGCCCACAACTATTTTGTTTGTGCAAAACAGTAAAGATTCAAAATCACTTCAATAATATAAGATGTGAAATAAAGAAACATTTGACATCACCCAGAATTTTTCATTCTTAATGTCAAAGAAATTGACATTAAGAAAGAATGTTTCAAATTCTTTGGTAGGTTCTAGTTAAGTTCCTATACAGAGACAGGAATGTGATGCAATGTTTTTGTTATTGTCACAGTTTTAAGTTCTAAGCATGTTTTTAGGTCAAAGTTCACACAGATGGATGAATTTGTATTTTTACTCAATTTGTGTTTCATTTGCTGTTTAGTATCTCTGAGTTTTATTTTTATTGTTTTGTTCTTTGTTTTATGTTATAACGGTTGGTGTAAAACGTGAAGCACTTAGGTCAACTGCTATTGTTTTTAAAAACAAATTTGACATTGACATAAAAGTTGTCTGGCTTAAGATATAGAACCAAAGAAATATGATGCACAGTTGGTAGAATGAACTGGCTTTGGATGGATGAATGGATGGATGGATGTTTTAAACCATGTGCTAGGAAATAAAACACATAAATATTTCTAACTAACTTTTTCCACGATTTATCCAGACCTCAAATATCTAAACCAAATTCCAATACCAAGACTTTTCCAGACGGTGTTTGAAGCATGTGTTACAGCAGCATCCATCAATACTTCTGATTTCTTGTATTAACTAGATTTGTACCTCAAATGCTGAAAACAGACAAAAAGGGAGAGTTTACAGAAAGTGGGCTGGATAAAGTATTCTTTAGAGACACTATTAAACACATTTACATTATTTGATCAGATAATGATTAAAAATAAAGAAATAAATAGATATCACATCCCATCAGTTTATCTTCAGTTCTTGTGTCATTTCCTTCACTGATTTTCGCGCTATCCACATTTGTCCATAGAAATGCAGCAAACTCTTTGAGAACAGGAGTACAATCAGCAGGACAGTCAGACACCAGTGCCTGAGAATCCTGCTCTTTTGACATCCCTGCTTTGATGTTGCACTCCCTCCCCCTGTCCTCGAGTGTGGGTGGAGAGTTTGGGGGCTTAGAGCAAGAGGCAGTGGAGTGGTGAGGGAAGAGAGAGCCTGAGGAAGTTACCCATGTGCAAGTGGGGGCTTTCCTGGAAAGGACATCACTCTCTCTGTGCAACTGTAACTACGGCTGTGGCGGAGCGCTGCGCCTTATCGCCCTGCGCAACGTCCACCTGAAACAATATTTGCGCATGAGTGTTCAATTTAACATTTGGGTGACCCCTTGATCGCAGTTACAAAATACGCCGCAGCATGGTAGCTCAGGCCAACCCATAATCCAGCATGTGACTAAAGTGGTGGGGAGCATTCTGGAGTGCAGAACAATTATCAAGGGAAAAGATGTTGTTTTTTTATATATATATTGTACACATGGGAAGATAATCTAACGAGGGAAATGTATTCACAATACGAAATACTCAATCATAATTATACCTCAATCAGCCGAAAAGGCCACAAATCTTGCAAAATGTGACCACCATTTATGCTTTAGAGCAATCAGAAGGAGGAGGACATTTTAAATCCTTTGGTTTGGTGGTGTGTGGAGCACTTAGCGGATTTAAGTTATGCACTGCACCGGCCTTTAAAAAACCAGAATGAAGTCGCACTGGATACTAACTCTGCTAAATTGATCATCATTAAAAATGCTAATTTGTACATAAACATGCAATAATCAAGTAAAGTACATGAAAATAAAGAAAGGGAAGGTTCACAAGGTTGAAAACATCATGATAGCAGACTTTAAATGACTAAAACAAAACACCAACAGGAAGACATCTTATGTGCTCGTTTCTTTTAGAGCACAGCCCATCAACAGTGGCGTCCTCTCCAGCATTTCAATAATTCTTGAAACAGGGCATTCTGGTCAGGCTCGGGTTCAACAAAGTGTGTGCCGTCTCCCAGACCAGATTGTGGTAAAGGGGAACAGTCACATGAATGTGATCCATGCTCAGGCTCAGGCCCTAATTATATGGGAAAAAAAGAGTGTGGTGTGACAGCTATGGTGGAGCTTGTGGTTATGTCCTAAAAGACTCCAGCTGACCCTGTAGAAAAGTAGAAGGGAAAGTGAGAAAGAGATGACAAGAGGAGGACTGAGTAGCACAGAGATGGAGAGAATGGATGATGCATACAAATGAGATTTTTGTTGTCGTTTATATAAAACATGTGTCTCCATATGTTTTAGTCATGGGTCATGGGCTGGTGACAGGTATGAAGGTATGCAGAGCACTGAAGGTCCCTGTAAACTGTTAAAAAAGCTTTTAAATCCCATAGAAGGTGCCAAAGTCTCTGGGGAGAGGGTCCGGCTGTATGGAGGGTAATACAGTGGGCTACATAAAATCCAAATCAGCTCTAGACTCGAGCTAGTACGTCATACTGTGTAAACAACAAAAATGAGTTAAGAAATTTGAAGAGAAAAGCAAAATCCTCACAGAGAGTCATGATGGACAAAGGAGCACGACCCATCTTTCGAACTGAATAAATGCTACATTAGAACTACAGCATTGAAGCTATCAGTAAAGCAGCAGACTGCAGGCTAGCTGCCAGAGCAAATAGTCTAATTAAGAAGCTAATATCAGCTTATTTTGCTGGTCTTGAGCTATAAAAAAACAGAACTCCAAAAAAATTGATAATATATGCCTGTTAACTTTAAATTACCACAAAATTTTAGAGGGTGTTTTTATTATAAATTTCTGCTGAAGTCCGTGTATTAAGATAATCATACCCGTATTAATTGCTTTCCCATTTTAAATGAAAACAACTGCATTATGTTAATTATGTTCATACTGTGAAATATGTTATTTTTACTCAGTGTAAGCATACTAAGAGAATCTCATACTGGTCCATACTTAGCCTCTTAGTGTAATAATATGGATTAGAGTTAGCAATGGAGTCAGATTGTCCTATGTGTTTCTGCCTAGTAAGGCCAGAGGCTTACATGGAGGATTTAAAGAGCCACACCAACACCACAAGCACCAGAGGGAAGGGGGTTACCCACCGAGGGGCCAAAGGAGGGAGGGCAAGTAGGGAGAGGGGCAGGCTGGATGAGATGGCTACTCTGATCAGGATCCATTTCCAGCCTGGGCATTGGAATGCCTTTGTTCTAGTTACAGGTCTCCATTTTCCTCTCGTTCTAATCCCGGCCCGCCTCACGCCCAGTAACGGAGCAGGGGCAGGTAACTCTGCCACAGGCAAGCCTCTCTATTTACAGAGCCTGCCCCCACATAGGAGCCCGCTTGCATATGTGGTCATAGATGAAGCAGCGCTGAGAGGAAGTAGAGTTTATGGAGGCTGTCGCTACCCAATTATTTATGAGGCACTTATTTTGGGATAAATCTAAACAGAAGTGCTGTTAAATCTCCTAGTGAAGGATTGGCAGATATTAAACTTAAACTAAATCACATGGAATGGTACTATTGTGCATTCAGAACAGAGAAAATGTCACTTTGGCTGAGATTTTTCTCCAGACTAGATCAAATGTGCCATCTTGGAGGCATTAGGTTTTAAATAGGCCAAACAAAATTAAAACTATAACTATGTAAAGCAAACCACCTCCCATGTAGTGCTCAGGCATCATCCACATTCTTTAGCAGAAGAGAGATGCTCCTAAATAGACACATTTTTTCTAAAGTAAAGATATCCAGCAACACTTGCGCTTTCCATGCAACGGCCACGGCCAGGCCGCCTTAAGCCCCCTTCATAGGCCTGCCAAGAGGAGTCTGTGGTACACTGTGCAGGACTCGCAAAGCCCTCTCCCACGGCTATTAGTGACCATTCATCTGGGGAGCCTGGGAAAATGCCTCTCCAGCCTGCCGTGGCCATGGGGAAATAGACTGGCAGGTGTTCCCTCCCCCTAAGCCCTGGCACCTGTGCAGGGAGAGGAGGAAAGACCCAGCTATGTCCTGTGCTCAGATGCTCCATAGGTACCAGTTTGCCACAGCCTCTCCAACGTGACAGGAGACTAGACTCTAAAACACAGCAATTCACTTTACCTGAGCTCTGCTGCATACAGAAAAGATCAATGTGGCGATTTCAGCAGACATCTGGTAATGTACTTTGGCGGTGTGAAATGGCCTTTTAACTAAATCCATGTAAAATTGAAACTCTCGGTTTACATTCGACCCACTGTAAACTACGCAATCAATATTCCATTACTTAAAATAAGCCTGAATCAGACTAAAACACTAATGTGTTGGATTAAACGAAAAGGAAAGGTACTTAATCACACACCACCTCTTAAATGCCTTGCATAAACAAGAACACTCTGCAGAAAACAAAACTCCTGCAGAGAACTGTGAAACTTTGTCATAGAGAACAACCACAAGCTGCTTTTACTCAAATATCTTCCTGAATGACAAAAATGCCTTCCTCAAAGAGCAGAGGACCTATTATCCACTCATTTCGATCTGTAATTACACTGAGAAATGTGGGTGTGTTGAGCACAGTCTTCCAGGGAGAATGCATGAGGCCTCTCCCAAGATCCTCTTCCCTGGGCTACTAAAGCCCAACATGTCCCATCTAGATGTCCAGGAGCCAAAATGTTTGGTGGGAAAACTTCCTTCTGTTTATCTCTCTGAAGGCACAAATAAATCACATCAGTAGGAGTTATTTATCAAGTCTCAATTACAGTAGCTGGGAGAAAAAGTATGGAAGAAATCTCCTTTTAAGATCTGATAACGCACAAAAAGCCCTTAAATTATTATGGCACAAAATAGTTTAGGTACAGAGTCTTACAAAATATTAAAAAATTCAGCAGTGTTAATTTTGTAAAATTACCACAAACCTCAATGTCTTTTGTTTGAATTTTATGTGATGGATCAACTCAAAGTAGTGCATGATTGTTAGATTGAGGGGAAATGATTCAAGACATTCAAATGTTTTTACAAATACAAAATCTGAAAAAGTATGACATGCTTTTTTTTCATACACTTTGATGTGACTAAATGAAACGTAGTCTAACTGCATTCAGAAATTGCTTAACAGAATTACTGTTAAACAGAATTACTGATTAACAGCAAATGTGGAAGAAATTGCTCTGATCTACTGAAATAGTACATGGCACCTCCTCCTGCCTCTCCACTGAGACTGGTGGCAGCATCATGCTGTGAGCATGCTTTTCTTCACCAGGGATGGGGAAGTTGGTCAGAATTAATATGAAACTCAAATCAGATTAATTGGAAGCTGACTGCTACTGGAGATCATTCCTGCCCAAACAACAACCACACACAACAACTTTCAAGATTCTTGAGTGATGAGTGACAATATTTACTTTCCCTTTGGGATTAGTAAAGTATTTTTGAACTGAATTAAATTTACACATGCTCTCTGTCCAGTCTGTGTTTCACAAAGAACTTCAGTATGTAGGTGAGCAATGTTAGTAGACACATACCCTAAAATACTTGAAGCAACACGTGTCTCTAAATATTGACTCAGAAGGAATGAAGTCAAATGCATTCTTTTTTACAAAATACTGGAATATTTAACTTTCACATTTATTTTATAAAAACCCAATTAAATACATTGCAGTGTTGATGTGGAAAAGTTTAAAATGTACAAATAGCTATGCAAGGCACTGTATATGTTAATCCAATCATCCACAGAGAAAACACTGATACAAACGTTTGCTCTGAAGGGCTTTGGAATGCTTTAAGCTGTTGATGGCTCATTTGTAGTGCCAACAGCTGAGGCTGCTACCCTGTTTATACTGCCCCTGTGATTTCACACTGGCACTGATTCAAACGCTGCTTCACACAGGACCCACAATCACCACCGCAGCTCCTCTGGCCTATTCTCAGGCTAGACATCCACACCTGACACTTTCTTCCTAATGCAACGACATACAGGACGTGTGAACATGTTTAGGCACATAGACGCCTCCTTCCAATACAATTCCACTGTAAAATAACTGAACTAACTTTAGTTTCAATCTTTGCCTCCGGACAGTTTGATGTCAGGTTAGCATATTATCTGCAAATAGAACAGACAGGCTCAGTACTTAATACTTAAGGAGGAGGAGGGTTGAGTATGACGTCGTGTTCCACTGGCTACCTTCATTTTGGCAAATCTGTAAGGAGCTTAATAATTTTCACATGCATATTTAACTGGTGAAATAGTGATGGTTCCCTTGTTCACGCAGTATTTGTGTGTAGAAACGTGGGGCTTCAGTCTGTGAGCTTCATCATTAGAGATGTCCGTCTCTCCTCCGTCTGTCACTGGAAATACGAGTCAGGCATTTCAGTAACCGTACACTGGCAGCCTATTCACACCTAGCCCAGGGGGAGGATATAAACTGTGCAACACAGTCGCTCCTCCCTTCACTCGTGATCCACTTGTAAGTAAACATGAACAAGAAAAGCAGGTGACAGGTCACAAAAATTAGTCCATAATTGCAAAGTGGAAGGAAAAGGCTAAGTTTTCCACATTTTTCATGTCTTTTTTTTTTACAACAAAAATCAGAAAAGGTGGCATGCATTTATGCTATCCCTTGTGAGTCTGAGTTGCAAGTCTTTTAAGGTGTGTCTGACTTGACTGAAAAATTGCCCAGATGAATATCCACCAATCTAAACTATTTCACTGCAGCTGGAAGGTGACCCGTTGCTTCAGTCTCAAGTCTTCCGACACCTCTATCAAGTTTTGTTCCCAGGATTTACCTGTATGTAGTTCCACCCACCTTTCCATGAACTCTTACCAGCTTTTCATGTACCTGCTGAAAGAAAAAAAAAATCACATTCCTACAGTATGATGGTCTTTGCCATGTGTTTATTTTAGTTATTAAGGTTTTACCATAGAGTGCAGTGCTTTGCATGTAAAACAGTTCCCGTTTTGTTTCATCTGACCTTTTTCTTCATGTTTGCTGTGTCACCCACACATGGCTTGTGACAAAGTTTAGATTAGACTTTTTATAGCTTTCTGGCAGCCATTGCTCAAAGAACGCTGTATCTCTCGCTTGCTTTTCAGAAAAACGTTCTCTAACAAAATAAGGCGGCCCTGACAGAACAGATGTGTTCATTCTTAGCTTAGATTACACATTTGGATTCTATTTACTCCGCTAACAAGTTGTGACCTCAGGTACACTGAATTTTATGTAGGGTTATTAAAGTAACGGTCATATGAGTTTCTATTCAGCCCTTATCAGATTAAAAGTATGTTTTGACATTCCTTTCCGCTTCATAATCATGTCCTACTTCGAGTCAGTCTATCACATGTACAATAAAATACATTGAGGTTTGTGGTTGTAACATTAAAAGAAATGCAGAAAGGTTCAAGAGAAACATCTTTGCAAGGCATGGTGCATGTGTATGCGTGAGAGGCAGAGGTGTAGCCAGAGGAGAAACTTTATGAGATTGACTGCCCTGTAATCCCACTCCCACAGTGCTGCACTGCTGAGTGAGCCCAGTTTAACAGTGCTTAAACGCTACCTGTAACAAATGCGTCTGTCTTACAACGCGCAGCTGGAGGTTCCTTAAATGCTAACCTTAGTTGGTGCTTCAAAGTCAAGTCTGCACGTCACTGAGGGAATGTGCACACATTTAAAAAAGAAAGAAAAAAAATAGAATTAATGACCTTAACTGACTCTCATATCTGCATAATTTGTTGATCATGCTCAATGACTGTGCATGTATTAGCAGCTGTTTTTGATTACTTTTCCACTCAAATACAAATACGGGCAGAAAGAGTCCACAAATGTCCCACCAACAGGAGAGAAACCAACGCTTAGTGCTTTAACAGATTTGCATCTTGAATGAACAAACATGGAAGACATGCCAAGCCAAACAGCGCAACACAATATAAAAAGTCTCATATCAGCGCTCGCCTCCACGGGTCACGCCCTGGGTGTAGGTCTCCGCCGTGTCCCGACTGGTTGTGTTGTCTTTACACCCACACATCTCAGAAAAAAATGAACATAAAAAAATGGTTTTGACAGTTTTGTGATCCCTTTCCCATCCTGCTCATGATAATCGTTTCGGCACCATAATTTAATGGAGTAATGGTTTCCGTTAACAGTCAAAACAAATCAATAACCTCGCAGTTGACGGAAGACACACCTAAGACAAAATTGAAGGAAGATGGCTTTGTTTTTGAGGAATGAGGAAAAAGATGCAGGCGATTAGATTAGGCAGATTTTCCTTAGTTCGGATCTGATCAGTGAACTGAAAACCCAAATTCACCAGCCAGCCCCATTCATATAATGGAGTCAGCCCCTATTGAAAAGACAAATGCATCTCTCAACACAATGTACTTTGTTTAAGTTTAAGGTAAGAGAAATGTGTACTGGTGCAAAAATTAACACACATGTAAGAAACCGAGAAATCAGTATCGGCCTGAGAGATCCTGATCGGTGCATCTCTCTGGATTACCTCTCACAAAGAAGGCCGAAGCAGGGGCCAACTCCTTCTTCTGTTTAGCTCGTCTTCTAACATGCAGAATCTCTTCATATTGCTTCACCCTCTGGTCCACTGGGTCACGAACAAGGGATGCAACCTCCTGCAAACGGCAGAAGTTTGCCATGTAAATGTAGGTAAACTGCTAGGAAAGGTTTGAATTTAGACATAATTGAGGTAGGAGTCAAAAAGCAGAAGAGAGGAAGTTCTACATGACAGGTAAATACAGAAACTGTACAAGTGCCTGAAGGAGAAAAATTACCTTTTTTTTTTTTTTTTAAACTTATTTACTTGCTTGGTCTGTACCTCAACTTGGTCTGCGGTAAACCAGCTAGTGGACTCTGGGCTCCCCAGGGGCAAAACATGTAGATCCACCAGCACAGCAAAGTTCCCACACTGTTAAACAAAGAGAGAAAAATAGTCACAGGTTGTTGAGTACACAGGGAACAAAGGAAATCAGAGTGTAAGTGACTGACAGCGAGGCAAACCACAACGACCTCCCGTGTCCTCAAACACAAGCCCCAGGCCACTCACAGCATCAGTCCCCTCCCTCTCATTTTGCAGTCTAGCTATCTTTAGCGACCTCTTTACACAAAAAATGTATGACCCTGTCTGTTTCCTCATATTTTCCATCTCACAAAACAAAACTATTTTGCAATACAGCTCTCGCCTCCAGCTACAACAGACTGCAGAAAGATGCTTGTTAAATGCAAAGGTTCCCCGTTTACTCTCCTTGCTTGTGAAGCATTACGGAAAAGGCTGCAGAGTTGACAACAATAAGCTTCCAAAAGTATCGATACCCACATGTTTTTATGTAAAAGCCATAAACCTCAATGTATTTTGTTGGGATTTTACCTAATAAACCAATAAAAAGAACAAAGTGAAGGGAAAAGGAAAGAGTGTTTTATTTACAAACACAGTAGAATGGATCTGTAAGCATCCCCACTTCCTTTATCCAAAGTCATCTTATAAATCAATTGAAATATGAATACAGCTGTTCTGTAAAGCCCCCACAGAGCTCTGTTCAATCTATTATTTGAAAATAAAAAGAAGATGATGCAATAAAAATTTACCAAGACACAGCTATCCGCCAAAATTCAATCTGTGAATTAATCAGAGAAGCAGCCAACGGGGTCATGCCAACTCTGGAGGGGGGAACATCTGTCCGCACAACTATTAGTCCTTTACATTACAAATCTAGGCTTCATTAAAGAGTAGTAAGAACAAAGCCTTTGTTGAAGAAAGCCTTTCTTTCGCTGTAGCTTTGAGCAGTTAAGGTTTACCGTGATGAACCATGCAGGGTACATAGCAAACAGACGGAAGAAAACACTCTGGCCAGATGAGACTGAAACTGAACTTTTCCGCCTACATACAGAACCCAATGTGTGGTGGGATACCAGCATGGGCCTGAAGACAAAAGTCCCACCAATACATGATGGTGGCCGCGTTACGCAGCGGGAGTGATTTGCTTCAACTTGGGAAGCTAGTCAGAGTTGATGGTAAAGGTGGATGGGGATAAATGCAGAGAAGGAAATCTGCCAGAGGTTGTAAAACAGTTATTGCTGATGAAGCATAAACTTCATGTGCAGACAAAACTGCAAGTTACAAATAAATAAAATAAGGACAAGAAACTGAATAGCAGGTGCAACAGCAAAGGAAGTAAAATATTATACAGGTATTAAAACCAGCATAATTCAGATCCAAAGAAATTTGCAATTGAGTCAAAAAAATTTAAATGTACAATATTTCTGCACAAAAAAACAAAAAAAAGCATCAAATTCAGTTTAGAGACATATACTAGAAAATTAACAGATGAATTAAAAAAAATATTGATTAAGGGAGGGCTAAATCCAAATGCTTGCATCACATTTCAGATTTTTATCTGTAAATTAAAAAAATAAATCAAAATAATTAATCCTTTTCATTCCACTTTGCATTAGTATGGAATTATTTCATGTTGCTTTATCACATAAACGTCAACTGAAGTTTGTTATTATAACATGAAAAGATGTGGACGATATTTAATTAACAGGCAAGGCGGCCAGACAGCTGTTCCATCTTTCTCAGGCTAAAACGACTTTGCACATCAGTGCAAAAGCTGCCGGCAGCAGAGAACAACTGGATGTGAGTCTCGTGTAAACTTCACCTCTCCCTGGACGAGGAAGTAACGGATGGATCGCAATCACCCACACCCAAGACAGAGGAGCAACCATCGTTGCCCCCAAAAACCCAAAGTGACACTTCAGCGAAAACAAAAAGATCCAAAGTCCTGACATGAATTCCAGGCTCCCTCTGCAGACCTGGGAAAGAGCAGTACTGAAAGCAGAGCTACTGGTTTTACAACAGAGAATGTTTTTCCAAACTCAGGCCTTTGTTGTGAGTCAGGCTTGTCCCCTGAGCTTCAGGACCCCAGACAGGATGACTAAATGTCCCAACTCAAACTTAAGGGATGCTCCTCTGGCCTTATTCTCAGGATGTTAAGAGAAGTTGTACAAGGGAAGGCTCTGCTACTGAAGAATTTACTCTGCTCACTTTCTCACAACTTTGCCTCAAAACATTAAAAGGAAATACTGATTATCTTATCTGCCATCATAAAACTAGAGCTGGGCTGTGAATGTTTAGTCAAATTGTACAAAAAGTTACATAAAACCACCGTTAAAGCTGCCAAATATTTTGCATATTCTTCTTCCCATGGGAACGTTTTCAGTTCTCATTGTCTTTCTGTTAGAAAATTAATAAAGTGAAGCTGCTTCCTGGTTTCCCTTACACGCACAAGCAGAGGAGAGGGCGCCCCCATATGACTGATCGGGGAGCATCTCTATTTCTTCTACGGAATATTTTCTTTGGGCTCTGCTGTGTGTATATGCATAGTGAAAACACAATGCTTTATCTTTGTCAAACTTTCAAAGGGGTGAGAATGCTCTGGACCTAAAAAAAAAAAAAAAGGTCCCATGTTATGTGCCACATCCTATATAATATTTTTTTATGCATGTGTCCTGTCAATATCAGCTCATCCCCAATGGATAAGTATTCTCTTCATGTTGTGACCTTTGTCTCACAGCGGTTCACCGGTGACTGGTGGCCTCTGACGACTACCCATGCATGGGAAAGCCTAGCAACAAAGGGTCAGACCTTGTCAATCAAAGCATGGACCTCAGTAGTGGACTTGACATATGCAGAGTGGGATTCTCATACAAAGTCTCAAAAGTCTGACTTTTAAAACACGGGAAGAAAAAGTACGAGACCAACATGGATATTATATTTCTCTCACCATTACTTCATTAGTGGCAAAAAAAAAAAAATGTTAAAAAGGTGCAACCATGTTTGCTTATGTTTGCTTATGCAAACATGGTTGCATAAGCATGCAGAATAGTTTAAAGTAGTACCTATTGATTCGTGTGTTACTTTTTTGACACCAATTGAAGTGAATTTTATTAACAAAAAATGTCCTGCTATTTATTAATCTGCATCCTTCACTTAAAATCAGAAAGAAATCAAAAAGACGGGAAAGCCTAAAGAAGCCAGCTAAGACATCAAGAAGAGAATTGAAAGAGAGCTGAACAAGTTTGGTTCTTTGGGAACAACTTCCACATGCTTGAAGGTGCCACATTCATCTTTTCAAACTATTATATGCAAGAATAGACATGATGATGACTATATGTCAGACGTCATCTATACTTTGGTGCAGACATCATCATGTCTACACTTGCTGATGAATATATTTCTGATATATTCTTTATGTCAATATTGTTGCATTTAGCAAAGAGAATTAGCCAATTCTAAGTAACCTGAAACAATAGATGTTTGTAAATTCAGAGAGTGAGGGGAAGAATGGGTCTGTGTCTATTTGTTCGATGTATGTAAGCTGATGAACAATTTATGGGTTCCAGTTAATACTCTCCAAATTAAAAGAGCATTATAGAGTGTAAAGTTGAAGGAGATTGTGCAGCAAGCTGACGCGTTTTCTGTGCTTCTTATTGAGCGTTTCAGGACTGAAAGGCGAACATCGAGCAAAAACTCAGACCAAGTTGCTGTTATCACATGAGATCAGGAGATGAGACGCAACTGGGAACTGGATGCTGATGATCAACAGTGGTCTGGCCTCTTGCACAAAGCAGCATGTGATTCTACAGACCGCTCAGAAACGAGGGGGGGGTGAGTTAATCAGGAACGGTCACTAATGCAATCATCCTAATGAGGAACCAATTAATTTGCAAAGCGAAAGTGCCGGTTAGAGGAAGGAACAGATTTATGGCAGGAGTGGCCATCCCTGAGCTCAGACTGTGCTGTTCATGTGGATCTACTGAAGCGTTTTTAAAAAGGACAATTGTGTTGAGTTGAGTGGGCCAGATAACACAAAAAACAGCCAAATCTAATTTTATACAAAGGCTCTGACTACAATCTGATCATGTGGGCTAATTTTGTCAACTTCTAGCACAAAGAGTGACCAGTGGTCTCCTGGCTGAACTATGCCATGACCTACGACCCTGTAAATCCTTGCGTATCCCCTATGAGGCCCAAGTAAAATCTCCCTGCAGAGTCTAATGAGATATTGTTGTACATTGAAAGGGATTTGAATTCATTTACCAAAGGGGAAATACCCCCGCTTACTGCTGAATATTAAGACAAAACAAACAACCTCAAAGCTCACTTTAATGGTATTATAATTATCTTAAGAACACCCAGAAGCGTTATAAATCTATCCCAGACAGTTTAAGAATATTTTCACTTCGTACAGCTGGTTTGACACGTTTAAGACTCATAGCAACTGTTGTTGTTTTGATAAGGCAGTAAGTTGTAAAGGAAGTGTCTCTATTCAGGCTTTCTAAAGTGGACCAGCACTGCTTTGTTCGCTGTCCTGCACCAGCCTTCAAAATTCCTGAGCAGAGGTAGCGAGAGGCGCTACTTAATACCAAATCCTTTATTGTGCCATCTTTTGTGTCCTGTCACTGAATAGATGAATAGGACTGAGTCTTCCTGCAGGCTAAGATTACCTTCTTTATACTTTGTGTCCTTGCTGCCAAAGTGATCAATATTACCCAGTGTTTCCCAAACGTAACCATTCAACTTCAGCTTTTTCACAGTTTGAATCAAATTCCAAGCATAAGTCTTATCTATTTCATGACAAAGTGCTGCATCATAGCAAAATACAAAAAGGGTGCCCTGCATTTGGCGCAATTACAGCAGCTTTGCACATCCAGAGACTGAAATATTTTGCTCATTTTTTGCCAAATTCTTCAAGCTTCATCAGCTTGGACAGTCTTGCCACTAATTCCCAACTGGATCAAGCTCTCAGCTTTGACGAGGCCATGTCTAGGGGTTTTAGTCTCCCTGGAAGGTAAACCTCTGCTTCATTTGTAGCTAGTATTTTACAGGCTCTAACAGATATTCTTCCAGGATTGCCCTAAATTTAGCTTTAGCTCCTCGTCTATCTTGAATCAATTATTTAAAAAAAAACAACAATCAACTAATTTGGTAATTGATTAATTCGTAAATGGATTATTCAGACTAAGTAAAAGCCATTTGCTAGAAGAATGTTTTGCTTCCTTTTGTTTCATTTTTTTGGAATGTAAATTCATCAAAATAAAGTTCATTTTAATCTAAATAGTCAGAGCAGCAGTTAAGATAAAACTGTACAAAAAATATATTCATATTGCATTAAAGATAAAAAACAACAAAACACTTATTTGTCTGTAAATATGTTCTACCCAGATCTCCTTCATTAAAAAATAATCTGCTGTTAAGCAGATCAGCCTTACACTTTATTGATGCTAAGTCAAGCAGAAAGGGCACAGCTTTTCACATGTTCATGATAGAAATATATTTCTATCAAGCGTTGATCAAGCGTTCACTAAAGGGAAGCTATGCTTTTGCATTCTAAACAATAAAATGTCTATTTTCTAACTAAAAAAATATATTTGCATCTTTTATTATTGCATATAAAGGTTTGAATGAAAAATTTGCAGAATGTAACAATATTTTTATTCAATTCATCACCAATTAATCATCAGAATAAACAATTACTAAGATAATCGTTAATAGTTCAAGAGGCATGAATGAAAGTCGCAGTAAGAATCAGAGACTAAAGTTGCCTCTCCACAGGAGAAAACACTCTTACTTCTTTCTGCAAGCAAACACGTCCTGACTTCAACTTTCTGATGGCCACTTTGCCTTTTCTAGTCTTCAGAGTTCTGGTGTGTATCACTTTCAGTTCCCAGAAAACTCTCCACCTTCCCTTATCTCACTCCCAGACCCGACTCTCCATCCTCCTGCCTGAGCCGCTTCGAGTTGGGCACCGGGCCCAAAATCTGGGAGCAGCTTCACCCGCCTCCCCACCTCGCTGCCCTTTGCCACTGCTATCGAATAGTATAAGAACCAGACCTTCTCGGACTGCACTTAGCTCAGAGGCTAACACTAACCAGCCACAGATGTTTACACTGGGAGGGAAGGGGCTGGGGATGCAGTCTCACTCAATAAAACTTGCATCTCCCCCTCTCTGCCTTTGTGTCTCTCTTTTTCTGACTCTCTCTCTTTGCAATCTGTAGAAAACCCAGGGGAGCTCTTAGAAGTGCAGGCTTGACAGACCTGCTTTTTGGCTTTATTTGCTTCATTCCCAGCTCTCTCTTTCTCTCTCTCTCTCTGTGCAGTGAGTCACCTGGGTTTCCCCTAAAAAAGAACAACTTTTCTCCTTTCCAATTTCTTAAAATGGCCAAACTACACAGAAAATGTGAGTCTTAACTAACACAGACCCAGATGCTATTTAAAATAGGCAGACGGAAGCGTTCCGTCCGAGTGCAAAACTCCTTTGATTCATTCAAATATTAGCACACCTGAGTCCTTTTTTATTTGATGACACAAAAAAGAGAGAGACACAACCCAGGAGTGGAATTTCAGCAGCAAGAACAGACAGGAATATCTCCAGGTAACAACTCAGCAAACAAAGCATAGGCATACACTGGTGAAATTAGTAGACAGAAATAACAAGCTGGGAAGTGTTGGGTCCCATTTGGAAATATACAGAACCTTGCAAAAGTATGTTTACCATATTTTGTCCCATTACAATCAGAAACTTCAAACAACAATGGAGCTAAATAAAGGGCAATCTTGATAGAAACCCTGTTACAACCTTGAACCATACAAGTGGAGTTGCTTGGATTGAAGTATATTCATGAATATGAAGAATGAGCAAAGAGTTCAGACTCTAGATGTGCATAACTGATAAGGGACTTCATCTCAGAAGATATCTTTTGCTTGTAACGTGACAAAATATGAAAAGTTCCCTGGGTATGAATACTTTTGCAAGGCAAAAGTGCAGCCAAAAGATGAAAAACTGATTATTTTTTTTAATCTTTTTGTTTTGCTTTGTTTTGTTTCATGAACCTGGGAAGAATCAAACTGTTTCCATTGGCAAAAATCTCAAATATTTTGCTTGATGCACTATGTGTGGTCCTCCGTGAGCTCATCTACAGGGTGACAACACTATGCAGCACATAAACCTCTGACATTAAACTGTTCTGCAATACCTCAAATGGTTTAGTTTCTAAAAAAAAAAAAAAAAAAAAAAAAAAAAAAAGGAAACATCTCGGCCTCAGAGACAAGAACTCAGGGCGGCTGGAAAGTCAGCAGTGAATAATGCTAATAGAAGGCAGATCTGCTGCAGCAACGTCCTGCCAGACAAGCAAGCATATCGGTGGATCATGTTTTTAAGCCTGCAGGCCCCCTTTTCGGGAGGTCTGAGAAGTGGCAGGTCACTATATAGTCTAAGCCCTTTTAAGAAGGAGCATACCACAACCTAGTGCAGCTCTACAGATCCACAGAGGGAGCAGCTTTAAAAACACTTCAGGGAGACAGAATCATAAAACAACTGAACAGCCTTCTTAACGTGGCTAAAAATTCATGAATGTTCCTCAGAAATCCTTTGATAAATATTATGCTATATAGACAAGCAACACCTCAGCTCAACAGTTTTTCTAAGTATTTAAATCATCTAAAAAAAACTTGTTTTGTCTTATGAGAAGTCATGGGCTGAGCTTTGGCTGCTTTTGTTTGGACTGATTCATTTTAACATACTTGTTCGTGGTTAGTTGGTTAAGAGTGGTGGAGGCTGTGCGCATTTTCTCAGGCCCACTAACACAACAGTATCATTATGTGCCAAGTGGGACGGAACATTCCTTGAACCTTCAGGGTTTTACTCTCCCACAACCAGCCAGCGGGGGTGGTGGTGGGTTAACCCGTATGCAGGCATGCATATGAAACAAATAAGGAGACTGAATCCAATATCTGGTCAAGTAGGCCCATATTGCATTAGGGAGGATGTGAGAGATCAGCGCAAATGTCTGCAGCCCTCATCCAAGCCTCTCAATAAATGAAACATCAACAAAAAGAGAGAGCAGCAGCTTTTCCTGCACTTAACAAAAACATCTGACGTGCATTATTCCTGAGAGAGAAACTGACTGAGGATGAACTGCACGGCTTTTTTTAATAGAGCAAGTTTCTCCTGTGCTGGATGCTTGAGCCCATTAGCAACAGGATCAAGGGTTAGTCAGTGAAAAATTGCACAACGAGAGCAGACACTTAAACACACCACACTGGGGAGAAGCTGAAAAGCATGTCTGTACTCCCCTCTAGTGGACAAAGAAAAATCTTCCAAGAAGAGAAGAAGAGCTGTCCATCCTGCTTATCCTTACAGAGTCTCAGGTGACTCTCGCCAGCAGGTCGCCTGTTGTTTTCATACCTTTAATACATACATTTCATAATGTATTTCAGAAAATGATTAATTGTTTTATAATGTTTTTAAACACAAAGTCTAAATTTAATTTGTAATCAGCCTCCTTAATTCAAATACCCTTAAAAAAAATCCAATGCAAGCATCCAGACCGAAACCAGTTAGTAAAATGAGTCCAGCTGTGTGCAATTCAATAAAACTCCAGCTGTTCTGTGAGGGCCTCAGAGGTTTGTTAGAGGTCAGCATCACAAAGACCAAGAAACACAGCAGACAGGTCAGGGATGAGAAAAAGTTAAAGTAAGGTTAGGGTTTAAAACATTATTCCACATTATAATATCTCATAGGGAACTGTTCAACTTATCATCTAAAAATGGAAATACTGTGGCACCAAATGCATGCCCTTCCAACTAAACTGTCAGGCAAAGCAAGGCAGGACAGTTGTAACCTAGGCAAAATGTGATCATACATAATATTGACTGGTGCTGATTATTTGTAAACAACGAAGGCTGAATAACTATCCACTTTGTTTCCCCAAATCAAAAAAATATTGCATTTAGAGTTGCAACAGGACAAAAGTGGAATGGTCAAGTGCAAAAAGTTTGTCAGTTATCAAATGGTATGCACAAAAGCCATCATTTTGGGATCAGATTATTTTTTGTTTATTCTTCATTTTGAAAATATCATCACAATTTCTGAAATTCTAACATTAACTCTGCAAGGCGTCAAAGGATATATATTTTTTTGCAAATCAATGTCTGAAAATTTTTTATTAAATGTGACACACATGCTCCCTAACATCATATTGATTTGTGGTACACAGGGCCTTTGGAGTTTGACTTGCTCTACCTACCTTAATGACAAATTTGAAGGGAGGCATTGCTTCACACCACCTGACAACAAGAACACAGGAACAATGTCTAAAGTACTGGCCAAAGATCCTTACAAATACCTTTAAAAGACACAAAAAGGAAATGACTTCTTCAGAAATTTAGTGGAGGACAAACTAGCACAGATTTGAGTAATCTACTTTTCAGTAAATTGAAAAGTAGTTTGTAGTTGTGAAAACTACTTTTAGTTGCAAATCTAAGATTTAATATTTATAGAAAAAAATACAAGACAGGGTAAACTATCTTTTTAAATACTACATAAATTATGCTTATTTTAATTATAAATAAAAAACTAAAACAGCATCTCCAATGCCCTTAAACTAGTCTTTAAGAATTCAAACATGGACTAAAATAATCCACAGTGATTGCAAAATTTGAAATTATATTTTTTCTATGCATAACATTTAAATGCATAGCATTTTATCGCCATTTTTGCAAGTAACCCACCTTATTTGGTGATCCAGTTCTAGGTTCTTCTGTAAAATGTGCACCGAGTTGTTCTACACCACTTACAAATACCTTTAAAAGACAAAAAGAAAATTACTTCTTCAGAAATTTAGTGGAAGACAAACTAGCACAGATTTGAGTAATCTACTTTTCAGTAAATTGAAAAGTAGTTTGTAGTTGTGAAAACTACTTTTTGTTGAAAATCTAAGATTTAATATTTATAGAAAAAAATACAAGACAGGGCAAACTATCTTTTTAAATACTACATAAATTATGCTTATTTTAATTATAAATAAAAAACTAAAACAGCATCTCCAATGCCCTTAAACTAGTCTTTAAGAATTCAAACATGGACTAAAATAATCCACAGTGATTGCAAAATTTGAAATTATATTTTTTCTATGCATAACATTTAAATGCATAGCATTTTATCGCCATTTTTGCAAGTAACCCACCTTATTTGGGGATCCAGTTCTAGGTTCTTCTGTAAAATGTGCACCGAGTTGTTCTACACCACTTACAAATACCTTTAAAAGACAAAAAGAAAATTACTTCTTCAGAAATTTAGTGGAAGACAAACTAGCACAGATTTGAGAAATCTAAGTCCTGTGTTTTTTTAATACAGTCTCAGAATTAACATAATTTACATAATTGTCAGTATAGGTATATAAAAATTCACACAGCTTTTTTTGTAGCTTTACAACAATAATGAACCTCAGTTTTCCAAGAGGTATCACTCAGCCCTCTTTGTTGTGACGGCCTTGAGCTTTTTGGGGATCTCAAGGTGTTTCGAGGCCAGGAGGGACACAGTCTATCCAGTGAGGTCAAAGTCTGATATAGGGGACTCTTCCATCTTTACTTTTTGCAGATTATGTGGAGTACAAAGGTCAGCCTAACGTCATGACCTGTGCTCGAGCAGTGTGAAGGGGCTGAGATGAGAGTCAGCTCATATAGGTCCGTGATCAAGGTTTCCAGCAAGAAAATGGTGGACTGTGCTCTTCAGGTCAAGAGTCAATCTCTATCTCATTATCTTCTTTATGAGTAAGATAAGAAGGAGCATGAGATAAATAGACTGACTGGTGCTTTGTGTGAAGAAACATAGCCGCTGCTTTGTCATGGTGAAGAAAGTGAATCCAGGTTTGGCCATTGCTATAGCTTAAATTTTAAACAATGAAAGAAGTTCAGATTTCCTAAAAACGGGGAAATAGTCCTACAGTAACAACTGCTAAACGCAGAACATAAAAAGGCTGTGAAATTTAGCTACAACCACTGGATTGGTTTAAAATTATGGTAAAAACAAATAAATGCAAAAAAAAAAATGCAAAAAAAATATTAAGAGTGTCATAAAGTGTCATGTTACAATTTTAAATTCAAACCTCGAGTATTTTATTTCCTTCAGTAAACAACTAACTTCAAAAACGACAAATCGCTTCCATTAATGATTCCATATATAAGGTTGTTACTTAATGGCATCACAATTACACACTATTAAGTAAGTCAGACAAAACAAAATGTGAGATATGTAAAAGATTTCATACCGCCAAACGTTTTGAACGACATACGCGAAGCGCCTGGAGATGACCTCAATTTATTTTGCTGTCCACCAACTGCCATAAATATGAGAAATTGTTTTGACTGGGAAGATTCGCAAAACACACCCTAATCAAAATAGAAAATAACGCACATAAGTTATATTTTCACTCTTCTGTGAAAATATAAACAAGCGAGTAAACTAAACGAATCAGCTTGAGGGAGTTACTGTGAAATGCGACGGGCGGTCACTGAGGACCATGGAATCAGTACGCCACAACAGCCGCCATATTATGAGTGGCAAGCTTACAAGGTATCTGTGAGACTAAACACTGAAATCGCTACCATGGAAACGAGTGGTGTTCGTATGGTGCCTGTTGTTCTTTTCTACTTTGTCTGTCGCTAATTTAAATAATTTAAATAAAATCGCAATTTTATTTTAAAAATAATAAACCTTTTAAAGCACTGCAATATTTGTTCATATGTTTTAAGCATGTATGAAAAACCTTTGTATTTTTTGCTAATGTTTTGGTTAGGCAGTGTTAAGAACCACGAAGTGAGTATTAGCAAGTTGACACCCTTACATTTGAAGCAGCATTGATGTATGTAGAGAGTTATTTAAGTGTACGTTATCCTTCACTGATGCAGATGTCTCGACTCGTGAAGAAATCTCCCTCTGTCTGTACGGATCTCCCTCTGAACAGCTCAGATGTTTGTAACAAACTCCGCCTGATGAAGGAGCTTCTCAGGTCTTGTTACGGTCCTACTGCCAGGCTGAAACAAGTTCATAACAACATCGGAGGGGCCGTCGTGACCACATCCACCTCATCTGTTCTCCTTCAAGCCATTTCCTCTTCTCATCCCATCATCAGTCTGATAAAAGGCTCCATTCTGAATCACGTCTCCCGCTTCAGTGACTGTGGTTTGTTCGCTTCTGTTTTTTGTCTGTCTCTAATTGAAGAAGCAGGGCGATGTGGCCTCAGGAAAGACGTAATAATCAGAGTATACAAGCACCTTCTGTCTCTCTGCACTGCTCATCTACAACAAGAGGACTGTGGTTGTAAAGTCAAGCTGGACTTTTGCAGCAGCCAGAGTTTGATTACTTTAGCTCGCAGTGTTATCTCCAGCAAACCGACCTGTGTGCTTTCAGAACCAGAATCAGCCCACATCAGCAGGCTGGCTGTTCAAGCCTTCCTTCTAACTGTTCCTTGCAACATCCCAGATAAAGTTCGGCTTGGCAGAACAGTCACTATCCCAATAGAGGGACACTCTGTGCTGGAATCAGCCGTGTTTCCAGGCCTACTATTGGACACGCCTGAAAACATTTCCCTTGGCAATCTTTGTAGTCCACTGCGTATGGTTCTGTTCAGTGCATCTTTGGCTGGAGATCTCGGTGAACTTGGAGATGGTAGGATCGAAGTGCATCAGGGTGTGGACACTGACTCACAGATCCTGGATCAGCTTTTGGAACTTGGAAAGCAGGTGCTTAAAGATGGGGCGAAGTTATTTGTGTGTCAGAAGGTCATCCACCCAGTGCTGCAGCACTACTTGAGATGCAATGGTGTAATAGTCATAGAGAGACTTGGAATCAGCCTCATGGAGCCACTTGTTCAGCTGACAGGTAGGACTTTGTGTCAAGCAAATATACAGTTAAGTACAAATACAATCTAGATTGCATAATATTGCTTAAATGTATAATAACGGTGAAGGGGATGCAAAGCATCTCTGAACACTAATTTTCTTCTTGGAGCTTTTTTTTTGTACAATAACTTTTGTGATTAATGTTCTCTCTGTCCAGCTGGTCAGATTAGACAGTTCATTTACTATATAGGGGATTTCTGAATTCAATGTGGTATTCACAGAATTTTATGTGGGAGTATCAGAGTAAGAGTGGCTAAACTCAAATAAACAGACACATTTCAGATTTTTATTACTAAGCAAAAATTGAGAAAAATGTATAATTTTCTTTTCATTGCACAATGATCCATTACTTTGTTTTGACCTTTCACATATAATCCGAGTAAATCACATTGTGAGTTATGAAATGACAAAATGTGGACAACTTAAGGCTGATTGCATTTTTTTGGAAGCCACTGTAAGCACCTACCTGTACACTGTGTTTCCTGTGTTTGTAGTTAAAGTACATTTTGCTCCTGGTATACTTATCTAATAGGTGCTCAACCTGTGGCCACGCTGCACACCACAATCCCACACGCGACCTATGGGGAGGTCCATAATGTCAGTGTCAGGCAGTTTGGATCCAAGACAAAGGTGCATTTACACCCTACTGGGAAAACAACCACCTGTACCATGATCCTCTGCCACAGGAATGAAACAATGCTAAATGAACTGAAGGTAAGATAAAATAGAAGCTAGAGCTGCATTGTTGGTTTTAATGCATAACATAGATTAAAAAAGGAAGCTAAGAATGTAAAATGCATGGTTGTGCTAGTGTTCTTCAATGATACATGCCTCTTTGTGCCTGTGTTTTTAAATGCAGCTGGTGTGCCAGAAGACGGAGCATGTGTTGAGGCTCACTCTGAGGGAGCCGTGTGCTTTACTCGGAGGTGGCTGCACTGAAACACACTTATCCGCTTATGTCAGACACCAGGTCAAAATCCTTTCCATTTATCAATTTTTCATTACCTTTCCTAGGGCTGGACAATAAATCAGTAATAATATATATCATGATAGACACGGGATCAATGTCAATACATAATATATCTGATAGAATTTTCAAAATATAGAATATTTTCCAAACTCTTACCCAGAACTACATGCCATTCTGGGACATGTAGGCAGAGGAAATATTTTAGCCACTCAGCCTCTCACAGTTAGCTAAGCAAGGCTGGTGGCATCTATTAACTCACTCAGTCTTTGGTTACCTGGCAATTCACTCGCTCTTTGGATACCTAGCAACAACCTGCAGCTGAGTAATTTGTGCAGTATCAGTTTAAGGTTTTGCCACCCTGCCTCACAACTGCTTAAATTATTTTTAAAAACAACAACATATAGGTCACTTCACAAGTTTTTTGTATTTTAGATATTTAGGAGAAAAATAGATATCACCTAATCCGAAACGCTTATATTGTGATATGTTTTTCAGCCATATCGTCTAGGCCTAAAGTTTACATTGATCTTGGCTTTTGTAATGATATCTTCTTTTACAGAGCAAGAATGATGTGTCGGAGTCCTCACCTGTTTTGGGCTGCTCACAGACGGAGTACCTTCTTGCTGCTGAGGCATTCTGCCGCTCTCTGGAGTCGGTGGCCACATCTTTAGAGCACGACGATGGGGCGTCTCTCATCGACCTGACTCATGCACACCACTGGACTCTCCCTTCAGATGTTACAGAGGAACACCTGGAGGACGCTATGGCACTCTGTGGCTGTGGAGTGGTACAAAGCTGCCGGAATAGAAAGTGGAGCTACCTAACCACTGAATATGCAGAGTTCTCCCCGGCACCCTTAACAGCGGCACCACTGCAGCCGACCGTACTTGACTCCTTCACAGCTAAAGTTAACGCGTTAGAAGTTGCAGTGGAAACTGCTAATCTTGTATTGGATGTGAGATATGTCATTCAGGATGTGAACTAACTAAGAAGATGTATTATCAACAATGAGATAACATCACAGACACTCTTTTGTGATTTTTTAATTTTATTATTATTTTATGTGAACAGTAAATTACATTTTTACTATTATTATTCAACATGCAGAACACTCGGGCAGTAGATTAATACACATCAATATAGCATCCCCACTATAAAATAAAATGGTGGCACCATCATGCTTTGAGAATGTTGGTCTTCAGCAGGAAGCAGGAAGTTACAACCATCTCTTTCATGGATTATAGAAAGCATTATCCATGGCCAGTATCTTTCTGGCCATATCTAACTATATGGCCAGAAAGAGAAATAAAGAGAAGCAGCAAAAGCAAATGAAGTGGGACAGCAGAGCTTGTTAACAACTTATGGTCTCATCCAGGACATACTACAGTGGAACATTGTCTCTACTGTCCAGACATTGAGCTGTTAGCATGTCATGACAGCCTTTAGAATGATCTTCAGTCTTTAGTGAGAACACTTTTCAGATTTATTACAACACTGACTGCTACCGAAGATCCTTCCTGTCCACAGCATCACCATCCATGACAACTTTTTAACATCAGTTACAACAATATTTATTTTCCCTTTGCAATAAATAATTTTTTTAATTTAAATAAAATTGAAAAGTGCAACACATAAACACAGAACAGTTTTATTCATGTACTGTTTGCAATCAGCAGAGCATAATTGAATATTTGGAGTGCTGGTCAGAGGTTTATATGCATTCATCGTGCACTTCAGTCCCTCAGTGTTTGCAGCAAAATGCTGCATATCTTATATAAGTCTGTTTTGGAGTGTGTAATCTCCATGGTCATCTGTTGGGGCAACAGCATCAGAACGAGGGACAAAAGAGTCGGTGACAAAAGCTCAACAAGCTGATAAAGAAGGTTGGCTGTTTTCTGGATTGCTCTGGAGATGATGATGCAAAGAAGAACTTTTCATAAGACCAAGAAAATTTCGGACAATCCTTACCATTCTCTTCATCATAACAAAAACAATTTTTAGTCAGAGGTTTCCTCAAAGCTGCTGTAATACAGACTGCTACAGAATATCCTTCCTACCTAGAGCCATCAGCATCCACAACAACTCTGAATAAAATTTCTTAAAATGAGTTACGATGTTGAACTAATTAAAGCCTAATACCAGAAATAATGGTAATTGGCCTGAAATTTTATAGTGCTTTGTCTAGTTCAGAGGGTCAAAGTGCTTTACACTACAATTAGTCATCCATTCATCTGACAGATGGACCGGGGATTTGAACCAGCAACCCACTGTTTAAAGAGCAGTGGGTCTTTAAACATGTTCTGCCTCAGAGAATCAGAACATCAACCTTTTTTTTTTTAAATGGAAGTGGTTTATTACCGACCTTTAAAAAAACTTTAGCAAACTTTCATAAAATATAAAATGGACTCCCACTTTTTGTCTTCTAAAATGATTTTTTCTTGTTACTTTTTTGAAATATATAATGACCATTTACAAAAGAAATGTCAAATTCTAATTAAATAATAATTCTTTTATTTGTTAAAAAATAAATAAAATTGCAGCTTTGATGAGGGCACATATGATTTATAGTAAATTATGAAATTTTCTAAAGAAACAAAACAAAGAAAAAACATTTGATTACTGACCAATAAAACAGACCTGAATAAAAATACTAAATGCCTTTCCTCCAGTTTTCTTCCAGTCCAGTCAAGTTAAGTTTATCTGAACATCACATTTTAGCAATACAGTTCAAAGTTCTATACACCATAAAGATATCACACAGTATAGTAATAAACATTACATTTCATCAAATGCCATCATCAAAATCATCACATAAATATAAATCAAATATAATCATCAATGTTCCAGTTACTATGACTCAAAGGCAACTCTAACACATAAGGGTTTAGCCTTGATTTAAAGGAACTCAGTATTTCAGCTGTTTTGCAGTTTTCTGGAAGTTGGTTCCAGATTTGCATATATCACTGTCTAGTCCATATTGGTGTATATAACATTTAATGAAACATTAGGTTGTTATGAGTTGCTGGAGAGTATTAAAAGCTCTTTTTAATAGCTTAAAAAAAGAGCTTTTATGCTCTTTTTTTTATCAGTTTGTTTTAATGTTTATTTGTGCAAACAGCCATTTTGGATTCCTAAATAAAAAATGGCACTTGTACCTGCAATCCTGAGAGCATCCACCAGGCATCATAAAGCAAAAACAAGATTCTGTCATCAAGGGTTTTGAGCAAAACGGCCTCAAAAAGTTTCAGAATTATCAATGTATAAAAGATAAATTAGGTATTAAGAGGGTTGAAACCACAATTTGGATGCAGATTCCAAAAAACAGAGTTTGCATGCTTACTTTCTTTCATGGTCACAGGGGGTTGGTGCCTTTCTCTAGCAGCTGTTGGACAGATCCCCAGTCCATCACAGGGCAACACAGAGAAAAACAACCATTGACCCACACCCTCATATATACAAATTTAGATACAATTTAATCTAACAATTATGTATTTGAATTGTGGGAGTACCAGGAGAGAACCATGCATGCCTGGGGAGAACGTGTAAACTCCATGCAGAAAGACCCAAGATAGGGAGTCAAAACCAGTACCTTTATTCTTCCAGAAACAAGAATCTGAAAACCCAAACACATGCTCAGAAGCTCAAATTAGCTGTTTGACTTATGTATGATGAAACATGGATGCATTTAGAAGTTGAGGGACTGAAGCTATAGCAGGAGTGTCAAACTCCAGTCCTCAAGGGCCACCGTCCTGCAGGTTTTAGATGTGCCACTGATACAAAACACTGGCATGAAATGGCTTAACTACCTCCTTCTTGTGTTGACAAGTTCTCCAGAGCCTTGCTAATGACTTAATTACTCTATTCAGGAGTAGTGCAGCAGAGGCACATCTAAAAGTTTCAGGGCAGTGGCCCTCTCGGACTGGAGTTTGACACCTCTGCTGTAAAGGGTGGGCTGGAGACACCTGATTAGATCCTCCATCTAAATAACAAGCATAGATACAATTTAATGCAGAATGAGTTTGAGGAAAACATTAACTTTCTTAAAAATAGAAGAGGCCTCAAACACATTCATGCAGGTGCAGCAAACATCTGTATGGTACACAAAATTTACAGTGTTTTTCTTGTAATACTGAAAACTCAAAATGGTTCAAAAACCATTTTGAGTGCACAAAAATCACATTCTTATAGTCACATTCACCAACACACAAAATTACATACACTGATATGCAGACAAGTGGGCAACTCGGGGTTAAGTGCCTTGAGCAGGGGAACGTCAAAATGTGACAGGAGGAAGCTGGAACCTGCATTATTATGTTTTTATGGTGTGAAGATCTTTAAACTGTCTTGTTGCTGAAATGTGTTATACAAATAAACTTGACTTGACTTGACTTGGAACTCACAAATTCCAATTTCAAAGTTATTACTCAACCCAGTGAGCCACATCTGCCCTCTGGTGAGGAGAGTGTGTTCTTTTTCTTCAAGGCATGAATAGATCAAGGGCTGCACGGTGAGAAAATTGTGGCAATAAAGTTTTGGGTTTTAATCCCAGTCTGCAGGCTTTGTGCATTTAGCTTGCATGCTTTCCCCATTTATGTGTGGGTTCCCTGTGGGTACTCTGGTTTCTTCAGAACAGCACATCTTTAAAAAGAGCAATCTTAAAACTACAGATCTCAGAAATATGTGTATAGAATATCATGTGTTTTATTGGTTCTAGAGCTAAAACTAGAATCATTCCCCAACAAAATGTAATGAGAGGATGTTTCAGAAGATGAATGGAATCAAAGCCTTTCGAAACCTGGGGTATTCTTTAAAATGTCCCTTATAAAACCTGTAACGAAGATAAGAGAAATTAGGAATAAAATAAACAACAGCACAAAAACAGGGATCATTAATCTTTTGAAAATATTGTAGGTACTTGTGATGGTAATAGGCTCTTGGTCCAATAAAACAGAGGCTAAAGACAGCGATCGAGAATCCTGGAAGGGACCATGTAATTATGGCATAGCCAAACCACTCCACCAGCTCCCCAAAGTAGTTGGCACCAGACACATATTCAAATAGGCCTCCTGGAGGAAATTAAGGAGACTATGTGAGTGCAAGCACACTTTGGAGTAGAGTTTTCTTGAGTATAATCAGGGGCATACCTGCTGGAATTTTGTAAACTATTTCTTTAGGTTTCCTCAGGTTGCGCAGAATGTAATCGCTGTGTATATTAATGGCCATCCCAATGTAAAACATCACTAAACCTGAAACAGCAGTCAACACAACTAACATTTCACAAGTCATCTTATGTTTAGAAAGGATTTAAGATAAGAGGGGGTGGAGGGGGCGAAAGATAGTGTGCTTACCAATTGTATAGCGGTAGTCAGCTGACCATTCCTCATCAAACGGGGCACAGTGCAGCAGATAGTGACCCTGCAGAAAACCGTTCAACAAGCAGAAGAAACCTGCTGTGGCCATCACACTCAGAGGGAAAGGCTGTCCTCTGGTCAGCAGGGAATAAACAAATGACCTGTGATAGACAGACAGACAAGATAAGAGAAGATAGACCAAGAGGTAGAGGTGTAATGTTACTACAGCTCATATCCTGGATACATTCAGCCATTCCTGAAATCAAGGTCCCAGAGTTTGGAGGCAGAGTAGGTAGACACAGAATCCAAGTTGCTAGAGGTCGAATCTGAAGTGCTTTATTTGGCCAGCAAATTAGCCTGACCTGAACCTCAAAGATAATCTTTGGAGTATTGTTGAGAGGAAGTTGAGAGGCTGCAGAGTCAACAATGTTGATGAGCTGAAGACTGCTTTCAAAACAATCTGTGCTCCCACAGCAGGGACACAGTTTGATCACAGTTCGTGACATCTGTTATGAACTGTAATCTTAAAAGAGATTGAATCATTAGAGACCAAAATTGAACAGAAATAAACACTTAAAATACATCTTATGGATCTACTGTGAGCTGATTTACTGGAATAAATTAACTTTTCTAACATTTTAAGATGCAGTTGAATGTAAATGACTTTCCCATTGCTTGTATTGTCTTTCAGGTAAGAAGTTTTCAAACATAAACAAGGTTATATATGAGCCCTAATCCCCCAGTACCAGGGCAGAGCTAAACTTTTCCCCCTACACTCATTACAGCACGTCCCTCCAGTTAAACATAGAAATATTTGGCATCGACAAAAATGTCAGATTCTTGGAAGCTGATAAAAACCATTAGAGTTGAGCAGGAAGCATCTGAGTTTATGTCCCAGGGCTGCGGGACAGATGTCAGTGACCAGAACCTTCATCAAAAAAATAAAACATTTTATGGAGCTCTGGAAGTGGCAAAAAAATGATATATTTTGGTAGTTCAGAGGGAAAAAATCAGTAAAATGTGTCTAAATTTGGTGTAAGCTCTCTTTTTTTTTTACACTGGATTTCCAAAATCCAGTATAAAAAAAGTGGAAGTAAAACTAAATTTCTTTGTTTTATTGTAATTGGATGAAAAATAAATGTGGATATTAAAATAATACAAGCACAAAGATATGTAAAAATAATTTTATTATGTTTAGCAAGTAAAAACACAGGAATCTGTTCAGTAAATGGCGCCAGCTTGTGCCAATGGGAAACCACCTGGGAGTATTTTAATGAAACCTCTGTACATTTGCTCTAGTTTATAGCAGCTGTATCAATCTTTGCACAGGTTTATATTTCTAAAATCTAAAATATATGTTGTATATATTTCTGAAAGGTTTATGTACTGTATAGTGCAAAAATATTCTGGGAATGGACAAAAAAAAAAATCCCAATTATGTTATGTGTCATCCACATTTTTAACTAAAGCGGTATCCCAATGGTTCACTTTATTTTTTATACCAAGATTATTTAAATAGTTTGTCATTGCTGAGTAAAGCTAAACTAGATTTGGGTATGTTATTTTAAAGACATACTTCAGAAAGCCCTGTGAGGCTTATGAGGTTTTAAATGCACTCTTAGCATCCTAAATTAAGCCCCTCCCTTTGCTCTTACCTGTGGAAATAGTGCAGACAGAAGGTCTTCAGCAATATGGCCCTGCCCATAGTAGAATATTGGTGTGAAAGGTGCATCAGCAGCAGGGGCATCAGAAGAGCTGGCATCTCCTGCAGGAACCAGGCAACTCTGGCAGGGACCATTCTAGCCTGAGTGGTGGGTTTCATGTGGCGTCCATAGGAGGCCTGTGCCTTCCTGTGATTGATCAGGTGAAGAAGTCCCGCCAGCAGCATCCCACAGCTCAGATAGTTCACCACGCTCTCATAGCAGTGCATCTTGTAGGTCTTGTCCTCCACACTACAGTAATCCTTTCCAGTTCTGAACTAATCCTGAGTATCTGTTTAAAGCTGAATGGATGTAAACAGCCTCCCTGTGACTCCTCCCAGAGAACACAGCCAAAGTCTGTCAGCCAGCCTGCTGAAACATGAAAGTGTTCCCTTTTTCACAACTTATGTACATATTTTGCCTGAGGCGAGGTTATGATTATCCCGCCCTCCCGAGCACAAATTTAGGTTTTGCAGCAAACCCGGAGCAACAGCCATGGAGTCATCTGTGACAGATGACTTCTGGTAAGAGCTTGCTTCATGTTAAAACTCCCTAATCTACGAGTCCATCCAGTTAAAAAGCTCACGTAGCAATCTGGGCAAAGAAAAAAATATGGAAATCTGATTGTTTTAACAGATTTATTTGTGCATTTGCACATTATTTTCTAATTGAAATGGTGCCAAGTGATTAAAGCTTTTTAATCTCCTCAGCAACTGCTTGGATTACATGAATGTGGATGAGCAAATCGTTGGCATGCTTGTCATATTGCATAAACAGCACCAGATTTAATAGATGAGAAAAATGGAAATAACTGAAACAAGTTCAAATAAATGCTGAAAAGACTCCAAATGGTGAGAAGCAATCTGATTTCTACAGCATGTCTCACAGGAAGACACAGAGCTGAAAGGATCATTACGTCCTGTTGTTGCTGGAGATAATAATCATAAATTTTCTGCCGGTTGTGAAGGATAATGCAAATGTAATGAGATTGAACTGGAGTGCATTAGAACAAGTTATGCTTTTTTTTAAGTGCTTCTCCTGTGGTGCTGCCCTGTGTACAGAACTCCAAAAATTAGATCATCACTGAAAAGTTAATTTAATTCATTTATTCATTTTAAAGAGTGAAACTAGAATTTCATAGAGATCGATAACACAGCATGATTGGTCTAATTTCTAGAGCAAATATCTTAGTATACTTGACTATTCAACAAAATATAGGAGAATGTTTTGAGTAAATAGTTCCTTCATATTGACAGAAAAGCACTAGTTCTGCAGGCAGATTATTTCACTTACAACAATGGAAAAAAATTTGTTATAAGTGAAACAGTCTGCCGGCAGGAATTGTTTTTTTTTTTTTGTTTGTTTGTTTTTTTTTAATCAACCTGGGCTAATTAAAAAAATATTTAAATATCTAAATCAAAAATACTTCATAAAATGTGTTTTTGCAGTGTATATTTTAGGTGTCAGGTCTAACAGCTAATGAAAACCCAGATTTTGACTCTTAAATTATTTAAAACAAGGCATTTTAACACAGAAAAGTTATGATTCACATTACGATGGGAAGAACTGCTGACTTGATGGTTTTCCAGCAGTCACTGACACTCCCAAAGGATGGTAAGCTCATTGCTCAAGCAGCTGGCTACAGAGTGATGCATTCAACATATCAAAGGAAAGTTTGGCAAAAGGAAAAACTGTGGTAGAGAACGATGCACGAGCAAAGACCATTCAAATGCTTAGGGAGATTCTCAAGGCCCCCCACAGGATATGAACTACAGCTGGTAGAAGTAGAGATGTCAGAAGTGTCTTGTATGGGACTAATAGGACAAGGATCAGACTGTTGATTAGTGTCCCAAAGTTCTCTTAAAATGAAAAGAAATTTTGTATTTTGTAAAGCAAAGAATCTGAGTTGAACCACTGTGAAGTTTCAATGACAATTTGGGTGCCATGTCACCTGCTTGTCTTGGTCCACTGGGTTTAAAAAAGAAAAAAAAAGTTCAAGACATTACGTTTGACATAATTGGGACGTTTTAAGCACTTCCCCTCTTCTGACAGGCTTTATAATGATGCTGATTTCCTCTTCCAGCAGGATCTGGTGTCTCCCCACACTGCCAAAGGTTCAAATGCTGGTTTATTGCATTACTGCGCTCGAGTGGCCAGCAAACTGGGCTGACCTCAACCCCATGGATCCTCTGTGGACTTTAGGTCAGCAGACTGATGAGACACACCAGACCCAACAACGCAGATGACCCAAAACCAACCATTAAAGCAACCTGGGCCTGTACTACATCCCAGCAGAACCACAGCCTGAGCTCTTCCATGCTGCATTGATATAGTAACTAATGCAAAACCCAAAATATATATATCCATACTTTTCTGTATTAAACATTATCTTATGTTTCTTTATTTGCTGTACTCTATAATCAAATTAACTAAATTTATTAAATAATTTATATTCTAATTTTGTCTCAGAATTATCTATAGAGCATAAGACTTTCTGAATTTCCATGACTGAAAGTACATGCAGCAAAAACTTGGTTTTTTGTGGCAGAAAAACAAGACACTTAATCAGACGTGCTTTTCAGTATATTTTACTTCTTTTGTAACATGAATCTTCTGCTTTTTCTGAAGAGCCTTTTGGGATGCTTTGTCAGTGGAACCTGAGATCAAAAAAACTCCATTACGGGAGCAGATAAGCTGTATTTTTCCCCTTTTTTTTTTAGTTTAATGATGTGAAAACTTCCAAATCCTAAATAGAGAGGAAAAGAAAATACAAAAGAAAAACATCTCTAAAAACACAAATAACCAAAGACAGAGAAATGAACAGTGTCGAGGTTAAGCTATTTGTCTCTCGCTACAAGAATGAAGTTGACAGAACACAACAGAACTCCCTCGCCGGAGAAAGGAGATAACAGTGGGTGCCATTTTAGCCCAACAGACGGGTGTGCAGGGTGAGAAGTGATGAAGTGTTGGGCGGTCCGGAAACTAAGTTGGGCTGTCGGCAAAAGGGAAGAGGAGGGGAAAGAGTACACAAAAACTGAAAACACATTTTAGAAAATAAGACTGAAAGTGATTATATATATATATATATATATATATATATATATATATATATATATATATATATATATATATATATATATTATATATATATATATATATATATATATATATATATATATATATATGTGTGTGTGTGTGTGCAACAGTGATAAAAGGCACAATAGCACAGTGTGTCATGCTTTGCTAGTTTCCTGTAAATTAGCATAAGAGGTCATGTGAGTCTGGGGTTTCACCCTTCAGTCTGTGTTCCACTCATTTTAACAAAGTTTGCATGAATACTAGATGTGAATGAGGCTGGAATTACCTTAAAGCAGCAAAATATAAATGTAATTTACCATGAGCAGCAAACATATCACATTGCATATTGTCAAATTCCTATTAAAAACTCATGCCGCTTTTATTAATGATTAATGCCCAATCAGCTCCTGTGGCCAATTTACAGAGTTATACAGCCTTGCAAATGTATTTACGCCCTTAAATTTTCCAAATTTGTGCCTACAACTGAAGTGTGTTTTATTGGTATTTTATACGAGCACAAGGAAATGCATTATTTTGAAGTGGGAAGAACGTTATGCATGGCCTTCAAAACAGTACTGCACAACCACAAGCCTACTAATAAGATAAGCTGGACCAGACAGAAGCAGCCATGAAAACCAGACTAACTCTGAAGGAGCTGGAGAGACCCACAGCTCAGGTGGGACGACCTGTCGACAGATTCACTCCACAAATTTGGCCTTAAAGGAAATGTGGCAAGAAGAAAGCCACAAGAAGTCCCGCTTGCCATGTAAAGTTATTGCAAATACACAGAAAAATGTGCTCTGGTCAAATGTGGTGGAAAAGCAAGACTGGATGCTTAGTACACATCACCTGCACAACATGCTTTTCATCCACACACAGGGAAGCTGAAAAAAAACATGGCAGAGGCTGCAAAAGACTGGGGACCAAGGGGGAAGTGTGCCTCTACCGGGAGCACTAACCCCCAACAATTTATGTCAGAATGGTCCAGTCAAAGAACAGAATTAAATGCAATTGAAAATCTAAGTGATTATCACACATAATTTCCATCCAATCTGACAGAAATTAACCCGTTCTTGAAGGCTGCATGTTAGAAAAAGATAACATTAAAACGTCATTAATAAACGTTGCAATGATCACAACTGACCCACATTTTCTCTGCTCTCCTTTGACCAGTAAGTTCTTTGCCAGGTGGTGGAAAATAAAGGAGACTGAAAGCCCATCCAAATGGCCAAATGTGTCATTGGCAAGCAAAGTTTGAAAGCATTGCCATTGAATTATACACTGTTTTCTAACATTTCAGTCTCCATATGTGCAAAGCTAGTAGAAACATACCCTATAGACCTGCAGGGGAAGGGAAGGTGGCTAAAACCAAATCTATGCCACATTTCTTAGACTGATTTTCATTTGTAACAATGTTTTTTATTGTTCCGATATATAAAATACAATAAAATACCTTAACAAGTCAAGTGGGGTAAATAATTTTGCAAAGCATTGTAAAAGCAACAGTCCTCTTGGGCTTTTGTGCTTCAGTATTTCCAAACCTTTAGCCAATGAATTCAAAATGCAGCTGGTAGCAATATCTCTCAGTGTTCTGGGGAAATTTGACAGATCATTATGTTTTTGAGCAGATTTAGAAAACTTTGACCATCCACTATGTTCTGATTTATAACAAATTTAGACCCAACCAATTTTGAAATAATTATGACATGGAACTTTGAAAAATAAACTTTCAAAAGTAGCCAAGACAGAAATTGAAATGTGTTGTTGTGCAAAACTTTTTGGCATTATTCAGTCAAAAACAACAGCTGTAATTAAAAACCTCCTTTACAGACGTGACATGTAATCTTTGAAGATGGTGGTCATTCCAGCTTGACTGCTTTGTTTGGATCACATTGAAAGAAATGTTACTCAATATGTAACAAAAACATTTTACAATTCAAGGAAAAAGGAAAAATAATAAGTAATCACTTCAGTGTGAAGAGCCAGTTATTACAGAGATCCAGGAGGGAAGTGTAAACTGTAAATAGAAGGTGCCAGAGTCCGGATTTGATTACATTTCTGTGGCATCCATAACTGCAGCGAAGCGCTGAAAATGTAATCTGTAATGCCATAAACATACGACTGGATCAAAAGATCAGTGGTACATACATCGATCTACAGGCCAAACCATGTTGACAACCTCAGAGCCAAACTGACGAAGCTGCTACTCAAATCTACACACTAATCCAGTTAATACTATCACATCTATCAAAACTTTTATAAAGTAAAAAAAGGTTAAAATATGAATAAAATATATAATTAAACCAATATTATGATTATAATGTGTGTTTTTTTTGTTTGTATTATACAGTAGGGTCTAAGTGAACTTTGTCGAATGCAGCCCTTTTTTATGCTGTATAGTGGTAGCAGTTACCTATGACACGGTTTCCCAAGTTAGCATAGCATTAGGCCTAATGCAGTCAGAAGACTCACTCCATCCTCATCTGGGAAGAGCTGAATATTCTCCAATAACATCTGCAGTTTTATTTAAATTGGTATTCTTCAGGGGGGCGAGTTATAAGAGAACATATCAAATCCAAATAAATCTTTTTTTTTTTTAACATTTCTGTTGCTCGTCATTATTGGGGGGGAAAAAAGAGGGTCTATGGGGATAATGCAAAACGAAAGATTTGCTACTCCCAGAGCTTCCTCCAACCCAGTCACCTCCGTCCTCTCTTGAAATTTCACTGCAACGAATATCTCGGAAGACACTTCAAACTAAGAGGTGGGTTGAGAAAAGCGAAGAAGAGCTGAGGGACTAAAGGGAAATTATTTTATTGGCTTCAATTATCTAAGTTTTTCCTGCACATAGTGGGCATTACCGAGGGAGTTGGGGGGCATTGGGGTAGGAATCGGAGAATCATGGGTCAAGGTTATGGCATTAAGATAGTAAGGGCAGGGTGGCGGCGTTCCAGTGGCCCCTGCAGAAGCTGACCTCAATGAACGATGAGCGCCCCAGCAGCATAACTCACGGAGCTGTCCTGCCAGTTCCTGCACTGACTCGACTGGGCGTAGTTCAGGAAAGAAAAGTTCATTTCTAAACCAGACTTCCTAAGCTCGGCCACAGCCTGCAAAACAGAAACAGATCGTTAGCTTCTAAATGATGGTTTGCAAGCAGACAAATTATGCAAACATTGATATGACTCTTCCTTCTTCATACTCCTTGAACTTTCTAAATTGTGTGGCATTAAAAGGCAGTCAGTGTTTTTATTGGGATTCAATGTGATAAAAGACAAAGTGGTTTTAGCACAAAAATCTGTTAAAATCTTAAAATAATTGAAAAGTTTTTTTTTCTCTCCGTTTTGGGGGTCTCCCTGTGCATGGATGGATTTTCTCCAGGTACTCTGGCTTCCTCTCGGTGTAAAAATTAATTGATCTCTTTAAATCACCTGAAGGTGTCAGTGTGTGTGTACTTATATGCACACACACACTAGATAAAAATTTATTTATTACCACCTTAACAACAACAATATAACAGTTTCTCAATGAGTGTAACATCATACCAACGTTTGATCATATCATGCTGCAAGAGTGTTAGAAAAACTTGGATATTTAACCTTCAATGAGAATTATTCACTAAAAGTCAGTATTAATAGTTTAAGTGTTCAGCTGTTCTTACATTTAGCAGCACTCCAATAGGGTGACGTCCACAGATGGTGTTACGGTACTTTTTCAAGTAGTTGGTGAAAGAAATGGGATCCAGTTGCTCTATAATGCTCATCCCCTTCAGAAAAAGAATAAACTACATTTTAAGAAATGTAGGCCAAACTATGTTGACAGTGTAAAAAGAAAAAAAGGTTATTTTTGGACTTTATGTTTTCTGTCATTAGGGGGTTCAATGAAAGCCAGGGAGGACGTGCCCTATTTTGAGATTAAAACATTTTGGATATGCCTTCTAATATGTTGATTTTTATACACACAAGGAGGAATTCATCTTTGTCTTACATTCAAACCTGTATCTCAGTTTGAATAAGCCCCACCATTTTCTCAAAAAAAAAAAAACTTATTGGTAATTCACAATATGACTAATTGCTTTAATATGTATGTTCAATCATAAAGAAAGCCTCTTGAAGAAATATACTACAGCATATCTTTAATTCAACCATTATCTTAGATTCCTCCATAAAAATATAAGCAGCAGCAAGTAAAATCAATATAATCTAAAGGTATCAACATTATTTCTATATCCGGTAAATAAGATATATTTAGTACAATTTGCTAGAGCTCTTCAATCTACTAATACATTCACATTTGACCAAGTCTTTCTTAGTAGTTACCATTTTATCAAGATGCTCAATAGATCTGTAGATCTCTCCTTGAGACTCGTCATAGTACGTGTAGCGAAACCGCTGGCCTTCAACAGAGAAATTAACAACAAAAGAAAATTGTTTCTTTCGTCATGCATGACATAAACTCTGTGAAAATGTCAGCTTTCTTTCAGTTTCCGGTACCTACCCCAGTGGCAGAAGTCAGAAGAGATTATGAAAAGGTTAGAAGGATCTGCCAGGTATTTGCTGAGCAGCCTCCCATATTCCTGCTCCTTAGACTCACTCAGAGCACCCACAAGCACAGGAACAATGCTGAACTCATCTTTGTGGCTGCAAAATCAGATTAAGAGAACAACTCGAGTTGCATTTTAGACACACTCTGTACAACAGCTTCATGCTTACAAAAATCAAAGGTTTTCCTACATAAAGAACCAGAGTACTCTGTTTAATCTCTTGCATAATCCCTCTTTAAGCCAGTCAACACCTGAAGTAACAGAAGGTTTTATCAATTATTCATGTGAATCGGTGTAATTTGGATTACACCAAACATAAGGGCACCAAGAAGCAAAATAAAAAGATTTCAACTCTGCAAAAGAGTTGAAAGAAACAGAACGTAACTGGTATTATCCATTAGATTACCAGAGGACTTTTTCTCACCATATTTGTCATGTTGCAGCACATTAGGAGTAACAATATACAGAAGTTAATGACTTGATGCAATCTGCAGGGTTTCTTTAGACAGTTTCTAAACGAATTTGAATAATAAACTGAGCTTACTGCATTGTGTGATTACTATAATCAATTGGAATGTATGTATGATTGAATTGGAATGATTTGTGTAAAGTGTCTCGAGACAACACTAGTTGTGTATTGGCGCTATATAAATAAACTGACTGGAAAAGCACAATTGGACACAATACAAAAACATTTTCAAGTTTTGTTTTCCTTAACTGGAGACAAAGTGCAGCACAAGTCAGACAAGACTGTAGCAAAGAGCAAAGTGCTCAACAGCAACTGTGCAACGCTAACAGAAAAAGGGTCTGAATAGTTTAATAATTTGTAGATGCAAGAGGAATCAGAGGTGTTTGTCATATTGCCACTCTATTTTGTTCTTCTGCAGATTTTTCTGGTATGCAACAAAAGAGCCGTTTGCCTCTGGATGCTTCATGCCAACCGCACTTTAATTCATACCTACTTTGAAGATTGATCATTTAAAGTAATTTTTTTTACTACATTCAGAACAGATGCGTCTTTCTCAGAAAAACTGAACAGTTGAACAAAGGCACTTTGCATGGTTTGTATGAGCATGTGTAACGTGGTTTTTGGTGTTTGAGCAGCTAATAGTTAAAGTTTGGGAGGAACTTAATAGTTAAAGTTCCTCCTTCATCCAGGATGAAGGAGGAAAGAGTGAGAATCATATGGAAATCTTCTGTGATGTTACACTGTAGTTCTATAATCTCCATCTGGATGAGTGCATGTGCCTTCTCCACGAGAAAAGCATGTGGATAATGTTTCTACATTTCAAAGTCAGCAAAGTGTCTTACACATTCATTGTGCGGAGTCATTAGATATCAGCAAAACTGCACCTGAAAACACATTGGTTTATTTCTTTGCAATGCAGAAAGTGCCACAATCAGATCAGCAATTAGCTTGTTGTGGTGTATTATTAGACATGTAAGATCTATGCTAAAATACATTACTTCATTGGATGGATACAACTGCGTCCCAACCCAGATTTGTGCTTTATGCTATACATATACAAGGGGAAAATGTGGCTATACGTCTCCAATAAACAAAGTTTATTGGAGTTTATTGTTTGCCAGCAGAATGTCATCCATAATCCATAATTCGTTTCCTCTGAGTAGTACAGTTCCGGTGTGGCTCTGTACATCATTTTATGGTCCTGCACATTCAGGAGAGTGTTTAAGCCAGTTGGACTCTCACTGGGCATGTGGGGTTCAACCCAAAAGGCTCACATGGCGTTATATTAAAGCAATAACACAGGTAAGTCTCCTTATGTCGCAAGTAGTGACATTTTCTGACCCTTGATCAATGAAGTGTGTTGTGCAGCACCACCTTATCTGTACTGTAGTCCTATGGACTACAACTGAAACAGGGTAGGATTGTTTCAGTTTTGATCGGTTCTATTGGCTGCTTTTACAATAGAAACTGATAAAATCGCATACCGAACCGACCTGCATATTGATACATTACCACTGCAATGTATCTACATGCTAAGTCTCTACTCAGAAATGATCTGAAAAAAAGGCTGCAATCGGGAGGCAGGACTATTTGTTAAATTTCAAGGAGCTTGAAGATAAGAGTTTTGTGGACAGAGACTGCTACGCATTGTAATATTATTTAGTCATCAGTTCAGCTGATCATGTTTTTTGTTATCTAAAAGTGCAAAACATTATAAATCATTCTGTTTACAGAACACTGTGGTGAAAGAAAAAATAAAACTTTCAGTCAAATTTATGTGCTAGGGTTCTAGGAGGTTTATGTTGGGAGGCAAACTTAAAAACACCACAAACCCTGAGCATCATTAACACATTTCTAAGAAATGAAGCTCTGTTGTGTGCATGTGATTTTGATTTCTTTGGAAATAAGACTCATGGGCAGAGCAGTGAATAAGTAAAATCCAGCATTCTTCACCAGAGGCCAAAAATAAAATCCATCTTGTTGGAAAGATGTCTTCCACGTAATCTGTGCCTTGCTACAGCTTTGCGGGATTACTTCAATTCTTTGCATCTTGGATTAAAAATTGTAAAACTTTGCACCCTTCGCATGTGCATTACCTCTCCATGGCTTTAGCAGTGTAAGGCAAGTGCATTTCAATACTGTGCTCATCTTCATCTGTTTGCAGACTCATCCTCTCAAACAACCCGGTCTTCCAGAGGTCTGCGTAAACTGCAAAACACAGAGTTTAATTATCAGTGCATGATAAAGCTCTGCTTTGGCTTCACATCAAAGTAATGAGTACAATAAGTATTAAGGTGTAAATAATGATGACACAAAGACATTTTTATTTAAAAAGAAATAAATTTTTTTTAAATCACAGAATCAACCTTTTAAAATTGCTGAAGGATGTCTAACCTATCTGAGCTGTCAAATACAACTTCAGACTTTTCTTTTTCTATATAGGGATTCATAATAATTAAAAAGAGTTAGGTCAACTTTGTTTTTATCTTATACAATTCATTCTAGTATTACAGCTAATAGACTACAGTTCAGATAAATCACTATGTTTCCAATTAATTTCAGTAAATATAAGCGAACACTCAGTAAAAGAATTCATACTCCTGGGCTTTTTCTCATTTTGCCAAGTTATAACAACAAAATTAAATACATTTTATTGAACTTTCATGTCAACAATCAACAATACAAAGTGCATAATTGTGAAGTAGAAGAAAAAAGAAGTATGTTTTTGAACTTTATTAACAAATTACATTCTGAAAGGAGAAGACATTTATTTATATATATATATATATATATATATATATATATATATATATATATATATATATATATATAGTATATATAGCTGAACCTCTAATGGATGTCCTTCAATCCAAACTCTCTGAATAAATCAACAGCTGGAATAAATTCACACATAAGTCCTAAAGACAAACTTATAGAGAAGAAGCAGAAATCACAGTCTGGAGTGAAAGCTGCAAGTACCCTTCTGGTCGATTCTCAGGTCATAGAGGGGCGTTCTATAGACATCTGCAGGTGACAGAGCACAGCGGGAGAGGGGCACATGGTGTGAAGGTCCCAGGATGAACACCCTACGACTGAAAACCAAGAGGAATTTATCTCACTTGCGCCATTATCACACAAAGCACACAATCAGACAACCAGCACAATTATCTGATATCTACACAGCATCTGTTTGTTCAGTCTAAGTACTGAAGTACCCTAAGCTCTAACCCTAAATGTAAGAGACTTTTATTTAACATATTTTTTTTCCTTGAATAAGGAATAAAGCCAGAAAGCTGAAGGGACTTACGTAACAGAGGGATCCACCTGCTTGTAAGCATGTGCTGCACAAGCACCACAGTAGGTATACCCGGCATGGCTGCAAGCAGAAAACATGTTGGTAAAGCATGAATACTATTTCATATGCTCTAGGGATGATTGTCAGTGTGCTGTTACGGCGCAATGATGGCTCTAGCAGGTCTGATTGTGGACTGTGCTTGGGACAGCCAGCCTTCTAGTTGTGCATTCAGCTGGGATCCTGAAAAGTAAAATAAATAAATAAAAATAAATATGGTGATGTGTGCAGAAAAGCAGAGACATTGAAAAACCACAGAAAAGAAGCTATAACAAAATGTAATTAGTTTGATCTAATTACAATTTTTAATTGTTTGTCATTTTTAATTGCAGTTTTAGCTCTGTGGTTTTATAATTAGCAGTCATCTCTGTGCTTTTGCCCTTCCTGGCCTCGTCTCTTTTGAAAAAGAGATTTTGAATCTCAGTAAGATCCATCTTGTTAAATATAGTTCATAAATAATAAAAAGATATACTGGAATTTCAATGATTTGATAGAAAAAAAATTGCAAAATTGTTTAAAAGTAGGACAATGGAGGGCATGCTGTGGTGGCGTAGGGGATAGCGCAATCCACTCTTAGAGGCCTCAAGTCCTCGACACGGTCATTGCGGGTTCGATTCCCAGACCCGGCACCATTTGCTGCATGTCTTCACCCCTCTTCTGTCACCCTACTTTCATATAAGGGACACTACAGCCCACAAAAGACTCCGTGCAGGGGGGGGGAAATAGACTGATTTCAAAAGGAAATGTAATAATTTAACAACCAAAAAAACACTACAGACACACATCTACAGTTTATATTTATTTATACACAAGCTTTTCTAACCTTATTTTCTATCTGCTGGGTCATTTGGAGGCCCAATCAACATACAGTAAACACCATACTCTGCCTGTTCTAACATACATTACTTAAAATAAGTATTAGCTTCATACATTTTATATGGAAAAAAGGCTTCTTCTGCCTGAATTTAGTTAGTAATGATGCTGTTGATTTGTATGATTTATTTTAATCTTTAAAATAACAGAACTTCCAAATAACATTACATCATATGTTATGATGTTACTGTGCACTCCAGTAGCATTTTTACCAAATACTTTTCTACTTCTACTTGAGCAATAATATGGTGAAGTAGTTCTAGTCTTGATGAAAAACTTTGGCTACTCCACCCACTCTTCTTTTGAGTGGAAAATCTGAGCAGTTTGTAGGAATTTTTCTATAAGAAATAGCTCATGGTTTGTAAAATGGGGGAAGGGGTGCAACATGAAACTTCTGGTTTCTGCCAAGCCCTACCCAGTCCTTTGTTTGACGCCAGGGAGAATTTCAACACGTTACCTAAGCGGGTCGGAGAACACCAAGAGACCATAATGACAACAGTTTCTCATTCTGCTGAATGTTTAAAGAGCGCTGGGAGGTTTCTGAGTGTATCAGTTAGCATGTAGGCCAGGAAGTTCTGCTATATTAGCCATGTTAGCTTTGGTTGACTTCAAAAACCCCATCAATGTAATTTTGCTCCGTCTCCGTCTGTTTACAGACACAAGCAGAAGATACAGTGCTGAAGGAGCTTAAATTCACCCTGCTCCTCATGGGGTGACACAGAAAAGGAGCATCATATCAGAGAAATGTTAGCCTATCGACTTTATCTTAGCTTTTTTTTGTCGGTAATCAACGTCAGCGGAGGAAAGAAATTGAGAATAAACCATTATTATATTTTACAGGTTATACATCACAACAACAACAACAAAAAAAGACACACAACCAAAGGAAAAACATGAGTTAAGATTCAGCATGCTAACGCAGACCGTGCTGAGCTGACAGTTACCCGAAGCTGAGTACCAACTCCCGGCGTGACTTGCTTCTCTGCACACCACTCGGTTTGACATCTTGGTTCCCAAGCCGCCTATCTTGGTTCGCTAGATTCTCGTCAAACCGGGGGAAATGAAACAGAATTGTAAACTCCGGCGTTTGCTCACTGACAGATAACACAGCGCTGCTGCTAGCTGACTTGAATAGACAAAGAGCACTCGGTTGGACTGTAGAGAGAGCTGTGCTAGCTAGCTTATGGCCTCTGTGCGGTTACCGGCTAGTAAGTTCAGTCAGCCCGTTCTGACAGCCCGGAAATGTAACCGTGGAATCTAAAAAGGCACAAATTACAAAATACCGTGCCAGTTTGAAACAATAACGACAACAATATGAACGACTGGAGCTGTCACAGTTGCTATCTGAGGATTACTGATTTGTCTGGAAAAGCCAGGTAAGGGGCGTGGCTAAAACTGTTATCGAAGTGACGCCGGGTATTTTGATTGGTCAGATAAAGGAGTAAAGAGGGTGGAGCCTTTACTTGGACAAGAGGCTTCGCACCATTTGTTAGCCGGCGAAGAGAGTGACTGCTATTGGGGTGGAGTTTCTTCACCACTTTTCGAAAATAGGACCAGGGCGCTGCATCCTGCGCCTTTAAAACCATATTTTAAAGCACTAAAACAATTTGTCATAAATGTTTTCTTTTTGCATTAAAGGAGAACAACTGACCCGGTTGAGGTGGGAAGGAGGAACTTTAATATGGACGCTTCAGATAAAATGATATTCTATTCTAATCTAATTTGTACGGTACTTCTGTTCTTGTCACAAAGAACGACATACATCTTCCGCAACGGCAGGTGGCGATAGTGATCTACGAGTTGGCATCGCGGTCTGTTTTCACCATAACACATGGGAGAAGAATAGTTGAAGGGACAAAAAAGGAAGCTAGCGGCGCCATCGAGCGATGGTGTATAAATATTCAGTAACATTTGAAACACAAAGTTTATGATAAAAAACATACTTCTTCCTTAACAGGCCTCGACATTTGGATGTTAAATGCTGCGCTGTTTGTTTTCACAACGAGCTAACTGAGCCAGCAGCGGGCACAAGGAGGAGAAAGTAGCGCTGGAGTAATGTCTGCCAAAACAAACGCTCCTAAGCACAACGATAGCGGAGAACTTATTAAAAACTACCACAAGCAGGCGTTTGAGCATATATCGAAGGCACTGAGGATCGACGAAGATGACGACGGTGGGTTGGTTGGTTTGTTTACCACATCAGCTGCTTAACAGCTCTGTAATTAACCTGCCTCACCTCGGTGTGTAAACAGGAGAGAAGGAGGAAGCCGTGCAGTGGTACAAGAAAGGAATAGCTGAGCTGGAGAGGGGCATTGCTGTGGAGATCACAGGGACAGGTAAGGAGACTCCCTGATCTCCCTGAGGGCTCCAGTCAACACACATAAACTTCACTGTATCAATCAATCAATCAATCAATCAATCAATCAATCAATCAAATTTTATTTGTATAGCACATTTCAGCAGCAAGGCATTTCAGCGTGCTTTACATCATAACAAACATAAAAACACAAAGTCATGTAACATAGAATAAACAATCAAAACATTAATTTAGACGGCTGTCAAATTTATAACTTGTCCATTTATCTAAATGTTTTACTTGGTGCAGATCCTGATCTTTGACATAGTTCCAGTCGTTTGATTTCAGACTGTCTTATTGGCTAATTTTCACTTTCGTTTTCCCCAGCAGGAGAGCAATATGATCGATCGAAGAGACTGCGAGATAAAATGAAGGCCAATCTCACCATGGCAAAAGACCGACTTGCTTTGTTAGGTGGGTGATATTTCTCTAATCAAACATCAAACAGTGTAAAAGTATGTCACTACCACCAGCCTCCTTGTATTTTTAAAAGTTTTTTTATGGGATGGATCAACACAAAGTAGTGGAACAATTTTGAACTTAAAGGAAACGTTTTTCAAAAAACAAATGTAAAAGCAGAACTCTAAAAAATGTGGCATTCATTTGTTATATTGGTGCTTTTGCTTTGTTGTAACTGCAGGTATGCATCCTAAACCTGCACCCTACTCAAGTTTTTTTCAACCTCTCTCCAGGATTGGCCCATATTTAGCTAAATTCATCATCCTCACATCCTGATGCTGATGCTGCCATGTTTCACAGGGGGAATAGTATGTTCAGGGTTCATTTTCTGCTACACATCTGTGTTCCCCTTAAACTGCTTGTGGCAACCAGTAAACCAAATGTTTTTTTGGTTTTTTTTGCCTTCTTTCAACAATAATTTTTTTCTTGCCACTCTTGCACAAAGATCATCATACTGACCATGATGCAATTTGCATCTATCAACATATGGTGACTTTTGAAGTCAGGTGGTTGCACTGGATTTTATTTAGAAGTATTAGATACAGGGCAATTGAACAAAAATGCATGCCACGCTTCTCTTGTTTTCATTAGTAAATCATTTTTGAAAGCGCATAATTTCACAAATACCTACTAGTTTGTGTTGGTCTAAAATCCTTACAGTTGTGTTGTGACTAAATGTGGAAGAAGTTTAAAGGGGATGAACTGAGAGCAAGGTGCTTTGTGTTTACTCTGCTCTGTTGTTCCTTTACAGAGGCCACATTAGCATCTAAGAGTAAAAGTCCTCGTGTCTCAAACTCAAATCTTGCTAATTTACATCCAAAGTCCAAAAGCCAGCCTTCAGTGTCCTCCACCATCAGGCCTTCAACTTCTGTCAGACCCCCAACAAGACCCATTGAACCAAAGGTGATGTTTTTGGATTTATACTGAGATAATTGTGAGAAACAAAACATACACATTTATTCACCTGAAAAGTCTGTCAGAAGGTAACAAGTCAAGCAGTTTGGAAAGTGCCCTTTAGGATGTTACATCTTTCTTTTTTATATATAATTAATAAAAAAAGAAGAAACAGAATGTTAGATGCTTTCATCTTTTTGCTGCTTTTTTACAGCTTAAAAATGAAAATGTAAAAACTCATTTAATGCCAAAATGAAAACTGATTTCTACAAAATGGACAATAAAACAAAAATATGCAACTTAAAATAAGTGATTGCATAAATATTCACCAGTGACTAATTCAACACAGGTCCAGCCAGCTGGCACTACTAGTCTCACAATGAGAGGAATGGAGATCACCTGAGTGCACTAAGTGCATCTCGGGCTCCAGAAAATACATTGTTTCCACTTTAGTCAACAAAGACCAGAAAGATATGACAGCTAAAGGATCTGAAGAAAATATAGTACAGTTTTCTGGGAGGCTAGATATAACTAAATAAGGTAATTTGTCTACATTTATAAGAATTACATTAGACAAGCTGTTCCAGTAAAAATGCTAAAAGTCAAGTCAGAAAAAAATTAGATGGAGGGTATTAAATTAAGTTTTTTATGGGAGTCAATAAGCCTGTCGCGATAAACAATAAATCAATTAATCGCACAATAAATGAAAACTATCGACCTCATTTCAATTATCGGCTTTATCGTTTCTTTCTGCCTTTTTCTCTTTCTGTTGATAACACTGAATGAAAAAAGGCTCAACTCTGGTGCTTCCACTGACACTCCCTTCCTCATTTCCTTAGTGTAAGTCCCAGCGCACTACACGATCTTAGAGCTGTCTGCCGACTGTCGGCCCATTTTCAAAACCTGAGAGACACATTAGCCGACAGAAATCCCAGGTATAACGGTTTGATCGGGTTCTATTGTGCCGTGTCGTTGTGACGGTGCAGTGAGAGGCTGGAGAAGGAGTTAGCAATGTCGGTTAGCCACTCTAACCCAAAACAGCAGCAACACTTTCACTTTATTTCGCTTCGTCCATTTAAAGCCAGATCTCCACGGCACTAAGATTATAGCCTCATACACGAGAAAAGTAACGATAGTTTACCACTCCACACCTCATCATCACCGATCATCTTCTCTACAACAAGAGTTCTCACTCTGCACAATAATACAACTAACAAAAAAGGGAAAAGGTGATACCTACTCATCTCTAGGAACCAAGCAGTATAATGACTGTTACATGGTGTACAACAATGGGCGCAAAATCTTGGCTACAAGTCCAGTGAACTAATTTTAAAACCAGGCATTAATCAATGCTTTACTACAATCTACCTGCAAAGCATGTGGCTAATGTCAGTCCTGACTGAATGAAAATCATTATGACCTGTTTATGTCATGTTAAGAACAGCTGAAAAGTTACTGGGTTTACCGGGCGATATAGTATACAGACTTCATAATCTGCACTCTTTTGGTTGACTGCAGTATTTATTTCCACTTTGGCTTTATGTTGTTTAGTTTTTATCCAAGTACATTTTTTGTTGATAGAGACTGAGAATCCATTTTATTTTTGTTTTTGGTTGTTTATCAGTTCCAGTGTTAAGTGCTTTTTTTTAAATAAAGTGTATCTATCTTTGGCATGCATTGTTACATAATTTCCATTAAATCAGTGTAAAAAGGTCTTCAAACAATATTATCGTTTATCGCAATAATTTTTGAGACAATTAATCGCTCAGGAAAATTTGTTATCGTGACAGGCCTAGGAGTCAACTATATTGTGATAGATTTAAACTTTAAAGAGATGAATCATGCAGAAGACTTTGATCAGCAGACGTGTGAGCAAAGCACAAATTAGGCTGCAGTAAAAGTAAGTAGCATTTTTGACCAGTCATATTCTGGATTGAATCGCAGTTGACATACTCAGGATGTTTTTGTTTGGATGACAGTGAAGATCTGAATGAGAGGAGTGGACTACAACAAATGCTTTTTGTGGAAGGTCTTGTTTAAGGTATTTCTCCCACAGATGAGGTTAACAGGGTTGGCAGATCTGACTGACAGCTTCCATCCCAAACAAAATAGAGAACCCACCAAACTTATGAACCCCTGATGCAGACATTATAGATGGATTGTTATGTTCAGGCTCCATGAGCTGCTCTCTGAAAGTGCGTCCAAATCTGCATTTATAAAATGTAATATATTCGCAATGTTTATTGTAAATTGTTCTCCATCCAGGTGACTCCTCGCATGGGAAGAGCTCAAAATGGAAGACCTCCTGCTGTGAAACAGCCTCCAAAGAGGGATACGAAAAACTTCAAGAATGTGGACTCTAAACTGGCCAACTTGATCCTGAATGAGATTGTCGACAGGTACTTGACGGCATCTCCTACATATGAATTTGTTAAATAAAACTGGTGCCACATTTAAAGCTGTCCTTCCTGTTCACTGCAGGGCAGCTTCTGTCTCCTTTGAAGACATCGCTGGACAAGATCTGGCTAAACAAGCACTCCAAGAAATTGTCATCCTTCCTTCTTTAAGACCAGAGGTCATTACTTCAAAATGTTTTATCTCCACTTACTGTTTTTATGCTTTTTTTAGTTTAACTTATAACCCGGTTTCATGTTTACTGTTTAGCTGTTTACCGGACTGAGGGCACCGGCACGTGGTTTACTTTTATTCGGCCCACCTGGAAATGGGAAAACCTTACTGGTACAGTCAAAAAACATTAAAAACATGAAAATGTATTATTTTGCGAACAGTCATGGACATATTATGATTTAACCTTTTATTATCAGTGAATTATAGCTTTGGTTTTGACTTTCTAGGCCAAAGCAGTTGCTGCAGAGTCTAATGCCACCTTCTTCAACATAAGTGCTGCCAGTTTGACGTCTAAATATGTAAGAAACATGCTTTCCTTTTTACAGGAAGTAATCAATGCTACAGTTCTTTCAAACCTTCCCCTTTGTCTTTTTTACAGATGGGTGAAGGTGAGAAACTCGTCAGAGCGCTGTTTGCAGTTGCAAGAGAATTGCAGCCTTCCGTCATCTTTATTGGTTGGTATTACTCTTCTTCAGGCTTTTGCTTTCCAATCAGAAGCCAGAAAGAAACAATATCTATCTATGTTTTCTTTTTTCCTGTTAGACGAAGTGGACAGCTTGCTGTGTGAGAGGAGGGAGGGGGAACACGACGCCTCGCGTCGTTTAAAAACTGAGTTCCTCATCGAGTTTGACGGGGTGAGGGTGTGAGCATGCTCAGACTTTTTACCTGGGATTCTGCTCCGAGCGTCTCTGTCTCAATCACACATGAGAACTTGGGTGTCATTTTCACAAAAGCACCTCTGGATTTCAGGTGCAGTCAGGTGGGGAGGAGAGGGTCCTGGTGATGGGAGCAACTAACAGGCCTCAGGAGCTCGATGAAGCCGTCTTAAGGTGCGAATCAATCTGTTCATGTTGCACAATGATATTGTAAGGATGCACAAATCCAATTATTTTGTGGCCAATTTTAGATCACTGATCTTGTAAATCTCTGGATTTCATTATTATTTAAAACAAAGACAAAATTATTAGCTGTAATTTTTTAACATGATTAGTATTAGTAGTAGCAAACTTAGTTTCAGATGAGTTACACATTTACTGTCAACATTACCTAATTCAGTAAGAAACTCTCATCCCCTCTTGTGGCAGAATGGGTGAACAGCAGTTGTCTTTTCCTTTACAGAGAAATTCTAAATATTTTCTGCTTTCTTTGACTGCATTTTTTTCCACTTTATAACAAACTCTTAAGTGTCATTGTAATTACCACTGTGCTTGCAAATGATGCATTCACTGACCCGCTGGATGATTTCTTGGCACATCTCTCGTTCTGTGTTATGTTTTCCTGCAGGCGCTTTGCAAAAAGAGTTTATGTGATGCTCCCTGATGAAAAGGTACTACCCATCCATAAGTACACTCTCTACTTTTACAGATGATGTGATTTATCTCATGTTTTGACTTTTGCTTTCTTTAGACACGATGCACGTTGCTTAAAAATCTTCTGGGAAAACACGGGAATCCACTAAGCACGAGTGAGCTCTCTCAGCTTGCAAAGTGAGTGCTGCACAGCCTTAAAGGAGCAACATTTTAGTTTGCTTTTGCATTAATTCTTAATAATGTTGTCTGACAGAGCAACTGCTGGATACTCAGGAAGCGATCTGACATCATTAGCCAAAGATGCAGCACTGGGCCCAATCAGAGGTATGACTCATCTATCCTCCTGGTCACATGGTCACAATTATCAGCACATCCAGGAAGTTTATTAATCATGATTTTTTTTCTCTCAGAGTTGGGACCTGAACACGTCCGCAGCATGTCTGCTAGTGAGGTGTGTAGACGGAGATAAAATACTTATTGTGTGTTGTTGCATCCCTATATGTGTGTGGTTCACATCTTTTTGTGCTCACAGATGCGTAACATCAAGATGAAAGACTTTGAGGAATCCCTGAAACGCATCAAGCCCACTGTTAGTCCGGCAACTCTAAATATGTACACCAAGTGGAACAAAGATTTTGGGGATACATCTGCTTTTTGATCCTGGGTGGTCTTCTTTGTTTACTTGTATGGAAACCACGAGGTGATTAGTTGAAGCTTTATGCAAAAATTTCCTGTTTTATAGAAAGGCTCTCCAACTACTGTTCTTAAAAGTTTATTTTCTATCTGTGATAAAAATCATAATTTATTGTGCAGGATATCCTGCCTTACCCCTGGAATAAAATTATCCTGTTGGAAGCTGTGGTACACTTACAGACACGGTGATGATATTCAAAAAGCTGTTTGTTAAGCAAAGTTAAAAACCAACAATAATTGGGAGAATTGCCAAAGTGCTTGGTTTGTGAACACACTTATTTGAGTGTTCACAGAGCACAGGCAGCTTATATATAAACTTACTTAACTCTTATTTTAAAATAAATGAACTATTTCTTCTTTTAGTTATGGCATGTTGTTGAATAACTCCAGTAGATGTAAAAACTCATCTGTGAATAAAGACATTCATTGAAGTGTCATTGTCTCTTCACTAAATGTTAGATTTTTTTTCTTTTAATCCAAGGTTTCAGTCAGAGGAAGACACAAAATCCATCCATCCATCTGTTTTCATATTAATCATGCTATCCATCTATTCTTTACATGGATCCATCTGTTTACAACATCCAACAATCAATCCATTCTGTCCATCTTTCTATCTATCCTTTGTCATACAGTGATCACAGCACTTAAATTTTCCACAGTCTTTTGTTACAGTCTTACTCCAAATTGTATTCATTTAACATCTTTCCTTAAAATTTGGCACAATGTAGAAAAAAGTTTTTGAGTGTGTTTGCAAATTTATTAAAAACAGAAAGCCATGAAATTATATTTAAGTAAGTATTCACAGCCCTTTTTCTTGTTGGTTTTCTATTTTTAATGCATTTGCAAAACTATAAAATGTTTATAAAGTGAAGCACTGTGAATACTTTCTGGATGCACTGTGTAACACATCCATCTACTGATCTATTCATCCAACAATTTTTCAATCCATCCATCTCTTTGAACCATCTATTTGTCAGTTTTTCCTTACATCCAACCATGCATCTGTTTGTTTGAAGTTTGACATTTTTAGTCTGACCATCATAGAAAACTTTCATAAATAATTTTTAACTCTCGTATTTATATTTTTTAAAAACCTAAAATGAACAGAGAAATTAAATGGGACACAGTTTTCTATTAATTGGTGGGATCATTTAATCTTTTGAAATCTGTTACAAAATGGTAAAAACGTAAATTGTTTGAAACGACTGGAAGCTGATCATTTAATGTGCATTGTTGCTTTTTAAATTCATTTTTATTTGTCTTAATAAATCTGTAGAGAACATTAAATATTCTTGATAAATAGCAAGTGAGATAGCATCAATGTCACATTTTAGCTAAACAGAAAATCTAGCTAATTTTATTTGAGTGAAGTAGTTGAAGTTCCTCCTATCTGGATTTAAGCTTCACAAATTCACATTATTGGTTCATTTACAGTTTACTACTAATCTCTTACGGAAAGTTAGTTTGACAGCATGGGGGTAGGTCGCTCCAATTGTTCAGGTTTGGTCCAGTTATGACATTTCTTAAGGAAGAAAGTTGTTACTGAATCAAATTTGCATGCCTGTGTTGGTCTATGTGTGATATTTTGATGTTTATTCTTTGATATTGATCTTTTTGTGATACTAGGGACGGAACTTGGCCTGCAAATTGGCCGCTTGGCTAAGGAATATATGTACAGGGAAAAGTACAGTGGCATATATTGTGTCCCTTATCAAATAAATGTAAAGGACTGAGACCAGTTCAAAGTTTGTATTATGGAGTAAAATAATGGATCACATTTTTTTATATATGTCACACACATACAAAATATAATATTTCAATTACCTCCTGTAAAAACACATCTGTTGAAAAAGTTGTATGAAATTGCTAAGATTACAGAGATTTTTTCACATCTAACTCAAAGCATTTTCTTTCTAATCGGTAGATGGTGCTGCAGCACTTCTTCCATTCAACTTCTTTCTAAACCCAAGTTGCAACTATTAGATGTGACTAGCAGAAAACATTCTGAGATGTATTCAAGTGATTGAATACTATGTGTTTACTGTTTGACAGACAAGACAAAATCTTCCTTTCTAGGTTTTATTTTCTTCACCCACATACTTTTATTGTGGGTGCTTCAGTGACTTTACATAATCCAGCTGCAAAACTGTCCATCACCTATTGTGGTCTGAGGACAGCTTCAGAAATGAGTTACTACATGGTGAGAATGTGTTATTTTATGCAAATAAAGTTCCTTCAACAACATTTCCATATTTAGAATGTTCCCATATTTAATCACATAATTAGAAACTTCATTGTTCTTTTGGGATTTGATGTGATCGACCATCATATTCACACACTAGGAAGTGTGTTATTGTAAATAAGAAGGAAGAGGATACATGATCTACAGATATATTACTGAAAATTGTGGAGTAAATGTATAAACCCCCTTTTACTCTGGTATTCTATAATAAAATCCATTGCAGTTGCCTTTCAACATAACCTAAGTCCTACTCAGAAACCACCTATGTGTCATTTTTTTTCAGTATGAATCTATGAAAACCTCACGGTTGTTAGAGAACAAACAGGTCAGAGATAAACCTGTGCAGAATTCATGTTTTAAAACAAAATCATCAAAAGCACTCTTCAAACAAACAAAAAGAGTATTGGACATCGCCTTTTATTCTTAAGCTCCTTGTTTTGTATCGGTGCAATTTGGTATTCAGGGCAGTATTTCCACCATCAACTGGACTTTCATTGGGCACGCCGTGTTAAACCCAAAAGCCTAACGTTGCGTCATTCTAGTGCAACGGCAAACATGACATACTAGTGTTTTGTGATGGTTTTCTGTCCCCAAATTAGTGGACTGTGTCGTGTGATGCCAGTCGCTCCACCCTAACCATGCCACACTGCTGCAACTGAAGAAAGCCCAGGAATGGTGAAGTATGGCTTGATTTTAGGTCCACTTTTACAATGGAACAGACGAAATAGCATCCCGAACCTCATTAAGCAATACCGTACCGCTTTGTGGAAATGAACAAACTTAGCTTTAAGTCTTCGTTTCTTGTGAATTCCAGTGACTGCATCACCAGCTTCTGGTTATTCTCTTGCTGTGAAACATTTTCCTCAAATTCGTGGAGTTTGTTGACCTTTTAAATCAGATCAACCTGTAAAATGCTCTCTGTCAGTAGTGTAACCACACCTACTCTCCTTCCCCCAGGGGACAGATATTGAATAGTGTTATTTTTAAACATGTCATGACTGAAGAGCTTCTTTCATAGCAGCAGACAGGAATGAAGACTCTTGGGTTATGGTTTAATCATCACCTTTTTTTCCTGTTTACTTGGCTCTGAGAGCTTCCTCCATGGCACGCAAACTTCAACATACTGGCTGGCTGAGTTACAAAAAGCATGTTGGTGAAAATATAGATATATTGTAAAAATGGGCATTACAGGATGTCTTTAAATATGTACAAATCATGTGAACAGATCAAAAATTTGATTCATGTGCAGAAAGTGAAGGATTAGAAGAAAACATGGTTACCTGAAATTGAATAACCCATCAGTTCCCACATGGAAAAGTTTAATCCAGAGGCTAGCCCTCATAATAGATGACCAGCCTGACCAGCTGGGCAACAGACCAAACAAATTGTCTTTACAGTGATTCACTTCAACATTTAAGCACCCAGGTGCAGAACACCTGCCAAGATCTGGCTTTCATTGCTTTTTTTTTTTTTTTTTTTACCTCATATTAAAAAATGTGCTTATCTCATTGAACAGCTAAATGATCAACTAAAACCAGTGGAAAGTGCTTTTGTCCTGTTACCCTTTGAATTCTCAAAACAGATAGATTTAATTTAAACTGAAAGGTTACACTCCATAAAACTCAACGCACCTATAAATCTGGGAAAAGTGTTTGGAAGAATATAATAAATTTGCTTCTCCCTTTGAGGATTTCAGTGGCATGTGGCTCACAAATGAAGCCTTTGAATAACATTGAAGCATTTAATCATAAGCAGGAACTTCTGCTCCTATGCATTATGCCAGAAAGAACTAGCAGAATACACACAGGTGAAGAATGTGTTCAAATTGATGCCAAGAAACATTTCATACAAGCAAAGTGATTCATTTCACACATGTGAACATAGCAGTCGTCCTGGTGAATTCCCTATGGCTTAGTGGATGTATACCACACTACATGCATGGATTACAAGCAGATGTTTACGTGCATCACAGAACCGGAGGTGATAATTCTCTGCAGATTTATGTACCATAATTGCCTTTCTCATGTTTTAACACCCCATTAATGTTTATAAATACAACTTCAGTTGTTTTTATGAGCTCTGTGGTAGTGAGGTTTGAATCTCTATGTAACAGAAGCTGAGTTATGTTGTTTTGACTGTATTTATGCAGTGATTTATACAAGGTGCCTCATATTACATAGCATAATGCTCATAAACTGTTAATTGGTCGCTGTGCTAAACAATAGGTTTTTGTTCCTTTTCTAAACATTACTATTTTTAACATTAAGCCAAATTAAAATATAAAGCACTTTAATAACAACAAGGAGTAACCTGATCTCTGATAATTAGAAGAAATCAAAATATTCAAAATAAAACAGAATATGATGCAAAAAATATTAGTAAATGCAAGGCAAAGATTACACAACATTTACACAGAAAATGTCTTGTCATTGTTGATAAAGATGTGTAAAAAGGGTTTAAATAACTTCATTTTTTATTGCATTAGCATAGTCCCATATTGCAAACTTTAGAAAAGCTCAACCTTTAATTTGAGTACATTTATTAGATGGAGCTAAAATTACCTTTTGGTTGTATTTATCTGAGTTTCTTGGGACTTCTAATTACTACTTCACACCTTCCTGTTTTCCAGGGGTACCAAATTGACATGACTCAGTGCTTTAACCAGGGTGAATGACAGGGTTATGTAATTAGCAAAAAAATAAAACAGCAAAAAAAAAAAAAAAAACAGAGCTCCCAGTTTGAGAGCTACATCAGAGAGTGGAATCTTTGAGTCACCAAGTCTCAATGACACTGTTAAATGTTAGATTCTGGGAGCAAGGTAGGGAAATGGCTTCTTTAAAATTTTGCTAAACTTCAAGAAGAAATATGTAGCTTCCCCTGTCTGGATTATCCACTCCAGGTTGGTTTGGCATGAAATAAACAGGTGTAAAAATAATCAGATGTACATTGGTATGTACAGTAGAGGATCTGTGATACTGTGGGCTTGTTTGTTTCTCCTCCATTGGTCATTCTTATGGACAATCTGGTGACTTGTACTAGAAAATTGAAAATAAGTTATCACTTGATTGTTTTAGCAGGATAAAGATCCAAAACATATGGCCAAATGAAAACAGAAACTTCTCACCTGACCAAAAATCATCTTGTTCTCCAGATCTAAATCTTCTTGAAAAGTCTGGACTCTGGATGCCCCTGTAAGATTGTGAAGAGAGGGATGGTCAAAGGTCCCATTATTGGCAAAAAAAAAAAAAAAAAAGTAGTACAGATTTAAAAGTAACTGTTATAGAGATTTTTCTATTGTACACCAGCAAAGAGTTTTAGAATTTAATATGTCCTTAGCAAGTCCAGGAACAGCTGGTCAGTGCTGTGATGAAAGGAGATGCAAAACAGATTTTAAAAAATGAAATGAACTCAAAAAATGTTTGCCAGTGAAAAAAAGATAAAGTTGAATATCTCTCCTCTGTGGTGCGGCATTTTACAACAAAGATGTAAAATCTTTGCTGTTTTGTTAATTAGCAATTAGCAAAACAATTGCTAATTGTTTAGAAGTTATATTTTAATAGACTCTTGCTTTTTTGTTTGTTTGTTTTTGCTAATTGACTCTAACTATCTAGTCTGAAATCTTTATAAATCCTTAAACCTTCAATTCAAATTTGAGGCAATAGGCTGTGTGTATTGTCTTAAAGTATCCATGTCAACAGGAAAAATAAAACTTGTGACCCCAGGATCAAAATTTATTTATCTTGTCTTATTATTACTAAATTATTGAGCCTCCAAGCTCAACATGAGCTGGTGAACTTATGAATAGTCGCACTACTGTTTTAGGGGCATATAAATCAAAGTATCATCTGCATACCAATTAAAAACAATTAAAACAGGGGTAGACATAAGATATCAGAAACCCAAATATTGAGTCCATATAACAGCAACAATATTCTACTAAAAACACAAGTCAGAAAGTCTGGAAAACATTAACTCAAGAACATTCTGTACAATAACAGTAAATGTAAGTAACTTTCCAATTCTTGTACTTTGTTCTAGTAGAATTTGACAGATCTCCATAACACCATTCCCATTATATTCCAACTCTCTGTTCCTCAGCCAAACCCAACTGGACCGTGTCGTTTTTAGATGAAACAACCTCTACTTTACGGCTTACATGGACAGAAGTATATGTTTACACGAAGAAGTTTGTACTTTCTAAATTATTTGCTCTGTAAAAATGACCCCAGAAAGTGGAACACATCCCATCGTGAACATCTACAGCAGTATGTGTTATGTAAGCATGGCTGTGAGATGCTGTAGGGCACAGAGAGATGAAAGAGATGACGCTTTGCTTCTGGGCAGATGGCCAAGCCATCCTGCTTTGAAACATCCTGATGAAACAGAGTCTCTCAGTAGAAAAATTTTTCCAGGACATCTTGGAGAAATTTTAATGTCTCCAAAAGGACAGGAAAATGAGATGCTGCATCAATCATGATAGAAAAAAGTAGCATGTAATTGCATTTGATTTTTAGTTACATTGCTTTTACTTCACTGAAGTTGGTTGCATGCTCTATCCTAAATTTGACTGAATATGCTTTGTGTTCCTAATAGGAATGTCGTAGGGAGGTATATTGTGCTTTAAGCCAGCATGCAACTCTTCAAACAGCATTGTTGTTTTGTGTATACTGCTAATGCCAAAGCAGGAATGTGTGAGTTTAACTCTCTTAGAACTTGCCTAAGCAAATCATTTCAACAGGATCACACGGAATCCATACAAAACTAGTCTACCATGGAAAAGAATGTTTGGATAAGAGCAGCTGTGTATGCGCTGTAGTCCTGATTCTCTTGCCTCAGGAAAGCAGTAGCACCTTGATGTTGTTTTGTCAAGCAGAAACAACAGACTTCACCTGTCTTTATTATGGCATTTTGTTGTGCTTTTTAACTTGTGATTTGTCCATAATTTAACATTGAAAGATAGAAACCGCATCCAGCGTAAAGCCTGGAGAATCAGGAATGGAGGCTAAGCAGTGCTGTTCCCCAGTTCTGTAATTTGTTTAGTGGTAGTTAGCAAATATTTGGATGTTAATAAAGTCCAAAGTGATCGTATTAAACAACGCCTGGCTTTCGTTAACATCTGGACATGTTAATCCTAACATGTGCTTAGAGGGCTACATCTCAGCACAGATTCATTCTCAAACCCTTTGTAACAGCACTTTGTAAATCAACTGTTTTTATGCTAACCGTTTGCCCTTAGCGGTTCATATAAAAGCTTTACAAACAGCAAAGAGCACATTCTGCCTGGTTCTGTCAAAGTTCAGTTCTAACAGTGCTTCTAAGAGAGCTGAGTATGCATGTAAGTACAGAGAAAAGTAATAATTCTGAAACCATTTAAATCAAACACCTTTCAAATGTTAAATTTATTAAAGTATTAATTTTTACATTATAAATGGAGTGATAACATTCTTGAAAACTTTGGTAACCTGCTTTAAAAAGAACTTATATAGGTGACTATATTATAATATACATTCTCATGAGACTCTTTTCTCTGATTAAAAGTACTTTCTGAAAATAATAACCTTTAAGAATTTCTATGAAGACCATATTTGTAAAATCTTTAATGTCCTGTTTTCATTTGCTGCAAATAATTCAGCGTCACGTTCCTCAGAAAATGCACGAATACCAAACTGCAAAAACAAAGAGGTTTCACTGTATACTTCTTTTTCTAATGCTATTATCATTCTTACTCTTACTCAAGTAGAATTTTTGGGTACTTTACCCGCCACAACAAGAAGACCATTTATTACAGGATACCACTCAACAAACTGGATTTTTCATTCATCATCAAGCATTAACAATAAAAAAATAAAATCAGGACTTTACTATTTCAGACACTCCTCACATGAATGGGCAGGGTAACAAAGAGAAAAGAGGGGAGAACAAAATGAAGAGGAAAAGCAGCATGACAGACAGTTACAACTGATAATTACTACAGTGAAAGAAGTCAATCCTCAATGGACTTTCACTTTTCATCAAGTGTGTTGGATGCACACGGGCTGAAGGAATGCGCCGAAGGGCAGTCTGCAGCTTTCTCTTTAGCGCACCGCTCGCTTTCCCTTGCCAGCATCAAAAACCTGTCTTAACACGCCCACCTCTGTCCAATATCTGTTTTAAACATCTGGGTGGGCAATAATATTGGTGAGTTTGTTCATGCTCTGCACTGTACATGCATTATGTGAAAATTAAAGAAAAAAAATATTGTGCTATTTTAGATGTGTGAGGCACATCAAATTTCAGAGATGTGCCGATGTCAAGTCCAGCACATCTGTTTCTGAAAAAGTGAAAGGCTGGGATGTGGCTCTTAATGTTCCATTTGACAAGGTAGGAAGAGATTAAAGGCTCTGCATGTCATGTGCTGGCATGATGGAGAGTTTGCTTCCCTCCACTACTATTGATGTTTTGCCAATTTTGTTGGCTATACCTTAACTTGCATTTAGTCACTTCAAATCTAAAATGTATGTAATAATTGACTAGGAAATGTATTAACTCTGCATATTAAAGCTCATACTTAGAGTTATACTTTCAACAAACTATTTCATAATTTAGTAGATATTTTCTGGGCCACATATGGAACTTCCATAAAACTTATCTGGTGCACGATGGCAGGCTTGAGCTTTAGTGTTTCCTGCATTGTTTTTAAACACAATTTTTTTTTTCCATTTTAGGGTAACGGTTTTCTTTGGCTGGTTATAATTTGGACATAGCTTAATGTTTTGACAGGACAATGATCCCAAACACACACCAAAACCATTTCGAATGGATAAAGTACAGAAAGAATAAGTTTGTACAAAAGCATTCCCAAAACCCTGACCTCAAGCCAGGTGAAAAATTATATACTTTGTTTAAAAGCTGAATCCATGTTTATTTAAATAAACACAATGTTCCAAGAGTGGTCAATTGTTCAAACAGAACTCTGTCCGCCTCCTGCTGTTTGCTACAAAAACCATGTAGTCAATTTACAAAAGGACGTGTATTCTAAAATACTGCCAAAATGTAGATTTGTGAAAATCTTGCATCAATTCAAACTGCTGCGTCCAATTGTATATTTTAAGTGTTGGTATTGTTTGGGTATTTTTTAATCATTCCACTATGGAAAAATCCAAATAGATAATGAGCCCAAAACTGACATAAGGTTTATTACTACGGTGAGTGAATGCAAAGTTCTCACTGTGAGTGTTCTCATTGGTTCAAATTGAGGTTCACGTATGAAAATTAACCTTTCCTTACATATGTACTGTATAGGTCACTGTACTTCGATATCTTCAAGCAATAAATTCATTTTTAGTAAGCATACAAACTTACTGAGTGACACACACTATAAATAATCATCCAGGGGGAATAAAAATAAATTAGCTCATAAAAGACAGATGTTGCCATTGAAAAGAAGACTGGCCTTGGCTACCAGCCTCCCATGAGAGAGAAAAATAACATTTTTATGGTAAAATGAAGCTACACTTTGGATCGTCTGGCTGCTGCAACAGTAACAGTCAGTGCTGAAAAGTAGGCACAAGTCAGTCCCTTAAAGTCTTTCAACTGTGTAAGGCCAGAACCACATCCTTTAACTCAGGGTTGATAAAAAGGCCAAATCCTTCTGGAAATACCAGCACTATTTAAGGTCAACATTTTCCCTTTAAAGGCTGATGTAAGCCAGTACATGGAGCTACGCACTGACAATAAACTGTGTCTTCTGTGTTTTAATAAACTTAATATAACACAATGGTTTTGGTTTTAAAATATAATTGTCTAGTTTTTACTAGTTCTTGAGCCAGAAAATAAAACAAACAAAAGAAATTAGTCAAATAAATTAATCACATGCCATCATGTTTTCACAGCTTCCAATTTGAATTATTGTTGCCTCTTTTTTTCTGAAGAAATCGTGTTATTTAAGGATTTAGTCATTTTCTTTATTTCTTAAGAACTAAAAACATCCAATCAATCTAAATATTTTGGTGAAAACACCACCCGAACTAAAAGTTTCACACTGTCACCGTGTCAAAAAAGTCTTGAAGAAAAAGGAAACATCTGGCTGCGCTCTGAAAAGCAGATCATAGGTCAAGAATTTGAGCAAGGATTCATCCTGTTTGAAAAAAGATGTGTCATGCCCTTCAGGGCAGACATTTTTCAGCAGTAATGTTTTGCCGAAGCCAAGGTGAATCTCCTCAGGGTGCTGCTGCATGATAAATTGAGAAACTGAAGTTTCAACATTCAAATCAAGATGTGGGAGATATTTATGAACTGCATGAAGGAAAACAGTTCAAGGGTGACACAGATACTAACCAAACAATATACATTCCTACTTGATAAGGTTTACTTAAAGCTTTCTTTGTTCAGCCTCCTTCACTTGGATAACCTAAAATAAACCCAACAATGTTCAGAAGTTACCTAATTTGTAAGTAGAATTTGTTTGTAATTTAATTTCAGGATATATACTCATCTGGTGTGTGAAGATCTGAACAAACAGCATAATGGAGACCTAGAAACACCAGATTAGAGAAAAAGATGTGGCCAAGTTTAAAGTGGCACTAGATTATAAAACAATATCTTAAGCTTTGATCATCTAATAGAGCTTTCCCCCTATTCTTTGCAATTTGCTGCGAACTATGTAAGAAGACACAGCAAATGTGGAAGAAAGTCCAAAACAGAACATGGAAAAACATTGTGCATGCTTTATGTTTAAAAAAAAAATCTAAAAATATCTTTTGCTTTACAATCTTGCATAGTTTATTAAATGACCCGGTCAAAGTTTAGGCATGAATCTAATTGAGAATCTGTGGGACTAGTTTCAAAATCTACTGCTTCTGCTTTCTGCCTGAATGAGGTTAAGTTCATCTAACATACTGTGTCATGGCACCCTACTCTATTACAAACTAGAAACAGAGCCAGGAATGACTCAAAGACAAGATGTATTGTAGTCAAATGGATCTTTTCTGTTATGTTAAAATTATAGTAATTTTTCAACACAGCAGAAATAGCAGCATTCAGAACCATGTTTGACATTTAGAAAATAGAGAGACCTAAATTGGATCTTTAAGGACTTTCTGAAACTAGTCAACAGGGCTCTGTCAGATCTTTGTTTCTTCTTACTGAAACCCAAACCAGTTTGTGTCAAGGATCATTATATATAGACAGACTATGATCCCAAAGGTTAACAGGTTTTTTACTGGAGGAGAGGATAGCGAGGCATCACACTGACCTCCTGTCAGCACAGGTCAGCTGATCAGGAGGACAGCTGAGAACACTTTCAGAGTCATTCTTATTTCAGAAGATTTTAAATATTTCCTGGCATAACTTTGCTACCGTGTCACATTTTTAAGTTTGTTCATATCTTTTGATCCTTTACAAAGACATCTATACATCACACCACATCATGTCGGTGAACAGCTTTGCTTCCCTTAAGATGTTCAGACAAATCTGCAGCTGCAACTACTAAGAAGTGCAGGGTCACTAAACCTGTTGATCACCATAAGCCCTCAGGAAAGTTACCGTGTCAGAGCACAAAGAATTCAATCGGCAAATAGAGGTTGATGCACAGAGCTCCTCTTTCTCTCTTAGCAGCACTGCAGGCACCATGTGCAAACACTCAGAAACACAGAAAATGTAGCCTGATTCAAAATCTCTAAAGTTTCAATTACTGCCGCTTCAAAACTATCGCTATAATGAAGAAATACAGGTTTTTCAGATGTCTCCTACCATATTTTAATGTATGGTAGGAGACCATACATTAAAACAGGGTTAATTGAACCCTGCGACAGACTGGTGACCTGTCCAGGGTGTACCCCGCCTCTCGCCCAGAATGTTAGCTGGAGATAGGCACCAGCACCCCTCCCGACCCCACTAGGGACTAGGGTGTTAGAAAATGGATGGATGGATTATCTGTTGATACCTGGATGCCTGGGTCAAGTCTGGTAAAGTCTAATACTATTCCCTCAGTGTAATATGCTTGCATAAGTCACCGCTTAGACACACAGAATGAGCAGCAGAAACAGCAAACAGGTCAGAGAGCCCAAATAAATGTTTGCATGTGGTTCAGAGCCAGAGATTGTGAGCCACAGAACCAAGCTACATTACCTTTGGTTTCCCCTTGATTTCGTGTGCATACTACACCATTCAGTGGTCATTATAAGCTGTTTTGAACAAGACTGCTGGACTTTTCTTATGAAATATTAGCTACTGCTATTTTGTAAAGCTCTCCTTGATGACAGAACCAAAACTTTAATATCTTGCAGTTAAGAAAACATACTGAACCACAGAGTTATAAGAGTGAAAGGGAAATAGAAACAGTAAAGCTACTTCACTTTTCACAGCATAAAAGAAAGGTCAACCTTTGTTCCACAATTCCATGAACTTTTCTTCCCGTCACCTGTAAAGCAACCAAAAAAAGAACTTTATTCTCATAGGCCAAACCTTTTGAAAAATTATCATGACTAAGATAACAGAAATTTTCCTACACACCTAATAAAGCTTTATTATAATTAATAAAAGTTTTAAGAAAATTAATGAAATGTATTTAGAATGTAAGTAAAAATATTCTGCAAAAATGGGTAACATCAACAATCTTTAATTTTGAACAAAATTATTATGTGTTATTTACTTCATTTGAAAAAAAAAAGGAAGAAATACTTTTAAGCAGTACTTTGGTTTTCTCAAATTGGTCAGGTTATCTTCAGATTTTACAGTAACTTTATAGTGAATTAATGTCAAAAAAGCCAAAATCACCTTTCAAAATAAGAAACATAAGAAAACTTGACACTTGAAACATTTGTCACAGACTCTGTCTGGTGGAGCTCAGGACTATGGTGGTGAACTCCCATAGCTAGCAGTATTGCAGCCTGACCTCAAAAATGACAAGCAGGCCATTTAGCTCAGTACTCTATGCACCTTTCAGACAAGCAGTAGCTGTGTCTCTTAATTAGTGACAAGGAAAGAGAGAGTGTGTGGACGTTTTTCTAAAAGCAGATCCTGTATTGGTCTTTTGACGTGGTCCATGTCCTCTGTGAAGAGAGACTTTGTTGCCCTTAGACAGACCCGTGGCCTATAACACACACTTTTACAAAAGTGCATGTGTCCATGACTTTCAATCTAGAAAACAGCAGGCTTTCCATGAAAGTTTTGCTTGAGACAGCAATCATCATGAGCCTGATAATACAGTGACCTACTGTGAACACAGAGGCCAAAATACACAGGACAGGTCTTGTGTCTTGCAAAAGTGGTAATACCCAATAAACTTTTCCAGGTTTATCACACCAAAACATTATAGTTTATTGACGGTTAATTCTGTAAAAGACCAACACAAAGTAGTCCATAATTGTTACATTCGAATTTAACAATTATGGAAATCCTGGCAGTTTCCAGACAGCAGTCTCAAGTTAACAAAACCTTGAAATCTAATGAGTGCTTCAATGTCCGCAGTGTCTTGGGTGTTTTGTTTTTAAGGACTTATGAGAGTTTCTGTAGAATGTCAACTAATATTTATTTATTAAACTAATATATGCTACATCAGAGGCCAATAACAAACATTTTATTTCAAATTGTGCATTTTTATTTTGTTGTAAATATCACACATAATAAAAGTTAGATCTTATATCTTGATAAAACTTGAAAATTTATGAACATAGAGGCTAAATGCACTTCAGATTTGTAATTGTAAAAAATATTTTTAAAAAACATGCATCGTTTTCCTTCCACTTTAGATACATGCATTACTTTCCCTCACTAAAAAAACACCCAAACTTGTGGGTGAAATGTAATAAAATGAGAAAACTTTTGCAAAGCTCTGCAGATATCACTCCTTTGTGTGAAGCTTTGAAAACCTCTCTTGTCAAATAAGGCATGCTGTTTTTCCAGTGAACATAAGGGCTGCAACACCCTCCCTTCTCACTCTTGTTTTGAGTCAATTGTTAACAGATGTTTTGTTATACTTAGCACCTGCTGAACACAGGGTTTTCCTCAACCTTTGACCTCTTCACTTAGTCGCAGCATAAGCCGAGTCGCAGCTGTCCTCAACATGAAATCCACCTGTCACTTGTCACCAAATTGTCTAATCTCTTGATTAGGTTTCACTACAGCAGGTGCCACACCTTAGCATCCAGCGATGTCAGGCAGGAGGTATTTGCATAAACATCACCACATTGTCCACTTTAATCTAAAAACAAAGATCATGAATGTAATTTTGTTTCTGTAGGCTGTAGAGGTTAAGCTGTGTCATAAAGAATCGTCTCCTTTAAATGAGCAGAGACTGGGTTCCTTGTTAGCTGCTGGACAGGTGACAATTAGGGTCAGAGCCATGCTTTCCTCTTGGCTACATCTGGCGTTCAGAGACCAAAAGGGTTTCATGAGGAGGACTCGGAAGCATTGAGGCATCTGGCAGCAGCCCTTCCCTCCACATCCTGAGGTCCAGCAGAGCTGCTCTGTGACAGGGCCATCAGGAAGACAAGGTGTGCACTGTAAGCTAAACGCACATGGAGGGCGGTGGCTCAGGTTCCCACTTCGGTAGAGAGAAGCTCACTGTAAAGAAGAGACTGGAGGAGGGGAAATGTGTTGCAACTGTAAGCTTGCAAGAGTATTTTAATCAATAACAAATGTCTGGCCTCATTTGGATAAAATGAGCTGAATTTTACATCATGTGGTATTGCCCCACATTCTGCATCCTTGAAGTGCCAGATGCTCCAGCAGTGACATCAGTGCACATTGAACATGGAAAATCCTCATCATATGACACATCAAAGTTCCGTCACAGCTGAAGTACAGTCACCGCCTCCATTGCTTCATATAAATGGAATCGATTAGTAGAAGCTAAATATATGGGGTCCATGCAGCTTCACAAGACGTATTCTAGAAGTACAGAGACATTTTGCTCTGAGTGATTAAAAGCACCAAAAGCGTATATACTGTTCATGTTCATCAATGGATTGCTTCATTTATTATAGGTCCAATTATGAGGCCCAATCTTCATTTTGATGTATAAATAGATGATTTAACCCCCATTAAAATGTGAAATTTATGTGATGTAAAGATCATGATAAATCACTTTTTTTTAACTTTTCCAACCTTTAATGTAACATATACTCTGCTTGCTTAACTGTGCACATCCTTAAACGGCTGCAGCACGTTTTAATTTCAGCATTCAGTTTTCTTTGGTAGTTCAGCATCCCAGAGATTGACTTAGTCTGCCTTGCAAATATTCTTCAACTCTATCAGTGAGGACACCACTGCCCCCTTCATGTGATGCACTTATTCAGCTCTGTTGTTGCAAAAGACAAAATGTGGAAAAAAATTGAGATGTTCAAACTGTTCACCTGATATTGTTATTTTCCACCAAAGACTTTTGTGTTTCTTTTTTTCCGGTTCTTTAACTATTTGTTTTGGGTTAATAGTATAAAATTTGTGTAGCATTAAAGCTGTGAAAAATTTACATCACACACCTTTTCGTTGCCAAATACAAGCTAATGGTGTCCAAACGTTTTGCCCTGTTTGTCAAAATTACCAATTTGAAAGTACTTCTGAGGTGTTTGTTTTTTGTTTTGTTTTTTTCAAATAAAAGATAATATAGATTTGTTTGAATTATTTTCATCTGCTTAACAATAACTATGCTGTATTTTATTAAAATTGAGTTGCAGTACAAAGACAATCGGTAAAGAGCTATAGATACACAACATAAAAATGTTTTCTTTCTTTAAGAAAACATTTCACGTTTGGGGATAAACTGATTTTAACCTTAGTCTACGTTCAGCAACAAGGCCTTGGTATGGGGTTATTGTTTAAAAATAGTCTAAATTTAGTCAAGCTTAATGAAAAAGGTGTGCTTTTCTCCAGCAATCTTTAGACAAAAGATAGCAGGAGAAAAGCACACCTTGTTCATGTTTGTGCTGCTGTTTACTATGAAATTAAAATAAAAGCAAATGTTAAAAAGAAGGTAAATACTTTGGGCTGCACCTGAGACTTTTGCATTTTAAGAACATTTTGAAAAGTAAACATCTTGATCTAAAATGAGTCCATCTGCACCAAGAACACGTGCTGTTGAGTCAAATTAAATTTACTTTCACACCTGATTATTCGTGGTAATGCATCTAGGTACTCCACCTGGCATATTATACAGCTATAACCCTCCCAGTTACACTTTTGAAAGTAAAAGAGGTGCATTTCTACTTGCTCTTTTCTAAATTTAGGATATTGCAATGAGCTGAAGACATGCTGGGTAGTCCAGAAGCTTAACCAGATCAAAATCATTTTGATGAAGAAGTTAGCAGAAAGTAAATGAGAAAACTGTGGAGTTATTATATTGCTAGGGAGGCTGGAGTGGATTCATTTTTTCAAATGATGAAGTTAAAATAAAAATTAAAAAAACACCAAATTAAAAACAAAGGCAGGCTGGGATTTGATCAGCAGCTCAAGTTTTCTATCTGTTTAGACCTTACCGATGTCCTTTGATTGCTTCTGATTAATCCTGGTTCTTCACCTAATTAAAAGCTAAATCAAGTGACTCTGCAAGGCTTACTAGATACATTGCTGTTGGCAAGGATTTCCACTCAAAATCCCTATCTTCTTAGTTGTAAGAAATAGATAGGATTACCAGTCCAGACATTGGAACAAGCGAGCAGGCAGGTATTAGTGACTGTGTCTAAGCTGGATTTAAAACCAACTGGCCAGTCATCCCTACTGGTGAACGACAACGATATCTGCAGGAAGCAGTGGCGAGCAAAGCCGTCGACGAGGACAGAAAAAATTCATGCCGAGGCATCCAAGTTCAGGCCATGGAAATAACGCTGAAGGGTTTTCCACTAAAGGTGGTGAATATTCCATGGAGGAATAATAACCTCAGCACTCTGCACACAGAGGCTCCTCTCTCTGAACAAGGAGAAACCATCGTTGGAGTCTACCTGTTAGTGCTGGGTAAGTCAAAGATTGTCTAACCTTAGTGACAGGTTCCTATTCTGCAGATATTCATGTATTGAAAGATGAACCACTTCCTTTTCATTGAAAAAATTCAAACAAACATTTAAACAAGCAGGTGGATATTTATACATTTTAGTCTAAGATTTGTTTAGCAACAATCAAATATATGGATATTTGCTTATTTGTACGAATAACGTATCTAATGTAATCAAGAACTGATTTATTCTTAATCAAACTAAGGTGTAACATAAACCATTTATTTTAGGGAAAAGCGATAGAAAAAAATCACATAAAGGTACTAAAACTACATCTACTCTTCAGCTACTTCTACAGCTGAAAGGGAAAACTTCCTTAAAAAAAAAAAGAAAAAGGAATGAACATAACAAATGTAAACAAATTTAAGTCTCTCACTTAAAATAAGCACCTATAATTGGTCAGAATTAGCTGTTTAGGAGAGATAGACAGCTTTTCTCCTTACATTGGTCCCATCACTCATTACACCAAGTATTACTGGTTTCTTCTGTTTCTGTTTTGGACATGCATAGCCTCCTATCTCTGGATTTGGACTAGATGATGTGCCTAAAAAAACATTTGCAGGAGCTCCTTTAAAAAAAATTCCTACAACTTGAAAGAGACAAAATATGTAAATGAACTATGAATTATTTACAGCTTATCAATAGAAACGAATAAGGTCTCGAACATGTAATACAACAATGCAAGTTTGTAGAAATTATCATATTTACCAATTTTTTAAGTTATGACTAATCATCATTTTAAAGAAGTAAAAAATTTTCAAAATTCCAAAATGTTAAAATAAGACAATAAATATAAAAAAATAATTTGATATAACATATTGACAAGTAAAGTTAAAAGTGCTTAAAACCATAAAACATCATACAGTAAGCAATTATGAAACAAGCAATAAACATTACATTTTGTCAAATGCCATCAAAGTCATCAAGGAAATATACAATAATTATACATATTAATGTTCCTGTTATTGTTCAAAGGGAACTCTAAGCAGGTGGGTTTTATGCTTGATTTACAGGAACTTGGTGTTTTATCTGATCAAAATCTTAAAAGTCCAGCCAAGCAGGTTTTGTATGTGAAATGGCAAATTTATCAGTTTGTGTACTCTACCGTAACATCATCTAACTGTAAAACCAACAACATAAATATGATCATGGTAAAATGTACACAAATGTAATTTATGTTGCATAAATTATGCAAGTTCAGCTCATCACGATGTGGTTTGTTGCTAGTCAACTACTACACCAACAAATGATAATATTTTGCATTTTAAAACATTAGACAATACATAGCTTTTCTATTAAACATCATCTATATTTGTATATATTTTACCAATTTAGTTTTACCTCCACTATCAGATAAGATAGTCCTGAAAATATCTCTGATATCGCTTCTTTGCAGGATGGCTTTCATGGTTTGGAAACAGTCTGGTGATATTTGTCCTGTACCGCCAGCGGGCCTTACTCCAACCAACAGATTTCTTCACCTTAAACCTTGCCATTTCTGATGCCAGCATCTCGGTGTTTGGCTACTCTCGAGGAATTCTGGAAATCTTTAACATCCTGAAAGATGACGGGTATCTGATCACATGGATCTGGACTTGCCAGGTAAACAAAATGTGAAAACAAAAGCTAAATAATCCAAAATATTCCTTGTCTTCAGTTTTCTGTTAAATCTCAAGCTGTGCTATAGCAATGAAGTTTAATAACAATTAAAAAGGTAAAATGTCATCATATAATGTTCTGAGTTGCAAACATTATGTGCATTGTCTGTCTTTCTCAGTTAATTCATTACATTACAGAACAGCAGAGGTTTTACCATGAATAGAGAATGCGTGCGAGTGTGTGCTCGTGCATATGCAGTGGATTTTTGTACTCGCCATGCAGGCTAGAGGTTAAATCTGTAATAAGATTAGCATGTTGGAGACCTTTAAACGGGCAAAACTCTCCAAGTAGCAGTTCAACAACCAAATGGAGAACTATGATGAGCTTTTCTATTGATATTTTAGCATATTTTAATCATTTGCTCTAATTTTTCAACACAATTTCAATTTCCATCTAAAAACTTAATTTTAAAAACAAGTTTTATGTGTGTAATGTCGTGGAAAAAACTAAAACACCATTCACCCATGTGTTTTCTTATCCGCTCACAGCCACAGCTCAAAATTAAATTGTTGTCATTCTTCTGGCTGGAATTCAAGCAGGCTATTTTTCTTGCTCAAGGCTAGCTCTAGTAGAAAGTTGGGATCTGTGCAGGAACGTCAGGGAAAACTCCCTAAAAAATCATAGAAAAACAAGGTGTTGAAAAGCTGTAGCATGCCACTCTTATCTTACCATCCCCTGAGAGGTGAGCTGAGATGGGGTGGTAGTCAAAATAAAAAATAAGGCTCTACTCTAAAAGTAACACTTTATGAAGGGAAAGAGCATGTGAACAAGCATGTGAGAAGCAGATTATGGCACAAAACATGATGTGACCAGAACAAACCCCTGCCAGCTCAATGTATTTGCACCTTAGGAAGCCGAATTGGGCTTCACAGAGGCAAACGTGCATTATAAAACATTACAGTCATTATTTATCTCTCTTTTGATTCTTCCTACATGTGCAAGAAACTAGCTTTGAATCACAACCCCAGGAACCAGGATGAGTGAGAAAATTGTGATGAGTGCGTGTAACTGGATTAGTACAAAGGAAGATCAAGATAGTAATTAGCAAATGACCTCAAATGAGGCGAGTTACCTGGAAGTGACCCAGCAGGGAGCCGGGTGTTGCACATGGAAACACCGTAAGAAGGTTTGTAATTCAGAGATATATACATCGACAATATATAAACCAAATAAAGTAGATATACTATAAGTAGATAACTATATACTATAGCTAAATGTCAACACAGCTTGACAAAGTTATTTCCTCAGCATGTTATCAATATGTAGGTCAAAGGAATATGGGAACGATTTCTTACTGGTCATTAAACTCGCCTACTTTAAATCACAATGTGTTAGAGTGAGAAAATAATTTGTTTTGTGGATGATCGTCTCCTCGATTGCTGTTATTGTCCTTGATAAGGTCATATTTTGAACCATTTATCTACCACAGCTGGAATACAGTAGAATCTCATTAAACCCTCCCAAAAATTCTTGTTTTAGCGAGATTTATATACCATTAAACCAAAATATGTTCATGATTAAAAGAGAAAGGTCATACAGTAAAACAGGAAAACCTTGCAGGATGCTTACGTGTCATCAAGAAGAAACAGAGTGAGAAGATGAAAGGAGCCTTAATCCACTTATTATAGCGAAAGCCTTAATGCTTCACTTGTGAAAGTGAAAAAATTTTCTTCTTTTTGGACATCGATGCATGGACAGATATGTTTACATAAAATTTATAGTAAAACTGTATGTTTTGTTGGAGCTGTTTGGCTGTGAGCTTTAGCTTTTTATATTTATTAACTTTTATTTAGCTAGGGAGTACTTAATGATATCAAAGATCTCTTTTGCAAAGTGTTCTGTCCAAATCAGGTAGCAACAGCAATACAAAAAACACAGATTCAAAACATTTCACATGTAACAATCAAAATATTTAACTCTTAAGCTAAAAGATAATGCACTAGGACAAGAAGTAGCTAAAAGGTATAAAAAGATTATAAAATATAGCAAAAGCACCTGCAAAAGCACCTGCACAGCGATATTTTGGTTGCACCTGCACAGCGATATTTTGGTTGCACCTGCACAGCGATATTTTGGTTGTGACTGTATGGCCCCAACCAAACTGTGACCTAGAGTAGCAGCTGATTGAAGAATGATGTAAATATTGGGTCTGGAAGGATCAGATTTGCCCCACCTTTAGTGTGGTGAAGACACTGTAAAGACGTCATGCAATAAATCCCATGTGTCCACCTTCTTTCAGGTCGACGGCTTCCTCACGCTGCTCTTTGGCCTTGTGAGCATCAACACTTTAACAGTCATCAGCGTCACCAGATACATCAAGGGATGCCACCCGCAAAAAGGTCAGAACAAACTTCTCAGAGTGCAAGTGTGAAAACACAAAGAGGGCTTCATACCATCATGCCTGCCCTCCTTCTCATTCCACTGACCTTTTCTGACAAAAAAGTCTGTTTTTGTTTTCAGCTGGGAAAATAACTACCATTCGTCTGCAGCCAGTCCATTTATATTTCTCCAGTATGTTATTAAGACAATTTGAGGTGACATTTTCTATTTTTGAGACTACATCCGAATGTCAAAGAATGTCCTAATTACATAGAAATAAGGGTGAAAAACTGTATCTGATTTTACGTAGTTGGCGGTTGTTTTTAAAACGCTGTGACTGTAAACTGTGCCCATTAGTGGCGAGTGTGGGATATCACCAGTTGTATTATATGCCACAATATAGCCATTGAAAATGACTAACCTAGGTCTGAATAGAGCAATTTAAACAATCTAAGGAGCAAATTAACCACAAGGTATGTGAGGTGAGTTAGTGTGAAAGCTACGAAAAGCTCTGAGTTTCTGTACTTACAGTTTTACAGAAGTATTTATATTTCTTGAACTTTTACACATTTTGTCAAATTTCAACCATAAGCCTCTGTTTCATTTGGATTTTATGTGGGAGGTAAACACAACACAAAGTAGTAAATATTGTCCAATAATTTACCAGATAGATCCGGAATGTATTTGTGGTTAAGTTTAATGCAGGTTTAGACCATAAAATAACATCTCAGCCATTAAAACATACCACAGAAAGAATATAGCTGTCCATCTAAGCTGGCAGGACAGGTAATGGCAAACAGAAATTCTTGACTTTCTTCCAAAAATGGTTTTCTTTTTTTCCACTCTTCCATAAAAGCCAGATTTGCAGAGTAAAAAACTAATGTAATACTGGTAACACTTTATTTGACGGGTTGTGGATAAGACTGTCATGACACTGTCATAAACATGACATAACACCTGTCATGAACATGAGTAAGACTTCATAAATATTTATGACTGTTGTCATAAAGTGTCATTCGGTAAATCATGACATTTTTAAATACAAAGTTGATATTATTCAAAATCTCTTCGTTATGACAACTTGACAACCAAGAAATCATGATCTGACATGAATTTGTTATAGACGTATTATTTATTAAATTTTAGATTAATACTTTTGTATTAAGCTAAAGATAAAACTTTGGTTTAATACTTCTATAACAAATTCATGTCAGATCATGATTTCTTGGTTCGCGTCATGACAGTCTTATTCTCAACCCGTCAAATAAAGTGTTACCATATTTCTTTGTCCTGAGGCATAAACATGTCGTCAAATGAGACCAAACTAAAGCACACAAAACACTGTGTAGGGTGAAAACACAGCATTTCCACAGTACAACATTCAGCAAATTAAAATGGACTCTTTTTACAACTTTACAATGTTAAACAACATGGGGAAGCTTTCTTTCTACTAACAGTTTAGCATAGATTTGTGTTAAAATTGGTAAAATAAAGTTTGTGACAAAATATTGAAATGTCTTAGGTATATGAACACTTTTGCAATTCCTTGTAGCATAGCTCTGAAGTATGTTTTAGAACTGCAAAGAAAAGGCTGACCTTTTTATAGTTTCCTCTGGTCGCAAATATGTGTGTACTATCATTCCAACAGATGTCCTTGTCAGACGCAAATGTTTGGTAAAGGCTGTCAATAAAGACTTCATTGTTCAACAAATGTCAATGAGAGTGCTGACATTCATAACAAGTAACAAGAATTTTCCTTCCTTCAAAGCCTCTCACTGGTTCTGTTCGCCAAAAACATTTAACCTTTATGAACTAAAAATCAAACTCATAAACTATGTATTGTTGTTTTGACATTGCCTTTTCTTTTTTCTGTGTATTTTTGCAGCACACTGCATCAGCATCAACACCATTGCAATATCCCTAATTTTCATTTGGACTGGAGCACTGTTCTGGTCTGTCGCGCCGCTGTTGGGATGGGGCAGCTACACAGGTCTGTTCCAGTTTGAAGCTTCACCAAGATGTAATGGGTGTTTTTTTGTACCCACTTGCATCCATTTTACAAAACTGCTTTCTATCAATGTACTTAGCCATTCCTTTTTAGTTTTTCTTGGTAGTTGGGTATTTTAGGGACAAATAAAACTAAAAATGTTTGAGTCTCACTTATAATTTAATTTAATTGGGATTTTTTTCCTCTTTCTTTTCCTTTGAGTTTTGTTTGGCTCATCCCCCCTTCTACAAAATATGACTTTTGGGCATTGGGTAGCTCAGTTGGTAGCATTTACAGAGGATATAATTCTCGACGTGGTTTTCCTGCGTTCAATTCATGGTATCAGGCCATACGCTGCATATTTGTCCATTTTCTCTCTATCCTCTTTCTTGTCAAATGACTCTTCAGTAAAGGCCAAAATTGACAAACATATTTTAAAAAGAAATATGACAAATTAGGATCCTTGATCAAAAAGAAAAAAAACCCCAACAAACTGAATGTTTTCCTAAAGCTAGATCAAATTAATTGGAGACATATAAACACATTGTCTCAATGAGGATTATGAGCACTTTCAAGTACTAAACCAGGTACAAAACATTACCACAGTAGGAAGGAACCAAAGTATGGCTGGTATGAAACAACAAAAGAGAAAGGACAAAATATCCAGGGGTCATAATAACCAGTTACTGCATGGTCCATAGTCAAACCAAACTAAAATAACAACAGCATCAAAAGAGGACATCAGTTCATCTGTAATAATTACTGAGCTACAGCCTAATTGTCTGCATCTTGTTTTTTGCAGATCGAGGTTATGGCACCTGTGAGGTGGACTGGTCCAAAGCCAATTATTCCACCATCTACAAGTCTTACATAATCTCTATCCTCATCTTCTGCTTTTTTATCCCCGTGATCATCATGCTCTTCTCCTACATATCTATTATAAAGACTGTGAAATGCACAAATGCAATGTCCGCTGATGGTTTTCTCTCTGCGCGACAAAGGAAGATGGAAAGAGATGTCACAAGGGTAAGTGTAAATTAGAATCATGAAATATTTGGTTGCAGAATTGAATTTAAAAGGAAACCATTGTGATTTTTTTTATGCCCCCCACTAGATTTCTATTGTAATCTGCACTGCTTTCATCATGGCCTGGTCACCGTACGCAGTGGTCTCTATGTGGTCGGCCTGGGGTTTCCACGTACCCAGCACCACTAGCATCGTCACCCGCCTCTTCTCCAAGTCTGCCAGCTTCTACAACCCACTCATATACTTCAGCATGAGCTCCAGATTTCGCAAGGAGGTCTCACTGCTGTTTCCGTGCATTCCGGAGAGCAGGGAAGTGGTACATCTGCAACACTTTAGAAACATCAAACCAAAAGCTGAGAACTTACTCCAAGACACATCACTTCCTGCCCAAAGACCAGAGGTGAAATATTTGGCAGGAGAACCAAACGGGTCCAACCCTGACTGTGACTCAGGGGTCAACAGTCCTCCTGAGACTCCTCCTGAGATCTTCCACATCGATGTGCCCTCACACATTGAAACATCAGAGTATTGGTGTGACAGACTCTAAGACTGTTTTAAACCAGGAGTACAAGGGTGGGATTGACTGTTTTTTGTATTTTCTTCATCTTACCCATCTTCATAAAGAGATGTACCCATGTTTGTCATCAGTATGTGTGCTAATAAACATTTTTTTAAAGGCTCAAGTTATATTTTTTATTTTCGTTTCAGTACATCAGTCTGAACTATGCACTTCTCTGCAAAGATTTTAAGAACCAAAGACGAACAAACTTGGATGGCTTTCCTGGTACTAATTAGAACTACTTTGCAGTTAATTAGTCTGACATTCACCTTGTAAATAAATTATACCAGAAGCTTCCAGTTAGTAGCACTGAAGGCCACAATCTTTCCAGGAAGGCATAACCAGCCTGCCGAAGTCCTTTTGGAACAATCCATGAAATATGGAAGCAGTAAAGTGCTGAGACATGAGATCCGTTGTATCATCTGGAACATGGTATTTCACATCTGCATTAGTCTCATCATCACTCTATTGGCCAGCTGAAATCAGCTGGCCAATAGAGCCAGCAGAGGGGTTATGTTTTCACAGGAAATCCAGTCCAGAGAGCTGTGAGTTACAAATTTTCTATGTTTACAACCTGTCAAGAGGATGGAACCCTGAAACTCAGTCCGCCCTCTTGGTCTACTTGGGGCAGAGGGATCTAATCTTGAATAAAGCTCCCCAGTGGCTCCTGCAGAGACTGTAATAGCACACACAATGAGCTCTTTTACACAGTACTTCAGACTTGTAGCTTCAAATGGCAGGCAAGCATCCACAACACCCTATGCGCCAACAGTCTGCATAAACCAACTATAGCTCAGGATTTGGGAGTCACATAAGGCTGATATCGCGTATCAGGTGTTAGGAGAGGTAGGGTTTGCTACAACAGCTGGACAAAAAGTCATTAACACCAAAGGGAGTTGTTTTGCGAACAATTAAGAGTTGTTTGCAAAACAACTCTTAATTGTCCTGTATGGTAGATCTGAGAAGTTTCAAAGTTTAAATCTCTGAACCACTTAGTTGTCCCTTTACCTTGTACTTATGCTCTTTATCATGCCTTATTCTACAACTAAATAGTTTGTCAAAGGTGCTGTTGGGAGATGTTTTAGATCATGTTTTCTTTCGAGCTATGTTTTCAGGCAAAACTCATGGATGGGGAGCAACTTCATGAATTATCTCAGGATGCTTATTTCTCTGCATGACACAGGACTCAGGGTACCATTCACCTTATTTTCTGGGAAGTATCCTGACCACATTCCCTACTGTTCAATCATTGTACTTCGTGCAGAATGTTAGTCTGACTTAAAGTGGCTTCTTTCTTGACATTTGCGCCTGACTGCTGCCATTCCTTATCAAGCTCTACACGGGTGGCAAAACAATCCTTTTGCTGATTCACAATGTGATTCAGCAAATCACAATGTGATTCAGCAAATCACAATGTGATTCAGCAAATCACAATGTGATTCAGCAAATCACAATGTGATTCAGCAAATCACAATGTGATTCAGCAAATCACAATGAGACGGTCCCGATTTCATGATCGAGACCGTCTCTCTTGGGTACTTTGAAGATTTTTTCACAACAACCCAAATTCTCCAGTTGAAGTTCTTGCATGACTTTGCCTTTTAATGCAAAGGGAAGAGGGCACTAATTGCTTACTTGGAGATAATCATGGTTACCAAAATCATTGACTGATCATAATACAATTTACCAGGCATTAGTGTCTGGACTAAGTTGTAGATATATCTGAAGATCATCCGCATAGCAATGAAAAACCTTGTTTGTGTTTTTTATACGTAGTTATCAACCCTAATAACAAAAAAATAAATAAATAAATAAAAACAGAATTGGACCTTGGGGCACTTCGAATAAAAAGAGAGGTGTAGAAAGATCGAAGCTGTTTGCACACTAATGTTCTAACAAACCTTTGAAGCCTTCACAGAACAGCTGGATTTATAATGAGTGTGACTGTTGCACAGTCAAACATGAGGTCTGGAATCCAGATAACTGTCACGTTTCAGATTTTCCATTTTGTAATGAATCCCTACTTAGTGTTAGACGACCAAATAAAATCCCTTGATGTTGCCGTTTTAACGAGACAAAACGTGAGAGGACATGAATACCTCTGCTACCTCTGTCCTCTCCTCACAGCCGCGCTGATCTGTGGCGGGGAGAAAAAACCTGAAGTGGGACGGGCAAATCATATGAGGGGGGGTGAAACAACTCTGCACCCATCAGGCTCTCCGCTTCTAATCAGCACAGCCATCCAGTTGGAAGTGAAACTCCAGGTGGAAGGATCGCTGCTCCTCGGTTCATCCAGAGGAGGAATACCAGGAAAGGATTCCGCATGGGATTACGTTTTTAACGCGTACGGGATTGTGTTACCTCCTCAGGTAAAAGCTCCTTCATTGCTCTCGGGGAAGTTTTGAACAGGGAGCTGAGAGAAGCGACTCCAGCATGCTGCTGGCTGCTGTGGCACTTGCGTGGCTTGAGTGAATTATTAACTTGCTCAGTGATGCATAATTAGTTCATTTGTCAAAGAATCGATTTGCAATTGTTCAGTGATGAGAGTCCTTGGGGATTTTTCATCAGCATGACTGGAAGTTTTGCCATTATTAGTAAATAATTCATTGTGAAATCTATGCTCAGATATACATACTGCTTTAAATAAACTTACTTTTGCCTTGGTTTTGGTTCACCATGACATCAATCTGCAGTATGCGCTACATATTTCCACTTTTAACAAGTTAAAACAGTAAATTATTTTCCTATGAACTCACCTGAAGCTTCATTCTAAGTTATTTCCACCTGTAACAGAGGAAACCTTTCATCTTTAACTAAGCTTGACATCTTGATATACATTCGCCTGTTTCTTCTTGTTGTTTTGAAGCAGGATGGTGAAGCGCAGGTGGTTTCAGTATAACAAGTCCAGCAACAAGCTGTGGCTTGCATTGAGGTGATTGCCAAGAGTTAAAATAATTCAGCCTGTGAGGAACTCAAAAAACAAATCGTGAATCAGAAGTAGCAGCAGGAGTGACCCTGTAGAGACATGCTGGAGTTTGACTTTCTTTCTGCTTGCTTTTTGGTCCATTAAAAATGTGTGGAGCACAGCACTGACACCTGTGAATGGTGGGTTTTAACACCCCCTGGTAATGTGTGTAAAGAGTCTGGCTTCAGGCTTGCTTTCACCCAGGAACAGGGTTTTACCAACTTCTGAAACAAATCCCAATCCCTTCCCGCTATTAACCCTTAATGCATCTGCACTGGCCACTTCAGAAAATTAATGTTTATGCCCAGCGGGGAACATAACTCCTCACTTTTAGAGTTAGGCTGCATGCAAAGATTACACAAATGCGTTGAAACATGCAATTTTAATTGCCCGCAGTGTGTTTTTAGAGCTCATCATGAGCAACCACTTTGTAAGACATGTGTGGTCTCCCAGCCCATATCGTCTACATCCTGTTTGCAGTGGAGCTTCCTTTGGAACACCTGCCTGATATGGGCTCTGCTTTCTTTTATTTCTGTGGCTAGGTTCAACACCGAAGCTTCTGATTTTTCCTGGAAAGCTGGCATTTTTATTTAAAAAAATCTGAGCTTTCTGAAACAATTTAAGGTTGTGGTGCATATGCCACTACTGTGTTTCATTGTTGATATTGTGTGTTTAGCCAGATGTGCATTACCAGTTTTCATCACACATTGCATTTTTCATTTAGGGTTTTAATGCTTCCCTGCTTAAAACACCTAACTTAAACAAATGGGTTATTAGCAGGCCACTGCAGAAGACAGTCCAGATCATAAATTACCAGCCTCTGGAATGATTAGCGCTCTGCCTAAGAAAATCCAGCAAATAACATTGTGTAGCATTCACATCTCTTGGAATTGGAATTGTGTTTTTGACTTTGCAGCAATCCCACATAGTGAGCATGTATGTAGTGACAGTGGAGAGTAAAAACTTGATTTTAACAGAAAGAAACCTCCAGCAGAACTGGAGGATTCACCACAGGATAAAAGACAGCGCAGTAAAAGCTTAGCCAATAGGAGAGAGACAGGGTTAAACACAGGGTCAAGTATATCATCTATAAGAAGAAAACGTTGAATTGTTGGCAGCAGCTCAGCTAATGGCTCCCTCCATGAAGGAGGGAGTTACAGTTAAAAGAATACCAGACCAGATGCAGCTTCTATGCAAAACAAAGAAAACAAAAAGCTAAAAGTTGAAATGATGACAAATAATACAAAACTAGAGAGCAGCAAGAGAATACAGCAGAAAAAGGAGAGACCTAAGCCTATGGCAGCATAACTAATGAGATATCTCAGGATAAGTTAACCTAAGCTAAATCTGAGACATATAACAATGAAACAGTGTAAAAGTAATTTATTACAGTGATAAATAGCAAGTTTAACAAGCATCCAATAAGCTGTACTGAACTTGTGTCTGGTTTGAATTAATTTGCTGAATACTTGGGTGCATGTAAGGTTGCATTGGCTGTGTGACCCTTCAGGAGCTGCTCTCCTCAGATCCTGCAGGAAACTCCCATATTTTTCAAAGAAAACAACATTTTCTCTTTGTGTAATTACTCAGTGCAGCCACTCTTGACACACAAATTAAGTAGTCTGAAATTATTGTTATTTTGTTACTGTGATGTCATTCTCCTCAGCAGAGGTGCAGCTCGGCCAAATTAATGGTTCCCAAGGAGCAATTACTGAAGGTGGCTCTACATTTAATAAACCCTGGGTTTATGATTCCCTGTGAGGCAGCTGGGTGTTCAGGTGAGGTCTGCTGTGCTCCTGTCTCGTATCGGCGGCTCTCTAGATGTACAAATTTGTTCCAGCATGTTCACAGTCTGCTGCTATACACTGTGAGGACAAATTGCAGTTCTTTTTTTGTAGCAGTTATCGGCATACTTGTTAAGCGCAGTGGAAAAAAACACGTCAGTTCTCACAAATGCTGCAGCAGGTCATGTTTATAGTTTCCGACAATCACTTCTTACACACTAATCAAAGTTGGTAAATGCTTAGGTTTTCTTTTTTTGGATTGGGGGCAGATCAGCAGAGATTTCAGGGAGTTTCATTATGCATGACCTGCACCACAAGGTGACTTATTGCATAGGTGATAAGCTAATTGTTTTCTTCTTTTTAAAATTCTAATGTTAAATTGCTGCAGGTTATTAAACATATTTAGCCTAATAACAGCATACATTCCAACATACGTCAGGGGGAAAAAAGGTTTTTGAGTAAATAGCACTTTAAAAAGCCATTGATGTTCATCCCAATAAATACTAATAATTTTAAAAGTTTATGTATTGTATTAATTTAATTGAAAAAGTTGCAGTTAATGGGTTTTGTGAGGTTTTTGTAGTTGATTCACTTGTAAACTGTGTTTGAACTCCTGAGAAATCCCAGTTCGCAGCCTTCCTGGAAAAGCTTACTCCAGTCAAACGTCATATTCAGGAGGAGCAGTGTGTTTTACCTCCAGCTTGCTTAACACCTGACCAGGACAGGAGCCTTGGAAAGTCGCTAAGAGACTCATGGGAGTTTGGTTATTCACTCTTGGTGTGCTTTGTAGAGCTGCAGGAAACTTATAACTATTTTCCTCAATGCATTCTGAAGAGGTGCTGGAATATTGATTATAGCAATGATGCTATGAAGGTCTTGCAGTGAAATGAAGGTTAAAGCTGCACATTCAATTGTTCAAAGTGTGGTTGGACTCTGTGGTGTCAGTGATCCTGTTTGTGGCATTCAAGTACCTCTAGCCATAATCATGAATATGAGGGTGTCTGGTTCAGAAACCTCAGGCTCAGGTCTTTTGTCTTGACCTTTTTGTGAATTATGTAGTTATGCTGGTGTCTTAAAACCATCATCTTTAGAGAACAGTTAAGGTTTTTACTCAAGTGTGAAGCAGCCAGGATGAAAGTCAGCTTCTCCAAGTTTCAGGCCATGATTATCAACTTGAGAAGGTAGACTAAGGTCATGAGATATGAATCACAGTCAAAACAATGGCGGTTTCTGGACTCGACCCCAGAAATAAGGTCTGAATTTGGTTCAGACCCCCCAGGTTGCTCGTACTGAGTCAGATTCAGTTGGAGGTTTCTCCAGAGTCAATGACTCAATGCAATTTTCTTTCTTCTCTTGCTTCATCCTCATTCAGGAGTGAATGCTGCAAGCCAATGACTTGATGCAATCTGCTGGGTTTAGTTGGTCAGAAAACTTTTTAAGCTACTTTGAATTATGGATGAAGCATATTGCATTGTTTGATAGCTAGGATCAACTGAAATGTATGTGTGATTGAACTGAAAAGATTCATACCTGTGGATTTTAATTTAACTATTTAAGCTTTTTAAAGAAAATACATATATATATATATATATATATATATATATATATATATAATATAATATATATATATATATATTTATATATTATATATATATGAATAATAAATATATATATAGTTCCCTTTATAAAAAATAACATTTATGCCTAAAATCAATAACACAGCATTTTATAGATTAATATTGATTATTTGTTGCATTAATAATTTGGTGTCAAAAGGTGTAGAAGATTTTGTTTTTTCCAGAATTTAAACCAGGTACAGCTAAAATTACGCCAGAACTTTATGAGTTCTGGATAGATATATTTTATTTTTTTATCTTATATACAAAATGTGTATATAAGATAAGATGTGTATTATTTATACAGTTTTGCTGCTTTGAACATATTGTTCTTTCAGCAAATATCTTTTTTTTTTTTTTGTCTGTATGCTCCAGTTAACGATTAATTGGTCATTAATTGGATTAATCATTTGAGCCCTAGTTGCCAGAAGGAGCAACTGAACAGTAAAGCACTTAGGAGAGTGTTTTTTTTATAGTTGTCTCATGGTGCTATGAACAGCTGTAACAAATATTCCAAAGCATCAGTGTCCATAACACACTTCTGCATGAAGCAAGCATCAGCTGGACTTGCTGATGGGACACACACATGAAGCCAGGCTTTCATGAGGTGCTGTCAGCTGCATTGCTGGATGTCAGTGTTCATGATTTGCTGTGCAGTAATAGAACTATAATGACACATTATGGTGCATGGAGCAAAGCCTCAGCCACTCTCTTCCAAACATGAAACACAGTTTTACAAGAGTGCTTAATGTTTTTACATGTGTGTGACTTCTGAATGACAGATGCTGAGGGAGGTTTTCTCCTCGCCACAAACAGACTGTATTTCTAAGCAGGATCCAGCTTTATGTGGTTGTCACCCTCAAAGCGTATAAACCGTCTGAGGGCAGTTCTCCATTCCTTCCTCATTAGATTATGTCTGTGTGCTCTCTAATAAAGCTGATTGCATGGATGTTAGTGGGTGGATTTCTTTAGGTTGTTTATCTCATATGCTTGAAGGTGAGATTGCGATTGGCTAAAATACTGTCTTTACCTCAAATGACTGACCTTTGAAGCGTAACAACATGACTTATAATAAGACAAATGCTAAACAGGTCATTCTGAGTACAACTCGGCTCTCAGGGTGGTTTCAGGCCGCAGAAGGTCTTTGTTTGGTCTTGTTTCCTGCAGAATAACTGAAGATCTTGTATTATTGATCAAAGATGTATACCTAATCTACAATTTTTGTAGAGCTATAATCTGCTCTGTTAAAAAAATTGTTATTTTAAGTCTTCCTGCCTTGAGGAATCATTCTTTATATTCATCATGAACAGTAGCAACATCGCTCATGTGTGAGGAAGCAGTTCCTGTAAAATAAGTTCTAAGATCAGATAAAATGGTTCTGAGGTGACATGTTTTTATTTAGAGTCTTGTATTATTGATTTTGAATGTTTAATTATGCAAAAAATAAAGGTAAGTAAATAACATAACACTATAATCACAACAATTTCACCAGGAAAAAACTAAATCAAAAAATAGGAATAAAATAAGTATGATAAATGAATAAGCAAGCAAATAAAAGCACCATTAGTCTTGTGAACAATAATAAAGCAGTCTAAACTTAAAATAAAATAGCTCACATTTAGGTACACTGAGCTTCTGGAAGATTGTAGAGCTACAATTGAGCTCAAAATCATTCATATGCTCAGACTTAGATTTAAAATATCTGTTGCACAATTAAAAAATGAGACAGACATCTCCCAAAAGATTATAAAACTATGAAAAAGAGGTTAAAAAATATAAAAAGACATTTTTATTTACATTTTATTTTAAAAATGCCATTTTGAATATTATTTAGTCATAGTCAAGAAATTAGAATATGTGTTTAGATGATGTCCATTAAAACTACCTTTTAAGAATAACAACCATACTCAAGTAAAGGCTGTATGCTGCCACAGCTGTGATTAAAACCAAAACTGTACAAAGTACAGTTTTGTATTTAAAATGTATTAAATGCAAAATATATATATTGCATTTAAGATTTAAAAGAAAACTGTCTGTAACCTGGCACCATCTTGCATGTCATGTTTTGTTGGTCCAAGCCTGAGTCTTTAAAACTAAACCCTTCCCACATAACCAAATTAACTCTGTCATCTTTGTTTATTTAACAAGGTCTCTGCTGCAGGCGGCAATAATTTTGTCTCCTTCTCCATGTAATACAGCTGCAGTTTCTGCCTTTTCATGCCCAACACAAAACCATCCTGTCTACCTTGGGATGTTCTGTACACACCATACATCACTCAATACTCCCCAGGGTGCAGACGTTGAAGCCTAATATACCGGAGATCAGCCTTCAAAAGGAACAAAAGAGAGCATAAGAGAGTATGAAATGACCAAAACTGAAAGAGTATAAATGAAGAAGGATTGAAATGTGACAAGTAACTTCTAGAGCCTGAATTAACACAAAACCTGGGAAATATATTTTCTTTTTAAATGGGTTCTTGTATGCCTGTTCTTCCACTGACTACACTTTATACTAAAAGCAACCAACTTTGGCCATCATTCCCACGGTAATGACTTCTACACCAAAGAGTGTTGAGGTCAGCATTATCTGGTATCACTAGCATATGGTGGTGCACTGATCAAAATAAAACTAACAGATTTTTACTGTCAATCAGAAACTTTAAGCTGCAGCAGATTTATCATTGCATCTCCAGATATGACACTTTTCTTTTTCTAGAAAGTTTGTTGAGTTTTTTCTTTACACTATCAAAGAAAACATGAGCTTGGAAGACAAAAGTAAACATTTGCCCCATTTCCCTTCTCTGTAAGGTGGAGCGGTAATTCAAGAACATCTGACTGAGCTGCTGAACCAGAACATCATTCATCATGATCAGATCCATTACTGTCATCTTCTACGGTGAGAAAGCAGTCTGTCTTGTCCATTACACTAATATTCCTGTTTTAAATTGTTTCAGTCTTGTCTATAGTGTCTCATATAGCCATACAAATCTGTAAATTTACACCATCGAGCAGCAGCATCTTTTTCTCTTTAAGAGATTCTGTGGGCAGAAAATAATGCTGATGATTATCTTTCTGTGCCTGCTAATATGTCAAACTCCCTCTTCTTCGCCCACAGCGTTCCTCTTGTCTTGGGCATGCTGGGCCAAGCCTAATGGATCAAAGAACAAGAAACCAAAGCAAGGTGATCATCTTCAGCAGCAGCCTATAATCTTCAATCCTTTCAGTTTTATTATGTGTCCCAATTTTCTGTGCTGACTGAGGTTCACAGGAAGGTGAAGGTTGCAGTAATAGCTCCATCTAAGTGTGACTAAAGTCCACTGGAAGCGTTAAGAAAAAAATGTGGTACTTACTGGCAATAGAATTGCTGCAAACGCTTTTAAGGTAAAATAATGACATGCAAATAAACACTCTTTTCAATTTAAAAATACTTCATTTATTCCAAAGGGAAATTAAATGTCATAGCTCAAATCATTATACTGGTGTATTGAAAGAGTTGTTGTGGGTGGTGATACTGTGAGCAGGAAGGATATCCTGTAGCAGTAAGTCTTGTAACAGATCTCAAGAGGCTTCTGACTGCAGACTGAATTGACATGCTAACAAGTCAATGTCCAGGCAACAGAGACTATATTCACAGTAACACATCCTGGCATCCTTGTTGCCAATCTCTGCTAATCCACATCATTTGCTTTTGCTACTCCTCTTTAAATCTCTATCAACCACAGAGACATTGTAGTCAGGGATTTGATGTTTCCCCATTATGACTGATGAAAGAAATAGTTTGATATTTCTTCTTCTCTCTGCTCTTGGGTCCTTCTCTTCATCAATGCATCATTTTCTCTGAGATTTGGGATCATAGTTCTGGTTTTATTTTAACTTCACAGCTTTTAATCTGATGCTCCCAGCTGTAAAAATACATAACAATGGCAACATTGTTGGCATGTAGGTATGGCACATAACAATTTAGTCATTGTTATGTGGAGCCTAACAATGGCAACAATGTTGCCATTGTTAGGCTCCACAACTGTCTGAATGTAAAAATTTGAGAGCAAAAATATTTTCTACCACACAGCATCTAAAACCACAGGTAATAAGCGTCCAAACATACAATGACTCAGGCAAGAAGACAAAGGTACTCCAACATGCTGCCACTGTGAGATGTGCAGTTCTAGAGCAACTTATAGTCAAATTCAGATGCAGTCTTCACGGCCAGGCAGGTTATGGTTCATTTTTGGCTTTTAACGACGCAGTTTAACTGCTCTTTTTCCATGAAACCAAAGTTATTTTGATGTCTGCTTCAGAATATTTTCGAAAACCTAAATGTGTCAATGTTTGACTCATTCAGGAGTCAAAAGTGGAGTGCACCAGAGCATGATGATGCTGCCATCATGCTTGGCAGTACAGTAAAGCTTTCAACCTGATTTTTCCAAGCATTGTTCTTGTTATTGTTGCCAGAAACATTTTTATTGTGCATGTTTTATTGTGCAAGGCTCAGACTCCAGTTGGGCTTGTTGGGTTTGGTTTTGGTTGGTGCCCTTCCATCCATTATGATGTAGCTCTGGTGACTCTGGTGTCCCAACAATTCCCAGTTCATGGGAGTGACTCCTAGAATGTTCTTGATCATTTAAACCCATTTTTTTGTTAAAAATAAATAAATAAATAAATAAAAATAAAATAAATAAATAAATAAAAATTAAAAAATTAAATAGTAGGGAAATCAGAATGATAGTCACCTTCACTCTAAGCTGTCAGCTATATTGTGTCTGAAGTCTGAGAGGCAGTTTGTCTAAGCTCTGTAGGTTCTGTGTGCTCCATTTTAGTGATACTAAAATGTAGCAAAATATACCACATTTCCCTAGAAATGTCTACTTTATTGTAAAGTGATGTGATTTTCTTTTTGTATCTTTCTGGTATTTTGTTGTCCACTGTCCAGTTGTTCCGGATATAGAGTGTGACGTCAGAGCGGGGAAGATTAACCTCCCAGAGTTCATTGCCAAGTGTCCAGCACACTGTAAAGAAACCAAGCAGCAGGTCTATGGGACAGGTGTCTTTGCATCCATCTCCAGCATCTGCAATGCAGCCATCCATAGGTGTTTGGACTGGGAAATGAATATCGCCAAAAGAGTTTCATGATGGTTTTATTTGACAAACATGTTGTCTGCACAGTGGAGTCATCACAAACGCAGGGGGAAAAGTAATTGTGAGGAAGATGGCCGGGCAGAACGTCTACAAAGGCAGCAACTCTAACGGGGTGCGGTCACTGTCTCTACCCAAGTGGAGGGAGTCATTTGTGGTCTCAGGTACTTATGCAGAATTAAATATTTTTGAAAATCAGTAGTTTAGAAGAAATTTGTTGAATAAAAGCTGACTTTCTTGTGTCACAGTTGGGAAACCAAAGAAAGGTGTCATCTACCCATCCACTCTGGACTACGCTCCCTCAAGACCAACCTACGTGAAGACGGGTAGGAAAAGCATCTTCACACTAATACCATACAGATTTAATGCATTATATTTAGTTTTCGTCCGAAATGTCAGGCTGGAGTTAAGCACCAGCTCCCCTCCCAACCACACTAGGGACAAGGGTGTACAGAAAATGGATGGATGGATGGATAACTTAGTATTCAATTCATCATTAATACATTAAATGTTAAAGGCAGTATGCTCTTTCCATCTGTTCATTATGAACCTCTTTTGTTTGGTATATTTCGGGGTCAAAAGGTAACAGAAGAAACATCCCCACACTTGACTCAGGCATGCTGAACCTGGATTTGGATTGCTGCAGTCTGCTAAGAATGACAAGAATGCATTCCAAAACAGAGGTTACACTGTCGACGCTGTCATCCGTCCTCCTCGTTTGTGACTGCCTTCATTTCTTCTCTTTTTCCAGGTCCAAAAGACACCAAATTAGCTGCGTTCATGACGCTGCCGCCAACAACAGCACCTGAAGCCACCACAACAACCCCTGAACCAACAACCACAACTGCTCCCACTACCACCACCACAACCACTATGCCTCCGCCACCACCCACGACCACCAAAGCCCGAGCCGTAGTTCATAAAATCAGGGACGCAGGTGAATAAAACAAGCAGATAAAAATGTTTAAAAAGGTAAACGAGCAGCCTGCCTCGTCTAGTCTAACTTACAGCATTAGCAGCTTATAATCAGAGCTTGCAGCTTGCCGCAACAAGCCTTCCTTTCTGCAATGAGCGATGATGAGTGACAATTACAACTGCAATTATGGAGCATTTACCTCTCCTCTGTGATGAAGTTAATGCAGTGTAGACTGTTTTAACTGTAGCTTTCATCACTGACTAAATAAAAACACAGTCACTGAGACTCTGCGTCATTCTGGATGGCAGTGCAGGTATGGTGAGTAGACAGTGCCACCGTATCTTAAGGTATGCGTTCAAATGAGATGGGCAGAGGGCCAAATAGGCTACTGAGCGTTCCCTCTCCCTTTCATTTTCTGTAACATTATCTTCCTTCTCTCCACACCGGCACACCATTTGTCTTTCTTCCATCCAGGCAGCAGTCACCCGTACCTTGCCCATGTGGCTGCCGCAAGTTCAAGTAAGTGAAGCAAAGCAGCGAATAATTGTTTGTAGGAGGGATATCATGAGGCGCTACAGTGATGATAGTGTATTCTTGGTTACACAGAGCTTTGCAAAAATAACTTCTTGACTCAACAACCATAAACATTAATGTATTTTATTAGGGTTTCAAGTGGTAAACAAACATAAAGCAGTGCATAATTTTGATGTGGAGTAATCTGCTAAATTTGCCTACTGGCTTGTTTCCACTGAGCAATATGTTGCGGGTTGGTATACATTTTTTGTCTGTTTCAATTGGACCGGCCTATATAGCCGACTTGTACCTCATCATTCTTGGGCCCCCTTCAGTTGTTGGTCCGTAGTGTGGAGCTACTGACATCACACAACACAGTCCATTAACTCTGGAACAGAAAAATGTCACTGCTTGTGACAAGTTATACTAGTCTGACGTGGCACACAAGGCATTACATGGCATTGCAGTGGTCTGCTTTTGGAAATATCACCTGTTTTGTTTGGAAGGTCGTGGTATCTTCCATATTTATCAACAAATAGCTTTATGAGAAAAAAAAACACCAAGCAGTAAAATCATTACAGTTTGTAACATACATTTTTATCTAAATGTTTTGTGAATGAACTGTGTGATTGGTGTAGGACAGTCACAGAGTGCCCAAGGGAAGAGTCCAAGCCAAGGTGGGTAAATACACTTCAAGAAGTTCCAGCTATTGAAAAAATTATCACACACAAAGCATTTCCAGTCTGACTAAACCATCTCTTCAGTGTTCAGAGGTAGCTCCTACCCAAACAGGTATCCGCAGCGTGCCAGTGCAGGTAAATCAACTCAAAAATCCAACCTGCTAACCTCTGCTTTTTAAAAACACAATTGTTTCTTTTACACTGACACTCAGACACTTTTCGTTTTTTACCTGTGCACATAAGCTCTGCATGCCGTCTCTGTTCAGTATCTACCAAGCTGCTTGACTTGTATTAGTTGAAAATCAGAAATGGTGCTTATGGTGTAATCTTCAGCTCTGTGAGTCATGTTCCAACTTTCACAAATATTAGAACCCCTGGTAAAGATGAATGTAAGGACTTAAATAAATTCACCTTTTATTGCAGTAACTTAATGATGCCCTTCAGTGGATCCAACCAGTAATCCAACCAGAGTGGATTACACAGAAACATGTTGTAACCAAACTTCAAACCCATGTTTAGCGTGAGTAGCTAAACATGGTAGTACCTTTTCTGGTTTCAGGTGTATATTTATCCCAAATATGCCTAATGTCGCTAATTTGCAACATATTTAAATAAATAGCTGTTTCATAATCTGTAATCCCTATAACAATCTCCACTTAACAGAGCAACAGTTTGACACCAACATTTATTGTTACCTTCCTAAAATAATTTGTCTACGTGATTTTTTTTTTTAAATCACCACCTCTTCTTTATTTAGGTAAAAGAACAAAGTGATTTTGTCAAATTTTTTTAGAAGGTGACATTATGTTAGTTACTTTTAAAATAGGAAAGGCAAGAGAACATGCCAATCAGAAAAAGCAAATGTTTGTTGACCTTTATCTGTAATGAATTGGCTAAAGGGAAATAGGTACTTATTTAAACTTATTCATATCCAGTGAGTTCAGAAAACAACAACTGTAATTGAGTTAAATTAGAAGTTTCCTTATTCATTTGCCCGGAGGCACAAAAAGGAGCTGGCTGTAGTGAGGAGCAACAATCTGCCTAGATGAAAACTATTACAAGTCTTATTTGAGAAGCATGCCTGGAAAAAGTATTTTCTGCTCTGCTATCAAAACACAAACATGTAGAATTTGAACTTGGACTTGAGCTAAGATTAAGCGTTTCTGCAAAGACTCCTAGTGGGTCTAGTATGAAACACAAATGCCTATGTGCAAACACCCTGTTGTTCATACAGAGTATGATGGAGGATCTGTGATGCTGTGAGCCCTCTGGACTTTGTAGAAGTTCGTGGCAGCATGGATTCATGACAAACCGAGCATTTTGAATAAAAATCCAGTGGAAAAAAGTAAAAATGGGTAATTAGTGGGTCTCTTAACAGTATAATGATACAAAACATATGACTAAATAAACAGAAATGGTTATTCAACATTGAGCTGAAGCTGAAGAAAAGAGTGTCACACGAAAAATATGAATTTATTCTAAGGACTTTTACACATCCTTACCAGAGGTGGCAATACTTGAGGGAGATTCTGTATTTTCAATCTGTGCTGATATTTAGATATTGGTGCAATCTGCTAATTTCAGTGAAAAAACTGAACTTGCTACCAGAAGGGGTGCAAATTAACACAAACATTTAACATTTAAGCAATAAAATTTATACTTTATTGAAGTATCAGCACAGATTAACTCTGCAATGTTTTGCTATTTTGAAAAACTTCTTCCTTCTAATCTTGGTCCAAGGTTTGCGCCAGCCAGAGGCGGGCTCAGCCATCAGGAGGCAACCATCCTCTCCAGTCGGCCCAGGTCAGCCTCCTCATTAGTGCACTTACACCCATGATTAAAACAAAAACGGGTACAGGTAGCATGCAGGTCACCGTCAGCAGACTACTGTAAGTCTAACCGCACTGTTTACCCTCATGAGCCTCTGATATCTTCACCCTCAGGGTCACCACTAATACCCTCCTCTGAGCTTCCCAGCTAACATTCCTCGCTGCATAACCGCTGTTTTCTGTCATCAGGAGCATCCTCCCAGTCATATTTTCATTTTACGAGATGAAAAGAGTCAAATGAATCAGAGCTAGTGCTTGTAAATACGCCCATCTTACATGCTTTTGTTTTTGATAGAAAGAAAAAAAAGCCTTTAGCTTCCATCAAAGTAAAACAGCTGGGTTATGTTTGAGGATGGAAGCCCAGAACTGAAACTCTGCTTTACCCTCCTTCCTCTTCTCTTTTTCCCCCCTCTCTTTTCTTCTCCTATCTGCGCTTTTCTTGTCGCCTGCAAGCAGCTTTTAACAGGGCTCCACCCGAGCAGACCCCAACAACAAGCCAGTCGAATTCTGGTGAGTTTCTCTGAGAAGGAGTTCTCGACCACGCTGACGCAGTCGGGTCAGATCAAACAGCAGAGTAAAGATGATTGTAAAAGCGCTGAGCGAAATGTTTACGGTCTGTGGTACGCCGAGGATGCGCCCAAATCCAAGCAGATGCTCAGATTTCGACAGAAAAATCTGAATGCGTCTGTTCACCTAAGAGATGAAACAGTCAGTCTCTCAGATTCATTTTGATTACATTGATGATAATCCTTCTTCCTGCTTATTCTCTAAAATAAAATCTGAACGCCTCTGTTGTCTGAACACAACTTTTGGTTTCTGACCTTTCATCCCCAAATACTCTTTGCTCTCCTGCCCAGTTCAGCCAGCCAGCTGAATTTTATGAATGAGATGAAATAAACTCTTAGTTCAGCCAAAACTTCTTAAATCTGCAGCTGCACTGGTCTAAAATAAGAACTGATTCAAAATAGATCTGGGAGGTTAACCGTCTCGCTTCATTTTTTGAAAAGAAATAGAATCCCGAAGGTTTGAAACTGAATTTTTATTTCCAATAATCTGAATGCATTACAAATTTATGCCAGAAACGAGCCCTAGAGGTTGTTCTTTGATGTTTTCACAGTTTGTTTTTTTTTAATTAAAATGATTGCTCAATATCAGAACTTTAAATTATATCAAAACAACCTTTTCTGACATCTGAGGATTAAGCAGATCGCCAAAATCTTTAAGGGTTTTAATCGGTTTAATTCTTCTTTAGAAAAAAGAACTCTTGCTCAAACAACAATAAGTCAATTTTTTACACTTAGTCTTTTTGTCCAGTGTTTGATTTGGTTATTGGTTGATAAGGATTCTTTGTTTTATTTTCTTTACTTCATTGGCAAATGAGATAAATTAATTCGGTATTTGAATCCTTCAATCTCTGGCAAATAGATTATTAATGTAAATTCGCTCTAAACATTTTCATCATAAATATCAGAAATCTTTTTAATCACAACTGTAACTCCCTGCAAAGGATTATAATAATAATAAAAAAAATGAGACCACCAGGAGTAAATATGTTTGTCATTTAAAGTAGCTGGTAGTCGTGACAGTTGTAAGTTTTGGCAGTGAAGGTTCAGAAAGTTGAAACGAGCAGCGCCAAGTGACCCAGTTATGCGCCCAAGTCTGTATCCATTGCAGCATATGGGTCCAATCTCTGAAAAGCTCCACAAACCAGCCAAGGTGTGGCCCTCCGAGGAATGTGCTTCTGTTTTTCCTTCTGCGGAATGCAAAGCCATGAATCCCCTAAAATTAGACAGGGCTATATCTGTTTAAATGACAGCTAATTGTAGGATCTGATTTATAAAAGGGAGTGTAAACTCTTCCACAAAACTTTTGCTGCTTAGCACTTAATCTGTGCAGGAAGAGCTATTCAGATCAAAGGATGTCCAGGGTGATTTACAAAAGAAAATATTGATTCCTTTAGGCTGCTCCTTCAGATGGAAGTCAGAGTTTAAAGGTGAAGTCAAGCAGTGCCTCCGGAGTTTCCAAGATGGATGGTTCTTTTGACTTTGACTCTTTAGTTTTTGATTTATGAGTTCAAAAAATTATTTTCCTATGTAGCTTTGGCACCTAGCGGCTTAAAACAGATGTTGGATGCTATTGCTTTAAGTTATGATGCTAATCTGGCATAGTCTGACATATAATGAAACATGTCAGACTAACAGCCAAAAGGATGCATGAAAATATTTTGGTAATCACTCTATACCACCTAAAAAGGTATTTATATCTACTGAAGCTTTCCAGTTTTGGTCAGGCTACAACTACAAACCTAATTTTTTTTTTCAATTGGATCTTATAGACGAGCGCAAAGTAGCGTGGATTGGGGCATAAACAGCAAACACGTGGATGAAGGTGATCTCAGACAAGACCAAAATTACAAATTTCTTTGTCCAACATGAAACTTGGTGAAAAAAATCGCTGCATATCCATCTTAATACCCGCCCTTATGATGAAACAACAAGCTGAAAAACTACTGTAAGCAAACGCTGTACAGCAATGACTTAGATCAGGGTATATCAAAGTATTGCAATCAAAGCACAGATTTATATTCAATTGAGAATTTATGGCATGACTGAAACGTGATGCTCCTAGATGGTCTTCGTTCAATCTGAAAGAACTTGAGACACTTTGAAAGGAGAGTTTGAAGTTTCAGTGTTAAGATGTGCAAGGCTGGAGACTTGCCCAAAGTTTTCAGATGTAAATAAAGGAACAGAAGTGTACACCACACTTTTCAGATAATTATCTGCAAAAATATTTCATGGTTTAAAACTGACGCCTTTTTGCCATTTCGTTCCACCTCTCAGTTACGCATCACGATATGAAACCCAAAGAAAAACATTTAACTCTGTAGTTGTAACTTGACAAAATGTTTAAAAGTTTTGGAGCTGATGTAAATGTTTTGGATTATGTCTTTTAGCAGAGTTGTCTTTTGTGTGAGCAAGTGTCACAACGCTCATTCTGATATGAAATAAGTGCCGATCCAAGAGGAGGATCCTCAGCTTTTGACCTCTGCGATCACTGAATTGGTTATGATTAAGGAAGTTGAATTCGATCCTTTAAGGGCAGTTTTTAATAATAGTTAAAAAAAAAAAAAGGTCAACAGCAGCAGATTGGCTTTATCGCTGCCTTCTATCTAAACTGTCCCTAGTTTGACATCAGGTCTATAATAATACGTCCGCGCTTCAGTGGGCTGCTGGCTGCGCTTTCTCAGGCCGCCTTTGCAAACAGAGACCCTTCTCACCAGCCGGTCCCGTATGGGAACCTCAAAGCCGAACGCTGTGTGTTTGTGCAAGCTGCCTGTCCTCCTCAGAGTGGAGTTCACTGAAGTGTGCAGTCATGGTTCAGTCTGTGGTTGCAAAGGGAGCTTTGCCATTCTGGTTTTTACCTCAACTTATTAATAAAATTAACTATCCAGAGTGAGACAGTTTGCTTTTTACTCATTTAAGTTTGCATTCATGTGACCGACTTTTAAGAAGGTACATAGGGTAACCTGAAATATTTCAATCTATGTAAATAATATCATAATCAGCCTAAAAAACAATCTTAAGCATAAGGAATAAATCATTCTTTTTAGATTAAAGAAACAAAGAGTCTGTACATTCTTCAGGTTTAAATTTATTTCATCTACCAAATTATGTAGATATAGTCAAAAACATTTATTATTAATCTGATTATTCATATTAAATCATAATGAGTTAATAAATCAGCAAGTAGCACAAAATTAATAAACTAACACTAACAACAACTGCCCCGACATGCCTTAATATATTATTAATGTAGACAAAATACCATTTCATTCCTGGAAGCTGTTTTACATCCAAACTTATGCATAAAGTTGAATAAAGATGCATTAATCACTATGTAAAGTTAACTAACTTTGGTTTGTTTTTAAAAGGCTTTCCTTAATTTCTTAATCATCCGCTATGGTCAGGTAGTTTGACATATATTCACAAACATTCAGACATGACTCCCTGAGAATAACAGTTCAGTCATAAAGATGTAAATATTTTGAACTGTGGAGGTGGAATAAGAGGTTGTTTTGGCTAAACCTAAGAGTGCAGTAAGAGCATTGTGTAGGGGGTTTGGCAGTTCTTTCAAATCTATTTTTTTCCCTGTCTGTCCACTACAAAACAAAACACAAATTCATATTAAGCTTTTTTTTTTAACCTTTCTAACCAAAAAATTGAAAGAAAACAGCAAGTTTTCTCTAAAACAACAGGCAGAAACTCAGTCCTCAAGCGTCTGAGCGTCTACTGTTTTAGTGTCGTTCTGAACATCTTGTGCGTTCGCCTCTAATAAATCCCACTTTATTGGCGATCACAAGTATGTTCCTCCTTCGTGCCTGTCCTGAAAACGGCTTTCTAATTCTCCCGTGCACAGCTTTCCCCAGGAGAGACTGGCCACCCTCTTCTTACTCTCGCCCTGACTGGTTCCCAGGAGCTCGACGACCAACAGGTAGCAAACAGCAATCCCTCAGCAAAGACTGAGATAAATGTTGATTTTTAATCAGATTAAGGACAAACGGGCTAAGAAAAATATCCAGAGTGAGTTAATCTTTCCGGATGTTGCTGATACAACAATGTTCTCTGCTCAGATGTTAGCTATGCAGTTCCAGACTCAGGATATGCATGGAGTGAGACAGAAACACCTGAGATTCCAGGTAAGTAAATGCACCTCCTCTCTGACAGAGTGCTGCAGTTTTGGGTGCATACTGAACACCTCGTATCCAGCTGTACTGCACGCATCTGGTACAGTTCGGTATCTGCTGATCATGTATGCTCTGAATTGACTCCATGTGTAAGTACGTACATGCAAGGGAATCTCTGTTTACATGCCATCTGCCTGCCATATGAAGACTTCTTTGAAGTGCAGAAAAGCAGAATGGGGCAGGATATTGATGCATGTGAAAGTGATGTACTCTGAGGTGATCATTGTGAAAAAAAGCCATTGCTTTCACTGGTCTGGGAGTGGTCGTGAAGGATTTCTGACCAGTCGTAACTGTGGAAACATGTGCTTTTCCCTCTGACATTTCCTCCACACTAACGGGTTTCGTAACGTCCTCCTCTAGCTCGGGATCTCAGGCCTGATATCTCAGAGTATGAACGCTGGCTTTATAGCTTTGGACCATACCGTAAGTGTTCATGCATTTCTTTTTGTTGGGGTTACTAACAAATCTCCAGGTTGTAGAGAGTCAATAAATGGGTTGGGAGTACCTTGCTACCTTGCCAAGTATTCAACCCCTTGGACTTTTTCGCGTTTTGTCACATTACACCTCCAAACTTCAATGTATTTTATTAGGATTTTACATCAGTCACCATTACTTTGTTACACAGGAAATGAAATTATTGCAACCAATAGTATTCAGAAGTGATCATTTGCAAATAGATTCAGTCTAAAAGCACAGTTGTTCTGTGAAGACATGTCAGAGAACATTAGTGTTTGGAACCACAACCACACCAGAATACTTAGACCCTGTCTAAAAATACTTATAGCTTCCCATTTTAATAATTCAATAATTCAACTACCAATATGTAGTATACCAGTATATGTTAATATATACTGGTTATATATACTGATACGCAGTGTGCTATAGAAACTAACATCTACAGTTTTCCTTATCTCCACTCAGTACCAAGGAAAACCAATTGCACCAGTCAATAGCATGCCCATTGCACCGAGGCTGCATTTTTCAATACATTTTTTAATATACTCTACAAAACGTCAGATTTTCTGCAAATAGTTTGGAGTGACATTCCATAGAAAAATCACAGTAGTCTACTTTAAAAATAAAGTGTCAAAAAGACATACTAAACAGGTCAAAGATTTCATGTGTGAAAGAAAACTAGCACTACATTTCACCCTGAACACACCATATTAAAATATGGTGGAGGCAACGTGATGCTGTGAGGATGATTTTCATATGTAGACAAAAAAGCGGATCAGAGATGATTGGAATATGGATGATTTTACTCTGACTGACACTAAAATGAACAAGACATTAATTGGTAAAGCCTGCAGTGGTAATATAGCACATGTGATTCTGAAATCTACTGAGTCAGGGGTCTGGATTCAAATGCATGACACATTTAAATACAACTAATGCATATTTTTAAAGTTTTAGTTTTTTTTTTAATGCAAAACCCATACCGCACATTTGTACCCAGGCAAACCCATGTTAGGCTAGTTTTCAGAATAATGGTGTCCACTTATGAGTGACTTAACGTCAGTATAAATGCTGCAACCTTTAATTTTCATTTCAGGCCATTAAACGGGGATAAAAGAATGCACACAACATTTTACAGACTTTTATTTCTAAAAATATAACATGTAACCCTTTTTTCTACTTTGCAATTATCCGCTGCTTTGTGTTGGTCTATCACATAAAGTTTGTGGTTGTGATGTGACAAAACATGGAAAGATTCAAGAAGTGTGAATACCTTTGTAAGCAGATGAAAAAACTGTTTGCTTTCTTTTATCCAGTTTCAGCTTCTGGTACTTTAGTATTTAATTCACAGTATAAACACAAGAAGGCTGGCTGCTTCCCTGTTTCTTCTCTAGCTTTTTCACAATACACAGATATTATAGTTGGGTCAATTTCCGTCCGACTGCACATGAAAGAACCTAAAATACCTTAACTGCTCTGTGAAAGGAAACCACATTTTATTTGTTTTATACTTGCATGCCTTCACATTAAACAATATAACTCGCTTGCAGTACGACCTGCTGACGAGACACAAAAGCCCAGCAGAAAGCACTAAATCTCATATTTCAGACATTGTGCTTTCTTCTTTTTTAGAGGCACAGGTTGGCATTCAAATCTGAGGTCTGGAAACCATTTGGAGCATCCACCATAAAAATACAACCAGAATTCCAGCCAAGCTAAACATTTAAACAGAGTGGTGTGCTGGCTGTTCTGCCACAGATTTAGTGTTTTCTTTGGTTGCAGTTTTTTTCATATTTGATAATATCTTTATTTTTAGCCCCTCGTTCCACTGACTTAGATGGCAGCCACAAAATGCCCCTGCACTTACCCCACGGCAAAGGTAAGCAGCCATAATGAACATCCAGAGAGGCCATGAAGATTATTATGCAGCTTTTGCACAGAGTGCTGTTGAAACTCAGTTGTGAAAAAGTATTTGTCACTTCACTGATTTCTTCAACTGTTGCTATTTAGATATATATAAATGCTTCAGATCAATAAACTAGTTTTAGTGTAAGACAAAGATAACCTGACTCAGGGGTCTGGATACAGATGCACACAACACGTTTAAATACAATTAATGTATATTGTCGAGAGCATTTTGAAAATAACTAACTTGAAAATGGCAATGGTACTGCAGTACTGAAATTATTTTAAAAGTAAAAATTGCTTGTATTATGCTTTTTAACAACTCTCATCAAATGTTAACTTGGAATGTAGTGTCTTACATCCCTGCGGAGGATTTTTGGCTCTCTCTTGTTTTAATTCAGCCACATGGAGGTCTTTGAGCACGAACTCAACAAAAGGTCACATCGTCTTAATAGGATTTAATGCCATTCTGTGACTAAGTCACTACAATGCTTCATTTATGCCTCCTATCCACTGATTGGTATGGCACGGGTTCAGTACACTGTTTGTCTGTTTCCATTGTAAAGGGACTCATACCGCACCATTCTTGGTCCAAAGGACACGGTCCATTGATTGGAGTACAGAAAAAACCTCATGACTTGAGACTTACCGGTTTGTCATGTTTGTCATCGCACTAGTGTGATGCAATGTTGTGCGTTTGGGTTTAACTGAATCTGCCGCATCATAAAATAACATATAAAGCTTTTAGTCTTACACCAGATGTTAACAGGAGGCACACCTTCTAAAAAGCTCCATCAGTTCATAGAATATGTTTCTAAACATCTTGGGAATCAGAAAGATGTTTTGTTAGGGAAATGTGAGATGGGCTTGTGTGTAGTGTTGATCATCCGTTATTTTGGCCTTGAAAATCGTTTTTCAAGGCCATTTTTATACGGGGCGCCTGCTCTAACCACTGCACAACATAACGCCCTTTAATGGTTTCCAATTAACATTTTTTTCTTTTTCTTTTGGAATTGATACATTTTTCTTTAATGACTTGACAAGGGAAATTGCTGTTTCTTTGCAAGGTTGTAGATATTTTTACCTTTTTAAAAGAAATAACAATTTGAAAAATACTTTGTTTATTTACTAGAGCTTTCATGATCTGATTTGATTAATACTCTGAAACATTTAAATGTCACCTAAAAAGCAAAATCCAGAAATCTAAAATGGTAAAACTTTTTCACAGCACTGTAGGTAAATGCTTCTGAATTTATGACTTGCTGCTTTCCTAATGCTTAGCTTGTATAATGTCATTCATGCAGTGGAGCCAGTAGATGCCTGGAAACAAGATGCAAACCCCTATGAATCAGGTAAGTTTGCTTGCACTGCCGCTTGTTTAGCCACTTTGCAGCTTTGCAGTAAGTGCGATTCAAACCAAAGCTATCTGAGGATAAGACTCTGGGTTTTGGCTCTGCCTGTAATTGGAGGGCAATGGGACAAAAGCCAAATGGCATGGTGGCTTTGGGCATGTTTGTGACTGGAAACATTTGGGGTCACTAAAAAGAGGACGCCTTCAAACTTTCAATGTAATTTCCTAAAAGTAGGCGTTTGAGCTGTCTTTGTAGTTAGTTAGTTAGTTGAGTGTTTTATTTTCGTGGTAAACACCCAACTGCATTTTCCTGGATGATGAAAGGTTAAGCTGATTATTTTCCCTTCAGTCGTCCCACATGAAGACGACCAAGATAAAAAGGAAAAAAGATCAAGGATTCTGTAGTATTTAAAACAACTAATTAATCCAGAAACATCTTGACTTTTAAGCATTTCTCTGTTTTGTTGCTTTCTAGGTTTTAGCTTGAGAGAACCAGAGGCGCTACCCAGAGCACCTGAACCCCCTGCATCACAAGGAGACCCAAGTATGTGGATGTTCTTGCATCTATGAATATGTGAATGTTATTCATCTGTGGCAAGCACCCAGGTTTACATCTAGCTTCAGTCCTATTAAAGCAGATAATACTTTTAAGTATGCATACCTGAAAGTGATTGCCTATTCCGAGGATTTTCTTGCGCCTGCACTTTCAAACAAGGTCCTTTTTATCCTGGTGGTCCCTGCTGGGATCAGGTGCAAATTATTCTGCTAGGTGAGAAATTGTAACACATATGAAGCTAAACAAGTGTCTGTTTTAATTGTAAATCTTATCATTTCTGACTTATTCTGATCTTCTGCTTTTATAAGCTTTGTAGATGTAGAGTTGTGTTCAAAATAATAGTGAGATGTTTTTATTTACATATGCAAATGTAAGTTACTTTATTTGTACCATCATAGTCCCATTTTACTTGATAGTCCCTGACCTTCCGGGGATGACAGTACATTATCCTATTCACTGTCAGGATGTTTGCACATCCTTAAAAAAATCTTAAATTGAATTATCTAAAATTAGGGCCTTAAAATGTCTTAAAGTCATTAAAGAAGATATAAGCAGGCCTTAAATACATTAGCAGGACTATTTAGTCTCATGTCCTATGTAGGTTTTTCTTGTGGAGCTTTTTTTATCCACTAAAAGTTTGAGTTATGTGCAGCCATTTTCACTCACTGCGTTCTATGTCTCAAGTAGCTAAAGGCTACAGGTAACAAGCTGCTAATACTTGTTTACTAGCTAGCTAGAGAGCCATGTGCCGTATGAGAAGTGCAAAGTTGCTGCCAAGAGCCAAAAACCTCCCAGAAATTTCACAGTTTTAGCCCGCTGTATTTCTTTTCTATATCTTTCTCATAATATAGATCTTAAAGTCTATCAAATACATTGAAAGCTGATGTAGGTTCATTATATACTTGAAGTTACTCGCCACTGAAACGCAAGGCTGAAGCAGTCTGTGAAACATTTGGACTCTGCACAGTAAAATGTACTTTGTTGAAAGTTAAAGAAATTCAGTAAAACTTCAAGAGTAGGGTAACAGTCCAAGAAGTCAGGCTATAATATCCTTAGGAATTAGATTCTCCCACTATGAGTCTACCATCTGACAAACTCTGAATACCAATAGTGTGTTTGCAGCTGCTGCTGCTGCAAGAACAAAACCAATGCTACTCATAAAGAATATTACTGTCTGGCTTCTGTTTGCCCGTTTTGTCTGGTTTTAAAGACAAAATAAAACAGAAGCTTGTCTGACTAATGTCTTGCGGATAGACTAGAGCAAACTAGATTACTGAATTTGGGCCAGAGCAGCTTTCCTTATTGAGTGACTCTAAATTATGACAGCGAACTTAAAAGCTCAGCTGAATTTAAAAACAAAAACATGTAATCAAATGTGTAAGAGTTAAGAAAAACAACAATATTTGGTTTCCTTTATCATAAGTTTGAAAGTCGTATTCATATAGAAACATTAAAAAAACAAGTGCAATGCAGTGTGGTGTAGCTGCATGGTGTGTTCCTTTTTTTCCCTCAGATTGTAAGGTTGATCTTGCCTTCCTGATGGATGGCAGCTGGAGCATTGGGAAGCGCCGTTTTAAGATCCAAAAAGACTTTCTGGCTGAGGTGGCTCAGGTCATCAACATAGGCATGGCTGGACCAATGATGGGCATCATCCAATATGGGTAAACTCTGTCTATGCTTTCTGTAATTTTGTCCCAGTTTGGTAAAAGAAGATATAAACTGACTGTTTATTGTTTCGTTTGAAGTGACGACCCTGTGACGGAGATCAGTTTGAGGGCCCACTCCAGCTCCAAGGACGTGAAGTCGGCCATAGATAAGATTGTGCAGAAGGGTGGCATGTCCAACGTGGGTGAGTGACCCTGCTGGTTGCTGCCAACTGCGACAAAAACTCACAAACTCAAGTGTGAAAGCGAAAGGGTTACAATTATCGCATGGTTTTTACTACCCTGGCACATTTTCACATGCAGGGATAGAATTAAATCTAAATTTGCCGGGAGACCAGCGAGCTAAATTACAGTTCTCTTTCTAGTAAGGCGTGTTTTTTTTCTCCTGCAACCAAAACGCATTTGCTTTTTACAAGCTTGCAGGGGTCAGCTCTCAAAAAGCAAGGGCTGTTTGTTGGTTTTTTTTGGTGCGGCAGCATTCATCAGCTGCAGATTTTGGGAGCTGATGGCTGGATTTTTTTTTAGGGTTTGCTAAATTTTGCTTGCTGACAGTTTGTTGGGTTTGACCACAGTCATACAACAGTGTGTGTGAATGTAAAAGGCTCTATAATCTTGATCAGAGCCTCTCCTGTTATTGTAAGGATCACCAACAATCAACTCTCAAACTAAATCTAGGTTATCCCAGTACAGAGATATCTCTGTGCAGAATATTTTGTCCTTTAGCCAATGCATGGTTTTGTCCACCTTCTGTATTGTATTCAATATCGTTTTGGAAGCCTTAAAGCAGCATCAAATTGTAATAAAATATATATGCTAAGCTTTAAATATCTCACTGACACAACATTGAGTTGGCAGCATCACACTGTTCAGATGTAGTTATCAATTATTCTGACTAATCAATTAATTGGATAAAAAAACTGAAAATTCTGTGGACTTTATTTAAGCCTTTTTATACAATATTAGAAATGCATTAAAAGATGCGAAATGAATAATTGAATTTCTCTTATAAATAAAAAAAATACACATTTTATTGCCTAATATGCAACAACAGCATTCCTTTAGTGTACACTTGATAGTTTGTAACTTCTAGCATCAAAATGTGAAAAACTCAGCCCTTTTAGCTCAACCTCACATCAATACAGTGTGGGGCTGATCTGTGTACTGCGCTTCGGATTAACTGATTAATAATTAGATTTAAAAAGGAGCTTAATAGCAGACATGTTTGTAGAGAATTTGAACCAGGTGATGGGTGGTTTTGTGGAGGTTGTTAAAGTTTCAACTGCACAGTTTCAGAACATTTGGTGGATTATTAGAAGGTTTTCAGAAGAATATTACTTCGAAATAGCTGTCATTGTGTGGCAGGAAACACAAGACCCTTAATAGAATTCAATGTTATTGCACTTTCTTTATCAGTTAATTTATTTTGAGCTCTCTGGATTTTGTTGAATGTGTCATCATCAATGATTAGTCACTGATTAATCAAGTGTTTCTAAGTAGTAGAGCTGTACAACAGAAATCCCAGGACAACATCACGATTTAAAGAGACATAGCGCTGCAAAAGAACTCAAGTCTCATTGTGTTCAAAATGTCAAGTAATTTGCAGTTCCAATAAGCAAAGGACTGGGAGTGCCAAGGATTTAATTTTTAATCATTTTCAGTCCCAATTAAATGTCACAGGTCTAGAAATGCAGCAGATGATGTTTGTGGCATCACATTTTTTTGGAGTTGGGTGAGTTTTATGTTGTGTTTGCTGTCAGTCACGTCTGGCAACCCTATCTATCACAGAAAATCCCTACAAAACACAGTGAAGTTGTGACAGGACAAAATATGGAGTTCAGCGGACATTATTCTTTTCTAAGGCACAGCAGCATCAGTTATTTGTCTCACTGTCGCCCTCTGGTGTTCAAACAGGAAAGGCCCTCTCTTACATCAACAAACAGTACTTCAGTGATGCGAATGGGAATCGTGGTGGGGCTCCTAACGTAGCGGTGGTGCTTGTGGATGGCTGGCCCACAGACAAGGTGGAGGAGGCTTCTCGACTCGCCCGAGAATCAGGCATTAACATCTTCTTCGTCACCATCGAGGGCCCTGATGAGAATGAGAAACAAAATCTGATTGAGGCCAACTTTGTTGACAAGGTGGTGTTTAGTTGCACAGGTCTACCAGTGTGTCCCATAAAAACAGTCTGTAACACCGTTTCCTGTTTCACTCCCCAGGCTGTGTGCCGGACAAATGGCTTCTTCTCCCTTCCCGTGAACAGCTGGTTCGCCTTGAGAAAGGCTGTGCAGCCGCTGGTGAAGCGGGTGTGCGACACAGACCGCCTGGTGTGCAGCAAGACCTGCCTCAATGCCAACGACATCGCCTTCGTGATCGACGGCTCCAGTAGCGTGGGGACTGGCAACTTCCGCACGGTGCTCCAGTTCGTGGCCAATGTCACACGGGAGTTTGAGATCTCGGACACGGACACGCGGGTGGGAGCTGTGCAGTACACCTATGAGCAGAGGCTGGAGTTCGCCTTCGGACAGTACAACAACAAGGCCGAGCTGCTGAACGCCATAAAGCGCATCAACTATTGGAGCGGCGGGACCAGCACCGGGGCCGCCATCACCTTCGCGGCAGAGCAACTGTTTAGCAAATCCAAACCCAACAAACGCAAGATCATGATCGTCATTACAGATGGACGCTCGTACGATGACGTCAGGGCGCCTGCGCTGGCTGTACACCGCCAAGGTGAGACCTCATCACTGAACAGCGTTTGGAAAATAATATGACATTTGCCTTTATAGTGTTTCGCAAATGTATTCATACCCTGTTTAATCTTCTAACCTTGTGTTACATTAGAAGAACCAATATTTTCAATGTACGCCGTCGCCTTTAAATCTGTAATATGGGACGATTAACCGTAATGAATCGTGTATTGAAATAATCGACTAATTTAGTTGTCGATTAATCGTTAACTAGAATATACAGAGTCAAAAAAGGCAATTTGATGAAAAAAGAACGTACAGAGAGCATTAATTGAGCTAGAACTGTACAAAACACGTATACATTTTGCATTGAAGAAAAAAACTTTTCTACTCAAAATTTAAAGATTTTATTCTCTACTAGGGTTGTTACGATACAAAAATGTCAAACTCAATACAAAAAAAACACTCAATACTGCAGTAAATGTTTTTTGAAGGCACATGGTTATTTTCCGTTGAAAACAAAATAAATGATTAATTACAAAATTACAGTAATTTAACTGAGACTAGTATGTAAGGACAATTCAACCTTTTTTAAGAGAAAGATGTATTTTATAGTTTTGCTTCCCTGTTTGGTAAAACACTTTATGTATTCAGCAGCAACTCTGCACAATTTCTGTCTGCTGGGCATTTTTTTATGAATGTTTTCTTTAATGAACATCTACATCAGCAGGGCATCTGCTCTAATTGTCTTTTCCCACCATAACCTGTATTTTTATAACCCTTGTTAGGCGTAATGGAAGGGATGCTCTGCCTCGATGGTTAAAAAAAGAGTTTCTTTTTTCTGTACCACTCTTATTAGAGTTTAAACTTTCTAGCAAAAGCTCTTTGTTTTGGTCAGGTGAGCAACTGAGGGGAGAGGCTGTTTATTTCGATTTTGTACTGAGTTATATAGAAATATTAACGATTTTGACAACTCTAGTCTCTAGATGAACAAAACTGTTTGAAACCTCCCCTAAAAGATTTTCAGCTATAAAAAACTTTGTGTTGGTCCATCACATAAAATAGGTTGAAGTTGCAACCTTTTAAATGTAAAGAAATTTAGAGAGTACAAATACTTCTGTAAGTAAAGCAAGCTACAACTTCATTTTTAAAAAACTAAAAAGCATGTGACGATAACCTTGATTTCAAAAAGCAAAATGGCTTTAATGTCACATTAGCCTTCAGAGATGCACATGCAGTTCTTTTTTGATAACCTGTGTTTTCCTCCCCTGATCCAGGTGTGATCGCCTACTCCATTGGTATTGCCTGGGCTGCCCAGGATGAGCTGGAGTACATCGCCACTGATCCTGACAAAGAGCACTCCTTCTTCGTGGACGAATTCGACAACCTCTACAAATACGTCCCCAAGATCATCCACAACATCTGCCAGGAATTCAACTCTCAGCCCAGGAACTGAGGTCATCAGTGCGATGGGGGCGGGGGACATGTTGGATCAGGGCCGTCTTTATCAGAATGCTGACCGCAAACGTTGTCACCCTGCAGCCCCACAGATGGCGTTGCGAGGTGGGCTGCAGGCACACAAAGATGTAGAGGCTAGAATTTACATTTCCAGTGAAAAGCTTACAGACACTCATCACGGGTATGAAAGTCACACCAAATTTGGGTCTTTTAATGAGTTTAAATGAGCCAGAGGAAAGGAACCGATTTTACATCAAGTAACATCAGTGAATTTCAAACGTAAGAATTGAATGCATGTGTTTGAATTTTGTGTTGGATTTTTTCCATTCTAGTTATTGGTCATCAAAATTATACACAAAAGTTCAAATACATATACTTCCAACAACATTTGATAGCTGCATGACAGCCACATGCTTATTATAGCCAAAATTAAGCTTCTGTAGAAATTGTGGCTGAATATTTGCAGAATTGGTAGAGTTAATTTAATTTGGATGGTTTTCTGGTTTTCATCAAAGTTGTGGTGAGGCTGAAGCTAGTCCAGACACTCAGTGATTTAATTATTTCCAAACCAGTGCTAATGTGTGTTTATCTGCCACTTAAGCTTGAACATAAATTCAGTACCAGTTTCTAATTTTAACTGGGAAGTTTCTTGTTAAAACTAGAAAATATTCCTGTTATTACAACATGCAAAGCTCATCAAAACAAGAAACTGTGACATTATAATGAGAGACATTTTATATCTCATTATTACGACAACATTTCTCATGAATTTTATATGTTGTGCTAACATGAAGAATACAGTCCACTGAGACTGCGGCTTGTTAAAACTCAGTGGCTCACCATCCAAAAATCCAAAGAGGTGTTGCCGTTTTACTATTATGACCTTTTGTATTTAAAAGAGAATACATTTTGGATTTAAGGAGATTACTGGTTGTAACAAGTTTATTTTAATGTCGTTAAAACAAGAAGATTTTTCAACACGCATCAGAACTTGTTTTGAAATGGAGAAACTGAGGCCTTTGGACTGGGTTTTCCAAAGTCAAAACCTCAACTGCATTGAAAAATTTGTGGACTAAACTCAATAGCTTGGCATGTATCAGGAAACCAACTCATTTAGAATAATTAGTTGTCAAATATCCAGCCAGAATTAAGTCAGAAGCCTGATTATGGATTAAAAAGCAATCGTACAAGTGGCCAAGGTTCAATTTTCTAAAAACATATTTGAGGCGCTATGTATATAAAACATTTTAACCCATATGAACCTGCAAGGATCAAAACAAGTTTTATAACCCAACTCTTGTTCTTGAAATTCCTTGACATTCTTTGTTGTGAAAATGATTCAAACACGTCTTTAAAGGCAGAAAATAATATCACGTTCATTCCAATGATGAGTTTTTGTAAACTTTTTTTTGTAACTGTATTTGATCATGGATTTGAAGATAAATTTTAAAATGAATCAACACAGTAAATTCTCCTGAAAACCATTAGCATTGCACCATTTGTTGGTGCCACAAACAACACTGTCAGCTCTTTGGTGGCCAGTTTGTGTGATTTCCCTCGCACAAAATTTAGGTAATTATTTAACAAATTTATCAAAAGAAACTGAAATAAAACAGAAAGCTGCAATGATATATTGCAGTCAAAATGCAACTCTTTTTGTGCGTTACTAGACAGTGATTCCAACATAATAAACTTTGTGGACATATGTAGGATTAACACATTCCTAACATTTCCTTAATGGCTTTGTATACTTCATAAACTTAACATGGTGCTTTCATATGATTACCTGTGAAGAGGATCCCCTCTTTCACAGCTGAGGCATTTTGATCTCCCTAATAGGAGATGTAATCTGAGTTCAAGTCAGAGACTATGGTGCTGTTTATCTAATTTTTATATGGGTGTAAAAGCAAACCACCAGCATGGATGTGGACTTCTGCGAAAAGTGGGGTTGTTTTATGCAATTTTATTTCATTCCTTTCTGTATTTCTGTAGCGAGCGGCTCCTAATATACCAAGCATTTTGAAGTTTTAAGAGTATTTATGATTTTTTTTTGCCTTTGTTTTCCTGTTTGTATATATGCTCATTAAATGCCTGACTTGTCATGTTCACAAAATTGATCATTTTTTGTTTTTAATAAAACAAATGAACAGAACATGATGTTTTTATGGTTGTTGTTTTTCTCAGCATATTTTTTTAGATAATTGTAAATATGAAAATAAATATGTATATTTTTTTATATTTCTATTTCTATTGCCAATAAAGTCTAAAAAACACTGAATTGTCAGAGAAAAAAGGAGGGACAAAAAGGAAATGTCACCAAAAAATAACTTGGCATTTGCACAATATATGCAGCAAAATATCAAACATAAGAAATGATCTTTTCAAATGTATCCAACTTAGATCTTTGCTTTTCAATGAAGTAGGAGAGTATAAGAAAATTGCAACAAAGAGAATAAATATTCTCTGTGGCTTTATATATTCAAGCATACTCAGGGAACAAAGCAAAAGCAAAAAAAAAAAAATGAGGAAGAATACAAGTACAAAGTGAATGATGTAATGGATTGTTAAGATTCACACTCTGAAAAGAAATTACAAAGCTTTCTGGTGCCAGAATACATTTATTTTGTTTTTCAATGCAATCCAGGTGGGGGATTGCATTTAGTAGTAATTATTTGCAGTAACTCTTATGGATTTCAAACACCACTTTTAATCTGTCCACATTAGAACAGGCAACATTGATTTAGATGCATTTGTACGTGTGTCATGTAAAATTTATGTTTCCACCTCAAGTTATGGCTTTTGCGAAGAGCGGCCATATTGGATCTCAAAGTTGGTGATGGAAAAATTCTCTTACAGTCCAAGTTGGAAGTCTGATTTCAGACGCGGCATTCAAGTTGATTTTTCTGATTCGGAAGTTTAAATTTCTGACTTTTGACTACAAAATGAATGCAGCATGACTTCACAGAAACTCACCTGAAAATCCAGCGTACCCATTTAAGACCTAATGACGAAAATCTGTTCATAATAAAAACAATTTAAGGCCTTGAGATTACTCAAGGTGATTTGGTGAATTTAGCAATTCAAAAATGTAACTCTGTGGATTAGACCAAATCAGTAACGATATTAATAATGTTAAAAGGTAAATCAGATGATTCTACAATAACTTTGTAGTTAATGTTACTTTTATAGGGTTTCTCAAATGTATATGTAGGAATCAAAGCAACATTTCAGGTGTGTTTTTGCTGAGAGAATGACAAAATATAAAGCTAAAAAAACATTATGACATTGAGCATAATTCAATTCATGCAATTGGGTCAATCAAAAACAGCATTCAAAATAACCAGCATCTGAGCCCAATTAACATTTTACAGCAGATTTTATTTCGAACATACTCTCATATACAAACCAGTGACTGAGAAAATGGCTCATGTAAAGCTGTACTCTCCGCGTACAACATCCTGTTTGCCTTTTTTAATCTTTGCTTGCTTTCAAACCTCCTGGATTTACAGTAAACTGGAACTGCAGGACATTTTTCTTGGTTAAGTCGTCATTTCAAATAGTCCTAAAAGTACTGCACTAATCTCCTGCTAAACACTGGACTACTGTAAATACCTTGACATGATACATCACATTGTAGTCAAGCATGTCCACACAGCTGAGGCGGGGGAGGAAAAAAAAAAACTATATACAGTACACAGCATTCAATTCAAACAAGAGCAAACTGGCCGAAATGTGTTAGATATTCCTAAAAGTTGACATCTAGAATCGAGTCTGTTTAATTTTAATTATATAACCAAAATGGTTTACTTTGGACACATAAGCGTGTAATCTTTAGAAGTGTACAGTGGCTTGAAACTAAGAAACAGGCATGTAATTAATGGTCTGTATCGCTCTACCAGCGCTGCCTCCAAACACACAAAACTGACATCCCAACCACACTTATCAAAAACAAAAACTCAAACTCACGCTGCACTGTAAATTTTTAAGACTGAATATATATTTTTGTTTATTATAAGCATTTGTAATTTTACATCCAATGTTAAAACCGACAACATTGCGACAACCAGCTTCCCCCCCAAAAACAAGCTTGTTAAAATAACATTTTTTAAAGACCTTTTTAAAGCAAAGGCACATTCGTCAATATAGGTTTTTAAAAAGGAAAATAAAGGCAGGTCAAGCAAGCAGAGTCAGTCTGGGGAAGCTGAGGAGAGGAGCTGGGAGGCTTCTGCCTCAGAAACGCAACACAGAGAAAAACTTGGTTTAGCTGAGGAGGATCTGGGATGAGCGTGAAGGAAGATGGGACCTCACATCTCTGCTCCTCGCTGCCACTTGTCCTGAGCCTCTCTCCTTTCTGTGGAGGTGAAGTTTAAGTCTGTCTACAGGGGGCGCTGTGGCCAGTCACACCCAGGCCTGCCTGGATGGTGGAGAGTGAAGGAGGTTGGGACCAGAGAGCAGTTCCTCCTCCTCCTTCTCAACCTATTTGAGGCTATTGGCTACATAGTCTGCGAGCCTGACAGGAGACCAGTGGCTAGTTTGAGGTGGGATCGGACTCGCTGCCTGACTGTCCTTCCCCTGCTGTGTCTCTATTGGTCCTTGATCGTAGGAGACTGAGACTGAGTCAGAGAGCGAGGCTGTGGTGGGGGAGGGACATGTTGCTCCGTGTCATACGAACACCTTGGCGAGAGCGTCTGCTCCGGCACTGGCGATGTAGCATTTAGACGGATGAAACGCCACGTCGTGGATCGATTCCTCGAATTTCTTTCTGTGAGCCGTGAACTCTTGGATGCAGGTTTTACTCTCCAGGTTCCAAAGACGGATGGAGCAGTCGTGACCTGAGGACAAGAACATGCAGGAAGTTGCTTAGAGGTTTTATTTGGCTTTTAGCCCTGAAGATATTTCATATGTTGCATGAATTAGGAGCAATGTTATGCTTCCTTGAAAAGGTTAGAATAGGTTTATTAGAGATACAAAACATGTTCGTTGCCTTTTTTTATGCAAAATTATTCTTAGATAATGAGATTTCAGTATGCTCAGTTCTGCCTATTTTGAGCTCCTTTCAGCTGTTTTAGGGCCTCTTGTCACTTTAAATCCCAATTAGCTGCAAACAGATGTGCAATTATACAACCCTACATTTTTGAAAAGCAGAAGTGTAGCCTCCTGCACTAGACACATTTACCAAAATAAAACATATTATTTTTCTAGAAATATTAAAAAGCAAACAAATAAAGCGACTTAATATTTTCTTTTTCCCCTCTGACTGCATGTAGTCAAGTTAAAGCTTGTCTACTACTACAATTTGAGATCCTGCAAGGAAACCTAAGGCTAAATACTTTAAGGCTTTCTGCATATCTTTACCAGTGGTGTCAATTAATGTTGAGGGAGGTGTAGTAAATAAATATAATTTAAAATCCTTGTTCTGCATAATTCACATTTTCTAAATACTTCAAGTTATTTTAGACTGGGTTTGAGTCGACCATTCAAGCCACAGAAGAAGAAAGCAAAAGAGGATGTTGGACACTCACTGCCCGACATGAGATAAAGTCCGTTTGGATCGACAGCTAAGCTGGTGACGGCATCCAGATGGGCCACCATGGAGTGAATCAGCTTCCCGCTGTTATTGTCAAAGAATTTGATGTGTCTGTCCTCCTGCGCTGTGATGGTGATTGGAAGAGTTGGGTGGCTGAGGACCTTGTTGATCTGACAGGGAATGCCTGGTTAAAGGAAAGAAACAAAAGATTTAAAGATGAAACACATAGAAATATCTGACTCCAAACAAAGCTGTAACAACAAGAGAAAGCATTAGTCAACACAGATTCAATGGTCAACTCAAGTTACTACATAAAGGCAGCGACTTACAAAGACATTCAGAAATAGGCCTGTCACAACAACCAATAAATCTATTAATTACATGATAAATGAAAACATGCTTAGTAATTTCCATTATAAAAACTTTTGCAAGACAGTTCTTTTAAGGTGTGTGATGCATAATTTTCAACATTTTGAAATGAGACCGCAGACTGAAAGAACAATAGCTTACCAAGCAAGAACACTTGAAATAAGACAAAACTAACTTACAAGCAACTTTTCAGCAAGAAATTAGAGCTTGTTTTAAGTCAATAATTCCTTAATATTGATAAAAGAAGCATGAGTTCCGCTGGCAGATTATTTCACTTATAACATGGGATAACTGCCTCGTTTTAATAATTTTTCAGTGAAACTGGCATGCTTTTAATCAATATTAAACAATTATTTATGAAAAAGAAGCTCCTTTGTCTAACTGAAAGTTACTTTTTAGTTTTGTCTTATCTTAAGTGTAGTAAGATGTTTACACTAGAACTAAACAAAAACTACTCTAAGATTTTCTGTTTTTTGCGGAGTTTAATCGTGCATGGTTAACTTTAACTGATTCGATTTACTCATCAAATTAAACTTTGTTAGATCTGAATCACTGGGAAGTGAAGAGGAAAATGGCTGCAAACAAATGGATGTAATTACCCAATGATTTGGTCATTTTAAAGGTGAGTCAATGTTTGTTCAAGCTACAACATGAACAATTTGTTCTTCATTTTCAGCCCATTTTCATGCCTTGCGCAGCTCGTCCCTAAACTTACCTGGCTCCAGATTAGATTCCATACTGAGCACCAGCTGGCGGGTCTCCATGTTGAAGAGGCCGATCTGGCCGTTTGTGAAGGACGTGACCAGATGAGCTGGTTCACTGCACACCAGGTCCACAGAGGACGGAACTCCCAACTCTAGCAGAGGGATAAACAAGTGCAAGTTTTAATTCCTCAATTTTGAATAAAAAGTAAACTTAATGTATGTGGATCCGGTTGTTACTTTTGTTTTCGTTGAATACTGCGAGCGAAGGGGAGGTGGTGTTGGCGTCCCACAGCCTGACGGTTCCGTCAGCGGAGCAGGAGAGGAGGCGCTGGTGTGCGCTGCTGTACACCAGACCCCACACAGAGTCAGTGTGTCCACTCAGCTCTCCGCGCAGCACTGACGGGTCTGAACACACGGGGACCATGATCACTTTTCATGCTGTGCAGCTAAAAATCACTCCTGGTTCAATCGAAACATGCGCTGAGGTTACCGTAGGAGTCGTAGGGGTCGATGTTTGGGTTGGGCGTGTTCCAGCACTGGATGGTGCCGTCGACCCCTCCGCTGAAACACTGTTCCCCTGTACTGCTCATCACCACACTTAGTACAGCGCCCCTGTTGTGTTTTACATAACAAAATAGCAACCATTAAGTGATCTGTAACACAAGCTGAAAAAAAAAAGAATTGATAAAAGTGCCATATTTTACCTGTGGGCTCTGAAAGTGTAGATAGGCTCCACGTCTAAAGATGTACTCCTGCTGACAAAACGTTGATTAATTTAATAAAAAATAAATAAAAACAAATATCTGAAGTCTGAAGCAAAATTACGCCTCCCATTGATTTACCATTGTGGGACAAATATATAGTTTTATATGGTTTAATATGGCTCATATTTGCTGCAACAAACATGAGCCTCAAATAGGACTGAGGCTGAAATCATGCAGAAAAGGCTGAATAAAATCACTGCTAGGCAAGAAATTAAACATATATAAAATAATCTTTATATCTTAAATACTGGACTAACATACTTTTTTTACTAACCTTATTGGCTCCCTGGACATTTGTTTTTGTTTTGTTCCATTTGTTTCTGATGCAAGTGGAATAAAAAGTGGCCAAATTTTGGTGGAAACTAATTTTTTATGTTTTTTTCCACAAGCCTTTTAATCTTTTTTTTTTTTAAATGCTACATATAAATTTTTTATCAATTTTCAATTGATTGGTTGGAATCCCTTCACAATTTCACACAAGGTAAATGTAATTTTAATGCACAAAAAACAGCATTTTGATTCATAATAGGACCATTTATTTTTAACATTCACAGGCTCTAATTGTACGCACCCAAAGAATGTTTTACTTTGGATTAGTTCTTCTAAAAGAAAAGTTAAATTAAATATTTAATCACTTAAACTGGTCTTTAGTTAAAAATGTATAAAAAGTCAAGTCTTAATTTTCAATCATAATTATTAATTGGATAATTGTTTTTTTTTCTTAATTTATTTTTAACCAATGTATTAATTTTGTATTTTCACATGTTTCCTCTAAAATGAATACTTTTGCATTACATTATTGTAGTTTCAAATGCAAAGGTTTAAGCACCATTTCTGGGTCATTTACATTTTTTTGTTACAAGAACAATAAAAATTTAAGGAAAATAAAACAAAGAGATAACACTAGTGTAACTTGTTTCAAGCAGAAATTATAATGAAATATTTATTAAAGCTACATTTTATAGACCAAAATAATTTTTTAGCAGCTTGTTTTCTGTGATTAGTTTCAGTCATGCAACATAAGTACAATGCCTAGATAAAAAAATAGAATAAAAAACTAATTTCATCTCTTCTAGTCTTAGAGCTGCTGGGTTATGTCCTTCTGCAGAAGACTGTCAAATAAACACAAACACAAAAAAAGCTGCAGCTACAGGATTTATTTTATTCATATTTGGTAGGAAAAGTAAAAACCGTCGTATGAAGGTGAGTAAATAGAGAGCTGAAGCTTTCTTACTTTTTGGCCGGAGCGGTTTTCTGCAGGTTCCACATTTTGAGCGTGTGATCCTCAGAAGCAGTGATCAGGACCGGCTCCACAGGGTGAAAGGTCAGAGCACGAATCCCGTCAAAATGACTCCGCAGGGTGAATTTGGGATTCCACGTTTTTCTCATGGCATCTTTATTGTTGCCGATCTGATGGAAAACAATAAAAAATAATATAAATTTAAAGACAATCGTACAAATAAATATCACTAAGAATGTTTCCAGCAGAATTAAATTGGTTATTTTCATGGTGTTTAAAGCAAATCTGTAGTTGTTAGTTTAGGGAATAATGACGTTTGTGTTCTGCAAGAATCTGTCTCATTTAAAATAAAAAGAAATAAAAAACCCTCCAATTCTGACATTTCAAACACAGCTAAGTGACATCATTTTGCCCCATGCCACTCACATCATACACCATGCTGTCGGCCTCGTTGGCCACAGTGAGTCCAGCCAGTTCCCCCAGGCCCAGAACATTCTCCATGCCTTCCTCTGTGCCCATGATGAACGACTTTCCTGGTGTTGGTGGGAAAGTGAGAGCTTCAACTGCGGAAAGGACAAATAAAATACATATGTCAATCGGTGAAGAACTGGCAGAAGAGACGGGAAATGTGTTTTGTATTTAGTGAATCACCTTCTTCTGTCCTGTTCCCCTCGTGTTCGCTGAAACGTGGCACATTGGGCCGGGACTGCGGGGTCGGCTGAGGCTGCATGTGAGATAGGTCCTCTGTGTCTCTCAGGTTAGCCAGCATGTCTTGCAGCTTAGACCGGTTAGGCCCTGTTAACGAGTTAGGTTCAACGTTCAAACAACCGACATGTGTTTGGATGGAGTGGAAGAAAAAAAAAAAAAAAACAGAAAGTGATGGGTATATGCTGAAGCAACAGAGAAAAAATGAATATAGAAGGAAGCACTGAAAAAAGAAAAATCAGTAAAAAGAGGATGATAGGAGGCCAGTAGTAGAAACCTGCAAAGTTAGAGAAGAAGTTGAGGCACATTTTTATCTTTAACGGTGAACTGTGGAGAGCAACAGTCATTGGGTTGAAGTAAAACTAATTTTGGTCTCTACATAACATTGAACTTGAAATACATTCTAAAAACAACAATTAGGAGCACATTATCCCCTACAGATTCTTCAAACAGAACATTTTTTTTCTCCAATTTGGAGAAATGTGCTGGGAAAACAAAACAAAACAAAACAAAAACAGAGCACTGCTTTGAATTTATTGTTATTCTCTGATCCACAAACAGTGAAATATATTAGGGCCACAACCAATTATTATTTTAGTAATCAATTATTCTATCAATTAGTTAAATAAGAAGTGGCACATTCTGCAGATTTTAACTACTGAAGCACTTTTGTACATCAGAAATACATTTAAATATGCATGTAAACGAATAATAAATTCCTTTTTAAATAATAAACATTTCATTTCCTAAAATGCAATAACATTTTCATTTAGTGTATGCAGCTAAAAATATCTTGATGTGAAAAATGTAGGCCTATCTGTGCAACTTGACATCAAGAGATAATATGGCTAATCTGCTGAAAAGCTAAAGGTGCTTATAATGGGAGAATTTTTTTAAATTACTTTTTTCACAGATTTTGAACCTGGTGAATTTAAAACTATGCCACTTGAGTTCTGAGGGGAACATATTTACAGACAAATAAGGTTTATTTTTAATTTTATTTATTTATTTTACCGTAAATGCAAAATGTATATCCTTTTTAGAGTTTTGGCTTAATTGCTGCTCTGAATGTTATTCTTTCAGCAAACTGACTTTTGGATTCTGTACACTTCTTGAAGAAATGTTTGTTCTTTAAGAACTTTTATGTCTGTGCCTATTGTTATGTATGAATTGTCCTTCATAGAACAATAAAGGCTGTTTCTATTGCATCTATTATCTATTTAGCTTCATGCACCTGCTGGAAGTTAGACTTAATGACTCAGTTTAAACTTCATGAAATCCAACTACATGTCCCAACAAGCCTTTAAGAATAACTCTTAGTTTAGTAAAAGGAAACCTTGTGCTTGTCAGTCAGTGGTCTTTGATATTTTAGCTCCATTTTCTGCTAGAAATACTCTCCATGTGAACACCAAAGTGATAAAGCACCAAAAGAGTGAAGAAAAATCTTATGATTTCCGTTAGATCAAGAGGAGAAATGAAAGCGAAAAAAATTTGAGAAAGTTGAAGTACATCGTTGATCTCAAGATCAATCAAAGGGAAAGTCTGCATAAAACATGTAAAGAACTCTCAGTTGGTAAAGTTTAAGTAAGCTTTTAATCTGAGAGCAATCTTATTACTCAGCTAAAAAAAAAAAAAAAGCTTCCATTAGCTGTTAATCTATATCATCAGCTATATTATTTGCTACTGGAGTATCATCATGGCAGATGGACGAGAACATCAATGGAGATCATTATGTTGTTATGGCTACAAAGACAGAGAAACAGATGTCTGCAGAGATGGCTAGAAGCCCAGAAGGGAGGCGGAATGCCTTACTGACACAAAGTGTCACTTAGTCGCTAACATTTAACAAAGACGAGATGATGGTGTGAAGATGAAATGAAGGGAAACAAACAAACGCAACAGACAAGACATGCATCAAGCATTACACTTCATATGGGAGGGGACTTAATGGCATTTGCAAGCACTAACTGCAAGACAAAGAACAGAGAGAGACAAAGGAAGGAGCGGCTAGAGGAGGAGATGAAAAAAGATGCTCTCTTTTGATCGGAGGCGTTTTGATCGAGCTCAGGAAAGTCAGGCTCTGCAGAGAGAAGAGACTGAAGGAGGCAGCAATGTCTATCGGCACTTACTCTTCACCCCCTTTTTCCCCTTGCGCTCCTTTTTGTACTGCTCCTTGAGTTTGTTTATCACTCCCGGGTCCACGTCCCAGGCCTCAGAAACGGGACCCTGCTCGTCCTTGTCTACACAGGGGAACAAAAACCAAACCGAGAGGCTGTTGAGGAGCTGCATGGCCGACAAGAGGCTGAGCTGGAGATGCAGGCTTCTCTCAGGCCCAGAGGTGGTGGGTTTTAAACAAATGGACTAATAGGATTCTCCAGAATCTCCTCATATTTTTTTCTTTACTAGAATTGTGTAATGTCGGGTGAAGAATGAACCGAATTCAGGAATAGTCTGATTTTTAAGCATTAAAATTTTGTATTTTTTTTATATAGTTCTTTGCTAACATATTGAATTTCTTTGCATTTTGTCACGTTGCAACCAGAAACGTCCATGTACCTTATTGGGAGTTTATGTCACAGAACAAAACACATTAGTGCACAACTCAAGTGGAAGGAAAATGATTTTCATTTTTTTCTTGCAAGTAGAAACATCAGACTTTTTAAAAGTTTGTATAATCCAGTTCATAATTAATAGATTAATAAATTAATTGATTATTATTTCAATAATTGAGTCATCACGATTAATCTGAATAATCATTTCACACATATGTAACTGTAAAGAAAAATGTTTGAAAGACATTAATTTGCTGGTTTATTGTATAACATCCCAATAAAGCACACTGAAGTTTATGGTTGTAATGAGAAAAAATTAATTTGTGGGTTGTGAATACTTTTGGGAGCTACTATGTATTTTTTTAAGGCTGGTATTGATCTGAGTGGAAACAAGTGGAAGACACAGAGTGGGCTGGCTATGGGAACACAGTGGAAGACAAACTGTGGGTTAAACAGAGACAGTCCTAATGTCATGGTTCATGACCACAGCATGATTTATGAATGAAGACTCCAGAAACATCACCAAACTGTTAGAAACATTTTAAGATAACTGCATCAAACAATGAGTGATGTGTTCACATCAGTTTTTCATGTTGTTGACGCTGTGACTGTTTTTGGTGTCTCAGTCTCACCCCAGTCTGTGCCGTCCCCTGTTCCCCGGGACTCTGATGAAGTGTCCATTTCATCAGGATTCGACAGGAAGTCGAAGCCCTTCAGGGCCTCCTCTGTGTCGGGGTCCTCACTGGTGTCCATACTTGCAGGAGATGATGACGATGACGACGATGAGGGCTTCTTTCGCACAATCTGAGGAAGAGTTGATTTTCTTTACTCTGCATGAACATCGTGGACCAAACTAAACTGTTCTGACGTAACAAAGTAGACTGGTTCCTTACAGTCCTGGATTCCACATTAGTCCTGTCCTTCCCGTCGCTGTCTTCTTCCTCATCTTCATCACTGAAGTCTGCATTCTCAATAAATTTGAAGGCCTCCAGCACAGCGCTTGTGTCAGAAAGCTCAGCTTTTCTGCACAGACAAAAATACTTTTATCAAAACAGTTTCCAAAACACATAGTGCTCATGGATTTGATTTACACAACCCCAATGCTTTTTATTTATACCGACACATCAACGTGGTCGAGCAATAAACTGATTTTATGCTTAAAATTAGAAAAATTGAAAATGGTGCTAGTCAAACGGAAAAGTCCAAGTTAGAAAAGCCTGAGTTATAACAATGGGGAAACTTGAACCTTGACATTTGTACTTTATAACATTCATAAGAACAAATTAATCAGAATGTCAAAATCAAATTTTCTAACTTTTCCCTTTAGCAGGTATCAGGATCTAATTTTTAAAATCAGAGCCTTATGTAAAGATTTATAACTAAAACTAATATAATGACAAACAGAATTCCTTTGTGTTTAAGATTCCTAAAAACCTTTAAATTTAAATGTAATACCTTCATGAATTATGAAGACAGCGGTGTCCAAACATTTTGCCACATGGGCCAAAACAAACCCACATGCACAAAAAAAAAACTATTTAAATAAACATATATAAATAACCAAAGCTTGCAGTATTTTAATTAAATATATAAGGTCATCAGATGTCATCACTAGGACAGAGATGTGTGTATTATTGTGAATCTGATATAAAGAAATTTTGCTAATTTCTCTTTTTGCAAATTGTTTTTACTTCAATTTTTAAAAAATTACACATTTTTGTGTTTTCTCACAATAAGAGCAGGATTTGAGTCACGCCTTCTTTAAAAACAGCTGTTATGTTTAGCCACGTTCGATAAATTCACTGAAAGCAGATCCGGAAGAACAAACATCTTCTGTATTTAAGTGACTGGATAGATATGATTATTCTTACTAAGAAATGAAGAAAAATGCAAGTCTGTTTATTAAAGACAAATACATAGTGTTTAAAACATTTTACCCTTAAAGGACATTTGTCAGTTTTTATTTTTCTCTGATTGCAAATAAACGCTCCATCTGATTCAACCATCTGAGCTGGTGAGCCATATTTAAGTAATTTGGTTTTATCCTGATATTATTTAGACAAATATTGTTCCAGGAGCTGATAGTGGATAAGGTAACAACATCATTCTGATTTAAGTTTGCAAAACATGATCTGTCAAAATACTAAATAATAATTAACAAGAAACATCCAGTTATGCTATTTCAACAAAACAGTCAAAGTAATGAACCTCTTGTCAGTTTGGGATTTCTGTTGTCTGTCAATTATTATTAAGACAATCATCAGCTATATATTTACTTAACCTTTATTAAATCATGCAGGGCAGAACAATTAAGAACAATTTTTTATTTACAATTGTTGCTTAGTGCGAGGAAGGAGCTGTGAGAGCAGGCAAGATTTAAATAAACTAATATAAACATTATACTATGACTTCATGTCCATAGTATAGAGGACAATTAGAAAGACATTACTAAATAATCAAAATAAATATACAGTCACTAATCCAGACCCAACTGGGAATGTCAGGCAGCACGAAGAGAAAAACACTGATTATCTGGAAGATGTTGGCAACGTAAACCGCAGAGATCAAAGTTTCCTGAGATGTTTTGTAATATGTTTGATCACATAAAAAAAAACTGAAAGAAAAGCATGAAATACATGGGAGGATTCTTCTTGGAAAGACCTGTTCTAAACTAAATGTTTGCAGCTTGGAGCAAATAATGAAACTGAAACAACACAGCAGAATAAAGTGGATTTGCAGCTCTGCAGCAATGAGCGAGGCATCTGTCTGCAGCCAACTGGAAGGGACGGTCCAGCTCTGCTCTGTCCCAGAACAAACACATCTATAGACAGGCTAAAGTGTTTTATCTAGATGTTTCTAAGGATCAATTCTGCACTCTGAGATTCCTTAAAACTGATTATCTCACAGCATGTCCTCAACAGATGCAGGATTACTGGCGTATACTCACCCTCTGGTCCCCTTTGGTGTCGAGTTCGGCCCGTTGACCGAAGGCTCCATGCTCATCCGTTCTCCAGTCTTGCCGGCTGCGTCGCCGGCAAGACCCAGCAGGGCTCGGACCCTCTGTGACTTTACATCCAAAATGGTGTCTGTGTAACCCACCTCCTGCAGGTACCTGCAAACAAGGTAGAAAGGGAGTTTAGAAAACAGAGGAAATAAACAACCCCAGAAAAAATCTGAACTCTTCTCTTCATCTGCAGCCCACAGTAAAGTTTATTCTGGCGTCCAGCCTGAAACGGTGCCTCCTTGCAGATAGATGGCACTGCTGTGAGGGCTCTTCTTGCTCTAGTGCTCATTAGAAACAGAGACCACTCTTTACAGTGCAGAACACACATGCTTGTGGACACACTACTCATAGCCTCCCCCTCGCTCTCTACCATGCTACAGCGTCATCCCGACAATTGAGCTTGTTGTTGATGCTAAGGCTAGTTAGCATGGCCACTAATGACAACAGATAAACTGCTTTCCTGTAACAGTAAGTTGTTTCTTCGCCATTAGCACTTTTGGCAGCGACTACACGAAGTCAGGGAGGAGGTGGAGGTCTGTCAGGACACGGTGACAGTTTTTAATAAATTTGTAAAATGTTACACACTGTTGCTTTAAATGAAATGTTTTTTGCACACGAGTTTACTAAAAAGATGTGGAAAAACATGTTACTCTTCATAGCGTCTGTTCATCTCTCAGTGGTTTAGTTCATGCTGTCAATTCTCTTGCAGCAAAACAAGCTTCTCATCAAATATTACACCAACCCCCGCAGCGAAGGAGGATAAGCCCTCGCAGTCTGAGTGAGAGAGTGACTAACAGAAAGGGAATGGGGGGCAGGGAGGGAGGGTGTTTTGGCACATTATTGATCCGTCGCTTCACACAGACTGAATAAAATGGCTCCTTTCATCGGCCGGCATGTTGGGGCAGATGAGGAGCGAAGCTGCAGGGATGATGTCAAAACTCACAGACTTTATAGAGCAATGTAATAACCACCCTCTAAACAAACAGGGAACGTCTAAGGAAAACACAGATTTAGTGATGGCTGCAGTTGTCCATGTGAGGGTGCTGTTTACCATTGTTTTCCTTCTGTTTGACACAGCTGGCCCAGCAACAAATGTCACAAAACCTGCTTGCCTGGAAAGAGCGGCTTCTTAGCCCCATAATCTCAGGCTTTTCATTTCATTTAAACACATTCGTTTGTTTCGGCCTGGAAGAGCTTATGTACGTACTGTCTGAGGAGCTGCCGGCCATGTTTCCAGGACAGCTGATTGTTAAGTGATCCAGAAGAATCGTTCTCGTTGGCCTCGTCTGAAGGAGAGAAGAGAGGCACAAATCAGAGCTTCACAAACAACAAAGACGAACAAGCCTCTGACATTATTTCCACTGAGCAAACAGCAAGAGCATTCCTGCATCGCTGCACTCTTGAGACGACGCACATTCTTTACCAACTTCATAAAACCAAATGTCAAATCCAGTTGAACAGGAAACATTTTTCTCTTCAATCTGTAAAAGCTGGGACTCAAAAACCTAGCATCGTTTCAAATTTACATAATCGCAAATATTTTTATCCTAACAGATGAACTGTTGTGTAACAAAGGCAGCAGAAACCGTTGAAGCTTGAAGTAAAGCAAAGCATCTAACATCTTGTAATGTCAAAACTCAGATGACTGATCTGTGCTCCACCCGATTACCATGAAACACTAGAAAGACGAGTGATGTCAGCAGCAATGAAACACAAGCTTTGTCTACATCAAGAAGGAAATACTGGTGCAAATCAAAGATGGTCAGCTCTCGAGCGAGGAGCAAATAATCATAAATAACACAGACTGTCTTGCAAAAGCATATTAACACCTGATCTCTACATATTGTCTTATTAGAACCATAAACTCTAAAGTGTGTCGTTTACTTCTATCAAGACACCCTGAGTCAACACTTTGCAGAACCACCTTTAGCTGGAATTACATGTCTACTGCGGATTTGAACATCTGGAAACGGACATTTTTGCCCACCCTCCTGTGCAACACTAGAGTTTAGTCAGATTGCATTTTATTACAAAACTGTGCAGTTTAAAAACTTTAATGCAGTAACATTTTTTAAAACCTGAAAACACCAACTGACATTCAAGCATTTTGGAAGACTCCAAGCACCCTCCAAGCACTTGTAAGAACCCTGCATTTTCGAAACTGTTTAACCATCTCTGGCTGTATGTTGAGGGTCACTCTCCTGCTGGAAGGCAAACCTTGGGCCCAGTCTCGAGTCTTTATCGGTCTCCAACAGAGAATGTTCTTCCGCAAGTTTTCTGTGTTGTGGCAAATGGTTTAGCACTTTTTATTGCTTTCTTCATTTGTGGCGTCAGGTGAATTTCTGCAGTTATATCCCTGAGTTATCTGGTGTGTTTTTTTATCTTCATCGAGGTTGACCAAGTCCAATCCTCAAAAGGTACTATCCTCCAAAACAGCTGAATCCCCTTATTAACACATTATTCATCTCAGAGGCCGGTTAATGAGCCATTTGATTCTGTGTTGGAGAAGGGATGCATCTAAACGTTGCAGGATATTAGGTCTTCTGGTCTTCTTGTTCTTTAACAAACCTCTTGGGAATTCACTGAACAGCTGCATCTAAACTAAAATTAAATTAGATGAAGGTGGAGTTTATTTCCGAAGGTAATTTGGATTTTCGTTAACGATATAAGAGTAAATGCAGCTGACAAATATTCTAATCTTTAACCTTTGTAAAACCACATATTATATAGCCCTTAAACTACATATTATGCTTCATTTTGTTCTATCACATAAAATAATTGTAGTTTATGGGATTCATATTGCAGTATGGCTGTGCCATATGAGTTAAAACTAAACTGATGGTTTTATGCCAAACTCAATTAGTTTTTTCCCTTAGAAAATAAACTACACAAATGATAGAACATATCTAAAAGAAACTGGCTTTTATTTAAATAACTGTTTCTGTGAGTTGACCTGAAATCAAAGTCGAAATGAATACAAGCTGTAGACACGCTTGTGGGAAGAAAAAAAAGGTAGTTCTTGGGTGGGCTAACTTCACTCTGAACTATAAAAACCCAAAGAATGTAATGGTGAAAAAAAAATCCCAATCTTCCAAAAAAAAAATAAATCTTCAAAAACAGAACATTTTATTCTACATTGTAGAAGATGACTTGAGAGCAAGTGTTGTGGGGCAGGCGGAGATGAAGACGTCTCAAAATCTGGGTCAGAATTAACGTAGAGGGTGATGGGCTGGCAGACGAGCCACCAAACCAGTAACGCCTCCCAGCTCTCTCTTTTTTCTCCCCCTCTTTCATCCAACACCTCTCTTCTTCACCTTCTCCAAATCATCAACACTTCAAGGGTTCTGCGCTTTGAACATTCCTCATGAATAGAGATGAGCAGAGAAGAGAGGAAGCATCGCTATCCGGGCTGATGATTTGAACACAAGGAGCCGATAAAACCAGAATAAAATAAGAAGTAGGTGTTGTGCTCATAGTGCTCATGTTTCTATTGTTCATCAACTAAAAGTATACCATGGCTCAGTATTCATTTTGTTTATTTAACCTATTGTTTCAGCTCAATTACAGTACAGAAAATAATTTTAAGCTCTAAGAATAATATCCTCCATACTCCACAAATAATCCACAAAGCAAACTGTGAACCCTTTCATGAAAGCTGTTTTCTACTTATAAATGTAAAATTGCAGACAGCTCAGTGGATTAAAGAATTACAAAGACAAGCTTCCAGTGGAGTGCTTTTGATTTTTCTCAGATGTAATCATTTCAGTGCTTGGAACAAAAACAAAGTGTAGAAAAAAGGAATAACTAAATAGTTGAAAAGCTGCATAGTGTCAGAGATGAGTAAAATCTGAAAAGTTTAATTCAGGTGAGCAAATCTTTTGCAATCTGTCGTGACTGCTTGAAACTCTCATTTTTCAGGCATTTTTTCTCTTCTACACCTGAAACAATTGCTCTTTCGTAATTCCAAGGTTAAGTACGCCGTGAAGCAATGCACCAAAACGAACAAGATCCAACATGAATGCAGCCTTTTACATGTGCTACAATGCTGTCGTCCCAGGTATGTATGAGTTCAGCAACCACAGTGATTTAGAGGTTTTGTCGACTTACCAGAGTCGTAGGTTGGAGGTTTCATGTCGCCCTGATTTAGCTCCGTCCCGTATTTTAATTTGTGGTACTTTGCTCTGAAAGCAGAAAAATAAACCAAAGGGTGAAAACTTGGAACTGGTGATAAAATCAGGAAAATATTAATAATTGTCTGTACTTTGAACCCTGTTTTCTGTTACTTGATAAATCTGATGAATAATTATTAAACTATGTGTCATAATATATTTACTTCAACGCCTCTTTGGCATCTACATAGTTTAAAAGCAAACAGACGTTTCTGCAAATGTTATTTTGCTGGAGTCAGTTTTCAAGTTTATACAGCACGACAAACACAGCTATATCACATTATCAGCAAGAAGTGCTACGTTTTTCCCAACTGAGGTCAACAGACAACGGAAGAAAACATTTTAGCTTAGCAGCCTCCTCCATCCAGCACTGTGACGATCCAGAGGAAGCGACCTCATTAAAATTACAGCCATTTCAAACAGGGCACATCCCACACTCAAAAAAGCCATTTCTGAAATTGCTTTCAAGACACCCTCGGAGACGTGACCTGTTGCTTAGCAACCAGGAGAAGTGGTAGTATTTCTGGGTTAAGGGTTCCTCCTGAGGGAAGGCCTGCAGTCATCTCACTGAGGCTAAGTAGATAAAAATAGGCTGCTAACAGACGGAGGACGATTGTATGCTGAACAACCCATGACGACGTGCCTCACAGCCAAACATTAACTAAAACTGGAGCTGACTCGGAGGAATGATGGGGCAAAAAGCCATCCTGAAACTCAGTTGACACAGTTGTGTAGAGGATTTTATTTGTTAAATCTTCCCGCTGCAAGATCTCACAAAAACACATAAAAAAACTCCAGGTTTGGAGTTTGATACTGCCTTGTCTGACATGCCTGGCTACGTCTGCGTCAGCAACGCTTTGCATTCGTAGGATTCCTCATGATGGATGTCATTTACAGTCTCAGACCTCTAACATCACCCACAAAGAAGTCATGAACATCCTGTGTAATTGAGTGAGGCAGCGGATAAGATCGGAGAGAAAAACATGGCCTTAAATCACACCCTTTCAAAAAGCAACTGTGACATTGATGCAGTCACTACATCTGAATTATTTTAGTAGCCAAGAACTCATATTTGAAGTACAAGTTCTCCCGATCTTTTTATCTGATTTAGGTGTTGAACACCCTGCCTGTACTCAATGCTTTTAATCTACAATCAATCTAACATGTTGACTTCATGTCAGGTGTGTCAGAGAGATCTCCCTGATTGGATGTTCTGTACAGTGAATTTGAAAAACAACAATAACATCAGTATGTCAAAACAGGGCTTCACCATTTCAGGACAACATGCATTATGTTATAAGCTTGGTGAAAGCCTCTATAAAGACCCAAACTGCAACAAATAAACAAACACTCAGGTACAGCTAAGCCTGAAATTATTCATACCCCTGGCATATTTAGATTTGAAGTGATCTTTTAATTTTACAAAACATTTTTTTTTAAACCAGCCAGAATTGCAGTCTGAGTGCAAAAAAGAAGCTGAAACAGATTTACCTTCACAAGTGGAACTTTACAATTTTGCTATAACTTTCCACAATATCTATAAAAAAACAAACAAAAAAAGAAACTGGATGCATAACTGCTTAATGTCAATTATGATTTCGCCTTTGATTATTGAGATGGTATAAATGTTTTTCACTACTTTCTATACAAATATAATGGATGAATAAAGTCACTCACATGCAGCATTCACTCCTCCTGATCAAACATATAGCGACAGCAGACAATCACTTGTGCTGTTTGCTTTACAACAATCCCTCATACCGAGCATGCATGTGACAACAGTGGAAAGGAAACCCCCCATTTAACCGGAAGAAACGTCCAGCAGAACCAGAACCTGGTTCAATGTGAATGGACATCTGTCACAACCGACTGAAATCAAACAACATACAATGAGGCAGAAAGGAGAAGATTGTCTGATTCTAATTTATGGCCAACTGATTGCTGTCTTCAATTTGATAACTATCAGTACATTTAAGCTACATTTTAGCACCACAACAAATAAATGCTGAGTTGCTGCTTTTAAAATATGTTTTTTTAAATGTAAATACCATAAAACTCTGGTATTTTTATTCAGGTTATCCCATAAAAATCTCACACCAGCTCTTGCTCAGTTCCAACATCTGGTTCTGTCTGATGAGAAAGCAGCAACTTGACAAAGCAGGAAGCGATAGGAAATTAGAAACCAGAAAGTCTTCAGGTTAGATATATAATCTTGTAGCAGGGATGCACTGCTACAGGAATTGTGGTCTCAGAAGCTGGTACTGATTTGTTGACTAATGGCCTGGTATCTCTTTACAGATTTCTTTGATAGTGATAGTGGGTTATTTAAAGAACACAGAAACACTGCAGCTGAAGCAGACTAGCTCCGATGTTTAATGGTTCACTCACCTCTCTTGCTTCAGTGCGTACTCCAGCATTTTGATCCTCCGGACGAGGTCTTTCTTTAGGTTCTCCTGGCCTTTCCTCTCCCCCTGCAGGAAGGCGATCTGTGCCTGAAAACACAAAATAAAAAGATTGTCAACTTACACTACATCACTAAAATATTTCCAATGGATATTTTCTAATAATAGAAGCAAGTTTTTGCACTTTAGGTAAGAGTCAGTTTCATTCAAAGCCTTTACTACAAAGAAAACCTTGATCAGGGAACATCTAAAAAACACCCTCTTGTGTCAGGATTGAAATAGAATAGTCTCAGATATAAATGTGTGGCATGATGGGAAATAAAAAGCCTATCAGTGCTATTCTATTTAAATCTATCTCCTCACACCCTCCTGCACACCAGTCATCCCTCTCCCTCCTCACATCCCCATCTCTCTTCAGTAACAGGCAGCAGCTGTCAGCGAACTCAGTCTGAGTCAGCATGACATTACATTGCCGGGTACCACACACACTCGGACACACAGAAGCATGGTCACTTAGATCGATAGTTCCAAAGCACAGTCCAGCACTCTTCACACAAGCTGCTACAGACAGTTACCAAAAAGCAGAATCACAGGGATTTTAAAAATTACCATCATAAATCACTGGAAGGTTTGCATGTCAGCAAATGGATAGAATGATGCATTATGTCTAATATGCATCCAAGTTCACTTTGATGCAATTTTTTTTACTCTCAATCTTTTTTTTTTACTTCCTATCCTAGTCTGTGTCAAGAATATAAAAGCCTAATAAATCAATAACAATGTTTTATATACAGTTTTTTTTGGCTAAAAGTATAGTGTAATTATATTCCTTGAACTTTTCTCAATTTTGTGATATTGCAATTTCAAACTTCATTGTACTTTACTGACCAGACCAACAAAAGGAAGGGGGATATCTATGGATTACACTTTTATACAATCCCCTCTACAATGCTGCTCCTAAATAAAATTTTGTGCAACTAACTTTCTTCAGAAGACACATAATTACAAAGAAGTGTCCACTTGAGACAACTGAAGTCATTTTCCTAAAGAAAGTCATCTGCAGGTTCCATTAAGTCAAATTTAAGACTTTTAAAATACCACCTTGAATGAATTTTAAGACAGAAAAATCAATAAATAAAGGAGATGGTTGGGGAAACTTGCTGCAATACAATGAAGTGTAGCAAAAACTGTGAAACAGGCTTTGTGTTCATGATGTAGACAAAAAAAAAAAAAAAAAAAGCTAGCAAGGGTATATTATAAGCTAGTTAGCAGTGAAAACAATCTTCATTCCAATGAAGATTGTTCGCATATGACTCAAACATTTACCTGACAAAAAGGTCCAACAAGAAAAATCACTAATTCAAGACACCTGGTAATATGAAGTCTAGTTTGACACGAGTCATGTAGCAAACACAGTCAACATATAGAAGACGACGGTCTGATCAGGAAAAAATTTGAACTTTTGACTACATGCAAAAGATGTAGGAACAATAACACTACAAACATTGGTCTTTTATGGGCTGCTAACAACTTGAGACTGGGATAGAAGCAGGACAACAACCTTCAACATATAGCCAGAGCTACAACGGATCGGTTTAGATGAGTAGTGTCCTCAAAGGCCAGTGTTCTGCTGGTCTTAAGACGTTTCTCAGCTCCTGAATCACATTAATAGCTCTGCAGAATCTGTTGGCATGCTGAGAAAGTAATTAACTAATTTGAATCAGCTGCATTGGAGAAACCACACATCTGGACATAATTGAGTGAAATATGGTTCTCCAAAGCATTGACTTGGATACCAGGAAATATATTTATAATGCAAGCTTAAGATATTTGTTTGTGGAAAAAGAAGAGAAAAAGATACACAATTTTCCTCCAGAGAAAATTCTCAAAAACACATATTAAAGTTTGAGGTTGTAATGTGTTAAGATTTAAGGATACAAGTACTATTTTTTAGGAAATTTTAGATTTTAAGAAGTTAAAAAAATACAAAAATATCAGTTAGCACACAAAATTATCATCCATCATTGAGCCAAAAAGCTGCCAAAGAAAAAAAGAAGAGCATATGCTGTTGTTCTCCATCAAAATCCTTCCTTTAAAATCCATCTGACAAGATCACCAACAAGCACAATGAGACAAACTTCTGTCTAACGTCACATGAGAATCAAAGTTTGTCTAAAGGGAGAATAAACAGACAAATTTCCTTCAGCTTGCTTCAAAACGCAGAAGGTGCCAGCATGAGTAGGCTGCATCACACTTCCACAGCACTCACAAGTAACAATTGCCACCTGCAGAAATGAGTCACGGCAGCTCAGTCTCTTTAGACTGAGCTGGGCATCTTCACAACACCGTCACAATTCAGTGAACAGGACTGCCCTCAGAACAACCTTCCTGAAACAGCTCCAGTTCAACCGGGATTATTATAACTGCTGGCACTCAGTTTGACAGAGTAAACAGTGGAGTATTTGGCACCGATCAAATGCAGAGAAGCAGAGTGGATCTTTCACCATTTCACCCACCACATTTCTACAACCTTAAGTTTCTTACTCAATCCAGTTTATGAAGATTTATTCTTAACTGAGTTTATTACGATGTGGTTCAAATAAGCAGCATTAAAATCCTAGTACAACTTTTAACAACCAATGCCAACATAAGAAGAGCTTAAGTCAGATAAATGTCATCAAGAGGCACCGGTTATATTTATTAAGTCAAATAAAACGGTTGAAAGGATGGCAAATGAAGTCAGGGGTTTGATTACTTTGTTACATCACCTTTAAAAAAATGAGGGAAGGGAACAACAATGAGGCAATAGAAAACTAGGCCTGAACAGATCAAACAGTTCCACTCCATGGAAATCTCTCACTGTTTTTATTGGACTTTGAGAGTTCCTGAAAATAAATCACTCTGGCTAAAAAGGCTGAAATCCAGTTATCAGAGGGGAGGAGAGTTTCTGAAAGCTTAAAGTGGTCCTAACAGCAGCAACCTCATTAGGATAATTGTTGGTTGTTGTTTTTTTTGTTTTGTTTTACAAACCCGGGACGTTTATTTAATTTTTTTGTGCCTTCTTGGTTATATTTGAGTAAAGATCCAGCTGAAAAAAATCAAATACCTGTCCATGTTAGGTTCAAAGGTATTTCATTCAGAAAGCCGTTAACGTTTGAAAATGTAGGTCACGCTGCATCTATATTATTGTACTCCTGTTTTCTACACAGTTGGTACTGGATTGGAAATTCTGATTTTGTATCATCATAAAAGTGATAAAACAAAACACCAAACAAAAACAAAGAACCATAACTGCAGCAGAAAACCTCTCAGATTTCTGACTTTCCTCTCAAAAACATGGAGCAAGGCAAACTAAAATAAACCTCTTTAACATTTACTGTAAGAAATGCCATGAAATTATAGCATAAAGATAATAGGGGAATTAGCATGATATTGCTGGATATTTTGATTAGCTTTTCTTTTTCTTCATTCTCAATGAGCTTCAGCATGTAGCTCACAAATATCTACAGACATGGAGTCCAAGAGCAGCATATCACAAGTAGTCACTGCATAAATTAATGGAAAATGAAATAACTTTGCTTTGATTCAATATTTATCAGTCATTTGTAATAGTAATAGTGATGAATCCCTGTTATATTGTGTAGCAGCTCTACATCAAATCAGAACCATTCAATCTTTTATCAGTGGATATGTTTCTGTGGTATTAGTTGATGTTAGACAGCTTACCGTTACAATTCAAGTGGAACATTTATTAGGGCCATTGTGAGGAAAAGAAAAACAAATAAAAAATTTTTTTGAGTAAATTTCCCTCCAAAACAATTTAGATATTTCTACATTAATTTTACATAGATACAAGAATAAACATATCTTAAATTAGCAAGAAAGGCAAAACCCTGTGGTCTGTGAGATGCTATGACATGGAAAGCGCTCACATCTACTCCTTACACTTTGGAAAATATCCAGATGTGCATCTGAATAACTGAACATGTAAAACTTAGAAAACTTCTGATATTTTTGTCTCAAATATCCAAGTTTATAATGTCAGAATACCTTATTTTTAGTTTAAATCATATAAATTTCCTTCTTGACTTAAATATATAACATTTTAACATCAGACAGTATGACATTTCTTTCTTGAAGAAATATTCTAAAAAACTGGGGTTTTTTGTTTGTTTGTTTGTTTTTACAGAAATTGACTATTTCTATTTTATTTATTTTATCCACAACACATCTTGGTGCATGTAACAGTACCCTTAATTTCTCATCTTGAGAAATTACCAGAGTGACTGGAGTTTTCTTCAGCTCTGTGCAGCACAGAGTAACCCCAATACTGATATGCACTGCTAGTTGAAGGTGTTTTCAACAAGCGCAATTAGATCACAATTTGGTTTTAAACTGTAAGTTTTAAACTGTAAGTTTAAACTCCTGTTGCACCATGATATATATATGGGTTATCCTGCATCAAGAATCTAATCTCCTGCTTGCGCCGCAGTCGACTCGCCTGTGACATCATTCCAAACGAATGAGCTCCAGCTTTTAAAGGCAAATGTAACGCAGCATAAACCCAGGAAGTAATTTTCCAGGCTGCCAAACAACTTGCCCAGCTTCTTCTGTCATAACGTACGCAAAGACACGTCTGAAAGCAGCAATCAAAAGTAGGAAAAAACAATGACACACTTTATCAATATGAGCCAGGTCTTCATCAAAACTACACATAAGAAAGCTTTTTTAGCTGTAGATGAAATTTCGTCCACATCGATGGAGACGACGAGCTGACCATCCACTTCCTCGTCCACATGAAGCGCTGGACCGGGAGCCATTTGGCGTACTGCCGTGTCAGATATAAAGAAGAAGAGTGTGGCTCTGTGAGTCTCTGGCTCGGTTTCTCCCTTCTATCAAACATTAACCTCGGGAAGAATGTAATGAGTCAACTCTGGACATAAAGAGACACAGGAAGCGTTTAATTCCCTGCCTCACACTGACTGCATTATTGCTCTGCTGGATAAGGGCCCCTCTGATGCATTGACCCAGCGCTACTCTGGGAGGAAAAGCAGCCAGAAACAGGTTTAGTGCAAAAACGGGTGTAGTGCAAAGTGGTAAAATTATTAATGTTTTTTTTGTTTTTTTACTATAATAAAACCTTTTAAAGACAAAGCTGCCTGTTGCTAGAAACTTATGTTTCTCACCTGAATTTACCCATTTATTTCATGCAACTGGAAGACAAAAAACAAGAAAAAGAACTAAGAATGTAAATGCTAAGTTTATATAAAACCACTAATTCGAAGTCCGAATTTTCCCCAACAATCAGATATATCCGGCATCATCCAGACGTCTGCTCCGACACAATGAGTCCATTTAATCTGGACAGAGCACTTCCTTCATTCAGAAAAGAAAGTTCACAGCTGTGGGAAATCCACACAAACAAAATGGTCACACATGCTGGCCCCACTGGCTGCAAACTGGGAGAAGGAAAGGAGGACCCATTGTAAATATGGGTGCAAATCCCATATTTACAATGCAAACGAAGCGCTGTTCAGTGACCGCCGCTTTACGCTCACAGAGCACCAAGCAACACGATGACTGACCTGATAACCAGCCAAGTGCATTCCATGCATGCCTTTACACTAGTAGCAACAGAGAGAAGAAAGCTGCAAAACAAGGCGAGGCAAAAGACTGCTGTGGTCTGGTTACATTCATGTTCTTTTCTCTTATAACTTCGAATTTACAACCATACAGCCATGGCCAAAGAGCTGAATGAATCTGAGAAAATAAAATGGTGGATGTGTGTTTCAGCGTACTCACAGTGAACTTGACTGGAGGGTTTTTCTTTCTATTACAAGGAAGGGCGTGATTTTTTTTTTTCTATGCTGACAAACTGGATAAGAGCAGCCTTCCTTGTTCTCATGTGATGTGACATCTGCAAATGAGGACAAATGCAGCAGATAGGAGGTTCTGAGCTTAAACATTGACATTTTGCAATGAGAGACCATGAAACTTTACATTAAATGACTTTTGACTCAGATTTGTAACTTTTAATTGTGAAAAGTCTTCACAGGCATTTTGAATATTTTTGTGTTTAAGTCTCAACATGTCAGGTGACCACTAGATGCTTTTAATATCCAAAAGGAAGATCCCGCTGGTCCAAAGACATAGAAAGCTTTTGTGTTTTTTTTAATTATCCAGTACCTTTAAAAAAAATTGAAATATAAGAATATACTGAATGACAATCATCATCATGGTCACAATTTTATTGGCTGCAATACAGCAACTGCAAAGACCTGCTTGGATGCAATAGTTAGTAGGATGATAGTAGGATGATAGCATCATACTATCATGGATGATGGTAGGATGATAGCATCATCCATAGCATCATCATGATAGCATGATGATGCTATCATCATGCATCCATGATAGCATCATCCTACTATCATGGATGATGGTAGGATGATTTACTAAGCTTGGACCCTTAGTTAAGGGTCCAAGCTTTACTAAGGGTAAAGCACAGTAAACACAGTATTGATTTACCCTTAGTAAATCAATACTGTGTTTGTTCAGCTCAGGGAGTAGTGGGAATATGGTGGGAATATTGAGTAATAGTAAAGAAAGAAAACAAAGTGTAGGCTAATCATACTAGATTTTATTTTTCTAAACTCACATCACCCTATTTTTATTATTGTGTAATTATACAGCCCTGCAGTGAACACACTGGTACTTGGTACATCTGTAATAGGGATGCACACATTTGAAAATTTTGGACGATATCTGTATCCAGTGATAATTTTGCTGCAGCAACTTCTCATGCATAAACCTAAAATAACCTAAATATGCATTAATAAACCCAGTGGGGGAAAAAAAAAAGTCTTGGCACTACTATAGATGATAATATCTACAATCTTCATTATTTTTGTACCTGGGGGAAACAGACAATAGTGTACCAAGCAGAATTCAACTCTGGAACTGGATGTAGATATTTGGATCTTATATAATAGCTATCAATAAGTTTAACTTATAATAACTATTATTTTTAAATATGGAGTAAAACAAAAGTGCAAGTATCTGAAGTTATTTTAATGGAATGGTTGTCATAAACTTCTACAACAGATTGACACCAAAAGCACCTATGACATTTTACTTATTTTTGTCATCAGCTTATAAACTTTGTTTAATTTCTTTTTTCTTCTTACATAATTTTCCGCAAATATAAACATTCCAGAGAAAAAAATTTTTATTCCTCCTTTTGTTTTTATTATTTTTATACTTGAAATTTTAAACTAAATGGTGGTTCTTCAAAGATAAATAAATTTCTTCTTATATAGTAACATCTATCTAAAATTACAGGGGTTTTTTGTTGAAATGTTTGTGTAATAATTGTGTCTTTAACAAGTTTTATGTAGGTGAGCAAAGGGTAGAAATGGCTCTTTACTTTGAAGTGATGGCAGACCTTTTTTTTTTATTGCTCCACAAAAAAAATTAAGAAAATGATTAATTTTACAGAAATAATTTGGAGTTGCGTTCCACAGAAAAATATGGAACGCAAAATATGTGAAACGGGGAATACAGAACCAGGCAGAGGTCTGCTGTGTAACAAAATTTAATTAAATTATATGCAAGACATAGGCATGTTATAATTTGGTCTGCAACTCATTATTTTTGTCATTTAGGTAGGTATATTCTGGAATTACTTAGTTTAATCCAGTGTTCAAAGTATGTCTCCCACAAAATAGATTACAGGGCAAGATGCCTTCAAATGCTGAAATTTGATCCTGCTCACATCCACAAGTAATGGATTTCAGACAGACAGGCTGACACGATGAGCTGTTCTCACTTGGGTTTTGATTTCTTCTCAGCTATCCAGCACAACACTGAAAATGAACCAGAGAAAATCCTTAGACAAAAACAGCTCAGAACTGCGTCGTTCTGCCTTCTACAAACAGATTTCCACTCATTCAATTGTGGATTTTCTTTTCACTCAAAGTTCATTTTGCGCCTGAGAGAGTTTCCTCACTGTGTGTGCAAGTAAAGGTGTGATGTAAGAGCTTTCAGGAGAACAAAAAATTATGCAACCCACCTGCGGGCAAAGAGAAATATACGACGACTGATTTTGTTTTTTTAATAAATACCCGGCATGATTCAACCCCAGGTATACAGCAGCTTCTACAGAAACTGATGAGATCCTAAACTGGAAGATCAGCTAAGATGACTTTGTACAAATTAAAGAGCAATTAAAAGTTTATTTTGGCTTATAAATGAAGATAGCTCACAGTAGCATCTTATGTTTGAACAATATTTACTGTCATACAAAAATATAAACATATGCATGCCAAACATATGCTGCTAGTTCTAACAAACTTCTTCAAAAATGTTTTTTGTACATGCATGTAAACTTGTGCAGCCATCTTTAAAAAGAAATCACAATGAGTACCAACCTAAACCGACTGGTACATTATTGTGGAACTTTTAAAAGAAAAGTAATGAAAAATTCATTATTCCCTGAAAAAACAGGGAAAACATTAAACCAAAAATAGATCTGGGATGACTATTTTAGCTTACAAGCGCATCAGCTTAAAACCAGAGCGGGCAGGCAACTCACTGGCATGCCGCGTAACCAGATGAAGGCTGTTAAGTGTGAATGGAGGAAGGAGAAGGGAATTAACGAGCTGACAGCGAGGCATCTCGACAGCAGAGTGAAACGGCTAGTGTCAGTGTCTAGTGTCAGTTCTGGTGCAAACCTCGTAGGAAGATGCTTTGGTTAGCAACACAGCTCCCAGAGCGCCGTCGTACAAGAAAACCCCTTTTAAAACTACTCACTATCGTCCCTGGAGTATTTTAGGCCAGCTGGAGTAACTTCTTATCTGAGGACCAGGATATAGTGACAAACCAGCATTTCCACCATGCTATTTTTAAAATCAGGAAACAAGAGCATTTTTTCAGCTTTGTGAGGCAGTAGGTGCATGCTATAAAGCAAAAAATAACCTGCAGCAAGCGGGTGGACACGGTATCAACCGAGGAATGATGGTGACTCCCTTCTCTACCATTCTGAATGCCACAGTGTGCATATGTGCACGCTTTGATGCACGCAGCTGAACCGCTGGGATAATTATGCTTCAGGCTTTGCTATTTGTAAAAAGTAAATACAACTATGATGGGGGAAATGCTCCATGCAGCTTTCTGCAGAGCTAAGAGGGAGAATCAAACTGCAAAGAATAAATCCACACCTCACACTCTGAGTCACCTTCAACCTTCTCTTGGTGTCTGATTATGGGCGCCTCGAGCAAGGAGATACCCCCATGGAGCGAGGGGTTTCCCCAAAGCTAAAAGAGCTGAGGAGGCACACAGGATAGCTGGCCTTCACAGGACGTAATCTGACCCAGGGCTGGAAAAGATCTTGGGACTAATCAGTAAAACAGCAAAAGCTGGATTTTCATTGCACTGTTTTTACTGTTTCAGTAAAAACAATGTGGTCATGTCCCGCTATTTTAAATTAGGGGTGAGAAAGCTTTACTGTGACAGGATTTTATTGAAAATTAGATTAAGACACAACAATTATTCATAATGATTTCTGCTTCAATCTATAACTGTGTAAACGATCCTCATGATCTACTCCAGTCTGCTATGCAAAGCAGAATGACAAATAGAGGCATTAAGGTGTCACATCTATTACATTTTAAATATTAATCAGTGCTTCGATGGAATTACTCCAGCTGATTTTTTTGTTTTGTTTTATATATATATATATATAAATTAGACAATATAAAAATGTAACTTTTTTGATTCAAATCAGTTAACAGAGTAGACACATTTTCATCCAATCAGATCCTTTCTCAAATTTTTTAGAGATAAAATGGAGTGTATAATCCTAGCTAAGAACTAAAAGGAGACACGAACGACGGTTTAAGATGGGAAGTTCTACGTTTTAAAAGAAAATCCGGTTTTAAAGTAAGTGCTTTTGTGGCGACAGCGAGATTGGGGAAAGAACCCATTGAATGTCGTTGGTGAAACTTCTTCAAAACAGGTCAAAGCTTACAAAACCCAGAGAGAAGAAAGAGGCCACAAATCTCTGATTGCTGCATCTCTAATTTAATTCTAGACCCAAAGGTTTGAACATTAACAGAGCTGCAACAACAGAGGGAGCTTTTGTTTCAACCGAGTTGTTGTTTCCCTTCTTTATCCCTTTAAGGAGCAAAGAAACTCGACCACACACTACCAATAGATTCGATTCAAGGCGTCCCTCTTCTGCTGGACCAATGTCAGTCTGTCTGTCTTATCCAGGCCTCTGAACTGGATTATCTACATTAAATATGTCAATCTATCGGGGATAAGGCATCTAATTTTTGCAAGTCGTGTCGCTAGATCAATGTTAATCAAAAAGCAATTGAAATCAGGTGTGCTGTAGCAGGGAAGCACCTAAACCATGCAGGGCGGTGAGCCTCAAGGACCAGGCACCATCAGAACCACTGATTACACTTATTTATACAAGAAAAAGAACAATTCAGTTTCAGAGGAAAAATAATAATCAGCAAAGTTGGTTATTTTTATCACCAGGACAAAGTTGCAACTACAAGTTACAGCTCTTGCCTGTGAGCTGATAAGAAAAGATCACACCTATGGGGTTAAATCATGAATGAGTTACTGAGAAATGGCACGGCGACAGGTTTCTGTGCCCTCCCTGGTAAAGAGGAGTGGCCCCACTACAGCTCCAGTTAACAGGCTGGTTGAGCAACATTTCTACAAGCGAGCAGCTTTGAGACACCTTTAGCTGTTTCTTGACAATACAAGCACTAATGTTAAAGGAAAAACAGCTTTTAACAAGCACAACGCATCAGCTCAGTCTCTAACGTAGCAAAGTAGGAGGGCATCAGAGGTGGCTGCAGGAAGTTGCGAGCACAAACAAAAAAGTACAAATGCTGCTTGGCATCGTCCATTACGGTGTCCAATGCAGCCATCCATTATTCATCACTAAATGTTAATCCACCAACGTCTTCTATACAGATGTACAGTATATGTAAGCATTCCTCAAGGGCAGCTTGAGGTTACGGACCATAAGGAAGCTTTACAGTCTTCATTGCTCCTGTTCTACTGTTATGAGGAAGTGCTAAATAAAGATAGGAAATGGTGACTAAGACCAATTTCCATAATAGACAAAAGACGTGTCTCTTCTGGGATCAGTAGGAATGTTAAAGGGATTACAAAGCAATAATGAGAAAGCCAACCGCTGGTAACGGTCTACAGTCAGTCAATTACGGTCAGGGTTTAGTGCGACGAAAGCAAGAATTTAAACTGAGCGCGCCCCATTTTGCCGCCACAAACAAACTACCCGCAAAGCCAAGTAGCAACCTTCCCTGAGCCGTGCCGCTGCTGCAGCAACTGCTCTGCTGATAAGCTCATTTCATGACAGCAGACAGGAAGCAGAGTTACAGCAGCCAGCCTGAAAGTGCTGCATGAGACTGAGTCAAAACGTGGCATACGTCATCAATGTACAAACAATGCAGTGTCTCCCTCGCTGCTGGGTGATCTGTTCTGTCGTCTGGGATCCAGAAAAGGCACAATTACAACTGGGTCAAAAGTTGAAAGAAAAAACAAAAGAAAAATTAAGGTTTTAAATGATATATTGGACCTGACAAAGGATGCCACGGTTCTCAAACTGCGGGACAGGTTCCACCAGTAGTACATGAGCTGATGAAGTGGTGTTGAAAAGAATGTTGGTGCTAATTATCTGTAACGCTATTAATCTTAATAAGAACCAACAGGGAGGAAAAAAAGACACGAGAACCTCCGTGTCTCATTAAATATGTTTTGTATGATCTATATGAATTAATTTCTCTGCTCTGTTGTTATGAAGCACTTTGCAATTGTTTTAGCTGTTAAAGGTTCTATATGAACATGATTTATTATAGATTGTTTTTGGTTCATCGGGAAGAAACTCCGAAGTTTCCCTGACTCTATTTTCATTTTCTAGACATTTCTTTTCTAGTAAAAATACTGTTAACTACAGTTTCAACAATAGAGTAAACAATTGTTTGGTCACTTCATTTCTGTCATTTATTAGCCCGTTATTTGCTAGTCTGGATTTCCAAAAGTATTTATGTTTCTCACATCCATTCTACTTTAGATTGGCTCCATTACAATATCTATAACACTTAGATTTATCAAATTTGAACAATATGAATCTATGGCACATAAAGATTATTTATCACAGTTTTGTGATCTGTGATTTGTTTTTCCATTTGTAAAACTAAAACTTAAAAATGGCTGTTTCAATGTGTAAGAACTCTATGGTCTTCCCGACTTTTCAAAACACAGCTGTAAGGTTATTAACAATGAGCCAAGAACAAGTAGGGACAGTAGGGAAGACTTTTTCTGACACAAAATATGTAAAAATTCATCAGTCATTGCTGCTATTCAGCTATTGTACAATGACATTAAACGTACCCATTATCAAATAAGCTACTTCATTACACAATTCATTAATTGGCACAGTTGTTCCATCAAAGAACAGATAGTAATTGCATTCAATAATGTTCTCAAATTAGTCAGTTCAAAGTACGACAATCCCAACCATGCTGCCAGTTTTTGAGGATTGCAAATGTTACCACAAATTATTTATTATCCCAAATAAAATCAATATTCTTGAAGAGTAAAATTCTGGTCTGGAAATAATATATTTGCTAATAACCAGGACAACAACAGTTTATTTTTCAGCATCTGAAACATCACAGCAACACAACCACCAACAGAAGTTCATCAGAGACAAAAGAAGAGTTTGTTATTGCAAGTATACTTTGAATACGTTGCAGCCACGTTGGGTTTTGGCATCTGACTTAGTGAGAAACTTTGGACTTTTGCCGCATGGATTCTTACTGCAGGATATTTTCGCACACTTCTTTTTTTGTCCCTTTTATTTCAATAAATATTTGCAACAGAAAAAAGTTTAATTGCATTGAAGAATAGCACTACTCCAGAATATTTTTACTGAAGTAAAAATTAGTCATCCAAAATATTACTAAAGAAAGAATAAGAAAATATTTTGGCACAGGACTATTTAAGCACAGAGTAACTGATGATGCCTTCAGAAGGAAAAACATAATTTTATGTGCACATTCCAGTGAGAAAACCCACAAACAAATAATCCTAAAATAAATTTAGGCAGAAATAAGGTTTTCTAATTAAAAAATGTTCAATATAAAACTTCTAAAACCAATACTCACAGTGTATAATGTTAGAACAGGGTAAAGGCATTCTATAATGTTTACTGTACTGATCTCCAAATGGAACAAATGGCTCAGCAGATAGAAAACAACAGAACAATTAAGCTCGTGTACAAACAAGACGTTGTTTGTTCTTAATTTAATGAAGAACAAACAGATTTTAAGAAAGTAAGAACAGCAATGCTTAATAATACTGTTCAAGTAAAAGTAAAAAGTGTGGTGTAATAAATTACTCACTCCTAAAAGCACAAGTAAATATAACGAGTTATTACCTACCTCTGTACAAAACAGTTTCCCAAACTAAGATCACTCAGGTCAATCTAATTTATTATACAAAAACTACGAGTTTCTATCATTTCATTAAAAGGAAGAAAAACGTGATAAAGCATCTGTTAGCCTTAGTATAAATACACAGTACACTGTATTTATACAGGGATGAAACGGAAGAAAACTTGTACAAAAGACCATCAGGACGGTGTCCTCTCTTCAGGAGTGGCAGTAGCATGGAAGCTAGCTTGATAAACAATCCTGACTCCTGATTCACGCACTGTGAAGAACAGTAAAATACGGCTCCCAAATAAATCCGAACACCGTAAAAGTGTACTATTTTTTGTTTATTCTATTATTTTTGCTTATAATTAACACAGATAAAGCATTTAGGTGACGTCCAATACGTTGAGCTATAATATATAAAGGAAAGAAATCCGTCTTACCTTGCTACACAATAACTAGTCTGACCGCAGTTAACTGTCATTACGGTTTTCGTTGTGACATTTCTTTAATATTAGTCATTTCTAAAGCACGTCTGCTAAATATCTGGCAGGTTTAGATGTTTTGGAGCGTAAAGAGGTCGGAAACAGCCGTCGTGCAGCTGGAACGGGGTGAGGGGACGCTGCAGCTCCTCTAGCTAACTGAGCTAAAGCTAACGAGCTAGCTTGGTCACCAGAACAATCAAACAGAGAAACTCAGCGGGACATAAAACACACAAATCAACCAAACGTTCGTCAGTGACAAAACTACGTGACGTGTACTGAAGCTGTTGCGTTTTTCACCTGCAATTCGGCCCGCTCCACCTCCCATTGTGCCCTCTCTACTTCGAAACGGGCCCATTCGTGCTGCAGGAAGTGCAAGATCCCCGGGATGCTGTACTGCGCTCTGGCCGCCTCCCCAGCGTCGCCATCGGGCAGCGGTCCTTTGCCACCGCCGGCTAAAACAGAGTTGTTATTGTTGTTGAAGAACACGCCGGGCCCTGCCTGTTCGTCCATGGCCGGGCTCGGTGGAGAGGTTGATCCGTTCTTGCCGATTCGCTGTACTTTGATGCCAATAGGAATAGCAAAAGAAAAGAAAAATAAAAACTACCGACAACGCTCCGTCTACTCGACTCGGGAATGAACTCACTTTCTGACAGCTAGCTGTCATCCAGTGACGACAGCAGCAAACCACGCCCACGACAGATTGATAGGGACGTTCGATTCGTTCACCGGACTATCCGGATATCACATTCACAGGAAGTGGTGGAAGGCTGTGTTGACTTTGGACTTAAAACACAGTGGAGCAACATCAGCAGATGCCATAGCTTTCTCACCAACTGTGGAAACGTCACGATTAACCTTAACTAACATGGATTCCACGCCTCTTCATTAATTACTTACTCTAGTATATTTTTTAATTACATTTCTTTACAATTCAGTTAATTTTTTTGTGGACTGTTGCACTTCTAGCTTTTCATAATAATAAAATTCAAGAAACAGTTTATGAGTGAAAGAAACTTTATTCAAACTTCAAAAAAATGATAAAGTAAGCAATTAATGTTTACATGATAACTCGCAGTAAATAAAAAGAGGGTTAAAATTCCTTTATGGGAAAAACAGTTAATGCAATCTAAAACAAAAACAATAAATAAAAAAATATCCCCAACACCTATTACTAGCAAACGAAATACAGCATTTGAAGTAATTCTGCAAAATCTCAAATCTGGCTCAATAAAATTATATACACACACATATATATATATATATATATATATATATATATATATATATATATCATTTTATTGTATTGTTTCCTGGATTCCACAACTAAGAGCAAAAAATAAAAACTAAAACAACTGATGGAAATCAACAGATTCGAATGTGACGTACTGCACAAATTTATCAAATACATAAAATTACATCTGTGAGAAAACATAACTATCAAATGGTGGAGAAAATCACTAAAGAGAAACAACATGGCTGAACCTAAGCCTTTAAATGATATTAATCACAGGGGAAAAAGTCAAGTCTGGATGTGATACATTCATCAAATAAAAACTTGAGATGTTAAAGCAAGCTTTCTAAAGTGAACATTCAAAGGTTTATTTGATGCTATTTACAAATTTCCATTTAGACTAAGAATACTTTCATACAAAGTTGAGATGAAGAATAAATAAATACATTTAACAAACTGTAATGAATAGCAGATACGGTAATTGTCATCAGGGAAAATACAAAGACAGACAGCATAAACTCTTTTGAGAGGGTGGACTACATCTTGATGTGTTCAGAAGAAGCTTGTCTTGAGTTTAATAGTCGGCGCTGCCTGCACTGTTGGCTGAGCTTGCCTTGCTGCTGCTTTGGCTTTGCTGCTTGCCTGGTTAGCTCGAATAGCAGACTCAAGACGCGTTTTAAGCTCAGGTGCTGCACCAATTACGGTCTTGAAGGCAGCTGGATACAGAGGCCCAATTCGCATTAAGTTCTGAAGGGCAAAATCATGCAGGTTTTTAGAGACTTGAGGTGCAGAGGAGATTGCATTCTCATCCAAAAGGTAAGAGATAAGAGTAGGAACAAGAAGAGCCAACAGCTGCACTCCTGTTAAACAAGCAGACACATGCATCAAACATTAACAACAATAAGCACATATGATTTAGAATTAAGACTTTGAGAAAACCCATTTAATATGGTGCAAAGTATGCAACCTTAGACTATCACGTTGGCCCAAGTACATATTCTGTGTTCATTGATTATTTTGGTTTGCAAATTTTTACAGTTTTCAGGTGTTCAGATTTTTTTCTCACCTCCTCTTACCATGTGCCATAATATGCTCTGATGGCAGATATGGGCATGGTGTCTTGTCTTCTTAGTGTTTAAACAAACCATTGTTGGTTTGAACACTCACTGTTCAGGGTATGATTCAAAATCAACTTGCTCATTGTCATCAGTGACAAATTGAAACATGAGTCTGAATGTAAAAGGAGGACACTTCCTGTTATCAAGGTGTGTGGCTGAAGTGATGTCAGTAAATGACCCTGTAAATGTGTTCAGCGCCAGTCTGTGATGAGACAGAAAATTTGGTACAGCTCCCAGCTTGTGTGTGGAAGTTACAACAACTTTGTCTTTTATGACAAAGATTTTGAGGCTTGACCATGTCCCCATGCTTTGATACAGAAAAAAGCTTTGAATAATGTTTGATCTTCAACATCTAAAGATTGTAACGGCCCATTTTGAAGTCTGTAAATCAAAAGTTGTAGGAGGAGTTTATTCAGATTTGCATGTAAAAGGCACAAAATGGCAGCTTTGGACCAAAATGGCCGACTTCCTGTGGAGTTTGGACTATGACTCCCAAAGACTTATTGCTGGTCTTGAAACACTACATTTATAAATCAAATTTCAGGCTATCACGGGGTGGGGCTCAATTTGACTATTGAGTTTTGTTAGGGACATACTAAGAACCAATCAAAACATGTTTTGTCCCTCTGTGAGTTTTCCTTATAGGAGTAATAAAAATGTTTATTTTTTATATGCAGTGTAAGTTTGAGGTCCCTAAGTATGCACAAAAACTCCGAATTTTTTCAACTTTACATCCTCTGTGCCTTTTGAGCAAACTCAACAATTTCAAGCTGATCAATCAAAATCCAAAGACAAATTTGATCAAATGCAGAATGTATAAAGAGCAAAAACAGTGTCAAAATCGGTCAAAATTACAATTTCTATTCAATATGGCAGACAAGCTATTTGTTGTAAAGGAACAAAAGCACAAAAGTTTTCTGTGGGCCTTGGGAAGTTCTACAATTGTACCATATTTCATAGCCTGGTAAGATAAATGTGGAAAGTGTTTTCAAAGTTGTCAGGTGTCACTGTTGAGATATTTCTCAACAGTGACACCTGTTTCTCAGGCAACTTTTGCAAAATGTAAAGTTTTTGAATTGAATTGAAGCCATTTCATTTTCTGGAAGAAAACAAAATGTTCATAATAATAACAACAGATAAACAACTTTGAGAACTGAATGTACAGTATGATGATTGTTATATCAAAATCAATATTCAGACTGATATGGATTCTAAATTTAATCTAGTGCTTCTAATGTGTTAACGCTCTAGAGCACACAGTCAGAAGCACTGGGCTTAATTCTTTAGCAGACATACCATAGTTTAGGTGATTTCATAAAAAAAACTACATGCATGCTACATGCTACATAGGGGACTTGAGAGGTCCATTAAGTAAAGTTATACTCACTGTTCTTCTCTTCGCCCATGCTGACCAGATTCTCTAGGACCCTGATTCCCTCCTGCACAGCCTGCAGCTCAGCAGCAGTTCCTGGCCGACTGCGTTCCACCGCCTTTAGCTTCTCCACCATGAGTGGAGCAAGGGCGTGGATGTAAGGAGTGGACAAAGCTCGGTTGGAGTGTTGAAACACTGACAGAAGCAGCTGGTAACACCGGGCCTGAACCTGTGGCAACCAGAGTTATTTTTTTCACCAATAACTAATACAATTCCTTTCGAAAATTCATGTTTTGCTACAATAGAGACAAATTTATTTTTATTGTAATTTTACATGATAGACAAAAATAAAAGTGTGAATAATAGAAGAACAGAAGGAACATCTTTTTTTTTTTTTTTTACAAATAAAAATCCAAAAAGTGTGATATATATTTTTTCATTTATTCCCCTTTAGTCGCTTAATCTGATAAAGTGCAACTAAACTTCTTCAGAAGTCAAGTAACAAGTAAATAGAGCCCACCTGTGTGTGATTTAATCTAAATACAGCCGTCCTGTACAGGGTCAAATATTTCATTAAGAACATGCAAACCACCAGCCTGATAAGTTCCATTGAGCATAGAAAGCATGTCAGGAATGAAGTTATGGAAAAATTTAAAACAAGGTTAGGTAATAAAACAGTGTTTCAAGATTTGAAAATCTCAAAATGCACTTTTCAATACATCCTCCATACTTTCTAGATTTTTTTATTCATAACTCCCTTAAAAGCTCAAATTTGTGTTTGTACTGTGACAAAATGCAAGACATAGTTTATGTGCATTTCATTGCTTACCCAGGGATCACTAGAGTTGAGGGCATTTCGGAAGCGGTCGATGCAGCCTTTCTGAAGGACGATCACTCCCACTAGCTCACTACTGGCTGACAGCAGGAAGAGAGTTATTGCTGTCAACATACTGACTTCATCCATGTCAGGTCTGGACTCATCTATAAAGATACAACCACAAGGTCAAATTTTAACAATAATTGGAGTTTTTGTTGTTTTATGATCAGAAAACTTACGTTTTAGGAATGCAAACAATTAATCAACTTACAATAAATTGTCAATTAATGGTTTATTGGATTAAAATTAGCTCCAGCTGATCAACTAATAATATCTGCTTAGACCTGTTAGTGTTGTAGTTTGGCCACCATATAGCAGAGGAAACTGCTGGTCATCCCTTAGCCAGTTAATGCAGAAATAAATATGGCAGGGCCATTCCAGAACGAAAAAAGAAATGGTCCAAACAGAATCCGGTGTGGAAAGCAAATTGTACTATATGTGGTTCTGTTTTGAAATAGCTACTCCTTAAGTTATCACCTAAATAGCAGTCAAAGCGAGCAGTGTCAACTTCTCATTTAAAAATGAATAAGGTGCTAGAACTGGAGAGCATAACAGAGAAAAACTGTAACATGATCCCAATAAGCAAGGTTGATTTTGAGGGCTGTTGTGAGTTAAGCTGCAATTCATGGAGTGAAGTTTTAACATTCCTTCAAGAGAAACCACAGAGGGTCCTTCTGTATGAATAGCTCTCTGTAAGGGTTTCACATATTTGTTCTTCTCATCTTTTAATTTTCTATTAAGCAACCTAATACGTTAATATTTTTGTTATATTTAATAAATATGTTTAAGTTTAATCATGCAAGAAAACCATAATTTTATACTATATATTTAATATAGCTGACACAAAATAATGCTAAAATGTAAAGGTTTTTTTGAAAATTCAGTTTATTATGAAAAATGTAGCCGAAGAAAAGCAGTCAGCATAAGTACCTACAAGAGAAAAATTTGGTTTTCAAATACATGCCTCCCTCTGAGCAAATTGTTAGTTGATTGATATGGTCAACTAACAATCAACTTTATCTAATCAACTCAATCAATAACTTGAATCCCTAGTACATTTATATTTTTGCTTTACCTGGGTGAGAGTATTCAAGCACAGACGCCAGGCTGCTCCTCACCAGGGTGGTCCACTGAGTCTGAATGCTCTCCTCCTGGGCCAACGGTGAGGTGATGATGGTCTTAATGCCCTGCAGAGCGGCTGATACAGGTACAGGCACAGAGTTGTCAGCAGCTTTAATTGCAGTTTCCTTTAGGACCCCAGTGATTAGGAAAAGCACTGTAGGAAGAATGGTTGTTGCTCCTGTCAAGGCAAAAATACCAATAAGTTAGAATGAAATTCCTGGATACATTTGTGCCTGTTGTCTTTAGGTCTCACCAGCAGGAGAGCACAGCGAAGGCAACTCGGCCAGGATGGAGACTGTGTTTGCCACCAGCCGTGCGCTTTCGTCTGGGAGTCTCTGAGGCCTCAGAGGGGCATGGCTGGGTGACTCCTTCACTCGGGAATTAAGCTGTGGTATGTGGCGCACCAGAATGAACACAAGCAACTCCATGGCTGCATAAACCAGAGACTTGCCAGGTACGAGCTCTCCCGTGTCCCCGCCTTCTCCTAGGCCGGTCAGAGAATCTTTTTCACCTTCATCTTCTTTGCCTGACCAAAAAATAAAAAAATTTAGTTACCTAAATTAAACCCCAGAAATACTTAAGATTGTCTCTAGCACAAAATTCCTGACCTCTGTTGGCCCTTTGTTGTTGTAGGTGGTCCACTGCAGCTCTGATGGTCTCCTGCACCACCGCTGTGACCTGAAGCTGGACTGCAGGAGGATCCCGTGTCAGCAGCAGTCTGTGCAGCACATTCAGAAGCTCCACTGCCAGCAGCTACATTAGAGGTGAGGGAACGGTTCATCAGAAATGCCCATGTGAAATGCAATAAAAATAAATTACTTCATCTGACTTACTCTTTCCACTGAGCTTCATAAAGAGCTATTAAAAACATCAATTTGTATTCAGCCTGTGATACCCAAAAATAGAATCCAGGCCAACAACAGTAAAGCTGGAGGATCCGGAGCATATGTCAAACTCAAGGCCCATCTGTATACTAAGAAGACGTGGCACAAGTCAAAAGTCGTCACCATTTTCCACAACTTGGCCATTAAAGTTGATTTTGATTGATGACGACATATTCTCCCCATTCAAGTTACGTTGCAAACAAGGACAGACTCTACCCTATACTTGTACAAACCCCAAAATACTCGCAGCTGGAGGTGCAGTGAAAGGTGGTTTTTAAATGTGTTTTCTCAGATGGGTTTGTTGACATAAATGCATGCCACATTTTTTCAGATTTTTATTTCTAAAAACTTTACAGTCAATTTTCCCATTTTCCTTCCACCTCACAATTAAGGAGCACTCAATTTTGGTCTATTTAAAATCTCTGCAAAATACAGAGAAGTTTGTGGCCTCATATATGTATTTATATACTCCAAAAACTGTTATTTTGAATTTAAGAAGAAAAAATAAATTGTTAATTTTAGTGAAATAAAAAATATTATGCCTTAGCTAAATAGACTATATGCAATGCCTCTGATTTTATTTCAACACATTAATATATATATAATTTTTCCTACCTGGTCCTCTGCCATATGTGTCTTAGCACAAGGAGTTTCTAGCAGAGTCGACAGAGCCTGCAAGCAGGACATCACGTGTTCGATGGGCTCCTCAGGCCGCGGGAAGCACAGGAACTCTATGCTGACACCTGAATGACAGAATATGGACATCTTCTACTAACAGTTCACAGTTCTGTTCACTTTTTTTCCATAACATCTTCAAGCTCAATGTGAAAAACAAAAGAATACAGCTGGAAGTGACTTCTTACCCAGCATAAGATGCATTCTGTCTTTAATGGAGTCCTCCAGCATCTTTGCTGAGGAAGAGCTTCCCTGAAGAGCATTGGGAACTTTGGAAGGAGTGGATGAGAGATTCTCTTGATTATCATTAACTTCAAACCCGTTGCTGTTCAACCAGAGGGCCACAGCGTGCAGCACAGGGGCCCAAGAGCTGCGGTAGTGGAGTCTCGCTGTATCTATTGTCTCTGGGGTATAAAACGCTCCACCTATGAAGATACACACAGAATAATCCAACGGAAATTATTTGTTTGGACAACTAAATTTATCACAAAACCAACATAGTTAGTGCATTTTGTCCAGCTGTGACAGTAAAATATCTTCTTTAATCTTTTGTACCTAAATGGAGGTTTCTCTTTTGTAGAGAAATATTTTAAATTGACAAGCCTAACTGGGGACTTGGTTAAAAAGTGATGATTAATTTGTAATACTAAATATAAGTCGGTCCAAATCAAATTAACAAAAATATAAGAACAAAAAAATTTGATCAAAATGCAAAGTTCACAATATTTCAAGGTTCTTCGCCATATTATAACCAAACCATATTATAGGTATATGGTTTGACAAATCTTAAAATTAAATAAAGACAAGTTTAAATGGAACAATAAAACCTAATTATTAGCTAATTAAGCAAAATCTCACCAGTTTAAGTATAAAATTGAACATTTCAGATTAATTTTTGTGGTAAATAATCAGTTGTGTACCATCAGGTGGGAGCTGACTTGAGAACTCAGCAGGCAGAGTGAGCAGCGCATAGTCTCGCAGCATGGCCAGCCAGAGTCGGCTCAGGGAAGGCAGCTCAGGCTGCACTAAGGTAATGAGGCTGTCTGGAGGAAGCACATCTGCACCCAGGTCATCCTCGTCTTCATCCTCATCTCCCCTTCTAACCGGCTTGGCAGGTTTAGCCTCTGCCTCCTTCTTTATTTTCATTGCCACCACGTACACCTGACCAAGACAAAGCAGCGAACACAATCAGATTGAGTTCTGTGAGGAAAAATGAGAAATTCTGTCATTTTGACGCTCACCTCTGCCCAAGCCTTTAGCACGGCCAGCTTCTCCATGGTGGTGGCGCTCTCACTGTACAACTGACTGGAGGAGCTCTTCCCAGACTGCACCTTGTCCAGTGAGGAGACCAACAGATTGTGGACTCGCCGCAGGTCATTGAGGTCGCTGACTACACCACTACCGATCCATGTACTGCATACCTGTAGACAAACACTGGGGTCAAATAGATCTCTAAAAGTCTCCCTGTTAGGGTATGTTACCACGTAAAGTATTTAAAATGAATGCAAAGAATAAATATTGTGTCTCACCTGGCATGCCTTTGCTGTTATATCAGATGGTGTATCAGGAGAAAAAGCAGGTCTGAGTGCAGCGCCGACCTAAGTGCACATAATTTGCATACAAAGTCACGTTTTTCTCATTTCCCTTTTTTCTCTAACTTCACTAACTGAGAACTTCTGGATACATTTCTAACTCACATTGGCCTGGTACTGCTCCAAAATAACATGCCCTGGAAACTCAGGCTCTGGTACAGACGCAAACTTTTTAATTATGTCTTCCAAGGCCTGCAGACCAGCCATCCTCAGCTGGTTGCTGTGGTCGGTGGCTGCCATGAAGGCCATACGGATCAGGTCAGACAGATGGAGCACCAACAGATCTCCTGAATGGACAAAGATGCAGGAAGAAACAACAACTTATTGTGAATAATAAAAACCAATTCATAATGATCAGGGGGAAGTGAGCTGTCACTACCAACAAAGAAAAATAAATATCATGCCATGTTATTAGTTTTAATTTTCTTCACTGACAACTCAGTGTCTGATTTTACAATCAGTGTTTTGATCTTCTGCTTTTGAACACATAAGAAAAGATACACTTTCAAAATTTTAGTGTGTGGATTTAGGACAAAAAAACAACAAATATTGATTTTAAGACAGAAAAATAATGTTTGCTCCAACAGAGGTGCATTTTTTATACAATTACAGAGGCTTGCAAAAAATGTTAATTTTACACATATTCTCAAATTTAGACTACAAATTTTAATGTGTTTTATTAGAGCAACCCACTCATTATTAGTTGGAAGGGAAATAATAGATGGTTTACAAATAAAAATCTAAGAGTGGTGTGCATTTGAAAGAGCCAGATGTAGTCTTGATTGAATCTAATCAATCAAGCAGTAGGGAAACCATCCTGAGATATCCTCATTGTAGAGCAGACTTTCCTGGCACATGTAGGTAACAATCTAAAAAAAATAAATTACTTAAATTAATTATCTGAGTGCCTCTGAGGCAGCAGATGTCCTCTGGGTTTTTGTGATGCCGGAAGAGAGCAGGAATCTATCTGCTGTTATTGCTGCGTTCATGTGCTTTACAAGAATTTAGTATTACAACTGGTATGTCCAGACTCCTTTCATATATGTGCTTTCACCTTCTAGCACCCTAAAGAATCTAGTCTGTGTCAAGATATAAATGATGAGACATCAACCAAAAGATGATTCTACAAAGTATTTCCATACAAATGCATGCCATATTTTTTAGATTGTTTTAAAATTATACATAATTTTTCTTCTAGTTCACAATTATGTATCCTTTTGGTTTGGTCTGTCTCCCCAAAATACAAAGATATTAGTGACTGTAACAAGATAAAACATGAGGAAAATACAGGGTGTGAATACTTTTCCAAGTCTTTATCCAGCCATTATCTACGTATCTTGCTTGTTTTAGAGTAGCTAACATAAATACAGGCTCCTCCATCTATTACAGTGAAAAAACTCTCCCAGATCTGCTTACTCATCTCCTGCCATGTTCAGTCTTTACTCAAAACACACATGGATTAGCTATTTTCCACAACCTAGATCTCCCTAGAGACAGGACCTTATACTGTAGATACTCAGGCAAAACAACAACAAAAAACTGGTAGTATAAATCAGCAGGGTGGTAGAATGGTACCTTTGGGGTTCTTTGCTTGTGCAGAACGAGCAGTTGCCAGGTCGAAATGCGCTTTGTCTGCATTCTCACATAGCAGGATGATGCGGCACAAGCAGTCGGCGGCAAACACCCGCGTCACCCAGCGCGGCGCCACAGAGGGCTTGGACTTGTCATCGTCACCCAGGCCTGTGAACATGGTGTCATCGTCCATCTCGTCTTTTTTCTCAGAGTCCTCCTCATCCTTTTCCACCTCAAATGCCACGGCTCCCCCCACGTCTGAAAGAGGAGAGGGGCGTTTTTATGACACAATGATTCTAAAGACACACATTAGGTTTTTTTATAAATCCGGGAACTTGCCCGTTGTTGCCGCGAGGACGTCTTTGCAAAGTTTGAGCCAATGAGAAAGCTTCTCCACAGCAAGAGATGACAGCATGTGCCCCAGTGTGTCATGGATGTCAGAACACAACTTCCTGTCCGTCTCTCGATCCAGCATGCCAAACAGAACGCCTTCCAACCCGGTTTCTGTTATATTTAGATCTGAACCACACACCAGGATAACACCATAAGAGTTAGCATCTCAGTAAACCAATATTACCAAACAGAACACTGCAAAAATCTTACCAAGTATTTCTGGTCTACTCTCTAGTGCAAATATCTTAGTGCACCAGAAATAAGACAAACTAACTTTCAAATAGCTTTTCAGCAAGAAAGGACCTTGTTTAACTCAATAACTCCTCAATATTGATGAAATAGAGCTAGTTATAAGTGTAATAGTCATCCAGTGGAATTAATCTTTGTCAATAATAAAGGTTGTTTCACAAAGATGAATTAACCAACCAATTAGTTGGTTAATTTCTTTCATCAATAATAAGGCAATATTGATTTAAAATGAGCTCCTACATCTTACTGAAAAGTTACTTGTAACTTAGTTGTGTCTTATTTTAAATGTAGTAAGATATTTGCACTAGAAACTTTACTAGAAACTTTAAAGTACTTGGTAAGACTTTGTGTTTTTCTATTAGATTGGCCTTATCCAACTCACTGATGGTTGTATTGTCCTTGCCATCTCCTGCTTTCTTTGCCAGACTCATGGCGTACTCGCACACCTCTGCGGCCTCCCGCTGTGCGAGCTGTCTAAGACATGCAACGGCAGCACGACGCAGTAATAAGTGAGAACTGCACAAGTGCACCTGCAGGAATCCCAGAGCACAGTCAGAAATCCCAGTTTAAATCAGCGCAGTCTGTACTCTTTTGCAGTATGAAACGTGCATCTTACACAGAGGCAGGGCACCAGGCTGGACAGGTTCACGTGTCGAGGAGCGAACATGTGCAGCTGCTGCAAACAAGAGATGGCAGCTGCCTGGACCAGGGAGTCAGAGTGATCCTGCATGATGGCACAACCGACCAGGCAGGATGAGCGGATGGTGGAAATAGTTGCTCCATTTCCTGAAGAAACAAATTAATTAGAAAACTAGAAGGAAGCTGTTTTTAACAATCAGATGACGCAGACAACTGGAGATGAGGGCAGAAGGACTAATAAAATCTTTATATCTTAGTTTAATCAAAGTTCCCTGGATTAGTTCATTTTTATGTTGATGAATACCTGAGTGGGTCAGTTTGATCCCACCTGGGGGTGTTGTGAACCTCTTTTATTAACTGAAAGTAATTATGTATGTTCTGCACATTTGCTAATGTTGGAAAAAAAAAATTATGACTCAAATAAATAACAACCAAAAGAGAATCACATTGAGTTTTTCTGGATTAATCAGAGGTAATAGTCTGTCATATTCCAGTTTTTAAGAGAAGCTTATGCAATTAAATTATATTACGTTTGATCATTTTTATCACTATTTCTGACTATGTCTAATGAAAAAAAATAAACTACACAGAACAATATAAGATACAATAAACTAGTATACAATGGCAAAAGCACATGGGTATGGATTTAAAGGCACCAAGTGGAAGAACTGGAACCTCAGAGGCGTAATAAGAGGGTACAAAGAGGAGAAAGGGGCAAATTGCGCCATAATAATTCTACAAACTCTTAAGTCAGCCACATTTATTGATGTTAAAGTGTTTATTTTTTATGATAACTGGCACACTTTTAATTAAAACTATGGCTTAACTTAGCAGACCCAAATCTTTATCTACTCTGCAGTGGATCAGCTTTTCTTTAACTTAGAAACTCTCTCCACATCAGTCCTTGATCTAACAATATTTTTTATCCAGATAAAGGAGATAAAGAGAAGTGAGTAAAAACACCCATTAAAAGCTATTTATTTTTAAAAGGTGAGTTTAGAATACTGGCCTACCCTACATAGGTTTAAATTTTTTGTTACTGCCACCTGCTGGCAAATTATGGCTTTTGACCAAAATATACACTGCAAAACCCCAAAAAAGTATTTTTGGTTTTGTTTCTTAGTATATTTGAAATAAGGCAAAACTAACTTTTTAGCAAGATGTTAGAGCTTGTTCCTACATCTTGATTTGATGAAAAAGTACTAGTTGTAAGTAAAATAATCGACAGCTATCACATTTTCCCATATTATAACTTGTGGGGAAAATGTCTTGTTCCTCTTGCAGATTATTTCACTTATAACATGAGGAAAATGTGTTGTTTTAAGTGAAATAAACTGCCAGTGGAACTAGTACTTTTTCACCAACATTAAGAAATTAATTACTTTTAAAAAGCTCTTATATCTTGCTGAAAAGTTATTTGTAAGTTAGTTTTGTTTTATTTCAAGTAAACTAGGACATTTGCACTAGAAACTAGGCCAAAATGTGTTTTGACAGTGTAAAAGAAAATTGTTCTAACACAGAAAATACAGCATAATTAACCAGACTTACCTTGTAATTCTGGTCCAACAGTGGTGATCAGAGCTCCCAAGCAGCGACCCAAACACTGGTGGACCTCTGTGTGAGATGGCGGCACGGTAAGGAGCAGCGTGAGCACCAGGGAGAGCGTGGGCTCCACGTAACCTCGGTACATTGGCCCGCTAGAATCCACGATAAGAGCCAGAGAGTGAAGAGACCAGGTCTAATGAAAGAAGAGGAAACAAACCAAATTTCTGTTTTTGAAAACAAACATTTTATATGCTGATTTTAAAATCCTCTCCTCCTGTGTAATACCTGTACTTCATGAGAAGATCCATCCTGAGCGAGAGCCAACAGGATGCTGACACTGGTCTTCAAGTGTGCCCAGAGCCGATCCCTCCGACGTATCGATGAAGACAGCCAAGAGCCAATGAATGGCCCGTTCTTGACACCACATCACGAGCCGACTTCAGCCTTCAGTCACAATGAAAAAACAAGAACAATAAAATGGCTCAATAACTTTCGAGCCAAGTTACTGATTAATTAGTTAATAAAGGTAATCTAAAAAATTACATTTTAAAAACAGGAACATCTCAGGTAGAAAAATAAAAATAGAAAATATGTGATATGTTCAGAATTCCCCATGAACTGAGATGTTCATACTGTCTGGCTGCTTTTGAAGGACTGTCAAAGCTTTGCTGCATGAAGTGCATTAACTCAAGATCAACCTTCAACATGTTTCTTTCCATCATAGTACAACTTTTCTCCGTTATCCCCTCTGCTTTTCTGTCATCACAAACTCTCCATTGTAACACATCAGTAATTTTTGAATAAGAGGTTGATATTCTTCTGCCATGCAGGTCAACTGAGCGCTATTAAGGTGAAACTTAAGGAGCGTGTCAAGTATATATGTATAACAGAACCTCATAAAATGCATTTTGCATCCCAAACCGGACTATGTTTGGATTGTTTCTCTTTCCTGTTCTGGTATGGACCCACCATCTTTGTTTCCGTATCAACTGGCTTCATTTCAGGATGACCAATAATACCACACTGCAACACTGGTTAACTAATAGTGGGCTCTAATTTGAGCTAATGTGAATCTTTTCAACCATTAATCAACAATTAATCATTAGTTGATTCATTTATTGCATACCTATTTAATATTAAAAATTTCACAATATTCTTACTTGTCAAAGCTGGTCTGTGCCATTCTGGCGATGAATGTGGCCTCTCCCACCACCTGAGCCATCCTGCCCAAAGCCTCTCCAGCAGCACAACGCAAAATGGGATTAGGATTGTCCAGAGCTCCCATCACCAGGGCCAGAGCTGACTTGCGCACCTCCTCTGGGCCCAAAGTGCTCTTGTTCTCAGCCAAACCCTTCAATCAGTACCAGATTTTAACGACAGTGTTAATGATTATGTTTTAAGATGCCATACTGTTTTCTTACCTTGAGAGCACTAAGCACTGCAGTAAAGATGTTCAGCTGAACCGCCTGCTGTCGAACTCCTTTGGCCTGCTTTATGCACTCTGCAAAGTGGTCTAGCATCTGCAGCCTGAATTAAACCAATAAAAACAATAACAAGAAAAAGTTAAATAGTAAGAAAGTCAATACCAACAGCCCTCCATATAGTTTTTCTATTTTAACCAATTTACATATGTATAATATGACAGCTTTACTACTCACCTGTGTTTGAAGGAGACGTGAGGGAAAACCACGCCAAACAGAGCAACAGAAGCATCAATGACAGACACTCCCAGAGGCAGAGGCCCAGGAATGGCCTCACCGACAGGAACACGCAGGTAGATTGACGAGGGGTCATGCTCCAGAGCGCCACTGCCAGAGGCGCTGTTGGGCTGCAGCTACAGACAAACAGAGTTACAATAGCGTTGAAAAACAACACTACAGGCTCAATACTCTATAGTGCAAAGAAACTAATTTTGGTTTTCAAAATGTATACAAATAAAATCCGAAAAGTGTGGTCGGCGTGTATGTTTTTAGCACTTCTGACTTTGAAGAACAACCTTCTTCCACTTGTAAGTCCCAGGAGTTTTTCCTCTAGCAGCTCGACACACCTGAAGGCTCACATTTTTTGTTCTTTTTATTGTAAAATGGCTAAATTTTTCTCTGATCGGAATGCGAGTGTTTTTAAACATAATTTCTCAAGATTTTTATCCATATTTTCCTCTGGACTTTGACTAGGACAAAGTTTCTCAGGTTTGCTCTTTGTTCAGCTCCTCATCTCACCATAAGTGTATTTATACTTTTCCAAGTCAATAAATGAGGGATTCTGGAAGAATGTCAGAGGTAATCTGAACTAACTTGATCCTCGATGGACTTGTGGTCAGTTTCCTGCAGCCAGGAGCCCATGAGCACACTGTCGTCATAGTGACACAAAGAGCGCAACAGCGAGGTGGTGGTGTTGGCGGAGTTGTCAGTCAAAGTGAACTCTGCCACCAGTTCCCTCAGAAGTGCATTGAAGCTGCCTGCAAAAAGATTACAAACTTTAAAACAACTTCTTAAAAAAACATCTGCAACATTTGCACAGAATAATTTAAAAGCAAGTTTTACCTTCATACGTCTTAGGAGGCAGGAGGGCCAAGATGTCATACAACCTGAGTCTCACCATTGCAGCACTTGCTTTTAAGTGAGCACCATGCACTTTAGTGATGGCAGGGACCCTAAAAAGCAACAAATAATCGTCATCACATGTCTCTGCCTTTAACATCTTCAACTGGTGAAGAAATTTCACACTCACTGTGACATCATGGTCATTGCACATTCAATGGGAGTCATGAGTCTACGGATTACGTCTTCAGTGAGAAGCTCAGGACAGTGTGCCACAAAGCTGCGCATGGCTGCAGAAAAGAGAAACAAACAAGTCAAAGATAAGGATGTTTTAATACCCAATAGTCTGGTAGACTATAACTGAAAGAGGACCAAAATTGCAACATTTGTTACATTTTCAGCTGGTTCGCTTTCATGTTGCATGGTGTCAAACAAGCCAAAACCTTTAGAAAACCTGTGACCTGTGGTGGCACTACACCAACAACCACTGACGGAAACTATACGGAAACTTCTTAGGAAAACAACATGAGCGCAACTTCCTTGGTCACAAAATGTAAACAAAAATGGGTGGAATCATATTTTAGCAGTTTTAGGATTTCTCTTTTGTCTCTGGTAAAACACCACAAGACATTTCTCTTGCTAGCGATACACTCTTGTGTTTGTTTTCATTGTATTTACCCAGAATGCCCTGTGGTACAGTTTGCTTCCAATTTTCCAAATATGAATTTGAACAACATTAGAGTTCGTTTCTACCAAACTGAGAAGGTTAATCGCACAGAGGTTTTTATCAGATCAGAGTTTGATTGTGCATTTACATCTCCCCAAACAAACCAGACTTTCCACACAAACGAACTGGAGTAGGATTAAAGTGGACTAAACAAGGCTGGTGTGAATTAATGGAGAAGACTGAAAGCCTACAGAGGAGAGCTATTTACCACACAGCGCTCCGGCCCGGCCCTCCAGAGTGACCTGCCAGGTGAAGGAGTCTCCTCTGGCCTTTTCAGCCTCCAGCTCCTTCTGGGAGCGTGGAAACACGTTCCTCCACAGCAGCAGCATTTTGGGAAGGTGGTAGCGGACGAGTGAGGAACCTGTAAATGTATTTAAACACAGATCAGAGTTGGTTGGGAGGAGAAACTGCAGGTAAACAGCTCAAAGCTTTTTTTATGAGACTCACCTAAAGTCATGAGGGCCCCCAGCAGGAGCCATCCAGCCTGCGTGCGCTGCAGGGACAGCCGGCTGTTCTGAGCCGCAGTACGCAAGAGGTCCTCGGCTATGCTCACCACCAGCTACAGATTGAGCAATAATTTAGCTTTGTATTTAAAGACAATTGAGGCGCTTAAAAGTGAGAGAAAATAAACTTTTCACACCTTGCCCTTGGAGTGAGGAATACCCAGTGGACACTGGTGTACTCCTCCCAGTAAAGCGGCCATTGCGAAGCTGTAGCCGCTCACGGCCTCTGGAGAACTCTTGAGGTTGTTGATTCTTTCAGCACAGCGGTCCAGCAGCGGAGACAGTTGATAGGGCAGAGCCACAGCCACACAGCGCAGACACCACGCGGCCGCCAGGCGCGCTGCCATGCTCGGGTGCAGCAGCACCGAGGTTACAGTTTCCAGAAGCCCTGGAATGTAAATATTTAGAGTAAATCCTCACTCTGAAATTACAGAACAAAAGTTGGATTTCATGTTGATGCGTGGGTCTTACCAATTGAAGGCTCCTGGATGAGTGGAGAAGCCGTGGCACTCAAGCTCTGGACTAAACTGCCTAGCTCCTTCAGCGCGCACACCATAACATGCTGACTGGCAGAGACGTCCGCTGCCCCTGCCTTGTTCTCCCCACTGATGTCGTTCACTACTGCCTCTGAAAGAACATAGCAGGAAACAAAAACAAACAAGCAATTCAAGCTTGTTGCTTATTCTTAACTGTTAAAGATTCATAAAAAGATTATTTTCTTTAAAATGTGTGCAGCATTGATGGATGTAGTGGCTTAAAATAAACAACAATTTGAAAGTTTTTGATTTATTAAAGATAATCATAATCATTATATCATAACTGGACAAAAAAAATTCTTAAAAGTGTTAATTGACCACTACACACTGCTGTCACACATTAATCAATTAGGCTCTTAAATCATTTGATTGAACCATTGAACTCAGAAATATTTGGACACTGACACATTTTATTGTCAGATGCATTTAAAGTTACTAAGATTAAAATGTATTCAAGTAAAATAAAAAATATTTAAGTTGAAGAAAAGTGCCAAATCAATCAGAATGTTGGTCTGAATTTTAAAATAATCATATAAACAATAGAGGGTGTGGGAAATACAGATTTAAAGGATTTAAAAGAAAAAAAAAATCTGAAAAACTTCTTTGAATGAACAAATGTAAACATAACAAATCTAAATCTACCAGAAGTATTTAAAATTGTATCTTTTCAAGAAAGTCAGCATATATAAAAATGCTTATGATCTCGGTCTAACTGTTAATATTTGTTATTATGCCAATAGTTACATAAACTACACCTCATATAGACATATAGACAAATACACCTTATATATTATATAGACACTCTATCAATGTAGAATAAAGATAGAGAAAGTCTTTTTACTAGCAATAATCTTTTTGCTTATTGGTGTAACTATCTTGGATGAAAGTTTAATGATCTCTAAACAAGTTATGAGTGCTCACAAGAAAACCATGTCAGTCATGGTTTTCTGGTAAATTGAACTGGTAAACTGAACCCTGATAAACACTGAGTTTATCAGGGTAAACTGAGCATTTTGATGGTAAAGCACCATTACTATCCAATCATTTCGGTAAGCTGTTTGCGTATACACAGTAATTTTCAACTAGAAAATTCCTGAAGAAATTTAACCGGGGCCTGCCAAAGTGTGCCCGTTGGTTTGGACCCAGCGTTCTTATACTAAAAATTTACATCAATGCTAAAACATTACAAAGTAGCATGTGGGGAATCACAAGAATGTTCACTAACATGGAGTTGCACCATTCAGTATATTAAAATGAGTGTATAAGCTAAAATTAGCCAAAATGCTAACGTTAGCTTGAATACTGTTAGTAGAATGTGGGGCATCACTAGCATGTTGTCTGTAATTGACTTACTCCATTCAGTATGCTACATGTAACATAGATAATGTATAGAATTACACTTGTCATTACTTCCAAGTTTGGGTTCATGTGTAATGGGTGAAACAGCACCCCCTGCTGGTTGGCAGTGTTAAATATAGTGAACACAGACATCTCGTTGCCAGTTCATGAGAGACGGGGGCGAGGTAGGTTCACTGAGTTTAACGGTCCGGTAAAATGTTCTGTTAGTTTGATGCTAACACGAAATACTTTTCCTTGTAAGGTGCCATACCCCTTGTGATGAACCTGGTTCCTGATTAGTCCATATTTTGATTCGTACAGATAAACCATATTTCATCTCATCCTGTCTTCTGATCCCTTATTCACACAACGCAGAGCTGATGCTAAGCGATTATAATTAAAGAGGTTACATACACATGGCTCATAAGTATGAGAAATAGGTAATACCTTATTTAAGGTAAAATGCTAAAGCTAATGCTCCCTAACCTGATAGACAAAGAAAATGGAGGATAATCTTATTGCACTGCCTACAGCAGTGCACTAGTGGGGGGCAGTGAAATGCTAATGTTTGTGCTAATGTTAATGCACTATCTTGCTGTGCAAGACAGTGCCCTAACCTGAGAGAAAAAGATAATGCACAATATTATTGCACCGCCTACGGCTGTGCACTAACTTCAGAGCAATTTGGAGGCTTTTATTTTGAAATTTTCAGTGAGATTCATTTCAAAGGGCCAAACTAATCCAAAGTGTAACAGTGGTTTTGTTAAAGAACTCACATAATGCCCAAGAGAGCAATTACCTGATTCAAAAATTGTCAAGTCTTTTATTTTGAAATTTTCAGTAATCATAATTTCAAAGGGCCCAACTCATCCCATGTGTAACAGTGATTGGGTTAAATCAGTTATATTTTGCTCCAAAGAGCAATTATCTGATGTAAAAATTGTCAGGGCTTTTATTTAAAAATTTTCCATAAGCTTAATTTTAAATTGCCTCAGTAACTCCATGTGTAACAATGGTTGGTTAAAATAAGTTATAAAACTCCCAAAACACAAGTAGTTATAAAGGACAGCTTAGTCCTCCTCAGTAGAAAGTGACAGTTCCGCCATGTTGTAGTTCTTAAATTCAGTCATTGTAGTTCTAAAGAGCAGCTCAACTGTCATATGAGTGAGACACAGAAGGAGAGACATAATTCTAACTCTTTGAAGCAGTTAGTTTTTCTGAAAGGCCTGAGAGAAATATTCAGGCTTTTATTTTGAAATTTTCAGTAAGCTTTATTTTAAAGGGTTACACTAATCCTATGAGTAACAGTGTTTGGGATAAATCAGTTATATATTGCCCAAAACAGCAAGTAGTTCTACATGTCAGTTCAGCCTCTGTTTTAACTGATTTTTATTTAGAACTACAATTATGGAGTATTTGTAGTCCTGATCAACAGTCCTCCCTCCTGTCTTCCGTTGCTATAGTAATTAATCTGCCAACTGCCATGTGTGTGTGAGACAGAAAGGTGGAGAAAGAATTCTATTTTTGTGAGACACCCAGTCAGTTTGACCTAAAAAAGCAGTCCGAACAACTCCTTCCCGTTTGGGAACCGTGATACGTATCGGAAAACCGTTTGAAGCACCTGAGAGGGGTATTTGTTGTCTCCGATAGTCCCGCGATTCATATCTGTACCTCACTCACAGTAATAACAGCGATCAGATAAAAATAGTATGCGCTGAGGTCTGACATTTTTCAGAAATACATGGAAGTCAATCTGGGAGTTTGTAAGCAAATCCTGTCCCATGACTTCGCTCTGAAACACCTAACCAGAAAACTGTAAGCCGTAGCAAAATTTCGAAAACATTTGACCGGAGCAGGTACTCGTATTGATGTCATGACCGAGTTTGATACCAATAGGGCAATAATTGTGGGCGTGACGCCGATTTCAAAATTTATTTGGGGTCAAAATTGCTCTCCTTCCCACACTCTAACGAAACGTCAGTTACACTCTAGTTTTGGCAGTTTGTAATTGGCGAAAATTTTTGCTCCATTTTCGCTTTTTACGTCGCCATTGTAACTCTGAATTCCACTAAAAGTAATAGCACCCCTCCCGGCATAGAACCCTAACCCTGGTTTTGATACCACTTTTGTGGGGACACGCAGCGGTACGAGCTGCATTAATGGAAGTGATGATGGAAGAAAAATAAATAAACCAAAAAAGTTCCTGAAGAAATTTAACTGGGGCCTGCCAAAGTGTGCCCGTTGGTTTGGACCCAGCGTTCTGATGCTAAAAATTAGCATCAATGCTAAGCTTGGCTAAAAAATTATGAAGTAGCCTGTGGAGAATCACAAACATGTTGACTAACATGGACTCCCACCATTCAGTATGTTAAAATGAGTATGTAAGTTAAAATTAGCCAAAATGCTAATGTAAGCCTAAATGCGGTCAGTAGCATGTGGGGTATCGTTAGAATGTTGTCTTACATTGACTTGCTACATTCAGTGTCCTAAACATTGCTAACAAGTAGGAAAAATAGCTAAAAGCTTATTTCAGGTAAATGCTCTCCCTATGCATTGCTGTGGGCAGGCCCCAATTACTTTTACCTTTACATGTTAGTTGATTCTAACTACCAGTATGCACTCATTTTGCCCATAAGACCCCAGTTCAGAACCCTTTTCCATACATACACATAGGCTAAATGACTATCTTAGTTATCAGATAAAAGCTGGATTAGATCATTTTGCTAGTTCGCCAATAAGTACTACAATAAATATCACTGATATTTATTATAATATTACACAGAGGTGGGAAGAGTATTCAAAAATTGTTATTGAGTGATAGTTGGAGTTTGCTTATATTGTTGATACGTTCGGAGGATGGGAGAGCTAGTTCGATGGTTGTGGCTTGTTTATTGTTGTCATAGCAACTACTTTCCAAGATGGCTGTCGGTTACAAAAATTAACGGAAGCGGACGTTACGTGAGAACTACGCACTTATTATCTAATGTGCGCAAAATCTTTTTGTTCTGTGGGAGGAAGTCGGAGCACCCGGAGAGAACCCACTCATGTTCATGGAGAACATGCAAACCCCGTGAATAAAGAGTCCAGGCCAGGATTCAAACCCAAGACATCTGTCTGCTGTCATAGCAAATCAATTTAACTAATTTATGAACGATTTGGTGGATTGTGGAAAACTTGTGGCAATTAGTCTATGCTTTACTTAGCATAGACTAATCGCTAAGTAAAACAATTAGTTTTACTTTTACTTCGATACCACTTTTGTGGGTGGGCACACAGCAGTACGAGCTGCACTAGCGGTCACGGAAGAAGAAATTCTGTGACCGTTTATTTATTCTTAATAAATTAAGAATTAACTAAATTAAGAATAATAATTTTTAATTTATTAAGAATTAATAAATTAAAATTTATTAATTCTTAATTTATTAAGAATTAATAAATTAAGGATTTATTAATTCTTAGTTAATAAGAATTGATGCACGCATTACAGACTACAGTAATGCTCAAAGAATATATAAGGTTTGGTTTTTAAAATTAATTCATAATTGGGATTTCATCCCCTCAGTTTGCATGTCCTCATTACCAAACTCAAAGTAATGTAAATTTTGGGGGATTAAACAATTTGTCTGAGACATTCTTCTTTCAGGAAATGACAAATATGATGTGTGTTTACGATCACTTACTAACTGGTACACTCAGCTGGATTGAAGTTTTACTCATCAGACACAAAGTGACACTTCAGATAGAAACTAGACAGAATGGGAACAGCCCAGAAATCACAAAGGCACAACCCAACGTATGCACTTTTTATCTAATGTGCACAAAATCTTTTTGTTCTGTGGGAGGAAGTCAGAGCACCCGGAGAGAACCAACTCATGTTCATGGAGAACATGCAAACCTCGTGCATAAAGAACCCAGGCCAGGATTCAAACCCAAGACATCTGTCTGCTGTCATAGCAAATCACTCTAACTAATTTATGAACAATTTAGTGGATTGTGGAATTTCCATCATGGGAGAAGAATTGAAACACCTTGGTGTTAATCTGGACAACAGACTGGACAGCAAAGCGTCTATAAGAAGGGACCAAGCAGACTGGAGGAAGCTAAGATCCTTCAAGGTTTGCAACAAGCTGCGTCAAGCTGCTACCCCTGTGACCCGACAGATGATAAGCTGAAGAAAATGGGTGGACAGTTGTAATTACTTTCTCTTACACTTTTCACAAGTTTTTTCACCATTCATTTCCATGTCCATCCATATTATGGTGACTAAGATCTTTGAGCATTCTAAAAATCAGGCAGACATAACATCCTGTCTGTCAAAGTAACCTACAACAAGCCTTTTCATTGGACTTAACTTGCTTCTTTTCAGGGCAAACTTCCTCAGCCAAGGAAGTTTGTTCTTTCAGGACAGTAGAGGAAGTAGTTTCTTCCGTATAAGAAGAAGAATACGTTGAACTTTCAAATATCGGTATTTCCGTACTCGAACTACTGCCTGTAAGATCGCTGCAAAATTCCCCAGTAGAGGAAACTTGTTCTTGAGAACGACTGGAGGAATCCTTTCCTTCTACAGCCGTATCTTTTAATTCCTCTTTTTTCAAAGCACAAGAGCCTGAAAACTCACTTTTTTCTCCGACCGAAGAAGTTTGCTTTTCAGGCTGGGAAGGCCTGAAAAGATAAGCATCGATGATATCATAATCATCGATGCTCAAGCCCTCAGAGGAAAGACTTTCCTCTGAGCAATCTTCTCCAGCCGGAGAAGGTTTGAAAAGGAAGGCGTCAAAATCGTCCAAGTACTCATCCTGAGAAACAGTCAGTTCAAAATCAATATCAGTCCACAGATTAAAAAGTTTTCTCATGCCGGTGGTGATCATGTAACCGGCACCAATTGACATGGGGAAAAACACGCTGGCCAAACTCTCATCCATTGCAAAGTCCTGGTTAAACACAATGTTATTGATCAAAAAGTCAAAGAGCTGCTACTGAAACCTCATGTTTTGAGATGCAAGCCATTATAGCCACAGATGTTCTTAGATCTATGACATAGCTACAATGAGCTCATTGTAGTACTGGGCAATGTCTTGCATCTGATCGTTACTATGGAAACAGTCAAATCAGTTCTGCATGATTTAACCTTTGCAAATGTATCACTTAATCATTCGAGGTGCTATGACGAACGTCAGAAGTGAAGAATGGGAGAATCGAACAGAGACTTAAGTTATTTTCCCAAGTTGTTTTTACCAGTTATTGGAGGCTTCTTCTTGTTGGAGTGGAGATAACTTGTCTGTGAACGTAACAAACCTGATTGGGGCTCATAGACGGTGCTATTTACAAAAGTTGGAAATTGCTAGCTTCCAAACCGACCATACTTCCTCCCTCCTGATGTGTTCATCAAATTATTGATTTTGCCTGAATTCACACCAAATGATTTATATCACTATGTCATAAATAGAGTTTCCCCTTACACCAGAGCAACATTAAAAACATACAAAAAATTTTATGCTAATCAGTTTTTTCCATACATGCTAGGCTACATGATAGTGGGGCATTGTCTCCATGGTTACGTGCTTACCTTCTCTATGAAGCAATATGTGATATCTTTCAATATTTGATCTCTTATAAAATATATGACCATTAATCTTCTTACCTTTTAAAAGCGTTTACTGAAAATCCACAATGACTCAGAGGTCTGACAGTCATTATGATTGACAGCTGATATCCATCGCTTGTTTCTTTCCTCAGTAAAAATTTGCAATTAAATGACAAGTTTGGTTTCTGTCCTTGTTTGTTTATGCAGCCAACCACGCAGCACCCCATGACCATCTTTAAATTGAAATAAACTAAATCGAAGCAATTTCAGATAGGCTGTTTTTTTGACAGGCTTTAAAGGAGAGCAGTGGTTGTTCTGATGTCCATCATGGCGGAGCGGGCAGATTTCTGAAGAGCCAAACTTCACGTGCTAAGGATCAATACATAGTTCCCACAGTCTGAACAGGAAACGATCTGCGCCATTTTTGCAGGCAAGCATATATGCAAAGAATAGGGGGCTCATGGCTCCGAGACCAATAAAAAGAAAATATGTGGACACTCTTGTGCAAGAAAAAGATACAAGAAGAAAATGGCTGCTGTCGGGATCGACCCGTATGTTGAGACTGAGAAGAAGAATATGTCAGACAAGCTGCCTCCGATTTCCTACTTCAATATAGTTAACTCACATATCGTCACCAAAGCCTCCTATAGCAGAAAAACGTTGCTGTAGATTTGTTCGTCATTGGCACCAAATTTGTTTAGTTTTGTAAAAGCAAATAATTGTGAATAACTGTACAGGTATTGATAAGGAATTGTCAGCATTATAATTTAATTGGCTTCTTGCGTTCATCTGTGATGTTTTGTAAATAGTTGTATGCATCGAATGAGGGATTGGCTTCATTTTCTTGTTAATAATTTTATAAAACTGTTTGCTTGCAATATTTCTACATCAATTTTAAAAATGTACAGTATACACCGGCATTCTAAACAATAAAAAAAAGAGCAGCTGTTATTCATAGTGGAAAAATAAACCTTTTTCCAACTCGGATTTTATATTTTTATGTGACGTAATGTCTAATATGCAATAAAGGTATATGTAAAAGAAAAACAGTAAGTGTAGATTCACACAGTTCAGGTTATGCTGAACAAATTATACCATGAAAGCAATATTGACCATGTCTATTGGGAAATATAAAGATAAAATAAAAATTTGCCAAAAATTAACCATATGTACACCCAACCCCGAAGGGTTAAAGTTGCAAATCATGTGGAAAACTTATAGTTCTTATAGATTTGGTGAGGCCAAACTTGAACTCTTTGGAAGTCATTAACTGGGAAATATAGATATTATTAATTTAATGCTATGCTGGACAGCAAAAGTCTGTTATGTAGAACCCCATGGACATTAAACTGTCTTGTTGCCAGCTACAATCCAGTACCCTACCACCATCAGCATGTGAATGCATGCGTGTTTAAGTGAATGACTTAATGTAGTATAAAGCACTTTTGTACTCTGGACTGGCAAGTTCAGGCCATGTACCATTTTTAACGTTAAGCAGATCATGAATTTTTCCAAAGCCGTCTTTCCAGCTCTACCTTTGAGTCCTGGTGCAAATGTGAGTGTCTGCTTTTTCTTGTCCAAGTCCGTAGCAAGTCTCCAATTAGTAAGTTCATTTTTCCTGCACTTCTTTCATCAAACTTCAGCGCTACTCTGTCATTTGAAACCATGACTGAGTTGCTTTGCAAGTCAATCACTGCTCTCCTTATGCATTGCTATGGGCAGGCTCCAATAAATTAGAGTATTATTGAAAGGATATATCAGTAACTGAATTAATTAGATAAAACATCATATAAATTAAACACAAAATGATGTCTTGAAGCCCATTTACAATTATAACTAATGGAAACATCACATGTAAAATTTGATTATTATGTTACAGAACTAAAAAATATTTTAATACAGGAAACTTGGTTTACTGAAGAGTATGTTTAATACTTAAAAGGCTGTAATTTTCAACAGATACTCTTAATCTAATAAACGAGACTAATATGAATATATTTTCTAATTTATTGAATATGATTGCATATTGAATAGTTGAACTGATAGATAACTTTAAAATTGTTTTATTTGTACTCATTTTTAATTCTGGTTGAGCAGGAAATAATTAATTTTATTGGGATAGTTTATACTATTGAATTTTGTTAATATTTTATTATCTTTTGTTGCTTTTATATTACAATTGTTTGATCACTTAATCATTATTATTATTCGGTAATCTTTAAATTCCATTGTATTTTATTATAACATGCTTTATTTGTATATTAAACCAACTGTGGTGTCATTGTCCAAATATTATAAACTTGACTGTGTTACAGTTTGGAGTTCTGAGGATTTCAGTCACAGAAATATATATAAAAACTGTTGTTGTACCATCAAATACACAAATGAAAGCAGACTGGTCATTTTAAGTATCTAGAAATCATCTGAGCTCCAGACAGACAACAGTCAGGAGAGATCACACAAAGATTAAAAATAGTCTCAAGGATCAAATTTAAAGCTGCGTCTTGATCTGTGGCAGAACCCCACCAGGCTTCAGATCTCATTGTTTTGTTTCCAATTAGCCACAAACATTTATCAATTTTTTGTTTTAAGGAGTTTCACAGATCAAACTGACTGGAAAAGCTTGAGCTGCAAGTATAAAGTGAACAACAGAGAGCTCAGAATAACATCTGGAGAAAATCTAACAGTAAAGTTGATTTTTTAAAGTTGTGTTATCAACAACAGCATGATGTCCTATAAGAGGTTGCACAGCAAATCAGAGTAAGAATCATCCTTTTGAATGAGATAATGGTGATTTAAAAAGACACTGATGTGATGCTGTGTAAGTGACAATGGAAACTATCTGGTGGTGTACTTGCAAACCTAATTATGCCTTGCTGTAAATTTAGAGGCACATGCAGTTTTTTTGCCGATCTAAGCCAGATGTTTACAGTTGGAAGACGTTATTTGCTCCTTAGGGATTATAAAGCAATACCAGAGCATAAAATGGCAGACAAAAAGCCATGATGACTATGAAATAATGGAAGAATGAATAGTTGATGAGCTGTGTAGCTGATGGATGATACTATTGACATTATGATGCTGCTTGAGGTTAAAAAGAGATGGAAAGAAGGAGGAGGAGGGCCACCCTAGAGAAGAAACAGCAGAAAGCCAAACTAGAAAAAGGAGAGGAATGTAAGGCAAACTCTGTCCACCCAAAAGCAAAACATGCAATGATTCTGGAAAGTGAATGCAGAAAGAATTAAATATGATAATGATGGATGAGTACTTACTCTGTAATGCTCTGAACCGTGATATTTCCCCCCCATCCTCCTTACCCACAGCCCTCATTTGTTTGCTGATGGCTTGGCAGATTTCTTTGCCGGCGGCAATCTGAGCTTTTTCTCCCAGTAACCCCCCCAAGGTGGCACGCAGCATGAAGGACACACAGCGCCGCGAGTACACAGCTTCCACGTGTGTCTGGGTGGCCCGTGGGTGAGACACGAGGTCCAGAACATGGGACAGAAATGTGGCAAAATTGCGCTCCAGCCACTGACCACCCAGTGTAGTCACAAAGACAACGTAAGCCTGAGGACAGAGAAGAGAACGACAGGTAAGTTGGACAAAAACCAGATTCTCACATCTGCATGTCAAATTTTTCTTCTGACCCTTTAGCTATTTTCAAAAGCATAAATACAAACATTTACTATTAATCTACGGAAGACAGTTCTGCAGTAATTAGGCTTTAATTCGAAACATTTGTCCGTCCATAGAACATGGATGGAATTTTAAATTCTTTCCCCTCTAAAATAATCCCTCCTACCTGTGTGACCCCAACTCGAACCTCCCTGCTGACCGACGCCCCCCCCTTCAGCATCTCCCCTCCACTCTTCAGGAAGCCAGATCCGCCCCGTAGGAACCCAGTGGCCATCAGCTCCAGAACCTCGTCCAGTGTGGCCCGCTTCACGTTCTGACGCATCACTGGGAGTCACAAAAAAACAGGTTTGAAACAACGACTCTGTATAGAACATAGAGAGTCCTGTTAACCTAGATCAGGTACCTGCAGCTTGTTTGGGCATGAGCGCCGTTGCCATAACAGTTCCCAGCAGTTTGGCCACTGCCACTCGAACACCATAGTTGGAGCCTTCCAAGGCTTTAAAACACAAAGTGGCTACGTTCTCCAGTTCTGTCGTCCACATAAACACTGCCTCATTCTGCAGCTCCAGCAGGCACTGATCAGGCAAAAAGAAAGATGTGAGATTTTGTAAATAAATAAGTTTTCAGCTTGTCTAGCCACTCAGAAACTCATTAATCTGATACTTAAGAGCCCTTACCACTTACACCATTATTCAATTTGAAAGTTGATACAGAGAGAAAAAGACTCAAAGTTTGCTTATTTAATCTTAAGAAAAGTGTTTAAAACTGAGATCACAGGGATGTTTATTCAGCTTTTTAAGTCAATGCATTTTATTTCTGTGTAAAAAAATGGCTTTATACAAGAATCAAGGCTAAGAAAGTTACTGCAGAAATTTTAAATTTGTGAAGTAACTGTAGGTATACAAATATTGTACATAAAGTGAAATAGGTCAGCTTAGGTTTTGTAATTTATAGTTTGTTGGCTGCTGGTTATATAGTCTAACAGCTGCCAAGAGGAAAGATCTCAATTTCTGTATTTGGCATTTAGCAGTTTGTTGATAAACTAGACCAGATGCCATACATGGTATACTGTTAAAGAGTGATGTTGTTTTGTGGGATGTACAGTTAATATGAAAGATTTCAAGAAATTACTGGGTCTTTTAAACAAGTTACAATATTAATTCTCTAGTAGAGGCCATTTTTGTAGTGAGAACTTAAATATTAGATTAATGTTAAAATGAATTCTCATACAGTTGTGGTTTTAAACTATTCAGTTAGAATACAGCTATTAATTGCTTTTTGAATCCCTTCTTTGAAGTGTTTTCCAGATACTAACCTTGGCTACCGCACAGCGGACGGCCATGGATCTGTCCGTGAGCAGGGAGCGGGCGTTCTTGTAGATGTCTCTGTGACATGAAGCTGCAGCTCCACCCAGTCCACTCAGCACCTTCTGCAGGCTGAGCAGGATCTCTCCTCTGCCTTGGGACTACAGAATTCATTAAAATAAATAATAAAGATATTCCACAATGGCCCTCCAGTAAAGAACTAAGAACTAAAACAAAACATCTCAGTTACCTCTGCACTCTTCAGAGCTTTCAGGAGATTATTAATGGTGTCTGGAAATGAGCTTCCCAACATCCGGCCCATCTTTTCATAAAATGCTCCAACACATGCCACTGCAGCACTGTGAGACAAATACCAACCAAAACATTGCTATACGCAAGCAAAAATCATAATAAAAACTTATTAGAAAAAAAGATATGATAAAGACAAGCTTTTTTTATCAGGGTTGGTTAAAGTTTTCTTCCACTTTACAAGCTGCACTGCTTTGTATATGTCCATCACTTAAAATCCCAATACAAAAGATTAAGGTTTGTGGAGATATTGGGCTAAATGTGGAAAATAAACTTTGTGTAAATAAAACACAGGATTAAAATAAACTGCACCATTAAATCCTAATGTAGGATTAATCTTCCATTAATGCTAGAAGGAAAAACATAACACCTGTTCCTTCTAACTTAATCCTCCCTTTAAACACAAATTATTATACTGCCGACTAATGCATGGCTTAACTGCTAATTCCCTTTGAGAGGGGTCAGCTGTATGTGCTTGAATTCTGAAAGCAGTAATGGAAAAAAAAGGTCCTTGTAAATGTCAAGAAGCTATTAAACTGTAAATATTACAAAATGCTGTATCTTACAGTTTTGTTGGCAAGTATGCAGGTGTGTCATCCTTGCTTTTAATTATCTCATTGCATTTATCCAGAGTCTGGAACACGGTGAATGTATCGCCAATGCTGTAGAGAGTAGCAAGGTTTTTAGCCAGCAGTTTTCTAGTTGGTGGTCCTGGGGCGCTGCTGATCAGTCCTGTTAACTGTTCCACCAGCTTCTTCTGCTTCTCCTTCACATCCACCTGCCATTCAAGCACATAATTAAAGTCACAGGAGGCCTGCAAAGGCAATTACTTTAAAAAAAAGCAACACTACCAATGACAAATCACCTTATTTGCTGCCACAAGCACTTTATCCAGGAATCGAAGCCATTCGAAGATGAAGACTGGTCTCTTTGCTTCAGTGATCTGAGCCAGAGCATCCTCATTGAGCAGCAGACTGTGAGCCAGCTCCATGGTAAGGATCAGCACTGTTCACCCTGGTCTGCTAGAAAGTGAACATTGTCAGCATAAAATGCCAACTTTCTGCCCATTTGGTAATTTAGCTGTAATCTCAGAAAATAAAATGAAACAAAATGGAAAAGTCGCATTATGCAGCTTACAGCTTCTTTTAATTGCTACCCTGTTAAGTCTTGCATATAAAGGAATTACTGAAACCAGGGTAAACAGGGGTTTTAGCAAGTTACGGTCCCAAAACCACCAAAATGATGAAAGAACTTAAAGTCCTCTCAATGAAATGTCAGAGAAAACTGACTGGAGTTTCCTCCTGTTTTATGGAGGAACGTGTAAAGCAGCACTGCTCTCCTCCCTCTTCTTACAACACAGTCATTTTGTTTTTCCAGTTCCAAAAGAAACATTGATGGTCATAGTATGAAAATGAACAATAGAATATGCTAGTGGCAGCATCATGCTGCAGGGGAGCCAGTCAACTCTCTTTGTAACATAACACCGGTTTTAAACTATAGTTAGTAAAATTTGAGCATCATGTCTGCTTAGCAGCAGAAAGTGTTGATTCTACATTATTACTACATTGAAATAACCAGAAATTTTATAAATAAAATTATTATAATGGTAAAAACTGGGTTGACTGTGAAGCATTGAGTAGAGTAGTTGTCTTGCAATCAGAAAGTCATTTGTTTCTTCTTACAACAGTCAATGTGCCCCTAGCAAATGCCTTTACCACCAAGTTGCCAACCGGTCTGCATCAATGGGTGCGACTGGGTCAGTGTTTTAGTTGCAGCTTTCCATTTTTAAAAAAAAAGCAATTAGATTATTTTTGCACTTTTGTAGTTGGAGACCTTGGTGTAAATACAGTAATATCATAAAGCTGTGGTAGTTCTCATACTGGCCCATGCCAACACTCCAGTGTAATGTCACATCGTCATCGCAACATTCAACGGTTTCCCATATGGTATATTTTGCTGATGTACTGCAGCCTTACTGTGTTTCTTTTTCCATAAGGAGAACTCCTGACCCAGAGCTTCTCTCTTTTTCTCATATGTCTGCTTCTGGCTCTTTCAACACCTGGCTGCTTGCAGCAGCTCAGTTTGAATCTGGTTCTACAAGAGGTTCCTGTTAAAAGGGAGTGGTTTCTCTCCTCTGTTGCCACATGCATGTTCAGGATGAGGGATTTCTATAAAATAAGTGATTCAATGTAATGATCCTTTGCCATATTTCTTTATATAATCCCCTGACTTTGAACTGCATTATAACTAGTTAATTTTAAAAAAAAAAATTATATGATTTTTGATGTGACTGCATCATGCTGTAATGAATTGGATTGAATGTAATGAAATCTGTTCATGTATGTCCTAACTTTTTTTTGTCTTGTTATACCTTGTTTTTTTACATTGATTTGGCGTCATATAAACTGATCTGAACAGTTTATAAATAAAATAAGCCGGTTAATGAGCTCAAAATGTCTATCGTTTCTCGGACACTTAGCTTCATTTACATGGGGTCTGTGCTTCATAAAAGTAAAGCTTAGACGCAGTAACACATTATTTTTTGGGTCGTTTGGTGCTCTGACAGCCGCTGTCAGTTTTTAGCTGTTTATAGCAACCTCAGCTAGCTTGCTGATACCGATGAGGAACAAGCTGAACTCCGGTAACACGGCGTTAACCGAGACTTCAAACTGTTTTTGAAGTCTATAACAACTCACAGACATCCTATAAAACACGTCATCAGCAACAGCATCCTAAAATTTAAGCTAAATATTGATAAAATACAAATACTACCTGTGTTTCGATGATCCAGGGTGAATGACGACAAAATATCAGCGGCGTTGCAAACAAGTACTTCCGGTGGGAAACTATGCAAACAACCAACATAACTGATAAATATTCGCGCAGTTGACAAAAAAAGTTTTAAAACATTTGCTTTGTGTTAAAATTTGATTCTATATTAATTCTATATGGTGTGTATTAATTCATTTTTTATAATTATGTGTTTTAAACGACGGAACTATTGACACATGGGTTCCTTGTAGATGGTCGGAAATGTTCTTCTAACGAACCAAACACAGGGGGAGCAACAAAATTAACCAGCGAGTATTTGTTTAAGCTGATTCTCTCTTTATTTTTAATTGTACTACATTTTTTTCTGCAATTCACAATGTCGGACGAGGAAGAAGATTATATGTCGGATGCATTCCTCAGTAAAATGTAAGCAGTTTATGTTTGTCTCGAAATAACGAAGATATTTAGCTACCTAGCAAGATATTGTAAATTATGTAACAATAGAAATTTTCAGCAGTATACAAATGATAAATACAGAATTAATGAAGTATTTCTTTATTGAATTTAATTAATTACCTTCATTTTAAAAAGTAAACTTAACATGTTTCAACAAAACAGTTGTAGCTAAAAGAATATAGGTATAAAATAATTTATAACTTTATCATCCCAGGAATTTTTGCTGAATATAGAAAAATCTGCCTGTTTGTTAGGTGCTGAATATAATGTTTAAATCAGCATCTTAGTTGAGTAATTCTATTGGAGAAAGAGCTCTATATAGAGAAAAGAAGGACTTCTGTGTTATTACCCCAGGGGAAGTAACTACTTACATTTACTTAAGTAAGTTTTAGAAAAAAAATCTTATTAGTAGTTTGTACCATACTTTTTACTTTTATATGAGTAATATTATTTTGAAGTAACATCTCTTTTGGGTAAAAATGTGTCGCTCCTGTAAGTACAAAAATATTTTACATTCTCTTCTTTTGCTACTAGCTTAGTGAAAGTAAGCACCCTTCATGCTCATTGAAAATATTAATAGAGAAATTATCTTCAGTTCTGTTCTCCATGTTTTTCCTGTTTGTAGTCAGGATGTGAAGCCAGGAGTCAACATGGTGAGGAGAGTGAAGGAAGCTATCAGAAAGGAGGAAAAACAAAAGGAGAAGAATATCCAGAACCGTCAGAAGAGCTACAAGGAGCAGGAGAAGGAAAGCCGAGAAGCAGCTTTACAGAGCTCCATCAGCAATCAGAACAAGGGCTTTGCACTTCTTCAAAAGATGGGTTACAAAGCTGGCCAAGGCCTTGGAAAAGAGGGTAAGTATAATCTTTCCTAATAATTTTGACTTTAATCAAATGTAATGCTTCAGTCTTATATGTCTTCAGGAGCAGGAAGGGTTGATCCGATTCCTCTAAATATTAAAGCAGGTAAGCTGTTCATTTTTTATATCATACTGTGCTGATGAGTACAATTTGTTGTTTATTAAAGTTTCTGTTACTGATCCATCAGACAGAGGGGGTATTGGTCTTGAAGAGATGAAAAAAAGAAAAGCTGAGGAGGAACTCCACCATTACCGGCAGAAAGTTCGAGCCAAACAACAGAACGAGGCCAAGTCTCTGGAGGATTTTAGGTGAAGCTTGCAATAGCATTTGAGATGTCCCTGAGGAGCCTTCCTTCTTGCAGTAGAGCTGTTTTATTGTCTGTGTTTGCAACGCACTTCAGGTCAAGAGTCAGAACAGAGAGAGAAGAGCGGAAGATTGAAGGAGACCTGAGGAGGAGTCAGCGGTCTTGCGAGCAGCTTGACAATCAGAAGGTTAGAAGAAGTTTGAGTATAAAGTTTCTTGCAAATAAGTCATTTAACATTTTGTCATATTACAGCCAATGATATGCTTATGCTTTGACTAATCATGTAACAACATCTTGAGGGTTGTTGTCATACAGGAAGTTAAATCTCCACCCCAGTTTCAAGTGTTTTGCAGCCTCTGAAAAGGCTTTCTTCCTAGATTCCCCTTTATTTAGCTCCAGCCATCGGATAAATAAGTCAGACAAATCTCTTTCCCTGTTGAAAAGCAGCATTTTTTACAGCATAATGCTTCCTCCACCAAGCCCCACCATCACAATTGTGTGATCACAGACTAGTTGTAATATCCTGTTGCAAGTAGGTAAAAAGGTTGAAATTTAGTATTTTTTGGCTTGAATTGTGACAAACTTCTAATGAAAATTCTTTCAACTTTAAACATAATTTTCCATTTTGCCACAAAGGTCAGATTTGAAGATGGTACTTTTGACAGCTGTTTCGACCTGAATTGTGGAAACAGCTCCTCTTGGTTGTTTCTCTGATTAATGCTTGCCTTGGTCAGCCCTCATTTTAGATACTATAATGTGAGAATACATTAAAAAAAAGAAGGGGAAAATACTTTTTGAAGAAAAATCTCATTATCATTTTGACTAACTCTTAAAGTGACTCTTCATTGTTGTGTTGGTTTTCTTCTTACACATAATGTATGTTTTTGTCTCAGGGCATTACTGCTCCCAGAGAAACCTGGTATTGGCCCAAAGGTGATGATGATGATGATGATAAAGAGGAGGAGGAGGAGGAGGAAGATCCTGTTAAAGAGGAGGATGAAGAAGAAGAAATTCCAGACCTAAATGTTGGTATTTATTTTAGGATATTCACTTCTCACAACAGTATACAATCCCAGTGTTACCAAAAAAAGATATTAATATTACTAAACAATATTAAGAAATAAAATATATGCTCCATGCCAATGTCATTAGTGTGTTTGCTGTTAAATTTGCCGTTATATTCAGGTGTTTCGGTCTCTCTTGCAGCCCTCCGATAAGTTGCAAATTATTACATCCTATTTACGAGGAGTCCACTTTTACTGCTTATGGTGTGGAACCACATATAATGGTAAGGGTGAAACCATCATAAGTTTTCTATCTGTTTTATGCTCTTTTACTCATGCATATGTTAACTTTCTGCAGATGAGGAGGACTTGGCTTCTAATTGTCCAGGAGATACAGCAGCAGATCACGAATGATCCTGATTAAAATACATTTAGCAGCTTCTTTCTTGAAAAAAACAGCAACATATATTTGTTTCTTAAAATATCTTTGACGTAATAAATATAATGTTACAGTGCAAATCGGAATCAACAGCAACTGAATTTGAAAATATTAGTGGTAATTTGAGAAATGTTCATTTATTGTTTAAATCTACTGTCAGTTTTTATGTCTGTTTTTTTCTTCAAAAATGTGATAAAATTGCATTTACAATTTTTTTTAATGATGGAGAAATCTCTTTCATGTGTTTCAAAAGCAGCTATAATAAAAGTATTTTTTAGAAATCTTGTGTTGATGAAATTTGGTTTGTGATGCTCAAAAATTTTTGTTGAATTTGAGTTACTTAGAAAGAGGTCATATTGTTTTTTAAAAATACATAATTATGTCTGCTTTTAGTATTTATTTCCCCTAAAACTCATTATACTGGGCGTGTCTGTAAATGAACATTATTACCTTCTTTCTATGACTTTTCCGTGTATTTTTATTACACTAAGTATTCCTTTGGCGTTTTGAACTACATATCTAAACAACTGGAACCATTGTGAATCCCTACTGGATTTATAATTATTTACTTTGAGCTGTGTGGCGTTCATAATTTACAAAAGCTACAAATATTTTTACAAAGGTAATACAAATAAAGAGGCTAATACATATCTTCCACGTGGCCAAAATGTTTGATATATTAATCTATTTTCATTCTTTTGCAAACTCTTCGGTCGCTTTTTAAATATTTAAATTATTGGAAATTAAAGCTAGCTTTAAAAGTTAGATTTTTAATTAAAATAGTGAATGCATTAAACTCCACAGGAGTTGATATTTCAGACTGGACCTGAAGGCACCACAGGTGACGTTTCTGATGAAATCGAAACTTACGTCTCTGTCGTGGAAGCAGCGCTGATATGAAACCAGAAGAGTTTTACCGGGCTAGCACTGTGTTTTCTCATATTTTATTGCGCTTCAGAAGCTAATCTTATTCAAAATGGATTCTGTAAACTACGTAGCCAGGCTGAATGAATACACACAAAAAGAGCGGCTGGAGCTGAAGTATGAGGAAGTTGGATATGTTGGACCTGACCACATTAGAACGTGAGTTGGTGGGATTTCTTTATTTTTGCCTCATTCTGGAAGTTTTCTTCTCCCTGCGTCTCAGGGTGTGTTGTATCGTTTTAGTAAACCACTCATATTTTTGAAAACGTATGCATGCTGTACAGTGAAGAAACAACATCATGAAGACCAAGGAACACAGCAGTCAGACCAAGAAGAAATGGTCTCCTTGGTCTGACTGGACCAAGGGGTTAATTAAAGAACATGATGTGAGATCACAGGGATGTTTATAGAATGTGTCTGAAGGACAACTACAAGAAATTACAAATACAAATACAAATACAAATCACAGAAATTAGCATTTGCTAATTTGTTTATCCATCCATATCCATACAATTTCTGCACAAACGTTACAGACAACCATGCACACATAAGCTTGCACACGTGCATCTTGTCGAACTATTCAGTCACATTCTTAATGCAACTAATGCAGTTCTTCTTAATCTTTTGCAGGTTTACTTTAAAAGCTGTTGTGAATGGAAAGCCATACCCTGAAGGTGTGGGGAAGAACAAGAAAGAAGCAAAACAGAGTGCTGCTAAAAATGCCTTGATACGCTTGTTAAGTGAAACTTCAGTTTCTGTAAGAATTATTGAATTAATACACATTTCACTTTTTGCATTGATGTGAAATGCTAACATGTTTTCTTTTTTTTTGTCCTGACAGACAGGAAGTGTTGCAGAAGTTTCTTCTCCTCGGGTTCAGGTGAAAACTAATTACATGTGTTGGCTGAATGAATATGGACAAAGTAACAGGCTCATGATAAGGGCTGTGGAGAAAATCATACCTGGACCCAATAATTTATCTCAGTAGGTCTCCTTACAGCATCCATTTACTTTTTCAGGTGTGAATTCAGTAGTACAAGTTTTATAAAAGTATTATTCTCATGACGGCATCAGGTGTTGTAGGTTTGTGGTGGGAGACAAGGATTTTCCAGCTGCTTTTGGGAAAACCAAGAAGGAAGCCAGAGAGGAAGCGGCCAGGCTGGTGCATCATGAGATATTTGGTAATGAAACCTTAGATGTAAGTAGTGAGATACATAAGTTTATTATTATCTTATCCTAAAATATATGATTCCTGGATTCAATTTAAATGTTTGTTTCTGATTGTATGTTTTTGTTTGTTTTGCAGACTGGAGATGATCGGGACAGCGGCACATCAAGTCTGCCTTGTGAGGAAGTTGTCTCAGATATCAGGTGAGCCTAATGCTTTTCCATGTGTTGGTTCTAAAAGCAGTCCCTCTAGGATGATGCAATGTTTTTTGTTTTGTTGCAGCCTAAAATGACCGATTATGCAACACCTTTTTTGAAAAGTTGCAAATTTTTAAAGCTTTATTTACACCATGCCATGATCTTACAAATCTTATCTTCACAAAAACGATATGATTTTAACATGGTTAATAAGTGAAATGCAAATAATATTGTCAAGTACTTTTCTGAAATAGCACCCTTGATACAAATAAATTTATGTCATGAGGAATTTCAATTTCAAGGGTATTGGTCAAAATTCAGCACGGTTGCTGTGATTGGTCAGAAAAGAAGGAAATACATAAAACGTAAAGGTGATTAGTCATATTTGCAGGAAACTTGAGATGATTGGTGAAAATTGCAAGTCAAAATATACGATTGATGAGTTAATAGCCTTCCTACTAGTTAATATTTCAACTTCGTGGAGGGACTGTAAAATGTGTTATTAGTTATAATATTTTGTCTTTCAGTAATTATGCCAAGCGGTTGAGTCTACAGTCTGAAGACAGCAGCCTCACAGAAACAAACTTCATTGGACTCATCAATTCCTACTGTCAGAAAACAAGGAGCACCTGTGTGTTTGTAGAAGAGAAAAGAAGTGGCCCCTCTCATAACCCACTGTGAGCATAAGCAAACTTCTTTAAGCTGAATACATAGCAACAGACTAATAAACTCTTTGCTTATTAATCTCCTCCTTTTGGGTATTACAGATTTTCCTACAAGTTATTGATTAACAACGTGCAGTACTCCGTTGGTGAGGGCAAGAGTGTCAAGGATGCCAAACAGAATGCTGCTCAAGTGGCCTTGTCTACACTGAAGGAGCGGTCAGACTGGGACAGCAAGGTACCGATACTTAAACTTTTTTAATGTGAGATCTAGTTCTGGTGTATTTAAATGAATTAAAATATCACTGAAAATTTCATTCATCTTTTACACAGTTATATTACATACAGAGTAATATATTTAAGGTATTTATTTCAGTTAATTTTAATCATGGTAGCTTTAAAAAGGGCATTTCTAAAAAAGCACAGAATGCTGCATGCAAGAATATTCACTGAAAGTTTAGTGGAAGGAAAACAATTTAGAGACAAATGTGCACAAGGAAGAGGGACAGCCATAGCTTTCAGAGGACTGTGAAGGAACATCCATTTGGGAGATTAGGGGCTGGCAAACTTATCTGATCTAACCTTGATAGAGAATCTATGTGGTACCATCAAAAGTAATAGGAGAGATAACCAACATAACAGATTAATTGAAGGCTGCTTTTAAAGCAATTAAGTAATTGCTTTTAATATTAAAATCTTGTTAAAAATATTAAAATCTGGTATAATACCTCACAAGATCCACAAGCTGATCTCATCCATGCTTCACTGACAAAGTAATTGATGCAAAGGGAGCCCAAAACCAGCATTTACTACACATTTCATGGAAATACATTTTAGTTGGCCAACTTTTCTTTTTTTTTTTTTTTTTTAATCTTTGTTTTGTTGGTCTTCTCATATTATATGAAAAAGTAACATTTTGGTTCTGTGTGTTTTCAGGTAACTGGGTCTGATGATTCCTCACAAGCCAAGCAGTCCCCTCCAACAAGCACACTGTAAGGCAGCTACCAACTTTTGTCAGAGATACTAGAAAAAAAAAAAAACCTGCACTTTATTAAATTTATACCTGATTAACTTAGTGTAAGTGGAGATTCAAGTTTGGGTTTAAAACTCGCCACAGGACTGATTGTGTTGTTACGGGATTTTATTAGGGATGTAACCACAAGATGAGACACAAAATTGAGCTAATGAGAACAAGACAGGACAAGATTTTAATATTACTTTCAAGAAAACTTCAAAAGTCAAATGTATGCTTCAAAAAAGCTTTTAATCTATATTTTTACATATTTTTTTTACCAATAAACACAAAGTGCTGTCTTTATTTCTATGATTTCTTTTCATTACTTCAGATGTTGGAACAATACTTAAACAATTCAAATTTGAAAATGCTTTATAATGAAAGTGTTATGCTGTTCTGACTGAGCCGTACCATTGGTTACACTTATAGTTGAACACGACACTAATCGTGCATCTCTTCCAATCCTTAGGGACTCTGGTCACACAAAACCAGGCCTGGTGATACCAGCAACAAGCGAATCGATTGTTTTTATGGATCCATCAAACCCACCCAAAGATCAGGTCTGTTATTTATTTCTCTTATTCCTGTCTTTCCTTTGCAGAACATATTGCAGCGGGATTATCCATTACAGTTTTTACCCAACTCATATTTTTGCTTTGTGTTTTGAGCTCTTAAAACCTGCAGTGGCCCAGATGGTTCAACAAAATACTGAAGTCACAACACAAGACGGAGGACAGTAACAAAGCTGCAACAAAAATCTTTTGGTTATCAGATTTTGGGGCTTTGCACTGGTATTGTTAGTCTAATGATGAGGTCCCAAACGCTGTAGTTTCTCATATACTTATGTTTTTGGCTTATTATTAGACATTAACAAAACTTCCACTTTAGCATGACTTCCAACTGGCCACAACTTCCATTGTAGGTCAACAGATCTGTTATTTTTTACGTCCACTGTAAGTAAAATGAAGCCATTGTGACTTGTACTGTTTAGTTACAGCTTTTGTGTTTTGTTGAACCATTTTGGCCAGTGTGTAAAATATCGAGATGGATTTTGAAATAGATTTTGAAAGTTTGCATATTTAATAAATTGATTGTTCTTCTGCTTTTTCCAAAGGTGATAAGTCCAGTTGTGAAGCCTAAAATAAAGTAAGCCTTCATCCCTACTGTAAAGCTGTACTTTCTTTCACCAAATGTCAATGTTTCTTTTTTTTTTCTCACCAGAATTGCTGCATTTTTTCCAAAGTCAAAGACAACAGTAAAGAGGTAAAGAATGAAGGTAGTAACCATGATAATTTATATCTGTGGTTCTTTTTCAAAATACTCACATCCTCATTGTGGCTTTTATTAAGGATATGGTAAATTTCAAAACCAATCAGGGAGGAAATCTTCAGAGTGTAAAATCACCAACTCAGACAGCTTCAAGGTATGGAAATTTAATTGGCATAAGAAACAGAGAGAGAGACTGCTTTTCTTAGAATATATAAGAGTAAATAAGACATGCTATCATGTAGCTAAACCACACTAATAACTTTTAATGTTTTTAGTTTCAGCAGATTTGCAACAGACTATGAATCCATAGAACAACTCGATAAAGGAGCTTTTGGTCGTGTTTTTAAGGCGAAACGTAAACTGGAGGGGAAATATTACGCTGTAAAGATTGTGCGCTACAAAGAGTGAGTCAAGAAATGTTTTTCTTAACAACAGTGGGTTTTTGGAGGGAAAAATTCCTACTACATACGCTTTAAAAATACAAATCAGGGTGTAATGTTTTCTGAATGTACCCTATTTGTTGTACTTTTTTGGATTAGAAAAACTTTGGAGGAGGTGAAGGTTTTGTCAGAGCTGAATCACTGTAACATCGTTCGGTACCACTCCTGCTGGCTGGAGGACACGGCCTACCACTGGGACTCTTCCACTGACAGCAGCAGCGCTTCTCAGTGAGTCCTCTTCTCTCTGGAGGTCTCACTCATCAAACCTGGTGTTTATTTCATCTTTGTGTTGTTTACTCTCCAGGTCTTCCATTGACCTTTCTGTAAAGTATCTCTACATTCAGATGGAGTTATGTGAGATTAAAACACTGCGGGTTTGGATAGATGAGAAAAATATCCAGAACCCTAAAAAATTCCTCAGAGACTCCAGGAGAAGAGAAGAGAGTGTGGATATTATGGTGCAAATGGTCAGTGGAGTCGAGCACATTCACTCCAAGAGGCTCATCCACAGAGACCTGAAGGTGAGGCAGCTGGTCGGTTTCACCTGAAACTAAAGAAAAAATAAACAGTGACACAGAGTCACTGTTTTCAATTCCCTTTTGCAAAATAGCAAAAGTTTTGCTATTTTGCAAAATAGCAAAAACTTGATTCTATTGGAATTTTGTGAGCTAGAGAATGGGTTTGACTTTATTGCCAACTGCATTTCAACAATCGACTAGCCGATTATTACCAACAAAATCTTTTAGCAATTGAAAGTATTACGGAAAACGCAAATTATGTCTTGATAATCACAGCTTTTTGTTTTGTTTTTATATTTATTATAAAATACCCAGCAGACCTTGGTGCACCAAATTCTGCTTTTAAATAGTTTATTCTTGGCTAAATACAGCCAGCGTTTTCAAAGTAAGCGTGACCCAATCCTGTTCGTATTGGTAAGAATAGACTGCATGTGCTTCTATTCTTTTCAGTTGATCCGAAAAGAATTTGCAAACTGGATGCCTCTTTTCATAAAGAAAATTTACAAAACCTTCTTTTTGATTCTACTCTTCATTGCCTATAAAAAAAAGTCTGACAATCTTAAATGTTTGATTAAAATATTGCATGATTTGCTCATTGTTGAGCAGGCAAAAATGCAGTATATTGTTGTAGTTGCAGTCTAAAGAATTTTTTTATTTTCTCCCTCAAGTACTTCTATCTTGATATTTTTGGCTCATGTGACAAAAAAAATTACAAAACTAAATTAATCATAAATTAATTTAGTTATAAATTAAGTTATAACTAATTGCTGATTAGTTATAAAATAGGGGAAAATTATTCATGGTTTTTCAGAGGTTTTACAAATAAAACTAAATAGTAGGCAGAAGTCGGCTATATGGTAGGTAGCCTATTTCAGTTTTAGTAAATTATTGGTTTCATTTTGTTTTCTTTTTTGTAGTACAGTGCATCTGAAAAGTATTCACAGCAATTCCCTTTTTCATATTTTTTATATTAAAGCATTAATCCAAATTGTATTAAATCAATCTCTTTTCTTAAAATTCTACACACAACTACCTCACTTGAAAAGGTGGAGAAAAAAGCATGAGATTTTTGCAAGTTTAAAAAAAAAAAAGAAAACCAAGGAATCAAATTTACATAAGTGCATTTGGGCAAATTCTGAACCATGTTTTTTTTGTGCCTCATGAATCCGCTTGTTAGCCCGCAAACATCATGTTCAGCCGGAACGGCACAGTGAAGATCGGAGACTTTGGTCTCGTCACGTCTGAGATTGAAGATGATGCAGAGAACCAGAAGGAGAGAAGAGGCTACAAAGGAACTCCATCTTACATGGCGCCTGAGCAGGTGAGAGCAGCTGTAGGAATGTCTCTTAAATAGTTCATGGATTAAGTTGGCTTTTGCTGAATCTTTGTCATTTTATAACAGAAAGATCGGAGGCTTTATGACCGGAAGGTGGACATATTTGCTTTGAGTCTTATATTTTTTGAGCTCCTTTGGAACATACCCACTATCCATGAGAAAGAAAAGGTAAGGTTGTTTTTGTGTCTTGTTAATCATTTCTTTGTTAGGTTGGAGCTGTGGGTTGGATGATGATGACCCTTTTCCAGGTTTCTGGCAGAGTCCATCAGCCTTTCATTAAAAATGTTCAAATGTTTCAAATATTTCAGCATGCCATGTCGATCAACAAGGTTCCCAGAAACTTTGGAGGAGAGACAGGCTGTCAGTGTCATATTATATTTAAACATCAGGGAAACAGAAAACTTATCATTACAAATTAAAAGGTCCTAGTTACTAATCAATGTAAAAAATAGAATATTTTTGACATTGGATATTTGTAACATTAAATAATTTTTTTGTTTGTTTGTTTTACTGTGAAACATAAACTGATCAAGTCAGTTCATTTTATAGCGAGTTTTTTTGTTATTTAAAAATGTTTTGCTGATCCTTCTTGTTTATTTCAACCCGACTAAACAATTTTCTTCTCCTTTATTGCTACTTGATTTCCAGATGTGGCCTGATGTCAGAAACCAGAAGCTTCCTCAACCATTTCTGTATCATTTTTCTCAAGAGGTACTCGACTACTCTCTCAATCTATGGACTGTCTTAATTTTCACTTTTCTGATATTTGGTAGATTACAAAGAAAAATATATTTCTTTTTTATTCTATTCACATAGTATTAGAAAAATTATCAGCAGTATTATTGACATGGAAAAAGGCAAAAAGGGGGAAGTTATACAACAAGTGACCAGTGGTCAGGAACCGAACCTGGGACTAATATGTTGAGAGCTAAAGCCTCCTCATATAGTCCAAATTATTAATTCAGTTATAATATGCAGGACTAAACAAGTAATCACTTTAGAAACTTATTTATGAAACCTTGAAGGATCATAATGTTTAATATAAACCAGGACAATAAAAGTTTTACAACAGACTTTAATTAAGTTATTAAATAAATCCTAATAACTGCATGTTCTTGATGTGTTTTTCTTTCAGAGCCAAATGATAAAATCGATGCTGTGTAGTAAGCCAGAAGAACGACCGGAAGCAAGTAAAATAAAAGCAGATTTAGAGCAGCACAAACTTTCGCTTGCAGAGCTTAAAACCCAGCAGCGTGACAGCAAGACAGTAATCTGATTACTTCACAGATACATTTGGAGCCCTAACAAGGATCAATTATTAACTTAGTGACCAATTATGTTGGACTCATTAGTTTTTTAACTAGTGCAGTGAAACTGCTTTGAAGATTAAATATATTTCTAAATGCTTGAGCTTATTGATTCGATTTAAGTACATTTGAAATGCAAGAACCTGGAAAATCTGAACTTCAGTATTTTTAAAGTATTTTTTTTTTACGACAAAATCACATTCATGGGAAATAAATTTTAATGATAAAAAACAGAATGCGAGAGAAACTGGAAAGAATTGTTCCATCCATCCATCCATTTTCCTTCACCCTGGTCCCTAATGGGGTCGGGAGTTGCTGGTGCCGATCTCCAGCTACGTACCGGGCGAGAGGCGGGGTACACCCTGGACAGGTCGCCAGTCTGTCGCAGGAATTGTTCCACAGTATGTAAAATTTAAACTCTTAGAACACAACATTTTCTGATTGTGAAGTACAAATAATTAACCACATCTGTGCCTTCGCTATGGACACGTCCTTGAAACATTATATGCATCACAAGTCAGAAAGTTACATACACTTTGAATCTGCATGAATCTCTTTCATTGTGATATTTATGATTTATTTGAATCATGTCTTGTAGATTTGATAATATAACCACAGCTTCAATATCATTTTATTTAGAGAGCCTATTATTTATTGTTAAATTCTCTTTTATCTAAACAGAGTCACTATCATACAGACTTAAATATATACATACACCCCTTCCAATATTTGGTTAAATGTCTCTCGGAAAGTTATCCCTAAACCACAGAGTTTTTGTAACCATCGACAAATGTCTGGCAAAACTTTCTGGATATTTGAATACTCATCTTTGCAGAAACAGCGGAGTTTTATTTAAATTGATTGGTTTCCTGACACAGACCTAGAAATCTTTAACATGGTCGAGGTCATTACAGGAGCTTATTGTTAGCCTGCTTTATTCACTCCAAACATGTTTTCATGTCATGTACGTCCACTTAGGTAAAAACCTTTGACTTGAACTGTGTATTTACAAAGTGGGTGTAATAATGAGTGGAGGACAAATTTCTACTTGGTTCAGTCTTCAAGAACTGCTATCCTGCGACTTTTAGATGCATCCCTTCTCCAACAGCTGCATCAAATTGCTGAATTCTACAGTGACCAACAGGTGCAAATGTCAAAATGCACTGCAAACACATGAATGATGAAAACTCCAAAACACACAACACAAAAAACAATTCAACAGAAAAATGCTATCAACCACAAGGAATACAATCAAAAGAGAAAATTCTACAAATGGCATAAATAACAGCAAGCATAAAATGCAAACTCTAGCCACATAACGTTCCAGACCCTCAAGTGGTCCAGACACAATAGGGGTAGTGTGAGGTAGGGAATATTACTTAGGTAAATGCGCTGCTGGATGTTTTAAAAGGTATAATGCGCCTTTTCTTTGGACGTAATGTTAAATCATGACATTCTGTCTTTACAGAGGGTCGAGTCCCATATGATTTTGGTGGTCAACTCCTTCTAGTGGTCTGTTGCAATTCTGTTTAGTAGAGTTTGCATCGTTTTTATACTTGCTGTTGTTTTTTCTATTTGCTGCAGCACTTTTGTAACATTTTTTTCTGTTAAATTTGTTTTTTTTGTGTGTTTTGGAGTTTGCACCGTTCATGTGTTTGCAACGTGTTTCACTCCTTGTTACGTGTTTGCACCTGTCGGCCACTGAAGAATTATCTCAAGGCAAGGAGCTTTGCAGAGATCTGGTAACAAATTATTCATTTGTTTCAGGTGTGTATAGGAGAAGGGATGCATCTAAAGGTTTTAGGATGGTAGCTCTCTGAGACTGGCTTTGGGGACCCTGTTCTGTAACTTCACTTCAAATCAACAATTATGTGGCTGTTCCAGAAAAGAACAATTATCCCAAAGACAAATGTAAACGGGTTTGGGTAAAGAAGATATTTCATTGAGCTATTTTATTATGCTTCTGGAATAGCTATCAAAAAGGATCGATTTACTCTTACCATCCACAGCTGTGCCAGAAAACTATCCAGTTTAAATGAACTCTACCTTTTCTGATATGAAAAGATGTCAAATATTCAGAGATTTATACCAGAAGCTTGTTGATGGTTACAAACACCAGGGGTTGAGATTCAACTTTCTTCGAGACATTTAATCAAATATTTGTGAGGTGTATGTATATCTTTGAGGCTACATGTATAATTTTGACCTTCTGTGTGTAAGAGGAAACAATCCATAGTAAAGTCAATCTTGTTCATCTAGTTGTTGCTATTAAATCCATCAGAATTGTTGACTGATTATTCTGATTAAAAATTCTTCTTTCCTTTCCTTTAATTTTTTACAGTTTTTTCAAGTATTGCTATATTTTCATTTTCATTGCGTTTTTAATCAGTTTCCAAGTCAGACATATTTCAGACAACATACAGTACAACAAGATCAATCAGATTAAATAGATGTCTACCTTGTCTTTAATATATGTATAGGTTTTAACACATTTACTTTAAAATAATGGCTGTCAAAGCACGGATATAGAGTTTTTTTTATTAAATTCTGAATGCAAAGAGAAAAAAGGCTGACAGATGACCCCCATCTTCCTCTTCTCTGCTCAGATCTCTCCAGATATTATTTAGTTTTTAAAAACTACTGTTTTTTGCAAGAAGTGTTCTACGGTCAAGAAGTGTACAGCAGGGTCTTGTGATGGAAATTTTATCTATTTTTCATGAGCTCATTAGCAGAAGTGAGGAAATTCAAACGCCAAGTAATAGATGCTAGCCCAAGTCTTAAAATATCCATATGTTTTTAGCTTAACTGTTTTTTAAATATAACTACACCTACCTAAGCATATTGTGCGACTTCACATTTAGAAAGCTTTTTGGAATTTTTGTGGGTGAAAATTTTGCATTAGATACAATTCAAAAATGTTCTATAGTTTACAAAATGTTGTCATTTTACTAATTCATTTTCTATGGATGTGATTTTGTCTTACAAATGAACATTAAAGTTCAGATTTTCTGCATTGAATTTCTTCCTCTATATTTCACGTCAATAAGCTACTGCATTTTAATCATGAACTAATGAGGTGGAATGACATGAACAAATATGTCTTTGGTTTTTAAATATCAGCTTGTTTAAGATAGGTTTTACTAAAATTTCAAAATATTTTTAATTACTTTTTTTTTTTGTTTTACTGAAAAATAAAACAATAGTCACAAACTGAAAAATAAAACTGTGGGAATCTTATGTTTATGAGTGTGTTTTATTTACATCACAAGATGTGAACTTGAATATATTAGAAAACTTCATTTTACTTTTAATTTACATCTCCAACAAGATGTGAATCAAAGCTTATTTATCCATGTAATTTATGTTCCCATAATCTATATGGGAATATAAGGAGTTAATATTTCCGGGTCTTGAGAAGTTCTCTGCCTTGAAAGAGAGTTTGCTCTCTTACAGATTTAATCAGCTTTTGCTTTTTGTAAAATTTAAATCTTTTAGCTCAAATCAATTGTAATTTCAGACAAAGATAGCCCTGGTAAATACAAATAGCATTTTTCAAGTGACTAGTCATTAAAGCAAAGAATCTAATCACACCAATCTGGTCCTTTGTGAAAAAGTAGTTGTCCTCTAATTCTAATACTTGGTTGTGCGACATGTATAGCCACATCTGCCAATGATAGCTGGTAGTTCCATTACTGTGGAGGAATTATTCCCACTGTCCAAAGTTAAGTCAGCTACACACAAGGTTTTTCAAGCATATGCAAACTTTTAATGGTCATAGTTTAGCAATTCAATTTGAGTTTAGGCCATTCCAAAACCTTCATTTCATTAGTTTTTTGTGAAATTCTTTTATAGTTCTGAGGTGGACATAATTGTTAAAGGGAGAAGGCACGTCTGTCTATTTCTCAATTTGGAATAAATTTGCAAGCGCTGTGATTACGTTCTGGATTCTCTGTACTACATTAAAAAAAAAAAATTAATATTAATAAAGTCAGTCGCTACCCATTTACCCATTCATCTTTTTTCATTCTTTTCCAAGGTCTTCAGTCTGCTTTTCAAATATTTAAATTCTGATATATATGGTTGGTTTGAAAGGTTAGAAGATTTTTATTTAAAATCATAAATTCATTACACACCGCAGCAGTTGCTGTTTCATACTGAATTTGAAGGCACCACGGCTGACGTTTATGAAGAAATCGAAACCTACGCCTCTGCCGGGGAAGCAGCGCTGGGACTTACAGAAGAGGGTTAGGGTAACAACGGGCCAGGACTGTTTTCTCACAGTTTGTAACGTTTCAGACGCTAATCTAATTCGAGATGGATTTTGTAAACTACGTAGGTAAGCTGAACGAATATGCACATAAAAATCGGGTTGAGTGGCAGTTTGAAGAAGTTGGATCTACTGGACCTGACCACATTAAAACGTGAGTTGGCACAAACTGGGATTTTCATTCTACCTTATTCTAGAAGCTTACCCAGTTCTTCAGCTTGGAGAATCACCTGCGTTTCCGACTATGTTATTTCTGATGTCATAAGGTGTGTGTTTTGTTGAATAACGTACTATAAAGTTGTACAGCTTATTCAGCTCAAGTTAGTGTATTTCTGTTTATCCTCCTGTACTCTGGTGGTCGAAATAAAGTTAGTGCATACAATCCCCTCAAAAGTCGCATAATAAGTGAAAAGGGTCCACCTGTGTGTAATTTAATCATATAAATCCAGATCAGGGCCTTCTGCGAAGGATTCGGGTTTATTAGAGAACATTATGAAGATGAAGGAGCACAAGAGACAGGTCCTTGGAAATCTGTGGAGAAGTTTAACATGTTTTGCCAGGCATGGCTGTTCTAAAACAATGTCCATGTCTTAAATAATGCCTACTTGATTGTTGGTCAGATTATTTTCAAAATAATTTCAGCATTCTACAGGTCGAGCTGTAATCCAGTCTGAATGCAGCAAGTGAAGTTGGAACTGAAACAATTTCTTAAGATTTCACTATTTTTCAGGTGGGAAATAATATTTTCCCTTTGGACCAGGTTAGGTTTCCATTAAGAATTAAAATTATTATTCATGTTTAATTTTTATGTAAAAAATGGTTTGATTAGCTAAAATATTTGTCCTCTTTTTGAGCTATCAGCTGACCTATTACAGCCAATATGGCCTCTTAGATGATAGACTTTAGTACCTTCTGTCTTCCCTAGACAGAGAATTTAAAAGAGCTATTGCTGCGTCTAACAGCATGTACTGGTTTTTATTCTACAAATTTTACATGCAGGGGGGAATTGCTGCAAAGTCAGTAGCTTTGTGCAATCTCTTGAGTTTCTTTGGATGCAGAATGTTTTACCAATTTGAACTTAACTGTACTGTTTGATAACTAGAATCCATTTGGAATATTTGTAATTGACTTGATATCTGTCTGTCTGATTGGATTGAATTGACCATAAAGTGAATGTATAGAGGTTTTTTTTCTGCTTCATGTCATTTGTTGTGAGTTAGTGATAAACTGGATAGAATTTGAATTTTAACAGTGAGCGAATAAATGAACAACATAAATTAAACAAATACCACCATATTGCCTGGAATTTGAATTTAACAGTGACAGTAGTTGAAGCTATTTATGGCTCCGATTTAGACAGAAGACTTCGGTAATAAACAATGCGGTAGAACTTCTTAAAATGTCATGGAATATAATAGTTTTTCGAAACTGAATTTTGCTCCTCTGAATGAATATGTAACACATTTTTTGTGGAAAAAAGATTACTTGTCATCAACTTTATGCAAACTATTTTCTCAAGTTTTCTTGCTAAACCAGCTTAAATTCAGTTAAAAGCGCTTTTTAAATTGCCTGACAGATATTTGCTGAGAAAAATACCGCCCACCTTTGAAAATGTACATAAAAATAAACTTTGACTATAACAGCAGCACATTTATTTTGAATAAACAAACTTGTACGAATAAACTCGGCATGTTTATTTGCCCGGAAGTTGTACTATCTGTAGTTTCAGTTTCGATCCATTTAATCCATTGAACACGTATCCGAAATCCTAGAATCGAAACTTAAGAATATAAACTTCTGAATAGAGGCGGATATTTTAAGGAACTGAGGGAGACGGAGAACGCAGCTTGACGATCTTTATATCGTTTCTTTGGATTTTCATAAATTGCTGCGTCATTGCAATGGATATTGGGAACGCCGTAGCTTATTTATACGCCTATGCCCAGAAACATGGCATGGTTTTACAGTTTAAGAACCTTGGCGATGTAGGCCCTGATCATATGAAAGTGTGAGTGCTCATATTTTTTGTTTTTCAATTGAATCAGTATTTATGATTCTGACCCGATGTGTGAAAGTGTGTCATAATAGCAGTGATTGATTACATTTAACACAAAAATGCTCTTTTAAGTCATTTCATTATGTCAACTGTAACGTAACTTCAGTTGAAGACATATTTTTGTAAGTTTTAACTTAGTAAATGAATGTTGTCTTATTTATTTGTGGAAATATGAAGTTTAATCTTTTCATCAGATTAAAGCCACACTTCCAAAGCGCAGTATTTTATTCGGACATTAAATTGTTTCTCCTTCTATAAAAAGTAAAATACGCAACTAGTATTACACATATAAAGTTTATTCACTGTTTTGCGACCTTTCTGGTAGAAGTTACTAGACATGTTGTGTAGCCAGCAGAGCCATGCGATATGCTCACATAAAAGAGCTTTCAGCAGATTCAAAGCACTTGCTCAACTTTAAACAGCAGTTCCGCAGAAGAACAAACCAAAACATAAAGTCCTCTACAGGCTGATACTTAAAGAAGGTGTAGCTAGTGGAGGTTCTGAGTATATGTGCTCTCGGCTTAAGGGAAAAAAGTGCAGATTTAATGCATTTTAATGTTACAGTGTAATGAATTTTTTTAATGCATATTGCCATCTAGAGGATAAAAATTACTCTGTAAAAATTACAGTGGTTTGAAAAGGTGTTTTCTCCTTTCTTGAATTCCTATTTATTTGTATGTCTGTCACTTTTTCATTTTTCAGATCGAATAACAACTGTACATATCTTTCAAAAAACAAAACACAAGTAAACAAAATGCAATGTTTATATAATGGTGCGCCATAGGATGGACTGGCAGTCTGTATAGGGTGTAGCCTGCCTCTCGCCCATTGACAACTGGAGATAGGCACTTTGTTACCCCACTAAGGATAAGAGTGGAAGACAATAGATGGATGTATGGATAAATAAAGGTGCATGTTATTAAAGGGAGATAAAATCCAAATCTCCAACTTTTATTGAAGCCCAGACCTCATTAATGCCAAACCTGATCATAGTCAAGAAAATATTTAAATAAGACCTCCTTGACAAGGTGAAGTACACAAAAAGATTAATAAAAAAAGTAGGCCTTACATGCCTCAGATAAGGTCAGTGTTCATAACTTCAACCTAAGAAAGTGACCAGGAAAGAATGGTATGATATAATTACAAGATGAAAACCACTGTAAAGCAAAAATACCGTAAAAGCTCCCCTCAGTTTTGCCAGAAGATCTCTTGATTGTCCTCAAGATTTTGGGGAAGATATTCCATTTAAACATTTCAAAAGTTAAGTCTCATTAGATCTGATGTAAAAAAAAATAGCACAGCATTTCAGAAAAGGATCATCGGTAGATTGGGATTGTTTTGCTGCCTCAGGATCTGGAAACACCAGCGAGTCCATCTCTGACTGGTTTTAGAAAAACAAAATGAAAACACACATTATACAATCTTAACTGAATCTTAACAGTTTGGCTAGTTCTCTGGTGTTATACTGCTGGTTTAAGCAATTTGACAAATTATATGAACTGTAGGTAAATAATTTCACTTGTTTTGGGGTTGGAGAAACTTTTTAAAAATATATTTAACACTTTTTTTCTTACAGATTCACTCAGAGAGTTGTTCTGGATGGCAAGGCTTTCCCCTGTGGTGAGGGTAGCAGCAAGAAGAAGGCCAGACTGGTTGCAGCCCAAAAAGCTCTGGAATGTCTGCAGAAAGACCAGGACAAGAACACAGTAAGATTTTTTCTTTTTGCCATACAAAACTATCTGAGAGAATTAAAACAGCACAGATTGCATACATTCAGATCCCTTAAGGACTGTCAATTGGCTGTATTGGTTTTAAGGAGAAGTATCAGTTTTATCACCTGTCAGAATGCTCTCTAGAAAAAAATGACAGAGGAAACTACTGGAGCAAGAAAATGAATACTTATTGATCCCAGCGAAATCTTCCACCTAAATAAGGCTTTATATCATCATTGTTGGTGATGTTATTACTGTCCTTATTTTGTTCGAAGGTTGGAGATTCACCAGGTCAGCAACACCAGATGTTAGATGAAAATGTAGCTGACATCAGGTGAGTAAATAATACATAATCTTACAAAAAAGGTCATTGTGAAGGTGTCTAGACCAATGTGAAATTATGTTTATCTGTTTTTTAGTGCAAAGACAAAAAACCTGACCAACTTCATTGGAATAATCAATCACTACTGTCAGAAGACAAAACGGTGTCATACTTATATAGAAGAAGGTAGAAGTGGACCTCCTCATAACCCACAGTAAGTATCTTCTCAGCTGGAACTGTTTTGACTATAATCCTGAAATGATGACAAATACTAAAGTGAACATGCAAATACCAAGATTCTTTTTCTTTAATGCAGATTTTTCTACAAATTAAAAATTGATGCAAAGATATATCCTGTTGCTGAGGGTAAGAATGCCATGGAAGCCAAACAGAATGCAGCAAAGCTGGCCTGGTCCGTACTTCAGGAGCAGTCGGACTACGACAGCAAGGTGGACAATGTTCTGGTTTCTCCTAAATCATGTTCAGGCCAACAGCAAACAAGAATATTCTTCACTCTTCCTTTGCATTTCAGATATCTGTCAGATCAACATCATCTGAAGATGGAGCAGCAGCAGCAGCAGCATTATCACAGTCAGATGCACTGTAAGACACTTCCTGACAAAAAACGGCTAACGGGTTGTAGAGCTAAGTACTATGGCTGTTCTCATGAAGACGTACTTCTTTATCTTCTTTTTCAGAGACTCACATGAGTCATCATCACACAATATGCAAACAAGTTCAAATGGCTCGACCATATTTCTTAAATCCCCAAATACATCAAGTGCCCAGGTTTGTTTTGATCTTATAAAAGTAGAAAATGGGGAATTTTTGGAGAATTGGTGAGCTCTGGTGGTCAATAGTGCTATAATAGAGTAGCATTGTTGTACAGTTTTATTTTACTCTTGCCTTTATTTGCTTGATCTTATTTTTGTTTAAAGGTCAGAAGCCCTTCAGTTCAGCAAAATCAGATGTTGAATAAAAACTTAAATTATGTCAGGTGAGTAAATCTCCATGTACTTTTCTTTGGGGGTTAGGTTGGTCCAGAAGGCTACTATGCAATTATAAATCGATTACTGACACAATCTGGTGCAACTCCCACAATGATTATTTGATTTCAAATTCTCTGCAATTTAATTAACACTAGTTAAATGTATATATCTTCCAACTCAAATACATTTGAGACATGTCATTCAAGATATCTTTAATTAGAATTATGTCTAGTCAAAACAAAAAGCGAGATATTTCGAATTTACTTGATGACTAAATGGAATTTAATTGTAGATATCAGAAAAATGTGTTTCAGATAGTTATTTATTGTTGATATCTTGAATGGAAGTCTCAATGGTAATTTGACATCATATAGCCAGCACGTATTTAGAGATATCTTAATTTATTGATACGTCTAGTAATAAACCAATTTCAGATTTCTCGAATGTAACTGCGGTGAAACTGATTTTATGTCAATACAGTCTGCCATAAGGGGTTTGTTTTTACTAGGATATGGCAGACTTTTTTATGATAAAATCGTCACAGATAAGCTGTTGATAATGGATAGATTTTTGCTATGTTTCATAATATTTCAGCTTTACTTTACAAAATCTTTATATGACATGCGTCTTTTACAAGTTATTTTATCAGTAGTGCACAACCTGCTGGGTCCTTCTCTGCCATCTCTGTTACTTTTATGTGTTTACCATAAACCTGTAGAGGGGGCATATTTATTTGCTTTCAAGTTCCACTCATTTTGTTCCTCAAATTAGGTTTTCAGTGGGGTACTGTGGTTGCAAAGGGTTCAAGTACAACCCACGTAAAGAGGCCTTAGTCTTCAACGCGGCCGTCGCAGGCTCAATTAATGGCCTGGTGACCTTTACTTCATGTCTTCCCCCTCTCTCATTAGCCACTTTCCTGTGTGACCCCTTTTCAAATAAAGGCCACGAGAGCCAACAAACCTTTAAAAATTTCAAAATTTTGTTTTTAGTTACCATTCAAATAAAAAACATTCACATTTTTTAATCAACTCATGTGGTCATCTTGATGCTATGAAAACAAGTTTTTATACCTCACTCCTGTTGTTAAATTGTCTTCAGCAATGTTAATGTTGTCTATCTGTCATAGTGCAAAGACAGACAGCCTCAGTATAAACTCAGAAGACAGCAGCTGTATGGAGACAAACTTCATTGGTATAATCAACCACTACTGTCAGAGGACAAACCACCTGGCTTCATATATAGAAGAAAGAAGAACTGGGCCTGCTCATAACCTTCAGTAAATCTTCTCAGCTGGAACAGTCTTTACTATACTCCTAAATTGTTGACTGATATTAAACTGAACATGTAAATAACAAGATAGTTTTTTCTTTAATGCAGATTTTTCTACAAATTAAAAATCGACTCGAAGGTGTACCCTGTTGCTGAGGGCAAAAGCACCAAGGAAGCCAAACAGAATGCAGCAAAGCTGGCCTGGTCCGTACTTCAGGAGCAGTCGGACTACGACAGCAAGGTGGACAATGTTCTGGTTTCTCCTAAATCATGTTCAGACTGACAGCTAACAAGAATGTTCTTCACTCTTCCTTTGCATTTCAGATATCTGTCAGATCAACATCATGTGAAGATGGAGCAGCAGCAGCATCATCATCACAGTCAGATGCACTGTAAGACACTTCCTGTCAAAAACGGCTAACGGGTTGTAGAGCTAAGTACTATGGCTGTTCTCATAAAGACGGACCTCTTTGTCTTCTTTTTTAGAGACTCACATGAGCCATCATCACACAACATGCAAACAAGTTCAAGTGACTCGATAATATTTGCTTATTCCTCAAACCCCTCCAATGCCCAGGTTTGTTTATCATCGTTAAAAAGTGTGATAGTTAAAACAGTAGTCCACTCTCTGTAGGATAACTTAAGACTATGCATTATTTTACATTGTAAATTAATGTATGCTATCTTTTTGAGAATGGATTGCTAAGTGTGTCCTTACCTCTAGGTAGAAATATCTGAAAAATATGTCAACAGAGTAGAAACCTTGAATTTGAAAATTAGGTATGAAAAAATAGTTTCTATTTTGTAGAGTAAAGGAGTAAAACTTGTCTCGACAAGCTGCTCTACCTAATCTGTGAATCATAATTTTGCACTACTTTGTGTTGGTCTATCACATAAAATGACAAACAAAAAATTGAGGCTTGTGATTGAAATATCATTAAATGAAAGTGAAGCAATGTGAAAGTTGCAAATTATCTCTAGTTACTAGGAAAATACATTCCTACCAAGAAAAACTAAAAGGCTTTGCTTTTATGTGAAACTACGAATGCATTGTTTGATGCTTATGTGAACACTCATATGTTGCCTTTGAATGTAAGAGTTACAAACATCACAGAATTTTTAAGCATCTTACAGAAACTAGCATAAAGTTTTCATGGCTGAAACAGTTTTAGGATGACAGAAATCCAGGTCCTAATCATCCTAAGTATTCTCCAAAAATAATGTAGTATCTATATAAAATGAACATACACATATATGTATATACACTACAAGAGGTATATGCAGTTATGTATGTTTGTATGTTATTACGTATGTATTAAGCTTCTATGTGTTGTTGTTGATTATTACAAGGGTTAGGGATAGGGATACGTTTTCTGCCTAAACCATTTGGAAAAACTAATAATACAAAATTTGAAGTTCTTTCTTCTGTTGAATATAGGGAATAAAATCTCACTTGAAAAAGATTTTATTGCTATGGTTACAGTTTCAAATCAATGAGGAGACATTGCTACTAAAGGCTGAAGTTGTAGTATTTGTACTATTTCTCTTCATATAGTGTAAATACTCACAATGTTCTCAATTAATGCATTCTTCTATTTAAAATACACACATTATTATTTTTTCAGAATGATGTGGAAAACCAGAAAATCACAAACCCAAGCAATGCATCAGTGCAGTCAAGGTATTGAAAAACATTTTATTTCACTAAAAATATAAACTTTAATAAGTATTAAAGACCAGTGCATTTTTTTGTGTCTAAGCAATCTGTTTAATTTCTAAAGCTTCACAACAGATTTTGAGGTCCTTAAATATCTTGGTGGAGGTGGGTTCGGTCGTGTTTATATGGTGAAGAAAAAACTGTTGGGTCTGAATTATGCGGTGAAGATCGTTCCTGGAACGCAGTGAGTATGTGGTGCTGCTCAGGGCACAAAAACAGAAACGTTGGTTAAAGATTTCAGTGAAATTCTTCACTGAGGGTGGTTGTGTTTGTATTATTTTGATTTAGAAAAGCTTTGCGAGAAGTGATGGTGTTATCAGAACTCCAACATGAAAACATTGTCAGATACTACAACTGTTGGATGGAGGATTCAAAAGCCCTAAAGAAACTAAAAGAGTAAGTTTTCTCCTCTAGTTTCACATAAGTCGTCTTACAGACTAACAGTAAAATCACATTTCCCCCCTTTTTTTGACCTGCAAGTGTCACGTGTGAAAAGTGCCTCTTAATTGAACTGGAATTATGTGACTCTGCAACCCTCCGACAATGGATTAATGAAAAGAATAAGGAGGAACTACCACACTGCCAGAGAGGAGCAGACAGTCTTCCAATTGCACTCCAGATAGCCAGTGGAGTTGAATATATTCACTCCAACAATTTCATTCACAGAGACCTTAAGGTGAGACTCGGGCTTTTACACTGCTGGTTTGGTTGGCTGGTTGGTTCCTACCTTCCTAATGTTTTCCTTCATTGTGTCTTTCCATGCTTGTGTTCTATCTTAATTTTTTTTCTACCACACTTTCTCTCTTGAAAGTTGGTTGTGGATTTTTTCTTTTTTTTTTCCATGAAAATGTGTACATTGCTTGAAGTAAACTGTGCATAGTTTAGTGGTGGTGGTTTATTTGTGGTTTAGTTACTGGTATTTTAGTTTTCATAAAGGATCACCTGTTTGTTCCAGAACGTTTGATAACCAATACGATCACTGTCTTTGTTGCTGCTCAGCCGTCCAACATAATGTTTGGAAAAAATGGGAGGGTGAAGATTGGGGACTTTGGTCTTGTCACTATCAATGAAAGTGAAATCTTGATTGACAGAACAGAAGGACCAGGAACTAAAACCTACATGGCTCCAGAACAAGTAAGTAAAATGATGTGTTAAAGCTGACATGACTTTTGGTTTTATTATTTGTTTGAAATTACTTAATAATTACAAAATTAAAGTTTTTTTGGTGTTGTTTTAACAGTCAAGTGATAGCTATGGTCGTAAAGTGGACATGTTTGCTATGGGTCTGATCTTTTTTGAACTCCTCTGGAAAATCTCAACTGGCCATGAAAGAGCAACGGTTAGTCTTTCATAAAGAAACTGATTTTAAAATGAAATAGATCACTGTGTGTTTTTACTTTGACAGTTTGTTTTTTTTAATGTGGTGTAGAATTATTGTCTAAACAACTTTCTAACTACTTTGTTACTATTAGATTTGGGAAAACACAAGAAACAACAAGCTTCCCAAAGAGTTTTCACAAGTTTTTCCCTTCAAGGTACATTATTATATTTTTAAGTCTGCCGATTTATGCACAAAATGCAAAAACTGTTGAACCTCATGCTAATCAAAGTTCATTGTTCCTATTTTTGATTTTAGTCCCAATTATCAAATCTTTGTTGTCTGAGAAACCAGATGATCGACCTGAAGCAAGTCAAGTAAAGGAACAACTGGAGACAACAAACCAACACCTGGATCAGCACAGTGTGTGAATGTCAAAAGAATGAGAGTTTGGTTGTACAGAAGGAAGAAATGCTTTATTTTCACATGATATGTGGAGAAAGTTGTCAACATTCAGCAGTTTGGGGGAATTTTTAGCATTGCAAAAAAATTAATTATGATTTAAAATGTGTCTTGCAGTAATGAAAACTTAAATAATCATGCTTGTTCTAAAATAAAACATGATTTGAGTCATTTTAGCAGCCAGTTTTCTTATTCTTCTGTAGAAATATATCATCTTTTAAAAACCTAAAAAGCTGGGAGGAAGAACTAAAGGCAAGCTTGGGTTCCCAGAAAGCAAACTGCATGTTTTATTAAACTGTTATCCCTCTGAAACTCAATTAAGTTCAGCAACATGACACACTTTGATGTATAGGAAGTTAAACAATCATTCAGAGTATGGTCTTGTTTTTAAACAATGTACAAAAATGCATGTAGTGAAATTTTAGATTTTGTTAAGTTTTTTTTGTTTTAAATTTCATTTATAAACCATTTTCTTCTGTTGATGATTTAAGTCAAAATCTACAGTGTTTCACTGTTTTGTTGCTTAGACAAAACTCTGCAAACCCATACAATGTTTACAGCCACAGTCAATACACAAGGTATAATATTAAATCTTTAGAAAATATTAACAGCTAAATGTGATATTTGACCATTTATAATTATTCATCTTCATAATTTATAAATATGACCAACTGCTAGTAAAAATATAGTAATATCTGATAGGATGTGGGTATGAAATTTGTTTTTACAGCTACAAAGAGACGACCTTAAATTTACTGAAAAGTAATTCCACAGTAAAATAAAGAATCTTTAAAGAGATTATAAACATTTACTGCCATCAAAACCTCTGCAATGTACCTTAAAGCATTTTTTCTGTTTAAATCTGATGCATCATCATATGTTATCATGAATTTAGGACAACAAATATTGTTTGTTCTTTTATACTGCTGATACTATATGTAATACAAATGGGAAACATCTGTTTCCATCTTATGTTTTTGAAATAAATGTAATAAAAAAAGTTTATGAAAAACATGCAGATTTGCTGTTGATGCTCAGTCATTAAGCTATAAGTTTATTTCTGGTCATCCAGAATCATTATAGGTTCTTCATGTCTTGAATAAAATAGAAACATTTTTTAAACATTTTTTTTAAAAACTGTTTTTTAAACATTTTTTTTAAAAACTGTTTTTTAAACAATTTTTTAAAAACTGTTTTCTAAACAGTTTTTTTTTTAAACTAAAAACTGTTTTCTAAAACAGCTTTAATGGATTCACCAGAGGTATGCTGTGGCACAATTGTGAGGTAGAGGGAAAAGATTACATATTTATCAAATAAAATCTTTCAATACTCAGAGCAATATTCAGTCCACTGTGATCCCCTAAAAACAAAACATTATGCATCTAAATGGCTTACAATGACATAACCAGTACATAGGTACTTCTGTGTCGTTTAAAACCTCAGTAGTTTGTTAGAGGACGTCAGTGAACCCTTGGTAGTGATATAATGACTGCATACGATCAAATAGTCCACTGACACCAGATAAGAAAGGTCATCAGCAGCCTCCAAATATCCCTTGCCAGAAAATGCTTGCCCTACAATGTGGAAATATTGGATGGCACTGTGTTATATGAAGTTTTCTACATAATGAAACATATCCTCTGATCTACTGGTGTGGCCATCTGTATTACATCTTTTGAGCTGAAAAACAGGGCATGCAAATAACAGAAGGCTAATAATTTGCTCTGCCAAAATATGTATCTCCTGCTAAATCAGACAAATAGAATTTAAAAAGATGTAAGCTTTTTTGCATAATCACACCTGTTCCCTGAGCTACTGGTATGAGTTTCATATCAGTAGGATAATATTTGTGGGAAATAAACAGGGCATGCATGTATCTAATAATTTGCTTTGCCAAATAATGCAGCGCCCTCCAAACTTGAAAAAATAGAGTTAAGAGGTATTTCACGTTTCTACATAATTGCACTTCTTTGAGCTACTAGTATAAGTTCCACACCAACAGGACAATATTTGGGGAAAATAGATAGGGCATGCAATTTGCTTTGCCAAAACTGCATCCCCCTCCCATTGTGCACAAATAAAGAGCTAAAGAGTGAAATAACTTTCTCTTTAAAATCACACTTATTTTCCTAACTGGATTGTTATTAACTTCAATCCAGGTATGAGTTTCATTGGTATGAAACTCATACCTGGATTGAAGTTAATCCAGGTATGATTAACTTCAATCATACCAATGAGTTTCATTGGTATGAAACTCATACCTGGATTGAAGTTAATAACATCAATAGAATGTTATTAAAAAGGAAGAAGGGAATTTTAGAAGAAAACCTGAACCTAGTGGTTCAACGGCCCTTAACATTCAACCTCAGTTACAGTAGGTTAAGATCAAAGCACATTCATGTGTTAAAATGACCCAGTCAAAGACCAGACCTAAATCCATTCAATAATCCTTGGCCATTTATGAAAAATGATGTTCACAGATGATCACCATATAATCTAACTGATCTTGATATAGTTTTCAAAGCCAAATGTTCAAAGCCAAATGGTCTCTGGATATAGAGAGCTGTTGGAGACTTTCAGCCCTTAAAAGAATCAGCAATTTTTTTTTTTTTTGTATTTTTATTTGTTTTTTCTAAATGCTGTACAGATGTTTGTAGGTCTTTTGCATGTAATCCTAATGAAATACACTGATAACTTTGGTTATATTCGGACAAAATCTGAGAACGCTTTTTAAGGTTCTTTTAATGCAATTGTATTAGAAGTGCCTTGAATTGCATACACTTTTTCACATATCCTCCAGAGTTTACACTATCCATGGAAGATGGAGCAGGAATAATGCGGTGGTTTACTCACTGAGCATCTTTCATGGCTCAACCTGTAGGTGGAGCTGTTGTTCTGCTGAGCTGTGTGTGCAGACTCCAGGTCTCCTCCGGCTGAGTATGATCCAGGTTTGTTCACAGTGAGGGGGAGCAGACAAAGGGGTGGGGTGTGTGTGTGACATTTAATCATGCCTCCGGCACATGCTGCATGATTAGCATCTCGGTGGAAAACAACAGTCACAGTGGCCAAAGAGCAGATCTCACACAATCACGCAAACACCGGGTGAGGCACAGGTAATCAGTGCAGATCAGCTCCTGCAGCTCAGAGTGCTTCCTTAACAACCACAATAACACAGAGGAACCAAAAATATGAGCAGTTTATATAAACGAGACCTATTTTTATCGTTTTCCTGCCAAATCTTGGTCAGATCTCCTGGTTCACCCATAAATCTAGGGATTATTGTGTATTGAAACATTATCTGAAGCAACCGACAAATGTATTGGAGATACATCAGGAGAGTGAATTTCAACCAACTTCAAGAAGGTGTTTACAAGAAAAACAACTATCCTGAATGATCTTGATCTTATGTTCTGTTTTTTTCCCATATTGTCAACTTCCTAAAACAATGGCTTAAGCCTTTTCTTCTTTTTTTTTTTTTTTTTTTTGCCAAAAGTGATTTTTGTTAACAAATAACCTCATTTTTATTGTACTATCCTAACCCTAAAAACAAATAACTTTTGACAAATTATTTTAGGAAGGCGACAATATGAAAAAACACAATCAATATAAGACAATATAATTATACATTTTACACATTTCATTATAGTAATATTCATTTGTTCTGATCTATGATCTGTTTTATGTTTGTATTTGTCTATTTTTGTAGTTTTATTTTTGAATGTATTAAATGATCTATGTGTGTTTTGTATCTTTAGTTGTTTATGTTGAATGTGTGAACCTCAGGAGAAGTAGATGCAGGGAACTTCAACTAATGTGGATCCAAATAAAGGAAATAAAGACATCTTGTGTCAATATAACACTTTAAGCATTATTACTGGATAAATATTTGTGGTGATAAATTTTATTTCTGGGTGTGTAAACTTGAAAACACTTGTCCTCCTGACATTTTGTTCCATCTGAGCAGCATCCTCTCCTCTAAGATAAGAGTCTCTAGTCCTCTGCAGCAGCCGTGCTCCTGTGAGCAGGGTTATTGGATGTATTGAGGTCACTTCCTCTGAGAGCTGTGAGGGCGCTGAAGCAGAGCTCCTGGTCAGTGGCATGAACCATGTATCCAGGGGTAAAATGGACTCACAAGTCAGAGAGTCTGCTTGCGGTCCCTGGGGTCTCAGCAAGTGATTACTCAGTGCACAGCCTCATCTTAGAAGCAGCAACCAAGGTTTGTTTTTGCTCCGTGTGTCTTGGGGAACCAACCTCGCCCGGGAGTGGGCTTCAAAATCAAAATGAGAATTCAGGATTCATGAGAGGCTGTCACATAGCGCTGCCCTCCTTCACTGCTTGTTCATATATTTCTGTTATGCTAAAACCCACTTAACCTCTGGTGAACTGGAGCTTACTGGAGCATGAGCACATGACACATCTCGCCCCCAGGCTCCTGTTGGTTTTCACCCTGGACTTTCCACCTCTCTGCAGCCACATCCTGCCACTGTCCACAATTTTTAGCAAACAGGACAAGTGCTGTTTAAAGGGCCTGAGTGGTTTTCAGGGTTTTATTCTCGTATCATCTGATGCATGTGTTGCATAGTGTCCTCGTTCTCTGGTTGCACCTAAAGAAACGTTGAAATCATAATATACACAATTAACTTTCAAGTTAACTAGTTACATTTACCTTAGTAATTTTTTTTTTATTATTTCAGGATTTTATTGATTTCCAGTGTTTTAGAAAAGTATCCTTAAAACATTTTGTGCCATGTATTTGAATTCAGGCCACTTTGAGTTGATAGCTTTGTAAAATTACCTACTGCTACAATTACAGCACATGACTACCAGCTTTGTACATCTAAAAACCTAATTCTTCAGAAATTCTTGTTAGGATAGAGATTATTTTTAAGCATTCAATGTCTAGCTTTCTATAGTATTTTAATTGGATTTATGTTTAGACTTGTTGAACTTGGTGCTGTTAATAGTTCTCATCATCTGATGTTTAAAACCGTGGAAACTATTGTATCTGCTCAGAATTGAGTTCAAGTTCATTAAATAGTCACTTCCTGCTAGGTTTGGAGTTTGGAGTGCTGACCAAAAAAAAAAAAAACTCCAAAATTGATGCCTTCAGGTTCAACAGAAATGTCAGCTGGACAATCCAGATGCCCTTGAGAAAAAAGTTTTAGATGAGACAAAGTTTGGAAAACAAGAAGTTGTGAACAAACTTTAGAAACATTTTGGCATTTTTAAACTCTGGAACCAACTTCCAGAAAAGTGCAAAAAATGCTAAAACACAGAGTTTCTTTAAATCAGGGCTACAAACCAAGTCAATGAATGAGTGGGAAGTTTGAACAGCATTTAATATAATAATATAGTGTGGGAGACGTAATTGATTGTATGTTGATGTGTATGAGAGAGGCAACAAATTAAATCTTTTATCTTCTACCTGCTCTTTTTTGAACAGTTCGTACAAAATCGTATCCTAATTGGGATGACTATCTTATTTTTTATGTTTTTTGTCATCTGTTTGAAATAAATAAAATGAAAACAAACTCAAAATTGTGTGTCAAAAACTTGTTTTCATGGTGTTTCAGCTGGACTTCAGCATCAACAGGTAACAAGAAGGCAAAGCTTGAAGCTATAAAAGCAGCACAGAGCTCTTTGTCCACCTGACTGAGCTGTACTCAGTAGAAGAGATTGGATCCTCTTTTACAACACCTACAGTAAATCCTCCCCCAGCCTTTTATGCCGTGGTTACATAAAGCTCATCTCACATGAGACATCCCTAATGGTCCGTATCAAATGTGCTGCAAATCGCTGCACATCAGTCAAATGTTCTGCAGAGACTTTTTATCCATTTTCACCTCTCGCATACAGCAGCTTGCTCTCTCTGGAGGCCCTGCCTGTCAGAACTGATCTTACACATCACAGTAGTGTTTTTGCTAAGATGTTGCTTTTTTTACCGGCAATACACACACTGTCACAGCTGCTGTTTCAGTTGTTTTATGTTTCATTTTGGTCAGCGTTGGCATAAAAACACAGGTTAAAAATGCCACAAACAATGTTCAGTTTCTTAAACAAGCATACAACTCTTTCTCTTAACCTTCCACCCAATTAAATATCTTAATAAAACAATTGTAGGTTTGATTCCAGCCTTTTTATGCTGCATGTTGTGTACCCCTTAGCAAGGCACTGTACATGAATGTGTGCATGTCTGTGAGTGTTATTCTAATTTAAAACACTTGAATTTAGAACATTAATGTGCAAAACACGTGTTAGTGCTGTTTAAATTATACATTTATAATTGATGCACGACAATACAATAGGCTGTCTCTTTATTCTGATTGGAAAAGGCAAAGAAATATCAAAAGTGCATAATAGAGTCAAATCCAGTATAACAGATGCTAAACTATTTATTACCTAAAAATGGTGTGTGTAAAAGAAATAATTATTTTCTGTGCTTTTCTGACAGTTTTCTGCTCTGCAAGACATTTGCAGCAGCTGTCAGAGCCGCGCTGCACATTGTGAGGTCAGGTAAAATTACTGCAAATGATATTGCATTCTCGCTTCTGTCAGCCTGCCAACTGTCGACTGGCAAATTCAGCAAAGTCATTTGTCAACTTCCTGCCCTCTCGAGTCCCCACTTACTGGCATTTTAAAAGCACAGGCCCCTGCTTACAGCACTGAAGGTCAGGGACGCGATGGCAGACTCACCTATAAATCTTTAATAGGCGAAGGAGTCAACCCCATCTGGAGTTGAGCAGTTCATTGGAGAGCAAAGGGGGTGCGAGAAAGTGCAACTACTTTCTCCTCTGTTTTCTTTTGCAAAAGATGACACTTTCTGACAGGCCAGCTGTTGTGCTAATTTCAGAAAAGACAGGTGAGAGATAATGCAATCACAGTGTTAGAGCTGAATTCAGAAGGTGAATGGAGAGAGAAGGCGAAAATAGCTTTATGTAAACTTTTTGTAGTGGGTTTATACCTTGATATATTACAGTGCCATGCAAAAAAAAAAAAAAGATTTTCACATTATGACTATAAACTTTAATATAGTTTATTAAAGTTTTAATGTGATTAATTGGAATTCCATGTGCCAGATCAACAAACATAAAACTATGAAAAAAAATGAACACTGTGGTATGCATTGTGTTTTAGCCTCCTTAAATAGGCAATATTATGCATTTTCCAGCCACATACTGTCATTTTATAGCACAGTCAAGTAACTTTGTTACCTTCAGTTGTTATGAAATTGTTGTATGAAACAAGACTTAACAGAAATTTGATTTAGCAATTTAATGTCTTGTAATTGGACCTCTGTCTCTTTAAGAAGCTCCTGCTCTTTCCGACACTCAGCCTTCATTGCATCATCTTAGAAATGTTTGACTGAGAAATAGTTTGTATGGTAATCTCAGCAGGCGTGCAGTCCTACCAGGTTTTTGCTGCTGTCTGGAGGAGCTAGTCTGGAGGAGCTGCCATATAATTCACTCTATCCATCTCACCATCAGTGTGAATCTCCAGAATTCACACAAAATTCCCACATTTTTTTTCTGATTTTTACTGCAAATTTTTCTCAAAATTGGCCAAAAATATTGGCTTTATGTGAATGCTGCCTCAGCTTTACTTGATGTCAAGTTATAATCTGTGACTGATACGGCTATTACTGATGAGTTACATTTAAAGTCATACATTAGCACAAATATTGTAAAAATTCCTTAGAAATATTTCTATATTAGCACCACAAAATCAGTGACTGCAATACAAAAACAATCATAAAATTCTGGATGGAGCATGAAAAGATGTTAAACATTGTTTAATTTTAAGAAATACTTTTTGAATGCTGAAACAAACAGCTACTTTTTGATATTTTAACAGTTTAATTGGTTTTACCAATACATTCTGGCACAACTGGCCCTTTAAGAACATTCAGATTTTTGATATGACCCAAACTGAAAATGAGTTTGATGCCTCTGATTTAAATGATATGGACGACTTGCAGGAGCTTAAAAAGTAGGTGACTTTTTTGGAGTATTAGAGTAAAGGGGCCTGAAAACAAATGCATGCCATACAAAAATATTTTGTTCCATACCTCAGTTTTCCTGCACCAAAACTTTGTGTCAGTCTCATAATTAATTCAAATAAAACACAGAATTTGTGGGTATAACCTGACAAATGTTGGCACAAGTTACTATCCAAAGAACCATTTCATGCAAACACAGCTACAAATCAATAACAGAGGCATCTACACATCCTCCTCTCTGCTTCCATTAATATAAAAGTTAAATAGGGACCATTGTGCACTTCTCCAGAGGTCTATGAAATTTTATGTGCTTCTTGATTGATTTTAAGAGAAGGTGTCGACTCCTTCAGTCTGCTACTGCAGACTGACTTTGTGGAGATGGATTCTGCTCCAAATGCTGTTAAAGACTGCAAAGGGATGTCATAAAGCCAACAATTAGGGTATACAGAGCAGCAAGGATAAAAGAGAGGCGACTTAATGGCATAGCGTGAATGATAGCAGTAAATTCAGGTTGCATGATGGCAGTGGTGGTAGCCAAAAAGGACAGGAAAAAAAGCAAGCTCATTAAACAGGCAGATAAACAGGAAGATAGAGCGAATCCAGAGGAAATGATTACGTATGTAACGTTTGCAGATTCAGGTCTTCCTCTTTCTCTTTGTGTCGGCTGTGATTACACGGGCTCGTATGAAAGCAGGCGAGCAGTGAGATGAAAGCCGTGCGAAACCAGGACACGAACAAAGTCAGAAAACAGAAAGAGGGGGCCAGCGCTTGAACACTGCGCCATGACAGACAGCCTTTGGGGCTGTTTTTATTCGGCTGCCAGGAGCTTTTTAGGATTCGTTTTATCTGCTCTGCCTTCCCATCCACCCACATGCCCACCCCTCTGGATGGTGCTCCAGATGATTTGCGTCCAGTTTGGCTTCACTCGAGCCAACAGAGCCTCTAAAAGCAGACACACTCTGCCTCCCTCTCTGCAATCAGCCCGCCTGTCTGCTGTTTGAGAGCTGTTAAACCTCTTTTCTGCCTGAGTGGGTTTGTTCGCATTTAGGGGAAAGGTCCCTTCAGGTTTCAAAGATGGTTTTAAAATACACTTTACTTTTTCATTTCCATCTCTTTAGATTATGTTGTTGTTGCCTGGAGGGGAAAACATCAAACATTCAGCAGAGCACATTATGTTTGACACATTATTGTCATGGTTGCATGTTTGGAGCAGATGCACTCGATGGGAAGTTGAAAGATTAGCAACAGAAGGTTGAATTTGTTGATTTCTCCATTTTTAGAGGACAAACTTAGAAGAGAAATTTATGCCACTTGTATGTTCATTTGTGACATACTTGGAGCATGACTAAAAAATTCAGAACTGAGAGCTTCACAAGGGCCGGGGATTTGATGATACTTGTAGACACTTGTATTGATCTTATTGAAAAAAAGTCTGCTCTGTCTGGTGCCTCCAGAAATCAATACCAGTCAAAATGGATGAAGCCTTTGTGAGGGAAAATTCAGTATGTCACAGTTTAAACAGGCAGAGGACTGAACATTATGTATTCTGTCTTTATAGCAGATAACTACACAGCAACAGTGAAAAGTTAAAGTATCACTGTGTATTTTGAATCATTGGAGTAATAATGATGATCATTTTTACAGATGTAATGTTTCTAAATATTTCTTTGTAAATATTTAACATGTTTGGAGCATTTGAACTGGAGATCTCCTTCAGTGACAGACAGCTGCATCCTAAATGCACGAAGGAGCATTATCATAGGTCCTTCCTCCACGCAGCTGTTAGACTATAACCACCACTGCTCCCAAAAAACTTAACAAGTATTTACATCCGTACAACTTTACAGCTTTCAAATCTCAAATAAACAGAGTTTCCCTCAGTGTATTATAAGCCTGGCGGGTCACCAGGCTTTACTTGTGCCCCCACCAGGCTTACCATTGTTTATTTATTTTAGTTTTTTCTTAATTATTGCTGTTTTAAAGACTTTAATGTTGGTGTATAGGTATTAATATTTCAGTCTTCCCATAACACATAACTAGAAAGTGATATTTTCAAATTTTCTGTCAACTTTAAACATTTTTTAACTCAAAAACATGGTGGCCAGCTGCATGACTATCCTAGCACCCCGGACACTGAGATTAGCAAGCTTTCTGGGGGAAACCCTGCATATGCTGCATATTTGTTGGTAATGGATGGTTGCTTTTGGAGTCTTAGGTATTACCTTCAAAAGCAAACATATCCTAAGCTTAAAAACATATCAATGTCAATGTCAAATTTATTTCCTCAAGCTTATTATTGCTTACAGTGCTTATTGAGGTGCATTGATACATTTTCAATAATGTGATTTTAGCAATGTTTTAAAGTTTGCCATTGTGTTACATAACTCTTCTTCTGTGTGCCTTTCACTTTCTTATGTGTGATATTTCAGTCAGTTAGAAATCACTTCAACTTGCTGTAAGACAAGCCCAAATCATGATCAATTCACCCCCATGCCTTTCCACTAATTGTTCTTCTGCTACTCTTTTGGTAGTTTGAACTCTACGGTAACTCAGTGAAGGTTTCTGTTTAGCCAGGGGTTTTGGTCTTTTTTTTTTTTTTTAACTGATCACTTAAATGCATCCCTGTTTTATTTCTGTGATGATTTGCTCTTGTGACTCACATTTTTCAGTTTTGTGGCTGAGGTCACCAATTTTTATTTTGTATTTCCTCTTGATCAAAAGACGGCAGGTGCTGTGATATTACTCCCAGACCACAGACCCAAAGCATCACACATTTTCTGTGTGGACAAAATGTAACACATTTTCATCCCTGATTTCAAGCCAATCTCTCCTGAATTGCTGGTTGTAGAAAGGTCAATCTGAGTTTTTGATTCTGTTCAAAGCACACTGTTCAAGTGTTTTAAAAGCTTGTATTGATGCCACTGGTGCACTGACACAGAACAATAACTCTTTGATACAGTATAGGACTCTCAGTACTTGCCGTAATATGATAAGATGTCCTTTTAAAACCCCCCATGAGGGTGAAGACCGCTGAATTACATTTATTTTGCAGCACATCTGGCTTCTCAGAAATCCTGTTAGAGATGGCTGCTTGTCCCCGTTGCTGGTGATCAGCTCCTGTGTTCTTCCAAATTAGTGGCATTATACCCAGAGAGCCATTTCATAACTGGATTTCTTGTTGCATGTGAATCCTCGTAGGGGAACCAGTTCACCGCGTTGCCATCTGTCCACCTTCTTCCACCCTCTGGAGCTGCTTTTCCCAGAAATCAACACCCAGTAGTCTGAATCACACTTGCCATCCTGTTGTCTGCATTGACTTTTTATATTTTGTTGTAAAACACTAATTTTCCCAGAGTAAAATCTAAATTCATCCATTACAAGCATGACTTATGAGACAATGTGAAGTGCACCTCGTTTTATTGCTGCAGGATGTTGCAGCCAATTTTTATTTCCTGACATCTGGCCATTCTTGTAACGGCTTCGATCAGCATGCAGGATGTTTTCTGACAGCCCTGTGTCTGATAAAAACTCTGGACCCTTGAAGTGCTGAGTGAAAGATGTACAACCGAGGGGATGAAATTGTGAAAGCAGCAACTTCCTTGGACAACTTTCTAACACTGTCACTCAGCATATTTAAGAGTTTGGACTGTAATAGAACAGCTCAGCGTCTGGGGAAGAAAACTTACATTAGAGCTTGTTCTGCAAACTTTAACTTGCTGCTGCATCCGTCGGGTGGGCTTTATGATGGAGAGTTGCGTCAATTAGAGCTGATGTGCATATCATACAGTCATTAAATATAATACCCTACAAAAACATTGTTACCCCTTACAGTTTTTACATTCTTTCACACATAATGACATAAATTTAAATGGGTTTTGTGGTGATTTTATTTTATGATAAACCAACACAAAGTAGTTCATAACTGAGAAGATTAAGACTTTAGTTCTATTTGGTGAGATTTTACATGACATCTGTGCCAATTTTGGGTTCATCCATCAGCTATATGCGCTTATCTTATGGGGCGAGAGACGGGGTACACCTTAGGCAACATAGAGACACACCGGACAAACAAACATCCACACACACTCATACCTAAGGGCAAGTTAGGGAGAACAATTAACCAACAGTCATGATTTTAGACTGTGGGTAAAAGTTGGGGTCCACAGAGAGACTCCATGCATGCAACCCATGTTGGGTTAATTGTATATTACATAAGTATATTGAATGTATAATTGATTAATTAAATTTTATTTGTCTAGCTATTTTTATGCAGTCAAATAAAAAAAGCATATATGAATTTTCACTATTTCTTTAAAAATCTCAGTTGAAATTTTAAGATGTTTATTTCTTCGATTTATTTGCTTGCCTGTTCTGTTAAAGTCAGAGAGCGGGGCTTTAGTCTTGGGTCAATTTTTGTTTCTTTTTTTTTTTAAGTGGAATTATTTTTCATGCAAACAATTCAAATGTCCAGCTCTATTTAAATAATCAAAGAGTTCTGATTACATAATAGTGGACTGTAGCAAATAAAATGGGAAATAACTAATTAATGCTCAGATAATAATATTTTAAATTATGCATACAGCAATGAGTATAATTTTTTAAATTTATTCAGTGACTAATATGCTTCAATAATAATTGATGTGTTTATGCAAAATTTGTTGTTGTTTTTTTTTAAAATATGACACATCTTTAAAGTATTTATTGATTAACTACGTTTTGGCCCGGATAGATACCCAGAGGGACAGTATTTGTTACTTTGGTAACTTTCAGCATGTCCATTGGGGGGCACTGTTGCATCAGGGTATAAAACCCTCAGTTGGAGCTCCAAGAGGAGGGAAGTGGAAAAGCTGGTCAGCCATGCGGTCTGTATTTGTGTCCTCTTTGCAAGACAACAGCACTATATTCTTATCCAATACCAACCTCCACCTGGAGAAAGAGACGGCGCTTGCTGTTCTGCGACAAATTAAATTAGAATGCCATTATAGAAAACGAAGAAAAGAAAAAACTCTGCAACCTATACAGGAGAACTGTTCAATGTTGACTCCAGGATCTTATATCATTTCAGAGAGGAGTAATGGAACAGTTCTCAGAGAGTCCATTAATCGATAACATGCATGATCCTGAATTACGACTCCTCTGCTAATAGAACTGACGAGCTTTTATGAATGATGGCTGCCTGGATGCTGATACCAGTGGGAACAATAGATTCAGTCCAGCTATTAGCATATGCAATCAGTGAGAGGTTACATGTGTTGCCTATATTTTAGGATGAGAGCTTGAAGCATACTGCGTAATGTGCTGCATAATTTCTCTGCCCTTGCTCTGACCACTTTATAGCTCTGCCCTTCTCAGACTCCTCCGGCAGCCTGCCCCTCACATCTCACCTTCGCTCTTTTCACTCTCAGTTTAAATCCACTCACTCCGCAGACATTTGAGCATGGATACCATCTTTCACTGAGATCCTGGCCTCCTTTCTTTGCACCCGTCCTTCATTACAAATGATCTCTCAGCACTAATGAGCACATGTCTAAAAATACCCTCGTTGTCCTGAGAGCCGGATGTGTCGCGGTGCGTACTGAGCATTAACAGATGTTAATGGGTCCAGAACATCAGAGTGCTATAATGAATAGAGGCAAAGCTACTCTGGCTTCATTCAGAGGAAATATATTAATATTCAACCTATGTCCGCACCAGGCCACTAAAATTCCTTAGCCATAGATCAGTTCAGACGCCCTGCCGACTCCTCTCCAGGCTACCTTCTTAACATACTGCTGGTGTTCCCCATTGCTATGCCAACGCCGTATGACCTTCCTCTGGAAGGTTGAGCTCGTGTCCCTGTGTTGTTTGAAAGATTTCGCTCCAGCTGTCCTCTCATTTGTGGTCTTTGCAGCTCTATGATTTGACAGATGAGGGAAATTTTTCCGACTACACTCAATGTTGGCGATAAAGAAAACGAAGCGTGATGGATGGACCTGTCACCATCTCAGTCTACTCAACTGAAATGGTTACATTATTGACCAAAGTGTCCAGTTACAATGGCTTGCATCATAGAACCAGCTGCCAGTTTTTTTTTTGTTTTTTTTTTTAAACCCTGTTTACTTCTGATACCAGGCTTCTTATTGTCTTTACTAACAAGTGGTTTCTGGTTGTCTTGATTATGTCTCTACGATGATGCAATAGTTAAGTATTGACACATTTCAATAGCAAGGCAGTTCAAAGTACTTTACTCCATAAACACATCACCAATTATGATGCAATAAACATTACGTTTTGTCAAATACCATCATCAAAATCATCAGTACGCATTAAATATGTTGATGGATGTTCTATTTACTACTATTGTGTGTACTCTTTGTTTTTTATTTCCCATAGCAAGTACATGACTCATTGCTTTAGTGCATAGATGTGTTTTTTTTTTACTGGAGGGAGACAATGAATGTTCAACGGTAGCCATTGACACAGTACTTTATTGCTTCTGAGTCATTGCCTCTCTGTCATGCTGTGTCTCTTCCTGTATACAAAGTACTGCTAATAACTTTGTGTACATTTTCTGATTAATATGCTTGATCTATTTCTTCTGTTTTATCTCGTTTCTGGATAGAGACTTTGGTTGTGTTATCGCCGTCACAAAATGTATGTTCTCCCATAGATACCTGTTCAAAGTGAGCAGTTTCACTCCACTGTTGCCACATGCTTGACTCAGAGAATTGCCCAAAACCAATAACTAATCAGATCTGAACTTTACAGTATGGTTGGAACAATATGTGCTCTGAGTGAATAGCAATTGGACCCTTTTCTCTTTAGAAGTAGCTTAAAGTTACAGTTATTGGGATCTTGCTACATAAATAACCTAATTTGAAATGAAATTGATAGAGATATAATTTACCATGCAGTATTTGGTTTTACTGACCTTCTCCCAATATGCAAAGATGTGTTCTCAGTTGCCTTGGTGAAAATAAAATCCCAGCTGTTGAATTAATTGTACAACTGTTAATGCTTTAAAGACTACTTCAATATGTTGGTTAAAAGCACAGGGAGTGGAAATCACAAACACAAATACACAACAGCTTCATGATTCAGAGCAGCAGTTAAGTAGCGTAGCATTTCAAAAACATAATTACTAGTCTGCAAACCCTTGAATTAATTTCAGTTTCCAAATGTTTTCAGTTGAAAAAACATAATTGCCCCCAGATGTAAAAACCTCCAGTTGATCTTCGGACATGAGCATCAAGAAAATAAAACTTTTTCCAAACCCAGTCTGAATAGAACAACAAACACAAAGCACAGTTTTTAGTTTCTTTTTAAGAATTCAAAGGCTTCACGCTCTTGTTTCGAGCCCTCAGGCAGATGAAAACTTGTGGTTGAAAAGAAGCTTATGAAAAAACTACTCCAACAGGATAAGGCCAGACGCCAGTAAATGACTCATCTGGTTCCTTTTCTGGGTTTCTGTGACGATCAGGAGAACTGAACATCTTTAAATGCAATGAGAGACGGTTAGAAAGCTCAGTACGCCATAAAATGCTTACTGAGCCTTTTCTGTCAGATAATAATTGTTTTAAGAAATGGATGTCGTGTTGTTTATAAGATGACCAAAGAAGTCATTTTAGTTTTTTTAATATATATTTGTCACATTCGTTGTCTCTTTAGTGCTTCTGCTGCATAGCTGTAATCTGTTCTAAATTTGCTTAGAAGGTTTTAGAAAAAACAATAAGGTGTGTTTACATTAAAAGTTGGGTTGGAATTCTGAAACTTACTCCAGAACATATACATCAGATTAACTAGTCAAGGTTTACCCCAATCAACCAGATTAAAATAAGGTAAGAGATAAACATTGGATTCTTACTATCAGGAAGCAATGATGCGGTTTAGTTGGACATTGCACAGTGATGCATGATGACTGTGCAGCCATGTGGACAGCGGCCCTGCGGATGATTTCACTGTGTGACCTCACAGTGATTAGATCAGAAGTGCTGAAACTGCAAAATCTTTACACTGGAGTCAGCTGTAACAAGGAACCCACACCCTTTCCCTTTTTTCTGTAAGAAAACAAGGGGAAACATAGAAATAACCCCCTCCCCCCAACTCATCCCTCCTCCTCTCACTCCTGCCCCAGAGTCTAACTTAAACAAGATGTTGGACATTCAACAGCCTCCTTTTCTCATTTGTCGTGCAGATCTAGATGTAATGGCGGTGATCAGTAGGAGCAGACCTTGCATTAGATATCACAATCCAAGCTTCTCTCAAGGCCAAGGACAAAGATGGCTCCTATTTGTGCCTTAAATCATGGCCAGAAAGATAACTGGCCCACGCAGAGACCACATTGTGCATATGGCCTTTATAGCATGCAATGCAAAACAACTCGCACTCACTCCAAACCAGAGCCAAACAGGAAACCGTGAGAAAGAAAACAAAGACAGATTTGTTTTCTTCACCAATAATTAACTTTAGATTGCGCAGTGTGAAATGAAAACTGTTTTTTTCTTTCTTTATTTTTTTTTCTTGCAACAGCTTAGGATAGGCTGAGGTTTGCAGACCGTAACGCGTGATAATCCCGTTAGCTGACTCCATAGCTGTAAGTCCAGACTCCATAGCTGTAAGTCTTTGCAGAGTCTTGCTGATGGTTCTAATGCTGCAGTAACCTCCCCCCCTGCGTCCTCGTGGTCTGCTCTGTGTCCTTCACAGGCGGTAATCAGATACAGGGAGCTGATTGTGGAGCAAACGACCTGGGGCAGTCCAGCTGCACAAGAATACTTTTTCAGCCCCTTACATGGTGATGTCACCACTCCCATGTGATAAGGCTCAGTTTCACTGTCAGATCAATTATTCACAGCGTTTAATTGGATCAGCTGAATCCAGATCGCTCTAGGGATCCATTTCCAGTAACAGCAGCTGCAAATAAACCCTGAGCCAGCAGACAAGGCATGAGGGCTCCAGATCAATAAATGCACACCGCAGCACACCTCATTGACTTGACAAAAAGAAAAGAAGTAACGGCAACGAGAGTTTCCTTCACTGGAAGGGAAACAATCCATACATTAGGAGGAATGTGTTTCCCTATTTTAGGTGAATCTAAGCAGAGGAAATAACCAGCGAGTCTCCGGTGAAGGCCGACAGCTGATGATGCAGCTTTCATTAATCACACAGTTTGTTCAGCGGTGTTCATAGTCTCTTAGTCATCAGATATTTCCCTGCTCTACTGCAGACCTACCAGTCAAAGGTGGCCTTTGTGCTGGGTGGTGCTGTGGGAGGGAGGAGGTGGAAGTGGAGAGAGTCAAAGCGGTGCTACTCCGACTTCTAGTTTCAGTACGCAGAGCATATTGCTCAGCTCCTATTCACAGAGCAAGGGAATCTCAGAAAATGAACAGTCCATTAATCTTTAGCTTCCCATGCTGCATTAACTTTTTCACATACTCCCACATTACGACCACAAATCTCCATGTATTTTATTAAGATTTTACATGATAGTCCAATTGTGAGGTGCACGGCACTTCTACAAATCAACCACAGCACACTTATGGATTCAAGTGCTTCTCCTTAAGTACTTCTCCTTTTTAAATATTCAATTAACTTTTTTGTTTTTAACCATGTTTTAAATTTAAGTTGTCAATATAGGTGCTATTTTTAAAAAAATATTTTCTTACTCTTGACTAAGATGTGACCATCTGTTTAAACTGACAGGATAAGGAAAGAGAGCATTAAGCCATTGTTGAAAGATGACCACAGGAAGTCCATGAAGGAGACACAGTAAAGTATTTTCTCTGGATAGAAGTGTAGTTTTCTGATCTACATACAGAAGACTTAGTAGCACAAAGTAACAGACATCCCCCTAACCACACCGTGCCCTCCCTAGACCATATTTGTAGCTTAAAGCTGTAAAACACTTAAGACTACCAGGGCTACAAACGAAGGGTTTTGGCCAACGCATTGCACGTAAAGGTCTGAGGTAGCTCTACTCCAAATAAACACATGTATATCTTACTTGTGCAATGCTGTTATGAAATACGCATTACTATGATTTCTAATTATTCCATTCTCACCTCACTAACCATATACTTAACATTTCTTCCTTATTTCGACCACTTAGTGGTCAGTTTGTCAATGGAAGCCAGTAAATTCATGAGTGCAAACCATTATAAAACCTCAAATATGAAATCATTGTGAAGCATGAATGTCTCTTTCATTCCTTTCATGTTTTCAGTCTTGTCAGCTTTATTCCATTTACTTACTTTTGGAAGACTACCACCTGTTCCCAAGCTTATGTGAGCACCTTTGTTTTTTTTAACTACACCATACAAATGGGCTTCTCAAGTGTTTGCGTCAGCAGTAACACAAGCATTGTTCCAAAGAGGAGCTAAATGTGAATAAAAATCAATAGGTTTCCTGCATGGGCCCAACCAGCTTGAGAGCAGTGGTTTCCCAGAGTCCACCTTCATTAATCATATATGTAGGGAGGATAAAGAACGCATAGGTATGTACAGCTGTCAGTCTCATTCCCTGTACGGACCTTGTGACTGGTGACCTCTTTTGTTTTTCTCTCCAACCTTGGGGGTACGTGCCATGGAGACACAACTAATCGGCTTTGTCGACCACTCAACTGCACCTCTAATAAGCCCATTGATCTAGATCTACATTGATCCGATATGCAGGCTGGAGCTGAGCTTGGTGAGCAAGCTGTGAAGGGAAAACACAGGAGGAGACAGGTTGGGAATTGCTATCCTATTTCAAAATTAGTTTTCAGAGCATGAAATAACTATATGATCTGAATTTGTAAGGTAATGTATAAAAATAAATAGACTCTTTAATGCTATTGTGGCTGTAGTGGTCTTTATTCATTAGTAGCTGGACAGGAAGAAGGGCAAAGAGAGAAGGGGAAGATGTGCTGTAAATGCGTTGAGGACTGCAGTCTCTGTAGATGGTGCTACCACTGATTTATGTGGTGCCCCAATGGGTTATTAAATTTTAAAATGGAAAGACCAAGTTTGAAAATGTTCCAGAGTGATTTTGGCTGACTGCAAAAGTTTTAAAATCTGTTAGGTTTCTCGGGTGCCACATGAAAACTCAAAGTTTCTAGCTATCTCCATAAGTTTCCTTTGGGATTGAGGTCAGGAGATTAGCTAGGCCACTTTGCGACCCTAATATGATTCTTCTTTAACCTTGGATCTTGAGCTACTGTCAACTTAGAAGATCAATCCATGGCTCAAATTCAGTGGAGTGTTCTGATTCAGGAAATATGATTGTTCTCATCACTTTATGACATTTTCCATTGTTCCCTCAATCCAGTCAAGTTGTTATGCATCTTTAGTGGATCTGGAGAGGTCTCATGACCTTGTCTTTCAGGGAATTTTGTGTGGAGTGCTGTGGGAGTGTGGGGTATTTGGATTACTTTCAAGATCTAGTTGGTCCTTTATACCCAAAACAGGAGCTATGTCCCATTCTTGGCACAAAGTAGAGCTTGTTCCCAGTGCAGGTTGGACTCCAACAGGGTTTCCATTGTTTTTGATTCTGCTTTTGTTTTCATTGGCCTAATGTTAAGGGACGACTGCAGAGATGAAAGCGTGTGGTTCACGAACATCAGGGTCTCAATTTGGTTTATGCAAATTAAGGTTTTCACCAATCAATGAACTTCAATTTCACATTGAAGTGGTTTCCAGTCATGTGTGAAGCTACGTGGAGGAGTTTGAGTATGTTGGTGTCTTGAACAAGAGATGGTAGGATGGAGTTAGAGACGGATAAATGAGTGTGTAATGCTTTACAGACGTTTGTGGCCCAACGGACATCAGAAAGCAGACTCAATGGCAACAATAGTTCAATTATGTCTACGTCATAGGATGAGAGCCAGTTTTATGCAGGAATACTTTCTATAAGACAAAAGATAAAAACAAAGTCCTGCTGGCCAGGACTTTGTCAAGGAAAGTCACAGAAAAGCAGAGGAATACTGGTGAACCAGGTGTATCGTCTATGGAAAGACTAAAGACAGAAACAACACAGAAAATAAATAGCAATGATGGCAAATAGCAAAAGATGCATAAATGGAGAGCGGTAGAAGAAAATAGCAGAGTGAGGGAAAAGTGGTCAGTGTGTCCTCCAGCAGCCTTACCTGCTGACAACAAAAACACTGAACTAGGGCAGGAAAATAATAAATTCATATAAGTATAGTAGATGTATTTTCAACCTCTTACATAAAATTCATAAAAACTAAAGTCTAACATTTTCCCAAAGGGCCATAAGTTCTGGCAGCCATCAATGCTGCACACAAATCCCGAGACCATCCTCAGAAACAGAATGACTCAGTGATTGATCGACTGGGGAAATAAACTTCCTTGGATAGCATCTCTGCAGAGCCCCACCTTGTTTACTCATATCTGTAGTCCTTTCTCCTGACTGGCTCTCAAAGGGCAGAGGATAATTGCTTCCTCACATACTGTAACTCAGCCATCATCATAGCTCTTACATTAACAGCGCTTCCCAGATATAGAAGAAAAAAGTGCACTCTACTCTTTTGTAACAAACCTGACCTGACAGGAGAAAAGGCTGGGACAAGGGAGCAGGGCTAGTCAGAGCTGACAGTAGGTTAAATGCGTTCGAGTTGCAGAAGTGAATTAGGGCAAAAAGAAAATGGGAGCTGGAATGGAACAGACAAGCCTGGGTTCCTACAGGGCGATTATGAAACGAGCCTTAACAGTGAAATGATTCTCTGTTCTGATGTTTTCATGAAACATTTCTATTTCTGGAATGTCCTCCTATCACCCTGGCCAGCCAAGCACACACACATCAAAACACGGCCGGCACACAGGACGTCACTCTGAAATTGATCGTAGATGGCAGATTCATTCATCCAGACATGGGAAGAGTGCATACGAGTGAGCTTTCCTCTGTTGTGGGATATGCACTCAGATATAAACATGCATGAAAAGAAAAGACAAAGCAGATTTTTTTGTTGTTTGATGACAGTGCCTTGCAAAAAGGATTAATACCTCTCTGTCCTACTACAGCCACAAACAATGGGATTTTTCGGACATGCCAAACTTCAGCACTCGAGGGCTGACTACTTGATGTGTCCTAAGTCCACACACCTGAATTTAAGGACTGATGTAGCTCCTGCTAATGACCTAAGTATGTCTTTTGTATGTCGTGACTGAGAGACACATCTAAAAGTTGTGGTCCTTGAGGATTGGAGTTTGTCTTCTTTGGGTTAACACAAGGTTGAGAAAAATTACGAAGAGGAAGGAAAAGGATTCAAAGGTCTGTAGCAGAATCTGTGATAAAACGATCTCTATCCAATCTGAAAGACGCCAGCGACCATCTTTTGCCCAATGACTGCTGTAGTTAGCCACCAACCCTACAGCGACCTAGTAAGAACAAACAAATATAGACAATGGATGGACAGGTATTGGCCAGTCCATCACAGGGCAACATAGAGCCATCCAAGGCAACCAACAATGCATGTCATGTTTTGGACTGTGGGAGGAAGCTGGAGTGGCTGCTGGATATTATTCAGGAAATGTGGCATTTTCCCTCCATCTCAAAATTCAGCTCGTCTTTTGCTATTTTATCAAATGAAAACACACTGACATTTGTAGCTGAGGCATCATAAAGCTCTTTTCTCAACGTTGAAGGGACATGTATTTATTCCTTTCCAGTAGACGCTTGTGACCAATGCCCTTTATATTTTGTTTACATGCCTGAAACACACACTCACACAGCTGCTTCCCCTATTCCTCTGTTCACATGCGAGACTGTAATTGGGTCTGACTAAAATTAGCCTTGCGTAACTCTCTTTTGTTTTCCCTGGGACCGATGTGGAAACTGTGCCGAAAACAAAAAGTCATAAAACACTAATGTCTAATTCCCTCCCATCACCCATTAACTCACCCTCCCGCTCCCCCACTGCTCTCCTGGCCCCGTAGCAACAAGAAGGCGGACATGAAGTCCGCCTTCTCTTACGCGGTGAGATCACCAGTCTGTGTGCGTTTTGCAAACATTCTCAGCTCCCCTCAGCCAAGTCTGCCCTACCCCTGTCAGACAGCAAAACGCTTGCATGTGTAATTTTTGGCCTGCAGGTCTGATGAGCGAAAAGTAACAGTTGGTGTGCATGTGTGCATCGTCTGCCTGTGCCAACATGTTTTCTGTTCCTCTCTTTTTTGTGTGTGTAGCTGTGTGTTAGCCTGGAATGCTTTGTGTTTCTGGTTAGCAAATCCCTCGCCCCCACCACCTCACCCACCCACTACCTCTGAGCAGGGTCAGAGGTCACGGTGCATATTGTCCCAATATGGAAACTGCTCTTCCAGCTCTCCAGCACAAAGGCTGTCCACACTGAGCTCTTTGTTCAAGACCGCCAAAGACCCCAATCAGATCAACAACACTGCCTCCAAACAAATCAACAAAGGATTTCCATTTGTGTCCTGAATACACACAAGTACAGGGAGCAGCTTCTACCCCGGCTGTAGTAAAAACACGTGAAAATACCAGAATGGTTCCTTTTTCTGTCTGTGTGTGATCTAAAATAGCATCTGGAACAGCTTTTGTGACAGGATGAAGAAGGGATGGAGGTAGGAAGAGTGTGGTAGTGGTGGGGGCAGTGCATAAAAAGATGAAAATGGAGGGGAGAAAAACTGAGGAGGAGGAGGTATCTGTTGTAAAACCCTGTTATGCAACCTTTCTTTCTGTGGCTGGTGTATTGCATCTGCTAAAAATGGCAGAGGAAAACAGCTTTGCAATTAGCGCTCCGTGTCCTGAGGGTCCTGGTCTCCCCCAATCACGTCGCTCTGTCCTGCTCTCTCCAGCGTGCATGTTGCTAAGCAGATGATGTGACTCAGGAACACACAGTGCAGAGCAGACACAATGATAGCGAGGATCTGACTGTGCCTGTGTGCGCTCTGATGTTTACTGGAACAGACCAGTTCTGTAAAACAAACCAAGCTGGACTGTTGTGCCGCTCACTCAGGGGCATTCTGAGAACCCAAATCAAACGTTTCTTTTTATTTCAAAACATTCTAGACACATTAAGGATTTCAGCAATCCAGGGTGTGGTCTCCACAACACGGTTGCTTCCTCAGTGGTAAGTGGGCTGTTTATGGGTCTGGCCCTGTTTCCTAACTCTCAGAGATAAGGACCACCCACTGAGCGCTCATCGCTCAGCACTGAGGGGAGGTTTCGACATTCTTCTGGTCGAGGAGTGATGTAATTACTCAGCATTTATCCACGTCTCCAGTAACATGATCATTATGAAAATGATCAACAGAGATGTACAATAGAAGTAAAGTGTTTCCTTTTGCTGCTCTGCTTGTTGACATAACATTAAATCCACTGTGGTGATCCCGACGCCTTGTGAAAGCATCCTTTTGTCACACGACAACCACAAGCTTCAGCTTAATTTACTGGGATTTTATGTGACAGGCCCTAACAATTTATTGCTTAACTGTGAAGTGGAAGGCAAATGCATGCATTATTTTCTGAATTTCCTACAAAGACGGTTCTGAAGAGTGTGGTGGGCTTTTTTATTAGCTGCCCTTTACTCTGATAATTGTAAAAATTCAGTCAGTGGCTTGTTGAATCTTTCAGAACTGAAAGCCTTTGGGTTGTGCATGAAAGAAATATTTACAAATATCTTTTAGCATCACTTTTGATTGATCCATAGAGAAATGGCATATATTATTACATCTGTAAACAGTGCGCTGATGTGTGACATCTATGTTCTTCTTTGTAAACTGTTAACATAGAAGTATGATTGCGTTTACTTGGTAGGTTGGACGACCACGCAAAAACTAAATAAAATTTCAGCAAAAAAAATTTATTGGAGCATTAAAAACTGCTATGTGAGCATAACATCCTTTAGCAAACCTCTGAGATCTTCAGAGAACAGCTGTATTATTTAGACTCAGATTAAACTACACACAAGTGGACTCTATTTACCAATTTGATTGCACTGAATTGTATGTAGGTAGCACGGCTTTGTTGCTACAAGGAAGCAAATTTTCCTGGCTCAGATAGCCTAGGTCAGGCGTAGCTTTTCATCGCCATTGTTCCTCTAATTGTTATTGCGTTCTTTACAGAGGCTTAATCTGAGCTCCAACTAGGTGGCTGCGTAATCCAAACCTGAAAGGATTGGATGTTGAGGTCAGGCAGCTCTGAAACGATGCCTCTGCAAAAGCTTTCAGGAGATAGAAACCAAGATGCAACAGCTGCATTCTGTTGTTCCTCGTAGCTTCGGCTAATGGCCTCCATCCTGTGTGTGAGTGGTGGAGAATCTGTGAATGTGATGCATTATTTAAGAGTAAACACAGAGAGGACGGGGAGGCCCAGAGTTGGTGGGGTGGTATTGATTGTGACAGGGTAGAGGAGACAAGCACACCTTTCTTAAGTGTCTGGGGCTTCTCACAATGCTCCCACAAATCAACTTTTATTGCTCTGGCTTTGAAGTCTCCACAGTCAGCAGCCTATCGGCCAGAGCAGCTTAGCAGAGATAGCCTGCAGCAGCCCCACAGTGAGCCTTCACGCTATCAATCGATCATTCACCACCAGTCCCTAAGAAACAAAAACAGAGAGCAGGGGAGGGAGGCGGTGTCACAGCTCACGGCAGAGATTGAAAAGTCCAGGTTTTATCTGAGAACAGTCCACAACCTGTACTCTGCTGTAATGTTTGAGGAGGAGAGAAAGGAGGCAAAACTTTCTGAAAGAGGCTGAATAACAACCTACTCTGCTCTATTTTCCCCTCCTGAATCCCCTTCACATTCCTGCCTGAACATATTTTTTGTCTTTACTCAAAACAAGCGTCCCACACCAATATGCTGCCACCACCATGCTTCAGTATGAGTGTGGAGTGTGACACACAGCAAAAACACGCAATCTTACCAAGAATTTTTGTCTAATCTCTAATGCAAATATCTTACTATAGTTGAGATAAGACAAAACTTGAGTAATTTTTCATCTCAATATACAATCTTTTTTAGGTCAGTAATTCCTTAACATTTATTTTAAAAGTACTGCTTATAAGTAAAATACAAATGGAACAATACATTTTTCCCATCTTAATAATTTATACTGATATAATATTGAAACCTGTTTGAAGTCAATAATTCCCTAACTGATGAATATGTGTGAGTAGACTGCAAAAGCAATTAGTTAGTTTTGTGTTAATTCCAGTGTAGTAAGATATTTGCAGCCTGAACTAGACCAGAAATACTTGGTAAGATTTGTATTTTTGCAGTGTAGAAAAATATTTGTGTGCAAGAAACATGGTTATAAAAGAAAATCATGGTGTCCAGGATGATATGTCACACAACTGATGGCTGAGTGAAAACCAGGTTTTAGTTGGGAGCAGTGTAAGGCCTGCACTGAACTGCAGAAACTGAATCACTTTCAGACAAAAGGAAGAAAGAAGACTTTCTGCTAGAGCTCGCTCTGTTCTTCTGCTTTCATTCTGCACCTTCCTCCTTGAGCAGATTTTCTGTCTTTGCTGAAGTAAAGGACCCCCACATTATGGTGCAGCCGCTGGGATGTTTCATTATTGGGATGGTGTGTGAGTTCAAGGGTATTTGTGAGAAAGAAACAAATCCAGGGAGTCACAAGACAAGGAGGGGATGGTGAGTTTATTGCACAGCTCATGGCTTAGTGGAAAACGCTGTCAGGTTTGATTTGAGAAGAAGCCACAGCCTGTGCTGTGTTGCAGAAATTGAAACGTTTGAGGAGGAGAGGGAGATGGCAAAATTTTCTGAAAGAGGTCAAATGAAATTTGCCCCCCACCCCTTCGTCTCTTCAGTCTGCTCTCACTTTCCCTCATCCAGCCCTCCTGCACATTCCTCTCCCCTCAGCAGATCTGGCATGCCCCACAGGAGGCGGCGGCAACAGCAGCAGCACAGTAATCTTTTCAAAAGGGCGGATTTGTACGGCCGCCAGGGCAGCTGGCCAACTATTTCTCATTTGGAGCTGGCCTGGAGATGACCCTCCTGTTGGAGCCCCACTCTCAGAGAAAAACAAAAACTCCAGCACCGAGTAAGGGAGCGCCTTGGCAACGCCGGAGAGCCGGGAACAAACCAGAAAAAGGAAAACAGGGAAACCGCAGGCCTGCTCTCGGGAACATCTGCACCGCGTTCCTGTATAAAAAAGAAAAAAATTAAACCTAATACTGTCTGCATGAACCCCGGGGACCCTGCTAAAACATGGGAGGACTATGTTTCATTCTTTTTTTCTTGGAACTTGTCTGCATGTCTCCCCCGCCCCCCTGCCCCCTCTTTGTCCATTTCCATCCCTCTACAACAATTTCCCAAGCTCCACAACCCCCCTTCAGCCCCCGCCTGTTCCTGTCTTTCCTCTCCACGGAACCCTGGCCTCTTGCACTTTCAATGGGAGCCCACCCTTGGGTGGGGGTACGAGGGACGGGGGGTGAGGGGGGACTGGATGGCCTCTCTGTTATGCTTGCTCAATGATGGATGGACATGAAAACTCACAGTCCAAGTCCTGAATTTCTGCTTTTACAGTGGGAAGCCAGGGTGGGAGGGAAAGGCATTCCATCACATCCCTGCAATAACGATAAGTTTAACGGCAACTGCAGTGACCTTCATCCAAACCGCAGTCAGAACCACAAATGACAACTGCCCAGTAATTATCTGGGTGTTTCTTGCAGGAGAGAAACAGAAAAACATGGCTTTCGGAGAAAAAAGTGAAACAAAGACGGGACGTGCGGGAAAAAAAATTTCGGGGCATTAAAAGGATTCTGAGTCAGACCTAAGGCATCAAATTCCTCATGCTGGGTTCAGATATCGTGTCTGTATGCAATGTTTACGGCCACAATCAGCCTCTCTTGGCCAAAACGACGCCCCTGTGGCCAGCTTTTAGAGAGGGAGCAGGGATGACAACAAAGAAAGCCCTTATGTTTTCCCTCTAAATCCCCTTTCTCACCCTCCTCTCACAAACTCACGACTCCCCCCTCTAAAAAAAGAAGAAAAAACAACGCTCCAGTAAAAACTCATCACACATCTGCCAGATCTGCTGAGGCCTGCCTCCAATTATCCGCCCACCACGCTGGAATCCCAGGAAGGTTCTGTCCGGCAGAGCGTTTGATGTTGCCACGCAACATTTGACAGAGAACAGGGCGGCTTTGAAAATCCGAGTGTAAACTCGCCTGCCAAGTTTGACGTGCAGAAAGAGAGGACGGTGGTGGTGGTGGTGGAAGGCGCTGAGGGGTGTGGTGATGGCAGGGGGGGGTGGGGGAGAGCGGGTAGAGGACAAGGAAAATGCAAGTAGATGGAAAGCAGCTGCTGATGGTGGGGAAACATTGCTTTAAATGGGCCCAAATGTGGCGGAGCTGCTCCGAATCTAAGCCAAGTGGCCTGGTTTTACCCTTCTGGGGCATTTTTCCATAAATAAGAACTGAGGGGAAGGCTGCAAAACAGATTTGATCTTCAGCCTCAGAAGGGCTTTGATTATGCAGGGCCTCGCAAAAGTATTCACACCATATTTCACAATTTAGTCACTTTACAACTCCAAACGTCAATGTATTTTATTATAATCTAACTCGACAGATCAACACAACACACATTTGAATGTGCAGCCTCTAAATAAGACTCAGTACAGCCTATTGTTTCACTAATTAGCAAATAGTCCAACTGTAAGTAATTTAGGGTGCTTTCACACCAGCCTTTACTCCGCTTGAAAATATGTCTAGTCTGTTAGCCTAGAAAATCTGATCCATTCGGAGAGGTGAGAATGCACAATAAAACTCTGGTCCGCCTACAAACCTGAGTCTCAGTTTGATTGGATATATGAATGCCAAGTGGATCGGAGACTGCTCCAAAAGCAGGAAGCAGACTATAGCACAAGGCATTCTGGGTAAATACAACCAAAACAAACACAAGAGTCAAACACTAGAAGGATAAATGGCTCGCCGTGTTTTACAGTGACAAAAAAAAAGGGGGAAAAAAACAGTTAAAATCACTTTTTTTGTTTGCACTCCTTCAGAGGTTTTCATGTCATTTCCTTCAGTGGTTCTTGGTGCAGCACCACCACAGGCCAGGGAGGAAATAATCTTTCAAAGGGTTTGTTTCGTTTGGCAAACGAACCAAAGTTACCGTGAAAGAGAACCACACCAACTGAAAATGTAACAATATGCAGTCAATAGCTTGCCACAGTAGTGGTTGGTAAAAGACGCAAGACAATTACCTTGACATAGTAACTTCATTTTCTTTCAAATATTTTAGGTCTAGGCCTACTCTATGGTAAAATATACAAATAATTAGAAATCATGTTTCACAGAAAAATTCACAAATAGTTAGGGATCTTCCATATTTGACACTTAGAGAACAACAGGTATTCCTTTGTTTGAATGTCATTCATCATCATTTACTTTTTCACATGCTTTAAGCACACAATGACTAATGTAAAGTCAAACCTGCTGTGAACCTCCTGAGGCAAATGAGGTCACTCTTAGTACCAGTTTGTTTAGAGTCTTGGCTTATTACAACACAAACAGCGCAATCTGGAAAGGTGACGCCCGTAAGGCATGATCTGTCATGAGACACGGTGGCAGCACTTCACACAGTGACCCGGCCACACCTCCGACACAAAGAAAACAAGTACAGTGGAGGAGCCGCATTCTTTCCCACGATTACTGCTGCGGCAAGGTAAGACGAACCGGATTAGTTGCAGCACAAACAAATAACGTCGTGCACACACACACACACACCTCAACCTTTCACTGCTGATGTTGAAACATCATATCTCCTATAAAGTTACCAGGCTTTTGTGCCGATTTTATGCACTCAGTTGCAAATGTAAATGTTCTAAGAGGTAAAAACTTGTTTTGCTGGACTTCAGCCAACATGTCACTTCCACTGCTTCTTGCAGCATGCTTTATCCTGATAATAACAGAAGCTCATACCATATGGTGCAAGAAAATCATTCATGACTTGCACAAAATGGCAACTGTAAACTGAGTGTCGACCCACGCCCATCGTTGTCTCTCTTGCGGGACAGCAGCAGTATTGATACTTGACTCTTTATCTCGCTCTATTTAAGCCACAGATAGGGTTACGCTCTCTCTTCCGGACCAGAAAAAGATCTCATTGTCCTCTTTGACGTGACGGGCCACATTATCTGCTCCAAAAAGGTCCGATTCACCCCTGCTTGCACAGACCCTGGCCTGTTTCTACAGAGACGCTTAACACAAGCAACATGTGACTCACACGGTGGCATGCTGAATACATTAGTGTGGAGTGTTACATTATGAAGGAAGGAAAAGGAGGTGTTTTTCCAAGGGAGGAAAATAGGCAAAGTCAACACAGACATCCAGTCACATGTGTTCAATGCCAGAAAGAAAGATGGGAAAACTAAGGTACAACCTCTTTTTATAATTATATGCATCTAAGGATGTTTTTACACTTGATAGTCGGTTAGCTTGGGGACCAAAAATGCAACATTTGTTACATTTTCACCTGCTTTCGCTTTCAAATAAACTAAACCAATTAAAAATCCGTTCCCCCCATCGCCAGTGGCGGTGCTGCACCATGAAATGCTGAAGGAACCAACGCAAAAACTTCTGAAGAAGTCATTGGGCGCAACTTTCTTCTTCAAGAAAAATAAGCAAAGATGGAGTGGCATCAGATTTTAGCAGGATTTAGTAGGATTTCTCTTTTATTAATAAAAGACAGAAGCCATTTCTCCATCAAACGCTGGACTTGCGCATTTGTTTAGGTTGTATTTACCCAGAATGCTCTGCACAACAGTCTACTTATTGCTTTTGGAGGGGTGTCTAGTCTGCTTGGCATTCACATATGCATCTGAATCACACCAGATTTCACTTTAATTGAACCAGGACCGGGGTATGTTGGCAGACCAGAGTTTGCTTTTTTAGTCTTCATCAGAGCTCGATTTCACATTCACATCTTCTCAAAATAACCCAACTTTCTAGGTAAACGGTTTGGATAAAGCGGACTGATCGGAATGACCCTTAAGATGAATAAAAAAGATTTCATCCTCACCAAACTCTGAAATCATTCGAACCTGACTGCAATAACTACCAGTTTTTCATATTACAAAGGAGAGATTTTAAAACATTTATAACATTAATCCAGTTATTTTAAGGCCCACTGACATATTTGTGTCATGTTGATGTCGGTACTTTGACTTTGCTGATTTACTGCTGCATTTGGGATTATTGATGCATTCAGTTTTCCGCTTGTGAAGGATTTGTTTCTTACAAAAGAATAAAATACTTAAAATTATTTGCAAATCAGTCTTATAACCCTTCACATGCTGATGGGCTGCAACACATTCTTAACTAGGGTAATTGCTGATGTCTTTCCTTCCTGGCATTGTGTTAGCAATGACCTGAAAACTGTCCTATAGTATAAAGATGGTCACATTATGATCAGTTAATAACATACACTTTAATTCAGGAATAATCACATCTTTAAGTCAACATTGTGTACCATAGATTTGAAATGTGTTTCGTGTTGTAAACCTGAAATCCAGGTAGGTGCAAAAAGCAATAATTTGATAATTTAGTTTGAAACTGAACGCATCCTTGAACTAAATAGTTGCTTTATTATCTTCAAAGTGGCTCATTGTTCTTTTTAGTATCTGAAGTACACATGAAGCCAGGTTAAATGTGATACCACAGCTTTACACACTCATGCTGAGGCTGGATACAAAATGGCGGAGGCATTTTCTGCATCCTGGGAAGCTCTCTCTCTCTCTCTCTCTGTCGCTCTCTTTCCCTTTTTCTGTGCTGAAAGTGAAATAAATAAATAAAGAAGTAAGCAAATGGTGTTTGAAAGCGTTCACCCAATGGGCATCAGCTGACTGTCTACAGCTGCTTTCGGCCTCTTAGAGTGGTCTCCATGGCAACAGCCCTTCCATATCTGGCCCGCTCACTGCTCTCCATCATAACAACAAATCCCATTCATGCATCTCTGGAATGCGTCGGCCCCGTTTCTAGGAGGGAGAGAGCGGAGACCATTTGCTCAGCTGCTCCCAAGATGAATGTGGTTTCAGTCGCCGTTTTTACCGACAGAAAACACAAAGCAGGGCAACTTTATTTGTGGAGCACCATCCGTTACACGAGGCGATTTAAAGAGCTTTACAGGAAAATAAAGGAACTGAGAAGAAGCAGCTGACATTAAAAAGAAGAAGCAACACATCAAAGACAGCACAGATTTAAAAAACTTGCAATTAGATAAGGTGATAAAATACTGGGAAAAAATAGGCCTTTCTTTGAAGGTTGCTGTAAAAAGTAATGTTTTGGTCCTGATTTAAATTACCCAGATGTTTCTGCTCATCCTTGTTTTACAGGTTTTTTTTCCAGAGCTGAAAAACGTAGAAACTAAATTTCTAGTTCCAGTTCAGTGACGTAAGGTCAGTACGGTTCAAGCCGGCAGCAACTCTAAAATGATTTAGGTTGAAGGCCATTCAGTGCCTCAAATTATTAGCAAAAATATATTTGTAGTTTCTGCTTTTAGCGACAGGGAGCCAGAGAAGGGAGCGGCAGCATTTTGTATGGGCTGCAGCTAAACTAGTAAAGAGATTGTTGCAATAAACCAATGCACTTTTTTCTGTTTTGGTTTTTTTTCTGCATACTGTATCTTTTTTCAACGGTAATGGGCTGATTTAGTTATTAATTTTATTTGGATGTTGATATTTTGGTCTTATTTTTTACAATGCCTTGGCTCTGTGCATGCTCTGTAGATTTTATTAAGGTGGTTCATACTGAACAAAAGTGACCCGAGAATGAAGCTTTGAGGAATCCCACATGTGATTGTTGCTTTTTCCATCAGATAAGACCCAATCTAGATTGTCTAAAGATATATCTGTCCACTTTGTCAGTGTTTTTATCCCTTAATCCTCAATACATGCTAACCGACTGAGTCAGTTACAAAAATAGAAATGTGGTTAAACAACATAATTTTCACGGTCAGAAACCCACTTTTAAAATGTTTCAGCATACTACTTCTTGGCAATCTAAAATATTCATAGCTCATCACATAAACCATGATCTCCAAGTTAATTTTCAAAATGAAAATGTGTATTTAACCCACAGTTGTTGTAATTTTGGCTTTTGTGTGGGCTTAAAAGCGATTTAGCACCAATCCTGCTGCATCTCAATCATTTGACACTAAGTTTTTCACTCATTAAGATGTAATTGCTGTTGTCAAGCAACTGGCACATCATTAGTCAAAAATTAATTACTTCTCTGTGCAAAGCAGCCTCTCAATAATAAGTCATTGTGTAAATAAAGAGGGGAGTCCTGAAATGAGACCGGTAAAGGGCGAGGTGCGTATACAGATCCACTGAAGGTGAAGTGACAAATTACAGCAGCTAATGAGACAAACTTGGAGTTCAGCGAAGTTCGAAGTTAGTTTGTCGGAGGACTGCGACATGCAGTCATTTCTGTCCATGCAATTAATGTAACCTGCCCCTCATCTCTGGGGATGCTCCATTAAACTCTGCTGCTCACTTTTAGTGTAAACTCGGTGATTGCAGAATGAGGTCAAGGTAAATATATGTCACTTCAGGAAGTGATGCAGTCAGACTAACGTTTAGGAGTTTTATTCGTGGCTCGAAGAGCTTGGCAAATGATTCTGTCTGCTTCCACAAGGGACAGAAACAGGGAACGCCTGATATAGTCGTTCTAAAAGAATCACTGGAAACTTAACTGGTAATATTGAGTTACTCTAATCAATTACTTCATGCTATTGATCTTGTTTCCTTCTCTGGCCACTCCAGCAGTGAATGGATGTGCAGGGAGAACAGTGTGGTCTTTGTGTGAAGCACCCACCCGCCTCCGCCAGCCCCGACCTCCCTCCATCCGCCGCGGCTGGTAACCCAAGCTTCAAAGTCACGAGTTTCCCTCCTCCTCCCTCTACGCAGGTAACAAGACCAGCTGTCGCCATGGTTACGAGCCACCACCAGTCTCAAGATAGGGGGTGAGAGGACAGGGAGTGCTGTTGGAAGGGGAGGAAAGCCTCCCAATCACAAGGACAGCTCTATCATATCCAGCCTGAGCTGGGCGGCGAGGAGGCAATCTCTTTCTCCAAGCGGCGTTTCTGCAACAAGATTTAGTCGTTTTGCTGCTATGCTCTTAAACACAATGCATTAGTGGAGAAGAAGGAGAAAAAGAAGAAGCAGAAGAAGAAGAAGCGCCTGACTGCAGCTCAGAATAGAATGATTAACAGCCTGCAGCGAGGAGCAAAGACTCAGCCACCAGTTACTGTGAGTCAGCTATACATGTACACAGGCCATCTGGCTGCTAACTCACTGGTGATGCTATCGGCCAAAAAGAGAAAATATGCGCTGGGCGTCGACATGATGATCATGCAGCATCAAGCAGCAAATATTGGCTCATCCATGTCGTTAATCCATTCAGAGGCTCTCAAAAAGTGAATTTGATTGGCAGAAATAATAATAATGGAAATGCAACAATTAACGTGTGACTCTCAAAGAAACAGCTTCTTCATTTTGGGCCATGTCAAGATCATGAATGTTCTCCAAAATGTATTAACAATCTGTTAAAATGTTAAAAAATAGCTGGGTCTGCATCTTAAAATTAAATGATATTGAACGTCTTTTTGCATCGATCAGTCCCTCTAGGATTTTGCAATGGTTTTTGTGATTTTTTTTCAGTCAAAATCACAGATTTTATGGCGCTAATTTAAAAATGTTTGAAAGGAATTTTGAAATATTTGTCCCTTTGTATGACGTTAAATGTGACTTTTTGTGCTACTCGTCCTATTAATCATGGCGATTAATCACTTCTTGAGGTAGTACTGCCACCTGGACTGAGCAGTCACTTAAACCTGGAGAATTTGCAATAAACTGATAATTATGCATTAGTGCAAAAAAAAAAAAAAGCGGAATTGCGAAAAACTGGAGGGACTGATTGATGTAATTTAGTGTCTGGAGTCACATAAAAAAGCCATGGTGGGCCAGATTTTGGCCCCCGGGCCTTCAGTTTGACACACATGCTTTAGAGCCAGTAATTTCAGCTACAGTAGCTCATCTGTTGGATCAGACCACATGGACCAGTTCCTTCTAGTTAACCAGTGAGCCCGTGACTCTGTTAACCACTATTCTACAAAAGTGTCCCTGTTTTCCTTGTTCCAACATATCAACTTCAAAAACTAAATGTTAGCTAGCCGCTGAAAATATGATGGATCAGAGTTCTTCACCTGTGAATGGTCGTAATGTTATGCTTGATGTAATTCAGTTGTCGCTTAATGTTCCCTATATGTCCGTGTTGTGATACATCAAGTCGTGTAAAAGTCAGCTCCATGCGAGTCCAACACGAAATACAAATGAATCCCATTTACATGCACTCCTCTTCGCTACTGCGGCACATGACAAGAATGCACATCCGTCTGTACGGTGATCTATATTGAGAGAGCGATGTACAAGGAGGGGATGTGTGACTTCTTCTGAGCTTTCCACAGACGTAACTGGAGCAGCTTCAATCCATCAGCAACTAAGAAGACGCAGATAACATCTAAAACAAACAAACAAACAAACAAAAATTAAATATTAAATAATTCTGAAAACCAGCCCTTGTGATAATTTATTCAGGCGCACAATTAGCACCGGTTAATTAGCATCGGTAACATTCTCGCATCAGTCCTCATCAGAACAATGCCCCCGCGTCTCTTTGAAATGCAAAACCCCTGGAAAATGCTTTGTCCTGAACATGAAAGACACTTAGACAGCAAAATAATAAATTCCCCACAATGCTTGGCTCATCAGTATCATCATTATTCTTGTGAACAGGGATCTTGGGCAGCCTCTTGCCGACGAGTATCAGCGATGAATCACTTCCATCCCCAGCCCACGCTTCCCCATGCATAAATTCTCATTTGTTCCTGCATTAGGGTCATTCTTCAGTAATTGTTTGTTTTACTTCTGATGATTGAATAACAACCTCACGGCACTGCCATGGTGTGTTTACCACATGTTACTATGGTTCGTGGGATTATTTAATTGGCTTTTCTTGTTTCCTGGGAAACAAGGTAGCCATCTGTATTGCTCAGCAACCTTACTAATATTCACTCTAATGGTGCAGATACTTTTTTTTAGATCCAAACAGCTGATCCTAAATATAACCAAATGGGACAATAGAGAAGATATTTCAACATTGCACCGAGCTGCAAGCACAAAGCTGAATCCACAGATTTAAATTTAGGCGTGTGTAGTGGGTGGACCAGAGCAAAGGCGACGCTGAGTGTTTGTGTGCATGGAGAAAGAGGAGTGCTGTGTCCATGTGAACTGAGGGGTGAATCATTACGAAGATAACACACAAGTTGTTAGCTTTTTGCTGGAGATGGTCAGGGCAAAGAGAAAAAGCGGAGCGACAAGTGGCGTGTAATTACAACGGCTCGCTGCCTCGGTTCGGCCCAAAGGAGGCGGACGCCCTCCACAAACGGCAGCCACAACATAGAAACGTCCTTGAGCTTGTCACTTGGGCTGCGAGTGCTCCTCTATCAGAAGCTTCCAGACTCTTGGTCCACACGATGACTGAGTGACTAATCGCTTTCGTGGACAGGGAGCCAGCAAAACCCAGGGGTGACTGTGCCCTGCAAAAGTTTCATACCACTTGAACTTTTTCCACATTTAGTCACGCTAAGTCCAAAAACTTTGAGGGATATATTTAGGACAAACATAAAGTTGCATAAACGTGAACTTAAAGGAGAAGAAAGAGAGTTGTGTATTTGTATCCATTCTGCTGAGACAATACTTGAATTCACTTTTTGCCGTAATCAATGCTGCAGTTCTTTTGAGGTATGTCTCTTCCAGCTTTCAACATCTAGAGACTAAAATTTTACATTTCTTCTTTGTAAAATAGCCCAATCTCTGAAATTTCTTGAAGAGCATCAATGTTCAAGTATTGCCAAGATAGCTTCTTGTCTAGATTTATATTATCTAGATTTTATATTTCCGGGTATTTCTCTACCAGCTTTGCATATCTAGAATCTATCTAAATGCTTTCTGGAGAAAAGTTTAATGTCCAGATGAGACAAAGATTGAGCTGTTGGCCATTAGGAGAAAATCTAGTTGAAGGGCTGAAAGAGCTGGTTTCAAACAACACTATTGTCAAGTATGGATTTGGTTTCACTGTGGCTGGAGCTGTGGCTCACACCATGATGAAACCTGGAGACCATTTCCACATTCTTGCCTTTCATCTCAACCCAACATCCAGACGTGTTTCAGCAGAACAATGAACCCAAACATTTATCAGAAACTGGTTTTGTAATTTAAATTTGAGGGCTACGCTTAAACCAAGAAAACAAACAATTTGAGTGGAGTAATTTTGCTCTGAAACTTGGACAGAACTATGCCAGAATCTTGTTGATCTGTGGATATTCTCTGCAATGAGCTAAGGGAGTTTATTATTTCCTGACCACTCCCTCATCATGGACTACTTCCCATTGGTCTATCACGTAAAATACTAAAATTTGAAGGAATATGAATTCTTTTGCAACTCCCTGTCGTGGATAAAACCGCTCGTTCAACGTGATCTTCAGAAACGGCTGGCGGCAGAGGACTAGTGAGGTTCATGAGTGACAGAGAGACTCTCAGAGATGAAGACTTGGCAGGCAGGGTGGGGGAAGATGAGTGGGACATGAAAGGGAGGACTGTTCGGTGTGCCAGCGGCATATCAGAACCCACCTGACTGCACAATAGGTGATATCTGCTCATGCAGGAGTTCACTTCCTCCCCCAGTTTTCTCCCCTCTCTGATGGTGTCCAGGTGGTTCGATGTGAAACTGGCGAATAGTTCTGAGAAATAAGTCTGTGTGTGTGATAAATCATGCAGGATGAACACCATGCAATATTGATGGAGCTGCTTGCAAACTCTTCAATTATATAAGTTTGTATGTGTGCACGAATCTTATTGCGTCTGCAGTGGTGTGTTTACAGCTTCATGTGCATGTGTGGATGTCTCACGGCTCTGCACAGCTGGTGTTTTTAGAGAGCAAAAGAAGTCTGTCTCTCCCCTTTATCTGAAGCAGGAGATGACTAGAATATTAATGGACTACGCAGAGCAAAGCACAAGCTTTGCCCGGGCAGATTTTTTTTTTTTTTTAGTTATCATGAAGCAAAGCACAAATAAGACCAACGCTGCTGCAAGCAGTGTTACAACTAGAAACGTTCCAGTTCAACATCTGTCACGGCTTCTACTGCAAAAATATAAAATGTTTGTATGAGCAAATAATTGAGCCTCAAGGTAGATTGCGTTTACTTTTTCAAAAGCCTTATTTCATCCCATACCCATTCATCACATGCCGCCTACATCTCCTCGCGCTTCCTTGTCCTCACTGCTCCATCCTGCCACATGTTCTCCCGTATCAATCATCCTCACTCCCACACCGTACTCATCCCTGTGAACCCGCTTGGCATGGAAAAACCCAGGGACAGGGGTGAGATTAAACGAGAAGGGATGAAAGAGTAAAGCCTTCAAAAAGGAGCGACGTGGACAAGCCGGACAGATGACACTTCTGACACGGATAGCGGTCTAAGAATACAGCTGTGCTGACAGGGTTTCATTTGTAGCCTCCCATCAGGCAGCAGAGACTGATGCCGATGACGACTGAACCCACAACATGTTGTCACAGCGTCATTTGTTCCCACTGTGTCATGTTCTGCCGTTCACATAAACCCATTATGCGTCCACTTTGCCATTTGCACTCTTTCTGCACATGTACTTTTGTCTGCTTTTATTGGCATGTTGATGCCAACAATTAAACTGACTGGAGCGGCTCTGCCACAAGTCTTTCCCTCCAAGGATATTTAGTCCTATGGCTGTGATTGCCATGGCAACTGTCTCCTCTTCCTGCTGCATCACTGCTTGCCAACAACAAAAGCTGAGAAAACAAAGAGAATGTGTCGAAAGGAAATTGGATTTGTGTTTGTAGAAAAACGTGCTGGGTTCGCTCGTTGTCATCGTTGGCTCGACAGTGACTTGGAAAAGTATTCATATCGCTCCTGCTTTTTGTCATATTGTGTCATATTAAAGCCACAAACTTCTATGTCTTTGACTGGAAGCAGTAAAAACAAAAAGGAGTGCATGAATTTGATATTTGTTTTTTTGTTATTTTAGATAGAAATCTTAAATATGTGATGTACATTTTCCTTCTTTTTTAATCTGATACCCCTGAATAAAACCAGTGGAAGACGACTGGTATTGGTTTAGCATGGAGTCGTATTGGTTTTAGTTGTAATTTTGTGTTTTATTACTTATATTTTTGATCTTTGCCACATAGATTTAATCTTGGTCTCATTTATGTTATTAGTTGTAAAACAGATGCCACATAGACAAAATCCAGACCTAAATTTGTGAAAATTAGAAAAAAAATATTACATATATCCCAAAAGTATTTTATTTTTATTTTATTTTATTTCATTTTATTCGGTACAAGTTGAAAACCATGTCAATTAAGCAAATTATAAGTAACATATATTAAAGTTTCAGGTGCCGTTGCGTAATATTGAAGGGTGAATCAGAAATACCACTTTCAGCTAAAAGTATTTGAGTAAGTGGTTTTGGTGCAGAGCAGGCCAGCTTCAGGAATGCTTGCCTCGGCTTTGGTCTGTGCTGGACTTGGGCCAATGTCATTTCACAGAGCTAAGCCTTGTAAGATAAGATGGTGGGGGGGGACATCAGACCCTGACCTGCTTAAATGAATGGGCTGTCACTTCTGCTTAAAAGCACAAGGCTTGTCCTCTCTGCCGGTGAGGCTGCATGATTCCCTCTGTAAGTGTGCAGAGTCTAAACAGAGAGGACACATCCAATCCCAAGAAATGGCTCTCGCAGTCTTCACCTCGCCTGCTGAAATGTAATAGGTTTCCTCTCCTTGCTGGGACATGGAGTCAGAGCATGTGTTCAGTGATAGTATTTTTTATTAATCCGGCCTGGGAAATAGCACTGAAACAGTTGTACCTCCTGAGTCCTGCAGAACTTTGTGGAGCCTCAGGCAAATGATCGAACAGTCGGATTTGCTCCCATGGCTTGCATAAACAGAATAATTTGAAAAATGAGAACTTAGTGCAGCAGATAGTTAAATATTTCAGCAAGATTTTTCACATCCGGATAGAAGAACCTAACTCAGCACAGATGTTCCCAGGGGGGGTTGATGTTTTTTAGAAAAACAGTAGCCATGGAAAAATTAGACATGGTGGCCTTTTTTGGTCATCAAGGAAAATGTATTTCTGCAGGCTAATATTATTGGTGTCAAATCATACATAACTGGACCCACAGAACCCATACTTACTGATTTTTTTTGTCACTGAAAACATTCTTTGCACTAAAACTACCAATTAGATAAATGTGTTTGATGTCAAATTATAGTCTACATATTTTGACTCATAAATGTCAGATGTATTTTCTTCATTTTTTGTGTTTTCTTTTTCTGGTGGACATTTTCCAAACTGGCCGCCGTGGTTGTAATGGAGTAATGGATGCTTGCACTGAAATGGACAGCAGTCACTGCCAGTGGTGTGAAAAGCTAACTGAAAAGTTAGGTTCACTAACCACTAATTTGTTTATCAATCTTAGCCCCACTAATGCTCAGCTGTTAGTGGAAGCTAATGCTACCCATTAAGACGACAGTCAGACAGATCTTCTTCTCTGAATGGTGTGAGACTCACAAACATCTGATTTTTCCGTATATTATTACTTTATGAATAGGATGGGTATAGTTGGTGAAAGCATATGATTTGACATAAAGTTAACCCAAGTCATAAAAATGTGTAACATCTTATGGATATAATTGGCTTAAAAGGCTCAAAAATGCTGGCCATATTGAAAAATGCCATCGTCCTAATGGAAAATATGAAAAACATACAACATGGCAGGTGACCATGCAGATTTTTCTGCTTTCATCCACTTTGAAGAATTTTTACAGTAACATGCTGCACCACCTGGAGGAGGTTTTAATTAGTCATGTCGGTGGTGCCAACCTAGCCTTGGCCTGCTCACAGACCATCTACAGGTTACTCTGCTCAGACGAGGGTGAAAGATTGTTTATTTCAGACGTCGGGATTGGGGGTGTTGCCTTGGCAACGTTTTATGGCTCTGGCACTGGAGAGTTCAGAGGCGGAGCTTGGCGCCGTCCTGGGAGGCAGCAGGCACACAGGTGCCCTGGCCTAAGCAGCTGCCTCTCCGTCAGATAAAGAGCAGCTTGTTGTTTTCTCCCCTCTTCCCTCCAACGTACACGTCAGCCTCCTGCGCCCTTTTCACTTCACTGTCTCCTCTCTCTTCTTTTCCCCCTTTTTTCTCCGTGGCCTTTGATCAGGGATTGGATATGCTGGTAGAATGACAGACACAGGAAGTGCTCGGAGGGGCAGGAGGGGCCGAGGGGCCCCAGGGGCCGTGGCTCTCTCCACAGCGCTCTCTGTTTACCGGGCCCTGCGTCATTGCAGACCTGGCCCTGTTCTTTCAGAGCCTGGCTTTCAGCCTTCTCTTTCTAGATGGTCTATCTGTAAGACTGGTCAGGTCACAGCAGCCTACTGATCACAAAGTGGATGAGATTGAAGACCGCCCTAGATACAGCCCAGAAGACAGTAAAATAAATATGTGTCCAAATGTTGGATCAAGACCACCAATCTGAGTCGCCTCTGAGCTCTCCTGACTTCTAAAACAGGTTGTTTAATTTAGTCGAGTTAGATGTAGCCTATTTTTAAGTTCAATTCAGTTTCAGTTCAGTTTCTATACAGCTTAGTGCCAATTCACAAAAATATCAACTCAAAAAATAAAAATAATTAGTAAAGAAGATCTGTATCTAAGGAAACACATTAGATAGCAGTGAGCTGTTAACTTTGGTACAATTCAAGTCTGTTTATTTATAAATGTCATCTCAAGGCACTTTAAAACAATTCATTTCAATTCAGTCATACATACATCCAAAATGATCCAAGTTATCAAGCAATACAGTATGCTCAATTAATTATTCAAAGTAGTTTTAAAAATTTCTCTATAAAGAAACCCAGCAGATTGTATTAAATTATTGACTTGCAGAAACAATTCAACATATTGGCCATTGTTGCAGTGACAATAACTGATCCAATTACACAAGATCCAAATCGATTGATATTATAATACAAATTCGGCAGAACATATTTTGGAAATTGACTAAAGAGTTAATGAAGAAGTCCAGTTGATTGCATTAAGTCACTGGCTTTGGAGAAACTGAAAGCAAAATAAACAATTTTAAATAGGAGGAAACCTCCCGAATAATGTGGCTGAGTGTAAGTATTTTTCTCCTCTCAAACAAAACCTCGAGAGACTTCAACTCCTCGGCTTGGAGCAGCGCCTTTCTGACTCAAGACCATATTGGAGATAATCCTTTTAAACTCCACAAGTAAACGTTAAAAATTAATATGTCCCGCAAGAAGTGCAGAGAAAGCAGAATGCAACAGGATGCTACATATTACAACAAACAGGAAACCGCATGGCTCAGTGGTAGAGCAGGCGCTCCATAGACTGCGGTCCTCACTGCCGTTGTCCTCGGATCGATTCCTGGCCCCAGGCCATTTGCTGCATGTTTTTCTCTTCTCTCTCTGCCCTTCCTCTGATCTAGCTGCTGTTGAATACAGAGGGCGAGAGCCAAACAGGAAATACTTTATAGAATGTTTACAATTAGTTTCGTTGAACTGATCATATAGAGCACTACTGCAGTTATCAAAAAAGGGAAGGAAGCCTTTCTGAGTGATTAAAATTGTGATGCTTCACATAATTTAAGACATTTGTCAAGATTATTCTATTGTCACGATAACTGAAACCTAACAACATGCAGTGCACTCTTGTGTTTTTTATTTTTAAAGGTGAACGATTATGCTTCCTTGACCAGAACAGGCTTATGAACAATAGAAATCTTACTCATTACATTTTTTGCACAAAATCATTCTTAGAAAATGAGATTTCAGTTTGGTCACACTAAGATCAGAATGAGTTGTTTTAGGGCCTGTTGCCACTTTAAATTCAAACAAGCTGCTGCTGGCCACACCACATAAACTCAACGTTTCCACTCGTACATAAAAATGGATGCAAACAGATGCGCAATCATACAAACGTACATCTTTGAAAAGCAGAAGTGGAGCCTCCTGCACAACCAATAAGAATGCAGCAAGTGGTTTCTGGATGGCAAGTCAACAACAAAACATCTGTCCTTTCCAGCAGCCATTGTACAGCACAAACAGAAGTAAAACCAACTGACCAAATGTGCTGGAGCTCAGCTTGAGTTGCTAGGTGACAGTTGGAGCTCTGCTGGGGTTGATAGGTAACAGGCTAGGCTTCACTGGGGTTACTAGGTGAGGGGCAGTGCCTGCTGAAGATTTTTGAAACGGGTAATTTTCCAGACACCAAAAAACATTAACCTATTTAAGAATCTTAGCTGTTTTTAGAACCCAAATGAAAGTACAAAAATTTACAAAATGTGAATTTTGCATAATTCATCCACTTTAAGTTAACATTTCCTCCTTGTTTGCTGCATCCCAGCTTGTTTTTCTACATTTGGGTCGTCCACCTTCACCTTCCTCCTCACCAACTAACAGCGCTGGAAAGTTCCCAACAGCAGGGTGGCCGACCAACACCACCCCTCTGAGCAGCACCTGAGTGGCCTGAGCGCCGCCCTGCCCTCCTCCCACTGTTTACCATCCGGCTTATCCTGTTTATTTGACTCGATTACAAAACAGACTCTGTGAGTGATTTGTTTAAAGTGGCTCGTTTATTCCACGAATCGGAGTGTATTTGGTCACTGAGGCCAGCATGATGACATGTCAGTGCAAGGCTAACACGGTGCAGCTCTTGTAGTCACAACTCAGCACAAACTGCAGCCTTGACAGTTTGCACAAGACTTCCTCACATGTGTGCGGACTGATTGGAGATAACGACACTGCGTAATCAAGATGAAAGACTTGAATTAATGAGTGACTCACAGGACGTTGGTGCATTTCTTCACTGTTTAACCAACACGTATGCAGACCTTGCAGATTGTAGAATATTTGTTTTACTTCCCTTCCTCTGAGAGAAGATAAAGTTCACATTGTCCTCCCCCTTAAACCGCTCCAAATATTTTTGGAGCTCCTTCAAAATAAGCATGGAGCACTGGAAAAATTCAAGGCAGCTGTTTTGTGCTTTCAAGGCTTATCTTGCCTTGTAAAGGCATCTCTTAGCTTCCAGCAAACACAGCAACCAGCTGTGGCCAAGCGGAGGCAAAAAGCAGCAGATTGGAAATCAGGGAAATATTTATTCTGTCCCCCCCAATAAAAGCTTCTCCTCACCCGTTTGGGTGAGCAGAGAGAACTGTATTTTCCACACACTAACTGTGCAGTAATTTGCCTGGCAGCCATGAGCTGGTGTGTTTCTGAGAGTCCTCTTGCCGCTGAAGGATTACAAGCTGCTCAAAGCCTCTGAGAAGGTATGTGGGTTTGGATGGGCGATGTTTTTCCACAGCGGTATTGGAGTTAATTCTGTGCTTTGGCTCCGAGCTGCAGCTGGGAAACAACTTCTCCGTGCCAGAAGCTGTTTATTATTGCCGAGAGCTTTTACCCAAAATGGCCATTCAGCTACTGTGGTGTCCGTGTTGTTCTGACCTCGTTGCGTAGAAACCAAGAGATTGGCCAAGTCGAGGATAAGCACGAGCAAAAAGCTAACATGTGCGCCCACACATGCACACCTTGTTTAGATAGTGTGCAAACACAAAGCCTGTCACATGTTTGGGGAAAGCTGTTATTTCAACACTGATGCAGCACTTTTGTGGTGAAGTCATACATTATTGCCCTGTAAAAGTTTTCATACCCCATTAATTTTGTCATATTATCTCACATTACAACCACAAACCTCTCTGGAAAAATACAAAGTGTTGTTTGGATTTATATTTAACCCTCCCCTGAGTTGAAGCCTTCTTAATCTATATTTCACTTCAATAGAGGTTGCAAGTCTCTTAGGGAAGTCTCTTTCAGTTTTGAAAGTATAGAGCCAGACATTTGTCTTAGACTATAAAAACCATCTAATTATCTTGACAAGACAGAACTGGAATAAAATAAAAGACGATGCCAATAAAAGATCAAGAGCAGGAACAGCCGTCCAACGACGCCGTTAAATTTCACTGGTGACCCTGAGGCGTAATCACTACCTGGGAAGTAAAGTCAAGAAATCATTTAAATGTAACCTGTTTGACAAATTGAAGTAGGCTACAAGACTTCAAAAAACAACACTTCCTGCCTCAGGCATAAAGTTAGACATAGTATACAAATACTATACTTTTTTGTTCTTCCATTTCAGTCTTTACTGCTTCTAAACAATCAGTTAAAGAAACACTCCACTGCTTCTTGTCAATAAGTTAATGTTTTAAGTCTCTGGAAAATTAGCCATTTCAAAAACCTGAAGGAGAAATTGTCCTTTTGCTCAAGAACATTATGAGAGAGTAAAAGCATTGTGGCCTAGTCGAAGTGTGAACTTAAACCACATTAAGATGTGGCATTAAATAGGCTGTTCATGCTGAAGGATTCTCCGGCTGAATTTAAACAACACGGCATAGTCGGGGCCTAAATCCCTTTACAGGGATGATAAAGACTTAGTGCCAGTTATCACAAAACTTTAATTAAGTTGATTTGAATAGTTTTGTTTCCCTTAATAAATTAAATCAGCAATTATTATATTAACTCAGGTTTTCTTTTCTTTTAACCGTGACATAAATTATTTTTACTTTGTAAGTTATTTCTGAAGAAAGGTAATTAACTGTGCAACATTTTCAGTTTTTTTTTATTTGAAAAAAAAAAGTATCAAAGAAAGTACAATTTTCCTTCAGTTTTACAATTATGCACTACTTTCAGGGATCATCTATCACAAAATCCACTTAAAATGCATTTACGCTGCATAAAGGGCAAACGTGAAAACCTTCAATGGGTAATAATTAATTTTGCAAGACACAAAATTGTCTCCATCCTATTTGGAATTGCTGCTTTATTTTATGCCAAGCCTTTTAATGTATCATTCCTTGGCAGCACACTTCAAAAGGACAAACAGCATCCTGCCATAGCAGCAAATCCTCATCAAAACAATGAAAGAGCCCAGGGAAAATTAGAAGGCATGCACACAATAATGGAGCAGCGAGTAAGGGATGGGTTAACAGTGCACTCAGAGCTTTCATTTCCTCTTCTGTTCCATCTGAGCAAACAAGGCGGGTGACCTAACAGAGCAACGAGGGGCGGGGCAGGCTGGGCTGGGGTGCCGTGACTGGAATATAACCAAACAGAGAGGCAGGAAGGGGAAGGGAAAGGACAAGCCGACCACGTGACGGCGAAAAGCCTGCAGGCTGCTGTGCTGGGAAAGGCAGACAGATATAAAAAAAAACAGAGAGAGAGAGAGAGCCATCCCCCCATATTGACGCTGCCGTTTCACCGCAACAGTTCTGGGAAATGGCCGTCGTCTGTACTGTAGCTACTGTTTACATGGAACTGATTCAGCTGGCTTATCGCGTTCATCACCAGATATCCCTCACCTCATTGAAACCTTTCAATCTCTCCCCCACTTTTTGTTGTATTTCTTCTTTTTCTTTTCTTTTTGCATGTTGTCAGACACAACTTTAGGTTTCATGAATGAAATCAAAATATGCAGATAAATGCAAACAGCGAACCCATCGAGGGGAATGGCAAACACGAAGCCACTTACAGAGAGTCGGGGGAGGAAAAGCTGTGATGTTCAGGGATAGAAACAGGGAGAGGAGGGGGGTGTGGGTTGGAGTCTGGACCAGAAACACTGGAGACATGAGTCATAGCGTGCAGTCTCCCAGGGGGCATGTTGGTGCAGTCTATAAAAGGAAATAGAAAAACAGCGGCTTCCCTCGCCCACCCAGGACTAGGTTATGCCTTATTAAAATCTGATAGCTTATGACAACAGCTGCTTTGTTTAGCCCAAGCCTGAGTATAACCCCCACCACCCTTTTTTTTTCTCCCTTCACTGCAATGGAGAAGTGAATGTAAATGAAAAAAAAATAAAAAGAAGTAAGCTGCTTAGAGTCAGAGGAGTTATCCAGGGATGGGAACGTGCAGCCAAAAGCAGGTCAAAAGTATCTGGAAGTGGAAACGCTTCGTGGGAGCTTCTGCCTTTATTTTTGTCTCACTAAAGGCATCCCACATCTGTTAAAATAAGTTGATGAGTGACATGAACTAGTTAACTTGGCTCCTTAGTTTCCCCTTGGCTGCCCTGCTGTGGAGATGGCCTAGATTAAACATTGTCGGATATCTGGGACAACCGTCGAAAAAAAGAAGCAAAGAAAAAAAAAAAAAAAAAAAGCTCTGCTGTCTGGTGAAAGTGACCAAACGACAAGCTCTACCTCACATATCCTAAGTCCTAAAATTAACTAAACACATTTACACAGGTATCTATAGCCTCAATTTCAAGATATTTTCTTAATGGCTTACTACAGAAACAGAGTGTGAGCTCATAAATGTGTAAAGAATAAACCAGGCTACACTCTTCCTGTCTGCTTTTCTGGCTCTTACTTGGTTGATTATTTGTAGTTTTATGTCTCAGTCCCTCTTCAGTGACACATGACCTTCAAACCAGAATATAAAGCTCAGCTGTAAACAACATAATCTTTTCATTTAAAGCGCCTGGCAAAACTTTTCAGTGTTTATGTGATACACAAACACAAAGTAGTGCCTATTTGTGAGGTGGAAGAAAAATAAGGATTTACAATATTGTTAAATAAAAATCCACAGTGTGTTGTTGATTTGTATTTGTATTCTGATGTCTTAATTTTGTCTTGTTTCAAATGTACTAAGAGATTTGGACTAGAAACTGGTCCAAAAGTAGTTTGAAAGATGTGTGTGTGCGGTTTTTTTTTTAAGCTTTGTTCATTGTTTTATGCTCTTGAACAAACTTCTGAGGCCTTCACAGAACAGCTGGATTTATACTGAGATTTGATCACACGCAGATGGACTTTTACTGGCAGCTGATTTGACTGGATTGGTCAGAGTACAGGAGACTGAATACAAATACATAGCACACTTTTCAGAGTTGTTTTTAAATGTTGAAATACTTTATATTTGTGCACTACTTTGTGTTGGTCACTCAACTGAAATCCTCAAATAAACACAGAGAGGTAGGAGGTTGTAACGTGGCAACCATGCGTGCACGCACACACACACACACACACACACACACATACCTAAAGGCAATCTAGAGGAAACAGTAACACTGTGGGTCATGTTTTTAGACTGTGGGAGGAAGCTGGGCTACCTGGAGAAAATCCACACATGCGCAGGAAGAACAAGAAACTGCACGCAGAAAGACCCTAGGCTAGGATTCAAAGTTTTTGCTGTATTCCTGAAATTTCCCTCTACTTATTTCTTGTCACATTAGTTGCACGAGGAAAAAAAGAAAAAAAAATGTCTCCAATAAAATGTTGTTGTTTTTTTTAAAACCTTCTCCATCAAAATTTAGTTTCCGGTCAGCTGCCAGAACTGTGCCAGTTAAGTACAAGTAGGCTTAGCATAACAGCCTCATCTGATAACATCTGCAGAAACGGTTTAATCCAGTTTGCCTGGTTTGGTCTGTGTAAACTCATATGACCAGAAGGATTTGCTAAAATATACGGAGCGACTGAAAGGAAAAGCCCACAGTAAAATGGATGTTCATGATGATACAAGTAACTGCTACTCTTTTTTTTTTTTTTTTTTTTTTTTTGCATTTACACAGCTTTCCTTTGTGTCTGCCACATAAAAGGTGACTGGCAGAGCTCCATGGTTGCCAGGGAGGGAGAGCCAGCGCCACCACAACACCTGCTCCATCTCCTTTCCCTCCTACCTCTGAGAATAATCTGCCCACCTGCTTCCATGGTGAAACAGACACACCCTGCCCGCGGTTCCTCCCTCCTAGCCTGCAGCTAAAGTGGAGCTCGTCTGCACAGGAGCACAGATGCAGGCAGAGCTCCAGCTTGCCTGGCCACCATATCCTGGGAGGGAGGGATCAACGGAGCTGTGGGTCTTTTGTGTAGCTGCCATCACTAAAAAAACGTGCCCCGTAAGGTTGTGTTTGCTCTCTTTTTTCCCCCTACCTGTCATCAGTGTTTCCTTTCATCTGTAGGGTGCAGCCCGGAGACCATTCCTCGAGGCAGCCAAGACATTATCTCAGTGGAGAGAAGGCGGTAAAAACAACAGAACTGAACCTTTTCGAGGTTGGAGCATGGCGTACAAAAAGGGGGTTCAGCCGAGGAGCTCTGGCTACTCGCTGAAGAGCACCCCTGTACTTGTTGTGATTGTTGTTTTAATGATTATATTGTGTATTTATCTGGAGATGATGATGACATTCCCTTGGTAACTGTTATTAAAATGCTCTGTGCTGTGGCTGGTCTGATATTATGATTAAATTAGTAAGATTTAGTGTCTGTGTGTCATTTCATCCTATTTTATTTTACAGTATTAAAAAGGAAAACATCTGTATTCCACACACACCCATCTTTGCAGTATTAATGGATATATGGCATTGAGGCTCTTAGTGGATATTAAAAGGTCTCTGACAAAACAAATACATGAATGACAAATATTTTTGGTTGTTTTATTATATTATGAGACAAAAATATGAAATGTAGAGGATGTAGAATACATTTTCTGGAAATAGTTCTTTATCACAAACAAGGGATTGGTATTTTATCAACATAGAATCGTCTTCTTTAACTTCAACGGCAAAGAGCTCTTAATGTGCTTTACCACCACTTTCTGAAGCGGAGTGTGCACCAGAACGGAAACCACCATCTTCTGATTTCACAAAAATCTCAGAATGTTAAAATGTAATTAGATTAGATTAACCACATGCACAAATTCATTTCCTTTTTTTTTTTAATTCTAATTCAAATAGGCACAACAAAGATATCTGAGTGCAACTTAAACTTTTTGTTGACATAAACGTCCAGCGTGAAAAATATACAAGATTAAACAGTCCTGCCTGGACAAAATGTAAAACAAAATTAGCATATTGAAGGCTAACATATAGTTAATTTAAGATGTTTCAAGACCTTAATTTAGATACAAGAATTTGAGACTTTTTAAGGATACGTGCATTTGCATTTTCCCCTCTGACACACCTGAAGAAACTCCAGCAGTCTTTACATAGGTAATTAATGCATGTAATTTAATCTCAGTAAAAATCCAGCAGCTCTGTGAAATCCTTAATGGTTTCAAGAAGAGCTTCAAAAAATAAACACAGCAGACCAGTCAGGGAGAACATATTGGAGAAGTTTAAACCAAGGTTACATTGCAAAAAAAATATCCCAGGCCTTCATCATATCACAGAACACTGTTGAAACCTTCATGTGAAAATGGAAAGAGTGAACTTAACAAGATATTGGCAGCCCACCTAACCTGACAGGCTGGATAAGGAGAGCATTAATCAGATTCAGAGGAACTGCAGATGGGAAAATCTGTTAATGGTACAACGATTAGTCATGCTCTCCACAGATCCGGCCTTTATGGAAGAGTGGCAAGAAGAGAGCACGAGAAGTTCTGTTCAGAGTTTGCAACAAGCCGTGTGGAGGACACAGGAGAAGGTGCTCTGGTCAGATGAAACCAAGGTTTAAATTGTTGGCCTTCATGCAAAACACCATGTGTGCCAGAGAAAACCTTTAAGAGGGTAGATCAAAGCATTTCCATGTGTTACTTTTGCAGATGCTGTCAATCAAAGCTGGAAAATGGGAAAATATTTCAGTCTCTTGACATACTGACCTGCAGATGTAACTGCAGTAAAATATGATTTTCATGAAGCTTAGACTTATGCAGGCTGTTCCATATTTTCCTTTCACTTCACATTTATGCAAAACATGTGCTGGTGAATGAAATAGCTATTATAATAAATACCAAAAGAATACTTTGAAATTGGTCGCAAAATGTGTGGGAAAAAAATAACGTCAAAATATTTTTACAAAGCATCATATTAGCTCTTGAGATTGTTTTCCAGTAGGCTGAGCTGAAATGCTGCAATCCACATGCAAATAATGAACATCATAGAAGTTCAAAGCTATCATTCTGAAGAATACTTTGCTGTCTAACATTACTAACTTGTTTTTTATGTGATGCAACAGACAGAAACTAGTATTGAAACAGCGGAAGGGTGTGTTTTTGTTCAGTTTGTGTTTGTTTTTCCTCCGGCAAGATGAGAGAAATGCTGGTTCAGCACGCTGTAAAAGGCCCACAGGGGCCCGTTCTTCAGCACAGTCCTCCTCCAGAAACTGATTTCACCACGGGGCTTTGGCTCACCATCCCAGCAGCCCTCTGGCCCGCATGACAACAGGCGTCCTGTTTTCCCCTGCAACATAGCAACACTGCCCTCAGCGAACTCCTGACTCTTGACAGTCAAAACACACTGCTGGCCAAGGTGACAACAGCTTTGCATCGGGCATGATGAACAAACCTGGGGTGGGATGCTGTGAGCATGTCATTCTGGCTGTTAAACCAACATGATGTCACTGGAGGAGATTTGAATACATAATCATAAGCATGGGCCACACATTTGCCTCGTCGAAGGCTAATTTTCCAGAGAGGAATCTTAAACAAAAGAGCTCTGGGTGCAAGTTCAGGGTAGCTGACGGAGAACAGCTGAAGCCAGACATTTGAGTTTAAAATTTCAAAGCTCCAGGGACAGTTTGAGCCTCATAGGGGCAACAGCAAGGGTGAAAACTGAGACAAACAAGTCTGAAGGCCTTATCGAGCAAATCTGAAGCCTTTTGAAAGATAGAATCCATTATTTCCCCATTACTGTGTCAGGACTTTGAGTCATTGCTGAAGACATTCAGAGTTGCTGCACCAGAATAGGTCCCAAAGAGACAGAGAAGACGGCAGGACATGTAATTCACCACCGTGTCCTCACATCGCCTTCAAACAGCCTGTTGTTTGTCCTGAAGGACAGTCTTCTTGCGTTTATATGCCCTCATACATATCAATTACTTGCAACTTGGTTTGTGTCATCCTCAAGGTGCCTGAAAATTAGGTTTCAATGTCAGCAGAGAGACACATTCCAGACAAAAATAACCCAGCTTTCACCTCTGGGCTGTTTAGCCTCCCCCCCCTCCGCTGTCACGAAGCAGCAGCTCAACCTGAATCTCCTCCCATTTAATAGCTCTGAAATCCAGGCTTGCACAAGCAACACATTCTTCTTGCATCAGCAGATGAACTTCTTTCCATATAACAGCGGAGCTGTCAGCAAACCGTGGCTAATGTTTATGGAGCGAAACAGGAGGGGAAGTGAAGCTGCACTGTGTGCCTCTTTGTTGCTCGAACTCGCAGAGGATTGAATTCCTGAAAACTTGTACAACAACAAAAAAGAAAAAAAAATGGCGTCACCCCTCGCTCTGAGTCAGAGATGCAGTGTGCCCTGGATGAACTTCCTGTTTCAGATATAGGGTTTCTCCAGCCGAGCCACATGCAGGAAGTGAGTCACACTTATTCACCAGCCGTCTGCAGGCTGCAGACTCTTCAAGCCCCAGAGTGACAGGCCGTGGAGGGGACCAAATTAGCTTCTGAAACTTTAATCTCCTAAAACTCAATTATTTAATATCTGAGCCACCCACATCAAAGGAATACCTCAGCTCTCTCCTCTCCAGCTGCCTTGATGGAGGCTTTTAATACCGTCTCCTGAAGGATTCACCTATTTTGCATGGCTGCCCTGCGGTTTGAATGACGCTCTGCTGAACTCGTGCAAATCAGAGATATACCGCAGCAATAAACTGGAGTGCACTTAAACCTGCATCCTTTCACAAAACATTGTCTGGCTGCAGAGCGTGATCTCAGTGCACATAAAAAGAGCAGGACGAAACAATTACGGTGATTTGAAATGACGAGAATTTGAAATGAAGAGGAAATAAACATAGGGATCCCATAAAGTTTCCATGTCAAAGTCTCATATTTTTCCAAGTTTAACTTTCTGCAACTTCTCCCAACAACTGTTGACATTAGAGTATAAAACACTTTGATTTATTAATCTTTATGTACAGATCAAAAAACAACACAATTCAGAAGTTGTCTTTGGATTTAGTAGTGTGGTAAAGGACTATTTCACTTCTTTTTTCTGGTATTTGGACAAATTTTTACTGGCACACAAAAAAATGTATAATAATCTCTCGAAATCCTGAATGGATATGGGCCTTTTTCTTTTTTTGTGTGTTTTTTTTAGGAAAAGTTGCATGAATTTATCTGTAGGTTCTGTCTGTAACTTAAAGCCCCCAAAATTATATGGGTTGGTATGGAGAATTATCTAAAGAAAAATTAAGGTAAAAGCTCTCTGTTTTTCAGAAAATGCTTCCTTCAAATAATTATTAAGGAGTAAAATTTGAATATATCCAGTTTCTTTTGTTCCATTATATGGAATTGTAAAAATTCTGGATAATTTTAGACTGTGTAGGAATATTGTATGTCTCTAAAAAGAAACTAAAAATGTGAGGGCTTACATATCCTACTGAGAACTGTTTGCTTTTTTTTTTTTACTGATTCCATTAAAATGGTTTTTCTACTTGTTTTGGTAAATTGAGACTTGTCATGCGCTTTTCTGCAGCAAAAAGAACTGGTGGGACATGGGATCATAAATGTTTGAAATTTCAGGACATTTTCAAATAAAAATCTGGTCAGAAAATTGAAAATGCGTCATTTTTATGGCTTTCAGAAGATTAATGATCTTAATCTTCTGATGCAATCAATGCATATGGTATTTAGCAGGCAGAAAATCAACCTCCTTCAACTGCCTTCAAGGTACAAAGACCTAAATCTAGAGGGAAATGTAAACGTTGAGCTAAAGAGAAGAACCAGAGCTCTGAACAGAGTGGAAAAAATTATATAGAAACAGCTCAAATCCTGTAAATGTATCATATGCCCGTATTAGCAATGCAAAAATAAACTTTTGCCCATTTTAAATTACATCCAGAAGTATAATTTATATTGAAGAAATGTTGAAAGACAGAGAAATAGGACCCCAAACACATCAACCTTTGGAAACGAGGTTCTAAATGATCCCTAACTGGTCTTAATTTTTGTCTCACACAGCTTCATAACACACATTCCCAGACCTGTGTAACAAATTCACTCAGTGGAAAAGTGGATCAGAGAAATGGAAAGTTAATCCTCCCCCCGAACCTGTCCAGCCTGAGACAAAAGAAAGAGTGGGGGCTGCTGCAACCGCAGACAGGCACAGGGGCTTTTCTGTCTCTGCAGACTCAAATGTAAGAGCTCACATATCCAGCTGCAGAGTCAAACGCACGCAAACAGACCTACAGATATTCAGTAGCGCCTGGTGTGCTCCAATTAATCTTCTGGCCATGTTTGTGTTTACTGAAAAATCCTTTAACATATAATGATGTATTACATAAACAACGACTTGAGGGGCTTTGTAAAGTAAATGTCTTTTAAGGTTATAAATTTGGCCTTTTCTTGTCCCCATACAGTCATCATAGTTTAGCAAAAGCTAAGTCAACTAAAGCTTCTGGTTTTAAATGATCTGGGCTTGACAATAGCCATCAACATCAGAAAACATTCTATCAATGTTAAAACATCAGAAAATATTGTTTCTATAGCTACAAAAAAAGTATGTCACGGTAACAAAAAATTCTATAATATATTAATGTTTTTATCAATGTCTAAAATGTTCAGTAACTCCTCAAAAATGTTTTATTTACTTTAGAAAATGTTCTATCACTGTCACAAAAGGGTCATTGAGTTTAAGAAAAGCTTTATTAACTTCAAAAAATGAAATATTAATTATTATTGTTAGAAAATGTTGAATCAACCCTGGAAAAGGTTCTGTCTAAGGTTCTATAATGTTGGTTTCAACATTAATCCTATCAACAATAGAAAATATTATATGGTTAAAGGCTCTATTAATGTCAGAAAAGTTTATTAAGGGTATAAAATGTTCCATCACTTGGTTTACAGGTTATATCAGGTTTGCAAGCTGTTTGATGAGTGCTAAAGGTGTTAAAAGGTATAAATCTTAGTAAACATTCTATCAGGGAGGATGTGTGGTAGAGTGACTGAACCAAATATGGAGGCTATTAGTCCTCAACCATCCAGGGTTCAATTCCCAACTCTGAGATCTTTGCTGCATATCTTCCCTTTTTCTCTCTTTGCCCATTTTCTGTCTGATCTGCTACAAATAACAGTTACTACAGTGCCAGAGAAAAATGTTCTATCAATGGCAGAAATTTAGAAAATGTGATAATTCATAGAAAAACGTATCACAAGGTTGAGTTAGCATGTTTAAAGTCAAAGGTTATGGCATCACAAAAAGTAAGTTTGTGATAACTTTCAACATAAAGTAGCATAACTCAATTTGTAAAGTTATAATTGAAACTAACACGCTTCTGCCACAACATCTTTTGGACAGATGAAGCCAAAATATGGATGCATTCTAGGGTATTTGACCAATAGCTGAAGCCATGATCTTAAGCCATGATCTCAAACACATTAGCTAATGAACAGAAAATGAAAAGAATCACGTTGAATTGGTTTGGCCTACTCTAACCAATCCAGACCCCAGCAAGCTGAAGCAATATTTTATAAAGACGATCTGGCGAATATTCCTCCACAATGACGTGAGAAACTGATACAGTCAGAGAGAAAACAACTACTTTGAGTTACTGCTGTTAAAGGTGGCTCTACAAGCTGATAAATCTACATAGTGCTCTCTCTTTTTCTATTATTTTCAACATGACTGTAATGTATAGAAGCTTTCTGTTTCTGATAACTGTACCTGGCACCATCCACCTGGAACAGATGGCTTTTCAGGCAGACCATATCAAATATACCCAATGACGCAAAGAACTCATGATCTCATCTAAGCCCACTTCCATTCTTAATTTCCCGATGTTGTGCATATGTGTGGAGGTGTGACCAAGCGAGTGCTGAATTAAGAAGTATGTGCATACAAATGCAGATGTGTCCGTACGGGTGCAGGATGCATTATATTCTCTGCTTGCTTGAAAGCCTTTTCAAAGTGGAATGACTCTATCAAGGGAACAATGGGTATTCTGAGCCCAGCAATGTGACAAAGGTTCACACTGACACGCTTTCCTAAATTAGGCTGTTCATGCACAGGAGGGAAGTAAGCGCCGCTCCTATTCTTCTCTTCTACTCAGGGGTCATTGTGTAGACAGGAAAGGCCACGAAGACATATGACTTGATATGCTCTCCAAAGTAGGTTAAGGGCACTCCACTTGCAACTGAGAAAACACTTTTTCTTACTGTGCATAGGAGAAGTGATTCTGTAACGCCATGGATATTATGAGTTGGAAAAGTATTACAAATGACTTGAACCTTTTCACATTTCTGCACTTCAGAGCCACAAACCTAAATGTGTATTATGGAGATTTTATATGACAGACTAAAGCAAAGTAGTCGACAACTGGGAAATGATGCATGGTTTTAAAAATATTTATTTCGCTGTGTCACTACTTTGTTGAACCATTCAATATAGCTGCAAGTCTTCTTTGCAAAAATAGTTCAAGCTCAGTGAGATTAAATGGAGGTAGCCCAGTCAGGACTTTGATTGGGCTATTCTGATCTATTAATATGTTTTTATTAATATGTTGTAACTCTGGCTCTATATTTATTGTTGGAGGGTGAACCTTGGCTCCTTCAGACTGGCGGCAGCAGCAATTCGCAAACGCCTGGTTGATTCATTATGAGTTCATTATGCTGAACTCATAATGAAAACTACTTCTAAGTCCAACACCCCTACGAATGATGTAAACAGCTTAATGGAGACATGTTGTTGTGATGACTTCCTGAAGGCAGAGTGTTGGAAAGAGCAGGAGCTTCTTAAAGAAATAGAGGCCCAATTTGAAGAAGTTGATTTACAAAGCCAAGTTATTTTTAAGTCATGTTTGATATACACAGCATTTTTCTTACAGCTGAAGGTAAAATAGTTACTTGATTGTGCCATAAAATGGCACTTTGTTCCTGGGAAGTTCATAATACTGGCCTTTTAAGTCTTTCACAGCTTTTCTTCCTGGATTCCCAGTTTGTTACACCCATCTAAACACCAGCTCTGACCAGTTTCCCTAACCCTATGAAAGGAACACACACCAAAACCATAACCACAGAGAGCTGAGGGTGATGAGCAGTCTTGGCTTATGCTTTCCATAAAGACCAATAGGTTCATCTTTGGTCTCAACTGACCAGAGCATCTTCTTCCCATCCTGGCTTGTGGGAACTGCTTTCTTCTTGCCACTTTTCCACAAAAACCAGCCTTGTGCAGTACACAGTTATTAGTTGTCCTGTTAGGAGAACTGAGATGTGGTTTTCTACAGCTCCTCCAGAGTAAACATGAGCTTTCTGGCTGCTTCTGGCCCATTTAGCATGTATTTTGGTCTTCATGATGCTGTTTTTCCACCAGTGTTTTCTAACAAATCTCAAAGGCCTTTACAGACCAACTTTATTAAGGCTGAGATTAAACTTCACCCAGTTGAACTTCATTTACTAATAGATAGTGTTGCATTGGATTTTATTTAAAGGCATCACAGTAAAAGAGACTTAACACAAGTTGGAGAATTTCAAAAACCTTGTAACATTTTTCTCATGACATAACAGCACACACTAATTTGTTTTGATCCACTACAATGTATCCTAGCAAAAGACTTTAAAGTTTGTTGCTATAACGGACAAAATGTGGTAAATTTTGAAGTGTTATGATTTCCTCTGCAAAGCAGTCTAATTCTGTTTTTATTCATAAAGATTAGTGTCATGGTTAGGTCATTTTTAGTAGAGTCTCTTCAGTCATCAACTGTAAAGCCATCTGCAGGTTTAACTCTTTCTCTGGGGACTCTTTAATCTAACTTTGACAGCAGTGGGAAGAAGCAGTCCCTCCTCCGCTTCAACCTTTTCACCCCCCAAACACGAGGAGACCTTCGGCATGTGAAAACCATGACCCTGACTGATGTCATTAGACGATAACCTAAATTATGTCAAGCCATGTTTAGCAACTGTTCTTGTTCTTGCATTTATACAAACAAAAGCTGCCAGTAAAGACTGGAGCAGACATTTTGGGGAGGTAGAAAAAGGCTTGTGAAGGAGCAGAGGCAGGGCCTCCTGGATTACCCCCCCTTTCCCCTCGCTGAACTCACACCACAAAAACTAGCTTCCAGGAAACCAGCTGTTGGAGCAGGGAAAAGGGAGGAGGTGATATTCTATATCAGGACTGTGAATCACAGTTCCATGCTCTGTATTTTTCCTATGGTGGTTTGGCTGCCTGGCTGGTTGGCTCAATGAGCGGCTGGTAGTGTGTGTGTGCATGTGTGTGAGGAGGATCGTGTTGTGGACCGGGCCTGAGTGCTGAGGGACTGACAAGGAGACCGGGACGGAAGGGGTTGTTGGGTTATTACATGGCCTCTGGGGTGCTTATTTAAACTAAAGTCCTGTCTGGAATATTGCACTCAAACACTGTTATTGTACTGCAGCTGCATAAGAAACAAAGGCGAGGAGATAAAATAAGAAGAAAGAGGAAAGCGAGAGAGAGAAAGGCGATTGAAGGAGAGAGAAAAGCAGAATGAGATGAAGGAAAGAAAAGGTCTGGATATTGTCATAAGTCCTTTGGAGGACATTGCACATACAGAGTACAGAAGAAAGAGGAAGTATGCAGGGATAACTCATTTTGAGGCAACAGATGACAAAGAATCTTATGCTGTGTAGAGTTATAACACATTTTAAACCCCTTTCTCTGAGTATGTACTTTACTGGATGACAGAGAGAGAAAAAATATCATCATTCTGATGTAGCACAAAGAGAAAATATGGGTTTGTATAACAGAAGGAAGCAAATCAGTTTCAGAAATGTGTGTTTGGAGCAAGTCATGCACAGCTGGAAATTTGTGTGAAGCAAGAAGAAAACTCAAAGAAACTACGTGGAATCTCGGTGTGGTTGGGCAGCACTGTTTGCTTGTGTTGAGACAGCTCCTAGGAAAGGAATGTGTGGCCTACATTCCCACTTTAGCCCCCGCCTCCTCCTCCTCCTGTCCTCTCCAACACCAACACTCACTGTCAGCAGGACCAAGTTTAGGAGGCTGCACACCAAAAATAATAAAGGAAGGATACGGTGGAAGCACACACTTTTGATTTACTGCTCACTTCCAGCTGGAGACACTGGCTGTGCATGGTTGTGACGCTGACTTATCTCCACAGATTTAAAATCTCCCGTTCTGACTTAAGGGATGGAAAGAGGTTTAGTCTGCTGCAAGGACGGGGAAAAGTGGTGGAATTGGGGAGGCTTAAAGGAATTTGAAGTGAGGTTCTGTTATATTCTTAAACATAATATATCACTTGCAGTAGATGACTCTTTTGGTGTCTTTGTTTAATGTGAATCCAGGATAGGTTGAAGCTACTGGCTTGTCTCAGAAGGCAATAGAACTCCCACCTTCTTAAGACAACTCCAGTCTCAAAAACATTGCAAGGAAGTCAATACTTATTTTAACTGCTGTCATATTTTTATTTTCTTGCCATGTGCATTCACCTATGAAAGAAAATATATCAACGATAAAGCATTTTAGCTGTTTTTATAGCTTTGTCATTTTTGTCTTGCTTTGGACGTGCAACCATTTTGAGGTGTTTGCCATTGTATGTGAAGTGTTACTCCGTAGTTTAATTATTTTTGCAATGTTCAAGGATCCCCTCGAGTCGCCAAATCTTGATTGTCTCAGTTAAATTAATCAAAAACTGGGTGGGGATAAGGAATTGTGAGGATCTTCATCGGTGTAGGCAGAGAGTCTGCATAATGTAGCATGATATTAGTTATGTCACGTGCACATTAGCTAATTTTGTGAAAAAACATGTCATATATCAAACTACAGTATCTAATGTTTCAAACACATTTTTGAATGTATTTGACATAAGTAGATCATTTATGGTACTCTGCCTCTAAACTCCATTTCCTGCATGATTAATCAAACATTTCTGTTTAAATAATCAACCAAGGCAAAGGGGACGATGGCTTAAAAGTTCTGACATCAACATGCAATTATGTTTCGTTGACTGGAGTTTTTTCTAGATGGTAAAAATCCACTTTGGTCTCAAACCCTTTGTATAAGTTATTAGTTTTGGATTTTAGTACCAATTAATCTGGATTACCTTGGTTGTAAAAACAAAAATGTTACAACATCTAAAGTGAACTCTTAGCTGTTGTAGTCTCTTAGCAATCTCTTAGCTTTTGAATAGTTATTTTTTTGAGGTTTTACATATTTGGTTATTCGTCAGTGTTTCACTTGGGAAGAATAGAGGTGCTGCACAGCCTCCAAATCATTGTTGTCTTTATAAATAACCACATAAAAAAGCTGTGACCCAATGTTAAATGTTAATATAATGTTTCACTGTGGTAAAAGTCTGATTTGGTATTTGCCCCTCCAACACCTGCCCTTAACTTCAGCCTCCAGGACTGCCTAGGAGCGTTAGCTCCTACAAGTAAGATATTAACTCCTTGGGACCTTCTAACGTAACCTCACGACAAAAATACTGACCTTTCCCTTTAAGGGATAAGATGAGTCGGAGGAGTGGGTCAGCGCTGCATTCAGATGAAATTAAATGGAGGCTAAAGTGCTGACTCATTGTGTTCAATCCGTTTATTACCTGCTCTGTCACCCAAGCTTTATGGGACGGGCTGCCAGAAGAAGGCTGAGGGGAATGCAGGCAGCCCTCATTTACAGGAACACTTCTGGAGGCAATAACACTGCAGTCACCAAGCCAGCATGCTAGACAGCATGCTCCATGGCTCACCTGCGCTCTACTAAAGTACCCTTCAGGAAACCCCACCTCCACCCTAACAAAGCACTCACACACACACGTACACCCCCAACCCATCTCATTTTTCTGGCTTAACAGGAGGAAGCCTGTTTTTGCTGCTAATGAGACATCAAGGGAAGCTGGGGAAACTGAGCCCTAAGCCTGCTAGACCAGTGTGTTTGTCTGTGTGAAGAGACGACGTGCACCGTCTTGTGTTGGAGGAGCCAGTGTGTTGTATAAAAGCAGAGAAAAAAAAAAACAACTTAATTTCAACCAAAACAGTGACGGCAGCCAAACCTGGACTCATCTCCACCCTCAGTGACATTCCCACACAGTTAGATGTGTAAGATATTAATCATCCACATCACAGCTGACACTCACTAAGGTGTTAACGCTGGCTGCAGTGTGAAAACAAAGGTGGAGCATCTTTGTCCTGAACCATGCAGTCAGTAATCATTCTTCCTGGATTATAGACATTTTAGATGATTTTTTTCTTTTTTAACATTGGTCCAAACCAGTAAATTTAAAGGTGACATATCATGCTTTCCTGAACATGTTAAAGTTGGTCTATGTTCATTACATTTTTGCACAAAATCATTCTTACATAATGAGATTTTAGTCTGGTCTGTGCTGCCTATTTTCATCTCCTTTCAGAATGGACTGTTTTAGTCTTCTCTTGTCACTTTAAATCCAAATAAGCTCCTGTTGGCCACGCCCCCCAACTCAATGTTTACACTCACGCGTAACAATGGCTGCAAACACACATACTATGTATTATAATACCATACATCTTTGAAATGCAGAAGCGGAACCAGTAAAAGTGCAACAAGTGATTTCTAAATGGTAAGTCATCAACAAAACACTTGTCATTTCCAGCGGCCATTGTACAGCACATGCAGTAGTTAAACCAACTGACCAATGGAGTTCAGCTTGGGTTGCTAGGTGACGTGACAGGGCTAGGTTTGACTGGGGTTACTAGGTAACGGAGCAGCTCCCGAGATTTTTGAAATGTCTCATTTTCCAGACACCAAAGACATAAACTTATTGCCAAAAAATACCTGGAAATCGGGCTGTGTTTTGGAATCAAATGGAAACACAAAAATGTATGAATATTTGTGTGAATTTTGCGCAATAGGTTCCCTTTACAATTGCATTGGATCTTAAAATGTGATATTTCTGGTTCCTAATTTTGATGCCAGACGAGCAGAGATAATTTAAGTGTTTACACCATGTGCATAATGTATGGCTGTGGGCAGTCTGGAGCACTCACTGGCTGTGGAAAGTGCTTATTGCTGCTGATCAGACGAAATGGACTCCAGCACTGTCAGGCTCCAGTTTGTCTCAAATGGTCTGAGCAATCAGAGCATCCAGCCAACAAATGGATGCATTCTCTCTGTCTTGGCGCTGCTTCTCCATCTCTCTCATTACTCCCATTACTCTGCAGCTTGCGGGTTATCTAATGCTCTCCCCATGGCTTACGGTTTGGCTGGGGATTAGACTCATTTTTCCAAGGGCATTTTATAAACAACCCTGTGTGCCTCCCTTCTCTCCCCGGGCTGAGCTGATTTAGCAGCAGAATTTACGACCTCAGTGGCCTTACTCCCGTCGCAATACATTATTCAAATTCATTCTCTTATGCTGCACAGAGGGCAATTATTTGAATATCCGCAGGAGTACAGCTGTAGCGTCGCAGCTCGTCTGTAATAGCAAAGACAGGGAAATTGCCTCACCCTGGTGGATCAAGGTTGTAGGTAACGAAACACTTTAATTTATGACACAGCTTGATATGTCGGTGAAGTCATTGATTGCCTTGTGTCAGAAGTTGGCAGGATTCACAAATTTTAATTTCAACTCTGCTTCAACAAGATTTTTTTCCCTCTCTTTTTACAGCACTAATTGAGCACTTGGCTGGCTGCGCGTCTTGTAAAATGGATTTTCCCCTGAATCAACAGAAACAGCCCTAAAAATTTCTGCTACGGTGCCACTGTTCTGCAAATTATTTTCAAGGCCTGTTTTAGAAAGAGCAGCAGCAACAGAGAAGTTTCTTTAAATTGAAATCTTGTTTAGTGCTAGAAGAGGATTAGACATAAACATGTCGTTCATCCACCTCCCCTTTACTTATGTGGTAAGTTTTTTGAAGTTGCCCCACTTTCAGCAGCGAACAGATGCAGTGTCCTCGTTTCTTGTCGAGCGAAGCGTTTCTCTGTCACACACCTACTTCATGATGTAAGTATTAATCACACCACAACAACACATGCGCTCACACCATTCACAGATTCCACTGCAACGTCACATTGAGACAGACTATAAGTCACACTGCATTACACACTCCCTCCCTCCAACAAGACTCACTAATACGCTGAGCTCTAAGTATGAGCTAAGAGAAAAGAAACTGCTGTAGGCTTGTTGTTTTGGTATTTGGCCTCAGATTCTTAAACTTTATTCCAGCTACCTCAGAGACGAAGTTGAGACGAATTCAAAAGTCAACAAAGTTTTAGTCGTATGAGCACTGAAACTTATTTTGACCTGACTTGGAGTGTTTGCAGAGCTGGTTCTTGACATGGTTCATGCCCAGGGCACAATTCTAAGAGAGGGTGGCAGGAACACCCCGAGAAAAAGGTATCCGTGAAATGAGATCCAAACACACATTTCAGTCTGAGGAGATCAGTCTGAAGTTGGAATCTGATTCACTTATTCCTATTTAGTGGAATCTGGACTTAATTTGATTATCTGTAATTTAACACTTAAAATATTTGGAGTTGTGAAGTGGATTACACAATACTGAACAGATTCTTTGGAACACTGTGGGGAATTTGGACATTTTAATGTGTGTATTGCTCATTTGTTATGCCAATGTACCAAAATATCATCAGAGTCATCCACAGTGTCTTCACATGCATACCCAACACACAGCAGAAAAAAAATATGAAAACGGCACACAAGATGTCTTCAAAGAGCCAAAAATCCCGTCCGTCCGTCCATTTTCATTTGAAACCAATAATTTTTCATCCAAGCTAATTTATAAAAATATAGTCAACTTTCTCCTAAAACTAAACTAGATTCACAGAGCTTTCTACTACTGCTGTTCCGCTGCTGTGTTTGACATCACTCTGCACACAAAAGGCTCAAAGGTCAAGTTTAATACAAGAACCGATAAACTGTCACGGCTCGGTTATTCTTCACTGAACTCAGACATTTCTTTTTTCATGTTAATTGTTTGTGTGTCTGTATTTGTTCAAGCGTGGGATAGTGTTTCCAGCAAATGCGCCTCAGAAAATCTCATGAGGCTGTATCCAGTTCCTGTCACTGATACCATGAAAGCAGCAGCAGAGATAACAAAACCTCATTGAAATACTTAAAGCGGGGCGAGGACAGGTAAGAGCCTGCTCGCCGCCTTTCCCACTTGCACAGTTTTTTTTTCTTCCACGCTCCTTTTTTGGGTGTGTCTTTGGAGAGAACTGAAAACCACTATGATGCAACTGCGTCTTTATTCATGACAGCACCCGGTGGGAGGATACGGCTTCGAATGCCTCCAAGCTTTGTAAATAAATCATCCAAAGTCGCTGAGGAGTAAAAAGCGATGCAAAAAAAACTCTACTTTTCTTTCCCAGATGACTGAGTTGTTACTCAAAAGAGCCAGGCCCAGATTCACCGCTGCAGAGCATTCAGGCATAATTTTTATGAGTGTGAGAAGTCAGCTGACAATAGAGCTAATTGATGAGGATTATCCAGCAGAAAAGGAGGAAGCCTCGTGACGTGACTCATCACGGCCATCTGTGCAACTGTACTGTATTTTTACAGCTACGCCTCCGAGGGCAGAAAAAAATAAAAACTTCCTCTTTGGCAGAAAGCCCCGGAGAAGAAAAAACCACCTCATCCTACTCAGACCGGTTCTGCCGCTGCTGCATGGATGGATAATACTTTCACTTGCACCTGTGCTTTAAAACGCCCTCGGTCTGACAAGCATTTGCTGAGTGCAGGCAAATACACCCACTGAGCGCAATATACTGAGGGAAATGTGAGTCATACCAAAACATTTCCCTCAAAATGCTCAGAGCTGAGGTCAAACATTCACACACACGCACGCAAACACACACACACGCACACTGGGTGAAATTTCCAGTGAGTTGAAAGTCTGATGACATTTCTACATTACCAACAAACCAAAGAACAAAGGCTTGAGAAATTATAATATCTGTGTCACTGTTAACTTTAAAATATCCAAACTATTTCTGTAACATGTAAAGTCCCAGAATGCATGCACTAATGCCATGCAAACGTATTTACACCCTTTTAACTTTTCACTGTCAACACAAAGAAAATGGTAAAAATTTTGTGGATGTTTCACTTGTACTTAGCCCATTTTAACCTCGATACCCCTAAAAAAAAATCCACTGCATTACTTTTAGGTGTTACCTTCTTTGTAAATAGAATCCCTCTATGTCTAATTTAATCTCAGATATTATATGCTCTACAAATTTAGCATTTATAGAAGATGATTTGCTCAAAATGTTTTAGATCGGGATGCCTGAGAATGTCATTATCTTTTAAAAACCACATTTTTGGTGGCCACCTTCAGTGAGATTGGTTTTTTAGTTGTTTTTCAGTGTTGTTTGATAAATGTTATTTGATTTACCAAAGTGAGACCTCTGATTCTAGACAGGTAGAAATAGGCACCACCTAACTTTAACAATAGATGTACATTTAATTAACCCTGAAGGATAAATGAATTGTCTTTCTACATTTTACGATGGCAAATGAGTCAGTTCATCCTGGAAATGTTTTCTTTTTTTCTTGTTGGAGACTAGTGTTAATTATAAACAAGTATTCAACAAAACAACATTTATAACCTAAGCTAGTTTGCAATCCACAGTCCCAGATGGGCCTTTAACAACATAATTTAAAAGACAATAAAACAACATAGCAAGATAAAATGTCAAACATAACATTAACTCTAAAATTAACTTAAAACAGACCATAATAAAACAACAGCCATCATCTCGTTGTCATGACTACAAATGTGGAAAAAGATGCTCTGGTTAGATTATCCTAAAATGACATTTGGCCTACATATGCAACTTTACCTACATATGCAAGAAGCTCTGAACAACATGGCAGTGGCAGAATGTTGATTTGTGAAAAAGCAAACTAAGTAAACTATTTTCTTTTGTTTCATAATTATACACCACTTTGTTGATCTATAATATAAAACCCAAGTAAAAAATGTTTATCTTTGTGGTTGACAAAATATGGAGAGCTGCTATGAACATAAATTCATACCTGAAGCACATGTTTTGTCTCCGTTGGTTTTGTACTTTTTGTTTCTTTTTTATTTTCGTTCCGAGCCCCAGGACTCCACATCATGACACATTACCACAAACCAGTAACGTCTGTGTCACGGCGGTTTGATAACTCTGCTTGTGAGAGTGATACAGCTACAGTTTCAGAAACATAAGGCCATCCAGCAATTAGTAATGTGTCTGAGGCAAGTGTGTGGCTGCTAAATATGCAACAGCTGGCACTCCTTGCTGAGGGGAAATTACAGTGCTCAATGGGTAATTTTCTGATTCAGTCAAAGCAAAACATACCCTTTAACTTCAAAGTTACCTTACAGGAAGATCAAATTGAACCACTGGAGGAGGATTTTGTCTGTCTGAACACTCACAAACACAATCATAAGATCATACACTTCTAAACTGTGATTATGCACAAAAAGGAGTGAAAAATATGTGTATAAATGCTCCGGCCTTCCCCATACGCACACGCAGGGACGTCTCGCCTCGCCACCCCCCCCAGCTGGTTCTCATCTGACTCACAGGGGATTACTCGTCTGATCACTTTGATCTGCTTGCCACTGCCAGAGCTATTTTCTCCAACGAGCAAATCTGTGTGCAGGCTGCATTAGCCCACAGACAGGAGACACTCGGTGGGGTTAAAACTGCTCTCTAAGTTCTAGACTGCACCCACAAAACCCGAAAAAGGCACCGTTTTACTGCTAATAGGAGGCGCGGTTCAAGCCAATGTCAGTTAGGGCCACTAAGAAGAGTATCTGGTTATTCGAGGATGTTGCACAACAATGATGAATAACAGCCACTTGTAACCGCAAAACTGTTTGCTGCTTTAGCAACAGGATCTGAGAGGTTATTGGTGTGTTAAAATAAAAGGAGGGCAAATAGGCTGCAGAGTTACAAAGAAATATATTCCTTCACTAAATGATTATGTAAACAAAAGCAGGAATCAATATCGCTCTGACTTGTCTTTTTTATTTTTCTTTAATGAAAAGGCTGCAGCAGATGGTGGTGCATGAGGAGTTTTTCTGTGGAAAGCACAGTCACAGTGTGTTTTTTTAGGACACATGAATCAACATGAGGCAGATGAATCATCGCAGCATTGATGTGGCTCCGAGCTGGGGGAACTACGCCCCATCAGGTCCAAAATGTTCCCAACATGGTGCTGGGAAAACCACTGTAGCCGTAGGGCAACAGCGCATTGCCGTAGCTTCTACTTTTTCCATCCAGCCATCCATCCATCCAGCCATCCTTTGGTCTACTTGTCAATTTACCTCATCTATTAATATGTTATTTTGTTTGTTCATACATGCATTTGTCCATCTATTGCAGGGGGGTCAAACTCCAGTCCTCAAGGGCCACTGTCCTGCAGTTTTTAGATGTGCCACAAATACAAAACACTGGAATTAAATGGCTTAATTACCTCATTCTTGTGTCGATAAGTTCTCCAGAGCCTTGCTAATGACCTAACTATTCTATTCAGTTGTGGTGCAGCAGAGGTACACCTAAAAGTTGCAGAACACCGGCCCTACAGGACTGGAGTTTGACACCTGTGATCTATTGGTTTGCAAATCCATCCATCTGTTGGTCTGCTAACCCATCCATCCATCCATCCATCCATCCATCCATCCATCCATCCATCCATCCATCCATCCATCCATCCATCCATCCATCCATCCATCCATCCATCTTCCCTCTCCAAGGAGCCATCACTATCTGCGGGTGTCATTTCAGGAGAGCCGTCATCTGAGGCAGCTGCCCCGTTTCCATGGAAACAGCCCACTTCAGAGCCAGGCAGATCGGAAGAGGCACCGTTGCCATGGAGACTGGAGCGACAGCTTACATAAGTATTCACCGCGTGTGCTCGTCTGCTGCACCGCAGCACATTCCAGCATATAATTAATGCTCGGAGTGTTTGCTTGCTGCTGTCGAAAATTACAACAATGTCATTTGAAGTGGCAGAGAGCGGCAGCTCGTCCGCCGCGCCGCCGCAGTCAAGGTCAGGCTAATTTCCCCGCCAATTAAACACGGCTTGTGCAGGGAACAGCTGTCAGCTGCCATCTCCAAGGTGACACATCAAGATGCTATTATTTTCTATATTTCTTTTTATCCTCTAAAAGCAACACAACATTCCTGCTACAGCCCCAAATCCTGTTAATGATTTTTTTTAAAGGTTCCCCCAAAGCTCCACAGAAGACATTCCTTGCGTGGAAATATGATCTGAAATGTAATAGGCAAGTACAAACCATGAAAGAGACCTAGACAGGAAATAGGATATAAAGGTGGACATCAGTGCGTTTTATTGGCTCTGAGCTTTTCTGGCAATAAGTAATGGATCTCCTTTGAAGAGAAACACAGCGCTTAAATTGCCCTGAGTGCTTGGACTTAAAATGAACACAGACAAATGATGTCCATCTTATCCAAACTATGCATTATGCATTTTTATCTAGCTTTGATTTACGCACGCATCGCATCATGTATTCTGCAGTCGCCTCTGAGCGCCTGCCTTTCAAGTCCTGATTGCAATAAGGCCCTGTGTGTGTGCGCCGAACTCTCATCTCTTGTGTTTATAGTTAGCAAGAGTCAAGAAAATTCTTTCGTTCGTTCCTTGTCCTTAGATGAGATCACAAAACTCACCTCATGTAGGTTCTTACAAAGTATTTACAGCCCTTGAATACTTCCACATTTTGTTACAGCCACAAAATTCAATGTTTTTTATTTGGATCTCATATGACTGATTGTGGCTTTTCACATTTTACACAAAAAACTCTGTAGTGTTATCTGTAATGGCAGGCCAAAATAAATACAATGCTTGTTCGAAAACGGAGATCCATAGCTCGGGTGGATGGATTACTATCAATCATGTATTAGATAAATCTGAAAGACTCTAAAGAAAGTCATTGTTGACACAATAACAAGTCATTTAGGGATGCTTTGGTCACATTACCCCACATTTGGACATTTTGACTTATGTGCAGAATGCAAAAACAACAAGAAATGCTCATCAAGCTGAATGAAAGACGGAGGTAACCGCATCACGCCATGCAGAGGATGCTCTTCAATGTGATCAGGGATAACAGGGTATACAATTCTAGGTTCAGGTCAAAGCATTTTGAGCAACCCATTCTAAACCCAGAGCCAAGTCCAACTGGCAAGATTTTCAAAGGATGTAAAGGGGTATGATGATAGATTAGTGAATTATTTGCATGATGCTAATCAAATTTCTTCTTCAAAACACAGTGGATCCTATTGCAATAACAATTATCTGCTAATTTGTATTTTTGTTTCACTTAAAATCCAAATAAAATACATTAAATTTTGCTGCATTGTCAAAAAATGAGAATATGTTTGTAAAAGATTGCACAACGTCTTATGAAATCCACTGTGCTGTGTCTTAGATGTATACTGTAGCATGAAGTTACCGCAAGTTTCCATTAGTTTTGTTTTCATTTAGCTGGTATCTAACAAACAGAAATACTAAAAGAGTTGTAATTAAAGCCTGTGGCACAAGCTCTCACGTTTTAACCACTTCCTCTGACTCACACAACCACTGTCACATGTGCAGAAGCAGCACCTAGAATCACACAGAATCTGTAAACATGTGACTCCCTGCAACATGACTATAAAAATCAACAACATTTTTGTATGTTCCCCCCCTCCTCTCATTGTGCTGATGATTTGGCCCGGAAGAAGCCGGGTTTGCTGAAAACGATAGTGCTGTCTGGTTGTAACTGAAACCATGTGCTGTGTGCAGCACGTCATGTGATGCTTTCTTGACAGCTTCAGAGACCGTTAGAAGAGAGTGGAGCAGGAGGGGGAAAGTTAGGCAACCGCAACATGACAAATGTTGAACCAATAATACTGCCACATCAGCCTGGGCTGCAAGGGGAACACTGTTAATATGAGGTGCAGTAATGGGAAAAACTTAGCACATCCCATGATTTAGTAGCGTGTGGAACCATCTTTATTAGCAGTAACTCTGAGGTTAGCTGGTGATATAAGCAATTTATACTGGTCAATATCGATAAGTGTTGATTAGTTCTTGTTTTAAATATTTGAAATACGACCAAAACGGTGGCATCACCCTTCCTGTTTTATCCACAGTTTTTCACGGCACACTGCTGTTTATTTTTAAGCAGTTATGACACAAAACCTGAAACTGTGGATGCATAAGTTACTTAACAGGTTGTTGCTAGGTAACCAAAGAGTGAGTGAGTTAGTTAATGCCACCAACCATGCTGGTCAGAGACGTTGAGCAACAAAAGTCTTTCCTCTGCATACATCTCCCAGAATGCTATTCAGTTCTGGATTAGAGTTAAGTGAAATGATTGAATATTCTATCAGACATATTATCTATTAATATTGATCACATGTCTATCATGATATATAATGTTATTGATTTATTGTCCACTCGTTACTCATAGTAAGGCAAGTCAATTTTTTTATATGTAGCACCCTTCAACCAAAGACAATTCAAAGTGCTTGTACAAGAAAGTTAAGAACAACATACAATAAGAAGATATTATAATATTAAATAATAAAAGAGCAAGCAGATGAAAAATAGACAACATAAACATTAAAACTGATAAAGTCACTTTCTGTTCAACTTTATCAGTCTTTTATATTGTTCTGTAAGACTTTTATACCCATTGAAGTAACATTACTGCTTCCGTTCGTCGAGGCTCTCAGACATTTGTTTTTAGCTATCTCTCTCAAAGTCCCACCACAGGAATTCAGTGAGGTCGAGGTGTGGGCTTTAACAGGGTCAATGCAACAGTTTCATTTTTTCGTATTGGAAATATTCTGTTGTACATTTGCTGGTCATCTGGTCATATATGTTATGGGTTTATAAGGCTGTCCAGTATTTGTCTTTAATTAGCCCACCAAAATAGCTTAAATTTGGCTTAAAGTTCCAAATTGACCCAAACAAACAATTTAAAAGTCAGTCTCGGTTAGCCAAGACGATTAACCTCAACCACCTCTGAACCGCATGTAGGCATTCAGTACATTTTCACATTATTTAATGTAATGTCATCTATTCCAATATTTTTAGGTGATGCGGTTGGTATACAAAAGAATTCATGATCAGCTTAATGTTTTCAACGTATCTATATCTTGTAGTTACAAAACAATCATGCAAGTAACAAATGTTTTGATTCTAATGGCTATTTTTCTGACCATTGCAGTTTGACCACTGGCCATATTTTTGGAGGCATCTACCATTGTAATAGTTGGCAACATTGCTAAATGTTTCCTACTTATAAATAATGTTTTTCCACTGTGGAATAATTAGAATCAAATAGTACGGAAAGCACCAATATGCAAGTTTTCATGGCGCGCCTCTCCCTGCTCCGGGTCGCCAAGACCACTGACACCATCAGAGCCGACTTCAACAACACAGAAAGGCCTGCTGGAACAGGAAGGACATGGGTGCTTTCAACATAAGTAGATGAAATCATCATTTACTCCATTACTCACTGACAAACAGCTGTTGTAAGCTCGACTAATGCTAAGAGCAAACAATGGTATTCTAGGTTACGCACAAAACAAAGAAGACTGTTTGAGTTGGCCTAAAATCCACCTCACTGGAATTGCAAAAGAGTCACTGAGCTTTCAAAATCTTGCCCTCGGGAGTTTCAGGTTGCTTTTTTTGGCAGAGAGCCACCTGTAATCAAAGGAAAAAGGCCAACACCCTTTTTACAGGTTTCAGTTTAAGACACTTTGTCTGTTACCCATTTCAAACGTTACAGAATATTGCGTATTGACTGCCTATTTTAAGAGGACATGTTCATTCAGAGAAACTGATAACCTCCTTGTCTTTCCTCACATGGGAGTTGTTGAATATATAAGGAGCATTTTCTTCAGATGAGTTATTCGCATTTGTTGGGACGCCCTGGGGGCAGCTTGCACATCACGCTGGGTTGCATTTCTTGGCAGCAAACATATTAGACTTTAAAAACTCTGTCATGCCTACTCTGCAGCCCTACAGACACTCTGTAAACACCTCCAGTCATGATCAGCATGTCAGACAAGCGCAAAGGAGGGTGAATAATTAATACTGTGTCTTTGGGCTTCAGAAAAGAAGTTTTCTTGCCCCCATCGCCTGTAGCCAAACACGTTCTTCTTCTGAAGGGATGATGCACTGCTCGGATATCTTTTCTTTGTGTCTGTCAAACCCTCACATTGAATTACAGGAATAAACTAATTCATGCAGGTTTAAGAACTCAAGATAAGCAACTAAAACACTGCAAACAGGGAGAGGCATGAAAACACATCAATGTCTGCAAGCCTGAATGATGTCAGCGGTCTGAGAGATTACATATTCTTGTCAGAGAGCAAAAATTAGTGGGTGGACATGGCTGTGTGAATCTGAAGGGTGTTGGCAGAGCACTTTGAGACCAACGGCTGTGGATAACAACTAAGAGCTGAGAAGAGCGGGGGAACCATGTTTGTTTCCATGCAGCCAGAGAACCAGTCCTATGGTCTGTCCCTGTCTCTGTCCTGCAGTCAACTCCCACTGTGGAAAAAAAAAAAGGGCTCTGTTCACAGACACCATTTTACTGCACCCCCATCACCACATCCTGTTTGACAGTGGAAATGTTACAGCTGTAAGCTTCGCGGCCCTTTAAAATTTATTTAGAATCTTTATCAAAATGTGAGCAAAAACATATTTTACCATAATTAAACATGTATAATGCTGTGAAAAAATACTTGCCTTCTTACAGATTTCATTTTTTTTATTACCTAAATGTTTCTAATTATAAAACGCAAATGCAGAGATAATTAGAAATACTTCTAATTATTTCTAAACCATTGGTTGAAAACCGATGGTTTAGCTTTTCAGAAACAAGTTTGCCCTGTGTGAAAACACACATTTTCTTCAAAATGAAAAAGACTTTGTGTTAAGGGAGATGAAATTATGAATCGTTCTCCATCTCAGTCAGAGTCACAACCAGACAAGAAATGTTCTCAGAATCTGAGAGATCTGAAGAATTTTTGCAAATATTACCAGGTCATGTCATGTTGATTGGTTCTGATAAAATGCTGAAATTTAATGAACAAATTTAAGGATATGAACTCTTATGTAATCAAGTTGTTTCACATTTTGGTTTTATTCTTCCTTTAAGAAGAATAAAATATAATATTAAGATTATATTTTTAAAAAGTGTTGACATAATTTGGTATGGTCATGGTTGTTTCCATCTATATGAAATAAAACCAGACTATTTACATCTAGTATTTTATCAGTTTCTTACACATTTGGATGTTACGGTTCTTAGCAAATTAAGATATCAAAATCTTGACAGGGTTACAGCCAACAGCTGTTAAGCTGATAAGCTGTGACAAACACTGTTTAAAGCAGATTTTCAGAAAATAGCCTGATGTTTGTCTGTTTTATTTCATGTCTAAATTCGACATATATCCAGTCAGGATGGACTTTGGGAATCACTTCCATCTCTGCAGACAGTGTGGCAGATGCTATAGTTATCCTCTTTAGCCTTATCTACAAACAGCACCACACCTGGCTGACTTTAGCCAGCGCTATCTCCCTTTATACGTGATATACAGCCCCCGCTGTCCGTCACAGATAGACAAAGCCCTGACTAAATCTGACCAGGATGTCGACGCTGAAGCAAGCGCAGCACAAAGTTCAGCTGCAGCATCTTTTCTGGCAGGAAAATCGATAATAAATCTTACTTTTCATAATGACAAATGCTCAGGGAAGTGGCTAATGCAGAGCAATAAGACTGAGGATGTGTTATTGTATTTTCTCTATTGATCCTGCAGATTTATGCACCCCCTTTCTTTGATTTGTTGTCTGTTGCTGAAACAAATGAAAGGCTCCTGGCTGGGTGAGCATGAAAGACATTCAAGCAAAGTCTTAGTGAAACTTCCTCCAAATTCACTTCACTGTCACTGTCCAGCAGACAGGCAGGTACAGGTGTTTATCAGTGTTCACTCCCTAGCCTCTAATCAACAAGAAAACGCAAGCTCAGCATCAGTTTGTGAGGCTGTCTGGGTGAGTTTTAAAGTGGTGTCATTACAGGAACAATCCTTCCTCTTGAATCTCTGCTGTTGAGTCCTAAGTTAAGTTTTTCCAGTGACTTTCAAAGCTATAAAGTTGTAACATTTCCCAGAGTTGCATCAAGACATCACTCAAAGGATTGTGCATCAAGATTAATGACCGGGAATGTGTCACTGTTCATCTGCTCTGAGTGTCACAGCCATGTGGGTTGTGTTAGATAATTTGAATTAGCTTTATCGTTTCTTCATGGCTCGAGTCAAGTTAACAAGAAAGCAAGGGAAAATTACATTTGAAGCGTAGCTGCTTTCTGAGCTTGAAAAATTGAGATAATGAAATATTTTTGTGGTATATCTGCTGACTTCCTGTCACTAAATCCAGAAAATGCTGATCAGCTGTGTCCTCCCGAGTGTTGCTGCACTATATATGTCATTGTGAAACTTGCATAGTGGAGTCAGTTTGGGTCACATTGGACTGTTTGAGATGACTCCTGCAGCTTCATCAAATCACAAATTGAATGTTTTGGACAAACAGACAAAAGTCCTAATCTGCAAGTGTGGATGTCTGTCCTGACAAATTGTTTTCACAATTGTGAAAACAATTTATTTGAAGTTGTCAACAAAACAGCATTCAAACATACCTCTTGCAAAGGTATTTATAGTTTTACGGTGAACCCTCGCCTATTCATAATCCGGTATTTGCATATTTATCACCTGTTATGCTTGATTTAAACAAGAAATTGTAATTTAGTTAGTTGTACTGAATTTTATTTACCACTATCAAAGTAAATTAGCCTTTGATTGTTGTTGCAATGTGACAAAATGATACAAACTTCAATACTTTTTCAAGGCAGTGCACTTAACGCTTTATTTTTTCTTTGGAAGTAGGAGTGATGAGGCGTTTTCATGAAGTAGTTTCAAAATAAAAATTCACAATCATAAAATTCTGCCTTCAGTCTATTTTTTAAAAGTCCTGATCCTGATTCGCAACACATTACGTTTATTTCCGACACTTCTTTACCAGACCACTAATGGATTTCTGAAAAGCACGGAACGGCTCAACTCAAGGTGAAATAGACTATGGGTTTGTTTTGTGCGAAGGTGGCTGGCTTTGTATCTGAATGAAATAGCATGTGAGAAGGGTAGGGAAAAATGAATAACGTGGAGGGCTTTTTAGCTGAGAGACTTGTGTTGATGAATAATTGAGCTGTAGCCAGGCAGAGAGCTGTTTCATGAGCCTCTCTGTCTCAGAGTTAAAATTAGAAGCTTCTCTCTATGCAGACAGTCTCTTTGAACTGCTACTGTCTTAGAGAATCACTCCTCTCTCTGTCTCTCTCTGAGCCTCGCTCCTGCCTTTTAGTAGATACGGGAACAGGCACAAACGTGCTTGACGGACAAGGCAGAGATAAAAAAAAATCAAGGTGCTTCTTTGTATTATTTCTCTGTAACAGCGGACGCATGTAGAGCAAAAACATAAAAGCACAGATGTTGTTTGATGTGCCGATTTGTGGTGCTAATTTTAGATTTAGAGCACATTTTTGTCTGCTGCAGCTGTAATGAAGTTTTGTCTCTCCTCTGTCTACCTGTCATAAGATCCCCCAAGGCTTTTCTGTCTTTGTCCGGCCTCTGAAGCATCTCTATCTGTCACTCCTGTCCAGCCCACAGTGACACCACAGAGCCCGGAAAGTGGGACACAGAGACCTCATGGCGCACACTCACACACTTCAAAAATACACAAATTGCGACAGAGGCCGGAGTGTGCTCCTGCATATTATATCCGATGTTATCTCCGGACAGTCGGCTCTAAATGGGGCATTCACTGGCTCTTCAGGGCTCTTGTTTTCAGTGGGGCATCTTGAGCTGAATTGTGGCTGTTTTAATTAAATGTGCTTATTGCCTGCTCCCTAAGATCCACCCAGCTTCAACATCAAAGTTGTGCTCTGAATAATGATGTTCTCCTTCATGCCTCAGGTGCAGCCAGAATCTCAGAATCTCCCTTCCCACACACACACACACACACACACACACATTTACACACAGTGTTTCACCTCTCTATTTCCCTCTATACTGCTATTTTCTCTGAGCGCTGACATAACAGTATTTTGTCATGTTTGTCATAGTAGAAAGATGGTGTGTCTGCGGCCCCCCTGTAGCTCCATCCCCTGGTTGTTATGACACCTTCCAAGGACGATATCTTTCACTGTGTCCTGGACGTCCCTGCTGTGATTTGGGTTCATAAAAATTGTTTTTTCTGAGACAAAAATCTTACAGATTTTGTTGCTGGTACATTTAATTTGTTTCCTAATACTATATTTGTAGGATTTGGTGACATTCAAAAGACTACAAACCTGTTAAAATTCTGTAAAAAGAAAATTATGGTAGATAATTTTAATTTGGAATATATTCCTTACAGTTGAAACTATTTTATTGGAGTAAAATAATACTGAAACTAAAGTAAAACAGTGCAAACCCTTAAACGTTTTTCTTTTACTCAATTTTTAATCAGTTTTCTGCATTTACCCCATTAAGCTACACACTATATGGATTATAGTAAATAAAATTTACCCTAAAGTTCAGCTGTCTTATAAGGATTTCAATAGCATTTACTTATTTGCAAACTTTGGCAAAATATTTTGAAAGAGCTTAAGGATGATGAAAAAGATGTCGTTATACAAATGTATCAGTCAGGACAAGGGTACCAAAGAAATCTGTTTTATGAACATTGTAATATTTTTCAAAACTAATGCAGAAACATGGTAGAAACCTTTGTGAGAGGCCACTATCAGAGCAACATTAGCCCTGAGAGAGCTGCAGTGTTTAGCACTGGTTATATCTTCTTTATTATATCTTTGGTTTGAAAAGGAGGCTTGGAAAAAAGTGTCTTTCTGTCTAAAGGAAATTAAAAAACAAAAGTTAAAGGAAGTTTGAAAAGAATATTAGTTAAAGTTTGCACAGACTTCCCACTAATAAATATGTAAGTATTTTTGGTAGAATTGCACATTAAAAATGGAAACAGTTGTGTTTTCTAGTTGTGTGTAAACTTTTGCACCTCTGCTTTGTGATTAGGACTTTATTTGTTTCTTCAAAGCAAAAACTAAATCAATAAAATTTTTCAAACCATATTCCCTGACCTTGTGGCAGAAAAGGGTCCCCACAGCATGGTGCTTTGCTTTCCAGCAAAAGTGTTTTCCGGTGAAGGATAAATGTTACATTTTCCTGTCATCTGTTTGCATGCCCAGTGGCAAAGGTTAACATAACTAATAATGAAAAAACAGTTGCCAACATTGACTAACACGCGCTTAGATTACTTCTGAATGCAATTACTTGTTCTGGAGTTTATGCAGATATATCAGACTGGAGGAATACAACAGCATGCCACACTTTTCAGATTTTTATTTATAATTTGTCTTTAATGCCGTGTTTTATTGTAAAAGCTTTAAGCGCAGAAGTACAGTATAATTTTGTCTTTTCTTGGTTTGAGTTACTTCATCTGGCGCAAATCGAATCAGTGCTGCATAGTTTTGAGATTTTACAAGGAACAGACCCATTTATAGTTGCAGGGAAACAAACATCTGATAGTGATGAAAGAGTGTTTTCATTAGAGCCACAGTTTCCTGTCTGTTAAAAGTTCATCAGCAGCAGCCGTGGTCAAACGTAGTAAATCAGCCGTATCCCTCGTGACGTTAGATCAAAGCTGCTGCCGACGGAGCCAATTAAAAGTTTCGGTCATGATAAAGCTTACTGGAACTTGTTCAGGAAGGAGTTATCACGACACAGCCAGGAGATGACTCTTTCAGTCATTGTTTTTGCACAATCTGACCTCCTCCTCCAGCTAATTCTTTTCGCCGTTTGCTGATTCAGTGTTGCACATCAGGCTTATGTAAACACAAACAAGAATGAGGTAAGAGCAGAGAAGTCTCATGAAAAGCAGAGCTTATGAAACTCTGCACTGCAACGATTGTTCTCCAGACACTGCATGCATTGCGGCAAATCGCATTTTAATGGGGTCAGATGGTAAGAATCTAGAAAACAGCGCCGGGTTATGCAATTCTTCACCTCTGCTCCACTGCACTTTTATTCAGACAGGGTTATGGGTGTTCTTCGGTCAGGCGGCTACTCATCCTAGGACATAATTCAGTTCACATAAAGCTTCAAATCTCAGAGCCTACCTTGAGATGCAGCTTTTCAAAGTCACATCATTATTCGTTTGACACGGCACATCTCAGATTCAGTACTTGAATGTATCAGGAGCAGGAAAAGTCATCAGTGCATCTCATTTTAAATCATATTCACGCCTTTTCAGAAAGAAAAGGCGTGAATATGCTCTGCTTAATGCATTTCAGCTGATGGTTAAAGTACAATAATTATGCATGTATCAATTCAAATATGAGGCAAAAAGCTGCGTAATGAGAACATAATTACACCATGAATAATAGCCTAATGACACAAATTACTCAATAACATCAAAAGCAGACGTATTTTTATGTATTGGGATAATAAAAGGTTCAGAAATCATCTGATTCTGTTCTGTTTTTTATTTATTATGCAAAAATGGAGCCAAAATGGAAAGCTTTGTGTGGAAAATTTAAGCACACGCCATGATTCAGCAACTTGTGGAGTCACCTTTAGCAGCGATGAGTGGAAACGGTCGTTTTAACTAGAAGCTTATCAGTCTCTCACATGAGTGCAGAGAGACTTTGGTCCACTGTCTGCTACAGCATTGATTCAGTTTATTGTTGTTTGACCTCATTCTTTTCTGCATTGCTCTCTCCAAGTCCCACTTCAGCACAATAATCAGACCTATAATTTCAAAGTTCTTTACAGTAATTAAAGTAAAATATTGCTTAATTGCTTACCAAAATAAAGTACCTTATTTACCTTTATCTTGGTAAATAAGATAAACTAACCAAGATCCCCTGTTCAACTAAAATTAAAAGCGGGTGAAATTTAAAATGGCCGACACCTTTGCTGTTCAGCGTGATTCTGGAAAAATTCAGTCGCCATTGGTTTCTGGATCACAGGTTTCCAAAGGTTCCTGAGGTTGCTTCACATGCAATAGGACGTAAGCCATTTCTCAGCACTAGCTTCACCGCAACAAAGGCACAAGAGAATCCCGATCTTCTCATCTATCTTCTTTGAAGGAAGTAATCATGTTTCCCAAAATAATTCCGCTAATCCTTCAGCAGGGAGATGTTGCAGTTTCATACCGAGCGTGTGATGTTGCCAGCATCTTTCCTCAGCTTCCACCATAAATGTGATGTAAATTAAAACTGACTCGCATGGTAACAAGGTCACCAAAACAACATGTTTTTCTGTGTAAATCACATTAACAAGCATTGCCAAAGGGGGAGAAGATAGATAATTTTTCCACTTTTCGTCTCCCACCTCTTCTTTTGTTACAACAAGCTTAGTGAGGTAATTCCACTTTGATCCCCGCGTGTTTGAATTTTTAATCTCAGGTAAAGACGGAGAGAGGAGCAGCCAAATAACCATCTGCCCCCAACCTACGAGCGTCATTGTTTGTTGTTTGGATAAAGGCTTGTCACCTGCTTCGGAGACTGAGATTAATTACTGCGGTTGAGGTGATCTGGAGCTTTGCTCGGTCGAGTATTGATGGGGTTGCTTTGGACCGTTTGGCCTATGAAGCCTTCAGGGACTGGAGTATTCAGAGCAGCCTAAGGCCAAAGCCTGACGCATTTATCATGAGCATTACATCACTTACACCATCAAAGATACGTCGCATTAGGTGTTCACGGTTTCTAGTGAGAATGAGTCATTGCAGCTATCCAGGCTGCACTGATTTCCAGACTTAACTGTGGGTCGTTTATGTGTTTTCTTGCTGTTTGTCTCTCAGGCTCTCCCTTAAAGCATGCAGATGCTCTGGAAGCACAACACTTATGGTGCAGATTTTTCCAGAGGGAAGCTCTAGTAGCTTCCCTCTGGAAAAACCAGCCCGGCAAACACTAACCTCTGTTTTTCTTACACATACGTCTTAGCAAGCGCCACTCGTGTGGGTGAGACAATGGAAAATCTAAATCTGCGCTTTAATTGCTGCACACCTTCTGCTGAGAACTATTTTTGAGTTGTTGCCCCCGAGTTCGCAGAGAGGATGAAGCATGATGATGACATCACAGTTCATAGTACAACAAGTGCTGGATTGTTAAAATGAAAACAAAGCATGCTTGTTTCCAGTCCTATTTTTTTCCCTGTGGTTAAGATTCGTCCTTTGAGCTGGAAATCTGACCTTTGTTTCTCTGCTAACAGACTATCTCTGTCAGTCTGCCGACAACCGGGGGCGGGAGAGACGGTCAGCGGACCTTTGGTGTGCAGCACGGATCACATGAGCGGCTAAAATAACAAAGTGCTCTGATTTGGCTCTTTGTTTACACACAGTCATGCGATTCAGATCTCCTAATCTAAACCATTTTTAATGCATTAAAATAAGGATTAATATTGTGAGGATAAATGCGGCATCGCACGCTTTGTCATCTGACTCAACAAACATGTTATTCACAAACTAATGTGGATCCAGCCAAAACTATGAGAAAAGAAAATAGTGTGAGTTTAATGGTGATGCCATTTGACGTGCGCTTCTCAGAATCATAAAAAAGGTTTTCTGAAACATGAAAAATATAACTTTTATTACTTTGAAGTTTGTCAGAGCTTTCTTTTGAAAGATGAACAGAATTACTTTATATCAGGATGACATCTATGTAGACTATTTAATAATCTGCCATATTGATATTTTTATTTTTAAAAAACTGTAAGCTTTTTTTTATTTTAAGCCTGAAAATTGTTTATGCATTTAAATAGTCTAAAGTATAAAGATGTTGTGCTTCTATTTTGAAGAGCATCACTTTGAACATAATGAAAGTATTATGTTTCATCACTGTTTTCTGTTTTCTTTCCCCATTAAACATATCAAAGGACTGTTGAAACTGTTTGCTCTATAAAATACTGAGGCTTTTATTTTGAAGCCTGTCTTTAAAAGTTATAATCCAACTGGTATCCTGAGGAGTATATTTTACACATTTTATTTTGGAAGACACATTAATTCATTTTCTTCCTTGGTGCTCAAGCTAATTAGTAATTTACATCCTACTTTATATTTACAATTATTTTTTAAGAACAGGAGGATTTTTATTTTGAAGAGCATGAGTAAACTTTACTTTGAAAGCTTAACATATTCCATTTCCTTCACTGGGTTAGCTCAACCACAACATGAAACCTGCTTGTACACTAATCTGTTCTTTAAAATATTAAGGTTTTATTTTGAGTGTCTTTATGCTTTATTTTGACAAACCAACATTTAGCCCTGCAATGAACTTAAAGTGTTTAATTAGGAATGTAGAACCTACTTTTCAAAGAATCGGCTGAAAGTATGCATAAACTTTATTTTGAAAAGTCTATAAAACCACTTTAAATATTGGAATTGTTTTATTATTTATTTATGTCATTTTAAAGGATGACTCTTATTTTGAAGAGCATTCTTACATTTTATTCCCCATTTCAGGAGATGCAGGCTCCATGGTTGCCATGGTGATCGTTATCTTTTGCAGGTGCATCAGTGAGAATTCACCATCTCTTTTCCTCTCACTAAGACGAGTAAAATAAAACAAGATGTAGAAGTAGAGCTGCCAACAGCACACATCTCTCTGTCCAATGCTAATTTTCTAGTCTGCCTTTAACAGTGTATTAATGTTTTTTTAAAACACAAATTATTACCCCTTAGTTTAATCATCTAAAACCTTTTTAACTTTCTAGAGAATATGCAATTTACTAAATTGAGGTCAAATTTCTGTGTAAGTCAACCAGGAAGTGCTTTTATTTTGCATTCTGCTAAGAAGAGCGGGACAATTACCACAGGTGGTCAATGTCGTTTCCTTTTGCCAAAGGAAGTGTAACCAATTTTTATACTTCCTTTGTGAAAAATTGCAATTTTTCACAATTGCTACAAAACTGCCTTCTGTATTCAGTCAAGTGTATTCAATCTAAGAAATAAGAACCAAAAACAGAAGAAATATTTTTCCAAATAGGATTTTTGTAAAGTCTTTAATGTTTATGATAAAAACATGTAAGATTTCTCTAAAAATGATTTAACTTGTCTCTTCACTATAACATAAGACATCTAAAAAAACAAGATTGAAAGCATAACATTAAACTGAGCATTTAAATGCCTTCTGAAGCGCCTCTAAGTATCCCTGTTTATCCATTCAGGAGTCATTTGTACATGAGGAATTAGAACAAGAGAGCATCAAGATTCCTGGACAGCGTTTATTACCAGCAGCCAAATAAATCAAGCAGTTTCCAACGAATTTGCAGAAGGGGACGTGTAATTAAGAAAATGACTTAGCACATTTCTCTAATACACCTTGCAAAACAGGCGGCTGTAACAGAACAGCCACCAGTGAGCTGAATGGCCACCAGTGAGCTGAATGGGAATGAAAATGTTGCATCTATTCTAAGATCCATGGTAGCATTTGCAGCCAGCAGAGAGTTAATGGTAATGTGATTGCTGACATGACCATTACAAGCACAGAACAGCTGCTGATATGCAGCAGTGCTGCTGAGACATGCACAGTGCAGAAAGTCAGTACTATACTGTGAGGTAATGAGTCTATTTCTTTTTATTTTTCTTTGTTTTTCATCATATTTTTAAACCGCAGGAACAAGTCAGTGTTGTAGAATAGAAATGGAGGTCACTTTTTGGTTAAAAAAGAAGAAGAATTTATCCCTTTCCATTCATTGGAAAGGGATACATTTCCAATGAATTTATCATTGGATATGAATGCACATGCATTCATATCTGCATCTACCAGAGATTACATTATCAGATTACATTATTGTTGTTTCTTTATTTTAAATGAGTCACATAATATGACAGAGTTAGCCATCAAGGTTAGTTGTCATCTGTAGTCCCATGTTCCTGAAAGACGTACATAAAAATTAGTCTAAGTATACACAATGATGAATAACTTATTTTAACAATGACAGTGAACTGCTGGGTATTCACATAATTTTTCTGTGGAACATAACTAAAAATTATTTAAAGGAAAAGCCCCCTGATGACAGATATATCTACAATATTCGAAAGAAAATCCAGCTCCGGAAGCTAAAATTCACAGATGCAACGCTAGTTGACACGCTATTCGCTGGCATTTTGCAAGGCAGCCAATCTAGAAGCACCATTCATTGTTTTTGCCACTGATTGGGTGAATTTCTGGTGTTAGTTTCTGTGCTGGACAATTTTTAGTGTGTGTATTAACACATATTAAGGTACATTTGGCGTCTGAACTATTAAAATTAATAGTTATACACGCTTTAGAAAGGGACTCCAAAGATTTATGGATTCTAACTTGTAGAAGCGGAGATTTTCTGTATTATAGAAATACATTAGAGTTATTTTTCCCTTGTATACTATAAGTAAGAAGAAGAATAAGTAAGAATTTTGTTGTGATTTTTCAGATAGTTTTGAATAAGTTACATAAAACATATAGTAGTAACAATAAAGCATCTAACCTACTCATAGAAAACAGCATCAGATTTACTTTTTTTGTTTAAATGAATAACAACAACTAATTTGATAATTAGCACTGTAAAACCATCTTTAAAAGCTTAAAAACATAATTGAACTGGATTCAAGTTTTCCTTCTGTTAGTGTCCCAACGCAAATGGAGCTATCGTGGATTTCTGAAGGCTGCATGGTTGCAGAAAACATCAGCTTTAAAGTTCAAACCCTATCTATTGATGAAGACAATGTGCTAAACGTACAAAAGATACGAGCCTGCTGGATTTGGTTTCAGTATCAAGAATGAGCTTTGAAACTCAAGATAAAGTGAAGGGTGGATCGTTGAGCAGCACTTTAAGGATGACAGGCCGTCAGCAAGCCCCCCTCTGCAGCCAAAAATACTGCCAACCATCAGAGACCGTCTCATCTTTGCGCTCGTGTCTGTGCCCGTCGCTCAGCGTGGCCCTGTCAGCAACTCCGCCCCTCCTTCACTCCCTCCCTCGCTCCCTCGTCCTTCAGGATTCCCAGCGCACCATGTGCCAACGAGTGTCGCGTTGCATTTTGGGAGAAGCTCTGTGCTAAGATCCCCTATGGGCAAACATGCACCCTTCTCCTCCCCCACACCCTCATCCCACCCTCAAAAACAATCTTGCCCAATCTCCTCCAAAAAAAATTTCTCGGCCCTCCCCGAGGGCACCACGCAACCTAAAATAACAGGACACATCAGCACTTTCATCTGCATCCCCGAGCAAGCTCAGACACTGCAGCAGCTGTTAGACCTCTCACAGGCGCAGATAGACTTCTGAAAAGTACTGAGGCGCTATAGTTGGCACAGCCCCTTCCCCCTCCAGTGAGACGAGCACAGACTGAGCCAAACTTGGATAAGAGTGCCAGCTAGGTGTGGCTGACTGACAGAGCTGTCCTTTAGCTGTCCTTCAGCACAAAAAGCCCCGCCTGAATGGAAAAGGGAAAAGTGTAAAGTCAAATATGTTGTATTTTTAAAGTATTAGGCACATATGAAAGATATTTTATAAATTTTTTGGAAATAATGGATGTAAAGAGAAGAAAAATCGTGCTGTGCACACTGTACAACATCGTTAAAACCACAGATTGCAGTGTTTTCACAGATGATAGTCCAGCAGACTTGGCTCCAATAAGGATCAAGTTTGCTACATTTGTTACATTTTCAACACTGGATTTGTCAAATGACCTAAAACCCAAAAAAAAACCAGTTCACCCTCCTGGCCTGTGATGGCACTTCACCAAGAACCTCTGACACAAAAACCTCTGAAGAAGACATGAGCACAACTTCCTTCTTCACAAAATGTAAACAAAAATGGAGTAGCATCAGATTTTTGCAGTTGTAGGATTTCTTCCTTGCCTTTAGTAAAAAACCCTCAGGCCATTTCTCCCACTAACGCAAAACTCTCATATTTGTTTTGGTTGTATTTACCCAGAATGCCGTGCGCTATAGTCCACTTCCTGCTTCTGGAGTGGTCTCTGGTCTGCTTGCATCCATGTATGCTTTCAAACTGAACCAGAATCACCCGACGGACCAGAGTTTGCTTTTTTGGTTGATTGCACCTTCACACCTCCCCAAACAAACCAGACTTTCTAGGCAAATGAACAGCAGTTTGACTAAAGCAAACATGGCTGGTGTGAATGCAACCTTAAGTGATTTAAAAATAACTTTTTGCTGTAATTATGACTGCAAGACATTTGGAGAATGTCTCTACTAGCTTTGCACATCAAGAGCCTGAAATGTTTCCCCCTTTCCTCTTCAATAACTGAGCTCAAGCTCAGATATTTTAGGCAGTGAGCATTGAAGTCTTGCCAGCCAATTCCACTCCATCATATTACAAAACATTGAAATGCTCTGATCTAAACCGTTAGCTATGTTTATGGTCACCATCCTGTTTTACTGTTGTAAGGGTTTGCTTAGGGGGGTAATAAATGTTAGCTTTGCACCATGTCTCAACATGATTGTGAAAACAATATATAGTTGCACCTGCAATAGCAATAAAATACAGTTTATTTTTGTCTGATAAAGAGTGTCCAGTTGCAGACTGATAAAATAGCCTTTCATCCACTGTAGCAGCACAAGGCTGGCTGGTTGTTGCTGTGATACATTGTGGCTCAGTTCAGTAGAAAACGTCATTTGTGTTGCAAGCTGCGACTCCGGTGTGGAGTCACAGTGCAGCCTGATGTACCAGAGGTCATTCTTTCACAACGCCTGGCGGAGGAGCTCAGGCCTGCCCGTAATAATTCACAGCCATTTGCCGCAGGGAGCCATTTCCAGCTCAATAAAGTGTGGAAAGAGCAAATTTACAACAAAGAGGACATATTTAATCCAAACAGAATTACATCTCTCAAAGATTATATAAGCTTTTAAAAGATTAGATTGATTTATGTGCAGTAATTTGTTGTAATGGTGGTGCCGAGCCTTCTCGTGTTGCAGCCATTAGTTTTTGGAAAATCTTCTGAAAACTAATGGAGATGTTTCATGAATGTTGTCAAATTCAGATCACGAGTGTCCGTGCTTGTGGGTTAGAAGTCAGTTTTTGGTTTCTTCATGAAGATCTGGAGAGCCCTACAGTTCCAATCGAGTGCTTTCAAATGGGAAATACAGGGGCGAAAGGGTTCATAGTGGCTTTCTCTGGACTGCGTTGGTGTGTGTGCTCTTCCTGTTTCCCTGGTAACGGCCATATTGACATGCTGCAGTGCCGCCTCTGTTGCTGCTGCTTGTGCTGGAGGAACCTGGCAGGTGGCCAGGAAGATCTCAGCCTGCACACAATCTCACATTCTGTCGTTTGCCAGCTCTATCATCCCAGCTTCGCACAATTCCCGTCTCGCTTTTTTTGTTGTTGTTATTACTCTCCAGGCCAGCTGAATGGTAAAGCTAAAGAGTAAGTGTATTTGTTGCACGGAGTGGGGGTAGATTTGTTGAGAAGACGGAGAGCGAGAGAGGGGGGAAAACATGGAGGAGGGAGGGGTAAAGTCTGTGCCATGCGGCTTGCATGTTGAGATGAATAGAGGGAAAGGCGAGCCTCGTGTTACGTTACAGGAACATAGTATTGGCTTAGGGGGTTGGGCTCTGCACCAACAGATGGATAAACCCGGGAGAAGAATGCATGCCAAGCGTCAAATGTATCAGAGGCTTGCTGGGGCATGAAAATGTCAGGTGTCAGCGACGAGCCACGCGGTCGCTGCTATTTATACAATCCACCATGTGCTGAATGTACACATAAGGCCTTGCGAACGAGGATGACAGGGGCATATGGGGGTGTATTGCCAGGCAGAGGAGGAGGAAAAGGAGGAGACGAGGATAAACGACCGGCTGACTCACCCCTTTATCGGTCATGGATACAGACGGCCTAAGAGCAGCCTGCATGGCACTGTGTGTTCACATGGGCTGGGGAGGAAAATGTCAACACTATCTTTGTGGCTAACAGCCTCATGGATGGATAAGGGCCTGCATTATCTCATGTGTAGAGCAGATCTCTCACACGCCGTTCTTTGCCGGTTAGATTGGGGGCAAGTGTTGACTGGTCATGGTGAAAAGAAAAAAAAAAACATCACAGCACACATCAGCTGGCACATGCCCTCTCAGACGCCAAGTTTGTTTTGCATATGCTGCCTTCGGCTGACCTCGGTGACGCATTCTGAGCAATGAAACAGGAACATATTTTGTTAGACATCTACCAGAAACAACAGAATCAAGGTTCCTGTAATCTCTCTTTCTGCATTTCAGGGATTCGGTTTTCACTTTTCCAACTGAAATTTGACCAATTTAACAGTAGCTGTATTTCCTTTAGAAACATGTGCAAAACTTTGTTGATGAAAAATCACAATTTTGCAATCGCAATGTTTCCATTAAATAAGAAATGCAATTAAAATCACACGTGATTAAGTTTGTTCACGTCATAAATTATTTAACGCCATCGTCCTTCTACCACTTCACTTTGTCTTCTTAATTTTTTCCACCTTTATTAACATCTGGTTGTTGATCACATGACTCATGTGATGCAAAAAATGTCTTTCCATTGCAGTTTTGTAAATACACAAATTTCAATACAGCCAAAAGAAAAAAAAAAAACACTCGTACCCTAACACAAAAACTTTCTGTTTCCATTAAACAAATTTATTTTTGTAATTCCAATTTGTGCAGTTATATGGTAAATGGAAATGCAGCTAGTGACTCATCTAAAGAATAGATACCAACTGCGTCACCATTGGGCATAGAAACATTATACAGTGCTTACATTCTGTCCACAAGATTTGCATACCGCATTTTTGATTGGAGTTGCATATAAGCAAAAGAAAATTTCCTCTGAGTCTAAATACCTTTACATTTAAATATGGATAACAACAAATACAGAGTTTCAACATGTTTTCCTGCAATATTTGAAGTAGATTTTGGCAAAGAATGCCACTAAAACTACAAGCAATATGCTTATTAGTTTTTCTGTTTGTTTTTTTTCATTTACCATCCAACAGAAAATTTAATTTCTGCATTCTTTTTTTTATGTTTGTCTTTATTTTAAATCTTGGAAGCAGAAATAACATGGTGGTTCTTTAAAAATGACAAATTTCTGAAAGTAATATTTGTCTAAATGTCAATGTTTTTTTGAAATGTCAAGTGAAATTTGCAGCTTTAAATGAGTTTTACTTGGCTGTTTTGGAGGTAAACTCTTCAGGTTGTACATACTGCGGAGCCCTGAAATAGACAAACACAAAATAACACATAGCAGATGAAGTAAAAGGAAAAGAATAAAATGTTTTGAATTCTTTCACAAACATTTTGACATGTAGCAGCAGTTTTTGCATAAATGTCTTTGCCTATCCCTGATTAATCAAAACGCTACAAAATACACTGCATATTTTGCAGATAACTCCCCTTTGACATGGACAAAACAGAACTTGTTCAAAATGCAGCACACAAAGATATTCTTTAATTGGTGCTTCTGTGCCCCATATGATGCTGCCCTGGGTGACTGCCAACATAGAGCATTTAGAAAACTACCACTTCTGGCTCAGTCAAATGTATCAATATACCTAGATCTAAACCACTCAGTTGTAGCTCTGGCTGCAGGTTTGGTGCCTTTTTCTTTAGAAATTATCTGGAAAATGCTTTAGCCACTTTCAAACTACAACCTCTCACTATTTTCTTATTTATCATCCAACTTGCATTAAACTACTACACAACTTTATCATGACCTGGTTCTGATTAAGTGGCTTCTGAAGGCAATTTCTTGCACAGCATGTTATGATGATATCAGCACATTCTAAATGAAAATCTAAAACCATATTTCCTTTTTCTTCTACTTGACAATTATGCACACCATGCTGACTGAGAGCAATCTGGCAGGTTTCTGCTCTCAAATTAGTGACTGGCTGGTGAACAAGTAACCCCCATCAAAACATATCAGCTGGCATTTTGCTGCACGGCCTTTTGCAAAGACCTCAGGGTCAACTATGTCCTGGTCCAGACAAAGCCTCCTAAAGCCGGGATTTCATTTCCACATTGTGCCCCAGTGTCCCCTTCATTGTTGATTTTTCCACTGTGTGCAAGGCCGGGGCATTTGTACCAGTCTGCTAGACCCACGTCAAAAAGCAAAAAGCAGCCACTGTTTGAAGCCGGGACCATTCTTGTTATTCATGTCATGCCTGGTGGTTTACTGGGGCAGGGTGCAGAATTTTCCAGAAGCAGCTGTGTGCTAGTGAGGCTGATGGTGCGCAAGCCCAAAAGACTTTCTGTCTCTCTCCCCTGACTGTCCCCCCTTCTCTCTTCCACCTCCATCGGCATGCTTGGCTCTGTGCCCGGACTTACTCAAACTCACACTCAACCAGAAATATCCGCTCTCCCCCCTCCTCTGCTCTTGCTCCCAGCCCTGAACATTTTCCTCTGGCTCTACAGAGAAGCTTCCATCACTCCGGATGACATCGGATCATTTTTCTCCCCCTGCACATTCCAGCCAAAGAGGAGGACGAGGGAGGGGAGCAGCTGCTGTTTTCTTCTCTGTGATTATATCATTACAGAGCAGCAGACATGTATACAGTATATCAAGTGCAACCTGTCATTAGCATACTTTATGTCATGATGGCTAAATACAAGTGTGCCCCTGCTGGATCCAAATAACCCGGATTGTGTTGGTGCCAGAACCAGGAAATTAAAATCAGGAATTCCAGCCTCCAAGCACCTCAGATTTCAATCCATCAACCTTGAGCTATAAAAACCGCTCTCTTTTTAGCGTACCATTATCCCCTTCCGACACCTGTCGGGACACGCTCTGCCCGAGTTATCAGATACTCCGAAGGCTCTGCCGGCAGTCTAAATAAACCTGTGAGAGCAACGCAGTTGTGTAACACCCTGGAAGTCGCGGGCTCCAATAATAGAGCGCACCTGTCAAACAGAGGCCCTGCTTGTTCTCTCCCCTCTGCTGACCCGACCTCCTCTCGCTCCTTAACTCCAGCTCAAATGCTCCGTAGCTGGCAAACAGTGGAGCAAAACGTTGCGATGCCCTTTATGGGGGCCCCAAAAGATGGCTGAAAAAATATTTATAGTCAGCATTTTTGGGATTTAGTAGTAACAGATGTTGCATACGTAAATTATGTGATCAACCCGGATCCTGTCATCAAGCCACACTTCATTTAAAGTTCATAATGAGTCTGCATACGCCTCAGAAAGTACGTAGTTACGCCACAGCCGGGGGACAATGTAAATAATTCCTGAGAATATTGTTTTGAGAAAACAAAGAGAAACAGAGAGAGATGGTGGAATGAGAGTTGGAGGTGAAAACAGCAGAATCTAGCTTTTTTTTTTTTCTTTTTTTTTTGGTCTTCTTTCTTTTGACTGGCACACCAGGCTGAACAAAGGCGATAAAAGCTTTATTCTGCCTCAGAGTGGAGATTGAGCAGCGGCTGCCACTAAGCTTTGATTGACAACAACATTAGCACTGAGAGGAGAAATAGCTACCCACTCTCAGTTATGTAACGGACAGAGAGGGGAAAAAACTACAGTAAGTTTGTTTGGCTTTATTTGTGCATGTTGTACACACAAGGTATTCCCAAAGCAGAAAGAAATGTCAAAAATATTTGAGTTTATTCCTCTTTAATGGGATGTGTAGGATCTCTGGAGAAGAGGCGAGGGTTGCTGGAGGTCAAAGGTTTTATGTTACTACATTTCTACAAACTGAAGATGTTAGAGTAAAAACAGGAGTGACATATGTTTTTAAAAAGCTACAGGAAGTAAGTTTAAAAATATGTATACATATGTGTGTGTGTGGGGGGGGGTGTGCATGTGTGTTTCAAATATTTGTTAAAATTGTCGCTATGTTCTGATAGGATAATATGACACAGATAATCTTTGAAAAACACTAGCTCCTCTGCCTTCTCCCAGTGCTCTAACTGCAGTCCGAAACAACCAATCAGAGCCAGGAGGAGGGTCTTGGTGCTGTCAATCATCTTGTGTACATGCTGCTCACAGCTCCTTAAAAGGACAGGCAAAAATGGGCCTGATTGACTAAATTTACTCCAAATGTATAAACTGCATCACTCGAATTACCATTAGACAGTTTCTACTATTAAGTGTTTTTTTGTTGTTGTTTTAAAGAGGTGCTTTTGTTGTTCTGCAAATCAATAAACCCTAAAAATCTGGATGGCAGCAGCTGATCCTTTGGAATGGTGTCCAGTCATGTATAGAAATGTAAAAACTGCACATATCTACTGAAACACCCCAGAAGTGAAATAATTTATTAGTCCACACTAATGCAGAGCAGCTAGCTTCAATTCAGATATTCAGCTAAAGCATTTCTCCTGCATCCTGCCCCTGTAAACAGTCATACCTCGGCTTTATCTTGGTTTCTGTCCAAGTCTGTTTGAAATGCTCTGCTTAATCTCGTTATTGTGTACACAGGCACACTCAGGCTCTGAGCTATTATTCAGCTGCACAGATGGCCCTCGCAGGACATCTCATCTCCTCCAATCCAGACTCTCAGCTGACTAAACAACCATCTCAGAGGGGCGCGAGGACAGGCGGCCATGCTTTTTCCAACATGACACATTAAAAAAATAAGCACAAAGCTGAGAGTGGATTGTACACGTCTGCGCCAAGCGTTCGGTGAGGATGAATTTACCAGGGTTTTTCAATGGGTCTGACTCCGTCTTAAGGAATATGCCCTGTTGGCGGGATTAAATCTGTGGTGGCTGCTGGCATGCTCACTTATAGCACATCTCGCTCTGACAGCCCCGTCTAACTTTAGATGGAAGTGGTAATATAACTCCTACTACACTGACTGGCATGCACCGGCAGAGGCCATTAGTTAAAGTGAATATGTGCATCACATTTTCCTGCGTTGCACTCACTGCTGCTTTCTATTTTGTATTTGGCACAGTCGCAGCATGCCATCTTATCAGCTGATCTTGAGCCAGAAACAAGGAGTAGTTGCTCAGCAGAAAAAACAAAAAAGAAGTGTCGATTGTGCTGGGCTCGGCTATAACATGATAAAAACAGGGTCCGAATGCTTTTGGTTCAGGCCATGCTTGCTGCCTCTTTCCCTTGTTCATTTGTCATCCTCTTTCCTTTCATCTTTTTTTGTCCTACGCCTCCTTTCCCTCCTCTATATTCTATCGCTCTCTTCTTCCTCTGCGCTCTCTCTCTCCCTGCTCCACTTATAAGGTTTGGCAGCACTCCAAGATCTGAGAAAAACATCGGAGGCACAGGCTCGTTCTGATGTCTGGAAAGAGGGGGAGACTCAGTCCTGATTTCCATTTCACAGACTCGATTCACTGCAGAAAGAAGGGAATACAGGCTGAGTATAACAACCAGTCAAAGAGAAAGAGGAAGGAGAGGAAAGATGAGACAGACACACAAGTTAGATCATAAGGAATAAAAATGAAATATTAGGATCTCAAAATGGCACATTGGTGTATAAAAAGGCACAGAAAGAACTAAAGAAAGGGGGAGGAAAATCCTAAAAATGGTAAACAAGGCACGCTTAGAGGCAACTGTTTTGTTTATACTCACTGCTTTAAATGGAAATCAGTTAAACAGTAGAGAAAACACAAGAGTTTGAGAGTTAAAACACATTTGGCACATAGCACTGTAATCATCCTAACTCTGCAGGCCTTTGTGGTAAACATCCAGGCGAACGTAAACCCCCCTCACCCTCCTAGTCTCCCTTCCTTTACGGACTGAGCCAAGAATCTGAGGGGAAATTTTACACATCCTGCGGATTTAGCCCTGCTCCTCCTAATTGCTGGTTGGAGCTCCATCTTGCCGAAGAGAGAAGCCGTCATTACCAGTCTCGCAGGAGCCCTCAGCTTCTGACTCCAGCTTTGATTGATGAAAAAAGTAGAGGGAGGGAAGAAAAAGACAGGGGGAAAAAAGCAGCAGATCTCAGTGTGCCCTCGATACAAACATTTGCTGTGACCTTGTCCCCCTCCCTTTCTCTCCACACTGATCTAAAATTAACAGAGCGGGATCGGTTAAACTGGGAGAAATGTGGACCAGATACTCCTTCTGGCACGTCCGCGTATCTGCTCGCTTTCAGGGGGGGATTACTGCAGCACGAGCGGGTCTTTTGATTTACTGTGCTAAACATAGATTCATTAGTGAAACAGCTGGCTGCACTGAGTGCTTCATGTTCCCCTCCACCCACCTACACACTATAGTCCTCGTTGGAACGTAACATAAGGATTAAAATTTATTGTACTTTTTCTGCCAATACGCTGTCAGAATTGGTGCTACGGTTGGCCGCTTTTTAACAAAGGGGATAAACACGATTGGTGTTTGCAGACATGGGAGATGAAACTGTAGGAAAAACTAAGGCAGCAACTGTACCTTGAGCTTTCCAAACAACAATTATGACCTCTGAGATGTGACAACATCTTTGTGTAACACCACATAACAGTCTACAAGCTGAGTTAACCATTACTAGAAGAGGCTCTGCTTCAGCTATCGGCTATTGCCTTTTACTTAGCTTGATTAACAAGATTATGTCAGGAGAATCAATCAGTCCGTGAGGGATTGTCTTTTTATGACCATCGATTGGTGGGGTTTGTGTTGCAGCAGTCGGATCAAGAACGTCTGGGGTTTGAGGAAGTCTCAGAAGGAGAGACACGTTCTTCTTCTTTACCTTGTTGTTCGGATAAAAAGAGAAAATTTAAATATCTCCTGTTGCAAATTTTTAAGTGCTTTCATCAGGAGACCTGAGAAATTATCAGAAGTTATGTAAGAAACATCACGAATAGGGTTATCATAGTAGACTGAGGATTTTAAACAGACACAGTTTTCTGTTGTATTGTTCCTACAGTTTAAAGTCTTTTTAATAAAATGCAGAGAGAAATTGAGATCCAGGGAAAACACGAGACAAAGGCAATATAAATCACGCTGTGGACCGATCAAAATAGCCATTTGCTGCTGACCAGGATCAAGCTATCCCAAGGTTTTAAACAGTTGCTGTTACAAAACCTCTAAAATGTTTCATCGTTTTAGAAGAACCTTCTAACCAGATGAAAACAGGAGATGAAAGGCAGAATAAATCACAGTGAGGGTTACTCGCAAATAACTATCCAGGTTACCGGTATCAAGATGTACCAAGGTTTTAAGCATTTAGGGTTTCAAGCAACTTAAAATCCTGTTTTTGTTTTTGTGTTCAGCCACTCTGGAGTAAGAAAAGTGGATGCAAAACCCACTGAGGGCTTCTCATGAATAGCCATTGGTTGTTTATCACCTCAAAGCTTCTTTATTGTTCCATCTTCCTGTTTCTGTGGCCTAAAACTCATTCATTTAATGAGACGCTCTAAAATGGATTGGGAGGAAAGGTGATCATCACCAAAATATTTCCAAGATATTCAGTAGTTCCAGCTTTAAAGTATTCAGATACAATCTCAATGGTTTCAAATCTTTTCAGTCAGGTCCCAGAGTTTCCTCTGGTTGTAAGTCCGATATAATAATCTGTGTTGTTACACCTTGCAGGTCGCAAACAAGAAACATTTTGGAAATATTTGGCAATGACCAAATAGTCATTTTATGGAGCATCGCCCATTAAAGCATTGAATTTACTACATTTAGTTAGATTTTTTTTTCCACTATTTAGTCCATTTATCAAATAATTATTTAAGATCATAATGTTTATATACGTTTTATATAGATCAGCTGGAAAATTTTGTTTTAAATTTTTGCATAGATACCCAGATACCCTGATATCGTATTCTTACTCACAGTTTACAGTGAATAATGGCCCATGCCTGCTCACAAATGCAACACAAACAGGCACTTTAGATATTTTGTGGTATCCTGTTGTTTGGAAATGCAATAAAGTTTAACTGCGCTGTTGTGACGGCAGCAGCTGACGTCTGCATGCAGCTTTATTCCTGCACAGAAGCAAATCACTGCCCCCGGTAACACGGTAAAAAGGTTTTGGTGCAGGAGCGTATAAAAAGTTTGCTACTTTCAGCAGCAGCTTAAACATTAAAAAAAAGAATATAGGAAACAAAACAATATGAACCATTAACCACAAATGTGCCCTTGTACAATGACAGGCAAAAAGGTGAATGATTTAACTGATATGCCTTGCTATATCAACATTAAAGCCAGACTTAATGCAGCCGGTTCCCTCAAACACTGGATGTTTACTGAAATCTCTCCTGAATGCTCCTTCCTGGATATGCATCGACGGGCTGTGCCGGAGCATCTGTTGTGTACTGGTAGCTATGCAACCCGGGAGCTTTGTGTTATGACACCCCTCCTTCCAGGGACACGTTATTACTGTATTAGATACAGCACAGGCTATTTTAATCACCGCCGTGCAAACAGGTATTCACCCTGCTGACGTAAATCTTTACTGGCAGAAACGGCCTCTCATATCTCACTGTGTCACACTTTAAGCCAGGTTATAAACACACCTGGCTCTCGTCTGCTTTATTTCTCTGAAGTGGCCGGTCGACTTTGGCCGGCCGGTGCAATATAATGACAAACAGGTAGGTCAGACTCCGAACTAGTTTAGAAAAAAGGATAACACACAAATCAGTAACAGCATGAGAGGTGGTATATGGAGTGGGTGGTGTTTTGCAGATTGGCATAGTAAAGTGTCACCCTTATCAAAGTGGGTTGTGTTCCTGGTTTTAAAGTCCAACTGATAAGATAACTTTCCATAGAACGGAAAGAGACGCATAAACAAACAACTGCCTTCAAAATGTCAAACCAGGAAAAACGGGTTGAATTGTTTGTGTATCTGTGGCAGCCTTTAACGCTCCCTAGTTAAGATGACAATAGTTGCTAAGTTAGATAAGCAATAAGGTGCAAAGGCTGTTTTCAGGCCACATTACGAATTAAGCAGTTTACCAGGACACCATGCAGCTTACAGAGAAGCCTTCAGAACAAACATGTCAGAAAATCTTCATATTTCATCAATTTAATGGCAGCCAAAATAATTAAACATTTAAAAAAAAGGGGTTGGTATGGGTGCATATTAGTCCTGCAAATCAGGGAACTACTTGGCTAAACATAAGGAAGAAGATTATGTGTGGTAATAATTACGCAACTGCCTCCTTTACAGAGTGCTGCTATCTGCGAGATATCAGTCTCCATGATTTCAGCATTGGCTACACAGAAGTGCTTTGTCTAAGATTGCTTCCCCAGACCAAAGGGGAGGAAAAAAAAGCTCCATTTTGTGACCCCGCATGTCCGCCGTTGCTTGTAGAGACGAGTTTGAATGCCTGCTTGCCACCGCAGTTGTAGAGCCGGCGCTTTTTATCTGCATTTCACGGCAGGATGATTTGTGTTTAGAGATTCAGAGCAGGGTTTGCATCTAATGCAGCAGTGGTGGTTTATTGTTTACTCAAAAAAAGGAATGCTGTTCCCAGAGTATGGCATCTTGTTGCAACATTATCAGTGGTAGTATAAATCATAGTTGCACAATACACCAAACAAATCACACTCAGTGTTGCTGAAGTGCAAATCTACCCAAACTGGCTCCAATGATTGTAGACTTTTTATTTTAGTGAATGAAACTATCCACATTGACTGTTTTGCATTAAATAAATACACCCATGAAGGCAGTGGTGTTATGCTTCCTTGAAAATATGAGGTAAACATTAAGAATCTTTCAGCAAACATCCAAAATTGGTGCTCAACACAGTTATCCTGCCATGTTGGCGGTCATGCACTTTCTCATTACTGACTCAACAGATCCCAGCTGACTGAACATGACTTGGCACCTGTTTCTGTGCTCTGCAATCAATCACAGTGGTGCAACAAAAAAAAACTGGAGCAAACTTAGGACAATGAGTCTTGTTTTTGTCTGCGTGAGTCACGAAAAGCAATGTGTGCAGAGAACCCGTCATCCAACCGACGCCTACTTATGTTGTGCAGCGTAAGTCGAGCCGCCAAAACAAGCCTGCATGTCAGACCCCGAGAGTCCCGTCTCCCCGACCACCACCAACACTACCCGCCCGTCCTCCCCCCCTTTCGTCTCCTCGTCCTCTCTGTCCACAGCCCAGTGTAAAACGCAAATGAAGCAAGCTCAGACAATCAGTTCATACAAGATGAGAAATTGTATTTGGCAATTTTTTTAAACAAGTGCATACAAGTACAGCTAAAAGCATTTTAGTTTTGCCAAGTGCTCGTAGAGTAGCATTAGTCACATTCTACGTTAAACAGGAACTGCCACCAGACCTAGAAGTACATCAAGAATTTTTGTTAAACATCAACAAAGAGGAACGTAGTTCATTATGATGAGTACATACCTTTATCTTCAAAAATATAGAAACACAATGTATTCAAAAATCAAAAATTATACAACCATGTTTACGAAGTATACTCTTCCCTTGGGTCCAATATGTACAAGTCCGTTAGTTTGTTTTGAATGGTATGTATGTGATATTTATATATTTATACTCAGATTTTTGCCTCCCCTCCCCAGAAGAAGTGTTCAGACAAAATCAAGGGTCCCTCTCCTTTTTTACTTTGACATCTCCTGCAAGGATGGTGGCAATTTCCCCCTGCATGAAAGCCCACGGTACGTTGGAGCCAACCAGGGGACATTTCTCTCCGCTTGGACAGTACACTTCACCCGTGGCACCTTGCTGCTTAATGCTTTCCCTCGAGCACGGGAAGCAGAACTTGTGAGAGGGCACGGACGGGCACTGAACAAAGTGTGTGTCTTCCAAACGCTCATGGCACAGCGTGCAGCACAGAGGTATGCTGCCTGGTACCGAGGAGTCTGGAATGCTTTGGGGGTGCACCTGGTCCATGCCCGGCACCTGTGGGGTGCCCGCACCAGACGCCTCTCTCTGCGTCAGCCTCCTCTGGTTCATGGAGGACGGCGACAGCGGGCTGCTGCTGTTCCTCCGGGTGGTGGAGTGGACCTGGTTACCGTCCTTGGGGGAGCTGTTCCCACCCGCGTTGTCTGCCGCCATGATGAGCGCTGCAATGGGGGACTGGCCGTTTTGGGCATCAGGTGGGGTGGTGCGGGGGTGCGGGGATATCGTGGAGGGGGGAGATGTGAAGCCTGGTGGGGGAACTGGAGGCATTTTGGGTCCCTCGGCGGGCGGCGGTAACCACTGCTGTCCATCCCCATTGAGCTTGGGGGCTGTGCTCTCTCCGTCGGGTTCTGGCGATGCTTTTCTCTTCAAGCGGGGGTGCTTTCCTCTGTCTGGAGGTGGGAAAGGGTTAAAGAAAACAATTGAGCTACACAGATCAGACTTACACTAAGAATTCAGTCTAGTAAAGGAGAAATATGCATTTCTGTTGCACCACAAGCTACAAAACAAAAGCACAGTCTTCCATTTTACCCACCACATGTCTTCCATAATAACCAAGCCAGTCTAATCCTGTGCTTACACCCTGAAAAATGCTTTACCTGACTTGGATGGGGGGGTGCAGGGCTCGTAGTTCATCCTTGGTGCCATGGCCACATGTTCCTTCTTGAACCTGCTGTCGAAGGTGTGCAGAGCCATCAGGTCCCTCACAGTCTTCCCTTTGACCCAGTCCTGCTCTCGGCTCTTGTGGCTCTCGGAGATCTCCTGCGTTAGGCTGTCCGGTCTGTGCTTCTCCTTGCCCTCTCTGTCGTGCTCGGTGCTGGACACCGACGCGGGTCTCTTGCCCAGATCGGCGGGACTACCGCCCGCCAGCGCGGAGGTGAGCCCCATCTGTCCCGGTCTGCCGTTGACTGGGTGCACCGGGGTCATGCCCCCGTTCACCAAAGGCACTAGGTTCGGCGGAACCGCGTTATTCCTGCGCGGGTTGGGGCTCTGGCGGTTCAGCTCCGGCGGCTCGTCGGGCTTGGGAAATCCGTTAGGGACCGGAATGCCGTTCGCCTGCCGGCCAGACTGGTACTCTGGTCCCAGCCTGGGCGGGCGGTCGGAGGACAGCGGGTAGCGGTCCAGGGGCTGCGGCGGCCGCGAACTGGTGTCCCCCGCCGATGGGTGGTTGATCGCCTGGATCTCCTTCCCGGAGAGCTGCGCCTTCCCCGGCCCGGGAGACCTCCCCTCCTGGAAGCCGTGCGCCCGCTTCAGCTGGCGGGCCGTCTCGATGACAAACTCAATGCGGTCGGCTCCCTCGTAGTTGACGCATCCCCTGCAGACGGGCTCGGTAAAATCCCAGATCATGGCCCAAGGCATGCGGGGCAGGTCGCATAAATAACACGACTGCCTCCTGGAAGAAGCAGCGACCGCCGCGGACGACATGGCTGCTCGTCGTCGACGCACTCCCAGAAGGAAAAAAAAAACAGAAATAAACCCCAAAAATGTGCCTCTCCTCTGAGCTCCCCGTTCAAAAATAAAGAGGCGAATAAAAAAAAACAAAGATATAAGAAAAAAAAAAGCTGGTCCTCTTTCGGCTTTTAGAGCAACAAGGCTGAAGTTTTAGAGGGAGAAGTTCATGTCGGTGTGTACTTTACTCCGGCGCTCCTCTATCTATCTCCACTGACTCTCTACTACTGGCTCAATGTGGAGCAGCGACGTCACCACGGCTAAACGCCTGCTTCCACTTCAGTTTCTATTGACTTGATTTCTTCGACAGATCCCCCCCACGCCCCCCAACCCCACCTCCACCCCACTTTACTGCAGCCTCTGTCACTTTTTTAAATTTCTAATTTAATCACTTGAGCCTGAGCCAAAAAAATAAGTAGTAAAAAAAAACTCACTACCTCCAACTCGTAGAGGAATAATCCCACAGGTTATTATTATTATAATTATTACTAAATGGGAAGAAACTGTACAGTAAGAACAATTTTTTTTTCCACTTGTTTTTGATGTCTAAAAAAATAACCAAAAAGGGATTCGCTTTGTCCTGGATTCAGAGCTTGATCCGGTAGAGGCTGTAAAGTGCTGCAGCTTGTTTTTCTCAATGCACAGCGCCTCTACGCAATGAGCTGCTACTACAACTGCTGTGCAATGAATGAGGTGGGTCGACCCTAAGAAAAACAACCGAGCTACTGTAATCCAATGGCAAGAGAAAAAAAAAAACGTGTGCACTTTTTTTTTTCTCCTATTCTACGTTTTTGTTCCAGCAGCGCAAATTTACAGGGTATTTTATTAGGATTATTAGACAGATTTTACAACCCATATGTTTTTATCCGCTCATTTTTTGCAGACAGTACTGACCTAGTCTTGTGTTAATAATAAAAAAAAGGAAAAAAGTAAGCGCCTCCATTAGGCAGTAACCAGGAAGTTCTTGTCATGAGGTGGGGATTTCCAGCCAGTGTGTTGTAAACCTTGAATGGACTGGGGTTGCGGCATGAGTATACTCTCACTCTGCCCACATATTAAAGGGATAGTTCAGAGTTTTTGAAGCGAGGTTCTGTTTATAAGCAGTTAATATCTTACCTGGCTGTAGCATACAGTCACCTTGGCATATTACTTTTGGAGTTAGTTCAAAACAGACGCATGCAGTGGTGGTCCTTGCATGAATGCTACTCTGGGCACATGAATGCTACTCTGGCCCCATTACATATATTAATATATAGTGAAATTATTTTTTACAAAGTAAAACTAGCTATAGAAAAAGTCTACAACCACCGTAAAATAACAGCTATATATTCTGTTGTGCCAAAAACACAATAAAATGCTTCTTTTCTTGTTGTTGTTGTTTCATAATAAAAGCTTTCGTAAATCTCAATTTGTGTATTGTACTTGAAAGAATCATTCTTTAGTGTAGAATAATCCAGTTCAGATTTGTAACATTTTATATTTTGAACTAGAGATGATCAAATGCACTTCAGATTCCATAAACAACAATAAAAATATCTCAAAAGCTCTGCAGCAATAAGAATTATGTCAGCTTGGTGGTCCAGCTATGTTGCATGGCTATATTTGGTTCCCATATATTTTGACTACACACCAAAATAAGCAACAGGAAAACTCATTTGGTACCCAACTGATAATTAAATATATATAAATATAAATAATTACATAACCCCCCTTAATTCCTCTGTCGCCCCAAGACAGAATGGCATCCTGGGCAGTGAGACATGTTACCGATATTAAAGGCTGTTGCTGTTGGTTGAATGTTAAAACAAACCGTTTTGCTCTGAAAAACTCTAAAATAACTTTGAGATGAATCCCTAGATAATTTCTGCAGGATATCAATGAGAACATCTAGCTTATTTTAAAAATGAAGCTCCTTAAATAATTTATGTTTCTTAATCTACAGTAAAATGTGAAAGAGGTGTGATCTAAAACATAATATAACTTATAAAAACTGGCAGAATTCTTCTATTTTTGGGTTTTGAAACTCATCAAATGTCCTTTAATAAACATTGATATTCATTGCACCACTTTTGAATGGTGCAATGAATATCAATCCATCACTCCAAATTGACGAAAGCTAATTTTCTCATGATTTTTTTTTATGACGCTGATTCATCTTTAGATGATCCAGCGCTAATTTGTCGGCCCTCACAAGGAGTAAATCACAGATAACAAACTGAAGTTTGGGTGTGTTTATTTTATCAACAAGGAATCTGGAAACTTCTGCCCCCAAACAGCAGAAGTTGGAGCAGAATGAAAATTGTAGCACAATCGCAAATGACAAAAAAAAACTCACTAAATCATCACGTATCGATATAAATACATAAAGGTAACAAAATTTGAGCAGTTTTTATGTTTTTTGTGAAATAAAACCCACAGTAGAATGGCAGTAATGAATTAAAAAGGAAAAACGATGCACTTTCTTTTCTTCAATTTTCACAAATATAAAATCTTAATGTATTTAAAATCATCTTATTTTTCTTAATGTAAAAAAAAAATATGTTTTTTTTCTTTGTCCTGAATCCTAAAAGTAGCTTTTTTTTATTCAGCCTATAAGTACAGTTAGTAAAAAAGCTAATTTTTTTTAAAATAATAGTGTTCTGATTATGACTGGGGATGTTTTAAAGCTATGTTTCCCAGATCAATTAATTCTTATTTATGCTAAATTAAAATGCCAGTTGGATTACCTACTGCTGCTGTACCTAGCTACTGGTAACTAAAGGTCACAAGTTAAGTACTTGTGACCTCAAATTTTCTTAACTAATGTTTTTGCAATCAGTCCTTCCAATCCAAAGGTGACTCATATTTAGACAAGAAATTCATCATCTGTCTCTTCTATTATTGTTTTTGTTAAAGCAGTAGTCAGTTTTCCTCCCAAATTTATGTGCCTGAAAGGTTTATTTAGATGAATTGCTTCACAGTTGTGCTGTTTTACATAAAGGAGGGGAAAAATGTCACATGAAACAAGTTAGACACCAAAACCCCAGCGAAAATCCCCTGAAGTAAAAGTGTAGGTTTGAACCGGAGGAGTGTCCCAGCAGTTCAGATTCCTCTCCCTCTCTCTCTCGCTCTGTCTCTCTTTCTCGCTCTCCGTCTCTCATCTGGGCTCATTCCAGCTCGTTGCAGCTTAGCCTCGGGCTTTGGGTGAGGCAATGCGTCTGAAACCTGCAGACACAAAGCAGGATATGTTTGTGCAAGTCCATGTGACATTGGAAAGAGGAAGCAAGATGTTTAGTCACGTACCCTCATCCGCCTCGCCCATCTACACAGAACATGAGGCCATTTGGCTCCCTGCCTGCAGCCATGATCATGCACTGTGGCATGGGGCCTTTCTTCAAAGGCTTTCCATAAACAAAGTAAGACACTTCTGCTCCCAATCTATCTGCACCGAGCACAGAGAGGTTATATTCCCCTGTACACAACTGTCACAAGTTTTAGTTTAATTGTAAACTGCTATGTTTCCATCTCCGCTTTCTCTCAACTCCTTGTCCTCGCTGGGTGAGCAGCAAAAGAATGTGGTGCTGGGCCTTTACGGCGCGGTTGGGAAATAGCTGTTGCAAGGGACAAAATAAACAAAAGTCTTTCCTTGAGACTGCTGGAAAACAGTTGCCTATCGCTTTGATCCTTTTTGCTTTTCCACTCGGTCGACGTTTGTGTAAGCAAATAGCTGCAGGGCCTAGCAGCTATTATGCAAGACAAAGGCATGCAGGGATTCGTTTAAATCTAAATGACCTGATTTATTATTATTATTATTATATAAAGAAGAAGAAACAGAAAAAGAAGAATGTTTTGCTATAAATCACAGAGGCAGCAAAGGTCTGGGTGGATGCCAAACATGACCAGATGGCCCTGACTGGCAATGTAAACCGTGTATACAGTAGAACCAGAACAGTGCGACCCGACCGGTGACCATCTGATGTGAGCCTGCACTAAACCAGATGGAGAGGCTGTATAATTCATTCTCTAGCGTCGTTTTGTGACTGTAGATCGAGACATGTGGGAGCTAAATAAAGCCTGAGCGGTAGGTGATGGCCAGGGGAATACCCAGCATGTGACAGTACTGCGGGCAGGATGAGATGACGTTATTTTTGTCTTAACACTTTCTGAAATGTTATACCGCACTGGGAAAGCATTGTAAATTCTTTGTGAAGTTTTCCACTTCAACTCAGGTCTGGATTTTTTTGTTTGTTTGTTTGTTTGTTTATTTGACCCAGACAACGTGTGCGTTATTTAACCTTTTTTTTTTTCCACATTAACTGCTGAGGTAAGCAGATTAAACTGTAACCATCTGTGCCAACCTGGATGGAGGCTAGAGCAGGACCAGAGCACACATCGCACTTTCTAATAATGACATTTCCCTGAGAATATGCACTCTAAATACGGAGCATCACACATCGTCCACCATGCTTCATAGTGAACATGAATGTATATTGAGTAGAGGAAATAGTTATCTCATGTCTCACGTTATTTTCTTTTTCTATTTTTTTAGCTGGGCCTCACTACATTTTTTGCCTGTCATTTTTACCCCATGAAAATTTTCTGGGGATCACCACAGCATCTACCATACCTTACATTGGCCCTGAGGAAAGTATAGTATGATATAGGCTAAGCAGTGCACCAATTTGCTTTCATCACACAGTTGTTAAATGCAAGATTTCCTGTAACTTTGGAAGAGAAACAGGACTACAGCATCATAGACCCTCCACCATGCTTAATTATGGACACAAGGTACTTATGTTGCAGTAAATGTTTAAATGTTTGCTTAATTCACATCGTTTTGTGTGTTAGAATTAGCCATGGTGATTATCGACTAGACTAGCTGCTGTATATATTCTGGTTGTGATGCTATTTTTAGCTGCTCTCTTGCGCTGGAAGGATTAGAGTACTGAGTTTAATTTGAGGAGATAGGGAACATAATGAGCTTTCTTCCGTCTTGTCAGTATATAGCCTGGATACTTTTCATTGATTTTCTGATCAATTTCACACTATGACAGCAGAAATCATGTGTAGCATATGGACAGTGTTGTAACAGCAAAACACGCAATTTAAGGAGTCAGTTTTAATAAAAGTCTGAAATGGTGGATTTGAAATAAGATGGAGGGTGGACGGCAAGAGGGGAAAAATGTGCTGGGCGGCTGGAATCTGGGGGCTGGAGGCTGCAGAGGTGATGTCATTGGCCAGAGCAAGAGGCGAGTGAAAAACAAGTCTCTCTCTTTATTCTGATCCTCTTTGCAGTCCCAGCAGGGAAGGAGGGGGGTGGTGGCTGGCAGCCGGCCAAGGCAAGGGCTGCTGGGAAATGGCAAAGGATGCCAAGCAGGCCCCACCGCCAACATTAGAAGCTCACATCTTTGTTCTCAGAAACCTGGTGTGCTGCCAAAGGCCTCATTTCAGCTCCATGGCATGATTACACTGGATGTAGGCCAACTACTGAGAACTCTCCCTCTCTTTCTCCCCCCTCCCTCTTCTCTATCTCTCTCTTTTTCCACTGCCTTCAAAAGCTTTCTGCCAAACATGCAGCAGTTGCCATGGCTGCAGAGAACCGAGCATAAAGAAAGAGAGTAATGAGTCAGGCCTGGACCCAGATGTGCCACATGTGTATCCATTTAGAAAAAAAAAAAAACAAGATGGTAACACATCCTTTTAATCTGCCCGCCTCTGCTGGGGACAGACGACTCGGTGAAAGGTGCAGCACCAAGGGGGAGGGAGGAGGGAAAAAATCCCCGCAGAAAGAGAAAAAAAATGTAAATGAACATCATTGTTTTCACTTCCATTTTTAAACAGAAGGTAGTTTCAGTGGCTTGCTGCTGTGTCGACTCAGTTTGACAACCAGGAACAGAAAGCACTGAGGTTTGAGCTGAAGTAAGCTTTCACATACAGCTAGCTGTCGTCATAGCTTCCCGTCCGGTGGAAAACCCCCATATATTTTCAGTCACAACTAGACGTTGATGTAAACAACCTCCCCGTCCAAATCATCTGCTGCATTATCACTTCTCTCTCTAGTTGTTGCCCTTAAAAGGAGGTTTGAATCCTGAGTCACAGCTGTTGTGTTCAGAATGCTGCGCTGGCTGTGTGACTGGCTCAGAGAATATGGTGAAAATGTGACTCTGCTGCATAACGCCTCATGCACACAAACACATTTATAGTTTCCAGCAGGCCAGGTAGCGTCACCCACATTCACTCCTGCAGTAAGACTGCAGTGCTCCCTCTGCACCTGGTTTGCTCTTGCCGGCTTCAAGGGGACTTTATGTTTGTTTGTATGTTAAATAAATGCTTCACCAGCCATGTGCAAAAAAAAAAAAGAAAAAAGAAAAAAAAACACAGCCAGCATGCGTGTTTGACACATTTAGACATATCTTGACCTTTTTCATTAAAGTAAATAAACAACTTAAACTAAATCTTTGAGTAAAATGCAGAAGAAAACAGACCAGAATAACACATCCGTGGCAGCATTTTGAAGGTTTAAGATGTTTAAATATCTTAAACCTCAGCAAACACCACGGTAAGATTGAAAAAGCCATCTGAAGCCTTCAGGAAGAAGACTGTAGCAGTTTATGAGACTGATTAGAGATTTAAAAAGATCCCATAAGAATCTGAAGTGAGTAACTACTGAATGTAAACTATTTTACGAATGGAGGACATGAAAAACGAGGTGAGTCGAGCACCCATCGTACTCAAGTAAGATTTAAGAAAAAGCATTTGGTATAAAGGCTACTCAAGTATGGAGTAGCTAATCAAAACATAAGTCATTTAATATTTAAAAAGGACATAATCAAAATATAAAGCTTTGTGAATATGCTAGTATTTTAAAGATCAAAGTGAAAGAAACTCATATAAATAATTACAAAATAACAAAATCAAGTCTTTTTGTTGTTTTTCAAAATCAAATTCTTTCAGTATAAAACTTATGAAACTTGTCTGGTGACTTTATGGTTAAAACAAGCTTGTTCTTCAATTAGTGAAGTTAGTCACTGTGAGTAGGGCATCCAGAAATTTTAATCAAGAGCAACAGTACTTCATAATGAACGTACTCAAGTAGAAGTAAAATGTACAACGTAGTAACAACACTCCTAAAAGTACAATTTTCTCCCCCAAAATGTAATTAGAGTAAATGTAACTAACTACTACTCAACTCTGCATAAAAACAACCACTAGCATGCCCACATCTAACGATGCAAGCAAGGTTTTCCTGAGAGCAGATTGCAACATGATAAAAGAAGTCTCCAAAAATGCTAATATGTCATTGCATGGCCTACAGCAACCTCGTGCTACTGTTGATATGAAAGTTCATTTGTATGCAATCAGAGAAAGAAAGAGGAAGCGTTTGTTTTCTGGAAAAAGATGAAAGCCACACTAACATTTGTCAGAGATACTGTAGAGAAAGACCAGGATGTCTGCAATAATATTGTTTGGAAATATGAGTCTAAACACCAGAATAGAAGAGATGTCTGACAGGACATAAGTTTTACGTTCCAGGAAAATAACTGTGAAGCACAGAGGTGGAAGTGCCATTATTTGTAGCAGAAGCTCTCTTTCGAAGAATCCAGCATGAATTGTATTCTGTTTCAGAGGTTTCTTCAAGAAAATGTGAAACCTTCTGTGAAAAATGTGTTAAAAAAAACAAACAAACAAACAATAAATCCACCAAAGACTGGCTGTGAAATAAGACATGAAAAATCAGAGCACAGATCGTGACTACAAGCAAGTTGGGTAAGAAACCAGATGGTTATAGTCAAAGATCTCTCAGCTAAAGTAGGTAGCGCTAGTTCATATGGGAGGTCTTACTTTATCTCCTATTTCTGCTCATTTCTGTTGAGATGCAACTAAAACAAGCTTAATTTTTTGTTGTTTAACAACAATCAATTCGTTTCCAGAGATAAAAACATGGAATTTCGCACCAATTAGTTAACATTTCCTAATAAAGAACTGAATATTTAATGGGGTGTACTCATTGTTTCTCCTGGCTGAATACAGAGCTTTTTCCTTACACTATCCATCGATTCCAGAAGAGTGAGTTGTATTTTCTTGGTTATGTAACTTCCTCCTGTGAGCCAAAATAAAACTTTCCCAAAGTAGGCCTATCCCTCACAGTATCTCCTGTCTATTTTGGAGCTCCTTTGCTTGGAAATGGACTCTGACATCCCGTAGGTGCCGCAGTTAGCACAGAACCGAGGCTCAGCTTTCAGGCCGCATAATATATTCAAGTGTGGGTGTCATCTTCTCTGCGCTGCTGTCCTTTCTTGTTTTTTTATCAAGGTGGAACATAACTGCTTTATATTTTCTTCTTTTACAGCCAGATTTTTAGAAACCTTCATTGTGTAGTCGCGTATTTATAGGCCCTTTATTTAGGAAATATTTCTAGGCTGCCACTATTGGAAGGAGATCAAAGGCAGCTGCTTTTCTGGTGCCTTGAAAGCAAAAGGCTTTAGCGATTACAAGTAGCATGATGTGTGATTGTGAGGAAGACTAAGAATAGCGAAGGCTGGCCTAATTGGAAAACTTCATCTGGCCTCTGTTTGTGGGGAACTGATCAGAGGTGGCATGTGGCTTCTCCTTCTGCATGTGGAAAGTAAAGGAAGAGCATGGATAATGCAACTGTAGCACATCACTTACAGATGTTTTGGTTGAATTTGGAGAGCGGTACAGCTTTGGTTTTCCTGCAATTTACTTCTAAATTCATTCTCCTCCTCGGCAGTGATCATCAATCAGCCGAGGTTGGCGTCACAGATTCCACAGATGCTTCCCTGCCCTCCTCTCTTTGATTGTCTGGTTTGTAGACAGTGTTCCAGCCTATAGTGCTGCCAGCACGCCAGAAGCGTCCTTCCTCGCCTTTCCCATAAAAGTGCAAGTTGTCACGACGGCGTGGAAGTCATTATCAGGCCTGCGGTATTTGCAAGGCCTGGCTCCCTGAGCAGCTGCCGAGGACTGTTTGTCACGTTCAGCCTCCTGCCGCAGTGGAGGATGTAAAAGGGGCAGGACGCGAACGCCGTCTCCCTGTCTGGGTGATAAACTCCCTGAAACCGCAGCGTCTGCGGGGCATCTGAGCGCATGATGTCTCACCTTCCCTTCATCCAACTTCAAAGCAACACGTCAGAGAAACGCTCGGCCGTGACGGGCTGAAATAGAAAATGGAGCGCTGATGATAAGTGCTGCTGAGGAGATGTGAAGTTGAGGAGAGCGAAGACAAATTGGTCATAGTTTCATACTTTTGTTCAACTTTGATTCCGTCCTTGGAGCGCATAAATTGCTGCAGCTCCTGCCAGGATTTTCATATTTTCATCTCGACTACAGAGCTTTGTGAAACTATTCCTGCCTTTTGAAATTTTCCACATTTGGTCATGTTACAACAAGGCATGCCGATACAAATATCTGAGGTTTAGCATCGGCCAATACTGATCCAAAACGCTTTGTTTTTCTAAACACAGACATAAGCGTACTGAATTACACATTTTCTTGATAACTCTGCACCAGTACACCACACATAAAGACACTGATAGCTTCACAAGTTTGGTTAAACGTGTAAAAACAACACAACTTTAATTTGTTCAGTCAGTGAAATTCTGAATAAGTAGTAAAGACTGAAACTGACGAAAACAGCAGGCTGGCTACGGTCAACAATGTAAAAATAAACTGCAGCAAACCTTCTTTCGAATGGTTCAAAAAGTGAAAATAGATCACAAAGCATAGAATTAGACTGAATAGATCTGTCCTTGAGTGTATGACCTACAGTTGTTTTCAATATCGGAACAAACACAGATATTAATATCCGATCTGTGAATCTCTAATTACAACCGCAAACTAGTAAATGGGGATGACAAGAATATTTGTTTTTGTGGGATTTTTACTGGTAAAAAAAATGTGGCGTATTTTAGTTATTAGTGTAAGTAGTTGTGCAGGTGAGATGTTTTGCTCAGACAAATGTAATTTGTCAGTGGGGAGTTTATGGCACAGCTAAAAGTCCAGCTGGGACGTAGCAATTCATCTAAACTAATAAAAGTTTAATTTGAGAAGCAGCCAAGGGACCTAACATAACTCAGGAGGAGCTGCAGAGCTCCAACGCTCAGGTGGGAGAATATGAAGAAATCAAAATTAGTCATTTACTATAAAAAAAAAAGAGTGAAAAGAAGGAAGACATTGTTAAATAAAGACAGAAGATTTTGTTTGCACCTTGTAGGCACAGCAAAAATATCAAAGACAATAGATTAGATTTAGAAACACCTTGAATAAAATGGACACCCAAGATTCGCGGGGGTTAGGAACCACAGCCGTCCGCGAATAGCTGAAGTCAGCGAACATTTGAAGCTTATAATGCTTCATTTAATAATTCAAACACAAAATATAGCTAAATGTTTAGTAATACTCTTAGTGGAAATGTCTTACCACGACTAAGATATACAGCCAGGAAAATTAAAGAAATAAATCTGTGACAATATTTGAATATTGACCTGTTTACCAGAAAAAAAATAAAGTAAAATCCAATAAACTGAATCAAGGAATTTACATTTCACTCCCTGTATTATTATGTAACTATATAGTTACGTATCACATTGAAATGTACGGGTGTGACGTGACAAATTGTGAAGGTAAACTGGAGTCCCAGTGTGATACGGTATTGCAATCTAGTTAAACAAAAATGATTCTTGCACTACAGCATTCCTAAAATGCACTGACCTAACCTGTTGCTTTGAAGCAAACAATTCAGATGTTGTGGTGTCATGGTGAGACTAAATGAAGAAGCCGAGTGAGTCATGGCTAACTGTTATTTTGAGAAATGAGAACCGAATGATAACTGACATGAGGAAGCAGGTTGGATTCAACACAATGAACTGGAAAACACCAGACGAAAATAAAGCTATAAACTGACACACATTAGATATTATGTTGACTCTGAAATCCTTCAAGCTAAGGCTAATTTGACTTTTTTTATATAATTTCTAGGAAAACATCGTAAACCGGTACGCTTCGATGAGTGAATTAAAAACAAAACTGCTGATACTTTTGTATTGAAGCCCGGGTTTTTGCAAGAAGCAAAACTAAACAGACACTTCCCCTTTCAGGACTGACACGTTCACTACTGCTGTAAACTTCCATGACAAACTGGTTTTGTGGCCTTGAGAATGACAAATATTTTTCCTGAGAGGCACATGGCGGATGGTTTAGTCACCACAACAGGTTCAACTGCAGCGGCAGTGTGGGAAGCACGCGGGCTGACTGTTAGGGCCTTGAAGCAACAATAACGTCTCAGAGGGATGCAAAAAGGAAAGAGCAGACGGAGTGAGAGAACTGTGGGAAAGTTCAGTGCCCTTGGAGGAGCCTGATAAGGCGATACGGACCCCGCGTGTTTGTGTTGTGCAAATTTGTAACGACTGCAAGCCTCCCCGTCCGAAGGGCGATTTGGGTGTGGCGAATGTTATCTGTGTGACTCCAGTTTGTCATGGTAATGTCTTTTGCATGTCAGGGTAGTTCTGTAGTTGCCATACAGGTTTGTGCAGTGGCTGTTTTTAACACACACAAAGGTTGACCTCACTCCTTTCTTTTCTCCCGGCAATGAGATCTGCTTTGTTCAGCACAAAACACGTAACCCGATATTGCGCCATGCAAATCGTTTGAAAGATCTTCCTCTCTGCAAAGAGGGATAAAGTTCACCTACGTACACACACTGCAAAAGCAGAAAAAAGATCTTACCAAGTATTTTTGGTTCAGTTTCTACTGGAAATATTTTTAGTACACTAAAAATAAGACAAAACTATCTTACAAGTAGCGTAGCAGCAAAAATTCAGAGCTTGTTTTAAGTCAATTATTCCTTTAATATTGATGAAAAAATAAGAGTTATGAGTGAAATAATCTACCAGTGGAACAAGACATTTTCCCATATGGAGGAGTATTATAGCTAATACCTTTTCACCAATATTAAGGAATAATTGAAAGCAAGCTCCTATTGCTTTCTGAAATGTTCCTTGTGAGGTAGTTTAGAATTAGTTCAAGATTACTAAGATATTCACGTTAGAATGTAGTCCAGAAAAACTTGGTGCGGGTTTTCTGTTTTTGCAGTGGAGCGTTGCTTCACACAATGGGAGGGAGGAGCCAGACAGCCTTGAAGAGGAAACGCTCTCAAACCGACTGACAAGACTAGTTCCACCCAGGGTTGCCCTGGAGGCCCTGCTCCTCCCCTCGTCTTCAAAACACTTTAATTTGTTCATCGAGAAAAGGAGATCAAATCACACTTCCTCTATGAGGGCGTGTGCTCTCCATGATGAAATCTCTCCACTTGACAATGCCAAACCAGACGTTTAAAGTTCAAGAATGGGATCTCTCACATGACTCTTGCAATATTATCCATTTACTGCACATGACAAACTCAATCTTGCCGCCTTAGCTTTTTAGGTGGGATGCATAAATAGAACCTTAATGATGCTGTGTGTAAATATTGTTTTATTAATCAAATCAATGCAGGTTTTATCGGTTTGCTAACAAATGAAAGTATTCAGTTTCTGCAGTTTTTCGCAACTCCACGATGATGAAGTTTCGCGCGGTTTTGTACGCTAGCGTAATTGTGAGTTTATTGCAAATTTGTCGCAAAAATTGTCAAAAATATCGGTTTTAATGATGCTAACTCCCACCTGCAGGTGGCAATATTTCTTACTGCTACTACACTGCTGTCTGAGAATTAGTCGATGTCACGTTACAAAAGCGCAAATATCGCTTTTTTGCAAGTATTAATAAATTAGTTCCGCAAAACACTAATTGTGACTTTAAAATAATCACAAAGTCACGAAGTTTTGGAGGAAGTAATCTGTTCCAATATTATTTAATTTTAAAAAGATGCAGACACAGCTGCTTATTAATATTTTTAACAGTTTCTTAAGAGGTTTTATTAATACATTCTGAAACAACTGGCCATTGTACAAAATTCATGTCATTGATATTGCGCAAAATGAAAATGAGTTTGACGCTCCTGATTTACAGTGTCAAAAAAAAAGCGGAAGGAGTCGGGGTGGCTCGTTTGTGGGCGAGCAGGTTGATGCGTTCACGTTCTGAACACATTCAACACATCACCTTTCAGCTCATTAGTTCCCAACATGCAGGAACATGAAACCTTGTCATTCTGCACCTTGCTGCCGGACTCCCTCCTCCAGCAACAAAACAACCCAGAGCTGCGCTCCCATTATGAAACCTCTCACAAGACCAGCGCCTCACAGGAATGCTGTTGTGACACATGCGCACTGTTGACATAAGGGTTAAACATTGAACAGCACACACACGCACACAGTTGAGCTGGTAAAAAGGGCGGGAGCTTCAACTGCCCGCCGCACCAGTTTCTGTTTATCTTTCTGCCGTGTCTGGCTGCTTCCCCTGTCCTCTCAAGTTTATCAAAGAAAAAAATGTCCCAGGTCTAACTGCAGCCAGGTGCCGCACAGTATAATGATTCACGCAGAGGGCTGCCTCGTATGTTCGAGGGATTTGTACAGGTCAACGGGTGCGTGTGTGTGTATGCGGATGTGTGTTGGATGTCATGTGGTGCGGATCTCTGGACTGGTGCTGGTGCGGAGGGTTCAGCAGGAGTTCAGGACAGATTCATTATTCATGCTTTACCAAATGAAAGCGCAGCAGAGCCCCTTTCTCTCATTTTTTTTCCCTCTAGAAAAATCTAACGGCTTGCATTCTCTTTGTTTAAAATGTAAAGATGCTCAGTATTTGTTTTTTGCCAAGTGCTGGAAGTGAACTGATGTAATTCCTTCCTGGAGGAGGGGGAAGGGACCTCTTCAGTGTAATGTGTGTTGTCAAAGCTTTCAAAATCCCTGCTTAACAATTCTAGGAAAGCCGGGCCACCTGGAAATCTCATGACTTCCTGAATCTAATTCCAGGCCGAGTTATTGGGCCGTCTGACTGGGAGCTTTCATTGAGCGGTGTAAACACTGAATGTCAGGCATGTTTGCCAGAGCCGGGGCTGAATTAGGCATTAGTCCTCACGTAATGCCCGCTGTGAACTCAAATGCCCCAGCAAAGCCCTGATTATATTTTCTCCCCGTCTTGGGCTCGGAGAGAAATCTGGCAATGGCTGGACATCTAAACAGAAAAATTCTGTATAGGCATGGATTGGTTCCTGGTTTTAAGATATACCACAGTTTTAAGCAGTTACACTTTTCAAATATTTCCAGTTATCCAATTTTTTTTGGCTTGAAATCCATGTTAATGAGAGGCCAGAGAAAGTATTGGAGTAGGTAGTTTACATAAAGTAAAGCAGGTACACTTGGAGTTTACCAACAAGTACTTCTGATAGTATTTCTTCGAGAATACGCGAGTATCAGGCTAGTATTTTTGTCAGTACACCAGCTACTATTTCTGTGAGTAGCAGGTATACACGAGTACAGCTAGTATTCCTGAGAGAATACCAACAAGTTTTTCTCTGAGAATAGATCCATACCTGCGAGTATACTAGAGAGTATACGGGTAGTATTTTTGTCAGTATAACTGCTACTATTTCTACAAGTACACCAACGAGTAAACCTGACATATACCAGTGTGTATTCCCGTGAATATGCCTGCTGATATTTCTGAGTATACCAGCGAGTATATTGGCAAGTATTTATGCGAGAATACCTGCAAGTATACTCGCATAAACAACTATTCATGCTGCTATTTCGGTAAGTAGCAGGTACACTCTAGTACATCTGTGAGTATGTCTTTGAGTATACCAGTGACTATACCAGCTAACATTTATGTGAGTACACCTTGTACCTATTTTGAAGGTACAAGCTACTAGCTCTGTAAAGCAGCAGATTGCAGGCTAGCTACTGGACTTGTTGCCCTATGACGATCAGAACAGCAGATGGTATTATTTCTGTATTGCATTACGTTCTCTAACAACAGAGAAAACGATTGCTCTTGAGTGAAAGGAAATTGAAAATTGACATTTTTGTTTACTTTTTTTTTTTTTTTTTGCTCAAATGGTGTAAAATTTTCACCCAAAGGTCATCAAACAGCGAGAGTTTCATACCAGTCCACACCTAACTCCATACGTTCCACTTCATGTTGTTTCACTTAATTGAGGTATCACAATAAGATACATTCTTGGTGTTTTGATAAGCTACAACTGCATGCTGACAGAGCAAAACGGTATGACACCAGCAGGGGAGAATCCAGAACAAAATCCCCTCTCATCTCACAGTGTGCTGTGTTGGCGGAGCGTGACCTCATCCAAAGTTTACATGCAACCGCCCCATGCTGCTTTGTTATCTTCAAACCAGCATATTCCAGCCTTCAAACAAAAAAAAAAAATGTCAGCATGCAGATCCTGCTGTGCTGTGAGAAGCACAAGAAGGGAAAAAAAAAAAAACAACAAATGACTAACTTGCAAAAGTTTCAGAAACTGAAAAACAAACACTAGCCGCCTCTTAAAAAGTACAACGGTTGACGTGTACATGTAGGTTGGTCAGCTGTGGTCGGATTGGAGCGCTACATGTCTGCTTACTCAGCAGCCTGCACCAAAGCGCAGCTTGCTTGCCGTTCTTTTTTTAAAACAGACCGCAGGGTAGTAAATAGCTACGAGGAGGATCACAGCCTTCACAGCTGATTGGCTTGATGCTGGCCTGACACAAACAGGAAGCCGGTCATGCAAGTCAGAGAAGAGAGTGGACGACGGGGAGAGGCAGACAAAGTGCAGAATGCGGTGGCAAAACAAAGAATGTGTGAAGGCTTGCAGACTTAGATTTGAGAAAGAGAGGGAGAGAAAAAAAAACTCAGACTTTTTGTTTGCAGAGTGCCGTGTGACTCATGGAGGAATGCAGTCTGATTCAGATCTCTGCATCGTCAGCAGGCAGCATGCACCGAAAAATGGTGATGATGTGTGAAGCAACAGTAAAGCGAGAAGCCACAAAATTATGCCAACCATAAACTGCAATCATACTGTGATGTTTACCTGCAGTGGTTTTAAAGTGTGTTGCAAGAATATTCATCCCTCTACAACCATTTCCCATTTTGTCACATTACAACCATAAAATCTAATGTAGCTTAGAGATGTGATAGACCGATATTGGTGGTGCGGTTACAGCTGCAAGTTGTTTGGGTGGGACTCTACTATAAGCTGAAATTTTAATAATGAATGGAGAATATCTGTGAACAACAATTTTCAACACTTGTCATAGATTCCAACTGTGCTTTAAACTCTTTTTCTTGGTCTTCATGAAGCCATTTGTTCTCTTATGTTCTCCAGCAAAACTCTGAGGCCTTTAGAGAACAGCTGGATTTATACTTTTTACAGTTTTTTGTTTTTCTCTTTATACTTCATAATTTACATGCTGCACTGTGCACAGGCTGTCACATAAAACAGAAATGAAATCCACAGATGCTTTGGTTGTATTATGACAAACTGTGAAAAAGCTATAGGGGATAAATGTTTTTGCAAGGCCCAGCCATAGCTGGGTTTCAGTCTTTAAACATCAAGTGTGTAAATATAACACTGTGAATGAGCTCAGGGAACATGTGACATGCGAGCTGTTAGTTTCGAAAACGAGCCTTCTGCCAACATTTGCGCCTTTTTTTAGTGTAGGATGTCACCTTTGAATGTGCAGTTTGTGTGAAACTTCCGCTAAAGCGATTTGAATTCCCTTTTTTTTTGGTCACATCGCAACAACCTTGAGATTACGTAAGCGGAGCATAAAGTGACTAAAACGATTTCACTTCCTCGTTATTTGCCTGTTTGAGTAAACACAATACATGTTCTCCATTTAACATTTGCCTATATACAAGTATGATCTCATAGGAGATAAAAGGAGGATTCTCTATCAGGTCGTTAATCATCACAGAGGCGAGTGCTTTATCTCCTATGTTGGGTAACTGCGGTGCATGTGACGGAGGTGAAGCACAGAATGGAAATCATGAGTGACATATCAGCTCTGCTACCCAAAGAGCTTTGAGAAAAACAGCCCTCCTCCCTTCCTCTCCTGTCAACCTACTGTTACCATTGCCTGACTCTGAAGGTCAAATGGAAGAAAAAAAATAAATGAAGAGAGAGAGAAAGAGAAGAAAAAGCCACTGCCACCTCTGACTGACTGGTTCAAACAGGCCCTGGGAGGAATGGGGGTTGCTGGTGCGTGGGGCGTGGCTTTCTGAGCATGCCCAGTGAGCAGGAATGCCGTGTGATGGCAACACAGCGGGCTCTCCCATCTGCTGATGCACCGCTCGCCCTCGGGCCCTTTTCCATCCAGTCTAGTGAGCAGGCAGATCAATTTACTGCGGAATGAACACAAAGTCAGCGGCTGACGCATGCACGCACATATTCACACATTCTTTGTCTTCGTCAATGGCTCCCGCTCTGCTCTACGCCACACTGCACTGCAGCACCCAAGCACACATAAGATTTTACTCATGCATGCATAAACCTAGAGAGAAAGAGAGAGAGAGGGGCAGAGTCGGCAACAATGAATAGATCCATTATTCAGGGAAACTCTTCTCCACACAAAGCTTGCACAAGAGAAGATAAACCCACAACCTTCCTGCTGTCAAATACCTGCAGAATAATGCTGACTCATCTTTACCCTAAAACACAAGCTCATAATGGTGTCTTCAATATCAAAGCTCAGCGGCAGCAGTCGACATGTGCTTTGTTGTTTTGCAGATCATGTTGCAGGCAAATGCATGATGCTTATTTGCAAAGGATGTTATTATCTTTCTGGCAACGTGAGACTCAGTGTGCGCGTTCAGAATAACTGAGCTGAGGAGTCTTGTCTTGTAGAACTGAGAATCTGCTGACGAGGCACTCCTGACATCTCTGGGTTAATTTTCCAATCCGTACCAAATTTTCCTCTTCCTACTTCTGCTTCCTACTCATATAGTTAACCACTGTGTCTCAGTTTGTTGTCTTTATGTGGTACAGTCATTTGTAGAGATGAAGAACAAAACAAGAAAGCACGACAAAGTCTCTCAAATGTCTCGATGGCAGTGCAAAAATTAAATAAACATCTAAACTCCCATTATTTATGGAGGTTAGGAATCACAATCATCTTTAAATAGCTTGAAATTTGCATATACTTGAGAACCGTTTTAAAAACGCTCACAACTGCCCATGTTAGTAGTTAGTATTAATATACGAAGCCCTATAGGAGACATGGGATTTTTTTTCCCCATTGGGTTGATTTATAGAAGCATAAGAGACTATAATAATTATGCTGTTGGTACAATAGATTTATTTAAATCACTTAAAATTACATTTTTAAAACACGATTGAGAGTACATATTACTGATACCCAGGTATATTGAGGTTTTAGGGTGTGAAAGTGCAACTTTAAAACCACCAAACTGCTGTATATGGTTTAAAGTCCTTTCATTGAAATATCAAACAAGGTTTCAAGAGACCCGTTTCCTCCACCTACTTGGAACTTACAGGTTCTTGATTGTCAAGTTTGATTTTTTTTTACAAAATCACTTGTACTACTAATTACATGCAACCTCTATCAAACTTCTTTGTGAACGGTTTATGACCCCAAAGCGACCTGCGTGTGCAAAAGAAAAACATAGACGTCACACAGCAATACAAAGTTTACGGAAGTAATTGTTGAACAATCATAGTTGACAAGATCATAATCTATCGATGAAATTTATTGTGTCTATATATAATGCAGATTCTTTTGTAATTAGACACTTAGTTATTTTCTATGTCTCTCCAGACACACCTGACATGTTTTGACGGTTTGCGTCATCAGAGGCTGATGTTTGATGCTTCAGCTGTCATACCTCTGATGAAAACGGAAATATACCATCGAAACATGTCAGGTCTGAAGAGACACAGAAAATATCTAAGTATCTAATAACAAAATAATCTTTCAGATAAGACCAGAACAAGATGAAGAAAGTGTCAGCACGTCACTGAGGACTTTAAGTAGATGATTAAAACTTACTTCAAGTTGTAAAGGCTGGTACAAACATCCAACTTGGCTCAGATGTCACACTCAACAAAATGACAATAAAGGTACAAAATGGTGACACGACAAGCTCTATGGTTTTAAAACATATTGTGAGTGCCACTTCTCAACGTTTGTGCAAGCAACCGAAAACAAAAAACAATTTTTAAAGTACAGTGGGAGTACTTGAGTAAGGCCTCTTAAAATGTTAATTTCCCAAGCTGAATGCAAAATCAGATGTGCAAGTCAAGGTGTGACTTGGTTGTACCTGTTCTCTCTTACATTATAGGAATAACTGAAGGATTGGGGGATTTAATGTGTTCTTTTATTTGCAAAGTCACGTCTGCGCTTTGTGATATGCTAATAAGTTTCTCTTTAAGTAACTGAGCTGTGCTGCTTGGGAAAATCAACCAAGGTCCGATGACGCATCGTCTGTAGGATGATCAAAGAAGCAGCAGAGTTGATGAAAGAGGTGTTCTCCAAGGATCCAGCAATGAGACCGATAGAGAGGAATTTGTGGGAGGAAAGGACACAACGGGTAATTTAATCAAGAACAGGAAGACTGATTTAATATATTTTCCTAATTCCTCTCTCAGTTCTCAATCAAAACCATTTTTTTTCTATGAATAAGTCCTTCCCAGATCCGTCCTTCATCCTCCATCTGTAATTTTCTGAGCCGCAAACCGCTACACCTCGCTGTAGCCTCAGAGTCGAAGCCATTTTTGCCACCTCTACTCATCGCTGCCTCTGGCTGGAGGGTTTCTAAATCAGGAGCATCTGACTCACCACCTACTCATGTGTCTCTATGACCTGAGTCCACCCGCTCACATTTGAATGCTTTGCACAACAATCTTCCAGCAGTTCTTCATCCTTTGCAGACAAAACCAGTGATTGAACACACACCTTCTAATTCACACTTTGCCTATTTCTGTACTTCCATTTGGGTTTCTACTCCTTCTAAAAACAGCCAAAGTTCTTAAAAAAAACACCCAGACATTTTCTGGTGTAGAAAATTAGCTGTTTCAAAAACCTTCCGAATGTAATGTCACAAAGCTGAATGCATCATCTGACAATGATTTTACCCTTGCATGTACAATGGCTGCTGGAAAAGGCAAGTGTTTTGTTGTTCACTCAGCATCCAGAAACCAGTTGCTGCATTCTCGGTTGTGCATGAGGCTCTACTAATACTTTCAAAGATGTATGGTTGTGTAAATGTGCATCTGTTTGCAGTCACTTTCATGTTTGAGTGTAAATGTTGAGTTGGAAGGCACTTTTAATAAATTTTAAAAAAAAGATTCTTTGGATTTAAAATGACAAAAGACCCTAAAACTGTTCACTCTGAAAAGAGCTCAAAATAGGCAGAACTGACTAGAATTAAATCTCATGAAATACATTTTATAAATATGATTTTGTGCAAGAAATGTAATGAACATGTTTTGCATAGTCCATAAACCTAGCCTAGACTATTCAAGGAAGCATATTAGGTCACCTTTAAGCAACATTCTAGCAGTAGACAGCTGCAGTTCAAAGCTGCACGAACAGCTGGCTTTCATTGTCTGCACAGGAACTGACGGACATTTGAAACCGGCAACGGCTGCTATTAAATGTTTGTCTGTCTTTGTCCTCAGATGCCAAACACATCTCATTCCCGTAATGTTTGGCAATTGCTGAGGCCTGCTCAGAGACCGCAGTTCCTTGGATCCTCGCACCGTGCAGAATATGCTCCCTATTTGCCTCCAGGAGAAGGCAGACATTCAATCCGACCTCCTCAATGTCAGAATGGCGACGGATATATACTTGGTAACTTGTGTTTTTGCACCCCTCCTTCCACCCTATCCCAGTGTGAGTGTGTATGTATGCATCGTTCAAGCCCTTCATTTCCCAGAAAAGAGCTGAGGATTTATGAGTGCATGGGCCGCCGCGAGCGACATCTCCAGAGAAGGATGAGTGTTTCCTGCAAACAGTTGGGAGGGGGTGTGTGCGTGTGTGTGAGTGTGTGTGTGTGGGTGGACAGCTTCCATAGAAACACTATCCAGCAACACTTGAGGAGCGTCATCAAGGGGAGGTGTGCTGTGTGTGAGCACGGAGGAGGCGTGTTTCTGAGAAAAAGCCCACGAGGCCGTGCAGATCTGTGATTGACAGTTGACTCTGCTGATTACTGCCCCTCAGGGACAAACTCCTGACAACAGCTGCTGCTTCAAACTCCCCCTGAACTCTCGCTAACATCAGCCGTCTCACATAACGTCTCTCCAAATATGTCCAAACTTGACTCGTCAGCTTAAGCGTGGCATCCGAATCCCCTTCTTTTACGTCTACCTCTGCCTCTGCAGAAATCCGACACAGGAGGACTTCGCCTGACCTGCTGAACCGACAAGTATCTGCAAAATATCAGGAGCCAGGGTTGCCAGGTCTGACTGACAGTTTAAAGCCTAAACACAACATAAAACTCACCCAGCTCCAAAGAAAACAGCCCAAACCTCAACCTCTAGTGAAACTCCTGTTAACAGCGTGAGATATAGTCATAAACTGACTTTCCATTCATCATATAATTTAGCAAATTGAAATTAAAAAAATAAATTTGCTTAATGGAAGTATGGGAATGGAATGAAGTGGGTTTTTGGCTGTATCCAAATTATGGTATTTGCAACTTAAACACATTTTTTGCATCACACGAGTGATGTGATCATGAACAACAAGATGTTACAACTGGTGGAAACGACAAAGAAGACAAAGAGAAATGGTAGGAGAATGATGGAGCCGCATATTTTTTAATGTCTTATTGTGTGAACAAACTTATTCATGTGTGATTTTAATCGAGTTTCTGATTTAATGAAACACTGTAATTACAAAATTGTGTTTTTTTAGTCTTAGCAGAATATCCATAAAGTTCTGCACACATTTTAGCAAAAACTTCAGCCATATATGTGTATATAGCTGAGAAATGCAGCTATATATAAAAACAGTTTTGGTTGTCCTTTATCATATTCGATATTATATTATATTCTCATTAGGATTGACTCTGAACACAATGAAACTTGAGTATTTTTGTGGCGCCTTCTAATTTTAAATCATGTTGTTGCCCTGGCATTTCTGTTTTATACTACTACTACATAGTGACACTTGATTAACCAATAACTAATCATTGATTATGTCACATTCACCAGATTCTAGAGATTTCAAAATAAATGAACTGAGATAAGCGGTAGCGGTTTCTGAGATGGGCAGTAGCCCAGAGTGGCTTTTCATAAGGGGTTGCAGAAGCTTTGTTGTTTGTGTTTAGCTGTTTGAGATGACATACTTGGTTTTTAGCAAGACATATTGTATATTTTTTAGATTATAATTCTTCTAAAACTAAACTAAAACATGGGAAAGTAAAACTATAATTACTAAAGGCAATGATCTTGTGATGTAGTTTGGACTAAATTAAATAGCCATTAGCTGGAAGAGGTGTTGATTGCTCTATGCTATGTTAATCACCTCACAAGTTATGTTAGCTTGCTTTTATTACTGTATTGCTTTAGGCTACTTCTTGGAAACAATTTTATTGCCTATCAAATAGGGATGTCAATATGGAAATTTGGCCTCATCGCTGACATTAATACTGGTGTTATATCCGATATTTGCCAATATCATATAGATTGCATATAGTTCCTTGCACTTTCAGCACTGTAAAAATGACCACAGCTTCTTTATTCTCCGCTTCAGATAAGCATCTGCTGCATTACACTTCCATGTTTGTTAAATGAGATATTAAAAGAAGTTTAGAGTGTTGCACTGACGAATTGAAAATTAAGCGATGTGTTATGGTCAGTTGAAAAGCAGGAAGGGGGCGCTGGTTGTTGTTTGCCCAGGGCACCAAGCTAGGACCACCCCTGACAATAAGTGTAATAACACAGCATTTAATTAAAAGATTTCTGCCAAACAATGACATCTATTTTGAACAAATTTCCCTCTGAACACTTTCTAAAAACCCGCCAAATGTTGTGAAAAGCAGCCCACATTTTAGCAACCGTTTAATCTGGCAGCACTGTCCCAAACATTTTCACCCCTCATCTCCCCTCTATATCCTCCGCCATCGCCGCCGCCATCGGGTGGTGCGGACGTGAGGAGGAACAGTGACTTCATGGTGGGGTTGTGTAAGAGCACGGGGCGAGGTCTGAAAACCGAGCCGTGTGAGACAAACGAAAGTGCTGATGAGCCAAAAAGAGAGCTAGTGTTGCTGGAAGCCTGCAGATATTCCCCTCAACCCAACTCAGCCCAACGCAGCACCCCCCGGGTAGAAGTCAGATGTCAGAGAGGACAAACGAGGCCCGGACTCATTCGAAGCCACGTGGACAGCATGTAGAAGGCCCCGCTTTGGGCTAGCGGGGGGGTCAGGGCATCAAGTTGAAAGGGTGGTGGTGGAGGGGATCTATTCCAACGGAGAGAGAAAGGTCGCAGTGTAAGCTGATAAAGGCAGGAGGCAGGGCTTGGGGCCGCTTCCAGGCCAGCCAGTCAGCTGACGCTTGCAGCTGTGTTTGGAACATCAATATGAGCCTTGTTCAGCCTCTTTCCACCCCCCGCCATCACCGCCTCCCTCGCTCGCTCGCTCCTCACTCGGCATCCCCCCTCCTCTTCCCAACACGCCGTTTCCTTTCCTTTTTTTTTTCCAGCTCTGATTTATGAAAGTAGGGCATGTGCCCATAACTGCTGCATCAAGGCACATGGCTTAGCCTCCAGAGGCACTAAGGCTCTGTTTACATCAGCCCAGACAACTGCACCGCATTGCACAATCGCCACAGGCAGCCTGTTATATAAAGTGTGGAGCCACGTTGGCTCTGTTGTTTTTGTTTCTCTCTCAGGCCTCCTTCTCTACCTATAAGTCCCGAGCTACACAAATCCAGAAGTTCTCAACAAGGATTTTATGTGATACACCAACTAGTGGCATGCATTTATCGTGCCGTATCATTATCGTGATAATTTTCTTATGAGAAGATTTTTGATTTCTTGTCACAATAAATTCTAATTAATTAACCTCATAAAACTGTATTGTTGGGATTGTTATTTTTACTACTTTTCTTCATTGTTCAACAAATATATTGAAATAAATATGAATAAATATAATTAAATACAGTGACTGTATGAATTTTAGTGATACAAGTCAAACATTTTATGTAAATAGTGTCCTAAAGAAGCATATTACAAACTTTTTTCAGGAGTATTTGTGTTAGTGAGATTATAATTGTTATGTAATGCAATCATAGCCATCCAGTTACCTGAAAAAAAGATGTAATAGTACCACAAAATATTATAAAACTTTAAGTCCTGCATAACTGTAACCTGGAAGGCAAGTTTTTAAACTTTAAGTCTTTTAGATTCAATGCATCTAAAGAATCGGTGCAGTGAATTTGTATTCAACACAAATTTAGCTTTTTTGGCTATTAGTTTTCTACAAGCCTGAGTACAAAAGAAAATGTAGTCAGGCGTGGTCCATTTTTTTAAGTTTCAACCAATGTGTTCAAAGTTACCACAATGGTGGTACATGGTGGTAGCAGCATCATGACCCGAGGATGCATATCTTCACTAGGGACAGGAAAGTTCATCAAAGTAAATGGGAATATAAATGGAGTGAAATACAGAGAAATACTGGAAGAAATAAAGCATCAAATATTTAAAAAATAATTAAAAGTTTACATGTGATTTTATTCACGCTTTTTAAGGCGTGAATAAAGCATGAGAGTATCCTAACAAAGAGAAAATGCAAACGCTGAATTTTGCTGTACCGAGTGCGAGAGAAGTGTGTGTTTGCTCAGTGATGACAATTAGTCCCAAATGAAGTACTGAGGAAATGCAAGTTTGGTTTCCATGGCGACGAATCAACCTGCTCAATCGAGGACAGACAAAAGAAAAAAGTGTTTTCCTAACGAGCAGACCTGAGACAAAAACAGATATGTCCAAAATGATTTAACTGGAGATGGGACGAAGATAAAATTCGAGGCTGGTGATGATTTATAATCTGGCCGAGTGGATTGATGGTTGAACCACTTTGTTTTCCATCGTGTGTCATAAAAACAAGGCCTTAATGAGCATGGCTTGTCTCTGGAAAGATATTAATGGAAGTTGGAAAAACACGACCAGCTGCTGGCATCACAAACCATTAAACATTCAAACCACTTACCTGTTCCCCACCTCGGTTTCTGTAAGGCTTCACAATATTCATGTCTGTGTGTAAAGAGACACTGAATTATCAGTCATGGAGTTTCACTTCAGAAATGTGGAATAAAAGAATGAACCAATGAAATAGAAAGGAAATAGTCCAGAATTTTTAAAAATTAGGTATTGTTGAAAGGTTATAAGCATTTAATATCCTACCTGTAGTAGTTAACTATTTTGGTCTGTTATTTTGTCTAAATTCAGTTAAATTGCAGCGGATCTGACTTCTAAGGTTAAAACAACTCTAACAAACATGGTTCATCCAAATACAATTTTAATAAATTTTGAATTGGGCAATTTCATCCAAAAAATAAAAACAGTGATTATCTACAGAGGAAATAGAGGTTAGAGGTGATGCGCCACTAAAAGTCTTCTTGTGTGTAACACAGACTGACATAATAAATAATTATCCTGTTTAAATGTTCAGTAGCGTAAAAATCAATAAAATAGCATTTACTTAAACAATTTTTTATTTTTTATTTTTCTTTTTGCGTTTTAAAATCAGACCAGCATAGATTAGTTTGTCCTAGAGGCTAACGTTAACAGCTTGAGCTTGGTGGGTAATGACCAAACAGACTTCTGCTGTCTTACAAACAAAATCTCAAAAATGTCGTAAGCAGTGGGGCCAAAAGTCGGTCATCGAGGGCCGGCGTCCTGCACGTTTTAGTTTTCTCCCTCATAGTAACAATCTTTTCAGCATGTCAGTGTTCTTATTAGGCCTTCGAATGACCCATCACTGGATCCAGGTGAGCTAAACCAGAGGGAGAACTATAACATGCAGGATGCCAGCCCTCAAGGACTGACTTTGGGCAACACTGGTTTAGGTGAATGCTATCTTATTTTCCATGTTGTAAGTGGGTAGGCAGAGACGCTGACATTTATTTACACAGGAAATGAAGATGCAGCGCCTCCTACCGCCATTTCTTGTGTAAAATTTATTGGCTGCAAATGTGACAATGTTCATTGTCTGTGATTGTCACAGTCTGCTTTGATTTTGAGCCCACTCAGACAAGCTATCCGCGTTAACCACATGCTGATCTGGATTAATTTGGTTGAAATATAGCAGTTTAAATAAATAGTATTTTTTACTTTCTACAAGGCAGGCATTCTGACAAGAAATTGTTTTATTCTCAGTGCATATTGTGCATTACCTCCCACCTCTATTTTCTGTGTACGTGACTGTTGGCTATCCCCGGTAAAAAAATAAATAAATAAAATGAAATAAAAATAGCATTTGCAGAAACTGCTTTGACATTTTTCAAATTTTATTTGGTAGGATATTCCACTTTGCAACAACTGATCTGAATTTATGCTAGAGATGCCAAGACAGTTATGTAGCACGGGCAAGAAATCAACTAACCTTTCAATAGAACCTCGCTTCAAAAATCCCAAACTATCCCCTTGAGAGGCCAAAGAACTCTCTGATCGTGAAACTAGCTTTGGACTTTTTGTTTTTGTGCCTTTCCCAAACTCCAAAGCTGCTTTGTATCAGTATTCCCTGGCAGTAAAAGAGGCAAACAGTCTCTTTTATTAAAAAAATAAAAATCTCAAACTAAATAAGAGTTGTTTTTCACAACCCTAAGAGATGTTTCGCCTCTCATGCTTCCAGTCTTTGTTGCTAGCTGCCTCCTTTGTAGACCTCCCTCATCCCCTCCACCCACTCTCTCCCTCGCTATCATAACTCAGCTGTTACTTGGCAACGTGGTCCCAGCTGGACCCAGCATCAGCCGCGTTGCTACGGCAACAGAACGCACACATGCAGACACGGTAAACATGTTTTTTGTTGTTGTTGTTGATGATGTTGTTTTGTTTTGTTTTTTTTCCCCCACCACCACCTTCCTTTTTTCAGAGCACAGCGGCTCAACATGCAAAATAAAAAATCCACGTGTGTATTCAGCTCAGAGCAGAGGCATCCATCAAAGTGCGAGTGCTCAGATTAATCAAAGCGGGAATGATTGCCAGCATGATCTCATGCACCTGCAACATCTTGACATCTGTGTTTCAGGGTGAAATCAGAAAAAATGATGTCATGTGTTGCTGATCCTACGGAGGTATTGCGCTACATGCGAAGGAGAGCCATCTGTCTGCATTAATCCACCCCGTAATCATTTCAGATTTCACATTTAAAAGAAGAAGAAAAAAGAAACACTCTGCTTTCGATCATCGCTGTACATTTATTGCCAAGTTCAACACATCACGCCGACTGCGTGTCTCTAGGAAGTAAAGCCCTCCTCTCCACAGTCTGGTTAACACTGCCTCCGTTGTCATGGTAACCCGATCCATCATCTTCAGGGGGATCAATTGATTCATTATTGAGTGAGGCGCAGCCCCCTGCTTTGCTTCCCGTTCACGTCTACTCACTCTGCCTCCGAGCATCTATTATTGACATCTACGCCTGCCCACTCACTGGGCCAAAGAATAGAGAGATGTCAAGATTCCCCTTCCTAGAAATATGATTCAGGATTTTTATTTTTATTTTTTTTCACCCAGAACAAAAGAAAATCTGCTTTAAGAACATTTTTAAGAGATGGACTCTTGGTTCTGCAGGAGGTCCAACTCAGTTTGGGCAGAAGTGGAATTATATTTAGATGTTCTGATTATCAAAATGAAGACTACAAAATGTTGATTTACAGTCCTCATTTATTTATCCATCTTACTGTTCATCCATCCATCCAAAAATCCAATCCCTTCATCCAACCATCATCCTTCAATCTACCCATTAATACATCCATCCATCCATCCATCCATCCATCTTTTTTGCAGGCTCTGATCTCGGTATAATATTAAATGTATTATGAATTTGTGTTTTAAATTTTTTTTTTAATTGCTGTAAAAGCTCAGACACCGTAGAATCTGGAAAAGTATTACATTTTGACTGTTACATTTGTGATCTGTGATAATAACTATGATTAAAACTGGAAACATAGACGCAGATTGCTTAAAACCAGTAGAAGAAGTGTACAAAGACAACACACCTGCGTTTGAAGACAAGATAAATTATCGTCAGATGAAGCCTTAAAACAGGACAGGGAAATACAACGTGACACGCATATCATGTTGAGAACACAGTCCTCTTGAGCGGGGCATTTGTAGCTGCAGGGGAAGACACAGTCTGATTGTAGTCTGTCCTCCGTTGTCTGGCAGCGCACCTCAGCAGAGCCCGGAGGCACCGAGCTGGGCGGGGAGCTCCAGCTTCTGCTGGAAGAGCAGAGGAAGACAAATAGATGTTGTAGGAAAATGTGTGCTAAATGGATGATGTCAGCTGCGGCACTTTGACATTTTAATGTCATCTCTGAGGGAATTACATCATTAGTCCTCTTTCCTGGCCCCGTTCAATGCTGGGAAAACCTCCTAATGGATGTCAACAAGCCATCTCTCTGGAAGAAAGAGGCAGAGGGGGGGATGGTGTGGTGATGGCGGCGGCGGAGGAGGGAGGGAGGCTCTCGCAAAGCTTCTCGCCGAACTGTGTAACAGATAGGTCCCATGCTGAGCGTCATCTGGACTAAAAGCCTTTGCTGCAATTCCAGGCAGCAGATTAACTCAATCTGAGCTCCTGCACTCATCTGCAGCTCTGCTTTCTACCGGTTCTTTCCTTTTGACCTGAGATGGCTCAGTGCGTAACTCTGGAGTTACTTTATGCATTTATTATTATAGGAGAGCATCAAGTTGGCAGTCCAAAAGAAATAAATAAATCACCACAGCGCTCCTTTAAATTTGAAAAGCTGTCAGTGTTGCGTCTGCAGCCACACATTGATATGAAGTTACATCAAGTGATTAATGTATTATTCAGCAGCAGCCCTCATAAAAAATAACAAATAATAAAAAAAAAAAGCCTGCAAGGCTAACTGGCAGGCAACATCATATTTCCAGATGGGCTTCAGTCGAACTGAGAGAGTCAAATTTCTTGTAGGATGCGTCATCCACTTGTGGACTTGAATCAAAGCTCAACTCGCAGTTATTATCTCACTGACTATGAGCCTGTAATCTTCCTTTTCCAGCTCATTGAGGAAAGCAGATCGGATGTGACAAATCCAAGGCCCCCAGTGACAAATGAGGCGAGAATGCACAGAGATGAGAAGGACTCGTTTTATGAGGAACCTCCTCCATGGGCTGCAATGTGTGGATTCTGTTTTAATTCCCAGAAAGTGCTCAGCTTTGTTGCTATTAACTACATGCCCCCCTTGAACTATTTCACACACCTTAAACTTCAGTTTCATTAGGATTTTATGAGCTAGACAAACACAAAAGTACTGCATAATTGTGAGCTAAAGGGAAAAAAAAACACATTATTTTCAAATATATGCAAATAAAAATCTAAAAAGTCCTGTGTGAAGGTCTATTCAGCCAAATCAAATATTTGCCTGCTTTAAACTTCTGCACAGCTTTCTCTATGAACTGCCTGTTCTTCACTGATGTTCTCTAACAACTCATCTCCCTCATCAGACCTCATCAGTCTTCACAGAACAGAAAATTAGACCTATTTTCTGATTAGACAAGTTTTATTAGCATGTCAGAGTGGATGATATGTCAGAACTTTGAGGTTCTAGTGTGAAATAAGGCAGCCATTTATTTTTGCTTCAATGAGAAGACATTAAAATCAAATCTTACTCTGCCATCATTCTCTGCACATCCATACAAAGATAAAAATGGTTACATAAACAGCAAAAAAAGACTAAAAAGTAAAATACTTCTCCGAGCAAAACTTGTCACAAAAATGGAGGGCATGAATGAATAACGTGAAAACGAGTGGGGCAGATAGGCTGCCCCCTCATGTGCTCGCCTCACAATCAAATTTAGCTTTGCGTGGGGAATTGATGAGACACAGAGCTCAAAGCCAGCATCTTCAAAGAGCGCGGTTACACAAGATGCGAGGCGTCAAACCCACTTTGTAGTTCTCGGGTGAACGAGTGGGCGTTTTAGCAGCCGCGCTCCACAAGGTGAAACAGTTGCAGCTCTGTGGGCCCCCCAAAAAACGATACCATACAACTGTTACATCAAGGCTGAAGTGTATACAAAGGGAAACAGGAGTGATTTTTTTTTTTTCTTTTTTACACCTACCGCTGTTTAGACGGTGTGCTGTCATTTTTTATGCTTCTCTATGTTTATTGGTGCTGTAGAATATAACAGACGTAAGTGAAACAAAATGACAAATGTGTATGACAGCTTATAAGGGAACATTTCCATTTCAGTATTTTAACAATGGGTTCTATATAAAAAAGTTATTCATTTAATGTACACATTTAAGCTAACAGAGGGCATAAACTTCATAGAGCCAATTTGAGACAATCACTAGTGACCATAGATGAAGCTAAGTACCACATATAGGTTGTGGCCAGAGGCAGACACGACCTTAATGCCCCTATTAGTGACTTTAATGGCCCCGTTAGTGAGATTGTTCTGAATATGCCCTTTGGATTAGAAGTGAATTATCTTCAAGAACCCTGGTTGTCTTCTATTTAGTTGCTATGAATTGTCTTTTCCTTGGATGATGGAAAATCTACACCAACAATTTGTGACTACTCAGAGATATCTTACATGGTAGAGATACTTAATTCAGAAAAATAAAAGTAGGGCGAGCAGAACCCCCCCACCAAAAATAAGAAAATATAAACAATATGACTGCTTTTCTTGTGAACATTTGGTTTTATGGTGTGACGTTTATATTGCTTTCCCAAAATTATGCATTACTGGAGTATTTTATCTGTGGATACATTGGAAAGCGCATCCAAATAGTCATGAATGCTTTGCACATGCAGATAGTAACTTCTGCTGTGAATTTGGACTTGGAAGTTTGGGTCAAATTAGGTCGGTAAATCAGAGTGATGCACAAATCTGGTTCAAAGAATGTTGATCCTTGTAAAAACAAGGACTGTGAAGTGAATCTTTGCCGCCGTCACACACAAGTCGACTGGAAGAACATCTACACACAAATAGACTTGTCTGTGCAACTTTAGCAAATGATGTGTAAAAACAAATATTGCTGGTGCATGCAGTGCGAGCAAGAGTTCAGCTAACATCTGTTAGCTGAAACAGGCTACTGTGGATAGCATCGCAAAAGAAATGGCATTAAAAAACATGGAGAATTTCACTTTCTTCTAAATTTAAGCAAAGCTTAGGGCTGAACAACACCAAGATAGTACAACGCTTCTGCTATGCTAACTTGTCTCACTAACAGTAGCCAGTTTTCCATTAAGGTGTAACAGAAAAAATGTCATATAAAAGATAAATATTTAATGTGTTTGCATCCATTAAATTAATTTATTGTGTACAACCTTTGCTGTATAGTTTTGTCAGCTTGTTGTTGAGTAAACTAGCTTAAAGAGAACAGAAGCAAAAATATTTGCTGGCAAAAAAGCATACATTCAATGAATAAAAAAACCAATTTTTAATGATATATTAATAATAAAAAATATACATATTTGGGGACCTATTAAAATGTCTTATTTTGATATTCCCTTTCAAGAAAATTAGTTTTTCATTCAGCTTATTTAAATATTGTACATATTAATTTTGTCACACAATGCACACCTTTTCATCTAGAGAAATTATTATCAGAACAATATTTTTCAGTTTTTAATGTTTAAGTCTTGAAATAATGTTGTATTTTTATGTTTTTGCAGAATGGACTATGCCAGTGGAGTTGATCATTGGTTGGCAGAAGGTGGGGGTCACCCACCGCGCCATTCATGCAAAAAAATCAGCCCTGTTTGCATTCCAGATATTTACCCACTGACCTAAGCATGTTATGCAACACTCAGTCACGTTGCCCGCTTTTAGTGCTAATATTGAATGGGCAAAGAGCTTGTCCTGCCTTTGGAGGAGTCAATACTGTTTCCATTGAACACTTCACTGTGCAAAATCTGGATTGAAAGAAACTATTTTCCAAAATGATGGTGAAAATCAGCTCAATGTGAAGCTTTAAACCTCCAACTCAATGTTTACATTTGCACATGAAAATGGCTGCAAACATATGCTTTGCAACCGTGCATCTTTGAAAAGCAGAAGTAGAGCCTCCTATACAACAAATAAGAATGCAGAAAGTGGTTTCTGAATGGTAAGTGAACAACAAAACACTTGTCTTTCCAGCAGCCACTGTAAATACAGCAGTAAAACCAGTTGACCAAATGTACTAGAACTTTGCTGGGGATGCTAGATAACAACCCAGGCTTTGCTGCTTATTTATGACACATTCAAAGGTTTTTTAAAGGGCTCATTTTCCAGATACTAAAAACAAAATATTAACTGATTACGATAAAACAAAAGGAAATGGCGGTGTGTTCTTTTAAGCGCTTAGGTTTTTAGAAGCACTCGAGACCCAAATGGAAGACCAAAGACATGCAAAATGTGAATTTTGCATAACACGGCCCCTTTAAGGAATGCGTTAGTAGGAGCAGCCTGCAACAGCCAACCATTTCGGTCTTGCTAAAACGGAGCGAGCAGAGCGGAAGCAGAGGATTGCCACATTCTTGTGGAGGCCCCACATTCCCCTGAGCATCAAAACAGCATTATAACTCGTTCAGTTCCTCCTCCACCACCACCAACAACACCCCCTCCCCCCGGCGCCTCCTGCCCCCAGCTTCCTGTGCAACAGCATGGCCGCTCAGCCCCTCCCTTCCCACGCTCTCATCTCGGTCAAGCTCCATCTCCCTCTGCCCCGCCGCTCCAAATACATTATTTACACCCCCACCCCTCCCTTCAGCACAGCTCCAAAGAATCAGGGCAGAGGGAAATAACACCACTGTATGACACTCCCCCCACCACCCCAACATACACACACGCACACACACGTTACACACTAAAGCTGACACCCCTCCACCCCCACCTGCTCGCTCTTTTCTCACTCTGCAGGATGAAAATACAGAGCAGGGCTGAGCTGCGACAACGGGAAACTCTGTGAGGCCCCGTCCCTCCCCACTAATCCCTTCTGACGTGCCTCCCGAGGGCAGGGATTTGCTACAAGTCAATGCAGGAGACCTACAGTATGCAAAACAAGCCTGTCTGACTCTCTCATGATGTTCAAAGCCTCTGCACTGCTGGTGAGACAGGAAGGCAGATCAGAGACAGAGAGGGGGAAAATAACTGCACACAGTCTGCTCGTGTTAACCCCTTCCTCACCCGCCGCTTCGGTGCAGCGAGCCACTTCCCTCCAGTGTTGCCATATTGGGCTGGTTTCCGCCCATTTGGGCTTTTTTTCAATCCCAGTTCGACGACTGTTACAATTTGTGGTTGTTTTTTGTGGGATTACGGATTGAAGTTAGCATCTAGATAAATCCGGTACAACAGTGTTGCACGTTCAATAATATTCATTGTCCCATTTAAATAAAATAAAATAAATTCAATAAGCAACATTTGGCATGTCTTTAGAAAGTGTTTGGAGAATTTATTTTTAAATAGTTGTCAATGTGTGGCAGAACTATTTATAAAATCTTATTAGTTAATTTATTTTGAAATGTCTAGAATCTGTCAAAAGTGACATCATTAACGACTAGTTATTGGTGGACACAGCGCCACAAAAAAACTCAACTCTTGTGTTCCAAGAGTTGAGTTGGATACAACCAGCTTTCTAGAAACCTGGTTGTGTCCTTGGTGTCAAACATTGTGCTGCATTTTTGTTGTTGTTGGTGGTGTCAATGTCATTTTAAAGATATTTAAGTGTTTCCCAAGGTCACAAAAGGGCAACCGGTCAGTCCACATTTACAAAATCAAACAAAATGTGGTGTCAATCAACTGTGCTACGTTTGTGCAGGAAAAATTATTTTTGCTTGTGTCGTTGTAATTTTTGAGATTAAAAAATAATTGTTTCCAGAGGTTAACCAGAGATTAATCTCCAAAATATTAATAAAATCAAACAAAATTAATATAAACAATTCATTTTATATTTGTGCAATTAAATTATTTGTAGCACAGTTAATTGACAACTAATTTGACTTTGTAGATGTGGACTGGCTGTTTGACCTTCAGTGACCTCTGGAAATATCTATTGATATATCTAGAAATAAATACAAACGTTTGCTGCACAAACGCTTGACATTAATTTTGTGCAAGTTGAAGAAGGCGGGGAGGCTGACTCCATTCAGGTCCTGGTCAGAATTTAGTAAAGGACAAACAAAAACATGAAGTCTATAAACGCAGTCAATAACCTATAATACATATAAGAATATATATACAGGCGTCTAGGTCTGGTGCTATTACCGTCAGCGTTTCATTAGCGGTTGAGATAATTTTGGAGTTGGGCGGGTTCCACATTGTGTTTGGACTGGAAACTCTCAGTCAGATCTGGCAACCCTACTCCCCCCCAGTCTAGTTTCACCTCTTGCCTACATCGTGCATGCACACATAATGCTGACGACACATGACATGATCTCTCTGTCACTGCAACCCCGTTCACTTCGACCCTTCTCGTTTCTCTTCAGCTGTTACACGAGGCAAGTTATCAAAGCAAAAAAGCACTAAAACCGCAGAGCGTAAACAGGAATTCACAGGTCATGTGATGCGTTTGCTTCTCTTCTTTTGAGAAGATGCCTGTTTGGAGGCCTCGTGGGTGGGCGGATGACGGGGGACATTATTAGAGAGAAGAAGTCACACATTATGGTTTGGTTTTTTTTGTCCAAGCTCTCCGGCTCACACTGGAAAAGAATGTAAACAAGTGAGTTCAGAGGGGAAAGCCAGCTTGGAGAGTGGAGGAAGGGCAGGAGAAGAAGTAAAATTACAGTGGAGGAGATTGGAGGGGGGGTGTAGCAGCAAAGGAATGGAAAAAACAGATGACAGAAAGACATTACCCCACAGAGGAAGAGAAATCCACCAGGATTTGTAGCCTGCTTTAGGTTCACGTGATTGGCTAAATTGTTGACTCCACCCTCCCCATCACCACGGGTTTTTTTTTTCCACCCAACCTCAGACCCTTTGAGATGGAAAATGGGTCATCTGTGTGAAAGTTAATACTCTCAGCACGTACAGCGCCGCTTTATTTTTAGGACGTGCCTTGGAAATTTTTTCTTCCTATTTTCCGCCCCCTCAGTGGTGAATGGCAGTGAAAAACTCGCGGTTAAATAAAGCGTGTTGCTACCGTGAGGGGCTTCGAGGTAGCCTCGACGTGGCTGGTGTTTCTCTCGAGCCTCCTGCCATCGCCATGACAACGTAAAGTGCAGGGTGCGGACTCCAGCAGCACGGCCACGACATGCACCGAGAGAGGGGGAAATATCACATTTAGGTCTGGGCGATATGACTTGACATAGACTGGTATTTGGGAGCACAACTACCTGCGAATAGTTGAAACCTCCTCTAAAAACATTAGCTGTGTTTCTATTAACTATAAAATTACGCAAATTGGAATTATGAAAATAAATTTGCTAAATGGAAATATTTCGAAAAGGCTTTGTGAAAGTATGAGGTGTTTCTTTTGGCTGTATTTTGCCGAAGAAGACGGCGGAAAAGTCCCTCTTCTTCGGCGGAACAGACGAAGACGACAGGAAGTGGTAGGAGGATGGTGGCGCTCATCGTCTGAGCTCGCGTATTCGCGTGATTTTAAGAACACCGCAATTGCGAGGTTTTGTGCTTATTTGTAATGAGAACGCAGCCACTGATAACTTCCCATTTTAATAACTTTAGCATAAATTATTCCGCACAGTGGAAACCACCTTGGCAAAAACACAGAAGCTAACGTCCAGTTTTTCTACCTTCCGCTCTATTAAAGCTTACAGCCAATCAGCGCCAAGAACAATGAATGGCGCTGCTTGATTGGCTGCTGTGCAAACCCCAACCAACAGCGTTTTAACTAACATTGCGTCTACATCCCAAGTTGTATTTTTTATTTGAATATTTTAAATGTTCTCTACAAGGAAATTTGCAAACAAGCGAATTATCCAAAAATAATTTTCAAACATGTTCCACAATCACTGAGTCAGTGAACCTGCGAATGCTGCACTATCAATAGTTGGGTTCCATTTTCAATTGCTCTCTGCACATATCATTCCTTTTTGACGCCTTGTTTTTTAGAGAGCTAATTATAGCTGGTTCTTTAGTAGTGCTACATGCTGGCCAGCCTACTGCGTTATGCCTTTTATTTTTGAACACCACTATCTTAATAACCGTGATAGGTGGCACTGCTTTAGTTTCCAGTTTAACCCCACCATTCAATGCTTAAAGCACTTTCTTGTAACTGCGAACAAAGTTTCAGCACTGATAGTGCTGAATTATCAACAAGTCTTATCAAAAGAGCGAGGGAGCTAGCTGGCGTCTGCTAACTCCTCGTTAAAAGATTCCCATCAAAAGCGAGACATGCGTTGATTATCCTAACTGTAATAATCATGTTATTATTCAATAGATGCAGGGCATCTGTTGCTTTTTTGACTGTGTTAAATTTTTGCATAAGTACTTTGATAGTGTTCAGTTATTACTCCAGGTGACCCAATCCGTTGTATACTGATTAGATATTTTTAGTTGAAGTAAAGTTTTTGTTTTGAATTTTGACAAAACTGATGTGATGAATATGGGAAAGAAAACATTATTGTCCAAGGCAGATTACTGACCTCTTTTCCCTTTAAACATGTTGGATATATCGAGTTTACGTTCTCTGAGTGTTTGGTTTGAAGGTTTGGAGATATGGAGTACTTCGGTTGATTAAGTAATTGTAATATATTCACAAAATTATTCAGCCTATAAAATCATACTTTCACTGCAAATAACACAGTCTTTGCCACCTCGTCCTTCGCTACTCCCAGTATAAAACTACTTAGAGGCAACACTCTGAGGATGTCAAATGTGGAGCAGTGCAGCAGAGCCTACGTGAAGCTGCCATAGAAACTGCACACAACCGAGTTATTTCTGGCTTCCTTGAACTCCCAAACACAGCTGCTCCTACATAACCAGACATCTCCACCACTTCGTTCAGATGACACTCACTGCACAGAGGCTGCAATCAAGCGCCTGACATTTAAACTCACACTATGAAACAGCACCATGCAAAAAGGTCATGAGCTGTTGTGGATAATTTGTTGACAAGATCTCAAATTATTACAGTAATTATGACGTTCTCAAGTCTGGATTCCCTCTGTCTGCTTTTTTAAGCCCTCCACCTGTTTTAGGGTGCAGTGTGTTTAAAAAACGGGCTATTTCTGGTTGGTTTAGTAAACTAACAGGTTGGAGTCTGTCGCCATGTGAAAGTTGGAGGAATAAAAATGTGTATCAACTGGTGAAAACAGTTTCTGCTGCAAGCAAAGCCATTGTTGTTGCTGTCAACTGGAGCTGCTGCGCGCCCAGATTAGACCCCAGCCTGGAGCAACAGTGCCCCCTACTGCCCGGCTAGAAATAGTAGCCAGGCAGTAGGGCTACTACCTCAATGCCTGCTACAAAGCGCTGACTCATTATCACTATGTAGACAATACAGTAAAATTAAGAGTATTTCCCGCACGGATGTAACCACAAACAGCTGTGACTTAAATTGGATTTTTGCACGAAGGATTCCGCTGTGCAACACAAAAACAGAAGATTTTGCTTCGTCATCCTAATCAACAACAATGTCTGCTTTTTTTGTGAAGATTTCTATTGCTTTTTTTTTTTTTTTCATCTCAGTTTGCAAACTCCCAGAGCAGCCAGCAGTGGTCTGGTATCCTTCAGTGACCCTTCAGCCAGTCTGCAGGGGAGGAACCACAGAGCCAGAGCCAGTGGCTGGCTGTTTATTTATGGGAGAAGCAGAGCTGTGGTAAACTGGGAGGGTAGCGCAGCAAGAAGCAGAGCAAAGTTTCAGATTTACCTTCTGCATCTTTCTCGTTTTTCCCGCACAGAGACTTGAAGCCAAAAAGGCTTCTCCAGCTCCACCAAATGACTCTAACAGCAGCTCATGAGTTCATGGAAAATGGATGGAACAGTGACCACCATTTAGTCTTCACGACATTTCTGAGCCATCGTTCCACTTTTCATTCCTTATTGTAGAAAAGCTATTCCCCCCTTTCCCCCCTCCGTCTTTGCTCTCGTTTCCTGGCAACCTCGTGGCCCAGTTTCCTCTGGCCAGCGCTCTCGGAATAACAGCTGCAGACTGGGATAAAAATAATTACGCCTCTATTTGTCTTCCAAAACCGGACCAGACCCACTCCCTTCTCCTAAACTTGGTTGCTCCACTTTTGCTCTCATGCACACACAATGCAGCCATTCATACCGAAGACACGCTGTGGGTCAGGGGACTCACAGGAGCTGAGGTTTCCGCATGCTGGCCGGACACAGAAATAGAAAACTCATGACAGCAGTCGTACATTATTCTGGTGGTGCCTGAATGTTATGAATGGCAACAAAAAGGCACCAACCGGGTTTGATTTATGCTCCCCTGTGCACATGTTTTCATGCCACATTTGGTATTTTATCATTTTGAGAATAAAAAAATATTTGAGTCTTGTACATCAAAAAAGCAAAGCACAGCAGGGCTTTCCTGTGCACGACTGCTGCCATCTGCTGGTTCAAAGTGGATCTAATAACTCCATCAACGGTTATTCCCTTGATGGATCCTTTCAGATCACTTTTCAGCTTTGAGGTGACGTACATCCTGTGTAGTTCTGCTGGAAAACAACCAAATCTGTCCCAATATAAACCTAGTTAAAGTCTACATCACAAAAACACAAAATCTGATACATCTCACCAAGTGTTTTTATCTGCAAATATCCTGGCACAAAATTAATTTTCAGCAATTTATAGGAGCTTGTTGTAAGTAAATAATTCCCTAATATTGATTTTAAAAAATATACTAGTTCTACTGGCAGATCGTTTCACTTGTCTCATTATAAGTGAAATAACTTACCAGTGGAACTAGTATTTTAACTAAAAACAAGCTACAATATATTGCTGAAATGTTTTTTGTAAATTACTTATTTCAAATGAACTATTTGCACCAAAGTAATAAAAATACTATACATCTGTTATTCTTTGTTGGAAATTTACTGCAATTATTCAATCAAAACTAGCATTTGTTATGTCTACGTTTAAAAAATATTAATTGGTTCTGTTACTTTTTGCCAAAATTATGAAGAGAAAATTGAATGTCTTAAGTTTTAGTCGAGGCTGTAGTTCCACCATCTGGTCATTGCAGTTTTTTGTTTATTCAGTCTGTTTTCAGTGGAATATCACCAGGTAAGGTGGAAAAAAGTAACAGAGAGCCACTGCAGTCAGAAACGTGTTTTAATGTTTTATTATGGAGTTTTACACAAATAGGTGACAGACTAGAATATAAAAATAACATTAAACCAACAACGCATTTTCACAGAAATTAACACGTTTTTTCTCCTTCTCCCCACAGACAAATTTAATGTCATACTGATAGCAACATACAACAAACTGTCTACTTTAATTCAATATATTACTACTGCCATGATGCTCCAACCAAAACAAAAAACAGAGGAAAAACAACAAACAAAACGACTATAAAACAATGTTTGATGAGAGTGAGGAGAGACGAACTTAGTTCCTTTTAACTCCAGAATATCGTAAAGTATGTTGTATTTGGGCTGATAAGTCACAACAGTCTTCAATATTCAACAACGCTGCGAGAATCACTGTTAAACCCTTTTTTAGGAGAAGTAAAAGCAGTTTTGTCTCCAACTCGTCTGCACATTCATTCGACGTCATCCTCTGATAAAGCCTGGGAGCTGATGATTCGCTGAAAACAGAAACAAAAAATGTAACACCTTATTAAATTGTTCAATTATAAATGATGTGTTATTTTCAATCTATTTCTGTCTTAGAGGTGAAATAGCAAAGAGCTACAGTGACTCTGCTCTCAGCTTTGGATGGTTCTAAGTTTGATCTTGCACCCTTTCTTGTCCCAGAAGCTACAGAAGCGACTGAGGGGTTTTCTAAGGATGCTGCAGCACCGTTTCTGACAGGAAGAAGAGTCTCACCTGGCTGATTGAGGGCAGTTTGGTGAGCAACATCTGAAAGACGGGAGGAGGCAGCGTCTGCTGGAGGACCTGCAGCAGCTGCTGCGGCTGACCGCACACTGCGATCGCATTAGTCAGGTGGTCGACACCTTTCTCAAACTCACCTGGGTCGAAGTGAAGAGGAGGGAAATTATAAGAAAAATCATTATATTAGGCAATAAGAACAAAAAATACATTTAGAAACAATAACATTTTAAAAACAAAAAAGAATAAAAACCTTTGGACAGCCTACTTCATCTTTCAGATTTCAAATTTGCTCTCATCTCAAACTCGTGGCAGCCATTTTTAATGAGAACTAGAATTTTTTATAAATCATCCCAAGAAATTGTAAATATGAGTGGATGATATAGACAAACATTTATTACAATATTCTGTGGTACTGTTGTAATAAAGAGAAAAAAGTTACAATAAGAAACTACTTATTGCAGTCTTTTTAGGTAACTGTATGTTTGACTAAATGACAGAAATCTGAGTCCCACAAGTCATTTGTAAAACTTTTTTTTTATTACAGTCACATAAAGTGTGATATTTATCACTGCAAAGCAAACAGTAACCGTATTTAATCATATTTTCTAATTTATTGATACTCTCACTGAATATACAGTGGAATACGATAGGAAAGCTAATTATCCTAACAGAGTTTTTAAACATAAAATTTAGTTTCTTGTGACAAAGATAAAATTGTTTCTTTGGTTGACATTTTCTACTCGCATTCTATTGAATACTACCAATGTTTCATAGGATCCAAATGTCCTAAATTGTTGTTTTGCTTCCATACACGACGAACGTCACGGACATCCACTGTTCCACAGTGGAAGTCTGTGCAACAAGACAAACTAATGACCACTTAAAACTATAATGTCCTGCCAAATATTGGATTCAAGACTTCCTTTGCAACTCTAACACTGACACTGTGATGAGAGTAGCTGCGTTTCCATTACAAATGTGCTCAAAACTGTTGATAAGCCACTAACGTAAAAACCTTTTATTGCAATTGCAGTGTTTTTAATTAAAAATCACACATGAACGTTTGTTCACGTTAAAACTCATGCTACACTATCTTCCTCCAACTACTTCCTGTCTTTTTATTCATCTTTTCGGCCAGTAGTAACATTGAGTTGTTGATCACGAGTTGTGTGATGCAAAAAAATGTTTCCATTGTAGTTTTGAAAAATATACAAATTTTGATACAGTCAAAAATACCTTAGTGGAATAACTCACATTTTTCGAAAATAGCGTGTTTCCTTTAAGCAAATTTATTTTTGTAATTCCAATTTGTGCAAGTATATGGTTAAGGAAATGCAGCGAATGTTGCCTAGTTGATGGATGGCACAGATCTGGGAATGTATTGTCCAAATTGTTTAGCACTTCATGAAAACACCAAGTTTAAGTGATAATTTTTTTTTAAACATGTTTTAGAATTGGAGATTATGGTTAGACATTTTGTGTTTCACGAGATTTAGATAAACTCGATTTAATTAGATGTAGAATCTATCAACTGAAGTAGAAATGCAAGCTTAATAAAAGCGCCATGTGAGATGAAGGGTTACCTTGTGAAAGCAGCTCTTCTCCCAGCTGGATTTCTTCCAAAAAGAACTTCTGAACGGCTTCTGCGTCCTTCAGGTCAGGCAACTTCACAGCAAACAGTCCAAGATCACACCATTTTACATTTAAGACATAATTGATTTAATGACAGTGTCACAAACGGCTCACCTTTGCCATTCCGATCTTCTCGCTTGATGTTTTTTGTTTTCTTCTACCTGTGAAAAAGAACAGAAAACAGTCTTTTAATAGAATCGAGTTAAATATACTGGAAACACGTGGTTACAGGATTAGAAAGACTAAAGCTAAATCAGGTTGAATTACGAAACTATCTCACACGTGAAGCTAATATGTCTAATAATGTCCTAATCTCGTAAATACCTAGACTATAGTAAATATCTACCACAGAGGAGAGTCTGTGTAGAGTTTTTAGTGCGGTGTCCTTGTGGGCTGCAGCTAGCTATATGATGCTAACGATGCTAGCACAACTTCACGGTCGGTAAGAAAAACTTACGTTCACGAAGCTTTTCTTTAAACAACGGGTCGCTCCGTCTCTTCCTGTCAAAGTAAATACAGTACGCGACGAACAGAGCCCCACACATCCCGGCCACCATTGCACTCGTCCTGCCGCTCATCATGTCTAAAAAACGATCATGGACAAGCACGGCTAGCTACTAGCACACTGCGGCGGAAAGGAAATACGAATCACCTGACGTCTGACGTAACGTCCACAGGACAAGGTCATTTCCGCTCGTCTCCTTAAAACATGGCGCTGTTGACTTTTTAAAATTCTTATTTATTTGGAATTATTAATATTTTAAATTTAAATAAATATTTATGTAATTTTATTTACAACAACGAACAGTAAAACAAGCAAAACAAAAAAAATGCGTGTATGGATAGCAAGATGAAGTTAGCTAGGGGTAGCATGAATAATAATAAAACTAAAAGGTAAAATAATAGAGTAAATATTATTATTGTACTATTTAATTATATGTATACGGCAGGCAGATAGGTAGATCATGAGCCACACTCCGTAAGTATCCTAACAATGGCGCCACCTGTTGGGAGTTTCTCTGTGAGCTAGTACTCAAAAAGATGTACAATTGTAAAACTGTTGACTGAGAAGGATGTACAATAAAATACAACAAATAAAGACACATAATACTTTTCAAATTGTTATATATAAAATATATATAATAATATATTAATTAAGTGGCATATTTCCTGACAGGAGAGCATGTCCAATATAACCCACTTAGCAATCAAAGGCTATTTTTTAAGCTCATTACTCTTTAGCTGAAAGGCAAAATTAGTTCTGGTGTAAAATCTAATCAACATGAAACAATCCAACTCACAGGTTGTGTGTTTTGTTGCACGCTAATCCTTAGTTTCTTTTAAGTGGGCACTTCTCTTGAATCAACAATGATGCAGTGAGGCTGGAAGGAAAGTAAAACTATTTAAAGGATGGATTAGCGACCAAAAACTTTGCTAAAGTAATAACATAAGTGTGTACAACTTATGTATTTCCAGTTAAACCAAATTCACACTTATAGACCAAGTAAGTCAACATAATTTACTGAATAATTTAAAAAATCATAAAAAATTGGGAGAATTGTCATCTTCAGGTTAATGTTTCATATTTCTGACACTTGAAATGCAAAATACTTATAAATATTTATAAATGAACTGATGCAAAAGACAGACACTTCACAAACTATGGCATTTATTTCAAACAGAGGCTTCTGCTTTGCTTACATTTTTACAATAAATTACACAATGACCATCATCAGATGAGCCTAATAAATACTACAGAGCTTTTTTTTACTTTACTTTTTTATTCAGACAAGCTCCTTTACTGTGTCTTAATCTACGATGCTTCAGGCCGAGTTTTGTTGGAAAACAGTTCAGCCGCATCCAACACCATAATTCTTCTCTAACAAGCAAAATCAAACAAAGACTAAAGAAAATACAAACTACGGAGAAGATGAAATAAAAAATAAAATAAAATAAAAAAGAGGAAAAATACAAAAGGACAATCAGGATTTGGACTGAACAGAACATAAAGAAAAGGAAAAAAAATTTAATTCATGGAGAATAAACATGCTCTAACCCTCAGTATTTACACACTGACTACAGTTAAAACCGTAAAACTGTCTGTACAGAAAAGTACATGTTATTAACAGTGCAAGATATTAAATAGCTCGACTCAAAACACTTCTCAATATACAAATGTATAACAAAAGCATACAATTACATACAAGTGCTGGACAAAAATGTAACTTCGGGATATCATACAGTGGGGGGATTTATACAAAGGAAAACACCAGAGGGATGTCGTTAGAAATGTTCACACAAATGTCACTTTGTGATATAAATGCACATTTACAATACCTCTACCTTTATTCTGCTTGGAGTACAGGGAACGGTTTCGGTAGGGACGATGACGAGAACAGGCCTGCATACTGTTACTGTTCAGGAGTAAAATCAGAAAACTTTTACTGTGGCAAAAAAAAAATACAAAAAATGAACAACAGATGTAAAACTTCATGTTTGAAATACTGCAAATGTTGGACTCTTGTTTTTAATGTTTTAGGCAGTACTTAAATACAAGGTGAATCTCAATCAATCAGAATATCACTGAAAAGTTTATGACAGTAAGGCAGTTAAAAACTCATTTAGTTTTCTTACAGAGTGAAACTTTTCAAACATTTATCTTTGCTCAATATAATGATTACAGATAATGAAAGTATTCAATTTCTCAAAAGATTTGAACATTCTCTTAAGACCCCCCAAAAAAGGATTTTTTAAATACAGAAATGTTATTATATGAAGCTGGATGTTCTCAGAGTTCTGCATCTAAATAAATCGATGCAAAGTTGAGTAAAAGGAAAAACTGTGATAGAAAGAGATGCACAAGCATCAGGGAAAGAAGCCTACTGAGAATTTATGAAGGAAAGCCCAGTGAAGTGTTTGAAGGAGATTCACAAACTGTGGACTGCTGGTATGCAATAAGAGCCTCAAAGAAAAATCTTTAATCATAAGACTTCAGTTATCCCTTTTTCAATATTTTCCTTCCACAAAACTTTCCAACGATGTTTGCATAAAAAAACCTTCTTCAACAACTTCTTCAGCAATTAACTTTTGTTAGTCACAACCTAACATTTCTGCACAAAAAATACATTTTTATTGGTCTTATATAATTTTAGTGTTTCATTAGCTGCAAGCCAGAATCACCTAAAGTATAAAAACATTACTGCGCAAAATGAATCTATACAGTGAAATCAATCAAACTTTTGATGATATTCTAATGTATTGGGATGCAGCTGTATTTAGTTTGATGCAGTTACAGAATCTCATCTTCAGCGAAGATGGAAGGGCAGGAGAGTTAATAAACTGAGAGAAAACGAAAACGAATTAAAGCAGACGGGCTTTAAAAAAAAATAGATGAAGTGATCATTCACCGATTTCATCACTCCACAATAATACCCAAGATGGATGAGTATTCAGTAGTAGATTCTCAAACACATTGAAAGCATCCGTCATTTTCCGTCAGATGTAGCCCTTCGCTGGCTGCTCACTCACAAGCCGATCGTCAGTGTGTTGTTGTTTTTTTTTGTTTTTTTTTAGAAAACGGACCGTCATTCTCAAAAAGAGCAAAAGGCACTACTGCATTTTTCCATCTGCATCCGGTGGAGTTAGATGAGCTGGGCGGAAACCTCCTCCCTCCTCCTGTATGTGAGAACGGAGCGCTTCAGATGAAGAGCGTGGACAGAGAAATGTGGCAGAATGACGTTTTGTTTGCCCTTAATGCCAGAGAGGTGGCGATCCTCAGAACGGAGCGGAAATTATCCGATACCAACTTCGAACGAGTGGAAACCATTATTGCTTGTAAAAAAATAACTTGATAAATGAAATGGGGCTGGACGATATATCGATTAATGGAATTTTAGGAAAATTTGGATTTTTTCTTTGCCAATGCGCTCCTTCAGTTTCAATAGTTCAGAGTGAGGGCAGCCATTTTGTTTGACAAGCATGTTTTCCTGCTCCTGTTTACTTGGACTTTGAATTTATTTCAACCATATGGCAAAATATCAGAATCAGGCCAAGATTTGTTTTTTAAATTATGAAAATAAAGTCATAATATTGGATGAATAGAGTATAAATTTTATTAACATTCCTCCTTTTAAACATAAAATGAGAAATTTTTTATCTTTAGAAGATAAAAGACACGTTAATGTGTACCGTCATTTTACAGATAAAATGAGGAACACTAAGCATTTTGCAAAGTTTGTGGTATAAGTTTAAGAAATAAGAAATTATTATAAACAGATTGACTTTAAAATGTGCAAACATCTGTGCATTTTGAAGAAAGAACTACACAATATGAGGTGGTCATATCATATGTTGATAACTTGAGGTTTTTTCTCATTAAAAACGTTTTTCTAGTCATTTTAAGATTTTTTGGGTGAAATTATGTCTTTGTTCTTCATAAATTATGACTATATTCTCGTAATTATCTTAGGTTGGCCCTACTGCATCAAAGAAGGAAATAAAAGCCACTTTTTTGAAAATATTTTCTGGAATTTCTTCTTTTAGAAAAGAAAGAGCAAAAACAAGTTGACTGAAATTGGAAATTGGATCTAGTATGAAAATAGTTGGACATTTTATTTTTAAGCCATATCGCCCAGCCCTGAAATGAAACAAAGCTAAAGTGAAATCTAGATAATCTTTTTGACAAATTTCACCCCCCCCAAACCTCCCTCTCCTTTAACACAATCTTCATAAAAGTGCACTTAAGTGCGGATAGCTTGCCGAGGAAACAGTTGTCAGTAGAAAATAGTGCTTGTTTCTCGTCTGGTTCTTTGTGCCCCAGCAGCTGCGGAGAACCGGTCAGGTCCGTCTCGCCATCCTGCTGAAAAGGAAAGGGGGCGGCGACCTCGGGGTGCTGGTTAAGTGCTTCGTGCGGTGGCTCCTCGTGGCTTTGTCCTGTCACCTGCACTCCACTGATACCCCGGAGTTCTGAGACGAGGACGACGAAGGTGGTACCGGAGGGTCGGCGAGCGTCAGCATGACTGCTGCTGTTAGCGAGCTGGAGGATGGTGAAGAAGAGGAGGAGGAGGAGGAAGCGGCCACCGCACCTTCAGGTTCGGAAAAAAGAAACAAAAAAGTTTATAAAGTGTTTTTTTCTGTATTTTGACCCAGCATAGATTCAAAGGACTGACTTACTTTCTCTTTCCTTCTTCTTCATGCGTTTCCTTCTCCTGTCGATCGAGGCCACCTCCGACTTCAGGGAGAGGTAGTGGTTCCGGATGTCTTGCAGTTTCTCCTGAAGAAACGAAATCCTCTCCAGACTGCTCATCTTTTCCAAATCAGCTAAGTGGAAACAAAACAAATGAGTTTAGTAACACTAGTGCTGACATCCTGCAACTTTTCATGCATTCCTGCTCCAAGAAAGCAGAACCAAATGGCTGAATTTCCTCCTTGGAACATCAGCAAGGTTAATAAATGCCTGGTAGTTAACCATTCGTTTAATTTGAGTGTAGTAAAGTAGGAATGTATGCAAAAGTTGCAGGATGGTCAAACTCCAGGACTTACAGTGCAAAAACACAAAATCTGGTATTTTTGGTCTAGTGTTTAGTGCTAATATCTTTGTACATTTGAAATAAGACAAAACAAACAAACAAGTAAGTTTTCAGCCAGAAAGAGGAACTTGTTTTAAGTCAATAATTCATTAATATTGATAAAATAATATTGTCTATAAGTGAATAGTCTTCCAGTGGAACAAGACATTTTAATTCATAATATGGGAAAATCTCTTCTTCCACTGGTAAATTATGTTACTCAGAACTAATACTTTTCATCAATTTTAAGGAATTACTGACACAAAAAGCTTAAGGCAAGTTACTTGTGACCTAGTTTTTTCTTATTTAAAGAGTACTAAGATATTTCCACTAGAAACTAGATCAAAGATACCTGGTACGATTTTGAGTTTTTGCTGTGCAACACAAGGAAGAAAAATGAATATAACTTTTAACATCTTTACAGCTAAAAATCTGAAAAGTGCAGCTGTACCCCTCTACTAAATAAAACAAGTTTAGAGCCACAAATATTACCTGACCCTTTGTTAAAACACATCTTATAATTTTTGATAAATATCAGCTACAAGAAATCTATTGTAATTTTTAAAGAGCAATAATTTTGTTCCTATTTTTATGCTTTAGTGTAAAAAAAAAAAACTTGTTCAAAGGGATGATGGCTACATTTTCTTACATGCGATGTTGATATTTGCTGATGTTTTCTAACCTAATAACAAGGAAGGTTAATATAAATAAAAATGGCAGGTAACTTTAGTGTCACTGTTGTGGAAATTAAATGTAATTATTCCATGAAAAAATAAATAAATAAAAAGACAAACAAACTTAAAAATAATAAAAAATGAAAAATAAAAAATTTCAGCAGTTTTAAAGCTTTTTCTTTATAAGTTTTTGTCAAAGTTTCTAAGAGGCTCCAGAAAGTACATTGACTAAAAAACTTAAAGAGGTCAGAAAACTTTTACTTACACATCTGGAAACTCCATTTGTAGATGCGCGGTGATCTTCCATGGCTGTCTCTGTGCTGGGAGTGATCGGGATCTCCCTGCTTGTGGTACTTATGGCTGGAGGGCGGGGATCGGCCGTGATACTTGGGCGAGGCGGAGGCCTTCAGGTCCGATGAAGCGTTCTTACAGGCGGCCGATTTGGCCGAGCCTTCGACAACAGACTGGTCCTCGCTGTCACTGCTGTTAGCTGATGGGGTGGAAGACATGAAGAGATGAAAGAAAAAAATAGTTGATTAATACAAATAGATGGGAAGAAAGTCAACTGGAAAGACAAGAAAGAAATGGATAAATGATTGAATGAATATGTAATGAAGGATAGCTGCACAGATTAAATGGATGGATGACAGAAAAATAATTTGACTGTCATTGATGGATGAAAAGATTGAAAAACAGACTGCTGGATGGATGGAATACATAGATGTATGAAGGATAAACAACTGGACTAATCTTAGTGATCTACAGACTTTGCCAACCTGATGAGATGATAGAAAGGGGGCATATTTTCAAAAAGGCATAAAGCTATTACTTCATAGCTTTATGATGACTTTATTTTTCCAAACTTCTTCAGATTTAATGTCTGAGTTTAAATCTAAACTCAGACGGTTCTGATCTCCTACCTGCTTTCCTGTTCCTTTTGGGAGGCACACCGAGGCTTTTACGGTTAGGCTTGTGTTTCTTCGAGGCTCCACTTGTCTGTGATTCCTTCTGCCTTTTCTGACTCACAGATGCTACGAACAGATTTAGAAAAGAGATTTCAGCTTCTCAGCAGTTCATTTAAAATAAGAGTAACAATATAAGGAGGATTTAGGACAGTGGTCTCAAACTCCAATCATCAGGACGCTGGTGTCCCTGCAGCTTTCAGATGTCTCTCTGCTTACACACACCTGGGTCCAAAATTAGCTCATTAGCAGAGCTTGACTGCATGTTAACATGGCAGTTTAGCCATTTACGCTGCCTTTAAGTTGAAATTCCCCCTTCAGTGTAAAAATATTAAACTGGAACGCTCTCCAATGCCGGATTTCCCACTGGGAAAGACAGAGCAACTCCGACTGCCTTGAGTTAAAGCAGACTTCGAGTTTCAATATGGCCGCTCCTCGCATCAACATAAGTAAGCTGTGGTAGAAACATGTGTATTTACAAGACATAAATAAGAGTAAAGAAAAGTAGTGTTTGTTTACTGAAAGTAAAGCTTAAAATTATGTTTTGTTAGGCCCATTGCAAACGATGTTTATACTTTACTCAAACTTCAGTTTGTTTGCATAGAAAGTTTGGCTTGTTTGGATAGGTGGGGATGCACTCTGACCAAAAAATTGAAAAGGCCTAGGTCTGGGTTCAACTGAAGTGAACTCTGGTGAGATTCGAATGTATATTCGATGAAAGCAGACTGAAGACCACTCCAAAAGAAGGAAATGGAGCATTCTGGGTAAATACTACCAAAACACACACGTGAGTCTATCACAAGCAGGAGAAATGGCTTGTGGTCTTTTACCAAAGGCACCAGATGGCACTGCAAATTTGTTTTTATATTTTGTAAAGAAGGAAGCTGCGTTCCTGTCTTCATAGAGATTTTTGTGTCGTTTCCTACAGTAGTTCTCGGTGCAACACCACCACAGGCGGTAAGGTACAACAGGTTTTTAAAGGATTTGGTTTCTTTGACACATTGTACCGTGAAAGCAAAACACTGCAGCTAACAATATAGCAATTTTGGTCTCCAATTGAACAGATTCTACGGGACAATAAGGAATGAAAACAAACTGGGAGTTGCAGGACTCTGTCCCTGGAGTCCTGCAGTTTGAGACCACAGGTTTAGCAGTGTTTGTACCTTTGGTCTTCTGCTCGCTGTTCTGCTGGCTGCTGCTGCTCAGCTCTAGGCTGCTGCTGCTGTTGCACGACAGACTGACATCGTAAACCTTGGAGGGGGAACCTGCACCGTCGTCCTGTGGGAGCTCCTGCAACTCTCCGCCCAGACTCTCCACCTCCACGGTGCTGCTGTCTGTCTCACTGCGCCCCCCTGCTCCTTCTTCCTGAGTCGGGTCTGGGGGCAGATCATGGGAAACTGGCTCTGAGGGTAAGGCGGGAGGCAGAGATGGCGGTGGAGAAGGAGGTGGAGCTTGACTGGTCTCCTCCACCGCGCTTCCTCCTCCGGAGGGCGACTCAGGTGTTGTAGGAGGGGTGTTGAGCACGGAGTTGCTCCCGCTGCTGGGAAACTCCTGCAGCTTGTCATTCTCCAGCTGCTCCTCGGAGCCTTCATCCTCGGGTCCTGCTTCCTGGTCCGCCCCGGATTCATCCAAACACGACGGGACGGGGGGTGGAGGAGAGTTGGCTGCCTCTGTGTCCGAGTCAGAGAATAACTCCTTCAGCGTCTTCTTAGGCCACTGAGCCTGAATGCTGGACCACACGTCCTTTTGTCCTTTGGGCCGAACGGCCGGGGCTTTTTCCTCGGCATTCCCAGATGCCTTAGCCCTCTTCTCGGGAATCTCCCAGAAGCCAGCTTGCCTCCCGGCTTTGCTCTTCTCCTTCATGCCGTTGTACTTCTTGGAAGTGGAACCTTTGGTTTTGGCGCGGCTTCGCTCATTCTCCTCAGCCGGGATGTCAGCCAGCGCTGTGCTCTCGTCCTCTGAGCTGCTGCTGGTCAGAGCCCCTCTGTCTTCCAGCTTGCGAGGCGAGCCAGTAGGCAACCAGTCGGCACTCCTGTTGTTCCTGGTCTTTACTTTGGATAGACCCTTTGTGTTCCTCTCGGCAGCACCATCAGATTTCCTCTTCCTGGTGCTCGCCTCTCTCTCCGTCTCCGGCTGGCCTCTGCGCTTCCCAACGTCCGGGCTTTCCGCGCCAGCAGTGTCCAGGCTCTTTCCGGAGACAGAGGACGCTTTGGACCCTTCAGAGGGGACGCTGCTCTCCCAGCGCTCGGACACTTGTGGCGGCTCTGTCGGACCTCGCCTGGTGCTGCTGCTGGGTTGATCCTCTTCGTCGTGCTCCTGCTCCTCATCCTCACAGTCGCTCTCATCTGTGGACATCTCGGAAGCTGCAAAACACAAAGTTCTGTTATCTTCAAGAATAAGTCGAAAGACAGGAGAAGTTCAGTTACTGGATATAATATATATTAGTCAATTATTGTTGGTGTTTTTGTTATTGATGATGGTGACATTTAAAGAAATAATGATTATTCATCCACTGTAATTAAAATTAAATATAAATTGTATTGATGGGCTAACAATTAAATATGGCGTTAGTTGTCATTTGTATGGAATATACATTTAATAAATGTAAGATTATGTAACTAGATAAGAATGGGAATATTGATGAGTTTGTACTTCTACCCTTGAATTTATAAACGTTTTGACATTAAGTTTTGTGATTCGAGTATTTTTTTTTTTTCACATATTCAAAAAATAAAAACAGTCATGGTCAGAAAGCTAAATACAGTAATCATCAGTTCAGACATTAATGTAAATTATTTGTGCAATCATTTATTTTACCGATGTGGAAATAAATATACAACTACAGACAAATTTAATGACTTGAAAAATCAAAAATGGGACGAACAAGTTTGAATTGGGAGTTTATTTTACCCAACAAGGTCTAACCACTACAATAAAAGTTTCTTGGTAAGTTGCACATTGGCGACATGCTCTGCAACAATTATGACACGTCATAATTCTGCCAGGATATCTGACCGCTCTTTGTTACAATATTGGTAATTTTGGATTGAATCAAGCTTCAAGCGCATTTCCAATTGGGTTGTGATACAGGACTTTCCAAATAATTTATGTTTTAACTAATGCCTGCTTTATTCATTCCAGAACCCAACTGTGTCCTAAGTTTCAGCCATCTGAGTTACCCCTTCTGATGAAAAAAAGTGTCTCGAAAAATATGGAAGAATCCAGGATCCACCATGTTTTTAGCTAAAGCGGGAACTGTTTTAACACCAGAGCTACTGAGTTTCACTGCTTTTTTTTTTTTTTTTTACAAAATTTTTTTAAAGAAAAACCATTAATGTAGAAGTAAAATGCACATCCAATGGTGCATTTTTATTTTTCCAAAACCAATCCAGAACGGGAAAATGCAAGAACTAAATTCCAGACGGCACAGAAATTGTTTTTTTTTTAGTAAGAAAATTGTCTGAATATCCAGGCAGTATTATGTTAGAACTGATGTGAATGAAAATGATGTAGATTTTCTTCAACTTGCTAAGAAAAATCTGGCTAGTCCTTGCAGGGGTCATTTGGCGCACCGAGGACAGGTCGAACAGGACATTAGAAATATCCCAAGGGATGTTCAGAGAGTTCAATTAACCAAACATTCATATTTTTGGGACTGTGGGACGAAGCCTGAATACCTGGACATATGCATGCAGATAGGCCCCATGCCAGGATTCAAACCCAGGATATTTTTGCTGGAAAGCAACGGTATCCTGAATCGCTAGAAGCCCAAAATCATCAGGACATTCCCGCCGATGCTCAGCACATATAACCTTCTAAGCAGAGCTGCATTCCAAGTGTTGCTACCTTGCAATCCGTTGAGGATCGATGTGATTTCTATCGACTTGACTGGAGGCTGCTGAGTCCCTTTGTCCTCGCTCTCGTTCATTTTGGAAAAGACGTCATGACTCAGGCCGCATTTAGAGCGCGGGACGCGGTTCGGGCCGAGGACCTCCCTGTCACCGAGCCGCTCCAGTCGGTCGCGCTCCCTCTCGGCTTTGTTCTGTCGGGATTCAAAACATAACCGGCGTTTTATTCCGCGAACATCAGAACCCGATTCTTGCCGAAACTGTACCCACCCTACGCACAGTCAGTCGTACCTTTATTTTTTTGCGGTGCTTTATTTTCGGGACGTTCTTATTTGCCGGGCGTACAATCTTGTCCGCTTTGATCCATTCGTCATATCTAAAAAAAAATAAAAATCAGTACAAGAGACAAGACAGCTTTAACATTCAGGTCATCGACAAAGACCCAAACATACACGCTGACAGCAGCTACCACACAGACACCCGCCCAACCAACCGACATGTTGCTGTGACACAATAAAGCTTCAACAGCAAACGGAGAAAATCCAAAGGAATTATGTAGAAAAAGACAAACCTTTACGATGAAGAAAGAAACACACCAGCCACCACACAAATTATGTTTCCACAGGTACCAAGGGGAGCTATTGGGGTCGGTGTGGGGGTCGTGTGAGTGGAAAATGAAACGTTTTACGACATCACACACAACAGAGACGATGCAGAGAACATCCCACTGTCTTAAAGAGTGCTGGAGGACCACATAACAACACTGTGACGATGAAATGCTGATTGCACCAGTTGACTTCTGGGTCATGGTTAGCCCTAACGCTCCTGCATTGACCCTAACCCGCTGGGGAGGGGGGAGAGGGTTGAGAGGTAGAGGTGAGCAGCACTTTGTTTGGCCATTCAAAAGATCCAGAGTAGCTCATGGGAATTAGAAGATCATTTACAAACAAAACCACTGACTGGATCAATTCTAGAACTCTGATTGGCTACAAAATCATCATCCTGTTTGTAGTTTCAGTTTTTTTTTTTTCTTTTGTAGAAAGACAGACTTCTGGGGGATAGAAAGACAGATGATTGAGTCAAAACTGAGCCAGGAGTCAACCCAAAATGCTCAGTTCTGTTTCTGCCACTAGATGGCGCACTATTCTCCAGAATCAGAGCACTGTGTAGAGGGATGAAGGATAAATCTGTTGCTCCTGCAGGGATACCCATGTAGCGGTGATCCCCTGACCTGAGTTACAAGTTCATAAATAAAATTTGTTGAATTATTATTATTTTTTAGGGTGTACAGAGGTGATTTATCCCCAGGTCCTGTCTTACCTGACGTTCCAGCCACAGTAGTGCACCAGGTAGAGCACCTCTCCCCCCTCCACGTCTGCCTCTTTCACAGTGGCTTCGTACGTCTTCAGAGTGCGGCCTCGCCCATACCTCACCTGCACCTTCATCCCCGGGGGGTAACACTCAAACTCCTCCCCTTCCTCCCCCTCCTGACTGCTGTCATCCCTGCAAGAAAAACAGTTCAGCACTTCCTGGCCCTAGGCTTCCCCCATTGAACACCACAACCATAGACACAGGAGAGCTAGATGCCACATTGGCTTCCATGCCCCGGAGAAACGACGCGCCAGTGAATCCGCCATATTGTGAGTGGCAAATTCTCCTTGGAAAACAAAGCGAGTACGCTTGGAAAGGAGATTTTCTAAAGGTAAAGTAAATAAATGAAACGTTTTATACACAAAATAGCTTAACTAAATTAAACTGTACAGACTGTAACTTAAAAAAAAATAAATTATTAGTTGATGCTAAGCAGTGATCTTTTTTTGGTAGATGTCACTACTACTAATTTTAATATTGACAATAAAAATGTAAATAATAATAATAATGACAATATTGTCATTATTATTAAAACCATTAAGTCTTGCAATGACAAATGAAAGATAAATTTAATTACAAAAAATATTAATAATGATCTTAATGTGTGCTGTGGTGGCGCAGGGGGTTAGCACGCCCCACGTTTGGAGGCCTCAGTCCTCGACACGGACGTAGCGGGTTCGACTCCTGGTGACCTTTGCCGCATGTCTTTTTTATTTTATTTTATTGTGATTATTACAGCAGTAGTAATAGTAACAGCGGCGGTTATTGTTATTAGTAATAAAGTATTGTACTGATATCAGATAAATAAAATTAAGTGGTTTAATTTACTAATAATATTAGTGTTTTCATAGTATTTTGATCATAACAGGAATAAGCTTATAACTATTTTATTACATCTAGTAATAATAATAGAAATATTATAATAATTATACTAGTAGTAACAATAACAGTGGTTATGATTATTATTACTATTATTTTAGACTGTTAATAATAAAGTACTGTATTGATATTTGAAAAATAAAATACAAGTGGTTTAAATTCATTCATTAATGTAACTAGTGATCTTAATTCTACTATTATGCTAAGAACAAAAATAATAAAAAACATTTAATTGCAAAACTATGCCTGAATATGCATTAAATGATTAAAATGATTACAGTCTTTTTCCATTACATTACCACTCTTGGTGAAGTTTAGTATTTCAGTCGTGTAAATAACACAGTACCTATGGTGACGATGCTTCACAGTGTCAAACATGAACAGCGTTTGACCTAAACGTATTCAGCAGAAATGTCCAGGGCAGTCTTTGCGTCTCAATAAAAATGCCACTCACAGTATGCCGTAGACTTTGGCGTGTGATCTGGGAGCTAACGCAGCATCTATTCTTCTATGTATATGACAACAAAGACCCACCCTCACATCCATCCACCCAACCTACTGACTGCTGCAAAGAAGCCTGATTAATATGCTCCACCCTTGCCTGCCTTGTCCCATTACAACACATGGCCTTTATCTATAAAGAAACATTAACTTCCTGTTCTTGTCCTGCTTTAACTCCAGTCCAGTATAACCTGAGGCAAGCTGCAGGATAAACAACTACATCATTAATAGTAACCCAGGACACAGTACAGTATGTGTTTCAGCAAGTAAAACATTCTTGTATGGCAAAACTCAATGAGAAAGGGGATAAAAACACTACTTTGAACTAACCCTACACCCAAACATGAAGCACTTGAGATTCTCATTCACACACAAGCACACAATGTGAGGAACAAAGCAGCCACAAGAAGGAGCTAGTGGGAAACAAAGCTGGAGGCTAGTCTGGCAGTGCAGTCAGAGTTTTAGATGCAAAGGGACACAAGAGCAAGTTAGGTCAGCAAAACGCAGCTCTGCAGGGCAGCTCAGCAGCAACTTAAAGCAGGTCTGTAGCACTGATGGAGGCACTGAGATTCACAACAATGTTCTCTGGTTCCACCAACATGACGTCTTTTAACACTCCGAGAGGAAACAAGCTGGGATAAACTCAGCGAAAACATCAGATTTTGCATATTTACTCACAGCCGTTTGGTTTCTGTTGGCACAGAAACAAATGATCAAAGGAAACAGCAGCTATTTTAAGTCCTTTACTTTGAACACTGATAAATAAATACATGAAAACATTTTTTTTCACTCACTGCATATTGAAAATAAAAATCCATGAGGAATGAAAAACAAACAAACAAACAAACAAAAAAACAGTTCTCTTCAAAAACAAAAACAAGTCAGTATGACTGGAATCTCCACATTGTATATTTCCTGAAACCCCTTTAAATTCAACCCAAGGACTCATGTTTCATGACTTTTTCTTAAGTTTTAAGTTCTTACAAAATATATATACATGTATTGGGGTTACGATTCTGTATACCAGGAAGTGATTTATAACCACAAAAACAAAATAAAATGCTTTTTTTTAGCTGTTGTGTTGCTGTTTATCTGTTTCTACAGAAACCAGGTTGTGGCACTCACAATGAATGCAAATATTTAATAACAAAACAAGCCTAAAAAAAAATCAAAAAAAATCTGACATGTATGACATGCACCTGTATTCTGCCTGTTTTACTAAGATTCCCCTAAACCACTACAGTTAACTGTCTATATCGTCATATATTAACCCATTAATATACCCATTAATGGGTTATTAATGGGTATATATTAATGGGTTATAAGGATCATTCATTTAAAAATCCCAATAAAGATTGTAGTCATAACCCGACAGCTTGTGTCAGAGTTCGAATGTTGTGAATACTATAATTATCAGTCTCTCACCAGTAGGGGTGGGCATTTATTGTATTGTTAGTCAATTACTGTGATAAATTTCATCTCATGATAAGAATTTGTCACAATAAATTGCAATTAATGATGTTTAAAAACAACCCAAAACTGTCTATATCGTCGAAATTAATTTGACTTTTTCCTCCACTGTTTGTTCAATGACAGCATAAAAAAATATCAATACATTTGAAAATATGATTAAATGCAGTTACTGTGTGGAGTTTAGAGGTACAAATCACAGTTAAAATGACTGGTGTCCTAACGAGGCGCATTACAAATGGGAATGTTTTTCAAGAGCAGCCACAGATATAAATCATTCTTATCGTCACTTTTATCAGAACTGTACAACAATATCTTACAATAAAACTTTTAATTCATATCGTCCACCCCTACTCTCTAATTACTTATTTCCACCCCAAAATAACAGCACAGTTTAACCTCCTTGTAAAACAATTACTGCTGGTCACACACAATGGAAATCTGCTACTGGATTCAAATGTAGCCCTCACACGCTCCAGACAAGACGGCGCACACATCAAAGAGACGAGATGCAATCAGAAGAGATCAGATCAGCCTCTGGCTTGTCCACAGACTCAATCTGACAACCTGCAAGTTACCGAACAGTCCGCGGTCTCGACAAAACGCAACAAATGGAGAGTACCCACAGACCTATGCAGTGCACCTGTGTCTACACAGAGGGAGACACTGAGAACTTTTTAAAGACAGGAAATAGTAATCTGCCTTCCTTCACATCAACAAAGGAGGTCGAACGAAAGTCAGCACATCTGCCTATGCACTAAGGTCCTCGTGTAGCTATAGGTTACTGCATCTGAAGCGCTGAGAGGGTTGATGTCTCAGTGACAACATTCATACACATGGAACATTTAACAAGAGCTGAGGAACGGAAGCCAAGAGAGAGAAGGAAGGGGAGGAGAGGCAGTGAGACAGAGAGAGATCTGGAGGTGTGCACAGTCATGTTGTGTGCACTGAGTGGATGAGGCTTTGCCACGGTTAAGCAGTCTAACACAGAGACACACAGAGAGCACAGCGTGAAAGGCCAGGTGGAAGGTAGCAGTCAGGCGCTCTAACAGGCCTCTGCCAGCTGATCCTGACCAAGCCACCAAAAATAATAATAGCACACAGGGCGAGAGCTTAGTTAGAGAAGGGAGAGGAGAGCTCTTTGGTTAGACAGGCAGAGAAGGATTGTGGGTATTAGTGTCGTTAAGGTCACAAGGATCACTGCTCCTTATTTGCTAATAGACTTTGTAGCTCTGACAAAGCAAAAGGGAAGGCCTGGCAACAAACTATAAACATTCTTTGGGTGAGGTTGTCTTTGGACTACGGGGACAGTTGTTTTAAAGCTGTGTGGATGAGAAAACTTACCCGGAGTTATCTTTGCTCTCCTGCTCATCATCCTGCTCCGTTTTTATGTTATCACCTCCGAGACGTGATGTGGACGACCCCTCGTCTGCGTCTGCCTTCGAAGCGCTTCCTTCTTCTTCATCGTCATCATCGGCGTCCTTTTCCTCCATTTTGGATGGTTCCGGCTCCGATTTGATTTGGGTGAAGTCTGTTTTTTCTTCCTATATGTGAGGGAGGTTTTTATTTAAAACCCAACCTGGCATCAAAGTGAAAATACATTTTACTCAAAGTGTCTCGTCGAAAAGGTACCTTGCAGAGAACAGATGGTGGGTTGCAAAGTTCTCCGTCCATCTGGGTTTCCTGCTCCTCTGAGATGGAGGCAGTGGGGGCCGCTCTTCCTGCTTCCTCCTCAGACTTCGCCTCTCTCTTGGGACCCTGTTTCAAAGGAAGGTCCATCTTGAACGTGATGGCAGTGGAGGTGCAGTACTCCTCGAATCCATACAGATACCTGCAAAATAAAACATATCTTGTAAATTTAAGAAAAGAGAGCAAGAAAGAATTAAATAAAGAGAGCAAGAAAAAGAGACAGAAAGAAAGTGGAAGTGAGATAAAAGAACTAAAACTGAAAATGGCCAGAAATTATACAATTTACACATACAATTTAAATCGTGATTTTACCCTAAGACATATCTAAAAGCGGAATAATTTGAAAATGGCTAAATTGAATTGTAGATAATGTAAGACAAAGTTGCATATTTGGGTAATATGGGTAAATTTTAGACAGCAGACATTTTCTTGCATCTTTTTAGAGAAATTTAACTGACTTAAATGGAATACTCTCTTGTCTTTTCTATTTTGATGAGTGAGAGTCATGTCAGATCCCTGTCGTCTGTTCAACGACAGGGACTTCTTGTGAAAACAGGAAGTTCTGGATCGCTAATCAACATTTTCTAATCCATTTTATGAAAGTAACAGTAATACTTACATTTAAAAACAAACACTTGAATCACATTTATTCTATAAGAACTGTTAGATGTGCCAATGAATATGGCATTAAGTGAGTGCAATAAAAGCAGTAAAATATTATGATGAATTTGTTTTAGGGTTTTGTACGTATCTATCTATCTAGCTATTGTGTGATTTTCAGCATTAGTACATACTTGCGGTAAGCGCATTTGACATTGTAGCCAGCGGCCGAGTTGAGCACCGGGATGCCCAGATCCTGGTAGACCTGCTTCCAAACAGAGCCACTTTCAATCTGTTCAACGACAGACGATCACAGATTTAAATCAGAGAAAGAAATCAAACATGGCTGAACTGAAATGTGATGAGTGACAGTCAAAGACTCACGTTGTCAAAGCCTCCCAGTTTGTGAACCAGCCTGTAGAGCTTGAAGAGGTTCAGGTTCCTGTAGCCGAGAACGGGCCGCTTGTTTATGGGGGTTCCTACAGAAGAGAAACATTCAGCAGGTTGAGGTTTTGCGATGCCAATGATTCCTGTAAATGTTGGTTTCATCACTGCACTCACCTCTGTCCTCCATGAACTTGTAGAGCTGCTGCAGAAAGTTCTCCCTCTCCTCTGGGAACGGCTCCACCTCCTCCTGAAGACAGGAAACAAGAGAGCAGATGAGGATCATTTCCACTCGGAGGATGCAGCGATGGCTCGCTGTGCCACCGCTAACCTCCTCCTCCTCCCCGCTGGCGTCTTCCTCCTGCTCGTCTTCCTCATCCTCGTCATCTTCCTCGCTGCTGGAGCTCTCCTCTTTCACTTCTGTCTTCCACGAGCCGGGCACGGCTTGTTTCCGCTGAAACTCCAACGCCGCATCCAATGCTGTCAGAAGCAAGCACAAAAAAATTAAAACTACCTAAACATGCACCAGCTTTAAAATTAGACATTTTTAATCTGAAAGATTAAAATGTATCAATGTCTGCAGTGGCCCGGAGCAGCAGGAGCCGCCGTGTCACAGGTGGGGCCTCACTGAGTCGGCAGATGCTCGTTTCAGGCTTTGTATAGTCGAAAACATCACAGTTGTGAGTCAACCACCTGTGAATAGCTCAGCTGAGATAATGCAAAGCCGTTTCCTGGCTGTAATTACAAGAGTGAGTAAGAGTGGCGCAGCAGAAAGGGGGAGGAGAAAAAAAAAACGAGGGCACTGCAGGAGAAGCTTTGTCAGGACTTCAAATAAAAATAGATTTGACAGCGACAGGAGCTCTCAATCGTTGGCTTTTTCTCAGAACAAAAAGAAAAACTTATCTTTCTTCACTCTGCCTCACTGAAACCCACTCTGAGTGGTTTCTTTTTTTTTCTGCCAAGTGTGCCAATACACATAACCAGCCCACAAGACGTCTGGAACTGGGAACATGCCATACCAGTTCAGTCAGATCCCTTTCTTAGAGCGTTACCTGCTTTGAGTCCCGCGTCGGCTTTTGGAGGAATCTCGCTGTTTATCTCGTTGACGTCCTTCCGGAGCACCATGTAGCTGCAAAACAAGGTGAAAATAATTTAAATATGCATTAAAACGCACTATGAAGAGTGTAGGAAGTAAATAAAGGAGGGAAATGCCTGTACTTAAGCTATTACAGCCTTGTTTTCCAACATCTCTCCACCAGTTACAACAAAAAGTGTGATTTTTATCACCAAGTCACAGTAACTGCATTAACTCATAGACTTTAATTTATTGATATTTATTGATGCTTTCATGTAACCAAGAGGAGGGCAAAATAAGAATTTTGACAATATAGTAAAGCTTCTTCAAACAAGTCATAAATCAAACAAACTTTCCTGCCAACAGCCACCAACATCTACAATAACTCTGCATAATTTGAATTAATGTGAGTTACAATAACATTTAATTTCCCTTTGGGATCAGAAAAGTATTTCTGAATTTGAATAATTAAGTTTAATTTATTGTTGTCATAGAAATAAATGCACACTACAATAAATATCCAACTTTACTCTGGGAGGCTAAATACAAATAATGCCACACTTTTCAGATTTTATTCGTAAAATTTTAAAAACCTATTAATGGTGATAAATACATGGAAGCTTCAGCAGGTTGGATCCTTCACTCTGACAGGCTCTCTTGTTCCTAGTTCCTCTCAATTGTTTTGTGAGAGGATTTCAGATCTGGAGTTGATTTAGTATCAGGTGAGTCATTTCTGTTTGTTCAGAATTTAGCATTGGACCATTTTCCATTTGAAAAGCTCCATTAATTATCAATTATTAGTCTTCTTGCAGAAATGACCAGGTTTCTACTTCAAAGAGCTCATAATGATGTGCACTCCAAAAAGATTTGCAGGACTTTTGGAGGAGAAACAGCATCACATATCCTCCACTGTACTCAACAGTGTGCATGAGGTGCTTTTCCATGTATTCATCCATTGATACCCATCAAACCAGCAAACTTTATTTTTTTCTTTTATTGTCCAGGGGGACTTTTTGTGGGCTCTAGTCGAGGACTCAGGGCCTCCAAACGTGGGTCGCGCTATCCCCTATGCCACCACAGCATGCCCCAGAGCAAACTTTATATGTTTACATTTGTAAAGGCAGGGTGTTATACATGTCAACTGATTGGCATGTAGGTAGCATTAAAGTTGATACAGGGATGAATGAAAGGCTCATAGAACACATTAAAGGTTGTGCTTATAATGTGCCAAAAATGGATAAGTTAAAGGGGTGTAAATACTTTTGCGAGGCACTCTATGGTGGAAATAAGTCTACGTTTTTTTGGACTAATAATATGAGTAGTAAGCAACTATTATAACCAGTATTAATAACTTAATCATGTGGCTAAGCTAACAACAGGGAAGTAAGCAAATGATGTTTGGAGACTTTCAGTTTCAAAGAGCAAAAGATGTTAAGAAATTCAGCATAAAATGTTATATATGTAATTCTTGATGAGTTCAAGGTCAATCCAAACTCTTCAAACTCTGTTTTCAGTGAATTAGTAGATGCTATAGAAGTTATGTGCTTCTACAACTGATCCAAACTGGGTTGCACTCTTGGTCATGTCTGACTTTTACCCAAACCCGTTTTACAGCATATGCAGTGGCACATGTCAAGGCAAACTACTACTGAAGAGACATTTAGCCTTGGACCACAAATGTCAACGTCAGAGATGAAAAATCAATGGATAAGTCAGCAGCAATCACCCCACCGGCACCGTCAGTCTCTGCACCAGCTGTCTATCATCCAGGCTAAACCAGAGCAGCGTTTGATCTATTATCAGTTCAAATTAGAAACTTGTGTTGAACGTTTACAGTTGAATTTTAAGTACATTTTCTCTGCAAAGAACACGGAAATAAAGTTGTAAGTCATATGCATTTCACGCATGAGTAACAATGATGCAAGGATGTTATTTCAGCAACATTTCAGCTGGAGGCCTGCAGGGCGATAAAACTGAAAATCTCATTAGCAGTAATATAGATTTATCCTTCTTCTTACTCTGACAGTCACTCGAAATACACAGTGATGACTTAAACAAGTGAAATCGGAGAGTAAAACTGATACGCGTTTAATTATGATGTGTTGGTTTGCTTGGAGAAGTATCTGACTCCCAGCTCTCACCTCATTTATTATTCCTAATCTTATCGCTCTCATCACCTTCAGCCTTCAACAAACTACTAGTCTGATAAGACTTTCTGTGCTGAAAATGCAGATTAAAGGTCACACTGATGACTTTAGTGGGATATCTATTAAAGAATGCATAAAGGTTGTCCTGTTAAAACACTCACTGAATGTTGGGATTAGTCTGTACCCACATAAAGAGACGAGAAGCCACCCTTTAGCTGAGTGCAGACACATGACACAACTTCTCTCTATCTTTACTAGACACAACATGTGACTGTGTGGATCCAGACTGAATGTAGGCTGCAGGGAAGCTGCAATATGTCGCCTCAGCAGTAACTCACAGCGCGTGGATAAGTAGAACATTACAAACCAGGCCAGCAAAGCAATAAACATAGCACCTCATTTATTAATTTGAATCTGAAAACTATATTTTCCCCCACACTTTTTACTTTTTCTACATTTGTTCAGACTGAGAAATTAAATCTTCTCAAAAACATTGTAGAGGCATCATCATCCTGAGGTAATAAATGTCTTTAGCAGAGACAGAGTGGGAGCTTGGCTGCAGTAGGATGCTACAGGAAAGTCTAAAATAATTTGCATTGGTCTATCACACAGAGGCCCCTATAAAGTACACTGCTGTTTGTATCTGCAACTTTTAAACAAAGTAAGGAATGCCCGAAATGCATTACTTGTCAAATTGTATGAATTTTCAATCAAATACACACAATCAACATAAAACTGCAAATATTATATCCTGATAGTGAAGGAATTTCTCAAACCTCTATTTTAATAAAAGTTTAAAACATTTTTTTTTTTAGTTTTAAAGGCTTGCTTGTGGCAGATTTACAGGGGATACATTTCAAATTTCAGTAGTTAATTTGTTGAGTATAAAAGACAATCGAGCACACCTATAAATAAGTTTCTCTTTTTTGGCATAGTAAACTGGAAAAATTACCTTGTAGCTACAAATCATTATGGTACAGATGGATCTACACTAATCCACATTGCCCTGAAAAAAAACTTTAAATGTTTTACACTTTATTATGTTACTACTAAAAACCTCAAGAAGTTTTATTCAAATTTTATAAGAGAACACAAAGGAGAAATTCACTGTGAAGTGAAAGGATAAGAGAGCATAGTTCTAATTTTTTAATGAATAAAATCTGAAAAGTGTGGCCTGCATCTGTATTCAGCAACCCTACATAAATTTCACCGCTGCCCTTGGCCAATTTAAAATATTTAAATCTGATGCTTAGAGATACTCTCCATCCAATCTGACTAAACTTGAATCATTTTGTAAAGAAGTTAAAATATACATCTCTAGATGTACAAAATTATAGTGTAAAGTATTGACTTCAGATTTTGTATTTTGAAAACTGATGAAAACCATCTGGTATCATTTTCCTCCCACTTCACGTGTACTTTGTGCTTTTCTTTCATAGAAAAAAAAAACTATTAAACATTGAAGTTTAAGGGGTATGAATACTTTCTGACAATACTGAATACTTCTGCTAAATTTAGCTCATTTCAATGTTAACAAAAGTCAGAAAGGAACAGCACAAAGAGTCACAAACAGCAGAAAAAGTGTAATGTCTATTGAAAAAAATCTCACAATTTTCCATCCTTAAAAGATCGGACGAAGATGTTGTCCTTCTTCACGGTCATGTCTTCATGGCAGTCCGGGGAAATGACCTTGTGATGCAAAGAAACAAGAGAAAAAGGAAATCAGATGCAAACAAAAGACGGAGCTGAGGTGTTTATGGAGTTCCAATAGGTTTCTGCCAGATGGGATGTAGAATTATGTCCTCAGTGAATGTAAAAATATACGGGAAAGGGAGACGATGGTTGTAGTTGTAGGAGTAAGCAGCTTATGGCAGCATGTGTTGCTGCTGGAAGGAACTTAGAAGCAAAACGATGACAGGAGGCAGCCCTGCTAACATAATTTCCACTCGCTCTCTGCCCACTTCCTCCTGGACTCTGCAGCACAAACACGCTTGCAGGGTGAACACTCTGACCTAAGCACAGACTCACATGTTGCTCTGCGAAGGTAAACACTCTGCTCACATATGCACACATGACCTTTCCTCCTTTTACCGTACGAGTCGGGGAGAGACAAACTCTTTTTTTGTAGCTATGGATCATCTGCTGCATAACACATCTGGCAGCATCACTCTGCCATAAGGTAACAGTGTAAACAATGACAAGCTGCTGTGTATTGTTCTTCCCTGATCGGTCACAAGGAGGCAGCATGGAGCTCAGCCACAACAAGCCAAGAACAACAAATCCAGGAGGCGGGGCAGAGCTGAGCACAGTTAAAAGAACAGCGTTCCCCACCCTCTGCCATTCTCACACTTCTACTGCTAGTACTTATACAAAACAAGAAAGAGCAGCCACTGACACAGAAAGAGTTTATAAATGGATCTGAGCTGTGAATTAAAAATAACAGACCTGATTGTGCTGCACTGCTGCTCAGATAAGATCTAATTCCTAGAGAAAATGAAAGAAAATATTCCCCCTATATCTCCCTAAATTAGCTCCTTCCTTCATCGCCCAAAACATGCATGTTACGGCAATTCAAAGCAGCTGAACTCCAAAGCAATCACATAATCCTGCTGAGTCCTGCTGTTACGTAAGCAAGTGTTTTGATGAAATGGCACAGCGCTGTGGCTATTCTGTTAGATCAGCAGCAGTGCTCTCTGGCTCTGCTGCGGCACGGAGCAGCTGGGGGAGAAAGGCATGAACTCACCAGAGCGGGATACCACGTGCTCTTCTTTTTGTCGCCGGCGGCAGCCCCCTCCACACAGACCACTTTGCCGAACAGATCTTCATTCTGCCGCTGGTCACTCTCCTCTTCCTCACTAGAGGAGGAGGACAACTCCTCCTCTTGACTGGGGGAGGAAAAAAGAAAAATTTTCTCAAAAAGACTTTATGGCAAGAAGACGGAGGGAGGAGGAGAATGCATGTAAAGACTTGAGCATTAGATCTGGTTCTACAAAAATTAAACAACTTTTGGACAAACTAGGATTGCAGGGAACATGTTTCGGTCTATAAACAAAACAGTTATTCACATCTGGTGTAGACAGAATAGTACATTTCCAGGGCGTTGCAAAAAAAACAACTCATAACTGGATATTTTCATATTTTGACAAATTAGAACCGCAAATATTAATGTATTATATTGGTTTTTACGTGACGTGACATACACAAAGTGTGAAGAAGAAGAGAGATGATGCACAGTTTTCACAATACAAAATCCAAGAAATTTGTAAAGGAAATGGCATTTCTGAGTTAACGTTTGGTGGAACTGTGAATGTCTCCACTAGCAGGTTTTGCCCATTCTATGTTGCAAAATAACCCACTTTCAGTCTATGTTCTCATCTGTGAAACACTTTTCTCAGTTTTTCTTTAATCTCAGTTTCATAGACTGGATAAACAGCATCTATGATCTACAATTTTCTAGTGTTGCCAAAGTGTTGCTTACATTTAGGCCTGGAGTTTGATTGGACCATTCTAGTGCACATAAATCTTCCTACTTTAGTTGCTTCTAAGCTTAGTGTTGCTCTGCTGGAAGATGTTTCCACCACAGACTTTAGCAGCCTTTAGAAAACCGCCTCTTGACCGTTTCTGAGATTAATACTCTCCTTGTTCTTCCTGTCAGCTTAGGTGGACAGCCATGTTTTGATACATTGTCACCAGACTCTTTTGATTTGTAGTTCTCACAGATGCTTAAAGCTTGGAATATAGTTTCATAACTAAACTGTGCTTTAAATTTATCTGTCTGGCTTTGTTCACTTGTCTTTATGATGTTGTTTGTTCATTGATGTTCTCCAAAAAACTGTTGTAGTAATGCCAAGATTAAATTACTCAAAGGTGGACTTTATTTACAAGTGAGGCAATGGATTTTATTAAAGGTTATCAGAGTAAGGGGGTTGGTCAGATTTCTTTTTACATTTTCAGAAAATGTATTATTTTCCTTCTGCTTTTTAATATTGCTCTGCTTTGTGTTTGTCCATCACATAAAATCCCAATGAAATACAATAAAGTTTGAAGCTATAAAGTGAGAAAAGGGAAAAGAAAAGATCAAGCGACACCAATATTGTTGCTAAGCATGCATCAGTAACCATGATCTGCAAAATAAAACCAAAGCAGCAAAACAATCATCAATAAAACAACGAAAACAAGCAACTTGTGCCAGTGTCTTTCAATAAAAGCGAAGAGGCTAATTTCCCCCAAACCAACCATCTCCTTATTTAGCGACATCTTCAGCAATAAAACATGAACAGACTCAAGCACAACAAACCAGCTCCATATTTTGTGCTCTTATCACTGCGGCGCAGAGTGAAACACAAGACTCTACTGATGAGCCCACTCATTAGGATCAGCGTGTTGACGCTCTGATGCTTCTTCCTGATTTTCTGTCCTGCAGCCAGCAGACAGACAGACACATCTCTGAGTGATCATGCAAGCAGCACCAGCAGGCAAACAGATCCTCTGTCCTCTTTTTATGCCTCACTAGGCCGGCTCTGTGCGCAGCTCTGTGTACATATAAACACGGCGTCTGGCACGACGAGAGCTCAGTAAATCAGTCAGGCTGCTGCAGCTACAACAACAACATCAACAAGCTGGGACTCAAAGTCATAAACAAAGCACTTAAACGACTTAATGAAAGAGAGACTACCATTCATTTAGGAAACAGAATTCAACATTAACTGACAGCTGCTGCAGGAAGTGATTTAAAGGAATCCTTCAGCACTTGCTGCAGCGCAGCCATCGATGATGCTACTGTATTCGTTTCCAGTCATTTCAGCCTATACAGTGGAGTCAACCTCTGTAATTTCTGATAAAAAACTTTATTGCGTAGAGGGACAACAGACCCAAAGTGCTAATGTGTAGCTGGGTCAATTGTAGATCAATAGTGCATCAGTGTTTAGGCCAATATTGACTTTTCTGTGGGTGCGATTATAAAGGAGAATAAGATTATGTAGCCAGGTCTTCTCTTTATAAGGGACGAAACGCAATTATAACCCAAATAAACCCTGAGCAGTCCCTATTCCCAAATGAAAACTGTGCCATTTCCCAGGAGCTCAGAGGAAACTTTTACAGCAAAAAATAAAAATAAAATACAAAAACATTTGAGTTCAATTCAATTCAGTTCAAAGACTCTTTATCTATGCCAAAGGGAAATTAAATGCCATTGCTCGCATCATTTAAGTATCTTGAAACAGTTGTTGTGGCTGGTGACGCTGGTAGCAGTCAGCCTTGCAATTGATCTGAAGAAGCCTCCGATTGCCCTGTGATTTGATTATTTTCTGGGGTCTACTTTTATCCCCATCTAATGTGTAGCTTTTCTTTATTATGGATTCCATTTTGTTTGGTAAATTTTTGTTTTGTACATTTTAGATTTTCCACACTGTTAGCATGCCATGACATGCTAACAGCTCAATAGCTGAGCTGTTAGCATACTATACTCTATAGTAATATGTCTTGGCTGACTCCATCAGTTGCTGGCAAGCAATGCTAATTCACCTCATTTGCTTCTGACGCTTCTCTTTACATCTGTCTGGCTGTATGTTTAGAAAGTCCGGCAGAGAGGATGAAGTCAGGATATGATCTGTGTCCATAATGATAGATGGAAGAGATAGTTTGAACTTCCTCATTCTTTCTCTGCATCCATGTAGTCACATTTTTACCTCCTCTGGGATTAGGGCTAGGGTTAGGTGTATTTGAGCTTTTGAGATGCTGGTCAGCTGCTCACCTCATTGTCACAGTAACACTTTGTAACACCACCCAAAAAAGATCAAATCAGAAACAACTAAGAGATATGAGTGGTTCAATTCTAAAGAAAGCAAAAGAAAAGAAAAACAAAAGTAAAGGGGAAAGGAAAAGGAAAGGAAGAGAAAAAAAGGAATGGAAAGAAAAAAATGCAGCCTTCAACCAAACTATGCAAACATTCATAAGCCTTCATGATGAAGCAGCAGGAGTCAGAGAGCTGGTTCTTCTCTCATTGTCAAGCCTCAGAAACTTTGTATAAAGATGAGATCAAATCTTTCATTTCATATGCCATCAACAAAGGTACAACAGGTGTGTCTGTTAGTGGAGGAGACGCATTGGGCCAAGCAACACACATCTGATGTCAGGAGTCTGTGTCAAATGTGCAACTATCAACAAATCAGGCATTTATGGAAAAGAAGAAAGCAACTGTTAGGAAAAAGCCACAAGAAATCCATTTAATCAGAGCTATGTAGGGTCCAGATGTATCCATAATTTAGGTTTATGATCAATATGCAATATGTGTTAGAATGGCTCAATCAAAGTCCAGTTGGAATCACCAAACTTGATAACTAATGTTAGCAAACACAATCTGACTGAACTTCAGCTAACAGGTGAGAATTTCACCCTTCGAGGCATTGACTTGCTGGCCTGAATACAAATGAATGCAACACTTCTTAGATTTGTATTTGGAAAATTTTTAAAAATAAATCATGTACCATTTTCCTTTGTCTTCACAGTTATTGTTTTGTTCACCTTTTCATGGCACTGTAGCAGTCTGACATAAGCCAGAGATTGAGGGAAATACTCACATAGGATTTGACCGCCGGCCACGGTTCCCCTTCTTGCCAATGACTGGTGTGCCAAAGTGCTCAGGGTTGGTGAGAGGGAGTCTGTCGAGTGTCTGCAGACGAAACGAAGCACAACAAAGGGCCTCAGCTGCATTTTCAACCAATTAGAATCCAACAAAGCGTTTACTAACATAATATGAAATCTTTTTTTAAAGGACTTCAAGGACTTAGAAAAGGATCTATTCAGCAATGGAGATAAAAAAATAAATAAAAAAAAAGATCTTTAAGCAATAATCTTTAGTTAAAATGTGAAAAGGAGAACATGGCTTCATTTGTTAAGCTTTCTCAATGAAGCAAGAAAATGAGGGAGCTATTAAACTCAAAGCCAGCACACTACTCGCCTCGCTTTCTGCAAAGTGACGCGCTCCTTTCAGGCAGAGAGAAGAACGCCGCAGAGTCTTCTCGTCGCCGTCGTCAAAAACTGCAAAAACAAAATCATTAGGCTGCTGCAAGAAGAACAGAACTTCATCAACACGAGTAGACACAAATATATTCCTGATATCTGCATAATGAAAAAAAGTCCGTTCTCAGCTGCTGGAGAGGCTCATCAATTCCTCGAAAGCACCACTGACGTCACGGAGAGGAAACATTTGAGGAGGCTACACGCACGAGAGTCAGTGAATGAAAATTATTCATCTGGGTTGAGGATGTTTTCACTACAGTGAAATCCCTCTGGGTGCATTTCAGCGACAACAAGAAGCTGCAAAACTTCTGATCAAAGCAGCAGTAGAAACACACTGCAACTGTGTACTCACAGGTATAGATTTTCAATAAAGGGAGCAGATTAAACTTGAGTAAACTTGCAGTTTACAGCTTTTCTCAAATATTCTGGGTGAGCAGATACTTCATCTTTGGGAACATTTGTGGCTGATATATTCTTTTGACTATTTTTTAATGATACCATATATAACACACACTTAAAGTAAATAACTGTGTTCTCAATGTATTGTAATACTACTCATTACAATAATATAAAAAAAAAATTCAATGTTTTAACATCTGAATCCCCTTACAGTTTCCATAAAAAGTATTCACTCCTTTTTCATCGCTTGAACAAGTCAATAAAGAAGACACTTTTTATCTTTTTTTTTGGGAGGGGGGGATCATGAAAATAGTGAAATGAAAGCTGACTTCTACAAAATAGTGATAGTTATATATAAATATTTTACATAAATTAAGTGATTAAATAAATATTTACTCCCTCCCTTAGGCAAAAAAATCCCAATTTTGCTGATCATGACAGATTTGTAAAAGCAACAGGAAGGATAAAACACCCCAGGGTGTGAATACTTTTTATAGCCACTGTAAAAATGCCCAGATAGAAAAACGGCTTCAGTTTATTGAACGGATGTAGTGGGCAAAAAAAGCGATATTTGCAGAGTTTCTGTCTTTAAATCTAGCACCAAAATAGCGATGACTAAGATGTTGAACTCAAACTGAGACGTGCTAAAAACAATTTGCTTTTCTCCACATTTAACCGGGCCTAGAAAATTATAAACACAAAAGCTGATACTTTTCAACTGGAAACTTGTTGGTACTTTGAGTCTTTTTAACAAATATTTCTTTTTCACGTTAGTTGGCACAGATTTGCAGGTTGCGAGTGGTTCCTCTTTGACTTACCAACCGTATAAATACTGGCATCAGTCAGCTTATTAATGGTGGCCTCTTGGTAAACGCCGTCCTGATTCTTCACTTCAACAACAGCACCCACCTGTTCCACAGACGCACAGCTGTTATTACCATGCTGCAAATCATAATTATTATCTGATCATAAATCTAATGACATGTTATTTGTACATAGTGAGACAATCACACAGAAAGCAATAGAACTAAAGTGACTGAGATCAAATTAAAATGCCAATGTTCAGTCTGTGGATTTTTAAAAGGGGGGTGTTTAGGAGAAAGCAAAGGAGTAAATATACTTGGTAGATTCGATAAAATGGGTTTAATAATAAACATTGAAGCCGAAAAAGAAAATAAAAAAGGTACATAATGCACTAGTTTTGCTCATATTTTAAGCTTCACCTTCAGAGGTCCTTTGATGTTTTCATCGTGGACCTCAGCTGTAGACAGATCAGGCTTAAAGGTCACCTGGGGGAGGCAGGAGGCAAAAAGATAATTAGTAATGAGAATAATTACCTGCCCAAGTTATTTTACAATCTGTGAATGAAGTATAGACGTCTGCTTTGTGAAGGTGGATATGAGAGGAACACTGACCAGAATTCCCCCTGGCCCCCTCCTAAACCCATTCCTCCCTCCTTAGGTCTGTCTGCTGCCCTAAATTAGCCACAGTGGTAATCCCACTCTCTAAGTGAGCTAGCGGAGTGGCTGTGTGGCAAAAAAGAAAAGTCCGGCTCCACTGACAAGCTAAAATATTCACACCCCTTTTGTCATGTTGGAAGCACAAACTTTAATGTGTTTTACTGGGATTTTATGTGATGGACCAACAAGACAAGAGCCTCTCTAATGAATGAAGAAGCTTTGATTTACCTCACCAGTTGTTGCTCTGGCTATTTGTTTACAACCGTTATCCTGCTGGATATTTAAGCTCTGCCCTATCTCATAACTTTTGCAGCTTCTGAAAGGTTTGAATTGATCTAAATATCCCCCACAATCATTTAAATCAACTTTAACCATACTCCCTAAAAGCATCCCCACGGCATTATACTGCCACCACCATGGTTTCCAGAGGGGATGGTGTGTCTCGGGTTATTCCCGATGTTAATTCAGTAGTATTATACTTACTAACTAGGTGACTTTTAAAGGTAAATAATTGAACTGAATTTTATTTACTCTGATCTCAGTAAAACTTTGGTAAACTTAGATGCAAGTCATACTTCCAGATTTTTGTAGTGATTAGGGAGGTTCATTTTTTGTGTCAGTTAGCATATATTGTGAAAAATAACTTATGAAAAGAATTTTGATTTATTGTTTAGATAAGTTTTCAATGTTTGATGTTAAATTATAAACTAAATAAAAAAAATATTTTTACAATATCAAGTGTGATTAAGTTACTTTGTGAAGTTTGGTGGTATAAATCCTATGAATTATATCATAGGTGGTATAAAGTCCTATGAACTTCTTTCATGTTTTTCAAGAAGAATATTTATGTTTGTTGCACTATGAATTATGTGCCAGGCAATTACGGTGGTAGTTTCTTAAAAATAAATTTATCATAATTTCTACTGTTATCACAATAATACTGCAGAAATATTGCAATGAAATTTGATGTCCAGCCCTAACTGTAATTGCAACAGAGCTAAATATTAAAAAACTTAATTATTACAACGCCCTATGTTTACAGTGACTTATTTTACATGCATTGAATGTGTCAACAGTAGCCAGAAATGAAGGATTTGCATTTTTTCTCCTCGCCTGTACATGTGATTTTCCAAGAAGATCTTAAAGATTAATTTTTCTGAGAATGTGCACATAAAATGACAAAATTATTTTGATGGTCTAATTAAATTAGCTTTGTTAAAAATCCAACTCAATTTAGAATCAATGGCACACTCGAGGGGGTGAACAAATATCTGCTATCAGAAAGAACTCCAGCAGGTAACCGCTTCAGGCAATGACATGGAGTCTGTTTCAAATAAACCAGCAGCACAAGAAAAAGCAATCGAAATTTCACTTTGAAGGCAGAATCAAGGCAAAGAAATATGTACTAAATTGTAAGGTCAAAAAAAAAAAAGACAGGAAAGAAATTAAAAGCGTACAAAAGCTTAGCTACTTTTCCAAGAAAATGCCATTTTAACCCAGCAAAAATGAAGAAATTTCTTTTTAACACGGAGCTGTGGGATTCTTTTCACTATAAAGGCTAAGAGAAGGAGCTGTGGTCCAAAGCCGCAGCCAGACAACATCAATAACACCTCACCACACTGACAAACCTAACAGTATGATGGTTGATGCAGAGGGAGCTGAGCAGCCACTTAAACCTCATAAAGACATAGCATTAGTTCAGAAAGTATATCACATGAAAAACATTTATCCCTGCCTCACTTTTATCACAGCCCAAGCTTACTCCAGTAGTTTTTCTTGCTTCCTGATTTCCATGATTTTTTTTTTGTTTCCCATAATTTGATGCAACAACTAGTCGATATCAATATCAGTGACTTGGTCATTTTTTAAAGAAGCAGACACTGATTTTGTCTGGATGAATCAGCACACAGAGGAGAGACCCATAGAGCACAACATACAGGTTTAATACATATATTGATGACCTCATTTAATGATTCTCCTTAATGAAATTAACATAGTTCCCAGTCCCATCTATAAATGCATACAAAAAGACAGAGAGAGAAAGCTTTATAACATGGCAATATTTCTATGGAATTTAAATTTTTATGCTATAATAAACCTTCTGAGAAGTCACTATGATTTTCTAAATGTTATAATTTATAGTTTTTAAAGAGTATCTGGCAGTGTTGTAGTCAAGACCACCTAACCCGAGACTAAAACAAGACCAAGACTTTTAGGGTCCGAGACCAAATCAAGACCAAGACCAGCAACCCGTGCTACATGACACAATAAAATGTAAAATATGATCAAAATTGCTACTCAAATTGATCTGAAAGATTCACATTCCCATAAAAACACCTAGATATTAAATACTAAGAGCTGAAATAAATTTCACCAATATAAAAGCAGAACAAACTCTTTGTTTTTACCGAGAAATCAATCAGAAGCACCGTGAAAATGGTCAAATCCGCCAGATCCACCTCTGTGGCTGCAATGCGCGTTCCCAACACAGGGGGGAACAGATTTTCACAGGGGAACACAATTTCGCACAAGACCGGTCTCGAGTACTACAACATTGGTATCTGGCCAGGGCAGGCTCAAGATCAAGAAACTTTATTTGCCCTTCGCGCACGTATTGATGGTTCAAGCACATACGAGTTTTTGGTGCAGCACTCAAAGGCCGAAATAATCTTGAAATAATTTTTACTTTATGGTTAGACATATAAGAAAGGGTCTACACATGAGAGTTAAAAAGGCCACTCCCATCAGAGCCACCAATCAGTTTGTTCATATTGGATCACACAGATTAGCATTTTGTCCACACTCTGTCAGTAGATGACAGAAATGCTGCAACATAATTTCATTTATATTATAAATGTTGATTGTTTAAAATCAAGTGGCTAATTTCCACCTCTACTTCATAAAAGTAGAAAAGGGCATAATTAAACAGTTGCAATTTGTAGTCTATAATGGTTCCACAATTTTGGCATTAAGTTGAATAGTGTAATAGCATAATGGCTCTAAAAAAAAAGAGTATACAGCTAAGTTTTAAGCTAAAAAGGCTAATTGTGTGACAAGAAAAATTAGTCCTGGTCCTATGTCACTGTAACAAACAAATCTACTGCACAATTATTGCATGCTAAAGAGATTCATGTGTTTTTTGTTTGGTAAATAAATAGTTTTGGCACACTGTTCATTGTAATCTAAGATTGCATTAAGATAAAATTGCTAGTCAATGTACTTCTACAGTTTGTGAAAAAAAGAAAAAGAAAAGAGTAAGATGAAAAGCAAATGACACTGTTGTCAACAGAGGTGTTGTCAGGGCCTAAATGGTTCAGTTAACTGGAGGCATTTTGGCTACTTAAAGTTGGACAAAAAACATGCAGCACAAATATTGGGAAGAAGTCAGGGAATAACACCAATCTGTTGAACCACCTGAACCAGTGACACCTGCTGGAACACGTAGAATGTAAAACGTCACAATCCCAGATGAGAACAAGTGTTAAACCCCCTGAGAAAACTTCCCCTGTGCAGCACAGTATCTGATTCAGAACAGACTGACAGCACTGAGACAGAATCTTCCTGACTTTTTTTTGTTTCGCTTGTTTTGTTTTTTCAGAGCAAAGACCATTTTTTAAATAATGTAATGTTAATGACAAAATAATAGAGCAAGAACACATTCTCAAAGATCAGTAAACTTTAAATCCTAATGAACATTTAACAGTGGAACTGGAAGACATTTTGAAAATATCTAAAATAAATAAACATTGACAAATAAAATTAATTGTGAAGTCTTTGTAAACAAAATTGTTCTTCAAATAAAAGGGCTAGTTGAGACCAAACTACCAAACAGAAGACCTTCATCATCCAGTTTTTAGTAGAAAGAGAGACAATCAGGTCAATGAAAATGATTGAGTTGTTTTAAATTATCATGCGATAAACTGATTTACTGACTATTGTGACGGGCCCAAATATACCTCATATTTTTCAGGGGAAGCTGTATAATATTCAATGGCATGTTCAACTTTTAAAAATGAATCTTTAATATGAAAAATAACCTGATATGTTATGATTTAACAGTACCATGGAACATTAAACAAAAATAGTGATTTGTTTTATATCATAATTTATATGGATATAAATATTAAATATTTTATTGTGATAGGACTTTTTTCCACACTGCCCTGCTCTACATTCAAATCTCAATAAGTGTAATTAAAAATAAATAAATAAATAAAATCTTTCACAAAAATCAGTGAAAAAAAACTCAATTCATGAATCACAACATGTCTCTACACACTTGTCAGTATTTGTTGGATTGGTTCTCACCCATAATAAGTCTCTGAGGCATTAATTGCCTTCTTACAGGTCCTCTTGCACAGATTGCATTATACAGAGCGAGACTCATTCACATCATTTCACCTTGTCTCGTAAAACAACAGTTACGCTGCAGTTACTGACTTAGCTGAACAAGCAGACAAAAATTAATGAAGCACAGTAAGTAAATAAGGTGAAGAAGACTCCATTACCGTAGAATATTCACAGTAAAACCAACCACTGTATAATAGTCATGTTTCAACATTTGTGCAACAAAGCTCATGCTCTCATTAGAGCTTCCCCAAAACAAACCTGTCACTGAGCCAATTAGTATGGTAATGAATTTACTAGCTGATGCTGCACTGCTTGCTTCTTCTTAGCCAACATCATCTACACTAAGAAAATCTTGCGGTCTGCTTTGTCACGGGTGTTTGATCCTGTGAATGAGAGCGAAACAGCAAGTCATTGATGATTTAAGTCGGTGAGGCAGAGAAGCAGGATGTCGTCGCTCCTTTGTTTCTACAGGGGGAACCACAGTGAACCGACTCGGTGAAAGAGCCAGCAGCCAATCTTTGTTCCTCCCACACACTCCGGCATAACGAAAGATGGGTCTCTATTGCATTATCCAGATGCTTCTGCCCCACTGGGAAACCAGAGACAGAACTATGTGTATCATAGTACTGTCTTCATATGAAAGATGTAAAATTGAAGGAAGGGGATTGGCGGGCGGCAGCTGTTCTGTTTGCCACAAAGTGCACAGAAGCTGCGGATAAGAGGGGAACCGGAGGTAGCGAGTGGGCACTGATCACAGCTGGGATCCTGATCACTCTTTCAGCCACATACAAGCAGTACAAACAACACAAACCAGGTGGTGGAGCTCCTGCAAGCAACACTGCTGGACTTCTTCCAGTGAAGTAATTAAAATGCGCATCTAATCATAAGAGTATCAATGTGGCAGGCTCTAATACCATAAGCATAGTCTAATCATCTCAACAAGCCGATTTTTAAGGAGGGCCTTAAACGTGTCCAACTCGCTCTGGGCTTTAGATCTACAGAGCTGTTTTATCTCCACTGTAGCCGCTCCAAACAAAGACGCACGCTCCCAAGCAAACAGCAGCCGAGGCAGACAATTAATTTTTAATTTCGCCACATGAGCATTTTGAATCACCACTTACCTTGGCCTTGACAAGCCTCTTGGCGGTCTTAATCTTGGCTTCACAGAAAGCCCCTCTGTACTTTGCGCTCACATCTGTCCCTACTGTCAGGTAGGGGGGCTCTTCTAGAGTCTGTGGAAATGAAAGCAAACTCGGTTAATCGATATGTAGCTTACTGACACAAGTGCATTCTCCAAGCCAAGGCTGGTGTTTTACGCAGCGTAGGCCGGCATTGTGAAAAACCCAGCAAGCTCAGGGTTTCATCCATGAAAAACACATACCATCTGCTGTGGGTATTGGAAAACAAGCCTCTGAGGAAGCAAACAAAAAACGCCACTTCACTATTCTTTCAAAAACGAAGCTACTCCAAACACGCAGCACCATTTTGTGTCGTTATTGGATGTTTATCAAGACTTTATCCCCCCCCCTCCACTCTGGAACACGTTTAGAGAGAGCAGGGTGCGTGTGAATAGGGGAAGGGGATGTTTCTCATTTAGAAAATGTGGTGAGAGATTTATTAGGGGTGTTTCAACAAAATAAATGAAATAAAAGCACAAATAACAATGGTATTAGGCAGGAATCTTCATGAAAATTTTGAAATGTCTATTATCTGATTTCTAAGGTTTAAACTCATTTTAATGAGATGCTTGAGAAAGCAATTTCCTCCTTTAGTAAGCTCCTCCCCACCTGTTGCTGCCGGTCGTGAAAAAAACTAAAAATAGACAGTCACTGCATGAAAAGGAAAAGAGTGCCACATTTAGTCGTAAAAACAAAAAAAAACGGGGTGTACTGATCGATCAACCCCAATTTCCTTAATTTTAGGTGAAATGCAATCTTGCCAATGCTTGCGAGTGAAACCAATCTTATTTACATTTAAATAGCCACAAAGCTGCTGGATGTCGGTATTTTCTCTGTGCACGACAAGGAAACTAAAACTCTGGACACTTTATTGGCAGATTAACTTGTTTTGTTAGATTTCCTTAACAAACCTCAAAACATTGTGATTTTGTAAAAGAAAAATAAAGCAGTGCAGTTTTGGCGCAAGAGGCTCAAAACAGGTCTGTAGTCTAACCTGTTGTGCGACTTTTGCTTGTTTCTGTGAAAAGTGAAAGACTAGGTGAACATTTTTCAGTTTAGTTTATTAAATTTAGTAGCTGGGACAGCAATGATCCAAAAGTTTTACTTAAACTTGAGAACCTCATGTGCAGCTAAAACAGGTTTATATTATTTCACAGGTATTGTTCAATGTTTTCCAATAAAATAAGATTGGAACATTCTTAAATTACTGATTAGTATTAATGGTTGGAGTTTCCTCTCCCCCAACTAAATTAGCCAGTCATCACATGGAAAGTAAAAACAGCGCCACCTATAGGGCATTTAGATATCAATTTCACACCTCAAATAATCACTCACCAATTATTTGGAATACTTTGCTTTGGTTTTGTTTTGTTTGATTACACCAAAATGTATCCTCCCTGAGTTTCTGGAGTCTTTCTTGCTCTAACTCAGATTTAAATGGCTTTAAATCTGAAGCCTTAAGATTGTAACAACTCATCACATAGACACACATATTTGTCAAAAAAAAACACCTGGGGTGTAACTTGGTTGAGTCAATATACAGAGTTGCAGATAAAATGGGTGTTGGACGTCTAGCTTACTACAGGGAGAAACACACCAGTGATTTTTCAGTGGTTTTTTTGTTTTCAAGCATCGCTACTAATGAAGGAACTACCCTTGGCTAAAGTCCAACAAACAGCTTCATCTTAAACGTGACCCTTTCTGTTTGTGTTACTGGCAAGAAATGTGAGTGACACAGTTGCTCCAGTGTGCTTTAGCTGTTCTGCCACTAAAAACACACTTATAAGCACAGTCATAAAAATGTGTAAAGCAGCAGACTCCAGTTTCTACCCAAGCACATACAGTTAAGCCGAAAATTACAGAAAAATAAATTATTCCTATTCAATCAGCAAATCTGTTTCTGATAGAAAATGGAACAGGAATTTCTTTTGAGATAATAAAACAATGTTTTGAAAGTGTTTTGAAAAAATAGTGTTATTTATGTTTTAAGAAAAAAAGTTACTTCAAAAACTACAAAGCGTTTTTGCATTACAGCAACCTAACCTCTCATACACAGTGCTGATCTTTTTTTTTTTCCCCACAGGTATTTTGTCTCCTGGCCATCATCCTAATCTTTAGCTGCCCCCATAAATTCAAGTTGGGACACTTCAAAATGCTAAAATTACTTTTAAATAGAACAAAAAGGTAGGCAAAATACAAAGGATAACTTCAACCTGAATCAGTAGCCAGACTGACTGGATGTTCTGTACTATTTAATAAAGAGCAGAAGAGAAAAATGAGAGCATAGTCTGCATTATATCTAAAGTTTTAGATTTATTTCTGAAAAAAAAAAGAAAACTGGAAACAAATGGTAGGACACCATTATTAGAACATTAACAATAGATAAGCTTTAATTTGCAGCTGGATAAGTTTAGATTTTTTTTTTTGTTAAGAGAAGATTAGATCAAAGTATCAATTTACATTTTGTGTTAATGCAGTTCAGAGGTTCTTTTTAGAAGGTGGTGTACAGGACACACCTTTTACTTCTTCTCCAACAGTTTTAACTTTGCGGAAACCATTATTGATCCAGCATTATAGCAAAGGATGATCAAATATTTTTTTATATGGTTAGAAAAGTTAATATGAGATTAAATGGATTATTAGAATCAATATGAAAAAAAGGGATTTAACAGGATGTCCATAAAATCCTCAACAGTAGTTGTGTATTATTCACTACAAGCTGAAATTAACGCCCTTGCTGCAGACAAGCTGTTCTCAGTACATTTCTATATTACAAGCTGCTAATAAGACTAAGATTGTTCTTTCATTGTGCACATTTAACAAGGAGCAAACAGAATACTTTGAGAGGCTGCAGATAACTGTTCATATCATGAAACTGCAGCTACAAACTACACCAGTGATTAGCAGCACAAAGAGCAATTAAAAGTGACTAATCACTTACACCAGATGTTGCCTCTGCGATGCATAATTGCATGGTGGATATACGAATTTAGGAAGATAATCAGCTCACATGTGGAAACTGCTTGCAGGTCGGGATCTTTTTGCTATAAACAAGTAACTGTTAAAATAAATTAAATGGGAGACATACAGAGTGTATTTAACCATAGATTATGATTCTGAATACATACAAATTAAAGAATCGCAACCAGCATTCCAAAATGAGTGTGTGCAACACTGCAATCGCAAATGACTGCTTGGTTGCTATATTTAGTAGGATCTTATATCACAAGTTTGATGCATTTGCACTTTTCATGCTGCCAGTATAAATCTTATGTTTTGGATGCCCGATTTCTGACACTTCTTGAACAAACTGAACTGATACATAGAAACCTTAACATCAATTGAAACAAGCACAGCTTCCCTTTACTTCCTACAAGCAAAACAAAAAGGAAGAGTCTCATAGTAAAACTATTATAAAATATTATGGATTTGTCTGGCGATCTGAAGGGGAGCAAGCCCATATATTTATGTGCCACAGGTAAAAGAAAACCAATCTAGTGAGACGCAAATAGGTGCAGAGGAAGGACAACAGAAAGGACAACAGAAACTGATATTTTGCGTATTAATTCAAATTTTTAGTATTTGAAACAATTCAAAGACAATAAAAGTCTTGAGGAACTTGGCACGTTTTATTTATTTATTTTTTTTATCTCTATGCCAAGACATGGGTTCCTGTGTTTTAAATGGACACCATAATATAACCTCAATAATGTAGAAAAAGATTACATGCGTCTTGGTGTCAAGGAGGATCTTCATGGCCAGGTGTTGACACACAATCCCCCACACTTCAAACTTTGGGTAAATGAGGTGTTTAGCCAGATGTGGCTTAAAGAATAAAACAACAACACCACTGTTTTTTTGTCCAATGATAAGTATTATTTATGACCATAATTACACATGCATAACATGAAGCATCAAGTAGTACAAGGAAGCACTTTTGTTTTTGATCAAAATCCTAGCAATCTCTGACTCCATAATTCAACCAGATGTGCTGGCATCTTTTGATGAAGATAGTACAACAGTGACAAAACTACCTCATGAATTAGATGTTAGTTTAAACCCATTAAAAAATATATTTATTTGAATTGTGCCCAGTTCCTAACTTTGTCTAAGCAGTGGACATATAGCACAAGCAGAGGTTCAGTTTATGAACAAAAAGTCTATTCCAGAAGAAATGGCTTCTTTTGGGGTGGTTTTTATTTTTAGATGTTTTCTCTCACAGCAGAAAATATCTGCTGATGTGTGCAGAGCTTGTTAAATCGATAGCTGCTCTCTCAAAACAATATTAATCCATGATAACTGGCATCTACTTCAACTTATTTCCCCTGCTGTGAATCGAAAACAGACTGCAAAACACAATGCATCTTTAAATGTATCCATGACGTGCCGGTTTGTTACGGCACCAAGCTACTGTCAGACAACTCTCCTGACCTCCTTCACACTTTATAAATCTTTACTTGATGTGATCACATTCAAGCTGTAGAACTTATCACTACCTTTGTCTTGAGTAGAGATTACATTACGCATTAATGGGGGTGTTTGGTCTCCCAAATTAAATGTCATCACTCTTCAGCAACCTTCAACAAGATTTTCAGCTGCCTAGTTCTTGCCTCCCTTCCCTCTTCACATTTTTAACCATACACACTTCCACTGCCAAAACAGAGATTAAAATTCGTAGGAGTTATTGATATATGCATTTTAAAAATCCCAGCTGAGAGAAATTTACAAAGCAAAAAGAGAAAAGATTATTTTGAATACTCATCCAAACACAGAGATTAGATATGAATTTCCTTTTTATTAAGCTTTTGCCACCTTCAGTTGTTCGGTGGTGGGAAAAAAATTATATATTGGACATCAGCTTTACAACCCAGACAAGAAGTTGTTTGTTTTTTTAACCTTTAGGGCTGAGATGGAAGTTAAGAAATTTGGCTTTTTTAACACTTGAAACCTCTACTGACTTTACACAGCATGAGTGAAAAGCATAAAACAAAGAAGTCAGACAGGAAAAACAACAAATCAGATGAACGGTTGCCTGTATCAGGCACACAGTACTTTGCGCTTGTGATGGAGTTTGAGATTCTGCTCTAACTTTTGTCATTAATGGGTAATTAAGAACAAGCTGACGTAGAAAATATCATACTGTATGTACTTATCTGTAAGTGAAAACACTAATTTACGAAACTTTATAGCTTGTCTGCAAATGTGAGAAGTAACACCTCTTTCTATTAGGTCTAATAACTGGAAGATAAACAAATGAGGTATTCCCAGCTTAGTGAAAGATTTTATTAAATTTATTTTTTCCAATAAAGTTTCATAAATCAGCCAGGAGTTGTAGTTATTGCCAGCCAATTAACTAGATTTGAAGGGTTCATAAAAACAGGTGTCATGCCTCCAACCAAGCAGTGTGTGGCAGTTATTGTAATCCATCTTCCTATAAAAGGAATTTCAAGGATGTTTAGTCGACTCAAAAAGCAGAACTTTACATAATTTATCTTGTTGTAGAAACCAACAAAAACAACTCTGCACTCGAGTCTTGACACAAATGAAATGTAATATTAATGACTTCATCAATCTAATAAATGCAGTGCATATCTCATGCCAGAGAAAGTGCTTTATTATCACCCACGCACAATGCATTTTGCTGTAATACTGTTTTTGCCATTTTCCTCCATAAATTCAAAATAATGTAAGTACTCTGAGAACTCTTGTGACATGCACGACTGGCGAGCTTTGCAATGCATTTTTTAATGGAAACATCAGCAACAAACAGCTACAGAAACATAGTAAAAAACAGATGTGCAGAGAAATCTTGCGGTCAACAGAATCATGCTATTCTCGACTTGATCAGCCTCAATTGGTGACTATGAACACACACACCCAACTTAACATCCAGCAAGTTGTACAAGAGTTTAGATTATTTAGAGTTAAAGTTGCTGTTTAAAGAAAAAGATTCAAAGCTAGCTATTTTAGTATCAATTAATAGTTTAAAATGAAGCTATTTGGAAGGAAACTGCAACAGAGGCATGCCATCTGTTCATTCAGGCTCTCATGAGATTTCACTCTTTCACTCTTTTGTAGTTTTTGTTGTTTTGTACCCAACATTTGGGCAGCAAAAAGGAACAGGAAATCAGGAATAACTGTCTATTCTAATAGTAAAAACACCAAATATACCTTAATATGCATTAATACAAACAGTGCAAACTGTCGTAGCAGTATCTCAGAAGATAACATTCACAGTTTTTCTTGTTGCCGTTGCTGGATTGGCTGCAGGATTAGTGCCAGCTAATAGCATGATAAATACATTGAAATTATGTTTTCAGCTTCCAAAGCGTTCTTCTTCAGAATATTTTACAAATGCTCCATAAACACAAAAATCTATGAAGAGGTGGCTTTACAAAAACTCCACCGTGAACAGACTGGGTTCTACTATATATTTCTAAGGGAATACACGTTGACTGACAGCAATCCAGGCTAATTGTGTTAACAAAGGGAAGTTTATGAATATTTACTCCACAGTCACTTTGTCTTTATTATGAAATAGTAAAGAAAACTTTTATAGGATCTGTTCAAACACACACACAGTGTGACGTCACCTCTGCTGTTAAGTAAATCATTCATGGCCACTGAAGGCAGAAAGACTGGGGAAAATGCTTATAATGAATTACAGTCATCAAAGTGAAATCAGAATTGGTCATGTCAAGGCTTTGCAAAAACTGGAGCTAGAAAATCAGACACAAATTTCTGACCGGTACATGTCTAGTACTAACTGCTTTTTAAGTAAAACAGGTAGGTTTGAGGAAAAGATGCCGGTGAACTTTAGCCTCTTTTTTTCAGAACAATCCATCATGACCGTTTGGAGACGATGGGCCCGAGGACCAGCAGTCTCTAGTTTCACACAACCCATCAACCAGTTCCACTAGCAGAGCAGCTCTTCTGCCAATCAGAGCTGCAACACAAATATTCACAGCAACATTTTTGACTCTGATCATTTCTCTTAAATGCTGTTTATCATTTTTACTTCCTAGTCATTGAGGGCAGCTTGGGTTATCCTGACAGCTGCGTAGCCAAACCTACACAGCTCAACAATGAGGAGAAATAACAGCCTGTCTTCTGAGACCCGAGTTACATTTGTCATGCTCCTGTATGCCAACAATAACAGAGGACAGTTTGTTTCTAGTTCTGCCCCACCTCCCCACATTCAGTAAAACTATGAAAGAAAATTCCATTCATTGCACAGATTGCAAGGACTACTTTTAAAACCTCCAGCTGTCTGAAAAGAAACATTTTTAGTTTCACTGCATCTACTAGTGCTAATTGACAATGAGTCCTCCTCAAAAACAAAGAAAAACAGCAATTCAGGATGACTAATCTCAAGGAAGGAAAACTCCTCTATCGATGAGAGGTATAAAAATACCGTCCTCCCCTTTGCTACAATGCTGTCAGGAATATTAACAGCAGCATATTTTACAAGCCTTGAGTACCACCTCAGCTGCTATGTGCAAGGTCTCAATGAGGAGCCATCAAGACGTTCATCTAATGCTACTGGTGTGGAAGACACTCCAGGTACATGTGCTTGATTAAAAATACAAAAGGGACTTGGCATGCAGTGATAAAGAACATCGGGGGTTGATATGGAAAGACACTAATCTGCACTCCTTACAAGACATTTTCTTAGCTTTTGTTACTTTTAAAGTCAAAATAACACGAGTAAAAAGGCTGAAATAAAAACAAGTGTTTTAATTGTTGATTACATGTGACCTAATGTCTTCTCAGGATTATTTAAGGAGGGAAGCTGCTTACAGAAACACACCAAAGTATGTCAAGGTGACACTTGCAGCTGCAGTGAGAGATCAGTTGCTCAATAAAAACTATCAAGTCATGAAAAATTTAACAACCACCTTCACAGCTGAACATACGCTAGAGCCTATAGTTCTGTTCTTGGACAGTGTGAGTGACAGCAGGTCTCTTATTGTAAAGGTTATCAAAAAAGATGCTTCCTGAACACCAATAAAAGGGGAAAGCTGGAATGCAGATGGTGCAGCTGTGGCCTCACTCATAAGTGACAGACTCCTGCCATCGGCTCCAGGGATTCCTTCAGGGTTGGCCTGAATGCTTCAAAGCTTTCACTGTTTCAATGATATCTTTGATTTTAATAGTTCAAGTACCTTAATGTGAATTAATATGAACTGTAGAAACTGATGCTTATTTCCACTCTGGGGGACAAAGCCAATCAGCACTAAGGAAAGTAAATGGAAAAAAAACCCGCTAATGGCTACAGATACATTTCTAAACTTCAGGAAATCCCAGAGAGCACTGCTGGATTTAAAATCTTGATGAGTAAAATGCCCACTGATGAAATTTATTTTTATTTTTTATAATAAAAAAATTTCAACATCTTTAACTGATACAATAAATATGACCTTCAGCTCAGTATCCCGCCTGCTAATTTGTGATTTAAACCCTCGAAGAGTAGTTAAAATGTTACACAATGTTGTTATGCTGTGGATTTGTTGTGAGTTTTTATGCATGGTCGTAATGTAGTGATTTACTTTTTTTTGCAAGTATGACGCTCTGCATGCAAAAAATAACAACAAACCAAAAAAAGCAAGTTTATTAGAACCACTGAGGCACCAAAAAATTGGCCAAGTATCATTTGGCAGATCAAATATATATTTTCTGTTCATTAACTGCTTCAGTTTTCTGTTGGTAAACACAGTACCGATAAAAAGGTACTTTGTTGCATTTTTTTTTAGTTTAGTAAAAAAAAAAAAGTTTTTAATTGACACAATTTAAAGACGTGCTTTGATACATAAACAAGTATAATTATGCAACTGCTTCACTTTCAGTTGGCCTTAAAAGCTTTTTTTTTTTTTTGCTTTAATGCTCCATGTTTTCAACATTTTTTGTTGATGTGCAATAAAGCTTAGTAGCAGAAAATGAGAGCTCAGAAAAATTCAGAAACTGGTATAAGCCAAAGAAAAGTCTGATCTGTTTGCATCTTCATCCTAATAAAGAAAACTAATCAGGAGTCAAGAGGAACTCAAAGGTATCAGAGTAAGACTTTGAGTAATTGGGTTCTGTTCGAGGTCAAATATATATTTGCAGAATTCCCTTTGGATCAGACATCAATGAGGGTTTCTTTCCCCAAAAGTCAACGGTTAAGTTCTGAGAGAATGAGAGGTGAGACGAACCTCTGTTCAAGTATCCATATCTTTTTCGTCGTTTCATTAAAGCACTTCACATGAGTTATCTCTATACTGAAACTTCTGAAAAGATTTAATTATCAGCTTTGTCAAACAGCAAACTTACCATTCAGTTTGAAAGTTACGGTACCTTACTAAGTCTATAATCCTGCTTTGTCGTACAGTCCTCAGGTTGAAGTAAAAGAAGCAGCGTCACATTAAAACTTAAATGTGATGGTCCAATAAACACTATTACATCATCCATTTACTTTCACTTGAGGAACTGCAATGCACTAATTTTATTTATGCTTAAGATCTGCATGATTTAAACATAACCTTTAGGAACAGTACATTGCTAGAGCACTAAGCAATAGTGTCTAATCCACTGCATTGTTCCCCAGCAAACAGCCTTGTAGACTGAACAAAGGAACATGTAAGGGGCATGCAGGAAAGAATTAAGCTCCCTCACCAGCCAGGCTCACACATACAATAATCCTGCTGTGAATCACGTCTTTGTGCAACGCAGAATGACCACAGCTCCAGTGACTGGTGCTTCAGCGGGAGTTACCTTGGCAATGCCATGGCAGCTCTAAACTCGGTGGGGAAAATAATAATAACTTAAATGCCTTTAGTTTGGCACTTGTTGCAAACATTTGGGGTAAAGAAAACATCAATGATGATTTCCCCTTCTTCAGGATAAATGAAGGACTATTATTTTTGTCCTTTTCCAAGTTGCTTTTCCAGCCAAGCAACCACTTTTTAATTCTCAAACATTAAACTAAAAATAAAAGAAATCTGGAGTACATAACTCCCAAGATGCATGACTATTAAAGTGAACAATATAGCGACTTTGTTGAAAAAAACTGTGCAACATTTGTGTTATAGACACTTGAAACATTACATTCACATTTCTAAGTGTGGATTTTAAACGCTACACCTTACTGCGTAGATCCAAATATATATTTACACACTTAAAAGGTGCTTTGTATCCACCTAACAGAGACATTTTTTACCAGAAGAGAACGTTAAGGAGACTAATGTCTCTGACCTGCTGAGGCCCTCTTCAACTGCATGATTATGTAGCATATTACCGCAGCACCACATGCTGTTAACTATCGCTCTTGCAGCTAAAGCATGAGTAACTCCACTAAAATGTTTCACCCACATCATAAAGAAATGTGATTATACTGCCTTGTAAAAGTATTCCCATCCCTTCAGGGGATTCTTGCTTTGTTTTTTTTATACAATTTGTCACTTCACAACCACAAACCTCAGTGCATTTTATTAGAATTGCGTATAAAGTCAAAGAGAGACGATTTTCTTTTTTTATGTATAAATGAAAATCTGAAACAAGTGGCATGCATTTGTATTAAGTTCTACTTAATACAATTAACTTGTACAACCATAGTTTAATAAAATTGCAGTTGTTAGAGTTGTTCTGTGTTGTTCTTTCTGCAAATTTTTTTTTCTCTTTTGCATTGTGTGTGTTTAAGCGTTACATATTTTCTTTGATTTTGGATGCTCTGCAGCTGGAAGGATTTTTGCTCTTTTTTTTGTTAACTTTCAGACAGTTGTTGTGATGCGTAACCTTGGCAACAATGTGATTTTGTTGTTACAAACAGGAGCAGCTGATTAGCATCTCAAAAGCTCAACAAATACTTGAACTACGACCCCAAACCTGAGAGGTGTTAAAAAAGGAGGCTTCCTGGGTGCAGAGCAGGACCAAAGAGCAGAGAGAAAAGGAGGAAGTTCAAACCAGCTCTTTCCGGGTTTCTAATCATACGGCCAGATGGAGATTAAAGAGAAGTGGCAAAAGCAAATGAGGTGGATTAGCAGAGCTTGCCAACAACTGATGGTGTTGTCCAAGACATGTTACCGTGGCATACCATCTCTGCTGCCTGTAAAGTGTGCTATTAACCTGTCATATTTGTATATTTTGACTATGTTACAGAAGACACTATTAAACAGCGTCTTAAGTTCGACACTTCTTCAGATTTGTTCTGAGACTGACTGCTACTGGAGGTTATTCTTGCCCACAGCATCATTATCCATTGCAACTGTTTGAAGATAATTGGAGGATATGAGTTACAAATTATCCAAATAAATAAAAATAATTTTTGAACTGAATTTTGAGGTATGTTTCAATCAACTTTGCACATTGAGATTGAAATTGCTCGACCTCAGTCAAATTGGACAGTAGGACTCTGTAATTTTATTGATTCTACGTATTTATTGATATTTTCTCCTAAGAAAGTATCGATTTTTCATCCGCAAGTATCAATATATTAAATCCTACTTTGAGTTTTATGTCAAATCCACATTAATTAAATGACAGCTATCACACATGACATTTTTACCCACTTGCACATGTATATAAACATTACATGTAATGAAACAATCAGTTACAATTGATTAAGTAATTAAATGAAACAGATAAATTACATGATCTAATATAAGTGAATAAAAAAAAGGTTCCTTTTCCATATAACCAAATACACAAAACGTTTTGTGGCCACAAACATTTGCTTTGTTTAAATTAACATTTAAACAACATCAAAAATTATCAGTTAGCTTTAAGTCTAAACTTTGACTAGATCATTCCAACATAAATATTGTATCTCTGTTTGTATGTTGTGCTGGAATCTGGACAGCAGTCTTAAGCTGTCCAGAATAAAAAGTTTTATTCTTGCACTTTGCTCCATACATTTTTCCATCACATCTGCCCATCTTTGATTAGTATATATACCAACATGATCTCATCTGAAAAGAACACCTTCTTCCAAATATTTTTGGAACACTTGGGAGTGCTTTGAACCAAACCATTCCCTTTAGCGCTGACTTAATGTTTAGGTTTGTTGTAATGTTGCAAGGTGTACCCATAGCCAAGTTTGAATCATTTGCAGCCTCACAACCACTCTGTATCCAATATAATCTTATTAAATTATACTGAAGTATGTAGTTGTAATGTAATTACATTTGTACAAGTTTAAGGGCTCTATCAATGATTTTGCAAATCACTGTAATAAAGTGCTTTACTTATAGGCAAAAATGTACAACTTGCACAAAACTATACTAAACAATGACTTTCAAAAATTTGCTTTTATTTCACGCCCATGCTCATATTAGTCGTTATTCCAGATCTGTAGAGCACTAACTTGATAGCTAATAATGTAAAAGCCAGACCTTAAAATTTAAGCAAACGTCCAATAAATTTGAAACAGTTGTTAAAGTGAAATAAGAGTGAACAGCAGATTTAAAAAGGCTGGGAATCATAAGGCAGAGTGACAATAAGTCCTAAACAAACATCAGACAGAGCAGCACTGAAAAGCTGGCTCCTCCTCTGGCATCAATACAGCCAGAAAACTCAGAAGGAAAAGTGGAAACTACTATATTCAGCAGCAATAAAAAAAAGATAAATATTGAATAAATGGAGATAACATCTCTATTTAAACATGGCTGTAGAAAATGAAGCAGTAAAGATAGTTTGAGTGTCAATCAAGCATTAGTTTAAGCATTTTGTCATTTCCATGACGGTGAAAAGCTTTTCAACACACATCTATGACACAAACCATCTGTCATAGCTGTCACACATACTGTCACTCAAGTCAGTGCTACAAATCTGAATGCAGGTCAGTCTGGAAACAGATTTAAAGTTTTGTATCATATCATATTAACTTCCCCATTTAATATGGAGAGTAGAGTGAGATTTCTCCATTTCAAAATATTTTGTTTATCAAGTAACACTATGTGGTTCCCTTTTCACCTGTCTGTTAGTTGGTAACGGATAATAATGAAGAGAAAGAACAGTAAGGGCAAAGCAGCACACTGCAGATCATTATCACAGCTGCTTCACTACCAGACGCACCAATCAACCAACCAGAGATCAGAACCGGAGAATTTTCTCTCATCCTCAAATCACATTCTGAAAAATACTTTTTCTATTAATTAAACTAATCAAAATCAGGAACAACCAACACTTTCTGTTCAATGCGCCATCCATCAACATGCAATCTCATTTGCCGCTTCTGGAAGTTTAATAAGAATCAGATAAAGGTTAGAGAAATATGCTTTGAAACATGGGGATAATATTGTAAGTCTTTCATTTTCAAAGCACTTGCAGTCGTATTTTCTGTGCTATAGTCCTTGGAGAAAATAGCAATTCTGACCTCAAATCAGTATTTGCCTGGGAAAAAAAAGTCTGATCTGTGCCTCATTGCCATCACCTCAATCACAAAATGTATCAGCATGCTTGCGATTTGCTCTCCTGTGAGCTACGAGTGGCGAATAAAAACACAGAAATTTGTCAGGAATGGTGTGGCACAGCAACACTTAAAGAAGAAGAAGAAATATTCCCCAGTGAATGGCAGCTGGGACACATCTCCAAACAGAATAAAAGCTGGGTAAACAATGTCACTTCTCGAATGCTTTTCACATATACATTTACACAATTTTCAATTACATCCACACCATGCAGCAGAACTTAAAACGCAACAAAAAACTTAATTTTAAGCACATTAATCATCACATTTTTATTTAAAACGACTAGTCTAGTTCATGAAGACTGATATTTACACCTGAGCAAAAGCAGGAAGAAAAAGCACATTTTCATTTAGCTGCAAAAAGAAACAGAGCTTTGCTATTCTAACGCCCCAAATGCATGAAAAATGAATGAACATACCTTCATCTCTCTATGAGTCCTCTAGATGACCAGTGTGAGGAATCCGAGGCTGCAAAAGGGAGGATGGAGATTATGCATTACAGAGGGTGGCCAACTTCAGTCTAGCACAACAAGACACGGTTATGTTATGATGACATCACTTCTTTTGCTACAGTGGTGCACGAAATTTTTTTTTAATAAAAAACCGCCTCATTTGCTGTTTTCTTTTTTTTAAACCTCTATTATTATTAAACATCCTGATTTAGCCACTGATCTGTTGCGGGAGGACCAGGGATGGGTGTGTGAGTGTGTGTACTTGGGCATTCGAGTCACATTCAGAAAGTAAAGCCGTGGCAGGCTGATCACTCTCTCGTTCGCAGAGTGCTTAAAGCCGTTTATGTAATGCCTGGTGTACTGTTGCCAGTCAAGTCAGTCAGACTCGGCCGTCTTGCTCCGAAGAACACAAAGTAACTACTCGCTGTGTAACATGGAAGTCTTCCCTCCCTTTCGTCGCTCGGCACAGATAACACGGATAATGTGGTCGTTTAATACTCGCTGAGAGCCTCACGGTGCTCTGCCTCCACCGTCTGCACCGCACTGACTCTACCAACAGTACAGCAGAGGGATGACGCCATTTCTGTAGCTGACAGTCGGACAGAAAGGAGGAACACCAGCGCTGAAAATTCCTGGGACCGTGCACGCAATTTTCAGCTAGCAAATGCTTAAACATAATCCCCCTCCCCTCCGACACGAATCTCTTTTGTCTTTTTTTAACTGTTCATTTTCGCTCTCTCCCTCTCTCTTGTCTCGCTGCTTGCTCTCTGCAGAGTACACACGACAGCAAAAAAAAAAGAGCGATAATAACTCCGTGAAACACAGTCACAAAACCTTTATATAAACATGTCACGTCGTTAAACCGTAACACAGCGACAGCGTTGAGTTAAACAAAGTGAGAGGCATTTGAAAACTCACTTTACTCGCTCTGAAAATGTTTTCTTTATCGACAGCTCCGACATTTCGCTGACTGTTTTTTGATTGAGCTGACAAAGAAACAAGTCGACGGAGCGGTTTGCAGCAAGGTCAAGCCCGAGGAAAAACAAAAATACAAAAACAAACAAACAAAAAATAAGACTCACATCTTCGGTTCTTCCGACGTTTTATTGTTGAGACAAGAGCCAAGGACGGCAGCAGCCCCGCATTTCTGTGGCTCGGGAATGATCGCGGAGGATACGAGATCATCCGCCCCAGACAGTTCAACAAGAGAATGACTGACCGCCGCCGACAGCGCAGCTAGTCCAGAAACATGTCCGTTTAAACCCGATTACTGATTGATTCCCTTTCCCCCTCCACACACACACATATTGTTTATCACGCACACAACACTGGGACTTCTCCCCTTCAGAAACGGGATCGCCTCAGATCGGGGTTCCTCGATACAACGAGGCAGTCCATCTGCTCCAGCCTACACCGGGACAAGTCGGTCGTGAGAAGCTAGCGACACCGATGGCACAAAAGAACCTCCTGACAGTGCAGTTTACCTGTTAAACTACGCCGTTGAGTCGCTAGTCGACGACTCGCGTCCCGCAGCCATGTCAAATACACACACACACACAAAAAAACCACCTTCAACGAGTGCACCCTGATTGTTTCGAGTAATATCACTTCCCAACGTCCGTGACAGGCGCTGCTAGACCGAAGCCTCCCCGAGGATTCCTCCGCTCAACAGCAACACAACGCTACGATTAGCCACGTCCAGAAACACTGGAAACTATTCAACCTCGAAGGAGCATAACCTTTCACTGCGTTCATCAGCCTAATTTGTGCTCACAACAACACAACTTTATCATCAAGTTGTCCTTTCTCTCATTCATTTCCCCTCAAACCGCCCCCTACTTAAAGTACAACACACCATTAGTTAACAAGTTAGCCACAGTCACGGTTGGGTTAGTATCAGCAGGGAAGCATGCCAGTAAAATGTTCAAAATAGCGACCGCTTTGACGAACAAAAGCAACACTTACCTTTGCTGTCAAGCTGAGGAACGTGTCTGCTCTTCGACGATAGTGTATTAGTAATCCATAGGGACATTTATGTGGAAAGAATGACAGGCTTTAACGTCCGTTGAATCCCGGTGAATGTTGGATGCGGACTGGTAAAAGTGGTTTTCGCTCGGAGCTGCTGTTTGCCTTGTTGAGTAGCTGCTCTAACCTAGCTCTTTCTGTGAACCTCCGCCTTCTGGGAATGATTGACATCGAGAATAATCCCGCCTCTCTTCAAAAGTACGACTGCCTATTGGAAGATACTATAAAACCATACGCCTTCGTGACACAGGATTGGTTGATCCAAGAGAAAAATATGCACAGTAAAGAGTTCGATGTAATCCTACTGGGTGGTTGTCACAATACAAGAAAAAAAAATTCTGAAAGACTACAACTCCCACTGCTAACGAATAGGTTTGCTTAATATATGGAGCAGGACGTCCCGATAGTGATATGAGTGTTCTTACCCATTTGCAAACAGCAAAAGTGTTAACCGGGCAACATCAAGGAATAAATCCAACACCTATCTAATGACGTTTATTTCTCAATAGGTTCTGCGCGTGCGCTTTAACATGGCCGAAGGTTATATATTGAGTTCATCAAAGCTGGCTCTTTTAAGGCTTGACTGTTCTCGGAATGGTGCTTAACATAAGCTGTGCTGCTTAGCATAGCATCCTTCGAAGTAGACACGAGCACCCGAAGCTATAATGGTTTAAAAGTATTGTACTGAAAGTCATATCGTGTGCCTTATATGTCCCAGCGTGGAAGTGCGAGGTTTAATTCTGGGAAAGGAAAGAAAGGAATGCTCAACTGGGTCATTTCGACGCGTTTATGTTAGCCCGCTTCCGCTAAGTAATTAGCAGACTGGCTAGCCGGAATTCGGGTACGCCTGGTGAGCAGACCGACACACGGCAGCTAAGGTGGGTGGAGTTGGGAACTGTTAATAAATATATAAAGTCGGTAAAGTTGTTTTTAATTTTCTCTTATTGGATATAATATGCTAACAAAACTTGCAACAAGAATATAAAACGGTGTTTTTAACAAATTGTCTACTAAATTCCTTGCATAGTGAAATCCATTTTTTATATTTAGCGTATTGTGGGGTTATAAATCCTTTAATCTCCCACAAATTACCACAAACTGTTGTATTTAAAGGTTTTTGTGGCAAATTTATCATCTATTTTTGTGAAAAACTAGTCTGCTGACTAAAATTTCTAAAGAAATGATCAAAACTCCCTCACCTTTTTCTGCTCTTGAAACTAATTAAAAACTGAACTATAAAATGTTATTAAATAAAGTAGCTCCGCCCCACAAAAGATCCAAAAGCAGAAGGCTGTTTCTCTTTTTTATCAAAGGAAACCTGCACATTCAGCAAAATTCTCAGGATTATAGGACTTGGCTATATGTGTAACTAAAACCCAACTACAAAGTATTACAGAATATCTCTTTACGTCCTTTTACAAGACAAATCATAGCTTTTGCAGTTCATTTTGGAGCAGAATACAGTTAGTTACTTGCGCTTTTGACCTATATTTCCAGTTTGCTGGGTTTTACATGTCCTGACATGTAGGTTTCAAGCAATACAAACAAAAAATTTTACTCTGTAAATAGTCATGACAGTCACATTACAAATGACATGAAGAGATAAAACTGTTCTATTTGATAAAGTTCTATCATCATATGGAATAAAAAGTTTTGTGGTACACTGTCATGCTTTCATGTGAAATGTCTAATATTCATATGTAATGCTGCTCAATACTCCCTGAAAGAACTGCATGGTGATGTTTTAAGATATCTCATTTATAGTCAAATCATGGTGAAATTTTATCTTTTAAAAGTCACACCACTAGTCTGCTGTGTATAGCTATATAGCTGTGTAAATGGTCTTTGCTGAAGATAAAAATGGCATTTCCCATCAGTTTCTCTCCTGAAATTGTAATTTATGCATAAAATAGCTCAGTTTCACTTCACCATTCTTGGTAACTTGTTTTGTTTGTTGAAACCTTTTCAAACTTTTAATAACTAGTTTTTACAGCTTTGTTTCCATCAAGCCCTGCATTTATGTTCGACATTCTTTCAACCTTTGCCAATATGGCAAAATGTTTAGTAATGCATTGTGAGTAGGAGGTGACCTTATCATATTTCAATAGACATCACCACACAAAATATACATATTTCTAAAACACATCTTTGAAATGAAAATACAGCACATCATTCCAGTATTAAATCCCACCATTGGATCAAAAATGCAGAATCCCTGATGTCTTTTAAATCGTGGCTGAAAACCCACCTGTTTTAGATTTGCCTTTAATAATTGCAACATAATTGATTTAATCTGTATTCCAACTTTTCTTCACTTTCTGTCATTATGCCACCATATTTCAATGTTTCTTTGTTTTATGCTTTTAGAATTTAAAGCACTTTAAAGCTTTGTTGTTGAAATATGCTATATTTCTTGCTGAGAGTGTTATGCAGAAAAACCAAAGATCACTGAAGATAATGATGTATTCGTGATCTGACCCCTTGCGTAATGGTGGAAAATAACAAGAATGGAAAATTTCTTCTTTTCTGTAGTGTCTCATCTAACCAGCACACTTTCAGGATAATGGGGCTTGAATCTGCTTTGTCTGATTTTCTGTATCACATTAAAAAGTCACTTGTACCTGAATCAGTGAGCTCTCATCTCCATGAGTGGCACTCAATGCCTCATTTTCCTGAAAAGTAACTTCCTGTTACAAATCCAGAAGATGCAAAACTTTTTTTATTTTCTTTACCATTTTCTGTAATATTCCTGCAAAGAATTTATAAAGTATTTTTGAGATAAAAAAAAAACACCCAAAAGCATGCTCCACTGAAATTAGTTGCTAGAACAATAATTAAAAAAAAGAAAAATCTAAAATATAACTTTTATCAACTGCATTTAATTACATAAATATGGAACAATCACTGAAGAGCATTGTTAATTTAAAGCACATTGTCAATGTTTTTATGGTAAAACAATTTGCTCCCAAACTGTCTGTTTATCTGGGTTATGTTTATTCCGGCTGTGATAAATATACACAGATGAATCATATTAGCCTGCAGTGCTTTAAAAAAACAACACAGCCATCTACTTCAGCATGTTTCATTTTCCTTTCTTTGTGTTTGTTGTTTTCCAGTTAAAAGGGAGAGTCATCAGGAAGCGATGGATGGTTCCTCTCAATCCACCTCGGACCGAATTCTGCTAGAACCGTACAAGTACTTGTTGCAGCTGCCAGGTGAGGCCTTTTATTTTTTTTGGAAAATGTGAAGTAAAGAAAATAATGAAATGACCAAAAACACTGTACTTTCCTGAAGAATCCTTTGCAGCTCATTTGATTTCAAACCAGTTTGTGTATTTAGTTTTTCTAGAATATGTGTCAAACTCGAGGCCCGTGGGCCAAATCTGGCCCGCATTTTTTTTTTTTACGTGGCCCTCTAGATTCTATACTAAACATTAAGTTTGGTTAAATATTATGTTATTAATCAAATCAATGCAGTTTTTATCTGTTTACTGCCAAATTATATTAGTCAGTCTCTCTGGTTTCTTGCTAATTACCATGGAAATTTAAGCAATCAACAAATCCCTGTACTTTTTTGTGCCAATATATAATTGGGAGTTTATTGTGAATTTTCACAAAAATTGGAAAAACTTTCTGACTGGTTCTAAACAACTGCCACAGCCTCGAGTGATACCAGATTATAGTTCATGATCTATTCAGCGAGAAAAAAAATTAACATTTACCGTCATAAATAAGTGCAAATATCGCAAATATTTCCAAATTAATACCACAAACACTTTGATTTTTATTGCAAAAAAATTACAAAAACAATTAAAATTCTGGAGGGACTAAAAAGATATCCAATGTTATTTCATTTTAAGAATTTATTAATATTTTTAACAATTTAACGGGTTTTATCAATACATTCTGGCACACCTGGGCCTTTAACAGCATTTATGATCTTGATTTGGCCCAAAATGAAAATGAGTTTGACGCCCTTCTCTAGAACATTCCGTGATAAAATACTTCATTGTTAACTCAGTAAAACATTTATTGCTGCTAATGCAACTGGCATGGCAAGTTTTGATTCTGAAGCAAGATGTTACACAAATAGATGTTTTCAGTCTTGTTTTTTCATTTAAATGACAAGGCTGCCAATGTAACATGGTTATTTGGGTAAATTGTTGGATTGTCTGTGGCTTTCAAAGAATATATGTTTTTATTCCAGGAGTTTCTGAAGGTCCATTCCTTTTATTTAAGTTCCTCCAGGAAGTTGTGATTTCAATGATTAATGCAAATTGGAAATTTTGTTGCAAACTTGAAATTCTTCGCAAATCCAACCAATCAAATTAAATGATTTCTGTATTTCCTTCATTTTTTTCTTACCAATACTGTAACTTAGCTGAATTTTAATTTAATGTAATTACTTTAGCCTCTTTTTAATTTAGTTTCCTGTTTAACAATGTCTCCTCAAAGCCTAACCTGCAAGATAAAAGCATGTGTGATGCCACACAGTAACATATACCTTATTTTTTTCATAAGTCATTTTGAGATGCGCTATTGAATTTGCTTATGTTGTGTATACTGACGCGGGGTATGTCTGCTACGTCTCACTCACTCTTTCTGTATCTGTGCCCTCTGTCCTCCACACTTTTCTTTGGCAGTTGCAACTCATTAATCAGTTAATATGTCGTAGAGTGATTTGCAGAGCTGTCTTTAAACGCACCACGAGCGTACACATGCTGACACCGGGTACAACTGTGACTCTGATCATGTCCTGCTGCACGATTCAGCAACTAGTCAGAACCAAAAGACAAAAACTTTGCCTTTTTGTTCCAAACAAATCATGTAAGTTGAGTGATGCTAGCAGATAATGTAGCTAAATGAGTTAATCCATTCCAGTGTATCATATTAAGCTTGATAACAAGAATACCAGTGTTACTTCCCTTGCTTGTTTGTTTATCCCAGATATATATCCAATCCTATTTGGTTTCTGAACAGAAGTTGTGCTCAATGTTGCTCTCCACATATATAAAAGAAATCTTTATTGTCACAATAGAAAGAGCAAAACGTCAGGGTGAAGACACTAGGCCAAAGGCAGCAGGACGATTATGCAGGGACTTCTCCTTACTTCCCAGGTAAGGACAGAGGAGAAAAAGAAGGAAAGGGACAGCTATGTGCAGCAATTTCAACTTTTTTGTAAGACCATATTTAAAAAAAAAATCACAACTGTACTGTTGTGTACTTCTGTAATTTTAGCTTGCGACAGTCACAAAAAAGCATTGCAACATTTTGGAGGGAGTGATATAAAAAAAATATACTGACTTTTTAAGGACTATAGATTTAGATGGCATTTTAGCTATTCAAGCCTAAAATGGCATCTGAATGCTAAACATGTTACAGTAGGGCAGACGTCCTCAACTAATGTCACATTTCTAAGAAGGATTTTTATTTTTAAAGAAGTTGCATGAATGATCAGATGAAACACTTAAATGCTGAATTGGTATAGCAGCACTTTGCATCAATCTGATGGTTGAATAACCTAAATAACAGATAAAAACAATAAATGTGTTTGTTGTTGAGATCATGTGTCTATTTATTCAATAATTTAGCAGCAGGGGGTTTTGAAATGAAAATGTAGCTTGTTTTGTCAATAGCTTTAGATTAAGATGTAATAAAGGTTAAGTAATTAGGCCCTGGAATTAACTTGATTTAAAAACAAATTAAAATACATCTATATTTAACATGACAAGCAATCTTCTGTAAACTTACTTTTTTCTCCAACTGACAGTTTTTACTGAATATTCAATTGAAATATTGGAGTAGAAATGGTATGTTTACTGTCTGCTTTGATATAACTTGTTGGTAATTCAGATTGTAACACATTAAATTTAAGTTTTAGTTGATTGTGTACACAGACAGCTTACACAAAGTTGTTCTGCTAAATAAGAGGGACTTTATTTTTTAAATATTTAAATTTAACGACTGGTGATAGACAGCAAGCTGCTACAGCAGCAGTTCAACCTCCTGAATCATGAGCCTGTAGTTAAATGTCTTGAGTGAAGTTGAAATCAGCCAAACTGAAGATTTGACAAACAGTCACGCTCAGCTAAAACTTTCAGTAAAGTCAGATGTCTGTGAAAATTGTCAGCAAGGCATGAGGAATACTTGCACATTTTTGCAAGAAGCATCAGCAGTGAAGCTGTAGGAAACATGTAGTTTTTACTTCTGACTAGTTAAACAATATATTTCTTTGTTCTCTCTGCAGGAAAACAAGTGAGGACAAAACTTGCCCAAGCATTTAACCACTGGCTCAATGTACCAGAAGACAAACTGCAGGTGAGAAACGGCGCATTTCAGTTTTGTTGCAGGCAAGTCTCAGCGGAAGGTGGGAAGTTGATGTAGTTGATTGTTGATGTAGCACTGCTCCATTTATATTTACATGACATGTAGTGGCTTTTTTTTAGAGGTTCTTGTGAGGTTTCATGGCTAGAATGCTGAAATTGTCTCATTTTCACACATTTGATTTGAAGCTCATTTCACACTATTTTTGTGCTACAAACATTTATGCTGCTCTGGTGATGAGCAACTTAGAGGAAGCAGGGAGGCCTGCTGGCTTCACACCGGGCTGGATCAGGGCGGGTTAGTTTTTGTGACACTTGTCTGAACTTGTTCAACTAGTCTGGAGGAAATCTGGTTAAAGATCCAATAATGAGCTCCTGTCTTTCAGTGATAACCTGCCTCTGTGTTGAGTAAGCCTCTGTTTAAGCCTTTTATAATCTCCTCAATATATTCTTTTAGCACTAAGCTTTATTGAATATTTGATGCTTTACTTTTTTAATCTGAAGTGTTATTTGTTTTCTGCTTTTTCTGCTAAAGGAAATAAAATACTGAAACAGTTGTTTTATGGGATTACTTAATATAATAAACATATGACATAGTTTCAGTATATTGGATTCACATCGGTTAATATTTTACCCTCTGCACGGTGAGGTGTTTGGTGTTGTTGTGATTTGTACAAGACAATAAGCCTTTTATTTTATTTCTATAAAAGGAAGTTGACCTCCACCTGTGTGTGCTTGTGCATTTGTTTTCTGATGGCAGTTGTGTATTTATACCTTGGTTCAAACATTTTGGGTGTAAATTTTAAAGTTTATCTAAGCTAATATAGAGAGAATTAAGCTGCTGTCTTCACTTCAATTTTTTGTGCCCTCTGCAGTTTAATATTATTTATTTTATTAAAAAGTGTTATAAAATATTTTTTGTAATTACATTGCAGTAATCAATCACCCAGTGACTGAAATCAGACAATATTCCCCAGTAATCATCAGGTAAATTACTGAAAAAAATCAAGATTGTTTTTCTTATTTTTTGAAGAAATGAAATGCTGCCAGTTTTTGCCTGACTTTTTATGAAGGTTGCAGAATTTTTTACTTGTCAATAAATGTAGGAAAAAAAATAAATTGTATCTCTTGTAACTTAAGAGATACAATAATGAGCAGCAAAAGACATTTATTTCTCTGCTGATATTTTGCAGTTGGTTTCTGCTTTACTCTGACTTTACTGTCACTGAAGTTTGCCATACTTTGACCAAACCTGCCCCTCATTTAAACATAAGAACATAAAATAAAAAGCAAAGAGTTAAAAAGTCCTAGAAAAACATAAAGTAGCATTGCTAAGTGTCACAAAATAAAACATCATTATGAGATAGATAAAAAAAAAAAAAGCTCCACAATAAAAAATATTTATAAAATATTTTATCTATGGCCAAATTAATTAAAACACTCATCACACTAAATATAAAAAACACAACATGCTGACGTTTCTATTTTAAGATTTCATCTCCTCCCTAAAGCTAAAATGTTTTATTTTTAGAGTTTCAAGGGTAACTAATTACTCATTGGTGACTTAGTCATATCTTTACACCTGCTGGTGTTTTTGTGGTAACTCCAGTTTCAGCAGAAGCTGGCTGTCATGGTACAGCGGGTAGCTGAGGTTTAAATCTGTATAACAGCTTTGTAAACTCCAGCTGAACCCTTCACACAGGCCAAGAGCTCTCCTCTTGTCATCATTAGTTCACTGCTGCCATGAAGTCGCCGCCATGGAAACAACGGTGCCTTTAGATAGACGGGGCACCGACAGTGGCACGCTGGTTTTCGTGTGGCAGCATGTTTTTCTTTTTGTTTTTTGTTTTTTTCTTCCTCTTTCTGTTTTTTTTTTGTCCTGTCGGTACACCACAGGTCGTGGATGTTCCCCGCGTTTCGTTTGGCGCTTTGAAGCTGTTTGCTTTTCTTTGGTTCTCTCTGAAAAGCGTAGTTGTTTATTTATGGCGCTCTTTCACTCTGAAATATCTACATGAGTGCATCTGTTGCTTTGGTATGAGAGCTTTTTGTGCTTTTCTGTGACTCATGCAGCTTCTTTTAGTGAATAACTAGGAAGCAGGAGGCACATTAAGACATGTTCTGTGCTGTGTAGCAACACATGATAAAATTACACCTTTGAAATGTGTTAAATGGATGTAGTGACAAATATTTACTCGTATATTCTAGCAGTTTCTATTATATCTGTGTTGGCTTATCTCCTATAGGTCTAGTTTATTCAAAGTTGGTTAAAACACAGTTTGAAAATTTGATGTCAGTATTTTACAGATTTGTGAAAAAAATGTATTAAAGAAAATAGTGTCATTCCTTCAGGAAACTAGGATATGCATTCTAATTGTCAGTTGCAAGTTATCGTTAAAAAAACCCCAATCCAATCTGATGCAATAATATAATTTTAAATGTTAAGATTTTATGAGCTATAAGTGATAAATCACCATAATGAATAGAAATAAAAAGTTGATCACAACAGCCTGTATGTAATCCAAAATCCTAAATTACAATACACCTGTGATAAAGATTAAACCCGTAGGCTTGCAAGAATGACAAATCTTAGATGAAAAATTGTAATAAATGATATTGTTTTGAGACCATTTTCAAGTAATATAATGGTCTTGGCATAATAATGCAAGTACACACTCTCAAAGATCAATAAGCTTTAATTTCTAACAAATGTTAGAAGACATTTTAAATATCCAAAATAATTAAACAAAGACACTGAAGTCTCTGATCAAAATTGTTATTTTAAAAAGGAATTTTTCTCATCCAATTTTTTGGTAGAGATATGAGGAAAAACATTGCTTTGGGACATTGAAAAATAACCCAATAAGTTTTAGATTTTGTTCTAAATAATGAAATATGAATCAAAATTGTGGCCATTATAGAGGAATAATCAGATTTGTGTCATTTTAAGAAATTGTGAGTCTGGAGATTTGATGGAATTTAAGGCAATAAAATAAAGTTGTAAGTTGGTTAGATGTTGGAGCTCAGCTTTACATCTAAAACGTTTTAAAAACCTGCTTCCTGCTTTTGGGATTTCATGGAGATTCAGTTGTCCTTCAATGATTCTTTTGCTCTTTGACTCTAACTACAGATTGTAGCTTTATGCTCACTAGTGCTGGAGGGAGAAATATTGGGACATTTCCAACATGAGGCGTGTTTTTCTTTCTTTTTGGATAAACTACTTGACCGGTTCGGCCTTGGCAATCTGCCCAACCTACAGAGTCTCATCTTTGTCCTGCCAGATCCCATCCAAGCAGCTTCCACCAGCGGGACAAACCGCTCGTCTTTTGAGTCAGCAGAGCGGACAGCAGGAACCTGATGATAACCCGAAAAGCTCAAAGTCCAACAAGGTTTACAACTAGAATGACATCCTAATAGACAGAAAAAGGTTTATTTACAGATTTCAGGTGTCTACCTGCAGCAGATGCTGTTCAGACTCACAAAAGATGGAAGTTGCAAACAAATGTCTATATTTAGCACTGATGTTTTGGCTCTTTACAGCAAATAAAGTTGCTACTAGATGTCTAGCATTCCATTAACTGCTAGATATCTAAAGGGAATCTCTCATCAGTAGGTCTTTGCTGAGCTTTTTGATGCTCTTAATTGCTCTACTGGAAATTCAGTGTCAAAAAATGTAGACATGGCGCCATCTGCTGTACCACAGCTGTACTGCACATTTTAAACAAAATCTGTTTCTAACAAACTTAGGAGGTCGGGATGAAAGTTATCAATTGAGTTGATCTAAAGCTGGTTGATCTTACCCATCGACAATTAATTAATATGCAGCTATTTTCTTACAAAATCTGAGTTTTCTTGTGTATAAGGAGGGCTGACTGTCTTTTCATTGGATAAAGAGCTAGTCTTTTATATGAATTTAGCCAAATTATTTAATTTTAACAATATTTTGTCCACTGCATTAAATACTGACTGAATAAGCAGATAATTGTGGTTCTAAGTTTAATAAAACTTATGTCTAAGTTTTATTAAACTTAGACATATTTATAAAATATAGCAAACAGGAACATGTTGGGTTGATGAAAAGAATTTAAGTGTGCGAGACACTTAAGTCCCCATAAATGGAGAAATGTTCATACTATGGTTTTCTTAAAGAATGTTAAAACTTTGCTCCATAAAGTGCATTAACTCAAAATCAACCTTGCTCATTGCCATCATCTTTTTTTCCCATTATGTTGCATTTTTTCTCTGTTATCTCCTCAACTTTTCAGTCATCACATCCTAACCTTCATAATGCATCAGTAATTTTTAAATGAGAAGTTGACACTGCTTCATCATATAGCTTGGCTGAATGAGCGCTGTTAAGGTGAAAGTTAGGGAGCTAGTCAAGTGTTTACATTTCAAAACGGATGAAGCGTAGTTTGCATCCTACATTAGACTCCGTATTGAAAGATTTGTACAAACCACCAGACAGTGATGCAAATATTCACATACAAATCAGAAACTAGGCATAGATGCAAAAATAAACTAAAATAAAATCAAGGAAATAATTAAAAAGGAAAATAAAGATATTAAAAAAACCTCACTAAAAACACAGAGACTACAAAGCTGATAAATTATGGTCTACAATAACACATTTGTTAGCATTAGGATCCACTATTTAAGGGTTTTTATGTAAAATAGAAACTGATATTTATATTTTAAAACACACACAAAAAAAACATTTTCTTATATTTGGACCATTTCTCTTTCCCGGTCTGGTATTGCCCCGCCATCTTTGTTTCTGTATAAACTGATTCAGCTTAAGGATGACTGGCTGCGCCCTCTGCTGGATGGTGGCCAAACTACAACACTAAAAGGTCTAAGTGGATGTTATTAATCAGTTGGAACTAATTTTAATCTAATAAACCATTAATTGACAATTGTAAGTTGGTTAGGGTCCGTATTGGAAGTAATGTTTTTTGTTGTTGTTGCTCTGGTGAATTTTACATATTGAGATGAATCAACAAAAATGTTTGTGTCTTCCTCAGGTGATCATTGAGGTGACAGAGATGCTGCACAACGCCAGCCTGCTGATAGATGACATTGAGGACAACTCCAAGTTGCGTCGAGGCTTCCCGGTGGCTCACAGCATCTACGGCATTCCCTCTGTGATCAACTCGGCCAACTATGTGTACTTCCTGGGGCTGGAGAAAGTTCTGATCCTGGAGCACCCAGAAGCCGTACGAGTGTTTACCCGCCAGCTGCTGGAGTTGCACCGCGGCCAGGGCCTGGACATCCACTGGAGGGACACCTATACCTGTCCCACGGAGGAGGAATACCGCAACATGGTGCTGCAGAAGACCGGGGGCCTCTTCGGTTTGGCTGTGGGGCTAATGCAGCTCTTTTCTGACTGGAAGCAGGACCTCAAGCCCCTCCTGGACACTCTGGGGCTCTTCTTCCAGATCCGGGACGACTACGCCAACCTGAGCTCCGACGAGTACAGCGAGAACAAAAGCTTCTGCGAGGACCTGACGGAGGGGAAATTCTCGTTTCCCACAATCCACGCCATATGGTCACGCCCGGAGAGCACCCAGGTGCAGAACATCCTGCGACAGCGCACGGAGAACATGGACATCAAGAAGTACTGTGTGGACTACCTGGAAAAGGTGGGATCTTTTGCCTACACCCGTCAGACCCTGAGGGATCTGGAGGCGGAGGCTTACCGCCTCATCACGGAGTTAGGAGGGAACCCTCAGCTGGAGAGCCTGGTCAAACATCTCAGCCGCATGCATAATGAAGCAGAGGCTTCAGCAGAGTCCAACAGAGAGACGCACTCTAACAAAAACTACTGACAGACTCCCTCACACTCCTGCTTTCCTGAACTCAGAAGATGCACATTCCTGAAAAGCTCTAAACTAACCGTTGTGACGGCAGGCGAGCTCCAAGTGTGGCTTAAAATAGTACCCATGGCTAATTCTTACATCTGAAGTGCTGCAGTGCTCTCAGGAATAAAAAATTAAGCAGAAGAACTACAGTCAGTTTCTGCTTTACCACTTGACAAGATTATTTAAAAAAAAAAAATCTTGAAAGCCTTTTCTTCTGATGCACACTCCAGTGGATCTAAGTGCTTTTTGTCGGTTCCAGTTAATCCAGTTAATTGAGTGAATGTTGTTTTTGATTTAAATCTCTAACTGGAGCCGCATCCGTGTGATTTGAGGTCCCATAATGGCTGAATCAGCAGGGAGTCGATTCAGCCCTACAGAAAAACAGCCGTGTGACTGTTTGTTTGATTGCTCTGTAACAATGATGTTAGTGACTGTTTCCACGCAGTCGTCTCACAGCACAAATCCTCACAGCTCCTGTGATGCTCACATATTTATATATTGACACTGCTGTATCCTAGGATCTTGTTTTAATTTCTTGAATAAAAAAATGTTTAAATCTAAATTAGTTATTTGTCTTGTTTTATAAATCTGTTCTCACTGGCATGAAGTCTTCTTTTAGTCTGGTTTATTCGAACTCTGGAAAAAACAGCGCCATCTTTTGACAACTGGGCCATTAATTTCACCAAACATATAAATTAGTCAAGTTTATGAAAATAGAATTTGATGCATTAAAATGTTTGCTAAAAAATCAACTTTTTAAGAATATATAACAAATCTGAATAATTACACTGGAGTTCCACAACAGAATGACAAAAATTAAATTAAAATATATACGTTTTTCTTATGTTAAAAATTTCTTTTTTTTTCTCAAATTATAATTTGCAGATCTAAATTTCATTTTGTAATCTGAAAGATGGATCTGAACTGCTGAAAAACTGATATTTTGATGATTTATACGTAGATAAATCTTGAAATTTTAGTCCAATTCTTCAATATTCGTAACACAAATTTAAAATAAAAACTTTAAATTAAGATATTTTCTAATTAATTAGATGGACAGAGGATTCTTATCGAAATATTTTTTTTTTCTGATTTTTCTAGAAAGGACTCACTAACCAAAAAACTGAATTAATAATCATCCAATTAAGATTTTTCTAATATTTTAAATTATTTAAGTGTGCACCGATGTCAAAATTACACATTAAAATACTTTTTTCCTGAAATGAAAAAGATTTAATCAAACCCAGCGGCATTAATTTCTGATTTGTGGTGGGAAAACAAATGTGAATACAGTCACAAAATCTAGAAAACGGAGTCTTAAAAATTCCAAATTTTCAACCTGGAACAACCTCATAAACATCCTAGCAGTTGTTTTTTCTGTAATCGAGAAAGAGCAGCTGAAATGAATCACTAAAAGCCCAAAGCCATTGACATTCACGCCTATGATGAGTGGATTTAACCTTCTAACCAGAACTGTTTTTGTTTCTCAGGCTGCTCGCCGTCTACCTCAGTTTGAGGAGCTTTGACTACCAGTGAGCAGAGATAAAGACATCTGAGGTTTTCCTGGACTTTTGTCCTTGTGTTGGTTACAATTAATCTAAATCCAGCATTATCTGCTGTCTCTGTTAATTTGAGTTTCTCCCTCAGCTGCTGAAAGAAAACACAGTCCTGTTGATAAAGCCTATCTGTCCCAGACAGCTCTGTTGACTCACTGAAGCCCCAGCTCTTGACAGCTGCAGTTCAATTAATCATGTGTGTTTTTTGGATTGTATTGTGCCGTCACATCTATTCATCAAAATGTCAACTTCTTGAAAATCTTTGCCCCTGTTAAGAAGTTAAGGGCCGCAGGAAATCCAGATGCAAATGAACGCCTGATTCGCTAAACGGAGAAGAAAATGCATAAAGTCGGTTTTGTAGATCTAACTTAAGTCCATGACATAAATCTCATGGCTTTCATTTCTCCTCTCTGGGTTAGTGAGATTGATTTTTTTTTTTCGCCTACACAGTCGTGTTTGAGAAACAAACAGAATGGCTTTTGTATGAAGAGTCGCCGTCTCCCTCATGCTTTGGATTGTTTCTCACTGAGCTGCATCGCTCAGATCCAGAATGATGTAAAAAAAAAAAAAAAAAACATAAGCAACCTTGATTTGGAGGGTGTAAGCAGACTTTTCTTGTTTTTATTGTGTTTTTGTTGATTCTGCTGAAATTTCAAAGTCCTGAGATGTTGCCATAGTTTTTACAGGTGTTTTTTTTTTCTTTTTCTGTTTTTTACACCTCCACACTGGCAGAAAGACAGTCGTCCTTCAATCAAGGACTGCAGAGCTGTTCCTGGCAGGGCATTGTATTCCTCTTCAAACCGGCGGAGAAAATATAAAAAATCATGTCCATGACAGCTGAACGGTTTCAATTAAAGCAGCTTCCAGTTAAAACCATGTTCTGTCATTGAAGCTGAATAAAATATGCTTTAAATGACAGAATTATTAGTTTGCTGCAAGCATCCAATTATGCAGCATGCAGCGTTCAGTGGGGCTGATCCCTGAGGAACCTCTGATTTTCATCTACTTCTTGCTCTCATCATAAAACCATTTGTCCAGTGACAGCCTTTTTTTTCTTTTAAATTGGCTTTTCGGCCAGAACGACGGCTTCACAGCAACAAAAGATTAAAAACTGTTGGGAAGCATCTTCTGGCTGCAGATTGGCGGCACTTGTGAATGACAATAACATCCAGCAGGGCTGACAAAATAAGCCCACAATGCCCAAGCTTGTGCTAATGAGTAAATGTGTCACACTAATGTAAAAAAAAAACATGCAGGAGTGGAGATCTGCTGCTAGGGGTCAGACTCTGTGTCAGCAGAAGAGTTCAAGATGGTGGGATGAGAAGAATGGATGGATTAGGGCCAGAGACTGCAATAAAAACAGAAATAAAATGTCGTTTCTTTAGAAATAACAATGGAGTCCCTGTAGTAGATATTTAAATTATATTTTTTCAAAAAGTTGGGTGGTATTTGCAGTTCTAAAGTTGTAATCAAGTAAATTTGGGGCAAAAAAACCTGTTCTTTGGACTCTAAATACAGTGAGTCAGGTCTGATCTGTCGTAATGAAGAAGTGAGACCAAACATTTTTTTTCATTTACCAGTTTATCTAAATTTCTAATCATGAAATTAGAATAAATAATACATCTGTTCATACCAAGAAAATAATAATTACAGGTGATTTTTGTTGTGTATTTGGATCCCCATTAGCCATTACTGTAACAATGGCTACGCTTCCTTGGATCGACATAATAAAAAAAACATTTTTTACAAAAACTAACACAAACTTAATATAACACAGGACATTGATTCATGGATGTATGATTACAACACTTTATTTAATAATATAATTAAGAATGGCTTTTTTAAAACTCTAGCATTTGCTACATTCAAAACAGATGAAAGAAATGAGTTCCATGTTGTCATTGCTCTAAAAATATTTTGTTGAGCATTCCTATTGGAAGAGTAAAACAACCTTTAAAGAATACCTCGTATTAAAATATAGTGTAGCTAAATAAAAGATGATCGTATAAAACAATATAATTTCCACATAAGCATTTATATAGCACCAATTCACAACAAATGTCGTCTCACGGCATTTCAGTTTAAACACATCCATTCCAACTGTTATCAACAGTACAGTATGATTAATTCATTATTCAAACCAGTTTAAAAAGTTTCTAAATAAGGAAACCCAGCACAAGGAATGGCTCTTAAGTGCGTTCTTGGGAATTAAAACCCAAAATTAGATTGTTTTTTTTCCCAGAAAATCTTTCCAATAAGTCTTAATTTTTGTGCAGGACCAAAAGCTGTGGGTGTGATTTCCCACCTGCATCCCCTCCAACATCGAGGCGTATTTAACCTCCCATAAATACATCTCTAGCATTTTTATACACAACACATTTTTCCAATTTAACTGTCACCAATTGTTTTGAGGAGGAAGTTGAAGCAGCGGATTCACAAATATTGCCCTTATCCAACTCTTTCTCCCAATATTTAGCATTTCAAAAACACTTACCCAAACTGTTAAAATATAAAACATTTAGAGAATCATCTTTAAATTTCACCAAATAACTGAGTTTCAGTTTTCAATATTCATGTCAGTCTTGTTGTGAGAGTCGTCGGTGCTCCCACAGCAACACATGTTCTCATGCATAATTCTGCCAGCTTCCAAAATCCCTCACTGCGTCTGCATGTCCCATCGGGCTTGAAGAGGAAAAACAAAACACTTCCCACCTGCAGCTACTGTAACGTGTATAAACCTGTCTTGTTACAGCGAGATTTTACCCGTGATGTTCAGATTATTCACCATGGGGAGTTTTAGAGCACAGAAACAACAGGACAGATGTGTCTTATTGTTTGAGGCTCCGGTGGGGAGCTTAATTGCACCATCAGTCTCATCTCAGCTGGGATTTAGACTTCTCTGACAAAAATCCTGTGTTTCAAAAATGGGAAATGGGATTTTGAAGAAGTAGTGTTCACTGGGTTGGAGAGGTCTGATAAAAGATGCTCTCCGGGTGCATTAAGGGGAAGATGTAGGGTCCAGTGCTTTTGGAGAGGGCTTATGTCTGCTGCATCAATTTTCTTTTCATCAAATCCATCACTTGAAAACCTCCCAACCAAATGCAATGGCAAATGGCCCCAGCCCTCAACTGTGTCCATTTGACACGATGGCATTTCTTCTTTACAGCGTCTCGCCACCCTGAATGTCCTCCCCCAGCGGAGCCATCAATCAGTTTGTTCATATCATACATGGATCAGCATTATGCCCACACTCCATGTCACCACACCACAGAAATGCCACTTTTGCGGTTTTACAGCCACCATTAATATTTTTTTTTATTCATAATTGTTGCAAGTTCTTTTTTTAAATGGGACATTACACCTTAGCTAATATTTACATACAAATAGAAGTTATTACAAGGGTTGCTGTAGACAGAAAAAAAGAAAACAGCTATGTTATGTTTGTAAGTTTAACATACTGGGTTAATGTTGGTCATTATGTTATTTATAAAACTTGTTACATAATGTTTACATGATTTGAAGTTCACTGAATATACAAAAAAATAATTATTGGTTGCTCTTTAGGAACTGCGAAATTTATAACTATAATTTCTATTATATTATTTCTCATGATGGGTATAAACAGTCTGTAAATAAAGAACTTGTCCTAGTGGTGACTGATGAGAGTAACATTTAGATGAAATTGCCACTGTAGTGTGCCACCCTTCTACAGTTTGTGCCCCCCTAAGAAAAAAATTCTGGACACGGCCCTGCAGCTGTTTCCAGGAATCTCATCATCAGGCAGACGAGCTAATTCATGATCCTCCACAGACTGGATGACTGTCAGTAATGGCCGGGCTAATTATCTCTCACAAACAGTATCGCAGTAAATCTGCAAAGTTCCTGCAGCAGGGGTCAAGTGGGCTTATGAAACTCACTCAGCGGTTCCTTCACTTCCTCAACGTGTGTAATTACGTCCACCATCCAACAGCAGACCTTTCATCCAAACGTATCATGGAGTCGATCCAAAGTGTCGCACTCATCGCAGCTGTGTTCTGCAAATGTTTGCAGATAGTGGCAGCCCTTTTACCTCACTCTCCAGCGTATTGTTGCTGCTGTGGAAATGAGACTGGAAGCTGTGGGAGGGATTTCAAACTGTTTGCCCCAGTAGGAAAGAGCCAGCCGTGTGTCTAATAATATCGCCTTGAATCCTGTGAATCAGAACCAGTTAGAAATGGTGGGTCTTTTGGATGCTGGCTGTCATGAATAAATGATTTCCTCTTTGATTTTTTTTGGTGCACACAGAGGAAGAGCTGACTGACAGGAGTGTGTAGCACTCCATGAGGAAAATCTGGAGTTGTTTGAATGAGTATGCAGATGCACGGCGCTCCATAATTCCCTTTTTCCTTTCTGGGAAGGCTGAGCTCAGTCGTCATTTCATTACTCTCTGACAGAAGCACAATTTCCCTCTAAATGCACCATGTATTTAATACCTACTTGACTGAGAGTTTTCTATTTTGCTTCCAAGGATTTAGATTCTCTTTAAATCCTTAAAAGTGGCATTGAATAAACAGAATAGGTTTAATTTACAAAGATTTTCTTTATTAAGAGTTTTGCATCTGCAGTCAGTGGATGCAAAACTCTTTGATTCATGAAGGACATTCAAATTGATTTTTCATACTTTGTCTGCTTTTTTTGTTTCTAATCTCTCCAGTTCTCATCCTTGACTATAACAACATCAGAGGTGGGTACTATCTCCATTTACTTAAGTAACATTTTGGAAAGAAATGCATTTTTATGAGTAGTTTCTATACAAAATACTTTTTACTCTTACTTGAGTAAAATTTATGTATATTCTGAATGAAGTACAAACATATCTTATAATCAAAACTTAACTTTTTTAATTAAAAAGAAGTTTTTGTATTATGTTACTTTCTGTCTACTGAGTCTGTTGTCACTTCTCAAGGTCAAGTGAATATTCAGTAAATGCCATATATTACGTTTTATGCGAATTACTTGTTTAAACAAATTTTACATGTTTTTCTTCCATTTTATTTTTTTATTTCATTCACTCAATAATAAATATGAATAGTCAACTAAAAGAATGAAAGAAGTATAAACTTATAATACCTGCCCCTCATTCACTTAAATTAAGTATTCAGCTCAGATTATTACAGGCATATTTCAAATATACACAAAACATCAGCTTGTTCAATGCCATATTGCTTCATGACATTGATTTACAACTTTGTTTTAAACGCAGACAGAAATTTAGATTGTTTCTTTTTCTCACCGTCAAGATTGTTCCACAAAATGACACCGTTAATTGAAATGCATCTTTCCATCGTCGCCATTCGGAATCAAAAGATTGTTTAAAATAAATCAGAAAAATTTTAAAAGTGTTTCTTCTGCTTAAAATATGGTATTTTGAAATTATGTTGTTTATACATTTCTTCATTTTAGTCTTAAAATATAATTTCCACATAAAGATTTAAAAATCTTAAATCAGATATTACTGAGTCCTTAATAGCCTTTTCACCATTTTTTTTTTTTTTTACTCTTGAGTAATTCCTTGAATGGCTACTTTTTACTTTTACTTGAGTAAAATCATGTTGCAGTAGTGCTACTTTTACTTGATTACAATTGTTGCATTATCTACCCACCTCTGGACAACATGTACATAAGGTAAAGTGGACAAGATTAAGACAAAGGAAAAATAATCAGGTTTAAAACAAAAAACATGTAAAACACATGTGCAGTATCTGACAAGCAGCATCTTTAAGACATAAAAAAAGATCAGACAAAGCAGAAACAGGATCAGAGATGTTTTCTCTACTGTATGCCAAGTCTTCATCTCACAGCTCTGAGAATCAGCTTGTTTGTGCAAAAATACTATTTTCTTTCTGTCAGACTGTTATCTTTGGTATTTTTTTAGAGATTGAGCTGGAGAAATGGTAACATATTGTTGCTTTGAGACAGGCTGTTGGTACCAGAGGGCCCAGATATTCAATTTATTCATTCACTAGTTCTTTGCCAAGTTGTCAGTTATGTGTTGCCACAGACACTGGTTCATTTTGGGCTTATGGACATTATTTTCATTCCTGAATGATACAGTGCCTTCCATGAGGATTCAGTTCCCTTGGTCCTTAATTATTTGCTGTATAACAACAATGGTGGTGCAGCTGGCAGCAATGTTGACTTGCAGCGATGTTCCAAACATAAGTGGAGATAAACAATGGATTAATGGATGTTACACTGCAAAAACAAAATCTTAACAAGTAATTTTGGTCTAGGTCCCTCTGGTAAGATGAGGGTAACTTACAAGTACCTTTTCAGCAAGATTTAGGAGCTTGTTTTAAGAAAATAATTGCTAAATATTAATGATAAAGTACTAATTCCACTGAAAGATATTTTCTTAACACCAAAAACATAAACTTATTGTTAAACAATAAGCGCTTGAGCTGATTTTAGAAGCAGTAGAGACCCAAATGGAAGTGTAAAAACATGCAAAATGTGAATTTTGCATAACAGAGCAGCAGTGTAAAAGGGAGCTTACACCAGTTTACACACTTTTACTGAATACTCCTCACTTCGTCAGAATTAAACACTACTTAGTGTTGCTCTGTCACACAGAAAATCAGTAAGGCTTTTGACAAAATGCAGAAAAGCTCACGGGACATGAAGGTAGAGAAAGGTGAATTAACAAAAACACATTCATCTGAAAGTCGTCAGGTACCGCCGGACCAGAAAAATGAAGCAAAATATCAAAGAAACCCTTTAAAAGAGCTTCAGAGTGCATGGAGGGAACTATGAAGAGGACTTCAAAAGACTGCAACAAAGTCTAGCTGCTCAAAAAGAAAATGAGGGACCTTCTGCTAGTAGACGTTATTAATCAAAGTCACATAACTACATTTCCTCTGAGCAGATTAAAGAAAATTTGTTTTAATCATTGGTTGATGTGAAGCCTCCTGTGTCAGGCGGATCTTTTCAGAACAATAGAAAGTAGTTTAGAAAATGAGGCTAAAGATATGAAATGGTGAAATGCTGCAATTCAGTTTACATGAAAATGATCTTATTTGATAGTGAACAGTTAATATAATAAACAAAGGACTAAGGATAAGGATGTGAAAATATGTTAAGACGGTAAAAAAAACAACAACTTGATACAGTTGAAACCAGATGTTTACATACAGCGATTTTTCTTTTCTCACTTTCAGAAATTAAATGAGACCAAACTTTTCTTGATTTAGGCCAGTCAGAATTACCAAAATTATTTATGTTTCCTAAATGCCAGAAAACCAAGCAAGAACATTTTTTAGGGAATTTTTCTGCAACTTTGAATTCAGAAGTTTACAGTTATCTGATCAGTATTAGAGATAACTGTCTTTTAAACTGCATGACTTGAGTCAAACCTTTTGGGTTTACAGAAGTTCTGGTCTATTCCTTCTGACAGAACTGGTGGAACCGAGTCAGATCTATATGCCTCTTCAGATCTACCCACAAATTCTCCAGGATTTTGACGGCCATGTCAAAATATCAATTTTGTTTATACGCTACTTTATAACCACTTTGTCTGAATGTTTAGGTTTATTGTCCGTTTGGAAGACCAAAGCTTTAATTTTATGGCCGATGTCTTAAGATGTTGCGTCAATATTTTTGAAGTGCACCAGTTCTTCCTGCAGAAAAGCAGCCCTGCAGCACGATGCTGCCACCTCCGTACTTCAAAGTTAAGACAGTACAACAGTCCCCATTCTTCCTCCAAATGTAACGAGGGTCATTAAGTCTACTTTAGTTTCATTAGACCACAGCACATGTCTGCAGAAATTGAGATCTTTGTCCCTGTAGTCTGGATTTCTATGTTTCTTTTGAAGTAAAGGTTTTTTTTTTGGTTGATTTCTTTGAATTTTTTTTATTATGTTAAACAAAAAAGCAGGTGTGACTCCAATTACCTGAAATGTGTTAACGTATCAGACGTTTGTGGAAGGAAACCCATAAGGTTTGACTCAAGTCAAACAAGAATCCCTGATACTGACCAACTTCTAAATTGGAAGAAAGTTGTTGAAAATATATTTTTAAAAATTTCTACCAGATTTTCTGGCATTTAGCAAATACAAATATTTTTTGTAATTTTCTATCTAATTTAACTTCAGAGAGTGAGAAAAAAAAATGTGTATGTAACTTTATCTGATTTTTACTGTATATTAGGGTATGCGGTACAGGTAGAGATGGACAATTCAACTTTAAGGAAAAACAAAAACATCAAAAAGCTCTGTTGATTGCCTCGCAGCACATCTAGCAGCTTCTTTAAAATTGTGCACCCATTTCATGCCTCAACGAAGAAAAATTACATATATAGAGAACATATAATAGAGCGTCTGCAAAACCCATTAAAGAAAACAGGAATCAAATTTGTACCATCAACAAACCCTTTTATTCAATCTGCAGCATGAAGATGAGTTTGGGGAAGAAGTGAGACTCAAGATGAAAAGGATTTTCTAAACACAATTAAACGCAGCGCGCTCCCCTCCATTTTCTACAGGCAGTTCCTTCCTCATGCTGAACTGATGATTGCACTTTCTCTGGGAAATATTAATAGAGTGAAAATTAGACAATGTGCTCTCTCTCTCTTGAAAAACTACATATGCTTGAGGACAGACAATTTAACTGGTCTGGGTCTATAATGATCAAACAGAGATGAATTGGATTCTGGGTCAGCCAGATTACATCTTTTCATTAAACCCAGTTTCACTGCTGCAAAGCTCCGCTAGTTCAGATTATTGATCCATCAGAGATCAAGGGGATTCTTTAGAAACGGTTTTTCAATCTGAAGCCGGTTTAGGAATGTTTTAGCATCGACAACTGGGGTTAGACACAGAAACTCTGAAAAGATTGCATTAACTTTGTTACATTGGTAGTATTTTCTTTGGATTTTGCAGGACAGGGCAACACAAAGTAGAGTATTATTGTGAAATAGAAGGAAAAAGATGCATAGTATTAAGTTTCTCTTTAAAATTTAACTTAAAATTATTGTCTGAGTTTAATTTTAAACCTGCAATCATAGCTACAGCTCTATTAGATATATTTATTACATACTCAAAGTCCAAATTATATAAAAAAAGTAAACCAAAAGCAAAAAAAAGAATAAAAGTACAATAAAAACAGCTCATACTAATGTCTCCAGAGTACAGTATAGTGTAAACGCAGCCTTAGTCGGAGTTCATTCGCTAGAGATGTTAATCTGCTGTTCCTAGTTTAGCACTGCTTTGTGCTGCTTACATATAAACAGTTTCACTACAGTTATAGTGTGAGGAAAAGTGAAGAAGTTCAAATGTGTATGAATACATTTATAGCGACTGAACTTTCTATTCTAGAAGCTTGAGGAAAATTCAAACACAATACATTACACAAATCTGCAACTAAACATGCTCCAGTTTGTCCCCAGTTCCAGTTCAGCTGATTTCATAATCTGGTAGCATCTGTATGTACGACTGAGCAGGCCTGCAAATCAAGGATTTAGAGGATTTGGGATATGTCAGTGAGTGACAACGTTTCCACATCGCTCATCAAAGTTAAGACAAAAATCAATAACTCCATAATCTACAGAGGCACTCATACAGAAAGTGAGATTATTTTTCATCTCCCGTGTCATTTCCACGCCACTCTCGGCTCACGATGAGGGGCTCCGAGCCAAATCAGAGGGAAAAGCTGATGGGCTGGAAAAAATGGCATGCTTATCTAAGCTGAGAGAGTGGAACAGATGCAGGATGTGGCAGGATGTGTTATCATGGAGCCGAGTGAAAGGATGAGAGGAGGGGAAAGGAATATCTGCTACTATGTCAGGACCTCTTTGGTTAGCAGACAAAAATAAATAGAAATCCAAACAAAAGAGTTGTATAATTCTGCTTTAATAAAATATGAAGCATCAACTTTCATTATTTACGAAAACAAACAGCCTGGGGGGGATCTTAGCTGTCGTAACTCAGCCTTTATCTGCAGTCTTCTGATCAACATCGATCAATTCTCCAAAGATTTTCCTGCAGATTTCTGCTTCCTGTCACAACACAATTACTGGAGGAGGATTTCTGATTCTTTTTAAAGAAGACTCAAGTCTACTGACTTCAGGTTTGGAGAGGTCGAGTTTCCAGCCAGAAATAAACACCAAGCGAAGTCTTCATCTCTCTTCTTGGGTTCTTTGTTTACCTCTCAGAGCGACTGCTTGTCGAAGCGTCCGTTTCAGTCGCTTTCAGTCTGCGGCGAGATCGCACACGTACGGAACGATGGCGAACAAACACGGTAAGGCCACATCACTCACTATTTGCACGAGAACTGATACAGTACAAAGAGTTGCTGCTTGTGAGAAATCTACAAACGTTGGTGGGGGGTAACAACATGTTCACAAAGTAAAGCAACTCGTCTTTAAAATGCTATTAAATATTCCCTTTAGATCACATTATTAAAGCTTTCTAAAAGTAATTCTGTACATGATTCTTCTCCATCGCTTAAACTTTTCTAAAATTGTTAAAACTAACAAGACTTACTGACAGTAAAATACAAGTAAATCTGAGTTTAAAGGTGCAATATGTAACTTTTATAAAAAATTAAAAAAAAATGTTTTTTACATATTTATTAAAACTGTCACCATGTTATCAGTTTTCTGTGAGACAGATAATAGGTGAAAAGATCTCCACTGCACCTGACCAAAAACAACCAATTAGAGCCAGGAGGAGGGTCTTAGCGCTGTCAATCATCCTCATGTGCTTGCTTCTAAATGTGCTAAGGGCACAGAAGGAACTTACAGACACGGGAAAATAGTTTTTCTTCTGTCATGCTCACTAATCTGAGCGTTCATGACAGGTTGTGCCAGCTGCAGTGTAGCAGTTAGCAGTGGCAGGAGGGAGAAGGGAGGTGAGCAGCGCAAAGACGCACCTTCGGACTCTGACTGGTTGTTTCTGGTCACCACTGGGATCCCTGGGAGAAGGCAGAGGAGCTTAATTTGTTCACAAATTATCTGTCACCACGTAGTGATTGTTTCAACAAATACAAATATTTTTTTCTAAAAGGTACATAATGCACCTTTTGTGAAACACACCCTTTGTCTGAGGATTGTTTATTTTAATATTTTCAACATTATAATTCAGAAGAAAATCACTTCAAGTCTTTGCATCGTAGCAGAATATCGAACCATCGCTGAGTTTGACGTTTTAAGAAACTGAACAAGGGAAGAAGTGTTTTCTTTTTACCCACAGTGTCAGTGGGTCAGCGGTCCCAGGGACACCCACAGGGGTTTCCACAGGTCCTCTTCCTGTCCCAGAGGACATGCAGCTCCTTGGCCGTGTGCTGTGGAGACGACAGCATGTCCAGGTAGCATTCCTTCTCACACAGCCAGCCGGCATCCTGCAGACAGATGCCAACTCATTATCCGCAACAGACTCTGGTTATTACGGAGCGTGGATTAGTTACGGACACGCGCAACTCCGAAGTGTTGGTGGAGCATAATCTCAAAATCAAATTGTTATTTTTTGAATCTCACATTAGAAAAGTAATATTTTTAAGATTAGAATCTCATTTCTCTAAGCCATGTCTTCACTGCACAAACACAAAATCTTACCAAGTATTTTTATTCTAGTTTCTAGTGCAAATACCTTACAATAAGCAGTAAACCAATTAATCTCATAAATCAATTAATCACAATCATTTAGATTTGGAGAACAGTTGTCCTTTATTATTGTTGAAAAGCCGCCATTTTGAAAAACACTGCAAACATTTGAGACCCAGTGCAAAGTAGTTGGTTTGAACTACCTGTCACTTTTGCCTGTTTTCCGTCTGAACTCAATAATTATCCATCCATCCATTTTCTGTCACCCTTGTCCCTATTGGGGTCGGGACTCAATAATTATTTCAAATGCAATTTTGATTACAGAGACTTTATTGTTGTTTCTATTTTGTTTAATATTAGATATTTAAATGTTTTCTATTGTTAAATGTTTTTCAGAAATTATAATTTTTTAATCTTTGAGTAGATATATGTGTAGTAATAAGCCATTATTATTACATTTTTGTTGAAAATGTGACAATACTATTGTTTATTTCAATAATTTCTAGGACAATTTATCATCAAGCAAAATTTGTTATTGTGACAGTCCTAATCTTGACAAAACTAACTTGCAAGTAACTTTTAAGGAAGATATAAGCAAATATTTACTGATTATTGATGGAAAAAATTTTAGTTACTCAAATTAAAGGTGGGATTTTTAGTGTGAGATCGAGATGCTGGTATAACAGATTTATTTGTTTTAAGGGTTTTTACTCATCTTTACCAGGAAACGGTGTGTTGATAGGCGACATTAAAAATAAATGCCACAATATAAATATAAAACTTGTTTGTCCTACACAACTATTTTCCAACTTAAAATATCTGTAAACTAGTTAAACCATGCTAGATTAACAGGAGACAAAGCTGTCTCCAACTCAGTTGAAATGGATTTGACTGAAATTGAATTTATTTCAGCTGATAACATCATAAAAGGTTATTAAACATGACTTCTGCTCCAGTTTCCTTTTCGTAAGAAGAAGGTATCTGTAAAATAATGACTTACAAACAAATGTATGAATAAAGATCAGTTTTCTTTCATGCAGCTTTGATTTTATGTAACGTGCAAATGCTGTTGCTTTCCACTGGAGGAAACATTATTTGTATGCATTATTCATTTCCCTTCTTGAATTTTTCTCTCTTAATGTCAAACTCTGACCTTTGTGAATCCAGTGGTGATAAAGATGTACAGTGAACATCAGACACAACAGTGTAGAGCATCAAAAGCTTGATTAGTTGTTTTGCCGCTCAGAAAATGTGAATCTCATTTGTTTCACCTGATATTTCTGCGGTCCGACGGCTGCCATCCATATTCCCATGCTTACGTCTTCTCCCTGTAACAAAACAACCCATACGGGTCGCTCATTTTTATAGTAATGATTATCTGTCACGGCCGCTAAGCATGACGGTTTATAATGGCGATTGTAGATAAAAAGAAAGGAAGAGTGAATTTCAGCCAAAACATTTTAGATTGAAAAACAAAAAACATTTTAGGGTTTCAACACTTCAGGGTTGAAGCATTTCAACCCCGAGTTTTAGACATCAAAAAATGTCTAAAACGAAACTTTTTTTTGACATTTTTAGAGTTTCAAAGGTCTGAAATTTTTGACTTTTGAAAATCAGAAGTTTTCAAGAAAATTAATCTCAATATTTGGAGATTTTGGCAAAAAAAAATTCAAATTTTGCAAAACTTCTAAGTTTCAAAAGTAGAAAATATTTTGCCTCTTCATAAATTTCCCAGTTTTTTCTAGATAATTTCTGAGATTAAGTTACAAAATTTGGGGGGTTTTGCCAAATTTTTTCAGCTTTTGGAAAATTTCTTAGTTTCAAAAGTAAAAATTTGTTGGCCTTTAAAACTCAGGAATTTCCCTTTTTTTCTGTAAAATTTCTGAGTTCTTTCTAGCAAATTCTCAACTTCACAAACCTCAAAATTTCTCTGATTTTTCTAGAAAATTTCTGAGATTAATCTAAAAGCTTCTTAGTTTTCTAGCAAATGTTTTGACTTTTCAAACTCTTCCAAAAAAATGTCCATGTTTTTTTGGCAGAAATGTACTCTTTGTTTTCTATCTCCATCTAAAGTTATAGCTAAGTGATCTCTACCTGATAGGCCTTCAGCTTCTCTGCGTTGCTGGCGAGCCACTGGACCAGGTCACGAGAAACCACGTATCCAGAGCCGCAGGCGAATGCCGGGTACGCCGGGCTGGCATACTCCAGTTCCTGCCACTTCCCTATCCGATCCACGGCCCAGCTCTGCCTGAAACTAGGTCGGCAGGTAATATACAGTCAAAGGCAGAACCAAGGAAAGAAAAAAAAAGAGAAGACATCATCATCAGGATCCGACACCGAGCTGTCCTTACTTCCCCCACCAGAAGTTTCTGCGCTTCAGACCCTTGTGGTCAATTTTCATTAACACCGAGTCCACGTCGATGTAACAATCATCATCCGTCTTCAGCAGCAGATTAAAGTCAGCGTTTCCCACGGACCTGTCAGAAAAGGGAATTTGTAACTTTAATTAAAAGAAAAAAGCACCCGATTATTTGCAATATATCAGAGCAGATTTATTCTCAAATACCACAGAGAGAGAGAAGAGGACAAGAAGTCTGCAGATAACCTTAGAAGAGCACACACTCCTGGTAAAATGCCAGAGAAAATGAGACCATGACACAAAATTTCCAATATAGTTTTGTGCAATAAATCCCACACAACTCAATCAAAAAAAAAAAAATAGGTAGGGAGATATTTTATTACTCCCCTGAGGAAAATTGTTGCCACGACAGCAGCAGTGAAGCCATTTAAAACAAAACCAACAGAAAACGTAAAACGTGACATTGTGCATTAGTAACATAAGGACATTTCCATCAATTATCTATACATGATACAGTATATAACGATGTATAGAGTCAAATAAATGAGTGAAAGGAAGGTCCAGATATGGTTGTTGGTAGGAGGGTTTAATGGCTGCTAGCAGGGATCAGAAATTAAGAGAAAAAAAAATAAAATGTTGCATAACCTGCTGCAGATTTAGTACTTCATGGCATCAATGAGGGTCAGTCTGATTAATCTGAAATAAGGCTGTAGCACTATTACTTCGCAGAGTATCTGCAGGCTTCAGTAAGATGTCTTCACATTGTGAACTTCTCCATGCTGAGGAATCAGAAGATGCTTAAACAACCTTTCAGTTTAAGGCTGTTGCAGAGTTGTTGATTTTGTTAACCTGCCGGAGATTATTTATTGTACTCCTATTGCATTGCATCTCAAAAACAGGAATGTGTACACTTTCTAGACCCACTGCAGCTGTCAATTTAAAGCCTGATACCACTCAGGAAGTACATTCTGCTATCTGATGACTCACAACGGTGAAGCAACGGTGAAGCTTCTCCGACTGACTGATTGCAACCGTAATTTTAGCACAAAGACATTTTGAGGCGACGGCACGCTTTCATTTCAGGTTGCTGATTTCCTCTGAGGGCTCAGGCAATTTGGAGACAGAGAATCGAATCATTAGCACTTGGCATACCATTTATAGAACTGAAGCAACTTGGAAGGCACGTTCCTGTAGGTGTCCACCACGTCTACGAATACCAAATCGCCATGCCTGAGGCTTTCCTCCTGCAGAATGGCGTCCTCCCGCCTCAAACTGGAGGCGTGCTTCTCCATCCTGGTAGCGCGACCCCGCAGGAGCCCGGACAATCCGTCTTCATCTGACACCCAGGTAATCAGGAGCAAAACGATAGAAAAGATAAAAGTTTTAAGGTGCTGCTACATTTTCAACAAAAGTGCATTCTTGAGAGATAATAGCTAATTACTGGCTGTCAAATCAATGATAAAGCTGCAACTTGTTACAAAATGGATCATTAAGTCTGTTTTCAAAGACGCTGAATGATTAATTTAAAATTTTTCCCACACAAAATGGCTATGAATTCATTCTCAGACAGAAACAGATGTAAACACATACGAGTAACAATCAATAATCCAACAACAACAGGTGTCCATTTGGCATAAGTGCAGGAGCTTTCAGGTATCTCTTAACCTGACAGAATGAGCAATGCCTTTTGAAGCTTTTAGTTTGGGATTATCTTTTTTATAACAGATAGCTCTTGGAGGGATATTGATTGAACACTTTTCATAAAAAGTGCAGCTGAATCAACGCCGTCGCAGGACTAACCATAGATGGTAAACGTGAATCCTCCAGCCAAACCGGGAAATCCAAGAGCACTTCTGTGAGGCAAGACGCCTTCTGCAATCTGCATTTCCAGAGAGCAAAACAACAGTTTTACACTCTGAAATATGTAAACATTACTCCCGATCTGGCTTTCTTTGAGACGTAAATACTTACAGAGGAGATCTTGAGGACGCCACCGCCATCATTGAGCTCCACGGATGAGGAGTTGACAGTGGTGAGCAGAGCAGAGTCCTGACTCTCCCAAACCAGAGTCCCCTCAAACCCCTAAACAAAAACAAATTCATTCAGGTGCATGATGATGTTCAGATTTAACATTGATTTAAATAAATCAAATGATCGAACTTTTACACATTTTGTCATGTGGTTGTATGTATCTGCTCTAATGACATGTTCCCCATGTTGTTCCCCAGAACCAGAACCAAACATTCAGCTTCTATGCACCACAAATCTGGAAAAAACTTTCAGAAAACTGCAAACAGCCGAAACACTGAGTTCCTTTAAATCGAGACTAAAACCCCCATGCTTTTAGTTGCCTTTGAACTGTTACCATGGGTTACAGAAAATATCAATGTCAACTGAATTAGGACTATTTTGAACCACTGAATCCAAAAATGACAATTTTTCTCAATCAGGTCAGATTTTTATTCTAATTTGATCTCAGTGTGAATCAGTTCCTTGAATAACTGTTTAAGTCCAAGAAAAAAACAGCTAAAAGAAATTCATCGACATGTAGACATGGGCTCGGCCAGAACAGGAAACCTGGCTATTTAGACAGACATTGAAAAAATATTCATTTATTCATATTTTTAGTTTGTTCATTTTATTTACCATTTACTTGTTTTTTTTTTTTTCTTGTCTCTTACGTTATTCTAATTTGAACTTTGAATTTTGTAGTCTTTCTCTGGAAAACAGATTTGTAAAAGTTGCCTTATTTATTAAGATGCACAAGTCTACTTTTCTTTTCTTCTTAAGTATTGAAATTGGCATTATGTTATTGTGGATATATATCCTGTAGAATATGCTTCCTTGGGAATCAATAAAAATAAAATAAAGATAAAAGACTCGGATTTTGTTTGCCTGCTGTGTGGACGTTTCTGTCATCTCTAGAAATGCAAAGCTGGTGGAGAAATACCCCAAAATGACATGCAGTTATAACTGCAGCAAGAAATAGTCCTGCAAAGTATTTACTCAATGGGAAGAAGAACCTTTCATATTTTTATTTGCACTACTTTGTGTTGGTCTAGCAGTACATAAAATATCACAAATTTGTGCTTTTTAAAGGTCAAAACCTTTGTTATCTAGTATGATTCAGATGTTTTCCAAACAAAGCTGCATTGAAGGTTAATGTAAAACCGAGATACTCCATTCTTGAGGTTTCACCGCCATGTGAAAAAAGTGATATTCTCAATGAGGAATGAATAAAGCAAGATGTTTAAAATGTTACAACATGCAGAGCTGCACTGCTTCAGACTTTAAATAAAAACAGGAGCGGACTTAAAGTTTTATCACAATATTTAGTGATAATATTGTGATAATGAAAAGTGACAGTAAGAACTATTTATTGCTTTTTTAGGTAGCTATATGGCTGCTCTTGAAATACACATAAAGCGTGATTTCAATCATTAAAATGCTCAAAGTAACTTTTTTTAAAAATTTATTGGTATGTATTAATACATGTATTGAAAAAAAACAGGAAAAAATAGCATATAATCCTGACAACATGCACAGTTTTTAGACATTAATTGGAGTTTATTGTGACAATAATAAATGAAAATCTTATCATGATTAGGAATTTATGACAATAAAAGCCTGATTAAAAGGTCATTTTTGTTCATATTAAATATACAGATATTAGGATTTAAAATAAAATTTTGATTAAAAAAAAGAAGGAGTGGGCTATTTGTAAAAAGAAATCCATGTTTTTGACTCAAGCCTGGGGGTTTTCTTCCCCAGTTTGGTTGAAGCTCGGCACGCTGAGTGGAGAAACTTACCTTGGGCAAGATGAACTGCTCCACTGGTTTGTACCACACCCAGTTCACCATTGTCCCCATGCTGATGGCGCTGAAGCGGGCTGTAACGACAGCCTCCTGCAGAGAGAAAAGAAAAACTGGAGTTATTAAAGAATCAAGAGCGATCCACAATAAAACACGAAAGCATCAGTTTTTAAAAGTGAGGTCAGCAGAGTCCTCCAGCTGCCCCCAAGCTCAGTTTCTACCCAGCTTCACAGATAAAAGCGCTCCATCACCTCCTGGTCCAGCTGCAGAAGCTTCACCGTCACGTTGCCCTGCAGCTCGGGCCGCGTCCCACTGGAAAACACCCCGAGCCGGGTGATCACCACCGGGTGCAGGACTTTAAAGTCCAGAGCGATGGCCGACGTGTCGGAAGAGGCGAGCAGCGAGGGGTCGGCCACCGTCACAATCTCCATCTCTGCATCCTGACCCAACACTGCATCATAGGTGGTCGGGAAAACACATTTAATATTTATTACTAACATGCACACGGTATTGTTTCCTGTGATAAACACTCAGCGCCTTTAGAGGAAGAAAAAAAAACTCTTTAAAGCAACACTAGCATCTCTCTGAGGAGCTGGTTTTCTGAATTGCTCGCTTCAAAGTGAGCTCCTGCTCACCAGCGTGGCTTCTTAATTACAAAAAGAGAAGTTTACTATTCGGGAGATCAATGAAAGATCAAGGCTGTTAAAGAGAAGCAGGGTTTTCACTTTAGATGCAATCTGCACCAGTTTCACTGCTCCATCCAAAATAAAGGCAATTAGAGGTGAGGAATCACAGGGAGCGAGCAGCGGTTTATCAAACCAAATGTTTTTCTCCCTGACAGAGTGGAATTGAACTGCAGCATCTGAAGATGTAGGTGATGTTTCTGTGCTGAATAAATACAAAAGCTCAGGCTGTGCAAGCTTTTCAAAACAAATGGAGCGCCTGCTTGCAAAGCCCTGTTTGTGATTTGTAGATTTGCTATAACATTAGTAATAAAGCTTAATTATCATTTGCAGTAATTTTATTTAAATTAGATTTGGTAACTAGATACTTCTGGATCTGTTTTTGTTTCGAAGCAATTCAGCTGGAGCATTATTCGTCTCCTGTAGAGTTATTAGCATTAGTCCACTGCGTATTTAGTAACATTAGCTTTGATGGTTTGTTTAGAAAAATGAGTGCAAGTTACTTTGTTCAAATATTTGAAGGCTTTCCAAGCTATTACTGCAGTTTGAAAAAAGCAAATGTGTAGAACCATAAAGATCTGCTTTTTCCTCCTGCTAGTCTCCAATGTTAATTAACTACACAGTCTTCAATTCTGTACTGTAAGTTGACTGACTTCTTGCAAATCTCTCAAGTTTGTTGGGATGTTTGTTGAGAATTTGTGCAGTAAAAATCAGCAAAATGAATGTTTTTTTTATGTGACATGTTGATTCATGTCATCTGAGCCAACAGAGCTGCAGCAGCAAAAGCAACAAATGCTAAGTCCGCTCAACATCCACCTGGTGTGACAGAGGAGAGAGCCTCTGCACAGTCATCCTGAATTAAACGGTGGTGACAGAGGGGAAATGCATGAAGTGTGTGTTACACAATAGGCAGACTTTCACATAATAATCCTGCTTTTCTATCTCACAGAAATTCAAAGACCAAACCTGCTTTATTTATAGTGCACTTTGAATTAAAACGTGGTTTACAAAGTGATGTATATCTCTGTAGTATATAGGTACAGCATTTGTACGTGTATAAATACAGCTCTGAAAATAATTAAGACCCCACTGCACTTAAAACCTCCTGGTTATCCCACCAAATATTGATTTCTGAGTTAAAATATTAGTACTGTTGTTTCTAAATGAATATGAAATTTTTCCTTTGCATTCTTTGCAGAAAGAAAAGCATTTCTTTCAGAATTTTGACCATTTCTCATTTTCTGCAAATAAATACAAAATTTTTGCTTGGAGTTACGTAGACATGTTGTCAATAGTTCAAAGAATAAAACAACAATGCACATTTTACTCAAAAATATACCTATAAAAAGTAAAATCAGAGAAACTGATCATTTTAAGTGGTCTCATAAACTTTAATTTTGTAAATAAAACTTAACACTGGAACTGGAAGGTATTTTAAGTAACTAAAACAAAACACAAATAAAAACATAAAACAGAAAAGAACTATAAACCACACACATCCAAAACCATAAAAAATGGATTATCAAGTATCTGTAAACAAAACAGTTAATTTTAAATAATGCCCTCCCCCCTTTAACATTTCCATACTTTATTTGTTCTTGTTAGTCTTGTTTTTTTCTAACACTGCCAAGTTTTATATCTGTTGCTGCTGTTAAACTTGAATTTCCCCTTTGCGCACCAATAAATGCTATTTCTATCCTATTTCTTTCCAAAACCTGGAAAACAATCCTAAATGTTTTTCCAAACTGCAGAGAATAGCATTTGTTCTGAAAATAATTAGCATTATTAAGTATTTCTCATTGATACATTGAGGTATGAAACAGGTTTTTTTTAAAGCAACCTTCATCAGAAACCATGAAACCATGCTTTACCTCACTATAAAAATATTTTCTATCAAAATTAAGCAATTATAATACAGCATTTTGTCCTTTTGCTATATAACTTGAAAGCCTGGAAGGTCATAGTAATTATTTACCCGAGCTGAATATCAGGAGAAGCTGGGTGCAAAGTAGAAGCTCATTTAAAAAAAACTAGAGCAAAGTTTTAAAGGGCTAATTAACATTCACCTCATTGTAGTCTCTGAGACAAATGCAGCACAAACAAACACGTTTCAGCAACAAATTAACTTGTGCTTTGACCTGAATCCAGAGTCCAGCGGCTAACTGTCTTTAAAAGCAGCCGCTGTCTCTCTTTTCTCTTCCAATTACACTGAGCACCTCACACTGAAGCAGCCTGCGATTCGGAGGCAAATCACGTCAATGCGTGTGGCCATTAACACGGCGGCAGTGAGCGAGGGAAAATAAAACGCTGCTCTGACCTTAAAGGCTGTCGTCTGAAAAAAAAGTCCATTCTGATGAGCAGTAATTATGTTTTTGTGCCGAGCAGAAAACATGGAGCTGGACCGACTCTGTGAAGGTGAGAGACGGTAACTATCACTGCAGACGTCCAATCTGACAATTGATTCTGTCCAATTACAGCATATATGGTGCATCTAAGCACGGCTGGAGGGATAACCTTGATAAAAACAAATAAATAAAACACCACTGATTTACTGGATCAGCGTACCAGAACATTTTTAAGCATATTTATTTTTTAGTGCATGTGATATTTTACTTAAATGAACTGTTTTTTTCCAGGTTTATTAAAAATGTCCTTGCAGATAACCTCTGATTTGATGCAGGTGGCATCCAAATCCCCAAAATATGACAAACACATCCATTTGGTATGCATTAGTTGTTAAGTTAAAAAAGTTTCTAATATATGAATTTACTAATTTGGAGGCTTTGAACAACTAGAGAAAGTACTTTATATAGTGTTTCTTAATATGGTAAACCTTGAGAGTGGACTTGTGTTTTTTATTAAGTTAATGAGAGAATATCTGGATCTTTGAATGTGTAAAAAGTCAGAGCCTGTTAATGGTATTATGTCTGAAATAATACCCTGTTGACATTTTTGAATCTAAAGAATGTAATTCCAATAATTTGAACTCACTCTCCCTTCAATTAATCGCATAATAAATTAAAATTATTCTCATAATCTGCATATTTTATCATTTTCTCTTTTCTGTCTGCCTACCAAAAAGTAACTAACTGATAATGTTTGTTTAACATATCAACATACGTGACTATGTAAGAGGTAGTGTGTGGATAAAATCTAACGATGTGCTTTAATCAGTGGTTTAATATAGTATCTTTGTTTCTTTTGCTTAATTAAATCAGTACAAATTAGATATTATTAGTAATCAAAGTTTAGTGTGAGTAATAATAAATGCTGCTGGTGTCAGAAGTCAGTTTTCGTTGATTATTTTTAATTTGATTATTGATTTTTTTTATTTTTTTGTAGTTAAAGTGTTTTTTTAGATTTACCTCTGAATAAATATACCTCTGAATAAATACAACAAAAATATTTAGAAATGTTCTTACTTATTTTTACATAATAAATTCAGCTGAATAAAAGCTAAAGAGTTTATTGTTCAGAGAAACTTTGAGGTGATAAATTGTGAGATTATTACGTTTATGAACCTTGAAGTAATTTATTGTAGCTAAATAACAAAATGTCAAATAGAAAATTTAAATTATTCTCATAATCTACAGTATTAATTATAGCAGTTAAAATGCTCTTATCTCTAATATTTACTGGTGTTCCAGGTTTTGGAAGGTAATTTGTCTATTATATAGGTGAAGTGCAGTAGCCTTTTGTGGGCCAGCTGAGCAGCAGTGCACATCAGTAGATGGAGGAGGAGCAATGTTTTATTAATCAAAGCCAAGCTTCATTTTATAAGCTCCACTTCTCATATTAGTGAGCGGTTTCTTGTTTCATCTGCAGCAGACTTAGTCAGTCAGTCATTTCTGCAAAAGCCTTGGATGGAGAAAAGAAAGTTGTCCTTGAGCTGTGGGTGAGCATGAATAACGCTTTTTCACCTCTTTTTTTTCTGAATACTCATTTTTTTCATTCTCCCAACTCCTCTGCTGCTGTTTTGCCTCCGTTGCTTCTGACAGCACGTTGCAGGCAGAGAGGCGTACCGTGGCATTGCAGTCCACAGATCTTGACCTTTTACTCTCACCTGGCTCGCTGAAGTTCAGGAGGGAGCAAGAATATGGATCCTCCCTGTCCTCGTCCGGGATGGGACACCCATTTCGACCCACAATAAACTTCACCGCCACTCTGGAAGAACGAGCAGAAACACAGCAGCACAATTTTTTTATTATTATTATTATTATTTACTTTTTTTTGTTGTTTCGTGCAACATCATCCAGCTACAAACATATCAAAAGCCTGTCCATCTCGCTCTCCACCCTCCGTTACCATGGTTACCGAAGGTTGCTTAAAGGCCATCCACACCTTATCGGTGCCCAGATCGCCGAACGAGAAGAATGAAAAGAGAGAACAACATTGGCCACTGGTCAGGCAGAGATAAAAGGATGGATTCCACAGTCAGGTTTCTGTTGCTGGCTGGAGGCTTTATTTCCACTATACGAGTTCAGAGAGAAAGTATAAAAAACACCAAAGAGAGAGAGAGAGGGCGATGAAGTTGAGCATCGGCTCACAAACCTGTGCTGGAAGTGCGGGTGATCTGTAATGTAGCCCAGCCACGTGTCTCTTATCGCTTGCCGGAGGTCATGATGGTGTCTTGCGGACAGAACTCCCACCAAAACGTCAAAGAAAGGCAAGCGCTCATCTGCATTGAAAATGTAGATATTTACAGGTTGTGTTTGAAGTTTAAGCAAAGTGATTAATACCATTCGTTCATTCATTTCTATTGATCATAATGCATCGTCCATTGCCCAAACATCAATTAAATAAACGCATCAGCCTGAGGATATTTTGGAAAAGCCTTCATTTTCTATCTTTGATAGAAGCGACTGCCTCTATTAAAGATCCTGTAGAGCATATTCTCTCTTTAGTAAGCTGTGTTCCTTAGAAAATAAATAAATAACCCAACATATCAGAATCCTCAGCTCAGATCTCAGAAAATGCCATGAAATCTGTGTTTTAGTTTCCAGTTTCCACAAAATTCAACTGAACAGTCACTTCTTTTTTGTTGCAAGCTGATCTGGCTACTGAGCTGGGTTGAAAAATTTAACATTAAATACAAATGACATGATGGCTAACTAAACACAAATTAAAACAAAACTAAATAAAATAACACAAAACAACGTGATCTGACAACCTAGCTTGATTAAAATAAATGTAACACGAACCGGATTGTAAAAATAATGAAGAATGATGCACAAAAAATTTTAATTTTTTTTTAAAAAGTATCAAGCAGGGTAATAAATGGCAGTAACTTCATATGAAATCTTAGTTTTATCATTGCCAATGTAATCATTTTTGCAAAATACAAATACATATTTAAGACATACTTTGCTAAAATCCTTTAAATTTGATAAATTTTTAATGTGCCATATCCTCAAATTTAAACTTAGCGTCCATTAATAACTTAGCTTTTTATATATGACAGTCACCAAATTTACTAATGGCACATTTTCATGTCTAAATTCTTTGGAAAAACAATAAAAATAATAAAAATAAAAATAAATTACCTTTCTTACAATAGTAAAGGCAACTGTATAAACAAATAAAAGGATTAGAACATAATACAGCCAATACAAAGCAAAAATGATTAGATAGCCTAAATATAAATATTTATATAAGCAGGCAGAGACAACAGAGATTTATTTATTATTATTATTATTAATTAGTTTGTTCAATTATATTAAATAATTCATTCATCATACATCAAGAGCAGCTTCATTTATACTCAAGTGTCAAAGAAGGTTCCTCATGATTCTGTAAATGGTAATCCGTGTAAAAAAAACAGCATAAAGAACCAGATTACACACAATCCAGGGTCTAAAGTGAGTCCTTATCTACAGTCTGGGGATAAAAGACTGAGATGCTGCGCTCCCTGACTATCCCAGCAACGCCCAGCACTACTGAACTGGAATATTCACATAATTTATGCACAAAACGCACAGAATAACACACAGTTTAGCCATTAACTACCTGTTCACACACAAACTGAGTAACACATTGGTAAGAGGCAAAGTTAGCCAGCTGCTACCACATAAAAAAGTTCCGAAGCTTCGCAGAGGTAAAGCCCGGATAGGGAGGCTAAAAATTAAAAGTACCCGAGCGTGTGCTGTTCTCCAGCGGGGTGAAGAAGAAGGAGAAGGAGGGTCGTTGTGCCAACCACAAGTGCACCAGAACGGCGACAGCACAGGACAGCAGGAAGAGCGCTAGCCTCCGCATGGACGGAGCCCTTCATTCAGCCGCAGCAGGCTTGAGCTGGAGCGGAGTGGAGCCTCTTCCTGAGCCGCACGGCGCTGCGTGGTGTGAGCCACTCCGTGTGTGTGCGCTTCATTTCAGCTCCGCAGAACTCCGCCGGGCTCCCAGCTCTACCTCTAGTCCTGCCTCCGCTGCTCAGGGAGCCGGACCAATGGGAGTCGGCGAATTCTGCCGTGGTGCATTCTGGGAAGTGAAGTTGGAGCTAGTCAAAGAAATAAAATAAAATAAAATAAAATGTGTTATAGGAAATAAAATACAATTTAATTAAAGTAATAAATCTCCAATTTACGTCAGAATATGGACATTGTAAATAGAAAAAATGTTAATTTCCGCCAAAAATCCACATAAATTCTTAGCTTAATCTCAGAAATTTTCCCCAAAACTTGGACATTTCACTATCTGAAAAGTCAAAGCTTAGCTAGAAATTTATTTTTAGATTAATTTCAGATATTTTCAAGAAAAACTTTTGATTTTTCAAATTAAACTTTTTTAAACATAATTTCTGAGATTAAGCTCATAATCTGGAAGACTAGCCATCTAAAATAAAATACAATTTTAGAAATGTACCATATAAAAAGTGAACATAACAAACAACCTTGAGCATCGTCTTCATCAGACTGTGACTCAAAAGAGTGTCTTCAGTCAGAGGCTTCTTCAGGATAATATGATTTACAACAGCCTTAAGGGATTAATCAGAATTTAATAATTCAGTTTAAAAAAACTGTTGTTATTACAATTGTTGTTACTATCTTTTTTTTTTTGATAAGGAACAATAAATAGCTAGTCTGATATCTCATAAATTAAAGCACTGTTGTCAACCTTTTTTTGTTTACAGCATAAAATAACACTTTTATTTCCTCCTTCAGTTTCCTGAATTCAGCTTCACTTCTTTCCCCTTCAGTTTGCTCTGCGAGTATGTAATGACAACAGAAAAACACTGTGGACAGAATACAAAATTAGAATATGAATCATTTTAATCTTTGAAAAAACCCACAGTGACATGTTTTAGATTTAGGTTTGCTGAGAGGAGAACTTTATCAAACCCTTTTGTTCATGCAAGCCATAAATCATTTAAGCAGAATCCTCTCTGCATAGAGATGGATGCATGAAGATGATTTCCTCTGACTCTGAAAGCATTAGTGTTTTTCATACAGAGGAGGGGTGGCTGCAGCCTTAAGAAAGACTTTGCTGCAGATTTTATTTGTATTGATTTCTATAAAATTTGGTGTTACATAAATGGTAGATTAAAAAAAAACTTAACACCTTTTCCACTGATGACTAACAATGTAATAGGGTAAAATCAATGAGAAACTGCTTCAAAATAATATAATAATACAATCATATAATAAAATGAATTTAAGTTTATTCTATGTACTCCCTTAGTTTGCACACACAATTATTTTTCCAGAAAATATAGTTTTTCTCAGAGTAACTCTTTCTTTTCTTACCAATTTAAACATTTATTGACATCCCTGGTAAAGATGTGTTGTTATTTTCTCCCTAGCTGTTGATAAATTGAGGACAAAGAAAAGAGTTTGAGCTTAAATTTGCATCAGACATAAAGTCAATCTGATCCTTACTGTTCTCTCAAAAAGCAAGTGAAGTTCCTCCACTTTGAAAAGTGAGGTGGTGCCACCAAATTTTATTCAATCCTTCTACATCACCTGTACATCAAAGAAAATGTAATGATATATTTTTTCTTAGTAAATCTTTGAGTGTATGATGGATAACATTATGGTATTTTAGAAAGCGTTCTTAAAGCTTTATGTTTGTAGGGAGTTTGTGTGTCACAGCATGCAATATTAGATTTTTGTTTTTTCCACTATGTTTCCAAGGTGCAAGAGGTGAAAACATATATATTCTCTTTTAGTGCAAACATCCAGCATCAGGCAGCATCAGAGAGGAAATCAATAAGGCTGTCCTCTGTGTACCTGTTGTGTATCTGCTGCAGCACCTCAAACTGCTGGAGCCTTTTAGCGATGACCTACCAGGTGACCAACATGGGCAGTTGCCCAGGGCAGCATTAAGCAGTGGGGTGAGGGCTGCATGCATAAAACAAAACAAAACAAAACAGAAAATATTGCAAATATGTTTTAGGAGAAACATGTACTTCATCCTCAAATTTTCAAATTTATTTGATGTTTTACTTAATTCTTTTAGACCTAATTTTCAAATCTCTGCCTGGATATTTTTGTTTATTTTAATTGTACAAAGTTCTTCAAATGCACTGTGAGTAAATATATTTGCCCATTTATCCACAACAACTCGAACTTTCAATATCTAGCAAGTTATTTTCGCAATTTGAGTGCCCCTCATATTAATTTCACTCCCTGCTTCAGCGGGGGTGAAATTACTGTAATATTCCAATATTGGCTGGAAAGAGGAACGTCTCCTCTTTCAGAAACTGTTGGAATTTTTCAGATAGCGCAAAGTGTGGCAGTATTACGGTACTGCAAATTTTCCTGCGTCATCACCAATCCTTTTGGTCTAGAGAGGTTAAAAGGGCAGTATTATATATTTTCTAGGTACATAATGTCATTAGATAGCACAATCAAGTAACTATGCTACCTTCAGTTGTAAAAATTCTATATATTTCAAATATGACTTAAAAAAATGTTCACTTTGAAATTTAGAGCTTTGAAATTGGGCCTCTGTTCTCTTTCTGAAACGCTGCCTTCAGGAAGTCATCACAATATCACTCCACTATTAACTCTTTAACAAGGTTTTTCCCAGCGTTGCACGGAGATGTGGCTCATATAATGAGCTTAGCTGATGCAAAGTTCCACCAGGTGTTTGCTAATTACTGCTGGCTCGTCTGAAGGTGCTGAGTGGTGGAGGCATGGGGGATGCATGCTCTGTGAAGTGGAAGTCTGGAAATTGCAGCTCTGAAGAGGAGCTTCATCTTGAAGGTGGGTCTTGGTCCACCCAGGCATTTTGCAAAGCTGAATGGTTGCCATGGAGACTAAAGGATTTCTCAAACATGCTTAAAACAATCAAAGCAACACTCCAGGTGTGGTTATAATGAACCAATGACATTATTAGATGATGCAAAGCTCAAAAAAGTCAATTTTACATAATACTGTCCCTGATCAGATTAAAAAAATATTAATTCAAAAATCTTTCTGGACATTTTTATAGGAATTGCTAATGTTACTTAGATTGGAAACATAGATTTTATTTAAAATAAAAGAAAAAGAAAGAAAAGAAGACAAAACCATTACTTGTTAAAAGTTGATCTGAATATGCAAATTAATAATGGAAGCTTTCTAAATTTTCAGTGTGGGATTATTTTACTTCAATAACAAAGGCTTTTTGGTGAATTTTTATCCTTGCACCTTCAGTACAGTGATTTATTAGATTTTTTCCAGATGAAGATAAAGGCTTGTTTCACCCCACTTTACTGTGCCATCCAACTTTTGTCCCCTATGTCTTCTACTTTCGTTTCACATTTTATTCATAAACTGCACCATATGCATACACTAACATCTCATCACTGTTTCAGCTTGTGTGAGTATCTGTGTGTGTTTCCTCCCTTTTCCCCTCGACTCTGCAGCGCTCCGAGCATCCAGGATTCGCTGTTTTCTCTATAAATTTCTCTTTATTCATTCCAGTCCCAGCTGAGACTCATGTTCCCCATAATACCATGTCTATTTCTTGAATTTCACATTTATTTTTGGCACACAGGATATATATTTCTCCCTGTTTCAGAAAACCAACAGTCTGGGGACACAGTTGACTGCAAGGAAAAACTCAGACAACATTGCACTTTGAGGTAAATTAGTCATCTGAATTTAATATTTATGAGTATTTTTACTTCAGTTTGGATTATCCATCAACAAACATTACGATTGGTTTGGAAAAATAGCACCCAAATTCCCTTTTATCACGACTGTGTGGGTGTGGATTGATCAGATATTACTAGCGGTGAGCAGCTGCACACAGAACACAGTGTATTCATTCAGGACCTCATCATTCATTGTCAGGCACTGACAGAGAAAATGTATTTCTGCTGCCTTTGATTTAAAAGAAGTATATGGATGACACTCTGCAGCACAGCCAGTCCCAAGGCTTCACAATCCTCCTTCATAGCTGCTCATGTTTTTATCCACAGCTTGATCCGTTCAGATTAGAGGAGAGAAATCGATGAGAGATGCCAGGATTTGCATCATCATGCAAAAACCCTCACATGCAATTATTTGTTTTCATCAAACATAATCTGCTGCAGCATCCAGGTTATTTTTTTTTCATGTTTTTCTGTGATGCACAGGTGCATCTCAATGAGAGAGAGAGTACAGTGGAGGTTTAGTTATTTGAGCAACTCAGTTTAACGGCACAAAAATGATGTTTTATATGCAATAATGTAGTAGAGCCACTGTAAGAATGTAGACAAATTAAAAAGAGGAGTAAATTTCTGGCAAAAGACTCAGAAGTGTTCAGACTAATTTTTTTGAGTTTGGAAAGTTAAATATTTCCTTGAAAAAAATGCTGAAATTTTGAAATAAATATCAGGAAAATTTACTTTGTTCACTGAGTCCATTTTATTTTATTGTTTTATTTTATCTTTTAACAAACCTTTACTATTTTTAAGTTGGACAAACCTACACAAATTAAGTTTTGTTTTGTTCTTCTACATTGAGACAGTTTTCCCCAGGGTGACATGTCTGTATAAAAATCCTTAGTATTTTTATACAAACATGTATAAAAATCACTTTTTCTACCACCGAAGTTTCCCCTAAAATGTTATCATGCAGCGCTCAATGAACGGTCAGCTATGTTGGCGATGACCTAACACTCCTTGTGGAGGATATCAGCTTATTAGAAATTTGAGTAATAACAGGAACCAATAATTAGAATAATAAATAAGAACCAGTAAATGACAAAACAAAAAAGTGAAAAATAAACTAAACAAAATTTTAAAAAAATTAATAACGAACATTTCCATACCAAGGCAGGTTGATAAAAATAAAAATAAATTCATGAACAGAAAAGAACATAATCATAAAAATGAACAAAATGGGAAGTTTAGCACTTTGTGCAATGAATTTATGCGACAATGTTTTGACTTTGTAAAGCGAATATATAAAAAAAATTAAATTTTTTGAGGAGGATGGAAAGAGGTATAATATGAAAAGTAATAGTAGAAGGGGCTTATTCTATTCAAAGCCGAGGCTGGGCACAAAAAGAACAACCACGAAATAAACAAATAAAAAAAGCGTATTATTGTATCTATACTTCATGCAAATAAAGGCTCTACATGCATTGTCTTCTCTGTGTGCTTTTTGCAGGGAAACTTACTGAGGTCGAAATGAATCATATATATTTTTTAAAAGTGTCACAACAGATGTAGAGAGCGTCTAGATGGCCGGTGGCTCTGCTCAGCCACAGGAGGTCTCCACTGCACAACAGCAGCAGCATGTTGCCTCTGTGAGACTCAACAATTTGGCCTTTAATGCTCCCAGTGTGATCAGACACTGGCTGGAAACCTCAAAGAGGCGAGACATGAAGTGGAGAGACACAAATGGGTTACCGTTTTCCTTTAATTCATTTGATTCTTCAAAGGGTTTACAAAGCCTTCTATTTAAATGCTTTTCCTCCATATTATCATTCATACAGCTGCTCGTTTTATTGACACATCCAGGCTCCAGCGTGATCATACTGTGCAGAGTACAGCGCCAGCTGCATTTATTGGCACAGCTGGTAAAGATGCTCAAATATTTTTAAAATAAATTCTGTCTGTATTGCAGCATTTTTTAACCCCACTAAAAAATGTTGAAAACCGACCTCTTGATTTTAGTTCCTTAAAAGAAAATTGCTTGTACAGTGCATAATTCGCAGATAACAAATGTACTTTCCTTTTTAAAGTTCATCAAATTTTTCAAGAATGTGTTAGAATGTTAGAATGTGTTAAAATATGACAAAATAAAGCAAATTTCTCTTCGCTAACCACTCTTCAAAATGGTAAAAAAAAAATAAATAAATAAAAACATGGCATTTAAGTGAGGTAAACGGTGGCATCTTGGAATATGCAACTCTTTGTAACAATAAGAGGTTATCCACATGCCGTGTTGTTAAAAAAGATTTCTTCTTTCCAACCATAATAAATGTTAAACATGGAATTTTCAAAATGCTTCTGCAAATTTAACTGGAGTCATGTGATTTGGTCAGATTAGGCCAAAATTTTTTAAAATGTTGTCTACAGAAAAGAACAACAACAACAACAACAACAACAATAATAATAATAATAATAATAATAATAATAATAATAATAATAATAATAATAATAATAAACTTTATACCTAATGTTAAGTTCTGTAATGCTGTGGGTCTATTTCTTTGCAAATTATTTCTGCGTTTCTTCTGAGAGTGCCTGGCATTAACGGCTCCTCAAAATACCAAGAAATGTAAAAAAAAATAAAAAATCTGCATTAAAACTGAAAATGGTTTGCTATTTTTATTTATTGGTTGTATTTTTATTTTTCCAGGCGTACTATATGAAGAAGCAAAAACACAAAATATCTTAGTACACTTGAAGTAAGACAAAACTAACTTACAAGTAACCTTTCAGCAAGAAATATGAGCTTGTTTTAAGTCAACAACTTCTTAATACTGGTGAAAAAGTACAAGTTCCATCGACAGATTATCTAATTCATAACATGGGAAAAATGTCTTGTTATAAGTGAATTTATCTTCCTATAGAACTAGTGTTTTTTAAATAATTTTAAGGAATCATTAACTTAAAACAAGCTCCTATGTCTTGCTGAAAAGTTAGTTATGTCTTATATTAAGTGAACTACGATATTTGCACTAGAAACTGACCCAATTTTTTTTTATTTTTCCAGTGCAGAGCATCCTTTGCTGTAGAAAAAGCAAAAAAAATAAATAATAATAAATAAATAAATAAATAAATGCTTCTTTATATGGAGTAGTGATCCAAAACATTTGATCTTTATGGCCATTTATCCTACATCCAATAAAAGTCCTACAGAATAATCTGAACAATCTGTTTTATGTGAATAAAAACATGACTATTTCTTAGAATAAGGTTTTCTTCTCTACTAAAATTAAAGGTTGAAATTTTCCCAAATATTTAGTGTGAGATAAAGCTTCTGTATTTAAAAAAAAATATTTGGATTTTAATGCTTTCTACATTATCTTTTACCAGGGGTGCCAATAATTACATCTAGCGCTGAAACACCAACAAAAGTCAATGACAGTGCAACATTTCATATTATAACAGTCCTTCCTGTTGTAGACAGAAACAAATCCATGCATTTTTCATCTTTAGATGTTTTAATCTTTGTTGTATATTTGGCACCATCTTCGTATGAAATAAAACCGTAAACACAACCTGTATCAGGGGTGTGATTCGTATGTTGAAGGTAAAATTCAAGTAACAGGAGGGAGGAAATTTCTCTCAATTTTACAGAAATGAGGCAAAAAAAGGCCTGAACCACTAAAGGGATCATATCGTGTAAACAACCCTTATTGTTGTTCTTAAAAAATACAGAGATAGTATCAATAATTGCAATGATTTATAAACAATTGTTTCTTCATACAAGCTTATAGTAGCACTACACGTCATGTACCTGTCAGTGCTGTGCAACAAATATTCAATATTACTACTGATAATAACAATAATATTAACGATCATAACAAGTTATTGTAAAAATTAGCAAATGCTATTCAACTACCATGTAAAGGAAACGTTTCGACAGTGTGCTTTCTCTGCCGAAACGAACAAAAGGGAAAGAAAGGGCTACAGGGCCTGCAGGGTGAGAATCACGCTGCTCTCACAGAAATTGGCACTGTAACATACTGTACACTCTAAAACACCGACAGTCCCTCGGAAAGAGAGGAAGCTGTCAAAAAGAGGAGGAGCGGAGAAACATGCAGGCCTCTGGTCCGGCATTAATGTCAAAGGCCGTGCCATTCACTCTATTGGACAGGCAAAAAAAAACAAAAAATAAATAAAAGTAACCAGTCTCAGGAAACAGGCCCAGAAAATAAACATGGACGAAAACTCCTCCTGCAAATTGAAAATAATGCTCTAGTTGGGAGCTACACGACCTCATAATGTCTCTTATTTGTAGGGGATAATATAAACTGGAAATAAATCAAAGAGAACACCAAAGCAAATGAATAATTTGTGTTTGTTGTGATAACCTTGAAAAAGTCACCTGATTGTTGTCATTGCACCATTTAATAAATAGATTCAATCTAATTACTTGCAACAGAATTGATTTACAGCCTCCTCTCTCTTATTTTCAGTGCAAATTTAATTATTTATTACAGGAAAAGTTTCTTTGTGCTTTTGACGAATCCTGACGGGTGAAGTGCAGATGTCGCTTCTCTCAATTCATAACTAAAGTCATTTTTTCATCAAGTACATGATGTTTAATATAAAATTCATTCAGCTGGAGAGACACCTGTGTGGTCATTATTATAATGATGAACTTAGTTATACAATATCACCAAAAATGTAGCAAATGTAGTGTTTTTGCTTCCCAGTCAAACCAAGTCTAACAGATTTGGTTTGAGTTAAAGTCAAGTTTTTAGAATGTATGTCTACATCAGCTCTGACATCGTCACAGGAAGAATCTCGTCTTTAAAATTTTTGAATTTGTGAATGAATAAAACCTTTTATTTAGTCCATTAAAGTTATGTACTCCTTAACTCTATACTGAACTATTTGGGGTTTTTCTCCACCTCAATTTGAATTATTTAAAACCGTTTTGTAAAGCCTAAAAGGTAAATATGCTCCAAGGTAAGGTATAGATTTAAATACATTATGCCTGAGGCACTGTGGACAGAGTAGATAAGAAAGTATTTTGACATTTTTGAATAAAAATAATGGAAATGCTTTTATTCTGATAAGCAGGAAGTGGCTAGAGTGAAGGTCTGCCAGAGCTAGTAAATTAAGTTAATGTTTTCATAGGAATATTATACGACTACTATGTATTATGTGTATCATATCAGATTGTTTTAACCTCTGATTATAAAGAATTCCAATCAGACTTGAGTCTCAGTCCATGAGTCCAAGTCAAATCTTGAGTTTAAATGGAATTTTAAGTTGCTTTTTTCCAAAAAAGAAAGTTAATTTTCCGAGACTCTCCTGTCAGATTAAAAGGAGGCATCGAATTAAATTTCAATGTTGCTATAAAATTAAACTGCACCATTTTTTAGAAAATTAATTAAAAACCTTGTAAACTTTGCTCTGGATATAGTAAAAGGGGAAAACATGATGTAGACGTTTCAACACTGGGCAAATTTTCTGTTTTCTGAGGCAAGTTACGATCTAGCACAAGAAAATTCAAAAAGAAAATTCAAAAAGAAAAAGGAAAAAAAAAACAAAAACAAAACACATCTTTCATCTCATTAAGCACTGAGCAAGGCTGTTCTCTAACAACAAAGCAATAACAAACCTATTTAACAAGACATGGTAACGCTCACTGGGTTGCCAGTTCGGTGGCTGACTCCCCCAAAACCCTCAGCCACTAAGACAGAGCTGACCAGCAACAACAGAGTGTCCACCAGGCAAAACTCAACTCAACGCCTTTGATGGCCAATAGCTTCAGGTGTGGTGAAGACAGAGAAGCCAGGCAACTCCAAGCCTGCACTCATAGCGGCTGCTGCGGCGGCGGCGGCGGCTCATCAGAGGATGGTACAGAAGAACTTCTTCTCCCGGAACGGGTTCTCGGAGGCGGGGACGGGAACGATGAGGGGGTCCTCGCGTGTGTGGGCGTCGCAGTACGCCATCAGGTCTGCAGCTGCTTTGGAGACCTGTGATGTTGATGTAGAGGAAACAGATGTTCGTCAAAAATGTAAGAGTTTCCATATTTAAATGTCAAATCTTCTATTTGACATTTTAACTGTCTACATGACAATTAAAATGATCCACTTTTTCCACTTCTGATACAAAAACAGATATCTGAGGTTTAGAATCGGCCGATACAAGAGGTGAGTAGAATACCCAGAGCACTACGTCATCATATTTTTATTCAAGTAAAAGTAAAATTTAGTAAAAGCTCTGATTAACATATCAGTCATTTAATTTTTTTAAATTTTATAATCAGACGAACCTAAGTATAAAGTTAAATGGAAATTTAGTACTTTAAGGACCAAAATGACCTTAATTTATAAACATAGCAAAAAATAACAAAATCAGACAAAAGAAAATCGGTTTCTTTCAATAAAAAAGTTTATCAAAATCTTTAGCAAAAACTGCAGGTGTGAGTCTGTGTCTGGTGAATTTCTAGTTTTAAAAATGTTTGTTTTTAATTCACTGCATAGAAAACCCAGAAATTTTATTCAACTAAGAGTAGAAATAATAATAAATAAATCATAATAAATTTACTGAAGTAAAAGCAAAATGTACAGCATAGTAAAAATACTCCTAAAAGTTTTTTTGGTTTTTTTTCCAAAAAAGTTACTCAAGTAAATGTAATTGAGTGAATATAGCTCGTAAGCACACAACTCTGGTCAATTGACTTCAAATGTTCCGTTTTTTAAACTGAGGGACAAATTTATTGAATTACAAATTTATTTGATTACTCTGTAGCTCACTTAAATACACACATAGCTTTAAAAGCTTGGTCAAATATGTATATATACAACTTTAATTTGTTCAAGAGAATAAAAACTATTTACAACTACAACCTATTAAAAAAAAAAAATCATCATGTTGACTACGTTGGTCAAACGTGTAAAAAAAAACAAAAAAGCTGCAACAAACTTTCTTTCTAATACTTTGACCTTTTTGAATTCTGCACCTAAAAATTAACCAAAGTATGACAAAACTAAAACTTGATACTATAACTAATAAAAACTAAATGGAAACAAAACAATATGTAACTGAATAAATCAAACAGAACTCTAAAAATGAATTAAAATGAACCAAATTCGACAAACAAAAAGCCACAACAAAATAAAACTAAACTATATTGAAAAACACAGAATTGAACCTTCAGAGTCACATAAAGACGGTTACAAAGTCAGCCTTCTATCATCCGAAGAACATTTAAAGGACTAAAGGACTAACATCTCAATACAATCTACAGAAACTCATCAATGTGTTTCTTTTCAATCAGGCCTGAAAGGCCTGAAAGGAAATCAATCTTTTCACAGATTATCTGTCCCTTAACAGTCACGACATGGTGACAGTTTTATAAAAGTTACACACACCAGCTCCTTCAAGTGGTTAAAGGAAAAACCTGTAAAATGTGCCTTTTTTTACCCCATTAATCAATTAATTGTAAGAATAATCGATTAGTAAGCTAATCATTAGTTGCAGCCCTGATCTTTTTACAGTACAGCCAGACTGTATGTGAGCGCAGGCTTCCACTCGGGAGCGGAGTGGGAGTTACAGGAGGGGAGGCAAATGCAGAGCAGAGGAGCAGCTGCAGCGGAGGGACGGCCGGGGCCCGGGGATCCACACGGAGAAGAGAGCCATCTGATCTCCCGCCTGCCACTTCACCTCACCCACTGCTGCTCTCAGGGGAGAATACATCACACAACGCTCATCATCCGGCCATGTGAAGCACTCGCTTCGACAACGATGCAGCACAAAGCCAAAAATATGATCAGCAACGGCTACGACTTCAGAAATCAAATCATTGTTGATGTTTCCTTTAAATGTTAAGGAATAATTTTATGTGCATCTGTATGTCAGACATATTTTCTCACTTAGAAACGTTGATTTAAAGAGATGAATTTACTTTTAGTATACGATGGGTAATTTGTCATGGTAGGGTATTTAAAGTGCAGCATAGGGGCCATTTGAGGCCCCTGGATTGATTTTGTGCAGCCCCTGACTGGAATTCAGGAATGATAAGAACTTGGCCATTGAGGCTTTTTACTTCTGAATAAAATCAACAGGACAAAAATAAATATAAAATATTATTTAACACAAAATAATTATCTTTAGTAAATTACACTTTTTTAAAGAGGAACAGATCTGTCCAGTGACTTTTACTCAAAAGTAGACTTTGATGTAACTAAATCTGCTTTCACTTAGTTTATTAAACTTGGCTGAATAAATAAGCAATTTCAAATAAATAGTGATATAAATCCTGTTCCTTTTCCTGTTTTCTCCAACTAAACTCAACATAATTAGCAAATATTATGTTGAGTATTATATTATGATCTCGTTTGTTTCATGTGGTAAACATGCAACTGTAATTAACATTTCTCTTTCTCTTTATTCTGTTTAGTTTTGACCCAAAACCTTCAAGCATCTAAATATCAAGAAATATCAAGATAAAAAAAAATGACTTCGTGGGAGAAAAAGTAAAACTGATTTCAGAACCACATTACAAAAACCCCATAAGACATCTGTGGATGAGATGTTCTCAAAACTGAGCAATTTCAATAAGTTTTGCAACATATAGAGTTGAAATGAAGAAACAAACCTTCGGGTTTCAGTCATGCAAAATACAACAATCTTACAGCAAAAAATCTGTCTGTGTGCTGGTATTGTTTTCTGAAAAACTAAAATCCTGCGTCTGTACACAGTCATAACTAGATGAGCTACATAAGATCCAGAACAAAGTCTGAAGTTCCCGGTTTTCTCTGCCTGAGTTCCCTTTGTTTATCTTCCAGCTCTAAATGTTGACGGAAACATAATAAATATGATGGATGTTTGTTTATGAAGAATTTCTGGGATGAGATTAAAGCCGGTTAATGAGAAGTCAGACATGATTCATGCTTAAATCCTGCTTAATAAAAGATGGATTTACTAGAAGTAGCAGAAGAGATGTTTATTTTAGACAAATATGTTCATCGCTTAAGCAAAGCTAGACATTTAAGAAAACAAGAAGTTGTTTCTGTATCTATTTAATGATTAATTGATTTTTTTTATCTACATCCTCATAGACGGTAAACATTTAACCAGTTTGCCTTGCTTCAATCAGTGCACTGCACGCTCTCGTACTTTGGTATTTATGGATTTTCAATTGCTCTTCAGTGATCCGGTCCAGAAGTGATATTACATTTATGCCAGAACTATGAAATTAAACAGCGCAATATATATATATATATATATATATTTTTTTTTTTTTTTTTGTTTTGTTTTGTTTTGTTTTTGTTTTATAAAACGGAAAGCAAACAGACTCCTTCAACCTAAAAAAAAAATTGCATGAAAAAGTTTAACAGTTTTAGGAGTAGGAAGGAGTTTACATGTAATTCAGAAGTGTTTCTCTGTGTTTATTACATTCTTCAAAAATGAAAACTTTCTAATCATGTTCTTAGAAACTCATAAATGTTTGGTTTTATGGGATATATGTCACAGATATGATGTTTCCAAATGTATAACACTTAAAAACCTGGAACGTTACCAGGAGTTTTCACAGTTTAAAAAGCCACTGGAGAAGCGACTCAGCCCACCAGTGAGGATGTCATCATCCCAACGATTTGAAAAGTGCTGCTGGCATCAAATTATCACTGAGTAGCCAAACAGATTTCACTGCAAAGAAGCAGATTGCAAGAGCTGTATCATCGTCACGCATGGCTAATAATCTGCACACTTCTGTTTTTTTTTTCTGCTCTAACTACAGTACCGTCGCTAGTTTCTTCCAGATGATCTGCTTTATTTTATTTCTGTCTGCAATGCTACACCTGCGATCTGTTTGCAACGTCTCTGCAGCTAAAAAAAGTTCAGAATTCACAAATTACACTTGTGCAAGGGAAGGGTACATTTACTTTTAGTATACAGCGGTTATACTAAAAGTATAGCTTAAAGTGACAATAAAGAATTTCTAAGCTAAAGCTATAAAGCCAAAAACGCTGTCTGTCTACTTTCTGAAAAACCTCTGCTCAGTCCTTCACAAAGTAGATCTTTAACAAAATCATCTCCAAAAAACACAACCTAATTATTTTCATAATGAAACTAAATGCAGTAATTATATAAACTGCAGAGAGCAGGAGCCCCACAGGAGGAAAAGTGGTACTGCACTGAGGGTGTCATTAGGCCCAGACTGATTGTAATTACACTTCAGCCCCATGATGGAGGGAAAGTCCTTCTAATTAACACTGATCACATTTCTTTGGCTGGATGAGCAATTAATGAGAAAGTGGTGATCCCTGCTCCTTCCACTGATACCAACCTCCTCTCATCAGATCTCTTACTTAAGTATAAAAGATAAGCAAAACTCTCATTGTAAAAATCTGTAATTTTTATGTTTTTAAAGAGGAACAAAGATGTAAAAATTGAGGATTTTTCTGAGGAAACGCCAGCGTGAAGACTGAAGTGGAGATATGCTCCTGCAGGTTGAAGGTTATGTAAACATACATTTATTAAAGTTGCAGTATAAAATTTTGGTAATAAAAAATATGTTTTTTACATTTTTGTATTAGGAGGAGGGTCTTACTGCTGCCAATCACTCTTGTATACCCTTGTTGCTCTGTGCTGCGTTACAGCTGGCTCCCCACACCAAAAGCAATGTTCAGGTTAGTTACCATGACCCCCGATGACGGAGGATAAATAATTTTCCTGTATCAAAAAGGTGGTTCTCCACCATTAATACTCTTTACTCTTGTGACAATTTACTCTTGTGAAGTATTTTTCTACTTTCAATCTTTACAATACGGAAATACTCAAACTCATTTCCTGCTTTGAAAATAAACACTAGAGCAACACAGGGCTGTGTCTTAAGGCCACTACCATTTTCACCTTTTAGTAGCACTGAAAATAAGTTAATTTGCCTGGGAACTAACTCTGTAAAAATATCTACACAAAAAAGGGATTGATAAATTCCTGGCAGGAATTTACCATAACATTCGTAGTTACATTGGATACATCTTTTTTTAAGCTGCCTTCACACTGCAGTGTGACCCAATTCCAATTTTTTATTTATTTTATTTATTATTTTTTTTATTTTTTAGCCTCGCTGTGGCATGTCTCTGATTTTTTATGACAGTATTGGAAGTGTAAACGGCCACAGCAAAAAAAAAAAAAAAAATCTGATTTGACAAAAAAATTGGAATTAGGTCACTTCAGGCTGCAGTGTGAATGAAACCTTAGTCAACTGGAATAACAGTAAGTTTACACCAGATTCAATGTTGTGTAGAATAACAGTTTTGAACAGTAAACTGAACACTTTCACCATCAACTCCAGGATACTTTGGTCATTATATTATTATATATTATTTTGATGGCAAATATCACAGTTTGTTGACCTGCGATAAAGTTTCACTTTGAAGTTTTTAAATTTCAGTAGAGTAATGTTGCACTTAACTAAAACTAGATCAAGTCAAATTACATTCCTTTCACAGAAATGGAAAAACATTGTTAAATTTGGTTCACCAAACTGTTTTTCAGCTACAATCCAATAGCTTCACCATAGTTGTGGAAAATTCATTCAGTAACTCACTTCAGGCACGAACACAATGTGTGAGAATACTACAAAACAAGCAGCTGGTTCATCAAGCCGGCAGGCCACAGTCACATCACCGTCTAATCAACACTTCATTTTCACTTCAATGCATAAATCTAACAAAAGTTCAGATGTATTCCCCATATCTACTCATATTATTGTTGTTTTTTTAAACAGTTGTGGATGTGTCCTGAACGCTGTTTGCACCGTGAACCTCAGGGAAGAGAGGAAATGACTCCTGGAGCACATGAGGAGCTTCTGAACGACATGATGACACGGTCATTTCAGCTGCACAACAAACTCTTTATAACACATGTTAAGACCTTCTATCTAACAAACCAAAATTTCAAATGTCACAGTTACGAGACTGACCTTAACTTTAAAGAGAAAAAAAAAAAAACCTACTGCGTTATAAGCATTCATGTGTTTTTCCTTTATGTGGGAACTTTTAACTTTGGAAATACAAAATGAGGAGAACCCAAAATGATCCCAACATAAACAAAAAAATGGTGCTGGAAGTAGTTTGGAAAAAGTGTGCATTTCAATTTCAATATTTTCAGCCTAGGTATGATTTAATATTTTGTAATACTACTGTGACAACAAAAAAAACCTATTTATTACTCTTTTTATAGGTAACTGTTTACATGATCTTGAAAAACATTCCCATTTTAAAGTGGTTTCTTGACTTAAAAACGTGACCCTGTAACATCATTTAATAATGTTTTCTATTTTTCACATATTTATTCATGATCTCAAGGACCAAACAGTGAAAAAATATAGAAAAGATTAAAAAAATCTAAATCTAAATCTAAATGTTTACAAATCATAAAACTCTTAAACTAAAATTACACATTTAGAAAGACATACGCAATGTTCAACAGTATATATATATATATATATATATATATATAGCACTTTATAATGGTTCTTCACACTTCAATACTCATAGATTAACTTGTTTTTACTACTAATATAATACATTTTAAGTTGAAATTATGGATGATAACTTATAAAGAAGATTTTAGCATTTTTATTATTGCCAACCTCCATATCTAAATGAACTTAAATTCATAATATATACATGTACAAAGTAAAATGGACAAAATGGTCAAATGGATACAAAATGAAAACAAAGAGGGGAACTGACCCAACTAGTAGCAATATTCCACCTAAAAAAAATGTAACGTGGCACAAGTTATGTAATAAAAACCTTTATCTGCTTTAGAGGAAGTGATTTTGGTCTTGTTATTCATGTTGTTGACAGGCTAAAGCATTCTGTAGTCTACACCGGTATCAGTAAAAAGCGGAACAGGTGTTTAGGATGGGTTTAGCAGATACTGACTATAGAGAGAGCACAGATATGATATCAGTTTTGTGCTTACACGACAAACGATTGCACCAAATGATGTGGCCAAAAATCCTTCTTCAAGTTTTGCCCAGATGAAAAACTCTTAAATTGACAAAAACAAACAATTGCTCTTTTGTGAATGAGAAAAAAGAAAAGCTCTTGTGGTTGTCTGATTTCCTGACAACCACAGGAGCAGAAAACTTAAATTGTCAGAAGACAATATGCAGCTATCTATCGTATTATCAAGCGCACTCAGTGGAACACTGGCATTCTATTGGCTGTAATGGTTGCTAGGCAACGGTGGTCCATCAGAGAAGTTTGTAAGCACAAATTTGTTCTGCGCAGAAAGAAAGTTTGCGCACGAGAAGAACAGAGAATATTTGAAAGAGAGTAGATGTTTTGAGAGCAAAAAGATGAAATTCTCTTTGCTGAAAACTGAAAACAATCCACTCTTGACTTCTGGCAGTAAAATTCCCCCATAAATAAATGCTTATGGGAAGAATAATTACAGATCCTGATAAAGGCAGAGCGATAAGGAGCTTGAGTAGTTTTTCCACTAAAACCTAAAAACATCGACATCCTTGATGCTTGTGTTTCATTTTATGGAAATCCAAACATGGAGGAGACTGAGACTCACAGGTCTTTGCTCTTTCAGCTCTCCATATGGCAGGTACAACTGAACAGTGAATCTTGTCATCATGCAATCTGGAAACTTGTAGGCATCAGCGTCTGCAGACCAACCAACTGAGGAGCAAACCCACAGCTTCAGACGTGTAAACAAATCGACATATGTGCGCAGAATGTGTCTGCGATTAGATATGAAAATGTCTCTGCCTGGCAACCAATATTAATGTTTACCGTCAGTCAGAGAGCAAACTTACGCTTTCATTAGTAACACTGCAGCCATTTTTTTCAAGGCAACCTCTCTCAATACTGGTCCAGTTAATAATATATACTCAAAAAAAGTTATTCAAATAATTGAATTTTCCTTCAGCATTTTCATTATTATAAATACTAGAATGACAAATGAATGTGGAATCAACAAAAGAATCTCTTACAGTGTTAGGATAAATCAAAAGTTCCTCTTAATGATTCAAATGTCTGATTAAAGTGGCTAATTAATGTTAAATGAAGCAAAATTGGAGCAGGGTTAAGAATAAAACAATTTGTTGTTCTGCAAGTGCCCACAATTTTAACCTGACAGATGGTGAATTGTGCAAACATCTCATTAAAAATGTATTCAATTGAGTGCAAAACCAATATTTAGCTTTAATAATCAGGTATTAGAGTAACTTTTCTGAACTTCTCCTGGTCAAAGTTATTTGTAGAGCTATTACTGCTGTTAACTTTATGTACTTTATAAATTTTTCTTTAAATAAAAAGTACTTTCTGTCCATTATTCTGTAAGTAGCTGAGTGTCTTTCCTGTCTGATGTCATTCACTTTATTTACTTTCTTTCCATAAGTATTTCTGGCTTAGTGATTACATGGTTAGCCGTGTCTCTTTGACTGTCTTTTTCTTTATGGTGAAGTGGAGCATAGTTCTCGTCCATTACTTCTGAGTTTATTTAGCTGCTTGCAAATGATTGCATTCTGATTGGCTTTTTACTTTTGTTTCTCTCTACTGTCACCACTTGATTTCAGTGGTCACTTGATTTCAACAATTCTGCAAACGGCTATTTTCTTTTAGATAATCTCTCATAAAATGACACAACATGATAGCCGGAGTGCATTATAGTGCACTATGCTTACAATTAGTACCAGATACAACTCTAGACCATGGCTCACTTTGCAAGAGGACTTTTGTGCATCTGAACCAAGAAGAGAAAAACTTGCACAAATGCTGAACCTGAAACCACACACAACCAGTGTACCTTTATCCTGTCCATGCAGGCCTCCATCTTCAGCTGCTCCACTGCTTTCCTGGCTTGGGAGATGCTGGCTGTGCTGTTGTTGGCGATGCTGTCCTTCATGGTGTGCCTGTGACAGACAGCAGAGGTAGACAGAAAGAAGGTGAGCAGGAAACCCTCTGCCACTTCTCCAGCAGTCCATTCCTACAAACCTATTTATTTGTGTTGGAAAAGAGATTTTGTGCAATGCAGTTTATTTTGGAGCACTTAAATTTTAAGTATTCACTACTTATTTAAAGTATTTAAAGCATTTCAACTTGTAACATTCCCAAACCTGCCTCAATTGGAGGGAATCTGTCCACTCTTTGCCTCGCTTTCTCTTCCAGATGACCTATTGTGCTTCCATAAACATGTTAGAATTGGTCTAGAATAGGTTTTGTGTTTTGGTCTACACAAAACATGTTCATTACATTTTGTTTTGCACACAATCATTCTTAAATTATGAAATTTCAGTCTGCTCACTTCTGCTTTTTTGAGCTGCTTTAGGGCTTCTTGTCACTTTAAATCAAAATAAGGTGCTGCTGGCCACAACCCCCAGCTCAACGCCACACATAAAAATGGCTGCAGACAGATGAACACCTACATCTTTGAAAAGCAGAAGTGGAGCCTCTTGCACAACCAAGAAGAATCCAGCAAGTGGTTTCCGAATGGTAAATCAGCAGCAAAACGCTTATCGTTTCCAGCAGCCATTGTACAGCACATACAGCATCCAAACATAATGGAGCTCAGCTTTGGTTGCTAAGTGATGAGCTGGACTTTGTTGGGGTTGGTAGGTAGCGGCGGATTGGAATGAGATTCAACAGTCACGAGGTTTTTGAATCCAATTGTTTTCCAGACACCAAAAAATATAAACTTATTGCCAAAAAACAGCGGGATATTTATTTTTAAGCCTCTGGGTTGTTTTTAGAAGCATCTGATATCGAAATGGAAATACGAAAATATGCAAAAATATTAATTTTCCATCATAGGTCCCCTTAAAACATGCCTTAACGCAGCTCCCCCACCTGTTCTGTTAACAAATAATTCTGAAGTGGAAAGAAAATCTGGTTTCAACATTTTTTAAAAGCAAAAATTTGAAAGTTTATTTACATTCAGCCTCCTTCAATCTGCTACCCCTAAAAACATCTTTACCCAAAACACTTTGCATGAAACAAAACTGCAAAACACTTGCACATCACCCTCAACACATCATCTCCACAGTGAAACTTGGCGGTTGTGTCATAAAAAGCTTTTTTTTTTTTTTTTTATATCAAAGAGTGTGAATCAGAGTTACATTTACTTGATTAACTTTTTGGAGAAAAAAAGTTTAGTCAAACATTTATCAGACACACACCAAAATTTCATAAGCTTTTTGCATTGAAAGAAAATGCTTTGGAAAAATGTTTGCCTCCTTTTGTAATTAGATTAGATTAAATTTATTGTCTGCTCTATAAATAGTTTGTTTATAACAGCTGATGGCTGTTATAAACAAACAGTCCAGACACATAAAACTAGACAGAAGTTTGATCTGGGAAAGAAATAAAAAGGAGGGGGAAAAAACTGTTTTTCCATCTCTTTGTTTCTGGTTTTATATAATTATGTTATTTACAAAAAAAAAAAAAAAATTCCATTTGGTCTTTAAAACACCAAGATTTCCATATAACTTAATTTTTTGATCCATCTGTTTATGTATTTTTTAAATATTAATTCCCTTAAGTTTTAATCGGTTACTCAGTACACAAGTTTTAACTCTTGTTTTATTTCTTGGATGGCTCCTTTTCACTTTTACCTGAGTGAAAATATGTTGAAGTGGTTACTTGAGTACAATGTTTGGGTGCTCTGCCCACCTCCAGTCACCACATTTGACAAGCAGTGACCAAGACTTGCTCTGGTTCTGACCCCCCTCAGCGCTGATTTGGCCCAGTTTGGCAGCAGCAGCAGCAGCAGGGAGAGGAGGAGGCACCAAACCACAGATGTGTTTCATAAGGATGAAGACATGAAGCCTTCCACCAACGTGTGGTGCAGTCGAATGCATCCTGCCTTTATTTGTGCTTCACTTCCATCGTATCAAACCGAAATCAGAGATAATAAAGCAGATGGAAGATGGAGTGTTTCATTTCTAATGATCGCCCCCCGGCCCCCTCCTTTTTTTTTTTTTTTTTGTATTTGTGATCAATTTGCAGCTTCTAATCACACACCCTCGCACGAAGCTACCAGGCCTACAGATTCCCCATCAATCCGCGCATCGTGAGGCTTCATCCGGCTGGATTTCAATCTCTGATCGCCCGTGTGTCGTTTTATCCAAACGCACCGATGCTGATTGTTGAGGCAAATCTGTCAAAACGGGACGCGGGGCGCCTCTCCTTATTTCTAAGGAGACAAAAACAGAGCTGCGGCCCTGCTTGGACCCGAAAAGCCCACGCTACGAATCAGATTCAAAAATCTGGATTTAAGGACTAAAATGCTCGACTATAAGCAGACATTAAATCAGGCTTCCTACCTGAGACGTGCCAATGCTTTTCCAATTTGGAGAATTCCGGGTTGACTCCACCCAACACACACACAGAATAAAGAGAAGAAGAAGAAGAAGAAGAAGAAGAAGAGGAGGAGGATGTGTAGGAATAATAATAATAATAAAAAAAATGAAACGATAGGAGGAAATCCCAGCCTCGCTTCTGATCTGAAGGAGGAAAATCCGAGTGGGTTCTAATGCGATCCGGGCGGTCAGGTGTCGGTGCGCTCCACGGCTGGACCCGGAGAGACGTTACGCATGCAGCAGAGGGGGGAAACCTCGGTGTGACGGAGAGATCTGTGATGCACAGGCTGAGAGACCCGCGGACCAGGAGCTGCTGCAGCAGCGACGGAGCGTTTCCAGTGGACAAACTGGCCCTAAACGCACCGCCTGCTACTCTAATTAGAAGCGGATGGGTTTGTTGCTCCCCCTCCCTGATTTGCCTCTCCAGAAGGCGGCAGAGATCTGCAGGCTTCCCCGTTTCATTTTTACATCAGCTTTGACATCACCGGGTCCTCCCCGCAGCAGCTGACGGGCCTCACCCAGTTTTAACGACGGCTCTCTTCATATGGATTAATAACTAGATTTTAATCATGTGTTTGTTGATATCTCCCCCCTGGCAGAGATGCGTAACAAGCCTTAAAATAAATTCAACATCTAACCTGAGTGCATGTTAATGGATGTCTTTTTTTTCCTCTTCAGCTCACCTGGATGTAAGTCTGGGGATCAGGAGTCTGATGAACCACTTTTAGGGCCGCTATCAACTTTTAAGAGAAGCAGCCCACAGCACCACAGATGGTACATGGTGTATGGTGTATTTCCCAATCTCAATCCTTTATTAAGTCACAAAATTACTTCAAGTTTTTTATTGCTTTCCACCCTTTTGGCTCCTAATAACTTTTGCTTATATGATTTTTTTTTTTTAATTAAAAAAAATTAGGAGCTGGCAATGTGTCCTTCAAATCATATCACGATATTTTGTGTAATTTATCATAATATTGATTAAAGAGACAATTAAAAAAAGTATTTACATCTTTGTTTTGGTCAAAAAGAATTAACTTAATGGCAAAACACGGCCGAAGATTTATTTATTTTTTCAAGAATCTGTTTTTAGAATCAGTAGAAACACAAATGTAAATACAAAATCGTGCCAAATGTGAATTTTGCATATTACGTCCTCTTTAACAGAGTACCAACTCCCACCAAACTCTGCAAGTATTAAATTAAAGGTTGGATTGTTTTACGTTTTTCTTGTTCAAAACAGAATTTATTTAGAGTTTTTAAAGGCAGTGTCAATAAATCAGTTAATCTTTTGATTCTTGTTCTTCATACAAAGAAATGGACACAATAAAAACAAGGTGTCGTAATACTTCTTCAGATATTTATATATATATATATATTTATATATTTATAATATTTATCACTTGGTTTGTCCATTCAGACACGCACATATGTACACAAAAAAAAGAAGAAAAACAACACAGCCATGATGCCAATCTGCACAAAAAACACAATACTAAGACAATGATCTTAAATTATGCATAGCTTAAGTTATTAACGGGAAAAATAAAACTTTCTTCTGTCACACAAACCTTATTTGACTTCCTCTCATGTAACAAAAGAAATTAGAAACTGAAAAACAAAACACTTTGATGCAAAGGAGAAGATAGAGGAGGATTTGTAGATAAGCACTGGAGACGGTAAACAAGCAAAACTACGTGACACTTTCCCCAAGAGTCACTCAGGTAAAATAAGACGAAGGAATGATGATAAATGAAGACTTCCCTTTCTCTAAGACAAATCAACCTGTGAGGCATTTTTCCTTCATGCTGCATTCAACACAGAGGCAGGAGTTGTTTTTCAAAAGGTCTAAAAAAATAAAAATAAAATAAGACATTTCTTGTGAGTGAGATATTGCTTCCAGGTATTTATTTATGTGCAGCATTGAGTCACAGCCCCTGCTCACATTAAGATCACAGATTATTCTGCTACTCTGGTAAACAAACAAAAAGTGCTTCTGACAAATATTCGGCTTAAAAACAGCCAGCATGTAAGTGCAGCGAGTTTGGTGGGAATGTAGAGCGAAGACGTGTGGATCTTCTGGTGTGTTCATAGGTCAAAAGGCCGGCCTCCATTTTCCTGGACTGATCAGTGTAGTGTTAACAGACTCTGAGAAAAACCTCAAAATCATCTTTCATTTAAACTCCCATCAGCCAAAACCTTTTATTAACACTCAAAAGGGCCTAACGAGAACCAATTATAGTTACCAAGGTTACGGTTTAAAAACATTAATGCAATAACTTTAAGTCATACTGTTCCTGTGTTTTAAAGCCATCTGAAAAAGATGGCAGAGTAAAGCCACACAGAGCCGCCCCCCGCCCCGCCTGTTGCTGCACACTGCCGGTCAGCTGACTTAAAGGATCAGACAGAGAAATTGGAGATCTTACATAAAACACGAACAGTCGTGGGGTGAAAACAAACAGAGGATCCTCCTACCCCCGTTATATCTACAGCAACTCATTTCAGCTGGATACACAGGAGCTGATAGCCTGACTAACTGAAAAATATCAAACTTTTAGACACCAAACTACTGCTAAATTTAGCAGGTGCTTTATTCTGCATTTTAACCAAAACAGTAACTTTATGTTGATGTTATTCTTAGTTTTTTAATGGCTAAGATGCCAATTTCCTGCTTTAAGATCTCATCTGCTAATAAAAAATTTAATTAATTTGGATTTTGTTAAGGGCGACGATGTATAAAAGAAAAAAAGAAAAGGTTTTACTTAGAGGTCACAGTTATGAAGTATGATTACTAGATTTATTTATTATATTCTTATTCAGCGACTGAATGTTTTTTTAGAGTTCGTAAACCAAAAATAGTGAGATTGCTCAGATTAGTTTCATTTAATAAATAAAGCAAAAAAGGAATAGAGCTAATTCGAATCTCTGGTTGACTGATCGGTGTATCTCTAGAAATGTGCCATATTTTACTATTAGCAGCAGAAGCTTCTCTGTTTTAAATAAAATTTAAATAAATCATGCTATTTCTGTTCTATTTTCTTGTAAAACCCATAAAATCTCGATATTTCTTTTCCAGGTCATCATCTCGTGATAATCTCATGCCGGCCCGGTTCTAGAATCGGATCAGATCCTGGTCCTCCTCCGTAAGCATTTAATGCTCTCTGAGTTTCAGAGCAAAGGACTGAAAGTACACTTCAAAAACACAAAATCCTACCAAGTATTTTTCATCTGGTTTCTAGAGCAAATATTGTATTTTTGTCTTATTTCAAGCGTACTAACTTTTCAACGTTTCAGTAAATGCCTTCTAGTTCTACTGGCAGATTATTTTACTTATAACATGTAAAAATGCTTTTGCATAAGTAAAATAATCTGGAACTTGTACTTTTAAAAAAAAATCAATATAAAGGAATTATATATCCAAAGCAAGCTTATTTGAGCTAGTACTAAGTTATTTGAGGTTGAAATCAGACAAAAATGCTGTTGTGTTTTTGCGGTGTGGCTTTTTTTAAAAGTTAAATCCAGCAACAACAACAACAACAACAAAAAAAGCATGGAACATGAGCTTCAGTTTTAAATAAATACATAAATATGAGATTTACTAAACGCAAGAAGACATGTGCAGCCCAGGTAGGCGTTAAGACGGCGAGCTCATGACTGGAAATGTCATCTCTGCATTCACAAAGTTAAGGTCAGCATCATCCTGGCATGCAGAAGTAGCACAGAACAACAGGCAGCACAAGGTGCAATTCATGGCATCCCGTCTCCCCTGCGGTTCTTCCTCTGAGCCGGGCCGGGCCGTGACACCGCTGTTCAGACCAGAGCGGAGCCGACAGCCGCCTCACGCAGAGCGGGACGCCTCCCGGTGTCAGGCACAAAGAAAGGAAACCGCGGCGTCAGCACGACACGCTCCAGCTCTGGCAGGAATCTGTCAGCAGTGAGGCGAGAGACGAGAAGGGTGGCGGGGGGGGTCTTCACACTTTTTGGTTCCGGCTTTGCTCAGACAATAGCAGCGTACCCGGGAACAGATACAACAGAACGAAAAAATAAAATAAAATGGAAAACAGAAGAAATCAGTTTAAAAAAAAGAAAAAGAGGAGGAAAAAGTGTCTGTTGCAGCTGAAAATTCGTCCACTCCTCCAGTATTTTACTTTATAAATATAAATCTATTTACACGTAACGCTTGCTTCATCTTGTTCTCTTAATGCTGGGTGTGGTAGCATTTGCTCAGCTGGGGATGGAGTTATTAAAAGTCAGGGCGGGTTCGGAGAGGCGGACGCCATGCTGGCGCGTCCTTTCCTGCCCATCAGTGCAGACAGGAGCAGAGGGAGGAGGAAAAGGAGGAAGGCGATCTCGCTGGGAAGTGGACAACGGTAAACATCAGACTCGCTCAGCCGGCCGCATAGCTGCTCAGGAAGGAGTAGAACATGGGCAGCTTCATGCGCTGCTGGTCCCGTCGGCACCAGGCCATCACCGTCCCCTCGCTGTTGGCCGTGTAGAGGTGGTGGCCGTCGCACGAGTACGTCAGGCTGCGGTTGCCAGGAGAGACGTGCATCAGCAACGTATTTATGAAGTAAGCAGGAGGTGGAAGAGCGTCGTGCTGCTAAATTACCTGATGATGGGTTTGCTCGACTTGGGGAAGGTGATTTCTCTGACTGGTTTCAAATCCCAAGTGCTCCACAACCTGGACAGATGAAAATTCAATTCAATTTTTTTAAATAGCGCCAATTCACAACAAGTGTATTTTGAGGCAATTAAAAACAAAAAATACTAAAAAATAATTCCAATTCAACTGTGCATCCATCTGATTTTATTAACTTTTTTTCCAAATAAAGAAATTACAAGTGACATGAGAAATAGTTTCAAAAAATGGCTTTTATTTTAATCCTCCCTTCTCTGAATTGTCAGATGGAGGCAATGAGAATTTCTGTTTATGTACGAGAATATTAGCGGAATAAAGATGCAATTTTACCATAAGGTCTTAAAATTACAAGAAAAAAGTCGATTTAATGAAAAAAAAGGAGTTCTTATGTAGTTACTACTTCATTCTCCAAATATTACGACTTTAGTCTGGTAATATTAAGACTGTATTCTCATATTATTTAGATTTTTTTATCATATGACTTTATTCTGATATTACAACAACTGTATTCTTGTAACATTAAGACTTTAAATAAAAGATCTCAGGCTGATCCTTATATTTTGTCACAGAGTTGACTTGAATTCAAAGTCCCAATAAATAGGAGGTGTTAAAAGCCCTCGTGAAACAAGATGGCCGCCTTTGATGTGATGACATCACGCCAAAATAATCCAGATTTTCCAAAAAAATTAAAACATCAAAAGACATAAATTCAGTTAATTAATCAATACTCAAAATTAAAAACTGAATTGTTGGATTAACTTTGTGTATTTGTATTTTATTTTATTTTTTTTTACATATTTTCGCCACACACTTATGGATCTGCTTCATTACCTGACGACGCCGTTCTCCAGACCGCCGGCGATGACGTTGACGGAGACGCCCTCCGGCTGGTTGGAGAACGCCACGGAGCAGATGGTCTCCCTGCAGTGGACGTGACCAATCAGGTCTCCGTTCACTGTCCACAAGCGGAGGTCGCTACCTCCACCCTCTACATGTGAAATAAAATAAAATAAAATTAAAATGAAGAGAAACAGCGATTCCAGATTCATCTGTGAAGCAACAGATCAACTTTGCTGAACTACTAGGTCTCACCAGAGTTACAGACTGTGGCGATGTCACCTGTGGTTTCGCTCGCAGAGACGGCCGTCACTGGACTTTTGTGACCTGTGAGGCTTTGAACGTAACAGAGTCTGGGATAAAAAAAATAAAAAGAAAGAGTTCAGAAACTAAACAGACCGAGCTTGTTTTCACTTTTAAAACCATGCTGACCTGTTGAGGTCCCAGAGGATGCAGGTGCCGTCGTTGCTGACACTAATGAGGATGCTGTAGGGTTTGCACACAAACAGGCTGGTGACTTCTCCTGTGTGTCCGTACAGGTGAACCTGAGACTCCACCTCCATCTCTGACGGCTGTAAAATAAAAAAACAAAAATGTGTAACTAACCCGCAAATTAACGGTACCCCTGTCACCAACTTATATATTCAGTGACATTTCAGACACAGATGTCAAAGAAATGACCAGCAACAATTATAGTGGCTTTCTCTGGTTTATTAGAAACTTTGGTGACAAAAATGGAAAACACTAATAGGAGTAATGCCATTACAGCAAGCAGTGAGGTGCTTAAAAGTTGCATTTACGTTAGCTTTTTTTGTTTCAAGTGTAATAAGATATTTGCACTAGAAACTAAACCAAAAATACCTGGTAAGATTTTGTGTTTTTGCATTGGAGAACCACACCTTGCTGTAAAACTACAAAAACAGCTCAGCATCAGCAGGAAAGAGCAACCAAAAAGTTTACTTAAGTAAAAGTAAAACGTCAACATATTTTGACTCAAGTAAGAGTAAAACAATATTTGGTAAACACTCTACTCTAGCACTGAGTAACTGATTAAATGATCTATCATTTAATATTTAAAAATTACATCATCAGACGAACCAAAACATAAAGTCAAAATTTTGGTATTTTAAGAATGAAAATGACAATAATTCATATAATTAATAAAAAATAACAAACTAAAGTGTTTCCAAATCAGTTTCTGTCAATAAAAAATGTATTAAACTTTGACAAAAACTGCAGGTCTGTGTCTGTGTATGGTGAATTTTTGGTTAAAACATCTTATTAAATATACAAATAATTAAGCGATTTCCATCATTTGCATTTATTTATTTACTGTATTTATTTAATATTTTTGAAATGAAATAAAAATAGCAGTAATTGTTGACCTGAAAGCAGAGCATCATTACCAAGCAAAGTCAACAGTTCTGACTAATTAGAGTGATTCCTACTGCTAACGGTTCAAAGTAATCCAATCGCTAGTGAACGACACATCAACACTCGGCAGCTATGACTAAGCTTCCTCTGATCAGATCATATTCCTAGACTTGTTTTCTTTCCACCAGTATCTACAGTTTTTATTTTTTGTAACTCGGTTTTAAGCCAGTTTTCCATCCATATTTTCAAAACAATCCTTTGTTAAAGTAGATGCAGCATCGCATTTTGAGATGATGTCACGGTTGTTTACATGCAGTACCTCGCGGACCATTAGGGGGCGCCAGCGGACGAGGTTCACAGTTTGAGAAAGACTGGGTTTAGATTTTTTCAACACTAGTGGATTGGCTCCGCCCTGTTTGTTGGTATTTTTAAAAACTTGTCAGGGTGGAGTTAGCAACACAATAACAGATCATGCAGCGTCTATAAATCAGCTCAGTGTCAGACCTTTTTTAAAATGTATTTATTTTTTTACTTCTTCCCTGAAAAATGACTCCATTAATCAAAATTCAACAAGGCTCTGCAAGCGATTCAGTGCTGAAAAGCCCTTCAGACACACAGAAGCAGGAAACCTCCACATAGTATCGGGCACTGATGCACGTCTGAAGGCCTCTCTGATGAGTGAACTGCAGGACCCCTAATCCCACTTAGAAACTCGGTGAAATGTGTTTCAAGGGCAGCTGTGATGTGACTAATGAAGCCGAGCGTTTGAGCACGGAGAGGCCGTCTAAAGAGGAAGGGGGGATGGGGGGTCGCGATGGGCGTTCGTGCGGAGGAGGAAGGTTAGTGGGGGACATCGCCATGGAAACCTACTGTGGTGCTGGTGAAGCGGTTGCTGTAGGCGGTGATGACTCCACACTTGCTGCCCGTAAATAGCTGGCAGCCATCGGGAACCCAGGCGCAGCTGGTCACCTGGAGGAGACAGGAAGCGAGAAACCTCCATGTTTATCGGCTCGTCACGCCAAACATAAAAAAAAAAAATTAAATCAAACACAACTGATTTTGATGAGTAGGTTTAGAACCTAGTGATAAATGTTACATTAGCCACTGATAATGGTTATTATTAAAGGTTATCATCGACTAGGAATTCACTTATTCTCACCAGTTAATATAAACCAAACAATTTAATTATATTTAGTTTTTATTATAGTAACATAACTGTTTCATTATTTTCTCAAAGTAATTTTAATCCACTGGAAAATTTAATATAACAATAAAAAAAGTTTTAAAAATCCATATATTATTTATATAATTTTTTTACAATTAATAATAAATTAATAAGATTTGCATGCCATACTTTAAAAAACGTTATATTTTGTTACATACTTTTATTTGCCATTATTTTCTGTATAATGACTTTTAAATGTTTTTTGTAATATTTTCTGTCAAAAACCCAGATTTTGTTGATTTCTAAAAGCAACAAAAGAGTAAAACATCTATATGTTACATATTATTTCTATATATTTTTTTAATGATAACTAAAGTATAGTCTTCGTCTTATGTTTTGTATGATATACTTGTAATTAAAACAAACAACATATATTTCATGTTACATTCCTATTTGCCATCACTTACTTTAAAGTTTTTGTCAAAAAAGTCATATTTTGTTGAAAATAATTGTTGCGTAAAACCAATAAAAATACTCCTCCTATGCATTATATTGGTTTACCATCTAATAAGAAGCAGAATATCTTTGTTATAAAATGTAATTTATAATATAATTTATGAAATATAATCTGTAATCCTGATTATTCTGAGCTTTTGTTTACCTGGTGGAGCTGTGAACACTGAATGAAGTTGATGGGCGGCTCGCTCTGCTTGCTCTTCAGCCTCAGGATGTTGTCAGCGTAGCCCCAGCTCAAGATGGCCGACCACTGGATGTCTGTGCTGTGCATGCTGCGCACACCTGAAGAGCAGAGAGCGCGAGGCATCAGGCAGATGCTGCAGTTTGAGTCCTGACGCGCGCCGCGACTCTTCCTCACCCTGCTCCTTGCTGTAGATCATCATGAGGCAGAAGCTGCGGGACAGACCGCAGATGGCTCGGGTGGGCAGGGCCAGCAGGGATCCGAACTGCTCTCCGTGCGGCTGACTGAAACACACCACCGGGTCCGGAGCAGATGGCGAGCCGACATACTCACCCCACTTCAGACCTTTGATCCAGGGCAGCGGGCTCTGAGGAAGATGAGGAGGAATACTTCACACTATCTGACTATGAGCGTGCGATACCACCAAATCTCAAATTCTTTTCATCCAATTTTAATTGATTTTTTTCTCTTGTTTTCTCTTCTAAAAAAGAAAATACAAATGACAAAGTATGTATATGTAAGGGCGTATTCGGGTCATTTTAGAAAAAAAAAAATGCAAGAAGATATTTGCACTAGAAATTTTCCCCCAAAAAACTCAAAAACTTGAGATTAATATCAGAAATTAAAAAAAAAAAAACTTGAAAATTCCTGAAAGGTTGATAATTTGCTAGAAAAAAACTCAGAACCTTTTTAGTTTCATCTCAGAAAGTGCTTCAAAGTCAACTTTTGGGTACAAAATTTGCGCTTTTTGAAGTTCAGAGAATTTCCAAAAGTTGAAAATTTAAAACTTTTGAAATTCTGAAATTTAAATTTTTTTTTCTAAGAAATTTTCTGAGATGAGATTAAACAAAAACATTTCTGAGTTTGTTTCTAATAAATTTTTGATTTTTCAAGCTCAGAAATTTCCTTGCTTCTTCTAGAGATTAATCTCAAATTTTTTTATTTATTTGCGCAAATCTACTGCTTTTTTTTCTATCTGCATTGGCAATCGTCGTACGATCGACCCTTTTGTGAGTTGGACAATGGAGGCTGTGAACTTTTCAGATTTAATTTGCCATGTATGATTTTCCATCTACTCCTCAGTTTTGCATTGAACTTTACCGGGCAGACGATTTCTTTCGCATGTTCCCGCGTCTCCCTGAAGGCGAGCTGAACCAGGAGCCCCATGGCTGCTGGGAGCTCTCCCTCCATCATGAGCTTCGGGGCGGTTCTGCTGATGTGAGTGGCGCTGAAAAGCTGCCTGGGCGTCTGGCCGTACGTTTTGATCATCGTCTCCAACGCCCGCCGCTGAACCGGGTCTTCTACAGCCGATACGTCCATGCCAAAATAAGTCTGGAGGAATGACGCCCATGTTAGCAACATGATAAATGGATTCTCAAGCAGAATGCACTTCAAAAACTCTAAATATTACCAAGTATTTTTAGACAAAACTCACTCACCAGTAACTTTTTAGCAAGATATAGGTTGAGTTATGTAAACAATTAATTTATATCAATAAAAAAAAAATACTAGTTCCACTGGCAGATTATTTCACTTCTAACACTGGATAAATGTCTTGTTTTAATAAAATAATCTGCCAATGGAAATAGAACTTTTTAAAATTAATTTTAAGTAATTATTGACTTAAATCAAACTTCTATTTCTTCCTGAAGTTACTTGTAAGTAAGTTTTGTCTTATACCAAGATATTTGTACTAGAAACTAAAGCAAAAATACTCTTTGTAGTGAAATAAATATAAATACTGTGAAAAAGTATAAACTGAAACAGATCCATTACTTAAAGTGAAATATTTAAACCTTTATTTCTCGTAATGTTAATTATAAAAACGCAAAATTCAGGCTGAGTTCCTCCATGCTACGCCACATTGATGCAGTAAACTATGCAAGCCCCAAACAAGAATTGAGCGAATAGAAATAGAATAGAAATACTTTTGAGAAGCCTGGTGTTTCTATTTATAATGAATTTTCAGTAAGATATAGGAGCTTGTTTAAAGAAAATAACTAAGTATTGATTTAAAAAGTATTAGTTCCTTTTGCAAATTATTTCACTTGTAACATGAGAAAAATTTATTGCTACAAGTGAAACTAGTATTTCTTAATTGTTGACTTAAATAAGCTCCTATATCTTGCTGAAAAGAAACTTGTCTTTAATTTCAAGTGTATAAAAATCTCTGCACTAGAGACCAGACTAATAATTGTAGGATTTTGTTTGTTTGTGGTGCATTTGTTTCTTACAGCGGGGTGGAAGACGTTGATGGCGTGGACCGCTGCTTTGCCTTTCTGCTTGAGCCCAAACACCAGGTCAATCCACTGGCACAGAGTCTGGGAGACATGCTCCGACTCCAGGGCCTGCCGATGGATCAGGATGAACAGGCGCGGGTCGTTGCGAGCCCACGGAGGTAAATTCACGTGATTCACCCTCTCGCCATTCTGACGAACCCCGAAATCAAAACCTGCGCAATCATAAGTCATCATAAGCAATGTGTGTAGTTGTGACATAAATGAAAACTTTTGCTAAGCGGCAATAAAGAAAGGAAAATAATCACCTTCCCTGTTGACCAGGAACTCTGGGAGGTAGAAAAACTCTGGGATGAGCTCCTTCACGTCAGTCATGGACTCGTAGGAGGACAGACGCCACGTTGTGTTCATGGAGTGAAACGTGCGGTCTGGGATATCAAAGCTCTGATCTGATTGAGGTCAAAGAAAATGAAATTTAACATTCAAGCTGCTGCTTGAACACACCTCCTTTCATGACCTTAAACACCTGGCTTGCTGAATACATTTACAATCGCATGAAAAGAAGATCAGAAGAGAGAGAGATGATTAAAAACTCCAAAATAAAACAGAAAAAGTGTTTATCACCAGAGAGAAGCACACAAATAAAATCTTCTTTTTCAGAGAAAGGAAAGTATTCTGCAATTATGCCATCACTGAATTCAACTCATAAATGGAAGGGTTTTTTTTGGGTTTTTTTTAGGATTAATGCTTCTTCCTACTCTCTTTTGGACAACTTATGCTGATGTTACTCTGTTTTTGTTTGAGTATTTTGATTGTTGTCTTCTTTGTTTTGTTTATTATTTTATGTTTGTTATGTTTTTCCCATGTTTGAAAATGATTAAATACTGTTGCTAGCTTCCTTCAAGCTAAGCCATTATTTATGTAATTAAAGCTGAGAAATAGCAAGAATTCAAAACAAGACAAACCTGCTATATTTTATTTTTCAGATCTATAATGACTTATAGAAAATGAAAACAAAAACTGAACTAAAGAACTGAAGTGAGCAAAGCTGGTCACTTGAGTTCAGTAAAGTTTTAATTAGCATGATTTATATATTTCTCGCTGTAACAAATTAGTATTTTTTAGATAAATTGTTCAGGATAGAAGTCACATTTAAGGAGAAAAACAAACTGGTTGAGATGGTTTCATATTTTTACATCACAATCAGCCTGACATTTTTAAATATCCACTGTAAACATATATTTTTTTATTAATCATGAACTACACAACCAAAATGCTGAACTCTGTTTTGTGACTTTCTGAGTTTAACATAAGAGCCAAACTGACCCTGGTAGGCGAGGAACATCTTGGTGAATGGCGGCATTCGGACCAGGAAGTGCAGAACCGTGCCGCTGTTGGAGTAGTGTGAGCCGTAGTGGTAAGGCTGGACCGGAGGCATGGGGTCGTCCTCACGAATCCCCTTTTTGTACTCTTCCTCCAGGTACTGCACAGGAAACACACACACACATAGACATGCTTTCTCCCAGAAATAACTCAGAAGAAAAGAAAATAGATTATTTTAATTACCCTGTAATTATCAACGTAGCGATCCTCTTTTTCTTTCGACTGAACTGCAATAGGTTTGTTTAAATTCCTGCAAATCAAAATGTGAGCAAAGAACAAATGAGCTGAAAGTCTTTAAATTAAATGCACAACACCCACACACATATACAAGATAATGGCTATCCACTATGCGTAATGCGAGGTGTAAGCCCACCTGTAGATGTTTGTGTCCTGCAGGTCGATGGTTTCGCTGACGTAGTCGCTGAGGATGAAGGGAAACACTGGGTACTGCATGAGGTCGTTGAACGAGCGGCCCGCGTGTTTGTTGAGGTGCGTCAGGTACTCGAAGTTTGTGATCTGACCGGAGCTCCACAGCTGGGTGAGCGCCGAAATGTTCCCGTGCTCCAGCAGGTTGGGAAGGTCAGAGGTCAGAATATTGTGGTAGACGTCATCCCGAAACTAAACCCAGGAAATACAAGCAGTGTTTAAGACAAAAAGAGAAACTTGCTCTTGTTTTTAAGCTTATTTAATTGAGGCAAATTTCTTACTACTTTTATTGTTGGTGTGTTAATAATTTTTTTGTTGTTGTTTGTTTTATTTTATCAAAGCAGTTCTCTTTTGTAAATGAGATCCTGGACTTTAAAGATTAAACCTGAAGAAAAAATTTAAAATCCTTCTTTCATTTGAAAAGTACATGTTCTTGACTAAATCCCACTGAGTTTCAATTAATTTTAAAACTTTCTGCATCACCTTGGTGTTGTCGAAGGCTAACAGCAACGTCCTGCCGTTGGTCAGAAATATCTCCACTGCATTGTCTCTCAGCTGCCACCATCGCTTGTGCACCTCCTTGATTTCCTCGTACGTCCAAGAGAAAGACGGCGCCTCCGTCTCGCCCTGCAGGATCTATTCAAACGAAAAACGCGTTTAGATTTGAGCGAGTCAGCAGAACATCAGTCCACTAACTCAGCCGTTTACTTGGTTGTCGTGAGCATCAGCGGCGTTGTCCTCCACAAAGTACATCCCAGACTTTCCTGTGAGGAAGAGAAGCGTTAGATTCAGAGAACGTTTACTCTTTGTGTCTGTGCCTGCACTGCAAAACCACAAAATATTAGCAATTTTCTTTGTCTACTTTCTATTGCAGACATCTTACTACACTTGAAATAAGACAAAACCAACTTATAGATAACTTTTCACACATGATTTTAATTAAATTTTTTATTTAACCATTTAAGGCCTAAATTTTAAATCTCCGTCTGATTATGTTTGCTTACTTTAATTATACGCAGTTCTTTAAAAGTCCTGTGAGTAAATATATTAGCCCATCTATCAGTAACAACTGGAACTTTCGATATCTAGCAAGTTATTTTCTCAATTTACTGTCTATTAAAGGATTGTTTTATCAGATTAATTTCACTTCCTGCTATGGCGGGAGTGAAATTACCGTAATAATCCAATATCGGCTGGAAAGCGCAAAGTCTCCTCTTTCAGAGACTGTTGGAATTGTCTCTGAAAGACAAGTCCAGAGAAAATTCTCTGGATAAAGCACTTTGATAGCAAAGTCTTTTACTATCACTTTGCTGTGATAGCACAGTACTCAAAGCACTTTGCGCTTTGAGATAGCGCAAAGTGTGGTGGAATTACAGTACAACAAATTTGGCTGGATCGTTGCCGATCCGCTCGGTCTGGAAGGGTTAATGAAAACAGAAATCTCAAAATTGTGTTTTTCGGACAAAGATTTGTGCATATTTGTAATGGAAATGCAGTTAATTAAAATAAGACATCTTTGCCATTTTATAAGTGAATAATCTGCCAGTGGAACTAGTACTTTTCAAGGAATTATTGACTCTAAACAAGCTCCTATAGCTTGCTAAAAAGCATTTTGTAAATTAGTTTGTTTTATTTCACATGTACTAGGATATTTGCACTGGAAACTGAACCAAAAATACTTTGTAGTATTTTGTGTTTTTGCAATGTGCAGCTGCTGTTAGTGACGGTCAGCGTTTTACCAAGCAGCAACTCTCCTGCTGTTTCTCTGGACGGGGCGACGCTGGTGCATCGTCTGGTGAACCTGAGAACAGAAATACATTTCTTTAACACCTGAGATCAACATAGCATTTAGGAAATCAGTGAGCTTTACCTGATGGACTCGCTGGTGGCTTTGTCCTTAACAGTAGAGGAGAAGAAGGAGTGAGTTTTGTCCTCAAACAGGAAGGACAAAGGAGGCTTCACTGTTTCTGAACACAGGACAAAGATCAAATGTTTAAAAAAAATGTTGCAGCAAAAGCTTTGGAAGAGGAACTTAGTCAGAATTTATTCACCCTCAGGTTTCCGTCTGTCTTTGAGCAGGTATTTGTTTGGTATGGTGAGATAGCACCGCTGCAGCCGCCGCCGTTCCCGGTTCGGCCCTTCAGTTGGATCCAGCTGCCACGACGTCGGGTAAGACGTCTGGTCGTACCAAACGGCTCTGAAACACAAAATAAACCCAGATTTTTCTTCTTAGAAAGTCTGGAATACCACTGCAGTTTCTGCATATTTTTTATTTCCAAATTGTAGATTTTTTTTCAGAGTTAAATGCTCAGATGTCCATGTCTTTTTTGGACAGTTTGTGACATCAAAATACAAATGTTTTAATTCATTTTGTCAATTTTTTTGCAGTATTTATTGATGTGCAATAAGCTTTGAAAGTAGGGTTGAAAAAAATGTTTAGTTCACCCACCGGTCGTGTGTGAGCTGCTGCACCAGTTCCTGCCAGTGGCGACTAGCGCTCAGGTCAGTCTTGTACAAACCCCTGATGTGCTGGATGACTTTCTTCCTCTCCATGCCTTGCCGTAGAGACACATTTTGGGTAATATCAGCCGCAATCTTGGAAATATCCTTGGATTTCCCGTCAAGCCTCTGAATTAGGCTGAGCAGGAAAAAGAGAGAATTAAAAATAATCAACTTTTTTTTCCGTTTAAAGCTGTAGTTTGTAAGATTTATAAAAAGTATTTTATGAAGTGACAGTATAGTCGAAGAGATTATCTGTGCTAATAAGAAACAACCAATCAGAGCTCAAAAGAAGGTCTTAGTGCTGTCATGCCCTTGTGACTGCCACTCCCTTACTCTCTGGTACAATACTGCTATCAGCAGAGCTAAGGCTAGTTTACATGGCCACGGATAATGGTTTTCCTGTTATGTTGAGTTGTTTTTTTTCCTCCAATAGCACATTTAGCAGCAGGTTCACAAGGTGATTGACAGCGCCAATACCTTCCTCCTTGTTCTTATTGGTTGTTTTTGACCGGGAGCGGTGGATTTCTTCAGATGGTAGCAGGACAAGGAGGTGGTGAAGGAGACTGATCTTTTCACAGATTATTTGTGTCATATTATACATTCACAACAAGGCAACAGTTGAAACAATTATGTAAAAAAACATATATATATATATATATATATATATATATATATATATATATATATATATATATATATATATAAATATAAAAAACAAGACTCCCTTACTTTTTCTGCGTGCTTGCCATTTTCTTTTCCCATGCAGCTTTGCTCGTCTTCTCATCTGCTTCAAACTTCATCTTTTCCTGCATCAATAAAGCAGAATCTCTTTCATATTTCTGACTTGTAACAGTGAAATAATGATGGTGATTTCCACCCTGGAAGCTCCCGTCTTCTCCTTCACAATGACAGCTTTTACCTCCTTTATGGCCTTGAGCAAGTCGTGTTTGTGCGCCGCGTTGAGTGGGATGCAGCGATGGCCACAAAGCTTCAGAGAGGTCATGAAGACACCCACGGCACTTTGCTCCTCCTTCGTCAGCTCGTCTTTGTGATCGTGCAGCATCTCGAACAGGTACAGGCTCAGTTTCGGCCCGTGCTGAGGGAAACAGTGTTTCAGGGTAAAACCCAACATGAGCGGCTCAAAGGAATAATCAAGGAGAAGCGCGGGTTTCTTATTCACCTCCAGTCCTGGGCTCAGGCTCTCCTTGAGGATATCTATATGCTTGTGATCAAACACAAACTCAAGTGCCTCTTTTCTGTCCTGTAGTGGAAGCGAAGGACTGAGCTTGTGCACCAGGAGGCGGCCTATCTGCACCCTGAAAGTGTCCCTGCAGGACCACAGGATCCGCCGCCACTGATGGTTTGGGGCTCCTCCACGACCAGTGCTGCCCTGCATCCGCACGACAAAAACAATTAGTAGACCGAAAATACACAACATCTCTGACACACAGAAAAAGAAGGTCAGTGGTGGAGAAAGTGCTGGAACTCCGTAGTTAAAGGGGACTTATTAGATTTATTTGAACAGACTAGAATAGGTCTGTGGACTACACAAAACATTCATTACCACCTTTTGCACACAAAATTGCACTTAGACAATCAGATTTTAGTCTGCTAAGTCGCAGGTAAAAATATCTGCAAACAGATGCGCCATTATGCAACCGTACATCTTGGAAAACCAGAAGTAGAGCCTCCTGCACAACCAACAAGAATCCAGCAAGTGGTTTCTGAATGGTAAGTCAACAACTAAACACTTGTGCTTTCCATTAGACATTGTACAGCAAATACAGCATTAAAACTAGCTGACCAAATGTGCTGGAGCTCCACTAAGTAACAACTGCGACTTAATAATAGGGATGTTTTTGAAACGACCCACACTAAAAAACATGAACTTATTGGCAAAAAATAGACATGTATTTTTTAAGCACTTGGGCTGTTTTTAGAAGCAGCAGAAGCCCAAATAATAATAATGAAAATGTAAAGAAGTAAAGTTGTCATACCAGGCTGATTTTGATCCCGTCAGTCATGAGCTTCAAGATGTCCTTCTGCAAACTCTTCTTGCTGGCATGTGGAAGGATAAAAGGAGTTGGAGAGTGTGGTACGGAGCACGACCCGCTTTCGTCATGCGCTTGATCCCCCGGATCAGGTGTGAAGATGTGGTGGTCCGGAGAGTCCGGGATGTTCAGCAGGTCGAATAAATCTTCACTCACGTCTGAAACGAAGGAAACATTTGAACAGAAAACAGGATTAGATGACAGACGGGGACAATTAGAAGGGATAACTCCGAGGATCGGACAAAGTTTACCGTAGTAGATCAGTCTGTTGATGGCCAGAACCACAAGCCTCTGCAACCGTTGGACAAACTCAGTTTCGCTGGCACGGATTGGGTTTTCCTGGCTCATTCTCCGCTGCATCATCTGGTGGAGCTCGTCGCTGGCGACAGAGCGCATCCGCATCAGGAGAGAGTCCGTCTGGGCCAGGGAGAACCGGCGCCAGCCTGCAGGGGGCAACGCTAGCAATGAGCTCAGTTGAATACAATAACTTCTACAGAAAGAGTCTGACTAAAGTATTCAGACATGTTGGATTTATTCACATTTGGTCTCATTACAACCTAAAACTTCAATTTATTTTTTATTTAGTTTAATGTGATAAACCAAAATAAAGTAATGCAAAATAGTGAAGTGGAAGAAACATTATACATTTAATTTTTTTTTACAAATAAAAAGGTGGCAAAATCAGGGAGGTTGAATTAAAATGCCCACCACACTTTTCAGACTTTTATTTGCACTTCACAATTATGCACTAAGTTGTGTTGTTGGTCTGCAACCTTTACAACATCAAGAAAAACTTTGCTCATTTAGTCACAATTGTCGCATGACTTTTTGAATAAAAAAAAAAGACAACTTTTTTTTAAAAAAAAGGATCTATTTTAGGAAAGTTCTTCTCAATTTTAAAGAACCTGTGTTTTATTTATATTTTTTGGATTTAAAATAAAAATAAAAATAAAAGAATGTCTTTTATTTCTCTTTACAATGAATGAAAAACAAATCTAAAGATATATTTCTGGTACTTTTAATGTAATTTTTTTGTGAAAATTTAATACAATTTATAGCAGAAAAAATTCAAAATGGTTAAAAACCTGCATTATTTGTTATATCTGTATGTAAAACGGATATAAAAACAGATACAATAGTTTTTGTAGCTAAAGCTATTAAGACGACATTGTGGAAAGTGCAAAGAGCCAAAGGTTGCAGACTAATGATCAGTTACATAAAATCTTAATTAAATAAAATTGATGTTTGTGGTTGCAACAGGAGAAAATGTAAAGAAAAAAAACACGTTTGAGGGTGTTAATACTTTTGTGAACCATTGAATAAGTTTCCAGAGAAGGATCTTTCAAAGAGAGGATGATTGTACTGCGAAAACACAAAATATTACCAATTATTTTAGGTTTAATTTCTAATGCAAATATCTCAGTATACTTGAAATAAGATAAACAAAAAGAAATATGGGCTTTTTTAAGTCAATAATTCCTTAACATTTATGAAAAAGTACTAGTTATGAGTAAAATAATTTGTTATTTTCCCCTTATTATAAATTACAATTTGAGGAAAGTTGCATGTAAGTTGCACAAGGAACTAAACCAAAAATTCTGTGTTTTTGCAGTGATGTCTATTGAAATGCTTGACACTGACTCATGTAAGCATTTGACTCGAAAGCACCAGCAGCAGCCAAGGATGCCGGGCAACATTAAACCCTAAAGTGAGGAAAAGGATCTGAGTTCACGGCAAACACGGGAGAGATGCTGGACTGTCTCCACTGTGAGTCAGAATCCCAGCTACCTGCATCACAGTGGAGCATGTACGACGGCGTGCCAGTGGGGGAGGGGAGAGGGGAGTCCTGGGACAGGAAGCTGAAGGGGGAGGGCATTGGGATTTGGCCATAGGAGCAGTAGTGCTGTCTGGGGATGCGGGGGATAATGGAGTCTTTCATGGCAACGGAACCTTAAGAGCAGGACGACACGAGGATCAACAAACCGACAGACAGAAAAAAACCTTTAAAACACGCATCGTCTGTAGCGTTCACCTGCTATGCTCTTACGCTTCTGATAGATGGCATGATGCGGAGAGGTCGGCGTGTTAACAGCACTGCTCAGCTTCGAAGGCTCCTGGTTGGCCGTCGTTTTTATGAATTCGATGGCCGACTGGAGGACTCTGAACTGCAATGCCACAGCCATTTCTGAAGAAACAAGTTTACCCCATGAGCTTTTAAAAAACACCTTCGTTTTATAATTTCAGATTTGAAATGGTTATCAAAATATACAAAAACGACAAAGAAAACCCTGTAAAACTTGAGATTACAGTTAAGAGTACAACTACATTCAGTTTTAACATGAGTCTGAAACAATCAGATTAGTTGATTATTGGAATAATAATCAACTAATTTAGTACTTGAGTATAGAGACTAAAAATAAACAACAAACAACTCAGACCAGTAACTAACCCAAAACTGTACAAAAATAGATACATTTAGCATTTAAGATACAATAAAAAAGTCCATTTGTGAATATGTTTTACCAAAACTCAAGTGGCGTAGTTTTAAATTCTGTACAAAATAAATGACTAAATCTTCTATTAGTCATCTTTTTCGAATCATTAATCTTCTTTTTCAGCTTCTCTATATTGGTGTTAAGTTGAGCAGAAAAGGCTGAACTTTTCACGTTTTGATGTTAGAAGTGTTTTCCTTTTTTTCTATAAATGATTAAGTGTACACTAAGGAATTGCTGTTATTTAATTTTAGGCAGCAAAATGTTTGCTTTCAAATTTAAATAAAAGGAACTGGATTGTTTATGTGCATTTTCAATGAATTTATAATATTTTCTACTAAAAAACTAGATGAAAAATCAGCAAAATATCCCAATTTATTTATGTAATTATGGATTGTCAAAATTATATTAAAAAATCATTAGTTGCAAATGTTAAAAATCTTATTTTAAAGGTAAAATTGACAGGGAAGAAATATTCCCAGACAGTCAATTTATCAGCAGCAAAATGAGATCTCTTTTCTACTCTTTCACTTTTTCACTCGGAGGTTATTTTAGTTTCTTTCTGCAGCAGAGCCCGGCTGCTCGGCTTCGTCCTCCACATCAGAACGCAGCAGATGAGAAGCCCGGCTTGCTGTCTGGATGTGCGCTGAATGCTAGAAATGCATCCCTCACCCTGGGTGCGTCTCATCTTGCTGGTTTGCATGAAACCCAGCAGGGTAATGAGGTCTTCGATGATGCGGAAGTACTGTGACCCCGAGGAGCTGCAGGAGTGGATAGTCACAGCGACTAGCATCTGCTGGATGTCACACACCAGGAGCTTGTAATCATTCAGAGGGATACTGCAGAATGATGAGGTAGAAAGTGGAAACAAAAAGCACACAAAGTCAGGCAACACAGAGCAGCAGAAAGAGGATTAATGATTTAATGCTGTGTTACAACTTCTCGTCTGTTCTGGCTGCCTTACCCATTCTCCATGCCGTTCAGGGTAGAAAGAGTGTTGAAGAGCACGTAGAGCAGCCCGTGGTCCAGCAGGATGTCTGCCAGCTTGGGGCAGGCATTGACGAGCTGCAGCAGCATACAAAGGATGTTGTGCACCAAGGAGTTCTCATAAAGGGAGTTCTCAATAAGACCCAACACCGGGATGATGCAGCGCCTTCTGAAAGGTGAGATATTTTCCATTTCCTCCAGGTCAAGACTGTGGAGAAGGAAACAAGGGAGAACAATAAGAGGCGGGATTCACAAACAAAAAGCTCCAGAGAGAGTGATCAATGCACTCGATGTGGGAACCGAGTGGATAATTATATTTCCAAACTTATTTTTAAAGTGATAATTTAAAGGAAGAACTGGGTGAAAAAAGTTGTTATTGATGTTATAAAAAGAGATGAAATGATGAAAAATATTCTAGATCAGGTATTAGTGGCCAAAGTAAAAGGGCAGATCTATGCTGTCTAATTCTATGCTTTTTTATTTATTTTACATTATATTTATAATTCCTAATTTCAAGAAAATATGTTGCAGTCTATTTCTTTATTATTTATTTGGGCTGTTATACTCCTAATTACCTTGACTGAACAACTTAAAGTTGGTTTTACATGTTTGACTAAGTTATTGGTGTATTTAAGGTAAGTTAAGGTAATTTTATTAATATAGCACATTTTCAGCAACCATGCAGTTTAAAGTGATTTACATGAATTAGGAGAAAATACAAACTGTGCTGTATTGGTGCAGAGTTATCAAATAAACTTGTAATTTGGTACATTTATGTTTGTGTTTTAAAAAAATATTGTTTTCAGTCATTTCAGCACTTTTTCTCCGTACTGGCCGATACTAAACCTCAGATAACAGTATCAGTGAAAAAAGTCGATCGGTGCATCCATGGTTATAATCAACACAACCATCTTCTGTAGAAAACAGTCCTGGTTAGACAAGACAAAGATTGAGGCATTTGATAATAAAAAGAAAATGTGTTTGGAGGAGCAAAGGTGATGCTTTTAAACTTAAATGAATACTCCTACCAAGCAGGGTGGTGGTAGTATCATGCTTAGGGGTTCTGTTGACTCACTCTTCTTCTAGGCCCATGGGCCGCCCAAACAGCATCTCCAGGAAGCACTCTAGCAGCCCCTGGCTGCCCTGGTGGATATACAGCTGGTTGGCCAGCAGCGAGAAGCCATGGTTCTTCAGAAACTTCTCCTTCTGCTCTTTGAGAGCTCTGCTGAAATAGGCATCTAGGAGCTGGAAGCAATAAAGAGAAAAAATAATATCTTTAAACTATGGCTATCAATGCCAACAACTTATCGCATGGGATTAACCTAAAAAGTTTAGATTAAACTCTCCAGCAGAGGCAGCGCGTTACACAATCTTGTACTGCGGTCAACAATGTAGAGTCGCAAAGATGAGCGAGGAGAGTCACATTGGTGTGGCTCAGTGGGAAATTTAAAATAAAAAAAAAATCCTTCCATGGATGTTTGGCGGTAGGAGTCTTGCACTTTCTGAACCATTTGAAAGAAAGTTTGTTGGAGTTTGTTCTTACATGTTTGACCATGTTAACCTGTTCTTTTTGTCAGTTTCAGTTTCTTTACTATTTATTTCACATCGGCTGTTGTAGTCCTAGTTGCCCTGACTGAACAAATTAAAGTTGGCATTGCATGTTTCACCAAAGTTGTGATGTTATTGTTTTACACAAAAACACACAAAAAAATACTTTCATCACTTGTCTGAAAAGACATAAACACATGTAACATGTACAGCGCATTTAAATACACCAAGAAAAAATATGATTGGTGCATTCCTGCTTTAAACCACAATAACCCAAACAACAGGAAGCAGATTTGGACCCACCTTCATGACGCCTTGCTGGATGAGCGGTGAGGGATGATTGACCAATACGATGAGCGCCTCTGGCTGGATCAGCTTGTCCATGACCTCCTCCAGCATGAGGTCGGGCAGCAGCAGCAGGACGCCCCTCAGGAGATCATAGAGTCCGCAGCAAATCAGGACCAAACAGTCCTCCGTACTGGACCTGAGAGATAAAGCCTGTTATAGTACAGACTTTATTAAACAGGAGGGTTATTTTTTCTGTATTGACCTGTCATTGGCCTCCGTCTTGCAGTGCGTTCTGTCGGAGCCAGGCGAGTACGTATAGCTTTCCCAGTCTTCAGGCATCGAAGCCCGGTCAGCTGCACTGGGCCAGCGGGTGACCGCCAGCGAACCATTAGGGAATGGGAAGGCCAGGCCCAGACTGGTCAGGTTGCTGTGGCTCCTCTGGAAGGACTGGATGCCCTTCAGGCTGTCGGGGCGACGCGGCGCCTCCTCGTTGGCCCAGTCCTCTGATTCCACGCCCCCCACGCTGCCCTCTGCCAGACTGTCTACTTCCGCCGACTCGTCCCGCTCCTCCTCCACGCTGATGGACGGCGTCCGTGGCGCGCTGCCCTCCCCCGCGTCCTTGTAGTCGCAGATCGTCTTGGCGGACTCGCAGCTGCTCAGGAGCTGCTCGTCGCCTCCGACCTTCTTGAGAGTCTCCGTGCTGCCGAGAGCCTGCTGGGAGGCCAGGGAGACGTTGTCGCCATCGGCTGCGTCGCTCGAGCTGCCGTGGCCGACGCGAGGCATCACCAGAGGTGAAGGGTACGGAGACGGAGCCGCACTGGGAGGCCGTAAGGACTGATCATCACCTCCGTGTTCAGGCGAAGGAGCTAGAAGATGGCCTGGGAATGATACCAGTTCACCTGTTCAGGTTTGCGGTGTAAGACTTCAGTGAAAAGTTGTCAAATCTTCTCTCATGCTTATTTAAACCTATTATTTCTCATGATTAATTGATTTACCTGACAGTTTGCCGGACTATTTCACTGTGAAAGTAGCTAAGCTTTCTCCTTTCTATGCAATCATACAAAAACACACCACAAATGGTATCAAATCTGGATTTGGATGTTTCTTCAGTCAGCAGAATTTCCATGTAACTGTGTGAGATTTCTGTACCTACACCATCAGTTTAATCCATACTATACATCAGAAAACATCATCAGTGTTTTAATCAGCAAAATAGGCTGCTGCAGAGTTGTTTTTTTAAAGACGTTTCCTAGAGAACAGTTATTTGTTCTGTGTAAATATGTCAGTCTGAAGCAATTATGCTAATAAAATCTACAATTTGTATTTTCTGTTTTTTTTACCTTCACTGATGACTGAGCTGATCCCAAAGGCTCTGAAGCATAACTTTTTTAACTTAAGCCTAAGAAAGAAAGCTAGAAACCCAGGGAGAGCATTGGTGAACAAGATCCAGATTTTCCAAAAATTACATTTTCAAAACTAAAAATTTGATTAATCGGTAGAGTCAATGTATTGCCCAGCTGTAGGACAAACTGATCATTTGTACATAATGCTGTAGAACAGTGTGGTGACTTGCACATGTACCTTCCTGGGGGCCGTCAGCGAAAACAGTCGGGGAGAGAGACATGACAGAGCTGCTGGCAGACCTTCCTCCACTGTTGGAACGTCTCAAGTACATAATGGACTGCACCTTTTCCTGGTACAACTTCCCGTCTGAGAAACATCAAAGAGAGCTCAGAGCTTTGAATCACTAAGGCATTGATTTAAAGGGCCGGTATCATGTGTTTTACAGGCATACAGTGCAATTTTACATAATTTCTTTCAATATTCTAGCAATTAGTTACAATTTACAGTCCATTAAAAGAGCGTTTCATCAGACTAAAATGAAGAAAAACATGTTTCCTACAATGGCTGGATTGAAATTATCGTAATAACCCCATATTGGCTGGGAAGCGCAAGTGCCGTGCAGTTACGGTACTGCAAAGTTTGCTTGTAAAAATGCTTCATGGCCGACACATTCAGCCGGACAGAGTTAACCAATTTAACGTTTTTAGCATTATATGAGAAGTGGCTGATATAACGAGCTCAGTAAATGTTTCACCAGGTGGTTGCTAATTGCTGTTAGCTAGTCTGAAGGAGCAGAGTGAGGAAGTCACAGAGGAGTGTTGCTCTGTGAGGCAGAAGCTTAGAAACTGCAGCTCAGAAGAGGAGCTGCGTCTAGAAGGTGGGGCTAGGCCCACTCAGACGTTTTGCACAGCTGAATGGTTGCCATGGAGATTAAAGGATTTAATAAAAGAATCAAAGCACTCTAGGTATGTTTTTGAAGAGGGAATAAGATTATAACATGGTATAAAGCTCAAAAAAGTTAATTTTATGCGATACTGCCCCTTTAAAGGTGCTGCGTTCAGCTGGACTGCTTCCTTACCGATGTGCAGCGAGAAGTAGAAGCTGGATGGAGTGTGACAGACGTAGGTATTGGTGGGCGGGTGAACAGCCAGCAGGAAGTTGCAGATGAGCTTCAGCAGATCCATGTCTGGAGGAGAGCCCAGCACTTCCTGGATGATTTTGATGAAGGACAAAGACACTTCCTGAGGGATGGATGTTAGATGGTCGTCCCGGTGCTCCTTAACAGAAACGCATTCTTAGTGACAGCGAAAGAGAGGAAGTGGAGGCGACATTAGAGCTGCGCTATTTGGCAGGATTACCTGTAAAACCTGGCAGGTGAGCAGGAAGCGATGCACGACTTCAGCGTTCAGGAACTGGCGGATGTTGTAGACCTGATGTGGGTGGTGAACCCTGATGAGGATCTCTAAAGCGGCAAGCAGTTTTTCCCACACGCCACACTAACAAATAAAACAAGAATATTAAGTTACTGATATTATTAGGCACAATTTATCTGTATTTAACCCAAAACATAGGGCTTTGGGCACAATTTATCTGTATTTAACCCAAAACATAGGGCTTTGGGCAAAAAACGAAGGCAAAAATCTGCCTCCATCTTTATAAGTCTTTAGTAGAAATATTTTAAATAAAAAGTTAAAAAAAAAGAGGAAATTCACTGGCTTTAAAGACTGAATGCTGAATCTGAAATATTCAAAATTGTTCTGTGTTGTGCAAATATAAGCAGAGTTGAGTAGTAACAAGTTACATTTACTTAGTTTCACAAAAACAGATTGATGCAGAAGCAAAGACAGGAAGAAAAATCAATAAATTTCCAATTAAATTATTGAAGACCTCATGACTCCATCTGAATGGATGACATTTACACACAGAGCAGCCTTGTCAGGATTGATAAAAGTCTGATCTGTGACCAGCCTCACTGCAGTGGTCGTAAATCTTAAGTCCTTTAGGACTCTGGAAGCTTCAGGTAATAAAGGCTACAAGCATAAAGTCTTAAACGTTAGCGGAGTTGAGTAGTAAATTACATTTACCTCAGTAACGTTTTGCAGAAATTTATTTTTAAGAGTGTACTTTTTACTTTTACTTGAGTAATTTTCTTATGAAGTATCACTACTCTTATTTGAGTAAAATTTCTGGATATTCTACGCACTGTGAGTAACTTCACTGAATGAAGAACAATTTTGTTTCAACTAAAAATTCAAAAGACAGACACACACCTGCAGTTTTTGTTAAAGTTTCATAATGGAGCTAACAACCTTGCAAAGTGCAAAATAGAAATGTTGTATCTCTCTTGAAAAGAGGTCTGCAACCTTCATATTCCAACAAGTCATCTCTATGCATTGTCCAGCTAAATAAATATCATTTATAACCACAAATGATGTATGACCTATAAAATAAGAGTGACTTATAAGCATGCAGGTTTCAGATCCCTGCTCTGAAATCTAAATATCAAGATCAGTTTTAGATTTTAGGACAAAACCGATGTCTATGTGTGCGTTCACCTCAGCCTTGGCCCAAATCTTCCAGTCCAGCAGGATGTCAGAGAGCAGACTGATATCCTGAACCACAGCCACAGACTCAGGGTCCAATCGAAACTGGCCATTGTCCCCCAAGATGAGGACCGGTCCACTGCAACAGCCGTCCAGCAGAGTCTACAAAGACGGGACGCGTCAGTGTTCAGACTCATCAGGCACACACGAAACAGATTGATGAAGAAGCAAAGACAGGGAGAAAAATCAATATATTTCCAATTAAATTATTGAAAACCTCATGACTCCATCGGAATGGATGACATTTACACACCGAGCAGCCTTGTCAGGATTGATAAAAGTCTGATCTGTGACCAGCCTGACTGGAGTGGTCGTAAGTCTTCAGTCCTTTAGGACTCTGGAATCTTCAGGTAATAAAGGCTACAAGTGTAAAGTATTTTTACTACACCATACTTTTAACTTTTATTTGAATAATTTTATTATGATGTATTGCTACCCTTCCTTAAATAAGCTCACTGCAAGATTGTTTTAATTAAAAATTGACCAGATCCAGCCACATACCTGCAGTTTTTGTTAAAAGTTTCATACTGAAAGAAACTGATTTGTAAAAAATGTTTCTTTTGCCTGACTTTACTATTCTGTGATTATGTTACATATATGAATCATTTTGGTTTTTAAAATACCAAAATCTCCACATAACTTTATATTTTAGTACATCTGATTATTTTTAAACATTAAATGATTGATTATCTGATCAGTTACTCAGTACTTGATTAGCCTTTTTCATCAAATAATTGAGTTAAAATATGTTTCAGTACTTTACCCTCCTCTGCCCACTACTAATTAAACAGTATGATAAGGCTGACGGGTTGCATCAAAAGATATAAAAGAGATTTAATTTACAGCTTGAACAGAATAACAAAAAATTGTGAGAATAAATTTTAACAGTAGCACAGCATGTTTTCTTTCAAATTGTAATAATTACGAGAACATGGCATCACTAATCAAAACACAATAAAGAATGTGATGATGTGTAGACCCTAAAGAGAGACATGCAATCAGAGGAGCTGTGGACGTCAGTGTCTCATCAAACCAGACGGAGTCGGTTTCAGCGCGGCTCTATTACACACACAGCCAGAGGGTCAAGTAACAGCGGGGTCACTGACACCGGCTCAGACAGAATCCGGTCTGTCGCACTGGATCAGATTCACAAAAAAAAACAAAACAAAAAAAAAAAAAAAAAAAGAGATGCAGCATAGAGGAACAGGAACAGCGAGGGGTTGAAGGTGTGACTCACTTTCAGCATATGATATCCTACGATGCATTTGGACTTGATGAGGACCTGATGGATCATGGAGTAACCATGGTAACAGTCCATTTCATGGATTCGGTGTTGGTTGTGCTTGCAGAGAGACAGTAGCACTCGCAGGGCCAGAGCCTGGGTCTTCTCGCAGTCACTCAGCTCCACCGTCTGGACGATGCAAAACCCAGAGACCAGGGAGAGGAAAAAAAAAAAAAAGAAAAGAGAAAAATCCAGATTATATTAGACTTTGAACAAAAAGGATGCACAACAATATAACAAACTAAAACACCGACAATGTTTTTGCACAGTAAAAGAAGCAAGCCGGAGTGTTTTATTTGTATTCATCACCCTGGTCAGAATAAAATGAATGTCCAGTTGCTCTGCAATGTCGATGCAACGTAAGTAAAATGTATTTTAATAAAATATTTCTCTGAAAAATTGTCATCCTAATTCAAATAATTTGCTTATTTTGTTCAATAGCCTTGCAAAAAGATAAATAGGCAGAACAAATACATAATGGCAGCATTGTTCAAATGTTTCGGGAAAAAAAAATCATCAAGTTAAAATTAAAATACTAAATAATTTCATTGTGAATTCTTTTACCTTCTCAGCAATAACGACACATGGAACATGTTTTTGTTTTATTATTTGTGTTTTCTATTTTGTTGGTCTAAAAAACATTTTTAAGATTACTCTCCAAAGAAATAAATGAAAACTTTTAAAATACAACAAAAATTACTTTGAAAATTATTTCAGCATTTAGCCATATTTACTGAATGGGTGTTACATACTATGATATTAAAACAAACACAAAAATACTTTGTGTTATAATAATAATAATCAATTTTATTGATCTTATGCCCTTTACATCTCATTCACACACTGATGATGAAGCTACTGTCCAGTAGGCACAGCTGCCCTGGGGAGTCTGACAGAAGCCAGGCTGCATTTTTTCACAAAAGTGTCAATAATCTGCACTATCTGTTAAAAAGCCAAATTTGTTCCATTCTTGTACCTTTGGACACCAGTGATGAATGGTTAATAATAGAATTCTTCATTTAAAACACATTAAATTATTAATTTGTGTATTTGCATTGTATATAAATTAGATGCTCTACCTGTGCAAAAAGGAAAACAAAGTTCCCTGTCCCTCCGATCTTATGCAGGACGCTCTGCAGGCCGTGGGTTTTGGCGGGAAGCAGAGATCGAAATGCGTTTGCATCCAGTGAGATGCTCTGCACCTCTTTGGAGCTGAAGGGCCGCTGGGTGACGACCGTCTTGGCCTGACCTTTCAGCCTGATCACAGGTTCATATATGGTGTAGACTCTTGGACTGCTGGGGGCGTAAACTATCGCCAAGCTCTCCTATAAAGAAACAGAAAATGCCATCATAATTATCTCTTCTGATATTTGATCTGCTTTATATTAGTTAAGATCCCAACTAAAAAATGGGAGCTATGGGAGCATTAACACTTAACTAATCTATTAATATTTAATGTTCAGTCTCACTTAAATAGCTGCAGTGTAACTGTACAATTTTTTTCAATGTGATGCAGGTGAAAATTACTTCCTGCCGTGTGTAATTACTAATCTGAGAAAATCAAAAGGAAACATTTCACCAGCACTTCTTAAAAAAGATGCTTTTACATCTGGCATGACAGCATTGAACATACTATCCATCACCAAATGTTTTACTTACAACCAGTGCTGTTGTGTCAATGTCCTTGTTCTTCATCAGAATCTCTCGGACACGTTCACACCTGAGGCCTTCCTGAGAGACAAACTTGGAGATTGAGCCACTCGACTTGCCGTATTTGCAGGGCATGATTGACGTAAGGTCTGGTCCACTGGAGTAGAGGAAGAAGGCCTCCTCAGATCCTATCCTCGACCCTGACACAGGCAAGTAAACGACAAAAAAAGTGAATCTCTATCTCTGTTTTGGGAAATCAGATGCACCTTATGTTTTTAAGTTCTTGCTTATTATTTTTCCCACAACAAAAATGCTTCACAAACTTAATTCAATCAAAGCTGGAGAGGAAGAGTTTGTATAAAAACATCAGTTTTTAGGCAACTTCAGTCTCGTTCTTTAACGTAAATTCTTTGTGAGGATACTGTAGATAAACTCTACCAGTAGAGGGCAGCAGTGAGGTCCCACTTTAAAGTAATGAAGTTTAAAGAGTTTATAAATTAGGACATATAATAATTTCTGGGTATATAATTTCATTGAGATATGACACCTTAATCTTAATGTCAAATTACAACCACAAACTTTTGTGTATTTTCTTCTGATTGTTTTTGGTGGATCAACCCAAAATAGTGTATAATTGTGATGAACTGAGGGTCCCTTTACTCTGATATGTCAAAATAAAACTCCGTGCAACCTTGAATGTCAACCCGTGTTTAATTTAATCTCAGAGTTAATCCAGCTAAGCAGTTAACATTGTAAAGACGGTGAGGAAAAAAACTTCCTGATTAATCAGAGCTCTGGCTGTCATTACACAGGGTTGATATTCTTATAGAGCTCAATCCCTGCTACAGGGAAGGCGCTGTAAATATAACAGGAGTCCTACCGTTAAAGAGAAGCACAGTGCCCATGCTCCAGTGTCCCGCCTCCTTCTCCAGCTCCTCTGACGAAACTGTGCAATGGCCCAACATGCAGAAGGTTTTGTTGCTGTCAGATGATAAACTGGACTTGCGAGGGAGAGTGTAGTCCAGGGAAACCTCACATTTCCTTAATAAACAAATAAAAAAGCAACTTAAAATTTAGTAAGTGACAGAAGTATGGCTACAACTAACAATTACTTTAGTAATCCATTATTTTAATGATTAATTGGATTAAAAAATATATATTTTGGCATTATTTAAGTCTATTTATATAATATTAGAAATACATAAAAATGCACATAGGAAATTAATTAAAAATGAACATTTTATTGCCTAAAATGCAACATCAAATGTTTTTTTAAGTGTATGCCTGTCATTTGTAGTAAAGGATGCATATGGAGATAAAAAAAAAAAGCGAAAAGCTCAGCCCATTCTCCATGAATTATCAATACATTGTTTGGCTGAGCTAGTGATTCTTTTTTGGATTATTTGATTAATAATTTGACAATAAGAGATAATTAATAGGAGATTTTAATTACTAATTATTAATTTTTTATTTTTAATGCAGAATGTGTATCTTTTTAATACAGTTTTGGTTTAATCAGAGCTCTGACTGTTATTCTTTCAGCAAGTGCCCGTTTTAGATTTTGCATACACCAGTTAACAAGTAATCAATTCCTAAATCAGTTGATCATTATTTCAATAGTTAATTGAAATAATTAATTAATAATAATTAACCTGATGGATTGTTTAGCTAAAACACTGCATATTTCCGTCAGGTTTTCTTACCAGATGCCACAAACCCACACGACAACGCGGCCGTGGATGTTCTTCTTGCCCTCTGGCTGCTGGCTGTACGTGAGGCCGAGGTGCTGCCACTGCCCTCGTCTGAACAATCCCTCGCCCGACTCGACCTGCGCCAACAGCCCAGCTTTTATGTCGTCGTTCGGGTCTATGCAAATCCTGAGAGAGCAAAGAATTACAATGCATGAAAGTTCAGATCCTAACAACAGCACACCTTAGAAATAGCAGCCTGTATGGAGATACCAGTGGAGATATAATAAATCACTACAACGGCAAGAATTTGGATGGAAAAACCTCAAAAGAAAAAATGTAAAACATTATGTTCTTTGGGACTGTCCGATCATCAAGGATTAATGGAAGAAGATAAATAAGTATTATTAGAGTTATTATTTCCAAGAGACAAAGTTTATGTATTTTGGTAATATATGAGTTTCAAGAACAAACAAATATCTACTAAGAGCAAGTAATATAAAAATGGCTATCACAGGACAAACAAACCTTATAATTACTGAATGAATATTTGACATATATAAAATGAAAAAAATAAAAGCCCTTCTCAAACACAAGACTGAACCATTTAAATCATGGTGGTTGTGTAGACTATGTGTAATTCAGAAGATCTTATTTTTAGAGACCAAATTTAATAAAAAAATAACGTGATAATGCATTCGGTTATAGTAGATAAAACTTTATCATTATTTAATATTATTTTTGTTTACTTCTCACATTTTTTTTTCTTTGTATTTTTCATACTATTTACTTTCTTTCCTCTTTCTTTTACATCATTTTATTTTGTATTCCAAACATTGAAGCCTTTCTCCTGTTTTATTTATTGTGATGCAAATGTGTATTTTTCTCCCTAAAAGTGACTTATGATGCTTCATTGAACAGGTTAGAATATATTTATGGCCTATACCAAACATGTTCATTACATTCTTGAATAGTTAGATTTTAGTCTGGTGAGTTGTGCTTATCTTGAACTCCTTTCAGCTGCTTTAGGGCCTATTGTCATTTTAAATCAAAATTAGCTGCTGGTAGGCACGCCCCCCAAACTCAAAGTTTACACTCAAATTTTCTGATTAGCTAATTTTCCAGACACCACAAAGCATGAAGTTATTGCCAAAAAACAGCTGGATGGTTTTCTTTAAGCGCTTTGGCTGTTTTTATAGGCAGTAGAGGCCCAAATGCCAGCATCAAAATTGTCATTATGATATATTATCTTTGAAATTTACTCACTTGGGAATCAGTAACAATAAAAAGTAGAAATACCAACTTATTCTGCACATAAAACCTTCATCCTCACCTGAAGGTGAGGGAACCTTTGGAGAAGTCTGCCCATACTTGAAGCATCAGCGCCTTGGAGCCCATGGAGAGAACATGAACGAGATTTTCTTCTGCTGACTTTGCTCCAGTTTGAGGTGAAGCATGATGGATCTGAGATGCAGAACAGACGCTTTCTTCTGGAAAATGAAGCAAATCTTAGAAACTGTCCATCTTTCAAGTAGATCAAGCAGTAAAGAATCCCAACCTTTGTTGTCGCTCTTCTCCTCCAGCTCCGTCACCTTCAGCCACATCGAGGCACTGAAACCGGGGGCCATGTGGGGCCAGCAGTTCTGCCCCACGAGAGGTAGATGGAGAGGGGCCGTGTGCCAGGGTGAGGTCCAGAGGTGGCTCGGTCGGTACTCTGGTTCCCCCTCCCGTCGACCAGGAGAAAGTTTCCCCTTCCAGAGCAGGCTGACGGCTTTGCCTCCGGCGGCGCCGCTCTGCCTGGAGCCGGGAGATGAGCCTCCAGGTGTTGAAACCCCGTGGAGTATCGGAAACGTCAGGAAGTGAAGAGGCTCCATGTCCATGTTGGCTTCGACAATTTCTAGGATACCTTTCAGTAATATAGCCTATAAACAAAGAAAATTAAAAGGTTGGGATAAGAGCACACAAACATCTCAGATTTGACCTTTTATCTTTATTAACTTTATTGCTCCAGGCCACTTTAAACTGGAAATGCCAGACTCTTAGGTCTTGCTAAAGAAAGCTCCTATTTCACACAGGCGACACCCAGGCATCTCTGAATATTAATATCTTTGCAACTTTAAACTTTGTTACACCCAAAAAAGATTTCATCTTTTGCTTGTTATTTGTCACGTGTAACTTGTCATTTCAGTAGAATAATATAATAATCGAGGGTGCTTAAAAAAAAAAAAAAAAAAAAAAAAAGATTTTACATAATAAAATACTCTCCATTTAAAAATACAAGAATCCATGTTTTAATCATCTCCACACAATGCCATAGTTTTTATGCCTCTGATTGGATGGTCTGTCCATCCTGATGGCTCTTCATCCAGAAAGGATTTTGAGCCGATGTGTTTAGCTGTGCAAGTCTCTTACATTCAACCATGTTGGACCTTAAGTCCAACATAACTCCCAAAAAAAAGAAAAAACTCCAACAAGCTTCCAAAACATTTCCCCGTTTTTTTATTTTTTCACCCCCTTATGTTAACATATGTATTCAAACTCTAAATTAGATAATAAAACCTATGTCCTCTGAATCCTGATAGATAAACCCTTAATAAGTCCCAACATTTAATTTTGTCTTCATAAAACTTGTTCAGAAGTAGTGTGCAGATAAAAGGCAGTAGTAGTTTAGCATGTTTGTGTGCATCATTAGTTACTACATTTTAACTTAAATAAACATATTTTCATTTTTTAAATTCTTTTTTTTTTCTTGTATCATATGCACCATTACATCAAAACAATTTCCTACTCTGTGAACTTGTTTACTGGCAAAGGCAATAAAGTGATTCTGATTTAATTGTTCATTAGCTGTTGTTTTTTTGTTTTTTTTAATTAATGATTAAAAGTGTAAAAGTGTGTTAGTAATAATCTTAAAACATTCTAATTCTTTAAATATGTGAAGGTTGCTTTAAAAATGGGAAAAAAGATTAATCATTCAGATTGCTTTTCGGTTTATAAACCTCCATTTGACATAGTTTAATAACGTAAAAAGCACTGAGAATATTCCCTTGGTAAAAATAAACATTTCACTTAAACAGAGTCTATGAACAGCTCTCTCCTGCAGGCTTCCAACCAAACATACTTGTGCTAATGAGCTGCAGCGTCACATCTCTTCCGCACACTTTGGTGTTAACTGTGTGTGATGTGAAGAGGGCTCCAGGACCTACTATGTGTTGATGAATTTCAAAGAACCATGAAGTGTGAAGCGAGTGACAGGAAGCGCGTCTTATGCAGAAACTCTAGTTTATATTAATAAACTGAACTCGCAGACTTTGGCCACAAGCTGGCTGCACGTAAGCAAATAGTACAGTGCTGAGTGACGGAGCGGTATTTACTGTAGGTGGGGTTTTCTCCAGGAAGAGGCGAATCAATAGAGCCAGTTCCTCTGCCGTAATGCGCTGGCTCACCATGGCAACCAGCAGCTCCACCAGCACCGTCTGGCAATCTAAACACCAGCGATAAAGAACAGGAATATATAAACAGTTTCAATTCAATCTACCAAAACAAGAACATTTAATAATGTCGGTTTTAATAGTGTCAAACTTGACTTGCAAAAGTATTTACACCGCTTTAAGTTTTTCACACCATGTCCGGATGCAACCACAAACTTCTGTATATTTTATTGCTGTTTCATGTGATAGACCAACACAGTGTAGAACCTTACCATAAAGTAGAAGGAGACAGACAGATGGTTCTCACTTTGTTTTAACAAATAAAGATCTAAAAAATGAGGCAGGAAATTTTTCTGCCTCAGAAAAAATGCCTGGAAAAAATGAAGAGCCCCCCCTGCAATGAACCCCTCCATTGCAGGGGATCTACAATGAAGGCCCCCTGCAATAACCCCTGGTTATTCCACCAAATATTGATTTCTGAGTTAAAACATTTGTATTGCTGTTTCTAAATTACTATAAACTTCTTTGCATTATTTGAGGCCTGAAACCACAGCATCTTTTTCATTATTTTGACCATTTTTTATTTTCTGCAAATAGATACAACATTTTGGAGACATGTTGTCAGTAGTTCATAGACTAAAAGAACAATGTTCATCTTGTTCAAACATATACCTATAAAACGTAAAATCAGAGAAACGGATCATTTTATGTGGTCTCTTAATTTTTTCCAGGGCTGTACATTTACCCCTCTTCATCAGTATTTTTTAGAACCACATTTTGCTTCAGATCTTTAGGGCTTTGCATATATTTTTTGGTCACTTTTTGGCTTTAGTTTTCTGCAAAATATCTCAAACTCAGCTAGGTTGTATGGCAAGGTTCATACACTTATCAAGCACTCACCAACATAAGTTTTCATGCCTTTCCAGCAGCACAGTTTGGAGATGCAAACAATACATCCAACTAAAAAAGACCATTCCCATTCTCTATTATGTGATATCAAATATTAATAATGTCTAGTGACTGTATTTTACATTCTACAGCAAAACAACATTTTATGTTCTGAAATGTTTCACTCACATACATCTGACTAGTCAGAGAACAAAACAATAATTTAACAAACATCCCCCAGCTTCAATAACATTTGAAAGATATAAGCCAACCTGTTATTTGACAACGATTATAAATATTAACTACATTAAAACAATCTAAACAAATTGTCTAAAGGTAAATGACCTTCCTGCTCTGATTAAATGCTTAAACACAACATACAGAAAAGTTGCAAATTTTTTTTTAAAAATCAAAAATTGTTCTCTGGCAAAATAGCAAAGCAAATAGAAATAATTTTGGTAACTCAAACTGACCTAAAAGCAGAAAAGTTTATTCTGACTTAACTTCAGACAGGGAAAAATATGTGTCTGTCATTTTATTAAGTATATGAAAACAACATTTTCCAAATTTAGGCTTTTAATCAAATATTAGATTGCACTTCATCACAAATATCAAGAACTTTCAAGTATTTTATATAAAAATTAAGCTCTTTCTAAATTCAAGCATTTTCAGTTGAAGCACCCATACAAACACTGAGATGGAGAGAGTCTGCTAATGTACATCTTTAGGTCTTGCCACAGATTGTAAATTGAATTTACAGGAGGTCTAGACTTTGACTAGGTCATTTCTCTGGTGATATGTCAAAGTATGAATACTTTTGCAATGGATGGTTATTAAGGAGAAATAACAGATACTGAAGTAAATCTTAACTAAACAATAGGAATGGCAGTTAGGTTCTAACTGTACCCAGTAAGAACCTAACTGGGTACAGATTTAGCCAAGTATCTCAGAAAAATATTATGCTTGAACTCTGGGGGTCAAGTTAAAACGTCATGTCTGTAAAAATATGAACTTTTAGACATGCTTCAAAAAATTTTCTGCCGGATAAAATAAATGACAAACCTTTAAAGGAGAGGTCTGTTTGACTGAGGATGTTGTGAAAACTACAAAGGATGGTTTTGACTCCTCCCTGTGAGAAACCAAAGTGAAGGGTTACGTCAAACCTGCAAGGCAGTGAACACCAACACAAAGAGGAAGAGGTATTCAGTCTGACCTGGTCGTAGAGCAAGGCGGCGTTGCGGCGGTTGGCATGCACGGCGCCCAGTAGGCTGTGAAACACGTGGCCGAGAACCTCCAGGTCCGGCGAGCCGGAGGCAAGAAGCCGCAACTCCATGGTGCATATCTCAGGGAACAGCAGCACGCCACGCTCTGGCCCATCCTCCGCCACTGCCGCAAACTCACTCAACCCTGCAGGCTCCACCTTCCCTACTGAGGAAACGTCCAGTCAGCAGGGGAAGATAAAAAAAAAAAACACACAATCCAAAAGATTATTAATTTGCCCTACACACTAGTTGACACCATTAACACGAATAGCCTCCAGACTCCATCCATTCCCAACCACCGATGTTGGAGGAATCTCATGGAATGAATTAGCCAGAGGTCTGCGCTCAGCCTTGGAGCAGTCTGGGTTTCCCCTCATGATTTACAGGATTGCAGCCCTGCAGCCTCTCACACGGTGCCTGGAACCTCCTTTTATTAATGAAGCTGCTTGTTCCCCTGCGCACATCTGCACTGCTAGCACAAATACACATAAATACTGTCTTCTGTATATTTACAGTAAGGTCTAACAGTTTTCCCTGAAGAATGTATAAAATAGAGAGGAATGCTTGTGACATATTGGAATGTAAACAACACGAAATTTCTCTGTTCAGAGCAGAAAATTTAAGACAGTAAAGCTTTTTCTAGATATTCGTGATGATTACGTGCAAAGTCAAGGTTGGAGAGAAATGAGGCCTGCAAAATATGGCTAAAAAAAGAAAACTTACGATTTTTTTGTATCATATTCAATCTTAATACATTTTTTCTTACTATATTTTCTAAAAATTACTTAAAATATTTTCAAAAGGTGGCTTTTACTTCAGTCATCCCTGTGAGATGGATGATGTCATGTTAGTGCCAGATTATGAGAATATAGTAATAATTTTAGCAGAATGAAGATGCAATTTTTTAAAAAGAATGTTGAAAATGAGAAAGAAAGTAATTTTAATGATAAAAAAAACTTTGACGTTACAGATTTGATATGACAAGTTCATTTTGTTCATTCTTTGAAGCAAACAGTTGTTTGCACAATTGTTTCAATCTCCTGCTACAGATAATGATTTAAAGTTGATGATGACCTGATATTATTTTGACCCTATTGCATGTGAACATTATGACTTTTTTTCTCTGAAAATGTAGCCTGGCCCTAATATTTTTTGCAGACCTGAATTCAAAGTCCAAATAAATAGAACCTGTAAAATAAACAAACAAGATGGCCACTCTGGGTGTGCTGACATCATTCAACTATGGAACATAAATACATAAGTACACTGGTGAAAAAAAATTCCAAACCTTCCAAAAATGTTATTTTCCAAAACGGAGAATTTGATTAATTGTTCAATTTAAAACAGAATATAAAAAACACCAAAATGACAGACTAAGTTGTGAAAAACATATTTTTGTCAGCAGTTTAAACCAAACCCCTGAAGGTCTGACACTGTTTTTTAAGAACTGTGTCATTAGAATTAAATAATGTTTACCTTCTGATAAAATGTCCAGTAAAGATGACACCATTACTGCTGGAGTAACCGTGACAGACGAGTAAAAATTACGACTGTCACCTGCACGCTCTTTAATCAAAACTCCTCGTTCTCTGTCCACTTCCATGTGTTTTTTTTTAAATTTTTTTATTTTACTTTATCAGAGATACTGGTTACACTGGGTAAGTTATTGGTGCTTTCAAGTGAGGTTGTGTAAAAAAAAAAAAAACTGGACAACTGATGCAACATTTTGCAGCACAAAAGAAGTCAAGAAAAGAAAAGATTAAATGCATTCATGCCGCAAAGAGAATTTGTTGGAATTCCTGCTAAAAGAATGTCTAAATAGCCTTAAATTAAACAGAGAGATTGATGATTAGTACAATTCAGTACCCCAAATATATGTAAAGGAGAAACTTACAATGGCTTTAAAAAACAACAAATGGACAAGTTCATGGATTTTAAGGTACAAGTGGGCTGTATTAGGACCTTAAAACCTGACTTTGTCTAAACATTGGCTACATGTGGATTGTTACAAGGAAGGAGAGTAAAATAAAGCGGTCTTTGAGTGAGGAAATTATCATGTTATTTTATTTTTTAACCAGCAATTTTACCTTCTGTATTACTGTTCTTTTATGGTTAAAAAATAAATCTGTTTTTTTATTTATATGTTTAATGTTTTTGGGGTTTTTTTGGCAGAAGTAGTCATATTTGTTTTTTAATTTAGTCGTTTTTAAATTTTTTTTTTTGTTTGTTTTTAGCAGAAGCACTCATGCTTGTTTTTGTTTTTATTTTTCAAATTTTACCAGTTTTGTTTTTTGGCAGAAGTCATTTTTGTGTTTATTTCATAATTTTTATTTTCTAGTTATACTGATGTCTAAGCTGAAAGGTGAATTCAACACGTTGGAAAGCAATAATGAGTATTTTGACACATTTTTTGGTCAGTTATCACTATTTTGCACAATATGTGTTTTTTATTTAAAGTAGAAGACGATACATTGATTGAAAACCAATGTATCTGATTTTAGTTAGTCTGACTAAAGGTCAAAAAAGGGACCATTTTCAAAACCGGATGAAGATTTTACAGAGATAGTAATTTCATAGACAGAACGTTCAAAAAGTAATAATTCATTAGTTAGAGCTGATCGGTTTTTGTTTCTCATAATTCAAAATTAAAACGCTCTCTATTTTAGGTGATGCAATCGTTTTTCCATGAAGCCAGCGCCTCCATCAGATTGGAACCTCAAGTCACAAGATGCAGCTTATGAGGCCAAAGCATCTCGCTGCCAGCCAGTTGTAAAACTTATCACAATGAGTCCTTTCTGGGGAGATTAAAGTAAAAAAAAAAACAGTGTAATCAGGCCAATTCGTTAACCTGCATCGGGCTCAGGGCTGCTTTCTGCTTTGTCATCCATATGCAATAAAAATATCAACTTCTTCTTGCTAAATATCCTCTGCAGGAGGATGTTGCTTTATCTCTATCACACGACAGAACAGGTCGAAAGCAAAAACAAAAAAGAAGTCCAGAACCATTCAGTTTTGAGTTGATCAGAGTTTGAAATGAGGTTTTCCCAAAGCAAGTTTTCAGCAAGGTCAGAGGTTGAGACCAGCACATGATCTCTCAGTCAAGCCAGATAAGTGTGCTGACATTTCTCAGCAACAAAAACAAGACGTAAAGAGCAGATGACGTTTATAGTGATCCACGAGAAACAGTCAAGCCGAAGCAAACGGTTCAGGTTTGTAGGAACAAAGAGTTGTGTACACAGTTTTAGTATGCATTTGTGTGTGGACCTACCCTCTTCCTGCTGTTTCATGGTCTCCGGGTTGCTTTCACTATCAGCGTCGTAGCCCTCCTCCTCCCCCGGGAGCCTGACACTGCAGCTCTGCACCTCATCCACCTCCTCAGACAGATCTCCTGCAGGAGCCGCCCCCTCAGCAAACACCTGGAGCTTCTGGTAAAAAAAAAAAAAAAAAAAGCTAAAATGAAACTAAACCAAGATCCTCCTCCCCAATCCTGCTACCTTAAATGGTGGTAAGATTTAAGATTAATCGTCAAATCCTTTGATGATTAAAAAAACAAATCTCCTTGACCAAAAGTATTTCCAGCATGACAAGTGGTGGTCTTTCCACTTATGTGGTAAAAAAAAGGCAGGGAAAAAAGTACAAGTTTTTGGTCATAAGACAAATATCAGCTGACTTACACTGCATCTACACAGCCCAGTTCCTTGTTGTGCACAGTTGGTTATAGTATGCACACATCAGAAAACTCCCAACAACAATACAGACAATGAGGAATTAATCTGACACCACGAGATGTGAGAAACCATACCTTTAATTGTCACGTGTAGGTTATTATCTCAAAAAATGCGACACCTTCTGTTGCGAAACACTAATTTCAGAGCTCTGCAAATTGGATTTTTAAGTAAACATCACACTCTGCTGGGTCTACCGAGAAAGTACCAAGCTCTTAGAAAAACAGTAAATTTGAGCAAAAAAAAAAACAAAAAAAAAAACGATGGATGAGATATATTCTCACCCAATACTTTTAGTTTACAGAAACAATGCAGTGACAGTGATTTGGAAAAGTATTTATACACCTTATACTTTTGCACTTCAAAATCATGAATATTTAATAAATAGATTTTAAATCCAGTGCAAAAAAAATTATCTCAAAAGTCAACTTATAATTAAACTTTACACACAGCCACGGCTCAGGAGGAAGAGTCTGCTAACTGGACAACTATTTTAAAAACAGGCCAAAACTGCACCAACATGCTGTACAAAAACATAATAGAATAAATTGATGAAATTAAAACAGAAAAATAAGTAAATAAAATAAAAATAAAACATCACAACAGAAAAGTTACAATATCATGCTTCAATTAAATGCCAATTAATAAAATAAAGTTTTAAGAAGCTATTTAAAATGACCCAGGGTGTGGGCAGATCTAATCTGGGAAGGTAATTTATTCCAGAGAAAAACGGGCAGAAGTAGAGAAAGCCCGATCTCCTTTGAGCTCAAGTTGAGTCCGAGGGACTTCCAATAGCAACTGATTACTGGATCTTAAGGTTCTGGACATAGATGTGAAGTTTGAAAAGGCTAATCCATTTAAAACTTTATAAGTTGTTAAAAGAATCTTAAAATCTATTTGATACAAAACAGGCAGCCAGTATAAAGAGGCCAATATTGGCCTTATATGGTCAGGCTTCCGGGTGCTGCACTCTGGATCACTATAAGATTATTATTGGTCATTTGATAAACCAAGCAGCGATTTATGGAAGAATGATAGAAAGACGAATAAAAAGTCAAATTTGAAGCTTGAACAAATAAAACTTTACATATCTTGAAATTTTGGACCTACATTCAAAACACTATGTCGGAGAAGACTGACGAGACACATCAAAATACACCCAGCTGTAATTATCATAAATAGTTTGATGTTTAAATTAATTTTCAGATTTGTTATAGATGATAAATGTTGCTGATAAAAATAAAATATTTGAGCACCGAACACAGGAAAGTGGGTGAAACCGAGTGTAAATTTAAATAGGTCATGCTTGCTCTTCATGGATGCTGTAATTACGTCCACTATCTTGTTGTCCAGATAGTGGTTGCCCAGCAACATGGTGTAAATGCTTTACTTTAGTGACCGACAATACTTTGGTGGATGACTGCTTTGCTTTCATTTATGCGCAACTTCTTTACTGATAATATTGTTTTTATATTTTACCATAAAGGTGAAGTTATTGTTAGTCAATGAAGCTAAAGTGATCAGGTTTGTTGGTTCGATACCAATAAATCAGGTAATTCAGAACGGAAACAGCAGAGGGGGAGTTGATAACGTTCATAACTGGGTGATAGCGTCTTAGTTATCACCTTCATGACACCTTGGAAAACAAGCAACCATTTGCCAACTTGCTATAAATTCAGTGTTATGCCTGGTGGGAATTTATTTAAAAATAATAGAACAGAAGAGGAATAATAGACAAGAAAGTAAAAATGAAGCTAAAACATTGCAATCTACACATCCTCTAAACAAAATGAGATATTTACAAAATGTCTTAGGATCCAAAGTTTTTCTATACAAATGTTTACTAAACGCTCCTTCTTGTGCCACAGGTTATTTTTACCTCATTGCCTTTCAAATTGTTCCAGTTTTAGTCATTTTATCAGACATTTTACCATGATTCTCTCTACCATGGGGTCTAATGCACCAGCTCCTCTCCCCCACTAGCACTGACTTTTCAAAACAAAGCCCAACAAAGCATGTGGTTTTAAGATCCCAAGGAGCACAAATGCATATTGGGACACATTTGAGACCAAAATATTTCAAAAATAATAACTATAAAAAGAACTTGTGTTAAAAATTATAGTTTCACTACACACACAGACAAATCTTACAAAGTATTTTTGGACTAGGTTCTGGACACCCCACATTCTTCAAATCGGACAAAATTGGTGTCAAATGTTTATGCAGCAATTTTTTTTTTTATTTGTGCCGCTATCATTTTAAAGATATTTAGAAATGTTTTTAGAGGTCATGAAAGGTCAACAAGCCCCCGTACCATCTTCAAATCATACAAAATTGGTTTCAATCAACTCAGCTAAGTTTGTACTGGTTTGTGGAGCCACCACTTTTGTTTGAGCTACTTAGGCTTTGAAGATATTAATGAAAGCTAATTGATAAAATATGCATAGATTGTATCTTGCTATGCAGAACTTACCCTCTCTGGTTTCTCCTCAGGTGTATCAGTACATGAAGACACCTGAGCCAAGGCCACTCGCAGCAGGGAGTCGAACAGAGGTACGGCAAGGTCAGAGTTCACCACACCTGAGCGAGACAGTTGGTCTCTCACCTCCAACAGGGTCTCCTCTACAGACTGAGGCTGTTGAATTTAAAATGCAATAGATCAGGGCTTCTCAAAGTTTACCGGTCAAGTTTTCACTGAATGTTATAGTTTTTTTTTGTGGCTACGGAGTAAATAAATAGAGCTGCAACTAACTTATTATTAATTGATTATTCTGACAATTAATAGAATTAATCTTATTTAAAAAGTGGCACATTCTGCAGATTTTCACTTAACCACTTGAGCCTTTTTATAAAGCATTATAAATACATTAAAAGATGCTAATAAACTAATAATTCAATACCGTTTTAAATTAAAGAAATACAAATTTATTTCCAAAAATGCAATAACAGCATTTCTTTACTCTACACTTGATTATTTGTGGCAAATGATGCATCTGGAGCTAAAAAAAAATTTAATATAAAAATTTCACATCAACATGTGAAACGTTTGGCCTTTGATTGTTTTGATTTAGTAATTAATAATCGGACATCAAAAGGTGCTTAGTTTGATCCAGGTGAAGATAAATCTATAATAAAGAAGGTTCTTTTTTATCTTAAATGCCAAATGTGTACATATTTTTGTACAGTTTTGACTTAATAATGTCTCTGAGTGTATTGTTCTTTGAATAAATGGCCTTTTTGTAGTCTGCATACATCACTTAGTGATTAATCAATTACTAAATTAGCTTATGGTTATTTTGATAATCAATTAATTAAAGAAAATTAGCCATAGAGATGATAGACCAACCTGAGAAGAAAGCTCTGGTTCTATCCTCTGCGAGGCAGAATTAGCGCTGTGCAGACAAATCGCCAGTAGGGCCTCAAGAAGACGAATACTTTGAAGCTGCCACTGTTCATCAAACCTCTTTCCTGGATCTTTGGTCTTCCCCTCAGTCGGACCCAAACTGTGAAAATCTCCTGATTCGTAGGGAGGATCTTCAAATCCCAGTGAAGCAGCAGGAACTGCAGACTCAGGGCTGCCTTTTCCTTTGCCTTCTCTCTTCTTCTTTGTTTTTCCATCCTTGCTCTTACACGAGAGTTTCTGGATGACCATGGCCATGAGGCGCAGGCACACATCCAGTCCTCCGAGCCTGAAGAACTGCCTTTGGAACAGAGGGCTGGCCATGTAGATGAAGCGGCACACAGACCAGACGTCAGCAGCTCGCCGAAGCTGTTCTTTAGAGGGCAACGCCACGCTGTCTGGGGACAGATACGGCAGGCGGCCTCCTAGAGGTTCGCTTGCTGTACTGTCGTAACCTGAAGTGTCCTCAGAGTCGTTGGCAGAATCCCGGTCAGAATCTGCTTCTTTGCTAACACAGAGGAAGGCCACACAGAGGAACAAGTTGATCACATGCAGGTGGGTCTCCGTTCTGCTTCTCACTGGTCCATGGTTCTGTCCAGTTCGGCTTTTGTGACGCGGATACACTTCCTTTAGGCCTTCGTAGAACTTACTAAGGCTCTGTGGGCCTTCTCCAACCCCTCGTGACCCCAGCTCCTCAGCCAGGCCGAGGATGGCCTCCCTTTCTTTGGTGTCGGCACGCTCCAGCTCATGAAGAAGCCCGTCACTCTGCTGATGTCCAACTCCTATGATCAGAGTTTCAAACACCTTCAAGGCCAAAGAGCGAGTCTGGTCGAGGTAGACGAGCTCTGTCACCTGGTTGAGCCCGTTACAGCTGATGAAAAGGTCTTTCACCACTCTGAAACACAAAATGTGAAACTACAATGAGTAGAGCTACGATGAAATACCTTGAATTTGAACATAACTTAAAATCTGATTGCCCAGTTTATGCTTTCTAGTAGAAAAAGGCAACATCTGGTCAGATCAGACCAAAATGTAACTTTTTGGCTTAAATGCAAAATATTACAGGGCTGCAACTAACATTTATTTTTGTAATCAATTATTCTGAAGATTAATTGGTTAATCGGACAAAAAGAAATGGGCACATTCTGCAGATGTTTCTTATAACCTTAATACAAATGAGAGAGATGAATAACAGAATATTACGTCTAACACAAAAACAACCTTATTTAACTTCTACGACAAGGTTAAATCAAAAACAATACTTGATATTTCCTGAATTTACACATTAACTCCCTGCCAGTACAAATAATGGTTTTTAATTAAAGTAGTGGTGTCCAAAGTGGAACATTTCAATTAGCTGTGTTGGAACAGAGACTCATCTGAAACTGGCAGGACATTGACTTTTGAGGACTGGAACTGGACATCTATGAATTAAATAGATTCAATTTCTAAATTAAGCTGTTATTGTTTTCTCCCTGAAATTGAAAACCTTTCCTCACCCTTCCTCCAATTTATCTCATTCTTTATTAGTTTTGCTCTCCGGAACATTTCCTGGTTTCATTAACGACGTGAAATTCCATCAAGATGGCTCATCTCTAACTCCCCGTGTCATGATATGTACGATTTTATGAAAGGAAGTTGTGTTAAGCCAACGGTCACAGATGTGGAGTCAGAGCATGTATTCAAACAGCATAAAATTTCTTGTCTTAATTATTTTCAAACGCTCTAATTTTACCTAATATATGCATGAAGAATTTAATAATCTACAAATTCTGTTTTTAACAAAAGAATATTACCAGATTGGTCCAGCAGATAGAGCTCTTTAAATTACAGAACAACCATAAAATTTAAAAGGTATTTTTTTTCTCAAATTGTGGGCTTGTATAAAAGCAATCTCTCAGTAGCTAGATTTGATCATTTTGTTTTCTGGAACAGGCTAAATACTTTAAATGTGGCATGTTAGTACAAGCCAGGCATCAGATGAATTGATTAACCCTTTATGATGTCCTAAATCTCAAAATGTCGGCTGGATATTTTTGTTTATTTTAACTGGACGCAGTTCTTTAAACGTCCTGTGAATAAATATATTTGCCTATTTATTCTGAACAACTGGAACTTTCAATATTTAGCAAGTTATTTTCGCAGTTTACTGTCTATTAAAAGAGCGCCCCTCAGATTAATTTCACTCCCTGCTACAGCAGGAGTACAATTACCGTAATAACCCGACATCAGCTGGAAAGAGCAACATCTCACCTTTCAGAAACCGTTGGAATTTTTCAGATAGCGCAAAGTGTTGAGGAATTATGGTACATTTAAGGCTTAAATATTTAATATGAATATTCAAAGAATAACAAACCGTTTTATTAAAGTTGTGCAACTTTACCCAAAAGGTTGCACTGCAGCTGAATTAAATGCGACACAAAAACTATATCAACATCAGAAATGCACCAAAAAACGTCTGAAGAAAAAAATATGTTCTTCAGAGTGGAAGTTCAAAAATCAAATTGTTTTCCAATCAGTGAAAGCCCCATATGTAAGCTCTACCTCTTTGGGGTGGAAGTGGTTACTGAAGGAAGACAGTTAGCTATTGCTATTTAGAGGAATATTTTCTTTGACATGTTTCGATATTTCTACAGTTCAATCAGACAGCGAGAGAGACAAGATTTTCATATGAAAACACCAAATTAGAGCAGAGTACACCAAAGTCGCTCCAGTTTGGAACATGGAGGATGTAAGCCTTTTAAAAATCTTTGAATATACAATATGGATGATATTTTAGAAATGCTGTTTGCAATAATTGCTAATATAAGACAAAAAATATTTTGAATGCTGCTGTTAAATGTTTTCGCAGATTTAACAGCAGAGAAATCCAAATTGGCCAAAATCAGTGTCAGTAAAAACTATTGATCAGTCCATCAAACAACCTGGAAATGGAGCAAGAAAAACACAAATAGGAATTTATAAATAATATTCATAAACAACAACTAAAGGTCCTTAAAACGTCATTCAACAATTACAATTAGTTCTACTTTTGAGTGAGCATCTCAAAAGTGAGTGCTTTTGCTCACTTCTCTCTCAGTATACACCAAGCTAGTTGAACCCAATCTAAATGGGTCACAAAATAAAACATACAATGATTCAATTCCACATGTTTATGTAGATCTTCTTATATATATATTTTCAAGGTGTTGGAAAAAGAAATGTTGTACGTGGATCAACAACACCTGCCTTATAAAGACAGGCAACAATGTTACATAACAGTCTTGCATTTTTTACTAGAAACACCAAAACAGGATAAATTATTGATTAGTAACAATTACCACGTGCTTGGAAAGAGGGATCTCATAACCAAGTTGACACTTGGTCATGAGACACCTTCTTTGAGGTGTCTCGTGTTCATACAATCCCTGAACTGTTGAAAATTGCAATGCAGCACTAAATTATAATTGAGATTACAATGGATTTATGGTATTTATGCAAATAATCCCAATGTCTTTGGGATTGGTAGCTGCTAAGAGTTGAGCAAAACCAACAAAAGCAGAGAAAACTTAAAGGGGACTTCTTGCAGAAAAATTCTAATTTTCCATCTGTAGGGAAAAAAATACACAGAGACATCTTTTTGGCAATAAATTCATGTTTTTTGGTGTCTAGAAAATTAGCCGTTTCAAAAATCTTTTGAAATAGCACTGCGCCATTACTTAGCAACCTGAGCTGAGCCCAGTGCCGTTACCTGGCAACCTAAAGGGAGCTCCAGCACGTCTGGTCAGCTGGTTTTACCATTGTATAATGGCTGCTGCAAAAGACAACTGTTTAATTATTGTCTTACTATTCAAAAACCACTTGCTGCATTCTTGTTGGTTGTACAGGAGGCTCCAATTCTGATTTTCAAAGATGTAGGGTTATATAATTACGCATCTGTTTGCAGCCATTTTTATGTGCGAGTGTAAACTATAAGTTGAGGGGTGTGGCCAGCACTAGCAATTTGGATTTAAGGTGACAAAATCATTCTGAAAGGAATTAAAATCTTATTATCTAAGAATTATTTTGTGCAAAAAATGAGATGAACATGTTTTTTATTGCCCACAAACCTATTCTAACCTGTTCAAGGAAGCATAATAGGCCATTTTTTAGGTCAGAAGATTCCAGATTGAAGTAAAGAAGAGTGGTTGAGGAGCTCACCTTGATTTGAGAAGTGCTGGTAATGTTTGCAGGTAGATGAGTAGGACCTCCACAGGCAGGCACTGTGTGTGGTAGCTGCAGACCTGAGTGCAGACGGTAGAAACCCCCAGCTGCTGAGCATGGTGGACCAACTCCACCCCTCTTTGCAGAACGGGGTTGAAGATGTGTGTGTAGAGTTGCCACTGCACTACAGTATTGCCGCGAAGTGTTACATGGCACACATGGCCGGCTATCTGCTGGCTCAGCTGCCAGTCCTCCCCAAACACTAGCTCCTGGTAAGCCTCTAGAGCATCCCACTTCCAGAGCATGTCCTCAGCCCCTCCTCCGCTAGGCAGGATACCTTGGGAGCGGTAACATAAACTGGTAGAAATATTTGCAGGTTCTCCTTGTTGCAATGTCTCCTCCAGACTTGGAAGTTGGCTGCTGTCCAGAGTACAGATGTTACAGGAGGCCAGTTTAGCTTTCTCTGACGGCTGACCCCCACCAAGCTGGTCTAAAATCAGCCGACTTAGCACACTGAGCACATGGGACTGGTAACTACGGAGACCTGGAGCTCGGAAAGCATGTAAAAGGGGTCCTACAACTGAGCGAGGGTTCATGCAACAGCAGATTCCAACAGCTTGAATCCCAGATAATACCTGCAGCACAGACGGCCCACTGGGCGAGAGGCGCTGCAGGAGCCGGAGACATTGGTGGGCGCAGGCAGCGAGGCAGCAGCATCTCTCAGGGTAACGCACGGTATCCCCTTCAGATTCCTCTGAGCCTTCCACATCCTCCTCAAAGGGGTTGCGTCTTGCTGTTTGCATGAAAGCAGAGACGGGCAAGCCTGACATGTCTCTGTGGTGATGGAGAAAGTGGGAATACTCGCAGCGACGGTGCCGGCGCCGAGCACAAACCGATTGATGAAGCTGTTCCGACTTGGCTTTCTTAATAGCACTGATTATTTTGAAGACCCCTGCAATGAGGCCGCGTATCCGCTCAGACGCCTCTCTGCCTGCATCAGAGCTGGCTCTGCTGAGTCCCTCCAGCCGCAGAACCGTGGCCTCAAAGAGCTCAAGGCCACGGTGCTGGACAAATTCATGAATGAGCTCCAAAGCCTGACTAAAGAAAAAAGGGTTGGGCGTTGAAGCCTGGAGGCAACTCAGGAGGACTTGTAATACTCCCTCTAAAAGCTCAGGAAGTAGTAGAGCTCTGTGGCGATAACGGGAAAAAGAAAAATCATCCTGGACTTCCTGTAGGGTCTTTTTTGACCGCGGGGAAAAAGGGTTATTCTGCCTCTCCAAACAGCTTCGGATTTTGAGAGTTGCTCGCAGCAAGTCTGTCAAACTTCGCCTCAGGCTGTCTGGAAGTCTGTCGCTCTGGCTTATATCCACAGACATCAAATGCAAGATGGTGCGTAGCAGCATCCTCTGAACCAATGCGATTGGTTCCTCTGTCCAGCCTCCAGCCAATTCTTCTGCTCCCATCCCTCCTCCTCCCCCTGGACCACAGCAGTCTCCAAACTCAGTCAAGATCTCGGTAAGGGTTGGTACGACGCTGATGGCCAGACCGGGGTTGTGATTGATGCTCATGTCAAACTTACACACCTTCTCCAACAGGGAAAGCAACACGTGACAAAGATCAAAAGGAGAGTTCTCCATGCGGTTGAAGATGGATATTGCAGCCGGGTCGGTCAAGGTTTCGTGGTCTACCATCTGAGACCCGGGGGCCCTGGGGTGAGGATACGGTGCACTCATGGTTTCTGTAGTATTGGTGGCCGTAGACGTCAACTGCGAGGCCTCAGAGTGGTGATGCTGGCAGCTCACCTGGATGGTGGAACCATGTGGTCTTCGGCTCCTTGAGCCCCCAACGGCTCTGTCTTCAGAGTTGGCTTCTGAATCTGAGGTGGAGACCTGGGACTTGCGAGCATCTTTCACAGAGTATCTCTGTGACGTTCTGCGTGATCTCCGTGATTTCCAGGTGCCACTGCCAACGCGGGACCTCTTCCCAGAGCTCTGCTCATCAGATGCAGCCTTCTGTCCCGTCCTAAGTGGGACGGCCTTCACCTCCCGGCTGAGGAATGCTTCAAGTAGGGATGGCAGGTTGAAATCTGTTCAAACACAAAGACATTCACCAAGTTTTGGCATTCTGCATTGAAAGACACTTTCAGTCAAGCATATTTTTGTAGTTAAATGTGAAAAAAGGTGAAGAAGGTTATGCTCCACTGCATGTCAAGAGCAGGTTTGGGTCAGTAAGGGTGTCTTGCACGCTCGGTCTGATTGGGAATCAAATTTGTAGCAGTTTTAACATTTTCAGTTGGTTGTAACATTTTCACTCTGCACTGTGTCAAACAAACCAAACTTATTGAACAACCTGCACTAAGAACCACTGAAGAAAATGACATGAAAACCTCTGAAGACATGAGCGCACCTCTTCCTTCGTCACAAAATGTAAACAAAAATGAAGTAGCGTCACAGCTTAGTGGTTGTAGGATTTCTCTTTTGTCTTTTTCCCTGTTAGTATTAAAGGTATATCAAGGTAGGTCTTGAGTGAGCCGAGTATGGGGCAACTTTTCTGTCCCTCTCCCACCTGTTGCGGTGCACTGCCAGTCAGCAGGTTGAAAGAAGGTTTCACAATCTTATAGTAAAATTTTTTAGTTGAGAAATATTTCCAGCTTTAGTAAACATATTTATCATGTTGTGTAACACAGTACTTACTAACAACGTCATCATTTTCACAATTTAAAAGTAATGAAACCAACAATGTATTAACTTGTCGATATTATATTAAGTTATGACGTTTTAGGTGTATCATTAGAATGAAAAAACTTGTTGCTAATGTGATAAATAATGGTACAATGGAACACATTTCTTGACAATAAAACATTTTGTAGATTTTATGCATTTTGCTTATCCAATATGTTTAACAAATGGCATGGTCCTCATATCTACTCATGATGTGAAACATTTAAATGTATAAGTAGACATGATATGATTTTTTTTTATTATTATTATTATAATTCACCATTATCACTTTGTGGTAATCTCGTAACAGTTTAATGCCTAGCCAAGACCCAAAATCTTATTAAAAGTTTCAGAAAGCAAAAATTAATTAAAGGAAAAAATGTCTAGACTCCATGTTACAGAAGATCAGCAGCCTTCTTCTAAATGCCGGAGTAGTTCTCAGGTCATAGGCCTCTACAAACACAAATGTTCTCCTGCTGTGAGACAGGTCGTGCTGCTCACAGCTGCAATAATTAAAAGTTAGTTAAAAACAAAAACTTAAATCTGGATTCCTACATATTTATTTTTAAGTTTTAGACTTCTAGAGCTGGAATTTCCATATTCCTTGGTACATTCTTTGCTCATTTTTAGGTTTAAATATATAAAAAGAACAATTTGAATTCATGTCAGATAATCATACTTTATGGACAGACAACTTTATCCAATACTTCAAATCAATTTTCATGTGTTTAAGAAACTTTCCATTGTTATTATCCATTTTCTCATTTGAATAGAGGAACACCTATGCATAAAGCCTTAAGGTGTGTCAGTATGTACGCAGCTGTAGGCCTTCAGTCAGGAATTAATGTAACATTGATGATGCAAATCTTTTATACAAAAAAAATTAAAACACTAATTGGAGCAACATTTTAAGATACTCTGGTATGAAAAAAATACATGGAAATACTTAAAGCTTTATAGATTTTTAAACTTTCAAGACTATGTAGGAACTCTGTCAAAAGGAAACTGAGTGCAGTGCAGCATTGAGAAAATAAAGGTTTATTGCTGTCATGTGAAGATGATAACAAAAGTTATAGTCAAAATCAACAAGGAAACATTCATCTGTCTTCACATAAACCCATGAAAACAAATGCTGTAAAGCTGCTGGATGATAAAGTGATGCAACCTCCAACCTTTGAATCAGTTCGGAGGATAAAATAATTGTAACATGAACACAGTTTACAGATAAGTAACACAAACATATAAGTTACCGTAGGAGTGTAACGGCATTAACAAAAATTAGTAAGTAAGGTGGTAACGATAATTGACAACAGACCTGGAGCTTTTTCCTCTTGCACAGGAATCTTCCAGACCAGAGGCAGCAATGACAGCAGCAGAGTTAGCAGCTCTTCCCGACAAGTCAGCTCCTGAGAGTTCAACAGATCACAGTGTCTTACTTAGATGGAGAAAGAAAAAAAGTCCTTTCAGTCGTCACTTTGGTCCCACTTCGTCACCACGCCAAGACACTCCCTCTAAGTCATACCTCCCTAAATTTAAATATCCATTCAGTCTTCATTGTTTTCATTTACAAAACTCTAATTTAGAAATACTTCTAGTTACAAATGATGTTTTTTTTTGTTTTGAGGGATTTTAGTAGAAATGTGACAGGGAGCAATGTAGCAGCTAGATGATGGGCATACTTTGAGGAATTTTGAATCAGACGTGTAATCCTTGCATCCTTGCATTCCTCCGTCATGTGTTAATTAAAAAGATCAAACCTGATCATTTGTCAAACGTAAAAGGTTAAATATTAGGTTAAGAACACTTTGTTCTGAACATAATGTTTCAAGTTTGTACTCAACTGTTTAATTATGGTACAAAATCTTAACCTAGGCTCCTCTAATAATAAAAAACAACACAATGATGAAATAGGCTTCATATTTTAGAAGTTGTATAAAATTCTAATTAATATATTTGTATTATGTTTTGACCATGAGGAAGAAGACAGATGAGCTTTATTTCAAAATCTAACTCTGTGACCTGTCAAATAAGGAATAGAGTATTTTAGGTTGAATGTGGATTTTCTTTTTTTGATTTGCGAAAAATTTGTAAAACATTTTCAGTTTTAGTGTTTTGTTTAGTAGTTTAAAATTTTTGGTACAATTTAACACAGATTGTAAGTTTTCTAGGAATCAAGCAACTTTTTAAACAGTAATTTTGCTTTCATTTCTTAATGGATGTTTATCAGGTACCATCAGTATTATTGTATTATTAAACAAATATGTAGCAACTCTTTATGTTTACCTCTCCGGGTTTGTGTTCACCATAATTAGCTGCAGTAGCAAGTACGGTAGTTTTTCTCATGATCCAAAGCAAACGAGCGAAAGTGTCTGACTGTAGAGGCCATCTGATAACATATCAGTATTCTAATCTCTACCATGTACGACATGCTTGTAGAGCTCTAACAACACGTGAAAAAAAACAAAGACGTGTGACAGAAAGTGTCCTCAAAATTATGCTCTAGCAGCCACATCTCTATAGCACAGAATAGTACGATAAAATATTTGGAAATAGTAATTATTCATCATTCTTTCCTCTTAAATAGAAAGAACCCTGTGTCTTAAAATGTGTTACAGCAGTATAAAAAACGGTGCTGAATATTATTACAATAAACGACAATATAGCTGTTTTGAGACAATTTTCAGGTTAGGTATTGGTAGTGGCATAACAATGCAAATCCACCATGTCAAATTTCAATAAACTTTAATTCTCTAAACAGTTAAAACTGGATCTGGGAGATATTTTAGATATCCAAAACAGCCAAAGCATACATAAAATAGATTATGTCATTTCTGGAAACAAAATTAAAAAACTATTAATCATCAGAATACAAATTATCAAGCTTATTTTAATTCATCATGTGGTTAATTGATTGATTGTGACAGGCTTACTGATAACAGAGAATAAGAATGTATTTTAAAATCTTTATATATATATATATATATATATATATATATATATTATGTATCTTGATACATAAAAAAATATTGTAGTGTTGCATTATTGACCTTGTTGTCCAGCTCTACTTACAGCCTCTTAATATTTTACAGATTTTAATCTGACAGGAGCAAAACATCTGGCACATGACTCTGAATATGATCTCTACAGACAGCAGAGTTACATTTCCCAATGTAACTCTGATACAAAATATTTCATACATATAGAGATGAGGGTATTCCCAACCCAGTGGGACAAATACAAATCACGACACATTTTCTACTGAATCACAAGCCTATCTCTTTGATTTGCAATTAGCATTAGCAACACACAAGCTGATTATAAAGTAGCTCTAATTGCCATGTTAGAGCTGATCCCTAGCGGTACGCTGTTGACGCACACAGCCAGAGCTTGTGATGACAATTTCCACCACATGCATGCCTAAAATTTGCAGATGAAATGCTAAAATAAAATGAGAATGATAAACAGTGAGTGCAGGCCCATACATTTGAGGTCATATTTATAATAACTTGCATACTATTCAAGTTTTATTTAAACTGAGGTTATGTTTTTTTTTTTTTATAAAACTGATGAAGTAGAAGATCATATTTCTCTGTCACATTACAAAAAAAAGACTTACATCCTTGGGGTTTGTTTAATCATCGCTTTGCTGTCCTTATGTCACCTCAGTCTAAGTTTCCTGAATGAACCACAGAAGTCTAAACTCTGCTGGGGTTTAATCTGCATATTCATTTAGGCCTATTCTGCAACGTTTATAAAATATGGACACTAAATGCTTTGCAAAATCCTCAAATTTTATAGGTGGCATCTGACTAAGCAGCAAGAAGACTTCTGATAAAGTGGGCACCACAACTCCCAGAAGTCACATTATTTCCAACTCCGTCAAGGACTCACACAGAGCACTAAGAAACACGACACTCTGAACGGCAATTAAAAACCGAAAAGTTGTGACTGTAATTGAAAATCTTTCCCAGAAGACTCGTGGTGAAGCGTGAAGACAGCAACGATCTGAACAGACAAAACAGCGGGCTGTCTGAGCTTAGTGCTGGTTGATGGAGAAACAATACCTCCTTCCTTGAGGCCATTCCTACCATTTCACACAAGCTACAAAGAAAAAATTCCCCTTCTTCCTGCCGCTGAAGATCCACATCATCAACAACTCTTAATATATATTTAGGCACTGAACTCCGAAGGGTAAACAAAAATATTTCCAACTGATAACAGGTGGATACTGGAGAAGCAGCCGTAATAGATATGTGCAGAGAATTTAAAACTTCAGTGAAATTTAAGCATCCTCTGTAGAGAAAAAACATTTCCATTAGAGAACTGAAAATGTGGTCAGTTCATAAAACTTTACAGCATCTAATTAGAGCACAACCTTTTGTTTATTTAACCGTTTTATTGCACTGTTATCAGTACAAATATATATTTTATTGATGAAAATGTTATCATTTCTCTTCACCATCCTTATTGCAAAGTCTGTCTAATTCTCTTGTGGATGAAAAACTATTAAATGAATGAAGAATGTTTAATAGTATTACAGTAGTAGTCTAGAGTTTACCATGCAAAACTAAAACTGCAACTAAAGCAATTTGGGGTAAATAATACTAAAATTAGGTATGCTATGCTAAGTTAGACAAGCTGTGCAGGCTTCCAGTAATAATTTTTTTAATAAACACTTTTCTGGTCTCAGAAATTTCCTGAAAGAAAGAAAATCTACCTGAAACATAAAAAATCACAAACCTGAAATTAGAATCATATTCACTGATGTGGTAAATTGTTGTTTATTTGGTATTCTGGAATTATATTGATATTATTTTATTGCTTTTAAATCTATTACAGCTAAAATTGTTATTGTTCTCTTTGTTAATTTCCTTTTTGGTGCAACCAAAAAGGAAGTTTTAATGCTTTTTACCACATGTTTCCTTTATATCTCTGACCTTTGACCCTTTTACTTCATTGGACTAAAAACTTGATTTGAACCTACATTAAACTCAAAAACTCAAAATGTGAAGTGATTAAAACAACAGATAAAAGCAGATCATATAAATATAAAAAGCATGTTTAATACATTCTTGTCTATAAATAATAGAGTAATTAACAAAATCTGGAAACATTCTGTGCTACACTTTCAAATTTTGTCTCAGTTTTTTATTACATGATTTAACTTTAAGGGAAAACATATATTAGCTTTTCCTACCTGATCAATGATGGCGTCCAGAGTGCTGAGCAGCAGGAAGCCCCGCCCCCTGACCAGGTACTCTCCCAGCGCCACCATGTGACTCTCCTCCTCATCTTCATCCCGCGCCTCGGCTCTCTGGGCCACTGCGCTGCATAGCTGGTGTACATCTGTCAGAAACTCTCTGGCCAGGGTGTTACTGGCCCCACTCATGTCTGAGCTGCAAGGAAAGACACAAAACGTCAAAAGTCTGCTGCAAAAATCTAATTATTTACAGACTAGAGCTTCCTGAACATAGATCACGTGTATGAGGTAATCTTTAACGCAACAAAGATTTTTTTTTTAATCTAAGGTTGCAAAAAAAACAGAAATCTGGATTGTGTGATTATCCCTCCTCATGCTTTTCAGAGCAGCCCCAAGCTGCTGCACATGTGTGCAATAAGCACGTGTCTCTAAAGAGATTCTCTTTTCCACAAATTACTGAAAGTCCTATTTAAAGTCAGCAGAACCTTTAACACATGGCACCAGGACGTCATAATAATTATAAACCATAAAAACCATGAAGGTAGCACTAGCAATGCAGTCATTTAAAGGCTGTTTTTTGTCTTAAAACAGTCAAATAAAAACCCAGAGACTCATCAAAAAGCACAGATTCGCACATACAATTTGCACGATCTTACCAAATGTTGCAGGGCCAAACGGTTTCCCTCCACACATCTTGTATGCGCTCCAAACTTGACTCAGTCCTGCTAGCTGGATCTGCACACTTCCTCACATGACTGTTGACTGATTTCTCTGTTCTGCTGCACAAATTCCATTAAATCGGAATTTCAAATGGAGGCTTTCCAGATTTGCAGCAGATCAGCGTATCACATGAAAGCATGTGATGTCACATGTCGAGGGGACTGGTCTTGGTAACACTGACAAGCACCCAGTGCCCTGCAGAAGACCTCAGTCGGCAACCGTCATTGACAGACACTGGCGTTTATATTTTCCACTACAGCAACTGGGAGTGTCTTTAAAAGCAAAGAAAAGGCATCTTAGGGATAGCAGCCCATATATTATAATATAAGCCTATTATCTAACTAACAATTTATGATTTCATTAAGATAATACAATAAATGCAAAGTATTTTGACTAGTTTCTAGTGCAAATGTCTTAGTAGTCATGAAATAAAACAAAATTAGCTCACATTACCTTTTTCCCAAGGTATAAGAGCTTGTTTTAAGCCAATAAATCTAAATCGTTTTTTTTTTCACTTATAACATCTTTTTTTCTATATTTGTCTTGCCTTTTTCCTAGACAAAGGCATTGATAGAGAAATTACTGTCTTCAGCTACTTACAGTCCTTCCTTCTTCCCCCTATACAAATGTACTCAAGTCTTAACACTTTTGTGCTTTCTGTCTCTTTCCTTCACGCTCAACCCCCATCTGGTCGCCCCAGAAAGCTGATTAAACTAAGCCTGGTTTCCTACTCCTCTTTTTCTTTTCCTCTTTGAAAGGGAGTATACCCTGTCCACGGCTGATCAACCATCATCAATCACTCTGCTCCATATGATGAACTGAATTTGACTGTATTGTATTGTATAACTGGATTTAATTGAACTGTAATTGTATCTGAATGTGTGCTTTGATGAACTGGATTCATCTGAAATGAACTCAAACCAAATTTGACTCAATATACCATGGAGATGAATTTGAAAATTGCATTGACTTTTGTTTAGAAATGCTGCAAAATAAACTGAAAGAGCTTAGATGAGCTTCATGAGTTCTTTAGATCAACTGAAACTCAGCATGCAAAACATTTGACAAAAATATTATTTATTTGCTTTGAGATGTTGGGGGGGGTGGGGCGACAAGCTTGATAAAAATCTTCAAAAATTAAAAGGTAAAAATAAACTTAAACACTAAGAAAAGTCAAATGAAAACCAACTCAAAATGGGAAAAAGTTGGAGACAAAGTAAAAAGTTGATGCCTAAGAGTATTTATTCTTCCATACATAGAAAACCAATGAGTTCCTTCTGAAAAACAGATTTTTTTTTGGTAAAATAAAACTCTTGTTTTAATCTCATACTTATTTCTGCTCTTGTTTTTATCTCACATTTCATTAACTTATTAATTTAGTCAAATCAAATAGCGTCTTAATTACTTGTTTTGTTGCTGTTTGTAATTTTTTTTTTTATCAAAACAGGTATCTCTTGTAAAGGAGATCTTGGATGTCAATGAGATACTAAAGGTCAAATAAGTAAGAAATAACACAAGAGACCTCCATAACATGCAAATACAACATGAAGAGTCTTTTTATTTCTAACTTGAGGTTATCGATGTTTCTGCTTTAGGCTGTCCAACTTGTGATATAAAACTCCAGTCAAACTCCATACAATGTGTAGGTGGAAAACAAATTATGGCCGCAGACTCTGATAAAGTGTTAAAGTTGTAAAGCAGCAGCTGGCTTTAATAACAGCTATTCTTTGCCTGAATGCTTAGGAAATAATTTGGTGGTCTTTAAATATTGTTGATGTTATGTTCAGCTTGTAAATATTAGTGTTTGTTTCAGTTTATAACTACAACAATTATAGTTATCTTTTGTAATAGACATGCCTTTGCATATATTTTTTCATTTCGGAGCAAAGAAATAAATAAATAAAAAACCTAAATTGTCTAAATTGATTTCATGATTTTCTAATTATATTTCTCTAATTTGCTAAGCAACTATGCTTCTGAGAGTTTCATAACTAATACCAAGGTTTCCCCCAGAAAACCTGCTGGGTGTTTGGGCAGTCATTCATCCAGCAACCCGTCGTATTTTTGAATTAAAAAATGTTTCAAGTTGACAGGAAATTTGAAAATATCATTTGATAATTATGTGTCATTACAAGATTTGAAGATTAACACCTGAACACCAATTATAAAGTCTTAAAAAAATGCAAACATTTTAAAAAGACTTAAAAAAAATAAGCAATGATAAGCCTGGTGGGGGCACAAGTAAAGCTTGGTGGCCCACCAGGCTTATAATAGACTGTGAGAAACCCTGTAATACTGACAACAATGGTAATACTGACAACAATAAACATATTTCATCATTTATTAGTCCATTCTACACAATTAAGAAGAAGCTAAATGAGCAGGAAATAACACAAACATAATTTTGTGTTGTAATGCAAAATGTGGTTTAAGAGCAACAGCTGAGAGTACGATGATTGTGCAGGAGAGACTTTCAGAAAAATCCCAGAGTCAACAATGACTAACTCAGATTTGAATTACTTTAACATAGTTACACATATCATGTCAACTGTGAGCTCTTTAAAATGCCTGCATTGGGATAAAATTTAGCCTTTAGCAGAACAAAACCTTAACTGGGTCATTCCTGTTCCCTGTCAACCGACTTTAGTCTAAACCGCTAAAATACCACAAAATACACATAAGCAGTGTCACATAAACACCAAATATTTGTTTCATCCGTTGAAAATTAAAATTACACTCCGACCAAGACTTCAGTGACACAAGCTGACCTCTTCAGAAATTCCTGCTCAGCATGAAAATGGCTTCTGAATTGAGAGTATTGAAAGTCATCCATAAAGAGGCCAGAAGAAAATCTAAGATGGTTTGACAAGCAGTCGCCAAGTGTGACCAGATTCCTCCTCAAACCATCACGAGATCAGACATTGTTCAAATATCTGCGCTTTATGTGGCAACCAAACTATTAGAATAGCAGCAAAACTATAAACATGTTATTCATAAAAGATGGCAATGAAACAGTGCATAATGTATAAATTTAGTAATATATTACTGAATACTTTAGTTTGTATTAAATAGGGCTTCAACTAACCATTGTTTTACTTGTCGATGTCGATTAATTGATTTATCTGACGACTAATTGATTAATCGGTCAAAACAAATTGGCACATTCTACAAATATTTCATGTAAACCGTAGCTGTAATACAGCTTACGGTATTAGAAATACAGTAAAGATGCAAATGAACTAATAATTCAATTAATTTTTAAAAATCAGAAAATAAAATGTAAATGTAAAATGCAACATAGCATATTCCTTCCTTCATTTGTAGCAAATAATGGAATTTAATTTCCATTTGATTTTTACTCTGCAGGTACAAAAAATATTTCCAAAGTGATAGAAAAAGGTGCTTCATTGGCGATTTAGGTAAAGCTAAAACTGTCACTAGAAGAGTTCATGGTGGAACAAAGTTACTGACAAAGTTTTTTTTTTCCATCTTAAACACTATATATATATATATATATATATATATATATATATATATATATATATATATATATATATATATTATTTTTTTTTTTTTTTTTTTGTACAAGTTTGGCTTAATTTATGATCTGAGAGTTTATTGTTCTTTCAGCCTATTTTTGAGTCTGTACACTTAACAATTAATTGATTTCTAAATTAGTAGATGATTGTTTCAATAATCGTGAATTGATTAATAGTTTCAGCTCTAGTATTAAATGTTATTTTTTCCCCAGCAGAGAGCTTTGGTTGAACAACAATTACAGCCACTATTTTCTCTGATTCTTCTTAATCCCGTCCTCTCTACCACAAGAAACTGATTAAAGCCAAGTAAACAGAGATAATTGCTTCCACACAGCTGCCCACTTTAGGTTTGCAGTTTTTTCCCTTCATCCAGTTGTTTTGAGCTTCTTATCTGCAGCCCAGTCATTTCCATCAGAGGCTTCATTCATCAGTTTTTCTTGTTTTGGGAGTGCAGCTTTAGTTATTAGACAAACAGAGGCCTGGTTGGCACAGGGAGGTTTCCTGTGTACAATGCACGGTCGATGGAGACTCCACAGCTACAGTGATGTCAGGGAGACAAACAGGGTTTATCTACAGCATCAGTATATCTGGCTGCAGTGCAAACAATACCAGAGTCTGCAAACACACACTCTACTTTCCATTTGATGCAATGTTGCTTGCAGTGGATGTAACACTTTCAATTTATGCAGTTTAGAATTAATTTTATAATTTAGCCACAGATCAGACTTTTTGATTGGAATTAAGCATGGACCTTTAGACCATTTAAGGCATAAATATGATGATCTTTAGGTTTGTTTTTCTGCTGGAAGGTGAACCTCCAGTTGCAAGTCTTTGCAACTGCTAACAAGTTTTATTCCAGGTTTGTCCTACATTCAACTTTGATCAGTTTCATTTTTTGGCTGAATTATGCTGCCACACCTTGGAGTATTGTTTTATAATCCAACCCTGCTTTAGACTACTCCACTCCTGACCTGTCTGCTGTGTTAGTTGAATGCTTTGTAATAAATCTCTGCGATGTTTGTACTGTATCAGTTTGTTGATTTGGATTTCTTTTAAAGAAAACCGCACGGCACACTTTTTAGATATTTGTCAGAAAATTTTAAGAACATTCTTTTTCTTCCACTTGGCATATAACGCACAATTTTGTCAACTACTTAAAGTACTAGTCAACAACATTAGGACTTTTTGAGAAAATCAAATATGAAAATTTTAAGCTGCATTGCCCAGCTGTTTTATTGAACCTGATTTCCTTAATTTCAGGAGATCGGACAATACTTCTCTGCCAATATCTGCAAAGGTCTCAAAATCACGCATGAAAGAAGGCTGATGAATAAATAAAAGATTAGAGGAACTCATTTTTATTTGTTTAGCTTTGATGATATAGTAGCTTGAATAGCAATCGAATTACATACAAATGTGCAGCTAAAACAAAAGTTTCATGGGTTTTGTTCAATATTCTTCAGCAAAATAAGATTGGAACATTGAAAGTGTATAGTAATTTTATAATATCTGTCGGTGTATGTTGTAAAAAAAAAAAAAAAATTAAAATTGGTGTAGGTCAAAATCTGAATGGGAAGGTCAGTCTTTTTAAGAAAGACTGAAACCTAGTATTAATGACTTGTAAAGTCCTGAAAATCTCTGAATCCCTTGAGTTAAAAACCACAAAGCAGAATATGCAAAAATCAAAACAGCCACAATGTGAAAATATTTTCTTCCAAAATATTTAAGCACCTGTGATTAAAGTTTCAAAGTCAGTGTTGTAACCTTATGTTAGTCTCACTTCAATATTTAAAATGTACAAGTAAGAGACAGCTTTTAACGTGAGAAAAGATTTAAAAATATTCAACACGACTGTTTTAGAGTTCAGGAAAATGTAAAAAGGTAAAGCCGATACCATTTCTGAAAACTACAATAAGATTGATTGTAGTTTTCTTCCCAATAAAAAATAGGCAAGAAATACAAGGAGAAAAATTATTATTAAAATTGGGATAACAATGCATGATGTTTAAAATATTGTGTCCCCCCAAATATTGGTCCCAATCATTTCTTGCAATTGCAATGATTGACAAACACGTTGTGATTAGTACTCATTGAACTCTTTGGTCATTATTTCTATCAAAAATTATCATTAAAAGTTTCCTGTAACTGTAAAGAACTGCAACCGTTTTAATAGATTTCAAATACACCACCAAAGTCTTACACATGTTAAGTAAGATAAACAAATTGATTATTTTAAAAGTGAGGAAATCTTACCAGAATTTCAGAGCATCTTTGGTGCTGTTATTGGGGTGGTGTTGCACGTAGTGGAAGAGACAGAGGAAATTCTCCAGACTCTGAAGGCTGATCTGAGAATTGACACACAAACGAGAAACAAGAGTGACAATGTGATTGGTACTTGCACGAAGACGAAGAGGAACTGAGATCTGTTTCAAATATTTCCTTTTCTCAGGAAGATTAACAATGAGTTAGATAGTTTTAAAGTGACAGCTCAGTTTTGATTTTTCATCAGAGATACAAAAACCACTGGAAACTAGTGTGCAGTTTTTATTTCTCCTTTATTTCTCAAGCACAACAAATCAATAATACTGAAATAACGTAATATTAGATGAAATCTGAGTGAAGAAGTCAGAACAAGAGAAACTGTGACTTTCTTAATGGTGAGATGAGCCATCTGACCTCGGTTAACAGCATTACTTGTTCCAGGGTAGAATGCTAAAACTTCCTGGCTTACATGCAAGCTGCTAAGCCAGCGTGCCGCTGTCCGTCATACCACACAGGAGGCTTCTTTACGCTTCTGCTAATCTGACACCGCTGATGGGCTTCATTCAGGCAATGCTGATTCCTGACTGATGTGGCTGCCCTGACTGTCTGGGTCGAGAAGCCTGAGAATCCACACCGTTCCACAACCACTGTGACTTAAGATGGCAACGACACGACGAGAGCTGAAACGATTAATCAGATTAATCATCATGAATCGATTATTGAAATAATTGCTGGCTAATTTAGGAATCGATTAACCGTAAACTGGAGGTGAGAGATTAAAAAAAAAAGACATATTCATAAACATATGCTTGTTCAGAGCAGTAATTAAGCCAAAATTTCGCAATTTTGCATTTAAAATAAAGAAAACTTTATAAATATGCTCAAACCAAGTGGCATAGTTAGAGTTTCTATTAAGCACCTTTTGCTATCTAAAAATAAAAAAATAGTGAACAGATTTGCCTTTCAGTATATTGATGTTAAGTCAAGCAGGAAGGTTTTCACATGTTGATGTTAAAAGTATTTTTTTTTGGTTGAAAATGCATCCTTGATACAAATGATCAGGCATTCACTATAAAGTGTTTCTTTTCTTATTTTTAGGACTGATGCAAATGGGTAATTTGCATTTTTTTTAATGTATTTTTAATATTTTATAAAAGTCTTCAACAAAAAATCTGAAGAATGTGACGATTTATGCAAATAACCTATTAATCAAATAATCTTTAGTTGAAGCCCTATACACAAACAGAGGAAACAGTTTCAAAAGACAATTTTTGGTCCTATATATTAAAACCATCTACTTCAATAGGAACAGGTTGATAAAATAAACCATGACTAATATTTAGATTACCTAAAGTGCGATGCACAAACACAGGTAAGTAAATGTAAACATGTCTCTAGTCAGGATAAAGGTAATTTAAATAAATTCAACATGCACATTTTTAAGTATTAAAGCATGGAGGTTGTAAATAATTCTGACAATATTTTATCAGGCTGGTTATTATAAATTATATTTCGAGATGCGACACTCTTAAAAACAGTTTTTATTTGACAGATCTACTCTAGCGATCAACCGATTTAACACAACTGCACTTTGTTTAGAACGTTCGCAATTTGCAGAATACATTCATCAGAGTGCAAACGTCATTTGAAGAAATTAACCAAAAATATTTGAATAAATCTAGATATTAAGTGTGTAAACGACATTCATCCATCCAAAATATATGAAACCCTGTAAATAGGAAAGAAAATAGACTCAAATCTTGCATATAAAAAAAACCCAACCAATTCTTTTATTAATCTGTATCCAAGTATCCATAAAACTGGACTCAAAAAAGAGACATATGGTGAAAAAAAACAGTAAATAAATGAGTATCTAACTAGTTTGTGTGTTCCTAACTTTCAAATCCTGCGTATTTTTAAGGAAGCGGATTAAAAACGCACTTTCACTTTTCATTGGTGTACAAATAGCAGAAGTTGACCCTCCTTCAGGAAGAGGTGCTGCTGTTATATTTGTTTGCAGGGTGCAAAATTTATAAATACATTTAGATTTACATTTTAAATTTATTTCATAACCTCAACTGCATAATTTCAAAATATTCACATATTTGGCCTATTTTGTATTTGTATTTTTATTTCACTTAAAAGTTAAGAAATATGCATAATTGGATCACCTTTTTCAGAGAAAATGTAGATATTTAGGTTGCAAACTTTTAATGAGAATGATCTGAAATTCAATTAAATTCAAAGATACTTTATTTATCCCAAAGGGATATTAAATGTTGTCATAACCCATATTGTCCTTTTATTATTGTAGATGAAGATGTGGGCAGGAAGGATATCCAGTAACAATCAATCTTGCAGCAAATCTGAAGATGCCTCTGACTGAAGTCAGTTTCAAAGCTATTATAACATGTTAACAATTCAATATGCTGGCAACAGAGACATAATGTTACATCTAAATAATCAAAATCTAATTGTACTCTGAACATACTAAAGAAAGTGAATTTTGTAGTTTTAAATCCTGCAGAATGAAGGTGCAGAATGGACCACACTCACCGGGGCCAGGGTCAACAGCTGAGACAAAAACCCAACCAAAGCACTGATGGGTTTGGAGAGCAGGTGGGTGGATGGGTGGGTTTGGGTCACAGCACATCAGGGGGCTGAACAAAGCCATACGCAGAAGACAACAAAAAAAAGGAGGAAAAAGAAAGAAATGGATGAGAGAGTGGAGAGGAAGACAGGGGGAAAGCATGAGAGCTGACATGATCACAGTGGCGAAGGAAACAAATGGAACAGATGAGAAGCAGATATAAAAGCAGGGTAGAAAAACTGGCAGTAAATCAAAGCTGCAAAGCTGCCAAATTTGCCATTAGTTCATAAACTACGCCCTCAAGCAGCTCTGGACCTGAACTTGTGCTGTTAAATAAATCTAAAAATTTGTGTCTAAATGGATCTGTTTGTCCCTGCGTTATCTGTGTTTTTGAATTAATCAAATAGGAAAGGAAAACCAAATGGTTGGAGATAATTTCCAAGCAACAGGATTGTTTTTTTTCCTCCAGGGCTCTAATCCAATATTGTAATGCATTCTGCACCACTTTATTTGATAATGGCGACTTTACTGGCCGATACCAGTGAACACAGCTTAGGAGGGAAATTGGTTCACAGAGCTCAGTGTTTAACCTTCCCTGTGAACTGATTAACGTCTTTCATCATTTGCCACCAAACATTACGGTTTTCTGGACGGGTGGAGACTGACTGCTACAGATTATTGCCCCCATTTGTTTGTTTATGAAATCGGCCTCTTTTTTCGATTTAATAAAGATGTAACAAGAATATAATCAAAGCCACCAGTTGGAAACTTTAACAGCTTTATCTTTTTTCCTATAAATTAACTCACCATTCCTTGGTAATACAAGGTTGTACAAACAACAACCTTCAGTGTAGAAGGTGTTACTGAAGATATAACGTTCGCACAGCATATGCTGTGTGAATTTTTTCACATCAAAACGATTGTATTTTTCAGTTTAATTTTGGGTTGTTTCAGAATGTATTGATAAAACCCATTAGCAAACTGTTATATTTGTTCAAAATATGAGTTAATAACTGTCTCTGCATTCAATAAATTCTTCTTAAAATTAAATACTAACCATCCTTTAACACCGATCAGTCCCTCCAGTGTTTTGTGATTGTTTTCAGAATTTTATTGCATTTAAAATCACAGATTTTGTGGCGCTAATTTAGAAATATTTACAATTTTGAGTTATTTGCGTTGATCTATGACTCTACATATGACTTTTTGCTACTCATCACATCAACTACAGACCAGAAGTGAGGCATCCTGCCACCTGCAGGTGGGAGTTTGCATCACTTAAACCCATTGTTTTTTACCATTTTTGCAGAAAATGTGGGGGTTTGTTGATTTTGAGTGAATTTCCACAAAAAACTTATTGGATGTAATTTGGCGGCAGACAGGTACAAAACTGCTTTGATTTGATAAAATAATATTGGTTTATTATTTGATCTCTGATAATAGAAAAAGACTAAATGGAAAAATAATTTGTCACAGTAAAAGTTACTGGCAATAAAAGCAACAAACAGAAAATAAAATATAAAAATGTATACAAAAACAGAATAAAAATGCTGTACAGAATAGGCACAACTTCAAATTTTGTCCTGTTTTAAAATATCTGCAAAACCTTCACACAGTGTGACATCAATTTGACTCAAAAAAAAAGTCAAATGTAAAAAATTTTTCAACTTATTGTAGGAAGTCTGCAAAGAAACATTTTGAATGCCTTTCTTCAGCTTATATTCTGACAGAATCAGGAGATCAAAGCATAAAAAACCCTGCAGATCAGCAATCAACAAACTAATTAATCTCCATTATTTGCACTCATTGAAAACAGAAACTCAAAACTGAATGGAAAACAACAAAACTCAATCCCTCCATTTGCATGAAATAGATGCATCTTTGCAATATGAAACCCCTTGAATCCAGTGGCTGCGCCCAGTGTGGCGATCATGGGAGAACTGGTCATGGGAGTCTCATAGCTGAGTCACCCACATCGGTACAAGCTCTGCAGCTCTCTGGATAATTGGTTAGACTACAACTTGGCAGAGGGACGAGCCGTGCTGCTGCTTATGTAACATTTTTTTTTTTTTTTTCACTCTCTTCCCGTAAGAAATTCCTATTGATGCAATTTGACGTTTGGGTGATGAGCGTCATGAGGAGAGCCTAACGTTCCACATTTCCGCTCAAACTGAGCAAAACGTCTCAAACCCACTCGGCTAAAAATAATACGCAGAGGAAGCGTAAACCAGTGTTACTTAAAATTATCATCCTGCTCTGGCCACTTTTCTACGCTTAAAATGTTGTTTACTCTTTTTAAAGCAGCAATGGACTTAATAACGTGACTGTAGGTGGAAAAAAAGCTGAGGCAGGGGAGCAATGGTTCAGAGGTCTGACTCAGCCTGGAACAAGGGAGATGAATTATTCATCCTTTCAGCCAGTCGAGTGGAACAAGTCAGCGATTGGCGCAAGCTGGACTGAAAATACGGGCCAGAACAATAAATGCAGATGTGAAAAAGTCCTGACAGCTTAAGAACTTAAATTTAATCATCATAAATAACATGAGGAAAGTGTGGAAGCTATAAAAATAAATTACAATGACCAACACAAGGATGCTGAAAGCAGTGTGATAATCACAAGATGTCACAGACGTCTATTTCCCTAAATGAGCAAACAGGTGAGTCATTGTGAACTCATGTGAATTTAAAAAGGGAAAATCACTGAATTAAACATTTTATTCACTGAAAGAGATAGAAAGTACGTTTAGCAAAGGATATGCAGACCTTTTTCTATAGAGCTCAAAAAACCCACAAATATGCTTCAACTGTGTGGATTTCCTCTTCTGTAATGTTTCACCAGACATTAACCACAGTTGTCTTCAGTTGTTTGCTCATAGGTTTTACAACCTTTAATCCACTCCTACTTAAGTGGTAATTTATAAATAAATAAGTCGCCTTACTGAAGCAGCATAAAAACACACTGGGACACTTCAGTAACTACCACAAATGCCAAAATAAAACATATAAAGAAGCAGAAACAGCCCAAGATCAAAGATATTATCAAACTGTTCCTGAAATACGAAAAGCTGAACATAGCTTTGTCAAATTTTACAAAAATCTAAGGCAAACATATTTATATGTTATATAGTCATAATAAAAGAAAATCATAAGTTTAACTTTCTAGGTCAAACCTCATCAATAACAGGAAGCCAGCATCAGCCAGCATCTCTAAATAAAGCCCAAAACAGGTAACTGTTTTCATATTTCTATAATATTTGAGAAAAAAAGTCCTCAAAAAGCAAGAACGCTTTAAAAAAGCAATTATAGTTTTTCCTCCACTGATGTGTCTATCAGTTGGACACAGTCCAACCTTTAAGCCTTTTAGACTTAAAAGACTAAAAAAAAACAAAACAAACACAACAGCTCCCACTGCTTCTTCGTGTCAAACTTTATACGACGACTAAAAAATAAATAATAATCATAAATTCCCACTTTTTCAAGTCGACCGCAAAGTAATCAGGGTACTGGCTCAGGTGTGTGTGTGCCTTTTATCATCCCACACATCATCACTTTTTGCTTTGCAAAGCTTAAGCTGCAATGCTCATTTCTGCTGAGCTAAATGCTACAGAAACTTATGTGCAACTCTTATGGTGACATATTGCTTAAAACATAAAAACACCATTCAAATTCACATTGTTTGTAAGTAAAAGCGTAAAAATAAAAGCTAAAAAGAGACTAAATCACTCACCTTTCACCTTGTTCTGCAGCACATTTTGTTGTGTTTTTTAGCAGTTTTTCCTAATAAACATCATTACACTTTACAAAGTACAGCTTTGACGAGATACTAGGGGACAAAATGCAACGCACATTGAAAGCTGCACAATGGAGAAATAAAAGTGGATCAGTCTTGCAATCTCTACGAGCTACTTTGTATTCAGCCCATTTTGCCATATGCTTTGCTTGAGAAGTTTAATCTTCTTTAGTCAAACAATCAGAACTTCACCACAGAAAGACCAGAACGTACTGGCACAGGAGAGTGTGAAGACGTAACGACATGAAATGTGGCTGGGATGTGTAACCAGGGTTTCTCTTATTCAGGAAGTCAAAACATTTCAGCAACTTTACCGACACGAGATTGCTGTGGGCAGTTAAGTTGTGCTATGCATGAAAGTAGAATTTGCATCACAGCTTTTTATGATTGTCAGCCATAAAACAAAAAACAGGACTGAAGGTAGAGGAGATGCAGAGCTGTACTTACAAGACCGATCAGCCATGAGAAGTAGAGTTAGCATTAATCCAGGAGTGTGACTGACTTCACTTGACTGAACAAGATGAATCAGACACACAGACTCAGATGAAGTGGTTAAGCAGGAGCTCATAGTTGGTACACAAAGACAAAAAAACACAGGGCCTCAAATGCCTCACATTGACATTTTGAAACATCCTGTTATCTCATAATGAAACTCAACATTGACAGGCAACAGAAAACCTGCTTCTTATGCTGGCTCCTGCCCAACAAACCATTCTGCTAAATTGACTCAGCTCATCAGGATACAGCAAGAATGGAAACATGACTGACCACAAACTGCAGATTTACCTCCCGGGAAGGAAAATTTTGTTTTTAACTAGAAGAAAATACTCATATGAATTTTTATCTGTGGAATGCAAAAAGGAATTGATTTAACTTTCCTTTATAAACATAAAAATGTTTTCACTCCAAAATAGAGGAAGTAAAACCAATCGGTCAAATCATTTCTTTATCTCAGAAATTCACCTGCTGACCGTATTGTCATGAGAGTAAAGGCGACCTGGAGGTAATTTTTAACAATCCGACAGCAGCAAACCTGATCACTGAGCTGTAAAAACACAACAAAAGAAGTTAAATAGACTTCACATCCAACACAGATCAAAATATTTTCCATTTTGGTACAAACTTTATTGCTTTTTATTGTGATCTGATGTGATATACAGAACAGTAAAGCTATGAAGTTTGCAGCTATAACTAGGCAGCAGTTTAAGCGCAAGCTGTTTTCACACTTTTTATGTAAGGTTCCTCTTCAACTGCTATAAAAGTCTATTTACCCTCCATATTTCACTGCAAGGTGTGATCACAGATTAAGATGCAAAACAGAAGAGCAGAACACTGACAGTCCTCCAGCTGTCAGTGTTTAGACATTTCCCACAATCACCGTCTTATTTAGCCTGCATGAATTGACATCTACACTCATCGGGTGTACAGATGTTTTAACACCCTCAATTTTCAAGCAGTTTTGCTCAAAAACAAACATTTTTTGGTGTTGTTTTTGTGCCACCAATTTGAGTGTCCAGTGAAACCGATGTGAACATATGTATCTCTGTAGACAAAAAGTAAAGTGCATGTAAACGAACACTACTGGTAATAAATGACTGATAGATCGCTTTCATCCATCAGCGTATTCCTTGGATGAGAAGGAACCAACAATAATCTACAAGTCAAAATGCTCCAGGAAGTGACAAAAATTATACAACAAACAGCAGGATTTGAGAAAACCGCAAGAAAACATGATGCGCTTCAATTTTGTAGCCAAAAAATATGCAGTTCAGCATATAAATATGCTTATTTTGTGCATTCCAGCTAACATTTCTACATTTCTTGAGCTGCGATGTGATGGATCCCTTCCCAGTCAATTCGCATTTTGCTGCCTACATGCTGGGTGACAAAGAAAAGACACGGACCGCCAAACTTTACAGTTTGAGAAAAAACATAATTTGCTGGTAGCGCAATGGTAGCCATGTGAGCAGAACAAACTGTCACAATGTTTTCCCCACTTCAGGATCAGTTGAGAGGGAAAGGTAGCACTATGGAGAGGACAGCTGTGTTCAACAGACCCTCTCTGTATGTCTCATACATTTGAATGATCACGCTTATCTAACTGACAGGTGCAGGAGCAACCGCAGTTGTATCGAGGGACCCATCGTAACAAAAAATGACAGATTAAGTTAAAATTTTATTAGAAAATTCAGAGCATCCTCAGTGTAAAGCGGGTAAATAAGGATAAATCTCACCAGTTATAGGATAAGACCAAAAAGATCACCAAAACAGAACAAAAAGTGAAATTTTTGCTTTTGAAATTGTATAAGATACAATTCAACTGTAAAACAAGACAATAATCTGTTTGTATAGGTGTGCACACTCTCAAATGAATCCTCTGTTTCTGCACCTTTTGCTCCAATTTTAATGTTTAGTCCTCTTGGGTTTAGCAGCTCTGATTAGAAATAAAGTGTAGCTGTTCCTCATCTGTATCCGTTAGCTAAAGTCACGGTGTGAAGAGTGCCAAGAGTGCAACAAAACCCTCAGCATCTTATTTATCTCTAAGAATCGTGAGTAAGAGCAGAAAACATTGGAGAACGGTGAATCAAAACCTGGACGTTTCTCCAGAAGTGATGAAAAGACAAATCAACAAACTGTCTGGTCTAACAGAAAAGTCATTACCTCCACAAAAAAAAAAAACGATATTCTAAAACCAAGGGAGAAAAAACGAGTTGTGAAGTAAATAAGCACCATGTCCACTATGAAACTCGGTGGTGACAGCGTCATACTGCGAGGTTATTTTTCTTCTGATAAAACCAGGGTTTTAAGCCAAACTGGATCAAATTATCAGCAGCTGTAAAAAATAGCCAGTTTGATGCAAAACTTCCAGGCATGTTTATGGTGGATTTTAATTTTTAGCATAACAGTGATTTTAAGCAAAAGATTTTCTAATAGATTAAATTTGAAATAGATCAGCCAGCAAAGACAGTGTGCAAACTGTGGATGACATATGTCCTTTTACAAGCATTTTGCAAGGCAGAATGTTACTAAAACACTGAATGTTTTTGTTTTTTTGATAAATTGTACCGGCTTTTGCGCTACATAAACATTTAAACTAGTTATTTCTGCCATGATTTTTATATTAAATAAGATCTGGCATTTTAATTGGAGTCTGGACTGTTGAGATTTTCTAAATAAGTGTGTGTCTGATGAGTGTAAAGACACACAGCCTGATCCTAATCTAGGTCTCGTGATCCGACTGCCATTCTGCTCCAGCGGCACCAGACGAAGGCAAAAGGAGCAGCAGTAGTCTGGGAGAGATTTCTGAACAAACACGTCACAACTCTTTCAGACAATAATGCATTCACACTGTAACACAACAAGCTGTGGTTTACACCTGCCTCCATCTCTCCTCTGATTCACCACACAGTGAATCAGAGGCTTCTACTTCAACACTTGTGAGATTATTTCTTTCTCCAAAAGCTGGAATCAATGGAGGTAAATGGTTCAGAAGTAGGACTGGGACAGATCTGAGGAGTAGTAGTAGTTTGGGTGTAATGCTGTATCAGCAATATGAGGTATAATTTGAAGATATTAGGCTGGTGGTATACTGTATAAACATATTCATGAGTAACTCCAAGACAAACATCTTCTTTGGGTTACAACAAGCAGAAAAAAAAGGCATAAAGTAAAATAGTAGTTATTATAATTAAAACTGGAAAGAACTAAGTTCTCAAATATTTGATGATCATATATTTTTAGAAAAAAACCCAGCATCTTCTTAAGCCACCTTAAACATTTACACATTGCTGAACACAATCTCTAAGGTTTAATGACTCTAGGAAGCCAAAAAACAGGGAAGGTAAATGTTTTAGACAATAAGAATGTCTGAACAATGTTTTCTTTACATTCCTGATTATTGCAACCTCGTAGAACAGCCCAGAAGGTTTGGAAAATGATACCAATACAGACAAAATATAACTCAAGGGAGCATTTTAAGAGTTCAACATGAAGCTAACTATATTTTATATGTATTAACATGAAAAAAAAAAAAAACATTTTTATTGCATTTTTTCACCTCCAGAGCAACTGGTTTGCAGTGAAGCACTGACAAGGATCACCACCGAGAAAGCTGAGCATGCATCCAATACATACCACTGCAGAACCTTACCTGCAGATCCGCTCCCTGCAGCCTACAGTCCATATACTTTTCCCACGCATATGACAGATCGGTCTGCTCTAGATGAGCCATGGCTTCCAGGTTCTCCAGGCGCTTCCCCGAGAAAGTCAGGGATTTACAGCAATCCTTTCTTAACCTCCGGGAGGCTGGAAGCGCCCCGGAAAGAGACCCAAAGGTTCTCCTGAGTCTTTCATTGCAGATTCATGATTCACTGCGCCGCTTCGCCGCTTTTAAAGTGGAGCTCCTGGATGGAAATACATTATGTTGAAGGGTATTAAAGCCAAAAAAATAACAAAATATAAGTCGTCTAAGTCACTTGCTCTTAGAAAACGGCTTGCAGATGAACTAACACTTTACTACAGCACGCTTTGCCCTGACCTGAACCCGAAAAACGTCGGTCTGACGACCCAGTCGCAGCGTAACATAACCAAAACAAAACGGGCTCAAGCTAGCTAACCAGGTACTTCACAGAACTACCATCAAGGTAGCGGCAATACCATACCACACGATTTCCGCTCGGGAGTTTCCTTCAAAATAAAAGCTTTTACGGATCACTGAACTACAAATCAATGGAGAAAAATGTTTGCAATTTTAGTTTTGTTTTGTATTGATTCGTTGGGTAATTCGTAAAACGCAACATATGAATGTGAAACTGTGCCATGTAGTAAGTAATTTCACTTTTAAAAATTATATCTTGACTGTTTTTTCATTTAGTTGTTTTTATAACCATTTTATTTGTTCTAGAGTTGGAAAATTGGATAATGAAAAAGTGAATAAAGAAAGAAAACTAAACACAATAATTAATATAGTATTGCATTTATAGATATCTCCATTATTTTAGGTGAAATTTTGCTATAAAACAAAAAAAAGTATTCAATGAAAATATTTTGTATAGAATACTAACAGGTTTATTTAGAGGGTTTTTTTTAAATAAATGCACTGCATATGGATTTCATTCAAATTTCATAGTGTAATAATTTCAGCAATTTTATAAGTGTTGCAAAGCTTAGAGGAGCCAATGAAATTAAAGTTTACGGATTTGTTTGTCAAGGCCAACACCAGGGAAATTTAACATACACACGCTAAAGTCTTATTAGACGATATAATAATATATTTTCTCCAATCTGAAGTGTTTATTTTCTCAGCTAAGAAGGGAGTCATTACTAGAAAAAAAAATCGTGCTTGATATTTTATTTTGAAATTCCTTTCCTTCCGTGAGTTTAATGTTATGGCTACCTTAGCCGTAATGGACACACACAGTACTGGAAACTATAACAAAAATACGAACAGATTTTTATATATCAACCGCAGAAGCCATATATTTATTACTTATAAAATCATTTCCTAAATAAGTCCATACATTTCAGATTTGGAACTCTGTCGCAAACAGTCACAACATTTGTTATTTTATTGGTTATTGCACCGCTCCGATCTGTGTGTTTTGTCAACTGTCAGAACTGTGTCAAAGAGCAATAAACGCATCCTCAATTGCGTTTAAAAAAATATTATATGGTCTGGCTAAGGCGACACACCCCTTACAGTTGAAGAATAAATACGAAGATTACGTCTTTGAACGTACCTTGGTTTGCAGTGACTAAAAAACAGTTTTAGTCAGAGCCTGATCAGTGTTCAACACTGATCAGGCTCTGGGAGTTTTCTCCCTCAGCATTGACCGGAAGGCAGCTCCGCCCTCTGTCTCGATTGCTAACAACAGAGGCGCTGAGAATCAATATTTAAAGGAAGTCATTCACGAAAGCACGTCTACACCTTCATTTAGTAGTCTTTTTTTTAACCAGCATATGAAATGTAAAAAAAAAAAATAAAAAATACAACTCAAAACGTAATTAAAAGAAAACACAAGATTAAAGTTATTTAAAAAAAAAAAAAACAAGTGGTGAAAATTGAGAATAATCCAAAACTATAATTTGTTTAGATTACATTGTTTAAACAAGTGAAGCTGGTTCCCTTGCAGACAAATCTGAGGGAGTAGCTAAAACAATTATAAGCCTTTCTCGTGATATGGGTCTGTTCTTGCTTCCGATTGGACGTCACAGTTGGCCAAGAAGCTGTGGTGCGTTCAAAGAACTTCTGTACATTATCAAATCAATCGCGTTGAGATTGCGTTTTCGATGTTTAAAACAAAGAAGCTGTTCGAAATGTTCTTAGGCAAATCTAAATATTTATGAAGGAAAGGGAAGTTTGGTACTCTCTGCGATGTTTAACATGCTAGCAAAAGAAATCACACAAATGATGACGAAATTACCCATGATTCATGTCTTTTGCTGTTTAAACATTGTTGTTTGGCAATAACTTGGTAACCTTGCCCTATTGTTTGAATAGGGCAAGGTTACCCTATTTTTACAAAAACGGCAGGATGAGGCCGTTTTTAGTACGGCCTCATCCTGCAATTTTATTTACCAAAAAAAAAAGAAAAAAGATTTATCTCATAGTTCTCCAAAGATGCTTTAGCATTTCAATTCAACCATCGGGCACATGATGGCACCGTTGCTTTGCTTATGATAAAAACGCAAGAGCCTCAGAGTGATAGAAAAACATTTATTTATTTATTAGCTGGCCGGTATGTAACGTGATTCTACCAGCTTCACAGAGATGTTTATCCAATCTAATCAACACTGAGACATAAAAGCTAATAAGCTTTTAGTCGGACGTGACACAGTGTAACACCACTGACACCAGGTGCTGCCCCAATAAACTTCACATTAAATTATGGATCCCTTGAGCTTTATTCTCAGTTTATGTGCACTCAGGAAATAATTAAACATGACAGTGTAGCTTTATGTACAGAACCTATTATGGATGAGATTTTAGTGAATAGAAATGTTAAAAAGTTGACTTGTTCCAATTTTTTCAAAAGATTTCGCAACACAGAGTGGTCCAAACAGCTGAGAACGGCCAACTCCCTGAGGATTTCAGTACTCTCTCTCCACGCAGCCCACGCTCGCTGCGCTGTCGGGACACTTGCAGGAACGGCCCCTCGGCGTCGCTAAACAGAGGTGAGTGCAGCCACCGTTGTTCACAGAACAGTAGTTATGACCTGTTGAAGGAGAGCAAACATTTGAGGACACTTATTTAAATAAGAAGCCTGAACAGCACGGAGTAGCAGGAAACAGCCTCTTTACATATATGAAACACATCCAAGGGAAACACATAGCAAACTCCAGATGTTGGGGGCCCACTCCCTTCACTGCACATTCCCTCGGGTTGGTCCAGCCTTTATCTAGAGGGGAGTATGAAGCCTGGTGCTTCGCTTTACCATGACTCATTCCTCCAAATAAAAAACATTGAGTTGCAAATTCCTGCTGTTACTTTAAGCTCGTTATGCATGCTAGCTATATTTCTTACCAGTTACGTCTTGCAGTTTATTTTCTAACTGCAACCTCACCTTCGATTTTAGCAAAAGTTTTGTGCACATTTGTAATGGGAACATAGCTACTGATTAACTCAATTTACTAGTTTGGTCACTGACTTTATAAAGAGGCATCAAAGTAATGGAGGTTTAACAGAAATGCACGGCCGAGGTAGATAAAATCGATTTCACATGTAAAAATCAGTCGATCACCAAGGAAATCAGCGCCGATAAATTGTCTGGCTGATAAATCGGTGCACACGTACATAAGAACATGAGTCTCAACGTGTTAAAAAGATGCAGTTTGAAACATTTTGAAGAATTTAAAAGCAATCATTTGTCATATCCATTGAAAAAATTTTGCACTTTTTAAACCTTTTTAAACCAGTTTACTACCTGGAAGACACTGGGCGTAGGCTGTGGCGATCCCGTAGATGTTGGCCCGTTTCTGTGGCTGGAACTCATCTGACTCCTTTCCAGCATATTGGTCCACTTCAACCACAGCGTCCCTGTTGTAAACACAATCAGCACGAGAGATTTCAGCAATGTGGGAAGGTCTTGGCCTGTGGGATCTTCCCAGTGTCTCCTGTTTAGTGTGCAAAGTCTGTCAAGGTTGAGTAAGAGTTTGGTTTGGCTTCAGAGCCGCAGTTTGTTGCAAACTGTCTGAAGTGCTTGCCTCCCCCCACAAACACCTCTCAACCTTCTTGTATAAGGTCCTGCAGAGATCACAGAGAGGCCCCTGGTAGGTCACTGGCAAATGCCTGAGCTGAGAAATTGCAAGCAGCTGTCACTTTTTAGGATTCCTCCTAACTCCTCGCTCGAAGCAACTTAACTCCCAACCCCCGCTTTCTTAGCTGCAGCATAAATTCAGCTAAACAGAATCTGAGCTTGGGAAAACACGAAGAAACAAACTCCAAACCTTTGCCAATCAGTGTAGTAGAGGTTCTTCCCAAAGGTTGTAACTCCAAACGGGTACTGGAGTCCTTCCAGAACCGTGCTGCGCTGTGTCCGGCCAGGATTCATGCACTCCATTTTATGTGTGCCTGCAGGCAAGAGGATGACGCACAGGACTCATCCCAGAGCAGATATAAAGTGAGGGTTAGTCATCCGTCTGAGGCCTACCTGCGTCCGCCCAGCACAGCAGGGAACTCTGAGAGTCGTACGTCAAGGCGTTCGGGAGGCCCAGCTCGCTCTGAACCAGCAATTTCCTATTGGATCCGTCCATGTAGGAGGTTTCAATCTTCGGAGCTTCACGATTCCAGTCAGCCCAGTACAAATTCCTGTTGTCAGGAGAAGAACAGTACACAATATTTCCAGTTAAATAAAATAAAACAGATAGATTGTGTTTTTACTCAGCAATAGCCAGAAAGTTGATTAATTTAGATCAGAGTTGGGTAGTAATTGGTTACATTTACTTGGGTAAAATCTTGGAAAAAATTTACTTTTAAGAGTATTTTTACTATATGCTGTAGTTTTTACTCTTACTTGAGTAATTTTATTAGTCTACCCACTCTAAAAAACTTCACTGACTGAAGACAAGCTTGTTTTAACAAAAAATTCACCAGACACAGATCTGCAGTTTTTGTTAAAGTTTCATAAACTGATTAGAAAAAATGTTTCTTTTCCCTGATTTTGTGATTTTTTTATTGTTATTTATAGTATTGTTTTTTGTTTTGTTCCTTAAAATACCAACATTTCCACACGGCTTTCTTCATATCTTTTCCATCTGATGATGTAATTTTAAAATATTACATGATTTATGTTCCAATTAATTATTCAGTACTTGAGTAGCATTTTTACTAAATACTTTTTTACTCTTGAGTAATTTCTTAGTGCTGCTCTCCATTGCTTGAGTACAATTTTTGGGTAATCTACCCATTTCTGGTTTATATAAATCCAAGCCATTAGCTCAGAAAAAGGTTGCAAAAACAGTAATATCCAAATTCTGAGACATTTGTTTTAAAAGAATCTGCAAAGTGTCACCTATTGATTTACATTTTCCTGTGATAAAATTTGTTCCTGATGTTTTGATGGCTTGTTTGTGGCAATAATGACTTAAAAAACAAAAAAAGGTGAAAACTGATAAAACTGAGACTTCTGTTTACCTCTGAAGTCAAAACTTGGATCTCAGACCAACTTTCTCACAACTCTTTGTAGTTTTTGAAGATTATCATGTTTCCGCAGTGTTTGAAGTAGTCAGGCTTATTTTTGAGCACATTGACTAGATTTTAAACATGTTTCTGAAACATCACTAACTCTTATTTAGGGATTTGGTGGAACTTTATTAGAGCCTCTTATTTTTTAGACCTTAAGCTCTGCCTTAAATTGGTCTTTAACAAAAATAAGAGACTGCTATGGTATATTATTTTTTATGTTGGGTTTTGTTTTGTGCACCATTTGAAATGAGTTTTTTAGATAAAACTGTTGGTTAAAAAATTCGCAGTTCGAAATTATGTGAAAACGGTGGTGTGACTTCACTTTTATATTAGTTAAAAATGTAATAAGTATTTTTTTTTTAGCATATCCAAGAGGCTAGTGTTTAGCTTGTAATTTCTAGAAAAATATCTGGAAGATATTAAGCTTTTTATATTAAGAATTACACACCCATTGATGGGGTCAGTGACAATAGCTCGGGGGTTTACAAGATCTGTATCTATGAGGACTCGACGCTGAGTCCCGTCCAGAGACGCCACCTCAATGCGATTGGCCACGGAGTCGGTCCAGAACATCGTTCGACCCAGGTGGTCAACGGCAATCCCTTCAGGGCTGCTCAAATCTGCAAGAATACGAGTTTACTTTAGTTCAAAGCAGTCTCTTAATGTGTTAAAGTACAAGGAAGCAGAAATACCTGATATGATGACAGCAGTAGGTTCTCCTCCATCTATGCTAGCCTTGCTAATCGAAGGAGATGAAATTTCTGTCCAGTAAATCATTTTCTCCATGCAGTCGTAGGCCACTCCAATGATTACCTTCCCCTGTGGATGGGTCAACAAACAACATTCTTTAAGAGTGTTTGTTCTGAGAGTCGGGGAGCAGATGTGCGTCTAGACACAAACAATTTGAGTAAAAAAATCCAGTGTGGGCTACTGAGCCAAACTTCAGTCCAGCTGGTTGAAAACATCTCAAGCTGATGTTAGTCATTAGAGTGGAGGCTACCATGTGACTCCAATAAAAATGTCCTAAATACAAGGAGCAGATGGGAGTCTGACAGAAAGAGAGCAAAGCCTTTGACCCACGATTCAGTGGCTGTAGCAAGGAATAATTCCTGTTCTGTTGGGTAAACTAAACGTTTTAAACGCCTTGACTGTTTAGAACTGGATCTTAGACATATGAGGGAACATTTTATGGAAGAAACTTACAGGAAGATGGAGGACAGCCTTGGCATCTCGCTTTTTCATATTGTAAGCTTCCAAAGGGATGTGATCTATTCTGCCGCTCTGGGCAAACAGGAGGTGTGTCCCTGGGGGCAAAACCACATCAGGTCGAGGTCGGGGTCCAATGGGTGGAGCTTCAGTGCCATGAGGGAGACCTGACGAAGTTAAAAAAAAGTTAATTCAATGGACCTTAATCAAACTCTAAGGTTGATAGTCCGGAAGATTCAGTTTGATTAGGGACCAAAGTTGCAACATTTGTTACATTCTTAGCTGCTGTGGTTCGCTTTCACACTGGACTGAGTCAAACGAACCACACCAATTGAAAAACCTGTTCCCCCAATTGCCTGTGGTGGCACTGCACCAAGAAGTACTGAAGGAAACAACATTAAAACTTCAGAAGAAGACCAGCGCAACTTCTTTCTTCACAAAATGTAAACAGAAATCTGAGTAGTGTCAGATTTGTTTGATCTGAACCAGACTTTCTAGGCAAATGGACCAGAGTTCGATTAAAGTGTAGTAAACAGAGTTGGTGTAAATGCACACTTCGTAGCTGTTTTGGGAGCAGCCATTTACTTACAGTAAGGTTGGCTGCCATCGTCTGTGCGAGTCCCAGGGATCTCTTGTCCATTTCGATCCACACACCAGCACTGCCCAGTGCTACCGAAGCACTGAACGGGCCAATAATCGCCATTTTCATCACACTCAGGGATGAACTGTCCGACAGGTCGAGGTCCACGTGGATTGAAGCTGGTCTGACCTAGAAGGCGTTCTCTGATGTCCTCGCATTGGGTTTTGGTTCGCTCTGAATGTAGAATAAAAGAAATCAGACCCCAAAGTAGCAACAGAGCACTTCTGAAAAACTCCCCTCTCTGCCAGAAGTATAAAATAACCTCAATAAAACTATTACCAAGGACCTCGCTGACCATCACAGCGAGGTCACTATTCTGCAAATAAAGTCAAAGGTTTTTCTCCCATATTTATAGTTTCCAAAGCCTTTTAGAAAGATGAAACCTTTTAACTCTTTCACCTGAATAAATATAGAACAGACATAAACTAGGGGTGACCACAGTGTGACTCAGTTAAGGAATAGCAAATAGAGCTAATTTTTAATAGCAAATTTGCAAACAAATGTTTTTCTGTTAGGCATGTTTTCTTTTAAGGAAAGGCCACAAATCTTCAGTGACTTTTCATTCAAAACCAATAACTAAAATGGGCTAAACACAGTTTTTTTTGTTTTTTTTCTTCAAGGATTTTTGTTGGCTCTAGTGGCCCGTATTTTTTTTGAAAGTAGGCTGACAGGAAAGAGGGGAAGACATGCGGGGCTGGGAGTCAAACACGCGAGGGCCGCATTGAGGACTAAGGCCTCCATATGTACTAAACCACTACGCCACCACAGCATGCTCCTGGGCTAAACACAGTTAAGGGTTTTCAAGGACACTTCTCATTTTTGTTGCTGGGAATAAACTAAAATTTATTTCTTGACCAACAAGTTAACATTATTTAGCATTTTTTGCTTAAAAATGGGGATAAACTGTGGCTCATGAGTGCTCTCAACTTGGTGAATTTAGTAAAAAGTTCGGACACCTCTTTATATTTAGAAAAGCATAGACTCACCTGAGGAGCAGTATAAACCGTCTCCGCTGTAACCCGGCCTGCACTGGCAGACAAATGAACCTTGTGTGTTTGTGCACAGTGCGTTCTGATGGCACCTGCTCTGCTGGCACTCGTCTATGTCTTCAGGAAAAAGACGAGAGGGCGAGTGAGGAAAAAGGAGCAGCGTAACTCATAGAGCAAACTTCAAATGATGGTTTTTGACAGTTTAACTCAGTTCAACCCAACTCTGTGGGCTTTCAAGCAGTTCTACACTGCATGCAGCACAATATGAGGTCCTGTTGTTTTGCTACATTGACATAATATTGTACATGTGAAATAGAAAAGACCTTCATTGGAAAGTGTGTTGTCCGGGTGTAACAAGGTTTGCAGGCTTATCTATACACAAACATCACAGCGAGGTCACTATTCTGCAAATAAAGTCAAAGGTTTTTCTCCCATATTTATAGTTTCCAAAGCCTTTTAGAAATATATGAGATTTTTAACTTAGCATATCTCAAATTCAACTGAATCTATTATAAAATTTTAAAATAAATTACAATTCTGTCTTACGCCGCTTTATAGTTTTAATTTCCTGCAAATTAAAGGTGTTTAGAAATTTGGATCGTAGCCGCGCAACTTTCCCAGTAATTTAACTACTTCCAAAAAGCTAACACTCTCTCCTCTCTCCTACCCCGGCACGATCTCCCGTCTCCTGCGAACCCTGGGAGGCAGGTGCAGATGTAAGAGGAACCTCCATTGTAGCTGCACTGAGCTCGCTCTGGGATGTCACAATTATGGGTTCCTTCCTCACAATGGTTCACTGGTCGATCAACCTCTGTGGGGGAAAGAAATAAAAAAGGAGCTTGTGAATGATATTAACTTCAAAAACCTGTTGAGGAGATTCAGCTCAACATGCTGCATGTCTTTGTACTTTCATTTGGTTCTTAAAAAACAGCACAAGTGCTTAGAAAAACTAAAATGTGAGACAATGATTATAGCTCCACCCAAAGCTCTTGCTTTCCTTTACTGAACAACAAAATCCAAAATTAGAAATAGCTTTATCCCTCCTTTTGCTTTGATTTTGATTCATTTCATTTAGGGAACATTTATAAATTGTGTCATATCCTCTCCTCTACCAAGTCAGAAAAAATTATTGTAGCATCCTTGCTATCATATTTAGATAATTATAAGATCCTATTGAATTTACCACATAGTAAATCATCTTTCGAGCTATTCAAAATGCTGCTGCCAGACTACTTTACTTCATGTTTATATCTGAAACAAACACTTAGTGATGTTTATGGTATTTTCTTTGAAAGTAAAGAGATTAGGTCACTCACCGATGCATGTCCGTCCATCAATACCGAACTGATAGCCTTCATCACACTCGCAGCGAAAAGTCCCAGGTTGATTGTTGCAGATTGAGTTAGGTCCACAGATCTGAGGATTTTCTCTGCACTCATCGATGTCTGGCAAAGACAACAGGCTCTTATCATTTCCTAATTATTCCCAAGAAAATTTGACTTCTGAAATCTGCATTTATAAAATCCGTCTGTTTTCCTGTCGGATGTTGCATGATCAAAGACAAAATCTTGATGAGATTTGGTCATTTTCTCAAGATAGCATCTGTCTGAAACACTTCCTTCCTCTCTCTACTGTGTCTTCTTCCTGTTTGCGCTTTCATGTAAAAGACTTTTGGTTGTATGGAGGAAATCATGACCACACTGGACATGTCAAAGGGGATTCAACACACTGGATAGCCCCTGTTAAGTGGCACAATTGTCCCGTTCCACCGGAGGGAAGTTTGAATTACCTTAATAGTGGGTCTGGAAAAGATATGAGAAGTGTGTGATTCACAGTGGCTTGCGAAACCATCATATGAACTTTTTCTATATTTGGTCACATTACGATTATGAAATTTAAGAGTTATTAGGGTCTGTTAACACTTTTATTATGTATTTTATTCTGAAGTTTCTGTTTTAACATACAAAAAATGGCTTTAGACGTATTTTATTTCCTTTCAAATGTGGTAAAATAGCTATTTGATTACTGTACATTGCAGATTGTTAATGAAAATGTTAACACAGTGGTAGACAAGAAAATAAAAAACAAAATGAGAAAATTTTAGTAACTGGACCTGATTGAGGGCAACAAGAGTAAAAGAGGACAACAATTTATCATTTTCTTACCCTTTTAGATGTACATTCTACTTTGTGTATATATAATGCATAAAAAAACACATAAAAATAGAATTGCAGAGATCATGCTGATATATTTCATTAAGACCAGTCTCACCATAACATGTACGCCCATCACCATTAAAACCTGAGGCACACTGGCACGTAAACTCATTTCCTTGACTGGGTCGGCAAATGGCATTGGTATCACAGCCGTGTCTCCCAGTAAAACATGGGTTCTCTTCTGGTTCCCCCCCTGAAAATTACAATTTATAAGCCAATTTTATTGGAAAAGAACAAAAACAAAACTAAATCTTTTGTGGAAGTCTCTTTTATGCAGACGCTTTATGCCCTTACCATTGACATCTCCAATCTTGTTGCTCATGGCCAAACGGAGGAGCTGGTTTGGAGCATCATACAGAGCAAAGACCTGATCCACGCTTAGCAGCTGCGTAGGCTTCATGTCCCTTGAAACCTCGCCATGCTGGCAGCCCTGGAAGGAAATGGTCTGACGCCACTGAAACCTCCTGTTTTCACTGGTTCCTTCGGGGAAAACCAGCTTGTAGTTCTGAGTGGAGGATGAGGTGATCACTGAAACAGGGTAAAATACCCTGATAAGTAAATATAATAAAGACATCCTGAAGGTTCAGACTCTGTGTCTTACGGTTGCTGCTGTACTGGTAGATTTCTGTGTAAGGTTCAGACTGGATGGAAGTGCCTGGAGGAACCTCAGGGATCTGGCCATTCAGGGTGGTGGTCACCACCAGGTGGTCCTGTTCGTCCGTCCCTTTAAACTCCTGCCTGATGGTTAGCTTCTCGTTCCCAGGTAGAAAGGTCACGTCAGCCTGTCGGGTGAACTCTCCCCCTACAGAAAACAGTGAACTTTAAGACCATGACCATGGAAACCTTGTAATCTGGTAAGTAAGTAAAGCTACACCGCAATCGCAAATGTTTATCCTTTTTCTAGTTTCATGGCATTAAATTTTTGTTCATAGTTACCCTGAAAAAGTTACTTGATTACTGATTACGCCTTGAAAATGTAACAAATTAGTTGTGAGAAGATCGATCTCCTCCACCTCCTCCCTGTGCTGCTAAAGAAATGCACCACTCCCCAACAAAAACAACCAATCAGAGCTAGGAGGAGGGTCTTAGCGCTGTTAATCAATCTCATGTAGTTCTTGCTAAATGTGCTAATGGCAGAGAAACAACTTATTGTTACAGAAAAACCATTTATGAGCTGAAGAGGCTATTTTATATGAAAAATGTGATTGACGGCGTTAAGACCCATCTCCTGACTCTGAATGGTTCTAGTTAGGACTGAACCATTCGGTCTTGACTGAATGGTTAGGAGTGGTTCAGTCCTAACTAGAACTCTACCTTCTATCACTGGGAAAAGGTGTTAGATTATCTGACTCATCCTGTACTCTTATGACATAGTGACAGTTTCAACATACATACTGCAGCTTTAATCTGATTATTAGACTGAACATAGCAATACGTTGAAAAAAAGAGTCTTAGATTAACTCAATGTCAGAACTGACATCACTGCTCACCAATAAGGCTGAAGCCGTTCTTAAATCCAGGCTGCTCAAGAGCAAACGCCCAGCCGATCACACCACTGATGGCCGACAATGGCATCAGCGATGGCCCAAGAGCATCAGGAATGTCGCTGATGGCAACATAGGATCGGCCGTCGTTCACCACCACATACGAGTGGAGGTCCTTGCTGCTGAACTCCACTGGAGACTGAGAGTTGCCCACAAACACCCTCCCATTGACTTTACCATTCATTCTTTGTGGCTTTCCTATAAAAAAAAACAACCTAATTGTTTATTGAATGTTCTCACTGTTATCATGTTTTATAAATTCAGAAGTAAAAGCGTACCCTCTGCCACACACTGCAGTCCATTTCCATAGTAGCCGGGTCTGCAGTGACAGCAGAATCCACTGGCATAATCTCTGCAGTCTGCAAACTGGGAGCATTTATTTCTGTTGTTGGCACATGTCCCAAGGTTGTACGAAAACACTGAGAAACAAAGTTAAAATTTCACAGATAAATACTAATAGTTTAATCAAAATTGTTTTCATTAGAAAAGGTGTCCCACAGCGGTGTACATTTGAAATTATGCTGTTTTAATATTTAAATAAACACTAAACACTATTTTATTGGAATTTTTTTTTTATAAATTAAAGTAGAACATCATTGTGAATTGGAAGGAAAATTACATCTGTGTTTCAATTACAGAAATATAAATCTGATTAAAGTTGGTGTGCAAATGTATTCAGATGGTTATTACTGGAGTATCCTAAATAATAGAGTTAGCAAAAAGATAAATGAGTGAATCAGTAATGTAATCTCAGGCCTGTTATGGCACATCACTCTGACACCATCATACAGAATTTGAATAAGGTAAAAGTGAAACAATGCCACTTTAGAAGTTCTGAGTATAAAATATTTACACAAAAAGAAGGGGTTTTAACATATTAAATGCAAAATATGAGTATTTTTAGTATAGTTGTGCTTAATTACTGCTCTGGCCTGTTTCAAAGTCTGTCCTCCAGTTTATTCAAACACTAAATTAGTTGACAATAATTTAAACAATGGATTAATCACAATTAATTGTTTTAACCTTTCTCCTAGATTTATTTTTGAGCTCTGGCAGTTAACTACTTCCATAGCTAAAGCACATAAATATGAAGTTATATAGTTGTAGTGTGAATAAATGAGAATAAAATTCAGTTTTTCTGTGCAGACTCACCATCTACATTTATCTCTGAGTCATCGACCACAACTACTTCAGGGTTTTGAGGCTGATGTGGCTGGTATGGCAGAGGAAGGATTTCAAGGACCTCAATCTGTTCAGCGTCTGGCTCAATGGGAGCATATTTCTGCTGTCCTTCGTGCTCCAAAACCCGCAGCGGGGCCTCCGGCGGCAGATCGGTGACTTCCCCAGGAGCAACGTTGGAAAAATGGGGAGACGTTCCGATCTCATAAACCCATACACCCCGCATGCCAGAGTTTGTCTCCCTGTGAGAGTAGACGATATAAGTGTGTCTGCTAGATGGACATGGCAGTGAAACAGTGATTTTTTTGGGACAGATTCTTACTCCGCCAATGCCCTGACAGAAGTCTCCTCATCCATGCTGGTGCGGTAATATTGTCCCTGGCTGGAAAACAGGAATCCTCGGACCAAACCTTTGCTGAAGCCAGAATGCATGATCACATCACTGTCTCCTATTGGTGTGGATAAAAACTGAACTCCATCCCTGGCGTAGAGGAGAATCGCATATGAGGCAGTCTCCAGGGAGGCAAGAACCAGCTGGAAGGTGTTTCTCTAAGCAAAAGAAAGGCAAGAAAGGCTGTTTATGTTTTGCTCCACCAAAGACTAGTAAAAAATAGACCCTCAATGGTTGAGAAAGGATTGCTAACTGGAAACGTAGACTCATTTGAGTTTTTATTTTACCCAATTGCTAACTTTTGTCAATGTGCCAATACAATGTTATGAAGCTTACCGGAAATTGGAGGCCCTTCAAACAACCATCCCGCACTGCTAAAAGAGAATATCCAAACAAGATGGCTGCTAATGTTATTTCAATATTTGGAGGCATAGCCAACATGGACTGAACGGCTCTGTTCAGTTCCTCTGCTGCCATTACTAAAACTACAGGCAGACTGCAATTCTAAAGCAGCGCAGAAAATCACAACTTGCCCCCCTTCTGTTAACTGATTAGCCCAGTAAAAATTAAATGGAGACAATCAAAGTCTAGGAGAGAAACCCAGACTGCACTGGATGTGAGATTTTTTTTATTTTTTAGTATGATTACACAGAAAGGTAATGGTCAAGCTTGGAGGTGTGGACTCTATTGAGGCTTTAATTTTTACCCCAGTATATTATAAGCCTTGCGACCCGCCATGCTTTACGAGCCCCACCACCAGGCTAAGCCTTTCTTGTTCATGTTTTTAGGAAAATAATAAAAAATAAAAAAGCTATTTCCTAAAAGATATGTTTGTAGGAAATAGGTTTTTAGTTTATGCATTTAAAGCTGGACCAATCACACCACTAGCACCTCTGTGCGTTGTCTCTCGCGCTGCGTCAGCTGGATGTCTTAGGTTTACCTCAGCGCAGATCCCGCGCGCCTCCTTTCACTCAAACTGAACACAAGCTGACCTGATATTTACATCCCCTCTTGCTGCTGAAAACATCAGCACCTCTAACAGTTTCTGTGTTAGATTTAGTGAAATGTGAGCGAGGTGGAGTAGTTTAATTGGCCAACATAAAAAGGAATAAGTTATAATTGCAGTTTACTAGTTTGTATTTGTGAACAAACTGCTCAAACTCAAAGATTAAACTCACAGCATCAGATTGCTGCTATTGCAACACAACAATTTATCTATGAATATTGTTCTTTGAATTTTTACAAAGTAAACTTTCCAGCTCCTTAAAATCTTACATATAAATATTGAGCAATTTAAAACATTTTAATTTATGTATGCTGAAACCATTAAATCAAATTTAGCCACTTTGATAATCTCAGTAAATAAATGTTACATTTATATATGTATATGTGTCTGTGTTAAAATATTAGCATTTATGGGGCTCCTGAAGCCCTGGGGGCCTATGGAGCTGCTGACTTAATTTGGATTAAACAAAAGTGCAAATAATTGATATTCATTTTAATTTTGTTTTTTGATTTGTTGTTTTTAAGACTAGTTGTGAGTTTACTAGTTGTGGGTTTAACTGCCACACAGATAAACTGCAGAGCCACTTGACGCTCACCTTCTTCTCGATGCCATCTCCTCTGGTTTGGGGTTCATGAGCGGCGATGTCCAGCCAGGTGATCACCACGGCAGCTGTAGGGTTGACCTCATCGTCGTCCGGGAAGGCCCTGTTGATGTGCTCAGCCGCCCGACGCAGAACATCCGGACTGGAGTCCTGACGGAAGAAAACTCTCCCCAAGCCATCGCTTGTGTCCAGATCCCCCTGCAGAGCTGCGATCATGCCAAATTTGGGAGGCATTTTACTGAGGTATGTTGACTCGCTTGTTGGTTCTGCTGTGGCGACAAAACCGTTGGTGTTGATCTGAAATTAAAGGAACAAAATGGCAGCTTGGATATAAAGAAAAATATGAGTGACAGCCTCCTCTTGACACCACAGAAATAGACTAATTTTATATTTGAGCTTTTTTTTAATATATACAGTATATTTTCGAGCTCTTACCATTTATAATTACTTTAAAAAAATTAAAAAACCCTTCTCAACACATTAGATCTGTCAGCATTTGGAATAATAAGAACACTATCCTAATCCCACCATGTAGCCAATTGTGTTTTGCCATGTAGGTGAATGATTAATTTGGGTATAATTATTTATTATATCAATCAATCAAGTTTGTTTGTACAACACATTTATTCAACAAGGCATTTTAAAGTGCTTTACATAATACGAAATACAACAATAAAAAGTCATAAAAAATTTTATGACATTTTGTGGAGTATTATCATCAAATTGATTTAAAAAAACCAAATGTGTTGGTCAGTGTTACGGTTTTTGTTACAATATTTGTGTTATAGGTTCCTTGTTTTGTATTTGTTTGTTTTGACTGTATTTGTGTAGTCAAGTCTTTTGGTAACACTTTATTTGACGGTTTGTGAATAAGACTGTCATGACACCGTCATAAACATGACATAACAGCTGTCATGAACATGAGTAAGTCTTCATGAATATTTATGACTGTTGTCATAAAGTGTCCTTCGGTAAATCATGACACATAATACAAAGTTGACATTATTCAAAATGTCTTTGCTATGACAACTTGACATTAACCAAGAAATCATGATCTGACATAAATTTGTTATAGAAGTATTACTGATTAAACTTTCAAAATTATGTAGCTTTATGTTATTAAAGCTAAAGTTATGTATCCACAACAGTCATAAATACTCATGAAGACTTTCTCATATTCATGACAGGTGTTATGTCATGTTTATGACGATGTCATGACAGTTTTATTCACAACCCATCAAATAAAGTGTTACCAGTCTTTTTAACCTTGTTTGCATGAACATTAATTTGTCTTGCTAAAGACAAACACTCATTATCCAGGTACAACAGGTGTAAAACAGCCTTTGGCTAATTCTGGTGCATTTGCAAAAATGTTAATTAATGTGCTTTGTCCCAGTCAAATAAATTAGAGTTAAACATTTTCCAAACTCATTAGACCATAGTTGTTTTCCATCCAAAGAGCCATTGTTAGCCCCACTACTACAAAATAAAACTCGCCTAGAGCCCACCAAAAATCTCTCTTTTCAATATGTACGACATAAAATGTTTTACTCTGAAAGCTAACACAATTAGATTAAATGTATTTATAATGTCAGATTTTAAAAGAAAAAAGCAATTCTATAGAATGAGATAAGCCATTTTTTAAAAATATAGGAAATGAAGAAAGATGGAGAGCATAGTTTGATGGTAGTGACTTTTAAAAGCTTGTTGTAGACTTTAAAAGCAGTTTTTGCTTAAGAACTTATGGAAAATCCCCAAAAATTAACATTTCGTGTTGCATTTTGGCTATATAAGAGCCACAGTGCATTACTCTAATGATTCAAAAGAGCTATCCATCTGAATCATTTGAAGGATGATCAAACAACGCCTTTAATATCATGTTTACACGCTTACTGGTTTAATGGGAGCACATGTGAAGGCTTAAAAACAGTAGGATTATATCAAAAACATCCTTCCTGACAAAAAGAGAACAAGAAAACTCTTCACTGGAAAGGCTGTGCTGTTTCCTGTCCCCTGAAGAACAGCCCCAGAGAGCATAAAGATTGGATACTAATCGTCATTACAGAAACTTCCTGCCAAACTGGGAAAACAATCAGCGATTGTCATCTCACAGATGTGGAGCAGAGAGAGCGAGGGAAAAAGAGAGATCTTTATAGATAGCTGTCAACATATGTTAAACCTTGATAAAATGCAAATTACACTCATAAGGAGATGATAACTGCCCCAACCTGATTACGAAAGACAATTTTGTTTAACCATGTCTGCACTGAAACCGCTGGGAAACAGTTAACTCCCACAGGGCACAGACAGTTCAGAGCAGACTGTGTCATAAATGAAAAACAGAGCTCTTTAAAGGCTAGCTGCAGCTGGGATGCAAGGCTGCGGTGAGCAATGCAGCCGGGAGTCATCCTAAAAAAATAAATAAATAAATCAACTTCAAGCTAATGCGTAAACCACAGCTTTTTGACTGTACATGTTTAATTAAGGTTAGCTACACTGCTAAATATGAAAATTATAGTGAAAATCTCTAAATGGCAATGGTAAGAAAATTAAAGCAACAAAAACAAATTTATATGATAGATATAGCTGCTCAGGGGTTCCCCCAGTGTATTATAAGCCTGGCGGGCCACCAGGCTTTACTTGTGCCCCTACCAGGCTAAGTACTGCTTGTTTATTTTAGGGGTTTTTTATGTTTGCATTTGTAAGACTTTATAGTTGGTGTTCAGGTGTTAATCTTCCAATCTCTTCAAATTTTCCATCAACTTTAATAATTCTTTTAACTCAAAAACACAGCAGGCCACTGGATGTATGACTGCTCTAACACCCAACCACCAGGCTCAGGAAGTTTTCTGGAGGAAACCTAATTCACACAAATTACTAAAATTATTATGGTCAACGGTTGATAAAAGGACCTTAAGATAAAATCTATATGTTCAAATGATATTAAGAGGAGAAAGTTATATTACAATTAAAAGTAATTAATAGTATGATAATTGTTAATCTACAGTTTTTGCAGCTTTAATTTGCTTGAATTGGTCACCCAAAACATACTTTAATTTACACAGAAACAGGATGTTAAGATGTTGTACATAAATTTTTAAAGCAAACATTTAGATTTTGCAACTTCTTGAACAATAATATAATTAAATAATGAGATATATGATCACATGTATTAATATCTAATATCCAATATCTGGAGCAGCATTAACCATTTACTAAGACATTTTTGGGGTGTATAAGAAACTGAGGGATTGTTTCAACAAGGAAAGCAATGTGGAATACACCAATCACAGATTTTTATCTGTACATATTTATTTAAAGTTAGAATTACGATGAATCCTGTATCAACATGTACAGAAATGGCACTCAGCAAGGAACAATCCAGTTCTCCAAAACCAAAACAAAAAGCTAGATTAGTCTGCAAATGCTCTAAAGGTCAAAAACCTGATGTTTGGAGATGTATTCTGTTACTCAATGAAATGAAAACTAATCAACTTCAAGGTTGTTCCTTCAAACTAACAAGAAGTTTGAAGGAACAAACTTCAAGGAAAGCTGTGAGAGGTAAGACGATGGGCTTTATGCAGTTGTGGAGGGGCAGCCTGTCAAATTTAGCACAAATTGATCATTTAAAAAAAACAATAACTCAAAGCATATCAGAAAATTCGTTACAGTCATAACTTTCTAAGTGGTCACCACCAAACCCTGACCTCTGTCTCTGGATCCCTAAACATTAGACTCAGGTGATGCAGTTTAAAAGGTAATTATACCAAGTAGTTAGAACATGTCTGTAAACCTCTGACTTTGAAAGATGTCTAAGACAAATTTTAAAATGATTTTATTTTTGGTCATTTAGCAAAAGATTAAATATTAGAATAAGAAAAAAATGACGCGCCTCTGTGCATAAGCTGTATGTAAACATCTGGTTTCAGCTGTAACGCCTTGGAGATTACATGTTACACGATTTGGCCGTTTTGGCGCCTCGCTGCGCAGCACAATTAAAACAGATGTTTTGCACATCAGATTCAGAGGGGCTGCTGGTTCGACCAAATGGTTCATTTCCTTTTACAAGTAACTGGAGAAAAAAAAGTTAAGTTTTGAATAGAATCGGTTCAAGAACACATTTTTGACATACCAAGGTTTTATGCAACGTGAACTGATCACTGGATCTTTTGGGGGGGGGGGGGTTGGATAACAAACTGTGATTGTTGCCCCTTATGTAAACAGTAACATGATAAGCTCAAGAGAAGCGGATTCCACCAGTCAGAAAAGGCGCAATGAAAAGTGAATCGATGTTCCTAAATGTTTACGGTCGACACAAAAAGCACAAATCACCGGGAAAAAAATGTTGAACCTCCAAGAATTGCTAATGGATGTGACTTCTGGACACGTTCCCGATTGGATTAGGCGCAATTACGCAAAAAGAAAAAAAAGACTGCTAATCTGTGTTGACTTCTAACCTCCGATTTGAATATGTTGTAGCGTGATGAATTACTGGTGTACTTACGAAAATGTTGTCGAAAGTGCCATCATAAAAAAACACGGGCTTGCTGAGTGAGAGGCGGTGGGTCTGGTCATTCCCTGAGTCTAGTGACTGATCTCCTGCGCCGGGACCGAAGGCGAAAAACTCTTCTCGTCTTACGCTCTGCACCGATGCCATAAATCCGACAAAACTCGCCCAAAGGAGCCATCCTGGCTTTACCCAACTCATCGTTCCAGTTTCTGAAGCAACAGAGCGGCCAGTCCTGTGTTTTAAGGAGGACTAATGAGCTGCTGGGTCACGTATGGAGTCCTAAGGAGTGGGCGGAGAGCTGCTGAGCGCGTCAAACTCAGAGAACAGCTTTGGTTCAGTTGTCTGTTCAAGATATCATGTAACAAGCTGTTTTATGAGTTAAGTTGAGATTTCCAGACGCATCTTACTGAATTTGGACATCACAGAGAAGTTATTTGTTTTAATACAAGTGTAAGTCATGTTTTTCACCGATTCATCCCACGTAGTATTCAGAAAAAACAGATGTTCTAGATCCGGTTTTATCTTAAATGTTCTCAAGAGCCCGTTGTGTCAGAATCTATTGATAACACCCAGTAAACTTTAAAATATTAACAAATAGTTGTCTTTGCATTACTGATGACTTTTGCACATCGATCAGTTCCTCTAGGATTTTGCGTTTGTTTTTGGATATATTTATTTATTGCAATCAAAATCACAGATTTATGACGCTAATTTTGAAATATTTGCAAGAAATTGACCAGTATTTGCGCGTATGTATGACAGTAAATGTGATTAAGAAAACTTGCGGCAGCTGTATCGTGAAAGTGAGAAATAGTGCCAACTACAGGTGGGAGTTAGTATAACTGAAGCCATGCATTAGCGGGAGTATAGGGATCTGTTCTGTTTGCGAGAATATTTGCGATCATTGAATCGCGGAAAACCGGCGGGTCAGATCTATGTAATCTGGCGTCTGGATGGCCACATTTAAAGCTGTGGCAGGCTAGACTTTATCCAAATTCTGACTCAGGTTTTAACAAAAATAATTCCAAGGAAAAACCACAAAAGCACCTAAAGGTCAGACATTTGATGATAAATCAAACTTAAATATTAAAAAGTATCAATATTGCTATTGGTATCTGAAATGCTGGCTCTCTCTCTACTTGGTATTGAATTTATACCAAAATATGCATAACTGCATCTGCTGAACAAAATAACTGCTGGTCTTCTGCATGGTGTTTATATTTTTATTTAATTGTTGAACATCATATTCTTAACATTAGGAAATGATACAAAATAATAATAAAAAATAAATAAATAATAATAATAATCCCTTCTGGAAAAAAATTACTTAGTTTATTATTTTAGGAACCTTACAAATCCATAACATCATCATTGGGTTATCACAAGTTGTTTAAAGGTTCAGTAATTCTTCAAACAAAGTCCCAACCAAGCATTAATTGCAGAAGCTGTGAAGTAAAAATCCCTTTTTTATTGATCTTATTTAATATTCAAGCTTGGATTTTCATCCACTGAACGCCAGAATAGTCAAAAATCACAAAAGTAAACACTCAAAATATGTTACTCTGCACACAGATGTATGATTTCCTGGTTTTTTATGTGCTTTGGCATAAAGTTAAACTACTTAGATTTCTTTGTTGACGATAAAAGCATGAGAGGAGAAGAGTTCATCTTCTCATCCTGTCATTTAAAGGAAATCTTAAACCTTCCATGCAGTGTTGTCATAACTCTGAGAGTCTGTTTATTTGGACGATGATGATGTTATTATACAGCCAGGGGCCACAGAGTGGGCCATGTCCGGAGGGACAACGTTGGACTCAGCCCAGCAGATTGTCAGAACATGGACCAGTAAACACACAAAGAGCTCCAAATTTAGTTTAGTTTGCTGAAAAGTTATGTAAACAGCAGCAACGTAATGAATCAGTAATGACTCGGTTTGTGCTGCAGCGGCTGTCACAGTCAGCCCCAGATGGGATAATGAGGACAGGTTTCGGTCTTGAAGAGTCTCTGACCCGCTAACAGATGATCAGTCATCCATCCAGCACTTTGGCCCATCTAATTGAGAATCGGTTGGGCCTATTGTTATGGCATTTGGTGTCCGTGGAAACCATTATGCCCACAAACATTCAGTGAAGTTTCATTTTCTGTTTTCTTTTTTCAATGCAAAAAAAGTGGTTCAAATTCTTAGAAACGCAGTTTAAATATCTAATTCTAAAATTAATGGAAGCTTTTCTAGTCAAATTAAGATGTTTTTTTGTTTTGTTTTTTTACTTGAAAAATACCAACTTCTGCTTGACTGGAACAAGTCAGCAATTAGTGATAATTAAGCTTTAATTAAGCTGGAATTGTGTTGTATGATTAGTCCAGTTATCTGAGGTTGATTATTTAAAAATAACACGCCACAGATTGGATAGCAGCTTTATTCTTGTGTTAAAAAATGTTTGATATTTTAAAGATAAAACTATACGAATTGTAAGATTTCATTATGAAGATTTGGAGCTTCATAATGAGTAAAGCCATATCAGCAGGAATTTTATTATTTATTTATTTATTATTTTATTTATTTTTTTAAGTTTGGAAAAAGCAGCTTAAAGAGCGTTTTTATTTTCTGCTAAGTTCAATAACTGTAAATTACAATAAACTAAATTGTAAAACGTCACAAAGCAATATTGATAGCATTACTGTTTTAGTACAGTCCGATGGCGCCACCTTCTGGTCGCACTGGGAATAAACTCTGGGATTTTCTGACAAGTCAGGGCAAAAGAAAACATTTCTTTCAGCAGAAGAGATAAATCAGAGATTCAAAAGCTAATTATAGGCTTTCAATGACACTTTTAAACAAATATCTCCTATTCAAACAACAACAATTTTAACGATTTTAAAGAGAAGAATTGGGTACACAGGCTTCCTTGTATCAAGTATTTTCTCTACAACAGAAATCATATAAATATAGTTCCATACATTTATATATATATTTAATTAAATGAAAACTATCTCCAAATTCTTCAACCTGTCCGCAGCTTAACATCTAAATATTGACGTATAAAATAGAATAGGATATAAACATTGGCATTTAGGTGTAACAACAGTAACAGATACATTTCACACAAAAAGTCCCCAGTGTGCGATACATTAAAATGATATTAATAGTAATAATAATATACTGTACAAGACCATAACAGAAAATACTGTGTAGTTGTTAGGAATAGAAATATCAGATTATTTTCCAAAAACGTGCGTAATGAAAAAGATGCAGACTATTTACAATACAGCACACTATTGGTCAAGGATAATGATAAAGATGGCTAGTGTTAATATTTTGGAATAATGTCACCCTCACTTATATTTAAAATGTTTAGGCCATTATATAAAACCAGGTCTGTCCTTCCAGTTTAAATAAAATAAATAGAATAATTTCAGACCCTTTACAAAAACAAAGCAACCAGATGAAAATACAACAAATCAGAAGAAACAAAAAACAAATAAGCATACATAAATCAATCTTCAAACTCTTCCCTTTTCTTGTTTTCCCACTAATTCTGCCAAGAAGAGAAATTAAATCTACAGACTTACAACAGAGTGTAGTTTCTCTGCACCTTGCCAACAAAAATTTATCAAAATTTTTCTGTGTATATTTATATATTTCGGCCTGAGTCCATAATTTTGAGCCTTTGTGGAGCAGAAACAATATTTTCAAACTTATGCACCTCATTCTTGTTTTTAAATGGTGAAAGCTGAGTGGTATCTACTAGTGCAGCCAAGAATAAACAGCAAAAACACACCTTTAGCAGCTCAAAACTGGTACATTCATAACATTTGTATGTTAAAATATATATGGTGATGTCATCAGTGATCCTCACTGTGTTGCCTGGGAACCAGCAGGCTGTTGTCTGATTTGCCCTTAAATGGAAACTGGATTATTTTTTGCAGAAGCGACAATGTGAGTGATTTAAAGGGCCAGAGCCCGACTGCGGAAAACACAATAAAACCCAAAAAGTGTGTGCATTAATTTCTAAATACTGCATACACTGTTTTAAATCTAAAACCTAGCCAAGAGGTTTGCACCGCAGCTGACAGCATCCTGTTTGGTGGGGCCTCTGTGGCAAATTAATGCATTAGGAAAGTTAAAGGTGAGCTGGAGTGAACTCCAGCTTTAGATTTTCTCGTGTTCACATGCCCGGTCATGTAGCACAAAGACCCTGCTGCTCAAAAGCAAAACAAAAACCACCCTGACTGGGGGTTGTGCACACATGAGATAAGCTGCTTCTTCTTTGGGTCAAAAAAACAAAGTCCGTCCCTGTGACGTTTGGTTGCCGGAATGAAAGGGGAAACCCATCAAAGTTGCACATAGAAATCAGTCAATGTGACCCAAAATGCTCTTTCACTTCTCTGTGGGACTGAAAAGAAAAACAATTCTGATAACATCACACTTCCTATTTTCACTGGAAAACAAATATGACACAATCTTGGACAGAGTTGAAGAAAAATAGTGACTTTAAACATTTTAACTTTGACACAAATTCTATGAGTTGAATTTTTTGAGGTCACACTTCTGGTAAAACCCATCGTAATTTGTTAAATAACTTTTATTATTGTCCTTTCTTATGGAATAAGAAATTGTGAAGTTACACATTAAAAAATGAACTTGGATAATTTGGTTTATTTAGCTTGTCTTAAATAAAAAATTTTGGGTTTTTTTTGCAAGTCACCATATTAGTTGTAAATTTAGAAATGTCAGAGTTGAATAAATATTTAATTCATCAGCTAAATATTTAGTTTATAGACTAAGCCCAACTTAGTTTTAATAAATATTAATTTGAGGACCAAATATTTAGATTGAATTTAAATATTTATTTGTGAATATTTAGCTTCCAAACTAAATATTTACTGTGAAAGCTAAATATTTAGTTTGTAAGCTAAATATTTAATTGGGGAAATACATATTTCTTTTATAACTCTTGACATGGTGTAAATATGTTAGATCCACATTTGAACACCTACATTTCTTGTGTATTTACAGGCTAAATAAGTCTAATTATTGCTGTTAAATTGTTTTTACTGTGTAACTTTATAAATGGCAATCCTTATTTGTTGGATTGTTTGCACATTTGGTGATATCATTGTATGAGGAAATGTATTTTTCTTGACACTTCCACCACTTTCCTTCACACACTTATCAAGCAAACAGCACCTGATCATGGCAAACATACATATCTTAGCTGTTCATAGGACTGCTTCTGGAAAAAGGTTGTAGGGTTCATTCTTGGAATCTGCTGTTGCCACTTCCCCCACTGTGTGGATTTCTCAATCTTCTCGTGTTTCTTCTTCATGCTGCTGTCGCTTCATATTAATAGATAAATGGGAAAATCAATTGTTTATCAAGGCTGAGGACTCCGAAGTATTATACACCACAATCAATCATAATTCACACACTGGTGGATCAAAAACTGAAAATATCACTGCTGCCTTCTCTTGTGCTTTGTTCATTGTTGGTTTTTGATCATTTGTTTATTGATCTGGTTCTAAATGTTCCTCAGGATTGTGATAATCCTAGACTTGATGCATACTTTGAAAAAGAGTGATGTGGACATTGTGATGAATGAAAATAAAATAAATAAATCTTCTGGGATATTCAGTTTCCAGCAGCAGTACACTGACAGAAGAAAGACCAAATATAATGGAAAGAAAAAAAGAAAATATAAAAAATCAAAGTATATAGCATCAGTATTTATATCACATTTTAATGGTTTTGGTTAGCATACATATATGTAAATAATTTGTAAACCTTATCTTGCTGTTGGCATGAAATGAAAGATAGCAAACTTGTTTCCTGTAAATTTAGTGTTTGTCAACTGATGTTGCTTTCAAATAATTAAAATAATGTGGCACATTTAAATACCACTCTGCCTCTCAAAATCATGGAAAATTCCCTGCGTTGTAAACAACCATCCTTCACTGTCAAGAAAGAAATACAGAGCCAAACAATATGGCTGCTAATGTCAAGCCAATATTTGGAAGCGCGTTCAACACGGATTGAAGGGCTTCATTCACTTCCTCCCTCCGCTGCCATTGCTAAAACAACAGAAAACAATATCATTCACAACTTAGATAAGATAAGATAAAAGTCTTTATTGTCATTGTCACAAGAACAACGAAATTTAAAAATGTCATCAATCAGGGTATAAACTTAAACTATCTCACAATTTACACACACAACATATGGCAACAAACAACAACAAATAGCTAATACACATCATTCATTCATTCATTGATGGTTATTTTTTGATTGCATTTAGTTTTGTTATTGCTTTTGGGTAAAAACCGTCTCTAAAACGGTTGGTTCTTGTTCTGATTGTTCTGTATCGTATGCCTGAAGGCAACAGTGTAAACAGAGAGTATCCGGGGTGGGAAGTATCCTTTATGATGCATTGTGCTTTTTTTAAGACAGCGATTGCTGTACAAATCTTCCAGTGAGGGGAGAGGGTAGGAAATGATTTTTTGGGCTGTATTCACAACCCTTTGAAGAGCTTTCCTTTGAGCCGCAGTGCTGCTGTTATACCATACGCAAATACAGTAAGTCAGTATGCTCTCTATGAAGCTATTGTAGAAGGACACCAGTAGTTTCTCCTTGATGTTGTTCTTCCTGAGAACCCTCAGGAAGTACAGTTTTGCTGGGCCTTTTTTGTCAGCTTGAAGGTGTTCATGTTCCATGTGAGGCCCTGCTCAATGTGGACCCCAAGGAAACGGAAGTCAGTTACCCTCTCCACACATTTCCCCCCAATGATTAGTGGTGTAATGTCCGTTTTTTTTACTCCTATAATCTATTATGAGTTCTTTCGTCTCTGAGTTGTTGAGGAGCAGATTGTTCTCCCTGCACCACACCAGCAGCTGCTCCACCTCACCCCTGTAGGCCTACTCATCGCCACCTGAGATGAGCCCCACCATTGTGGTGGGGATCAAAACTTCTCCTTCTGTTCACTAATTGGCCCGCTGGACAATCTACCTGAGTGAATCAGAGTCAATGAGAGAAAGTCCAGACTGTCAGCAAAGCTAGGGTAATGGGCTACGGACGCTCCCTAAAAATACTTAGAAGGTAACTATTTTGTTTAGAAAATGCATTATTAGCTGTTAAACTTGCAGAAAATTCCATTTAGGACTTTACCATTTCTATATTTACTCACATAAATATAGAAATTGATACGTGGATTTTATTGTTTAAATTTTAATATTTTTTTTAGTGTAAAGCCTTACTGTTGTCCATATATTTGTTTTATTTAACACATTTACTGAATGAATCAGTCTGGTTTTCATGCAGGGTTGTAAAACGGGAGTACATACATAAAGGAGCCCTGATCTGCCCTCCCGGGATCAGAACTGCGGTGGGAAGCGCCATCACAGGGTTAAAGGTACAGTAGCATGCGTCAGCTGGTGCGTAACGTCACGTAATGCCCTCCCTAGCTGAGGAGGGGGTAGGGACCTGGAAACGCGCCGCAGTCCTGCTCATCATCTTTGGTCATGTGCCTCCGTCTCTCCCGCTGCCTCTGGATCCTCTGCAGGAAGTTGAACCGGTTTCCTTCCCTGCTGAGTTTGTGACAGCCGCCCTGCCATCTTCCTGGTTCTCCGTGCTTTGACTGCGCCTCCTCGCCGCGCCTCGCCTCGCTTCGGCCCCGGGCCTGGGAGCCTGAGAGGCAGGGCTCTGCTGCGAACAGCTCCATCTCCCCTCCAGAAAGCCAGGGAGAGCTGATCATGGAGGCCCCGGCGGATGAGAAGGAACCCCTGCCTCTACCCACACTGAGCCCGGCCGTGCCCCCCTTTGTGACTCTGGGTCTGACGGTGGTCTACACCGTCTTCTACTCGCTCCTCTTCATCTTCATCTACGTGCAGCTCTGGTTGGTTCTGCGGTACCGACACAAGCGCTTCAGCTACCAGACTGTGTTCCTGTTCCTGTGCCTGCTGTGGTCGGCCCTGCGCACCGTGCTCTTCTCCTTCTACTTCAGGAACTTTGTCACGGCCAACACTCTGGGTCCCTTTCCCTTCTGGCTGCTCTACTGCTTCCCCGTCTGCCTGCAGTTCTTCACGCTCAGCCTCATGAACCTTTACTTTGCACAGGTGAGTAAGCAGGATCAAACGCGATTAATGCCTCTGCTGGACACATAGGTAGGATGCGTGCTTGAGCCGTGATGTACGGTCTTGACAAGTATCCACAACCCCTGAAAATTTCCCCAAAAACTTGAGATGTTTGGTCTTTCATAGCCGCTTTTCTTCCATCTCCATCCATCTTCTCCTTAGAGGGTGGGCGTTTATCGTTTATCATTCATCACGATAAATTTTGTATCATAAGAATATAGATTTATCAAGTTGTGACAAATTGCATTCTACAACTATCTATATTATCAAGATTCTCGTTTTTACTAGTGTCTCCAATCAATAAATGCCAGCAAATTTGGAAATATAACATTTAGTATTAATTGTGAATTAATTTATTATATTTTAATCAAATATATATTTCAATTTAACTCATTTATTATGTATTACTCATTTATATGTAAGCTATTATATTAAATGTTGCATGTAATATATTTATTAGTTTAGTGATATAAATCAAGCTTCTTTATGTGACTGGTGTCCTAAAGAAGCTAATTAGATAAGTGTTTTTTTTCTGGAGCAGTATTTGTGTTTATGAGGGTAGGATTGTTACATCATGCAGTCACAGCTGCAGTTACCTAAAAAAGAAGCAATAGATTTTATTGTCACTTTTATTGCTATCATAATAGCACCACAAAGTATTATGCTAAAACTTTTAGTCTATATTGCCCAAACTTCAGTCATCTCTGATCAGCTTTTCTTCCTACCACCATGTTCTACAGTGGTTTGTTCAGGTTGTACTCTCATCTGACCAGAGTACCTTCATGTTTGCTGTTCCTTCTTTATTGTGCAGATTACAAATTGAACTAATTATGTGATTTTCTGCTGTACATATGGATCTCTGCAGCTCCTCCAGAGTTACATTCCAGACCTATCAAAATAATAAATGTTACTGGATAATAAATTGTCCCAGAAAGTGAAATGGATGAGTTTCTCCCATCAAAACTAATAAACACTCCACACTGGAGCTGGAAGACATTTTAAATATCCAAACAAACAGAAACAATAAATAAAAGGAATTATGAAATCTCTGTTTAAAAATATGCTAAGCAACAGCATGGAAATTATTGAGTTCGTTTTAATTTATCATGCGATTAATTGCTTAGTGATGCCTCTGCTGCTGATTTTCAGTTCAATGCTCTTCTTTTCTCATCTTGGCAGGTGGATTTTGATTAGGACGGTCAAAGTAAAAAGGGCTGCAGACAAAAGCATGCCACATTTTCATATTTAACTTGTCAAACATTGTGAAAGCCATGCATCATTTTGCTTCCAATTCCCTGTCATGTGCTACTTTGTTTTGATCCATCACGTCAATAACAATCATTGAAGTTTGTAGTTAACGGGGTAACAAAAGGTCATCTCCAGAACCTCTGCAGATGTGAAGTAATGGAAACCTAATCCAAGATTTTCTCTAACAAAACCAATAAAATATAGTCTGCAGGTGTTGATAGGAACTCCTTTTGTTTAGATGGGAAAACTTGACATTTAAAGACATTCAATACAAGTCTTTTCATGTCGTAGCTTAAGGGAATCTTTGTCTTCGTGTGAACTAGAAGCTGAAATGACATTTTGCATCTTGAGCAATATATCTGATTTAGCTGTGTAACATGTCATTTAACTCTCCTGACAACCTTTGAATTACTCATATATTAAAGGCACAAGCCAAACATTTCAATAAAATCTCTTAAACTCAGGTCAGATGTAGAACAAGCTTTTATGGTTGATTTTTCTACTCTTTTTTTTTGTAATTCGTTATTTAATTAGGATAAAATCTTTTCAAAAAACACAAATATTTCCACTCACACATCTTTCTGATGACATCACAGAAAGCAAACGGTTAATTACTTCACATTTCTTCAGTGGTTTTTCTGACTCTTTGCATCCTTTTAATCTAATTCCTCCTTTGTGGGTGTTTATTAGCATAATGTTCTGCTGCAGAAAAACGTCTGAGTTCCATGTGAAAAACATTTGAGTTGCATGTGACGATCCTGCATAGAGATGGAGCTACACTGAAATGCCTAAATGTAATTATTAAAAGGTCTTCAGTGATGATGTTCGTCCAAGTTGGTCACGCTGAGTCGTTTCATTAAGATGGCGATCCCAGCGATGTTGCCTGCAGAACTGCTGCATCATCAGATAGACGAAGCTAACTTTCATTATTATTGGGTAGAAAAATGATTAAGAGCCGACCCAAGGTATGAGCAACCCAAGTACCTGTTTAGGTCCCCAGATCTACAGGAGTCCTGTAGCTTTTATGGTTGATTTTTCTACTCTTTTTTTTTTTTTTGTAATTCGTTACAAATTACGAATTGTAATTCGTAATTACAATTCGAATTGTAATTACAGATCTACAGGAGTCCTGTAGATCTACAGGACTCCTGTAGATCTACAGGATCTACAGGACTGTAGATCCTGTAGATCTACAGTCTACGGCCCAGATCTACAGGAGTCCTGTAGATCTGGGCCGAATTAATGGCTGAATTTTTAATTTTATAGATCCAGTTTTTAATTTTTATAGATAATTTTATAGATCCAGTTTTAGAATTTTTAATTTTATAGATCCAGAATTTAAAAATGCACCTATTGAGAATTAGAACGCTCTAAAATTTGATCTAAATGTTAAAATATTTAAAATTCTTTGCATTAAAATTTAAAGGAATATGCAAGTTTACTTTTGTAAAAGTCTAAGGAAAAATCTATTCAACCTGTCCTCTAATATTTGTATTGTATAAAGGAATCTAATATTAATAATATTTATTAATGGTAGCTTGCTTTAAATAAATAATTCATTTGATATTGATAAAAATGAATTATCTCCTCCAGCAGACTATTCCACTCTTATAAGTGGAATAATCTGCTAATGGAAATAATTAATTTTTATCAATATTAAGGAAATATTTACTAAAAATAAGCTCATATATCTTGTTAAAACGTTTCAAATATTCTAATATATTTGCACCAGAAACTGAACTTAAATCCTTGGTAAGATTTTGTGTTTTTGCAGCGCTCAAACTCCATTATTCAAAAATATGTAGTTAGAGCAAATTCATGATTCATCTGGAATCACTAAGACTTATAATTTAACAAATAAATGTGTTTTCTCAGATTATCTTTAAAATTAGTGACAAAACAAAGCAGAAGAATAAAAAAAATCTGCAAAGAGGAAATACATTTTACACCTACATCACAAAAGATGCCTGCGAAAGTACAGTTGCTTTACAGTTTCACTTCGCTCAGGATGTGGACGCGTATAAAGCATCAACACTAAGCGCAAGTAACCCTCACATAAACAAATGCTGCGAAACCTGCTTGTGCTCGATGTGGCACCCTCTATCATTCATGTGACTTGAGAGGAAGGAGTCCAGTTATTACTGCCTTCAGTGTGGGAGGCTCGCATTCAGAATCTGCACCGAAATGAAATGAATCATGTCTTCAACCGCTTATGCAATCCACATACGAACCGCTGCCTTCTCCAGTCTCTGCCTCAAGCTTATTTTTAGTGCAATCCTCTTGTGTTGATATGAGCCACAATTGAGTTTCCAGCGAGTCCTGGGCTGAGTAACTATTGTGCACCACAAACATAAAATGCAACCATTTTCAACCACGAGGTTCCTGGTTAACCGGAATGGAGAAGTGAAACCGCTTGACATATTTGCATGATTAAATGTTAATTTTTTTTTTTTATTATAGGTTGTTTTTAAGGCAAAGTCCAAATACGCCCCAGAGCTCCAGAGGTACAGGTGAGAGCAGGCCTTTTCCGCTCATTTTCCCTGCTGCAGTTTTTAGCGGCTGAATAATAAAACTGTTTGTGGTCTTTTCCTGTCAGGCTGCCCCTCTACCTCCTCTTCCTGTTCATCAGCCTGGTGTTTTTAGTCGTGAACTTAGCGTGTGCCCTGCTGGTGAGGATGTCCTCTGCAGAAGCTCACACCATTGTGCTCGTGAGAGTCGCCATCAACGACACGCTCTTCGTGCTGTGTGCCGTCTCGCTCTCTTTGTGTCTTTACAAGATCGCCAAGATGTCCCTGGCCAACATCTACCTGGAGTCCAAGGTGAGACTGAACCAGGAATCAGAAATAAAAAAATTATTTTCTTTTGTTCTTGTTTGGCTTTGAGACCTTACAAAATCATTCAACTGTGAACTTTTTTTCACGCTGGTTAGTTACAGATGAGAATTTTGATGGATTTCATGCGATAGAATAATGCAGAAGGTAAATTGGGGTGAAAATAACAAATGACACAAAATATTAAATGCAGTTGCATTTTATTTAATCTCTGTATAAATTCTGCTGTTTTGAGGTTTTAAAGGCTTTTTTCACACTTGATGGTCTGGTAGATTTGGTTTGATTTGAGACCAAAGTTGCAACATTTGTCACATTTCAGCTGCTGCAGTTTGCTTTCACACCGTCAAATGAACTAAGCTCTTTGCAAAACAAATCTTTTACCTCCTCACCTGTGGGGGCGCTGCACCAAGAAACACTGAAGGAAATGAGACAAAAACCTCTGAGGAGGACATGAGTTCAAATGTTAACAAAAACGAAGTAGAATCACTTTTTTCTTTTTTTTATTTGGTAAAACACTACCTCTCCCTCAGACACCAGATTTGAACATTTGTTTTGGTTGTTTTTACCCAGAATGCCCTGCTCTAGAGTCTGCTTCCTGCTTTTGGAGCAATCTCTAGTCCGCTTGCATTCACACTGCATCAGAGCTCACCTTAACCGAACTTAGATGTAGGTTAAGTCCCCATCAGTGTTGCGCATTCACACCTCCCCATACCTTCTAGAGTTCAAGCGACCTTTTGTGACGTGACAAAATGTGCAGAAATTTTTATATTTTTCAGCTTGCTGTTCCTGAATGTTTCTCCCAGCTTGAGGTTTTTGTTTTTACTTCGTCTTAAACTTCGGGCTGCTGCTCTGACGTTGTGCAGGGGACGTCGGTGTGCCAGGTGACGGTTATAGGAGCCATTGTCATCCTGTTGTACGCGTCCAGGGCCTGTTACAACCTGGTTGTCCTGGCATTGTCGAACAAAAGCATCAACTCGTTTGACTACGACTGGTACAACGTGTCAGACCAGGTAAATCACCTTGCCAGGAGGATTTTGAAGTAACTGTTAAGGATGTTGGCACAAACAATGATTGTCTTTGTTTACTTTGAATAACTAGATATTTTTGGGTCTCAGACAGATAAACAATAAAGGTTGAAGATTAAACATCTAAAAACTGGAAAAGATTGTGTTTTTATGGGGAATTACAAGAGTTGCTAAATGAAAAGATAAAGATTATTTAGGTACGGCAGGAAAATTAGTCAATTTCAGACAGGCGTTGAAAATTGCCTTTGTCATCTTCTTTTTATTTCCCTGCTTAAAAAAAAAACCCACTGCTTTTTTCTTTTTCTATTTGGTAAAACACTACCTCTCCCTCAGACACCAGAGGGAGAGGTAGATAATATAAATAATATATTATTTTGTCTAATATATTAGACAAAATATTATTTTGTCTAATATTGAAAGTTAAAAAGAAAACAAATATAAACCAAAAGAATCACCTAAAATCCCCACATTGCATAAAAGCTAAAAATTATCCACAAGTAATTGAGGAAAAATCAGGGACGAGTACGACGGTGTATTGGAGAGAAAGAGAAAATTTCATCCAAAAATGTCTTTTTTTCTGTTCTAGAAAATTCGTAACTTTAAACTCAGAATTTTCCACGTTCCTTTCCCTCAGATTTCTGTGATTTATCAAAAATATATTTTTTCCCCCAAGTAAATTTGAATTTTCAAGCTAGAAATTTCCTTTTTTTTTCTAGAAAAATTAATCTAAATGGGCCTAATGCATCATCATAGATAAGTTTTCACATTCGATGGATGGATCTGTTTTGCTGCTTGTAACGTCTTTCTTTTGTTTTTTTATTCAGGCAGATCTACAGTCAACTCTGGGCGACACTGGCTACGTTGTCTTCGGAGTGATTCTGTTTGTTTGGGAGCTGCTACCGACTTCCCTTGTTGTGTATTTCTTCAGGGTTCGGAAGCCCAACTTGGACAGGGTGAGGCCTCCACAACACGGCTGAGTGTTGAAACTATTAATTAAATTAATCGATTATTGAAATATCAGCAACTAATTTAGTAATTGTGTAATCATTAATTGGGGTGTAAGGACTGAAAAAATGGCATTTGTCAGAGCAGCAAATAGGCCAAAACTGTACAAAAACTAAGCACATTTTGCATTTAAGATTAAAAACTTTGCTACTTAAAGAGTATTTTATATATTACTGGGCATATTTTTACCGTCACCTGTTTCAAATTCTGAAGAAAAAAAATTCTCCTATATTGCACATTTTGTTGTTCAATTATTAATCTGTTAATACAAAAATATATCAGCCCTAAACTGTATTGATGCTAAACATGTTTGCAGTATTTCTTTAGCTGCAGATTCTTTTTTTGGTACAAATTAAGCAAGCGTACACTAAATGAATGCTAATGTTATTGAATTTTAGCCAATTACATTATTGTCTTATTTATAAAATTGTTTAGATGTATTTTTTAATGTTTTAAAAAAAGCTTAAATGCTAAATCTGCAAAATGCCTTTTTTTATTTATCCGATTAACCGATAAATCTTCAGTTTAGCTAATCGATAACTAAAAGAATTGTTAATTTCAACTCTCTACTTTCTAGCAGGTTATGAACCACCATAAGGGATTTAAAAAAAAAGATTAATTATGTGAAAGTTTGTTTTGAAGTTTCTCAATATGTGGTATACAAATAATATTGCATTTTAGGCAAAATTATTTTCTTATTTAAAAAAGGAACTGAATTGTTTAAATACATCTCTTAATATATTTCTAACATTATAGAAAAAGGCTTAAGTAAAAAAGTCTTCTATTTTTATTTATCTGATTAACCGATTAATCTTCAGTTTAACTGATTAATCGATAACTAAAATAATCGTTAGTTTCAGCTCCATGCTTTCTAGCGTGCTATGAGCCATCATAAGGGGTAAAAGAAGGTTAAATATGTGAAAGCTTGTTCTGATTTTTCCTAATGCCGTGTTTTAGTGTTTTTCTTTGCTCCCAGAGCAAAAAATTAAAACGATTCTGACAGGACCTGTTCAACACTGCCACAAAAAGCCATAAGAATCATGGGAATAAAATAAAATCTAATGTGATAATACACATATCAGAAAATATTACCTATTTCTTATAATGAAAAGAGGGAACTGTGATGAAACCTTTTTTACAGAACTCAGACTTCTAAAATCCAAAGCGATGAAGCAGCGTTAATGCTAAATAAATGTAATTATTGTTGAGTAGTGAATAAAAAACATGCTAAAAGTTTATGTTTATTTACATATTAGTAAACTGTGGTTCGTTACCACCATCTTGTGGTCTGTCTTCGTCTCCTACAGAGCAGCTCTGGTCTCCCGGGCCACGTCTTCTCGTCCAGAGCTTACTTCTTCGACAACCCGAGACGCTACGACAGTGACGACGACCTGGCATGGAGCGTCATGCCTCAGAACATCCAGGCCAGGTACAATCCTCTCATTTCCTGCTGTTTAGGAAGTTCTGCAGGGATGATCAATGTTAACGGATGTCGTCTTTCACACCGTCTAGCCTGGCTGCGGACAGCTACGAGTGGGGAAGCCAGAACAGCGGCATCAGCGCCTACATTGGCAGCGAGGACAGCTACAACTTCTCCCGCCCTCCGGAGGAGCTCAGCCATTACTGAAGGGCGTTCAAGGACTCGTCTGTATATTTTTGCACAGTCTGTTACTGACCGAGGCACAAGGTTCTTCAGGAGCTGCAGGAAACGACAGACTCTTCTCATTGCCAGTATATAAAAGCCCAGAAATGGGACAGTACTTTTGCACACTCCTTGTACAGATTATGATCTGTTCTTGAAACTCTTTCATTATTTAGGTCATGTTGATTACATCTTAATATATTTCCTAACCTTTGTAAGCTGTACTGTAATATTTTAATGTACTATGTGAATGTTTTTGTTTTCATACGGATGTTTATAATTAAGATTCTTTTAATTCATATTAAAAAAAAAAGTTTAAGTACTGTAGAAATGTTTTCATTTTAATATTTAATGGTTGAGGTTTTCTAAGGTGGAATTCACAACTTGCACAGCAGCGCCCTCTATTGGTGTGGCAACTTATTGTTCTTTAAAATCTTTGTTTTAAATCTAAAAGTGAATTTAAAATAGAATATGATTTTGTTTTTCTTAGAATCCAGAGTTCCTATACATTTCTACTTAAATATTTTCAGACATCTGTGCAAATACAAAAAGTACTCATTTGGACTGGATCATTTTTTTAAATTTATGGACAAGTTTAACCAGCTCTGCTTTAAAATTTGTACCAGATTTGTTGTTTTTTAGACCCAAATTATTCTACTGTAGATACAAGTTCAACAATTTATTTGAATTCAGTTTCTTTAAATTTTTTACCATTTTCCAGACTCAATTTTAAAACACGCAGGTCTAAAAAATGGGTCATTTTAATTAATTTTTTTCACTAAATAAGGGAACATTTTATTTATCTGCTGGTCTTTTCACTCTATTTTTTTTTAAATCAGATAGTTGCATATTATGCATATATTTAATACATTAAGAAAACCTTGGAAGCTAAAAGAAAATTGAAAAATAAATGTTCTTCCTTTCCTGATAAATAACTGGCATAAAACAAGGTGGGATGGATGAAGCAATTTAAAAACAGAAAGGTATAAATATGAAAATCAATAAAAAAAATAAAAAAAAAAGTCATTTTTTTAGAAAGGAAAAAAAATCTGGAAATTTAAACTTTTCTGCACTCAGTTTTTTCACTCAACAGCCATAGTTGGAGAGTAACAAAAAGCCTATTAATGTTCCTGAACACAATTTAGAAATAAGTATAATTTTAGTCCCATAACGTGTTGGTTGGAAAATATGAAAATAAAATTAATTATTCTAATTAGTGGCTGGATGTTTTGATTGAATGTTCATAAAGATAAAAGCTGAATTTAATTTGCTAGACAAATAATTCAAGAGGAAAACCCTAAAAAATTCTAAACTGTCATTTCCAGGCAGCCATTGAACCTTTAAAAATACATTTAAGCTAAAAACTGAAAACAAAACTCAAGATGTGGATAAAGTAAAGTTTTTGTTGAGTGGCAGAAGACAAAGATCGGCAGGCCAGGCGCATTTCGGATTCCTCTCAATTTTATTGAGGAGCTTTTCAAAGATGACAGCCCTCTAAAAAGCACGACATACATAATAATGTTCCTGATCGTTAAGACTTCAGCTTAACAATCAGATATTAACTCTGGAAACATAAAGACCGTCTTGAAATACTCTGGAAATAATCAAGAACAAACTGGAACCATATGACTAAACAGGTACATTACAAAAAAATAAAAAGCATTTTATGAAACAGTGCACCGACTGAGGTAGTAATAAAGATGTTTATTACACTGTTTGTTTTACTATTGTTTTAATAATTAGTGAGAGCAATGCAGAATCCATAGCAATCCTGGAAATTTGATCCAGATAATTTTGACAGATTATAAACACTTAATACTGCAGGAAAGATGTTTGTTTTTTCTATAATTTTTTTTTGTAAAAGTAAGACTGAAGACATGTAGGTCAGCTGCAGTTTCTGCCTGATGTCGGATGAAACACAGCAGAGGAAATAAAGCTGCAATCAATGCATCCCTGCTGAAACCCAAAACAGCCGAGAATACAAAGATGTTAGTCCTTCACTACATCCAGGGTCTAAATTCCTGCATATTAATTATATGCAAACTCTTGAGTGTCTTTAGTTTTTTTTTTTTTGTTTGTTTGTTTGATGAGGCAGATTTAGGTTTTTTTAGACTACCTTCCAGCCTTCACATCACATCCAACAAAAACACATTTTGTCATCCAGCGGGTCGGTCTGAGACGAGGCATGGGCATCATGCACAAACCTTAAAGGGGCAGCATTATATGTTTTCCAGGCACATGGTGCCATTTTATAGCACAATTATGTAACTCTGTTACCTCCAGTTCTTATAAAAACGCTACATCTACAGCTCTGGTTAAAATTAAGAGCCCACTGCACTGAACCCCATTGGTTATTCTGCCATATATTGATTTCTGAACTCTTCCTGAGTTAAAACCTTCGTATAGTTGTTTCTAAATGAATATGAACTTGTTTTCTTTGCATTATTTGAAGTCTGAAACCACTGCATGTTTGTCATCATTTTCTTCATCATTTTGTAGACATGTCAGTAGTTCATTGAATAAAAGAACAATGTTCATTTTACTCAGACATATACCTATAAAAAGTAAAAGCAGAGAAACTGATCATTTTGAAGGGGTCTATCAATTTTTTCCAGAGCTGTATGTCAAACATGACTTGGATAAAATGTAGGGCCTTGAAATTGGGCCTCTGTCTCTAAAAACTCCTGCTCTTTCTGACAAGCCGCTTTTGGGAAGTCATCACAATTATGGCTCCTCTATCGGTTACGTTTTGTAACCAAAATAGCTCATATAATGAGCTCAGAAGATTAAGTTACACTGGGTGTGTGCTAATTGGTGCTGGCTGGTCTGAAGGAGCTGAGTGGGGAGTGGAGCTGCGCCTCGAAGGCGGGGCTGGTCCACCCAGACGTTTTGCACAGCTGAACGGTTGCCATGGAGATTAAAGGATTTCTCAAACATGCATGAAAGAATCAAAGCAAAACTCCAGGCATGTTTTTATTTGAGAAACACATAACATGACGTAAAGCTCAAAAAGTCTTTTTTTTTTTTTTACATAATACTGCCCCTTTAAAAATAGCTAAATAAAATCTCAAAACATCCTTGATGTCAGAGAGAAATGTAATGTATCACTGCTCCTCCCTCACCTGTTGCTGACCATCAGTATGCAGAAACATTTGGGAGTGACTAGTGCTTTCTCCAGCTCTCTGAAGCACATAACAGACTACCACTTACTTCTGAGCACTGCAAGTCAGCTGGGTGAAAAGAGTAGCTACTCTCTCTTGTTTACAATAATAAAAACAAATGCAGCTTTCCTTTCTGCACCTCCCATTAATGTAGCATTTTTATTATTATTTTTAGAGAAAAAGCCGATTAAGAGTAAATACCACACCTAATTAACCAGATACCTTTTGTTCAAAAAAAAAAAAAAATTGTTTCTGATCATTCCTGTTTCTTTTACTTTTATCTTTAATTTTTTTATCTTTAATTTTTTTGTGCGTTTAATTTTTAGGGATTACATTTGTAGTAATTATATGATTACTTCATATTATTGTTATTCATCATGTTATATACAGCTGTCTTCAAAATAATAGCAGTGCAACCTCAACAACCAGATTATAACACCGGTTTTAGTAGAGCTTACATTTCTACATAGAAAATAATTTACAAATGTTGAGTAGCAACAGTGATGCTGCAGGTTCTGTGCAGCTGAATTATTAATTAAAAGGGTTTTTATTTAAAACAACAGCGTTGTGGACAGGTGAGTCTGATTTACAGTTAAAGTTGTTGCTTCAAAATAGAAACAAAAACCAGGACGATGAGGAAGAACTATCATTTGAATGAATCAGGAAATCGCAAAAAAAAAAAAAAAAAAGGTAAATAAAAAATTAGGTACAGTTTGCTTTAAGTACTTGAACACATAGCAGAGCTCCTTAAAGCTAAAATTATCGGCAAAAAACAATTGTCGAAAAAATGACAGGCTACAGGAAAATAAATGAGTTTGTTTCCCATTTTATAGTATTACATATATATTACTATAGATCTTGGATAAATCTGAATACTTAAATGCCTTAGGTTGTGTTGTCTGTTGCTGAAGAGTAAAATCTATAAAAATAGGAGCTTTTGTAAGACAGAAAAACCTAAAAGAAAACAAACGACCACCATCTTGGTTCCAGGCCGAGAAGGCTAACATGAGAGCAGCTCAGTTCCCAAAACCTTGAAGCTGCAGTACGCAACTTTTAGTAGAAATATATCTATATATATATATCTATATATATATATTACTTTGTGTTGATTGTGTCAACATGTTGTAACAGATAAATCTGTGAAAAAACTGAACTCTTCCACTTTTTCCCAGTGCTAGATAAAACTAACCAATCAGAGCGACGAGGCGGGTCTTGGTGCTGTCAATCACCCAACATGCTACATTTCAGCTAGCATAGCATGTTATGAATGCTAGGCTAGTTAGCATAGTCACCAATGACGTGGATAAACAATTTTCCTGTAACAACAGGTTGTTTCTGCACGTTGAGCAACAAGTACTTGGGGTTGATTGGTAGCGCTAAGACCCTCCTCCTGCCTCTGATTAGTTGTTTTTGGTGGAGGAAATTGATCTTTTCACAGATTATCCGTCTAATATTATACTGTCCAAACATGGTGAAAGTTTTACAATTTTTTATAAAAGTTACATACTGCAGCTTTAAATTTAAATGAATCATGTGATGTAGTCCAATCATCTTGTCCACAGTTTTATTAACTCATAGCTAAATATTAGCTCAGCAGCTCATTGGAAAGCTAAATCTTCAAGTTAGAGTAACTTGTTTAAAGAAACCTGCAGATTAATTTCCATGTATGAAAACGAACACTTCTTTAGACACATTGCTATTATTTTGAAAACAACTGTATTTTTGTTTTATTATAAAGAAGTGGTGCTATTTTCAGTCATCTCTATCACATCGTGTGAATCTCACGCCAGCCCATGCCTACTTTAGACCCGAAGAGATTCGGCCACGGCAGCAGCAACTTATTTTCATCCAGAGGTCCAAAATAAAAACAAAAAAATTGGCACAAGCATAAAGGTGCTGTACACAAGTGTTCTGCAGAGGGCGCACTCTACTTTGTACTGAGCGGATCACAGCAGGTCTCAATGCATCCCACTTAGTCATGATGTTTATGTAAGTTTCTGCAGCTCCAAACAGTTCATGTTACTGAGTGAGACAGAAAAACAAGGCCATTAAAATCTGAATCTGCAGATTTAAAACCAATGCAGTTCTGGCAGAGATTAGTTGTTTTTTATGTCCTTAATTCCAGAACTTACTGGAAACTGACATGGATGATGAGGCTTTCCTATAAAACCATTCAAAATAACATGAAAAGCAAAACACTGTACCTTTAAGAAATCAACAAATTATGAGGATCTAAAGCTTTTTTTTGTTTGTTTTTAGTCAGCTCAGCTGCACTGTAGATGCATACTCTGTTAAGAGAGAGAAAAAAAAGCATACAATCCCTTTCAGTACAATGTTATGACATTCACTGTCCAGATTAAGTGTAAAGTATATTTGATTTCTGTACTCCTATTTTATCTTTTTTTATGTAAATTAAGATTTTTCAGTTGCACACATGATCTCTGTAGGCCACTTTCTTAGGATAGAGCACTTAACGGATGTTTGCAGTCGTCCTACTAGCTGGGATCCGATGATTTGTTGAGTTCGACTTTTACTCCCTTTTCTCCTGCACCTGCACACAGAGGAGCCATCAGAGGAAAGACCAGGAAAACAATTAAATAACAGGAGCCAAAAAGCAGTGATTAGTACCTGTTAAGTACTTTTCTTTAGCTCTGGCACGCTCGTCTGCGTCAAAATACCAGACCGTGATGGCATACCTGCAGAGAAACGGGGAGGAAACGAGGTGAGCCATAGCAAAGCCACTGTGCGCAGAGTGCAGAGTCTCAGGCCGACCTTGTTGAGAAAGCAGGCTGGACCTCGTGGGGGTTTCGCCTGTCTGACCAGAAGAGGAGCAGTCGGTCAAATTTTGGCTCTATATCAGCGAACTGGGCCTTTCCTTCAGGGAAGATTCGCAGCAGGCCGCCGTGTTCCTGAGAGCAGAGGAGCACCGTCATTAGATACGGTTTGAAATAAAACACCAACATGGCTCCCTAAATCAGAAATTACCGTAGAACATTCACATTGACAAAAAGCAATTTGAACTGTGACACTTTTTCCTTCCACTTAACTTTCCATTAAAAAGTTTGGACACAGAACTTTTGATGTATTGAATAGCCGCAGTTAACACTTTGCATTAAAAGAAACTAGATTAATCAGTTATTAAAATAACTCATGAACTGGAATATTTGCAGTCTTAAAGATAACCTGGAGTAAGAAAAGGCAAAACTGCACAAAAAACATCGATTTTGCTTTTAGCCTTTCACTGTTTTGATGTTAGATTAAGCAGAAATGACTCAGCTTTTCTTATTTTTTATTTTTTAGCTGCAGTTGCATCCTTTGCTGCAACAGATTAGGTGCACACTAAAGGAATGTTATTTCATTTTAGACAAAATAATGGTTATTTCCTTGTTTAAAAAGGAAATTGATCAGTTTAGCTTATTTTTATGTATGTCTAATATTGCGTAGTATTCTCTTATATATAATCTTAAGTGATTAAATTTTTAAAAATCTATTACAATTTTCTTGTCCAGTTAGTCGCATTATTGTTATTATTATTATTATAAATATTAATACTAATTAGTATTATGAATATAATTGATATTACTAATATCAATTAAGTATATTAAACATTATTAATAATAATAATATAATCAGTATCATTTCATTAATTGTTAGTGATAATGATTATTAGTATATTATCAACTTATGAAATAAAAGGAAATAATGGATTACTAATACAATCGTAAGTCATCTCTGTCAACAGTTTTCCGCCAGTTTTTCTTTCCACTCAACTTCTTCTTGCAATGACCATTTTGTTGCTCAGGTTTCAGTGACGATGCTGAAAATCTCTCCAGTCAGCATTTTTCCCCATGAAGAAAAAACTGATTTCTTTTTTGTTTTTGGAAACATAACTCTGTTTTCATTTTCTCTAAACCACAATTAACAAACCAGGAATTTATCAGTCTCTGGCTGAATTGAGTTCACTTTTTGAAGTAAATAACAGAAACTAACTTTGACAATAACCTACTTGTACTTGCAGGAGGTTATTTAAGCGACAGTCAGCCATATAAACCAGATCAAAGAGGAGCAAGAATGTTTAAGGCAGAGCAACGCAAGGCTCGGAGAAAAGCCCAGGATAGGAAGCAGCAGCAGGGGACAGCTTTCCTGTGGAGGGATAGGAAGAATAACCCACAGGAAAACTGCTCTGGCTGGATAAAGGACCTGGAGAGTGAAAAAGCAGATTGCTGTAAGCCAGCTGCTTAAATTCTCACTTTGCTGATATGATAGGACCCTCTCTTCACACGCAAACCTTACGTGCTGAAAACGCTCACGCCTTTCGATGCGCATGTAATGTTATTCCCATTTGAATCGCATGGAATAAGGGGAATACCGGTGGTGTGACTACAGCAAATTAACCAGAGACACTGGAATCTCAATAGGGTCAAAAAAACAGAAAAGAAAAGAAAACCAAAGTTTAACACCTGTTTGACCTGCACATAACATGTAGGTTAAAGGTCATGCAGAATAATTGCCACCATGTGCACAGATATTTTTCTTGTTCCTTTTCAAAATAATACATCCATCTTCTCTATAATAATATGATCTTTATAGAAGAATAGGATAATAGGATCAGATAAAAGCTGAGATGCTTGGTGATAGCAACACGGCAAAATCTTCCAGAGAAGTAAAATCCTGACACCCTCATGACATCCGAGAGAAGCTTTCACAAGAGGAAGTCACGTGCCGCCGCTGCAGAAACCAGTAGAGCTGTTTATCTTTCGCATCAAGGTTTACAGTAAATCAGGGCTCATTCTGAAAAACAGGGCCTTTATTCACCGCTTTACCGGCGGTTAATCGTGAATGTGAATGTGAACATAAACGTGCAGAACGAGAACCAAGCTAACGTTTCCGTATGCCAACAAGCAAAAGAAAAACTCAACATTTTCTACTGGGAAAGTTTGGGATGATCCGGAAAATCATACAGTTAACATCTGAAACTGAGGACAGTATTTGGATTAAGACGCTTTTACGCTGATACCCCTAAAGAAAGTCCAGTGAAACCAAAAACCTTCGGACGTCTCCAATAAAGACTAGGGCAGAAGTTCATCCTTCCAGCAGAACAATGACCCAAAATATTCAGTCAGAGCTTCATTAGAATAATTTAAATTAAAGCATATCCATGTGTTAGAGTGGCCTCGTCAAAGTCCACAATTAAATACAACTTGGAATCTTTGGGAAGAGATTCCCAGTCTCTCTCAATCCAATTTGACTGACCTCTGACAATGTTTCAAAAAAAAAGAAGAAAAAAAAAAAAGAATGGGCAACTATAGTATAACTTATTTGATATTAAAGTCTGAGGAATTAGCACTCTGTATTGATTAAAAAAAGTACTTTCCCACTCATTATAAATATTTTGTTTTGACTGAAAATGGGTTTGGTAGTGGCCCAGAAAAGTTAGTTAAATCTCAGCTTGTTTTTCTCAAATGTTTTAAAAACATTTTTTAGTGCCGTTTGGTCCAGTGCGAGTTAAATTCTTGTCACTATCTTGAGAGCGTTTTTAACTTTTTACGTCTATTCCTTGATTGGTCTTGTTTTAGTGCAGCACTTTTGGCAAACTTCCGTTTTTAAATGTGCTTTATAAAATGATAATTTACAAAATTGGACAAAAAACAAGTTTGTTGCACAGAATCAGGCTGCTCAACAAACATGGTCTTGGATAATAAGCAGCCGATGAGAAACCAAATTGCTGTTATTCATGTAACCATCTGTGATCTAGAGCAAAGTTCATCTAAAAGTCAGAGGATAAGCTACATGAACACCATAGATATTATGTAACAAAGTGATTTAGTTAACACAATCCACACTGTAACTTCTGCAGATATGGACAGAAAAAGATAAACAGGCAAACCCAGTTTTTCTTGACCAATTTAGACAAAGAAAAATGGTAAAAAAAAATTTAAAAAAAGTGACTTTCAGGCATCCGTTTTCTACTTTTACATTTAGTGATTTGACCCCCAAACCAGCCACATCACTTGTTTACTGTTTAAAGATGCATAGGTCAAAACAGAAAGCTGATGAATCCAGAAGGAAAGCTCTGTGAAACTCACAAACCCAAAGTCAAAACAAAGAGGTAGAGATGGGCTAAAACAAGTCAGCCTGGACAAAAAAGCCCCACAAAACACAACAACTTGTAGGCTAATCATAAAAGTAGCATTGAATTAGGAGCTTATATATAAAGAAAATTGATGAATATACAACCGGCGATAGTAAAAACTGTCATCCAAAGACAAAAAGCTGTTTTGGGTTAAAGGTCAAGCTTGTAAAGAGATCAGGAAACTGATTTGTGTGCGTAAGTCATGCAGATTGGAAACTACTGTTGATAATTTAACAAAGATATGTGAGCTATTACACCCAGAAATAAATACTCTGGGTTTCTCCCAGTGTATGTTAAGCCTGGCAGGCCACCAGATTTTACTTGCGCCTCCACCAGGCTAACCACTGCTTATTTATTTAAGTTTTTTTTCTCCTCAGTATTTGCATTTTTAAGACTTTATTGTTGGTGTTGAGGTGTTAATCTTCCAATAACCCATAATTATGAAGTGATATTTTTAAATTCTCTTTAAGCCAAAAGCATAAAATCTATGACATCAGTAAATATTTATTTATTATTTTTCCACTAATCTGGCTAAATCCTGACCAATGGTGACACATTCCTGTGCTATTTGTGTTTGGAGTCGATCCCAATTTTTGCTACAATCGATCAGCATCTTCTTTCACAGTACTGGAAAACATGCACAATATCAATAAACATATCAATTAACTGAGCCTTGATCGTTTGAAGAAGTTCCTCTTAAGGATGTTTGCATATCACTCTTTATTCGTGGCCAGAAGCAACCACTGGCCACGAATAAAGAGTGGCCAGTGTCACTGGCCAGTGTCAATGGCCAATCACTGATTGGCCATTGATTGTGTCACCATCTTCTGTTTCTGTTCTGTTCTGTTTTTTTTTTTCCTGTTTGTTTTTGCCCGTATCCATGGCAACGCTCCTCAACCTAACCTAGTAGGCTAGTGGCTGAAGTGTCTTCATCAGACTAGGTTTACGCAAAATCCCTTTCACCTGGTATCGTTCTGAATGATAGTGGAAGTGGGGAAGATCAGCCCCATCCATCAAGAGCTGGTTACCATGGCGACTGAATAATTTGTACGACTTCCTCCTGCTTAGATGCTAATAAATCTGAAGAAAGTTCCCATGGACAAATTCACTTTTAGACATTCTGAAGACGTTCTTACGTCATTAATACATCTTTTAGTTGCAATATTAAGAAATAAAAAAGTATGCTTCTTCATAGGGCTGCAAATTGCAGTTATTTTAGTAGATTATTAATTGGATAAAAATATTCTGGGACTTGCTGCAGATTTTTTACTTAACCACTTAATGTTTTATGAAACATTAAAAATGCAAATAAACATTTTTTAAATTAGACATTTTATTGTCTGAAATTAAGTAACATAGCCAACTGTTATTTCACTTGAGTTTTTCTAGTTGCAGAGAAAGGTATTTTTGTCATGAATACAAAATGTACATTTATGTATTTTGCACAGTTTTGACTTAATTGTTGCTCTGAATGGGGTTTATTCAGCAATCTGCATTTTTTTAAAAACCTAACCAATTAAATGATTGCTAAATTAGATGATCATTTTAATAATTGATTAATTATTATTAATTGTTTCAGGCCTATTTTCTGGTCTTGACTTGATTGAGACATTTTAAGATGATTTTAGATGACTGGTGTGGTTAGAAAGCATGAATTAAAGTGTAGCTAAACTAATTTAATCTAAAAGGGTGTGATTTTATAAAGTAAAAAAATATTTAACTCCATCTGCACCAAACAATCCAGGAAACCATACAAATATACTCTTAAACACATTTATGTGAATATTTAGAAAAAACAAACAAATATTCTCTAGAAAATTTCAAACAAAACCCTGCTTTTTATCCACACACTCAGAACCTCTTGTTTGCAAACTACATAGGAAATCCGCCATTTTGGATTAAAGTTGCCAGATTATTATTTTTTTGTGATTTTGGATTCTTCAAAAATAAACATCTTCCATCTTGTTTTAAATATAGACTATTAAAATTCTGACATTATTCTACAAGTATCTAAACCAAACAACCTGACAAAGCGTTTTCTCATACCTTGGCATTCCAATCTCTATTAAGGTAATATATGCATGTGACACAGCGTCCATCGCCGTTGGGGTTATCCACATGGCGCACATAACCTGTTCCGTTCCCAGGGTAACAGGCTACCATTGCCTGAAGAGAGAGCAATGGAAAAATGTGATTAGTACATACAGAGAACCAGGGAAACCAGCAGTCACCCGACTTCAAAATTAATTAACATAAAGGTGGAAAGATAAGGCAAAAAGTATCCAAGTGTGAGTAAAACTCAAGTCAGTATGTTCAAAGTATGAATGCAGAAAATCAACTCTTTTTTTTTGTTTGTTTGTTTTTCCTCACTTGAAGATGAAGCCAAGCACAGGCCACATTTACCCAACTGCCCTACAATAATCTTTTGAGAAAATAAACCAAGGATATTGTCCTGCATGACTTCCTTTTGCCCTTTCCTGCTGTAGTAAGACTTCTATGATCTGCTTTGGTGTTGGCAGTGAAAGCCATGAGTTCTTGTATATTTCTTGGAGTAAACAGCATGCTGGCTCTGGTGAAGTACAAAAATACCCCGCAGCAAAATGGAAAAGCACAAGTAATAACTTGAATAGTCCCGGACTAACAGGAAAATAAAGTACATTTATGGAAACATTTTTAAGCTGAAGGCAACAAAAAGCTTCCATAACGAAATGAAGTAGAAAATAAAGGTAAATAAAGTTCTCAAGAATGCGAGCAGTGGTTCTTAAACATTTTTTGACATTTTAAAAATGTCATGACAGCCATTTTAATACTAAAGGATTTGGACATTTTAAGCTTTTTATGCTTTGCTAAAAATAAATGTGGTGTTTACTTGGTTGGAAATTACTTATATTCCATTTTAACTCAAAAATGTAAATGTTGAAGTTTGATATGGGCAAAATAACCCATAATAAACTGGACATCATAATCCAAAATGGCTGTCTTTAATTGAAACAATAGTTTTATGTGCAATTTTGACCATTTTGAGTGCATTAAATCTTTAATTCACAGCACTAACCAACCTCTTTAAAAAATGTTTCCTACAGTGTTATAATAGATGCAGAAAAATATGTTTTTACTAGTTCACAAAGTATATTTAACTAAAATGAACATCTGTTTTTTAGCTTGATAGCTTGATATTATTCTTAGAAGTCTCAATTTCTGAGAAAATGCTAAAAAAAAAAAAAAAAATGTTCGTTAGTTTTTTAGAAGGTGAATTTGCATTATTATCATCATATTACTTGAAAAAGACAATATTATTGTTTATCGCAATAATTTTTGGGACAATTGACTGTTCAGGAAAATTTGGTATTGAAACAGGACTACAGATATATAACCACATATAAGTAACTTTTAAAAAAATGCAACAAGTAGGCAACTCTAAATGCAATTATAGTTTTTAAAACATGAAGAGAAATGGTTTTAAGCAAAGGAAGACTTTTATTAAAAATGGTCTCAAAATGCCAATTTTATTGATTATTCCAATAATTTCTGGGACAATTTATTGTCCAGAAAATGTGGTATTGTGACAGGCATACAGACTGACAAAGTCACACAAGAACAACTTTTAAAAGCTGCAATGACCAGGAAAATGCTAAAAATAATTAAGAGTTTTTAAAACTGACATGAAGAGAAATGGCTTTAAGCAAAGGAAAACTTTCTTTCTGCCGGCAACTGGAAAGACCCAACAGCTGCTCTGCAACTTTTTCTGACATCTCATTAACAAAAAACTAAAAAAAAACACTTAAGGAGCAAAAATGTGAATGGTTTGGAGAAGCTAAAACTGCTGTTACCACTGACAGCAGTAGGAAGTGCATGGCTAAATACAGCAACAGTGTCTGAGTTGAAAGAGGATCTGGGGTGACTCGTAAACGTGCACAAACACAAACAGATCAGCCCTCATGCACTGCAGCATCAACAGTGATACAGCAGGCAAAAGACAAGCTGGGCCACATTCTTTCAAGACCTTGCATCAACATAAACCATAGCAACATTATTATAAACAGAGTAAATATCATCACCGTTTCTTCTATAATAAAAGACATTATTGATGTATGAGCATTTGGAAGCTAAAGCAAAATGTGTGCAGAAAATTAAAGAACAAGTTGGATTTAAAGCAGTCCTCCAATGAGAACAAGCAAAGTCATTCACATCACACACGTGCGCACGTCTCCATCTTATTTCGCTGTGCATCTGATCAGAGCTGCTTGCATCAGTCGGCATTGTGCTCACATCTTTGGAGATGCAGGTTACCGCTGGAATGCATGATATCAGGGCCTTCAAAGCTGGAAAACAACATAACTACAGCATAAAGAGGAGGAGGACGGGGGCTGGCAATGCCAAGACTGGCTGCTCCAACATTTAAAAAAAAAAAAAGGAGGAGAGGAGGGGTGGTTCTTGGAAGAAACTACTTCTGAGTGAGGCGCACGCACAGCCAACAAAAGGGCTTCCTGTGTGTAAAAGTAGGATACAGTAGGCTTTCTTTTTTTGTTGTTTTTGTGAGTAAAAGAGAAGGGCAGAAAAAGAGAAAGAGGGGCACAGACAGTGAAACCAGAGGGGTGGGTCTGCAGCTCACAGGGAGGAATGAACTGCTGTAAACTTTGACTCCTGGCCTCCTTCCAGAGGGAGCAGTATTTTAATGGTTGTGCTACGTGCAGAACGTGAGGAAGGTTGGCTTATCCTCTGCTATGTCACCCCTCCCACTCCCAACTGCTGGGCTCACGCTGCAAGGATAGAGATGGGTCAAGTGTGGATTCAGATGCGTGTGAGGGCTGTGTGTGGGCCGACTTAAGGTGAGAGAAAGAGAGAGAGAGCGATGGAGAGAGATGGAGAGGGGGGCGGGGTGCTTCAGCGGACACAACCTTTCACTAAAGGGAAAGCGCATCTTTAAAGCACACTTATCTGCACCAGCTGGGGGTTTTACCAGAATCTTATCAATTATTAATGAAAGCTCCTTTTCTTACCATATTTATTTTTCTCGCTTTCTTTTCTTAAATTTTCAAAAAGCGGCTTTCATTTCAATTATCTCTTCCCCGGGTTGTACAATAGAGTACTTGGACCAGGCTATAAAAAGTGTTGTTTAATTACAACAACATTAACAGAGTAAAGATGCAATTTTATCAATTCTATCTTAAAATTATGAGAAAAAAAAGTTGCTTTATTAAGAAAAAAGTTTAGATATTTAATTTATCTATTTTTTATATTGGAGTTCTCATAAAATTACTACTTTATTCTTCTAATATTTCGACTTAACTTTAATATTTCGACTTAACTTTAAAACTTAAATAAAAATTCTAGCCTGGCTCTTATATTTCGTTGTAGATTTCAAAGTCCAAATGAATAAAAGCTGATTACTATATAATATATATTACTATTCATTATAAACTTGCTGGGATTTTTTTATGATCAACTTTCACATCTTCACAGTAAAAAACAAATAGAAATGCACACAAAATATGCGTGTTCTTAATTTATTCACAGAAAATACATGACATGCTGCTATTGTGTGGATATGCCAACCTGGTATGAAGTGCTGCTTAATTCCAGTTTGCCTTTCATTTGATCTGGTCATGAGACCTAACAAGCTGAAGCACACAGAAGAAACACATCTTAAGATCAAATCCTCATTCAGGTAGGAGCAAAAACCTCGATAAAGGTACAAAATATAGAGGAAGGTACACATAAATCGTTAGCGTCACTATAGATGTTAAATTTCTTAGACGGTTCAGACCAATCCTCCATCTCAACTTGACACCTTTGCTCTCCACTGGATATTATTCCCTCTACATCTTCGCTCCTGAACTTTATATCCACTTGCGCTCCCATTCTTTCAGTCACTTACTCTTCCGCGTTCCACTGCGGCCCTCATTAAGCGGCTGACCTTGCTCCTCATGTTGTTTGTTTACATTCCACAAGCACAACTTCAGAGGCCAACTGGTGTTTACGTGCACGGAATGGGAGGAACAGAGGTCACCAAACCAAGCTCTGAGGGGCCTTCAATGAGGCCAGAGTGGAGGCAAAGACCACAATGGAGCCATGTCAAATTGGTGCAAACATGATCAACAATCATCAAAAGAAAATAGTGAAGGTAACAAATGCAGTTTACATGATACAGATCAGAAAATAAACGGCTCATTTCTCCTTTTTAACTACCCGACTTTTTCACACCCAATAGTCCAGTAGACTCAGTTTAATTGGGAACAGAAGTTGCAACATTTGTAACATATCCAGCTGCTATGGTTCGCTGTTCACCTCCAAGCCTGTGGTGGCACTGCACCAAGAATCCGCGAAGGAAACGGGTTGGAAACTTATGGCAAATAAATCAATAAAGGTTAAGCACTTCAAGGGGTGACATGTTTAAGTAGGCTGAGAAGAAATTGCAAATCATACAGTGTGGGTAGTTGGTGAAAAGGCCCTGGAGCCGTATAAAACCATTTATAAGAGTCAAAGTGTTCTTTAACAAAAAAACATTTTCCAAAGTTGATTGTGCAAATCAACTTCAATCTAGAGTTTGTTCCAAAATTAGTGACTCAATGTCAAATGTAAAAACTGCCAAAAAAAAAACGTAATTGTTTTTTACTGAGACCAAACTGAAATGTGTGTTATTGTATTTCAGTCATTGTATATTCCCAAATTAAACCAATTATATATTTTTGTACATAAACTCGTTCCAGAAGGTAAAGTGGAATACCTCCAACCTGATTACTTGTGATAAATTTTAATGTTTATTTTATAGAGAAGGTTCTTTTATAATTATGTTCCATCAATACAGTCATTTACATTAAACGACTCTCTAAAAGTACTTTCTCCAAATGCTACTTTGTCTACTAAACTTAAAATAATGTTAACAGAAAACACTTGCTGAACAGCGAATGTTTTCTGTTACGTTTTTGTTAACGTAACCAACGTTTTTTAAAATTTTAGCCAAGCAAAGTCGATTGAAGAATAACTTTATTGACTCACATTTGTTCGAATTTATTAACAAACCAACATCCAAACACGACTGACCCGATCACTGCTGAGGGCAACCCGATCACCGGAATGGTATCAGTTCATCGCCCTGCATCCACTGATGGGAGTCATGAACCAGGGTGTGGTGAAACGGAAAAGCTAAAAGGGATCTGCTCACTTCACAGCAGAGATGCTTATCCAAACACGGAGCACAAACAGTTGGGATTGAGACCTTGCAGCAGAGAGGAGTGTGGGAATGAAGACGGTTCAGGTCACAGGCTGGAAGACCTTTCACTGTTTCATGTGACGGTGTCGCCTTAAAGGAAATCCCTGTTTAAAGAAATGACCTACTTTACCCCTATAGTGTTTACAGTTGGGTTTGAACAATAGGAGGACATATATTAGCATTACCTTTGAAATAGTACAGCAGAAATACAGTTTATTGGTAATATGTGAATGCTCTAAAAGCAAGTAATTGATTTACTAAACTCAGAAAAGTTAAGATAAGCCAATTAAGAATAAAGATTAAATATGTGGTATAAACTCAATCTAACCAACAAACCGTGTTTCCACTCTGCTTCTTGTTTAATCTATGAAGTGTTTTAGGTGTAGTGAAAATAAAAAAGATCACCTTCTCTCCATTTTTTGAAGAAAAACATTCCTCCACAGCATGATGCTGCCACAGTCATGTCATGTTTCACAGTTTTGGTTTCATCTGAAAAAAAATCTATTTACTCCATATCTGCTAGGTCCCAGCAGATGTCCCAACAATGCTTTTTTTTGTCACATTTTTCTAAAAGCCAGATTTGCATGGTACACACAACTAACAGCCAAACCTTCTTGACAAAACCAAAGATTTGAAACTCTGCACCTCCTCCAGAGATACCAACAGCCTCCTAACTGCTCCTCTGATTATGACTCTCCTTGGAAACTAAAACATCAGTCATCATTCTTATTAAGGCTACACCAGTTGGGTTTCCATTGGCCATCCAACTCCACAACTTGACGTATCAAAAAAAAAAAAAAAAAAAAAAAACTAACTTATAAAAATGATTACGCTACGACAAGATTGTTTATTGGCTGTATTGAAATTGGTATATTTTGCAAAACTGAATTGAAAACTTTTTTGCATGAAACGAGTTATATGATCAACAGCCAGATGTTGCCATTGGTGCAAACCACAAAGAAGAAAACAGCAGAAAGTAGTTGGAGTATCCTGGAGCGGCGGGTTCTTTTCATGACAGCAAGTGAACAAATTTATTCAAGTGAGATTTTAGCTGCTACTTATTTAATGGAAACACTGCAGCCCTGAAGTTGTGTTTTTCCAATGCAGTTTTTTAGACCTTTGTAATGGAAATGACTGATTACAGACCATGTAAAAGGGGACAGCCTGACTAATTAAAAAAAAAAAGCTGTTATTTGTTTTACTCTAAAGCAATAAGCGTTTATAAAGTAGCCTATTAAAAAAAATTTATTCTGCTTTGGATATGTATCCACACAGCATGACGGTGCTGCCACCATGTCTCATCATAAGCATGGTGTGTTCAGGGTTGATATGCAGTGTTAGTATTATGCCATGCAGATTTTTGTATGTAGGCCAAAAGGTTAACGTTTTTTTATACTTGACCACATCAGTTTAGGTAGATTGGCACATTTTGGTAGGTTTGCAGTGAGGCTGAAAAATTTATTCAAGACTTACGACTGTCAGATTTTGCCTCTATACAATATCAATACTTCCAAGAACTGCAATATTAGCTCCTTATTTTAATGTAACATCCATCATCTCTACAATGTCATCCCTAACCTCAACATTAAAACTTAGTAATAAGGAAAATTCCCAAGGCGGACGTTGGTGTTGCATGTTGTTTATGGATATCACAGCAGAGGTGACTGAATACAAAATTCACACCACTATTTTCAGATGTTTATTTCAAAAGAGATGCCTAAAAGCATTCTTTTCTTGTCACTTCATAATTATGTACAAGATTTCCCCCAGAAAACTTGCTAAGCTCAGTGGTTGGGAGCTAGAGCAGTCATTCATCCCATTGTGTTTTAGAGATGAAAAAAATGTTTAAAGATGACAGAAATTTGAAAATATCACTTGATAATGATGTGTTAATAAAATATTGGAAGATTAATACCCAAGCACCAACTATAATGTCTTAAAAATGCAAACATTTTAAAAAGGCTTTAAAGAAAAGGTAATGTTTAGCCTGGTGAGGGCACAAATAGTAAGTGTATTACAAGCCTGGTGGAAATGATGTATGTACTACTTTGTGTTAAATCTAACACATAAAATCCCAATAAAAACATTCAAGCTTGTGTTTGTAACATAAAAAAAAAAGTGAAAAAGTTTAAGGGGTATGAATACTTTACATCTTAAAATGCTGCAGTAAAATCTTATAACTTTTCAACATTATGCTTTTTTGCTCTGCCCTCAGCAACAAGGGGCCAATAACAAAAAACAAACACCTCTAAAGGTGCAAGAACCAATTAACTAATCCCAACAATTAATTAATCCTTAATGCATAAATCTGCTCCGCTTTAATTCACCACAAACTAATATTTAACTTTGAATGCAATTAAGGATGCTCAGACTGATCCGTCTGACTGATGGGTAAAACAAAAAACAGGAAAAAAAGTGGCACGCAAGGTGCTCCAAGCGGAAGGAAAGCCTTTAGCATAACGTACGGCTGGCTCCGCTGCAAGTTGAGCAACATTACAAGACTTCCTTTCCTCTCCATACCCTCCAAGGCTTCAGAATTTAGGTCAACGGTCAACTTCCGAATGAAACGCACATCCACGCCTTGTCTGTCACATTTAAAATGACAAAAATAAACACGCAGTCACCTTTGACCCACAACTCAGACATGAGGGCAAGATTGTGTCTAGAAGTATCTCACTTTCCTAGTTAAGAGTTCACAGAAAATAAGCTCTTTTGTGCAACACGCCGACATACCAGAAGACAGTTTTTACAAATATTTTCTTCTTTTCTTTTTATTCATTGGATTAAACAGCCATTTTCTTATCATTTTATTAAAATAAGAAGAGAGTAAATCAAAAAACAAACATCTTGGAGAATTTGATTAGTTTTTTCAGATCATTGATCCAATAATTCATTCATTAGGTATCAATTCTTCCTCAAGAAAAAAGGGGAAAAAATATGCTGCAGTACATTACTAAAGTATTCCTCAAATTTTTGCATTTATTATCACATCACAACCACACAATTCAATGTATTTTACTGGGTTTTTACAAAAATAACTCATATTTGTGAGGTGAAAAGAATTGGGTACATGGTTTCTGAATTTAAAAAAACATCTGAGAAAGCCATGTAGCTTTTCTATTTCATTTCATAAATATGCACTATTTTGCATTTACCTGTCGCATAAAATCCCAATAAAACACTTTGTGGATTCATGAAACAAATTTTGGAAAGGTTCAAGACATTAGAATATTATTAATGCAAGTGTTGATGTATTTGTTTATAATAACTACTACTAATTAAGCTTTCACAAAATTCTTGATTTTTATGCAAACTGTATTTTTAGCAGCAGATATCTGTGCTGAAACAACCCAGAGGCTAATGCTACTCCAAATGCTTTTATGTTGGAGACATGATGATGAATGCATTACTTCAGGATGCGTCTTTCAGTATGGCTGTTAGGGGAGTCAGAGGTCACCTTCTGCTTCAGTCTGAATTAAATAGGTTTCTGCCAAATAAAACATGATCACTGGAGTGCCTTTGTAAACTACTCAGTAAGCAAATTCCAGGAAAATTCCTGCAAAAACACATGCTCGACAGATTTGTATTTTGTGCAAACATGTTAGCAGTCAATAGGAGAGTCTTAAAATACAATTTGCAGTTTGGCAAAAAACATTTACAAAGCTGTCCTGAAGTTGTTCCGCTTCACTTTGGGTCACTGCTGCTGATAAATTACACCTTTATTTGTGCCTTAAGTGATATTTAAGGCGTGAATAAAGATGCTCTCGGGCATACATTGCCTGGGTTTCCCCCAGAAAACCCACAAAACCCAGTGTGAGGTGTGCCCTAGCACACCTGTGTGCTCAAGAACTCAAGAATTCAGTGTTCTTGAGTTAAAAAAAAAAAGTCTAAAGTTGACAGGAAATTTGAAAATATCACTTGATAGTTTTGCATTACTGGAACATTAATTCCTAAACACCAACAATCAGGTCTTTAAAAAAAAGGCAATAATTAAAACAAAATTAGATAAATTAACAATTCCAAGCCTAGTGGGGGCACAAGTAAAGTCTGGTGGCCCTTATAATACACTGGGGGAAACCCTGATTGCTGCAATCATCTTCCGATCTATCCTGAGCAGTTTTCCAGTTCCTTCCACTGACAAATATCACCACAGAATGATGCTGCCACCACCAATTTCCACTGTATGCATAGTATTATTATGCAGCGGGCTTTCACACTGTAGAGTTTTATATGTTAGCTTCTGCAGTAGTGATAAAACTTTTTCCGTAGTGCATATCAAAACATATTAGGATTTTTTTGGTGTTTGAACAATTAAAATAAATAGTCAAATGTTTTTATAGCTGCCTATCAACTATCTTGCAGGTCCTAATTATTAAAAATCAGTTTCTATTACCAATTTTCATGGATTTTATTTCAGTTCCATATGTTACCTGCTTTAAAACCAAGTTACTAGATCTTGATATTTGTTTTCCAATCTGGTACGCTACATTTAAAATCCCCTCCAACAATGCATTTTCTTTACAGATGCAGAACAAGACTTTTACATGGTAACCGCTATGAAACCAGGGGTTCCCCCAGTGTATTATAAGCCTGGTGGGCCACCGGGCTTTACTTGTGTCCCCACCAGGCTTAGTATTGCTTATTTAAGTTTTTTTAGTTTGTGTTCGGATAATAATCTTGCACATACATAATTATCAAATGATATTTTCAAATCTCATGTCAACTTTAAATATTTCTTAACTCAAAAACAGGAAGGGCCGCTGGATCTATGACTGCCGAGCGCCCCTACCTCCGGGTTTAACAAGTTTTCTAGAGGAAACCTTGTGAAACAATATGAGATAAACGCTGTGTTTGTTTGATTTCACTGTTTTCAATCACATTCTGAGCTAATTTCATGCCATGGATGAAGACGTTTTCTCAGAGTCGAGGTCCTGTAGAAGAACGTAATCTACATAAACTGCCCATGTTTCAGCAATACAGCTGAAACGCACATCATAATCCAGGTCGATAAAATGGTTCCAGGAAGGTAATTTCTGGAGGAAAAAATAAACATTCAGGAACTCATAGTGGAAACATGCCTTAAGTCTGAAGTCTTTGTTTTTGTGGCTGAAGTGCCGCTCCAGTCAGAGTCTGAAACTTGAGTCACCAACTTGGCAGATACGTTCTTGGCACTTATCTGCCAAGAACCGATCCATGCTTGCACATTTCAGAGAAGCCGTACTCATGACCAAAACTTCTTGTAAACTTCAACATGAAGGAAGACCAACATTCTGCATGCACAACAAACATGTTTATAAAATCTTTAAACTTCCTAATATCATAATGGACACAGAAAGCAGCCAACATGCAGAGAAACGTCTGTGGAATGTTATCAAGTGAGAAACGGAAACAAACACAATGGCATTAAATACATATTTGGTCAAAATCTTTTCCTCCTGTGTCTTCCAATCTTAAATGTGCCAACATTGTTTTGTATCCCTTTGAGTCACTGATAGTCACGACTCACAATTTGTGCAAGTCATCCTATTTTCTGCCGGTCATAGTCCAGCCGAGTGTTTGCCAAAACAGCAAGAGCAGCAGATGAGGAAGTCAAGTTCAACCTGGTGCGATTCCAGCTATAAGGGATCAAACTAAATAATATCTAAAAACAAATATCACAATTCTTACTTCTGGAATTCTGAAATTATTAAAAATTATTTAAAAATCTTTTTATTGAAATTTAGTTTTAAATTGTACAGCATATCATATTACATGTCCACTCGGTCACCGAGTAGCTAAGCAGTTAACTAGCTCCTTCTGTCTGATGATTGTTCATATTTTAATATAAATGCACTTTGTGTAAGAACAAAGTCCATAATTTTGTTTTAAAGTTGTTGGGATTTACAAAACACAAATGCACTATAACTGTAAAGTCTGTATTTTATTTTCAATCAAAACTCAGTGCACTATGTTAGAGTGAAGTCTGCTTAATTTTTGTAAAATTATATTTTGAATATTTATTTTTTTTTATTTAATGTCAGGCAGCTAAGCTAACCCAATACCTGTAATTTAAGTTACAGAAATTTATTCACAAACCTATTTTCGTTTAAATTAAACCTAATAAATTTTATACATTATGGCAAATGATGGGATTGTTTTTAATGTTTTGTTTCTTCCTTATCAGTCACATACAGTTGAACCCAAATATTGACATACACTACAAAAAAGACAAACATTTTTCCTTCACTGTGTGAAGTTAAGTCAGATCAAATTTCTCTTTTTTTAAGTTGGTTAGAATTACCAAAATTATTTATATTTGCTAAATGCCACAAAATGTTTCTTGCAACTTTTCTTGAATTTGAAACTTAATATATACTTTGTTAATATCAAAGATAAATTGTCTTTAAAACTTTGAAAATCATTTCTAAATGTCATCTTTGAGTATAAAATTCAGGATCAAATCTCTTGGGTTTCTGATTACATTGTGTTTTCAATTTGTAGTTGTGTTTACTGTTTTGTTGCAATTCAGGACCACTTTACTAGACACTGAAAGATTCACCTTTCTGTCTTCTATTTTATTTCTTGAATTTAGAATTTTTTTAAAAATATAATAATAAATCAGGAAAAACTCAGGCTCAGAAACAAAGACGGCTTCTGTTTGGGTGTCCGTCAGTTTTTCTTTCCTTTACAGTCAAAAATAGGTAGAAAGTACCTGGGAAAGGTATATGTTACAATAATTTTAATGTATTCGACTGTCGTCAGCTTCTTCTCACTTAAATCCTGGCTGTACACATGCAGTGCTTCCCTGTGAGAGATGGAAAAGGAAAAGGCCAGGAGCTGCTCTTTTCCTCTGGGTTTAGTTTCAAGCGAAGAGGTCAAAGCGACCAGATCTGGTTAAAAGAAGTGTTGCAGGTCACATGTAACCCGATGACCAAGAAGACGCCAAACCAACTTTGCTTCGGCCTGATCGGAACCATAGGAAATCTTACGTCATTTTCTTAGAAACAGCCTCAGAGAAAGAAACACAACCTGGTCAGTGCACTTTGAACTTTGACAACCGAAACGTTCCTCTCTCTGTGGGACGGCTCCGTCTGACCACTTATATGGTTGTTGTTCAGCGGGACACCTTGCCTGTATTGGACCGGGTCACTTATAGAGCAACGTTCCTGTAATTTATTCACTGCTTTAACCAAAACCAAAATTTTCACATTATATGTCTATTTTCTACATTGAGGCTGTACCATGTATTATAACACCAGTAGTGTACAATTTCATGAGTCTTTTTGCATCTTTTTGAGCTTTCGCGTCTCATCCACTAAAAATCCTTAAAATGCTTAGTTTCTTACTTCTTCCTCCTCCTTTTCAAGCATGTTAAGATTAATGTGGTACAAAAATATGTCTTTTGCATTTCTTGTTCTTTGCATGATTTTATACTCCTACCATGTTCAAAATAAAGTTTCATTTCATTTTTAGTTAAATGCATGTTGTTGTTTTTTGTTTTTTTGGGGGGAAACATTATAAGTCTCTCCCTCTGATATCAAATCAGGAATGAATTATTCCAAACTGCATACAGATTCTTTAAAGTGCATCTTGAGATTTTGAATCTGTCCAAACTAAAAAGCATAGCTGCATTATGAACAATTTGTTAAAAGCTAAATTAGAGCATCAATCAACCTAATGCATCTGGATGCAATTGTGTTTAGTTTAGTAAAAAATCAAATATAATTTAAAACATGTCATAAAGTATAAATACAAAAATAGATATTTTTACAAGTCGTTACAATGATCCACTTGGTATTAAAAAAAACTTTTTTGAGTTTATTTCAAACGCAATGGGCAAGGAGTCAGGAAAAAAGGGAGAAAGAGTTAAAACAGCTAAGAAGAATAAAGGGAGATTAGAATATTGGATGGGTAGAAAAAAATTATAAAGAGAATGCAAGAAAACACCCTAAAAGTCTGCTCCTACACCTACAGAAAGAGAGAAGAAACAGAGAATGGAAATACCACATAATATATGCAGACACCTTTAAAATGAGGACACTCCTGTAATTTCTTGATTTTCTTTGTTTAGACACAAAACTATTTGATCCATGAAGAAATCTTCATCGTTTTTCTTTCTTTTAAGTGTTGGATAGCACATTCAGAAAGAAAATAAAAAGCAAGCTTGCAAGTCGACATTCAAAGAAATGCATCAATCAATTTGCCACAGACTGAAATCAGCCAACATGACCAATTGGCAGGTTCAATACTGAAAAATCAGTTTCCCTCCAATGCCTCAAAATGTTTTAAAAATTAACAACTCCCCTCTATTTTTTTATTATAAACACATACATCAAGAGGAAATACTTTGATGCACTTAAAACAAGACAATTTATATTTATTTTTTCTGTATTCAGCAAACTTGCTGTGAAAATTACTACATAAAGTCAATTGCCTGCCATTTCATAACTGACAAATAAAACCAAAAGCCACAGTCAACCAAGAAAAGCTAGACAGGTGCAGCTGAATTTTCACTTTTGATGATTTATCTTGGCTAAATCCACAATTAGAGCACCAACCATTCACCTGTTGAAGACTCATTCATCAGCAAACAAAATGACATCAAGATGTAGTAATAAATCAATTTGTCCCTCATTGTTGAATAATAAAAATCTGAATGCCTTTTCTATTCATTTAAATTAACAAAACATGGAGCACTTATGTTGTCTTTTATATAGTGGTGCACCAATAAATCGTCTCCAATTTTATTTTATTTTGGGATATCAGAGATCGGCCGATATTATCCACAGATCTTTTCTATTTGCCCAAATTCATAAAAACAAAAAAAGAGAAATCAACCACTGCTACCTTGAACAACATTTCAAACAATAAAACTCAGTATCAGCAGGTCAGGCTTATTAAAGATCGGTAATCAGCGATCAGTCAGAAAACTACAATCAGTGCACTGTTACGTTTATATGGCATGTTCCTTCAGAGAAATAAAAATGGACAAAAATAGAAGAGAATAAGAAATCGGTAATAGCCAAAAGAAAACCTGATTGGTGCAACACAATGTTGATTCGGTTTCATTCAACTCTTTATAACAAGGGCGTCAAACTCATTTTAGTTTTGGGCCAAATCAAGATCATAAATGCTCTTGAAGGCCCGGTTGTGTCAGAATGTATTGATAAAATCCGTTAAACTGCTAAAAATATAACTGAATTCTTAAAATTAAATAATATTTAACACCTTTTCAGTCCCTCCATTAATTTTTTTATTATTGCTTTTGTGATTTTTAAAATAAAAAATCAAAGTGTTTGTGGTACTAACTTGGAAATATTTGCAATATTTGCACTTATTTATGACAGTAAACGTGACTTTTTATTACTGACTGTATAGATCATGGACTATAATCTGACATCAATTAAAGCTGAGACAGCTGTTTAGTACCAGTCAGAGCATTTTTGACAATTTTTGAGAAAATCTTAAATAACCTTGCATATATTTTTAGCACAAAAAAGTATGGGGATTCATTGATTTTGCATTAATTTCCACCTTAATTCGCAAGAAACTGGAGGGACTGATTGATATAATTTGGCAGGAAACATATAAGAATTGCGTTGATTTGATCGATAACATAATATTTAACCAAACTTAATGTTTAGTCTAGCGTCAAGAGGGCCAGTTTTGAGCTATAAATACATTATGAATAAACCAGAATTGTTAGTGTAGTGTACATCTAAAAGTCAGGGATGATGCATTTTAAGTGAAACACAACAGACCCTGATGACTGCATGAATGTTTCTGATCCAACTAATAATGTGTGTGTGTGTGTGTGTGTGTACCTGCTGTCTTACTTACTTTTGTCCTTCCGTTTATAGTGTAGTTCCCCAGTTTGCCATTACAGTGTCTAATTAAGTCGTCCATCCGACTCATTAGGAAGCTGATCTTCTCGCAGTGAGACTCTGTCCCGTCTATCCACGTGATTTTGTCCCCTCGGATGTCTTTAATGGAGTCGCTCTTTTGGCTCACCAGCTGACCGTCTGTGAACCTGCCTGTCTTGTACAGAGACTTAACGTTCTCCAAAATGCCCAGTCCGGTCTCTGCTCCAAGGAAGTTGTCCACCACGCAGATGCCGTGCTTGTTCATGCAGGGGACGATGCACTCCGTTGCGAGTTTCTGAGGAGAGAGGCTGGTCTGGCCGTTAGGCGTGGTGGGGGTGTCGGACCCCAGTTCTCCCGGCCCATCCCCGTCAGCAGGTGCTTCTGTGTTTGGAGTTGGGGGTACGGTTGCAGAACCCCCCTGTTCCGTGCTTTTATTTTCTCGTTGTATCCTGCTGTCCCCCGCCGCCGGACCGTCTCCAGGCTTCTGTTTTGGCTTGTCCGCCTCCTTACAAATCAGCTTGTGTTTCTTCCAGTCCTGCTTCTGGTGCTCTTTGCTGCAGTAGAAGGAACTCCGGCACCGACCGCACTTTAAAAGGTTCTCCATTCTTCCACAAAGTTCACAGACCTGTCTGTCGCGGTCCAGATCGCTCTGCTGTTTCTCCATGTTGGGAGGCTGCAGCGGGGTGTACTGCTCCTTTAAGTCCGATCCTTCACACGCGCCCTGCTGCTAACCGTCAACTTTGGAAAAAGACCCGCTGCTTCTGCCTCGCTGCGCCGAGCGAAACGGCGGAATAAAACTCAAAAAGTCGGCATTTTACCGGACACATTCCGTCTCCACTCCGTCCTACCAATGAGGTAAAACAACAATGTGCTCCCACGGACTAGTATAGAGGGGTGGGTCGAGGTCTCCGGGAGGCATTTCAACAGGCTAGGTGTTGATTTTGCTGTGCTGCGTGTCGCAGCTACGTGTATACTGTTAGTCACTGGCCCAGCCCACCGTCACGTAGGAGAACAAGCTCCGCCCCCAACGCTGCCTTCATGGGTTGTCGGACAAATGCACTTTAGAGACACGTGTCTCCAAAGTTAAACTAAAATGAATCAGTAATACTCGTTTATTCTATAAATCTATTCAAAGTAGCTTTATCCTGCAATGCTTAAAAAGTAATGGAGACTATTTTTATTTTCTTTCAGCTTCAAAAAAGCTCAATGTAAGTCCTGGAAGTCCGCTTGGAATGCCTCAATATGCAAAGCATCCAGCTTATGGATAACACTAGCTGTATGTCCATATAGCTATAACTGAGTCACAGCAAATTTTGACAAATGCATTGCTGCAACCAATACTTTACTAAATAAATTTAATTTATTTGCATTACTCCTTTTGTTAGAATAGAATAATCATATTTTTAAAAATTGCATGAAATGACAACAAATCTTTGCATTGATTACTGAGAACAGCGTGAGTGTTGCTGAAGTCCTATTTTAATTTAAAAAAGTGGAATGAAAGAAAAAAACATAATGATAAAGTTAAACATCCCGGGTGGCATTAAACAGCCAGGATAACACTTAGGGCATGGTGACCCATCACGGTTTAAAATTGGGGACAACATTAAACTGCGAATTATGAATTTGATTGCAAGTCTGCAAATCTTGGAACCATAAAAAGTGGTTGTTATCATACAGTATCAACATCCATAACAGTATCAACAGCTGGCGCGTATCAACTATCAACGTATCAACTATAAATCTGGTCTTTTTTCCGATTTGAAATGACTCTGCATCATCATTATTATTATTATTATTATTATTATTATTATTATTATTATTATTATTTTTTTTTTTTTTTTTTTTTTTTTTGTATTATGGAAGTAAAGCCATATGTGAAAGTGTAAGGAGTAGAAAGCAGAGATATTTCTCTTAAAATGTAGGGAGTAGAAATAAAAAAGACGTCAATAAGATAAATCAAGTGAAGTACAGATACATGAAAAATCAGGTATCTTTTCTATTACTTTCTTATTTTATAACTCTTCATTCACCTCGTATACGTTTCTGCATTAGTTTATTATCGTTTGAGAGCTGTCTGTCTCATTTCCCATCAGAAACAAACTTTGTTGAACTAAAAAATATTTTTAGACGGAAATCTGTTTGGGCTATAAATAATTGTATACATATTTTCTGTTTTTCTTTTGACACACTAAAAAGTTTCTCAGTTGTGAACCGATCAGTGGAGAGATGTACAGAATCAATGTTTAAAGATAAAATAAATTAAGAAATAAAGAACTAACTGCAGGTTTTAAAAAAAGTCACACATTATTCAACTACATTTCCCATGATGCACCACGCCACCTTTTCTGTTACGCGTGTAAACAGCGCAGAAGCCCCGAGGTTACCGCGTGGATGCCTGCTATCAAGAAACAAGTAGACTACATTTACGTGGCTTAATTATTGCGTAAAGATTATGTTATATGTCTATCAAGCCTGTGAGATGGTAGTGAAAATGAGGTAGAGTTTTGTCCTTTTGTCCAAAAATCCAAAAATAAACCACCGGTTGCATTTTGTTTGCTGCATCCCGCCGACGAAAGCTAATCTAGTAACACTAGTTAGACACTCGTACAGTGCCGACTTTATAACTTAGGGAAAAAACAAACTGTACCTCTAAAAGGATGAATAAACGAGAAGGTAAGTCAAATACAAATTATAATTTCAGACGAATTATGTTAAATGCCCAGAATAAGCTGTTTTATTTAGCTAATAACACATCTATTAGAATGCATTTTATGCACTAGCTAACTTCAGCCATAAACGTTTAATTTCTATTTGCCCTATTGTTGTATTCTGTCTTTTTAGCTCAGTTTTAACGATCTGATTACTCGTATTTATGTCGGTACAGTCACAAAGTTTGTTGGTTTATTTTTATCTGGTGCGATAGACCAATAACTAAGCAGTGTAGAATAATGTGAAATAAAAGGAACAAAAATAAAGTTTTCGGATTATATACCTTAAACTTCTGTGTTTTTGTATTCAACCGTATTTACTCAGATGCTCCAATAATAAAATCTAGATAAATAAATTGTTCGGATTGTATTCTATAGTTTTATTCGTAATAAAACTTTATTTGAATGAAGGAAATGCCTCCAGGGCGCGCTAATAGTTGATTTGTGTTTTACAATATTAGAGAAACATGTAACTGCAATGTTATTATTGTTGATTGTTGTGACAATATTATTTGCGATATCCTGTTATTTGCAGCCACTCTGCGAGCTTTAGGACCTCGGGCCCAAAATTATATATGAAGGGCAGTGAGAGTTCCTGCCAATTTTGGCAGGAAGTATAACAGAGTATAACAGAGAATGAATGCATGAGAATGAAAGTATAACAGAGAATGAATGCATGACAAGTGAAGTAATATAGTCTCCTAAATATTTCATACATTGTTATTGTGGTGATGACTTCACTGGCCACATGTCAAAGCTAAAACTTAGTCATTTCAACTCCAGGCGGGTAACAGAAGATCCACACTGCTAAATAATTAAAAAAAACCCCACCATGTTCAGGTCCCTTTCATATAGAATTGGGGTTGGAAGGGGTGGAGGTGTGCACAAATGCCTCCAAATTTGTGGAGTCTATCAGCAGATAAGCTGCTAATAGTGAGGAAATATGAGTTCTTCAGTCAGGTTTTGTTTGAACTCTGTCTATAATAATAATAATAATAATTAAAAAAAACAGACAAAAAAACCCCAACACTTTTATATTGTCGGAGTTTTAATTTATCAATCTAAGCTTACAGAAAATAACAACCACCAATCTGATGTTTAAAAATGTTCATTATTCATCATTGCTTATTTCTGCATGGTGTCAGGTGAGGGCTGGTCACGGAGAAATGCTGAAGCTGCACAGGAGCGTGACGAACATGCCAATTCATCCTCGCCAGTCATCGCTGCATTTAAAGGCAAGTCTGTCCTTAGCAGTTTGTAGTCACTTTTTAACGTTTAAGTCTCTTTCATTAATAAATATTAAAACTTTCTTTCTGTTTTTAAAGTTTTCCAGCAGGAGCTCGACACCAGACACGACAAATATGAGCGCCTCGTTAAGATCAGTCGAGACATCACCATCGAAAGCAAGAGGAGCATTTTTCTTCTGCACAGAGTGACCAAGTATGTTCAGGTTATTTTTCTGAGAAATTATTCTCTGTCTTTTATTAAAAAACTTATTTTGAATTCCTGTTTTTCTAATTTTTAATTTGCTTCTTACCCAATGAGAAATTGCACATTTCCTCAGAACCGGGACTAGACTTAATTTAGCCTATCGCAGTAACTATGTTTGTATGCAAAAGTTCTGTTTGTATGCATGGTGCTACATACCTTAAGTGAATTATTTCCAGTTAAAATAATTCAGATCTTTGTTTTTCTGTGGCTGTAAAGCATTCCGGATACTGAGGGAGTTTTGAATGAAGCCGAGAGCAAACTGGATGGAGTCAGGCAGAAGATTGGGCAAATTGCCGAGGAGCTCAGAGGAGAGGATATTTATCAGTTTCACAGAGCTTTCACTCCAGGTGAGCTGTTACAAACTGTGTGAAAACGTAACTTTTTAATGCATTTTCTTCATACTTTACAAATATAGAACAAACTTAGAACAAATTTGTTCTGGGTCTTCTTAGCAATGCAATGCTTAGAACTGCTCATGCAGTTCCAAAAAAGATCAAAAAGTCAAAAATGCAGGTCTTTGTTTATTCCATAGTTGCAGGTAAAGCATGTTACAAACTTCACAGTCTAGCTGGGTAGACTGGTAAATAAACCATGTGACCACCCATGTGCATAAAGAGCTACCTAAAACCTACGTATTTATACTGTGAAACTGAAATAAATTAACCAATAAAGTGAATTACTAGCCAAAAATCTCATTCTAAATTACTAGAATTCAACAAAAATTCAAATTTTAAATTAACTAGGAAATAAGCAAATAAAAATAAATTCTAATATTTAACTGAAAATAAAGAAATAGCTCCTACACTTAACCAACATTTAGTTTTATTCCTCTCTAATCCAGAATAAACTTAAGAGAAACTCCTATTAGTTTTTAAATTATTGTCTACTAATTCTTTTTCTTATTAAACATGGGGAACCAATATTTAGCTTTGTACTTTACTTCTTCGTTTTTCTTCTGGTTTTGTTGTTTTGTTTATATTTCCTTCTAATTCATGTAAAGCACTTTAAACTGTCTTGTTGCTGAAAATGTGCTATATATATAAAATGACCTTACCTATCAATAAATATTAATTCATTTGAAAATATACAAATCACTCTTCTTTTTATGACTGGTGTACTATTGAAGGGTGTTACAAATGGAAATGTAGTATTTGTGTCTGCGTGGTTATCAGCAAAACAATTACCTAAAAAAAGAGGTAATAAATAGTTATTATTATCACGTTTATAACAATATCATCACAAAATACCATGATAAAACTTTGATCTGATTAACTTCTGATTTGCTTCCGGGTAAATCAACTATGTAAAAATATTACTACATAACTTAAAGGGCTATTGATTGTTCTTTTTTCAATAAGTTGTATTCATATTTTATTGAAGTAGGAGAAAATGTCACTGAAAATGTTTTAAAAATTGACCTTGTAGTTTTAGTATATTTATGTAGGACAAAATGGCAACAAAGTAGCTTTTTACAATGAGTATGGAAAGTGCTGTATTGTGCATCACTACATGCATGATTTCAGTGAATTGTCTACTTATATTGTGGCCATTTTTTATCCTCGCCGGGTTCATTTGAAGTGAAAGATAACGTGAACTTGATGGTGCTGTGGGTATAACAGACAACACCCTCCGATAAAGCTGTTTTCTGACTAACACCAGTGCCGGTCTTTTTGAAAGCAGACATAAAGTCTGCTGCGTTTGGAGAAAAAACATTGCTGGGAGTGAGAGTGAGCTGTTATCTAGCAACTCGGAAGGGGTTTTTTAGATTGCAGCCACTCAGGGAATCGGCGGTGCCTCGTCCACAACGTGACCAGTGGCAGTTTCCACCAATTACTGGTTTCAGTTTTTTTAACCTTATTAGATGGTGACTGAGCTCAGATCATGGGTTTCCCTGATAGTCTTAGCTGTAGAAGTCCCCAGGCTTATAAAATGGGTTTGTTTTTTTTTTTTGTTTGTTTGTTTGGGGTTTTTTTTTTATAAGGACTGTCAGAGATATTGTGGCTAAATTTAAACACAATTACCACTGATAACGCAGCACTTTGATAAGCTATTTAGCTCAACCTCAGTAATGACGCTGTGAAAACAGAAATGCACTTTTCCCATGAATCACTTAATTCTCAGCGAGTCTCTCTGTGGTCCAATGCTAATCAAATAAAACCTAAATATTCACTTTTCTCAGTATATTAATAAACAATCAGTATTTATAAAATATAAAGAGCTATTTGTGTCGATCAGATCCCAATAGACTGTCCATGCAAATTTAGCCCTCAACTTTTCCAAATGCTGTGCCAATAAAATCTCTTCTAGTTTCAGTTTGTTTTTCTCTTAGTCATCGTTTATGAATTTCATTGACCAAAGGTAATGGTAACAGCAGATAGCATAAACAGCTCCAGGCAGTAAACTCAGGAACTGAACCTTGGCTGTTTACCTCAAAGCTTGTGTAACCTTTTCATGTCAAATATCCTGTCCACAATCACAGACTCCACTTTTCTTTGCAGGTTTGGTCTACATATGGACAATATGGCTAAAAAAAACTTATCACAGTACAAGTGTTTCATATTAATCGATATTGATAATTATTGATTTGGTTTTTGTGTTTTAAATATCTGAAATACTGCCCAACTGGTAGTGTAACATTTTCTGTTTACCCAGTTTTCACTACATGCCGTTGTTTTTTATATTTAAACAGTTATGAGGTTGTTGCAGTTATGAGTGACTAACTCCCTCAATAATTGAGGAGTTAGGAGTTAGTCAATACAATCATGGTGTATTACTATCTCCGTGGGAAGAGGCCCTCCTGCCTTTCCCAGAATGCTGTGGGGTTCGGTGAATATTCTATATATTGAATATTCAATCAGACATAATACCTATCGATATTAAACACATGTCTGTTGTGATCTATATTGATATTGATTTATTGCCCAGCTGTAATATAAATGTTATATTTTTGTTATTTTAAATAGCTGCAAATATCCCCAAAACTGTAGTGCTTGTGTATTACTGAGTGTAGCGCAGACCTTATACAAGATGAATGGGAAATTAGTGCAAATATATTTGGCATGCATAGAAAAAGTTGACTGCAATCGTCCCAGATTTGAGATATAATTTTTTTTCAGGCTTATTTATATAGCCTGAAAAGGTGGATATAAGAATCTAACTACTTCAAGCCCAATTCTCAAGTATAAAATAAGGGACTTAAATAAAAAGACAACAGGCAGCAGATTCTTTGATTTCACACAGCTGAAAACAGTTATGTTGCCTTCAATAAGCTGTTAAATTGTAGTTAGAAAGTAGGGTGCAAATAGCAATTATTTTAGTTATCAATGAACCTATCGATTATTCTGACGATTAATCAACTAATCCTTTTTTTTATTCAATATTAGAAATACATTGAAAGATACAAATAATAAAATAGTCATTTTATTGCTTAAAATTCAACAAGATAGCATCCCTCTGATGTACGCTATGCAACTTGAGGAGTTCTGGGTAGAACATGTTTAATTTTAAAAATAACAAAGCATATATATTCTCCAGTTAACGATTGGTCGATTACAAAATTAGTTGATGATTATTTGCAATAATTGATTAATCTGATTCATCATTTCAGCCCTAATTCAAAGTAACTTATAGTTGTGAAGAAAATAAAAATCAATAAAGGGTCAATTTCTTTTAAACCCTCTTTACCCTGAAACACCAAATAAAATCCAGACTTATTTCTAATTAATAAACGTTGTCTACCTGTTTGTGATGTCCCCGTGAAGAGGCCCTCCTGCCTGCTTGTTGCTCCACGCTGCGGTTAACAACATCAACGCAGCGCGGCGGAGCCTTTGAAGCCCGACTGCAGCTCCTAAAGTAAACTTCAGACACGACATCTTCCGTCCTGCAATTATTTGATTGTTGTTTACTCAGGGGCTGAAAACAAATGAGGGGTCATCTTAGCCGCTACAAAAAAATAATCACCATTTCATCAAACAATGGAGGCAGGAAACAAGATGATTATTTTCATCTGTGCTCTTTAATGCACAAGCAGCAGGTGTTAGCATTTTCTGGATCATTTAATTTCTGCTGTACAACAAATAAAATAACTTTTTTTTTGCATTTTTTTAATGCATCTTGTGCTGATTTATATTAGTTATATTTTGTGCTTCAGGAATTCAGGAGTATGTGGAGGCCGTCACCTTCCTGCACTACATCCGTCATCGCAGCCTTATAAGCCTGGAGGAGATAAACGCGAGGCTCGTCTTCATGAAAACCGACGATGCAGATCCAAAAGTACATTTGACAAGTTATCATCTCGAATAACATGTCTGTCTAATGTTCCCTATCAAACCTCACATAACATACTCTGATTAATTTTAAAGTGGTGTGAATTGTTTGTATGAAGAAGTTGAAATCTTTTTTCATTCATTTATTTTCAGGACTTGGCGGAAGCCCCGCCTTCATCAGCTCACGTCCTGACCTTCCAGGTGACGCCAGCTGACTACCTGCTGGGCGTGGCCGACCTGACAGGAGAGCTGATGCGGCTGTGCATCGGCAGCGTGGGCAACGGTGATATCGACACGCCCTTCCAGCTGAGCCAGTTCCTGCGGCAGATTCACGACGGCTTCTCCTACATCGGGAACACGGGGCCTTACGAGGTCTCCAAGAAGCTGCACACGCTCCGGCAGAGCCTGAGCAAAGTGGAAGACGCCTGCTACACCCTGCGTGTCCGCGGCTCGGAGATCCCCAAGCACATGCTGGCGGACGTGTTCTGCACCAGGACCACCCATATGGACACAGAGGAAGGAGTGATTTAGCTAACCACTCTTCACCACATTTGGTGTGTCCTTGTTTGGTATATTGTGTTGCATTTTTAATGCGGTGTGAGAACCGTTCCTTCAGCCTGCTTGTTAACGTAGCACAAACATTGTTAGAGTAGAAAATCTGTTTTCTTTGTTGAAATTTTGAATATTCTGCTGTTTTGCATGAATAAAAGTTCTGACTCCTTCAGACTTCCAACTGCTTTGATTCAGTTTGTTTATTTTCTCTGTGGCCTTCTTCTCTATCACTCAGATGATCTGATGGGATGGACCATCAGATGCACACAATGACCTTTGTACATCAGCAAACACAAACAAATCCCTTGTTTTAGCTCACTTGTTTCTTTAATCAGTCACCACCACATTTATTTGCATTTCATCTAAAGCTCAGAGCATGCAGAGAAATATTAAGGGCGAGGAACTACCATATTGTTACTAGACGCTCCTCACCTGAGGGGGCTTATTGCTTCAATTCAGACCAAAAATGATTCTTGTTTGCATCACTTCTTGGTTCAAACATATCTAAACGTTTCCCATAGAACTGCCTTACTCCAGATTCAACATTAGGAGTAAACCATAAAGTCAGGATCAACATTATTTAAGGTCACTTATTTTCTAAGAACACATTTCTGCACATCTTTAACTTAAATATATTACACTTATGTTTTTGTTTGATCTGCACCATCTCTTCCATGGATGTGACATTGAATACATTTTATTTTTGCTAAAAATCTAAATTTCATCTGGTTTAATGTGTGTAAATGTCCATATTTCTTCAGAAAAATACTTAAAAATAATATAATAACAGGTGAACAAAAATTATGATGAAGTAAAAAAATATTAATTGTTTTAGTGGAAATAGTCATCAGGAAGCTTCACATTTAAAGAAGCTTATTGAATCCTTTTCATATTTTTTCCAGAATCATCACTGACTGTATGTGCTTTTGATAAATAATGGTGATTAGCTGATCTGTATTACTTCAAAAGTATTTTTCACATTAGTCAACATCCAGAAGATATTTATTTTGGCCTTGACCTTGATAATAATTTGAAAGCTCCAGTTTTTAGTTGTATATATTAATGCTGCCATCTTCTGGACAGTATTGGTACCAGCTGCAGACTCCATTATAATTGAAAAGCCATATTCTCAGTAGAGGTACATACAAATTAAAGTCCCACTCAATGTGCATTTTTGTGCACATTTCTCCTGGTAAAGGCCAAAAAAATTGACATACAAGGAAATTCTTAAGTAAAAACTAAAAGGTAGTCGATAAGTATAACTCCTTAAAACTTAATGTGACCAAATCCAGAGATTTTGAGTAGATTTTACCAGATGAAGAAGCAGATATTGATTGACTGAAAATTCTGATAGATTTAGGAACAAACATTTCAGCTCCTCGTCGACTGATTTGTCTCTACTAGGTAGACATACAGCTGTTGTAAAAGCAAAATATCAGCAAAGTACAGACTCTTGATACAAATTAGATTTTTATTTGCAATTAGTTATATATTTTTAATAATTATGTGCTCTGTTTAATTAATAAACATTTGTTTCTCTGTCAAATAAAATCCCGATAAAATTCTTTGTGAGAAAATGTGAAAAAACGTAAAGAAGCTATTTACTGCCATCTGGTGGCAGTCGTTAAGTACAGCATCAGAAAAGAGAAAAGCACATTCCGTGTTTATTTTACTACCACCACCAAAGTAGTAGGGTTATTTTTTAAATAACATACTGGCGACAATAAATAAATAAATAAACAAATAAATAAATAAAGTCTGTTCATTTAGAGAAACCTTGTCTGCTGCATTAGCTGTTTAATGCTGGCTGTCCCAGTCCGCATGCAACCTGATAAAAGCAGCTCCGTCCTCCACTCTGCGCTGAACTGAGCCGCTTTTATCTCGCAGTGTTGTCCATCAGCCAGCCAGGCTGAATGAAAGGACCCTTTGGAAGTGTGGGAAAGAAAATGAAAAGACTCCAGCTTCTGTTCTGTGGTGGTTTCCCCATGGATTTCCCCTCAGCTCTTAATCAATGAACCATATGAGGAACCTGTGGACATCAACATGTATCCTTGTTTACAGAAATTTATTTGAATCGTCAATATTTCTTTAGCAGGTTTGGGCAAAATGACTCAAACAACAGATCCAGCTGGAGCTTTCCTAATTGCCTGCTTCTTTTTAAAAAGCATGAATAAACACAAACAGCTGCAGTGTTTAAACATCTGCTGCAGTTGTGACGCGGTCCGAAGGAGTCTGGAGTCAAATTCCTGAACACGTAGGAGCTCCAACACTGCGCATGACGCAGGGCGCATGACGCAGCGCTCAGCGGCGACAGACTAACGGATTTACTGATCGATTACCAATCTGACGAGACAAAGTAGATTCCTATTCACTGTTATTTCTTCATATCGGATAGTTCTTTTTGTCCTCCTGCTTTAATCTCTTCAGGAAACATGACCACAGGAGCAGCTTTTCTTTTCCGCCTGTTGAAGCGCAACTGAACCGACTTGTTTGTTTTTCGCAGAGGAGAAGGGAAAAAAGTAAGAATCTGATTTAATCAGTTGCTAATACTTGAATTTCAAAAGCATTTTGAAATGGAAGAAGAATTCCACTTTCACACAACAATTAGAAGAGGAGTTAATTTTAAAAGAGCTGCCCGGGCTGAGTTTCCACAGCGGAAATGAGATCAGTCCGTTCGTCTGGCTCCACTTATTCTAAAACATGGTGGATGTAACTCTGTTGCTTCAGGATCTGTCATTATCGGACTTCTGAAAACATTTAATTTTATAGTTATTGATATAATTGAAGGAAAGATGTTTGCTGGGCTGATGGGGCTCGACTGTCACCTCAACTCTCTGCATCACCGCTGCGAAAGCACTGAAGGTAAGAAATAAACTGCGTTATTTCTTTTTTTTCTCTTCCGTTTAAGGGGGCTGGTATTATAGAGGATGTGAAAAATGTACGCAACTCTTTGCTTTATATCTCCAGAAGCCATTACACTCACCCAGTGAATGGTCAGAATATCCTCCAGCTGAATGTAAATAAGACAGAAAACAACATTTTGGGGTCAAGATCAGCTCTAATCTAGACTCACAAGGCTAAAAGTCTTGTGACTTTTACCAAATGAGTTCATAATGTTTTAAAACATGGCCAGGTCTAATGGGTTCATATCAAAACATGACAGAAATCTGGGGCATGTCTTTATTTTCATTAGGCTAGAAGACTGCAATAGTATCTTTAGTTGTTTGAAAAAAGGAAAGAAGTACCTGGCAGCTGAAAGTCATCCAAAACACTGCTGCCAGAGTCCTGACCAATGATGATGGCTGTTTTGTCACTTGGGAAAAATTTTGGTCCAATCTTCTTTGCAGAATTGCTTCACTTTTGAGGATTTCTTGCATGATTAGCTTGCCTGAAAGGATTTCAGTCTTGACTTTGAGTAGGCCGCTTTAACATCTTATTTTTAAAGTTATTCACAGGTGGATTTGATGGTATTCTTTGTATCTTCATTCTGCTGCGTAATCCAGGTGTCCTTGACTTCAAGTTATGCCAGTTGTCTTTTGCTTTGTAAACCTTTGAATTTTCTTAATTTTATGATTAAATTGCTGAATCATCTGCCTCCTGCTGGCTTGTAGAGATGATGTGATTTTCCAGACTGTTATTTGTTGTGAAAATGTCAATATTAGTCTCATTTGATCCAAGTGTGTACCAGCTAAGGTCCCTGTCCTGTTTAGCAAACTCTCCATGCTTTGGTTTGTGATGGTTTGACAACCTACACCATCACTTCTACACTACCAATTGGGATGTAAACAAGCTACATTAGTTCTAATAGAGCCTTTTTCATAAACATAGGTCCTCTCCATGATGGTCGATGTCTAAAAGAAGTTGGGTTTTGTTTTGCTTCATCTTTATACACCAAGGAAACAGAAAATTATGAATTAGAAAATACTCAGAAATTGGGTTGACTGGTTGAACTCAAATTAAACGTGGGATTTTTTATACTTTTTTAACGTCAAAGATTATAATATTTTTCCTCAAGGTTCTGGTGAACAACTGGTTACTCTTTCTAAAATGTAAGAGAAAATATTTATTATAACAAGGGATTATGTTCTGTCATATTTTCTGTAAAGTGCAGAAACTTCTTCTCAAGCTGCCTTTTATATGAACATGTTTGATTTTATAAAATGGAGAGCATAAAGCGTCTAAATATCTGTCCACAGCATCAGCTCTGTCACATTTTATTGGTTCATGATCGTCATGGGAATAAACAGGAAATCAGGCATTAAGCCTCACGCCCGCAGAAATTTTTAATGCTGGACTTTCACGGGTAATATTCAAGCTTCCTGTTTATAAAACTGGCTGGTTTTCAGATAGCCTCTTGGTTTATTTCACTTCCCTTTTCTTCCTGCTGCTCTTCATCACTAATGCCGAGGCATCGCACATCTGCCAACCAGTGCTTCTTCTCAGGAGGCTGCTGACATGCAGGATTGCTTGTGCGCTTATCCTGTTCCTCAAATGTTTGTGTTTTTATGAGCTCCTCTGCATTCTTCTGTTGTTTCAGCGGCCAGTAGGGACTTAGTGTTTAACCTGAGGGCCTCTTTTAGCTCCAAATGTAAATAACTGTGACGCTTCGTTTTCTCAGACTTCGCCAAAGCAAAGAGTTACTGAGGGGATCAATTGTTGCTGCAGCAGATTTGATTTTTGGTTGTTGAAGCTTTTTGATTAGGATGGTAAAAAACAAGTCCCTTGTTCCATACTGAGAGTCTGGACTACTGAGAAATGGTTGCTTGATACAATAAAACCCCCCCAACAAATTCTGACTTCTTTTCTCAGAACCAGAATTGTTTAAGTTCTTTATGCACCGTCAGGCAAATCTAGTCTTAAAACTCAAATCTACCAAATAAATTTCGGACAGGCTTTCATTGTGGGTAAAGTGCAGATTTACAAATCTTTCAAGGGAAAAATAGTTACATGATTATTATTATGATTATTTTTATATGCTAACAATGTAATTGACATTGTTCTATCTAATCTAATCTAAGAATGTTTGGTTATTTAATTAAATTTTGATACAGAATTAGAAAAGAGAAGAAAAAAATCACAATAGTTTTTCCTTTTTTTAGTTCCAGTGGCCTTAATCCTACTCCATAGTTGGAGTTTATTAGCTGTTACATATATAACGCACCAGTTTGATGCTATGAAGCTTACCAGAAATTGGCTACATTATACACTGCCAGAAGTGTCGACCTTAACAAGGTGACCGTTAATGTTAATTTAATATTTGGAAGAATAGCCAACAACGTCTTACTAAAACTAGAAGCAGACGAGAATTTTAGTTTACATCATCGTTGACAATTTCTCCTTCTGTTTTCTGATTGGTCCAGTTAAAATTCCACCAGAGAAATCCAAGTCAATAGGAGAAAGCCCAGACGAAGCAGAAGGGAGATGTGAATCAAGCATAGGAAGACAATGACTATTCTACTTTCTGATGGGATTCCTGGCGAATTATTTTTGCTCACAGCCTCACAGGAAGCAGAGAAAGACATACCACCAAAAGACCAAGAAGTTGATGTCCCAACACACACATGCACGCACGCACACACACCCAGTCAGACAGAATGAGCCCCTAGGCATTTCCTTCCCTTTTACTGGGAAAAGCAGTCTGTGTGCAACTGGATCATGGTGAGGATACAGTAACACCATGGTCCACTGGGACCGACCTGGGCTTAAAGGAGGCAGCTTGTTATCACTTCTGAGCCTGACATCCTAAAGTGGATTCTGTTTATACCCTCTGCTCCCAGTCACATGGGACGATTGCATCACTTGAAGTCGCTGCGGCTGCTTAGCCTATTTTCTCGTCTTGACACATTGCTGCGAGACATGGAGTCTGCACATTCAGACGACAAACTACAATAACTTCTTTTAGTGTGTGTGAAATGGACAATGCTTATCTGATTCCTCTCTTTACAGCACAAAAGTGTCAGTGTGCCTCTGTGCTTTTGGTGTGTGCATGAGTGGAGGGAGAAAAGTGAGAGTCTGAAGTAGGAAGTGCAGCTGGACACAAAGAGGCTGTTGATTCCCATCATCTCAGCTTGCCTCTATTGAATCCAACGCATTATATGTTTTAATCAATTTGCATCACAGCAGGTGTCTAAATGCAAAAACAGAGCTTTCTTTATCATCCTAAAGAAAATCAGGCTTATAGCTCAATTAAATGTGATTGGCCAAGACAACGCTTTCTAAGTGTTTTTAGCTCAACAGAGTTTATTTGAGCTTTTATTAAGACTTCTTTTTTTAGTTGTGTGGGAGTTTGTTTGGTTTTACTTCTCCCATTGATCTGAAGCTGGTTTCAGCTAAGCAAACAAAACAAAACAAACAAATGTCTGGATGGCTCTGGGTCTTTCGGTCCCCCTTTAAGCTTACAGTATGTGTAACCATTTTATCTCCAAATTTTAATTCATATCCATGAACAATTTCCTTCTGCTAAAATTCGGGTGGGGGGTTATCGTATATGAACTCAAATTTCAAGGATTGTTTGTTTTCAATCAATTTTTAATATGAGACAGATAATCCCCCCCCTAAAATTTACCTCCTCTGTTCTCTCCCAGTGCTTCTAGTGCCAACTAGAAACAACCAATCAGAGCCAGGAGGCGGGTCTTAAGGCTGTCAATCACAATCTCTTGTGGCTATGCTGCCCTTTAACTATAATAGCTTGTTATGAATCCTAAGGCTAGTTAGCATGGCAACCGATGACAGTAGAGAAGCGGGTTTTCTGTAACCTTAAGTTGATTTTTGGCCTTTAGCGCATTGAGCAGAGAGTACATGATTGACAGTGCTCTGATTGATTGTTTTTGGTGCATTTTCTCAAACGGTAATAATTGCTCAGGGATTAGGCGGAGGAGATCGTTCTTTTCACAGATTATTTGTCTCACAACAGTTGGCAGTTTTAACAAAGAGTTAAAATTTATATTTTTTACAATAATTACAAATTGCAGCATTATTTACATAATCTAGAATATTTTCTCTTGAGTTAGATGATTGTTGTTCTGAGCAGAACAAACGGAAGAAACATTTTTCACTTGGCCACTTTTTCATAGAGAGGCGTGTTTCGGTTTAAAATATGACTGTGGTATTTCCCAACAGCTGCAGCTGAACTGTGGGAAATGTTGCACAGCAGCACAGCTTTTTTTTTTTTTTTTGTGTTTTTTTTTTTTATTCAGACTGTGATGCAGGGCTGAATGAGTCCAGTTAAAGTAAAGAACAATGTAATGCTCCACATTTTCAGTCTTTCATGCTGCAGTTTCTCCTTTCATGAGCTCATACTTTATCTCCCACATGAACCTATTGCCCAGATTAATGGTTAATCTCTGCATCGACAGGTGGCAAAGTATCTGGGACAGCTGGCAGCTCTGGCCGTAAGAGACTGCACAGGAGACCAGGGTACATGAGAGGAGAGCTGGCCAGGCTGCAGTGCACTGCTCATGCTCAGGACGAAGAGGAAGACAAAGAAGAAGAGGAGGAGGAGAGCATTGCTTGCATCAGGAATGGAAAATCTGGATGCCATACTGACATCACCAAGCAACCAGAGTTCAACAGTTAAGTCAAGCTCCTACCGTCAAAGTAACTTTAATGAATGATCTGCATCACAAGCGATCCACATGTAGTTCTTCAGAGAGTAAGAATTTGGCCGGCCCTTTAAATGGAGTTCATACCACATCAGATGAACTCAGTCCAAGCCTCCAGTCTTCATCTGAGGTCGTCTTTAACTCAAGTTTTAGCTTCATCCAGCAGTCTCTAAACAGCAACCAGAAAACGGACTCTCCTAGGCTGCCACAGGAACCAGAACCAACAAATCAACAAGCTAATTTAGAGACAAAAAGAGAGGAAATCACCACCAAATCCAGCCAAGTCCATAAGGAGGAGCGTTCATATGGTGGGAGATGTTGGCGTGACTGTCTGTGGACTGGCAAGGAGGAAATGTCCCACCTCCCGAACTCTGAGTCCCACTCTCTCGACATAGAGGTCACTTCCTCCCTGTCGGTGGACTCTGATACAGCCTCAGCCTCCTCTGTCACCTCTGGCTACGAGAGTGCGACGCCTGCCACAGAGCAAGGCTGGGACAGCCTGGTGAAGACGTACGACGGCGTCTTGCAGGACTGCCTCCAGAACAACCGCACTTACACCAAGGTGGGTACGTCACACCGCTCGATGCACTCAAAAAAGTGTATTTGGGCTGCAGTTCATGTTATGGCTTTTTTTGTTTTTTACATTAATCTCTCTTAATTCATTTGGTTTAGTGATGACAACTTACTTTTTTTGTGTTGAATTAACTTAACTTACACAATTTTAACTTAATATCACTTTACTTGAAACAATTTAGTTCCATGCCATAACATTGATGTTATGATGCAAGCTTCCCCGGGGTCAGATCCTCTATTAACCAGGTGTTAAGGACAACACACATAACGAGGCCATTGACCTCAACGCGGCCGTTGCAGGTTCAATTCCCGGCCTGATGACCTTTGCCACACGCCTTCCCCCTCCATTATTACCCACTTTCCTTTCTATCTACTCTCAGATAGAGGCTAAAAAAACCCTTAAAAAAAGATTCTTTACCGATTTATTTGAAGTACAATAAATTATTTGAGTAAGACTGACTGAAATTTCAAGTTGAACCAACTTAATTAATTTAGTTGGATAAACTTAATTGACTAATTTGTTATGGAGTGAAGCAATTCAATTAAGTTGGTTCAACTATTTTCTTCTTTCAGTGTGTGACAGGGCTCAGGTCTGATCGTATCTAAAATTAAAGAAAGGATTTTTTTTTTAAATGTAAAAATAAGACATGTTTTTTGTAACAATCTGCAAGTTTCTGTTTTTTTCTTGGGTTGTTTGGAAGAGTCACTCGAAATTGTCTGGTTTTCTACAGGCCAGGTTTTAAAACATAATCCCTAAAACTCCACTGGGTTTGAGTTTGGCTCTTTGATAGAGACTCAATGTGAATGTTTCTAAAGAGTAGACAGTGATTTGCTACTTCCAGCAGCAGAAATCTCAAGGAACTTCATCTGTGGCGACTGCTTAAAAAGTTGAACTACAGAATAAGAAACTAATGATACAATGTTTTTGTCCAAAGGTCAGTTTAAGTTATATTACTTTTTGATTGATCTTTTCTATTTATTTGGACTACTTATATCAGTTTCACATCACTTTAGTAACCAAAATGAATTTTGCTTTTAATGTAATGGTAAGGTACTCACTACAATCATCTAGTGATTTTTCTTAAAGCCTTTCTAAAGATGACTGAATATCATAAATGTAAGAAGTTATAAATATGTACAAGACAGTCTCATTCAAGAAATATCCTAAAAATGGGATGTTAAGACATTTGATCTAATTGTGAATTAATCTAATTTCATGTTGATGAAACGTCCAAAACTCTGTGACCGAATCACTTTGACTTGGCGGTCGCTGCTCTCTCACTCTGACCCGTGGAAACCTTCTAAAGAGTTTTGACCCGGTAGACTCACTGCTCTGTCTTCTGTCCCCTCAAAGATCGAGTCCATGATGTTGAAGCTGCAGAGGCTCCAGCAGAAAGCCATTCTGGATGACGACTACGACGGAGGTGAACTTTGAACCAATATTTGAACCAATATTTGATAAATATTCATTTAATAATATGAATAGTCAGGTTGTAGTTGTGGAGGTTTCCTGGTAAACTGAGTTTGTGTTTTTGTATTAAAATTTGCTAAATGAAAGGATACCTTTGTCAAGTGCATTTATCTATTTGTTTTTTAATTACATTGTTTATTCCACGTTGTTTATTTATTAATGCAGACAAAATTTACAACATAAGCCTTTTAAAGTGAGAGATGCATGGCACCAGGTTTTGAGATAATCAAATTTGATTTAACAGATTATGACTTGGTAAGGTTTCTCCCAGAAAACTTGCTAAGCCCAGTCATCCAATCAGCCGTCATGTTTTTGAGTTAAATGTTTTTTCAAAGACGACAGGAAATTTGAAAATATTACTTGATAGTTATGCATTTTGGAGGGAACAGAAGATTAATATCTAAACACCAAATATAAAATCTAAAAAAAAGGCAATAATTAAAAAAAAAAAACTAAGATAAATTAACAATGCCAAGCCTGGTGGGGGCACAAGTAAAGCCTGGTGACCTGCCAGGCTTATGATACACTGAGGGAAACTCTGCTAGGTGAAAATCAGGTTTTGTAATTAATTACACATGTTTGATAATCATAAATCCTAATTAATTTATTTCATTTATTTTCAAATATTAATTTTATTCACAAATTAGATGCAAAACAAAACTTTATTTGTACACTTTTTATTTTTCATGCGACAAATGTTAAAAATCACCTAAACTGTGAGATAATTAAAGTTTTATTGTGTTTTTGAAGCAGAGTGAATACTTTAGCAATTGAGCAATATAATAGAGATTAGAGCATTGTTCAATAAACTAGAATATGCATTCGAATGAAGCTGGGTCATCAAATTAAAAGTAACATTTAACTATGAAATGTTATGCATTTATTAAACATAATTTTCATTAAGTCCACATTTGTGCATTAAAAATTATGTTTCTATTAGTCTGATGTAATATTCTGATCTTAAATGTCTAGTTTTCTTAGCTGTATATGTATATCTTCATAAGTAATATACATAAACGTGTAAAAACAAATTCATCTGTACAATTTGTTTCTATTAGTGACGTAAGAAATAAAAGGAGTTTTACTGTATGAAATGTTAATTTTCTACACTGACATAATAATCATGTTCTCAAAGTTAATTTGCATTTCACATTTTCAGCTGAGCGCTTTGGGAAGAAGCTGGAGGAGCTCTGCAGAGAGCGCGGCGCTCTCAAATTGGGTTTACCCTCCATGCAGCCCAGTGTTGCCCACTTCCTGGATAGACTCTCAAAGGTGGTGCACAGCGCCCTCCATATGGAAGACTGCTGTCATCGCAGGTCAGTTTACACCGAAAAGACCGTCGTTTTCCATTTCAGTGGAAATAATGTTGACTGTAGAGAAGTGAAAGGCAGCATTTTGCACTGGTTACAGCCCACTGCACATAACATTTACTTGGGCCTGCCATTGCATTACATAGGGAAGAGCAGTCACTGCACTAACTCTATTTTTTATTTATTTTATTTAATTTTTTTAGTGGGGCTTTATAGATGGTGGGTAAAGTTGCAATGAAAATTTAATAGTGAATTCTGAAAACAGATGTCCTGGGAGCTGACTTTTTGTGATTGATGATTTATGTTTTTCATTGTTATTCTTTTGGCAGAGAGACATCAGAACCGGACTCAGTGGAGCAGTCTGACCCAGTACAGAGGAGGGATCACTTGATTCAAGAAAAACATCAAGTTGAGGTAAATGCAGTACACATTATTTAATGTTCATCCTTCCCAGGGTCGGTGGCTAAATAAGCCCATCAGGGATTCCTGTAATTTTCTGACTTTAACAAACTTATACTAACTTATATTTCAGTTTTATTGGCCAAGTTTATAGGTTAACACAAGCAAATGTCACTTTGTTCTTAAATATATACGTTTGACTTACTCTTAGTGGATTCTTTTGGCATATTTCTTTACATTTTGATTTACTTTCACTGCAAAATGATACATTTTCTATTAAATAATGCTTAATTTAACTGTATCTAAAAATAAACAGTGCAGCTGATGATTATTCGGGTGCAATGTGTCACCAGGAGGAAATTGAGGAGCTGCAGATGAAGCTGGCACAGCTGAAGGATCGGAGTCGATATCTGGAGCAGCTGATCCAGCAGGAGGAGCAGCGGGCCGAGGCCGTGGAGCTGGAGGGGTCGGTGCTGCGGAGCTGCACCGTGGCCCAGCTCCAGGACATGAGCCGCACCCTGCAGGACCTCATCTCGTCTGAAAACCGCACACAGATCTCCATCTCTCCTCCACCTTCAACGCTCAGGTCAGGAACACAGAGGGGAAGAATATTTCACGGTGTAGCAGCAAATTTTGGTGTGTAGTTTGGCAAATTTCTAAGGAGAAAAGCTGGAAAAACTGATTTTTTTTTTCAATTTGTTTTGCTAATCTTGTAGAGATTTCAGGAGATGAAAGATGCTCTGTGATTTTAAAGACGTTACTAATGCCCACTGAAGCAACTATTATTTTATTTAAATAATTGCCAACTAATTTAGTAATCAATTATTTGTTAGCTGGAGTGTATGGACTCAAAAAAATGCAAATTCCTGAAAAAAACAATACTTTGAAAGCAGTAATGATGACAAAACTGTACAAAAAAAATTTCTTCACCCAGAACTTCTCAAATAACAGTTTTAGCTCCACCTGGCTTAAATTATTTAAATAAAAATCTCCTTTTAAGGACTTTTTACAGCCTAATTATTAATCACTTAATAATAAAAAAACAGTCAACAGATTAGCTCTACACTGTAAATAATCAAACTGAAAGAACTGAGCTTTTCACAAGTTGATGCTAAAAGTATGATTGAGCTGCAAAAGCATTATTTGCTACAAATGATCAAGCACTCACTAAAGAAATGCTGTTATTGCATGTTAAGCAACAAAATGCTAATTTTCTTTTCTAAAAAAGAAATGAAGCATCTTTTTGCTTGCATTATTTGTGTATTTCTTATATTGTATAGTGTACACCTAAGTGGTTAAAATGAGAAATCTGCACAAAGTGCCAATATTTCTGTCCGATTAATCAATGAATTGTCAAAAATGATCAACAAAATACATTGATTGTTAAATAATTGTTAGCTGCAGCCCTTCTTTCCAGAAAGCTTAGGATTTTCCGCTCTGGGGGAAGATTGTTACACCTTTTGTAGGTGCATTACACACATGCATATGATATATATTTATTTCTGTTGGTTTCTGGTAGCAATAGAAAGTGAAACATCTTTTAGTAATACTAGCAATAACAGAGTCCCAAAACTAAGGGTGTAATTTAATATAAACACATCTGTTGATGGATGCAGTAATTATCTGTGCTTCAATAAACTATTTCAACTATTTAATTAAATCTTCCTAACAAAATAACGAAAGTTGTATTTCAGAATTGCTGAAGCAGAAATACAGTGACTAGAAAATCCTTCTTCTCAAATTTAGTCACATCACAACCACAAATATGTCAATTTATCAATGTTTGTCTTTTGCTGCAGGTTTTTCTCCTGGAAGTTTGTAAGACCTGGTGTTGACAGCGTCGTGCTGTAGCGTTCAGTAACACAAAATATCATGCATATGTGCAATTATATAACTTAATTCAACATAAAAAAATAGAGATTCACATCAGAACAAAGTTTTTGAATGACTCTTGCTTTTTTCATTAAGCTTAAACAATTATTATGAAATAGAATAGAATAGAATATACCTTATTGATCCCTTGTGGGATCAATAAGGTATATTACTCTTTATATATAGAGTGTTCAAGTAATTCAATATGACTGAATATAAGTAAATAAATAACAAGCATGCACATGCAAATATGTTTGTCTAAATATGATCTAATCAAGGGGTAACTGCAGTACCTTTGGTGTGCCTTTAGGGGACACCAGAGAGCTGTGAATGTCGCTGACAAAACAAGCTGCACTTGTACTTTCCTCTTTGTTGTCTAACAAGATTTCTCACATCTAGAATAGCTTATTTGGAGGAGATTTTATTTATTTATTTATTTTCCTTTCAGTTTTTTCCTCTAACCAAAAAAATATTATCGTCAGGTTGATTTTTTTTTCCCACAAAGGGTAAAACTGTGATTGTTCTGAGAATCTTACATTGATATTAAACCAAATCTGAAAATCTGAAAGAAGTATTTGATAATGTTCTCTATTAAAATCTGAAAAACAAAAAAAAACAAACAAACAAAAAACACCAACAAAACAAATCTGTGTTTTGATGCAGGCACAGCAAAAATAAAACACAGGCAACAGTTGGGTGAGACCTGAAGAATAATTTATTTTTCAGGCCGAGTGAGAATGCATTAAGCAGCACCAAGTACTTTATTTTATTTATTTATTTTTATCTAAAGCGTTCTTCCCTCACACCTGCTTGCTCCTGCTTTGAATTTTAATGGTTTTTCTCAAATGCTAATGATTACTTTGCATCTCATCCTCAGAAGTTAATAGCTTGCGAAGCAACCCTGCGGAAAGCCCCTCTGTCTTGACACTCGTTACAAAGACATGTAAATTGTACTTATCACGTTCTGCCGGTGTGACCCACCATCAGGGCAATAATTTGATACCTGACACATCGCCACCACAAATGCAACACATTTATCTGATTGAAATCATGGTTTCCAACTGGATACTCACACAACTAACTCTGAGCTCTTCTTTTTCACGTTGAGGTACTTCTAATGGCGGCAGATTATTCATAAAAAAATTGTTGTCCACCAGATGATCATTTTGGAACATCAGCTTGAATAACATGCAAAGGGCACAACAGATTTTTGTGATATGAGAAAGCTGGGACTTCCTCAAGGTGACTGTGTTGTGCTTAATGGATTTTATGCTCCATTTTCCTCATCTTCTAATTAATTTATACCGCTGTTACCATATAATGTCACCTTGCATATTTGTCCTGTGTGCATGTTTAGAGACGTATAATCTATGTGACTTTTGCCCTTCAGATTTGACAGAATCGTGTAAACACTCAATTCAAATGGAATTGAGCGCTAATGAAAACACACTTATAGGCAGCGGTACAAAAAACACAAAATTCAGTAAAATTACATTTGTTTGGAAATTAAACACCCATGTTAAACACCTTTTTCCCACAAAGTTAATGAAACCACTTTTTTTCCGGTAATTTTTAGTTCCAGTTATCAAGCTAGTAAACAGGCACAGACATTTAAAATCAGCAATTCATGTCTTTCAAATTCCCTGGATTAAAAATGACATGACACAGAAACCCATTTGTCTTAGCCATTCCTCAAAATGGGAAAGACAATCCATATAAGTTGTGGAATTGCTGCAGAAAGTTACCTGTTCAATTTAAAAATTAAAAACAATTAGGACTGTGACAACAGACTGGACAAGGCTTTCACCATTAGAAATGGGAAACCAAAGCAAACCAGCAACTTAGAATGGCAATGCACATCAAATATAAGTAAAAAAATATGCACCTCTTCTTTGTTGTTGAACAAATCATACCAGCGGCCATAATCTATGTCAAACCCGTTCTTCTCAGAACCGTTGACACTTCTGATGGTCCAATTATCTTTCCTGTCTTGGCATGCTTCAGCTCGACACATCTGATGTCTTGACAATACAGAGTTCAGGCCTAAATATGACGAGAGCCACGTTTGTTAGCTTGAGGAGATAATGATTGAGCTACACAGCAAGACTAAAGATGATTCTGGTGTAAAAGAAAGGATGAGAATGCAAAAAAGTGCCCTATGTCCACTGTACAGTGGAGGAACTGTCATGATGTGGGACTGATTCTCTTTCAAGACTTGTTACGGTCTTTAGCATCATAAACTCAATTTAAATCAACCTAAAATTATGTCCAAAATTGTAAATAAGCTATTTCCTAAATTTTACAGTTTAGATTTATTTAATTTGTAAAGAAAAAATATTTATTTGTATCCCTACACATTTTATGCAGACTCCAGGAACAGGAACAGGCGCTGAACCTTTCCATGAAGGAAGCTACAGCCAAGGTAAGCTGATTTTCCTTCCTTGAGCTATCCAGGATTGACTGAATGTGAATGAAAACCTAATGAATTGTGAGTCAAAATAGACAACATATGTATTGTGTCAATGTCTGTGTGCTCACAATGTGTGCTGATGTCAGAGTTGTTTTTTTTTAATCTACTCCTTTTGATCTGACAAGGCAGTGATTTCCTCAGTTGTGTGCTGCAGTCAGAAGCAGCAGAATATGCCATTTCAAATAAATTCTCTCCTGATTCACTGCTTCTCTAAAGGTAAAAAGAACTAAAAGTATAAGAAATAAAAATGAGAAAAAAGGAAAAGTTGGGAATCCGGTTGGTATTGACCTTTGCAACTACGTAACTTAATCTTTCAAGGCGCCATGATGGTTGTTGGAAGTGAGGGACGGTGTTATGCTGAGAAACGCATGCCTGCCGCGAATTGCAAGCCCTGTCGCAGGAACACGCATTGCTCTAAACTCTAGCAGATTAATGAGAAAATGGACTGAAATATGAGAGAGAGAGGCAACTTTTAAAGACATTCGTAACATTATCATGTTTCTTAATCATATAAGTCCTAAAACGGTGGGTTTTATTTCACAGATGAATTGAAATAAATACAGTTTTGACCCCTTTATTGAGACATATGAGTTGAACGTTTTAGTCAGTGTCTGATGAATATGTTTTCCACTAATGGTTTGCAGGTTCCCGCTTTTTCTTTTAACACCATAATAGCTTAACGCATGACAAAACAGAGGCCCATTATGTAAAAAATTAGATATCACCGTTAACTGTCCAGTCTATTAATATAGAAGGAGATGCATTTTAATTTCCGAGCCTTCCAATATCTGCATCCCCTGTCTGTTGTCCTATTGATATAAAATGACGTCATGTGCAAAGGGTCAATAGTGGTGCTTCTGGTGTGACTATTTGGTAAACTAAAGCAAGCAGAAAGCAATAACTTTGAATGGTTTCAGGACAGGAAGAGGTGTCAGACTTTTCTATGTGAAGCGTTTTTCTCCCGTCACACTGTCCTTCAGAAACCCATCATCAAATCGCTGGTTGATGCTGCAGCTGCACTTCAAAGAAACCTAGAAGCTCTTCACAAAGAGACACTTCTACCCCGGTTACCATTGTTGTGTTGGAAATGGAAAGTTTGCTTCTTAAATTAAATATCCATCATGCTGAAAACGGCACACCTGCTGTGACAAAACGATTGCAGCCATGAAAGTAACCCTGGTTACTTTCATGGCTTCTCTCTGTTGACTTTTTTTTTTGCAACAAAAACTGGCTAAGAGCTGCATGTTTTGGAAATTAAATCACAAGTGTTAGAATTTTTACAGTTTGAAAGGCACTCCAAAGTTGTTTCCAGTTCGTAGATTGTGTGAAATTAAATTATTCAAGCCTGTTTTGCCGGATTTCTGTGCGAGGAAAACTCCCGGGAGATGTTTTGCCTTTGAAATACTAATCAGGACGACATCCTCTCAGAAAACTGTGTCAGATTCAGGAAGAAAAGGAGTCAGAATATCCAGTTCGAGGTGTAAAAACAGTCCCTTAAAAGAAGGAGGTGCATTGTGGCAATAATAGAGAACTACACCAAATATTGCCAAATGTTTCTGGTCTAGTTTCTTAGTACACTTGGAATAAGACAAAGTAACTTTTCAAACACATATTGAAACTTGTTTTGAGTAAATAATTCCTTAAAATTGATGTGAAATACTAGCTCCACTGGCAGATTATTTATTCTATTTATTGGGAAAATATCTTGTAAGAAGTGACATAATCTGCTGGTGTAACTGGTACTTTATCATCAGCATTAAGGAGTTATTGACCGCCGGACATGTCCACACAAAGATCAGTTTTATACGTAAGCGTACTCAGGAAAACCGTGTTCACATCAAAATGCTTTTTAGGGTGTTTTCACACCTAATAGTCTGGTAGACTCTGTTGAGGATCAAAATTGCTACATTTTCAGGACTGTAGTTCGCATTCACACTACACTGTGTCAAATGACTCAAACTAACTGAAAAACCTGTTCCCCCCAGTGCACTGCACCTAGAACTGCTGAAGGAATCGACACAAAAGCCTTATTGATGTAATCTGGGCGTAAACGGATAAAGACTGCTTTGATTTGATTGATAAAATTACATATAAGCACACAATATTACCTTGAGGAGTCTATTTATGCGTTCCTCTGGAGTCTATAGGGTGAAACCGTAAAAGGTTTGGCCCCCAGGCCTTGAGTTTGACACGTATTGTAGATGATTTGAAGCTCACCAGCAAGCCAAGAACTATATTACTAAAAAAAACAAGCTGGTTACACTCAAAACCTTTCCAGTGACTTTAAAACAATTCCGCTAAGAAGAGTGGACCAAAGTTTCTCCACAGTGACTTGTTGGCACATCCAGCAATTACTCCTTCCTCATAATCATAACTTAATAACTGCATTTTGAGTTTTCTAAGCTAATATTTGTCCGAGGAAATCCGTTAGGGCCTAAATGCTTTTCGGCTTTGGTCACAGCGAAGGAAAGGTTTAACGGATGTAGCAAGTTAGAGCAGATGGAGGCCAGAATCCTCAGTGGATTGTCAGCGGCCGCATCTCCATCAGCCGCTGACATTCAGCTTCCTTTTCCATTTTTTACTTTTCTCTCTGACCTTCTAATGGTATCTTTCATAGAGATTCCTTATACCGCTGTCCCACCCTGTTTTGTTCTTTCTGAAGGTTACAGACAGGTATCACGTTCAATGTTGATTCACAGCTGCATATTCCAAGCACAGAAGGACGCAAACACGCCCGCAGAATGAGTGTTAAAAAAAAAGGAAAATGGAGGCAGAGGAGGAAATGAGCATTGTGTCCTGTGGGATACATGTGCCCGCAAAGGTTTTGCTAGTTAGCACCATCCCCCGACTTTCTACTTTCCATCATCTTCTCCGTTTTATCCCCAGGTGGTCATGAGTCAGAGGCTGGGCAGCAGCCTAAGGAGGAAAGTCAGCGAGACTGAAACGCAGCTCTTGGCTCTGCACGAAGCCAAACTGGCGGCCATATCTGGTAACTTTCCACTCAGCTCCACCCCGAAAAACATCCCTGCTACATTACACATCCTTTATTTACCCCATTTACTTGAATGGCTTACCATTAGCCGCACTTAATTACTCCATTAATGATGAAAAAGCTCATTAATGGGTGGTGGAAGCGTAATGTCCTCCTGCGGTGCGCCCGTGCAGGTAATGACTTCGGCTGTGCCAAGGAGCTGAAGGCGGAGATGAAGGCGGTGTACCTGGAGCGGGACCGCCTGGAGGCGCTGGCCAGGCGGCTGCACAACCTCAGCTCGGGCAGCAGCCAGGAGCTGGCCAGGATGAAGGAGCAGCGGCAGCAACTCAGACTGGAGCTGGAGCACAGGGAGGCCCTGCATGGTGAGCACCGCCGGTTACCTGGGAATACTGATTAATAATTACTTCCCCAAGAAAGTAATCCAGCTACTTTACCAACTACTTATTTTCAAAAGCAATTTGTCGCTAGGCCTAAGTCTCAAATCTCCGCCTGGATATTTTCTTTAAATGTCCTGTGAGTAAATATATTTGCTCATTTCTCCATAACAACTGGAACTTTCTATATCTAACAGTTATTCACAATTTACTGTTTGTTAAAAGGGAATTTAATCAGATTAAATTGAAGTAAAACACGCTCCCTGCAATAGCGGGAGTGAAATTTCCGTAGTAACTCAACATCAGCTGGAAAGCGCAATATCTCGCCTTTCAGAAACCCTTGAAACTTCAGATGGAGCAAAGTATTGCAGAGTTACGGTAACGCAAAGCTGGCTTGTAAAAATGTGTCGTTGGCAACATAGTTTGGCTCTTGAGCATTAACTACTTTGTTACGTCTCAAAAAACGATGCACAAATACTCAAGGCGCACCTACAAATTGGTCCTGATTTCCTTAATCTTAAAAGATTGGTGATTAGTTGATGCTTAGATGTGAAGCCAACCTTCTCCACCGATTTTATTTGCATATAAGGCCTAAAAATCAACCACTGTCTGTTCTAAAGAGGTTTGACTGACAGACCAGATCATTTTCCAATGTTTGCAGGTAACAATCTTCACCCCGCTGTTGCCAATTCAGGACATTTCTTACTATATTTGGCAACACTGCAGACAAAAAAAAAATCAGAATCAGCTGATTTTTAAACATTGGTTATCAGTGCACCCCTACTAAATACACAATTAAAGCAATAATTTTATTCTTTCTGCATATTTCATCATATAAAACTAAATCAAATGAAACCATTTCCTTTTAAAACTTGATTTGTTTCACTCTTTTAACTTTATGTGCACTGCATCATCAAACTTGAATAATGCAACAGTCTCTCTCTCTCTCTCTTTTTTTAAAAGAATTATGTTAAATATTTGAACCTGTTTGGGTTAGGGTTAGGGTTAGATACAGAGTATAGACGTGTACTCATCTATGTTTTAAGAAAATCAAGTCTGTGAATCTGTATTTTATTCTATTCCACCATATAAAATACAGTTAGTTTTGTGTTTTCACTCCGTCATATAAATAGATGCGAAATGCAGCGATTAAACAAAGTAATTCATGCTCCATACTGTGTCTGTACATACAGTATCTATCGACAATGTGAAAAAGTCAAGTCACTAGCATCCTGCCACTTACAGTCACACCATTACATAACAACTTTATAAAGTTCACAGCATAAAAGATTTAGTGGTTTTATAAAACTTTATTTTTTTGCATAAAAAGTCAAATTCTCACTCTGTGTGCATAAAAACGTTATCTTAGAAATGATTGATGCCCCCCAAATTTGTTGAATTTTTAAATTTTGCTCTTTCTAAATTAATATTTAATGATTATTCAGGAAATTTTGCTGCTTAAATCTTGTTTGCTTTCAGACTGAGAGACGAGGTTTTCTTTAACATAATGACAATAGATGTGTTGTTTGCTCCTTCATGTAGATCATTTAAAATTTTATTAAAAGTTTAACTTAATTAATTTAAATTTTAAGTTAAATTTGGAGTAATTCAGGAGAGTTTGGTGCCAGGAAAGAATGTACTTATAAGACAGAAAGGAGTAGCTAAGTCTACTTTTGTTGAATTGAAAGCAACTAACTTGTTTCTGAATGATTAACAAAAACGTTCTGAACAAATAAAGATTTTGTTAAAACTGAATTTTAACTAAGTTGATTCAGGGTTTGTGAGTCTTTCTCACATTCTGCAGCTTTTACCTGCACACAAAATCACATTGACACTTAAGATATTATTACTTTACATTTTTTCTTTCCATTTCCATTTGTTTACCATTTCAAAACATATTTCCACCTCAGATAGCAGCATTTGCTGAAATATTATTACTTGTTACAACTATTAACATGCATTTAATCTAAGAGTTTGGACAATCAAGAAAACTGTCTGGTAAACTATAAGGTTGTTTAGTTTTTTTCTCATGTCGCTTGAAGACTTTTACAATAGTCTTGCTCAAAAATAGGAAATTATTAATATCAGAAATATTTTCAAATGCCTTTCTTAGGTTCTTCACCTGACAAATATAGCATTGAATGGTTCAAAAAGCAAATCTGTTTGCCTCATCATAAACTGAATAATACTAAGAATAAAATCCATGTCTATGTGGTTAAAGTTTATTTCTGTTTATGTTTCAAAAATAAATGCGAAACAAGATCTGGTTTGATTCCAGATTCCCTCATAATATCTTGTTATGCTTCAGAGCAAGGCACTCAACCCCAGTTCTGTTCAGTTTAATTCAAAAAGACTTTATTTATCCCAAACAGAAACTAAATGTTGCCAAAACTGACATCATGCAGTACCTTCAAAGAGTCTTTAAGGATGGCGATGCAGAACGGATCTATGGAGATATTTCTGCTGCAAAAGTGTTTGTGTCTTGTAACTCAGAGAATTTGTAAAGGTGAATCAGGAGTTTTGCTTCTCTGAGTGGTAAAAAAGTCTTCACAAGTTGTTTTTTTTCCAGGCATGTGGATTTGTTTGGCGCCACTTGCTTGGGATCATTCGAGGCAAAACTGTAAGATTTTATTTAGCGGTTGACTCAAAGAACTTCATTTGTGTTCTTTTTTGTCAGAATTTGAAGAGGTTTAATTGTTGTTTTGTTTTTATGAAAGTCTGAAGAAAATACTTCAGCTTCACAGTTGCAATGGACAAATTCTTTCCACCAAAATACCTCCATGAGGATTTTTGGTAGCTGTCAGTCTTGCAGCAAATCTGAAGGCGCTTCTGACTGAAGAACATCACTGTATCACAGTTTCATGACTGTCCAGTCAGTAGAGGCAACATTTCACACTAATATGTCATGAATTACATCATCAATTGTTGGTAAGCACTGCTAATCCACCTCATTTGCTTTTGCCGCTCCTCTTCAGAGCGCCGTTTGGTTAGAAAGCCGGCCCTAATCTCTTTGCTCTTTGGTCCTGCTCTGCATCCAGAAAGCTTAATTTTTTAAACTCCTCTGGGATTTAAGGACAGAGATCTTTTATTTAAGCCTTTGAGATGCTAATGTCAGTCATCTACTCCAAGTTGTAAAAACAATACCTTGTTGTCATGGCTACACATTGTAACTACTGACTGAACGTAAAAACAAACTGCACAAATCCAGCTGACAGCAGAAGGAATAGTTATTCAAACATGAAACAGTTTAATCAAGAAAACTATGAATAACTTCTCTGCATTTTGGTTTATAAAATTGTTGTTAGTGGTTGAAAAAGCTAAGTTCACTCTATTTCCATGTGCATCCTTATAAATGCTGTTTTATCATCCAGTTTTCTCATATTTTTTTGTGTTTCTTTCCTTTAAAAAAACATTTATTAAAGAAACATTTCTGTTGCTTCATGCAGTGCAGGTAGTTTGTATTCTCAGTTTTTGGAGCTGTTAATGGTTATGTTCTATAACCATTTTAATGCATAAATATGAATAAATGCATGCAGGCTTAAAAATAACCACCATAGATCTTATTTTTTAAACTGCCTGCAGGTAAAAGAAAACTTGTTTTTTAAAGGATCTTTCTTTCTCTTTCAAAAGCTAAAATCAAATGCGAGTCATGAAAACTCTTTAAATGCTGCCACACACTGTGAGGACATCAGTGACTTTTCTCCAAACCTGAGAACTGGCAGAGAAAGAGGAGGAGGCGGCAGCGGGATGATGCTAAGCCTGTTACCTTGGAGTCCCTCAGTGCACACATGATGCATCAGCGATCGGACAGTCTGCGTCCAGATCACAGACCCCGAACGCTGCATAAATACGAGGCTTGCTTTTTAGGGTTGGGGATATTGATTCGGCACGCTGGTGCTGGCAGAGATTTAAATGGGTTTTGACGGCACCACCTGCAGTGCTGCTCTCTGTAGTCCATCAGTCAGACAGATTTTCTAAAAAAAAAGGTCACTTCGCTCTCTGTGACAAGGCAACAGAGCGGAGAACAGCAGATGTAGATCTGGGTTCTCCTGGAAACCTAAAGATTAAATTTCCACATCAAATATAAATGTTTAACATCTTCATAAATTAATGTGTGGTTAGTTCTTTTGTTTTATCTGGCTGCAGCCTTTCCTGTCAGTAGGGGGCACCCTTTTGTTGTAAGATTTCATTCAGGATGAATTGCATCCATTCTTTTCACGGTGTACTGCTGCTTCAAAGATATTCACATCAACTATTATCACTTAATTTTGTCAATTCCTTTCACCCATGCATAAAATTCAGACTCACAGTGTGATTTCTGGAGCCCGAAACAACTCGTCCCAGTTGCATTCACAACCCTGATTCACATTGAGCAACAAAGACTTGCCCAGCTTCAGCGCATTACAGCGCAGATCTTAGACAAACAGGCTGGGGAAAACCAGTGACATGATAATTCTGCGGCCAAACAAAGGAGAAGCAGTCAGGTGGGTGTTACATCACAAAGAAAAAGGCGAGTTAATGGCTGGGTGTGTGTTCTGATCAAATGCTTAAGTGGGTGTGAGCGCTATGGGCACAAAGTGTTACAGACACCAAGGAAAGGGATTCATTAAATTGTCATCCTGTTTGGTAATAAGCAGGTTGGCACACCCTGACTGGTAATTGATAGCAAACGGCACATTGCTGTTCTTTATGTGGACGGGATTAGAAATTACTGTCAACATCTAGATGGCTGAGCTTTTGCTAACCGGCGCATTTGTGGTTGATTCTTGTCATCTCCCCTGACAAGAAAACCATACGTTTCATTGTGGAAAAGCTTTTTGTCTTCACCTAAGCTCTGGAGGAACATATAGTTCATATAATGGCGTCATGCATTCGTTCGCCACTTCGGCATGTTGGAGCTGCTGGCCGGGGAGCCATTAGGTCCCTAATTGCTGCTGGCGTTGAGTGTTGATGAATACCAAATTGGAGGTTTGATTCCCTGCTGAGGGTGGTAGCGACGCTAAATTTACAAATAAATAATTGAAAGGCTGGAAAAGATGAGTAAATGACCCTCAGAATGGGGGTTTTTGAACTTGGAGTGCTTTCTTTTTTATTTATGTTGGAGTGTTCTTGTAGAAGCTTTTTAAAACACCTCCAGTTTAATACAATTAAGTCAACTATGAGTGTTTATGTTATGCTATTACATAAAATCCCGTAAAATTCATAAAGTAGTACAGGATTGTAAATTGGAAAGAAAATGATACCTAATTGTTTTTTTTTTTATTATTTGATCTAATTTATTTATTTCAAACAGGCTTTTTAAAAACAAGAATAAAAAGCAATCAGTGAAACCGAGAATCAGGTGAATTTTTAGTTAAAAATGTTTGTATTTCATTCAGTGAAGTAGAGAATCCTGAAATTTTACTCCAGTAAAAGTTACTCAAGTAAATGTAATTGAGTAAATGTAACTAGTTACTACTCATCTTTGCTCCTGTTGAAATGTATAAATTCAGTTAATTAAGTGCATTTAAGAGTTTACTTCACTAGTTGTAAAGATAAATTACTGAATGAAAATGAGACCTTCGTTGAGAAACTAAAGCTGTGAATTCTGCAGCTCTGTCTTAGGAAGAGGTTGGTTAGTAATTAAAGTAAGATATAAACACTTTTTATGTGGTTTTTATGTTATAAAGTGGCGGTTCAGTAGCTGTTTAAAGTCCATTTTGACACAGTGTGACTCTGCTGGTACAGGATTTTGCAACCTATCCAGGTCAAACTCAGCTTATGCAGCTGAAATGCACATCACAATGCTGTCAGTACACATTATTTAACAAATGCAATTCCCCACATGCTTCTCTGACTCTAGAGAAGGCGAGGATGTATGTGATTTATTCATGACCTCTTCTTCTTTCAGGGTGCTTCGGGTGAGTACATGGTGGAACATATGATAGCTCTTCTCCTAAAGAGCATCTGAATGACTGAGATGATTTGAGCAAAAAATAAATATATTTCTGCTGTAGGTTTGGACAGGATGCTGCACAGAGGTGATTTTGCATGTGGCATAATAAACCGACGTTTCAGAACTAAAGGAGGTTTATGATTTGTCAAACCACTTCATATGTCAAAAGTGAAATGCTAAATCATAAAACGTCTGTCACTTAAACAAGACAACACACCTAATAACTTTTTATTCTTACTTATATAAATTATTGTCATTTTTCACTTAATATTTTTTTTCTGATTATGTAATTTTTAATATTAAATGATTGATATTTTAACCAGTTACTCAGTACTAATAAATTAAAAACTAAACTAAACAAATCTATTGAATGCCATAAATGTATAGACAAATTATTGGACAAAAATCATAAAAAATAATTGCTTAAAGAAACTGAAAATATGTAATAAAATGATCAAACAACAATGTTATTAGTCTGAACTTGTTTAAAATCCTAAGTAATTTTTTCCATAGTTGTGATAATTTAATAAATTATTTACATAAATCAATAATGAGCAATACAAATACCTACCTACCTACCTACCTACCTACCTACCTACCTACCTACCTACCTACCTACCTACCTACCTACCTACCTACCTACCTACCTACCTACCTATCGATCCAGCTATCTGTCTGTCTGTCTGGCAAAACAAGCTAGCAAACATTCAATCCATTAAAGTAACCATTTCAGTATCCCATTGACTGATTGATCAATCAGAGGTTTTTTATGATAGATTACATCATAAGAGGTTTTATTGTTGAATTTAAACTATTGATTATGTATTCAGAATACAAAGGAATTCAAAATGTAATTGTTGATTTCCATATTTAACTAAGGCATTTAATACATTACTGAGAATGGATATATGTATTTATACTCATTTTAATATATTTTTTATCAGTTGCATTTAAATTTTAAACAAATAATTTAAAAAAGTGACTTTTATCTGTGAAAGTATAAATAAACTCCTGGTTCTGTGTAGACAGAAATTTTCCTGGGGAGAGTGACTGTGCCAAATTCAGAAAAAACAAAAAAATATATTTTGAGAGAATGAATAAGCATGGATTTCCCGAAGGAAGCCAGAGAAGTAATAAGATGTGAGATTAATGGGGTGGTATTGTGAGCAGGTGGAGAGTTTTCAGTGTTTCTCACTACATATTTGGGGGAGAGTTTCTCTTCCCAGACTCGAGTAAAACATCTTGACAGCCTGCAGCAGTTGATTTTTGATTTCACTCTGCTAACAGAGGTGGAACAGGACAGACAATAGCAGGGAGAGTGTTTTAAGATTACACCCAAAGCCGAAGAATTGAACTATTTTTGCACAAAGTGTTGCACATTTGTGCAGACCAGCGCTGGAACATCACAGTTTATCGATTGTCTGTCAGATTTCCACCTGCAGGCCGTTTCCCCTCTCAGCTATCCTGCTGTGACGTTCGTATACAATCATTCAACATGTCTGCATGTGCTGACTGAGCGTTGGCGCAACCTGCGGTGCTTCTGCTCCCAAACATCCTGAACTGAGCTGAAACGCATTAATCACAGTTCCGCTCGTTTATGAAGCCTTACATACTCTCTCCTGCACTGTTATGCAGACATATCACCTGTACTAGTTTAGCAATTTAATTTATGTCAAAAAATGAAGACTACTGTTGCTTGTGTTCCTACAAAGCAGTGAAAAACATAAAGCTTAATTAAATTTCAGCCAAAAAAGATGTCTAGATGCTTATATTACAGATTTATATGTTAATGATAGCAGGTTGACTCACAATGCTCTGCACAAGCATTGATACACATTTACTGTTTCATCTCAATGTACTTCATTGGATTTTTTTATGTGATTGACCAAATTAAGGGAGTGCAAAAATGTGAAGACGCAGAAAAGTCCAAGACACAGAAAACATATGGAAGAGGTCAAATTAATATCAGCAGCATCAAACATAAAAGGTTTTTGAAGAGAAATTATTACACTGCAAAACATTTGAAAGTGATTTAACTTGAAAGTGAAATCACTTTCACCTGCAACCAAAAACTGTTTTGGAAAAATTAAAGTTCATAGTGCAACTTTAATTTCTAACATCAAGAAGTTGATCTAACAACAAGAAACAAGTTGTTTACACATTGTTTTTAAGTTCATTAATCTTAAATTGTGAGTTTTAACTTAATGCTGCAATTTAAACTAAATAATAATAACCAAAAAACTGTCCTCACCTAATTGAAGAGCACACATTTCTCTGTTATTTTACTCACACGATTAGGTGAAATAACTATTTTACTTTAGAATAATTTTAATTATTATTTCAAATCACATGAACAAAATTTCTGATCTGATAATGAATTTTATTAAACATCCCAATGAATTGTGCTCAAAATCATTTAGTGTGAACAGGACATTAAAATAAACATTTGCCTTAATAAATCACAAGAGTCAGATCCATCTCAGGATACAAAAACATGCCGCTAAACATTCTAGGAAATAGTTTTCACTCCTGTCTTTTTCTTCTTTCAGTTTTTTTAGTGCTAACCTACACTCTGGTTTATTCAACTCTTGGAGGTTTGACAAAATCAACTACTGTAAGTTTATCTTTCACAAACTTTCACACATTTATGTTTAAAATCTAAAACTCGCTGAATTTATTTGACTTGAAGAGTAGAAGACAGTAGACAACTAAATGTGGCTCAAATGTTTTACAGTGTACTGCAATAGATTTGTGACTAATGTAGAGAATCACTTTCCTGATGTTCAACAACCTTTGAAAACAACCTGAGAAATAGTGGATCAAAGCATAATTAATGTGTTACAGTGGTCTAATTAAATTCCACAACAAAATTCTACGTAAAAACTGTTGATGGTCTCCATCCATTCCTATTGATTTGAAACCATTTTGCCTAAATAATGGGTAAGTTTGTGCTTCATGGCAAAGAGAAGAGAAGTTTAACTCAGTTACGGCTCTGTTCATCACTAGGATGTCACAACCTGAGTGTAGCTCATTCTCCTGATTTCTCAGAAGCATCCTGGTTCTGTTTGTGTTCTGAACGAATGACCTCTTCCCAGTTTGGCCGGGGCCCTTGGCAGCAATCAGCAACGTCTGACGCCTGCTGGGATCACTGGGGGCGACAGCAACCAGAGCTCATGAATTTCCAATGCAGCCTTTCTCTCTCTCTGAGTGGCTTTGTGGAGTTCTTTCAGCACCAGAAACACATCGCTGCGCATGTTGCCGAGTAGCCGAGTGCCTCCCTCTTTAGTGCTGATTTTATCCGCGTGGCCTGCCAATGACGGCGGCCTCCCACAGACGTACAGAAAGTGGTTACATCGCCCGGTGCTCGCAGCGGGAGGATGAAGGGAAGCGCTTTATTAGGGGAGAATAGTTTTTCCCTAAATAACGGCTCTCTAACCCAACTGGTTGCCATGGAGACAGGGTCATGCACTGAGTGTAAACCTGGGGAGGGATTTTTGAAAGAAGTTATTATGCAAAATTTGCATTTTGCATGTTTTTGTACTTCCATTTGGGTTTCTACTGTTACCAGAAACAGCCCAAATGCTTAAAAAAAGAAAAACCCAGACGTTTTGTGGCAATAAGTAAATAAAAGCCCATAACTCCTGTTCTCGCCGCCCTGCACTGGGTTCCTGTGAAAGTTAATTTAAAACTTTTGATTTTAACTTTGAAGGCCATCCACGGCCAGGTTCCTAAATACATTCATCTTTTAACTTCATCTAGAACCATGATGTCTTTGAGTCAAATGGGGACAGATTTCTTTAAGAAAGAAGACACAACTAAAGACTTTTTTATTCAGACAGGAGGTCTGAAATATATATATATATATATATATATATATATATATATAATATATATATATATATATATATTATATATATATTATATATATATATATATATATATTATATATATATATATATATATATATATTTGTATTTTGTTCGAATTTTCATTTTAAGCACTTTGTGATCTTTATGTCTGTGAAAGGTGCTATAGAAATACAATTTTACTTACTTAAAGCTTTTTGGTGTCTAGAAAGTGAGCCATTTCAAAAACCTCCCTCATTCAATGGCCACTGAAGCGTTATCTAGCAACCCCAGTAGAACTCCAGCACTTTTGGTCAGTAGGTTTTGCTGATGTATGCGCTGCACAGTGACTTACGTGTTTTGTTATTGACTTACCGTTCAGAATCCCCTTGCTGCATTATTGTTGGTTGTGCAGAAGGCTCTACTAACGCTTTTTAAAGATGTATGGCTGTATAATTGTGTATCTGTTTGCAGCCATTTTCATCTGTGAGTTTAAACGTTGAATTGAAGGAGCTCCAAATGGGCAAAACTGACTAAAATCTCATTATCTAAGGATGATTTTGTGCAAAAAATACAATAGAAATATTTCATATAGACCATAAATCTATCCTAACATGTTTAAGTAAACAGTTGGATCTGTGACTCCTTTGATATGTATCTGGTTGTAAATAATTTTCTGAATCGAGTTTTGTCTCCTGAAGATCCTGCTTTGTCATTTCGCATGTGCATGCTCTGTGCCTTTCAGTGTCAGGCTTCATGCCTGCATGTATTATTCAGCAGCTATCCCGTTGCAGGCTGCTTAACGGGGTTGGCATGAATGGAATCTGACAAGAGAGACTCTGTCAGGTGGGACAGGATCTCTGCAACGCTGCAATTAGATGATGGGTGGCAAGTGAACTGTCTGGATCACCTGCACACACATTAAAGCCTTCTCATGCCTTACTCTGTTAATCTGATTTAGTTACTTTAGATGAAAAACTTTAGGGAAAGATTCACTTCTTTCCTTACGCCTCTACTGTCTCTGGCTCTGAGTTATTTCAGTAATCTGTGTTAGTGGGTGTGTGGAAGTGTGTGTCACAGCCACGTTCTCCAAGACATTTCCTTTTCTCCCCGCTGAGCCGGGCCCCCAGCCTGTCACATCCTTGAGCTGAAGCTGTCTAATAACCATCATCAAGACAATAATACAATTATAACTCAAACCTCTCTGTGACTCAGAGTGTCCAATTAGGTGACGTTTTTGGTGCGGATTCTGCTCAGTGTGAGAAGGATGAGTGGGATTAAACTGAAGTAGTATCCATTCATATCCATTTAGATTTTAAATGAAGTGCTTTCTTCTCTTTGTCTGTGAGAATACCTTCTCAAAGTTTTTCTGTAAAACTTTTAATGGGTTTTATAGAAAAAGCAAATGTATTTATTCCATATCAGACATAAAGGAAGTGAATGCAAAGCTAAGCTGGACAAGACATTGCTGAAACTGCAGGAGTACAGTATCTTTTCACAGAATGTTTATTTGTTCTTGGAGAAAATGGATTATTTTACAAGCATGAAGTGTTAAACGCGTTCACAGATTTATTAGGTGAATCTCTTTTGGAGCTCAAACCTCAAGCATAGCGTGGAAAAACACAAAACGAGTTGTGAAGTTTTTAGTTTGGGAAATCTAAAATCTGCGTTTTCACTGCTAACTACACTAAAAAAAGAAAATTGACTTCCAACTTAAAAGAAAATGTGTTAATTTGTTACATGTAATCAAATTAGGTTTGTCTAACGTACTTTATTTACATTTTATGAACTTGATATATTTACTCGGCAAACTTAATTTGGTTACTTGTAACACATTAACTCAGTCACTGTCTCCTTTTGTCAGTGTAGAAACATTGACAGCGTTAAGCCCCTCCTCCTGGCTCTGATTGGTTGTTTTTGGTCGGGAGCGAAGCAGTTCTTCATATGGCAAAAGCAGTTTTGGGAAGAGGTGGAGGGAATTGATCTCCCTCCACCTATTCCCATGACATACCGGCAGTTTTAATAAATATGTATGAAACATTTTCTTTTTAAAAGTTACAGACTGCAACTTTAACCAAAACATTTGGTTAAAACAGAAAAATCCAGATGTTAGACTTAAGATCTGTTTCCAGCTTGGTTTTATCTTATTTACTTTATGCATACGTAACATTTCAGCAGCTTGTTTTAAGTCAGTAAATTCTGAATTTTGATGAAAAGTATTAGCTTCAACAGCAGATTATTTCTCTTATAACAAGACATTTTTCATTGTTATTATTGAAAAAATCTTACAGTGGAGGATTTTTTTACTTTTTAACTTTTCAAAATTAATAATAAGCTCCTATGTTTTTCTGAAAAGTTACTTGTATGTTAGTTTTGTCTCAAATAAAGTGAAATAAAAAGATTTGCACTAGAAAATACTTGCTAAGATTTTGTAGTTTTGCACAGAGTCTCAGCAAAAACGATTTTTTTGCTAAGAAAAAAACAATTCCACTCTTTAACTTATTATACAAAGCTAAAAAACAAAATTGAATCTAAGAAAAATTATTAACCCTAACAACCCTAATATGTCTAATATAAGTTAGAATCCATCGTTTTGAAGGGGATTTTCTGTCTTTTTACTCTGACATCACTAAATTTTCTCGGCTTTGATCCTCCTTTTTCTTTTTGTGCTTACCTGCATATATGTGGAGCAATTTGATTAAAGTGCATCCTATTGTGTTCAAGGACTTCCTGCTGTGTGGGGCATATTCTCATGTTTCATACATGAGCTCATTAACGGTCCTCAGATTGTCCTCGTCTCCAAACCGAACACCGTTCTGCGTCCTCCACCTGCCTCCTCGGGCTCGGCTCTCCGCTGGCAGGAGGGCACAGGAAACGGCAGCATAAGCTACCCATCCATCGATACGTCTTGTGCCCTGCAGAAAATCTGGCAGGTTAAAAGGAGCGGCACCATGATGAAACCCTGAGACCTCCTCAGGCTGCCTGAAATTTGATTCCCTCCTCAGATGAGTGCTAGCAAAGTGAGAGGAGAACCAGCTGGTTCTTTGTACTGTTGCGGTTTCTCTGCACAATGCTGTTGCCAAGTGCGATGATGACTACCTTTCCTGAAAAGGCCCATATAACACGGCTAATGACAAGTGGGTTTTAATAGTATTAGCAGCATGATTTGTTGCTAGGATACCACATCTCTGCCAATAAAAGCTGGCGAATGAAAGTGAAAGTGACAATATGCGTTTTCTTTTTTGTGCCTTTGTCTCCACGCAGAAAGCCGGCTGAAAGAGAACGCCACCAAGTACGTGGAGCTGCTGGAGGACAGGCTGCAGAGGTACGGCTGCTCTTTTTCTCCGTGTTCCTCAAGTGGAAGACATAAACAGAGCAGAGCCCTCCGAGGAATTTCCTCTCACCTTTGCCGTCCTCTAACCAGATCGCCGTCTCCTCAATGCATCACCTCATAGACAGCTCCGTGCAGTCACACCTTGTTGTTTCCCAGAGCCGCTTTCTCACATTTCACTCCGTCTCTCACCTGCACTTTGTCTTCATCTTCTCACCCTCTAACGCATTTTATGTCTCTACCTTCATTTCTATCTTCCCTCACATTCTTCTCCTGCAAAGAAACTTCCGAAGTGGATCCTCCTGTTGTGTTTGCTCACACAGGTAGCAAATTTGACATACAGAGTCAATAAATTCAACACCCACTTTATGTTTTGCACCAAACTAAAACAATTTGTACCAAATTGATAGAAAAGGTCTTGAGTTAACAGGACCAAACTGGAACCAATATTAAATCAAATATCTTGTTTTTCTTCTTGGCATTTTTCTTGGCTTTCTGTGTGCATCCTTTAACAGACAGAGTGACCTCTGGAGGAGTTTCTGCCAGACAGAAATGAGTCACTTTCTGTCAACATAGCTTGTTGTGTTCCTACCCTTATTTTGTATTAAAAGTACAAATAATATTAACACTGAATCTCAAACCATCTAAAATAAAAACAAATTTTTAGAACTCAAATGTTTGACACATGGTCGAAAGTGTTTGAGCTTAGGTTTTCTTTTATTAACCCTTTAAGTATCCCATTTCTATCCCATGTGTTGAAGTATTCATCTTTTTTACATCTTACTTTGACCAATCGATTATTTGGCTTAACCAACCTGTAAACCTGCAAAATCTGATTCTCTTTACTTTGATTAAACACCTCACTGATATTTAAAACATTGAATTCAGAGTCTTAACTAACACCCTTTCCAAAATGACAAAAACACAAAATCCTACCAAGTATTTTTGGCAAATGTCAAGTGCAAATATCTTTGTACTTGAATTAAGACAAAATTAACTTACAAGTAACTTTCCAGCAAAATATAGCACCTTGTTTTAAGTAAATAGTTCCTTGATGTTGATAAAAAAAATACTAGATTCACTGGTAGATTATTTCTAATCATAGCAAGACATTTTATAAGAGTTTTATTTACTTAAAACAAGCTCCTATATCTTGCTGAAAACTTGCTTGTAAATTAGTTTTGCTCTATTTCCAGAGTACTAAGATACTTGAACTAGAAACACTTGGTAATATTTTCTGTTTTCGCACAAAATATTAAACAATTGGGTGGTGCTGTCATTTTGACCTGATATGTGAATTCACTGATGGTGAATGGACCAAATTTATATTTTTAAGTCACAGCAATGAGTTAAAGGACTTAATAATCGTCTTTCACCACACTCACAAATGAGTTCAGTTTCTCAAAATGATTGAACTAGAGTAGAAGTCTTGCTCTCTCTTGCTTTCTTGCAGCCTGATTGAATCTAATCAGAAATGTTTAAGTTTTCAAACGGCTCTGTTATGCAGAAACACATTTATTCTTGGTAAATACACCACATACAGACGCAAAGATCACCTATCAGTCACTGTAAATATTCTAGACAATGGTGAAGAGGTAGATTAGTGTCTGGTCTCTATGGCGACGGATTCCTCTGAAAAAATAAAAACTATTATCTCCTCCATACCGAAGACTAGAGAAAAATAATAGAGCAGTGCAGAAGCTGCTAAGTGTGTCACCAGACAAAAATGAATTTAATTCAAATTAGCTTCACCTCGGAGTTGTTTAAAGCATTATGTAGATGCTTCATTAGTAAGTGCTTCTTGTGTTTGTCCCACTTTTTCATGCTCCTTCCTCTGCAGAGACTCGGCTGTTATTTATCATGTATGATAGATGCAAACCAGCTGGGTGTGGAAGTCATTAAAATGCTCAGGCATGTTCTCCTTGCAGAAGTTGCAGATATGCAGTTTGCATGTAAACAAAAAAATAAAAAAATAAAAAAAGGAAAAATTAGCAAAATCACAACATAAATTTAGGAATCCTTGAATGGACGTGTACTTACAGAACATAGTGAGTTATCCACCTGTTAATGCCTGGGAAATATTTTTGTTTTGAAACATATCTATGATGGTAAAAAAAATATTTAAAAATTGCTTAGAATTTCAGCATTTTTCAAACCTAAAATTCTTCTTTCACAAAATTTCTGACCATTACTGCCCTCTCCTACTCTCTTTAACCCTTTAAGTCCCAAGTTTCAAATCTCCGCCCGGATATTTTTCTCTTATTTTAATTGTACACAGTTCTTTAAATGTCCTGTATATTTTTGCCTATTTATCTATAAGAACTATAACTTTCAATATCTAGCAAGTTATTTTCATAATTTACCGTCTATTAAAAGAGCGCCCCTCATATTAATTTCACTTCCTGCTACAGCTGGAGTGAAATTACCGTAATAACCTGATATTGGCTGGAAAGCGCAACGTCTCGCCTTTCAGAAACTGTAGTAATTTCGCCAAATGTTGAGGAATTACGGTACTGCAACTTTGTCACCAGTAGATAAACAATCTACTTCTAACTTCAAAAAGAAAAAACACAAATAAAAAATTTGTTGTAATTGTTGGGAGTACCTGTATTCTTAAACAATTCTGGTTAATAGTTGGATGTTACAAATACTTTCAGTGTATCAATAAATTGACAGAAAAAGAGATAAATGCAAGTTTCAGGTCTTTTACACATCATGTAATGCTAATAAAAGCGGTCGCCATTGTTCTTCTCCCATCTGTCACTCCTACCTTTTTAGACCCTCTTATTTCACAGTGTTATCAACACCTTTTTCACAGCTGGTTGTGTTGGAAATTACAACGCTAAGATGAAACATTGGCATCCATTTCTAAAATGTGAATACCAACTGCAGTTTGTTAGATTTTTCTCGCTCATGTCTGATTTTTCCAGCAGCTAGATGGAGTTTTGATTATTATGGAGGCATATGGAAAATAGTTTCATTTAAGTTTAGCGACATTGTGCATTATTTTGGGAGTAGAGGTCAGAATATTGGCACATTGACTGTAAAAAATTCTGTGTGTTTTTGAATCTGTATTTTCCAGGTAACGATTAATCAATTACTAAATTAGTTTCTGATTATTTCTATAATCAATATAATCAATGATTAATCCGATTCAGTTCTAGTTTGGATATACAGCTCTGGAAAAAAGAAGAGATCAGTTTCTCTGTACTCTCTATAGGTATATGTTTGAATAAAATGAATATTGTTTTTATTCTGTGAACTACTGACAACGTGGCTCCGAAATTCCAAGCAAAAATTTAGTATTTATTTACAGAAAATGACAAAAAAGATGCAGTGCTTTCAGACCTCAAATAAAACATTTAGAAACAACAATGCTAACGTTTTTAGTCAGAAATCAGTATTTATTGGAATAACCAGGTTTTCAATGAGGTTCAGTGCAGTGGACAGTAGATATAGATCTTCTGTCACCTGTTTAGCTTTTAAATCTGGGGAATTGTGTTTGATTTACATTATTTTCCACCCAAAGCCAAAAGTTGAGCACAAACTTTGTGCGATTCTTTAATGCACCTTTTTTCACGCTCCAACCAAACCTGCTTGCACAAGCAGGACAAAACCAGAGCCTCTTTGCTCAGCAGTTAGCCCTCGGTATATTTATAGCGTTCCCTCGGTGGCTCTCTGAGCTCAGATGTAACGTCCTCAAGGAGAAAGAGCAGTCCTGTCAGTCTGCGGTCCCTCAGGACAGCTGGGTGTTTCTCCTTCCTCTGACTGGGCCGTCAGCGGCGCAGCACGCCCACACCCTGCCACTGTCAGATGGAAGACCGAGCGGCTGCCACCAATTAACCCCCTGAGTGGGAAGTTCATAGCGACTTGCACCGGGACGCCATCACAACAAGGAGGCTTAGGCACTGATGGGTTTATGTGAGCTTTGATGCCGGCTCTCCACAGCGAGTCTCGGAAAAGATTTTCTGGCATATTTATATTTCCCTGAAACGCATGAACCTCCAGTTGATAATGATTTAGGAAAACGCGCATAAGAGAGCATGCGTGTGCCTCTCATCTTTAAAAGAAACAAAGGAATAGAAAAAAAATGGCTATGCACCTCTAATAGTGGGTGCATCCCCACTATTAGAGGAACTCAAAAAAACAAGTGTTGAGTAGAAAATTGGCGAGGGCAGGGAGGTGGGGACGAACAATCTCTCTATTGTCTTTTTGCCAAATGAAGGTTAGAAAACAGCTGAGAGGCGTGCGTTGGCAGGGAACAGAGGTTGGCAGCCTTTTCAGGCGGGAGATGGGCTGCAAAACAAGTGGCATTCAATTTTGGGCGATGTGACTCTCATCGCTGAGTAGAGAGAGATTAAACAACCTCATCTGAGTGCATTTTGTGTTTTAGTTTGTTGACAGACGAAAGAGGAAACAAGAGTTTTACACTAGGTAAAAAAGACAATATTTTAAAGCATATTGTGACTAAGGGGATGATTTTTTTTTTTTTTTTTTTACATATAGCTCATCACTTTGAACTCTTCAAAAGATCTTTCTTCCTTCAGGATGGTGAAAATGCCAGTTTGAGTTTAGTTTCTGATTCATTCCTGAGATTACACTTATTCCTGACTTGTAACCCCCTGAGGAAATCTTTGCTGAAAAGACAGAGACATAACATTACGTTACATCAAAACCAGGAAGTGTTTGTGGTGATTCAGTTAGAATCAACTTTTTTCAAGCGTTAGATGGAAGAGCACAGAGACTCCACAGAACACAGAAACCTAGATAAACACACAGAAAAACTCAAATCTTCACATATCGAGCATAATCAAAATATACCCATGTTTCTTTGAGATACCTCATCTTCCAGCCTATTTAGTGTGTCATCATACTCGCTCCTATCCATTTTGTTGCTTTGAACCGGAGCAATTCACTTCCGGACCCCCATCTGAATTCCGCGTGTCATCCGGTTTCAAGTGTCTGAAACCCAGCAATCGGTCAGGGATGTGTGCAACAATTTGGATACTTATATTAATGATAACCTAAGTCAATCAAATTGTAAGCTTTATCTAAAAGGAAAGTTTTTTTTAAAATAAATATTTATAAATAAACATAATTTATTAAAATGTTAGTTGACATGCTAATTTTTATGACTGGCTATCAAGTTTATCAAGCTGCTTTTCTCCTCAAGCTATCAAAGCAGGGCCCACTTATCAGGAGATAAGAGGCAGCATTATGCTAAACAAATGTAATAATGATTGAAAAACAGAGAATAAAAGTGGGAAAAACATTATAAAACATAATATAGACAATGCTACTTTTTGGGCATTGTCTTCTGGTCCCAACCCCTTAGCATTGCAACAAACAAATCTACTGCTTAGTTTTTGAAGGCTAACAGATTAATACGTTTTGTTTGGTGGAATAAATAGTTTTGTTTTAAAACTTTTGGCCGACAGTTCATTGTAATCTAAAACTGAAGCGCATTTAGCATTTTTAGAAACTCTAGTACCCACAAATAAACTTGGTTCGGGACTTCTGGGTTTGAAATTTTTCTCTTAAAGCATAAATTGATTTGGACCAGAAAAGGTAAATATGTCCACAAATGTTCAGTGTTTGAACAAAAGGCTGAGTGAAATACATTCCTGTACATGTTCAGCGTCTCAGTATGTTTTTTGTGTGTGTGTGTGTGTGTGTGTGACACGTTAAAGCTAGAATGTGTTTCTATGAAGATCAATGGATATAAGTCATAAAATGTCTCCTGCTGGGACTGAAGCCAGCTGGTAATAATTTGTTATCTAAAGGTCACTAGAAGATGAAGGTGAATACATAAAAGTACGAAAAAGGTCACGATTTGACTTTCCATCTGAAAGTGTAGAGAAGCTGTTTGATTTGAAGCAAAATGTAAAAAGTATAGGTTTTCACACTACACTAAACAAAAAGATGCCAAACAAGGATAAGAAATACATTTTAAACCACTCATAGCCAACAGTGAAGCATTAAATGGACCAAAAATAATTAGTTTTGCATCTCCAGGTGAGTTTTTTACAGGTCAGAGCGAGATATCGTAACACTCAGAGACCAAAAATCTTCCTGTTCTCTTTCATGCTCAGAAAGATGAAGACATCCACGCTCCTTTTTCCCTCCATGCCGCCTCTCTTTGAAGCTAAAGGGCAACCTGTCAGGAGCACATTCGCTCTCGTTACATTTCTGTCAGCGTCTCCCAAACCCAAACGACTCCCTCTCCTCCCGTCACTCTTCTGTTGGTGCTTTAATCTGGAGATGCTGTTAAAGATGTCCTTTACTGCGCTTTTGTACTCAGATGGTCTGACCGAATTTAACACAGTCATTTTAGCTTCTTCTTATTATTTAATGGTCTTATTAGAGTTGCTTTTTATCAACGTTCTGTATGTATACTGCCACACAAATACACATCTCCTCATTTATGCTTTAAATTTATTAAGGGGCGGTTTTATGTAAAATCAACACGATGTTATAATGTTATCAAAAACATACATGGAGTATTGCTTTGATTCTTTCATTCATGTTTTGAGAAAAACTTTAACCTCCTAAGGCAACCATATGATTGATAGCGTAATTTCCTTAATTTTGGGAGATGGGAGATCGCTGATCAGCCGATTTTTACATATGAAGCCAATCTTATCCACCGATCTTATCTAGCTTGGCAAAGTTCTGAGAATCAACCACTGTCCTCTTTTACTCTCTGCTGAAAAACGTTTGACTGACAGACCGCCCTACCAAGTTATGTCTGCACTTTTACAATTAACAATGGTGACTCCACTCAACAACTTTCTTGCTATATTGAGCAACATTTCAGTCAAAAAAACAAATGGTATCGGTCAAAATCGGAATCGGCAGATTAAGCGTTTCAAAAGATCGGTAATCGGCGATCAGTCAAAAAACTGCAATCGGTGCACCCCTAGTTTTATTATTTTCTGACAGATGGTAAAACTGTGGGCAGTTTTTTTTTTTTTTTTAAACGTTAGTTGGGATTTATTGTTAGGACAATAAATCAAAAGTCTTATAATGAAAAGAAATGTGTCATGATAAATGAAATGATAAATTTATGAAAACATTTTGTTCTTTTCTCTCTCTGTTCAGCTGTGGCTGTCCTGGTTTGGAGCGGATCTGTGAAGCCGACCTGGAAGCGTGTCACCTGTTCCTTCGAGGCCTGCAGGTGCGAACCTCCAGCAGTGGCGGCCCAGACATGGATGATGTCCCCAATCCAGCGGTTTATACCTCCACCCAGCCCTGCACCAAAGAAGAAGAAGACTGCGCCATGCTGACTGCGTTAGGAGGCCGCTGGTGTCCTGAGGCCAACTTGCAGAACTCAGAGTTCACAAAGGTAACAGTGAATGTATTCTTACCAACACAACATGCATTATTCATATACATCCATGCTGCAGTGTATAAGAGATATGAAGTTTCTTGAATGTATAACATCCCCCCTCTCTGGCTTTAAGGCAGGATAGTAACATAACCTACACTTGCCACCAAGAGGTTAAACTGAAGCACATGGTTTTAGACTCGGCTGCATTTTTTTACATGTAATGTGGTGTGAAGCGTGGCCTCAAATAAAGCAGGCCTGCTTTGTCAGCCATCCCACTTGACTGGAGAGGACGTTTTCAGTTCACACCGCTGTGAGAGCCTAAAAATCTGCCGACTGCAGAGTCGAGCAGCAGCCTATTAGCCTGTTAGCTCAGAGGCATTTCTGAGGGAGGTGGCAGTTTGGAGACACCATCAAAGAGCTTCATTCTATATGCCGCTGAATTTCAGAGTCGGTTTCTACATGTTTACATGTGTTTAGTGTAAAGAAGGCGTGTGTGTGAGTTTTTTTCAACCCGACTGAGAGGAGAGGTCCCGCTGCCTCAGGGTCGAATCGGACTCGCTCTCTCCTGTTCTCGCCCTTCCCTCCGCCCACACGGCCTGGTAGATTCATATGAGGCAGGAACAAAGCCAGCAGTGGAAGAAATAACTCCGACATGTTTTAATACTTGACTGTTTTAGATTGTGATTTAAACAACGGTTTTTCTATAATTTTGCTCATTCAGATATGTAATTTTACTGAAGCATTGCAAAAAGTTTAAATTTCATAATCTTTTCTGAGAACTTAATAATCCCTTGCATGTATTAAACCTAATTTATTTTCTTGCACTCTAAGCCTTTTTAACTTTTCTTAAACCTGCTGTTTGCATCCATTGCAATACCTTCTGCGTTGATGTTTACCACTACCACCTCCTGCATTTTACAAACTGCATGCAGTCAATTTCTCCGCCTGCTTTGTCTCTCTGTCTTTCTTTTCTTCCAAAAGCCCCCAGGCTCATCCTAACGTCTCTCCAACAGCTAAAAAGGTGAGACAGTAAACCATTTCTCTCTTTTTGAGTCAAGGATACTCAGTTTTTCTCGGGTTTCTCAGCAAAAGAAACCCGAAAAGAAAAGAAAAAATAATCTTGTGGCTCATGTTTATGGTAAAGATGTTCACAAAGTCATCAAATAAATTCAGATTTCAGTAGTAGGTAATTTTAGACTTAAATGTGGATGTTTTTCAGTGGGGGAGAAAAAAAAATCCTTCTTGTTTTGAACCAAATTGCTAGTGTCAAGTACTTTGGTTCCCTGCTATTAATTTAAAATAGGACAGCACCTAAGTCTAATGTAATATTTCACAAGGTTGGAATATAAAGAGAGAGGGATCTTTGACCATTTCTCTTGGCATAAGATTACTTTTTAATAGAGATATTTTGCAAATGAGCTGAATGAATCATGTTTTTCAAATTAAAAAACTCCTGGTGATAGTTTGTGCTTTGCAGTGCGATGTATCTATTTCTTTTGCAAAATATTTACTTTTTCCCACTATTAAAATTTTCCTGTACATTTTCTTAACCGGGTTGCAATTTTGCCTTCTAGCTGCAATCATAGTTTGCTTCCCTGCAGGGATGGAAATAATCATTTTGTGAATGAACTCTTACTGCTGGTCTGCTGTGTTTACCTGAAAGGAACAAACGTCTGAGGCCCCCGTTTTTAATTAAAACCGCTGATTATTATTTGTTGCCTCTCTTATGAACTTTCCCTTAAGCCACAAACAATACGCCGGTCTGCAAGAGGAACGGTAATTACTTCCCTCCTTAGTGAGGAATGTGTGATTACATATCTTGAATACAAACAATAAAAACCTGCAGCAAAGATAATACAACTATCCGTTTTCCTAATTTTTTTTTTTCATTATTATGCTTGAATTGGGGATAAATAATCACGACCTCTTCACAATATGATGATGCTGCACACATGGAGCCCTCAACCAGCATAATTGGAGTTTTAATAATTCATGAGCAGGTTTACGACCGAATGACCTCAACAAACGTTTCCCTCTTTTGTTGCAGAAGCTGGAGGAGTTTTTGTTCTGCATGGAGGAAAACCACCCAGAGGTTGGTATCTTGAACACTCTCGCTGGATGTCATCGCTATAATTGAAGTGTGTTGACCTTGGTTGATGCAAAAGAATCCGATAGTTGACTTCAACTTAAACATAACCCCTGACAACTTTCTCACCGTCAGATCAATATTTTCTACATGAGAAGCCTTGGCTGTGTTCCCAGACTGTCTTCATCTGGATGAAGCCAGGCGACTCTTTGCTGAGCTTGTAGTTTCTTTTCAGCACTTTTAAATATCTGTATTGTTTCTTTTAATGATAAACACAAATTTATTCACAACAAATATCAACCTGTACAAGGTTACTATGTACAGCAAGCTTAATTATGTGATTTCAGTTACAACAGTGTGAAAATTGCCTCCAAAAATAGTCTCAAATGTTTACCCCAGTAAACTTGTTAAGCCTGGTGCCCGGGGTGCGAGGGTAGTCATCCAGCTGGCGGCCATGTTTTTGAGATAAGCATTTTTTAAAGTTCAAAGGAAATTTGAAAATATTACTTGATAGTAAATCTTTTTTGGAAGACTGGAAGATTAATACTTAAACACCAACTATAAAGTCTTAAAAAAAGGCAATAATTAAAAAAAAAAAAAGGCAAAAAAACCCCAAAAACAAACTAAGATAAATTAACATTCTAAGCCTGGTGGGTGCACAAGTAAAGCCTGGTGGCCCGCCAGGCTTATGATGCAGTGAGGGAAATCCTGGTCTTTGTCAAAAGTAGTTTGCTTGACATTTTTTCTACTTTTATTGGGATTTTGTGACCAAAGCAATGAATAACTGTGAAGTGGAAGTAAAATCATGTGTGTTTTTCAAAATATTTTTAGAAATAAGTTTTAGAGTACATAATGCATTCATTCCCTCTGAGCCAAGTAAAGTTAGAACCACATTTATGTCACAATTACAGCCGTAAATCTTTTGGGGTATGTCTCAACCGACTTTGCATATTTAGTTATCTGATCAATCAAACAAGCTCAAGTATAATCAAATTGGTAATCAGAGACTGTAGTCTTGAGCAAAATTTCTATATTTAGATCTAGATCTTTTATATACTGGATAATACTGGGATCAAACCCATTTCATTGTCGTTCTGGCTCTGTGTTCGGGGTCATTATTCTGCTGTAAGGTGAACTTCTGCTCCAGTTTCAAATCTTTTCCAAATGTTTCCTTATTGTCCTTCGGTTACTTCTGTTCATTTTAGGGTACGGCCAGTTTATGACTCTGCCTGACGAAAAACATTCAAACAGCTGTTTTTCATGGTGTGTTCAGGGTGACGTTGAATAATGGGCAAAATTGATTTACTATTTAGAACAATTTGATATTTTGTTTAGAACAAAACGTTCAGTTTTGGTCAAAATGACTGTAAATTTAGGTCAGGATGGCTTGAGCAGAGCTCTGTGAGACGTTCAAAGCTTGACATAAAAAATAACTTTACTTCAGAACAAGGGTGTCAAACTCATTTTCTTTTTGGGCCATATCGAAAATCTGAATATTCTTATAGGACCGGTTGTGCCAGAATATATTGATAAAGCCAATTAAACAGTTAAAGTATCAATAAATAGCTTTTCCTCCAGGATTTTGTGATTCTTTTAGTGGTTTTTGTAATCAAAATTACAGATTTTGTGGTGCCAATTTAGAAATGCTTGTCAGGACTTTGCACTAATATAACTTTTTATCACTTGCCTTATCAATTACAGGCTAAAAACTTGGCATCAATTAAGGCTGAGGCAGCAGTCAATTAAAATTTTGACCAATTTTGAGAAACTCCAGTAAAATCAGTAAAAACTATTTAAAAAAAAAAGAAAACATCCAGTCGTTTTTTTATTTTCAATAGTTTTTTGTCTGGAAAATGAGCCATTTTAAAAACCTTACGGAATGTAACATCACAAATCAGTAGGCACTGTCTTGTTACCTAGCAACCGCATCAAAGCACAGCCCGTTACCAAGCAACCCCAGCGAAGTGGAGCGAAGGAAGTCAAATGAGCTTGTGACAAATCTCAAATATAGGGCGGGGTCGGCCTAAAAAACATTAATAAACAGACATTTATCAGTTTTTCTTCAGTTTTTAAAGAACAATAGATAGACTGCAGCGATGTCTGTGAAAAAGAGGCATTAGTTATTAAACGTCCCGCTGTAATTTGTGTTGATCTATCATGTAAAATTCCGCTTAGATAGACTGTGGGGATTTTAATGTGATGAAATGTGGAAGGGCTCCAGGCGGTTGATACTTTACATTATGGTTGTATGTCCTTGTGAGCTCTTAAATCACTCTGGGTTATAAAATCTGGCTGACGTACAAAAAAAAAAAAAAGATTCAGTCACAATAAAGTATGATGCATCACTGAGTCAAAGGATCTGATGGCCGTTTAATGGGGCCGGTATCGTTCTCGTCATGGTGTTGTGATAGCACCGCGCAGGAGCCAGATTCTCTGCTGAGGCGCTGACCTCTTTCTCCTTTCCATAATGACTTTAAGTAAATGATTTCCACTTAGCTGCTGCCAGGCCACTGCCCTGCTGCCACAATGGAGATTGATTGGTGTGTGAGTGTGGGTGTTTTAGCCCTCTTATGTTTTCTTTTAATCCCCACTAATTGTTCCTTTATCATCTCAAGGTCCTTGCACGCCCCTCTTCACAACAGTTCACAACAGCAAACAAGAATTAAACTGAAATGCTGAAGGCTCGATAATTAGCTTTGTTGATTACAAAACAGATCCCGACTGAATAACCTGTAAGGGAGAAACATTGACTGTTTTATATTTACTTCTAAGCTAAGACTAATGTAGCATGAAGTGCCCCCTAAAGTTTTTAACACCAAATATATGCCTTTTAAAAAGGAAACAATAATAAGGCGGTTCTTAAGTTATTTCCTACATAATTCAGCGAGAACAAACATATGTTAGATGCAAGGTTATTGAATTATATTGCATCTATATTGCATGAAAGGTAAAAATGGTTTCTTTTATCTCTCTACCTTAAATTTCACCTCAGAATTAAAAGAAATGCAAAATTCAGGTAGCTGCTGTTCCAAGATAAAATGGGCCAGAGAAAGACCAGTATTTGTTTAAAATTTGACAAAATCTGCATTTAATCCAAGAGTTATTCATTCACGTTGCATTTTAATATACATAAATTTATATTTTAACATGATTCTTCTTACTGGAAGTGATATAAACATTTTAAAATGGCCCACCAAGAGTCCCAACTGGAATCTGAAAGAAAATTTGTGGAGAAAGCTAAAGATTAGTTTGATAATAAGGAGACCTTCTAAACTTGAAGCTCATCATAAGATATATCATTAAAATCCCAGTGGAGACCTGCAAAAACCTGCTGAGCAGTTATAAAAAGGGTTTGATTGCTCTAAATCCAATAGATATTTTCCCACAGATTATTGAGAATGGTATCAATAATTCCTAAAATGAAGTCTTTCAATAAAATGTAAATATAAACATGTATTTTTCAAAATTGATCCTCCTTTTACACATTTCTATCATATTTGTGCTTCTTTATATAAAATTTAATTATTTATAAGTCTAAATCTGCCAGAAGTATGAATAATTTTGGGTTAAACTGTATCTAGTGAGAATTAATTTGTTTATTTGTGAACAATCTTGCTAGCTTTTGTTTAAAGCAGACAAAAACTTTGATTTTTGCTGCCTATATTTCAATTTATACAAGGATCTGACTTGGAGTTGTGAAAGAGATTCCAGCTTCTTGCACATTAATGGCGTCCACCATGTCAGTCTTTAAACTGGTGTATGAATGTGTGCTTCTGTGTGTGAGTGGATGAATGAGAATAAGTGCTTTAGTGAGTCATTAAGACTAAAAGTGCAGCCCATTTACTGTGCATTGATTTTTTTAAATATTGCAGTATAAATTACCTGTAAGCATTCACAATCTTTGACAAATCAATAGCTTTCAAATTCTGCATCTTCCTCCACATATAATTACCACTTTTCTAATTCCTGAAATCTTCCTGCATTGACTTAAAGCATTGTACAGAACGTAAATGGTAAAGGGAGGCATTTCCTAACAACATCTCAGTGAAAATTGAAGATACTATTTAATCATCTGCTACTTGATTTCTTATTTAACACGAATGCAGGAAAGTTTTTTTTTTTTTGTTTTGTTTTTTATGAAACCAATTACAACCTCAAGTGTAACCCCACCACAATATAAATTGTTTGTATTGTGTGCCTGATGAGAAGTATTAGGCAGAACAACATCCGGGGGAAGCTGCAAAATTACCTTCTGCCACTAGTTCATTATTGCTTAAATAATCGTACGAAGGCATGCATAAGTTTGACTACTGAATTCACATATAATTTCTATCAACTTTATGCAGCTTTAAGTGTTTTAATCGTAGCACTAGCATGGAGACAGAATTACAGAGACTACAGGTGTATGCTTTTAATTCATTCCTGCAAATTAGCATCTTACTAAAATCTCATTTATAATGTTTTTCTTCTTTGTGGCATGGAGAGTATTTGGCTTAAACACCAATTGGAGCAAATTATAGTCTTTGGATTATGTATTTTTAAACATTTTGTGTGTGGAGAGAGAAAAATCTACCATTACTGTGCGGAGTCAAAACTATTGGTGAACTAAGTTGACTCATTTCTGCCTCAATCCTGGCATTGCATCAAGACAAGCTGGAGGACATATTTATGCTACTATTTCTCCTCTTAAAATTCCTCAAACATGGAAAACAATATTGTGGGCTGATGGTATCTCTTGCCCAAGTCTTCCTTAATTCTGCAGTTGCATCAGGAATGACATGCTCACATTGTCGGGGCTCTTGATGTTTTACGTTCTTTGGGGTGTTGCATCATCCAAAACGGGGTGCGCAATTACAGGCAGAGACCAGATCCAACTTTCTGGTGATTGCTCTGACACCTCAGAGCTGCAGGGAGCTGATATTTTTTACCTGGAGCTATGAGTCAGATTAGGATCCCTGTGTGGTGTTTGAGGAAAAAGTTGGTTTTTTTTGTGCATGTCTGTGCCCTAGCGTGTGTGTTTGTGTTCTGTATGCCTGATAAGTGTTAAGGAACTGGGACACAATGTCTGCAGAGGGGGCTGGTCTAATTTTGGCCAGCCATACTCTGAGTGCTCTGTTCTACTGCACTCTGCACCTCCATCAAGATGTCATCCTTCAAAACACACTCTGTACTCCTGCAATGTATAGATACATTCTGGTTCTTTATATAAATTTGATATGACGTTGCCAAAACATTTTTATAACAAGGAGCAGGTTCAAAAGGAGATTATTCTGTATATCATTGGTCTTTACTGGTTAAATTAGAAATATAATTGGAAGAAGAAGTCATCTAAATTAGTGAAACAAGATATTTTCTCCTTGTAACACATTTATATAGTAAATTATGCATTATAAAATCTTCATATAATAACTAATTTTTCCTGTATTATAAGATATAATGTGGGTAAATGGAGATTATTTAACTTATTACTGAAAACTGTATAATGACCGTAAATTGAATCAACAATATCAATAATTATTGATTAGTTTTTTTTTTAAGGTTTTGTTGGCTTTTGGCCTTCATTTGAAAGTAGTTTGACAGAGAAGAGAATAATGAGAGAGGGGGAAGACATGCGGCAAATGTCGCCAGGCTGGGAATCGAGCTTGCGACCACCGCCATGAGGTCGAGGGCTTCAATACGTGTGTCCTGCGCCACCACAGCACCCCAGTTTTTTGTTTTAAATGTATATATACAAACTGAAGTTGTGTAAATTTGGGGTTCATAACTATGACGTTCTGCTGAGGTAATGATGGTTGTGTTTTGTTTTTTCCAGTATTAAACACATATTTCAGAACAGTTTAATTTTTATTTTGCTGTTCTGCCTTTTCTGTACCATCCAGGATGTGTGCAGCGAGGCCGACGCTACAGACCTGACGGAGCGCTGTGAGCTGATCGGTGACAGACTGATCGCCTTGGAGGACAAACTCCAGACGGCTTTACTGAATCGGGACCAAGCCCTCACCCATATCCTTCCAGTTCAATCTGAATGTATAAAAATCCTGTGTTTCTTTACATCTGTCCCTTTGGATCCTCTCAAGGCTTTTTGACTTAAAAGTAAATAGCAAAACCACTCAAACACTGACGGATGTTTGCTTTACTGACTTTACCGTTAAAGGGGGAAAAAATGTCATATCTGATTTCATGAATCCATTTTAGGGAGAGAATAAAGGATAGAGAGCGATTAGTTTTGAGTTTTTTTCCTGAAAGACTGGCTTTGCCAACTGGAAAATGAAATACTAAAAGTCCATGTGAGGTTATTAGAGGGCCGCTGATGTGCGCTGCCGTTCACGACGCGCCGAGATTAAAGCGGGCCGATAGGGGCTGGGCCCGGGCAGACAGAGGAATGTCACTGTAATGACTCTGGCCTGTCATATCATAACGTCCATCCTCCAGCTGACCCTCCCGTCCTCCTCATGCTCTCCCTTTCCCCATCTGCCCAATTCCACTTTCTGGGTCTAGCAGAGAGGAAATTACAATATCCGTGATAATGACTCGAATCAAACTGTTCTGGCTGATTACAGGTCACAATACATCATTCTCTGCGCTAATTAGAAAGCTGATTGGAAATAGATTAGTGTGTTTTTCCGGCTCCACCTTTCTCTCCCCTCCTGCTTTTTCTAAGTGAGATCATATTTCAGAAGCAAAATGAAGAAAATCTGCCAACTAACAATTATTTCCTCAAACAGTGGACAGGAGATTGTATCTGGACTAAGGTCAGGTGTGATTGAATATTTATTTAACTGTGCCTCTCAGCTAATGCACAATAACACATTTTTATGTGCCTGGCTTTTCTAGACTGAATAGTACATGGTGTAACATGGCTGGAGCCGCAGAAAGTACACATGGAAATTTTATTTAATGGTGTCAGCTGGGGCTGGACAATACAACTCAAAAATGTAAAATAATATAAGCATATTGCATTCTTGTTGGATGTGCAGGAGGCTCCACTTCTACTTTTCAAAGATGTACAGTTTTATAACTGCGCCTCTGTGTGCAACCATTTTCACGGGGGGGTGGGAGGGTGTGGCTAACAGCAGCTTATTTGAATTTAAAGTGACAAGAGGCCCTAAAACAACCCATAGGCAAATCATAGAATGACTTTGTCCAAAGAAAAGGTAATGAACACGTTTTGTATTAGCCTATAAACATATACTAATATGTTCAAGGAAGCATAGTTGGTCACCTTTAATTAAGAGTTTGCTCAACACCTGCTTAAAGGTTGTTATTTCCAAATGGTACATTTGATCTAGACTCATGAGTTCGTATATTCTAATTAAGTGAGTGTGACTGTAGATGTCCATGTTGTTACCTGAAGTGTTTGGGGTCAGTTCATCACAGGCCACGGCCTGTCCTCCATCACAGGCCGTGTACCAATGCAGACTGGCAGGTGGAAACATACAAAGACTGACCTGCTACTTTCCACCTCGTTGTTCCCAAGTCCTCATGCGTCATTAATTTCTCATAGCAAGAACTCGCTGCACTCTGCAGTTGTGTGGTGGACTCCTGAGTACAGTAGAGATGCAGAAATTGAAGAGAAACTGTACTGCCCGTGATGCTGCGATTACCATAGTAACAGTAAGATCAAACCAGCAGACAGTATGGATCTTAATTGGAGCCCTACTCTCAATAACAAGAGGTTGCATGGGCAGCATTAGAGAAATGAGGATAACTTTTTCCATCCTGTTTGGACAAAGTTGCCTCTAAAACTCGTGTCTAATTTTTGCAGCATTCATAATCTCTTTTGGTTAATTATAAATAAGGACATCTGCATCTATTCAAAAAGTAAAATAAGCCATCATGCTCTGTCTGCTCTGTCTGCTCCTCTGTTACGGCATTCCCTTTGCTTTGCAACTCAGTGCGGACGCTCATGGTTAATTGAGGATTCCGAGCAGATTAAACATTCCCTCCACTGCCCCAGCTTCTTTACCGTTTCATCAATGGTTCATGAATAATCTAACTGGGCAATCTGCTTGCATGGCTGCAAAGTTTAGATGGGCTCATAAATAGTGAATTAAATAGGGTTGATATAGGGATAACTTGATGATCTGTCCCAGTAATCTGTTGAAAATTGATAGCTTTGTTGGGCAGTGGCTGTCCCAAACCATTACTGTTAATAGTGTTGCATTTCCCCTGACATTTCGTCTGTTAGTGTAGTTTTTTTTTTTCTTTTACATACTAATATGCATTACTCTGAAACATCAGATTCTTCCCTAACTGTCTCTGCACAGTGTTTGGAAAAAGAAGTTCAGGAGATGAAATCCACCTTACAGCGCATGCTAACGCAGCTCCAGGTAGAAGAACAGCAGGAGGACGACACAGATGTGTCGGATGAGCTGGAGAAAGGAGAAACTAGGGTGAAAGTAAAGGCAGAAGAAGAAGAAGATGAGGAAGAAAACGAGGAAGAAGAAGAGGACCAGTACTTCAGTGACAGCTGGGATATTTGAGATAGACGCCTCTAGTTTTGGGAGCGCGTACACTAGCGGCTTGATGAGAGCATAGCCTCAGTGCAGCAGCAGATGTGACCTCAAATCAGCGTAACACTTTATTTGATGGGTTGTGAATAAGACCAAACTTATTCTATTGAATTTTATCTTTAATAACATAAAGCCACATAATTTTTAAAGTTTAATCAGAAATACTTCTATAACAAATTTATGTCAGATCATGATTTCTTGGTTAATGTCAAGTTGTCAAAGCAAAGACATTTTGAATAATGTCAACTTTGTATTACGTATCATGATTTACCGAATGACACTTTATGACAACAGTCATAAATATTCATGAAGTCTTACTCATGTTCATGGCAGCTGTTATGTCATGTTTATGACGGTGTCATGACAGTCTTATCCTCAACCCGTCAAATAAAGTGTTTCCCAAATCAGTTTACTGTACAGCTTCACAACCAGCTTATGTGCTGTTATATACTTCTAAAAGTATAGACTTTATACTGCCTTTCTAAAGGTTTAAATTCAGTGAACCTCGCTGCAGAACATAAAATCTTACCAAGTATTTGTGTTTAGTTTGTAGTGCTAATAACTAAAACTACACTGGCAGATTATTTAATAATCTGGCACTTTTTTCATCCATATTAAGGAATTATTGACTTAATACAAACTTCTGAAATGTTGCTTGTTATTTAGTTTTGTCCTAATTTAACTTTAATAAGATATTTGCACTAGAAACTAAAAAATACTTGATTAGATTTTGTGTTTTTTTCAATGCTTTTTGACATTTTTTCATGTTACAACCACAAACCTGTAAGTATTTTACCCTGGGTTTTATTTGTTAAACCACCACACACTATTTATTATAAAAGTGATGCCTGCTTTAAATCTATACTGCAGCCCCTTGAATTCACAGCTTTTACTCTTTGTGTTTTGTCTCTGCCAGCTCTGCACACCTGAATGCGGACTTTTGAAAAAAGACAAAAAATTTCTCAAGCTCAGTTACATTTCATGGAGCGAAGCTCTGAAGATAAATTTTGAAGTTTTTCTGCGTATTCTCAAATGGATTTTGGTTCGGACTTTTAGATCCCATTTGGATCTAAACCATTCGATTATAGATCTGACTGCATGCTTACACTGCAAATAAAAGAAAAAAATTAAGTATTTTTGGTCTAGTTTTTTCTGCAAGTATCACAGCATTCTTGAAATAAGACATAACTATAAGCTATAGGAGTTTGTTTTAAGTCAATAATTATTTTTGATTAAAAAGTACTAGATCCACTGAGATTATTTCACTTATAAAATGTCTGCCAGTGAAACTAGTACTTTATTAAATCAATACTAAGAAATTATTTACTTAAAACAAGCTACTATATCTTCCTGAAATGTTACTTTTATGACAGCTTTGTCTTATTTCAAGTGTACTAAGATATTTGCACCAGAAACTAGAATGACTTGGTAAGACTTTATGTTTTTGCAGTGTTGGATTCTTTACTAAAAATCTGTTTGTGTTTAATTTTGCAGCCAACCCTGTCTGTAGAAAATAGACCCCTGTAGAAAAGTGCCCCACAGCATAATGCTGCTGACACCTTGCTTCATAGTGGGAATAGTTGGCAATAAGACGATGTGCAACACATTTCACCACAAAACATTTTGGAAGTGGACCAAAACATTTTTTTCTTTCACATTCTTACTGCAGGGTTTCTGGGAAACTAAGCAGGACATCTTATGGTTTTCTTTCAACTTTCTGGTTTAATAAAACCATAAAGGTTGTTTTATGTTTTAAAGTACATAAATCAACAGATTTTTCTTCCTAATTTCCTCCAGAACTACTATTTCCCATTTGGGTTGTGGTTCTAATATGAAATTGTATAAAAATGTCAATGCTTTTACCAATGTAAACTGAAAAATATGAAGGATTTGAAGGATAAAACATGTTTGTAAGACACTTTCTAGTTTTTTAAACCACTTTGGATCTTTTTTCAGGACCAATTTTGTGACATTTTGTTTTTATATGAAGTTTTAGTGTTGGTCTTAATTCTGCAGTCCAGCAGAGTCGGAGCAGTTTGAAGAGTATTTAACCTCTGGACTCGAAGCTGCCATGGACAATCTGAACACTTTTAACTGTTAACTTGTTTGGGGGTTTTTTGCACACTAACTAAAAGTTATCTTATTTTAACATCAGAAAACTACTTTTTCCTGTGTTTTTTTTCCCCTTTATTTGCACATAATGGTGTTCATTGAAGAACTAATTTTTGTGGTGCTACAAAATGTGAGTTAACTTAAAACACTTTATTTTACACTTTGTGTGGAAAAATGCAATATTTAGGTTTTTGTTTGTTTTTTTTATGCAAGAAATGTTCTGAAAAATAAAAGTGTAAAAATTGTCTACAGATTTTGAAGTTTCCTTTTCATTGCCACCCTTTTGATTTATTGGTGTAATTTTACTTCAAAATGCACTTAAAGACACGACTTCATATTTATAACTAACAGCGTCTCGCTAATTACATCACGTTGCGTTCAGCCTAATGTTGCGTCCTGCTGTTTTCTTTTTGGATTAAATCACGGCCCCCTCCGGTGAGTCGGGCGCGCTGCCAGGCGAGTGAGGGCAGCGGTGACATGTAGGAGACATCAGTACGTTAATACGTGAGGTCTTTAGGGGATACATGGCTTTCTATTATCTTACCTTAGCAGCAGCTCTGTGGCTAATTGGTAGGCAGACTCACAGAGGAAGTGGTTCTGTTTGGACTCCATCTTATTCTGGGTTGGTTGTTCTACCATCCAGCACCCTGGGCTATAAACGCAGCTGAGTACTCAGGGCTTTTTGTCTTTTCTTCTTCTGCAACAGCAGAACACAACGTGCCGTTCTCGCGTCTCTGCCAGGTTGCAGAGCTCACGCCTGGCCAGAAGTCTCCACATCTACCCGCTTCAGGCAGCATGTTAAGATCTGGAGCCCTGGCACAGCGCGCCTTCGTGCCAGACACCCCCACCTCATAACAAAATCTGAGCCTGCGCCACACTGTGCTCCACGTGGCAACGGAGCTCATAAAATGACCACAAAGAAACACGCAGATGGTTTTCAGCAGGCGGAAATGGCTGGGTGAGGTGTTTCTTAATGTAAAACGAAGCGCCACGCAGCGTCAGGCCCTTTATCGCTGCAGTTTAGTTGCCAGGATGTTGGGCAGCGTTTTGTGAAATGGATCACTGTTCTAGCCTTGGTCTCATCTGGTTTGGCGTTTTCTCTTCATAAGTGTGTCATATTTTAAACGTTTAAATGTCACCCAATTAAAAAATCGCAGCTCATTGTTTACCGACCTCTTTATGCTGTTCATGCTTCCTTGTTTTTACATTCCCCAGTTTTAATGTTATCTGGTGACCAAATATGAGTTCCTTTAAATCACAAGATTCTTTCTTTGAGATGTTGAAAGATCTAAAGCAGGCAATATCTTACCTGCAGCAGACTCTTCAAAAAGGTAACTCGTTCACAGTTTTCATTTTCAATTAAGGCTTTTTGTGGGAAAAAAACAACCCCAAAACAAACAAAACAGAAAAATATTTCTCTTACAAAATGGTGTTTTTATTCTGCTATTATGATTCTTGTAGCCTGCCCCTAATACGTCAATGTTCAACTCGCAGAAGGGATGATTGAAGTAAAAGCAACTTTTGAAAATATCTTACTTTTATTATTTCTTTTTTAGAAATGAAAGCAAGATTAAAAAAATATTTAAACTGAATCTCGACTGTAAAAAAATTGTTTTTATTTATTTTTAAAGCATATCGATGAGCCCTACACAAAAATTAACATTTATTTTTGCTTCCTCTGCTCTTCCTGCAGATTTTCTCAAGACATTGCTTCATCCAACAACAAACAATTCTGTAAATTGTTTTGTTTTTGTGTGTGTGTGTGTCCCCTTTTCTTTCAGTTCCTTAGAGATTTCTGTAATTTAAACCTGACACATTTTCCCTTTGTACTGTACGAGTGACATCATGTCTGATTTTCATGAGAGGTAATTCGGTACCAGGTGAACCTTCTACTTTAGAGACAATGTATCTCTGCCAAACTGGGCTTTTATTTCATTTTTCTCTGTAGCTTCAAGAATCGAATTTAAATTTATTCCCCCTTTTGTCTTGGCCGCTGAATAAATTTGCAAGATTAGTTTAAAATAAGAGAAACCCCTCAGGAATTAAACATTTTAAATAATTTAAATAGAGCTTCTCCTAATTCAAACTGCATTTTCACTCTCTGATCAGAAAAAGACATAAGGGAAAAAATATAGACAGCTGGAAATGGCATTGCCCTTAAAATTTAACACTGATGTTTAAAATCAAACTCAATTATAAAAATTGCCCTGAGGAAATAACCAAAGTAACAATAATTTTTTTTAAACTATTGTATGGAAACCAACAATTGAACATCATAAACTCAGACACATGTATTAAGATTTTACTTTGTATTTAAAGGCTGACACAGAGATCCTCTGACCCAAGACATGTAATCATAATTTCTGCTTTTTGATATTTTATAGTCTAGAATACCATAAATATTTAGGGTTGTATAAACCACAAAGTCACTACAAGCTGTAATCTCTGTCCACGCCTTCATTTGTATTATTAATTACATAATAAGTAATTAATAAGTATTATCTCAGAATAATACTTTCATACCAATCTTATTAGCTGTAGAACAGCTAAATCTGAACTAGTGTTATGGAGCACAATGATCTTTGAAATATTGAAATATTGACCATTTGCATGTGATGTCACTGTAGCATCGATGTGCACATTACGACAAGGTAGGCCGGATTCATAGGTAGCACAGAAAAATAGAACCATGACGCCATGAGGGACGACGAAACAACCTGTGTTTTGCAGTAAAAATGGTCACAGGGTGCAAAGAAAGACGAGGGTGAAAACCAAACTTGTCATTTTATTGTATACCTTATAGAACAATGAATAGCAGGCGTTAATCATAAGTAAGTAAGTTTTCATGGATTTCCAAACAATCCTGAATTAAGAAGATGGTGACTTGGAAATATTCAGCACTACCAGTTAAACCTAGTTTGCAGCCTTCACTCCGGATCAGCTTCTTCAGCCTAAAACTACCTGCGGGAGACGGATGGCAAATAAAGGAGCCGTCCTGTGTTATTTCCATTGAACTACTTCTGTATTCAGCCTGAAAGAGCGAGTGTATGGGAACAGGAAAGGAGCCCAGAGCCAGGCAGCCGAGCAACTGAACCGCCTATACAAACCGCTGTAAACACCATCCTATTTGAGCTCTGCACAAGAAGCATGCAAGCACTGCATATTTTTTTAAAGCAACAACTCTGAACCTGAACAGTCAGCTGAACTAGAACTCTGACACCAGAGCTGCTCTACTGTTAGCCAAAGATTATCTGGGTCCCCCTATGGATGACAATAAATACCCCCCCCAAAATTTAAAAAAAAATCAACCGGGCACACACATTGTTCAGTCAGACATAAACCTACACACATATTTTGTTTTCAAACTCCACTGAAGTTTATTTCACACTTCAGGTTGCAAAAAAAACACACTACAAACCATCTTTACAGTGAAACACTTTTGTGTAACTGTGTTTTTTTTCATCCATACTGCTTCCCGCGCCCCCCCCCCATATGTGTTGCGCCCCGCACTTTGGGAACTACTGTGTTAAGCTATTGGGCTTGTTGTGCTTCCTCATGCTTCATAAGCAAAAAACCTGAACTTACTTGGTTTCTGACACCAACGACAATAATACAATTGGAAATAAGTACAAAATAAAGTCAAAACATTGTCCGTTAGATTAAAATGTTTAGATATTTAATTAGCACATTTTTACAAGAAAAAATGTTCAAGAATATTGCCTACTAGCGTAAGCTAAAGTTAATGTTAGTCATAAAGTAAAACTCACCTTCATATCCGTGAATGTATAATGAGGCGTATATCTTGAAACCTTTGTCCAGCTTACTTGTTGGAGCTTCGGATCGACGTACATCATTAATTGTTACCTTGGCCAAGCTCTGCAAGCACCGAGTGTAAAATGCCATTTTCAATAGACCGGAAACGACCGAGCCGCTTTTCCCCGAACGCGGAAGCTGACGTATAAACTGCATACAAACTGCATTATTTATCATTTTATTTTTTTACCCAATAATTTAATTATCACATTTTCACCCTCAGCAGTCCTTTTGTTTATTTGCTTGGATGTAAACATTTCATCAGGCTGCTGGTATTTTCAGATTCATGGCTGATAGAAGCTGAGAGTTCAAAAGATTAAAACAAAGCATCGTCTGGTAATCCATTTATCCAAGCTGCTGCTGCTAAGCTCCTACTTGACAGTTTGACGTGCCTTAAATGTTTGCACAAAATATATCTCACTAGCATGTAGTTTATATTTTGAACACTAAAATTTCCTTTTTTCCACCTGATATTAAGCAGTAAAATATTTTTGAACAATTTAATGATGTTTAAAACTATAATACAAAAAGAAGAAACTAAATCAATTTATGTATTCAACCTAAACAGAAACCAAGAGAAAATGTGACGAAATGTTTTCATTTAAAAAATTTATTAGCTGATTAAATGAGCATCCAGTAAATAATAGAAGGATTGAAAGTTACATTTATTTAGATACAGCTCTGGAAAAAAATGAAGTTTGCACTGAACCCCATTAAAAACATTTTGGTTATTCCACTAAATATTGATTTCTGAACTCTTCCTGAGTTAAAACATTAGTATTGTTGTTTCTACATGAATATGAGCTTGTTTTCTTTGTATTATTTGAAGTCTGGAAGCACTGCAGCTTCTTTGTCATTTTCTGCCAATACATGCAAAATGTTTGCTTGTAATTTAGGAGACATTTTGTCAGTAGTTTATAGAATGAAAGGACAATGTTCATTTTACTCAAATATTTACCTATAAAAAGTAAAATCACAGAAACTGATCATTTAAAGTGGTCCTTAATTTTTTTTCTAGAACTGTATATATGAAAGGAAGCCACTCTAATTGTTTTTAAAAATTGCATTTTAGCACCAGTTTTTAACATAATTTATATATATATATATATATATATATATATATATAATATATATAAATTAGAGAATTGATTCATGAAAAGATAGCCTGTCTCCACTGAACCTAATGCTCTCTTTTAGGAAGGAAAATCTGCATAAAAAGAATTTAAACAATTTGACACATGTCCACTTTACCGCTAGAGTTTGTGATCTTTGACTTTCCAGTCATCAGACATTTAACGCAGATTATAAGGTTCAAACTGTGGCCATGACCTGGCTTTTATATAGAAGGAGGATAAAAACGTCCACATTATGCCCCCACCCCCTCTGTCCAGATGTGAATTTATATTTACAGATGCAGCAATGCTTTAACCTAATTCCTGCTGCCGGCACGCAAACATGCATATGACGTTTACTCTGCCAAAATCAATGTCAAATTTATTTACAATTCCCTTTAGAAAGGGTTTAAATCCCCATAATATTTCACAGCTAACATACTGAAGCAGATATTCTCTTTCAAACATTAAAGTCAGACGAAAACTGTGCACAAGCAGAAGATTTTTGAATAAAATAAAGAAAACTTACAGGGGAAACTGCAGGTAGTAAACAGAAGAAGCCAACAATGAAAAACCAGAAGCTTAAATATTGATGCAGAAAATGACAAAAGAACCAAATGGAAAAAAGAACGTAGGTAAACTGAGGGGAGGAGCTGAAAAAGAGGAGGCATGACAATAATTAAAACATACAAGGAAAGAATAGAAGAATAAACAAAGAAACTAAACATAAAGGAGATTAACATATGGCAACAGAAATTAACTGACAAATATGGCAAGACTTCTAAAATATAAATATAAAAGGAAAAACAATAGGCCTTCGCAGCGCTTAGCTGCTCGGGCCTAATGATCAAAACACAAACCAATGGATTGAATACACACACAAAGTTGAGTCCTCCAACAATTTGGAATAGAAATGAAGATTTTTTTAAAATTTCATTTGACTTGTGTTTTGTTGCAGTTAGCCCAGTCAAGCATCAAACGACATCAGCCATATCTTTCCCAAAGTCTTTTCGTTTTTATTTAACAATTACGCCTTGAGTATTTCAATTCTACTGAAAAAACACAGAGCTTCAGCTCTCAGCAACGAATCAAATATTAAACATTAAACATTAAAATTTTGGAGTGCCAATAACAATCTTCTTTGTGATCAAACATTAAAAATTAATTTAAAATTAAAAATTAATTTCAGTGCTGCAAACTTGTTATATTTTACTAAAAAAATGTGCCACACATTATGTGTTAAATCCCAGTTTGAGGCCTACCGAGTGCTTATGTCAGTCTGCTCTAAAATATTAGAGCAATCGCTTTAAAAGCTTAAGCTCGCTTCTCTTCCCAAAAATACATCAGAGTAATGAGATCAAAGTAAGGAGAAACTATGTGAGACGCACCAGCAAATCTGGTCGAAAGGATTTATGATATCCATTTTCTATTGTGAAGCATCAAACAACGGTTATGTTAATAACAGGTCTGCTTTTGGTTCAGGAAAGATGTTACCGGAAATACGGGTTGTGGCCTATTGTAGAAATCTCTGAGAACAGGAAACAACAGATGGATTGTTATTTCAGTGTCCAGACCAGGAAATATGTTCTTAGTAACTCCTCCAGGGAGAGTTCATCCATTTAGATCCATGAAGGAAGCACTTTCTACAAGACGCCAATTCTCTGGTTCACCCTGTGCCTCCCAAGGGGGGCGGCGCTGTCAGAACGCTGAAATATCTCATGCCACTTCTGCCAACCTTCACATTTGGACTGGAAAAAAGTGCAGGTGCTCCACCAGGGGGAGACGAGATCAATAGATGTGATGGATGGATCTGGCTGCGAGTTGGCAGGAGGGCAGAGGTAATGAAAGCTGTGGAGAGGGATGGAGAACTTCCTGGTCCTCTTTCCTTTTTAAGTGGTTCTGCCAGTTTGGCCTAATGGGACTAAGGAGTTGGCATTGCTGTTGCTTCCCAGCATCTGTCTGTTTGGGATGATCAGGTCCCACCCACAGGGAAAAACAAACACAACATATGGTGAGGTGTATTAGTGGAGTAAACTTGGTCAGTACTCCGCTGCTCATCCTGTTAGCTTAAAGGGGAAAACATCCAAGGTGTTCCTAATAAATCTCTCTTCAGTTGTCAACATTTCAGAGACCAAACCCCGAGAACTGATTATTCAACTTTAGAAAAGCATTTTTACAAAATCTGTTTTAATTTTACAAGAAAGTGTTTTCATTTATTTTAGGAACAGACCTTTGGCATTTATTTGACACTAATTTTTTAAAGGGGAGGCCAGGTCTACAGCTCTGTAAAAAATTAAGAGACCACTTAAAATGACCAGTTTTTCTGATTTTACTCTTTCTAGGTATCTGTTTGAGTAAAATGAACATTGTTCTTTTATTTCATGAACTACTGACAACATGGATCTGAAATTCCAACCAAAAATTTATATTTATTTGCAGAAAATGAGAAAGAAACTGTCAACATAACAAAGAAGTTGCAGTGCTTTCATACCTTAAATAATTCAACGAAAACAAGTTTATATTAATTTAGAAACAACATTAATAATGTATTAATTCAGGAAAAGTTCAGAAATCAATATTCAGTGGAATACAGGATTTTTTCAGTGGGGGTCTGTGCAGTGGGCTCTTAATTCTTTTTACAGAGCTGTATGTGCTTTACAAAACATATTCATTAAAATTTTTCCCCTCAAAATCGTTTTTTGAGGGAAAAAACGATTTTCCCTCAAAAAACGATTTTTTAACTGAAAGTTAATGACATTTCAGTTCTGCCTATTTTTAGCTGCTTTCAGAAGGAAATGTGTTAGGGCGTCTTGTCACTTTAAAATCAAACAAGCTGCTGCTGGCCACGCCCCTCGCACATGAAAACTGGTTGACCAAATGCTGGCGCTCCACTTGGGCTCCTAGGCAACAGCACAGCCCAATACAACAATCTCCCAATTGTTGTATTGTGACTCAACAATTGGGAGAGTTTAAAAACAGCTCATTTTCCAGACACACACACAAAAATGATTTATTATTTAAAAACAGCTGGGTGTTTTTTTTAAAAAGTGTTTTTAGAAGCAGTTGAGACTCAAATGGAAATGTAAAAATTTGCAACTATAAGGCAATCTTAACCTTTCATGAACTTCTTCTGGTATTAGTGAGACAGCCATTTTTTGGGCACTGAAAAAAACTAAAAAATGTGATCTTCTTTCAAAATTCTCCCACATATTTCAACCTTTTGCCCGTGTTAAACACATCTATAATTGTTATCTTCCTGCACGTACATGGTTTGGACTTCTCAAGCAGAGTAATCCATCCCACAAGAGACGCATGGCAATATCTGCTGCTGTGTAAAAGGTCATCACTCCAGGGGAATTATTTTTCACTCACCCTGACAAATAGCAGCATATGTCAGCATTTGACCAAATAAATCAAATATATATCTCGTTGACCCCTGTGACCTGGAATTAATGTTATTAAAATATGGCATGGCCCCCCACCCAAAAGATTACAGCAGTGATCCTGTTTGGACATCTGACTCGACTTATGGTGCACACATCTATTCCAGTTGAAAGGGGTCGCCTTAAGGGTCAGGCTGGTTTAACACTGGGGCATTAGATGACTTAATCTGAGCAGCACCCCCCCCCCTTTGTGTGATTGAAAATAATTTCCTTGATCTGGAACCAAGGTTTCTGTGATAAACACTTATCAAACTTGGTCTTTATTTCAAAAGGTTAAGCCAGTTGTAACTCTGTACACTGACTCCATTGGCCTTTTTCCCATAACCTTTCCTGTTAAAATGGATGCTGACCCTTTACCCAAACTGTTGCACTGTAAAACATTCGAGCCACATTTAGTTGTTGACTGTCTTCTATTCTTTAAGTCAAATAAATTCAGCGCGTTTCAGATTCTGAACTTAAATGGGTGACCTTGTGAAAGACAAACTTACAATAGTTAATTTTGTCAAACCTCCAAGAGGTTTTAGGTTAGCACTGACAAAAACTGAAAGAAGAAAAAGACAGGAGAGGGAACTATTTCCCAGAATGCTTAGGGGCGGGTTTTATATCCTGAGATGTAAGTGCGTTACATTGATTTGACTCTTGTGTTATTAAGGCAAATGTTTATTTTAATGTCCTGTTCACACTAAATGCTTTTGAGCATAATTCATTGTGATGTTTTATAAAATTCATTATCAGATCAGAAATTCTGTTCATGTGGCTTGAAATAAGAATTTTAATTATTCTAAAACAAATAATTGTTGACTTAAATTGCATTTTTAAGGCAGCAGGTGGACTTTCATTTTCAAGTTAAACCTCCTGTAAATGTTTTACAGTGTGAATTTTTCTGAACTCCACAGAGCCCAGACCTCGAGGGTATATTTGTTCACCACGTTGACTGCAAGTTTATAGAATCACTCCCTAAGTCTTTTACACGATTCTTAAAAATAAATAAATAAATAAAAATAAACAATTTTGGAACATTTCCCAAGAATGCCAACACTTTATTTTTAACAAATTGGCCCGGAGCCCCACAAAATAGCAATAAAAGTGTCAAGAGCGGCTATGTAGGTGCCTTTAAACTTTCCCTGTTCTTTGCAGCGCTAACACAACAAGAAGATGAAAAGCAGCCCAGGGACATCAGTGTCATTTGGGATTTAAGATGGAAGCAGGGTGAAAGAGAGGAGAAGAAATAGAGAATGACAGAGAAAACAGATAGCAGTGAGAGCATTCATGGATGCGGCCTTTGGCTAGAAAAGTTGCAGGCTGTGACAAACATCCGAGAAAAGATGCTTCTTGGAAAATGCCACGGTTCTTCATCGACAACAGGAAGCGGTTCTGAAATGTTTTGGTTCTTCATTTGAACTCCTGTGCCTCCGTCTGCGATTAGCCGCATCAATCATTTGAATTGCATACCTAGCTACATCTCTGCGACGATCATCTGGCGGCTGTTATCCAAATGAAATGGAGGCGGCAAGCCCTGATAAGCAGATCCAGAGCTACGGGACACGAGATAAACTTAAATGGAAACATCAATATTCTTCTCGGGGCTTTAGAGTTGATTAAACTTTAATATTATGCCTAAACACCAAGTGTTAGTGGAGTAGAAAGTGTGTGTTCATGTTCTCCCATTTAAGTAACTGTAATTTTATTTTAATTTCATTTTTATTTCATTCTCTTAATGAATATGAATAGTTCATGTAACAACTAAAAGAACTCATGAATGAAACAGAGCAGAAAGAAGTATGGCTCTCTAATGCATTGAAAAACTGAAAACAATAAAAAAAAAAAAGAAAAAAATATATATAGTCATTCAGAATTTTTTTAAATAAAAGGAAAATGAGAGAACAAAATGTTTTTACTTTATTCTTGATCCAGTTTGGATTTCAGACAATCCACATTAAATGCAAATTAGCAAACTCTTTGAAGTACTGGGACCAAAAACAGTCCTATAAATTCAAAATTTATGAGTTACCAGTAAAGTTGTTGTCTTCCCAAACACATCCCAGTATCTCCAGGGGAATGAAGCAAAATTCAATTAGTATCTCATCCTCCAACCTTCCTGCTCCTGTTCAGTGTGTTGCAACTTTACAAATTATTTCCACATAGTTTCAAGGGCAAAAGAGGAAAACAACAAACACGTTAGAGAAGCAGCAACGGCGATCTGTATGCTTTATTAATATACATTAATAACAAACATAGAGCTTGGCTGACAGACAGGATGTCTACTGGAGAGCCCAGGGGTCACTTTGTGGCATCTCCCCAGGAGATTTCCAAATGCAGGCAGTCCTCCCGCAGTGTAGGAAATGAACTTGAAGAGCCCTTTGAAAACTCCCACCGGAATCCGTCTGGACGCGACCCCGAGGTCACGGACGCAGTGGGAGGAGCTCCGGCTGAACTCGACCTCAGCATGAAGCTTGGACTCTTCAATAAATTCCTCATTCATGTTGTCAAGAGTGAATATGAAGCTCTAAAATAGTTATCGCCAGTAAACACGCATGCAGAATTTCATTAGTAGAACCTGAATCAGATGCAGGAGTTACCAGCAATGAGAAAAATTATTTATAATTAGTTTTGTTGCAAAAATTGCACAGAAAGCCAACTAAAACCATCAGTATTAATGAGCTGTCAACCTGAGTGAACATGTTTCCACCAATGATAAGGGAAATCCAGGAAAAGAGCAGGAGCCGTCACCGGGGAGTCTTAGCCGCACCGCCCTCCTTTGTTTTGGTTGCCATGGCGCTGCTGGCTCATCCATCCCTCACGCTTCTCCCAGGTGTTTCGCAATCCAGCTAGTGTAACTATTACTTCCTTCTCCTCCACACGTCTCCAGCACACCCGGCCGTCCCATCAGCACCAACGTGCCATCTGCAGGCTCAAAACCCACTGGGTTTTTTTCTTTTCCTGTCACTGGGCAGCTGAGGGACAGGTGAGGAGGCGAAGTAAAAAATAACCTTCTGGCTGGAGGCTCTAAGTAGCCAAAAGAAAGGAAGCCTCTTTACAAATTGAAATAATAATAAAAAAAACTGAAGCAAATGCATATTCTTTATCTTTTTGGCAAACATTTGAATAAAAACCACCTGTTTAGAATTACATTGACCAACATAGTGATGGCACTCATCGGAAAATTGGTTGTGTCAAATTGAGATGATGATGATGATGACGATGAGAATGTTTCACAGAAAATTAAGTTTAAGGATTTAAAGCTGGAAACACTTAAGCAGCAGATGCTGGGAATTCCCATCTAACTGAGCTTTGAAGCAAAATAAAACAAAAATATAAGGCACTTGGAGGCGCAAGAAACCGTTTTTTAATGCCAGATTCTTGTTTTCTTTTATTTTTATAGATTTTTATTGTTAAGTTAACCAGTGACTCAGATTTTCTGTTTATGTGCTGTAGTAAATGTTTTTGTAGAAAGGATCATTACTGAACAGAAGTCAGTGTGTCGAAGTACCAAAATTAAGATCAAAATGAGGATAGGATAAAACAAAAGCATTTAAAAACAAAGGGCAAAATAATATGCATGGAAAGGTTCAGAATAATACTGCAATCTTTGTTGTTGATGTTCTGCACAGCTTAGAAACTATTAATGTTCATGCTGTAAAACTCAGCCTAAGCTTGGTTTGGGTTTGCCTCTAAAGTGAATTAATGAGAAAATAGTTGCATCCTGAAAGGTTTCCTGTCAAAGACTTGTATTTTGCTTCCATCCATCAGCGATGTGGTTGACTGCTTCGGCATAAGCAATTACCACCCCAAATGGGCCTAATAACACTGAGCGCTGGGGGTCTGTAGTTCACAGAACTGCCATGTGCTACTTATAACTCTATTGAACAAGCACCTGAAGATGTAGGGCTGCAGTGAAAGAGTAATTACTATTTACGAGCTACGAATCGATTCACTTGTTTTATCGTTCTATAACCTACTGCTCAGCTGAATTTTTAGCTAAATTTTGCCTCAGACAATCTCTGCTAATTGTTTTCCTGTTTAAAAAATTCCCTGCGTCAGGATGAGTAATCCATCTTTCCCTGCCACCGCTCGCTCCGCCATGGTGGCAACATGACAGCTTCAGAACAAGTATCCCCAGACAGATTGATATCTCCGGCGGCAACCCCACTCAGAGAGAATGAAAATGAATGACGGCACGTAAAAACCGTCTCTCAGATTCTCCATGCTACATTAACTACTGCCAGCAGAGTTTATTCTTTTTTACTTTTGCCAGAAGGACAACTCCACTTTCACTCCAAGCAGCTGTCCCACTGGATGCAACTTGGCAGCTACAGTCGCTTTAACATGACCAAACTCGACATGAACAATAAAAAACAAAAGACTCTGGCACTTACGTTTTACCTACCACCCATAGTTGTTACTATTTACTGAACTTAACAAGATTGTACATAATTTTAAAAAAAGAAACAAAACCATCTCTAAGCAAAACATGATTTATTTATTTTGGAGAGTAGAAGCATTTTATTTTTGAAGAATTCTTACCAGGATCTAGTATCTTTGTCTTTCATTGATTTCCGTTGTTTGGGCAATAAACACTGGACAGAAAATGTTCAGCAGAGATATCTGAGTCTCCTTTATGATTAAAGAAGCTTTCAATACGGAATATTTTGGTGCCGAACCCCGAGAATAAGAACTTTTTTGAGTTTTCTGAACAGACAGACAGACGAGCAGGTTTTGCGTGAGAGAAGCAGACTGCAACAAACGCATACAGAAAAAGAGTAACTAACATTTCTAAAGACCCTGAAAGCAGTTCCTTTATCGATTAAAAATGGTAATATTGTTTCTTTATCCTTATTTTATTTTCTCTAAAGTTTCTAAATTTAGATTTATGTCTATACACTGAGAACCTTTGAAAACTGAACTCAGATTTCTCATTTGCACACACAGTCTTGGTCAATAAAACTGATTCTGATTTGATTCTCAAATCAGATCACATGTTTTGAGTAAATAAGTGACATGACAAAGGTAATAAGCGCCAAACATGCTTACTGAAATTCTGCATGTGTTTTTAATTTCAAAAGCATTCAAAGACACAATCCAAAAGAAATATTTTGCTTCAACATTTAACATTGTCGCACACACAGATTAATTTGTATTTGTATGTGTTTCACTATGATTACTGCTAACGCCTGCTGTGAATTTCATGTCAATAGGCTAATTAGAGACATATTTACTCAGAACCATGCTGAAATGTTCGATACTTGTGTTCCCTCAATGTAAGTCTTTTGTCCTTTGGTTTTCTTGACGGTTTTCCTTTGAATATGATATGACTGGTTTGTCTGTAAATATATCAAACATGCAAATAAATAACTGATATTCTGTCTTGTCCATTAAAGCCACAACAGATTGCAGACTGTTGATTTTCCAGTATGCTCTCATGGTTGTTACATGTGTTTTACACTTCCAATTCACACACTCTGATTCTTCATGCCTATTAGACACATTATATTTCACCCATACGCCCACTTTAGCTGGATTGAGATGCACACCAGTCACATTGGTCTGTTATTATTAGCACACTGTTTTGATCCAAACCCGGTCAAACTTGGCTTCCTGCCATGAGACAAGCAGTAAGAAGAGCTGGTGGCGTTCAGCCAGAAAGATGGCCGCAGCTCTGATTTGAGCCAATCGGGGGTCGCTGGCTGGATCCGATTGGCCTCGAGGCGCTGCGTTGAAGGGGAAAAGAAGCAAAGTTACTGCTTACAAATGTCACACTGGTTCTGCCACACTTGTGAGAGATAATATTACAGAGCTCCAAGAACACCAGACTTCCAGATAATGGAAGGTGACTTTTACAAATGTGAAGAGGTGGCCTTTTCGCAATGCATTTCATCAAGTGGGGGCAAGGATACGCTGAGTGCCGAGGCTACCACTGCGTGCCAGAATTAATTTTTTTTTTCTATCTGGAGGCCAAAAGGTTGTCAAAGTGATCAAACAAAATTTTAATTATGCAAATGATGATTCATAAGGAATCAGTCTTCATAAGGACACAAAGTTCAATGGTAAATAGTAATTTATGAAAGTTTGAGTGAGTCTTGGCCAATGTGAGTGAATTTCAAATCTGAACAGACAAAACACTTTTAATCTTTCCGATATTTTTTAAATTTTATGTGTATTACATTTTTGATATTCTGATTAATTTCAACAATGTTGAACTGGACTAATTAGCTCGACCTCATTTTTGCAAAAAATTATTTTGTGTTTTCTGGAAGAAAGTACTACTGCACTTGGCATTGCTTTACTTTTTATAGAAAGTATCCCTGGTTTAGCATTCTGTAATTAGCTGTCTCTTTACTGGACATAGTTAAGAAAATTAAATGTGTTTTATTGTTTCTCTTTCCTGTAGAAAGTACTCTTCTCTCACCAAATCTGTTTAACTTTGTCTCTTTTCTGGGCGAAGTCACAAATAGAGTTACAGCCTAAATAAACTTTCTTTCTTATAGAAAATGTCCCAGCTCAGTGAATAATGTAGGGTTAGGGTTAGAGTTACATAGTCACTGTAAGAGAATTGTTACAGTCTTTGTTTTTGGCTCCATAGAAAGTGCTCTCAGGTCAGTGATCCTGTGTTTAGCTGAGTCTCATTATTGGATGACGTCATTGATAAAACCTCTGTTGCAGAAATGTTTTTGTGCTCTTTTTGTTTGTTTGTTTTTTTTCCATAGAAAGTATTCCTAGCTTATTTTGTACTTAGCTGTTTTTCTTTCTTGAACAAAGTCCATAAAACCTTGACTAGTAATAGTTACTGCAAAATAAACCATTTTCTTTGTTTCTCTTTCCCATAAAAATTTTCATTCTTTCTGTATTTTTTTTTTTTTTACATTTAATATCTGTACTTCTCTATCAGACTCATCCTGTGTCTACTGGAGGTTTCTCCCTGTTAAAAGTTAATAGTTCCTTTCTGCTGTCACCATATGCTTGTCTGGACTGAGGGATTGCTTCAGAGAAGAAGACTTGACACAATTGCTTTTACTTTAGACAGATGTATTTTTGCAAACGAGAATTAACTATAACTGTGTTGGGATTGATTTGAACTGTATTTGGACCAAAGTTCTAAATATTCTGACATAAAATTACGCTTTGAAATTACATTTATGGTAAATTGCTGCTATATAGATGAACTTACTTCAATGAAACAAAAGAAAAACACAAAAATTTCATCATCTGAAAGTGCCTTATAGAAAAAGTCGTCCTCTGGCTTCATGCTGCTCCCTGTGAAGCACTCTAAAAGAATTGCAGCAGGTAATGCACCGACCCTTTAACCTGCTTTCCTGTGAAGCTCTGTGAGAGCAAGGCTGGCGCCAGAGGACAGAGCACCGAATGGTACAAACTTTCATACAGACCACAGGTAAGCTTAGAAACATAGCTGCTGATAATCTTTTTTAAGCCTGAGTGAAACCTTTTCCGTTGAGGTGAATGTCCAATTTAAAGTTAAAAAGATAAAGGGCATTAACATAAAGAGTCCTGAAGTCCACTGTATTTTGCAAAAAGGAAACTAATTTGAGTGGTAATAATGCTTAGTAGGATCTTTCCACCTCCTTTCTCATACTGCTAAGCTTCAATATATTAGCCGAGAAGCAGCAGCTGTATTACCTTTGGCCTTTTAACTCCGCTGGAGGTCAATGGACCAACCACTGGTGGTAACAATGATTGTTTCAGCCCTCACTCCCTCTAGCTGCTATATGTATGGTTTATTCTGCTTTGGTTGGAAACCAGTATATTTTCTTTTGGTGCATAAAATTGGTGAATCTGATCTACATTGTATGAACTGAAAACCTACTATTCTTTCTTGATCAAGTTAGAAAAGGGATATGGGCGACACAAAAGATGGTCATGAAGTTTTTTGGGGTTTTTTTGCATAAAATGAGATTTTAGTCTGATCTGTTCGGCCTATTTTGAGATTGTTTCATAATGAGATGGTTTAGAGTCTCTTGTCACTTTATATCCAAATAAGCTGCTGCTGCTGGCCACGCCCCCCAAACTCAACATTTACATCCACATGTGAAAATGGCTGCAAACAGATGTGCAATTATACAACCATACATCTTTGAAAAGCTTTAGTACAGCCTCCTGCACAACCAACAAGAGTGCAGCAAGTGGTTTCTGGATGGTAAGTCAACAACAAAGCACTTGTCCTTTCCAGCAGCCACTGTACAGCACATACAGTGGTAAAACAAGCTGGCCAAAGGTGCTAGAGCTCCACTTGGGTAGGTAACAATTGATAAAGATATAACAACTGGGAGATTTCTGAAACATTTTCCAGACACCAAAAAACATTAATTTATATCTGGGTGATTTTGTTAAGCTTAGGCTGTTTTTAGAAGCATTTAGTTCCAAATGGAAGTATAAAAAAGTGCAAAATGTGAAGTTTGCATCATAGGTCCCCTTCAATACACATAAAAACCCTCCAAGGTCCTTCATGTATTTACTTCCACAGGCAATAAGTCAAGAAAACATTAATATGGTTCAATTACACACCTAATTTTAGCAACCAAAGTTAAATGTAATCCGTCTAATTCATGCAACAGTAACCAACAGACGTTTGCTTGGTAAAAGACGAATTAAAGTGACTGGCAGCTTAAATGAACCAGTAAATGTCACGTCTTTTCCAGACAGGCATAACATTTCAGCAGATGGTGTCTTTACGCTGAGGACACACACACTCACCAAAAGCTTTTTCTCTGTTCTTGCAAATTGATTCAGACCAGTTTAGCCCACCATCACGAAGCACAAGTGTAGCGTCCTGCTCTTACTTTAACAGTGGCATCAGCAAAGCCAGTCGGTACTGATATTATTCAGTGACTTCTTTCTCTTACTCCATAATGGCAGGAGGATAGCAGTAATAATATGTACTGACTGACAATCATGACGGTTTTGTTTTGCTAAACATGCCTTATAGTCTGGTGCGCTAAAAAGATTGAAATAGACCACTCATTAACAGTGCGCCTTATAATCTTATGCGCCCTATGATCCTGAAAATACAGTAGTATATTTAAGGCCAATTTGCAAATACACATTAAAGTCATTTAAAGACTTAATTTTAGATTAAAGTAATGAAGAGTTTTTAAAAAATTTTAAGGATGCGCAGACACCCTCAGGAACTTTTGGTCTTGTAAAGCGTTTTAAGACAACATTTCTTGTAAATTGGTGTTATGTAAATAAACAGAATTAATTTTTCAGCTGTTCACAAGTGCTGTAGGCTCTGAATTGAAAAATAAGATCATAATGAATTCAGTAATCTGCATTGAAATAAACAACCAAGGTAAAAACCCTCAAGTATGCGCGTGAAATAAACTCGATTTTGTTTAGATTAAAATGCCTCAAACTGCATCAGGTGCAGAGACTGAATGACAACCCAAGTGGAACTTCATGTGAAGCGTCCTGATGCTTTAAACACGCCGTCGGTGAGTCCAGGTAGGTTTGAGAGCATCACCAAAGCTTCCTCCGCTTAAACCCATCTGTGTGTTTCTGCTCCGCTGGTCATAAGACAACAGATCACAGCTGGCTCAGCCACGTAACGTCACGTCTTCCTCCTTTTCATCTCACCAAAGTGAACGACAACTACACAGCTCTGGAGTAATGAACTGGAAACAAGAAATGTGTGCAAGAGCACAAAGCTGAAGTTGGTTTCTGATTCCAGCTTCCGATTCAAGAAATGGCTAAATAGCAATTCCACCTAATTATTCACTACCTTCTGCATCTTTTATCAACTCTGATTAAATAAAACTACATCACCGAAACACTTCAAATCTGGACTGGATTATTCTGCTCTAATAGCAGAATATATAAAATCATGCTTGGGATTTGTGACATTTTTTTCTGATTTGAGAAACTTCAATAAAGGACCAATTTTGTCCCTTTTTTTTGCTCTCTGTCACACTAAAACTACTCTAATTCCAAAACTACAACACTTAGACTCTACAAATCTGGACTGGATTATTCTGCTCTAATAGCAGAATATTTAAAACCATGGTAGTGATTTGTGAAACTTCAATAAAGGTTGATTTCACCACTTTTTTACATATGGATTACACTAAAATTGCTCTAATTCCAAAACTACAACACCTGCAATCCGCCTGGAAGTGAGGAGAGAGGAATGAAATGAGGAGAGGAAGCAGGTGAAGGAAAGTGGTTGGGAGCAACGAGATGGGATTTTGTTTTTATTGCGCTCTGTCAGGGCGTTTTCTTCTGCAAATAAAAGTACCTGGTCTGAAGAGGTTGAGAGTAGACTTGCTTCTGGCTGAAGGGATGGTGAAAAAAAAAAGCAAGGAAAGCAGATGGAGGATTAAAGCTGGCCTAATTGTCTCTAGCAGGCAAACACACCCCATCTGCTGAAAGGGGATCCTTCAGGCTCTCTACTCTTAAGCACGAGCCAGCTTTCCCCAGAGCTGCTATTGTCTGGGCCTGCCTGATGTACCCATCTCCTGCCTGCACCTCCTCCAGAACCAGCAAGTATCTGTTGAGTTTTGCCTTTATTACATTGGCCCACTGGGGAACAACAGCAAAACATCCACTGCAATATCGCAAGAAAGAGGATGAAACACAGCCCTGGTGTGGATCTTCTTATGTTTTAAATTAATTCTGAGTTGATTTAGACACAATATTTTCATTTTCTGCTTCTTATTTGAGTAAGGATGCATATTCTTGTGTCCTGTTGTACGTGTTTGGAGAGCTGCGGGAGACATTCGGAGTGACAGCAGGTCCCCTCTGACAAACTGCCAGACCACATCAGCATATCAACTCACTGTTGCTTAAGCTGCAGTGAGCTTTTTTTCACCCTGCTGCTTGGCTCAAATCCCATGTCTTGTTTTATTGCAGAACTGCTCTTTGTCTGAGGGACACATGAGAAGATCACGCTCTTACTTCCCTGCATTACGGCACGGAGCAACAGCAAAAAAAGCTAACACTAACACACAAAACATACAAAGATGTGCAACATACAGTCAACAATCAAAATGTTGATTGTTTCATTGATTATGTTTCAAAAGCAACTCTAACAGCTGGGTTTTAGAGTTTCAGCTCTTAAACAGTTTCATGGGAGAATGCTGCTTCAAGTGGACTTGAAGTTTTATCACAATATTTTGTTGTACTACTGTGGCAACAATAAAATGACTTCTTTTTCAAGTAACTAAATGGCTTTAACACTGCTCTTGAGAATTATGCACATTTGTAATACGACTCTTTAAGACACCAGTATCAATAAACCACTGGCAGTAAGTGCATTTAATCATATTTATTTATCGATACTCTCATTGAACAAACAGTGGAGAAAATTGTAAAAACAGCAATTTTGTGGAGTTTTAAGAATTCTCTCAGTTGATTTTACATCTGGATGTGAACTGGATTTCCCATGAGTCTCTCCTCATGGGAAATCTCCTCCTGGGAAATCCTATGTCTTTTCTCTGCACAGCTATCAGGATAATGCAGAGTTAATTTCCCACCCTGCTTAGCAGTCTGCATGTGGTTCAGAGCACCTTCCTTTAAAACTGAATTTCCTTCTCCAATGTTTTCTTCATTACTACTCTTCAATAAAGTCTGGATTTGTGCAGTACATGACTTTAAAAAAAGGCTCATTGACTGCTTTGAATGTTTCTGAAGCCTTATCTCTTCTGGACGCTGTTTCTTCACTGCTCTGAGGTAAATCAAATGGGGCTGAAAACAAAAGCACAGTTATTTATTTATTTATTTTTTCATTTTTATTTGTAAAAAAAAATTGAAAAGCATCTATTGTGTTCTTTTCACTTTGCAACTTTGACATTTTGTGTGGTGATACTCTCTCTGTCTTCACTGCCTTCACTGGCTCATCTTTGAATGTTGCTACATGTGCCTAATTTTCCTGATGTGTTATTTCTTTGCCCTGTCCGTTTGTTTAGTTTATTACTTTTATAAACTGTGGAGTATTTAGTACTTTAGACCAACATCTAGCTTCATACTTTTAATATTGGAGCAAGATGTAGAGAAATTTCTATTAGTTTACAAATCTAGAACAAATTTAGAAAGTACCATCTACTTAACAACACAGAACAAGAATCAAACATGGAGAACCAACATTTTGTTTTATCACAACAAAAATCCAGAGAAATCCCTCCTAGTTTATAAATTATGGACTACTTATTCTTATTAAACATGTAGTTTAACCTTTTTGTATTTCTTTTGGTTTGGTTTCCTTTTAATTCACGTAAAGCACTTTGAACTGCTTTGTTGCTGAAAATGTGCTATAAAAATAAATTTACCTTACCTTACTTAAAATCCAATAATGTTTATTTCCTTTTTATGAAGAAAATAAAAAAGGAAAAATAAGAATACTATTACCAATATTAATACTACAAAGCACAGTAAATTTATGCTCATGACTGACAACTAGAAAGCCAAGTAAAGATTCCCGTCTTTCCCTTTAATTCAGCCTTTATGTGGCTTACATTTCAGTCAAAAAGCTCTTTGTAAAGCATATGGTGCTCCAAATTTGTGACAGACTCCTACTGCTTTTTATCCCTCATGGCGATTTGCCTCCAGGTTTATAAATGGCAGCACTATGGCCCCATGAAATTGCTGAAGGCATCTGATTTAGGAGTGATTAGTGGTGGAGAGGGAAAATAATACTGCATGGTGTTTCATCCCCTGGACATGCATGCTTCGTGGGGAAAATAGCCCAGAGGGAGGATTTGGAGCCATTTGTTATTCAGTCTTTGATAAAAGCAAATGGTGATCAGGAAAGACAAGATAGACTTCACAGCCTTAAAGTATCCCAAGGAGAAAAATCACAGCATAAAGCAGATTAAAGAGCCTTAATGTGCTGAATTGTACAGCACTGTTACTTCTGCATGGACAGCAGTCGGGAAACTGATAGACTGAAGTACAATGGACCATTTCACTGAAGGCTAGACCGTAAAGAAGCACTCGGGTGTGGATGATGATAGACAAGGAGAAGAGAGGAGGGGAGGCGAGAGTGAGGGAGCTGAAAGCGTCCCTCTGTGCCCCACTTGTAGCCCTGCAGTCCTCTGGCTGCTGCTGCTTTTTCCAGTGAGACAGCACTTTGACAAAACTGAGCAAAAACATCTAGATACACACTGACCTATATAGGAGCACCACTCTTAGAGATAACAGTGGCTGGATATAATCAGGTCTTACAAGGCTAATGAGCTGCAGTCCCTAATACACTGATTGGGTTTAAGTGCTGTGAATGGCAGAAGGGAATGCCCATTGGAGGAAGAGTTAAGTAAAATGGGCAACACGGCCATCTGAGCCCCACATGTGATACGGATAGGTTGACTTGGAGCCCTGAGGCCGATAACAAATCGTCCATCAGCTTCGCACAATGGCTAACTAAAGGAGACAAAATGGGCTGTAAAAAGTGGGTCACCAGCTATTTTTAAATCTACTTCTAAATGAAATGCTATGTGTTCTTTGCAGCGTATATTCTTTACTTGATTTTTGTTTTTTGCTTCATATAAAGACCTCAAACAAAAAGACAACAGGTGAAGCTTTCAGTAATAACAAAGAACTTTGAAAAGCACAAAAAGTGAAGATACTCGGTAACACTTAATTTGAAGGGGTGTGCATAAGACTGACATTACACTGTCATAAAAATGATATAACACCTCTCATAAACAATAATGGAGTCTTTATGAATGTTTATGACTGTTGTCATTAAGTGTCTTTCAGTAAATGCTGACACTTTTATTGCAAATTTGCATTAAAAGTTGCATTAATGTTGTCAACTTAGCATTATTTGGCAAATAATGACTTTTTAATGCAAAGTTGCATGAAAACTTACATTAAAAGACAATTAAAAGTGCCATTGTTTACCAAATAACACTTTGTGACAACAGCTGTAACAGGTGTTATATCATATTTACGACAGTGTAATGTCAGTCTTATGCACAGTGCTTCTAATAAAGTGTTACCAGATACTCTTTTCTCTTACTTCAGTTGACCAACTGGATTTTATAATTTTGGCCTAAATGAACCACTGTGCTGTTGCTTTCTAAGAATAATTCATGTTTTTCTCTGAAAAAGTATGCAGTTATGTCAAACTGCATTTTTAATATTAGATAGATGTAGCCAACAACATGTCAAAGGAGGAATGCTGTTCTGGCTTCTTGTAAAAATGTAATTATCCTCCCATTTTAAATCATAAATTGACTGATAAATCACATTTTTGGAAAGCTTTGGAGGTCAGTTTCACTAGACACACCCGGGCCTGACTACTGCCTGATTTATGGAGCCAAGAAAACATTTCGATTGCAGCTAAAGATCTCGAAAAACAACAAATCGTGTCCCAATTTAATGAAACTCAAGAACAGATGAGAAATAAAATCATTAACATGCATCAATCTGGAAAGGGTTACAAATCCATTTATGAATCACAGTAAGAACTTTTATCTACAAAGAGAGAAAATGTGATGGACAATGGTGAACCTTGAAACTATTGCATTACTCCAAGGTTGCATCAATGACTGCTCTAAAAGGTCACTGTAGGGTTGGATTATATACCAAAGTAAAATAATCCAAAACACACATCTGAAAACATCAGAAGAAAGGTTTTGGAGTGGCCTAATCAAAGTTTAGATTTAAATCGGATTGCAAGACCTTAACCAGGCTGTTTGTGCTGCAAGATGTGGTTAATTTAAAACAATTCTGAAGACTGTGCTGTGTTTTGCTAAATGTCTGATGTCAGTTGATGCTATCTCAATTTTTCTTTTTCTCTTAGGATTGTCATACGTTGAAAACTTCTGTATTTGTTTTTAATTGGAGTATTTTTTTTTCCAATACAAAAATCTGCTGATCTAAAATATCAAATACCTTTTCATAGCACTGTAGCTTCTGGTGCTATTAGACAGGAGTCTGATGCTGACAGGGAGTGAAATTTTACCCCTGAAGAAGCAAAAGGAGAAATTAAGTTGTAATTTAATGCCTTCAGTCACTTTTCACTGCCTACTGATGTTTAAACAGAACATGGATTTTGTGAAAGAACAGCAAGCGAATAGGACTTCCAGGGTAGCCACATTTCAAAACGTAGACTTAACATGCATATTTAACTTTTTATTGAAAATTTAAATTTTATTTTTGACAGCCAATGGATGAATATATGAGCAGATTTTCAGATAATTCAACCACTTTTTGTGAGAGCAAAGAGATCCGAAAGAACTGAACATGTTGGCAAAGACAATCTAGGTGTAGGAAATGACATAATTATTCTGTTAACTGATGCATAATGTCATCATTTATGTACTACTGAAGACTTTATTTTATTACAAGATTTATAGGAAAATTAAAACTAGTTCATAATGATAATTTGAGCAGAATGTTTAGGTGGGGAACTATAATTAAGATTTAACAATGTGAACTAAACTTAGCTCTCTTAATTCATAAGTGTGGGTCAAATGAAAAATATGCTTAATATCTGCTGAAAGGTATTTTTAAAAGGTACTTTTAATCATCATCGGAACCTGTAATCTAATTTGCTGAATATCACTGAATAAATCTTAATATGAGATGGATATTACTCACTTAGTGTGGCATTAACATTAATGCAGAAACCAGGAGTTGAACATTACCAGGGACATTCATGGCAGAAGACGCTTTGGTCGAAGCTCCGTCCCCTCGAGAATCATGGCTAAGCAACGTATCAAACGTTTCACATTAGTGCCAGTCTTTTACATTCTGTGTGGTCAAACGTTTCACCATGTTGGAGGTTTTTCATCCTTATTTTATAATTAAAGCTCTGTAGATGTTGCAACTGTCCCTCGTATCACTTTTTTTTGTGAAATGAAAATGCACTTTAAGGAGCTTCGGTCGCGACGTCATCTTGGATATATTGTAGTTAAATAATACGAGTTTGTGAAAATCTTCAAGAAAATGCTTAAAGATATATGGTAGCATAAAAAGGTGCTTACGTGTAAATACAGCAGCTACTGTAGCTTGTGGTTTCATTTTGCCATAGAGCTACAATTGGAATTTACACACGTAGACCTTCACTTATTGATCTTTCATTTGACTATCAATCATACAGCGTCATTATAACAAAAAATGGGATGTTTAACAGACAAACTTGTTGTAGTTGCCATCAATCACAGTTTTATTCAAATACACATGAGGTATTAGGTTGTAGGCCTTGATCCGTCTCTTGCATTTTTACAGACTCTAGTTTGGTTTTGGAAAGATTTAATTGTACTCTGCCCTCTAAACGCTCCAGGTAATGGCTGCCGGAGTTGCATGTTTCCCATTAATTCACCACCATGGTTTCATTTTTACTTTTTTAATCTCCGTGATTGCAGCACTTTTGCAACATTGAACCCTGGCAACGGTTGTCAAAGGTTCAGTTTCTCCAGTTGAGGCACGTGTAACCATTGCTTGGCTAGTTGCTGACAAACCTTCTGGAATGATTGACAGGTGGCATCATGTCAATTGCTTGACAAGGCAATGCCTACTGCCATCCCTAGTCACAGCCTAGCCACAAGTGTAACATCAGTCAATGGCTGTTAAAATGAAATCGAATTTGCTCATATAATTGCTGGTCATGTGTGAAAATATGCGCTGTAAGTGTGCAATTGTTGTTTATTGCTTTCTACGAACATGGCTTTCAACAAGCTGATGAGTCTTGTCCCCCTTTAACCCGACCTCATGACATTCAGGCAACAAATTAGGACAAAATGCCAGAGGTGGGTGACTGCATGCTGCCTGCCCTTCATATGCCTGGAGGGCACACAAAGACCAATTACACGGAAATGTAACGCCCTCATTTCTGTGTTCATATTACTGCTAGAAGCTCAGTCTAACCTTTTGCTAATATATATTCTGCTTTTTAGTACATTCATTACAGCTCTGACAGCTGCAGCTCTGTGAACCAGTGACAGTTGGCATCATCAGAGAGAGCATCACTGGAATCAGATCAGCTCTGACAACCTGACAATAGGCTGCTAATCTCTATATGTCGGCAGCATGAAAAGAAAGGTCTGAAAGGTTGGTCTGACTGAGCTGTGCTAAAGCCTGCGGTTTATCTGAGGCGCTCTGTGCATGACGACACGCTGGATGAAGGGAAAGAAATGAAATGGATTTGTCAATTGTAAGTGTCCCCTGAGGATTATTGCCAAACAGTTAGCAGAACGTAACATATCACATTTGTTTTGAATGCTAAGTGTAACTCAGACCTTGTTAAAGAGGGGACTCATTTAGGGAATAAATGCAGTATTACTGTGTGGTAGATTTACCAACACAGCTCTGCCAACTGACTGTTGATCTTTTTTTTATATGCGTCCGATCAGCACCAAGGCAGACTGAGAATAGGGTCAAATGTTAAGAATCAAGACTCAAATCAGTTTAGAAATTTAGCATCTCCATAGCAAAGACAATGTTACACACTGCAATACAGAGAACTCCACAAATCAAATCTTAGATTAATGTAATAGAAACTGATCTCATTGGTCATTGGGTTATGGAAGAGTTTGAACTGCTTTGTGGCTGAAAATGTGCTATATAAACAAAAACACCTTATTGTGGAATAATCATTTCTGGTGCCCGGAAATTGAGTCGGTAGCATGTCATGGCAGTAATGAGACATACAGCAACATTCTTCAGTCAGAGGTGTCTTCAGGTTTGTTGCAAAATTGACTGCTATCGGAAATTCTTCCTGCCCACAGCATCACAATCATCCAATGACTCGGAGTAATGACAACATTTAATTATTTGCCTTTGGGATAAATAAAGTATTTTTGAACAGATCTTTTTATATAAACCTTTGGTAAATGCTTCACCTTCTGCTTCACAATCCTATTAAAAAACATGAAAGTGTTTTAAGTGAAGTGAAAAAACGTGCGAGTACCTTTGCAAAGTGCTGAGGAAGGTTATCTTTTCTATATGCAGAGCCTGAGACTGTTGAGTTCATCAGACTGTGTTGGGAGTCAGACCAGAAGGGGTCACTCTGTCACCATCGCTGTTTAGTTGGTGCTGTCCCCTTTGTGTTGGCTGAGATAACAGCCGCCATACAAACAGTAAGTAAGCTTCAATCCATGATTCAGATGAGAACAAACTCGACAGTTCCTGTTCAATGTTCATTTTTAGATATAGATATATATACAATATTTGGTTGCTGTTCAATCAAAAGTGTTGTTGAAATGTGTGGATAAATTTTGATCTAAATGGCAGCTGGTGATTTTAAACTTCAAGTATTTGTTTTTGCTGACACAATATCAACATATGTATCAGAACTGGAACAATTTGGTTTTTTATGTATATTTTTCTCTGATCTCTGTATCGCACACACCTATTGTTTCTGAAGCACAAAAGCACTCACTCGCTGATATTCCAATCATTTCTCTTCCGATTGCTCTGCACTTGGCTGCACCTGCTCCAGCGTCCTCTCTCCTTCATCCTACCTGGGGGGAAGGTGAGTGACGAGGCTCGAGTGCAGAGGAGGGCTTCTGATTTGTATTAATTTGCAGCCAATCTCTGGGGAGGGAGGAGGAGGACGATAGAAAGCCGTACAACTCTGCCTACTTCCTCCAGCATGGCTGCTGCTGCCATGAAGAAACAGGAGCCACCCCATCAATCCAGCGCTCCCAAAAGATTTGTCCAATCAGCCCTGAACTGAACATAGAAATTAATCACTTCACTATTTCTAACAATTGATGGCTACAAGCTGTGCATGAAGCTTTCAAAGGGAATACATGTGCAGAGTCCACAATCACCTTTTAGAGTCCCCTGCTTTGAAAACATCTAACATTCAGTGATATTTGCAAATTACTTTAATTAGGAGAAGAAAATCTAAAATTGGCTTCTAATGATAGCTGTAATGCTCAATAGAAGCATCATTATTAAAAGGTTTTCTCCTACAATTTAAATAAATAAAATAAAATACATTTATTCAGTGTCTTTAGCAATAAAGCACATGTTTAAATGGCAACTGGTGTGTTAGGAAGCTTGCGACATTAAAACAAAGAGAAAAACTGAACTTTTATAAAATGAAAAAAAGAACAGTCAATCTAAGTCTGGATTAAATTTAATCTTTTATTGAGCCCAAATAAAAGGAAACCTAATCTGATTTTGTAGTCTAAAATATAATCCTTTATGTCAGATTTGTTATGTTTTTTGTTCCACTTTTAAGGGAGAAATTTCTCCAGTGTGTGTAGCATGATGCAAGTTTTACATAACCAAACACTGACAAAGTGCTGACCAGGAAAGAAGCACCTGGATAAATTTAAGCACACATAAAATTTGCCAACCTGGAAAATTCAAAACATAGGTTTACGATCACGTATCAAAAATGTATGATGGCAAACACTCACCGAAAATGCCAAAAAGTGATTAACTTTTTAATTCTTTTCATTTATTAGTTTTACAAGAAGAAAAAGTCAATATCTGTTTAAATGTAAAATTATTGTCATTTAATCAAGTTTTTGTATAATGAGTGAAGAAGATAAGAATCTTTCTTGAAAAAGGAAAACAATTAAAAGGACAGTTTTTAAAAACAAAATGCATCTGGATATGTTTGACCTGACTTATTATTTCTGACTAGCTATTTACATGTTTCCTCTGTTTTAGGGCCTCCTGTCATTTTAAATCCAAATAAACTGCTGCTGTCCACGCCCCCCAAGCTCACAGTTTGCACTGGCGCTTAAAAATGGCTGCAAATAGACAAACAGACTTCTTTGAAAAGAAGAAAAAAAGAATCCAACTAGTAGAGTTTTCCAAATAGTAAGTCAACAACAAAACACTTGTCTTTTCCAGCATCCAATGTGCTGGAGCTCCGCCTTCGTTGCTAGGTGACGGGCTGGGCGTTCCTGGGTTGCTAGGTAACGGTGGAATGCCATTGGTCAATATAGCAGCATTCGAATCCGACACAATTTCAAGACACCAAAAAACATTAAATTACTGCCAAAATTGGCTGGGTTTTTTTGTTTGTTTTTGTTTTTTAAACACCTGGACTGTTTATATAAGCAGTTGAGCACAGAGCACAGATTATTTTACTTGTCCAGATTTCAGAGGAAAACACATATTCTGTCCATTAAATAGAAAACTGTGCGGGCTGATCAATAGACTAACGAGTGGATAATGAGAACGTGGAGGAGTTGGCACTAATGGTTAGAAATCCACAGGGTTCAGGCAGAAGCGAGATTAAGTAAATTGTTGCTCAACAACATGACACCATAGAGATGGAAAAAGGGATTTACAGTATAGCTGGTTGACTGCTGAACTCGTTTGATCTCTTTTAAGAAGCAACACTGTTTTTTTTCTTATCATTTAACTTAATACATTACAGATCCAACTTAGGTTTCAAAGAGTCTTTGATCACAGTGGGATCCTTCAAACAGGCTCACCAGATAAAGGGTAGCACCCCTCACTCCCGTCCATATAAACACACTCACACAAGTCATCAATGACTATCCCATACGTTATTGTAATCCCATATGTTGCTCAGCTCAGGAGGGAATGTAATTGTGCTTGGGAACAGCTTAAAGGGTAATTGAGCGTGGCGTGCGGGGTGTCCCCAGACGACCCTGGAGGCTCCGGTGCTGGTTTAGGAGGCTTGGGCCCAGAGACGACAGATCACAGCTTTAAAGATGCTTCTGATCTGTTTATCTCCCACACATCCCACTGACATCTGACAGTGTCTGAGTCAGGATGCTGACCTGCATCAAGTGCACACCAAGAGGAGAAAACCTCCTGAGCTCTCGATTATTTATTCATGCGTCTGTCTTCTGTAGGAGCAGCTTGAGCTCAGTGCTGATGTGGCGAAGGTGTGAAACTGTTTGCTCTTAACATAACTCTGCCAGAGAGGACGGCATGCTCTGTGACATCAAGCCTGGACTCAGATGAAAGCAGGAAGAGCCACGCTAGCTAAATTTGTCCTTGTGAGGGATTAGCCTTCAGACTGGAGGCCTCGGTTACACCCCCTCAGCATCGACATGGAAATGGATCCACATGGCGATGAGTGCGTCCATAATCCAATGGCATGCTGTGCCTCAAGTTTTCCTGACCTACATGCATGCGCAAGTCTAAAATCTGCATTCAATTTTATCTGACTGAAGCTTTGTTTGCCTTTGCATCTGATTACTGACCGTCGGTCTGTACCCGTCTTCCTACACGACAAGAGTTTTGATGAAAAATACCAGTTGCTCTGGACTTAGGTTAAACAAACCTCTTCAAAGGTACACTCTCAGTTTTGACATGAAACTTGTGATGAGGAAGAGACATATATGCCTGCTGATGAAAGAAAAATAACAAGCTGGCTTTTTTTTTACTCTAGCTTTCGATGGTCAAAAGATTGGTGAATATAGCAGCTAGCACAACTGCATTCTCAATGCGCATCAGTCTTAGCGCTATACTCAGGAAGAAAATGGCAGATGTTATTGTCATCTGAAGTTAGGTCTTCAGTTGACAATGAAAAGCTGCTAAATTGGCAACCCCGCCAGAACCATGCTCAAGCGGGATTCACTCAAACCCTCTTAGAAGGGTTTACGGATCAAACTCCACTTATTTATTTTTAGCTAGCAGAAAAATTGCCAAACCGCCAAATAAACAAAAGTAAACTGATCAATAAGATTAGGTTTAAGAAGTGCCTACCGCCACAGACTCCCATAGATGTGTCCAGCAAAATACCCTTTTTAGTTAACAGTTAAGAGGGTTAGATAATAAAAAATCCAGTAACTAATTTTGTTTGTTATTCAAAGGAAAATCTCAAGCCATACAGCCATACAGCTGCAGGTGCTACTGGCTAGCAGAACTACACTGTTCCTACACTGATGAGGACAAGTCAACATTACACATTTAATAACACCAAAAGATTTTCCAACTTGTACCACCTTTCCGCAGCACTAAAATTAGGTCTGAGTTTTTCTCATAATAATCTTAATCATTTCAAATGAGTTTTTATTGAATTTTTGCATGTAAAATAAACTCCAGCAAGCACTTGTCTCTTCCTTGCATGAATCTTGTTTGGATGCATGTCTGAGCTTATTTAGCTGACTTCTCTTTATGCAGAGAAGCAGCGGCTCTACTAAGCACCTTATCTCCAAGGCTGAACTTACTTTCACTCACTTGCATTCAATCAGCTGCCTATATTTCATTGTTTGGGTTATTCATGTCACATCACCCTTTCACTCTCTTTCTTCACCACAACAGACTGTAGGAACATCATTACTGCCAATGAGGTCCAGATCTGACACCAGATCTCTGCATGGGTATTAAAATGTAAAAATAATTTGTGAAGCAACAGTTTCATGAAGATGGTTTGGTTTTCTGGAAGTTGTTTATGAGTTTTACATGCAGTTAAATTACAATTTTAAAATATATAACTATTGTAGGCATCTAATCTACTTTACTCGGACACTATTAAACATTACTTTCATTAGACTTTGGCAGTTTTTTAGTCACATAAATTAAAACATTACATGCCAACAAAGTACCATGAACCCGTTGCCTATTCTGCTGATTTTTTTTTTTTGTGAAACATATCTTCAACTTAGTTTTTTCATTGATTTTCTTTGTGGAGTATAACATATTTAAAAGAAATAATTCCAAATTGGATCTGTCTGCATGAAGTTTGTATGTTCTCCGTGTTCTTGTCTGGGTTCTCCGGCTTCCTTCAAGAACACAAAAATATGACTGTTAGCTCAATTCGTGTCTCTAAATTTTAAAGTGTGTGTTGCATGGTTGTCCTCTGTTTTACCCTGTGATGAACTGGTGACCTGGAGAGAATTTGATTATTTAATTTCAGTCTTTTATGCTGTACTGGTCCAGTGAAAACAGAAAAAGAAAAAAATTATTGGTGCACAGTAGATTTTAATTAAATAGACATTAGAACAACATAAACCACTGCAATGAAGACATAATCACACTGAATAAAAAACACTAGTTAGGTGACTACAGCCGTTTATGTTTGCCCACAATTTGTGAAAAACAAAGTGTGATGTTTTAGTGAGCAGCAAAGACAAAAATCTGATGAGACATCCCAGGATTTCAGAGTGACAAAGCAGCGAAATGGAGATTAGCCCGAGGCCTGCTACATAACCACTGACCATTCCTAAACAAACCCCGAAGTTATTTTTTTATTTCTTTTGCCCTCTAAACAACCTCCACACAATGTCGATGAGGATCTCGGTTTGCTTGTGGAGAAAACAATGCAAAGCCAAAAAAACAACCAGAAAAATCTCAACAGTTCAGCTCTCTCTAAGTGATCGCACACACAGGACATTTGGAAACTTTTTGGAAACTTTTTGGAAACTTCTCCACAGCTGCTTTAGGTATCAAATGCAGCTGCAGATACAGTTGAAACCAGAAATCAAACTACAGTTTTCTTGCTTTAGGCCGGTTAGAATAAACACGTTTTTCTAGCTGATAAATACCAGAAATCCTGCCAGAATTTTTAAGATTAATATCAGACATTTAGATGTACTAAGATGAACATTCCTTGAAACAATTTAGGAAAACCTAGATGGTGAAGTAATAGTTTTATTGGTTTTGGCAGGTTAATCAACAACATATTTTCCTGAATTGAGGTCGAACTGAAACATTTTTTGTTTGGTGTTTCTTTTTCCAGTTAAATTTGAGTTTTCCTTTTCCACTGTTAGCTTGTGTTGTATACTTGACTTTACGGCAATCCATCAAACCGAGCATGCATGCAGCAACAGTGGAAAGGAAAAACTCACCTTTAACAGGAAGAAAATTTTCCGTTAATCATGTAATGTGCAGCAGTGCTCAGTCTATCCGCTCACTTGTATAAATACACATGCTGCGCTCTTCCCCACTGTTCCCTCCGAACACTGGCCACCAGGCAGCAGCTACGGGAGGAGAAAAGTTGCCGTACTCCAAGTATCGCTCCAGTCATTTTAAGGATGTTTATTGGTCCCCCAAAAACGACAAAGACTCGGACATTATCACCAATCAATAAAATCCCCATGGGCCCAACTTGAAAACTGGGCATCATGCTGCTAACACTTAGCTTTCGTCAGTGAGAGCTCTGTGCAATGCAAGTAATAACCTGGCCGGAACATAGTGCATTAAATAATAAAAAATATAATTTAATTACGCTTCGAGGCAGATAAATTTTCCACAAAGAAAATTTAATTTCCTAATTAAATTTCTAATTTCGAGTACCTAATAATAAAGGTACTGGAATCACTCGAGGAATCGTTTCAGCCCTAACAGTAACACGTCTTGTAATACGTCTTGCTCAGATATTAAAAGTATAAACATTGGTCTAAAGCAATAAGTACTCCACAGTTTATAAAAGTTTCTAAATCAATGTTGATTTAAGGTAATGAATTCTCCACAGTTTATAACAGTAATGAACTAAAAAGTATAAAGCTAAATGTTGATCTAAGGTAATGAGTACTCTTTAGTTTATTCTAAAAGTAATGAACTAAACAGACAGGGCAGAGAAATTACACATCAGGTATGTAAACTAAACTTTACTGGCCTGGTGTGACCACTAGAAAGTTTTCTAGGTGACAGAAAATAGGAAATGGGAAACTTGTCTTTTTATACAATTTATTCAGACATCTTGGTTTAAACTTTACTGTATATTTTAGGATATATCTTAGACGTAAGACAATAAATAGGAAACATGCAAAGCTAAGCAGGAGCAAAATCAGAATAAACTACAAAATGAGGTCAGCTGAGGTAAAGCTAAGGATTTCCTGAATGCCATTCTATGTTTGCGTGCAACATTGGTCTCCATTATCTGCAAAGCATGTTTAGAAAACAGACACAAACACAACCCACTCCTTTACTGTCTGTCCATATTTGTAGGACATTTATTCCTCTTTCTGAAAATGCAACTCAACCCACACTTGTCAGATGACTTGTGTATGTCCACCTATCTACAGCTAGATGAATCAGGAGATGTCCATTTGTTCATGGTTACTGACCTGTTACGGTGTCGGAACCTTGCTGACCCAAATAGGAAGTGACATAAAGGTGAGTGCACCATCCAGGAATGTACTATCAAGGATGAAGCATGCGGCTTTGAGTGCTTTTTACATTTCTTCAAACAACACAGCCCATTTCCACTATTTTCATAATTCTTTCTGGCCTTGTTTTGTCTTTCTCTGCCTTTTAAACGTGAAGTGACACAAAGGTGAATCCGCTCTACCTGTGGGCTTCTTATGCCATTTCTCTGTTTACAGCCGTCACACAACAAAAACAGAACAAATGTTATGCAAGAGTTGGTTTCAGTCTTGACATGATCATTGTGATGTCTGTGAGCCAAACAAAAAATATTTATAACATTCATTTTTTGCACAAAATCATTCTTAGATAATGAAATTTTAGTCTGATCAATCCTGTCTATTTTGAACTCCTTTCAGAAGGAACTATTTTAGGATGTCTTGTCACTTTAAATCAAAATAAGTTGCTGCTGGCCACAACCTCCAGCTCAACATTTACACTTATCATGAAAATGGCTGCAAACAGACGTGTAAGTATACATCCATACATCTTTGAAAAACAGAAGTGGAGACTCCTGCACAACCAACAAGACTGTAGCAAGAAGTTTCTTGATGGTAAGTCAATACCAAAACACTTGTCTTTCCCAGCTGACCAAATGTTTTGGACCACAGTTAGAGCTGCTAGGTAACTAGGTTTCTACGTGATTTGTGATGTGACATTCAGAAGGTTTTTGAAACATGTAATTTTCCAAACACTAAAAAACATTAACTTACTGCCAAAAGGGTGGCTGGGTGGTTTGTTTGAGCGCTTAGGTTGTTTTTAGCAGAAACCCAAATGGAAGTACAAAAACTTACAAAATGTGAATTCTACGTGTGAACGCAAGAACTAAGGTGTTATGCTATTAAATACGGTTAGTGAACAAAGAAGGATGCAGATAGTAGGACAACAAGACTACTGGTAGTCTCAATATTTTATAGTCTATGCCATTTGTCAACTCACTAAGAACAGAGGAAGCAGCATAACTGAATTTTCTGTCAAACTGACAATAAGAAGGACAGAGCAGAATTTGCCGTAAGCATAGCTACTGAGTCGACATGCAGCCCAAAAATACACACATCCTTCAATATGTAGCAAACACTGGCATATAGAGTCCAATGCATGTTGGCATTTCAGGGATGTATGCTGAGTTCAAACATAATCATAATGTACAACACACGGAGAACAATCCTCTTAAATCTGCATTGGATCTGCCTCAGCGACTTGATTAAATGTGAAAGATGGGTTTGGAAAGTTCTGTTCTTCATTTGGCACCATTTGTTTGGTCACCATTAAAAACAAGCAATCGGTCATTGAAGGAGCTTTGCGTATTGAAGTCTTGTTGCAGCTGACAAAAAGAGTCTGATTTTGCGAACACTAGGGAGCAAGCAATGTTATCAGCAGCATTCGCATAAAAATGAAAATTTGCACTTGAAAAGTTCTGATTAGGAGTATTGAGATGCAGAAACATTCAGAGTAGTCAATGGGCAGCTCTTTTTACGCAGAAAAAAAGTAGAATTTACATGCAGAAACTAAAATGTGTGTTGTTCTTAAATCCTCATACGGTTGTGTTGTGCATTACAAGCTTTAAATATTTATATGTTGCTTGGCAGAGCTGTGATGCTTTGCATGTTGGCGGACAGGTTTTTACCATTTGATTTGTCTAAAAACCTCTTGGAGTCGCAATTAGAGGTAATTTCCCCCTTTTTATATTTGGACAGTTGTTATGATGTGTACCCATAGCAACAATGTGTATTTTTCTACGTTGGGGAGGAGCTGATTAACATCTCAAAAGCTCAAATAATACCTCAACTACAGCCCAACATGCCAAATAAGCTGACAAAGGAGGCAGAGAGGAGAGGGAACTCAAACAATCACTTCCATTGATCACAAATGACAAATTAGATGAACGTGTGATGTTCTACGAGTTTGTTGTGAAGAGTACAATCTCTTTAGGGGTAGAGTCAGTGATTAAAGTGATTTTAGGTGGATCTGTGAAGACTCTGTTGAAGTAATCAATGCAGACAAATGCGTAGATGAGATTCTCTAGATCCTTGGAGAGCCTAGAAATGTTCTTCCTTTTACAGAAGGCCAACTTTGTAACTGTCTTTATGTGACTCTGAAGGTTCACTTTGAGCTTTGTGACTATGTGCGTTATTCTACTGAAAGGAACTAAGTATCCATTTTGGACTGTGAACACCTTACTGGTGCGATCACACCAAACATGTTACAAGCATCAAAAATGATTCTGATGCTTCAAGTTTGAATGCAGATGCTTGACGTTATAGTCTATGCCTATTGTGTTGTGTGTCTGGTTTACATTAAAAGTCTAAGTGGAGGTGCGTTGAGGGCATCACATGGATCAAAATTGATGTAGCCGTTGTTTTCGTTGCTGGCCTATTTGTCGGACTTGTTAGATGAACGAAACGAGCTGCAACGGGCCTTGATGCACCTCAACGCACCTCCTCATAAACCAGACGCACAAAACGCTTGGTGTGAACACACCATAAGATCTCCCAGAACGAAGACGACAATAGATAGGTGAGATTTCTTATAAAATGCACAATATATTTCTTTTGTTCCAAATAAAACTAGCAATCAGGAAGCTGTGTAGATTAGAAAAAACTCCAGATTTGACCTTATAAAGCCTCAAGACAGTATGTTTATCTTTTGTGCTAAGACATTTAAAATTCAAAAGCCCATGAAAATAAAACGCAGTGTTCTTCAAACAACGAACTCCCTTTTCCTAATAATTACTGCTCTGCTGCTTTGTCTCTTCGTTTGTTCACAAATGCAAAAGACCTGAGGTCATTGTGATTGTGCAGACATCAGCTGATTTTTGTGCCTCGCTCCGCAGCGCGAGGACTCAGAAGTTATAAACAAAGACACGCAGAGAAAGAAACAGTGAGGAGGAACGAGAGCAAAGTCATCCAGCTAAGAGTCTGAACTGGCTCAGAGCGGGAACGCTAAGTGGCTTCCTCCCATTTCCTCTCTGCCATCTCTGTCTGGCTCTTCCTGGGATTTGGCCGAGGAGGGAAGGTGGCCGTGATGCCTAATCACAACAGAACATCGACTGCTCTTCCCAACTGTCTCAACTAGTTACTCTCTTTATTCCTGGGCCCGTTCAGTGGACCGGGTGCTGAGAGGGAGTCTGCTGACCCAACAATAACTCTGGAAGAGCGATAGATGGGTGGTTATTTCTATCCTGCTACTATAACTTTGGTATCAGCCCAACTCAGTGTATCCTTGCAGACCTGCTTGAGTCAAACATCAAGGAACCTTTTGGGAGTTGGAAGCACGGTTGTGTTGCGTTCAAGTCCTGCATGGAGTTTGCATTTTTTCCTGGTGGTTGGGTGGTCGGCAGTCGTTCATCCAGCGGCCCGCCACGTTTTTGAGTTAAAAAATATTTAAAGTTGACAGGAAATTTTAAAATATCACTTGATAATCATGTATCATTGGAAGATTAATATCTGAACACCAACTATAAAGTCTTACAAAATTCAAACATTTAAAAAAAAACTTAAATAACTAAGCAATGCTAATCCTAGTGGGGGCACAAGTTAAGGCTGGTGGCCTGCCAGGCTTATATTACACTGAGGGAACCCTAACATGGATTCTTCTCAGATACTCAAGCATCCAAAAACATCACTGTCTAGTTAAAATGCCAAATGTAAAGAGCTTATATTTTCAATTTAAGAGAAGAATTTCATCACCTTTGTAATGTTTTCACGCCAAACGTCTTATTTTTTCCAAATACAATCAGTTTTAATACCCAACAATTACAGTTTTATTATTGTCTATTCATGCAGCTATATCTTCTTCTTCTTTTTTTTTTTTTTTTTACTGCAAGCCGAAACTATACACTTACGTAAAGATATACAACTCTGGAAAAAAATCATGAGACCTCTTAAAATCATAAGTCTCTTTGATTTAGTAAAATGAACATTGTTCTTTCATTCTATGAACTACTGATGACATGCCTCTGAAATTCCAAGCAAAAATTGTGTATTTATTTGCAGAAAATAAGAAATGGTCAAAATGACAAAAAAGATGCAGCGCTTTCAGACCTCAACTAATGCAAAGAAAACACGCTCATATTCATTTAGAAACAACTATGCTAATGTTTTAACTCAGGAAGAGTTCAGAAATCAATATTTGGTGGAAAAACCAAAAGGTTTTCAAAGGGGTTCAGTAGTATCTTAGTTTTTTCCAGAGTTCACTCCTGAAATATGAACATGGCTGAAAATTAACTATTGAAGAAAAAATGCCTTCAGTGTGAAGATATTGACACAAACTGATTTTATTCAAACAAATCTTAATAATATGCTGAAAATGATAAAGTTGATGTAACTCTTTCATTATTAAGCACATTATAAATCTTTATCATTTTACCTCTGTTTTAATACTTGTAGGACATATTTTCTCCTTTGATAAAAGTGTTAATGTTTGGATAATTTGCAGCAAAGTGCATTTAAATCCATTGTCTTGTGCTCCAAGCTGCCTCTGAGGAAAGGTTAACGTTTCACGGTGAAACCGTTCTCATAAAATGCCCTGAAGGACTGGAGGAAAAACTAACAGAAGGGTCCAGACAGGATGCTAATCAAATTCAGCTGATTTTTAGCAACCCCTAATTTTCCCAGCTGAATCCGTCTCCCACCTGCAGTGGCTCTGAGCCATCAATGTTTGAGCTCCAGTGATTCAGAACAAAACCAATAAACACGGGGAAACCACACACTCAAGAATGCTCGTCCTTGTCTCAGCAGTTTTATTGGGTCTCTAAAATTGCTGAACTATGGCTTTGATTGAAAATAGTTTGCAAGAGAGAGAGGATGTGATCGACCTAAGTATGTCTGTGATTAATCCAACTCTAAGTAACTCCATTTGTTCTTCATCTTTATTTCATAACCATGAACTAAGTAGCAGGTACAACAAAGCGATGTCCTTACTACTCCCAGATCCCTCCATTTGCCTTGATCTAAGTGGTTTCAGTGAGACAGAAAGGGGTTTTCTGTTGCAGTCAGATCAATTACAGTGTAATGCAGCATACTAATTTTCTTACGGTCGCTGTGGTTAGAATGTAAGAGTTTTCCCAGGAGGCTTTGTTGCAAACAGATAGCAGAGTTATCATCGCCCAGTGCTAATCAGCCAAGCAAAATTAAACCTGGATTATCTGTCGCTGTATAGCTTACACTGTAATTATTTTTCTAAAGTATTTGGAGGAATGCCCAAATATGAGGACTCACGTCTACACGCACTGCTCAGAGGTGACGTTAAGCTCGGTGAAGAATTTGCTAATAGGTCTGTGTGGCAGGACTCAGCGAAAAGCAGCTGGCAAGTCAGGATGACGACTCATGTAGCCATGACCGCAGTTAATCAGCAGCAGGCACTTACATAGAGACAATAAGCAGTTCATTAGAGTCACTGCTGAGTAGTTTAAAAAGGAAAACAGTCACACACCCAGACAGCAGAAAGAGAAGAAAACAGACTGCTGTTCATTAGTAAGGAGTATGTGGTTTTTACAGATTGTAGCTAGCAAGCTAGCTTTAAACCAGGGGTGTCAAATTCAATTTCACCAAGGGCCACTTCAGCATATTGGCCACCCTCAACGGGCCACATTGACGGTATAAATCAGGAGTGCCCAAGTGCAGTCCTCCAGACTGCAACTTTTAGGTGCATCCCTGCTAAAACACATCCCGGACTAAAGGTTGACTTCCCTCATTAGCAGCAACTCAGTTCTGTAGAGGCCTAGTGATGAGTCAATGATCCAGGAACGCATCTAAAGTTGCAGAGTGGTAGGTCTGGAAAACTAGACTTGGGCACCCCGAGCATAAATGTATGAAAATACAATGTTAAAAATAAATTAAACAACACCTCATATTGTCAAATAACTCATTTTATGTATTCAAGTTTTAAATATTACATTTGAATTTACATGGATGTAAAGTTACTGCTCAGTTTAAAACTTACAATACTTAAATCAGTGTTTAAAGGTAAGAAAGAAAATAATAAAAACAAGTTTTGATATTAACTCTCAACTTCATTCATAAAACTTTTTTGTTATTACACAACCAACATGTATTTTCACATAAGAACAAAACAATTAGGTGATGTTGCCTGTCCTTGAAGGCAAAACTGATCCCTCTTCACCCTGACACCAACTCACACACATCCTCATTCATCGGTCCTGTTCTGTAAATAAACACAAAACACAAGCAAAATCAATAAATTACATGCATATTCTAGAATACTTAGTCTTGGTTTTACATTCTATTTTAATTCAGTTAGTTCGTGCTTACCGATGTTTTATGGCCGGGTGTCTGGCACCGTTTTCCCTTGGTCAGTTCGTCCATGTCTGGTTTTAGTTCTTGTGCTGTGGCAATCCGCAAAACGGCGTGCAGGTTTTCGTCAGTAATCTGTGTTTGGTCTTGTTTAAATTCATTATTGAAAACATCTGTTCGCACAGATAGGTGCTTCCAAACATGGACAAAACACGAGCTGCATGGAGTCGAAGCTGTGGCATCAAATCAGGGGGCAGTATATGGTAAAAGTCCTCGATTGAAACATCACGGAACTTCGCTCTCAGGCTGCTGAGCTCTCAGATGGAGCTCAATAGCTCCATCTGAAGGTGGTGGGGCGCACTGCAGACTGCAGGATTGGTAAAGATGTCAAAATCAGAGTGCTGCGATTTAAAGTCAGAAAAGGGCAGATCAAACTCGTTTATCAACAGACTTAGTTTGGTAGTTAACCGAGCACATGAAAAAGCACCGGGAGGCCGAGATGATCTGACAAGCAGGAAAGTGAACGACATTGTTTTGTACCACCTGGCGCTTCCATAGGTGGAGTTTGCGCTGGAAAGCTGTGATCATGTCGGACATCTGGGTGATGATTTGTTTACGTCCTTGTAGTTTCTGATTTAGCTGAGCAAGATGCTCGGTGACGTCACATAACATTGTAAAGTCACACAGCCATTTCGGATCGGACCGTTCAGACAAGGGTTTTCTTTGTTCTTCTTGAAGGCTAAATCTGGCGAACTTAGCTCCGTGTTTGGTTTCAAAATGCCGACGTATATTGTATTCTTTCAGGACGGACACGGTCCCAGAACACAAAAGACACACTGGTTTTTCACCTTGAAGTACAAACAGGTATTCGTTTTCCCATCGTTCATGAAACAGTCTTCCTTGTAAATCGATTTTTCTTTTCTTAGACATTTTGATGTTAGCTTGTCGATGTCTCAGTTTTCTTCGCTGGGAAAATGAATGAGCTTGAGGTGACTCTGCTGCACTCTAGTGGAGAGAAGCTGTAATGTTGGCTGGTAACAATCGGAATGCATTATGGGAGATGTAGTTTGTATTCAATTCGTGCTCAAAACCAATTTTAAGTTAATCGTGGGCCTATAAAACGGTGGTGGTGGCGGGAGGGCCACATAAAATGACGTGGCGGGCCACATGTGGCCCGCGGGCCTTGAGTTTGACACATGTGCTTTAAACAGTCCATGAATAAGGATGAATAAGGGCAAAATGTTCTAGGGTTCTAGTTTCACCCACAGGGTTTTTTGTGACTGGTCATCAGCCACTTTATTATTCACACCTTCAAGTGCTTCTTAACACAGTTAACAACACTGCTAATCACTACAGAAGCTAATCAATGTATTTAGTCATCTAGACTTGGGTAAAACAACTTGCAGAGTTAAACTGAGCATCAGAATTTGGCATGGTTGTTTGTACCAGACAGAACAGTACGAGTATTTATAAAAACAGCTGAAATTTTAACATACAACACTGTCTTGGGGGGGAGACAAAAACTAGTCCATATCATTTAGGAAAATCAGTAGAAACTGAGCAGACTGGTTTGAGTTGATAGAGCAACAACTATAGCTCAAATAATAAGCAATTAAAATACGAGTATGTGTCATCTCTGAATACAGAACATGTTAAACATTGAAGCAGAAGAGACGTCAATGCTAATATTGGCAAAGAAAAGCAAAGTGTTTTCAACCTCATGACAAGAAAATTAGATATAAAAATGTTGCTGGTACTTTTAGCATCATTCTGTGTTGGAAATTCAATTAAAATATTCAAAGAACAAAGAGTAAAATGGTTAAAAGTTGCATTTGATTTCAATCTATGCTTAGTAATATTAATCGATAAAAGGCCTACAAGAGTCCTTTAATCCTGGAAATGATAGAAGGCTTACTTTGTTGTCTTTGTGTACCTCTGAAAGTTCACTTCAGATTTCATCAGGCCAATTTGAGTATTATTGCTGACCATGTTCATCTTTTTATGACCTCAGTGGGTCCAGTTTCTGGACTGCTTCCTCCAGCTGGACAATGCACTATTTCAGAAAGCTCAAATCATCTCAAACTGGATCCAACAACAGCACCTTTCTGATTGGTGAAAAAGCAGCAAACGCATGATGCTAACATGCCAATACAGAGCAACATTGGTGTACCTAATAAACTGACTGGCGGGTCAGTCATAAATTGCATGTTGCTGGTATCCAGACAAAGCTCTATGAACAGACAAAGGATTCAGAACTGCCTCTCATTCTGCGCGGACCGGCGGCTACCAGGCGCATTTCACACCTTGGTCGCCGTGGAAACCCACCATCAGCTGAGCTCAAGAGGTGATAACAGATCTCACACCAAAGAGGGAGTGAGTTTGCTCCTGAGCTTTAAGTTAGGATAACAAACAAACAATAAATAAATAAATAAATAAAAAATGGGGGGACGTTTCCGTTCCTGCTGTTTAATAAAAAAAAAAAATTCTGTTGCTCCGCGTCTGATGAGAAAGCAGTGCAACTCAAACGAGTATGACCAATGTGGATCTAAAGATTACGTGCCTCTCGATGTGTTTGCTTTTAATGAGAGATGCCATTCACACCTTTCAATTGCTATTCATTTGTGGTATCACTCACATCTCCCCGGCACAATGCGCCTCCTTTGTGTGCTGATTTAGGCCTACTGTACGCGCAAACTTCCAGCCGCCTGAATTGTGATCTCATCACTTTGCCTTTGCACACAGAGAAAGTCATTTCAGCTTTTTCAAAACAACACAAGTGTGCAGAGCCAATACCTGGCCTTTTTCCACACCACAAACCAACAAATGGGTATTTAGAGTTGCTATAAATATATTAACACAATGCTGAGGAGCTCGTGATTGAGACACACTAGGGCTGCTACGAAAACCACATTTCGGCGTTTCACGAGAAGGTATGGCTTACATGAATTTGCATTTTGGTTCTGAAGCCACTTGGGATGCTGTGTTAGTGAGAATCCCCATGCAGGGCAGACTCCCAGGTCTGGTGTACCTCCAGATGGTAGTTCATTAGATCCTATTTGTTGTGTGTTTGGTGCAAGGCGTAGGAGGGGCAGGGTTTGCTCTCACTAACAGCCAGACTTAAAGTCTAGCTTCATCCCCGTTTAATGCTTTTGCTCCTTGGAGAGAGCCAGAGCGCCTGGAAAGCAAAGTGATACTAGAGGGAAGTGTGATGGGAGGAGCAGCAGCCTTTTGTTACGCTTTTTTTAACGAGGAATTTATGTGTTAGATTAAGCACTTTACATGTTCAAATCCCAAAGGGAGGAGTGGAATAAATGCAACCACCGTAGCAACACCAGTAATCAAACTTAAATTTCACAGCCACAAGAAAAACTGAGTGTAGATCAAAGCAGAAAGTGTTATTTGTTATAAATTTAACAACAAATCAACCTATTTATTCATCAGCAAGTCCTTGCACATGTATGTGGTTCTTAGCAAGATCGAATAAAAGAATTATATGCAATAGAAGAGCATTAAAAGTCTTCTGACCAACAGGAAGGGAGCTTTGGTTTAAAGCAGAGGTGTTCACATTTTTTGTCACATGGTGACTTTAGTCACCAAATTACCTATTCAAGCATAAACTAGGAATGAACTATTTTAATTAAAAAATCCTGTTTTTTTTGTAGGAACAGGATCGTAGATCCGAAATGTTTCTTGTTAAATGTTTCATCAGCAATAAAAACAGCCAGGTTTTAATATAGCAATTAAAAACACAGAGGTTTACTTTATTAGAGTATAAGTTAATGAGTAGAGGTGGTTCTACTTACCATAAAAATAGAAGGAAACCAGGAATCTTGGAAAAGATTATCGCTTTTTTCCATTTAGGTAACCTACTTAAGCAGATTTTAACTATATTCTACTGTATAGAATATAGTATTTTTTTTTTCTTGAATTTTGGTTGGGGGACCGTGTAAATTCTGTCCAGAGGCCGTACATGGCCCCCGGACCCTACTTTTAGCACTCTTAAAGGATAAACTTTAAGTCAGCAGAATGTCATTTCTGATTAATTTTACTGCAATTTTATCTAAAGAGGATGTTAAGTTCACATTCGTCTGACTTCAGCTGATGCTGTAAAAAGTCACGTAAAAAGCAACAGAAAAATTCAGCTGGTTAGCATAAAAAATATTTAATTTGAGAAAATGTATTCACTGTAGAAAAATAAATTAAAAAGTTAATTGATTTCTTTTACAAAATCACTAGAGGTAACATTTTGAGCACCCATTTTGAATCTAGATACGGGGGATAATACAAGAAGGTTGCATTTGTGTTTTGTGAATCATTTTGGGTTTTTTTTGTTTTTGAGCAGTTACTTTGGATCACTATTATGCAAAAAAACAACAAAAAAAATACTGAAGAACACTCTGTTTTTAGGCTACTGACAAAATCCCCTGGTATTTAAAAAGTTTTATGCTACAATCCACTCTAACAATCATCCCATAGTCTTTAGAAGAGAAATAGGGTCAAAACGTCACAAATCTCCAGCAGTTTTCTTGACAAAAGCTCAAGCTTTAAAATCATCTGACCAAAGCTCATGTCTCCAAATAGAGCTACAGTAGAGTTTAGGAAACTCCACATATTTACACAACTTAAGATTTTTCATTTCTGGCTGGATGAGGATTCATTTTGCCACCACACACAGCGAGTAAGCAAGTAACGGAAGTAAAACAAATCTCCAAAGCTCACTGATAGAGCTGCAGTCAGGAGTGGCATGGTTGGATCACTAAATCCCTGTAATAACCATCAGTAACTACCAACATGACAGAGGAAGCCGAAAATAAAAAGCCTCACTGTCCTACTTTTTCATTGTAAGACTACACTCCTGCAGCAGAAGTATAATTTTTTTATAAGACATTTCACACCTCTTTCCCAAGGGGCGAATAAAAGTAGATGCATATCCCAGCTGAAAAACTACGGCTACTAAAGCACAGTTTCCAGGAAAGTTGGAAAGAATAAAAGTGATAGAATGTTTCAGCATCCAGATGAATACATAAACTGGCCTTAAATCAAGGATAATTACAGCTTGATAACTTAAACATGTTGTTTCTCTCCCTGGAGTTAATCCAGATCAAATGAAAAAGTCTAAGTTGCATACTTTAACGCACTGTTTGCTGTAGCTACAAATCGGAGAAGACACAAACACACATAAAGAGTTTTGGCTCTCAGCCTGGGTGAATTACATTATAACACTCAGAAATAAGGTTTAAAACATATGGACTCACAACCCAACATTGCAGTAAAGTCTAGAATCAGGCTAAATAGGATCTAGATTATTATTACATCTCGGCATTTTGGCTCTTTATGACTTTAAAAACTTTTCCCTGTTGGTGTGAGAGCAGCATGACCGCTATCGCTGCAGATGTTCCTGTGGTTTGAATTTTTCCAGCTGCTCACCGACACACAAGCTGCCACAAAGCTTCCTCCTACCCCTGATGTTGCTTTTTCTCTCCTTGCCGGCCCATTGACTTTTGTCACATTGCGAGCTGATGGAGCCTGATGATTAGAGACTGCATGTGAAAAGGCACAATTAGAGAATCCACAAGCTGGAGGAAAGCAGGTGGAACCAGAGGGAATAATAAATATTTTATATATATATATATATATATATATATATATATATATATATATATATATATAAAACATTTTCTGTCTGAGAGTGAGTAACGCTCAGCTACAGAATATTTGGGTTGGATATTTTTTCTAAAAGACAGGCAGTAAAAAAAGAGGCAGATTGGTAGCTGGCTTTGTTGTTAAGCCAAGCATTAGAGAGAGATGAAGGGGGAAAAAAAACTATTTTCTGTCCCATTCTTCTCTGATCTTTGCATCCACTGAGAAGCTTCCCCTGCTTGCTTGCAGAAAATATTGGACTAACAAACACAAAGCATCAAAGCTTTCATTTCAAATATTGTTTCTGCAGTTTGTTAAAAAGGAATCGCCAGGCAGGCAGGTAATCAGTTTTTTATTATTATTCACTTGTGTTTTTGTTTTATGCCGCATTGAAATACAATCTAAATATTATCTAAACAACATTATGGTCTGCTGTTGACACCTGTGCTGCAGTTATTAGATAAAATAATGTAGGGATTTTTTCTGATTGACATTAAATTCATTTAGTAAATCAGAGTTTCACTGCAAGCTTTTGTTTGATTATTAAAAAGAAAAGTCTTTATTAATAATCATGAAAAAACACTTAAAATCTGTATAATTCAGTCAAAACAGAGTTACTTTCACTATTGTTTCATTCTAAATGCACAAACTGCTTTCTGACATTAAATCCGGACAAACATTTCCTTTCTTATGTTACTCAGGATTACCAAAATTATATCAATGTCCTAAATTTCAGAATAGTAAGAGCAGAGATTTATTATTTCACAACACATTTAATACTTGTGTTGTATTAAAAACCAAAAAGGAGGTTCACTTATGAATTTATTTTGGGGGGGAAGTCAAGTCTGAGAACATCTTCCTAACTTTGATGCATGGAGGTGGCAGCATTATGTTGTATGGATGTTTTGCATAAGGAGGGACTGGTGCACTTCACAATAGATTGGATCTTTGGGAAGAAATATTATGTGGTTATGCTGGTACGTGATCAGTAAATCAACAGCATACGGCTCTAGAAAAAATTAAGAGGCCACTTAAAATGATAAGTTTCTCTGATTTGACTCTTTATAGATATATGTTTGAGTAAAATGTACATTGTTCATTATCCTATGAACTATGGACAACAGGTCTTCGAAATTCCAAGCAAAAACTTTGTATTTATTTGCAGAAATGAGAAATGGTCAAAATAACAAAAAAATGCAGTGCTTTAAGACCTCAAACAATGCAAAGAAAACAAGTTCATATTAATTTAGAAATATTACTAATATTTAACTCAGGAAAAGTTCAGAAATCAATATTTTATGGTAAAACCATGAGGTTTCAATGGGGTTCAGTGCAGTGGGCTCTTAATTTTCTCCAGAGCTGAACATTGCGATGTACATACATTTTTGATGTGATGCCACCTGTATCCGATTTTCTCATAATGGTCCGAACAACACAGGTCGGGGTTTTTTTTAATGTGACCCAGGCCGCTGGGGGACCCTAACCCTTGACCTAAGGGTTAGGGTTAGGTCAAATGTGACCTAACATCCAGGTTGCATTAATCCGACATGAACGTCGCCGATACTCGACAAATGTCACTATTCTGCTCTGATACTTGCAAGCGGGAAGAAAAACAACTATGGTGGTTAACTATAATGAGGATTAAGTTGTTAATATTCTGGCAACAACCTGTAGAGTAACTAGCACAACAGCAATTTAAGAATCTGCCCCATAACTGCTTAAAAATATTTTAAAAATTGTGGATTGAAAACTGTGTGTGAGCACAGAGTCCTACAAACCTGTTCTGTCAGGAGGAATGGGTCAAAATCAACAAACTAATTGTCAAAATATTCAACCCAAGTCATACAGTTTAAAAGGTAATTCAGCAAAATACTATTTAAACCGAACTTAACAAATAGAAATAGTTCAAGTAATCCTAACTTACCTAAAACAGAAAATATTATCAGATCGTGTTTTTTCTTGTGGGGTGCATTTAAATATCTGTTTTCAACCAGATATTTATTTACAGATGAAAAACTGAGAAATGTGTGAAAAACAAACAAGCTGGAAAGAGAAGTAAACAAGCACAAGACAACTGAGAAAGCTTGTTGAAGAGATGATGATGTTACATACCAAACACCAGATTTGGATCCCAAAACAGAGCAGCTCCCCAACACAAAATTAGATACCTTGGATTTCCGCTTGAATCAGACTCCATAAGCTAAAGATTTCTGTAAGGATTTGTGTCTTCAAATAACTGTGTAACCAGAATAGCCTGCTTTAGATTAGTGAGCACAAAATGAATGGAAGCAGCTGAAAGTCTTAGTGCTAACCATGGATTGTGCTAGCCAAACATTTAAGATATCCATTTTCAGTTTCTTTCTTCTGATTGTCAGACCTTGAAATTGACTAGTTCTTTTCTTTCTGAAACACCAATAGAGTAAATTAATGCCTTGTTAATGCCTTTACCTTTTCATTTTAATAACATTTTGTGGATTTGTGTTATGCTAGTGGTCTAACATTTTTTATGTATTTTGGGTTCCTTCTCATTGTAAAAATACTGAATTGTTGGACAAGCTTACCCAGGTTCATTGAGTGGTGTTTGTTTTTGGCCAAGCAGTTTCTGGTTATAGTTTTTTCTGCCTTTATATGTTGAGTCTCTCAAACAATTAGCCTGTGTTTCCCTCATAAATACAGCAATATTATTCCAAAAGCATGATCTGTCCTGCCACTCAACTTCTGCCATACATCTGGTGTTTAGGACTGAATTCAAAATATAGATACACAAGCTGTCATTCATTTGGCTCAGACACTGAGAAAAAAAACAAGGCGCTGCTGCAGCTAATTGTAACGGGTAAACAGAAAGAAAGCTGAAAGGGAACATTTATTGATTATACTTTCTAACACAAACGGATATCTGGAGAGGACAAATAAAAAAAAGGAAAAAGGCTTTTTGCTCTGTGGTTTAATGTAATCATATGTTAATGTTTCAAGTTTTCCGACTCTAAAATATAATGATTTGCTTTTTCAAGTAGAGAATGACAGAAAAAAAGAGAAAAATCAGAGAAGTCTGAGAATAATGTCTCAGTAGGGAGAACTTTTTTAAAGCAAAGTACCACATTAAGGAAGAAAAGTGGACTAATAAAGAGAGAACTACAAAAGCTCAATAGAGTTTGAACTTTTATTATTACACGCCAGTATTGAACAGCTTTCTTCCGCCCTCATGTCACTCTGGGGAGTAGAACCGGAAAAGTTGAGTCAGTGAATAAATAAAAGACAACAGCACATGTGGGGATTTGAGCTGTTTGTTTTTGCAAAAATTAAAGGTCATCCATCCTGAGAGTGCTTTGTCATGCAAATACTTTCAAACTAATTATGTTGTACCTTATTGACTGCATAAGCAATCAATGGGAAATAATAACCGAGGTCAGACAGACAGCTTAACACCTGTGTTAAACAGATCCTCTTGTAGTGCAAGATTTACAGGTTTAAACAAAACATTCATCTTTTGTTTTTTTTTGTTCATGCTAATTTTTCATGAGGGATATTCTGGTGATGAAATAATCAGCTCATAGAGATGGCTGTGAGCTTAGTTATAAAGTTGACCAGGAAAAAGTTTTTATTACACCGGAATCAGCAGGAGAAAACTGAAATGACTTTTAATAAATTTAGTGGCAGATTTCCACGTCAGACTGATCCCTCATTACATTTCAGTTCACTGGTGGCGTTTTGTTCCCCCATCGTCATCGAGCTGCCACCAGCAGAGCAAGGAGCGAACATTAATTTCTACTTATTGAACCGATTAATGAACTATTCAGGAAAATACCAACATTCACTGTTTGCTTCATTGCTCCCCGTGTACTGAAAGTTCTTCTTTGAAGCAGACTGATTAAAATCCCAAAACTTTCAATTTGTACGTCTTGTTAGGGTCCATAGATTAACGGTTATTACATTTGTTGGCATGTAGAATAAAGAGGCATGTCGACATCTGCCATGTGAAACGACAACGAACCCCTGATTAGCCTCAGATTGAAACTATAGAAACAAAAAGAAGAGTAAGGATTTGTTCGGAAAATCGGAATAGGGCCACTTTGGGCTTCAGTGTGAACATCCAATATTCTTTAAGCACTGGATGACAGTCGGTCCCTTGGAATCATCGTGTTCCCAAGAAGATTAAGGGACTGAGCTGTCATTGTCACGTGACTATATATTGTCACATGTCACCAGGGGTCACACGTGACCATGTGCAGAGGGGGGGGTTAAGGGGGCTTGAGCACCTGCCCCTTTTGCTTGATGACCCCAAGTGCCCTTTTGATCTTTTTTTTTTTTTTGATTTCTGACACATGTACTATAATTATTACTATTATTATTATTTTATTTTTATTTTTTACTTTGCAAGAAAGACAACACAATAAGCCCTCTGGTCACATTGTTACCTTTAACCTTTTGCCCGTGACGCACGACGCACTTGCCTCTCGCACAGTGAGATAAGGCGGCTAACTGCGGAGCTCAAAGTAGCGAACGTTCCAGATTACAGAACAGTTTTTGGTGAATTAAAAAAAAATAAATAAAAATTTGGTGAAAAAACTGGAGTCGGCTTGCTACTTGTCAGATAACGGAAAACGTTGAACGTTGTATCGTTTCTCCTTCAGCACGGAGTAGCGGTTTAAGCAGAGAGGTAATGGCGGAGGAAAATATAGGGCGCTCTCGAAGTCTGCCTTTCTCTGAAGATCTACTGAGCGGGAGACAGCCAGATGAGGAAAAGCTGTTCTTATCTATCGATTCAGTATTTTTATCATACAGACATTAAGCTGTTGTTGTTGTGCTATGAGCTAGGTGCTAGCTAATGACTTTGCTAGCAAAGCAAGATAACTAAAAAGATTTCCTGTATCGTTAATGATAGCAGTCATTCTTCAGTATTACTTATGCAATAGGGGCACATCGCCCGACCAAAACCTATTATCTCCATAATGGATATACGTCCGATTTTCTAATTTTCTTTGGTGCATGATGTACATTGCATTTATTCATTTATTAGGTAAATGTATCTTGAAGGAGAATAGTACTTAAATAAAAGTCCAACAAGGACATTCATTTAGAATTAAAAATAACTCGTCCTGAACTACCATGATAGATATAATGTCTGTAATAATCAAACTGCTTCTGTCCAATAAAAGCGTGTCATTAGTGAAGGGGTAAACATAAACTTTTATTTGCACACATCAGAAATCTTAGGTTTTGATTTTAGGCTCTGCCCAGGACGTCATGTGAGAATCGCAAGCAAAACTTTGAATAGCAAGCAAAGATTTCTGACATGCGCAAATGTTTGTTTGTTTTGCAAATATTTTTTTTAAGTCATGAGATAAAAATTTGTGTTATCAATTTAAAAAAAAAAAAATTTTAAGCTAAACATTTTTTTGTTTTAAAAAATGTTACAATTCAAAATGTCTTGATCACAATTTTATATTATTTAATTGAGGTTAGTATTTTAATTGAATAATTGTGAAACAAATTGAACTCCATAGGAGAGGTCTCATTTTGTCTGAAATTAATATTGTTATGCTGTGTTATGGATTGAAAAACATATTGGTTTAAACACAAGGGTAAAGAATTGGTAGTGTGGTTTAATATAGTGTTCTGATCATAATTCATTATGTTTTGCTGTTTTCAGTTCAAAGATGCCAAGTAAAGACAGACGTCAGAAACAAAAAAAAGAAAGGATCTAAAGACAAAATATGTCTGGTGGTCCAACTCTGATTTACATATTTTGCTAAACTGCGGGTTTGAATATTGTAATACTTTCCTATAACAAAATAGACCTGCAGAAAGAAGTTACTAATAAAATATTTTACATATGTATAGTTGTATGTTCTATGTAGAGATTTTCCTCAGCTTTGATTGTATGTCTCACAATTTTGTAATTTATCATTGTTCATTAAACTCTGAAAGCTGTGTGACTTTGTTAATATTCTGTCCTAAAATGCGATTAGATGTGCCCTTTTTTTTTCTGAGCACCTGCCCCTTTAGTGGTCTCTGCACGGCCCTGATCATTATGTACATGTATATCCCACTAGCAGAGGCGCTAATTTGAATATTTAGCACACTTAGATTTTCCTAAATTAAACATTCTGGATAACTCCACAGCGCTAATTACTTGACTGGCTTGTAAACTTCTTGCTGAATAAAGTTGGACATTTCGCTAACACAGTTAGCGAAAGGACTGGGTCTGGTCACAGACATTTGTGTTAAAATTGTTGCAAAATGGACATATTCAGCTGCCTTTCAATTATGTGGTAATTAGTAGAAAAAGTCAAATCACTCATTCTGTTAATGTAATAGTGCTGGACAAAAGATTTAGTAAGTTGGACACTTACCAACAGGAGATGAACAAAATGGACCCGTGTTCAGATTGAAATCAAACGAAGACTGAAGCAGAAGGGAGGAGCTTATTTTCCTCCCAGCAGAGTTGATTCAACACCAACGCAATCAACTCTGCGAAATAACTCCAACACTGGGCATCATTTCAATCGCTAAATGTAAAAAAAAAACAAAAAAAAACACTTAATGAGTTAAAATTAGCTCTGACAGGTCTAACCCTGAAATGTTAACTCTCTAATTTTTTTGTGTGTAGCTTCTTCCATTAGCATTTAACAAACTAATCCTTCAGAAATAATAATAATAATAATAATAATAATAAAAAGCAGCGGGTTGAGGCGCTAAAAATAAACCTGACGGCTGCACACGCCGCAAAGCTGCGGGAGATGCGCAGGGCGAAGAGAGGCGATCTGCGATTAGATAGTCTGACATGCGCAGTACAGTGGCTGCTGACGTGAGGCTATAACGCTGCTGTGCGTTTGATGCCTATGATGTCATAGTCTTTATTTGTTCGTTCTTTTCCCCTAAACGTCACTTTGCACTCGTTCCTCGCAGAGCCAGTCGTTCTCACTATCTTTGCAGAAAACCTGAATCTCATCTTCAATCATCATGCCAAGTACTCAGAGTTCAGCATCCGAGACCCAGACCAACACCATGGAAGCCCTGATGGCTGCGGTCGACCCGTTTGTCAGAAACCTCACCCCGAAGGAGAGACTGTGACTGGCAAACGGGAACCCAGAACCACTTCTGCTCTGCAGCAGACCTTTGGAAAGATCTTGGAGTTGCTAACATCCAACATTCTGCTTAGTGCCCAGAAAGAAAGAGTCACCATGAAGGACCTGAAGGTGGCCGTGGGGAACAAAGTTCCTGAGACTTTTGCTAAAGTCATGGACATCAATGAAGAGATGAACAATGAGCACACACGGAATTTGAACCGACTGATTGTGCAACATCTGCTGGCGAGAGTCAACAACAGCTTGGACTCAGAACATGTTGAGAAGGCACCTAGGATGTCAATCACCACACATATGGTTGATGAAGCCATCTTCATAATGCAGGACCTTTTGAATGGATCACCTGAACCAGCCGACGTCAAAACCTGTCAGCCAAAGACAAAGTCTAAAGGTCTGGCAGGCACGATTAAGAGATTTTTTAGAAGTTTCATTGGCAAGCATTCAGCAAAGGTGGCTCCAATGATAATCCACGAAGAACCGGAAACATCCAAGACTCAAGACCAGCTGAACATCCCAGTGGAAGATAACAAAATGTCAGCAGGAGAAGCTTCTCCAGCAGACAGCGTTTCTGAACAACGTGACGCAGAAGCTCAGCCGGCCAAAGACAAGGAAACTCCGGCCATGGCAGACGTTCCTCTGGACGTCCAGGATACCACAGAGCGACAGGAAGAGAAGCCTGAGGTTGGTAACAATCTCACCTGTTGAGCCCTTTGTTCCTCTGGATGTTACAAACGTGGAGGACTCTGAGCCAGGGGCTCAAACAACCACAGAGCGACAGGAAGAGGAACCGGAGGTTGACATCTCACCTGTTGAGCCTTTCGTTCCTCTGGATGTTACAGACATGGAGAACTCTGAGCCAGGGGCTCAGTCAACTGAAGAGTCACAGGACGCACAAGGGAAGCCAAAGCTAGATGACATCCAATCCATGAGAGCTTCCTTTCGTCCAGTGTTCTTGTTGACTGAGAATCTGCTGGAACTCGAATCAGACCTGGAGTCCAGCTCTGATGAAGCCACATCTGATGAATCCGATGTGGCTTCATCAGAGCTGGATGATGACGGGAATGACGACTTTACAGATTCCCATGTTTGTGCTTAAGAGGAACGAGAGGACCAGGTTTCAGATCCACCTGGTCTGGCGGTTTTCCATCTGGTTCCAAATGTAAGACAATCAGAAACTGAGTCCATCAGAGAGGTAAAAACAGCCGTCAGAAGCCTGGTCAGAGATGTGATCCAGAGGATGAGTGACATGTCAACCCAGAGATCCTACCCTCAAGAATGTTACCATGACATCTGTGAACGACTGACTGAGAAACTCTGGGCTGAAAACAAAGCCAGAGTCCTGAAAATGAGCCCGAATAAGATCACGCGCCGGGCCAAGGCCATCGTCCAGGCCCTGCTGAAGGAGTGCAGCAAGGCCGATAACATCCTCTTTCTCCTGGAGGACGGAACACCCATAATGGAGAGAAATGTCCTGATGATATGGAAAACGGTCTTCGGTTCCAGCCTCGGCGGACCTTCAGCTCCATTAAAAAGGTCATTTTAAATATGTTTGGTAGATAGGTAATTTTATAAATGTTTAGTTGTTGAGTAATTTTATAAATGTTTAGTTGTTAGGTCTTTTTATACTTGTTATCGATTAGTTGTTAGGTCTTTTTATACTTGTTATTGATTAGTTGTTCCTAATTGATAAAGAACCTACTTTACTCAAATCTAACTCTTAAATAATACATATCAATCTGTGTCAGATGGACTTTCCTGACACAATGCTAGTGGTTCCACTTGTTGCAGTCTTAAGAAATTTCAACCATGAGTTTCAAACTATTATTCAGAACTTCAGTATATTGCATTTCCACCTGCTTCATAAGTTGTAAGGGTTAATCAGGTGATGGTATTAACATATTTAAATCATTCACCAAGCTGTGAAGAACAGAGACCCAAGCAGGGAGAGTGGTGGATTCAGGGACGTGTAGTTAGAAACCCAGAGTAGAGTTTCTTATTTGACTAAAACATGTTCCTCAACATCTGTGCTGTGAATCCTGTAGGACTGGTTTTTATTTCTGGTCCTCTAGAATCGCAATCCGGCAGCTTTCCTACAGCGTAGTTCAGTTTTTCAGTCCATCTTCCTTTAACTTTACATCATTTTCTCTCCAGGGTCTCATCCCAGATGTTTCTCCCAGTTCTGCACATTCTTCCATCTCTTCTCCATGTATGAACATTGTGGCGTAAATGTTTCCACCTGAGATTCTTTCCAGGTTCCAAAGTGAAGCCAAGGTCGGCTGGAGACATTTCCAGGTTTTTCATGGACATCATTCACTCTTCTTGACGCTCCATCCTCCATTGTTGCAGGAACTGAGCATTGTTTCTGGTCTGTTTTCATGCTGCTTTTTGCAAACTGTAAGCATACTTCATGCTGTCAGACAAGTTCTGACCAAGAAATGCTTTAATTCTGGGATTATTTCTAGTAATCTAGCATTCATATTTATATTTTATTAGATATTCTGGAACATTTAGGTGACAAAAATGCAAAAACGAGAAGAAATCTAGAAGGAGTGAATACTTTTTCACTGCACGGTTTTATGATGCATACAAAATCTCAGCTACTTCCATAAAAAATATTATTTTAGCTTAGTTTGACTTTTAGATCATGTTAGTTGCTTTACATGGGACTGTTCGCTAATTTTTCTGTGTAATTTTGCTCCAAATTCAAAGATGCTGTTAGAAAATTCAGGAGGTTTGCTTCTATGGTTGCACAAACACAGGTATATTTGACTTTCAAGCTATTAAAGTAGGCAGTTATAAGCATTGTTAATTTCTTTTATGAAAATCAGAATTGATTAACCTTACCAGGATCATTATGTACATGTATATCCCACTAGCAGTGGCACTAATTTGAATATTTAGCACACTTAGCTTTTCCTAAATTAAACATTATGGATAAACTCCACAGTGCTAATTACTTGACTGGCTTGTAAACTTCTAGCTGAATAAAGTTGGACATTTGTGTTAAAATTTAGGCTCTGAACAGTTAAGAATTTTTCAAGTAGCTAAGCGCTCTTATTTTGAAAGGGTGAAGACTGTTTACGCAGTATTTCCGTTTCCGTTCCTCACATTATCTCTTGATTTCAAACGTAAGACATACACGAACAAAATAAAACACAGGAAAGAAAAATAAACACAATATCTAATGACATATTAATCTAATGACATATGAATGTGTAAATGATGTCGAAATTAAGGGTTGAAGTCTGAAGAGCAGACATAATTTGAAGTTAGCATGTTAGCCTCATGCTTTAGTTAGCTCACTACTGAATACATTTATTCACCATAAAGCACTTTCCAGACAAAATCATCAACAAATTCATGCTTATTTTTCATTTTTTCGATATTTATTGACAAAGGCAAACATGTAACATACAGCAAACTTTTTTATTTTTAAGTCATTTTCAGCCCAGTGGAAGAAGGTAAGGACTGAAAACCTTATCGAGTCTTTTTCACCATATTTTAAAAAACGAATCTGCGGCCACAGTTTTCATAAGTGGGTAGTTTGTTTTGGAGCAGGCATGGTGCACTCCACCTCTCAGAAAAACACAAATAAAAACCGGCGCTTCACGCTTTTTACACGCTTTGATGCCTTTTTTTGCTGTACATCCATTAATACAGATTTAATTTACAACTCTTCACACACAGACGGAAAATCCTCTGGCAGCCTGAACCCGGGGACTGCAGGGGGTAAAGCTACTGCAGATGAAGTGTCGTCTTGTTGCATAAAAAGTTACTTGAAAGTTATTTGTGTCCTATTTCAAGTAAAGTAAGATATTGGACCAGAATTACTTGGTAAAGATGTAAATTCTGGGGTTTTGTTTTTTTCTACGACGTCCGGCGGCGCTGACGACGTTTTATCCAGAGACTTCTGCTTCCTGTCTTTGACCTTGTCTCTGCGGCGGTGGCAGCGGTGATGGTGGTGGGTCCGGTCCGGGTCCGGTCCAGCACAGAACCGGCTCTGGTCCACTCGCTCCAGGTCGTAGTCCCTCAACCCAACCTGCTGGGGCGTCAGCGAGGACGCCGAGCGTTTTATTGGGCTGAGGTCAACGATCGGCTGGAAGGAGGGAAGAGGGAAAGGTCAAAGGTCAAGCGGACTGTTGAAATATTACCAACATGAAACTAGAGAGCAGCAACGTCACGTCTAAACATAGAAATCTGAATGAATTGAAGCACTGAATGACTCCTACCTCATTACAGGTAGGCATGTTGGTATAAGATACTCCACCCTGTCCATGCGGGAGAGTGGTCATTCAGTGCTTTAAGCACTACCTCTGGTGGTCATCCGGGATTCATAGTACCGAATTACAGTCGTAACTTTCATTTTCCTTTAAACCGGAGAAGCCTTAAAAAACGTACAAAAGACGAGTTGCTAACAAGTTTTTTCCATACATGCTAGGCTACATGATGGTGCAGGACAGTCTCTTTCGTTACTAATGGTTAGACTAGCTTCTCCATAAAGCGATATTTGATATGTTTCTTATCATACTTACTTCTAAAGTATATGAACGTTAATCTTCTTACCTTGTAAAAGGTTTTTACTGCAAATTCGCGGTTACACCGAGCCCTCATTAAAAGTTTGCATCCATGTCTGTGACCGCGCAGCACCCTGTGACAGTTTTTAAATGGAAATCAATTAAATAGAAACGATTTTAGGTTACAGAGTTTGGCTTTTCTTGACTAGCTTCAACGGAACGCATCGGTTAGTGGGTGGAGTTCTGGAGACCGTGACGTCACGTGCAAAGGGTCAATAAATACGCTGTTCATTCTTATGGGATGGATTATTACTTTTTCTCATGGCTTATTTCTGTACTGTTTTTCTGTAAACTTTTCAATACATATTTTAAGCACAATAATATGTTTTAATTGGGAACTAAAAATGTTTCTTAAGTTTAACGTCTCGACCACATTTTTTTAACTGTCGCATTTGCAATTCATTAATGCAAATTAGGTCAAGTCAAATGTAAACAACTCCACCAGAGCAGCTAAAATGCTGATTTTATCAATCCCCACTTGGAGATAACAGCAGCTCCTATTTGCTGCACTTCTCCCAGCGTGAGTTTTTCTTTACAGAATGATGTTTGTTTGCCAGGTTAAGCACTTCTTTTACTCCATTTTGTCAAAGAGGAAGTCTCAAAAGCGTGTTTCGTTTGACCTTCGGCGTCTCCACAGCTCCACCTCTCACAAAGAGGATCGATTCCTTCTCCAGTTAAGCTTTTACGCCCTATGATGGATCAGTGAGGCTATTTGTTATTCAGAACTAAACACCCCCATGCTTACACCTTGTGTTCATCCATCAGATATCAATATTCCCAGGACCCCCTGCAAGAAATCAAACTTTATGTGATCAATACTCCAAATAAGGAAAAAAAAAAAAAAGAGTTTAAGAGTGGCTCTGAAGTCCTTCCTGAAAAGCCTCCTCACAGCTGTAGCTGTTTGCACTGGAAGCAGTCGATTGAGAATCAATAGCTGAGCTTGCTGCTGCTCTGGGGCTGAAAGGACAGGACACAAGGACATCCTTGCAAATGAAGATAATTCACCTGCCCTTGTCTGATCTATTTGTTCCTGTCTCTTTAGCTAATTTGCCAGTGAAGCACGAGACGCAGGCCTCGTTTCTTTTCTCTCACGTTCAACACAGGAGGCTTTCTCTGCCGTCGCCTCGGATTGATGTAAGATTTGAAGTCACTCTCCGTACAGTGACCTTTCTGCAAAATGATTTCCTTCCCCCTGTTTTACCTTTAAGGATTTTCAAAGAAAGCAGGGAAGCTTTATAATACGCTGCCCTTCACTGGGTCCAGGTAAGAGGATGGTCACCTGTGACTGACTGACAGCAGCAGCAGCCCGCTGGGATGCAGGAGCCAGATGGGGGAGAGAGATGACTCTTTACTGGTTTTGTTTTTTTTTCTTTGTGTCTTTTTTTTTTTCTCCCCCCCCCCGCCCCCCTTTTTCTTTTTGCTTTCTCTTGCAGCTCCCCAGTGAGTGAGGGGGATTTTCAAAGGGCCGGCAGAGGAGAGATGAGCTGCACAGATAAACAGTCCAGGTGAGAGAGCTTATCCTGCTGGCATGCCTCTTAGGCACACAACACATCAGAGATTTGGTAAGAGCCAATGAGAAAGAAAAGTCAATGATTTATAGTTTTCCCAGTTTTCCTCTCATACTCAACACTCGCAAACAATGTGGGGATCAATACGGTTATCATCTAGCTTTCAAGTAACAAAGGAAACAGCACCAAGGCGAAAAGCACTGGTAGGAATGAGTTGTAATTCTCCATGTTGACCTGGAAGAGAAGCATTGAAAGCCTTAAAAATTTACATCTTTAATTTGTAACCAAAGGCCTGTGTGCTAAGCAGCAAACTGTTAATTAAGAGAATAATCAGCTTGTTTTGTCCTCGAGAAAATATAATAAATAAAAATCGGCTACATTTAAAGAGATTTGCTATAATTTTCTTGCATTTTTGAAGAATTACCAAATTAAAATTTAAATGTCTTCGTTAGACATTTAAATTTTCATACACAATACATTATTATGTACGTAATGCTAAGCTAATAATATGAGCATTATTAGTCGTGACTAGACTGTTTTAAATCTGAGTTATGAGGGATTTTTATTTTAGTTATTTTTCCTCATTGGGATGAGTTGATTGTATTAAATAAGAATCTATTCTTTCCTTTTGTTTAAAACCTTTTGGCTGTAGGCAGCTAAAAACAAACAACAACCTATTTTATTACTTTACTACACATTTATTTACTTGCAGCCATGACGCTTTGGATTATAAAGATTGCTGAGATTACTAGTAAGAGGTTGGTTGAACCATTTCTATGTGGATTTGGCCAAATGTTTTGAAAGACCCAGAGAAACGTCAACCCCTCTCTATGACAGAGATTTTTACTGAAAATCTGATATTTTTAAGAGTACATAAAATCATGTTCATGCTGAACTTAAATCGTTTTTCTATTTTATCAAAGCACAAAGTTTCAGTTAAACTGTAGGGTAAAAATATGTTTTCTGGCATGCAGAAAGTTTCTCGCTGTTGCTAGGCAGACTTGGAGAACAAAAAGATGACGCTGTGGTGATTTAAATATGCCATCTCCCTCCCCACAGCTCTGGCTGTGTTAAATATTATAATTAACTCCAAACTGTAGATTGGGATAATTTTTTATGAATAACTACCTGCCTGTTGCCATTTCTTGACTTATGAAAATCAGAACACATCTGTCTTAATTAAATTACATGTTTTCAAGGTTTTTTTTTTTTTTTAAATAAAGTCGTATGGGAATACAATATGACTTTTACAAATTAAAGTCAGAAAATGATAACTTTATTCTCATAATAATTTGAATTTATTCTGAAAATATTATGACTTTATTCGCATATTATTTTGACTTTATACCTGTAATATTGTGAGTAAAATGAACATATATTAAGGTTTTTTCCTGCATCTGTATCTAATTATAATGGATAGAATATTTTTGAGAATATTTTCTCATTTATTTTCCAGAAATAAAAAACCCAGCTCTCTGTTTGAGAGAAATCTGATATGTGAAGCTGATATCTGGGTCTAGTCGATGAGAACCGCCCCCTCCTTCCCTCTGCATGGTGCCAGCTGTGCTTAAGGCATTCTGAACCCATTCTGGGTAACATGATCCGGACCAGCGTGGAACTCACAGCAGGGGAGCATCTGCCGTGGGACTGAGGAAGCAGGACAACTGTGCTGCAGTCACAAGCTATTATGAGTGATGAGCCACAAATCTGTGTGGCTGCAGATGACCGTCACTCCTGAACGGAGGAGAAATGTCAGCGTTTATGCTTTTAACCGCTGACACAGGAAGAAATTAGAGACCAAATATGGTTTGTACAACCGGGAGCCAGAACCATCTGGCTGGTTCTAACCGTCAACCTAATGGGTTGGGTCTCAGAGTTATAGCTTGTCAGCATATTTTCCAAGGATAATGAAATTCCAACTTGTCACTGTGTTATTGGATTGAACCGGTGCTTCTGTTGCCACAGCCACTTGGTTCCCCCTCCAAGCCTCAGTCCGTTTTTTGTGTTTGTCCAGATTTTCCTCATGTAGAAGACACTTGGCATTTCCATTTAGCTGCTCCGCACCCTGGACCACTCCCTCCTTCATCTGAAGCAGGCAACACTTTCACTTTGTGCCAGTTTCGGTTCCCATCTGCCGTCCTGGCGCAGAGCACATATACATGTAGATTAACCACCTCCTGACTGCGTGTTGCTCCGGGCCCAACACAGAGCTGGTTGGTGATGTGGAGAGGCTTGACAGGGAGGTCAGGCTGAAACCAGCAACTCCCGGGAGAGGCTGATCTGCTTTCAGACTTTCAAACAGGCACACATCTCCGCCAAACTCACAGGTAAAGCCATTCGCAGTGCAAATCGTTTTCTATATCCCACGAATGTCAAAAAAAAAACCTACAATTTTGATCCCCCAACAAAGGTGGTTAACAGAGATAGTAATTAATGGATGTTTATCAAAATATAAGGAAAAAAAAGAGGCACAACATAAAATATTTAGCTTTTCATAACCAGACTTTTTCTATTTCTTTAATTTTATAGAAAAATCTGACCACATTTATCCAGTGACTTTTACTCTAATGCAAACTTTAATGCATCAAAATACGCATTTAATTAAAATATCAGGCTTGAGTACAGCAAATGTTTTCTCAGAGAGAGTGAACCAAAACCTTGTTCTTGTGCTGAAAATAGACTCATTTGTTCTGTAATTTCTTTCCAAATGAGTGCCAACGAATGTGCAAACTGGATGCCTTTATTTTAATGAGGCAAGGATGCAAAAGGTTTTGATCTACGCTTCACTTTTCTTCAAACAAAATTAAAATACTGCATACTTAGTTTATTTTTTGTGGCGTTAGCATTTTAAGAGTTAAAGGTTTTGGGCCATATGTTCTTCTGACGTGATAAAAGGTTTGCACACCCCTGACCTATGACATAATGCAGCTGCAAACCTGAGAAACTTTCATAGATTGAGTCACACCTCAGCAGTTGGGCAGGAGGTTTTATGCAGGAAGTAGCAAACGAATTTAATTGTTTTTCTCTCCACATCTAGAAAGGCTTATGATTAATTATTTAACAAGCCGCTGCAAACAGTGAAAGCAACATCTGTCATTTATTTAAAGCCCATCAACTCAGAGGGAATCAAGTCCCAAACACATTATGGTTTCATGTTTCAACTGGAAAGACTTAGCAGCACACCTGCTGTTTACTAAACAGAGGATGAAGAAAGTCTGACAGAAAACGATCTTTGTTCCACCCATCAGGAATAAGAAAAAAAAAGTTCCTGTGCAAAAATAAAATTAGCTGTTTGCACATGCATCAGTTTCTTAAGCTTTCCTGCGTGAATTTCCCTTCTAAGAGACAAAAACATGAACTCAATCATTTCACAGTCCCTCGAAGTTCACCAAATGTAACCACAGACTTATTGAAAACTCAAAGCTGTGCACTAAACTATCTGATCTATATGAACAGTTTGAGCTAGTTAAACTTCCCCGAGGCACATGGGATTTGATGAAACCACCATTCAGTTTGAGCAGAGATGACCTTTGACTGATCCGTTTTAAGCCACACAGAGATCCTTAAAACTTTTTCATGTGAAAGTCGGAATAATAATCGTTTCCATCCATCGTTTATACCCACTCATTCATGAGACGGCGAGTCTATCACAGTGTCAACACACAAATAAATTATGAAAGGACGTAATTTGAAATGTTGATTTTATGTGTAGGAATCTTAACTGGCGGCTGGATTTTACCTAATAATTTCACGAGATTTTATATTTGTGCGTGACTTCACGCTCTCCAGAATTCCGCCGACGTAGTAGCGCTGCTTGGCGCAGTGGTTGCTTTTAGAGACAAAAACAGACATCTGAAACCCAATATCGCTTCTTGATTTCACTTGAAAAATGCTCACAGGATGCTGCACAGTCGGCTGCACAAACAGACAAGGATACAAAGTAAACATGTTATTTTATTATACAACTTTAAATGAGGAAATATGGCGGCGATGGATAGCAACCGTCAATCACAATGACTGTCAGCATCGCGGATTTGCAGTGATCCTTTTTTTACAAGGCAGGAAGATAAACATTCACATGCTTTATAAATAAGTATGATTAGGAAGATATTAAATATCGCATTATGGAGAAGGTAGTCTAACCATTAGTAACCACGGAGACAGTGCGTACCATCATTTAGCCTAGCATGTATGGAATAAACTGGTTAGCATCTTTTGAAGTTTTTAATGCTGCTCCGGTGTAAAGGGGAAACTCTGTTTATGAAACAGTGATATAAATCATGTGGTGTGAATCCAGGCAAAGTCGATAATTTGATCAACACATCATAAAATCGGGATGTATGACCCGATATCTAAGCTGGCTGTTTCCAACTTTTGTAAATCTAACACAGAAGCTGTTTGAGGTGCTGATATTTTTAGCAGCAAGAGGGGCCCTTAAGTTAGATTCTGCTCCAGGCCTCATACAGCTTTGTACCAGCCCTGTACAATGAGTTAAATCCGCTGCACTGTGCAATAAACGGGAGACTTAATTAAATGCTGATAATGTGATTTTAGTAGATCTTCCATTTTGTGTCTGTTGAATTTTTAATAAGAGTCACAGAAACTGTTCTGGCTGCTCAAGTTTATGGGATGAGATTTTCTGATCTTCGTGTTGCTTCGCGAATTAACTCTGGCTGGCTAACTGGACAAACCATTTCATGTGGTTTGTTGCATCGTGTAATCGGAAAAAAAATACTAAAATAATACAAGACCAGCGTGATGCGTCACTACGAGACGAGTGCAAAGCTCCTCACTTGAACCTGTATGATGGTTCGGGTTGGTTCCTTAAAACACTAAGGAACACATACATGAACTTTATCAGTGCAGGCAGGGCAACATGAGATGTAGGCTCGGGATTTTTATTATTTTCCTAAAAACATAAACAAGCAACGTTTAGCCTGACGGGGGTCCTAGTAAAGCATGGCGGGCTGCCAGGCTTATAATACACCGGGGGAAACCCTGGAGTGGGGTTTGTGATGATCTAATTCACAGACTAGCTTTAGAGGAGCGCATTGATTGTTCTGACGTCTGTCATGGTGGAGTTCTGGAGATAGTGACGTCACGTATGCCGTAGGAATTAATGCAATATTTTTCATTAAAAAAATCTCAGAACTTTCTTATACAACATTGCTTAATTTAGATTAGAAAACAAGACACTGCAAATGGAAAACAAGTCTGATTTTTACAACTACATTTATTAAAAACAAAATAAAATAAAAAACAGGAAAACAAACAATCAAATGCGTCCAACATCCCACACCAGGGAGGAGACTGGTAACGAGGAGAGACATTTTTTAAAAGCATACAAACCAGCGATCTGTTCATCTAGCAGCATCCAAATGTTGGAATTTCCAAAATTATTTATATAGTTAAATATATACTTATTAATTTGTTTTGTGGTTGTTGGTTTGATTTTTTGTTGTATTTTTGCCCTGCAAAGCAACACACTTTACAACATACACAGAGATTTATCTGTCATTAGTGCAGAAAAAAAACAAAAAACAAATAAAGAAGCTTCATAAAATAAACAACTTTAGGTTAAATAAGCTTAAATAATAGTGTTAAATACAAGACACTTCTGTGGCAGTTATGTACAGAAATAAACACATTTGGCATTGTAAGTGTGGTTCACTGGCGTCCGCTCTAATACTCTAGAAACCACTGCATAAGAACTCATACTGCTACACTCACACACACTCTCACACTCAAATGATTTTATCTCAGTGAGCCACAGACAAGGCATGTGTTTATAAAAGAGAGCTGACAGAGAAAAATAAAGAAAAAATCCATTTACAACCAGTTTTAGGCACAGTCTCTTCCAGCTTTATAAATACATGTCAAAAAACATCTGCTTCTCAAAAGAAACTATCCACACTTGTGCTAACTTCCTTTAGAAAAAAAAAAGAAAAATCCAAAAAACAAAATAAAAAACACAGTTTCGTAACTACCACTTTGTTATTGCTAGGACATTGTGACGGTAAATGGAAACTACTGACAAATATGTGCTGAGGGAGAAAGCACCTTCAAACATCGAAATTACTGCCATGTGAACCTACGTTACAACACAGAGGAGAAAGAAAAAAAAAAAAAAAAAAAACAGGAAAGTTGATTGAAAACAAACACGTCAAACGTTCAGAACTTCTGTAGCTTTGGGAACGAGAGTTTCAGAGAAAATAAAAGGTCTCGGTTGAGCTACATTCATCCCCTCCCACCCATCGACACACTGAGCATTTCAAGCCCACCATATGTGGATTCCTCCTGGTGCAGGCAGACAGTATCACTTTATTTCGTCTGGTACATTCCTGTCCCTCCGACTCGCCTCAAACCCTCTGCTCCCCCAACGTCCGTGAGGGCCGATGCAGCAGAAACAGCTGAGTGACAGTGTGCGCAGAATGATACAGGTGCCTCTCAGTACATTAGAAAAAAAGAGAGTAGTTCAGTAATTCAATTATGAAAAGTGAAACTCATATTGTATAAATCTACCACACAGAGTGATCATTTCAAGCTCATATTTCTATTAATCTTGATAATTTTGACTTCACAGTTTCTGAAAACCAATTTTTTTTTTTTAACTTACTGACAGATATTGACGTCCCTTACAAGTTGCATAAAGGTTATTACCAAAAAAGCTGGCAGTTCAAACAGAAAGGTATACAGAAATACTATTGGAAAGTAGAGTGGAAGAAAAAAGTGTGGTAGAAAGAGTTGCACCATCAACAGAGACAAGTACAGCCAAGAGAGAAGTATAAAACAAAGCCCAATATAGACTGCTGTTTCAAAGCATATTAATGGAAAGTTGAGTAAAAGGAAATATTTTGTGGTGTGTTTCTATTTAACTGTGCAAACTGGAGTTTTGAAAATAAATGTACTTGATTAAAACAGGGTCATTTAAGTTTTTTGATTAAAATTTAAGGTGTTTTTTGGCTGTATTCAAATTAGTATATTTGGAATTTGGAATATTTTTGCATGTGATCAACAACTGGGTGTTACCACAGGCGGAAAATATAAAGAAGACAACAGTTAGTGGAAGGCAGAGGATGGTGCTGCATGTTTTTTAATGACTTGTCATATGAACAAACTTATTCACATTTGATTTTAACTCTAGTTCTGACTTAATAAAAACATAGTAATTGCAAAATCATGTTTTTTTTTACATTAGCACAATATTGACAAGGTTTTGTGCAAATTTGTTATTTAGTAATTTTAGAAAGTACTGTAACTTTGTTTTTTTCATTCTCTGTAACCCATAAACATCAAAATCAAAAATTATGCTTGAAATGCATCACCCTGTGTGTTTAAATTTATTCATCTGAGTTGCATGAATAAATTAGCTTTCACAACGTTGTAATGTATTGAGATTCACCCGTACAGTACAGCTGAGTATACAGTACAGTAGACTGACGTGATTTACGTAGGTAGATTAAATGTTGACTACAGTAAATGAGCTTTACATTCCACTTCTGTAAGAAGATTCCAGGGCTCAGCGGAGCTCCTTTCCCCTGGAATTACTTTTCTCAAGTCCTCTCCGGAGCAAAACACCACGAGGTTCCCCAAGAGAGACGGGTAACTTTAAAAAGAGGAGTAGAGAGGAGTTCCCCCAAACTATAGTCCAGATCTGGGTTTTCAGTCTCTCACACAGTGCAGCACAACATCCTAAGTATGGGGCTTTTAATACTCATCGAAATTGTCATTTTAATGTTGTTTTCGTTGTGGATTTATCTGGGAATCTTACATGAGAGTTGAGTGGGTTTACAGGAGGGATGAAGGCCTTCTTTTGCTCCATCTTTCCTCTGTTTTTCCTCTGTGCGCCGCTCAGGGTTTTTTGTCAATGGTGTGAAAGAACCACTCTGTAAACTTCCTGAGCTGAGCTGCTGCCGTCTGGCTCTCCTCCTGCAGCCGCATGTTGTCCTGTCTCAGGTGCTGCACCTCCTCCTGCAGCATGGCCTTGTCCTCCTTCTCCTGAAAACAGAACAAGAGGCAAATTAGGCTAACGCACACAAAGGAGCTGATAAAAGCCCCGCTATTAAAAGCACATCCGTCTTTCGTCGATGTGGCGTAAATGAGAAGCATTAAAGAATCTAAGCAGCTTTTTCCTCCACTCTGGTAGAAGTGTATTTCCTCAGCACTCTGCTGGAAGAGGGGAAACACTGGGCTGGGACACAATAAGGAACGGAAACAGGATATCAAATTAAGTGGATGAGTATGTATTACGCAGACCTCAGGGCACCCATTACTCCATGTCGGGCTGAGTGGCACAGACATGCACTAGCTGCTAGTATTAAAAAAAGAAAAAGAAAAGCACAGAGGTGCCAGAGCTTAAGAACAGGAACATAACTCACCTTTCTGAGGTCCTGCTGCAGCTGCCTGAGGATGACCTCCAGCTGGTTGACTTTGCCAGTTAGTGTGGACGGGGAGCTGCTGTTGGTTTAAACAAACAAACAAAAAAACACAACACACTGTTAAGAGATGCATTTTTCTTTAATTTTTAACAAGTTTAAAGTGCAAATATTGTATTTTAGTCATAAAAATAAAAGATCTTGCTTTCTAATGATATAAAAGTTGATATATTATTTTAAAACACTTTTTTAATAGCATAGAAAAACCTTCAGGAGCTCACCTATGATAATCATAACCATCATTAGCATATATATGGATGTTGACATAGGGTTTGTTACACAGAGAGTAAGTCCCCACTTTCCTCAAATATCCAGCTGAGCAGGAAAAGTAGGTGAACTTTGTGACAGTTAAATAGGTTTCTCAGTTCGACACTTTTTGCCACAGTATTATAAAAACATGAGCTTTGACACTACCAAACTACCAGACTGTCAGTACATCTGCAAAAGCTACTTGTAGGAGTAATGTTTTTATCAATGAAATAATATTGCTCAAGTAGGATTTTTATTTTTAATGAGCCCCGATAGTAAGTTTTTTGTTTTTTTTTACAATAAGAGTATTTTCTCAGCGTCTGAGCCAAGAAAAAAAAAGATTCTTGAAACATATATCGCATGTGTAGCAGCTAATAAAAATAACATTTTAAGGCAAAACAACGTGAGAAAAAAAAAATTGTGGATGGACTTTCACTGTTTGACGTGAAAGATATCATTAAAACATCTACTGATTACGTCTAGCGAAGTTAGACTTTTAGCTGCTTCCATTCACCGTTCCATTAGTTTTACACAAAGGAAAAACTCTATAAGGTCACAGATCCAACATTCATTTGAATGCTGCCGGACTTTTTTTTTTTTTTAATCTTGTCAGATATGATATTCACCACTCTGGTGAATTACATGCCGACTGGGCTTGCCATAGGGTGCCTTTAAATTCCTTAGTACGCTCACTGGTGTTTAAGGTCTTGAAGCTGCTGACTTCCTCCTCCTAACTGGACCAATCATCCATATAAATCTTGGTGTTATGAGCTCACACTGGAGCTGGGAGAATCTGCAGTCACAACTTTCTACCTGGGTGGCCATTAAGTAATGCATTACTGCTGGAGTTTGGTATAATAGTCGCTCTTCACCAACTTTTAGCTGCATGCTTGGGTGCCTTGCCCTCATTAGATTTCCTTTATTCCTTTGTAAATACTTCTTGGGAAACTGAAGCTTAAAGACATCTGAAAAAGAAAATAAATAACGGAACGCTTTAATTAATCGAGATTGTATTTGGTTTGGAAATATACTGAGCTGCGGTAGATAAACATGCTAAATGGAGAAACTCTTTACAAGATGTTCTAGGTTTTACTCTAGTTCTCTTTCTTTTCTCTGAAAGGCACACAGTACTAATTCGCAGCTGTTAAGTGTTTTCAGCCAAAAATCCCTCTTTGCTTCTTCCAGGAGTTGTGTTTGCGTGTTTGTGCGCTTGTTGTGGTGTGAGTGATGCCTACTCTGCTTCCAGCGCTGCTCCCTCTGCCTCCACCACCCGTCTGGTCAGCTCTCTGGAGATCTGCAGAGCCTCCACCCGCTGCATGTCTGTCATGGTGCAGAAAGATGCCACACGCTGGTCTGGAAACAGAACAGGTGACCAGAACCGGTTAGATAATCCGGCTTTGACATCACAGCAGGAAACCTGAATCATTCGGCTAACATGCAGCTAAAGCAGAACAACTTGAACTGAATGCATGCGTTCCTAACAGGATGGGAGAGTCATTTGTGGCTTCAATGAATGGAGCTTATTTAAGCATTGTTACAAGCCACTTTACTAAAATCTACATCCAGATAATTCCAGCATTTCTAGTCACTCTCCTTGAGTTCTGCTTCAGTGGTTTCCACCCTGGAGTTTCCTTTGACAGCTGTTTGGCTCCCACTATGAAACTGTAAGACACTGGTCATGCTTGTTCCACCATATCAGGCCTTTAAGCTTTGCCAAAGCCACATGGAAAACCCAAACTTGGCACAGCGCTCTCTGGGATTTCTCAGTTTTAAGGCTTAATGCTCTTTTCTCTACAAACCAGTCCTTCTCCAGCCCTTGGTTTAAGACTAAAGATGGTGAAATCTGCATATTCATACCAGAACTAAGCATTTTCATTAATTTATCCCCCCCCAACTGAAAGATAATCCACTTTAAGACAGAAGTTGGATGAGAACAGAGTTGGTTTCTCTCACATGAGGCAGCAAAGAGAGACCAGGCCCTAATTTCCATATGAATGAATTCCTTCCTCATATTCCATGGCTGCAAAAGAAAGATTAAAGTCTTCTCAGACAGCAGAGATGCCGCCTGTCTTTTAGCGATGAGGCGATGACCAGATTTAGTGAGCATCCTGATTAGATTGAAAAAGATACCACACCACTGTGGATAGAAAAGATGCTGTAACTGTGAGCGATTCTGCTTATTTGTGGGGGAATATCAAAATATTTGGAAATTATTTGCCAAAGTTTACTTTACTAGGGGTTCAGGCCTGTAGCATTTCCAAGCACAAAGCAAAAAACTTGATTGTAACTGCTCCATTTTTGTCATTAATATTCAGTTTGAATAAAGTGCAAAGCCTGAAACAGACAAAAATCTAAGAGGGGTCCTTTGGAGATCAAGATGAAAACCTGCAATGCTCCTCAGATTAAACAAAATCTCTAAATCCATCGATGGGAATTTTATTTCTTAAGGTTTAAGACGTAAAATCGATGGATTGTTTGAAGCTGTGTTCAGCAGCATTATCTAGCTGAATACAGCAAAGGAAACAGAGTTAAAGTAATTTTTAAACATGACTAAAGGTGACTTATTATGCCTAGGTATTTTATCAAATTTTCACAGGAAGTAAAATTCCCGTGTAAAGCTACACAGGAATTTTGCTGTTACTTGTCAGCTGTGACCAGTTGTCTTCACCTTAAAACAACAGAACATTTATTATGAGTGTCTTTCATCTTTGTTGACCTCATTATCCCCTTACTCTCATAGCATAGCTGCTTAAATGTCCAAGAATGATGCTCTAGCTTGCACTGACTGGCATGACAACAGCCTTACTGCTTGCTGTCAGTCAAGCTCTTCATCACTGCTGAACCCCCCTCTCCCTCAGTAAGTGATGGACTTTATGCTTTGAGGCCGGAAATGAACCAAAGGCAAAACGCCGCACTGACAAATGAGTGAACACAAGCTATGCTGTCTGCTCACGGGTCGGGGTCAGGCAGAGTTCAAACAGAGAAAAAAAAATCTCATGGTATGCTAGCGGAAGATGAAATGCACTGACATGACAGTAGAGCTTAAATTAGGCATAATAAAATATATAAACAGATGATGCTGCACATGATGTGGAAAAAACTCATTAAAACTCATATGGATCAGTTACACACAGAGCAATATATTTCAAGCATTTATCACTGGTAGTTTGTATAATTATGACAGTTAACTGAAACCAAAAAGAAATGTTTGGATAACTAAACATTACCTGCCTAAATATCTGGCTAGGGCTCCTTTTGCATGAATTACTGCATTAGTGCAGAGTGGCATGGAGGTAATCAGCCTGTGTTTCTGTTTAGCTGTTAAGGAAACCCTTGTTGCTTTCAGCTCATCTGAACTGTTAGATCTGGTGCTTCTCATCTTTTTTTTGTTAATACTCCTAATACCCTGTATAGCTTTTTGGTCAGGCAAGTACTCTAGCCAATTCCTGCTGGTAAATTAGTGTCCCTGTAAAACTTGTCAGCAAATGAAAGGATGAAGTGCTCTAAAATGTTGTGATAGACTTCTGTGTTGATTTTGGACTCGAGAAAACAAATGGGATCTTAAAAAAGGACTGGGCAACTGACCAGCATTCCATTTTTTCAAATTAGGCCAGGTAGTTTATCACAGTTTTTTCTTCCACTCAATTTTCCATAAATATTTTTAAATGAAGAACTTATTTACCAATGACATTTTTGTTCCTGACCCTATTTCTGAAAAATATCGGAAAGGAGTTTCCATTACAAATGTGTGCAAAACTTTGTCAATACTCTGTTACTGCCAAAAAAAACACAATTTTGCAATCGCAGTGTTTCCATTACATAAGAAACACAATTAAAAGCCCACATGATTAAGTTTGTTCACTCAATAAGTCATTAAAAACATGCCACACATCATCCTCCTCCTACCACTTTATCGTCTTTTCCACCAGTAGTGACAGCCATTGTTTATCCCATGACTTGCAAAATAAACTTATTTCATTAGAAACACACAGCTCACAAAGATCTAAAGCATGCAAGCGAGTGAGCACTTGCTGCTTACAGACACACAAACACATACTGCGCAAAGCAGCCGGGGGGTCAGGGAAGTCGGGGCTGAAGGAAGAGGAAGGTTTTAGACAAGGTGCCAGCAGCTCTAGCCAAGCTGGTTACCTTCAAAGGCTCGTGCTGCATCGACCAGGTGAGACCAGTCCAGGCCCGAGGCAGTGTCTGGGAGGGGCATGAGGCCCGGGTCGCTGAACTTGGACCTATCCGCCAAGGAGCCGTCAGAGAACCAAAACTCACCTGCAGAGACAGGCAGGTATTGTGTTGAGTGTCTGAGCCTGGCCTGAGTTCAGGGCTAAGCGTCGACAGGGGGAGGAATGAGAGAGGGGCATCGAAGGGGAAAAGTTGGGACCTTATGTTAACTATTCATCGCTGCTAAAAAAAAAAAAAGAAGTTATATTTATGTATCTGGAAAATCCTCATCTGGAAAATCCGCAAAGGATGCAAACGCTCACTCTTAAGAGGAACGCCTTGCATCAGCATGAGAGGTTCAAGTCACATTAAACCAACCAAACCAACTTCTCTGCAAATCACAAGAGAGGCGCAGTTTGAGGGGTGATAAATGACTTGTCTCGGAGAATATCTTGACGTTTCAGTCAACATCTCCGCTCCCTTCCATCTGCATCTCAACCCTGAAAGACGCAAAATGCAACTAGCACACCCGCTCACCGGAGAGGCATTTAGAAAAGCCTGAGGAAGAAGTCGGCAAAGAGACAGAGAGCTTGAGGTGACATTCTCTTTTCAATTTACCAAGCTTCTCGGAGCTCGAGTGATTCACTGTTTACCAAATTGGGCCGTCTCTGCAAGGGAAAAAAGAGAGAGCCTGCGTTCTCAACTATCCTTCAAAACAATCAGGAACCCATCAGGTTGACAGCCAGAACAGGCCGAAGAGAAAAACATCTTTCCAAAGCCCATTTTCTACCTAATGGCGGCAGCAAGAGACAGGTGAGGAGCGGTATGGAAATGAGACCGGAGGGACAGAGAGGGAAGGCAGGGATGGGGATGATGAGCGAATGAAACATAATGTATGACAGAAACTATGAAACCCTGGGTGGAAAACTGGCACATTCAAGTCAGAGATGTTAAAACCGGGACACATCACACCTGTCATTTACTTCCTTACATTCAGAGGATTTGGGGTCGAAGACTCAAGAAAGTGTCTGCTTGAAGCAGAGGCAGAGAGCGTGCGAGAAGCTTGCAGCCGCACCCATTTCCAATTAGTTTGCTATATGGAGGAGTGTTGCTGAAATGTGTTCAGTTGTACTAATGATATCAGTCGGGCACAAGTGGCTCTTCAAGCAAGTAACTATATCCTGGCTCTTATCTGGTGCCAGAAGGAGGGAGAGATAATCATGGAGCAACATGATGAGAAAGTGTTATTAGCCTTCTGTCTCTGTGAGACATTTGGAGTTGTGTTTATATCAAAAACAGATTCTCTCTGGTGTTTGTTAATGCACAGTCTATGTTACTCTAGGAGTTTAACCTTCCTTCCCATGCAGAGCCTTGTAAAAGTATCCCTTACAGTTTATTCTGTTACAACCACAATTTCAGTGTATGCGCATTTTTAAAAATAAACTCACAAAATAAATTCTCAAGTCTTATCACAGATTTTCAATTTAGACTTTTCACTGAACATACAGAAACAGAAACCCTGGCGTTGTAGCTTTGGATGTATGTTAAGGGCAATTACAAGTGCAGGTTTTGTTCCAGAAATTCATTTATCTACATCTGTTTTCCCTTCAATTTTTATTATTTTCATTGTACCCACAGCATGACACGACCATCACTATGTTTTGGAGTTAGGCTGTATTTAGGATGACTTGAAAATTTAACTTTGTGGCCATTAGGTCCACAACTGCATTTGGCAAATTTTTTGATTAATTAAAAAAATTTAAAAAAAGCAAAAAGTACAATCTATTTCTAATTTTTTTAAAGTCTTTAATGTCTGGCCTTTATTTATACATTTCCAATTTAGGTCTCTGCTTCTATAAACAGCTCAGCTTTTATTCAGCAGAAATTTAATGTTTTTTCTGGTTTCTGTAAACTGACCAGAGCAAAACCTCATTATCTGAAAAAGATTTTTTACAAAACATTTGATGACCTCAAGCCTTATTTTTAATGTTTTATGTTTTGTATATTGTTATATTTTATCCTCTTGCAGATTTCGGAGTTTTGTTTGTGTAAACTTCCTTTTAAATAAATCCTTCATTGCTACCTTTTAGCCACAGAAGAGTTGTACATCCCAGGCATTTTGATGACAGGTTTGCAGTGTTAACGATATGGCTTGTGGCAAACTTTAAAGACTTTCCGTCAACATTAATTTTCTTTATGCCACTCTTCCATAAAGGAAAGAATATCTAAGGGTTAAACAACCAGCTACCATGAAACTGGTAACTGGTTTTATGGTAGCTGTTTTCTGATTAATACTCTCCTCAAACACCTTTCAGTTTAGGTGGACATTACATTGATACAGTTATTTTTTATTTTTATTTTTAGATGATGTATCGAACAGAACTCTGAGATGTTTAAACCTTGTAATATAAACTAAATTCGCTTTAAACTTCAAGACAAATTTCTCCCTGTGATCCTATATTGTAAAAACACGAAATCTATCAAGTATTTTGGGTTTAGTTTGTAGTGCTTTTTCTACACTGGAATTAAGACAAAATTAACTTGTGAGTAACTTTTTTAGCAAGATATAAGAGCTTGTTTTACATGAGTAATTTCTTAAAAATGATTAAAAAATTTCCAGATTAGTGTTTTTATAACAAGAAATTTATCCAGTTAAAATAATCTGCCAGTGGAACTAGTACTTTATCACCTACTAAGGTATTATTAACTTAAAACAAGCTCCTATATCTTACTATAAAGTTACTTGAAAGTTAGTTCAAAATTATTAGTTTTAGTTTTATTTCAAGTGTCATCAGATGTTTTCATTAGAAGCTAGACCAAAATACTTGGTAAGACTTTGTGTTTTTGCAGTGCAGTTCTTCATGATGGTGTTTGTTCACTAAAGCTTTGCAACAAAGCCTCTGCGGTCTTCACAGAACAGCTGGATTTATACAGAGATGAAATTACACACAGGTGGACTCCATTTTCTACTTATTATTAGACATTTCATAGGGAAGAGAGTACAAACGAACACCACATTCTGATTTTTATGTGTAAAACAAAGTAGAAAACTATGTGTAGTGTTTTTGCATTACATAAAACCCAGTAAGTTAAAAAGTAAACACTTTGCGGTGTGTTAGCACTCACTGCGGAGGTTGGATGCTCCCTGGTTATGGACCATGCGAGGAGGCAGCGTGCTGTGGTAAGGTGGCGTGGTGCTGAACAGGATGTCGTTGGGCATGGCTTGATCGAGCATGGAACTGTGTGAGCTGGCGTAGGACGAAGCCTTCCTGTTGCTGCACACGCTCTCGTCCGACAGCGTCCGGTAGAGCGAGCGTCTTGGTGACAAACTGCCTGGTGCCAAAACCTGCAGGAAAAGGAGAAGAGTTCATCTCTATGTAGTTGTAACAAGAAAAAACCCCGCAAGTACTGGAAAATCCCCCCCCACCCTGTTGCATGCACCACTGACAGCCCTTGACTTTCTTGGGCGCAGTGGGTTTACAACAGAAGTCAGCTGGGAGGGTGAGGCAGTGACATCAGGGAGCTGTGTCAGGAATCAATTACAGCCTTTGCTCTCAGAAAAATGCGACTGATTGAGCACAGCTGGAGAGTGTCTGACAGAGTGGGAAACACAGGGGACAAGGCTAGTGGAGGTGGTGACAGAGGTCACTCCCCTGTGGCAACCAGTGGACATTGAGCTTAATGTAAGAAGCCACAGACAGCAGACAGGAAATCTCTAATAAGTCCAAAGAGTTTTATTTTCATTTCGTAAAAGATCGAGCTCTTAAGCAAAGCCTAATTGCATCTAAATTCAAAGATATGATCAGAAGAATGATGCAAAACTGCAACAAATAATTGTGATTAATTGATTATTGAAATAATTATCAACTTTCTAATAATCGATTAATCGTTAACTGGAGAATACAGATTCAAACATGCAAATTGCTGAAAGAATAACTCCTTCAGTGTTGTAATTACCCCCAAACAGCACAAAGAATATATACATTTTCCACTTAAGATAAAAAATCAAGTGACAGTTTTAGTTTCACCTGGTTCAAATTACTGTATATATGTAAAAAAAAAAAAAAATCTCTTGTTAATTTTAAAGGTAATTTTCCTTTAGTAATTTCCAAAAAACAAGGTTAATAAAATAATTTGAGGCCCATACTTCAGCTGCACTCAAGTTTTTTCCCTGTTGGTCTACTCTACTTCCTCCAAAATAGGTCAGTATAAGAAGCCAGAAAACATGACATGCTCTGCACCACGAAGAGTAGGAGCTTCGAATGAAAAGCCTTTGCACCTTGGTGGACGAGCAGCATGTGAACCTACATGTAAGAAAGGGCTGTGTTTTTGTTTTTGAAACAAACAAAACTTTAAACACATTCATGTTTAAAGAATGTGTTTGAATCTGGATAGGTGTATTAGTGAAGCAGGTAGATAAAATTGTTGATGAAGCATTGGGCTTGCTATGAGGCCCAATAGCAAGTGTAGCTACTGTTTTGAGCATCTGAGCTAATTTTAGAAACAGAAGTAATGAAAACAATCACTGCACAATCCACCTGTTAGCTAGTAAAGAAGCTTGATATCTGTTGGGTTGAACGCAGACTGGTGGACAAACATTTCTGGCCAATCTCTCTTGCTTGATTCTGTCTTTAAGCGCTACACCTTACTAGATTTTTTGGCAACACTGTATTTGATGGGGTGTGCATAAGACTGACAGGACACTGTCATAAACATGTAAGAGTCTTTATAAATGTTTGACTGTTGTCATGAAGTGTCATTCGATAAATAATGACACTTTTAATGCAAAGTTGCTTTAAAACTTGTGTTAAAAGTCCATTAAAATTGTCAACTCAATTCATGATTATGACAATGTCACGTCAGTCTTATGCACACCCTATCAAATAAAATGTTACCATTTTTTTTGTGCCCTTCTGCTGACTGATACCTTCGTAAAATTATATTATTTTAATCTTTGAAAGTTTTTGACAAAGTATTAATTTTGAGTGTTTTTAATTTCTTTTATATTTTTTCCTGTAATATATTGTTTTAACAGGATAAGAAAAGGCAGAAGAAAAATTTAAAATTATTTCTTGTTTGCTGTTACAAGGATTTGTATAACGGCAGAAAGACTCTTACCACACTCTAGATGAGAGAAGCATTTTCTCTCATCTATCCTTAGTGTATATGATTAAAAAAATAAAGTACTTCTGTTATACAGGATGCTCTCAAGGTCAATGAATTCATATAATCTGAATTATGAAGTGGTAAAGCAGGCAAACAAGCCAGCCAGCATAATGAACATTCTGGATCGGCTAGTCTATGTTGAAGTTGTCTGGAGACAAAGCCTCCGGTTTAGCTGTGCATCATCCATCTCTAAATATGTCAGAGTAAACACATAAGGAAGTGCTTTAGATTGGTCATTATAGCTTGCAGTATGGGGCTCTAGATCATGGTCAATTAGACCGCTGACCTTATTCTGCCATATTGATCTGTGCATCGTTGATTATTTGAGGGCGACGTTTGTTGCTGTTCAATGTACAGAATAAAATGAGTGCAATAGAAAGGTTAAAGGATGTGCTGTCAGGTCAACCAATGTATCCACAGGCAGCTAGGACTGAAATCCTTTGCAGTTAGTGGTTTGGTAATAAAACTGCAGGGCCATCCAGCGTAAAAAATCTACAGCTACAGGCCAAAACATGCTGCTGCCAAGGTCAAAATGAAGATGTTAAAACTCTTCGTTGGTCAGGAAATTAGCACCATCACAACTTACACAGGATACCACAGCAGGGAGAGTAGTGTCTCATTACTGTGGTCATAGTTGTGACAGAGGATCTCCTGTTTAAACACACAAAACCACAACGACCAATCCCATCCATCACTGTCCCATTTAGTTTACATAAATACAGAAGGAGTGACATCAAAAGCAGCCACAAATGATACACAGAGCAGCTGCACAGATCGGTAAATATCTGCCTCTTTCTTCCCAGCTGTGACCCACAATGCGCTGCTATCTCCACAAGCCAACACCCAGCCATCTCCATTTCAAAGCGAGATCCCCCACAAGTTCCTTAGGGGGCATTTAACAAACATTCAGTCTGTCTTTAAAGCAGAGATATGCTTATGCCTCCTTCAGCCCAAACACGCTTTTCTCATATTCAAAGTTTACAAGATAAAACCCCACAAGATTATCACACATCGGAACAACTTTAACCTGGGTTCTCGCTTCTACATGAGGCAGAAAACAGCAGAATTAAGTCTTGAATAAATATGCAAATCAGATAAATCATCAGTGAAATGCACTGCATGGAAAAATATTTAAAAGTGAGGATACTCTTCTATTGAAAGGTGGCAAAATCTGACAGGTGATCAGTTATTGAAGGTGCATCTAAATCCACTAAAACTGACTCAGGCAGCTTTGGGGTGTTAGATCTTAGCATTTCTTTGTACAGCAACACTCTTATCAGCGCTGCCAGCTCTGTCACATCCACCGAGACTTTTTCCTGATTACCCTGACTTGCAGCTCGCGGCGAACAAAGACAGCAACCGGCGCTGGCCCCTTTTTGACGTGCCACATGGGAGGATGTGTTTGGACAACCACCTATTCAGATGCTTTTCTTTTGTTTCCCACCGAAGGTTCAAAAGAGGAATGCTGTGGGAGACTAAGCCTGCGAACGGCCTTTCCTTTGCGTCAGCCACACAATGGGCTGTCTGTCGGACGTTGTGGCTGGCAAGGAAAGTCTCTGTGCACCTGCTTGTCCGCACAAAGACTGGCACTGGGCGACAGTCAGAGGGCACATTGAGCTTTGTTGCATCCTCTGCTTGGTCAGTTAGAATATTAACTAGTATGCAGAGTTGGGTAGTAACTTGTTGCATTTACTGAAAGAAAAATTGACTTTTTATTGAACTGTAGTTTTTACTTTTACTTGCATAGTTTTATTATGACGTTCTTGAGTAATATTTCTGGTTACGCTACCATAGAGTGGGACAAAATCATGAACTTAAAAGAACTTGTGGACCAAAGAACACAAAAAAACTAAACTAAAAGCAACCAAAGGACATAGTACATTTTTTTCATAGAGAAGGAATGTTATTCATCATATATTCATAACTTAAAAAGGATTTTGCACATTTTCTGCATTAAAAGAAAGGCGTCTACTTTTAAATGCATTTGTTTGTGTATAAGAACAGCATTTGGATCAATTTCTTTCAAAATGCTTGCTATATCTAGCCAACTACAACTATTAGACAGGAGCTGATTTGGGAGAAAAGTCTGCTTTTCTCTGAATGAACACGCATCAACGTATTTGAGAAAAAAAACAACTTGGAGTTGTATTTAACATTTTCCATTGTAAAAATAAAAACTATATCAGGAATAATTTCCCCCATGACTAGAAATAAAAATCTCCAGCTCCATCAACCACCTGTGCTGGACGGGGCAAATTTGTATTATGCTTGAATTGTGGGCCATAAAAAAAAAAAAAAAAATCAATAGAAGGGCCACCTCAGGCCACACTTTGGACACCCCTGCTCTACCCACTGTGAGTAACTTTACTGAATGAAGAAGAAGATTGCTTTAACCAGAAATTCACTAGACAAAGATACGCCTGCAGTTTTTGTTAAAGTTTCATAAGTTTTACATTGAAAAAAACTGATTTTGGAAAGAAAAAAAAATATATATATATATATATATATTCTTCTGGTAGCGTGTCATGTTTAAACCTTGCTTCCAGCTTTGTCGTTTTCATAATTTAACTCTATCATGTACCCATCCTGCAGTGTGTCTTATTTGGGATCATATGCATGTCTGATAGGAATGCTCGGCATCGGTCTCCCCATGATACTTCTCGCTCTTCAATTGTTTTTCCATGCTCTGTGTTATCAGACTGGAGAGGGCGATTATAGTAACAAACCAGCTGGCTGCGTCCTCTGGGTCTCTGGCTGCTCTACTTCTTGGTTGTAAACAAAACATATTTAAATCAAGGTGTTTGTTTCTCTCGTTATTGAAACTGTGTTAAAACAGCTTGGTTCTTTTAGAAGTAAGCCAAAGGGATTCAAAACTGCAAACAAGTGCTGCGCACTCAACCGATTCATGTGAGGGACATGTTTGGCTGTGCCAGAGGACACTGCTGGCTGCCTTTGTATTAAAAATGACCGGCATCCAACAGAACCCATTTGGACGTCTCCAGGGTCTCATCCTGGTCGATAATGGACGAGTGTTGAGGCACCAGGGAACCTGGGATACAATTAATTGTTCTGAGGAACATCAAACATCTTTCTGCAACTTCCTGTCCTCAATAACAATAACCCAACTGTGTAAACTCAGGCTCCTTTTGGAATTAGGTTAATCTAAACCTGAGTGAGTCAGGGGTCGCACAGGGGTCACACAGGGCGGAGATCCATCAGCTGTGGAGCAGATGTTTCTCCTACTGTGACATGGAGAAAGTTTCTGCGACAGGTCTGCCCTCAGATCATTATGTAAATGTATTATGATAAGACAATAGCTTTATAAAGAGGAGCAGGATATTAAATATCCTGTAATCTGCAATAAACGGATTGCAGAAGTACTCAATAAATAAGAAAATCCCAATAAATTAGAAATAATTAAAGTTAATTTATTGCAGTTCTTCAGTTCAAAACTTTTATATAAATTCACTACACAGTGATAGCGATACATTTCGAGTATTTTAATTTTGAAGGTCAGGAACATCTAAAGTTGTGTTTCCCAGAAAAGTGGGATATTACTTCATCCCATTAAAAATACATTTTTTTAAGAGAAATGATGGCCTCCTGAAACATATGTCCAGGCACTACAGTAGATTCACTCAATCGTTCGTCTTTTACTGCATCAATCCAAAGATAATTTCTGAAAGTTCTGAATTAAAAGTCATTTTTGGTGAAGTTATAATATCAAAATGTTCACAGAAACCAACTTTTAGACTTTTGAGGTCAAAATTAAGACTTGAAAAGTATCACTCTATAAATAAACATTTATACAATATTTAAGGTTTGATTAACAGTTAAGGGAAACCAGTTTTCCAAAAAAAGAGATTCAAAGGCATATGATGAACAGTTCAACTGGGAGATTATTTCACTTATAAAATGGAAAAAAAAAAGTCTTGTTATAAGTGAAATAATCCCCCAGTTGAACAATTTTAGTATTAAGGAATTGTTTACTTAAAACAAGCTCCTGAAAAGTTAGTTTTGTATTATTTCAAGTGCACTAAGATATTTGCACTGGAAACTACACCAATATATTTGGTTAGATTTTTGCATTGCATTGATATTAAAGTTTATTTAGTTGTATTTTTTTTTGCATCAACCAATCATTCTTTCATTCAGCTCAATGAGCTCACCTTTCGGCTTCTGTCTTCTCCTGGAGGGCTATCTGGCAGCAACATCTTTTGAAATTCCTCTTTCGACAGCCTCTGCAGGGATTTTCCATCGTGCTCTGCAGGCTGGAGCCGGCATGCTGCCTCCTGCGCGTACAGTTGCCTGCAAATCATATCAAGAACAAAGAAGACCAGATTTCATAACCAGGGTTACCAGAACCACATCCTGTGAAGGAGGCCCCAGCTACTTTTGGAATACCGGCTGAACAAAGAAAAACGGGGTCCAAGTGAAGGATTCATCTTGGCATGCCAACATCAGGAATCTCCATGCTAGTCAGTTACATATGGGGCAGCAGGGAGGGAGAGACGTCAGGGAGTGGGGGGTTTATTTCCACTAACACCTTGTCCAACACCGGTGTGCCAAATCCATGAATAGAGAGACTGCGACGAGTGCAGCCAAGCACTGTGAGGGGCAGGAACAAAAACAAGCATTTCGAACAGAGACCATCACAGACCAAAGGAGTGCGCAACACAGCAACAACGATGACGACGAGGGAAGACATAAAAGCTGCTATGCAGGGATTGGAAACAAATTCTGAAGAGGTGACATGTTGTCCTGGAACTGGATGTCAGCAGGTTTTGTCTGAGGATGTCTAAATGATTCTGATTGAAGGGGTGTTAGGTGTTAAGAGAGGAGGGCACAGGGCATAGCGGATGTGACCAACCTGGCTGGTGAAGTCGTGTGGCGGTATGAGCTCTGCTTTAAATGAGCAGCCTGTCCGTGACACTCTGAGTGCTGTTGGCAGGGTGTTACATGGCCACAGGGATATCGGTTCAGACGGCTAGACGACAGGACAGGCCGGCGACGAAGAGACACTATTTCTGAGAGTTGCACTGCTTTATGTAGCTCAGTGTAGTGAATACTTCCATGTTACAAGAACTTTATGTGATAATGAATTGCTAAATTAATACAAAAAGGCAAAACTTTAAAGATTTCTTTTTAAACGAATGTGTTTGGTATGTATTCAGCCTCCCTATCATTTATAGAACCAACTTACCATCCAATTGCATTGCTATTAGCCTGATGCTAAAACTTGCAGACATTCTGCCTACATTTTACTGAAATCTTATTCTGAAGTTCTAGCTAAACTGCAGTTACAGTAAAAGTGGGGTTGTGTGGAAGAAACTGCAGAAATGTCACAGCTACAGATACACAGTTGGTTGCCCCTTGAATGTGTCACATGTTGACAGGACCAGCACTTGAGACCAGTCATGACATTCAAGTGGCGTGATGGTCTAGGACAAAGGGAGGTGGAGGGGGTTGGGACAGTGTGCAGGGGAGCAGGCTGGGTCAGATCAGGGCCACTGGGTTCGACTATAACCATGTACCTGGAGCGCTCATTCAGCATTTTCAGAAGAAAGGCTAACAAGCTCTCCGCTCCTCTGAAACAAGAATTAGAAGCAGCCTGGGATTAGAAGCATTAAAACAGATCCTGCATTTCATACAATGTTAGGTCACATGGGAAAACTGCACAAAGAGGGGAAGAGAAACTTCATTACGTTAGAGCAATATCTGTGAGTAATATTAGGCCATTTGTCATGAGACACTGTTATGTAAGAAATAAAACGGTAGGAATATATAAACAAGCAGTGGGGAGGGTAAATGAATTACGGAGCTTTTTCATAAGTCGGCAGAAGACGGCTTCAATGCACGCGATCAATCACACAGCAAATTTCACAGCCTCAATTGGATTACTCGGAAGCCGAAGCTGGGGGTTTCTTCGAGGGCAGATATCGCTTTCGCTCTTCCAAAACATGCCCAGAGCTGTCTCTAACACCCTCAAACGAGTACTTACATACATCTAACCCTCCCTGCAGCGAGCCATTTAATTATCAGGGAGATGCTGTCAGTCATCAATCCTCATACAACATCTAAAGAGAAAGAAGACTTTCTGAACTTTTCTAAACGACTGCATACGTTTCTCTGGTCGCTGCTCTGTGGAGGGTGTGACAGATCGTTGCTTGGCTCGCAGCAGAGAGGCTGATCTGTCAGAGACCCAGCAACGCAATCCTCAGGGACCCGAGATCAGATGAGTGATCAATAACGACATGTGACATGTGTCAAGTGTATTATGTTGGCAGCTTCATTGAGCTTATTTATTTTGTGACTGTCGGCTTCAATCAAGGCCAGTTTATAAGCTCTGAGTGGGAAAGACAATGCAGAGGGTCTGAAAGGAAACTGGTCCAATAGCATGCTTCTCACTTGGTGTTAACAGGCAGAAGTAATCACAGGCACTGAACCTTAAATACCAAAGCGCACACCTTGTATAAAACATATCTTTGTCGCACTTTAGCTCTGTCTTAAGGATTGTGCTAAAAAAGTTCTTATTTTCAGCCAACGCATACATTTGTAAAATAAATAGGCAAGGGCCAATACCAAAATGCCACGGTTGCAATATATTCTGTCATTAATAAGATTTTACAAGAAAATATATACAATGAGCTGTTTGCTTTTATTTGTAACAGTTTACCAACCAGCTCATAACTTACCAGTTGAAGTTTTAAATCAGAATTAATTCATGAAAAAAGGCTGAAATGATTTATCGGATTAATCGATCATTGAAATAATCGTCAGCATGAATTTAAGATGTAAAAATCTTCTTTATCTCTAAAGCTCATCAAGAAGACTAATTTTGTTCAAATTCTGAAAAAGAAAAAAAAAATCTTGTATGAAGCATACGATTATTTATTGGTTATTGCAAAAAAAAAAAAAAAAAAAAAAAAAAACTCAATTAATCTACATTGATCAAGGATTAAAGGACTGCTATGTTATTGCATTTTAGGCGATAAAACGTGAAATGCATTGTTAGTGTTATATTAAAAGGCAGAAGTGATTAAAAGAAAAATTTGCAAAATGTGGCCATTTTTCCGATTAATTGTCCGAATAATCGATGACTAAAATAATCGATAGTTCGATTGGTTTCTGCATCTCTACTCAAACTGTGACCAAAGCTTTTTGGCTTTTAACTTGACAAAGATGGTATGAAAAGGGGAAATTATTTATCTCTGCATGATTAAAAAAATGGTAAATTGTGAAAAATTGAGTCAAACCACATAAATAAGGTGCTTTTGTGACGTTGTCCTCATTTTTGATGACCTCATTCGTGCACTCTCGAGACCTTTTCTGTCTCTCGCACACTCACCCACACTCTGATATGTTGGGAGGTCCCTCAGTGCAGTGGGCATCACCATCATCATCATCATCAGCTGTCTTCATGCTCTCTGGGAGCTTGCAGCTGGACTGTGTGCGTATCTGTCCACAGGCCTCGGAGCTGGGCCCCGGCTCTGGGCCTGTGCTGCTCGTCTGGGGGATGGTGTACACCTTGGAGGAGTCAGCGGACATACAGTACCTGGCTCCGCGGGCAAGGGGACTGCCAGAATGGTGTGAGCCACTGATCAAACAGCAAAAATAAAGCATAACGTAACTCAAACATGACCAAAACAATGAATGAAATGAAATGAACAAACACATAACATAAATAATGGTGATAATAATAACAACAAAAAAGAAGCATTAGCAATAAAAAAATAAAAATCATGGATGCTTGCAACATAACCCGGCAGATGTATGGAAATTAGTCAAACGGATGATTTCTTATTACTTCAGATAGAGCTGGACAATAAATCTATAACAGTATATTAAATGTATTTATTTAGGCGTTTTTTAATTCCCTAGGAATGCTAGATAGGTTTGATGTATTATTAATGTTATCAATGTAAATTGTGATAGATGTGTATCACTAAATAATACATCTGATAGAATATTCAACAATTTCAATAAACTCAGATCCAGAACCGCACAGAATTCTGGTCAGTATAGGCAGAGGAAAGGATTTAGCCACTTAGCTTAACCTCTCAGGTCCAGGTCAGCAAGACTGGTGGAATCAACGAAGGCTACGTTCACACTGCAGCCTGAAGTGACCCAAATTCATTTTTATGACAGTCTGAACAACACTGATCAGACTTTTTAGAATGTGACCCAGGTCACTTGGATATGTGGTTCTAAATCTGGTACACATAGGATCTTTTCATATTTGATCTTAGTCGAGTCTACAGCAAGATTGTATTCATCCAATCTGCATTTTTCTGAATATTTGGAAATGTGAATGAACATGCCAAAAAAAGAAAGAAGAGAGAAAAAAAGAAATCAGATTTCACAAAAAACAAGGGCTTTGAAGCCTGCAGTGTGAACGTAGCCTAACCCGCTCACTAATTTTTTGGTTACCTAGCAGCAACTTGTTGAGTAACTGACGCCGCAGCAAGTTAAGTTTTCTCCACCGTGTCTCATGAATGCTAAAAAATAAACAACAGCGTGGAGTGAAAAATTTGGACATAACAGTAAAGGTCAAGGCACAGGTTTGGTAGTATTTCAGATATTTAAAACAAAAAAAAAATTGCAAATAATGATTGATAGACTGATACGAAACGGCTAAATTGGAATAAAATTTTCCGCCGTGTTGTCCAGCCCTAACCTCACAATGGTTCATGAATGGTCAGCACAGCAACCAGCTATGATGACATAATCCCCTTCAAATAAAGTACCTCCCCTTTAACCTACTTCATGAGACGACTCAGTTCCAGTCTGTCATGCTCGTATTCTTGCTGAACTTTGTCCTTTCAATATTTCATCAAATATCAAATGACAGACCGCATTTATGGTTCAGTGCATTCAACCACAAAGAGGCATTTCCTCCTCTTGCTCTCGGTGCTATACAGAGGTTCCTCAGACATCTGCTGCTCTGACCCCTGCTGATTTATGGGTCTCCAAGCATAACGAGCAAAGCAACTCACATGCTTCTATGTATGCGGAAAACTGTTTCTAATCATGTTATTGGGGTGAATTCACCCTTGAAATTAAGATTGGTTGGTCAAAGTAATGACTTGTTTGCTGACAGAAATATTACCCCAGCACCAGCTTTGTTCTGTTGTTACAAAATCTAATCATTGTAAGTAGGGTGGTCGAAACATTGCCCAACTCATAATGGCTTCATATGCTTTGTGGATATGCTTTAAATCACAGGGATTTAAAAATAAGCACGCCGTCATTATCAGAGTCCCACATTCAGCTGGGGTTTTCCCTTTATTAATTTTCCATTTATGATGATGACCGACAGGATTTCATGTCTCTTGGCTGCCAAGGACTTTCACTACAACTGCTGAAATAAAAGTCAGACAATCATAAACTCCATAAAGATGTCAACCTCAGGGCTGTAAAACTTTAAAATATGTGCAAAGAAATGATGGTTTGCTTGCTTCTGTTTGCTGAGAATGCTGAACACTCACTAACTGTGTGAAAACCAGAGATTTTCCAGCCTTTTTATTTCTGAGGGTCACTGAGGAATGCTTGCCCTTTTCGGCTGGATGTAATTATGGTCAAGCAACCACTTACATTCATTTATTTTCTCTTAATTTAGCTTAAGTATAAAATATATTGTAAAACAATTTTTGTTCACTTTCTGACTTCTCCTGTTTATATTTTTTGTCTTTCTTACAGCTCATCTGTACACATTTTAATTTTAGATAAAGACAACCTGGATAATTAAAAAAAAAAAAAAAAAATCTGATTTCAGGATTTGATTTTATTTACTTAAGGGAAAAAGCTATCTAACCAACCTGGCCCTCTCTGTAGAAATATTTACGCATCTTGTTAAATCATGAAACAATGTGATTACTCGTATTATTTCTGCACAGTTAAAAAAAATCTCCAAAAGTAATATAGTAATGTGATCCAAACTAAAGAAAGCCAATGACAAATTAACTCAGTTCTATTTGTAAAGGGTTTAAAAACCATTTCTAAAGTTTTAGGACTCCTGCAAAGTCAGGTTGGGAGCCATTATTAACAAATGGAAAAAACATTGAACAGTGAAGAATTTTACCAGGAATATCCACCTCACCAAATTCACTTCAGGAGCCCATCGACAGTTTATTAAGGACATCACAAAAACATTAAGAACCACATCTATGAGTAAAGGTGGCTTCCATAGAGACCAAAACCACTGCCAGCAGATCAAAAAAGCTCATCTCCCATTTGGAGTAAAAGTTATTTTGATGATTCCAAGAACTTTTTAGAAGAGTATTCTCTAAGCCAACAGACAAATGTGTGTGTGTGTGTGTGTTTTTTTTGGGTGGGGGGGGTTGTCCTATTGTATCCAATATAAAACTGAGAACATTTCATTAAAAATGATTCTTCCTGATAGGAAAAAATGATGGTTGGGTTCTGCTTTTGGACTTGGAAAATTTGCCATAAGTGTTAAAATCATAAATTCAGCTCTTTACTAGAAAATTCTAAAGAACATATGACGTTAAATTGAAGCGCAGCTGTTTTGTATGCCAGGACAATAATTCAACCAAATTAATGACAAGTTATCTCAAACACCAGTTGTTGCAGCCAAGGGTCGTAACTACTTTTTCACAAATGACGAGGTTGGTTTGAAAAGCATTTTTTCCTGAATATTTCAAAGTAGTTGTCAAGGCAAAGTTTTCCCCTCCTTCCTTACTCCAACATACCAACCCAGGTATGAAAACAGTCAAAGTTCTGAGTTTAGATTGTTAGTTAAAACAATGGATTCTCTTTATTCTTTGCAAAGCGTGAATAAAAGCACCCCTCCCCCATTTTCCTTTACAAGAACCGCAGTTTGGCAATAGAAACTGGGATCACAAAAGACCCCCCTACCCTCCGCGTTGCTTCAGGAGGAGAGCAGCGACCACCGCTGGCTTCAGCACAGCTGGATAAGCCGGGTGGTAGATCAGCAGACACTAAGCACCACCAGGTGAAGAGAAGGTCAATGAACAGACACAGACCATTAGTTGTGCATGTAATTCTGCATATCTGGCAGAACAGATCCAGTATCGGGCGCGATAGTTTGGCGGTCGTGGTGTTTGTGTGCGAGCGCCGATGTATTCCAGAACAGAGGATTTTGCTGTGAGCTATGTAGCATAATAAAGGGTGTGAATTTCCAGCACACGCAAATTAGTTCAGCGACCCAGCAAGGGTTGAGCAAACACAGAGCAAATTAATTAATTACCAACAAAGATGAAAAAGTATCAAAGACTGATCTGTCTTTTATTATTATTATTATTATTATTATTATTATTTTTACAGAAGGTAGACATGGTGCTTCTGTGAATATTTAAGTAACTGTTTCAGTCTTTTAGTTTGCATTTCTTTCCAAAATAAAAAAAACAAAAAACACTCCTTTCTCAGTGCTTCTGTATCTTGTTTTTGAACTTAGTGATGAAGGTACCTTTTTAGAAAGGGCCTTCAGCCATTGCTGCTAAATAAACAGCACCAAATAGAATGGATTCTACTGTGATGCATTATAATTGGGTCAAACAGAACTGGATCCAGTTGGATTTATACTGTAGCACTACTATTTCGTGACGTGAAGCAGACCTGTTGTGCAATGTAAAAATGAATTGAATATAAATGATGTTGACAATACAAAAGTGTTCAGCCTTTTATTTGCCTTGATTATTCCAGTCCTATGGTGGAGGAATTTCCCGTCTCCATTTGATGTTTTTCGAGGCTGGGCCAAGGAAAATGATCTTTTTTGTTAGTTTAGTTGACATTTTGTGAACATGAGGGAAACAACTTCAAACTTTAAGGCGTTAAAAGTCATCTGTGTTTTGTTCCAATGCTTCCGCAAACCCAGAGAAACATTGTTGTAAAGTTTGGCTGCCATTAGGAAGAAATTAAAGCGTTAACCTTCATCTGTATCTTACCTTGAATGAGACGAAATCTCGCTGAGGTCTCCAATGCTGCCCTCTGTCACATGACTACCGATGATGGCTGAAGCGAAGCCTTGCTGCAAGTACAGTTTCCCATGGTCTTCTTCTGTCATTTCGTCCTCATGGTGCTCAGAGACCCAGAGGTGTCCCTGTTCCCCGACTCTACCCTGCAGTAACACCCGGACGCCAGGGGGCACGCAGGGATTTGTGTCTATGCCGCTGTCTGTGGAGGCACCTTTGATGTAGGTGAGGCCCAGCATCTCCGGGTCCATCAGGTCTCCAGAGCCAAAGTGCTTATCATCGCTGTTACTGGAGGCGTTGCTTGAAAGAGTGTTGCTACTAGAGTGGCTTGAGTTTTTATCGCCAGTCTGGTGGAGAAAAGGAAAGGGCAAGAGGGATGAAGGAAAAAGAGAAATGAAACTGGGTCAGGTAATTGCAAATTGTTCTTATAGTTGTTTTAACAAACTCGCTGTGCCAGATGATGAAGGTTCAGTCTGATTCCACTCTGACTGATGTTATTATAAGAGATGAGCCTTTCACACAGCAGGGGAGACTAGGTATATGTACAGGAAACAAATTATTTAAAAATAAGAGTGTTGATATTTAATATGTCTAATATGAAGGAAGTCTAACAGATACAAAGTAAAATCTATGTAATATGTGACACTAGTAAATCTCAGACGGAGAAAATAAACTACGAATTACATAAAAATGACCTGACACTCTTTATTTATTATGCTATGCTCAACGCTGTTAAATCATGGATGCAACTGAAATCACATTGAATCAAAAACAGTTGGAAAAAAATGAGCTCTGTGCATTAGCAAAAACTCTGCCGAGAGGAAGATTTGATTTTTGTATTTTTTTTATGTAGAAAGCCTGGGTTAATGCAAACATAGCATTAGAGCACCAACTGACAGAAAGGAGCAATTAGTTGGACAAGGAAGAAGATGAGTTGATGTTGAGTCAAAAAAATGCAAAAGAAAAAAATATATATAGATGAAATAGACAGGAGAGACTACGGCTAATAAAATATTTACAATTTTATTAAAATATGCCCTAGAAAAGTGTGAGATGGCCGGAAATGGTGATGGGATGAGGCACATGGTTGCTTGCTGATGAAGGATATGTGACAACTGGAAAGAGTGAGAGAATAGCAGTCCAGTTCAGCTCCCGATGGCTGTAAAGTCTATTTCTAAATCAAACACATATGAGTAGCAAAGGTCTGAAACTGCTGTACAGCTTTTAAAAACATTGAGGCCATTGTGATGCACAAAACACTCTGATATGACCTTCATCTTACATTTAACTGCTCTCTTTCAAACCATTTGAAAAGAAAATGCTCAACAGATCTTTTAGATTAGTCATAACCTCCTGAATCACCAACATTTGCCACAAAAGCTGTGCCAGATCAATGTCTCTTCTTTTAAATATCTTGTTTTATCTTGTTTTAAATCAATCCATTAGTCAACTTTAGGTAAGTTAACGGTTTGAAACTCGAGAAATCTTAATCTGTGTTCTTATTCAACAGATTTGTTTGGGCTAATTGTTTGTTTTGTCTACTTGCTTTGTGAAATTCTTGCATGTCTGAGTAACGTTTTCTAAAGTTACTATTTTATTTCCAGCAGGATCCAAAAGGTAAAATAAACAAAACATTAGATAAACAAACCAGCTGTTCCCTCTTGCCTCACATTGTTTTAAACTGAGTTGTCTACTTTTTCTACTGAGGAAGTTTTCTGGTTATGGCAAAGTTTACAGTCAAAGTGGTTGAGAAACTTTGAATCCCTATTTTCCTTTCTCTTTAAATCTTTTTAGACAACCACATGCAACATCAGGTTGCATGTTAAACTTCCAAATGCTGCAGGACAAATTTGTACAGTAGAATTAGAAATAAATTGTGTTCCAATTTCTTGCATTATTTTTACTTAAATCATTAAAAATGTAAAATCTCAATAAAAGAACATAATCTTTGATTGATGTATAATCCCTTTTGTGACACTCAACTAATCTTAATTGTGAAAAACGTACACAGGGTCCTTGCTTAGGGAGTTTTTGAGACTGATGAAGAGTGGAGATTGATTTTTTTTAACCATTGAATCCCAGAAACCTAATAATGTAGAGAATATGCTCAAATGTCATAATGTCAGCTTGAGTCAACCTAGATGGTCGCAGAGAAGACATTCACCCTGGAAAGCTTGTTTGGCGAGTCCTTTCCTCCTTCTCTTTGCTTCAGAGGATTCAAGATCTTTGTGGAGGGTATGTGCCATTTGGCCTCTGTGGAGAACCATGAAAGACAATATTTAAAAGAAAAGAACTCATGAATAATACAAAATCTCTACATTACTTTGCATGTACTCTACAAAATCTTTCTGTAGCATAAACTTGAATCTTAATTATATTCACCTGCAGATCTGGTTCTTTCCAGGGTGGGCTCTCTTTCCCTGCGAATCTCTCCATCGGCTCCTTGGATATCGCCCGTCCGCTCATGCAATATAGGGGAGGGACACCTAAAAAAAGGCACAAAAAAAGGCTTGAAATGATTTTCAATCTATTGTGTGAGCTTTGTTTCCTAGTCAAAGAAAAGCTTCAAAAGCTCTACCGTGGATTTAAAGCAATTAGCTCAAGTTTCTTTAAGGTCAAATCACTTGAGCTTATAAAGGAATAAAGAAGCTGCCAGACAGCTCTGGCGAGAGGCCTGTTTTCATTCCGCTCAACATGCCAAGCTGTTCCTTGCTCTTGACAAAAGGGAAAGAAAATCACATTTTTCAATGCAGGTCTTAATTATCGCTTCGAGGGCTAATCGGGGTTTCAGCAGATGAACAGGGGCCAGGGTGTCTCGTTATCTTTAACAAAGACGCTAACTGGAGATCAGTCGTCTGGTCTGGAGAAGGATCAGCAGTCCTCAGCAGTTCAGAGAAAGTTTGAGGCTTTTAAAGGGAAAGAAGAGGGAGGATGTAGAGCTAGTGAAAGTCTAGAATCATTCATTCACACATGTAGGAATTGAATTTGAGTCAAGATTAACAAAAATCATGCCTGCACTGTTTGCAGTGCATGGATGCAATAATCCATGCATCTATTCAAACTTATTAAATTGATAAGATTAGGCCAAGTAATATTCTGCTTATAAATTTATAATGAATAAGATAATGAATTTTACAACATTTTGGTTTGAAAGATTGTGTGCAGAAAAGATTTTAAAGTAAGAATCATTAAAAATACTGAACTGAGACAGTGTTAATGTTCGAAAATAAAAAAAAACAAAACAGAAGCAAAACAGAAGCTCCAAAAAGTTCCAAGAAATATAAAAAAATAAAAAAACTTATGCATGATATTCATAAAATACCATCTGGTCTTCTGTGCCACTAAGCCGTAGCAAGCACAGTATAAAATTTCTGGTGGATTATTTCCTGTAAAAAATGTGTTACGACAAAAGCGCACTGATTATTTGGTCATTTCATGCAGAAAAACTGCCATCATTTTGTAAAATTGCCAGGTCTTAGAAATAGTGTGAGCACTGATTGAAGCTGCATTCACAACAGCGAGAAAAAAGAAGATATAATCATAGAGAGACTATTTTATATCAAAAAGGAAAAGTAACTAATTTATGTTTCTTGTACCCATCATATCCGGGCTGCTGGGACCAGTTGCTGCTGCCGCATGGACCCGGATCGCTGGAGGAGGATTGGTTACTGGGGGAGCTGCGGTAGTGCTGGTCTCCCTTGTTGCAAATGGTGACCTGGGGATTTTCCATGTCCTGCAAAGTCCTGTGAAAAACACCCAAGGTTTGTAAAAAAACCTGCTAATGTTGGAAATTTCTGTCTGACTGACATAAGAGATAAAAGCTAATCATTTCAGCATTAATCCACTCTCTTTGTACATTTATTTATTTTAAAAAAATATGCAAAACCTGTCGAGACTGTACCTTTAAAAACATATTACTCAAACATTAGCATCACTATCGCTTGGTGTCACAGAAGAAAACAGTTCCTTTGCATGTGAGCGCCTGGGATAATCTCCATAGAAAATGTTGGAGCTGTCAGTAAGAAAGAAGGCGTCTTGTTCTCCAAAGATAAACACAAAAGAGATTAGTTCTGCTTATAAGCCGCAGAAAGTAATCCAGATGGTGACTCTATGTATGCATGTAGCATGAGGAGATTCTGAATTTACACAGGCTGTAGACTCTTGCTTGAATCCTACACTTGAAGTTTCGTCATTTCTTTTATTGCCATTGTTTCTTCCAAGTTTTTTTCTATAACCATTGAAGTAGCTAGCTGCTAACTTTTGTTGAAGATTAAAAAATGCCTATCATTTCCCTTCAGCTTTTAGTGCCATGGAAGTGTATTCATACTCAATAAGGTTTATACTTTTTAACATGTTGGAGGACTGGATTCTCTATGCAGTAACACACACCGCTCTTCCTTCTCCCATCCTGATGCATACAAGATACAGTCACATCTCACAATGTTAATAAGAGGATTTTGTTATTAAGCAAATCTGCTTTATGATCTTATGATCGAACATAAAACGGAAACAATGAAACGACTGCTTTTTTTTCTCTTCAATGCGGTACTAAAAGACCTATAGACTGGTATTGGTTTGCGGCCCAGAGGTTGGGGATCTCTCAGGCACAGGCCAAAAACTTACAGCCTACGTGTAAAACAGTGTTGGAGAACTAAAGTCATAAACACAAGGGCCCTATCTTGAAACTGCTGCAGGGATTATTTTCGTCAACAGAGTGAATCCTGACAGAAGACACTAGGGTAGAGAGGTAAACATACATATGGAGCTACAACTTAATGACTTATGGCCAACTATAGTCCTGCAAAGTTTTAGATATGTTCATTCTCACTAGGTTATCAAATTCTTAGAAAAATGCTGATTTAGTTTTGGACTGTAGAAGATCTCAAACATACAAGATGTTGGCTCTTGAAGAGTGAACCCTTGACTACTCTTAGTTTAGGTCAAATGAAATGGCTTATTATGTAAATTCTCTCTGAGAATCTTTGCCAAAACTTGAAAATGAAAGTTCACAGAGGCTCCTTGATCAATCTGACTGGTCTTGAGCTATTTTTCACAAATGTGCAGAGCTGGTAGAAACAAACCCCAAAGGACTTGCAGATGTAATTGCATCGAGATGTTTTTTTTCCACAAAGTATTGACTCCAATACAAAAGCAGGCCAAATAGATTTTTGCAGATTATTAATTGCTAAAAGAAATATCACAAACAAAATATTCTTATAAAATGCATTGAGGTTTATGGTTGTGAAGTAAAAAAAAACTTGAAAAAGTTCAGGATGAAGGAATACTTATGCAAGGCATAGATATATAGTAGAAGTATGTTTTATTTAGGCTTTTAGCGCACTTTAGTCACTGCACAGGATAACAAATTAGTTCTTCGTTGTCATCTGCATGTTTTTCGTTAACAGAAAAAATTGCCGTCACAAAAGAAATCCCTGCACACATCATCAAACGCATTAGTTTGATAGTAACATTTCCTTTCCTAAGCTGAGTCCTTGCGCTTTAATTTGAAACAGCAGCATCTGCCTTCCTGTTCTCCTTTTCCTCCTCCCTAGAGATAAGATGTTCTGAGAAGGGGGATATCAAATGCAATATTTCTCTTTTTGGTACAATATAGTCTGAAGGTGCGCTCTGGTTTTGTAACACAGACATATTTTATATAGCACAGATTCTCGATTCAAGTTGATGTTAGTTTGGTATGATGCTTTATGGTGGCAGTTTTAAAGGTGACCTATTATGGCACCTTGAACAAGAGAGACTTCCTGCCAAGTTTCTGTCTTCAGTTATTGCTATCATTTAGAGAAATAAAAGTTACGCATTTGAAGCCTTTTTTGATTTGCTAGTACTTTCATTGCCATCTATTCCTAATGGTTTTAGTAATTTGCACAGCTTTGCCGCACTTAAAATGATTGAGAGTCATCACTAACCATTACATCTTCTTCTTCTTCAATTAGTCAAACTATTAAAGGAAATGACAACATAATTTATGTTGATTTATGTCTATAGAATATGCTCCTGTATAATAACATCCCTTCATTCTCTCCCTCGCCTCCTTTACAACCAACCACCCCCCTCTGGGGCGCTACACGTCGTGGTCCGGGGAAAGCGCTGTCTTTGTTTCTGTAGTAATTGGATGAGATGAGCCGAGCCGTGTCAGTGTCCCTATCACCTCCTCCTCAGCAGGGTGCAAGGAAGAGGACGGGAGAGCGGTGAAAAAGGGAGCAAGGGAGAATGGGAGTTCTCCCACTTGCCTGATTAGACAGGGAAGGCGGCCATTATCCAAGTATAGTCAGAGCAGGCAACACCGGGGGTTGGGGGGGGGTAGTTCGGTGTGACACACTGGAAAGGTTATCATGACTGTAGGGGTTTCATTAGTCTGAACAAATCACTGCTTTACATGGCTCAATGGAGATGTCCAAAATAGGACACGAACAAAGTCTGAGTGTGGCCTTATCATCTGAAGGGAGATGAAAGCAAGGCTGTGAATTCATTGGACTAAAATGCTCCGTTTGTATGTATGCAAATAAGTGAACACAATAACAGCTCCTCAAAGTGTCCCTGTGGCTCTTTTCTAAATGCGAAAAAAACAGAGTTCAAAGATTTTCTCGCACAGAACCGGGGGTGGCGACGTTTGATGGCAGTTCTCATGAAAACCCCTGAGCAGAAATGTCTTAAAAGCTTTGTTTCCTCTCTTGATTTGTCTGACAAACTTGTTATTGCTTCTCCAACCGTCTTAACATTACATTAACTACATAGGAGTACAACAGAAACAGAGGGACTACAGAATTGCAGATGTTAATGACTTTTAAAATGTTTTTAAGTGCTTTATGAGACTGTAAGAGTGCTAAGGGACTAATAAAGTTGTCTATCTATCTATCTATCTATCTATCTATCTATCTATCTATCTATCTATCTATCTATCTATCTATCTATCTATCTATCTATCTATCTATCTATCTATCTATCTATCTATCTATCTATCTATCTATCTATCTATCTATCTATCTATCTATCTATCTATCTATCTATCTATCTATCCAGTACTAAAGAGACAGTTCAGTCAGGAATGGCTTCAAAATGACAAAACATAAGTTTTTGCAATAACTAAATATAGGTTTCCTTTAGCTTAAAGGTTGTTTAATGAGGCAGTCTAGCTGGGAACTGATTGTCAGCTGTCTGAAAGCAGAACCTTGCAGTTGTCCATTGCTGAGAATTAGTCCACCAGTTGGTAAAAGAGGTCTTGGACCCAAAAGAAACAGTTGAGTTTGCTAATAAAATAAAATAAAACCAAACATCAGGAGTCTGGCAAACATCTGGCCAAATCAAAAACCTGCGTTGGAAAATAACAGGTGGATCACAGGGGAGTCTTGCAGTAGGCAAAACAAAAACAGTTCAATACATTCAAGTGAAGATGTCTCAAAGGCAGTAAAGATTTTTGCATTCTTCACTCACATAAATCTATGATCTGCTTTACGCTCAGACCTGAGGAATAGATGCGTTCACCATGTTTGAGTTGACCCTCATCTGGTTTGAGATGAAAACCTTCTCTTGAGTTATTTTTAGCTCGTTATATTTAGAGCTATGGTTGAGAAAACAACAAAAAGTTTTACCTGGAGCCATCTGGCAGCTTCCTATCAAAGGAAGTGCTTCGCGGGATGGCGGCCTGGTGCTGCTGGAGGATCTGCTGGCATTGCAGCCGGTCAGGACCCTGAGAGGGCGAGCCCCGGGACACAGGCGCCCCAGCAGCGGCCGGCACCCGGTGCCAGGTGGTGTTTCTCCTGAAGGGCGTCTTGTACTCGCAGGGCTGGCCCTCGCTGTCCACCTTGTACTCCACCATTGGTATCCGGTAAAGTTCGGAACAACCCCTGAAAGAAAGGAATCAAAAATATCACCAAGGTTAAAAGTCATCACCAAGTTGCACCAGACGCTAAAGTAGGAAATAAAGTAGTCTAAAAGCACTGACTACAGTAACATGAAACACACTTAGTCCAGTAGACTCGGTTCAATTAGGGACCAAACATTTGTAACATTTTCATCTAGAGTGGTTCGCTTTTAAACTGCAGTGTATCAAACGAACCAAATTCTTTGAAAAACGTGTTCACCTCCTCACCAGTGGGGGCGCTGCACCAAGAACCACTGAAGGAAACTACATAAAAATACTCTGAAAAAGACGCAAGTGCAACTTTCTTCTTCATGACATGCAAACAAAATCTCCCTTTTTGATCCAATTTCTTCAAGAAAACACAAAAAACTTTAAAATATTTAACATAAAGGCGATCTTTAAATACATTAATTCACAGTATGATCACAGCGATACATGTGAAACAGAGGCAAACATGCACACAGGGTCTCTATGGGCGTATCCTAATTACAAAGAACTATAAAGAGAAATTTAATGGCAGCTTTCCTTGAGTCTTTGAGGAGGCGATTTGTCCCTCCATTTTTATTACTATGACACTCACAAACCTGAGGATATCTCACAAGAGGAGGCCTGTGATGCCATTTCATGCAGCATTAATCTTCTGTCCTGGGCAGAGCCGTGGATATGTGAAGTGAAGGTGGGTTTAGTGGATGGTGGGTTGAGGTTAAACAGCCTGGACACTCTGCCAGCTCTCCATCAGTATCTCAAGTATGAGCCAGATGATTACACAGCCCTCGCCCCCTACTCACTCTATTTTCCAGGATGTACTGAAGGATGAAGAGCTCTGTATACTTTGCTGTGGTCATACATGTACAAACAGTGGTGCTTGAGGTGGATGCTCTGATTGAAAAGGCTGCAGCGGAGGGGGCGGGTAATCCCTCTCAAAGGGAACCTTTCATCAAGCTGCTAAACCGTGGGTGGCTGGGCTGTTTACAGCTGACCTCCCATTGGAGATACAGGACCCAAAAAAGGAAGATCAATATGCTTGCTTTTGAATAAAAATGTAACTGCTCATCAGTTTTAGATATGTAGTAAATGCATACTACATTTTTGGCTGCAAAAACAGTCCAATGCGGTGACTCCATTAGATCGGATATTAGCAGGATCCATGGACCATTCTGAGTACTGATTCCATTAATAAATCAGTTTTTCCATTCCTTTCATTCTGTCCTCTAGTCAGATCCTCCAGTCAGTTTCAATTTCCAGATGGTAAATTGCCCAGACTGTTGGTCAATTGTTTTTAAACAGAGCTGCTAATCCCCTCATTACCTTGATTAACTGAGAGTGTGTGGTCATGCTTAGCAGCCATGCGCCATTACTCCCAGCTAAAGGCCAAGCCCTGGTAACAGCCTGTAAGAGTCTCAAACTTTGTCGCTTGCTCTATTTCTGCACCAGAATATTTAAGCAGTAAAAGGATGAAATCCTCTGGAGAAATGTTCTATCAGCACCAGTGTGAGCTTTAACCCTTCACTTGATCTGATGGGAGGAGAATGTGTTTGTTTTTAAATGTATAAGAGGAGTCTCTCTTTCTCTCTGTGTATAAATCAATTTGAAACTGCAGGAAATGAATGTTTAGATAACTGCTAAAGAAAAGCTGAATGCTTACAGAAACAGAGGTGAAGATGAAGTCGACAAAGTTGTGTTCCAATTAACAGAAGGGTTTAAGAAAGTCAACATAGACTCTATAGACGCATAATAATCTTTATTTCCATATGGATAGAAATATACTTGGGACATTTTCCAAAGCTAATTTATTACCAATCTATGAAAAGTGGGAGAAAAGTTGATCAAAAACAACAGCTGATGCGTTTTTTTTTTTTTGCAAACTCAAGCATCTACTGCAAAAACTGAAAAGTACTTGAAGATTTAGTTTTTCTTTGAATCGCGGAACTGATATCGAGTTGCATAAACACAGTTTCCAAGAACTGCTTCACATCTGTGCTACATTGAGTCCTCCCACTTCTGAAACCTGTGAAGACGTGTTGAAGCTATGGATGACAGGATTGCCTCACACAATTCCTCCTTATTTCATGTTGTTTTTTGCCTCAGAAATAGCATGTTTGATGTCACTTCACAGGTTTATATTAGTTTAAACTACAGAGTATTAAGCTGACTGCTAACAACTGATCACCCTGGAACTTTGTCTTTTACAATTTCTTTACTCTTTGATCCATTTAAATGGTAGTTTTCCGTTTTCTTCCAGGCCTTTGCGTTTTTTATTTCCACATTAAAGCATTTGAGAGACAGCCTGATTATATGACTGCTGGTTGTCAGAAATTGAGCAACCACAGTTTTCCTTTGCCTATACCCCCAGAAGGCTGTGCAGTTCTGGATCAATTTATCTATTGGTACAGATCCATTACAATATGTATTGTTGTTGATTAATTGTGTAGTCCTAATTTGAGGTCATTTTAACCAACTAGCCTCATCACTTATGCAAGTTTCTATACTTTTTTCTATCTGAACTCAAATTTCTTCGACACATTTATAACCTCTGACACAAAAAGTGATTTATCTTATAAACTGAACACAGCTGCTTGAAGTCAAAGCCAAAGTCATGTTAAAAATTTTAAATATAACATCAGGAAGAAGCTGATGGGACAAATAGCTTCTATAGCAGCTTCTGATTAGAATAGACCTGCAAAGTTCCTAAAAATCTTCTTTATAAATAAAAAGCGTTGAAAAAAGGGAATCAGAGAGAAATTAGCCTAGATTTTTATTTTTATCTTTGCGGTAAATCAATCTGTTTGGGGGAAAAAAGCCGCTCTGGTGAAGGATATGAGAGGATTAAGCAGCAGCAATTAGTGACACAGGTTTTTGGTTTAGCAGAGCTGCCGTCTTTAACTGGATGCTGGCATGGAAAGTGAGAAATCCAGCTTTACTTCGGTCCAGAGGAAAATCCGCTATGACAAGTCTGATGCCGCTTTAAAGTAAAGGTTGCAAATGAACATTTAAATGTCACAAATGAGGCTCATTATCAGCAGGTTGAACACAAATGAAATTATGGTTCTGTGCTATTTTCCAAAAAATAATCATCTGGATCAAAATACAAAATATTGAAACCCAGTTCAGGTTACTCAAAAAGCTTGCAGGCAAAGTCAAAATCCTGGTTATGCAATGACAGTCTGTCTGTTTCTATTTGTATGTCATGTAATATCCCTCCATATTGCATATTGAGCTGATTTTTTTTTGTTTATTCCCACATAACTCATGGCTACATGCAATCACCGCCATGTTCTATGCATTGCATTCCTGTTTCAAAGACCTAATCTTCTCCATCTTTTCCCTATTAGTTTGATCCCAGGATAACATGTTGAACTTGTTTAAAGCCTTTCAGAGTGACGATGGAAAAGCATTTCATTCTGCTCTTTGTTAAAACCACATCCAGCTCTCAGTCTAAATCCATAGGACGCAGGGTACTATCAGTGCCATATCTCCTGCATATGAGGAGAAATGGAATAAAATACAGTTTAATAAAGAAGAAGACATCAGGAGCACACAATGCTAAATGAAAAAAGAAGAAATCCACTGTTAGCCGCTATGTGTGCTAGTAAAAACATGATCCCCGTCATGGTGGCTCTCTGGAGCCAGGGGACTTTGTCTGGAGGTCATGAGACTGGTCCATTGTTGCTCGACTAACCCCCCATCTCTAGTCCCCAGGGACCGACTGAATTCCTTTCCTTTGAGATAAGAGGAGAAACTGGAGCACTTATTGTTGACGGCAACATTTTAGCAACTCAAAGACGCAGCAGCAGAAACAGCTGAGGACTTTCAAAGTTGTTTGCCTGACCGGTCACCTTCTCAGCGATTCTCAGGACTGAGAACAGAATATTTGGATTCTCATGAAAAGACAGTGGACATTTGATTTATTACTGCCCAGTTTGGTCATGTTATATAAAGCAGATGTGTTTGTGATATGCACTTAAATATGTTAAAATAAACAACCTTTTATATATTTGGATTTATTATTAAATAAGAAATTAAATTCAAAAATACTTTATTGATCCAAAAGGGAAACTCTGTGTTGTAGTAACTCATATTATGCTAAGTAATTTCATAAATTACTTAGCATAACATGTCAATAAACAATTGTTTTAGCAGAGTATCCCTACAAAAACATTAAAATTAACATGGACAATAAATCAATGAATTGCGTAATAAATTCAAACAAACGTAATTTCCACTTGAATTTTGTTTTCTATGTCTACCAAAAACCGGATGACAAAGGTCTTCAGTCTGGTTCTTTGATCTCAACTGGTCCATATTTTTCAATGTCAGTTTTGTTTGTAGAGACTTTACTATTCATTTTATTTGTTATTTCTGTTGTTTCGTTTATTTACTTTTAATATTTAAGATGTCTTCCAGTTTCAGTGTTAAATGTTCATTAGAATTTAAAGTTTATTAATCTTTGAGAATGTGTTCTTGCATTATTATTATGCCATTATTATTACCATTAAATTACTTGAAAACAGTCTCAAACAACGATATTATCGTTTATCGCAATACCTTCTGTAGACAATTTATCGTCCGGCAGAATTTGTTGACAGACCTGGACATATGGAGTGACCAGGAAAATGCTTTATCTCCAAATGCAATAAGAAAATCGTTCAAATGCATCCAAATTAGTTAAACACAACAAACAGTGTCCTCGTCTTAGGGTACGTTGACGCCAGCCTGGTTTAGTCCAGTTTTAATCAAACTCTAATGCCGATTAAAAAAAGCAAACTCTGGTCCGTCTACAAAACTACGTCTTGAACTCTGAACTCTGATAACAATAAAAATTATGATAAAAACTATTTATTACTTATTTTTTAAGTAACTTTATGAATGCATACTATAGTATTAATAGTGACACAAACACAAATACTGTTCTTGAAAAACATTCTTATTTGAAATAGCCTTCAGGATGTGTGATTAAAATTGTTTTAAATTTTCGACTTCACTGACACTTATTGAAGCTGTGGAGGAACACACAGTGAAGGTATTTCTTATAATACTGAGTTTCTTAAACGTCAGTAGTTGAAATGTATTGAAATCATTAAATCAGCATTCTTATCATATAAGAAATAATTCACAATAAATTATAAATAATCCAATGAATGCCCCCGCTTAAGGGAACCAATATTGCGAAACAATATAGTGGACATTTCACTCCATTAAAAATTAAAAGTCTTTGCTTCAGATTTTTTACTCTTTAAATGTGAGCATTATCAAGGCTTTTATACATCATGTCAGATGTGTAAATAAATGTGATGGTTGTTGCAGCAATGCTGGAAGTTATACGTACATGCATTTCTAAAACAAATTCTTCCTTTTTTTTTGACTCAAACCAAAACAAAACTGTCTTCCTGGCAGAGACAAGATGTCAAGAGCACACTTCCCTCTGGAATCAGCGCTTCCAGTGAGCTGAACTGGCATTGTGGATACACGACCAGCTTGTTTGTTTTGCCAGGTTTTCTCCTTCCCTGAACAGTGATTACGATTGTATCATCGTGTATCATTGCTGATTGTTGTAAGAAGATTAGACGGCGGTTCTGCCAGAGAAGCTTTTTCGTCAGTCACAGACGAGACCACCATCTGGGGGAGCAAATATGTTACATCTTTGTTGCCAGGCGGGAACACAGAGTTGAAGACAGATAATAGAAAAGCCTTTGATGGAGCACACACACACAGATGTTTAACCTTATCCTGGATATTTTGCAACATACAGATGACCCAGTCTAAGATTGCTCAGCCAGGATTCTTCCCTCATATCATACAGTGTGAGACACAGTCAAATCATTCAGCTACACTCTTCGTAATGATGGGGGAACCAGCATTTTCTGCTGCACAAATCTGTCAGCCTGAAACAGACGCAAAACAAAGATGTCAAAAATGTGAGTGTGAAAGAGCGGCGGATGGCGGGTTTCACAGCTCGGTCTGTCCCTCACAGACAAAACACTCGGATGTGCTCTCAGAACAAGTGTTTTACACAGATTTACGTCTTCTCTCATCATAAATTTGATCGATTGTTTGAAACAGGCTTCTCTTTGTGAACGAGCAATAAAACCTCCCTAAGGGAGCGTGGAAAATTCTCGCTTCCTAATTGTTCAAAAGAACATTATGCCAGGTTAAAGGGGAAAAAAGCAATTTGTTCCCCCCCCAATTTGTTCAAATGTGAGCCGTCAAACAATAGTGGTGAGATTTGAGCTATTAGTCAAAAAGCTCATCTCATTATCATTAGTGAGAAACGCTGACTGGCCATGTTTGTGACTCTACAACAGTGTCGAACGTTTCTCTCCAGAGAAAACAGGATAAAACGCCAACAATGACGTTCTGTAAGCATTTCTCTATGCTAATTATCTTCTACATGAGAGCAAATGTCAAGTCGATTCCCCTCAGCAATATAAAAAACAAGAGCATGACTCTTCTGTTACAGGGTTTTTACAAGGCTTTAAATGTCAAAGTTGTGTTCTTTTTCAATTATTAAGAATCACAGCAGATATTTTAACATAAAAACTTGTTTACAGTAGAAACTTTAAATACCACTAACTATAAGGTGATGGAGTATGCAAAGGTATCCAAACCCATTGTTTTATTTGTCTATAATATACCAAGAGAGAAAAAAATTTAACATCAATGCTTTGTACAGTGATGTACAATTAAGAAAAGTGAAAACGTACCTTCTAGGAGTACCGTCTTCATACGGCTGGATTATAACCACTTTGACGGTGACGGATGTGCGCAGGAGGTCAATCATCTGCTCATGAGTGAGAGTTGCGACGGCCACCTTGCAAATCTCCACCAGCCGGCTGCCCTGCCTCAGTCCAGCCTTCCAGGCGAAGCCAAACGGCTCCACGTCGGCCACGATTCCCTCAAAATTGACGTGAAAGCCAAGCTGCCCGAGACTATTCCTCCGCAATGTCATCTCTGTAGTCTCACAGCCTCTGGTGGCAATCTGTAATCAGAACCAAAGGCGATATGTAATAATTGTAGAACTGTATAATTCTTTACCACGTCAAATAAATGTTCATTATTGTCTCTTGCACATACAAAAACCAGATAATGGTAATAGTTCAAGGGATATTAATACTTTTGCAAGGTGATTCATTTGACACACATACAAAAGAGGAAACAACACTGAACACCTGAAGCTGAGTAAAACCCTTTTTGGCAGAACAAACAAGTATGTATGTTTGACAAATTAAAAACATCTTTAGATATAAAAGTAACCATTTCTGAGCCAACTAAAGAGCCTGAAAAGGAACAAAAACACACCTGTTTCTGCCTGCAGAACCTACAATCGGTCTGTGGAAGCTGAATGAATGAGAATCTAATTGGCCCCTAAGACACCAGCGTCTCCATAGAGTTGTGTTCGTGAGTCAGAGTTTGTGTCTGAAGCAGCCTCTGGAGCACAACAGTCATACACAAACATGATCTGCATCAGCTGCCGGCTCATTTTGTTCATTTCCAGCATAAAAAAAACCAAATTAAACACGCCACCTTTCCCCCCCTCCTGTTGGCTTTTAGACTCCTGTCAGAGACTAGACACTTTATCCATGAATGTTTGATGGAGAGTTTGAGCTTGTCCAATGCATGTCTGGAAGACATTAAAGCCTGGTCTTGTTTCCATCGTACACTTTTATGTAAATTCAGCCTGTCTTTTCCCTCAGAGGTGGCTTGGTATCACCCTTTCATAAAACCCAGTCTAGGTTCAGGCAAAGTTCACGCGGCCTACTTTCTGCTGCGTGACTATCCATGTTAAAACTGAAACAAGAAAAGTAATTACGTATTGACTCATGATTGTGGCTATAAAGCTGTGCAGCTTACGGTGAGACATTATTATTATTGTGCAGCTTTCTGACCATTGCTTAGAGGTAAATAAAGAACCTAACTCTACAACCAAAAGCTGTAATCACCCATTAGATTAGTTTTGGTTCAGTTGAGGGTGACTGCCTCCATTTACTTTAGAGTGGCTGTTGTAACACATTATCACAGACTATGGATTGTTAACCCTCTACAGACTCCATATGGTAAAAAACATACCATGCTGTAGGAAAGAAAGCCCAGGGCAAAAGTAATGCACAATCATACACTAACTGAGCACACAATCAGACTCAATCCTAAACATTTTAGAAACATTAGGTCAGAATCTTCTTTTAAAGCAAGTACATGACTAAATTCACTTGACAACATTACACAGTAAATGTTTTTCTTAAAACCTTTAAAGTAGTAAATGCAATTTGTTTTCCAAAAAGCTGAACTATAATTTTGAATTTATTATATCAAAGAATAGACATGTAATTAAAGATTAACTGAACAACTGGCCACAGACTGGAGTTGGCCAATTTATCTTTGAACGGATTTGATCAGTATTTGGCAACCCAAATAACACAGAACTCAACTACTAACTCGTTATCTAACAGATTAACTAGTAACACATTCTGGTGCATGAATGTGTATAGTGTTGTAGTTCCTTCACCTACCGTCACATTTAAAGGGACAATAGAAAAACCCGTACCAATTTCCTCTCTTAACATGTTAGAAACCTTAGAAAAAAAATGCAAGTTGATCAAAATTGTGAATTGGCAAATCAGACTTAAAAAGAAAAACTGGAATTCAGCATTGATCAGGTCATGCCTGATTATTGCAGCTCTGCTTAAAATTTTGGAAATATTAAATATATCTTCTGAAAAAAAATAACCTTTAAACAGGTATTAAACTCAGCAAGCTCAGGTTTCTGTATCAAGAATGCTTGTTTTTTTTTGGTTTGATGTAACAAATGTCATGTTTTCATTAGTTGTAAGTGGAAAATTATCATATTTTCCACAGAAAAATAAGCTTGAAAACACCATTCTCTGTGTAATTAACCCATATATTTATCAATTAGAGAATTAAATAATGAAATAAATGTACTTCATAACAGTATTTTAATATATTGAATGCGACAGTAGATAAAAACATTCAGCACAGTGCTCTCATTGTTGCGATTCTGACAGATGTCTTTTCATATCAAACCAAATGTTGTCTGTTAATTACAGACGACATGAAACTCTAAATACTGTCAAAAAAGGCAAACATTAACAGTCTTAATTCGAGTCATGCTGGATATAATCCACACCGAGAGAAAAAACAAACACAGCTCTGACAGTGATGACATCATCTGTAAAAGTGAAGCAGAAGCGTATTTCATAGACGCGACAAAACCTTGTCATTAATGTTGATCTTCAAAAAACTGAAACGCATCTATGAAGATGGGTCATTTCCCCGGGGAAAATGTGAGCATTCATTTTAATCAGTAAGTGCGTATTAGAGCAGCAGCGTGTCGGGGCAGGCTTAAAGACATCAGGGTTTAAACTGGCTGCTAAACCTACAAATGGTGCTGATTAATTCTGATTTGGTTCACAAATTGACAAAAGCCTCATCAAAAAAATGTGAGGATTTTTTTTTTTTTGGAATTTTGAACATGTTGCTTTTGTCTGTTATGCTTCAGCTTCCACGGTCATTGGACCTTCTGTTAAAAATGTGCAAAAAGACTAAAAAAAACATGTAATTTGAGCAGATTTATGCAGTGGAGAAGTAAATTATTTTTAAAAAAGGTAGTTTACTTGACCGTAAAACAACTTTTGTTTAGCAATAGAAAAACATTTAGTCTTATCCTATGACATTTCACAGGGAAACAGATTTTAGACAATTCTTTTTTGCATAGACCATTCAGACTCAGTTGTTGCTATCCTGCAGAAAACCCTATTTTCTGCAAGATTTACATCTGTGTACGGATATGGCCATCAAAGAAAGTTGATCATCACTCTGGTGAACTATTTTTGTAACGATTCAGCCATTTGTGTTTAAATGTCATGTATTATACTCTGCATTTACTTATTACAATTTGTGTTACTGTTGTTCGTAGCCCCTCAACAATTAGGCTGGTAATATTCTTGAAATAAATAATCACTATCCTATTAAAACTCACAATGGCTATCCATTTTCACTTCACTGGCCTCTAGATTTTTATTTAAGATGTTCTTTTTTCTTCTTCTACTCAGAATTTAGTGTGACAAATCTAATCAGACCTGGGGTTGTAGCTTGATATGGCTGCTGCAATAAAATCTGCACCACATGGATTTAGACAGCTGGCTCTCTTCAGCACAGGATCATGATGTCACATCCATCTTAGCAGTGATTGACACCGGCTGGATGTGCTTTAAACGTAACTGTGCAATTGTGCAGCAGCACATTTTATATGTATACGATTGTCAAAAGATCCTGCAGCTCCTGTCTTTCTTTAGAGATCTCTCCTCTGGGATAAGTGTTTTTTTTTTTTTTTTTTTTTTCATAAAAGGGATATTTTCTAAATATAAATCATGTGAGTAAAAATAATCTTCATATTTCTAAGATGCCATGCACTCTAACAAGGTTCTGAGAACCCTTGGAAGAAAAACAGGCCGCGGCGTCATAAATCCTCCACCATACTCAACAGCAGACATGAAGTGCTTTTCCACTTCTTCATCTTATGTTTTTAGTCTCGTCCGATCAAAACGCTCTGTTCCAGTTAAAGTCCCAGAAGACTTTAGCAAATTCCACATTTTTACCTTTGTCAATTCAACAGTTTATTTAGTCTGTTTATTACAAGGGAGTACGTTTAGTGGATTTAAAAGTTGGGTTACTGCCAAACTGACTTGTGTCTCATTATATTTATAATCCAAAGTAACATGAAGCGTGTTTGATTAAGCTAAAATAGGATTAATAACAAGGATAATATTTCATTATTTCACTTACACTTACTTTACAAACATTTTTGTTGGGCTGCCAATAAGTTTGGCACAGGTTATTCTATTTAAAAAATTATTTGAATTATTTTCCAATTCAATAAATATAAACATGTCACTGCAATACAATAAATGTATTTGTATACGTACTTTTACCAGTTACTAAACCTAAGGAGGTTTAAAATGATCCACAGTTGAAAATAATACTAATAATTATTCATAATTAGGCCTGTCACAATAGGAAATTTAGATGGACAATATATTTTCACAGTGATTATTGGATTAAATGACAATATTTTTTTCTGAGACCATTTTCAAGTTATATATTGATAATTGTATAATAATGTGAGGTTGTCCTCTGGAAGATTAATAAACTTTAATTTTGCAAAAACACATTGCACTGGAACTGGAAAATATTTTAAATATCCAAAATAAACACTACAAATAGAAATCAAAATATGTACACAACCAAAACCAAAAATAAAAAATATGAACAAAATTACCCTTCAAATACTATTGATCATCAGAATGGAGAATATTGAGCTCATCTGTTCGCCCTGGTTCGCATTACATCACAAGTCCGGCAGCCTGTAATAATTGATCTTGCGATTAATTGATCCTTTGCTTATTGCAAGAGGCTTAAGTTATTTCTAGTTAAATGTTTATAGGTTAATCATACAAAGTATAAAACAAATGGAGTGTGGAGTAGCGGTGGAAGGCATCCGGGTACGAATCCCAACCTTTGCTTCCCTCCTTCTCTTACTGCCCATATCCTGTCTGCCAACAACTCCAAAAAAGGAAGAAAAACAACTTCTGCTATTTGTTATGCTACTATAATTAGCTTTCGATGCATATAGCACAAAAAAAAAGACAAAACAAACAAACCGAGCAGCCCACGATGCAAAGGAAACAAAACAGAAGTAGAAATACATGCCTCCGTGCCAAGAGGACTTGTCTAATAAAGGCCAAACGTGCGGCCACCCAGCTCAGGAGCCCCCTGGGGAGAAGGACTTCTCCACAAAGCTTTGAGTTATGCTCTCACTCTGAGCTCCTCTGTCGGTTACAGTGGGCAATCTGTTCGCCCTGGTTCGCATTACATCACAAGTCCGGCAGCCTGTAAATCCTCAGAGTGAAACACGACTCAAGTCAACCACTGGGACATTTAGAGACACCTCTGGGACGACGTCTGCACGGTCAGCTCGGCTAGGCCTACTGCTCCGATATGCCTCTGCTCCAAATACTAATCCAGGGCTTCTCCTGCACAACTTTTTTTTTTTTTTTTTTTACAGATCCAGCAGGAAAGAGGAGAAAGAAGATTAACATAGTGGATGAGAAAGTGATCTCCTTTGGCTAATCATAAATGCTAATATATCCTGCTCTGTCCTTTCTTATGATGACATGAGCTGACACTGAAAGGCATCTGTGTCCTTTCAAGATTAATTATGCAAAATACTTCTTCAGGTTCTGGAGGGATTTTCTCTTCTTTTTGACATGGTTAAGACCTGCAAAATATTTTTCAACCAGATCTCATTTTAAGCTCTGTTGAGCGTTTCAGTTTATCACAGTATTTGTTCATAAAACGCCTTTTTATCTGCAGAGACCTCATGTAGAGTGCTGTGAAAAAATATTTGCCACATACTGGGCATTTTGTTTTTGTTTGAGAAAGACTGGTTTAAATGGCACCGGTGAAACAACATGAAGCAGGCTAAAACACATCATGACTGATTTAAATACATTAAATAACAAACTGGACACAAAGTTACTGACTAAAGGGGTCAGAAGACGCATCAAACGCTTTGGTACTCCAGAATGAGGCATTTTCTACATCTAGTGGCAATCTCAGCCAGCTTTGCAGAAGAAGAGGATCATACTGGCAATCAAACTTGGTGGTATTGTGATGTTTTGGGGTTTCTTTTTTTCTGCTCTAAAACAGGAAAATCCTGAAGGAGAAGATTCAGCCAACAATTCGTAACCTTGAGATTGTTTGGGTTTCACAACCAGACAGTGATCAAAAGCACTAGCAAGTCAACATCTGAATAACTCAAAAGAAAAAATACTAAATGCAGGTAAGTTTGATTTAGTTGTTATAATAGTCCTTCCCAACCATGATCCTTGAGGCACTTGCATGTTTTAGATATTTCCCTGCTTTAACACACCTTGAAGTTCAGCAAAGGCTTGTCAATAAGCCATTATTACAATAGCTATTATTAAAATAAGGAGGACCAGTGTTGGGAAACATTGCTCTCTAACCCTAACATCTGGTTGAATTAAAACAATTCTTCCAAAGAGTGAACCAGAAATCCTCTGCAGCTTTGTAAAAATTTTATTGCCAGTTATCACAAATGCCTGATAGCAGCTTTGAGGCAAAACCAGCTGTTAAGATTATGAGGCAAATACCCAGGTTGGTTTGGATGGCTTCTTACAGCTTCCTGCTGAATTTACTGAGGTTTTCTCTGATATTGTAATTTATTTGACAATCTAAAACTGATGAACATTTCTCTAAATGGGTAAGTGCTGTAAAACCAAACCAAATTTAGAATTTTGACCTACGAGTTACTGACAACAAAAGCTTGTCTAATCAGATATTCAGTAAACACTTCTTAAATGGTCAAAAAATTAACAATAATAAAAACAGAAAGTCCAGCAAAACAAGGAGCACTGGCAAATGTTTGCACAGCGTTTGGTGTTTGCAGACTAGAAGTAACAGATGTCTGTACCAAAATCTCACAATATCACACAGAGGAGGCCGGGGCTTTGCTTAAAAGAAGGGGAGAAGAGGACTTGGTGGGAAGTTCTTAAAGGAAGTGAAGCAGTATGAGGCCAAACAGCCTCTATTTTTAGTCTGTTAGAGCCAAAATTGTGTCTGTTTCCACTCCTCCCCCTGTAAAAACTGGGTTGGTGTCCTCTTTAAGCCGCCTCCTCCTGTACCTGCACCCACATGTCCTCCAATTCAGCAGCGGCAGAAAACAGTTTCATTGCTAATCTTTCATTCAATTAAATGAGCCGTCAGTGACAGGAAGGGACAGCGGCAGCTTCTTTTTTTTTTTTAGCTTGTAGAAGAAAATGCAATAAACCATATCTCCTAATGGTTTACCTCTTATTAACTTGCGATGTGAACTATACGCCTTTGTGGATTCAAAGCAATGAGCTAAAAAAACAAACAAAGGCAGGAAATCTGCAATCCTTTCTGGAGGACAGAGCAGCACAGGTGACATAGGGAAAATGTTTTCTTCTGCGTTCCCTTGCAATAAACTGGTCTAGTTTGTGTACAGTCACAAATGTCAATTTAAAATTTCAAATACATATAAAGAATCTCAGTGAAAAGGTGCTTATATTTTGAAGTCATTGGTGCAAAAAACTGAGATGGACATCAAAACGGCTATTTATGAATCATTCAGACTACCAACACAAAAAATACATAAAAAATACAAAACTGCTAGATAACTTTATTACCCTGTAAAAATAACTCAGAAATAGTCCAAATAGTTTGGATGTATTTTTTCTTTCTTTCCTTCTTGCGGAAAGTTTTTGTTTATATCTTGGAAGTATGGATTCCTATCCTGATATATATATATAAATAGATATATATAACTTCAGATATTTCACAAAGGAGAGATGAATACATGAAAAAACTTTATATTTTAGCAGAAAAGAAAGACTTCCAGTATTCAGTTACGCCATACGAACTGATCAGTACATTATTGCGTGAGAACCAAAAGAAAGAAAATCCTCCATAGGGGCCTCCGTTCTGGAGTCCCTGTTTAAAAGCCACAAACACAAGCAGCAGCTTTCTCTCAGAGTGCTGAGAGAAAACCCTAAACCAAACCCTAAACAGGGGAAGAGCAGTGTAAGGTTGCAACACATATGGGACTTGACAGGAGAGATGTCAGGTTAACCATGCAATAATACTGCTGACCTGATGAAGAAAACAAAGCAACAAGTCAGTCGGTCAGGCGAAAACGTTCCGTTTCACCACAAAGAGACCACAATTATTCCAGTGAAACCACTAAACGTTGAGTTAGTCATTTTTCCATGATGAATAAGTATAAAACTGAGATTTACAGGGTCTTTCTGATGACAGACTGCTCCCTTCATGCTGCGCAAGGAAACGGCTGCTCAGTCCTTTTATTTATTTGACATTTTGACTAAAACTACCACAGGAAACCTCCTTTCCATTGCTTAAAAAAACTGTTTTGTTAAACACTTAATCAGGCAGCGCTTGCAGTCATCATCCTGTAACGGACCAACACCCTCCACAGATTTTACAGGCTGCTTGGAAATGAGAGAGTCTGAAACCTCACTCTGGGTGCCACCCAGCTGATGTCTGGCTGCTGGCCATCTGGCCAACCGCTGCAAGAACACAGAGAAGGAGAAGAGATTTCAATTTCTGAAACCTAGCATGAATAAAAAATTCAAAGGCACAACAAATTAGTTGACCAGTTGCTCAGAATCTCAGTTAGTAAATACATTCTTGCTGAGGTAAAGAGACTCAACGTTAGCTATTTCTGGTATCAATGAGATGGCAAGGAAACTATGCTTTCCCTGGAAGCTAGTCTGTTACTTAGTTAGGATGCAAAAACAGAGAGCTAAGCTACAGCAAGTGTTCATCATTCTATTGTAGTTTTGGTAATTTCATTGTTTCATATCTGAATTTTTCCAGATATGAAAATGAAAATACCTACAATAAGTCAAAAATTATACCTTCTCTGGGGGCTTTTATTCAAAAAGACAACAGAGCCAACAACAGAAGATAACAGGAAGGCTAAATGTATCATCTTTTTGAGCCTTCTGTCTGTCTTTCATGATACATGCTGACATCTGTTTTGCTTTAATCCCATAATGTTTCAGATCATCAAACAAATGCAAATATCAAATAAAAACAACCTGATTAAATACAAAAGATAGTTTTGAAATTGATGACATCATTAATTAAGGCAGAAAAGAATAGCCAAACCAAAATGTAGACTTGTTAAATCATAAATTAACCGTAAATAATGCAATATTTTATTTATTTTCATGAGTCACAGCCAGAACTGATTATTGCCTAACTGTAGATTCAATAAATCACTTATGCAGAACCTCTCTGACAACACGAAGTAGGTTAATACACATTTAAAGAAGAAACAGATTGTGATCTAAAATGTTACACAAATATCCCTTTGTAATTACAATAATTTCTTTATCTTTTAGAAAAGGCAACTCTATTTTATTTACTATTATTTTCCTTCCTTAAGAAAAACCTAAAGGCAAATTGAATACTAACCCCTCAATGTTTGTTCCTGTTAATTCCTTTTTAAGCGTTACTAAAACGTGGGCTGCGCGCTTCCACAATTAGTGCACAGTTTGGCACCCCCCTGCAAAGAATCGAATTGTTTTTACTGTAATTTGTTCATTATGTTGAAAGAAAAATGATGAAACCCACAATTAGCCACAGTCAGAGAAAATGCTAAGTATTTTACTCCTTTTATAAGAGGGTTGTGCAGTTCTAAAGCTGAATATTAAGGCTTGCATTCACTGAAATGTTTGTATGGTGCGATTTCAGACTTACACAGAAGGCAGTGGATTAAAGTATGATGAAGAAGGTATTTTGCCACAAGATGATTCTAATCCAGCAGTGTTTACGACCTCTAAGATCACTCAGATTACTAGAGATGAGTTTTTAAGGGTATTACCTCGAGTCGTTGCACCATCTCTCTGATGTCCTCGCCGCAGTTGTCATGGGCAGACAGCATGATGCACTCCCCGCGCTCATAGAAGATTTTAATACTCATAATCCCTGAGGTCCATCCAATGACATCGCGACATGAGCAGTTAAACACTACATTTTTCGACTCCTCTTCAATGAGCACAATGAACTCGTTGGATATGCCGAGCAAGCAGTCAATGTCCATTGACTGCCCAAAGTCCCGAGCGCAGACGCTCCAGGTGATGGCTCCCACACTGAACAGATGTGCTTCCTTTCTGGCTTTGACTTTCTCCTTCTTCTTTGCTCCAAGCGTAATGAAGCTGAATTTGACGGCTGAGTCTATAGTAGCCGTGCTAACAAAGTTCTCGGCTAAGTCCTTCAGGTACTCCTGCCGCGTACGAGTCGCCATGGCTCTGAACTTCTCTGACTTGTGAGCAGCGTTCTCGCCATTGATGACCTTGGCGAGTAGGAAGTCCCTGAAAACAGCCGACTTTGGGAAAGTTACGGACTTGGGAATGGGGGGTCCGAAAGGAGGCACGTCTTTGGATCTGGATACGGCGACGCTAGAAAAAAAGGCAGGAATAAACAATATAAGTAACAGTTAAAGATGACCTATTATGCGTCCTTGAACAAATTGGAATAGTTCTAAGGACTAGACAAAACATGTTCATTACATCTTTTGTACAAAATCATTCTTAGATAATGACATTTTAGTCTGGTCAGTTGTATCTATTTTGAGCTCTTGTCACTTTAAATCCAAATAAGCTGAGCAAACATGCTGGAACTCAGCTTGGGTTGCTAATGTATCATTAACGGGCTAGGCTTCGCTGGGATTGCGAAGTGAAGGGCAGTGCCTGCTGTTTTTAGAATCAGTAGAGACCCAAATAGAAGTACAAAAACGTGCAAAAGGTGAATTTTGCATCATAGATTCCCTTTAAAAAGTAACAACCCTGAATGAGCAATAATTTGTGTTCTGAAATGACAAGTTCAAGATTTTTCTTTTCCGATGAGCGAGAGAAAATAAATTTGCTCTGTTCTATGTTATTAGTGAAAGTCTTCTGTGCCTATAAACACATTCGAAGCAGAGCTCCAAGTCGTAATTTAAAGGTGTCTCTGAAGATAATAACTGTATCATCACCGAACACATCAAAAGAGCCTTGTGATTTGTGGATATTACTACAAAGCCTTGACAGAAACCACAGAAGGAGCACACCAAGCTATTATTATTACTTTCAAATTTAATGTCTTCATGCAATTTGGCAAGAATTCCCTTTTTCATAGCCCTTTTTAAATAATAAAAACCCATCTTCCTTAATTGTCAAGAGCATATGAGTTTGCTTCTTAATAAAGGGTTCAAATCTGCACAATTTCTCTATTTCTTTTCCCTGAGTCCTTTCCTCGCCTAATAAAATAAAGTAGCTTGCAGGCAAAGTGCACACTTGTTCCACTTACCTGTAGCAGACGTTATCAGTGCACGGGCTGTGAACTCTAACGATGACAAACACATGTTGGAACTGGGAGCGGATGTTTTTGGGAGTGAAGGGAAGGGCCCCGGGCTCCTGGAATACTATGGTGACGATGTCGTTGCCAATGTGCCTCTTCCTTAATAACTGTGAAAAGCATTAAAAGAACACAATAAAAACAGCTGTTATGATGAAAGAGGTCAACTCGATAGAAAAATATTCAGTGCTCAAGACAAAAATTTGAGTGAGATGATGTAAAACCTGATGCAGTCGATATTTCAAGATTATGCAATTCAGTGATTAATTAGAAGTAAAAATGTTGACATTTCTAAGTTGAAAAACTAAATTTAGCCTCCATATTATGGGGAATTTGGTAGTTTTTCACCAGTTCTTACCTCAAAATGTAATATGGCAGCTGTACATTTAAAATTAATCTGATTTATCAGTGATTGGCTGATTTTTACACCTGAAGCAGATATATCCCCCAACCTCATCTACCTCAGCAAAGGTCTAAAAATCAACCACTGCTCTCCTGTGAGAAAGGTTTTGTCTGACAGACCAGCCAACTGGGTCATGTCTGCATGTTTACAGTTAACAATAGTTACTCCACTGTTCCCAATTCAGCAACTTTTTTGCTATCTTGAGCAACGTTTTTTTTTTTTAATTGGTATTGGTCAAAATCAGAAATGGTAGGACAGGCCGCTAATCGGCGATCGGCCAGAAAACCACAGTTGGTGCACTTCTACTTAAAATATAGCAAAAGTGACACGCTAATTGCTAATTGTCTGTTTTTTTGGATTTCCAAAAATGTTGCCTTCTTCAGTTCTTGAATTCATAAAGGCAACACTGCTAGTAGCTTGTTCTGCTAAAAGCAGTAGTGACTGGGTACAAGGATTAGAAATGGCTAAATTAGCTTTGATACCATTCCAAGAATTCCAATATGGCTGCAGGGTGTTTAAAACATAGTGGAAGTAGCTGTAATAAATTGTTTACAGGCACTAATTGGACTTTGTATCTCATTAAATCTTCCACACACAATGCTTTATAACCATGGCTAGGAAACATGTTCCCTTTGTGTTTAAATACATAAAAGGCAAACAAATCACCACTAGGAGTTTGTGTTGCTAACAGTAGTTCATAATGGTGATTGGCAACCATTATGGTGAGAATGTTCTGGTGACCAACTTGAAACCAGCATAAATCCAAGTCCTAATCTTAACAAACGTTTATTAAACAGCGTTTTTACTACTCTTCCCTCTGGACTAGTTAGATCCGAGTGTTAATGTCATTAAACACTTCATCTTTTCAGTGTTTTTTTTTATTGTTTTTACATTAAAATAATAAAATTAACATTATATTTACTTTGCAAATAGCTGATACTAGAGTTTCTTCTGAGCACCCAGATATCAACACCCAACCTAATTCATCATATACATGAATGAATGAGAGGCATTTACCTAAACCCAGTCATGATAGCATGTATTGATGGTCTACACAAACACTTAACCTCATTCTGCTGGAATGTGATTGCCTCAGAGGGTTAGAAAGAGCCAAAACAAGCAGGATTATATGGTATAGAGGTGAAATGGGATAGAGTAGAGGCTGCTGGAAGATTACCCAAAGGGATTAAATTAAACTATCAAACTATGGACCCTTTGCAAGTGATGTCACTCTCTTTGAAATACACCATGACGGATGTCAAAATAACCTATGCACTTATGTAAAACCTGTCAAAAAATGCACATGTGGTGGCCTAATGTCACTTTTATTTAGTTGGTTTCACTTTAAGAATGGGCATAAGATGCTGCACAAACAAACAAGGACACAAACCAAACTCGTCATTTTATTTTATAACTTTGAAAGTTAGGAAATATAGGGTGGCGATGGATAGCAGCCGTCAATCATAACGACTGTCAGCCCTCGATGTAACCGTGGATTTGCAGCGAACACTTTTTACAAGGTAGGAAGATTAACGGTCCTATATTTTATAAGAAAGTATGATTACAAAAACAACTTGGGAAAACAAATCTCAGTCGCTCAGCAAAGTGACATCTCTCACTTCCGACGTCCATCATGGCGCCTCGAATTATTAAGTGACGTAGTTGCAAACGGTCAATACCAATCACATAAGAGGCACTTGACAGACTGGTTTCCACCACATTACATTGCTTCTCTCCATCATTTTTAACCTCCTTTCAAAATGAATGCTTTTACATGGCTGTGTGCACATGCTTTATTAAGGGCTCAGAAGGCACTTCCATACATTAGCACAGACAACAACGTACTGAAACGTTGTCAATTATGCATTACTAGCCCCCATTTGCCCATCAGCCACTACATTCACTTAATCCCACTTGTTCTCAAAGAGACAGAGGCTCGTCTGCTACAGCGGCAGGTCCATCCCATGAGGAAGCACTGATTAAAATCCAAGCATTGCCGTCTCCATGGCAATGCCCGTGTTTTCAGCTAATAGGTTATTACCATGGCAAAACGGCTCTCTGGGGACGGTTGGCAAAAATCAGCACTGGAAGATCCTTGCAGAGAAGCTGCCCAGGGACTTGTTAAAACCATTATATGGCGATTCTCCACGTGAAAGAGCAAATGATGTGATTAGAGGAGGAAATAAAGTACAAAGTTTACCTGCTGTCTGTTGTTGGGCGTGTAGGGGAGCATGGTGGACACATGAAACATCAACTCGTAGTCCTTGTAGGTGGTGTACAGGGAATGTGTTCCTGTTGAGTCAGCTGCACACAAACAAATGAAGAACAAACAGGTTTTAAAAATGGAAACACTTTTTCTCTCTTTGGTTTTTAACCCAAAGCGAGCTAGAATCTGTCTCTTAATGTTGCACTCCTTTGAATTTGAGATGTTTGGATTTATATATTGGGGGAACACTTTATTTGACGGGGTGTGCAGAAGACGCACATGACACTGTCATAAATATGACATAAGATCTGTAAAGAACATGAAGGAGTCTTCATGAATGGTTCGTTCGGTAAATAATGACACTTATAATGCAAAATTGACACTTTCAATGCAGGTTTTAATGCAACTTTGCATAAAAAGTGTCATTATATACTGAATAATGCAAAATGTACACATTTAATTGACTTTAATGCAAGTTTTAATGCAACTTTGCATTACAAGTATGATTATTTACCAAATGACCCTTCATGACAACAGCCATAAACATTTATAAAGACTGCTTCATCTTCATGACGGGTGTAAAGTTATGTTTATGGTAGTATCATGTCAGTCTTACGCACATCCTGTCAAATAAAATGTTACCATATTTTCTTATACTGCTTTATAATTATTGTACTGCACTTTGGTCAGCCACTAAGTGCTTTAGAAAGAAAGTGGTGTGGTACAGGTTTATAATAGTTTTGGGTTTTTCCTTATAACTTAGTTTTATTTCATTGTGAGTTTCTGTTTGCCTACTTCCGTTAGTTTTTAGAGTGCGTTTGCTTTTTTATCAGTTAGTTTCGATGTAGTATTTATTAGTTATAGTTGTAGCTTTTTGTACCTTGGTTAATTTTTTGGTGCTGAATTCAAAAAGGTTAACATGTTGTATTGTGTCTGAGTAAAATTTACAAAATTATTTTTGCCCCTCTACTGACTGTATTGAAAAAAATATAAATTTCACATCAATACAAAAGGCTAAGAAATAAATTTCATATCTCTAGTTTAAGTATGTTTTAGTTAAATAGTTTATTATAGTTTTTCCCCTTTAATTACTGTTTTTATTTATTTCAGTTAACAAAAACGCTTTTTCAATTTCAGTTTTATTTATTTGTTCATTTTAATCGACTGTGATAACCTAAATATGGTATCTGCTGCAACAAGTCATTCATGCAGGTTTATAATTTTGCACATTTTACGTGTATGAACAGGCTTTTTCTTACTCTTGTTGTCCAGCTGAGCTCTGTACTTTGTGAAGCCCTTGAGGCGAACCCGCTGGCCGAGCAGATCCAGGAACTCATCCAGCGCCGGGCCAGCACTCTCGTTGTTGTACATCTCCTCCTCCGTGCTCTGGCCCGCCTTGCAGTAAAGAACCCCCACCTTGTGCTGGAAGCTTAGCTGGAACACACACAAATACCTGGGAGTAAGTATCACTTCCTGTTGCTGAGATGTTGCACACTCAACAGAGGCGAGTCTCTACTTTCCATCATGTTGCAGCTCAAGTTAAGGCCTTACATCCCTTCGAGGGGAGAGATGAAATCCCCTCTCACGAAGCCGTGCTCTGAGTTCTCAGGAGCGTAAATTAAGCCACGCTATTAGCTGCAACTTAAGTGCAGCTGTGGAGCGACGAGGGAGTGAATTAGATACATTAGGCAGCGGACGTGGCTTTATTATAGTAAACTTTAGCATATATCCTTATTTTTATTTAAGGATTGGTGCATACTGTCAAATATTTCCAGCCTGACCCCTGCAGCTAAATGTCAATCTGCAAGACCAAAAAGGTTTTCCTCACTGTGGAGGAAAATAAATGATCTATAGACTGAAACCAATTTGAACCGTCCCTTTTTCCCCGTTACAGGTTATCAGTTCTTGGTGTGCTCCCCTCATGGTTGTCATGACGACTCCACTATCAGCAAGTCTGCTCCGTGTGAAGCTCCCGCCGTAATGGGAAGCTATTATACCTTCAAGCTCAGTGGAAACTGCATGATGTGCAATGATGTGGTCTTCTATTTTTCATTTGGAATTATAAGGACTTACTTAACCTCCAGCACATCCTTACAGAATGGATGAAGGACTTTCAAATCGGTGCTTGAAAAGTGGATTCAGGTCACCTAAATTCAGCACTCACCAACATACACAGCTGCTTTGAACTTTTTAATATTTTGTCTCATAAAAAAAATCTACTTTAAAGTATTTTAGTTAAGTTTTAGGTGACATATCAACCAAAGTTGTGTGTACTTATAAAACAAAAGAAAACTTCCTTTGCATTACTATAGCGTAATGGAAGTTTGCTGAAAGAAGCAAAAATGAGTTCTTCTGACTTTCTTTTCAAATGTCAAAAGCTGTGCATATCTTCCACAATCTGTCTGCTATCCTCCTTCTTTAATGTATTTTTACGGGAGTGGTGCACAAACGTTTCTCATCTTTGGCAAGAATTGACTTGACAAGTCAATTGACTTGACTAGTCAATTGACTTGACTAGTCAAGTCAATTGAATTGAATTTACCCATTGAATTGAATTTACCCATAAGTAAATTTTTGACCCATTTACTTATGGGACAAAAATGTTTAAAAAAATATGTGATTTTGTTTGCTAAAAAATGATAAGCATGCAACATTTGACTGACAAACAAGTCAGTGGATTTTTTTTCTCCAAAACGGATGTGGAAATCACATACATAAAGACATTAAAAAAAATAATAGATATTTGTCACCTTATGAGTTTCCGTTGTTGACTTTAATTTTAATTTGATAATTTTTTTGGTGAGCTAAATTTTTTAATTCATGAAATGCAGTCTGACTTAAGAGTATAAAATTTACACTTTTGCAATGCTTTCTAATGGATAATCATATTAAAAGCATAATTAAACACACTTATGTTTGTTTTTGTAAGATGACAAAATGTGAAACGGTGTAAAATATTTTTAATGAATATTTTACGCCTCTTTCTCAGAACAGATCAGCTTCTTTAACAGGAACATTTCCTAAGCATAACTGCAACACCATCTTAACGGAGGTTTTAAAACTCACAACACAAATACTGCATTCTTACTGAGTGGATGGAGAAATGAGGGCAACATTGTCCCTGGAGACAGTCATGAGGCACCTGAGGGATACAGCATTGCCCAGGCAGTACATGCAACGCTAATGTGACATCTGCTTCCACTGCAATCTACTTATGTTACAAAAAGCATGAAAAGCAGTTCCAAAAAACCTTTCCACCAGAAGCAAGCCAAGCGTAATAACCTTCAGGATTGCCGTGGTCCTTGTAGAAGAAAGATGTGCCACACTTTTGAACCGCACATCTAACCCCATGGCAACAAATATTTTTTAAGTGTTGCATTTACTTTGCAGCAACATCCAATCTGATGAGTAAACAGTCAAGCTTCTTTTACAAAACAATTGCATCAAGTCGCTTCTGATGGAAATCTGATTAGGATGGCAATAAAATCATTGTTTTGTCTAAAAATAAATAAAATTATCCTCAAATATGTTGTGACCGAGCACACATAGCATCATGCCTCAGTCTCATTGGTGCTTAATGTCTTGCTTGTCACAACTGTCTTGAAAGCGTACTTAAAAAGCTTTATTGTTGGCATTAAAAACACCTTTTGGCACCAAATTATCATCAAATCTATAAAAACAACCAGATAAGAAGTTGCTGAAGTTTAATAAACATTAGATTTTGGAGGGCAAGCATTTTAATCTTGAGTCTAAATTCCTGAGCGTTTGACCATCAAATCTGAAGGCTTTTTTTTTTTGAAGGGCTCATGGAAAGCTTATGCTCTTTTTCTAAAGAGTGAAGGGCCATGTGAAGGTTATTCATTGTTTTAGGATCTTAAGGCTCAGATAAAAAAAGTTTCTGTTTGGTACTGTTAGAAGCACTTATATGCCAGATTTTTAAAGAACAAATCTTTGCATCTTTGTGAGATGGACTGGAGTTGAAGAGCAACGTCTTTGTCTGAGGACAGGATTGAAAAATTGTGAGTTTTTTTTAGCTCAAGTGGTGTGACTTGCTTCCTGAATTAAAAAATAAATTCAAAACAGAGCCTGAGATGGACGTGTTGTTGGATGAAGGATCTGTTTACATTTTTTCAAACACTTATGGCTCCACATCTGTTGATCTATGACTCATTATCTGTTAAACAGGACAAACAGGACGAATGGTTTTCAGATTCCTTCAGCTGGAACAATACCAGAAAAGAAACCATCACGGTCATCGAGCAGAAAGGTTCAATTTCCATATATAACAATCAAACTTAGTGCACTGCAACAACAACCCTAGCAGGTGGTAGATTGCTCTCTTGAACTGGAGTGACAAATCAGATTTAAATTTAAATTATATGTAAGAGTTGAGCTGTGAGGGTTTCTGTGAGAGTCCAGGCGAAAAACAAACATGAATAAGGAGTTTTTATACACACTTATTCATTCATTTACTTTCCTTTTTCATTCACTCATTCATGTATTTATTTTTCTTACCTGACTTTTTTTATAATTATTTTTTAAATTGTATTGTTTATTCCAATATTCATTCATTGCACTCACTAATTTAGTTTCCACAAGTAAGTAACTACATACATATTTTGGAAATGTACAAGTGCTAAATATTTTGAATTGGAAAATATTAACTTTTATCTTATTTATCATAAAACACTAAAATATGTTCATTTCAGCTTATTATTGATTTAAAAAACAATGTGATTTACAAATATAATTAAAAGCAAACAAAAACAAAACATACAAGAAGAAAAAAAAAATTTAATCGGAACAAAATTTGTTGTATTTGTTGCAAATTAAATTAATCTTATAATTTGTTTACCTTTAACAAGTCACGTCTATTTTCTAGAAGTTATTTTTTACAATACTTTAGAAATAAATGCAATTTGTGATTTTCGTTAATGAAAATCTCATCTCAGATTAAACATATTTATACTGTTTTTTATTTATGCTGATTCTGTGCATAATCAGTTCAGTCATTGGAGCTTATAAGAAGAAATTTGATTCAGTTTCTTCTTAAATCTTGGAAAAATTACATCAGAGACTAAAAGCCCAGATATGGAGGAGAGGATTCTTCTTGATCATGAAGATATTGAGAACAGCTCTCTAACTCACTCAGTGAGGAAAAATGTTCTCACTAACAAAACATAACCTAGTATCACTTATGTAAAATAAATATGCACAGAAAAAAGATAAATTCAACTTTCCAAACATGGTGGAGTAAAATATTTTACTCTCTTGGTGCAATACTGACTTTTTTCTCATAAATAGATTAAAGTTGCAAAGGGGTCAACGTAGTTAGAGGGACTCAAGGCAAAATTACACATTTGAATCACAAAAAATATTACTGTCTAAATATAAAGTGTAGCTTTACTGGACTTTTTGGGTTGAAGTGTGTAAAAGATCAAGGTCATCTGGAAGAGCTTTAAACCCTAATTAACTTTCACTCTCCTCCTTTGAATATATTTCTTTATAATATTTCATCACCTTTTGCCCTTTCCTAATGGATTTGTCAGTTTCTCTATGATGTGTCTGCAGATTTCAAGGAAAAAGCTGCTCATTTCCGATGACATTTAACAGGATAATCATATGCAAAATCTGTAAATTTGACTGTTATTCATTTGCTTTAGAAAGGACTCTCTACTGCTCTTGAATAAATGTGTAAAAAAAAATATCTGAAGAAACAAAGGTGGGCTTGGTGGAGCTTTTCATGATGAGAGTCTTTCCCTTGTCAGTTAGAATGATGGGCACACACTAATGAATGCAATTAGACTAATAAGCAGCAGATTTCCTGATAGTAAAACACGGCTAATGCTCCCACTCCCACTGCCGTCTTGTAGTTTCATTAGATGAGAAATTAAAGGCCTTGAGATCAGACAATGAATCCGTCTGACACCTGTGACTGAAGAGAACCTTCAGCATTATTAGGAGTTCAAGGAGAAAGACTTTCAGATGACACCCTCCATCTTCTAAAATAAAAAAAACACCACATTAACCTCTTTTTAATGACAGTAAGCTATTAAAAGTGAGACGTTTTCAGTAGTCTTGCAGCTACAGTTGATCACAACAGGGGCGCCAAATACATCCTATTGATAGTTGTCAGATTTCAAATCATTTTCTGATCTGCATTATTAATACTATGGAGTCCATAATGAGAAAAAGAGTTCTATTATTTGTACTTCTAAGCCTATTCAAATGCATAACATGAAAGCAGATATGCCAAACAAATAATTGGATTGATTATGATCAATCCATTATTGAAATAATAGTCGATTAATCAATAGCTAGAGTAAAGTGACTCAAAAAAGGACATTAAGTGAAAACAAAAAACATATTCAGAGTAGGAATTAAGCTAAAACTGTTCTATACATGTTGCATTTAAGTAAAAAAACCCACAAAACTCCTTTTTCTGTAAATATGTTTTAACCAAAACTAATCGAGTGGTATAGTTTTAGCTTCACTTTATTTAAATTTACTAAACAAATGCTGTCATTGCATTTCAGGCATTAAAGGGTTCATTTTTTTATTTTAAAAAGAAGTTGAAATATTTGTTCATTTGCATTGGATTTTTAATATTGTCAAATCTGTAGAATGTGTTCTTTTTTAACTGATTAATCAACTAATCATCAGAATAAAAATGTTTGTTTTTTTTACAGTTTAGCTAAAATAAGACTTCCTGTTTGTTTTTCTAATGTTATTTCTAATTTTAATTGAGTAAATGTTTGGGTACTCAACCAATCATTGATTCTGACCCCTGTCTGAAACATGCCATGGCTCTGCTCACCCCTTGCTCATCTAGTTTGAGGAGCTGCTCTGGGACTTTGGGAGAGTTGAGGGCCAGCCTTAGACACTGGATGTTTAGCTCAGGGATGACGTATTCCAGGACTTCCTTAAGTGGCAGGCCGCGGGCCGTTCCATGCCTCGCCGTGGATGGAATGGCATCCTCCAGGATGGCTCCACGGAGGGTCGTCAACTGGCGGAAAACATAAACAAACAAGATTTATTCTGTGAAATTCAGTATGTAACTTCTGGCTCTTCTGTTACATGTGCTGCCCTGTTATTCTGGCTGGTTGCTCCGTTGCGATGCCTCCGAATTACATTAAGGTCTCAAATTGTAAATAATTAACACAGACTAACCAGGCAATACACGTTGAGTGATCTTCCACTATTAACCCCATTAATGTGCCAGTCAGAAAAAACATACACAGTCTGTAAACCCATGCTGTTGTTTGGAACATCAAAGACATATTTACACCCATAAATCCCATTTCTGTCCACATTGACTATGGACATTAGTGTCAGCAGTCAATGGCCATCTGACGGACAGGCTTTCTGAAAAGCAAATTACTTAACAGACTTAGTGCGGGAGGGAGAGTGAGAGAGGCAGTGGTGCAGACAGTCAGAGAGGGCATTGGGGCTAAATGAGAGGAATTAACTCAAACAGACGCTCCAGTGGTTAGGAAGCTAAAACATTGTCTGGATGCAGCCTGCATGGCCATCATGACCCAGATACATTGCTTCATGGCCGCCTGGCTTCAAATCCAAAACGATGCTGGATATCGGTGACATTTCCCTGCCTGACACATCTGTTGCACCTGAATAATTCAGTGAGTGAGACCAACCAGCATCAATCAAGGAAAGCTTTCACTGCACCAGGCTGTGCATCTCAGTTTTTGGATTAATCACGTCGTGGGAGCATGTGTGTGCAAGCTTGGGTGTGTGTTAAAGACAGCAAGAAAGTGAATATGATCACCACCGAAACCGATTGACAGCTCTGGTGCCTGCATGACCGACCAGGATGACTGGAAACATCAGGGAGCTCGGAACAGATCTAGTCTAACTGCATGACTGAGCACTAAGCTGGCTGATCTTAACATGCCAAATGCAAAGACTTATGAAATACACATTGTTGCAAGTAAAAAATGAATTTTGCAACATGTGCCATCTGATTCCACTAAAATTTAACTTTCCAACAAGCAACAATCATCAGTGAAATCAGAGTTTGATGTGCAGACTTCTACCATGGTAGCATATCTTGAGATTTGTGAGCTTTTTTACATAACACATCAAACATACTCTGTATAAAGTACAATTTTCTCAATGTCTGAAAATTAAAAGGAACCTTTTCTGATTTAACAAGAGATAGGTAGACTACCCAGAAATTTCACTTAACCCTTTTATACCTAAGTTTCAAATCTCCGTCCAGAAATTTTTGCTTATTTTAATTGTGCGCAGTTCTTTAAAAGCCTTGTGTATAAATATCTTTGCCCATTTGTCCATAACAACTGGGACTTTCAATGTCTAGCAAGTTATTTTTGCAATTTATGGTAATTTTATTGCCTGCTACAGCGGGGGTGAAATTACCGTAATAACCCTTTCGGAAGCAGTTGGATTATTTCACATAGCGCAAAGTGTTGAGGAATTATGATACAGCAAATTTGGCTGGATCGTCGCTGCTAGTTCAGTCTGGAAGGGCTAAGTATAGGTTGCATTACTTCAGCATAGTTTTACTGAAGTAAAACTTTTAAAAATCGCGGTTTATGTAAGGAAATAAATAAAATACGAGTAAAATTGTAATTGGTAAAGAAGCTACTCAAGTACTTAGAAACTGATCATTTAAGATTTCCATCTTTTGTTATGCCCACTTTCTCTAACTCTTGCAAATACATTATTTCAACCCTGCTTGTTAATTACAAGCCGATTTTTACCTGACTGGTTCTGAAGGTGATCCGGTAGTTGTACTGCATGCCTTCTTTCTCCTTCCCATCGTCCAGCCTCTCCCTGCGGACACTCACCGCCACGGGTCCCAGATTCTCATCCACCCCGAAATAATTCTGGTGCTCTACGGACAAGATATAAAAACAATATTCACATACCAAGTTATAACAAGGTCTGAAACAACTTTAAAAAATTAAAACTTATACCATCTCACACTACGACTAACAAATTAAAGGAGCGCCACTCATTCTGAGTGAAATGTGGCAAACAGCTGACTGCAGACTCAACCACAGCAGATAGCCCAACTAACCAGTTAATATCAGCTTTTTATATTTGCGTTAATTTAAAAAGGTTATATTTTTATTACGATAAGAACTTCAAATTTGCCTCTTTACTTGGTGGTTGTATGTTTTGCTTAAAGACTTTGAATGCAAAATAAATAATAACGATGAAAATCACTTGATTATGGCTGTAGTAATATTTCAGCAGCAGTTTTATTTTAAATAAAAACAACTAGAAAAAAAACAACATAATTTATATTTTTATTTTTATGCAAATACTGTAGAATTATATATACTATGAAAATTGTTTAGTAGCCCATGTCTTATTAGATGGAATGGCCTTGCTTACAAATCAGACTAATTGTTTCACACCAGCAAAGCATCATCCATCCATTTTCTACGCCTGCTTAACCATCTGTGGAGTGGTACCTATCTCCTGCAGTCAAGGGGTGAAATGCAGGGTAGACAGAGGTCAACAACTATGCAATCACATACTCACACCTAAGGGCAATTTTAACAATAAATTAAGCTAACATATGTGATTTTGAATGGTGGGATGAAGCCAGAGTGACCCTTATCAGGGGTCAGGCCATTTTGAACCCATTTGAATCCTTTTAAAACCATTTGCAACAGTGACAACAGTGTGTGGAACCTGTTTCACAGATCAGCAAACAGAGAGTCAAACAGCGCTTAGTGTGCAGTCTCTATATTTATTTAATCAGAAATGATTCGTGGAAGTTTGCAGAACTTTCTTTCACTAAAATTATAGCTTAGCTGCAAGAAATGTGGGGCATGTTTACACTAGCTTTCCACATCTAGAGACTGAAATGTTCACCCTTTTTTAATTTTGCAAATTAGTTCAATCAAGTTGGGTGGAGAGCATCTGCGAATGTTCAAGTCTTACCACAAATTCACAATTGGACTTGGGTCTAAGTCATTGTAACATATGATTATGCTTTGATCTAAACCATCCCATTGTATCTCTGGCTGCATTTTTAGAGACCCTTTGCTATTAGATGCTCAAGCCATCTCCCAAAAACTGATCGGTTTTTCCTGATTCCGCCACACCTCACATCATGCCACTACTTCTATTTTCAAAGTGACCATGCTGTATTCAAGTTAATCGTTTTCCATCTCCATAAAAAGTTAAGTTTTTGTCTCATCTGATCAGAAAAACTTCTTCCATGTGCCTGCTGTAGAAGAAACATCCTGTTGTCTTTCTATCAACATTTCACCAATTTTGCCTCTTTTGTATACAGGCAAGACGTGTAGAGTTACCTGTAGTTCCTCCACAACTAACATTGACTTTGTGGCTCCTTCTCTGATTAATTATTATATTCTTGTATTTTTAGCTAGTTGGCCATATGTTGGCAGGTTTCCTCTTCAATTTCTGGTAGACAGATAGAACAGCGAGGCTCAAAGTGACAGAAATTATTTTATAAGACTGTCTTAGAAAAGCAGTGTCTTCAGTTAGAGGTTTCTTCAAATTTGCTATAACACAGATGACAGAAGATCTTTTTGCCCACAGATATCACCATCTACAATAACTCTTTGAATAATTTTGAATTAATATAAGTTATAATTCCCCTTTGGGATCAATAATGTATTTTTAAATTTGAATTGAATTGAATTTGAAGACTTCTCCACAACTTTGTCTCTGATCTGTCTGCTGTACGTTTTTGGACTTCATGGTGCTGTTGGTTTCTTAATGTTCTCGTTTTTCTTTACTATCAAGGTAACTTTTGAATGCATTGGATTTTGTTTGAGGGTAAAGGAGTAAGTGGGGCTGAATACAAACAGACAACAGACGTTTTACCATGTATTTCCTAGACTTTGTAATGAATGAAATATTAAAAGTACAAGAAAACGTTCCCCTGAAGTGACAGATTAAACTCCTAAAAATTTGAATGAATTTCTTTCTGGTTCAGCCCAGAAATGTGTTACTTCCTTATCTGGAAAGTTGTATGGTCTGCATGAGCCGAAATTAGATTTTATTTAAATATACAGCAAGCTAATACGAGTTCCAATGTTCCAGTTATGCTACTGTGAGTTATGTTAGCTTGATTTAATGCTGTTGTGGCAGATTTTCTTGCAAATGGAGGTGTTTTGGATCAGACTGTGCAGAGTGCTCACTGCTGTCTCTTTTGATATCTCAAAAATAAACGACACACAATGCAGAGTGAAAGTCTGGACTGGTCACATACGGTTCTGTGTGTAATTATTTTGGTGTTGTTAATACACAGGTACAATGTCCAAATGTCTCTCAGTCTCAGTTAAAACCTCCTACAGCAGGCTCCACCCTCCCACGACCCCAGACAAGATTAAGCAGGTATAGCTGATGGACGGGATTATTGGATGAACTCGCCAAGTAATTTGAATGAGTTGTTGATAAAAGGAGATTTGGATAAATTCTGAATTAAGTCCAGAGTCAGACGATTATGAGAGGGAGAGTCATTAGTTCAATGACAGGTTATGTGAACAGCTAGGAGCCAGACTGCAAGCAAATCTAACATATTTGGCACGCAATCTCTGAATAATAGATTAGGTGACCCACTGATCTGTGGAAATTCATCCCAAAATACTGAAGGAAATTCTGGAAATTTCTCAGAAAATCTCCCAAAGACACAGACAGTTCATGCAGAAATGAGTGAATCTGATTGTCCTGAATCTGATGCAGTGCATCTTTATTTATCTAAGCACAATTATACCACCCTCCCACAGTTCAAGATGTCAATCAGCAAAGACATATTGTAATAACCTTATGTCCAGACTGCAAATGTGATGTAACAGATAAAATAATCAAATAAAAGCTTCACCAAGTTAATTTTTATTCTTGCTTAAACAGGTTTACGGTGAAAACATTAATGCCAACTTGGTGGTTGAAAAGCAGAACTTTAAACATTAAGTCTTACATTCACTGTTATGAAAAAATATTCATGAGTAATTTAGAGTGTGAATTCTTTATCTGGCACATTTGTACTGTAATAATAATAATAATAATAATAATAATCCTAATCCTAAACCAACATTTCTTATATTTAATCAGTGTATTATCAGTGGGTTCTGTCAGTCAGTCAAAAAGTAAAACTGTCAATGAGTTGGACAAAAACTTACATAAAAATAAAGGGCATAATATTATGCCCTTTATTTTTTTTTGTATTAATTTTTTCTTTATTTGATATAAATTTAGATTTGTGTCTTAGAATTAAAAAAAATATCTGGACTTGCAAACTTGTTTTTTATGCTCTCTAAGACAGATAGATTTATATCAATTTCCAGACTTTTCCAGATAAAGAATGCACAACAGACTATTTTAGACATTTCTACCAGGTTAACCAAAACGTCTGTACCTCTGTGCGTATGTTTGTGTGTATGGACTGTGGACAGGAGTGGAGCTTTGTGAGCTTTTTGCAGGGTCTTGAGCAAACACTCTCTAATCCGGCCTAAAGCTGAGGAGATAGACCTGGATTCAACAGACCACAAACAAAGACGTCAGCAGAGGCCTGTAGCGCTGACATTCGCACGGGGAGTTCAGCCATGAAGGTTTTGAATTCATGCCATGGAGTGTGTGTTGTCTGTGTGCCACCAACATGAAAAGAAGCTACATGAATTATACATTTATTGCATGAAACCAGGTTGTCTGGTGAATGTGTGACATGTGAGCGACAGAGGGCCAAGGGGAAATACTACAAGAGGCAAAAGGTCAATATCTAGAAGGCAACTGCAACAACAACTGCAGGGTTGAGACCAACATCTATTTTTCAATCAATTTCTTTAACATGTCCCTGGTGCTTGTCGCATGCTCAACATTTACAAAATGGATTACTTGACAATCATGTCAATTGGGATTTATTTTGGCTTCATCTCCTGTCCTGCTGACCCAAAAGGTGCAGAGATCCCTTAAATAAAAACCTACTTCTAATCCTGTTTTCATGTTAGGTTACACTGGCTTTACTGAAAACCTTGACAAACCACATGCAGTGTGACCCTGGCTGCATCCAGCAAAGGTTAACCTGTTGGTCTGAAAACATATACGGCCCTCCGTTAGGAAATCCTGGGGTGAAACGTCACAGCTTATCTTACATCACAGTAAAATAAGCTGTAGTCACTCAGTAAGGTCAATGTTCAGCCCAGGTTGATAAAAGCCAACCCTGTAACACTGACACACGGTCAAGTTTATGTAAGAGCCCATTTGCTTTGAAGTGCAGGTGATGACAAGCTTGTCTATTCAATAAAACACCTCCCAAAAGAAGGGCAAGGGCTAAATTCACATACTATGCAAAAGGCATCCTCTGAAAAAGCTCTATTATAATATTTACAGTGTCTTCCAAATGTATTCATAACCTTTAATTCACTTTTTGTCACAAACTTTCATTTATGTGATACACAAACACAAGGTAATCCAAAGTAGTGATTATGACAGAATAAGTCTTAATTCTCACCACAATTTGCTCATTTTTACAAATATTTGCTGAATATTTGTATTACCAAAATAATCTACTTTAATTTTTTTTTTATTGTGAATGAGAAAACGTATAATGCCAAGATTAAATTTGTGTCATTGCTGGCCTTGTGAAATAATTAATTGCCCACCCCTGATCTAATATGACGAGTGAAACTTATGTTTGCTGTGTTCCCAACATGGGTTGCTGTAAACTGTAAAGGGTCTTCCTCTGGCTTTCTTCTTGCAAATCCTCCATAGGGGTGAGATTTTTGGCGTGTTGGTTTATCACATAAATCCTAATAAAATACAATGTAGTTTACAGCTGTAACATGACAAAGTGTGGAAAAGTTCAAGGGCTAGGAATGTTTTTGCAAGCGACTGTAAAACAGACAGTAAAGCAGAGAACTCTCTGTTGGTATTTAAGCAGCTAAAGCTCCACCTGTTATTGGACAAGCAAAAAGTGAAACAACACCCCCCTTTGGATACGTGGTATCAAAAGTAGCTCCAGTCACGCCAAATAGAGCATCTTTATGAAGAAGCTCAGACATACGAGTGTAAAAGGTGAAGCAGCTGTTTTCTGACGGGCTTAAGAATGGTAATTCAATCAGCTCTGGGCAGCAAGAACAAACGGTGAGAAAAACAGATATGTTGCAGTGATGGGTCTAGGTCACATGGCATTTCAGCCGAATAGGTGTTTTAATGAGGAGCACCAAGACCTTAGCATAGTTCTGCTGACCCTGCAGCTTCATATGAGAGTCCCCACTCCCCACTGGTCCCTATGGGAAACAGCTGCAACACACCCTCATTCACCTCAGTCTTCTCACATGACTGATCAGAGTTTCTTTGGAGGGAGTGGGCTGAAATCTCAAGGAAGATTTGGATGTTTCTCTGTAAAGACACATGGTCGATCCCAACACAAGCCGGCTATTGTTCTGGATATTATTCCATCTGGTCCTACAGGAAGATATCTGACCTTATGAATGTAGGCAAATGTAGCTGAATTTGTAAGATTCAAGGAAGGGCAAATGGCCTGTATGGGCCGAACTGATGGAATCAGCTCTCATTGTTGCAGATGCGTGACAAAAATTGTGTCATCTTGTTCTCAGCCTCATGTCGTCCGCCCCTTCATGTCACAACCCCTGTGGCAAACCAAACAATAACTCCTTTCCAGTTATTGTGTGGTTAGTCTGAATTTCATGGGTGTGTTTATGTATGCAGGTAACAGCTCTACACAACTTCCATGAGCCGCTGCTCTGACTATGCAAAGTAGGGAGGCTCGTTGGGTAGCACAAGTAGGTAGAACAGCAGTTTTTCAGTAAGAGATCAGATTCTGAGGCCGTGAGGAAGTACATACTGAAATATTAAACTCCCTCTGCTCAGGTCTACTCTGACCTGAGCCGTCTGATGCGGCGGGAGAATGGCTTACCAATGTTTTTGTTCTCAGTAACGAGAAAAATAAAATGAGATTTTTCGGTCCATAAATTATTTCCTTGTAGTAGTTGTTCCTCTGCCATGATCACTGTGTTTACTGTACAGTTGTAAAACACACACAACAAAACACAATGACATATACTGCCAGGGGAGCTTGACTCGGTGTGTCTTGTAGACAGTGAAAGGTTTGTGAGAAAACAAAAATCAGAAAAACATCTGATCAGTTCGACCTTGTCCCGACCATCCTGAACTCTTTAGTCATTGAATAGTTATCATAAAATCAGTGTAAATCATCCTTGTCAACAGCAATTTTCAATAATAACTCTTACCTCTTCCATAGAAGAACTTGTGGTAATAGTATGCTCCAAGATCAATGTGCTCAATAATGTAGCGTTTCACCTTCTCCCTGTGGATTGGCTGGTTTTCTCTTGGCACCTCTAGTACAGAGACACCAGAATTGGTACAGTGGGAACTGAGAGAGGACTCAAACGAGCAACTCTCCGACATGCCACTGTAATTGGCACTGTTGGCCCGGGAGAGGGAGATCTTTCTCTCGCCCTCACCACCGATCTCGTTACGAAAGTGTGGACAGCTCAGCACCAAGTTGTTGCTCTTTCCGTCCCCCTCATCCATGTCCAAGTTCTCCTTGGGATTCAGGTCCTCTCTGCTCCCAAGCGGAGATTCAAACATGGGTTGATTTCCACTGCTGCAACCTGCTGCTCCACCATCTCCAGGCACAACAACACTGCCACCTCCCAGCACTCCACCTGTCGCGACCCCAACACCAGCTGAGGCAGCCGAAGCTCCAGTGGTGGTGTTTTTTCTCTGGCTCAGGTTTGCCCGGCTTGCCACGGCTTCGCTGATGTTGAAAAGCACACTTTGGACATCATAGTGGGCAAAGCATTTCTGAAAGCTCAGGGGTCGCCGGTCATCCTCTAAAGAGAGTCTCAAGGCATCACTTTCACTTTTAATGGTCCTCAGTCTCCTGAACAGAGAAGTTTCTGTCGATTCTGATTTAAGACGCCTCATAAAGGACTTTTCCCGTTCCCGGCTGTAGAGGAGAGAACTGTCTATGTAATCATAGCCTGGAATGTGGACTATCTCTCCCCGGGCAATCTGTGCCGCTGTCTGTAAGCTTGGGGACAAAGAGGCATCACAACGTAACAACTCTGGGAATCCCAGAGGCGGTATGCTCCGGTGATCCAGGTTGTCGACTCTGTAGCCTCTGAGCATGGTGAAGAAGCTGTCCCCGCCGAGGCCCTGGCGGTCAATGGAGGACGTGCTTCCGTATTCACGGTGCAGAGAGGCTCCAGTGTTGGGATTGACAGCGTTCTGGTCCATTATATCCTCAGAGTCAATGTCACTAATGGTGACATCACTGTTGCTCCGCTGACGGATCGGGTGGAGACCCTTTAAGGGAGAGTGGCAGAGAAGGTCGCTGAGTGTGTATTTGTCAGTGTAGTCCACTTCCACACACACTGCCTCGCCTTGCTCCAGTAAATCCACAGCAAGATCCTGCTGTCCGTTCTGGAAAACCGGAATGACACTCTGGTAATTGGGAGAAGGCCGTACATCCCAGCCATCTTTCCGTGGTGGCCATTCTGTCACCCTAGCCCTGACGCCCATTTTGGGCATTGCAGGAGTACCATTTGTTTTCCCTGCACCGTCGGGTTTCACCTGCATACTGGAGGCCGGTGGTCCCATGCTGCCATTCAAGGCCTTGAGTTTCCTGCTGAATAACTCCTCTGACTGCATGGCTTTGGAGTATTCTTCAGGGTCTCCCACAAATCCCACAAGGGTTGGTTTGTTATCTGTCCCAGGGCCCAAAATACTCATATCCTGCTCGCAGATTCTTTGAAGAACAAACTTTCAGGAAGCGTCTTCATCATGTCATGTGGCTGGAGGGGGATCTCCTTTCCTCAGTCAAAGAGAGAGCCATCATCATAACTCACACAGGACGGGTGGCATCACTACCAACACTTCAGAATGACAAGGACACTCAAGAACGGCAGAGTCTCTTCTTACAGGATACCACCAATACAGAAAGGCAGTTGGAGGAGTCGGATCTGCAGAAAAGACAAAAACAAAAGAGAAAACTGAGCACAAAGCAAGTGAAAATTGTTAATTTTAAACACAAAAGCATTTCTTTCCCGTCATAATTAAGCTACATTCAGCTGAGCTGCATAAATGATTTTGCATCTGATCTAAATCGTAGCAAACCTTTAAAATGGGGTAAAATTGAGGCTGTATTAGTTTATGAGCTATGTAGTCTGCATTACAAACTACTGCTAATTAGTGTGATGGGAGGAGAGGGTGCCATTATAGGTTTACAACAAGATAGTTATACATTGTTGTTGCTGTGTGCAGCCAGTACTGAGCAGATGGTAGATAAGCAAATCACAGTAACAAGAGGCAGATGTTCACTCAACTGTTTGCATGCCAATATCTGATCCTACCACTCGCACCATCACAAACCCAAAAGATTATTTTAAAAAATGGTTTTGTTATAATTTATTGTTTCACAGGATGATTGCTATAGGTATTGAAATACAAAATATCTGGGGCAGATTGTAAACGAAAGCAGTAACTGATCACGCTTTGTCAAACTCCACTCAGCAGCCGGAACATCAGAAGGCAATATTTGCTCAGCACTATGTGGTCAAATATGCTGGGAAACTGAGGACACAGGCAGACAAAAGCCTAATATCAGCAGTTTTACTGATTAACCAGAACATCTGAGGGCAAAGAAAAGGGAAGCAAACACTGGTTTTCTTGTCCTTGAAAACAGCCTTTATTTCTTCTTGGGGATTTCCAGATAGACGTTAAATATTAGGTCCTCCTTCTATAACTTACATAAATACATAATGACCATATCCAATGTAATACAGCTCCGGAAAAAAATAAGAGACCACTTAAAATGATCAGTTTCTCTGATTTAACTTTTTATGGATATATGTTTGAGTAAAATGAACATTGTTCTTTTATTCTATGAAATACTGACATGTCTCTGAAATTCCACACAAACATTTTTTGTTTATTTGCAGAAAATGAGAACTGGTCAAAATAACAAAAAAGATGCAGCACTTTCAGACCTCAAATAATGCAAAGAAAACAAGTTCATATTCATTTAGAAACAACAATACTAATATTTTAACTCAAATTAATATTAGGCGGAATAACCACAAGGTTTTCAATGGGTTTCAGTGCAGTGGTCTCTTAATGTTTTACAGAGCTCTATAAACAAAATGCAAATATCTCACTCAGTCTGTGAGAAATAGATATTGTAGTCAGAATTGTGGCAAAAAACACCACATTATACCACATTTATTTCAACCAGTTGCCCAGTTAGCATACTTTTAGACATTCATTAACAAGTAATTATGAGTTACATCTAACTCAAAAATGCCAGTTACTATTGTATTGTTTGTAAATCTACGTGTGATGCACGCACAAACCTAGCCAGAGTCGTATGGACCCGTCTATTTTTGTAGACAACTTGCAAAACTGAATAGTTAAAGATACACAACAATAAATAGCTTATAAGTAAAAAGAAGAAGAACTTACAGCGTCTCAAATTTACAAGAAGGTTAAAACACCAATGATTCCTGCCTGTCTGTATGCTATGACCTGCTTGATTCACTGTTCACATATGTCTTCCCAAACACCTGTCCATGTGGGAGACAGCTATGCTGAGAGCAGCTGAAGTACTAGTCAAAGTAAAGCGCGAAGATAATGTAGAACACAAAAAACTTTGTTAGTAGTTTATTTTAGATGGACAGACTATAAATCAGACTAAGGCATCAAAAGAGCAAAATTTACGAAGCAGAACTTTTATCTGTGAGTTTTATCCACACATTAGTAATGAGAAGCAGACTGAAATATGCTTTGAACCAATGTTCTGTCAAAACACACAAAAAATTGCTAAGATTAGACAAGCATATAAAAGAGAGTACACATGCGAACATTTCCCAAGAACTTCAGAAGCACTCTTTTATGAAGCAGAACTTTTCTGCAAGTTTTGTCCACACATTGTTAAAAGGAACCATACCAAAACATGTTGAATTATTAAATTATTCAACATAAGAGGATAAAAATGCTAACATTAGCTTAGCATTCCAGCAAATAAAAACAGTTTCCAGGGGCAAGATGTGAGTTTATCAAAATCTGTAGCTGTATGTGATGAGTTAGATATAAAAACAGAAGTTAAAGCAACAATACAGAAGCTTTTATGACCATGTGGGATCAGCATAATATTATAGATATACCGCAGGAGAAAAAATAACTGGCTATTGGATAGATTAATCAATTGTCCATGCAACTGCACGTGTTTTACTTAGGGTCTATTAGGAATATATAAGTGAGATTCGTCTTTGGGTTACTCTCTTCAAAATCCTCGTGTTTGCATTAAAGATCATACTGCAGCAGATCTGGCTAATGAGTCTTCAGCTCTGACCTAAATGCTTTTTTTCCTTGTTCTTTGGAGCTCATGGTGTGCATCGCATTAATGTGAAAACTACTCTGAGTTATCCAGTCATCTTTCCGCATCACAGAAAACATGGTTGCAAATGATCAGTAAAGATAATAAGCAAAGCTGAAGCTTCTCTCTTCCTAAAGTTCAGCTGTAAACACAGCAGATGAGCGTCGCTTCGTGCCCTTGTCTTCACCTCATCTTTTATCCACAAGGTCTATTAGTGTGAAAGCTGCAGATCTCACGTAATTGTTCACATTTGTCTACAATGTTTGACATCAAAAAGGAACATAGCCTATTTTGAGAAAGGGAAAATGGTTCACAATGAGATTAGTAGAAAGCCAAACCCAAACAGCATACACAATGGAGGAAACATTTTAATTATAAAGAAAAGCACTCACAGCTGCCTGCATGGATGAAATACAGGTTAATGCATGCATGACCCAAATATGTAAGAGGAATATAGTAATTTCTCATGTAGATTCAGTGCTAAATTATTAAAAGCCTTTCTTCTTCTTCATCAGGAGGTTGTTTATGAACTCGGTTTCAATAACCAGCAGTAAAATGCGACTTAATGCTGCGTCTCATTTATGGGTTCGAGAGGACAGCACGTTACAATCGTGTGCAATGTGAATGCATAATGCAACAATGTGCCAAATAATGAATAATGCAACATGTGACCCATTGCAACATAATGAGCATTTCAAAAGTGGAATATCAACACAGATCAGATCTGGATTTGAAAGGGTCAAATGGGCAAACATGAGTTTAAAGTGTTGCTTTTGTTTCTTTTAAATAGTGAAACAGGAAATATTTAAGTATCTGAATCTACTCCCATCAGTTTGATGTTATATTTAAAATTGTAGCTTAAACTCTTGGTTAGAATTAATATATAATGGAAGAAATGACAAAAAAAACAGTGAGTTATGATCCAAAAACATAAGTTATCCGCAATGCTTTGCAAAAGTATTCCTACCTTTTTCACTTTTTCCCCATTTTATCACAATTAAAACATAACTAAGTTTAAATTTTATTTCTGCACACTTTGCATCACACAAAAAGCTTCACCTTTGGTCTATTATTATTAATATTTTAGTTTACCCTAAATGGAGATATGGAAACTGGAAACCGGATTTCTTATGGCCTTCTTCCAAAAAATAGTATTTTTCCTCCCACTATTTTATAAGTGAATAATTCGGAGTACATAGCTGATAGTTTTCATGTGGATAGTTAAATTCTGCTAAGTTGCCAATTGCTGCAGCACATCCAGAGAATGAATTTAATTAGTTTATTTAGTTAGCTGTGCCATTCTCTGTACCAATTTCGAAAAACTGGTTAAAAGTGTTCTGTGAGGTATTTAAAGTTTGGGACATTGTTTTAAAATTAACAGTTTTCTCCTTGTATGTTGTGTAATCCTTGCTCTTCATGATGTCATTAATCCATTAATGTTCTCCACAAATTTCCACAGACTTTGTATTTTAATAGGAGCTATTTTACATACAGGCGATTCAATGTACTAATTAAGTGACTTCCCATGGGAATTGATTGCACTAGGCTTTATTTATAGGTATGAAAGTAAAAGGGTATGATTTTAATATGTAAGAAAGTATAAGAAAATCACATATTTCATTTGAAGTTCACAATTATGCTTTGCTTTGTCGCATCGATACATTAAAGTATTAAAAAGTTAAGGCAAAAAAACCACAAGATTTTTCTACTTTTCCTTGACGTTGTGACAAGGAGCAGAAGCGTCTCCAGCCAAACTCTAAATGTCACATGTTGACCAAGTGCTGCCTCTTCACACTCACAATTAGGGCAGGTAACAGCAAAATGTGGCACCGGTGCATGAGAGAGTTAACCCTCTAACAGAGATACTGACATAATGCAATCTGATTGCAAAGCAAGAAAACAGCATGCCTGACCTTTTGCTGCTGCCAGTGAAAAAGATACCTTAACATATACCGTAAGTTATCTGGGATAAAAAGTATTATGCTGCTATTAAATGCTCAGCTCAAAAACAGAGCATTCTGAGTTAATTTTCTTAAACTGTTGTTTACAGAAGACTAACAAACAGCAGACCAGACTATTTATGTACACACAGTCCAGCATGTCTGCATTTCTGTAGCTAAATGGGATCAAATAGGGGTCAAAATTGGCCCTTATTTCATGTCAGAGACAGGACAGGATAAGCCAGGGAACATGGTGGTCTGTGTTTCCTTTGCCTTTCCTCTATTAGCTACTTTCTCCCACCAAAATGATTGATGCCAGGAGTTATAACACGTCTCACTCTGCATCCAGCCCACAGTTCCCACGACCAATGGAGAGCGCTACTTGGTCAGCAGATTTCCTGCTGGAGTGTGACCTGAAGGCTGTTTTCTGTCCTTTCTTTTGTTGCCGTCTGCACAGGAGAGGCAACAGATGGAGGGTGGGAGGTCTGCTTTTCCAGCAGCCCTCTGCTAACTGTAGTAATGCACTGCTATTAGGCCTGTTTTAGGCACAGGGCCTGGTGTACAAGAGGACTGGATGGAGATAGGGAGAGACATGGAGGCCTAATTACAGTAATGAACTCATTTTCTGTCTCTGATGTTGGATAGTCTGTCTTTCATCTTGGTTCATCCAGATGAGCCGCCCTGCAGTTCAGCCAGGTCTTAAAATAATCCCCTGACATTGTGGCCTGATTAAAAGCTCCATAGATATTAATACAGTGTCAGAAATGTGGGTACATTCAGTCCACCACCCTGAGATTAATGCACTTCTGTTGCTAGAAGCAGACTTCAACTAAACATGATGTAAACCAATTGTCACTGCAGATTTTCTGATCAGGAGTTTTTCTCAGATTCCAATACTGATCTAGTCAGATACTTATCCACAATAAAAGAAATATAAAGTATATAGCTTGAAAATGTAGTAACTTTCTAAACAAATGTTGATAAATCTGTTTTACTCACCCATCAATGACATTCCAGATGCTGTAATATGTGTTTCTCTTAACAGCAACTGATATTTTGTCTCAAAATAATTTCCTGAAGCGAAACACTACAGCTAGCATGTTTACTTTCTGTTTTGATATCTCTCTATCTATATATATATAACTCACAGTCAAGTTTGAACAAAACTTAGAGGAAATGTTGATCTCCTGCTTCATAAACTTAGTGATTTGTTATCAACAAATTGAATAAACTGTGTTTCAGCTGCTTTCTATTCAACTCTCCCCAATACAGATAGTCAGGAAGTTGTACGAATACAGTCTTTTTCATCATCATCGTTAAGACAATATTTTCTTGCATGATCGCATAAAAAATGTGCAATCCGTGCATATAAAATAAACATATTCTTTAAAAAACTGGCAACACTAAATGCAGCTGCACAGCTCACCAGGGACGTGACCAACATAAAATTAGTGCAGTGTACCTGTCTCAGGAGTTAAGTCTCATCAGACTTTATTACAGATTGAAATGAAAAATGTTGCAATCTATGGAACAACAAAAAAAAAACATTCTTGGAACTGGACCAGGATTTCTGAAGTTAACTAGTACAAAGAAGCAAATCTTGCCAAAAGTAAGTTTTCTGGATATTACTATAGATCTAGGATTTGTTGAAACTTCAGGCTGCCATTTCAAAATAAACTAGCAAAATCTGAAAAATGTAAAAGTAAATGATGAAAACCACTAAAGAAGTATGAGATCATCCCTATTTATACATCAAAGATTATGTCTAACATATCAGGGTTTTTTTGTACCTAACTAAAGAAAATTCATCAAAGTACAAGCTGGTTTTTGATGCAAAAACAAAACAGATTTCTCAGTTTTTGACCTGCTGGTCAATATAGACCACTGACTGGTTCATGTAAGAGTCATTTCATAGCTCAGCTCTATCCCCTGTTCAACTGAAGGTTATATTTGTTGTCAATTTCTTCATCTGTCACAGCTGGACTCTAGCTAACATGAAGGCACCAAGAGTCCAAATGGACAGAAATGTCCAGAAAGACCCTACTGATGTATCTGAAACCCAGTATTTTTTAAATGTCAATGCACCACCGAGTGAAGCTAATATTGCACAGTTTTTAGTAAATTGGATGGTTCATGTACAAAGGTGACCAAAACAACATGTCTGCACAAAATATCAAAATTTGCATAGATGTCACAGGAGGATTTTATTGCATGATTCTGATGCTGCTGACTTCATCGCTTCAAACGCTTAAAAGCAGTATTTACATTATTTTAAAACCAAATTCCTCTAAAATGTAAAACGTTTCACTACATCCTATCAAATGCACATAACATCAAAGCCAAATATGGTTGGTTTTTTTTGGCCTAACAGGGCTGCCGTGCCACTCTGAGCCCGGAGGTGAAAACAAGCCTGTGATTAAGGTCAATTACATTTAATGAAGCCTTGTGTAATTGAGTCATAAAAATGCTTCTCTGTTTGCTGCAGACAGGAAGTCATCGCCGGCCTCGTCCCCAAGATGACGAGCTAAAACCGTCACCATCTTCCCCCCTCTGCAGCCGAGTCAGCTACAATCCAGGATGATTACTGAAGATTTCCGGCTCATGCATGCATCATAAACTGATTCGGGCAGCGTTGCCACATGGAGCAAATTTACAGCTTCTTCCCAGCGCACACATTATCCCATTTCTCTCTGTTCCAGTTACCTGCCTGCCGTCATCTTCTGTGGAGACGTTGCATCCCATCAGACGTTTGGATGCGTCACATTGTGTTCATTGTTAACAGCCAGGAAGGAAAATAATCTGAGTGGAAAGAAAACAAACCTGAAGGCAAACTCTTTATGCCTTGCTGCCCACTATTTGATTCCTCAATAAACTCACAATAAAAACAATGAATCACTCGCAATGTCACTCCATACTCAAAAATGATCAAGCCCATCGTCCAAGGACATTATTTAAAACTGAATAAGGGCTCTGCTTTCAATTCTTCACAGAATAGCATCTGTTCTCAAAGTTGCAGTGGAAACTGGAGGTGTGTGTGTGAGTGTGTGTGTGATGCATCAAATTATTCACACTTGCAGTAAGAGAAAGACAGAGGGTCACATCTCTAACTAGACACAGCCATTTTCTAGTTTAATGAAAAAACACTTGTGTTTCTGCTTCGGTGGAGCAATTGTTCAGTCTAACTGGGTTACTGGAAAGTAGAATGCGAAGTTAAGAGGAGAGTAGAAAGTGATGGAGCAGGAAGAAAGAGTTGGGCGGGAGTTTTGCCAAATCTCTCTCAAAGCGTTTTCTTCAGTTTAACCGCAGATGCAATTAATTGGGCAATGTTAGCCTTAAGAGTTCATTACTGGGGCCTGGGAAACCAGGCATGCCTTCTTCCCAAAGTGCTTCCATAACCAGAGAGAACTCTTCTGAAGGGGTATTAAGACTTTCTAAGTGCGTATCTGCACCACCGCTTGCACTCGCTGATGCTATGAAAGTTTAAATCAAAACGCACCATTCAGCTTCTCACTCTTTTATCTGCAGCTCCAACAATTCAGCGTCGCAATGGGGAAGAGTCTCCCAATTAACACTAATGCCAAAGCCTCTCCATTGATGACAACCCCCTATCCCGCCTTCCTGCGCACAGCAATGCTTCAGTGCATCTGAGCCGGTAAGAGCCCTGTCCTCTAACTCCACCCTTTCTTAGAGCTCCAAAGGGAACACCCACGTGTGGAAGCATTGCCTGCAGGGAGTAATGCTGAGATTTTAATGACCAGTGTGAAAGCAGGGTCACACCCTCAGTAGGAGGTACGGAAACCAATGAAATTAGTTGCACTCAGCTCCTCTGATATGTGGAAACAAGCGGAATACACCCAAGCAAATCCGAAAATATCCTAAAGGATTGCAAGTGTTTATTTAGGTTAATCAGGATTACATGAGTTACAGAATTTAAGCAATTCAGCAACATCATCCATTAGTTAGGACATAGAGATATGTCTCTCACGAAGACCAGCAACAATGGAAAGATAAGAAACCCTTGCTGGTAAATCTGCAGAGTACATGTGTCTGTTTTGTAGGATATTTGCAGTATATCTGAGTTGTGATGCTCATGAAAATCCTGATTTAACCCGAGATGCAGAGACGTCACTTTCTTAGAGCAGCATATCATCAATCGCCATAGAAACACAAGGCAGACAGACAATGGTGTGACAGGAGGAAAAGCAAATGTTTGCTTTAAGATGTGTCAAAAATAAATGCATCACATTCTTATTGTTGTAGAAACTATGACACGCATTTCACTGTGATATTTAAACTGCTATTCATTTCAAAACCAAAAAAAACAAAACAAAATAAAATACTTTTTAACACAGAACACAAACCGGCTTATATTTGGGTCTTCATCTTAAACACATGACTGAGTCTACTGATCAGCAGGAATTGGTGAAAACAAGACTTTGCAGACACTTTTACATGTTTTTATCTGCATAGCGTGAAAATAAAAAGCCCAAAGCAGGGATTAGCTTGTCTGTTGCGGACCTGTTGGATTGCCTGCTAAAACACTGAGTGTTTTACTCTTGAATGCATAATGCGCCCAAGTCTCTTCATTTTTAATTATTTATCTGCCATCTTGTCTTATGCATGGTACCAGGATTCCCCAGTCAAAAGTCATCAAGCTATTTCTGCTACTATAACTAATTTTGCAGGGCGATAAATTGTCCAAGTAATTAATGCAAAAACTATTACATTGTTGTTTTGATTTTTAAGTAATGGGATAAAAATGCGAGTTTGTCTACGCTAGAATTGAAACATGACAACCATAAACAATAAATAAAAACCTACACACAACAGAAACCATAAATAAAATGGATTATAAAGTCAGTAAACAGTCAGAAAATATTAAACATCAGAATGGAAGTTTTTATGAAATCAGCTGATTAATTGCTTATTGCATCAGACTTAACCACAATCCACCTTATCGAGCACAACCAAAATCAATGCAACCCAGGGTTTCTCTCAGTGTATTATAAGCCTGGCGGGTCACCAAGCTCTACTAGTGGCCCTACCAGGCTAAATCTTTTAAAAATCTTTGCATTTTTAAGAGTTTGTGGTTGGTTTTCAGGTATTAATCTTCCAATCTTTTAATAATTAATTATCAAGTGATATTTTAAAATTTCCTGTCAACTTTAAATATTTTTTAACTCAAAAAGACAATGGACCGCTGGATGAATGACTGCCATTCTGCTCAACCGCCAGGCTTAGCAAGTTTTCTGGGGAAAACCCTGCAGTTATTTAAAATATCTTCCCTGAACTCCAGGAAAATCTTGAGAAACATAGAAAGCTGTGTACAGTACACATGCTTCCACAGTGAGCAACAATTAAAGGCTTTTTGTTTGCATCTCAGCGCACACAGACTGGACTGGACATGACCCAACGCAACAGAACAATCAGCAGAGGAGATAAAAAAGGAGGTCAGCCAGCAATGAGTAAACATAAACCATCACTGTCCCTTCATTCCCTGGGTACCGTGGCGCATACTGGACTGTGAGAAATGTCTACACTGATGCCCTCTCTGTGCCCCAGGTGCAGAAAACAGACGAGAAAAAAAAACATTTGAAAAAAAAAGTAGACTGTGACTTTAAGATTCTTACCACGGACGGCTGCTTCTTAATCTGTTTCACCTTCCAAAGACAAGACAATAAGTCTTTAAAAAAGATGTTAGCACAAAATTTCTGCTTCCCACAAACTGCAGACAAAGTGTGAGAAGTTTTCTGCCCAAGTGCCCTAAAACGGTCGACTCACCCCACCTAATCTGTCAACATCAATTCACTCGCACGTAAAATTAAACACGAGTTCTGTTTGCTTTGCTGTGGACTGTGGGGTTTGGACTGGTGGTTATTTGTAGCTGTGGTCCTTTATCCTGTTTTTCTACATCAGTCCCCCTTCGAGTCTGTTCTGCGTTGCACTGTCTGTTGCTCCATCTGGAATGTGGCGGCTACACAGCTGAGGCTAACGCTCAGGGGTCATCCCATGTATGGACTGCATTTTATGTAGTTGAGAAAACAGTAAGTGTTCACCCGACACAAAGTGCAAAATCGTAAATTGTTTTTATTTCCTGCCCACATTCAAACGTCTTAATATCTACCAGATGCTGCTGCAGACAGAAAAGGAGCAGATTCCAGCACAAAAAGGTTTTTTAAATTATGGGATTTAAATGAAAAAGAGAGCAGAAGGAATAGCCTTTCACATAACGGAGCTTTGTGATTTTGTCATGAGACAAATAAGGCACAAAAATGTTCAATTGATGATTTAATTTATTGTCGCAGAAACTTTCCAACAACACAAAGTCGAAGTGGAAGACTTAAAAATCAACATCATGTGTCAATTTAAAGAAACGGATATCTGTCACCAAATGGAAAACATGGAACAATAGTGGCTGGCTTTCCAAAATTACTGCAAAACCTCATTGATGTCTCATTTACGAGATCACAAAATTACCTAGAAACATCTAAACCACTGTAGGCCTCAGCTGAAGTCTGTTTTTATGATACAACAATAAGAAAGAAGTTGTGTGAAAACTGAGATTCCCAAGGCAAACATCACTGCAAACCAAAAAGAACACAAAGACCCATCTTACTTTTACAATATTGACACATTTTGGGACTGATGAGGCAAATGTGCTCATCTGGTTTTAATCTTAAAACAGATTTTCAGAAGAAGACCTCATTCTAATAGTCAAACATGATAGTAGTAGTATGATGGTCGGCTGCTATGTTTCTCCAGTTTGACTTTTTGTAATTTATGGAACCATCTGTAGGAGAAAATCCAAACATTTGGAGGTCGGTGTCCCTAAACCATCCATCGATTCATGCATCGGACACTTGCATAAGCATTAGTTTAGCAATCTGGTGTGAAAACCCTCAAGCTGCAATTGTTATCTGGAGGTCTTCTAATTAAAAAAAGAGAAATCTATAAACAGCTTTGTTAGCACTGGACACTGCTCTCAGTCATTTTGGAACTATGAAATAACGAGAACTAGGTGCATAATAAACTCTTCTTTAAAGGGAGAGTTTTCTGTAAAATAATTTTTTTTTTAGCTTTATATTGTGTTATGTTATTTTCTATTCCCTCCAATCTGTTGAGCTTATCTTACAAGCTATTTCTCAGTCCAAAACTGAGAACCGTTCAGTCCTAGGAACGGTTGTAAACGGCATCATAGAGGAGCGTTGTTGTGATAATATGCTGAAGGAAGAGCGTCGTTAAAAGCAGGAGCGTCTTAAAGAGAAAAACAAGTCCAGTTTCAAGTCGTTAAATTGCAAAGTCAGAATCCTTTTAATAGAGTCGGCCCAAAACATATGAGAGCCCAGAAATGAAGCATTTAGTTTTGACAAGTTAATATGAGGCGCCCCAAAGTAAACTTTGCTTAGGGCCCCAAAAAGGCTTGGGCCGGCCCTGCCGTCTAAGTCAAAGTTGACATATACAGTTGCTGGTTTACACTGTAAAATGTCTGTTTGCTGACACTAATCTTCCTAAAGTCTAAAATAATTTATCTTCATTGCTTCACTCTTATGATTTCTCACAACTTGGGTTCATGAAGAGTTTTGCAGGAAAAAAAACACACACACAAAAATGTGATTCAGTTATAATCAAGTGATTAAAAATATCTTTTTGGTTTCAGCCAGTGCTGATGTGACTGTGAGTTTATTTGCATTAAAAGCAGTTAACTGTGACCTGATAGTTCAGGACTGATTTTAAGACTTGACTCAGCTTTAATTCAAGAATTTAATAGGATTTATATTTGCCCAAAACATCTCCTATGCCTTTTAACTCATTTGTACATTGTTGCATGTCAGGAGTTGTTTTGGGTTATGAAATATAACCCAGTTTTCAGTCCTTTAAAGGCATTAAGTGATTTTTAGCACAAAATTAAAATGTGCCAAATAAATTGGTTCTTGTGTTCTTAGGTTCAAGTGACAGATATTGGTTTAGGATGACCTTTATGTGCAGAGATTAACATAATTACTAACAACTGAACTCCAGTCAAATAATGACATGAATAACCTGTGAATCTGGGCGAGGCCTGTCTCCAGCATTAACACGGTACAGCCGTGTTAATGCTCGCTGTGCACATGAATAGAGCTCCTCTGGGTTGAACTGAAAACTGGAGTCTCTTCCTGGTTGCACTGCCAATTGGCTGTGAGCCCAGCGCCTGCCAGGCAGCACACTGCCATTGTCCTTTAGATGTTTCTGGGTGATCTGAGAATTAAAATAGACCGGACAACATTTTTTACATACTGACAAAGAACAAGAACTGTGATGAATATTAGGTACACAAAGAAGCTAATTGGCAGATTAAAGTGGTGTTGAACTCCTGTCGTGGACTTGAATAGTCACAAAGAGTGTCTATTCTGATAAAATATTATTGAAAAGTGACTGGGAGGAATACATGGTTACCATGATAACAGGACTGATAAAGCATTGAGTTTCTGGGAAAGTTAAGTACACTGCAAAAATAATACAACATTTTATAGGTATTTTCAGTCTAGTTTGTTGTGAAAATATCTTTCTTAGAACAAGACAAAACTAACTAAGAAGTAACTTTTCAGCTTATAGTTAAAGGAGTTTAGAAACTAGACAAAAATATTTGGTAAAATGTTGTGTTTTTGCAGTCAAGGGCTACTGTGACCATAATAATCTGCTGACATCAATATTTTAGACAACATATTGTATTATATTGTGATTTCTTCTTAATTTTATTTCACTTTTCTGACAAAGATTAGAAAACAAACAGCAGATAGAGCATGTCTCTCTGAACTACTAAAGTTTTCTAAAGTTTGGAAGTAATTAAAGTTAGGTGATGATAAATGGGAGTCTTTGGACGCCTTGTATATCCAGTGGCTGCAGATGAACTGACAGTAAAGACAGAGCCTAACTTCCTCCAGTTTAAATCAAATTTAGTTGAGTAATCAATGCTACCATTAGTCAAATCCACCATTAGGTTTATTTATTTGAAACAAACAAGCTACAAACCACAATAAAGCAAATGTAATTTATTGTTTATTAGATATGTGGCTGTTCGTTTTTATATATTAAATGTACACAACCACTAAATTTAGTTGTGGCTTTTAAGTGAACATTCCTATTGTGCTGAGTAATATATCGCTTTACTGTGGTTTTAAAGCAGTGTTAGCATGATTGGTGGAGCTCCTTTAAATATCATATTAAGCCTTTTTTTCCTTCTCACAACCAGCAAACATTTCAACCATTTGTCCTTCATATAAGTGATTAAGCGCAAGTGAAACCGTGTTAATCTATGCTCTGAATAGCTACAGAAAACAATAATCACTATATTTTGCTGTAGTCGGACTCTCAATAAACATATTTTAAACTGTAGAAACAGTGCAGCAGACAATAAAATAAAAAAAAATCTCATATTTAAGTTAAATAGAAAAGTTAAAATCATGCTAAAATATAAAAATTTTAAGCTAAAGCGAAAGGAAATTGATTTTTCTTTGAAGAGGCCTTTCTGTCTCATTATATGTAACATTATGAATACTCAAGGTTTAACATTAGTAAATAATAAATGTCATTTTAAATATTTTAAAACCTCATTTCCTTGTTGTTTGATATGCTAATGGCGGAGAAACGACTTACCGTTAGAGAAAAACCGTTCACCCGCCATCATTTACGGCTAAGCTAACTAGCCTGAGCATTCACAACTGGCTGTGCTCGCTGCAGCGTGGCAGAGAGCATGAGAGAAAAAAGATGAGCAGCGCCACATAGATGATGATTGACAGCACTAAGACCCGCCTTCTGACTCTGATTGGTTGTTTTTAGAGAAAAGACAGGGGAGCTTGATTTTTTTCAAATTATCTGTCTCTTTCTATACTGTCGTGACAAAGTGAGACATTCAACAAAAATGGAAGAGAATATTTTTTTTAATAAACATACTGCAACTTTAAAGAAAAAAAAAGTCCCAAGATTTCTGAAATCTGAAATACAATTAGGAGGGAGGGAAATGAATCATTTAGATTGACAGATTCATTGAAAAAATAAAAGTGGCTTTAAGGTTATACATCAAATCAAACCCAAGAAGTTTTAAAGGTCTCCTGAATGTTCCCAACAGAAGGAGGCCACGTTTGGTCCTGCCTGCTCCAGCAGAGGCCCACAAACAGAGAGCGCTGTGCAGTGGCCCTTCTCCAAAAGGGACCATCTGTCTCTCCCTGAAATGGGCCCAGCCACAGCGGACCTCCCTGCAATGGTGGGGCAGATCAGGACGTGCCGGGTTGATGTGGCCCAGCAGGTCCCCAGAATAAAACAGCACCTCTTTCCATCAGCACACATCCCTCCCTCTGTCACTTCCCACAGCTTCCTGCTGCTTTCCGGGCTACTTCCAAACCGCCGGCTGCCTGCTGGCGGATCATTCTTTCTCAGGGAAACGGGAGAGAAATGTGGTGAGAAAAGGGGAAGCTGCTAAGAGACTTGTGAGGTGTTCAGATCGAATGCTCTGGGAAGCTCCGTGTTTCTGCACGTCAGCTGAGGTCAGTCAGAGTCCACGCCGCTACATTATCAGTGAGAAACAGTGTACCCAAAGAGGAAAGTCGGGAAGCTGTGTGACACTGCTAGAAGTTGAGAATAAACTCACTGATGCAAACACATTCACACAAACATCATCTAGGGAGCAGCATTAATACTTTCTGACCTCAGCATGCACTAGTGTCACCGGACCATCTCTCACTTCTCCTTTTCCTCTTAAAGTTTGTTTTCCACACTCAGTGTGACGTTGCTGACAGAAATCTGGCATTTGTGAGATAATTTAGACTTCTGGGCAGCAGCTGCAAGCTCTGCTGCTGACACAGAAGAAGCTTTACTCAACCAGCGGATGCAAAGAGATGATAACTACAGGGAAGAGCGGACCAGACACAGATGAATCACTGGTTTATTCACCTCACAAGAGCTGCGTCCAGCAGAGATATGCTCATAAATTCCTCAACTGATACACTTTTCCAGTGAAGATATTACTAAAATATGACTAAAACAAAACTCCTCTATCTTTTTATAAATCTTATTTAGCACAAGCATGTAAAAAACGCAACATAAATATGCAAGCAAATTGCATTTCAAATCAAAAGCAAACATGTTTACCTTTTCTAGAGAGTCTTGGTTCTATCGAAGCCATAAAATCTCAAAGCAAAGGGCAAAATGTCCTGTGAGACACCGTGATAATGAAGCTACTGCAGCGATCCTGTTCAAGAGCATTAAATCCATCAGCCACTTGTTGAGCACGAGCCTCCTGAAAACACAAAGGAAATAGGATTCCAAAGCGCTGCATGGCAAAAATCTGCTTCTCTGGGTCATTTAAAGAACTGCTTGTTTGCAAGCAGATGAAGAAAACTGCAAAATGTAGGTGTGATAATCAGGGAGTAAGTTTTGTGAAATGCATACAGCTGCCTCTTAATGCACAGCTCCCTTCCCCCTGTGACAAACCTACCACCAACAGCTGAATAAGCCTGCATTATTTGCATTTGTAAGGGAAAGTAGGTGGTTGTGCAGGGGAAGGAGGGAATGCTGAGTGTTGGTGTTTGGGGGGAAGGAGGGCAGACCATGACATTCAAAGCTTGAAGGCTGTGACAGGAAGGACAAGAAAAAAATGGAGGGAAGCAATAGGCATTGTTTCCAGGAAAAGATCCCCTAGGTCAAGCTTGTGACCTTCCATGTTACATGCAATGACTGACATTTGAAGCTGCAGAAGGAAGCGGAATCTACTGATAGACTGCATTCATGTGTGACAAACAGAGCTAGAAATCCAGTTTCCAACTTAAACACACCGAGACGAAGAAAGACTAGACTGCAGAGAGCAATAACCTTTCTTTAAAACTGATTACCCCTGCATTCATACTCCATATGTGATTCACAACATCTTTTACCTTGAGCATAAGCAGCAGGAACGTTTAGGATATTTATCTAGTGATGTACCAAGAAAGAAACATCAAGGTGCAAACTATGAAGCTTCAGAGATAAAATAACTCAAATAAAATACAATGAATCTCATGCTTGATTATTATCTTAATAATAACACAATTCAATTGACTGATGGGCATCTGGTCATTTCACCTATTATCATTTTATCCCACAATTTTTTGCTCCTTCCTACTTTCTGTTATTGAAGTATTGCAGCTTCTTATGATGATAAATGGTGACTAAAAACAAAGCTGAAATACTATATGGCTGCATTTGATCAAAAACATAATACATTACACTGTCTTTAATTTGGACAATACCAATGTTTTTGTCTGAAAAGTCGATTCATTTAGCGAGAAAGTTGTTTAGTTGGCAACAATGGGGTGACTATTGTTAACCTCACTCATGTAGATTTGACCTGGTGGGAGGGTCTGTCAGTGTCTTTCTGCCAGTCTCTCTGCCAGCAGAGCAAAAGAGGACAGTGGCTTATTTTCAGACCTTTCCAGAAGCAGATAAGATTGACGGATAAAATCTGCTTCTCGTGTAAATATCGGCCAATTTCAGACCTCCCTAAATTGAAATGAATGAAATCAGGGCTGATTTATCGGTGCACCTCTACAAATAACTCCTGCTCTTGACAGCAGATTCTCACAAGAATAAAAAGACTGACTTCAAATGTGTAATTATTCAAGTGGATTTGACCAAAAGAGGGGAAGAGAAATGGCAAAAGGATCCAGGGAACATTAACAGATTGCATGTATCTGTATTAGACCTGATAATGCACTGTTTGCAGCAGAGCATATGTCTTTGTAAGGCTAATCTTAATGCCAATTCTGAATTTAACTTGTTTTTTTCTAGAAACATAAATAAGGCATTTTACAGTAGCTGTAAAATTTTAAAATTACATTCATGCACATTAAGAATTGAATCACAACACTTTAAAAACTCAATTTAGTTCTTTAAGTGCTCCTCCCAAAACACTGACAACACAGTTTATTCCTATGATGCGTTTATTAAAGTAGAAAGTGCAAACATAAAACACGCCACATGAATTAGCTTCTGTGTTTCTAAATTCCAGCACTTTAGGATGACAGCCATCTATGGAATAAAATTAGCGCCTCAGCTCTGAAAGGACGACCTTTTTGGTGCCATGATTAACATAATTACTACCAGCAATCCATCAAGTGAGAGCTGAGCTCAAGCCACGGCACTGATAGCCCAAGTCAAATAATCAAACGACAGAGCAGGGCTTTGTCTGAAAATGCAGAATCTGGGTCTGATTAAACATACCAGGATGATAACAGAACCGCTGAATAAGACATTGCCTCATATCTTAGAGATGCACAAAGAAACCTGCTGGTGGCCAACTTGGTTTCTGCTTGGCTGGACCTTACCAGCCAACACCCTGTCAGAAGCTCAAGAATCTAATTTGTTTCTGACAGGTTATGCAAATAGCAATGGATTTTGGTGTGAAACCTGTCATCAGATGGTTGAAATTGAAGAACAAAAGGTAAAAGACACTAATTAAACATTAAAACTATTTTCTGTAAATGTCTGTTCATTCAGGCTGCTACAACAGAGAGGTGGACTTTGACAAATGCAAGCAATTTTGTTTATTCAAAGCAACAAAAAGGAGAACTGACCAGGAGCAGACTTAAAGGCTTAACACATTACAGAAAAGTTGCTCTGTTTTACGTATTTGGCCTTCTGAACTTCTCCTGTGTCGTGAAAAATGCTGGATTTGGGAATATAGCTGTCCTTTTGGAAATCTCAGGAATTTACAGAGACTGTAGTTAATAGTTTCTGATGCTAACAGGACTAAAAATGCTAGTAAACAATAATAATATTATAAGAGCTTTAAAAATCCACTCCTTAATCATTTTGATTTTGCTTATATGTGCAAAATATTTCTGTAATTCCCAGTTAAAGCAATTCTTGTCAGAGAAGTCACCTCTGCTCCTAACATACATGTAGAGGAAAATAAAAATATACTGAATTTTTCAAATTATAGAGCTAAAATTTGTGTCAAAGACTTTCACAAACTGAAGTCCATAAACATCTGGCTGGCACATCTCCAAGCACATCCTCTTATTAAAAAACCACAGCAGACAGCTTTTAGCACAAAATGTCAGTCAACAGTTTGACAGTTGTGACTGTGTTGATTTATGATCCAAATCTGTGACAAGTAGGCACGAAGAAAACTTGTTAGGCTTGTTTGAACAAGTTGCAGCTAACTACGAACGAGTCAAAAAAAAAAAAAACCTGCTTGAATGTTTTGCACAATTTCCCTGTCAGTCCTCCTTCAAGGCTATATTAATAGCGTTTCTGTGCATTGGTTAATGACTTGATTATATATTTCTTCTCTTGCATAATTGAGTTTGAGGCAGCTTAATTAGAAAAACATAAAAACAGTGTCATTCTAGCCACTTCCTGATGACTGCTTTGCTCTGCCTGTTTCAGGTCGGAGGCAGGAAGGTGTTAATAGCAGGAAATGACAGACTTTAATCAAGCTCAATGAATAGCAGCAAGCACAGCTCTTTGCGGCACAGTCGGCTTTGATCCAGCCTCTGCAGGCAGGTTCTCGGCTTTGATTTGAGTTGCAGGGAAGGAAAGGGTTTTATTTGAAGAGTGGGAAGCCCCAGGAGGTAACACTTAAGAGTTCTCTGTCGCTGCATCCCTGCAAACAGACGGACTATTCATCAGCCTACACATATGTGCAGAGAAGGCCTGTGGAGAAGGGCTCGTTTGCACACGGACGACCAGTTTTGCTGGGTAATTTACATACCGAAGGTAGTCATTACACAAACGGATCCACATGCAAAGCAACACACTTTTGCAAGAAAAACACATTTTAATTTTGGTAACTAGAGAAACAGATTTTATTGATCTAAATAAACAGAATCACTGCCAGGGATTCATCTAATGATAATTAAATCTTTCCTGGAATAAAAGAAAGGAATAGAGGCACAATTTTGATACTGAAGTAGAAATTTGACAAGAAGAAACTTCAGTTAAGTTCATTAATTGAGATTATTTGCTGTTGACATTTGGAAACAAGAAAGAAGATCTCAGCTGAGATAGAATATTTGGACAAAAAATAAAAAAATAAATAAATAGTGGTTAGATTTAAAAAGAAACTTGTGGATTGTAATTAATAAGAAACTCAAAAATCTGATATATCTTCCCCATTTGCATGCCTACAAGCTAACAGGTTGAAATCCAAATTGTAAAAGAAAAGCCAAGTTTGGACAAAAGCTGCAAAACTGATTAGTGGATCCGTACAATGTGTCACTCTGCAGTCTCTGTTAATCAAACAACCCTCAGGGTGACTGTCACTCTGCACCCACTCTGAAAAGACAAGTAAACTCAGCATGGCAGTGTGGAAACTATTGAACCTTCTTGCATGATTACAGCAACCAGTTAAAACAGCATAATGTGGGAAGCAACAAAGGCATGGCGCCTGATTGCTTCCACCAGGGGAACATGTAATAATGCAGAAAGGACACAGGGCACCGGCATCGCCTCAGATTGTGGTCTTTTTTCTGGAGGGTGTGACGATAGGCAGGCCTGTGATACATTTGCTGTCTGATATTTTTAGTCCTGCTGATAACAGTGTGCTTTTAGTACAAGTTATGCTGAGTGGAACAGGAGTAGACATTTAGGGAAATGGCCTTTCCCTCCTGTGGAGAGGAAAACAGGAATAACAGCTGGGTGACAACAGGAGTCTCAGAACATCTCCCCTCCTCTCAGTTTGTCCTGAATCTGTTGTCTAAATCTATCAGAGAGCCGGATTGCTATGCTGCCTCTTCTATCCATCACTTCCACTTCATCTTTCCGACAGAGGAGGAGAGTAAACGAGAAGGGGTTAATGGGCACATGAGTTGGAGGGGTGAGAGGAGGAGAGTAAACAGCGGCTTCATTCGCATCTCTCTCCGTTGTTGCTAGGCAACTTTTTTCTGCATATGACAGCCCTGAGTGACAGCAGACCTCCCTTATGAACAAAGATGGAAAGTTGAGGGAGGGAGAGCAGATATGTGCGGTGATCGGGTGAATTCAGAGAGACACACAGTGTTGCTCCTGGCAGTTCAAGGCAATCTAGGCATAATAAAGAAATGAGAAATGGACAAAATCAGCAGCCATAAAGATAAGATGTATATCAGAGAGATTTTAGCTCCAGAAGAAAAAGACAAATCAGACACACAAGCTTATATTTTGTTCACTTTGAAATCACTTGATGCTTTTGTCCTTTGGGCCACTAAATGATTCACATGACTGGAAGTGGTGAATATTCCTGGTTGACCGAGTCATAAGGCACAGACACAGCAGCCAGTTAGAATAAATATTGCATTATTTCATTGCCTCACAAGTCTGGAAAATATAAAAACCACAGCAACTTATATTCTAAGAAGAGAACCAAGACCAAGACACGTTTCAACTCCTTTTGGGGAAGTCCAAGTCATTGTAGCCTCAGAAAAGAAAATATAAATTCTCCAATGGATCCTCACTCAGCTTCTGGGTCCAAAAAAATGATAACAGGAGGTGCAGAAACATCTTGATCAGATGGTTAAAACGCCACAGCTGACTCTATTTGATCTGGAGAAGAAGCAGCTGCACACAAAGTTCTCTCTGTGAGCCCATACGCACCAAGGATGAAGCTGCTTCCATCAGAGATCTTCTTCCTTCCATAATGATGCATATTTTATGACAGAACCCAAGAGCTTTGGCTTTTTGCTCAACTCTTCCTTCAACAACACAGACCAGAGCTTTGCTCACTCTAATCCAGACAAGTCAGGCTGTCAATAGAGCTGATACTCCATCCAACCATGACATGTGAACAAGACAACAAGAAACCTTATTTATCTCAAACCCAGACAGAGAAGAAAACCTTATTCTGCTTAAGAATCATGGTCTGAAACTTACTTTGGTAACAGCTTGAAAACACTGACATAACCACAACTTCTGCAAACCAGACAGGCTTCTCTCCATGACTACACCTTAAGAGGTCATTCATTGACATTACAAGCAGCGTTGGGGACAACGTCCAGCCCACAATGTGACCAAGCATGGACACGGGAATTCAAATATAGATTGTACAAGGACCAGATAGCCCTTACAAAATAACCCAAGTACCCAAACTCCTGCATCAAAATCCATGGAAAGGCTTGGAGAACCTGGCTGTACGTTTGTCCTGAATCACAAACCAAAAGTGGACCAAGCATTAAAGCCACACTGCTCCTCTTGAATCTGATGTTTGACAACCATTCAGAACTGGGTTTCCAGTATTAGAGGCATGTTCTTGGCATATTTTTTACCATTTTGCTTAAGTTTTTCATTGCTAGCAAACAACTGAGTAGAATTTCCAAGACAATTCTAAGTCATATCCACAAACTAAATTAAAAAGGCTATCATGATCAAGTTATTGTGTTATCGATGCATCAATTGCATTTTTTGGAAATTGCAGGCACTATAAATAGAATATAATAAATTCCAGACCTGGGAGAATTATGGGAAGATTAAAAGTGTGCTGGAAGCCATTTATTTCAAATATTCTCTACTTATGTCTGCAGAGGGAGCATCAACAGGAAAGTTGACTCTGGTAACTATTTGGTTAATAGGCAAATGGGCACAGTTGCAAGCATTTTCTGTGGACAGAATAGAGCGGCAGATGTGTGCACCACAGTTGGCAAGAGAAATTGAAGCAAAACAAGCAATTTAACAAGATTTAAATCTCTTCATGCATTGACCCTGTTGGCACGCCGTTAATATTTGCTACAAATACAAGATTAAAACATGTAAGATAAGCCAAACATAAAACTAAAAAAATACAACAGAAAGATTATTTTTTGAGGGGTATCCAGGACCATGTGGAATCTCTGTTCCAGAAGAGCAGAGTTGTTCTGTAATTAATAAACTTCTCTAAAGGGACGGGTTTATTAAGTGAGAGCTGGTCTTACTCTCCACAGGCTGCATATCAAGACCCTAGAAAAGAACGGGTCTGATGGCATTCCTGAGAGTTAGGCGGCTGTGGTTAGCAAAGCAGCTGGCATCTCTTTTACGGAGTCACTTTCAAAGCTTTTTCCCTACAAGTGGCATCAAAAACATCTGTTTCCAGGCCAGCCACCCACATGCAAGATAGCCTCATGCTTGCAGGATGGCCCGCAGATGCAGGCAACAACAGACATGCTAATGTACATGTAAAAAGCCCAGACAGCCACAAAGTGACAGTTAAGTCAACATTACACCAAAAGTCACACGGGATGGAAAAGCTAACATAAATACATAAAGGAGGCTGTAGAAAAAGGTAAAAACAGTGGAAAAGTCGAAATGAGAAGCAAACGTTTCCGTGCCTCTTCACAATTTGTCAAGACAAAATAAACTTTCGCTGTTTGTTGGGAGTTTATTAGATAAACCTTCACCCAAGGAAGGTTTTCTTGGCTTTCATTGTTCTAAACAAGTGTGGTATGCATTTCTCTACACATTTTAGAAAAACCATTCATTGCAGTTTCAGCTGCAAGTTGTGTGAGACACGCTCCAACTAGTGTTGCATCTTCAGACATTGAAGGTTTTTGCCATTCTTCTAAGTCTCTGTGTTGCCCTGCAAACAGACTGGTGACCTCTCTCCTAAAACATTTGCTGGAGATAGGCATCAGCACACCTCCTGACCCCATTAAGGATAAGGGTGTAAAGAAAATGGATTTATGGATCTGACATGTCTGCTTGTCGTCCTGTTGGATCATAAACTTCCATCACGGCTTCAAATCTTTCAAAGCTTCTAGCAGGTTCTTTTCCTAGGATTGTTCTCCTTACTTTCAGTGTTAGTTTAAGTGGATGCCCATCTTTTGTTTGGTTTTCAATTGTGCCATAGTCTTGCCATTACATTCAAATTAGTTGTTATAACAAATACATTTGCAAGTAGTGATTCTAAGAGTGTATTTCCTTGCGTTGTTGAGGAAGGTGCAGAAAAATAAATTTAAACTCCATTCTGTCCAGAGTAGTCCTGTTAGTGGAGCTAATATCCAATAAGTAAGCGCAGCGCTGCTATATTGAGGCTGCAGTGCACAGGGTGTATTAGATGCACTCTGGCTCGGAGCATTGTAAAACACTGAGCATCATTAAGGGGAGTGTGCTTGAGCACTGTCCACAGCCCTGCAGAGGGGACATGTAGTGCAGAGAGTGCAGAGAGGAAGGCACTGGCAAATGGAGTTATTTTCCATTCCCTCAGCCCATTTATGGAAACATTTTGTGAGTAAGTTTCGGTTCTCACGGAGCAGGAAAAGATCCAGGGAACGCTAGAGTAAAAGTGAGAGAAATAAAGATGTGGAGTGAAAGACGAAAGGAGAAGGGTTTGTAGAAATGCTGCTTTTAGCTTTTTCTCCTTTGGAAAAGACCGTGCTCTGTGTGTGTCCTCCTTTGTGTGGCTCCCCCCTCTGGCAAAGGCCACAAAAGCTTCCATTTATCTCTCCTGAGCATCTAGCCTTATTGAGGAAAGACTCTGAAAGGCGGCAGCCATCACATGCGCCTGGGTGACATGGCTTTTCCCTTGTTAACACTTCAGTCTTGCACCCATGGTGCATCTGACTGAACCTCCACCAGAATGAGGGATTACTCCCCCAGACAAGCTTGGAAAAAAGAAGAAGCAGTACATCTGTTCTATATATTTGCATTTCTTTGGTCAGGATCACAATGCACCACTTGACTCGAAGGAAAGAGAGCATTTTCAGTCAGGCATGAGAAACCCACCCCATCAATGAGGTCTTTTTTACACCCTTGGGTTTCTTCAGGATGCCACAAAGAGCAGCTTGCACAAAACACAATCTGTCAACTCGCAGGCAGACGGGGACACGTTTTTTTTCCTACAATTCTCACTCATCAGTTTCTATTTACTCTGTGTTATCGGCAGTAGAAAGGACCAAGTGCAACTTTAGGCCATTGCAATGTGTGCTATTCAGCAAACTGCTTCTCTAATTGCAGAGGGAGAGGAATTTCTTACATCTCTAGCATTGAGGCACAACAGCTGCAGCTGGCATGGCATGTGGTGGGTGTGTTCAAGGGAGGCGGGCAGCTAAAAGGGTGTGAAACACCAACCTCCTGCTGAGAACCACATAGGCACGCACACCTTCGCAAAATCATGCTTTTGTGCTTTTCCTTGTATAATTTAATTGTGGTAATAACATACCAGAGCATCAGATGGAGTCTTGAGCTCTAAAGTTTGACTCCCACTTTGCTGTCACTTGTCAGCACATCCTTGATCTCTCTAATTTAGAGTGCAGACAGCTGCCAAAAGAGAAGAAGAAACATACTCCAACACATGCACACACAAATTTCATTCAGCTAGTTAATGGGTCATCATCACAGATGTATTAGAAAGACAAAATGCTGTCCACAGACTACAAAAACAGTGGAAATTCATATAGTAGCATTTGTTCTTTTTCTGCTACACCATCCCCCTTTCCTGAATGCTAAATGGAAGAAAATGTCCAGGGAGACAAGCAAAGAAGAATCAATTTCTCCCTCCAGGAGCCCAGTGCACTGATCCGGCATGACGTGTAGGTCTCCTCTGACCTTTAAAACCCATCAGGACCACTGATCTGATGAGGTGCTCATATGAAAAAGAGAGGGGTGGACAAATGGATTGTGGCTGAACAGCAAAACTTCTCACTCTAACAACTACATAGTACAGTTCTAATTCAAGACGCTGATGCTTTTCCTTCACTGGTAAAAGCATTTGCAACCCTTTCGTCATTAATATTTATGTGATCCAAAATGGCACACAAAGCGAAGCAGTTAGCTTCTTTAATGCACTGCGGCCCCAATCGAGCATAGATCAGGCGCAAGATGAGAAATGGGCGCAGGAAGGTGTCCGTCTTTAATCACAGCATAAGCCAGGATTTACAACAGCGTCCCAGATAGGCACAGATTTCCTTATTACTCACTTCCTTATCTCTGGACTGCAGCTTGCTCTGAAGAATTTCACAAAAATGGAAACATTTGGTGAAAGCATGGCCAGTACCTGGCAGCTGTTTAACCTGCACCAACCGCACACTCACTGGTCATCATATTAGTACCAGATAAGACCTTATTTTGTCTTCAATACCACTTTGATTCTCCACAGAAGAGGTTCAGCAAGGTTTCTGAAAGATTGCTCAGGGTTTTTGGTCCATATTTACATTACACCATTTAAAATAATGATGCAAGTCCCAATTTGCCTCATCCAGGATGCTCAACTGGAGTGAGATCTGTTGACGGTAGGTCAGTAGATCTCATCTTGTCGAGACATGGTCACAAAGGATACATATGTAGGTTGTGAAGATTAGATGTATTAAGGAGCCCAGGGTTTCCCCAGTGTATTATATGCACTGGGGCCTCCAGGCTTTATTTATGCCTCCACCAGGTTTAGAATTGCTTATTTACTTAAGTTTTTTTTTTTTAAATGTTTGCATTTTTTAGACTTTATAATCAGTCTTCAGATATTAATCTTTCAACAACACATAATTATTAAGTAATATTTTCATATTTCCTGTCAACTTTAAACATTTTTAACTTAAAAACATGGCAGGCCCCTGGATGAATGACTGCTGAGCGCCCCTACCATCAGGCTCACTGAGTTTTCTGGGGAAAATCTTGAGAGCCTAAAGTAAACCTAGAAAATATTCCCCACACCACAACGACTACCAGTACATGGAACTGATCCATGCTTTTGTTTGTACCAAATTCTGACAATACCATCCAAATGTCACAGCTAAACCTGAAACTCACCTGACTAGGCGACGTTATTACAATCTACTACTGTACAGTTTTGTGTGAATTTCTGTTTTGGCAGGAGTGGCAGCTGGTGTGGTTTTTTTTTTTTACTCGTGTAGACAATCTGCTTTGATGTTTGACATCCTCAGAGATGGTTTAGCTGGGCCTGTCACGATAAATTGTCAGAAATTATTACAATAGACAATAAAGTTGTTTTGAGAACATTTTCAAGCAATATCATAGCAATAGTGGCATAAAAAAGCGACAACACATTCTTAAAGATAATAAACTTTAAATTCTAATGAACATTTAAACACTTGAGCTGGAAAACATTTTGAATATCTCAAATAAATATAGAAAACAACAGAAACAATAAAGTAAAATATATTATGAAGTCTCAAAACAAAATTATCTTTCAAAAAAGGGATAGTTGAGACCAAATCACCAGAGTGAAGATTTTTACCAGTCAGTTTTTGGTAAAAAGAGAGAAAACTGAGAAAGACAATAAATCAAGCAAATAAAAACTTTTGAGTTTTTAAAAACTTATTATGGGTTTAATTGAATTATTGTTTTTTGTGACAGATCTAAGTTTATCTTCAGACATTTCAATAGTTAATAAAGCCACTGTCGCTTTTCGTTAATCCCAAACAAGACATCCTCCTTTGATACAAGACTTCAACAAGTCATTTTTGTCCACATAACCACTCACTTGATATCTTTGCAGACATTGTAGATCATCACTAAAATACTCAAATCACCCAATGTTTATGTTCCTAAATGCATCAAGTTGCTGCCGTTTGAATGGATAGAGAGAGTTACTAAACATGTCTGGTGAGTGTAAGTGAAAAAAAAATAATGCTTTCCTTTTTATTTACTTCATATCCAGCATTATCATCAATTCATAAAGCACTTTATCACCAGCCACAGTTGAAACATCAAAGATAAACAAGATAAAAGAAGACATGAAAATAAAGTGGCACAACTATGATGAATGATTCATTAGAAGCTCCTCTATCAATATATCCATATCAACACAAGCTTCCTTAAAGTGTCTGGTTTATTTTTACTGTACTACTTTTGATTGGCAATGAGATGGATGAATTCCAGTCATTACTGCCATCCCTGAGAAACCACACAGAGTTCAGCTATTCAATATTAAATAAATAATAAACCCAGTCCATTATGAGACACCAGGGACAAAAAAGCATGGCTGCATCAGATCCATTTTCAGCCTCTCTTCCAAGAAATATCACAGAGATTTTTGTTGTATACACTCAACAATCAGACCAGCTACAAACTGGCAGCAGGAAATGTAAGGTTTTTCTTCACCGAATCCCAGAGCCACACATCTTTTCTTGGATAATTAGGCTTAATGACAGGAAATAATTAAATGACTCCAGAAAATGGAAAATGTCACCAACTGATACATGCGTAGCTAAAGGGTAGCACCATGCAAAATGGAGACTGCCACACAAAGTTTCTTTTCCATAGAGAAAACATAAATATGCATTTGCACTGTTTGGTGAAAATCAGAGACGAGCTTTGCTTTTGACTCAATACTAAAGTAAAGGTTGATCAACAAAGATGATTCTGGCAAAAAAGAAAAACATTTTTGTCGGACAACTATTTCTAGAGCAATTAGATTTTTGTATCTGGACAGTTGTCTTTCCATTTGATCCTGACATTTGCAGATTAGAGAGAAAAATTAACAATTATGTAGCCTAATTGGTCACGACACAATATTTGATTTGGTGTTATATTTTCAGGAGTTCACACTTTGCATTTTAACCCTTCCAAACCAAATTATCGGCGACAATCCAGTCAAATTTGCACTTCCTTATTTCCGCCACACGTTGCGTTGTCTGAAAAATTCCAACGGTTTCTGAAAGGGGAGATGTTGCGCTTTCCAGCCGATATTGGGTTATTATTAATCCGATGAAACACTCTTTTAATAGTCGGTAAATTGTGAAAATAACTTGCTAGATATTGAAAGTTCCAGTTGTTATGGATAAATGGGCAAGTATATAGTTACTCACAGGACTCTTAAAGAACTGAGTACATTTAAAATAAGCAAAAATATTCAGGTCTTAAGGGGTTAATGACCACACCTGAAACATGTTTTAGTGGCTAACATACTAACGCTTACTGAGACATTGTGCAACGGTTCAAAAAGAGAATAACTAAGGAAAATGTGGGTTAATCCAAATTGATCATGGAAATTTTCAACGACAGTATCACAATAACAAACTTTCCTGATATCTTGCAGTTTTAACTGAGTACTTTAACAAAACAAGTGTTTAATTAATTAGCAACAGCCTTAAGTTATATATTTTAGTTCTTCATTGAAAAATAAATGTATGTGAAGATAAAGTTCAGGGACTGCTATACAGGTAGTGGATTTACTCAGACAAGTATGACAAGTATATACGCAGTAATAATCTTTTGTTTATCTGATGTTTACACAGTTCAGCTAAAAAATAGAATGAACTGGGGAAGAAATACAGTTCAATATATTTACATTTGTCAACATGCTGAAAGCTTAAATTAACCTTTGACCCTTTGTGTTTGCATGTTTACTCTAAACCTTTAAATCAGATGAGGACAGTGTAATTATACAGCTGCTGCAGCACCTGGCTGTCTGTCCTGCTGCTGTGTGTTGTGTTTTGGCCCGGACCCTTGCAGCCCAGCACTGCTGAACTGTATATGGCCTCACAGTCCTGTTTACATTTCGAAGAGCTTCCAAAGCTTCCAGTAAACAAGGCCTGGGGTAGGTGAGCGATCAATGGATGCAGTGTAACTGCTGGGCATTGTAAGATTTAGATACACAATGATCTCTTGTTGGGAAAGCGAACATAGTGTCTGGGACTCTGTTTGACTTATTCTGTTATGTAATCTCCTTTTCTCTTGCTGCTTCGTCTTTTAAGGCAGCAAACTCACTTACAGGCTGGCATTCAGCTCTTCCCCTCCAGCTCTGGATCCCACATCATCTCACCCCCTGTGGCTAACTTCCAAACAACCGCAGCAGCTTTGAAAACACTTTACCCTTAGGGGAGGAGGGGAGCAGTCGACCTCTTCCACATTGACAGACTCTCCGATTACGGAAGTAGGAGGAAAAAGAAACCCAAAATCAGGCCACAGCCACTCCAGGTCATTATCCTCCGTCAACAGCATTTACAAACGACGTAGAATGATGTTGTAAAATAAGGTATAGTGAAATTGAATACTACTCTGGCTTTGAGTTAGTTCTGCTTGGCTGGGCTGGGGCTCCTTAAACACATCATACGGCTGCAGCAGCCGTAAGTATAAGAAAAAGGCCAGAGTGACTGGCAGCCGTGCATAGTTCAGCTCCTTTCTGCTTTACCCATCCCCTCTACTTTGCGTAAAAGGGTTTCCCCCTACACAGTAAATGCAGCATCTCAGGCTTGTCTAAAATATTCACAGACAACTGTGTCTCTGCAAAAAAGAAAAAGCCACAGGCAGCATTGCACGCAGACATTTTTGTGCCACAGTAAGTGGTTAAAACGCTATACAGCAAAGCCCTGAGTTAGTCATATGTATGATTCAAACGTCCTTTGTGAACTGAAACAACAAGAGGTGGAATATTTGTTTTTTAATGATAGCAAGGCTATACAATGATCATAGTGCCAACACAAACTGGCCCTGACAGAAACTCTGGAAGGAGATGCAAAAACTCCAGCTGGTCAGAGCTGCCAACAGTTCCTGACAGAAATAGTGCGACATGTTTTAATGCACCACTGCATTCGGCTCCATCATTTTGGCTCCAACAAAGTTGAACTCGTTGAATCAATTTGTTTGTTTTGCAGCTTTGTGTCTCTGTCAGCTCCAGTGTGATCCCTGTGTTAATATAAAACAAGGGCAGTTTAACCCACTTTTAGAGGTTTGCTGAACTACATGCTGTTATTCTCATCCAATTACTGTTGGAGGTCAGAAATAAACAACAACTGCTTCAGAGGCAACCAAAGAAGGACTGAAGAAGGATAAAACCTGGATGAGTTTCCTTCAGTCAGAATGGCAGTGTTTGGCAATTTTTCAGTCTTTGATCTAAATAAAAATAACTTTTGATGAAGTATTGAAGATATATGTGTTGTTATAGTATTGAAAAGCTGCATGACCAACAATCAAAACAGAGGGTAATAAAAAATTATATAATTAAATATAAATTAGTCATGCTATTTAGGTGTTATGTGCATTTGTTTCGATAATTTATGAAATTACTAAAAATCAACATGTTTAAAATATGTTTTCAAATGTTTTCATTTGTATTTACAAAATGAAAATACAAAGTTATGAATTAATAATATGTTAGTAGGGCTGTACGACTGAACAGGCATATTTAACTGTGAAAAAAAAAGTTTGGTCTCATTTGTTATAAGCAGTGACAGTTATAAATGTGAAAATTTGTATAAATTCTATATATTTTTTGTGTTCTATTATCAGTGCTTATTTTTGCATACCGTGCATAATATGGACCATATGATATGTTTTCAGCTATTTAAAGATTCATTTACCTGTTCTCTGTGTGTACATTCAAACTCAAGTTATACAAACCATCAAATATTTTGATACAATTTCAACGCCAGCCACCCCAAAAAACAAACAAAAAAAACAATTGGTATCTTTAATTTACTATGACATAAACAGAGAAGTATAATAAACTGAAACAAACTGGTTGGGTTAACAGGCCAAATTCAAATTCAAAGCAGTAATGGAAGAAATGGAGACAACACCACTACCGCAATTGGTTACCATGGAAACTGAACACAGGCGATTTGATTAGAAATTGCCAACCAAGGATTTTTTAAATCAATTCCCACTGCAGCTTGAATGTAAAGACACGTGAAAGGTGATTCTCCTAACATCTGATTATTTGGAGGCAAAAATAAAATCAAAATTAAAATATAACCAATTTCACAATTCTACTTTATTACCCACTCGGGTAAAATGAAATTTAATATCCATGAAAATGTCAATTATTTAGCATTTTATTGGCACCATCCCAGCACATTTTTATTTCTAAATACATCTAAAATTAAACAAAAAGCAAAAAATTAAATAATTGGGTAGACAGTATTATATGTCATACAACAATAAAGTTGTTTCACTGGAAAAGCATCATAATTAACCTGTAATTGGTTAAAAAGGCCAAACAATTAATCAAATGTGAATATTAGATTGGACCACATTACTTTGAACTCCACAGGAAAACCCCCAACAAAAACAAAGAAAGCGACCTGTTATAGTGAGTGAGATTCCCAGCACAACTAAACTAATTATCATTTGATTTATGGACCAAAGTGAACACAACCTAGAATAGCCCACCGTAGACAATGACAGACTACAGGCCATAGCGACACTTTTTCATTTGTCTCATGTCAGTGAGCTGGCAACATGAAAGGAACCAACAAAGAAAAACAGACACTCTCTCACAATTGATAAATGTCTGTTTGGGAGAAAGTTCCTTCCTGCGAAAAAGGCTGAAACCGAGAAATCTCTCAGATTTCACAGTGGGGACAAAGTAAAGCATGACCACTTACAAAAAACAAAGGAAAGAAACTGAAATCACATACAGCTTCACAGCGAAATATACTGACACCTGCATCCAATTTAACCTCAGTTGTTTTTGAAAACTGGGTTATCTCAAAGAAAAACTCAACAGTTTAACCCCTCAATGTTCACTACTCCAATTTTCAGTTCAACAGCATTATGGTGAGGTTAAGTGAAGGATACGGGCCCAGCAGAGATGCTTCGGTGACTCACCAACCACATTAAAGATCTGCATCTGTCACGGCTCTGCTCCATTTGAGTTGTGAATTACAACTATCCCCATTTGGACCCAAGTTGGTATACTTTCAACACTCTGAGGAAACTCATCCCATGGCTATTTGGATCAATCTGACAGCCAGTGGGCCAAGATTCCTGATTTTTATACAACTTTTGACTTTAACTTATGAGGCTAATAGGGTCTGACTGTACTTTCTATTTTAAAAGTACCTCCAAATGTAATGTGGTAAGGACTAAGTTTGGGTTAAAAATGGGAGAATTATCCAATCTACCTACCTGTGAATATAATTTGTGTCCCTGCGTCCATTTACCTTTTATGGAGCATTCACACCAAACACGTTACGTGCGTCAAAAACATGTCAGACCCATGAGCACTTTGTATGCAGACGCTTGACATTTTGCTCCATACCAAACGCGTTTCAAACGTCAGGCACATTTGCTTTACATTCAGAATCTATGTGGAGGCGCGTCACGGGCCCATCGCAGTAGATTTTCGTGCATCAAGAGCGGCACAATTTGAAGCATTTGACACGCCTCCAGATAGACTTTGAAAGCAGACCAGATGTGCAAAGTGCTAGGTGTGGAACAAAATATCAAGCGTCTGCGTTCAAAGTGGACAGGCGTCAAACTTGAAGCGTCATACGCGTTTTGGTGTGAATGCACCTTATGTGGGGGTGCGTCAGATGCGTCAAAATTGCTGTAGCCATTGTTTTCTGTTGTCGGCTTATAGATTAAAAAAATCTTGCATATCCAGTTATTCAATAACAAATTAACTATTGAACAGAGTACTCCATTACTCAAACATTTTACAGCTGCAGACTACTAGTAACCTAAATGCATAAATAGCAATAAATCATGTAGTTCCTTTACTTTCTGATAGGCCTAAAATTATTTGATCTACAAACAACCTCTAGCATATTTTAAATATTTTTGGATAAGGAATGTTCAGAGAAAGAACACAATAAAAACCTCATAAAAGACTAAAAGGAACAGGAAATACAGTGACACAGTAAAAGTAAGTGGCTAAAAGAAACTGCAGGATTCTTGGGTAATCGTTTGGATGTAAATTTTAAAAGCAGACTGGAATGATTAAGCTTTTGCAGATGAATCAAATAACTTTCAGATGAAAACCTGAAAGGAAAAACAACCAAAAGAGGCACGAGTGAGTTCAGGAGATTAATAAAAGTGCTGGAACATGAACTTCATTGAGTGTCACCGGTGTTAAGTAGTGATTTTCAGCAGTATTAACTAGATCTGTAGTCACAATATGGAGCAACTTACTAGACAAGGTGAAGCCATTGTGGCAGAGTTTACCTTGACAAGAAATATTGTAGTTTGATTTTAAATTCTGAGATACCTTCAGCAAAGAAGAAGAAATTACCAAGGTTAACCTAAGTTTTTTTAAAGAAAAAAGGGGGTTTTATTGATTCCTAATCAGGTGGTCATAATGCCATAGGTGTTTTAGCCGTAATGACATACAGTCCAACATCAGTCCGTTTATCTCTTCAAATAGGCCCTACTTTCTTGCTACAGTAGGAAGAAGGTATGCACATTGGCACTAAATCAAATCCCTACTTATCTCCCATTGGAGGCCGGCCACGGCCTACAGAGGTCAGTCATCCCAATGGCGTGGGTCTGGTGAGAGGAGCACAGACCATGTTAACCCCATGGGTCACCGCTGGTCCTTGGATTCAGTGGCCGCGGGGTTAATGACTGACCAGCTCTTATTCCCTTCATTGTGCCGCACTGACAGACATGTAGACAAAACACGTGGGGTGGGTCAGCAACTTTCGGAGGCCTTTTCTCCAGCATTCCAGATACAGACACTAATGAGTTCCTGGGGGAACCCAGGGTGCAGACATAATTCATCTTTGAGAGAGACGTTTTCCAATATGCCCGACTAGCAGATACCCATAATGTATGAGCATAATGTCTTTTTGGAGGGGTGTTGTTACATTATTGCAATGAGTGATCCTTCCCAGCTCACTACATTACTGGAGGCATTTGTAATGTTTTGCTCTGATAGATTAAACTATAAATAATACAAATTTGATATTTACAACAGTGAATGAAAGTTATAAAAACTCAACAGATCTTCATTCTTAAATTTCCCAGTATTTATAATAATCATTCGAGAACCACAAAGAATTGCGATTGTGTCAGAAGACCACAGTGGCAATAACTTTCTTTTTTGGAAATGGGTAGAAGATACAGTAGTAAATATGGTTTAATATTCTGTACATCACAGGAATACAGTGAGGATTGTATGTAGCTCTAACGGTCAGTCATATGGAGCTTAGCCCACAAAACTGGTGTCGAGTCAGTAGGTCATATTCAACAGGAAGGTTTAAACTGGCTTAAGCTGCATATGATGTTTTCATGACACAAAACTAAATCCTAATGCTCACCGCATGCTCCCAAGTGTAAAACCCAAAAGGAGGGATGAAAGCTTTAACCCAGTGTATCTTTAGTAAAGATATATCCACATATTTTCCAAGTCTTTTCAAGTTTTATTTTCTCACTTAGTGATTTACAAAAGGCTCTAAAAAGTGTGCAAACCACTGCTAATATTTTGTTATACAAGTATGTCACTTGTATAGCAGTTTATTTGGTCCAGAGGATTCCAAAGCACTTTTCACTACATTCAGGCATTCGCCCATTCATATGCCGATGGGAAGATGCTGTGAAATTCTACTCACACACATATATTTCCAGCATTTATATAAAAAATAGAATAACATCGTTGCAACATTGTGTACACCCTTCAATTAAAAGTCTGGTGAAGCTAAATTTTAGGTATTGTCCCACCACCAATAACCACTTGTCCGGAGAGACCAAGCATTGCTAAAGTCTCTCTAGACAGTCTACGTGCAACAGAAGATCACTAGAAATAATGGTCGAAAAGATAAAAGGTGTTAATCAGGACGAGGAACATGCTTACTGTCAAAGTTGTAGAAACAGCTAAAATCTACTTGCAAAACTAGAACAGCAAACAGATGCTGAAAAGACGTTCCCAAACACCATGTAAAGCACCAGAAGCACTGTTTTTTAAATTCATCGTCCATCTGTTCCTGCTCCACTCGATCTCCTCAAACACATCTATAACAAACACGCAGCTTTCTGAACACAAATTACTAAGCAAGCAATGAGGCACAGCAGAGTATCACACATATTCTCAAGAAACACACAGCAGGCTGTAAGACCTCATTGGGTCTATGGCGTAATGAGTGGATAGATAGTACCAGAGATAAAGGAATCATTTGGCTTTTTTTTTGTTTTGATTCGCTGAGGTGAACAGCGACATACGCAACCCTTGAGCAAAAATACATGCTGAATAATCTTCAGATATACACCAAAATCTAAAATGAGATCACCATAAGCTTTTGGTAGTTTACTTTGCATTCTTCAATGAGTCACATGCAGGATATTAAAAGACACCGTCAGCATTGTTGAGACAAATAGTTTTGGTGTTTTATCAGCAAGCTTATTTTGCACATTAATAACTCCTCATCCTACACACATCTCTTCTGAGCGCTCCCCAACACATCAATCTTTAAATCATCTAAATGACTTCATCTTTGCTTTCCCTAACAGGGATAGATGGGCTTAAATCCTTCTATAAATCCAGACAGCAATCAAAACAAAGGCTGATAAAATGACCAGAAGAAAAACTGTCTGTCCAAACAGCAGCAGACAGCATGTGACCCCCCCTGTCCGCTGGTTGGTTGGTTTTGATGCAACAGGATTTGGTTGGAGGAGGTAAAAGAGGGGGGTGGTCTATTGTGGCTGTCTGCTCACCAGACACTCACAGCCAGTCAGCTGGCACACACCAGACCAGGTTCGCCTGATCCTCGTCACATGCACGGGATGTGGGATCTGTCAGAAATTTGCCTGCCACATGCTTTGGCAGGCTTCCCAGGTTTATAATGACATTAAAAAAATGCAACACCCTTGTGGTCCGAAACCTAGACCTTTTAACGGCTTTTTTCCAATTTAGCCCAAAATCATGACTAGTCATCCCAGCAGCAGGAAAGCACTGTGAGAAGGCACACAAACAGAAGGGAAGCCAGAACAATAAAATCGGCCACAAGCTTAAGTAATCTGTGTATGGTAGTAACACATTTCACAACCAAATCTTTCTCCCAAACCAAAGATAGAAGCTGTAACTCTAGCAGGGCGTCTCCAAGGCCACAAACCAGGAGACACCCTGAGCAGCTCAGCAATGATAACAACTGCATATGGCCTGCAGGCTTGTCCCGGGAAGCCGTTTCTCGTCCAAACCTGACAGGTGGCTTATTGTTCGGCTGAGAACACACTGTGCACATTATTTATTTTTGAAGACATATCTGTCTGCCTCAATCGCCCATTGTCTAGTTCGTGATGCAGAAGGTGTTATTAGAAATAGATGAAAACATATTTCTTCTTCAAAGCCCCCTGTGCACCTTGCTAATGGCACAATGCAGAAAATCTCTATTGAGGCGAAGACTGAAAGACCTAACCATGTCACTGCCATTATCGAGGCTACTGAGGAAGTCTCTCTGGCTGCTGCCAGCTACCGAGATGGGTTTCCTGAAACTGCATTTTTTTCTTCCACAATGCACAAACTCTCGTCTTTATTATTTTATCTTTCTTAAACCAATTCCACAGTGGATACCTCTGGTAAAGAGTAATATCAGGAAGCACTTTGGCTTCTCTTATGTAGGCTTTCACAAGACTGGATCACACACTGATGTGGGTTATTCCTCTTTGCAGTCTGTGGCCCTGGCTCCTTCCTTATGGTACTTAGGATCACATACAGATTTTCAATAAGATTAAGGTCTGGGGATGACTGAAACGGGTATCAGTATTTTGTGTCTGATTTATATGACCATATGGCTCTGATCCTTTTTCTGCTGAAAGACGTAATAATTACTCATTTTCAAATTTCCATTATGCTGCGTTCACATTAAACGAGTTGCGTGCATCAAAACTGCGTCTGACGCTTCAAATTCAATGCAGGTACATTCTGAATAAAGACCAGCGCTTCGCGTGTCTGATTTAGATTCAAAGTCTATGTGGAGGCGCATCGAGGGCACGTCAGACGCATGTGTTGAATGCATTGGATCCGTCAACTGCTCAAAACAATTCAAATCTCGCCGTGCTACATATTTGAGACGTGCCTCCACGGCCCTCGGCACACCTCCTCATAGACTTTGAATGTAAACCAGATGTGCCTGATGCTCAAAATGCATTTGGTGCGAACGTACCATAAGAGACCCAAAAGATTTTTTATTTAAAATCTTATATTTCAAAAGTTTATGCATTCCAGCCTCAGGAGGCACATAGCATCATAGAGCCACCATTGTACTTAAAAGTATCTATAAGGGGCTTGACATGTACTCATTCCATGTCGAGAGTCTCATCAAACAAAAGTATGATTGCAGATAAAGACCCTGCAGAATTTAAAAAGCTACACTACAAATCAGGGCTATCATGGTTAAATCAAGGTTATCATGTAGATCCATGGTAATCAGTCTTTGCTGCAGTTCTATGAGCTTGCTTTAGAAAATGCAGCAATTCCTCCCAAAAGAAAATTCACACCCAAGCTGTTTAAAAACAAGAGTATGGAGAGTTTATTCGTTTAAGAGTATGTCATTTTTTAAAATCTTCCATTCATCGATCCTTGCAGGTTTGTCTGCAAGACAAACCTTTGTGCTCACACTCATACCTAATGCCAATTTAGAGAGACCAATTAACCAAACAGTGATGCTTTTAAACTGCAGGAGAATGCCAAAGTACCTGGAGAGATCCCACACTTACACTAAGAGAGCATTCAAGCTCCATGGAGAAAGACACCAGACTGGTGTCTTTCACCAGACTGGTGTCTTTCTCCAGCTCCTACTGTTTTTCTGATTCCTCATATGTACATTTATACTGAGCAACTGTAACAACAACATTTCCCTCAGGGACTCATAAAAGGTTCTGATTCTGATACAAACCCCCTTATTCTGATATTCCCTTCAGAGCAGTTGACAAAACACAGGCATCTAAATCCCAGTTTAAAAAAAGAAAACAAAACAAAACATTGGCCCAAGTGCAGCGATTTAAATCAATGTGTGTGTGGGTAAAGTTTCATCCACAGTAACAGCAGATTTCCTCACACCTCACTACAGATGTACTTACAGCCATTTGGGTTAACAGTCATTTGAAATATTGCCTCCCTGAGAAGCAAACTTGCGGCAGCTGGAGTTCAGCCAGCCCATTTCTAGAGTCAAAGGAAAAGAAATGTTGAACGCTATTCCAGGCTACAGAGAGGCTTTAGTGATATTAAAACACTCCTGTGCCTATACTTAACTCAGCACAGCCCCACAGAAAACTAATCTTTCCCAGACATTAAACCCTGTGAAAAATATTGCTCTCACATTGATCTAAGCTCTCCAGCAGGAAGAAAGAGAACTCTGATAAATCTGTGCGAAAAAAGGGGGAAATAAATCAAAGAAGTGAAAATTAAGCAAAGAAATCGTAGATTAAAACTGACTGCTTTCCTCCAACTAGATATGGGCCCTCTTTATTTCCCTGTTTATTGGGAATTTTTTTGTTAGTGTAAAGGCTAAACTTCCTGCAGGAAGACAGCAAAGGATATGGAGCTGGAAGACAAACAATATTTGACTTAATCTCCCAGAGGGGAACAGCGAGTCTGAGTTGAATGGGCTCCAGAAGGAGCCAGCTGTAAAGCGAGATTGTATATGAATTGTACATGCAGACTGTCGGTTTTTATTTGTGGAGAATCCAAACAAACGTGACGTTAGGGGAAAGTGTTCTTTGTCTGAACATACAGGCAAGAAATAGATAAATACATGCAATATCCACCTAGGACAAAAGCAATGCAACTACATAATCATTTTTTAAACAAATGTAACAAAAATAAAATTCAGAGTAAAATTAAACACGACCTGTGTGAATTGAGATGTGGAGTTGTCTTTTCTAGAACAAAATCAGGTGGAGAATGACGGCTTTGTCGCCTCCTACCGCTTTCATGGAGAAATACACCAAATAAATTCATTCAAAAAAAATGCTGAGGCGCGCGCAAGCACGCACACGCGCACACTTCTGGCTCCATCAACAAATGCCAACATTTAATACAATACAATCAGGGGATAATATTTTTATAATTTGTTCTGACCCTGCGTAGCCTTCCATGTGTCTTAATAAATAACCAAACAGATATCAAGTTTGACTGACCCATAATAAGCCGTGTTCACAAATATACAGGTTATCGATAGACAAGAGTTTAAACATGGTGTCCGTTTGCTATTTTTGATTTTGTCGCTAACACTAAACAGCTTCAGCGTCTCAGCGCAACTTTATCCTTTGTGTCCACCGTTACACCAGTTCCGCTGCATTCTCTTACCATTTCGCTCCTTACTTTCACCTATAGAGTCCACTTTTCCCCACTTTACTGGTGGGTTCAGAGCTGGAAAAGGACATTCAGAGCTTACCTTATAGTGCGGACAGCGTCCTGTCTCCGTTTTTAACCCGGGTTAGTTATCCTAGAGGTGGGAGAAACCAGCAGGGGCAGCCGCAGCTGCTCCAACATCTCCCACTTTCAGTCCCAGCCTCCAGACTGAAGTAACACGGACCATAGCGATATCCATCCACTCCAGTACCTATCTCTGCGATGACAACACGCAACGAGGGATAAGACTCCGCCCACACCCACGTTGGGAAAAACTCATCCAGAGGTCCTCTCTGTTATTATTCTACACATATTTATGTTGATATTGATGGGGACTAATGCCACAGTTCAAACTAAATGCAAACAATGATGCCGTCATTGTAAACAAAGTAATGTTGTCTGGATGTCTGGTTTTGTATAAGCTCCACAGTGGCACCATCTGGTGAAGTGAAGGAAAGTTGCTCCAACAAACTAACTCAATAAATAGAAACCCTCATATAGCTGTTTTTGATTTGATGCAAGGACTATGTAGAAAAATGACAAATTATTTTAAAAGGACGCACAATACTGTAATATTTAATATATAATTGAAAAATTGATTTACTTTAGTAACTCAGTTCTCTCAGTGAACCACATTACAGATTAATGACAAAGAGATTGATGTTCTCATAAGCCTTTATTTTGGTCAATTATCATGATTTTCCTGCTTATGGCTAATGAAAATATGACTTTTAAGATTTTAATAAATACAACAGGCCAATAAAAAAAATAGAGAAGTGTAGAAATGAAAAGTAAATTTAATAGATCCAAAAAGATTGTTTTGATTCAGTTAAAGAAGAAAGGAGGTTTGAAAAGGCTTTACTTTAAGGATGTGAACAACAGATTGGACCTTTTTTAAAAAAACAAACACACGACCTTTTGTTTTGCTGAATTTGTTTGTTTTTTTATTTTTTATTTTACTTAAAACAATAAAAATATACTCTTAAGCAGTGGCGTTTCTATCCCAGTTTTAGGGGCGCTTTAGAACCCCTAAAACTGTATCTCAGCACCCCTGAATAGGATTGCCACCCATCCCGTAAAATACGGGGTCGTCCCATATTTGGCCGTTAAATGTGCGTCCCGTTATGATGCGTAACTGTCCGATAGACACGCCTATAATAAACACATCAACACTAAGCTTAATAATAATGGCCAAAATAAAACACAGGCAATATTAAGGTCAGCTACACTGTCATGGCGGGAGCTGAAGGACCCCTGAACGCTACGGACCGACGCTGAACGTCACGGTTGCCTAGAGACGGAAAATAGCAGCCGGGGTGAGCTGCTATCAACCCGCGTCTTTTTAAATCTTCCTCTACCCGATTTCATGTCCTTAGAAGAAAAAACGCTTTAAGAAGTACAGGCGTGAGTGAAAAGATGAATAATTTCAATGAGGCTGGATAGGTGTACATCGATCGACAAAAACAATGTGTCCGTCATGGCGCAGTTTGCTGCTGTGTAATAGACAGAGTGGATCAGGAGAGGAACCGCGTCATTCTGTACGGTAGGATTGCTCAACTGGTAAGAGCGTCGTACTACAAATCCTGAGGACGTCGGATCGATCCCCAGCTGGACATCGGAAGTCTAAAGGAGTCTAAGGGTTCTAATAACTCCAAGGTTCAAACAAACTGAACAAGTAAACACTTCAAAATAAAAATCCAACAACAATATAAAATAAAAACCTCAAAATAAAAAGTGGCTCTGAAATACAACTTCAAAATAAAACAACGAAATAAAAATGGCTCAAAAACAAGATCAACCCTTCAAAATAAAAAATGGCTCTGAAATACAACCAACACTTCAAAATTAAAAATTTCTCAAAAATAAAATTTTATTTAATAAAAAAATGCTTGAAAATGAAGGTTGCAGGTTCAACCCTCATAACAAACTGAAATCTAAAGTGTTTCACACAATCAACAGTTCAAAATAAACAATGGAAAATAAAATAAAAACCTCAAAATAAAAATGGCTCAAAAACAAGATCAACCCTTCAAAATAAAAAATGGCTCTGAAATACAACCAACACTTCAAAATTAAAAATTTCTCAAAAATAAAATTTTATTTAATAAAAAAAATGCTTGAAAATGAAGGTTGCAGGTTCAACCCTCATAACAAACTGAAATCTAAAGTGTTTCACACAATCAACAGTTCAAAATAAAACAATGGAAAATAAAATAAAAACCTCAAAATAAAAATGGCTCAAAAACAAGATCAACCCTTCAAAATAAAAAATGGCTCTGAAATACAACCAACACTTCAAAATTAAAAATTTCTCAAAAATAAAATTTATTTAATAAAAAAAATGCTTGAAAATGAAGGTTGCAGGTTCAACCCTCATAACAAACTGAAATCTAAAGTGTTTCACACAATCAACAGTTCAAAATAAAACAATGGAAAATAAAATAAAAACCTCAAAATAAAAATGGCTCAAAAACAAGATCAACCCTTCAAAATAAAAATGGCTCTGAAATACAATAAACACTTCAAAATTAAAAATGGCTGGAAAAGGGTTTAATCCCCAAACTTGCCAAATAAAATGCAAAGTCTTCAGAAAATCAACACAGATGGTCAGAGCTATAATGCTGAGGTCATGGGTTCAATTCCCATTCTGGCCAAATGAAATCTGAAATCAACACATCAAAATAGAATAAGGCTGGATGGAAAATTAACAAGTATGAATTTTTAAAAATATCAGCACGTTTGTTAAAATCATGTAAGTTTCTCTTAGATCAATGAAAACTCAACATTATGTATGTTTGTTAGCTCAGATGGTCAGAGCGTGGTGCTAAAAACGCCAATGCCATGGGTTCAACCCCTATCCCGGCCAAAGGAAATCAAAATTCAAAAACTATGAATATTGATTTTGAATAAGAACTAGTCCTTAACCTGAACTTCTACCTTGATAATAAACTGTTTTAAGGTTTATAAGCCCCATGAAAATAGTAAAATGCTCTTCAAATGACTGGAAATGCATAGTTTTCAGTAGGTTGTATATTAATTTCCAGGGGAGCAGACCCCACTAGGACTGTGTCACTCCACAGCTGCATGTGTCTCATTAATGTTAGCAGATGTTGGGAGGTATGATGTGGTCTGATTCTGTTTCATATATATACAGCTCTGGAAAAAAATGATCAGTCCTCTGATTTTACTCTTTATAGCGACATGTTTAAGTAAAATGAAGATTGTTGAACTACTGTCAACATGTCTCTGAAATTTCAAGCAAAAACTTAGAATTTATTTTCAGAAAATGAGAAAAGGTCAAAATAATGAAAAAAGATGCACTGCTTTCAGACCTTGAATAATGCAAAGAAAACAAGTTTAGATTAATTTGAAACAACAAAACTAATGTTTTAAGAGTTCAGAAATTAATATTTGGTGGAATAACCAGGAGGTTTTCAATGGGGTTCAGTGCAGAGGTCTCTTAATAACTACAAACAGGTCTGGAAAAAATTAACAGTTTTAGTTGGACAAAACTACTAGATTTCTTACGTGAATGTATGTAAATAAACAGTGACGTTTAGAAAAATGCACCAACGAATAACTTCTCTTGGTCCTTTGCCCTGCTGGGGGCTAAGCAGCCCTAAAGGTCAGATCTTAGAATCACCCCTGCTCTTAAGTAAATCTTCACTCTAAAACTGTCGCATAACATAATATATTTAAAGAAAATAAATGATACGCTTTATTCTTTCTTGACTACATTTCCCAGATATCTGCGACTCGTGATGACGTCATGTTTCTTCGACCATTCTTGGTTTCCATGGAGCCGTCGGAAGCGCTAGCGGATTAGCAACTTGTTATTGCTGTAAAACACGTAGTTTTTTTTTTTAATCATGTCGTTGGACAATCCTGAGACTCTGTTTTCATTAGAGCTGTTAGTGGATTATATCCGACTGGAGAAACTTGCAAAGTCCCCGACAGAATAGCTCTCGGTGTGCGGTTACTGGATTTCCCAACGCTGCTAATTTATCAGCAACGATCCAAGAGTGTTGGCTCTAACCAGCCTGCGCGAAAGCAGCCGGACGGACAGCGTGAGTTCGCCTTTAACAGAGGCAAGTGTTGTTTCTTCAAAATGAACCTGGACTCTCTGCACGTCCATCTGTCTGCCACCCCTCTGTACGCCATGGTGCTGGATGTAAGTGAGGAGAGCAGCCCCAGATTGGTTGGCTCCTCTCTGATATCTCTGGCTGAAGCCATGGACAGAATCAAGCTGCTTTCGAGTCCCTCTGCTCACACAGGGAAGGGAGTCGTTGCTGTATGCAACCTTTCCGGGGAGAAGATCGGAGCAATATCCCTGAGTTATAAGCTTGTGTGTCTGGGAGCAAGTTTACTGCCACACATCACAGAGGGGAGGGAATATAAACGCACAAGTACCCCAGGAGGTGAGGACCAAGAACATTTCAAGGAGAAAATGAAATCAGTGAGCATGTGTTCTCCCACAGGGAACAAGTCAGAGTTTAGCATCCATAGTAATGATGCAAGGGATTCAAGAATCCTACTAGATGAGTATAAAGAAGATGATTGTGCTGAAGGTCAAACTAACACTATTGAAGAGGATTTAGCTGCATTCTGCCCCCCTCATCTTTACTACCGTAATACCGCCCAAGCAAAAATTGGGAACGAAAATCAGGATTACAGATTACTCAATCTGTGTGCTGAAGCTTTTACATTTGAAGATTCCATCTGTGAGGATGAGGAGCATGAAAATAAAGTTGAAGGTTCGGTTTCCAAAGCGGTACACCAGAAAATGTCTCGTGCTACAAAAACACCAAGCCACCAAGAAACAAGTGACAACACAAATATCCTCAGGGAAGCCTTACAGCAGCTCCCACTTTTAAATGCTCTTGTTGCTGAACTGTCACAGTTGACTGTTTATCCCAGTCCAGATCGAATTACCAGGCCGGTTACAGACGACCACAGAAACTCACCACGAACTCAGTTCCTGTGCAAAACTACAAATCTCTCTGATGTTAATTTAAACCATTTACCTCCTCCCAGAAACTGCTCTACACCTATAGTTTACCCTGTGAAGAGGAAAGACAACCAAAGAGAGCCCTTAAAATCCAGAAAAACTCAAAGGAAGAAGCTTACATATGGAACAACTAAAACATTCAATTTAAGACTAAAGCAAATTTCTCCTCTTAAAGCAAACAATCGTGAATGCATGGAGTTAATTAAGAGTGGAACACAGTCAAGGATGGCTAAAGAAGAGGAAAAGTCAAACTCTAAAACTATAAAGTCCAAAAAAAGAGGACTTTTATATCGGCATTCTAATTTAAATGAAAACATCGAGACAGTGATGCAGAGTCTCACTGTTGACTCTGCACTAGGAGAAACAGTCACTCTGAAAGCAAAAACTCAGCAGGGTGCACAAGACGGTCGTGCACAAGGAGAATCAGAAGATTTTCATCCACTGAAAGAGCTGAAATGCATTCCCAGCCCCAATCCCAGTGTGCACAGTGACAGCGCTCCTCTGAGCAAAGACAAGAACAAACATCACACCAAGCTGAATCAGTCAAATTCCCAGTCTGACTGGGACAAATTCAGAGTTTCAGTCCCTGATCTCATAGAGAGCAAAAGCAGCAGGAGCAACAGTCCAGAGTCTTTGTTTTCAGAATGCAGTAATAATAAAAATGATGCAGACTATGCAGACGACTTTGACAGTCTTGAATCCAGTAATGAATCCTCAGTAGCCAACACTCCAAAGTCTCCTGTCAGTTCTGATTCCTGCATTTCTAATCTAAGATCTGAAGATTTCCAGAAAAAACCTGATCACCACTCTGTACCGGTCAAATCCCCTCACCAAGTTCTGATGGGCACACACATCATCCAACCCCGCACCCGCTCCTCGGCTCTCAGTTTTTCCTCAGACGACGATAGTTGCGACATGGAGAAGCCATCTTCCTCACAAACTGTCTGCTCCAGAAACCAAGCAAAGGCAAGTGACAAAATGGAGCATAGCTTTTGTGCTAAAAGTGTTTCAGTATCAAGAAGTGAAAAGAAAAATTCACCCGGGAACCGTAGCCATGTTGGAGGATTTTCAGCACAATCCACATCTTCTCTTGAAGCTCAGGAAGTGGAGGAACTGGAGGATGAGGTTGGATCACTGGATTTCAGAAAAGAGTACCAACATATCTCTGAACTTGTAGCCAGCAAACTCCCAGGGTATACAATGTAAAAATGCATGTAGACACCTACATGGTGACCAAAAGCATACCGTTTCCCCTTCAAGAGGAAAATATGTTGTATTATGCTTAACACATTTTGAATAAAGATCAGTTTTTGAGACCATTTTCTGCTTTCTTTGTTGATACATTTATTTATAGGTTACAGCAAAATCACAACTATCTAAGTTTATTTTTCTAAGCAAAGATGAAAAATCCCTCTTCATGTTAATGTGTCTTATATTCTCCTTATGACCTTTAACAGCAGACAAGAGTAGCACTTCTGTTTGATTTTGCTATTTATCATAACTGCATAATTAGCTCAGTGGTTAATTTTCTAACTAATGAATTATTTGATTAATTATTGACATATTTTATAGTAAAACACTGCTTACTTACTTGTGTTACTCACAATTACTAAACAGCCGAAGTGGGTTTTGACTAATTATATAGTAATTCTATGAAGTATTGCTACTCTCGAGTAAAATAATATAAATTCATTGTCATTGGAAGTATTTCAACTATTTCTAACATATAAAAAAATTACTGTAAATATTAATTTCTTAAGTTTTGTACAACAAAAAATGTCTAAAAAAGTATTTCTTCGGCCTAAATTTTATTTTGTTATTAACACACATACACACCTATGTATCACCGAATTACTTTATTATTTATTTGTGTTGTAAATTTTCTAATCTGGGACCTCAGTCCGAATTTCATAACACAAACAAGGTAGGTAGTATGACAATAAAATATCTGAATCCTTGAATTATTTTTATTTATTTTAGTCTTCAAAATACCAGATATTGCACAGTTCGTTGTATTTTGTCTTTCTCATTGCACCATTTTTACATATTAAAGCAGATATTATGATCAGCTCCTGGAGAAGTTAAGTTTACAGTTTCACGCTTGTATTACTAGGTGGTGTCAAGTTGAACACGCACAGCGCATGCGTGAACTCTCTGTGTACGGAAGTGTGTAGCAGCTGCACTGTGCATGGTGAAACCTCTGCTATGTTCAAACACGTTTTTCTGACCGGACCTCCAGGTAAATAAAAACACCGAGTTTTTCCGTAAGTCATCATGACTCAGAAAGTTATTCTAACTCCACAGCCCGACGTAGTTACTCTAAATAATGCTCCTAATGTTGTTAACTAGCTCGTTTTAGCTGTTCAGTTATTAGGCATACAGTCTGAATGAATTTGAATATTATTGAAATGTATATTTATTTCAGCAACTCCCTCAATAAATTACACACAGACTGATGCATCATATTTCTGTTAATTTCGATCGTACATTCTATCTATTTGAAGTTAGAATTCATTAGATTAATAGATAAAAAAAACTGTTTTAGTGCAGAAATTTGCGTCAACATAATGAAATGCATGTTTAAAGGTTATTTCCAAAAGATACTTTTAATCTGACAAACGAGCTTCATTTGAACATTACCAGTTATGTCTAGTTTCTTATTTCGTAATAACTAATTAGGTGACTTTTTGGGGCAATGAGCTGCACTGGATTTTGTTTAGGGTTGTCAGAGTAAAAGGGACTGAATACTACGATGGCCAAACAACACAAAACTCAGAATATTTTAGATTAATCTCAGAAATCTTTTTGATTTATTTTATTTTATTTTTTTAAACTTCTGAGTTTTAAAAGTAAAAAAGAATGTTAGAATAAATTTAGACAATTTGAGATTAACATCAGAAATTGCCTATAAAGATGTTTTCTAGAAGAACTTTTGAGATTTTTTCTAGCAAATTTCTGACTCGGAAATTAAATTTTTTTTTCCTGAAGATTTCTAAGATTAATCTCAATACTAATAAAATTTTTTTATGGAAATGTACTTCTCCTTTTTTATGTACAGTGACCTTAATAGGCCGTCATGAAATACCAATTCATGCCACACTTTATAAACATGTTAAACATGTTCATACAGTTCTGGAAAAAATTTAGGGACCACTTAAAATGGTGAGTTTCTCTAATGTTACTTCTTATAAGTATATGTTTGAGCAAAATGAACATTGTTCTTTTATTCTATGAACTACTGACAACATGTCTCTGAACTTCAAGCAAAAATGTAGTATTTATTTGCAGAAAACAAGAAATTGTCAAAATAACAAAAAAGATGCAATACCCCAAATAATGCAAAGAAAACAAGTTCATATTCATTTAGAAACAACAATACTAATGTTTTAACTCAGGAAGAGTTCAAACCATGAGGTTTTCAGTGCAGTGGGCTCTTAGGTTTTTTTCCAGAGCTCTATTTTAACCATGTTTTACAATTTAGCACTACTTTTTTTTCTGGGACTTAAATTCCCAATATTATATAAAAATGTAGAAAAATTCAAGACCCTATATGGTCACAAACGTCTTGTGGAATCATGTTATTTCTATGTTTTTATACCAGGTCTATTGTTTTACCTACAGGTGTGGGAAAAACCACTCTGGTCCAAAAAGCCTGTGAAGCTTTAGTGTCATCCGGAGTGGGAGTGGAAGGATTTTACACAGAAGAGGTCAGGGAGGGAGGCAGAAGGGTCGGCTTTGATGTCGTCACACTTGCAGGAGAGAGGGGCCACCTGTCCAGAATCAGGTGGAGGTTTTACTACAGTGCCCGTATCAAGCTGCCTGCCTTTTTTATCCCATAGTTTTGACTCACCCACGCCTCCTTTTGTCTTGCAGAGAAGGAGCCGGCACATCTCACGGCAGACGGGAGTACACTGTGGGACAGTATGTGGTTGATTTGCCTTCATTTGAAAGCCTGGCCCTTCCCCTCTTCAGACATGTAAGACTGCAGCAAATGGCCTGTAAACTCATCTTTTAAATGAGACCCTCCTCCTCCCCACTTCTAAATCATCAAACCTTTGATTTCCCTCACAATTGATGGAATAATTGGAAGCTTGCAAGCATGTAAATTCCACAGTGACATTTTTAGTGTTGCTGGTGCCGTCTGGCTGTCACTGACTGTGATTAATCCCGCATGTAAAGTGAGCCTGGAGTGACGCCTACACATGTAAAGAGAAGGTGTCTGTGGCATGGCATCACACGGTTCACTTTCATCTCGCTTTGTACTCTATGTGCAATCACTGCTGCTCATTGGGACTCCCAAACATTGTCAAAGTCATGTAAACATGCTGTAGGTATCAATTTATATAGGTAAATTAAGATTGATTTTAGTGCCGATATACATTTCCTTCCACTTTCATATTCATAACCCTGGAGCCTTTGAAAAAAATTTTTGTGCTTCTAACTTAAATTTTTTTAGTTTGGATTTGATGCAATAAAACACTAAGTAAAGGCATAATTTTTGATTGAAGGAGTCTGGTGTGCATATTTTCTGAGTAAATTTACGAGTTTCCTGATTAGTAAGTTCATTACAGTCATTTGAAATTTAACTAAGTATAAATCCAGCTGTTTGTGAAGATATCTGAGGATTTATCTGGAAGATATCTGAATGTTGGAGAACATTTATAATCACAATTATGGAGGTTTCAGGCTGTAAAATTTGAAAATGTTCAAAGGATTTCAACACTTTTGCAGTTGCTCACTTAGTTAATTCTCAGGGTAAAATAACTGAAGCTAACTATGATTAATAATTCACTTAGACATGTAAATTTCTTGTTGTGTTCCTGCTCTGTTTTTAAAGGTTTTGAGGGATCCCAGCTGTTGCCTCGTCTAGTTTGTGATTTAACTGTAAATCATTTCGGTCGCTGCAATTCAGATATTTTTGTATTTTATGGCGTCCGGTATGAAAGATTTTTAAAACAAAACAAGTGGATAATTGACTGCAGAAACATCATAAGTCACCAAATTTATTACGGCAAGTATTAAGATCATGTTTTTGCACTCAGTGAATTTTCATTTCCTGGTCTCGTGTCTGCAGACAGGGGCAGCAGACGGGGACAGCAGGAAGGTGTTCATCATCGATGAGATTGGCAAAATGGAGCTTTTTAGTCAGGCCTTCATCAGAGCGGTGAGGCAGAATTTAGACGGCTCATCTTGCACAATCCTGGGCACCATCCCTGTCCCCAAAGGTAAACCACTCGGCCTGGTGGAGGAGGTCCGGAGCAGGAGGGACGTCAAGGTCTTCACTGTAAGTAAAAATATCACTTCATTGCCTCACTGGTTTAAAAACATAAAGAAAAGGAGCTATTTGGGTCAGTGTGTGAATTGTTAATTCCCCTAATAGCAACAGGACAGTGTTTACACTATATCCCCTTACTGTTAGGAGGGCAAGAGGGTCGACCCTGCATTATCTCTCTCAGCCACAGTCGGATTAAATCTAAATCATGCGTGACTGATTCAACAACAAAGGGGTGTCTCAAATGTCAAAATAATTTCTAACGGGGGACTCAGTTACAGACATTGTCATGCAAAGTATTCGCTGTACTGTGGCAGACATTGTGTTAGACCAAATCAGGTTATGAGACAGTGAAGAGATTTATACTGCACATGATAGGAGAACAGTGTCTTGTAGCGACATTTTTACCTCTTCAACTTTGTCTTATTGTTTTATTAAACCACAAATGTTAATGATTTTATTTAATGTTTATGTTTTTTTTTTTGTCCAAATAAAAACCTTATCAATCAGATTGCATGGAAAATACATGTTCAAGTCATTGCACAAATTCTCAGTTGGATTTCGGTCTGGGCTTTGACTACACCATTTTTCCTCATGGGTAGGATTTGATCTAAGCCGCATCAATCTCAAGTCTTTTCTGCCCTCTGACAGGTTTTTCTCCAGAATTGTCCTGTATTAGGTTTCCTCAAACTCCCACCAGCTCTGACCAGCTTCTGTGTTCCCGCCAAAGAACAGCATCCCCGCAGCATGATGCTTTCATCACCATGTTTCCCTGGGAATGGTGAAACAGGAAAATGTTGCAGGCTCTAACTGGTTTTCCTCCAGGATTGTTCTATATTTAGCTCCATTTACTGTTCCCAACTTCTGTGTCCCTGCTGAAGGAAAGCATCCTGTCATCATGATGCTGCCACCACCATGTTTTGGTGTATTGTACAGACTACTGAGATTAAATTCCCCACTGGTGGATTTTATGTACTAATTAGCTGTCGTCTGGCACAAATTGGCTGCAGTTGATTTCTTTTTTTGGTTTTCAAATTGAAGATTTTTATTTGTAAGAAATGTAGAAAGTTTTCACTCATTTCCTTCCTCGTCGCTGCTTTGTACTTGTGTGTCAACTTGATAATGTTGTCTCGTTTCCTTGATGGACATTTTATAGTATTTTTTCTCCCTCTGCTCAGACTAACCCTGTTTGTCATATTAATCGTTTTTTTCCACTCTCATTTTTGTTGTCTAGGTGTCGAAGGAAAACAGAAACGTTCTTCTGCAGGATATTCTATCAACCCTTCAAGAGTGTTTAAGACACAGAAGCCAGAATCAGTGATAGAACATCTTCCTGCAGTTTGTGCTGACGTCAATATTCTCATGTGTCTGTGCATATATGCTTTTCACAAGCCGACTGTTAAGTAAGTCTGGTCATGGTTAACAATGGTGTTGTTACCTACTGTACTCTGCAGCAAGGTGAGAGGGTGGAAGAGTTGTTGTACCACATAGATGTGTTTAATGTAAAGAATAATTTATTTTGTTTCTCTTAACAAAATGGATTACATGCTTAATAATTGATTGTGAGATGGAACAGAACTGGGAATATATTCAGTTAGTTTTCTGTTTGTTCCTTATTCAGTTTTTTATTCTCAAGTTTTCCGTGATCACAGCCGATGTTTTTTTTTCAATAAAGGAGCACACAAAGCGGTGACCCTGATGATTCTATTAATTCTTCCCGACAGAAGCCTTGTGTTGAGCTTTTGCTCACGGAGTATCAATCAATATTTAATTGTGCAACGATGTGCCCTCTATTCACCCACCATCACAAACGAATAGAAGCAAATATGCAGCACCTTGCAACAGTATTGATACCTGCACAAAATTTCCACTTTTTGTCACATTATCACAATTTAGATCTACTGGATAGAATCAGAATCACCCCAGCATCAATGTGTGCTAAATCACGTTCACAAAAAACTGCTTACATAAAATATCTGGAAAAATATTCTATGACTCATTAAAATCCTGAATACCAGTGATGTTTTAGTCTTGTTGTATTGTTTTAAACTCCCATTACTGGCATGCTAATGCTATTCACAGCAATATAATTCTAACTATTTGATATCACACAACCGTGTTGGGCATTTATGTTTTAGACTAGCATAAGGTAGAGATTTAAAAATGCTAATTTTCTGGTTGTTTTGCAATTAAAAATCTGAAAACTGTGGTGTGTATTTGTACTCCAGCCAGAAAAGTTTAACTGTACCTGAAAAGAAAAAAAAATAATGATAAAAAAACATACCACCACCATGTTTCAGTGTGGAGATTTTGTGTTCAGGGTGATGTGTCTTTAGGATATTATCTCGTAATCTAATCCTGCACTAGATTTCATTTGGTGAGATCAGTAAAAAGGGGATGATTTTGAAAAGGAATGTATTTTTTCTCTATTTCACATCTTTTGCTAGTCTATCATTTAATCTCCACTAAAAACAAACTACGAAAATTGACAAAATTTTGAAAAGTATAAGTGGTGTAAATACTTTTGCGGTGAACTGTAAACATACACTTCTCTCAACAATCAGGTTCTCTCTAGTATAAAATTATATAAACAGTTTTTGCTCCTGCAAAGGTTTTCATCCTGATCATAAAACTCGATTGTTGTTTTCACATTCTTTGCTTACAAGTAAATAAGCTTAACTGCGGTTGTAGGGATTTTGTGTTGCCCCCCCCCGAAAATGTGTTTCCATGTTCCATCAGATTACGCCGCAGGATAAGTGGTAACAGTGAATTAAGGGTTTATTTCTTGTTTTATAAAGGATTTGTAGTGGAGCTAAGTGGAGTGTTTAAATCCACAGAGGAGAATTTGTTGTCAAACCTGCAGAAAAGGTCGCCTCTTTGCGGCCCGTAATGTGGTGATCGTATCGACTAACTGTGTGTGGAGAGCCGATTCTGCGAGAGCTCCGAGCCTGACAGCTGTGCTGAAGCTTTAAATAGACAACACCCTCTGGCAAACATGTTTGTTTTATTTATCTATTTATTTATTTATTTATTTATTGCAGCATTGAAATACCTCCAGGTCATTTCAAAGTGATGAAAAAGAGGAAGGCGCCTTTTTTTCTGGGCTTGTTTTGCAGTGTGTAACTGATGTGACCTGTCAGGCTGGCTGCAGAAAGAGCTGCCAGCCGTGATCTGCGTCAGACGGGCTGCTGCGCAAGCATCTGCCGCTCCGTGGCCTCACACGACCAGCGCACAACTGGATCAGCTGCCAACAGTGAGCTCTAAAGTTACATTGTTATTATTTTCTAACTAACGTGGAAGAACAACATCACAATATAAGGCTAATCAACCTGAAATAGCCGAGCAGGAGAGCTGGCTCTGTGGATGGTAACCGACGGCTCCCTGCAGCAGAGCACCAGATGGGTTACATAACAGAAAGACCTTGCCAGTTCCACCAAATGGAGGATGTATGCACATATGGATGCATCTGACGCTTTATGATGTAATTAGCATCCATACAGTCCATGTTGTCACTATACGTGCATATGATTTACTCGTCATCCCCAGGATGTGACATTTGATGTGCCCCGAGCTCATCCACACACCATCTGTTTTGGAATAAGGAGGAATAAGAAAAATAGTTGCAGAATATAAAACATATTCAGAAATACAAAGCGTGAATTATAGATCTTATACCAGAAACTAATTTTGGACTCTAATGAGGTTTCTGAGGCTGTTGGAAGAGAAACAAGCCCACAGCATCACACATCCTCGACCATGCTCTAGTTTATAACATGAGGTGCTTTTCCACAGATCCACTTTTTGCTTTAGGTCAAACACATTTGGATTATTTGTCACTGAAAAGTTGAAAATGGTGTGATTTAAAGTTTCTGTATCGTTCAGCAAACTGGACATGTTCATGTGACGATTGGATAGGGAAAGATGTTGTCATGACATGTTTCTCAAACATCCATTTGGAACGTAGATCGTATATAATGGGTGTTCTGGCAGCTAATGGGTGTTATGGCAGCTTGGTGATGCAAAGGTGCAAATGTTTGGTTTGGAAATGTTTTTATGTTTTCCTTACCATCCCTTACTGTATTTGGTGCCAAAACAAACGTGAGTCCTCCTCCTGCCGAGATTCTCACAATATTTGCTGTTTTAAACATTAATTATTGGCCTGAATGTAGAAATGGATAAGTTTGGGCAAGTAGCTACCTATCTTCCTGTAACCATTCTGATTTAGAAAGATCAACACGCATCTTCCTTGCTTAAATCACATGTTCTCTGGTCTTTCACATTTTGAAGAGTGACCACGAGAAACCAATTGTGATCAGTCATCATAATTACAATTGCAACAATTCCAGAACACAGTGATGACCTTCAAAAGCAAAAGTTGATACATAAAATGTAAATTTTTTAGTCAAGTCCAGAATCATTTATTCCCCTGGCAGGTTTAGCTTTAAAGTGATCTTTTAATTTTAATTTGTTTTTTATTTTTACAAAATATACATTTTTACTCCTTTTGCTTTGTGTCATTCATCATCATTTCCTGTCTGAAACAAACTTCTGAGTTAAATGGAAATAAATCAAAATCTATGTAATCTAGGAGAAATAGTAATTTAGCATTCAACTGTACATATATTTTATTTTTCCGGATTTTCAGGTGTCAAATTTTGTAGCATCAGTGAGTGTACTAAAATTTAATATTTCTTATTGTGGCATTCCCCCAGCTAAAAACAAAAAACTTTTTATTTACTGATGTAATTACATTTCAAAATCACATAAAAAAATAACAAAAACAGCTGATTTAAAAAGGTACCAATTGCTGTGGATATGAAATCAAGTTCTTGTTTATATTTTTTAGATAATGATGCAGAAAAACAACTGTATGTGATTATACTGCATCTCAATCATAACATTTTTATTTTATAAAGATTATAAAGATCTTTATAATCATCTTTCAGGTTTTTATAACTTTCTGCAGCTGCAGTTGTAAAAACCTGCTTACTGTGAAGGAACTTGAAAATGTCAATGTATCCTAAGCAAGACACATTGACATGATGTAGTGCCTGGTAACTGATAAAGTCATGCAGACAATTGGTTAATTTCATATTCATATAAGTTAATCAATGGCCATATCACAACACAGATGTGTGCATTTATTGTGAGTCTCTGGGCCAGATGTCTGAGCAGGACCCTGAACCCTTTTCTCATGGAGGATACAGAAATGCAAGAAGCTTACCAACAATTCAGGACAAAGGGGATTTGGCTGTTTGGTGGGAGGGTGAGGGAGAGTGAGGTTTTGATGGGGGAGCGGGTGCTTAGATGTGGTGCGTTCTCTCCAGTTATTGCTCTTTGTGGTACCAGCTCAGGAGCAATACTGACAGCTGCAGACTGGAAGGAGGGGCAAAGGGATGATGTATGGCCTGGGAAGCCCTCAGCTAAAAGGCCAAACAGCTGATAAAAAATTGACATATTGTTACACAACAGCCTGCCTAAGCCTTCCTACAGCAGCACATAAAATGTACTTTATCCTGTGGAGAACATACAACATACATGGAGATGTGGAGGGGAAATAAATTACTTGTCTTTTGTGATGCCAAATAATCTCGGTGCAGAAACTTGCGCATCGTGAGTTTCCAGAGATCAAGGTCATGTCAGAGTGTCAAGCTGGTTTCTGCATTCTCACAATTCCTGTCAGGCCCTCAGAGCAGCTGTGCATATGACAGCCAGACACTGCGGGCACAGATTGAGTCTTAATTTAACTTCTTGTTGGAAAAAAAAACAACTAACAAAACAATTATTGTTGGGCTTTTTTTTTTATATTAGTTTGCTGATCAATTGTTGGGATTGTTTTGGGGTGTATACAACGTAAAATTTCATGTTCCTGCTATGTCTGTACCAGGAAACCATGCAATTTTCTCAAAAAACCTCTAACAATTATCATTATATGAGATATCATTATAGGTCTAGGGTCAGGAAAAACAGAGCTAACATCTCCACAGACTACGCACATCCTGGACACAAAATGTGTTTTCTGTTAGTATGGGGCTACAGAAAACAAAACTAACATCTAAACTTAAACTAAAAACAGCTAATACCAACACCTCAGAGCTCCAGCAGTCAGCTAGTCTACTGGAAAACAAGAGCATATTTGGGATATTTGAAAAAAATATTGTTTTGTGCAAACTATATATGCACATAGTTTTCTCAGTATTTTAAAATATCTTTTAAAGTGTCTTGAATTGCAAAGTGTCATGAGTTGTGTTGAGAGGTGAGGATGGAATGTGGCTGGACCTAGCATGTAGAGAAAAATGATGGTTTAATAATGAGCAAGAACATAAACAGAATCCAGGCAGCACAGGTGAGCGATGAGACAAGCAAACACTGGTTGCACTGGGAGGTACACTGAACCAATGACAACAAAGACTTGACACACAAGGATCCGACAGGCAGCAGGGGTCACAGGTGCGGTTAAATACATAGGATGAAATCAGTGAACACGAGACACAGCTGGGATCAATCAAGGGCAAGCCACACAGACTAAATCAACCAAAAAACCACACAGAAACCTAAATCCTCACACAAAGTCAAATTCTTTGTTTTTGCACATAAACGAAGCAATGAAATCGGATTCTGAATCTGATTCTGATAAGCAGAGGTGGGTAAAGTACCCAACATTTATACTGAAGTGATATCATACTTCAGTATATTCAAAGTGAAAAGTATTCATTAAAAAAAAAAAAAATCTCCATTCTAAAGTATATAACCTCTGTTACATACTGGGATAGGATATTACATGCACCTTCACATCTGTACACCATGACATGTAGGTACTTACCATATATATATCTATATATATATAGATATATATATATATCTATATATATATAGATATATGGAATGACATAACCAAGTGGCAGGCATAGTGTACAGAAACATCTGTGCATAATATGGACTGGAAGCCCCGAGATCAAAGTGGGGAACACCCCCAAAGGTGGTGGAGAATGGCCGAGCTAAGATCCTGTGGGACTTCCAGATCCAGACAACAAAATGGTAAGGTCGAACCAACCGGACATTGTCGTAGTGGATAAACAACAGAGGAAAGCCGTTGTGGTGGATGTGGCAATACCGAGTGACTGCAACATCAGGAAAAAGGAGCATGAGAAACTGGAGAAATACCAGTGTCTCAGGGAGGAACTGGAGAGGGCCTGGAAGGTGAAGACCACAGTGGTGCCTGTGGTCATCGGGGCCCTCGGGGCAGTCACCCCCAAACTGGAGCAGTGGCTACAACAGATCCCAGGAACAACATCAGACATCTCAGTCCAGAAATGTGCAGTTCTAGGCACAGCAAAGATACTGCGCAGAACCCTCAAGCTCCCAGGCCTCTGGTAGAGGACCCGAGCTCAGAGGATAGGAACCACCCGCGGTGGGTGAGAAGGGAATTTTTTTTAATTTTTATTAGATATATGAATATATTATAATGATATATAAATATATCAAATATATTATCATAAATATATTATATACTAATATATATAGAATATAATCCCATATATAGATATATGATAGTATATATAGTATATGAATCTATTATATATATATATATATTATATATATATATATATATATATATATATTATATAATATTATATATATATCCATATTGCAGATTATAAACTAATGTTAAAACAAAGTAAAACATTTAAATCCAAGTGTCCGAATGCCTCTCACAGTGAGGCACTCCACATTCGGAGTTACTAAATATAGCTTTATATGTGAAAATGTTAACAGGTGAATAGATAAAGTGAAATGGGATTCCAGGACTGTGGAAATGAGGCCATTTGATCCACCATTTTACCTCCTGCCCAGCAAAGACAGTTCTTAAACTCACTCTTCCCGTTACGTCCCTTTCATGGCTTCCCATAAGGCTGCTTGCGGCCTGCAGCTGTGGGTTTCAAAGCCTGCTAAACGACAGAACTGACCTTTTTGAAGCCTGCAAGTTGAAAGCTCATAGATTTTCAATGAAACATAAATCTGTTCTCTTTTTGAACAGTTAATTATGCTGCTTCACTTTGTATTTCTGCGAAGTTACTAAAGTAAGGAACAACTAACTTGTGGGAATGTGTCATGTGTTTAGCGTCAAGCATCCCTCCAAAGGCAGTAGCACCATTTTCTATCAACAGTAGGGAAGGGTGAGGACCTCAGGACATTTTTCTCCTGTTACGTTGTCCTGGTGGCTCTTTCTGATCTCCAGATCTCTTTGAAAGACACTGCCGACCCCTGTGAGTCACTTAGGTTTAAGACGCTTCATCCTACCTTTGGGAGGACATGTCAGGCGGTCAGTCTTTAAGAGGTTGGACAGGGGGAAAATGTAGCAAAATGCCGTGCAGTCGTTTTGAGCAGTTGTCGAGTCCAGTGCATGTTTTACTCTACATAACCCCCCACACTTAAAGGAAAAGCCTCCAGAGTGTGCTGACATGCAAGCATAGTGAGCTGTTTGCTATGTCTGCAGGGGAGGGCTACAACCCCCCACAGCTATGATGGGAGCAGTAGGAGCTGTCAGTGAATTGTATAGAGGTCAGGGGGTGGAGAGGACACAAAGATCTGGGACACGGCGATCAATCGATTGGCTGGTGCTGCATCCCTCTGGGCCCTTACACGATACGGCTGTCGCTGCAAACATGACGGAGAGGGAAAAACACACAGAAATGTCTTCAGTATGGCAGTCAGTGCATTCCAAAGGAATAGATGCCATATGTGAAGGCAGTGACTAATTGTATCAGTCACTTCCTGAATGTCAATGTGGATCATTATATGCCTCTCGCTCTACTGCACATGTGCCTTGTGTTTCATGTAGAAATATACAAATTTAATTGAAAAATACACCAGCATCCCCTGCTTATTCATATTATTGTATACGGCTAAGCCTGGCTTCCACGGAATGTTTTGAACAACTTGCATCACTAGATTCTGTTGATATGTAATTATAAATTCATTGTGAATATATGTGGGAATGAAACCAATAATAACATAATTTGATCTTATTCTGGGCTATGCAGACATGCTGTCTGCTCTGATGGTTCAGTAACTTTAGCAAAAATGACTGACTTTTTTTTTTGACTAATTCGGCCAATAATTACTTGTCCAGTTGGTCCTTGAAACTGAAACATAAGGTGTGGCTTCCTGTTTGATTCATGCTAATAACAATTTGAGCACTAAGAAGCACTCATTGAGCATTGAATATTCATTCTCAATCTGGTCAATTTATCCTTTAACATTCAGCTCTGGAAAAAATGAAAAGCCTTCTGCTCTGAACCCCAATGAAAACCTCCTGGTGATTCCACCATATATTGATTTCTGAACTCTTCTTGAGTTAAAACATTAGTGTTGTTGTTTCTAAATTAATATGAACTTGTTTTCTTTGCATTATTTGAGGTCCAAAAGCACTGCGTCTTTTTCATTATTATTATCATTTCTCATTTTCTGCAAATAAATACTAAAAAGATGTTGTCAGTAGTTAATGGAATAAAAGAGCAATGTTAATTTTACTCAAACATATACGTATTCAAAGTAAAATCAGAGAAACTCATGATTCTAAGTAATCGCTTAAGTTTTTTCAAAGTGGCATGTTACAAAAAATAGATTAAATAAAAGAGATGTCTCAATAAATATGCACTACTTAGAACAGGAGCCCAAGAAAGCAACAACAGGACTTCATTTCATTAAAACCAACATAAACCATTTTTCAAAGCACCAGAATACATGGTAATTTAGAAAACACAACAAAGTAGCATTTATTGTTTGTTGGCTCCATTTTCTTCATTCCATTTTTTTTTCAAATAGCAGAAAAACGTGTGAGAAAAATTACCTGAAAAGATTCATGTGTTTTGCACATTTTAACTGTGGGATGCTGCGTGACCTCGCGCTGACAGGCAGTACCATTCAAGCCCTCCGAAGCCTTCGGTACATCAGTGATTGAGCTACTTTGCAGAAGTATGTGATAAGTGTTTCCAGGTGCACTTCTTAAATCCTCCCTCAGATCTGCAGGCTTACAGAGAATCATGTCATGCTTCTAATCCTCCTCATTTAATATTTCAACATTTCTGCTGCTGTCAGACTCTGCACGACCACCAAAACACAGAAACTGCTATCTCTGACAGTTTAGCTTCACTGCCCCAAAGCTGACCTCTCCACTACGTTCAATCTTTTCACTGTCTTTGCATATAAGTGACACATATGGTTATATGTTCTGAAATTAAAGTAAAATATTTATGTCATTTGAGCTTTTACAGCATTCTAACACTCTTTTAATTGTAGCTACACTTTAGCTGCTCTGAATCTTTGGATGTCAACAACAAACAGCATTGTTCACCAAACCAGTAAACAGCCTTCACCAGTTTCCTTCTAGAGTTTTTTTTTCCCCCAAACATCAAAACTTTTGAGATGCCCATATTGGTCATTTTTCTTCTCTACTGTAACTAATCCAAAGCAGACACTGAATATTTTGCGATGCTAAGCAGCATTAGATTGCAAAGGCTTTATGAGTTGAATTCATTATGCAACCATGTCCACAGAGAGCGTCTGGTTCATCAGCTTTAAATGAAGCGCCGATTATTTATGTTTAAATCACATCTCTGAATGGGGTCATGTTTTAATATGCAAAAAGATGGCTTGTGATGTGGAGATGTTCTTAGCTTTGCCGACCTTTAATCTCTCGTTTCATCTTATGGCTTTTCTTCTCAAAGTAGTCCAGACAGACATGACAAAAAAAAAAAAAAAGGACGTTTTTGTACCACAAGTGTGTCAAAAATTAATCTTTAATCACAGCAAAAGCAAAACCTTGTTTTGAGTTTTATTAAGTATTTAGTCTTCGCCTCAGAAAGTGGAAAAACGTAGTTAAATCACGCAAGATCAAACAGTATCAAACTGTGAATTCATAGTTGAGCAGCTAAAATGCAACGTAACTGAAGGCACTGAGAGATTAATGTATTAATATTTAGTTTAACATAAAGGGGAACAGATAACCCAAAGGACAACAGGGAAAAAATGAAAAGAAATATACAAGAGTGATCAAAAACAAGCAAAACTACAGTTCCAGAAGTTTACATACAACCATCATAAATGCCATATTAACTTTACCCTTTATTTGTGTCAAAAATATACAAGTTGTTTATATGTTAAAGAAATTTAATTTACTGAGGAGTTTCTCTGATCCACACAGCATGAAAACTATACATCTGGTTGAATTCAAAGCTTTTTTGAACATATAAGGAGGTTTTGGATATTTGTCCTGTTTTAAGACCCAACTGTGTCCAAGTCTCCATCATGTAACCCAAACTGTCAATCTTTGATTAAAATTTTTTTTTATAATGTTCAAGAAAAAACTCAGGAAGCTCCAAACAAAAACATATTGAAATACAAGGCTCATCGACCCGTTTGGAGTCTTCTTAGAGAAAACGTGCCTGATCAAAAATGGATTTAACACTCAAACTTTCTGAGATGGTTCAACTAAAATGGCGATCTCTAACCTTTTTTTCAGAGACCATATTTGAAATATTACAAAGAAAATGCAGCTTTGAGCAATGCTCCTTCACATGCTATTGGTTGGTGTTAAAAAGGCAGCCAATCAACAAGTGCCGTTCATTTTCCTTGGTGCTGATTGGCTGTACCCAGGAGAGCGGAAGTAAGATAGAACATGGATGCTAGCTTCTGCAGTCGTGCAAAGACGGTTTCCACAGATCATAAAAAGCCATATTAAAGTACATTTGATGTTTCAACTATTAAAATAGGCATTTAGGAGCGTTTTTAGAGCGAGTATCAAGTGTTTCCAACGTTCAGCCTTTTGCCAGCAGTCCCTAACTCCCACCAACATCAGGGTTTCTGTGGTTTCTCCGCAACTTGGTGACATCAGCATAATTGTGAGGCTCAAAAAAAGGACAAAAATCTCAGAAATCCATTAAAGACCTAAAAATAATTACATTCATGCCCATAATAATTACATTCGAAAATTGCTAATGGTATATAGATGTATTTTGGAGCTTGAAATGAATGAATTTGGTTAAATTTTCTTTCTTTAATTTTCTATCCAGTAGGCAGCAGTATCATTGGTAGTCCAGTAACCCCACTGCATGATGCCACCACCTCCATACTTGATAATGTACTTTTTGTTGATTACACAAAGCATACGGAAAATGTTTAAGCTTGTTAATCCAACTCTAGTTTTCTGAAATTACTGAAGTTGAAAGCTGCATTTCGTTCCATCTTGATATAAATCACTGAAAGAAATCCTTTATTGTCTTGAATTAATATGACATTCACGCCAGTGATGACTGTAAGTACACTTCTGAGTTGAATTGTAAGTACACAGTGCACACTTTAGAGTGTATTAGCAGTTGTGTTGGTTTTTATCTGACTTAGTGAAGGATCAAAAGAGAGACACTCATAAAACAGGTTATTTATAATGACTTTTAAGGCTCTGTAGTGATTTATCAAACACATCAAAAATATAACTAGGATAAGTGTTTTGCTCATAAATATGGTCAGTAGTAGTGTGTTTTTATTTAAATGTGCACTGCACGTTATCTGTAAAAACCAGCATGTATGCGCTCAGGGCTCCTTTTTCCCAAAGAACTTTTTAAAGACAGATTTGTTGCGGGGTCGCGGGAGGCTCGAGTAGCTTTTCAGAGTAGAGTCCTTAAACACGTCTGGCTGCCATGAAGGTGAGGGCAGCACCGGTGGCTCCAGACCTCTGCTTATCGACGAGCTGTCTGCCGAACTGCCCCCGACCACCAGAGTCACACAGTAGTTGGATCCTTTTTCCACCCCTTCTCCTCCAGGACAGTGTTGCATTGGTTTAATCTTCTGGTAGGTTGCTGAAAAATGGCCAGAATTCAGATTGACTGTGATACATGATCAAATTCAGGCTAACCACAGCAATCTAACCTGATGTAAAAGAGTGGGAGCGGTGCTTGCTGCTGAGCCAGTTCTGGTCGCTGGTTGCAGGGGAGTAAGGGGAGGAAGGAGAAGTGTTGTCTACAGAAAGTCTGTGAGTCACTGTATGCGTTAAGCTGGATTCATCCCCATCATCATCATCTGTGGGGGTCAAATGAGAGCAGAAAAGCTGAGTAAGAAGAGATTTACATTTACTGAAAAAACAATCCTCTTTAGCAATCAAGTGACACTACAGATATTCAATGTGGAGTGCTTCAGCTCCACCTAGTGGCACCTGCTGTGCCTACAACATCCAGCATTTCCTTTGTAAAATATTTATTTGGCTGGGGGTGAGTTCAGACATATGCAGTGCATGAATGTTATGCAGATGTCTCTTTTGGTAAACAGTTCTCTACTCTTACCACAGCAGCCTGGATCCAATGATGAGTTCTTGGACTTTTCATCTGCTCTTTGGCTCTGGAGCATGTGACTCTTCTCTCTGGTGAGAACAACAATTTCTTTGGTTTGATCGCTGCTCTGTTGTTTCAACCTTGGGAATGCGTGGATGACTTTGTGCTGGGAATGGCAGAGAGTGCTGGTTTGATCCTGGAATCTAAAGAATAAGAGTGGGTAGCAATCAATATTAAAGAATGCTGCACAGAATGTTAGTAATCTATACAAATGGTTTTGAACATTATCTTACAAAGAGATGGGAAAGGCTTGATCACCAGGAACATTTGTTGGTGAAGACATGAGGTCGCTTTGACCTTTGACAGAAGAAAAGGTTCCATCACAGTTATTCACTACAAATGCAACTATTAACATAAAACACAGAATATAGCACCAACTCATTTAATTTAAAAATATATATATATTTTGTTATGCTCCAACCACAATCTATGTGAGATTTTATGTCACAGATTAACACTAAGTATTGCATAATTGTGTAAGTGGAAGGAAAATAATACATGAATTTCAAAACAACCTGTGAACAAAAATGTGGTGGGTATTTGTATTCCAGAAAGAAAACTTGTCAGAGGGTGCAAAGGGTTTTTGGTAGTGGCAGCATCATGCTGTTGGGATGTGTCAATGTGAAAGCTGGAAAGTACTTTAAAAAGAGGTGGAAGTTCAACTTTCAGCAGGATAACATACTGCCAGAGCTTTTCATCAAAGCATATTTATGTGCTAGACTGGTCTAGTCAAAGTCCAGTCCTAAATCCTATGGAGAAACTGTGGTAAGACTTAAAAGCTCATGTTCACAGATGCTTTCTGTCAAATATGCCTGAGTTCAAGCAGTTCTACAAAAAAGAACTGACAAAGATTTCAGTCTCAAGAAGTGCAAAAATTTTAGAAACATACCCAAAAAACAAGAGTTTACTAAAGCGACAGGAACAAAAATAAATAATCGATTGCACTTTATTTAGTATTTTGTGGCGAGTATTACATAAAATCACAATAAAATACATTAATGCGCGCTATCGTAATGTGAAAAATATAAAAATATGCTTTTGAAAGCCTCAGTATTATCATATTTACCTGTGCTTGCTTGTATTTTTATGATCCACTTCTTCATCAAGAAGCGGGAGGTGGTATTAAACAAGTATTCAGACCCATCACGGAGCCTGAAGACCAAAAACAATGGCGGTAAAGAAAAATTTGCAGTGCATATGTCTCACTATTTGCCTTTAAATCTGTGTAATTTGCAAAAACAATTTGGCTATTTGCCCAGGATTACCGTAGTCGGAAGCAGTTGGGTTTTTTGGTGTAGTCTAGGGCAGCCGAACACTCAGCTCCCATGAGGTTCAGCGGTAGACCGCATGCAGAGCTCTGTAGCACAAACTCATTATTAGTCACCACATGCCAACTGCTTTAGAGATATCATATCTGCTTTCTGCTTACGCGCAGTGTATCCTTTCTGTCCTGGAAGAAGCACAAGGTGTGTCTATATAGGACAGTGTGGTAGGAGTTCCAGCCTCTGGAGGCAGCCTGTGAAAATAAGATAAGACCACATGCTGCTGACTCTGGGCTTTACATCTGCTGACTATGTAGGTCTAAACATTTCTTACTTTCTTTCCTCCCAGCTGCAGCTTGTGCTTCCTCTCCAGAGTTCCCTCCATAGACTGATGCTCTGGTTTTCCACTCTACATGGGTTTGAATTAAAAATCACATTCATGCAAAAAGATCAACTAACAACAAACAATATTTCCACTCTGGTTCCAGTCTTACTAGGATGAAACAGCGCCCTCCTGTGGCTACTCGTTCTTGAGGCTTTGCTACGTGTTTAAAATTTTTCTGGCAGGCTTCGTTCAAACCCATATTGACTGAAAGGAGACTCATAGACTGGTTCTGTTAAAAAAAAGGAAGAATATACAGTCAGAACATTACTTAGGTTTGCTAAAGTTAAAATACAGACTAGCACCCCTGGTACAGATGTGTAATATATATATATACGTATATATATATATATATATAATTATATATATATATATACTATATATATATATATATATATATATATATATATATATATACGTATATATATATATATATTACACATTTCATTGCAGTGATATGATCTCCAGAGCAAAATCAACATTTTCTCATGAACTAAATCTCATTTAAAAAACTGTAGAGAATCCAGCATGATCCAAATATTGTTCAGAATAATAGTCAAACATCTCTTGACAAGCCAACCTTGTGAAATGTTAAAGATTAAGAAAGTTTTAAAACAACTGAAACATTCAAAACGCAGATTTTTAAAAAATCAAAACTTAAAACACACCTGTTGAATTTGATTACTAAAAATTGGAATATTGATCAATATATTTAATGTATATTTTGATGATTGCATTTGACAAAATGTAATGTTTATTGCTTGTTTCATAATTGGTTACTGTATTATGCTTATATTAGAAATAACTTGCCTTGTTGCTAAAATGTGCTACACAAATAAACATTAACTGTAGTCATATAAATAAATGTTAAAAATAATTATTGCTTAATTTTGGATTATTTTCCCCTCTGAATAAATTGACTCAAAGTAAAGGTTGGATTTTTCTAAATACTTCTGTGTGAGATTATTTTCAATAAAATAAAATATTTTAAATTTATTTGAGGGCTTTTATAGGCACTCTAACTACAAACTGAGAGCAAAGATATACATTAATTATTTAGAAACCACTGTTGGAGTATTTATTGATACTTTGAGGGACATGACCCAACCTCAAAGGCTTTAACTCATTTCTTGGGAATCTGTTAACATTTTCAATCAGGAAAATTAGAGTTCAACATCAGCTGTTTAATATGTTTTTAACCTCTGAGAACAAATAAGCTTCTAAAATAACTTTACAACATCAGACTGTTTGCTACTTTAAGAAGCACACTTACCTGTGAGTACCTGCTTAGCTCCTCTCCTTCTTTCATCTCCTTCTGTTCCCCCTCTTCCTCCTCTCTGTATTGGTAAACGTATCTCGGATTGTCTCCGACATCTGGAAGCTTCACCGGATTAGATGCCGTCTCGTTCAGCATCACTGCAGTCTTGCTGGCTGGTTCCCTGTTGGGAAATGCTGCCCAGGACCTCCGGTCCGCTGTGACCAGAGGAGTGACCAGAGGAGGGAGGTGATCTTTGGAGCTCTCCCACTTTTCATAACCCAGACAGCTCTGGATGTGGGAGGGGAGTTTGAACTCGGCTACGAGGAGGTTTGGTTCTGAGACGGTGACCAGGTTTCTGTAGAGAACAGGTGGCTCTGTGACAGGAGGGGACCTGGAAAGTGGATCTCTGGTTTGGTTGGGCTGGTACATGATGTCTGAGCAGATGCTCTGCCTGTAGTTGGTATTCTGTTTCCAGATGTCCTCCAGTTCTTCTTCTTCCTCCTCAAACTGCTGGTGGTCGACATGGACCGGCTCTGTGTTGAAATTCACAGATTCTGGTGACGAACTTGAGAACGCGGCATAGTTTTCTTTTGTTGTAGTCGAGTCAATGCCTCCCACCTCAAGGGAAATAAGTTTCCCCACCACTCCTTTAGGCCAGGGCTGATCCGGACATGGAGCGTCGGTGCAAAGCTTGAAACTGCTGGAGGTGGAGATGCCAGAATCTACAGAGTCCTGTCGAACACTGACACTCATCGTTGACTTCAGATTCACTCTCACATGAGAAGCTTGGTTTGATTTCAGCTGAGGACTGTTTTCATGCTCACACTGAGACTTTGTGCATTTATGGTACTGGTGTCCATTCAGGTCTCGGATGAGCGTATGGACACTGAGACACTCATGTTTATGAGGGACTGAGCAGCAGTTATGGGCTTGGTTCATATAAATAGGCGGCTTTGAAGGCGGACTGATTTCATTTGTTGTAGATTTAGTATCTGACAAGATTTTGTCCTTCTCTTCTGATCCGGCACAAGGTTCTTCCAGGAAAGATGATTGTAAACTTGCCTCCTCATCAAGTAGATCTTTTGCTGCAGCTATTGACTCCTGTGTTTCAGGAGAGCTAATTTCACTTCCTGCGATGGCCGCCAGGACGTGGGTCTGTCTGAAAGAGCTCAGAACCGTTTTTCGTTGAGAAAGAGGGTCAGAATCTGTTGCATCTGCTTTTTTAGACTCTGGAGGGGCAATAGTGATAATTTCCTGAATGCTAGGGATGAGGGTCATGTCTTTTGGCAAATCAAAGCTCAACACCGAGCCCAAAGAGAGGACTCTGCAGTGGCTTCTCCCAGGAGCCTCTGATGGAGAAGTCGTTGGTCCGGATGATACGGCGTACGGAGTGATGCTATTTTCTCCTGAACACTCTGAATCGATGTCTTTCAGAAGAGGGTTTTTCATGTAAGCCCCAGAGTCTGTAACATTTCTGTTCTTCTGTAAGCTCTTTTTCCTCTGACCTTCCTTCAGCGGCCATGTTTGAGTGTTATACGTGACCGTATCAGAGTCATACCGCTGTATCCCACTGATCTGCTCATCCACATCCATGATTCTCTGTATAGTATGTCTGCGCTCGTCTCGCTTCCTTTTCCTCTTCTTGCTCATCCGTTTGAGGCTGCAGAAGATGGAGTTGCTGCCGCTTCCCGTCGTGGGGCGGAAGCCGGTGTTGGTTGATTGTGGGTCAGTCACTGGGGAAGATTGTGAGGAGCAGGAGAAGGAGGCGGGTGGCCATAAGGTAGGGGAGTCTGAGGCTGCAGAACGGCTCTTTAGGCGGGGAAGGGTGATACTCTCGTACACCGGGGCCACAGCCAGGGTGCTATCCTTAACATGCAGGTAAGTACTTACCTGTGAAAAGACAGAAAAAGATTAAATGCATGAGGATGAGCAGATATTTACTGAATGTGTTCTTGCTATGTGCAAAGTAAGAAGAAAAACAAAAGAAAACTATTTTTAGTAAAAAGAAAAATCTGAAAAGTATGTCATGCTTTTATATTCAGACCCATTACCTTTAGATACCCCTAAATAAAATCTGGTGCAACCAATAACAATCAAATGTCACATAACTAGTAATGCATCTCTGTAGAAATTAAGCCTACAGCAGTTGCTTAGAGAACATTAGTGAACATATTATCTTAAAAACAGCATGATAACCAAAGAAAAAGATAGGGATAAAGTTGTGGAGACATTTTACACATGGTTAGATTATGACACACTGTCTATTTAAAACAGTCCAGAAAGTAGAACATTACTTAGAGAAGCAGCTAAGAGGCCCATGGTAGCAGTTAACGCTCACTGTCAATAGCTGCATTTCCATTGGTCATATTATTATCCAGTTTGACATTTTGAAAATAGATTTGCTTAATGGAAACACAGAAATAAAAAAAACAAACTTATTTTCTGATAAAGGTTTTGGTGCCAAGATTATGTGTTTTTGTTTTTTTGGCTGTAACAAAATTGATTTATTTCACCAAACTGCAATGGAAACTCATTATTTGCTTCATGTGAGTCACATAATCAACAACTGGATGATACCACAGGGACAAACCACAAAGAAGAACACAATGGAAGTAGCTGGAGGAAGACTGCGCAATATATTTTTGCAGTCTCTTTAATTGCATTTCTTATTTAATAAAAAATTGCAAAATTGTGTTTTTTAGAGTACTGATAAAGTTTTGCACACACTTGTAATGGAAACACATCTATCTCAACAACAACAGTTGACCAAAGTGTTTCACATCTCGCCAACAACTATAAACATGCAAATGGAATGAAGCTTTAATAGAATAAATTAATAAAAGGCATTTAAAGGATTTCTATGGTTTACAAAATGCAGACATGTGAAGGTAAACTATTTCTTATTCCTGGGGTGACCATAGTGAATACTCAACCATCTCCTTTCAACTTTGATTATTGAGGAGAATCTGCTGGTTGATTGGACTAGACCATTTAAAACCAAATCTGCAGAAAGGAGGACACCTCTGTCCTGGTCTGATTTTTGAAGAAAATAAGGTGCTCCAGTCAGATGAGATCAAACTGTAACTATGGCGGGAAGAAAACATGTTAGGGCTGCAAAAAATAGTCTGAGACGCAGATTCATTTACTAGCAGGATAACAAAATTACATCAAGAATCTGTGGCAAGATGGAAACAGTTTTTCACAGATGCTCTTCATTCACAACTCTCTTTTATCAGATAATATCCCAATAAAATACACAGAAGTTTGTGGGTGTAAAGATGAGTAACTTTGCAAGGCACTGTATGGTTGGCAAAACTATGAGCGGCTCAAGCTTGATGTTCAGTGAAATAAAAAATTTTAGAGAAACACTCAAAGAAAACTCTGGATTAACAAATATTTATGAAGCATACAGGAATGTATAAAAAGCACATGATAGGACATGAGTCCAACGGCAGACTCAGGTTTTAATCAAAATCATATGCGTCTGTATATGTCGTCATACACAGCTGTAATGCCTTGACCTTTCAACTCTGTGACTAATCTCTTGTAGCTGCATAAGCTCCAGACTATAAATCATGTAGTGCAGTCTGGGGCCTTTCTGAAAGGTTCAGCACCAGTTCTCTTGTCTCATGACGGCAGCTTCACCGGCATGTGGGACACACTCCTACTGGGAGCCATTTTGGAGCTGAGGATGAGGTCACTCATTTCACACAATCACAGCAGAACCGGGCGAGAGTCAGACCTGAGCAGGTTTACATCAGGCTCATCAAAGACAAGAGAGAGTTTCTGTCAACAGTCGCAGCAGGGAGGAGACTGTGTGTGCTTTTCTTACTCATCGCTCACCTCATTTCTGTCATCATCACTTTTCAGCTTTAAATCTAGCCTCCTTTAACAAAGTAAAAATCCCAAATAAAGCTTTTAATGATGAGAAAAAAAAAAACTTTGGCTATCTGATGGAATTTTACCCATTGATTTGAGTTTCAAAGAGACTAGATGAAAATACAACACAGGGAAACTTTATTTATTTATTTATTTATTTTTTCAGATTAGGTCAGCTAACACCTGAATTAACTTGTCCAGCTCTGAAGAGGCCTGCTAACGAACAGTGAATTTGATTCAAGTGTGTTGAAAAACAGAGGCACCCAAAGGTTGTAGGAAAGAAGCTCTGAGATTGGACTTTGGCAGCCCTTCATTAGATCTCGGACAGTTAAACACAAAGTTGATAGAAATTTATTTAATTACAAACCCTAAAATATAGATTTAGCTACAAAATTAGTTGCTAGCACGATTCAAATTAGCTTTAGGGAAAATTTGTTATTGAAAGTTCATTTATGTGTCATTCCGTTTGAATTAGAAGAGTCGAATGTTGGCTTCATCAACTTCTTTCATCAACTAGAATAATGTCCAAGCCAGTAATGTATGCAACAAAAAAGGCTAATTTGTTTGAGATGTTTCTGCTTCAACACACCTTTATCAGCAGCAATTTTGTCAAAGATAAAGCCAGAAATAAAGGATAGGAGCAAAACATCCTCCAGCAGCAAATTTGCTTAAAAACAGAGTTCAGAATTTTGTAAGTTTCAGCAATTTAAGGCTTTTTAATACCTACATCAGACCACTAGGATTTAAATATAAGACCTACACAAGTTTGTTAAATCTGCATGTATTTAAGATGAGCTAATGCCTAAATATTATTTAGCACTCAGCAGAAACCCTGGAGGAGCAGCTTACTGGTGAATGTTTTATTCCAGCATGCTTGAGCACCAGGTCACAAGGCAAATAGGATAACTAAACATCCTAGAGATCAGACCATTGACTTTTTCAATCTTTTGATCAGTCTTCAGGAAGATAGCAAGGGAAAAAAAAAGCTCCAATGAACCAAGAATGTGTCGAACTCAACCAGGATTTGGACCAGAAGCTGGGGGAAGGAAACAGGGGAAATGGTAGCAATATTCAAAAAGAAACATCAACACTGAAATTATAGATGCTTTGCTTAATCTTAATGTATTTCTCAATAAGAGCCTGCAAATCATATATGTTTATTCTTCAAATACAGGTGTCAGACTCCAGTCCTGGAGGGCCACTGCCCTGCAACTTTTAGATGTGCCTCGGCTGCACCACACCTGAATAGAATAATTAGGTCATTAGTAGGACTCTGGAGAACTTATCTACACAAGAAGGAGGTAATTAAGCCATTTGATTCCATTGTTTTGTAGCTGTGGCACATCTAAAAACTGCAGGACCAAGTGGCCCTTGAGGACTGGAGTTTGACACCCCTGAAATACAGCGTATAAAGAAAAAATCTAAAGATTCAAAACAGATCATTTTCATTTTCAAAGAATGAATAAAGTTAACTTATTTAGGGTCTAAACATTTGTTGCATCTATTTATTCTAAAATAGATTAAACACATCTATTTTTATATTTTCAATCTTGTTGTCTGTGGTTTTATATTTGCCTTGCAGAGGAGCCAAAACCACTGGGTTGTTGAACATTTTGTATCTTCTACCAGGTTAGGAAAAAAGCATGCTACCCTCAGGAAACAGCTGCACACTGCATGCAGTCTCAGCACACTTGGAGACGCTGCATGCAATCCCAGTTCACACTGCGCAAATTACCTCATCTGCGCTCTGCCGATAAATCTTTTTCTTTCGCTTTAAACTACTGAAAGTATTTTCCAAAATCCCCTGGCAACGCCTCCAAAACTTTTTACAGGCAGAAGACTGAGGCACAGCGGGCTGAGGGAGAGAACGAGGGGAAAATAGAAAGTTGTGAATGCCAAAGGAGAAAGGAATGACCTGCAGTATAGCGAGGGAGATCCCATGCAGTGTTGTTGTAGAAAAGTGATCATCAAAGCCTGAAAGCATCAAAATTTTCCTCTTTTCTTTGAACAGATCATGCATGTAACTGGCTGATGTTTTGTGTTGTGTGCTCCTCACCCTGTGAACAGGCTCAGAGGTCTCCTTCAACTTCTCATCTGTCCCAGCAGGTAGGTCGAGCACCTGCACTTGGCTGTCCTCAGCATTCCCAAAGCTAAGGATGAGGTTTACAGCGCCCCCAACAGGTGGGCTGCTGCTCTCCTTCACCAACATAATGTTTGATTTGGGAGAATCGCCTCCTGGGCAGATACTGTTCATGATTTCATACCCATCTTCTGACATTTTCCCTTCGCTCTTTTCATTACATTCAGCTGCATTTGTTGTGTCCTCAGAGGTTCTGATGACAAGTGATTGTTGGAAGACTTCTGGGTCAGCAACCGAACTCTGTGTGGGAAGACAAAGACGAGCAAAATATTTACCCTGGTGCAAGAGAACTCGGGTTTTAGATTATACAAAGAATTCCAGACTAAGTTTCTAAATTTCTCTGTCATTTATGTTAAAACATAAATACAAAAGTTCCCTATGAATACAGATATTTCTACAATAAACAATAACTTTAAGAAAGAATATGGATAAACAAGTATGACATTTGAGATGTGAACTGGGAACAAACTCTTATAAGGTTGGTTGACTTGGTTTGATTGGGGACCAAAATTGCAGCATTTATTACATTTTCAACTGATGCAGTTGTTTTCACACTGCACTGCCTTAAATAAGTCAAACCCTTTGAGCAACCTGTTCACCTCCTCACCTGTGGTGGCGCTGCACCAAGAACCACTAAAGAAAACAACACAAAAATCTCCAATGAAGGCAATGAGCACTTCCTTTATCATGAGTTTCTAAGTGTTGGCCTTTTTGACGCATCACATCTCAGGCTGGTACTTATTTCTTGTTGTCCTTTGCGTAATAATTGGTGGCGTGATGATTGAAAAGAGGTCAAAGTTGGTTAGGGAGTCACTCCGGCCAGTAATACAGTTCTTAACCAGTTAATTTTAAAGAGTTTTAACTTAGCCTTTATCTCAGCACTTTTACTTTTATCTAATTGCAGGACAAATGGCTTAAATGCAGATTTACTGTATTCAGGGGATCGCAAACTCCAGTCTCTGAGGACAAATGTCCTTCAACTTTTAGATGCACCTCTCTTTCAACGCATATGAATCAGATAATTAGATCATTAGAAAGACTCTGCAGAGCCTGACTGCATGCTGAGGTAATTCAGGCATTTCATGGAAGTGTATTGGACCCTTTTGAAAGCTGGAGACAATCAGCCTAGGAGGGCTGGGGTTTGACATCCCTTTATCCATGGCCTTATTGAACCTGTTTGGGTTTTGTCATAAAAATGGAGGAGGTACTTTTGCTTTTATTTGGACAAACTCCCACCAAGCTGCTAATTTACCTCTTTAAATGAGTTCCACATTGTTGCCTCAGAGTAAATGTTATCATGTGAGGGTTCCTCTCTGCTCTGTTTGTGAAGCCACTGTTGTTTCTGAACTCTCCAGTGCACTGAGATCCACCCAAGCATGCTCCTCAGTTCCTCCATGCGTTCCTTCACCTGCAACACATTTCCAATTTAGAATCATCATCCGACTCTATGTAGTTGGTGGTGATTTGGTAGAGTATATATCCGCTCACCATCTGTGTGAGGTGGTGTTCTTTGTTTAAAAGAGTCTTAGCTTTGGCTGCCAGCTCATCAAACTCATTAAACTTTTGCTCGATTTGGATGTCCAGCTCTGCCGCCAGTGGCCGCTGTCCTTCTCTCCTGAGGTGCAGTGCAGTGTCTGAGAAAATGCATGACCTCGTGTCTTCAGTCCATGAGCTGTTCAGAGGGATGCATTAGAAAAGGAGGTGGTGTTAGGAGACTGGAAACAGTAAGGAACATGAGAATAAGCAGACTCTCCCTGATAGGAAACACATTCGTTGGCCTGTCACACCCAGGAAACCTGCTTTATCCCTAAATTCCCTGCTCCCCCTGAGGCAAGAGCTTGACAGTGAGAACATCCTGTTCTTAAGCAAATGTTCCCAAAAAAATTGATTACAAATTGTAGCAAAGACATCCTGCTTACATCATGGCGAGGTAGCTCCTGAAGAAGCCCTGGAGCTCCACAAACTCCTGCAGACGTGATCTGTTGTCCTTCATGCTCTTCCCCAGTTCGCTCCAGGCCTGCAGCGTAGACTGGGTCTTCATCTCAAATGTGTACGCTTTCTCCGGACACAGCTCCTTCAGACGTAAAGCATGGTTCTCCATCTTCTTTACATCCTCCTTCATGATTTTATAGTCAATCTGCAGAAAATCACAGAGAGGCGCTATCATCTCTCATCAATCCTCCAATCATTCAAACAACCTGGACTGATTGTTCCTCTGACTATGACCTCATCGTCATAGCCCCATGCATATTATTCTATTTGAGGCCCATATGTGGACCATATGGGCTTCCATGTTATAGGTTGCCGTCTTGACCACTTTTTTACTCCATTTTTTGACGACGCTGTAATTAATAGTGTTCAGCTCTCTCTGGGAGCAACGCTTCATGAAGTTTCTCAGTTACAGCAAACTTCACCAACGCTGAGTTCCTGCATGCCTGTCTGCTGATGCAACAGTTATTTGTGTTCAGGAGATTAGGTCATTTCTGCTCTTCAATCAAATCAAGTCCTGACAGCTGAATGCATGTGTGTTTGTTTTGCGTGTGTGATAAACACAACGTTGGCCAACCATTGAGTCACGCAAAACTCTTACCATCCCCGTCTGAAATTCTGCTTACCCGACCAGATTTACCCCCCAAAACATACACACACACAACACACTTTTAGAGTTAACAGAACAATGACTCACTGGAGAACAAACAAATAAATGTAGTGTTTTTATTAAATCTTTGCACGCTTTGCGTGTACATGTGTGGCCAATAGGCACGGCAGCTGATAGGAAAAACTAAACATAGCACAAAGTGGTGCAAACAGGGCACATTTTTGCTGAAGAGAAGAAAGTGAAGCTAATTTTTCCAAAAATAATTCTGAGTTGTGTAATCAGTGATGAGTCATTTCTCTTTTCTGCATCTTCCTTTCTTACCTCCAGGTGGCCCAGTCTGTCCCGGAGCGACCCAAAGCCACAGCGGTCTGGCTCGCACTGCACGGCCATGTCCGTCTCCTTCTCCAGGACCTCCAGGCTCAGCTCCTTGCTGCTGCACAAGCACTCCTCCACGCGCACCGCAAGGCTGGCATGCTGGAGGGGCAAGATGTCCTCATAAGATGGGACTGTCATTAAGGTAGTGAACTTTAATGTGTTTTACAACAGTAGTCACGAAACGCAGCATATTTTTTCACATGCCAACTACAAACCGTGGTCTTTTCATTTATTGGGTTTTTTTATTTGCTAACCCAACAACAAAGTAGTGCATGATGATGAGAAGGAGAAGGAAAATGATGCATAGTTTTCAAAATGCATCATTTTAATGCCAAGACATTTAAAAATCTATGGTGTAGATTATTCACTTTATAGAGCTACCTATTGCCACACGTTTTTTTGGGTTTTTTTTAACATGTCTTAATTTTTCTATATTGGACAGAATAGAGAGGGTCTGAGGAAATTAGTTTTCTAACATATTTTATTGGGTTTTGGTTCTGGCCTTTACAAATAAATAAAAAAAAGCATCCCCACAGCATGATGCTGCCACTACCATGTTTCACACTAAATATGGTGTGTTCAGGGAGATTCATCAAATCCAGATTGTTTTCACTGTAAGTGAAACAGAACAAGTATGAGAGAAAAGCCATAAAGATGAAAAATTGCTAACAAGTTTAGTAAAACGTAAAAGTGGGATTGTTGTGAAATAATCCAATTTTTAGAATCAGTGCACCATGGGCTAATGCTGAGCACATAAAATGATCAAATATTCTTTCTCATCTTTTTGTCTCTATATATGTAAGTACAAGAGTATATCTTATATGTTGTGGTATTTATGCAAAAAATTTCCCTTTACTGTATACAGCTCTGGAAAAATGAAGAGCCCACTGCACTCAACCCCATTGAAAACCTCCTGGTTATTCCACCAAATATTGGTTTCTAAGTTAAAACATTAGTATTGTTTCTAAATGAATATGAGCTTGTTTTCTTTGTATCCTTTTTGTCATTTTGACCATTTCTCATTTTTTGCAAATAAATACTAAATTTTTGCTTGAAATTTGAGAGTCATGTTCTCAGTTGATCAAAGACTAAAAGAACATTAAAAAGTAAAATCAGAGAAACTGATCATTTAAAGTGATCTCTTAATTTTTCCAGTGCTTTATATATATTTCCATTCTAACATGGTGTGGCTCTATTTGCCTGTCACCTTGCTGCTGTTTTTCACATTTTGGGACAATGAAGGATATTTCTATCCTATTTTATTTTAAATGGAGAAGTCTGGAATTCTACCTATAACTATCTGATTACAAGATGACTACCACTGAAACACAGCTGGGTACAAATGTATAACACATCTTTTTAGATTATTTTTGTTTTAAAAAATGCCTTCTTTCCAGTTTGCAATTACTCTAATTTGTGTTTTTCTGTAACATAAAATCCTATATACAAATTTTATAGTGTGTTAGTTTGACAAGACTGTAAAAGTTTAAATAGTATGAACACAAATACCTGTAAAATTATGTCACAGCTTCTCTGTGAACATGATAGTTTTATACACGTGCCAAAAATACAAACAAATCAAAACAAAAATCCTTAGTTTAGGACAGAGCGGTTAAAACAGCGGTTCTATTACAAATCACAGACCTGAAATGATTAAACACCTATTAAGCTGAAACATTTGGATCTAATCAACAGTACTTAAATCTCTTAAAACATAAACTTTAAACGTAGCTCCTAAGTTTAAGCACCACTCCTTGCCTAACCTTGCTGAGCAGTTCCTGGATGGCGTGATCGTGGCTTTGCGATCGACCTCTTTCCCTCACAGTGTCGTTCAGCATCTCCACGGCCTCCCGCAGTTCTTCCACAGGGTCGCCCATAGTTTCTATCTGATTGTCTCCAACACCGCTGCTTTGGAGCCCAAGTAATGTAGGGACTGAGGAAATGTCACTATGTAGAGGCTGTTAGACACATGAAAAAAGGAGATGTTTAATAACGTGAATATTACTCAAGATAACGTGATCATTTTCAATGTGTAATACCTGATCGAGATTATATTGTCCTCCGATGAGCTCTTGGCTCTCGTCCAGCTCCAAATGCTCCAGAAACTCAGTCAGCATGCGTGTGTCCTGCAGCTTTGAGCTCTGTAGGATCAGGGCACTGAGTACACACTGATACCTGTGCAACACAAACGCACCAACATGGTTTCACCAACAAGTTGCTCCTATGTGCTCATCCACGTTCAGAAGAACCACATAAAAGACACAGAGGTCAGCTCACAAGATGATTGTTTCAAGGCTCCAGCACTGCTTATTTTATCAATATATCATGTGAGCATATCCAGTACCTTATAGCACAAAGCTTGCATGTGCTATGATGCAAGGCTAATGTATTCTAGAATACATTAGCCTTAAATCTCTTTTTTGTAGCATTAAATAATGACATCAGCCCAGGTGTTCCACAGCTGCTTAGTGTCTCTGCAGAATGCTTCACACTTTTCTTTTATTGCAGCAGCTTAACACTGCACAGCTGTAAAGCACAGAATAAGACTTATATTACAATTATAGGGCGACAGTTTGACACTGTTGCTCTTCAGGTTATTACTAAAATTTTATTTTCAATGTTTTCATTCATTTCATATTTTTCTCACTGCCATGGTGAGAAGATAAACCTTAGATGACAGAGAGTTTTTTTTTATCTCCTTGTGCCATTTGCTCGTTTTTAAGAATCAATACACATTTGGCTTATTTAATGATGGGATGTTCTCTTGTTTTTAGCATTTTTAACAGAGGAGTCTGTATCATATTCTAAAATAAAAGTTACTAGATAGCTTGATCAATAAAAAAAAATGGTTCAGTTGCTTTTATTTTGCAATTATTTTAGGACCTTTCTCAATATTTTATAGCAAGATTATCCCACTGCAATAAAATAATAATAATCCAAAAAAAAAAAAAAAATGTTTTACAGCTTTTGAGAGGTGCAGGTAAGGATAATCCTGTATCTGCACCGTTGGTCTCTTGGACTAAACAAGAGGTAATCTCTGCTTGATCCAACAGTACCACCCTGGAAACACCTAAACTGAGACATTTCTATGCTTTCATTTTCCTTGCTCGGACTGGTTCACCTTTTCCAGAGTCTGACCTTCTGTTTATTGACTCAGATACTTCCAGAAGGCTTGTCAATATCGTTAGGTTATACTGTGAGCCTCAATGACAGGCTGGCCTTCAAACTAATGCCAAAGAGTAAGGCAAACTGTCACAAACTAAGTGGTTGTCTCAGAAGAACAAGCTGAAGTTATGGAACAGATCTTCCAACATGCTACTACACAATTAATGAGAGCATGGAGAGTTTTTTATTTTTTGCCAGTCTGGATAAAGTTTCAGGTTATGAGATCTGTGGGTAGTTATATTTTCTTTTTTGGTCTATAGGGCAACATTATTTGTCTTACGTTTAAACTGGGAGTTTTATGAATAAATCCTTCCATGTTGAATTACAAACATGGCAAACACAAACCTGTGATGTCTTGGAAACACTGACATACTGTACTTTCTGTGACTGGCAGAAACTGCTAGCATCATTCATCCCTGATGGGTTCAAATCCTTAACATTAATCTTCCATGATGACAAATGCAAGGCAGCTAACCTCGACCCCTGTAAAACGTACTTTCTCTCCAACTCCTCCATGCGCGCTGCCAATCCCCGTGTGTGGGGGTGACTGTGGCCGTGAAGACGGTCCACCTCTTGCCTCAGAGCGCTGAGCTCCACGCTGCGAGCTGCCACCTCTTTCTCCAGCAGGCAGCTCTCCCTCTCGGCCCGGCTCATGGTTTCGGGGTCGCCGGTGATGGCGGACGCCTTCATGGAAAGCTCCACGGACTCCAGCCAGGCCTCCAGGCTGCCGAGGGCTTGGAGCACTTTAACAACCTTAGCCGAACAGAAGCAGAGGAAATGCATGCAGAATAGCATTTGTCAAGCTGGAGAGGCTTTCTTTCTTAAACATTTAAGAGATTTAGTGCACAATTAAATAAAAATAAGCCAGAGTTTAAAGAAGAAAGCAACAGCATCAGTAATTATATGTTTTATAATAGCAGGCTTCTTATTTGAAGCAAAGTTCCAAACAAGATTTAACCCATAATCAAATCAAAGCATTTATATCTCTGTAACTATATTCCATTTTATTACGTTTCAGCCACAAACCTCAGTGTACGTTATTGGGATTTTATGACAACACAAAGTGCTGCATAATTGTGAAGAGATACAGAAAATATCATGGTGTAAAACATTGCACACAAATGTGAAAAGTGTGCCATGTGTTTGTTTTAGTTCCCTTTAATTTCCTGCCCTTAAATAAAATCACAAGTTACTAAGTAAAAAGAGTCAATTCGTGTGTAATTTAACCGTATCCAAGCAGCTGTCCTGTGGAAGCCTCAGAGGTTTAAAGAACATTAGTAAACAGACAACCAGCTGCAAAAACTCTAAATCTTACCAAGTATTTTTTTTTCTATTTTCTACTGGAAAAATCTTAGGACATCTGAAATAAAACAAACTTACTTTTCAGATTTATTTACTAAGGAAGTCTGAAACCTATGTTTCAATTTATATACTTGTACTAAATCCCAATGAAAACATACAAGTTTGTGGTTGTAACCTCAAAAAATCTGAAAAAAGTTCAAGCATTAATAATAATTTTTCAATGTACTTTATAAACGGTTGTAAATAGGAATGCGAACAATTTGTTGAATTCCGACTAATTGCTGATAAATGTTTATTAAAATAAAATTAGTTCCAATTGATTCATTAATAATGTCTGCTTAGGCCTTGTTTTATCGTTGTACTTTGCCCGCCATCCAGCAGAGGGCGCCTCTAATTATCCTTAGACAGAGTCAGTTGATACAGTGATAAAGATGGCAGCCATAACAGAATGGGACAGAGAAACAGTCCAAAAAAAAATCCAGTTTCGGCTGCAAAATGCACTTTATGCGGTTCTGTTTTAACATATAAACACCCGACAAGCTCCTTGGGTTAGCAATATAACTTATAGCGCTATTTCAGTCGATCTGCATTATTTTTTCAACTTTTATTTTTTCATTCAGCAGCCTAAGAGGTTCCTGTTTTATAAATATGTCTCAGTTTAATAAATGTGAGAAACCAACAGCTGAAACAAAATAATGCTAAAATTTAAAAGAAGATTAAGAAAATGTTCACTTATTAATTAATTTAGTTAACTGATAATTTGAATCAACTTTAGACTAACTCATTAATCTTGGATCATAACTTGGATCTCCAGTTGTGTGCATACTTCTTTGCAAGCTCTCTATCAGCACCAAACAGTGGTAGAACTGATCCAGAATAATCTGTCCCGACGGTAAATCTTCCTTGAACAGCATGACCTCAGAGAACAATCTGTTCAAGGATTATTAAAAAATGAATCTCACTCTGAAGCCCAGCTTCTCAGAGGCCTGCAGAAACACAGCATTCCTCTGGTCCCTCCTCCTCAGTTCTTCCCACAGGACTTCCAGCTGGCTGAGGAACTCCTCAATCCTCGCGCTGCCTGGGTGCTGTGCACGGACCAGCCCGTGACCCTCCTGATGAAGGCGTTTTCAACACATGAGTGCAGGTGATAACTCAGAAACCTTCTCACACGAGATGTCAGAATGTCGACAAAAGATCTGCTAAGATTCTGCACATTTTCATTCAGCAGCTGCTCAGGCGTTTAAATGCCTCCGTTTACCCTTTTGACCACCTCTATCCTGGCTCTGTTGTTGAGGATTTCTTGTTCGAGGGCCTGTTGACACCTTCTGGCTGCCTCCAGTCCCTCGGAGCTCGCTATCGAACACACCTGTGTTGCCACGGAAACGTTATCTTTCAGCCAGGACAAAGTCTGAGGAGGAAAACGAAGAGAAAAGGGTTGGATGGTATAAAAAAAAACAAAAAACAAACAAACAAAAAAAGCAAGAACACACACAACCAATAACTTGGCAACCAAAACAACAGAAAACAGTTACCATAATTTTTTTTTTGTTGTTGTCTTTTTCACTTTTATACCACTCTGGCTTCCTCCTATATTCCAAAAACATGACTCTAATTTGCCCTTAGATGCAAGTTGTGTGGCTCTGTGATGGACTAGCGACCTTTCCATGGTGTACCTTGCCTCTTGCCCAGTGACGGCTCGAAATAGTCATCAGCAAGGACAAATATATAGACGACTGGATGACTGTCCTGCAAACATTACAGAGAAATAAAGCTTCCTACTAATGGGTTTAGGGTTGGAAATGACTAACACGGAGCTCTGCACTGGCTACTTCAATCATGAGACATGGGGTTTGGTTTTCTTCTATTGTTTATGTTTGAAAAGTATAGCTGCTTATATTTCTTTATTATTGTCATCTGAGTCTGACAATTTAAATTTATTCCTATAAGAAAGTTTTTTACTTCTTGTTTTCTTCTTTCTGTGCATTTTGTTGTTTTTTTTTTTTTTGTTATATTCGTGGTTTCCTGCCTTGGTTTGTCGCTCCTCTGTGTCTAACTCGGTTTTCTTTGTGTTTACAGTTCTCTCCCTGTTTTGCTGATCTGAATCCCCCTGTTATTCTCCACAGTATGACCCTCTCTCCCTGTGATTCAACTTTATTTATCATGAAGAAATCTGAACACTTTTATGACTGTCTGCCTCTACGTTAGGGTTTTTACAAACCAAATTATGATGACATGTATTAGAACTTATTTTAAGGTGCTTTTATTGTTTTTTAAAAGTATTAATGACTTTTATCCAAACTATTTATCTGGTCTGCTTCAGATATTCAGAGAAAGTCCATCTGTTGGTTCTTAAAAGTACAAGTTATGGTGAGGAGTCATTCATTTATTGCAACTTTTTTTATTTAAAGTTGTCTTATTTTATTGTGATCATCTTAATGTCTTAAATGTTATTTGTCTTTTAATCTTGTTTTCAGCATTATTTTGATTTCATAGTAAATTAATTATCTTTCTAGCATTATTTATTTGTCTTATGGTAAAAATGAGCTGTTTCTTTGCTGCTTACATTTCTCTCTGGTGTTTCTTAGTTGTACATTTTTTGTGAGATTTTATTCTACCTGTCCAATAATCATGTTTTGCTGTAATTGGTTGTCAACCAATCAATTTAGATATATTTCATATTTCCAGTGAGCAAAATAAATATTAGCTGAGGCAAGAATCCAAGATTAGAGCACTTTCTAAATCAACAGTCTCATTTTATGCATTCATGACAACTAATCAAAACACTGTGCAATCATCTCTGATGCGTAGAAGCAGTAATTATTTAGTGTTGGGATTTGTATTAAGGCAGTTGAAGAAATAAATTTTTAGCTGCATCTGAGAGAAATCTGATCACCTTGTCAGCAGACAGAGTGAACTTCTGGAGCTGCAGGTGAAGCTGTGGGTGGCGGTGGCCGGCGGGAAGCCTGGGCTCTTCTCTTGGCTTTCTGCTGCAAAGAAAACACAGTTACGTGACTTCACTTATGGTTAACGTCACATAAAGACATTTCCTTGAGTCATCAAGAGAGAAGTCAAGCACAACAGTCACCTTAGTTCATGTCTGCTGATGGTTTCGTTTACACCGAGTGAGTCATTTCCCTCTGGTGAAGAGCTGTGGTTCACTGATTGTTGGTCGTCTTGTTGGCTGCTCGGAGTTTGGCTGTGGCCGTCAGCGATACTCTGCGGACAAAAGAGTCAAACATTCTGTTACCAGAAAATGTCAAAAAGCAAAACCTGATTAAAAAATTCATGAAACAAAAATAATTTACATCTCTACGGCTTTGGGCCCACAGTGAGAGTCATTATCCTCTTAGGTAGGAATCATAGAACAATGATGAAGCTTTTCCTATTGCGTAAGGAACACGACGCATTTATCTAAAACATCCTGATGAACCTCGACTTTTACGATGATGTTCTGTGGACTGATGAGACAAAAGTGAAACATTTTGGAACGCATTTGTCCCGTTACGTCTAGTATATGACTAAAATATATTTCAGAAGAACATTTAAGTGCCGGAGCAATAAATTCTGCTCTCTACAACAAATTCCTGAGTGAGAATGTTTGGAAAAACACACTTGGGAAGTCCATCTTTGAATGTTTAAAAATGTTTTGAAGTGACATGGTCCAAGTCTGGTTCTAAAAATCTAGATCCTGATGCCCCCATATCTTCCAATCTAGCAGAATTAACACAATTCTGCAAACAAGAGTGGATCAAATTTTCTCCACTTATTTCCAGGTAAAACAAACAAAAACAAAATCCATATAGCTGTTGATGAGTTGTTTGTATAGATATCCCCTTTCATTTATGAGATCACAACATGTAAGCAAAATTTTGTGTTTACTGGGGTTATCTTTATCTGACAGTAACATTTCTTTGATGAGCTGGAAGATTAAGTGTGATTAAAATGTAAAAAAGTAGGAGGAAATTACGTTTTCATGGCTGCTAAATAATTACAAAAGGCTTCAACAAACTCATAAAGCAGGAATATTATATTCTCTTCCAGTTTCAGAGAAGTGTTTCTAATTGCTAAAGTAAATTTTATAACGTTGCTGAAGGTTGTGCAGAAAAATAAATCTCACAAACAGTACATCAAAAAGTAAATGTTGCCCTTTTGATCTTTGTTAGCTTCTCTCTCTATTCTCTGCAGGGCTCCCCTGTTTGCCATTTTTGCATGAAATTATATTATGAATGAAACCAAATTAGCAAACATGTGCTTTACTGCTGTGGTGATGTAAAAGAGACATTGTAGATGAAGCAGATCGTTATTCTTAAAGCAGCTGTGTTTATTCAACGATTTCCATAACCGTCCACTGTTACAGCTGTGCAGCCGAGTTTTTAACAAGGTCAATGGCGTGGTTAAAGCCTCTCCATGCAGGGAGACATCACCAGCCACTGAACCACTTTTACAGCCATCTCTGTGTTTTTAGGTTGACCAGAGATCTGCACTGGGATTTTTAATGAGACCTCCATGTTTCTCTAGTTCAGAACTGACTTATTGTTGGAGCAGAAGAAAACCTAAAACTAAGAATCAAAAATTTTTACAAAGTGTTCTGGGAGCAATTTTGACTGAAACAAATGTGCTCCTTTTCACTTTTAGTCAGTTCTGTTGAAACAAGCTGTTGTGGTAGGACGTGGTTTATTACTTTAGAGATAATTCCTCATTTTGAACCCAGAACCTTATTTCTGTAAATGACAGCAAAAAGAACCAAACTGCCTCTTATTGTCTTTATTTTAAGTAATTGTTACAATTTTAAATTATTTGCACATTTAACATTAGCTATAATATTTAAATACCCATTTTCTATGGCTATTATTGATTACTGATGGATAGAAATAAAGTAAAAGCCACTTCTAATTCTAGAATAATTTTTATTTGGTTGGGAAGTTTGGGCCTGAACTTATTTTTAAATTCTTGCATGAACAATATGTTTTTAAATTAACAAAATTATTTAAAATGGACTGTAGATTTTTTATTTCTCATGTGAGCTCCAATGTTATCAATAAAATAGACAAATCTTTTTTTTGAAATACATTTCGCAGTAAGAAATGTATTTCATTAGCCGCATCGCTTTTTCTCGATTTCAAGATGCTAATTTCTTATTCTATAAATGAGACCTAAACTGCAACTATTTTATCTAAATATCTTTTTCAGCATATATTGATAATTTAATCTCTGATTTGTTCCTGTTTAATGCACCTTCAGTGAACATTGTTGGTCGCCATCATTGCTGTTTTTACAGTGTGTTCTAAAAACAAATATTTCAAAAACAGATTTTCTTATTATTTATTTGTTATATTTTTTATCATGTTCACAGATTTATGTTAGTAAACTGTCTTTGTGCTTGTAATTTAAAACTTTTTATATAAGGTTTTTAAATAATATGGAATTTTTAAAAATATTTTAATAATCTTTATTTTGTTTTTTCAATCAAACCTAACTATGCTGTAATGTACAAATATTAAATTGTATTAAATATTCAATTGTAATTTTACAAATATGCTTATAGAAAAATTTATTTTAAGAATAGTTATTTTACATAATATAGTATATTTTAGTATATCATCTGCCTGAATCATCTCAATGCAAGATGCAATCAGGCCATTTATTTGAATTGAATGTATTAATTTACATTTATTAATGTAAATTATTACATTTATTTGATATTAACTATTCATTTCTCAAAGCAACATGGTTGCTTCTCTCTTTCCTTGTTTGTAGTGGCTTCTGCTCAAAAACAAGTGATTATCTGCTGAGTGATTTGTATCATTGTAGTAGCAATACTGATATGCAACAGTAAACCTAATCATGTCTCATTATAGCTCAGCATTTCCTCTCTCTATAATGTTTCTTATCTGTTTTCTGCTGATCCTTTCCACCTCGGAGTGTCTAATCATCCTACGCTCCAAGGTGATGTCAGCCAAGTGCTATCATTTCGCGCCGAGCCATCTGGTCTGCAGCCGCAGCATCTGGCCTCAATTAGTCGGAGAAACAGACTATAGCCATGTTTACCTCCAGAAACAAGAGGCCGTAACTACCGCTAACACAAAGACACTGATGTATGAACTTCTGAGTGAAGCATGTTCTCATAGGTACAGAGATGATAAGACTGTGGCAGTTTACCATTCATCTTTCAAGAAAGACCAATCTACGTGAAGAAACATCACAGATATTTGGGCTGAACCGTGAGAGAGAGTCATGCGATGACAATTTCAGTCGTGATAAATCCACATTTTCCTCTCTCCTCTGTGTCTCTGTGACCTTTGGCATCTTTAAAACCACCATCTGTGTGAGGTGTGGGTATCTGTAGCTCCATCCAGCAGGCTGGATCTTTTGTTGGCACTTGAAGTGTAAATTCCTCACACTTGGATTATGAGCATACCCAAGAAATATCACATTCCAAGCAGTTCCTCTGAGATACAGATTACTGCACACACTGATACTGGGCTAACAATAAATTCTAACTTCACACAGAATACCTGGAAAGTAGGGATGAGCGATGGACTTGAAGTTGTATTCCAATTTTTTATGATACTATCATGATATAGATAAAAGTGACAAGAGGAAATATTTATTTCTTATTTTTTATGTAACTGTACAGCTGGGACTGAATGGCACAGCAATTATAGCCTCACAAACACAAAAGTTACTCATTTGTAATAGGCTTCTTTAAGACACCAATCACAAAGACGTCTGGTTTGTATCACTTACATGCACACCGTAACTAGATGCAATCATATTTTAATTGTATTTCACATTTGTTGATAAGATATAGAAACAGAGAAAATAACAATCTTAACAATACAGACAGTTTTAAGGATTTTTAAATATTTATTGTAATTTTTCATGACGACAAATCAAAATTTTCAAAGTAATTAATCTCCATAAATGATAAATGATGCGATAAATGCGGATGGGCAAGAAAAGGCAGAGAAACAGATGGAATTATGGGTAGGTGTATTCAATTTTTTTAAGAATGTGATGGCGGGGGGGTAAAGTCTATTAAATATTTTTCCATACTTATCCAGATCTGTACAATACTCACATAACCCCAACACAAATTTCATATTTTTTTGTCTGCATATTGGAATCCTGCTACGTAGCAACATATGTCATGGATGATAAGTAAATAAAATAAAATCATACAATTCAAAAACTTCTTCACTTATATATGTTTATAGTGATGGCCTTGGATTTTAACAACACAGGACTTTATTAAGAATGTTTTTTGTTCAATCTCTTCCATAAATAGGAACACAGACAGTGCATCCCAGCAGATCCCACCTCCCAGTTAAGGAAAGACTGGAGCCGCATCAGTAGGACCAGTACATGTCCAAACTGAAATCAACAATCCTGCCACCTTCTACTGGATGTTTTCTCTAATGACAAAATGAAACAAACATCTGCCAAACTTTAGAAGCGCGCTTCTGGCTGACTTTGTCCAAATGGTCTCTTTTCTTTTCTTCTAAGTAGCTCAAATCGTGAATGTAAAAGACTAAAAATACACATAATTACTGGTTTTTGACATACCACATCGTTTTCCGATACTTATTTTTTCAAAAGAAGCCAACAGTATTTCCTCATAGGTTTATGAGCAGTTCTTGGGTTACTGCAAGAGTACGCACATGTTCAACAAAGCTTCAAGAAACCTCATGCTCAAGAAGAAACCCAGCAGTGAATCCCAGACATTTTATTCATATGATTTTAATAAATGACTGTATTTATGACATAATGGATATATAGTCGACTTTAAATAGAATTTGGAGCTCAATAGAAAGACCTATTTACCCTGGCGCTCTGTTTAACCGTACAGAACTTGATATTTTCAGTGGAAACTTAAAGAAATCTTGTGCCAGTATAAACAACATCCTAAAAGCTCTTCCTATGACTTTCACAGGGCAGCAGCATTAGAGACAACCCCAGACTTGGATTTTATTTGTCAGATTAAGGATAAGGCTAGCAGAAACCGAGTAAAATTACATGGTGCTCTTCAACATGCGGGAGTTTCAGAGCCAGAAGAGGAATCGGTTTTGACTGTATATGACGAAGGGATGGCTCTAAACTGGAACATCACATGGTGCTTTTAAGTGCAATTAAGCTGCTGGAAGGGATGGAAAACCAGCCGCGTGTTTGTTGCCAAAACCAGAAGTCGCAGCCCGGCTCATTTGTCGGACTTTATTTTGGAAAAACCTTGCCTAATCTGTAAATCCGGCATTTTCCAAACAAAAAGACAAAGTGAGTCATTTACTGCAGCCACAGATCTTATCTCCTGCCACTACTCACTCTGCTGCCTTTCAGACGGTTCTGCTCCTCCTTCACCTCTTTTCCCATGATCCCATGTGTCTCAGATCCCATGATGCATTGGGCTTCTCGCGCTGGAGTCAAGAGGTCAGCATCTTCCCTGGTGAAAGTGGAGCCGGAGAGGGAGTTTGTCGTCCTGTCGCTCCTGCAGGCGGAGCAGGAGGTTACTTTGGTGCTGACAGCTGGACCTCAGAGACCAGCGCTGAACTCTGAGGTTTTCTACCACTGTTTGTTTTATTCCATTTAAATAGTTAAAGCTAGAGCTGATAGAACAGCTGAAATAATGTGGAGTTGGGAGCTATAGATAGGCTACTCTCATGGGAGGCTGCGTCTGAGAAATGTTTGGACGGTAGGATGTCAGGAATCTGGACACGTCTGTTTTTTTTCATAAAAAGTAACTTATTTTCCTTTCCTTTACACTCATTTGCTCCCTGTCTTCACATTTGTCACATTTTATTTCATTTGTTCACATTACTTTGGACTGGTTCCCTTTCTTGTCAGTAGCTGTTTCCATTGGCCATATTATTGAGCAATTTGACATTTTGAAAATAAATTTGGTTAATGGAAATACGACAGTTTCGACAGTAAAAGGTTTTGGCACAAGGTGCATTTTTTTTGCACCAAGCATCAACATTGGTTTATTTTGCAAAACATTTTTTCACATCGCACGAGTCACATGATCAATAATTTGATGTTGCCACTGGCACAAACCACAAAGAAGATGACAGGAAGTAGTTGGAGGATCATGCTTTCAAAGGCTTACTGCATGATCAAATTTATTCATATGTGATGTGAACTGCGTTTCTTATTTAATGGAAACATTGCAATTGAGAAATTAAGGTTTTTTTTATATTTGCGGAATAACGTCAAAGTTTTGTGCGCATTTGTAATGAAAGCTCAACTAGTTGCTTCTGTTTTTCTCTTGTTTAGTTTCCTTTTATTTCTTTTCATTTTGGTTGTTTTCTTTTCCTTCCCTTTCCTTCTCTTCACTTGCATGTCCTTTCCCACCATAAGCAATTCCAATCAATCAGTATGTCCATTTTGTCAATGTATTGTTTTTTGTTCCAGAATAAAATAACACTTCTTGTAATGTTTCCTTCTACTATAAACAACAGATTCATTTATCTAACGGTAAGACAAACTGCTACTACTTCTAAAGAATATTAGCTTATTGTACATGCAGCACAACTGTAACAAAATCCAGCTGTCATCGCTGAAAAACAAAACAAAGAGTCATTATTACTTCTTGGAGATTTTTTAAAAAAACTCCCAGTGATGTAACAGTCTGGATACAAACTGTGTGCTATTAAACAAACAAATAATGACTCCATAAAGTTACAAAATATTCTTGTTAACGTATTTTTTTTCATCTCAGATTCAGCAAATTGACTGACTGAGATGATGTCACTGTTTTTATGGTGAGAACAAAGCAAATCACTGTAGCAGAGTTGACGTAATGTGTCTTTCACATAGATCCATCTTCCAAATCATTACAGACGTTTGCAGCTTTTCACCCCAACGTGTGGAACACACTTCATCCTCCCCAGTGACGTACCTTAGATCCCTCTGGAGGAGCGCCCAGCAGTCTTTCACCTCGGCCTGCTTCTTTGTGACGGCGGCAGCCAGTCCGGGGTGCAGTTTGGGCAGCTGAGACACGCTCACATCCAGCATCTACCGAACACAGGCCTGCAGGTTAGGCGGAGACGGCTTCTGGAGCAGCATGCAGGATGGGAAAACTCTTTTCTTACCATGATTTGACCTGCAATGTCGCGGATTTCGCTGTCGTCAAAGGTGTCCAGGTCTTTGGACACAGGCATGCTTCTCTGCTGTTGGGAAAATATGTTAGTTATCATCATATATTTACTCATTGGATTATGTTTTTTTTTTTTACTGATTTTGTATTTAGCTTTCAAACTTGTTGCATTTATTGATGACATTAATTCTGCTTTGTCTTATATTCTTGTTTTTGGCCTCATATTTCCAGAACTTTGTATTATTTCAGAATAACATAATGTGAAATGTAAACATTGCAGAATTTATAGCATGTGGAAAGACTAAATTCATAAGTTAATTTCTTGTTGGAGACAACGTTTCTAGGTGGTTTTGCTGGGTTGCAAAAATCAATCAATCAAATTTTATTTGTGTAGCGCCTTTCAGCAACAAGGCATTTCAAACTGCTTTACGTCATAAAAACACAAAAATACAAAGTCATAAAACACACAGTCAACAACATTACATTTTACCATCATTACACATCGGATTATTGATTAATGATTCATGATTATGTTTCAAATCAACTTTAAACTGCAGGGTTTTTAGTCTAAAGAAACTCAGTGTCTCAGCTGTTTTGCAGTTTTCTGGAAGCTTGTTCCAGATTTGTGGTGGATAGAAACTGAGTGCTGCTTCTCTATGTCCGGTTCTGGTTCTGGGGATGCAGAGCAGAACAGAACCAGAAGACCTGAGAGGTTATGGAAGGTTGATACAACAACAGAAGATCTTTAATGTATTATGGTGCTAAGCCTCTCGGTGATTTATAACTAACAACAGTATTTTAAAGTTTATTCTCTGAGCTACAGGGAGCCAGGGCAGGGACTTTAGAACTGGTGTTATGTGCTCTATCTTTCTAGTTTTAATCAGAACACCAGCAGCAGCATTCTGGACCAGCTGCAGCTGTTTGATTGATTTTTTTTTTTAGACAGACCTCTGAAGATACTGTAGCAGTAATTGATGCGACAACAGATAAACGCATGGATGAGTTTCTTTAGATCTTGCTGAGACATTAGTCCTCTAATCTAAAATATCCCCACTACATCTGTGCAAAGCGCGCAGACGTGCACATACGTAAGATAATTTCCTTTGTTAGTTAGCAGTTCGATAAACTGTTCTAGAACTTCTCTATCAAATAAAAATCCTTGAAACAAACATTTATATCTGCCTCTATTTTGATTCTGGCTTAGTACTAATTTTTGTAACATCTGCTAAAACAGAGAGACAGTTAATAAGAAGCTCTCAGAACATTATAATTTAGTATTGGTTTTTTGTCACTTTACCATGTTGTTTATAGCATCCAGAGTATTATCAGCCTGCTGGTAAAAAGACGACATCTCCAGCGCGACCTGAAGGTTCTCGTGGTAGTTTTTCAGGTAGGACTGGACCTTCAGCCACCTGCATGAAGAACATTACCCCTTGTGGTTTCAGCCTGAAGATATTACATGAAGCATTTACGTTTAACATAAAGCTCAGAGCATACATTTTATTGATGTGTTTCTTCCTGATGGTGATATTTTTGCCATCTGCCTTCCCCAGTTTCTCCAGCTTCAGGGCCAAGTTGTTGATCTCTTCATGCAGGTTTCTGTGGAGCTGCTCATCCTGTTGCAAAAAGAGCAGACAGATACTTTGGTTTTCCCTCCTGAATGTCCTGAGGGTCTGTTTACAATCAGACAGGGGACACTGATAAATAAAGCTGCATGCATTGTTAAACTTGTACAAAGCTTTTGTCAGTGTAAGTTATGCATTGTTTTAAATCCTTTTTTACAAGGCTGACCTGTTTGAGATCAAGAATTCTCCTGGTGAGCTGCATTTTGTCAACATTTTCCCCCAGGACACTCACCAGAGACTGCTCCTCTTCCTTCTGTCACACAGAAAGTTACTGTTTATAGAAGTGGTTTTTGCAAGAAACCCAACAACCATTTACTTTCAGACGCACAGTGGCAAAAAAAAAAAAAAAAAAAAAACATTACTTATGCAACAAGGAAGATATAAAACAGAGTTCTGGTCAGAGCTTCGCATTCGGTCATCCCACAGGCATGGATGTTACATTAGCTTCAGAAGGGGCTCCAGAGTGCAGCGTGGAGTTCATTAGAGGCCACTGGAGGGATTTTGTTCAAATTTGAAACAATAGTAGATGCAAACAGAAACTTTTTCAAAATATTTTAAGGTGGTATTTTTACTGATGCATTAAAATCTTAGTTATTTCTCTCTGAACTTCATAGGACCAAAAATATATCAGATTTTTACCCAGAAACAGACTTGAGCACATCCATTAAATCTGACTAAATATAGCATGTGTTTTCAAAGAAAGAGACACCAATACCTTCTTTCCCAAGACAATGGAGAACAGAACCTTCTTTTGATTGAGTAAATGTGAGAAACAGTTTTTATAATCAGATCATTTTTTTGTTTTATTAAAATGTTTATTGTTGAGCAGGCAAAGATGGGACATGTTTCAAAGCCCCTAACCCCAAAACTGATTTTGTTTGTGGTTCATCTGTATTTTCAACTTGAAAATTTGGCGAAATGTTGTTGATGTCTAAAAAAAGATGTGGGCTCAAAAATCACTGAGGTTGAATTACTACTTTTTCTTGAAAACAAATTGTTCAAATGCATCAATAAAGGCATCAAATGCATCCCCACTAAGCTTGATGTTACATTAAAAATGAAGGTGAAAATTTTAATCCTGCATGAGGAAGTGCGGGATGAATGTTTTATAGATTTCACAATTAATCTCCTTATTTACAATCCCACAGATTCATCATCCATTCCTCTCTCCCTCGTGTCTGACGCAGACAGGAAAAGAGCGATAAACACGGACCTAAAATTTACTCCATGGCTTGTGTTTTGTAATGATAGGCAGATGTTTTAAATGGTGAGTATGCATGTTCAAAAAAAGAAAAAGAAAGAGGGAGATGTTTTCAGGATACTGAGTGTATTTCCTGTATAAGGAAGAACCACTTGAGTACTAATTATCTTGACAACTGTTGATCAGGTTGTGTAACTGTGGAGTGAAAATAGTCTCAAAATACTGGATTTGTAATCCGTGTAAGCACCTTTGTGTGTAACTTTGGAGAGTTGTATCTGTGAAACATGTTTTCTAAGACGTAAAAACAAAATTTGTAATTTCGGGTACTTGTAAATATGTGGTCAAATGCATACACAAATATGAAGAAATTACGAATACAAAATGAAAGTACGCACAAACAATTATAATTTATACAAACGTTAAATTTCTACACAAAAATGTTTAACTTCAACCTCACAAGTCTGATAATTACAAATTCAAAGCTTTTCCTATACCTACAAATGTTAAAGAAGTACGGACAAGACAAAACTGCATCTACGCACAGATCTGGTTACAAGTGCACAAGGATTTTTGGGACTCGTTTCACGCTTACAAACCGCCTCAGATTCATGCGTAAGTGGTGTGTTTAGATGCTGGTGGAAAGCTGGGTCATGTGATTTTTGCTGGGAGTCTATTGTTTTCATCCTCTGAACGTTTGTCACCGTGCTTGTGGCAAACAAATTTTCTTTTTACGGTTTACAAATCATGTTTCACAGATATAACAATTCAAAGTTTACACAGATTACAAATCCAGTATTTAACACACACAGTATTTTGAGACTATTTTCTCTCCATATATAACAAAGCGCTTTTGTTATAATCGCTTCATTAACTCTGCTTTCTTATTCTATTTTGGATAACTTGCAAACAATTTCAGAAGATAAGAAATGGGTGAATTTGTAGGTAAACAAATGAAATAAATAAATTAATATTTTAATTTTAGAAAACATGGCTGCTTACCTTCTCTTTAATCCAAGCTTCCAGTTTGTCCACCTTCCTGTTGAATTCCTGCAGGCTCCTGGCTCCATCTAGAGCGTGCGTCTGATTTGCGGCCATCTGCTTCAGGGTTTGCCACTGTTCCCTGAGCTGACTGAGCTGCTTCTTCACCAGGTCGGACGTTGGGTTCAGCTTGCAGATCAGCTGTTCACCCAGCTTTAGAGAAATAAGACTTGGTTTATTTAGCTGGAGGCAGCTGGACAAATATTGGAAAGTAAATAACACAGTTAAACTCTAGCAGTTGTTCTTCCTGTACACCTTTAATGGTTTGTTGGTTACTTTACCATCAGATCACCCCCACATATATCTACATATTTGATATTTAAATCATGAGAGCACAGCGGGTTTCTGACCTGGTTGAGCTGAATCAGGGTGTTCTCGAAGTCTTTCAGGTCTCTGTGAAGCGTCTGTGAGGCTTCCTCCCAGTCATGCAGGGGGCGATGCTGAACATTACATCCGTCTTTCAGGTCTTGGAGTTTGCTTTTCATCCACGCTTCTGCCTGCATCACAAAAAAGACACAAACTGTTTCAGATGTTCATTACAGCTCGTGTAGTCGCTCATTTATTATTACACCAGGATTCAATTTCACTTCACACTTGAGAAGCACTTCTTTTTAGCATTATATCCCATTATTAAATGACTGTGGTGTCTTTTTTACTCTACCCTACAGTGTTATGATGGTTTGGGAACATGAAAAACAGTCTCATGTTCTCCAATGTCATGCTATGTGGAGCAGAGGTTTGTCTTGGCCAGAGCTCGGACTCGGTTGCATAAGGCTTTGTCTTGAAAAGCTGCCTTTTCCATCAGCACTTTGCATGAAATCAGAAGGCCGCCAAACAAGGTGGCCAAAATGTGAAATATCTGAAGGAGCGTGTTTGTTTTCTTAAAAAGAACATGGCATGGTAGTCAATGAGCTACATAAGTCTGAAACACACACAAAAAAAGTCCAATAAATCAGGTTAGATTCTTGCTCCTGTCAGAATGATCCCACATGAGCCATAACAGCGATAAAATCAGAAGAACCTCATATAGTGCAGAGTGTCAAATAAAGGTTAAAGCCACAACTAAGTCATAATAACATCACATCAAAACATTTGCTGGACAGGTTTAGGGCAAAAAAGGAGAGAACTTTAACCCGACTTCTAAATCTATAAAATACAGCCAGGGTGAACACACTATTGAGCCACTTTTGGGTCGTGCTTAAAGAGTGATGTTACTCTTCCCGAGAGAATGGGGTCATTAACTTTCCAAAGCACTCCCACCCTCAGGCTGCAGAAATATTGCTGGGTTAAACAGAGGGAAAGCAGCTTCATACAACAGGCTTGCCCATATCTGCTCACAATGGCTCCCATGGCATTATAATGACCTCATGCAGGAAGTCTATGATTCGCTTGTTTCTTCCTGTCCACTTACCACAACAATGGTCTGTTTATCAAAATGTGCAATTAGGGTTGGTTCTAGTCACAAGAAATGGAAACAAAAATGTCAGCTTTAAATAATCACCACTAAAATAAATCCTTCTGAAAAGCCTTTAATCAGAATAAAAACTTTGGAAAATGGTTACACTACTCCACATGTTTTGTTCTCCGTTTGTGAAATGTTTCCTGGTTTCTGCCAATCAAAATATGATATGATGATACAATATAATACTGCACCACTGTATGGCTAAAAAAAAGTAATGACAACAGTTCAAAAGAAAAAGAATGAACCCAAGTCTATTCACGCTTTAGTATTACTGGATTCACCAATTTGCGAATTTTCTTGTGGAAGTTATTTGCGGAAAAACTAGTATTCTATGGAAAATGCAGCTTGCAGCTGAAATACCTCGCCATGTATAAAAGTGCATTTGGTGTTTGAACTATTAATGTAGGAAAGGATGTGCATTTTTTAGAGGAAGCCTGAAGTATTTGCAGATTTTATTCATCAAACCAATGTAACTATTTTTTTCTTAGACATAATTTACACTTTCTCTCAAGTCTTCAGCTTAAATTTTAAACTTGGTGAAAATCCAGTCAGGACAAAGCAAGACAGATGGGGAATAGTCCATAAAAACAGTTTCAGTGTTCTGGCTCATGTGGATCATTGTTTCTTTTTTACTGCAGATTGAGCTCGTGTCTGACGATTACATCACACCTGAGATGAAGGAGTTGAAGTTGATTTGCTAATTGTTGTGCAACATATTCCTTGGTCAAAACTGCCACTCATATAAAGCATGGAATTAGCAAGATTATATGGTTTCATCTTTCTTTATGTTGGGTTGTATTACATTGAATCAAAAACACACTTTGTGCGGTATAGCTTCAACCTGTGAACAGGTGCTTTCACATTTTTGAATGCATAGACTGGAGTTAAATGCATTGTTAACAGCAGGGAGCAGTCACCAACACCAAATCCATGTAGTCCTCAAACTCAGGTGTGACGTCATTCCCAGACTCGAGCCCCACCTTCCGAGATAATCTCTGTATCTCCATGCTTTAATAACTCTTTGGAAAGTGCTTAATTTTTAAGGGGTGGTTTTAGAAAATAAACCGTCGAAGCCTGGAGATGTTTGTTTGGCAAGGTTGTTGCAGTGGACAGAAAAAACCCCTTTCAACAAGTTAAATCTTCACCCCTTAAAAACGTCTATCACTGTACACATTTTTCACCTCTCAAAAAAGAACACAACTTGGCTTGAAATAAAGTGGGAGATTAAGTTTTTTTTCCTCCACTTTTTCTATCACGAAACAGAGAAAGGCGAGATGTTTTGCAGATTCGTTTCTCCATTAAGTGACCTGCTTTCCCCTCACAGGGTGAACCGTTCGGGGCCTTTAAACGACTCTGAATGGAAATCACACACTTCCACTGTCAAGAGCAGTGGAGCACCAAAACATTTTCAAAAACAACAGCAGTCATAAACATCGATTATCGAAGTAGCCTACAGTACATTATTGGAGAGTTAAGTTTGTTTCGGACACATCCGGAATGAAATGTCTGTGTTCGGGAGTTTACTGCGCACCACTTGTTCGACATAGACCTGATGACACAAACGCGACTGCTGGAGAAAATGTCGCTCTGTTAAACTCCATGAAAACGTCTGTGATGAGATAACACAACCAGTTGCGCTGCTTGGCTGAGTTTCTCTCAGCCATAGGCGTGAAGCGACGGAGCCAAACGATGATCTCATCCCTAAATAATTGGTTGTGGCGGCTTCCCTTCCCCTCCCCCGCGTTGAACACAGCTCACACAGTTCTTGAGACAAAATAAGAACCAGTACATATTTTGTTCCCACTAGAGGGTCACGCAGAAGGCAGCTTCCCTTCTGATTTCATCTCAGCGGCATGACTTCATGTTTTGGAGATGAATTTACTGCGCTTTCTTTCCATCAAAGGAGATTAAAAGTCCCGATAAGCTACCAAACAGGGTTTCATTCATGCATAGTCGCCTCTTACACAGCTTTACAGGACAGAATAAACATTCGTATTGTGTGTTTGCTTTGCTTGTGTTACCTGCCGTGCTTCTTTGTTGAAGAGCGAGTTTCGCTGAGTGAAGCATTCACTGTGGGACTTAGCCGCTGCCAGCGCTTCATCCTGCTGATGACTTTCTCTCCTTTGAGGCTCTTTTTTCTGCATCCCAGGTGCTGGAATCTGTGTAACCACAGAAGAAGGTAAAAACCAAGGCATGTAAATACCGTTGTTACTCTAGTAATAATAAATGTGTCTAATTACACCAGTAAATTTAAATTAGCTATAATTATACCTTCTGAAATACAGCACGCATGCATTAGAACCCCCGGGCCAGCAGGGGGCAACCAAGAGAGAACTCTAAGAGACAATTCAACCTTTCAGAAATGGTTAATTTAATTTTTATTCCTCCATATTTCCTTACAGTTTTGGATGTTTTATTCCTGACTTTCTTCATAGGACATGATGTACCGTACATTGATGTTAACTGATAAAAATGCTTAAATACAAGAAAAAGTAAGGACATGGTTTAAGTTTATTAATACGAAAGGGTTTGTTTACAGGTAGGAAATGAAAGCAAAAAATGTATTGAATAGAGGTGCAAATTGATAGAACAAATCAAAGCCCATAGCCACCCCTGAGCTTGTGTTGCTGTTTTATTGTCAAACCGTGTCAAGAAGCAGCAACCTTTCACTTTTTTCCGTTAAAAAAAAAAAAACCAGATTTAAAGGAATTTTAAATTAGTCAGTAAGTTTCCTTTTTAAAAGAAATTTATGATCTTAAAAGAGTTGATGACTGTACAATTTGAAACACATAAAAGTTTTCCCAACGCTGTTACTCTGGCTACCTTATTTGGACATTTGCTCCCAAACATGATCCCTGCCCAGGAAGCTTTTTTCCAAGGGTTTTAAGAGTGCACAGATGGAAATAGCATGCCAACCAATCTTATTACATATTTGCAGTCCAGTTAATGAGGTTTGGGTGCCCCCAGTACCACAGTCTAAGTCGTCCACAGTTCACAGTAAACTAAGCTAACCAACGCTAAGAATTGCCTCTGTGCTCAGATCAAACTCTGTTGAGGATCTATTTGGTCTTGAAGATATCACAACATGTGTTGGGTTGTTCCCAGGTTCCCACCTAACAAAGCCCTACTGTCAGCACCATCCAAAGTGAAATGAGCGCAGCTGGCACAGTTACAGTAACGGAGAGGCGTTCCTCCTCTCCCCTCAGGAAACATCTGGGCACGAGAAGGAAGCAGGAACCAACAGATCCGGGTCAGTTTCATGTAAAGTATTCACCTTTGAAGGTGAATATACCAAAAATATTTTTGCTACAAGCAATTTCTCTGTTATTTACAACATATGGATGGAGGAAAAACATGCCAGTTTTGTTGAGAGAAAACAAAGTGATGTGTCAGATTAGAGAGAAATGAAGCCAGAGCTGAGGAGGCATGTTATTTTAACACCTCAGTGAGGTTTTTCTTTTGTTAACATCTTCTCTGACTTCATGTTTTCCAGTAAGCCCTGCCTCTTCCAGATCTGCTTAGCTCTTCATACTTAACATGCACTTTAACGCCACTTCGATGGGCCAAAATCTCTGTTTTCAAACATTTCATTTCGAAATGTTAATGGTTATTAAGCTACAACTTGATCAGAGATTAAATGTTTATATTTTTGACTTTTAATGTAGTAACATGTTTCAGGTTAGCAAAAGCACAAAAAGTCCATGGCCATCTTTTTTTTATGTCTTTGTATTGGTCTGTGGGTCTTTGTCATATTTTATTTATTTATTTTACTTAGAGAAATATGTTAAAAATGTGACTTTCCTTTGGTACAAATAATCACTTGGGAGCCCAGAATTTATTTGTTGTTACAACCTTTCACTCAGTTAACATAAATTAAAAATAGCCATTGAGTTAGGATCTTACCTCGACTGATTTCTCTCCATTTAGTTTTTCCCAAGTTTGTTCCTGCGCAGGCAGAAATTCATCACTTCCCTCTTTGCTGAGTAAAACCTAAAAGTCAGATTTAAATAAACAGTAAAATGTTTCAGAAGACTATAAAATACAAACTATGTTACACTCATGTTGCATAAGTGGTTTAGACAAGTATAAATATAACGTCGTACTATAAAACTGTGTGTAGTCTTATGTTGTTAGTTGGTCAGTTTGTTACTTTTCTTAGAAATTAATAATAATAATAATAATAATAATAATGATCATTATTATCATTGTTAATAATAATAATAATAATATTTATAATAATAATAGTTATTATTGTTATTATTAGTAATAATAATAATATATTATTATTATTATTATTATTATATTATTATTATTGTATAAATTGTGTTAATTTAGCAAACAATTATTAAATTAAGATTAATTTTAGATTAAGATTAAATGAATTTAAATTTATTTTTTTTACAACTAAAAATATATTTTTTGAATATATAAAATATCAATAAAAGCAAATGATAATATCTTTTGTACCTTAAATTGAGAGTTGGGTTTATTTTCGCAGCTAACTTCCACGATTCTTGGCAGATGTTGATCTGGAGTGCTGTTGCTGCTGCTGCTGCTGCTGCTGCTGATGTTGTTATTGTTGTTGTTGTTTCCATACGTGGAGCATGTGACTGGTCCCAGTGCTGTCTTGGAGTCTGATTCATCTTTGCTTCCAGAGATGGTGATCTTCTTGATGGATCTGGAGACGGCAGAGGGAGAGGCGATGTTCTGGTTGAGGTGGTCCTCCGCCGCCATGTGCTCCGGCTGGATTTTGACGGGAGCTGCCTGGTCGACGGTCGGTAAAACAAGACGGGAGCCATGTGCACAGACCTGGGATCTGCTGAGGTAGAGCGAGTTCAGGTTGCGCTGTAAAACGCAATTATCCAGAGCCTCACTGGGCAGATAACTCTGTGGAAACTCCTGGCATTTAGTTACCGAAGGAACAGAGAGCCTGGTTCCAATGGTGAAGGGCTGCACCTTCCTTACAATACTCTCAGACATCCTGGTAAAAAATTATATAAAAATCACTTATGTCCCCTAAACAGCTGTCCAGTCTCTTGCTCAGAAAGTGAAGAGAGAGTGAGCTCAGTTCTCCACCTTCTTGTGCATGTTGAGAATGCACAGGACACAGCCCAGAACGGCTTCCTTTGACTCCTGGGATCGAACGCGGTCCCAGATGTGCCTCAATGCTGTGCCAAGGTGGGCAGCGCCTGTCGAGAGGCTTCTCCTGAGGAACTGAGCCAGAGAGCCTGCCAGTCTGCTGCTGAGGAGCCTGATAACCAGGGAGCGCAGCAAGATGAACACTGGCATGCTGCCTGAGCGTGCTGCACTGAAGTATTGGGAGGAAAAAAAAGCGAAAAGGGAAGCTCAGAAAAGGAGGGGGAGAGAGAAGGGCTTGTTAGGAGCAGGGATGAAGTCACCACTTTGTCACTCTGCCTCTCCTTCTCTCTCTCTTTCTCTCTCTCTCTCTTTCTTTCTCTCTCTCGCTCTTCCCCCCTCTCTCTCTGTCAGGAGTGACAGATCAGGGAGCTGTAAAGCCTGGCTGTCAAAACTTCCCTCTGAACCCGAGCAGAAAAGCTGCTCCGATAAGCAGAGAACGATGGAGTCAAGGACTGTTACCTCTGTTAGACCTCTTGAGTCTCTACTTATCCTCCATGAGGTAATGTCCTCAACCGAATCACTCGCACACACTCTCACGCTGCCTCTCCCTTACCTCCGCTTTGATGAACAAGCTTTGCCCCAAGGTGTTGTGCTGCTTGTGCGCAAGAAAAGGCATCAAAGAGGAAGACAAGCTTCAGAGGCTTATGGCAGCTCAGTCAGTCCAGGAGTGATAGACTCAACCCCAGACTCCACTCCTTCCCCCGTCAGAAAGGAGCAGTTGTCTCACAGGTCACAGCTGAACGGAGCAGAGGAGCTTTGGCACCACAAGTGTGGAGTGTCTTCTGGTGGAGCAGCCGAGCAGATGATGAAACCTGCCACTCCTTTATGGTCACTGGGGTTTCTAAGAGCAAATGTTGGGCTGACTGATTGAAATAACAGAGGTGGTTTGCTCCTGATAGTATCACGGAGGCAGAAGGGGATTAAGAGGGCAAACAGCAGAGAAAATATTTGCAGGGAGCAGAGGGGGGAAATCTGCCTCTTCCCTTAAAAGGAGCTCTCACTCTTCACACTGCTGCCCTCTGACTTGACCTCAGCACCTGCCCTGAAGACTCTCTCAGCAGTACAAGCAGTTATTGTTTTCCCTTTTTACAACACTTGACTTGCAATTCCTTGAAAAAGCCATAATACCTCAAACTTCGACGTATTTTATTGGGATTTTGGGTCATAGACCAACACAAAGTGGTGTTAAAGGGGAAGTATTATGTATTTTCCAGGCATATAGTGGCATTTTATAGCATAATAAAGTAACAGTGTTACCTTTGATATTTATAAAAATGCTGTAAAAATTAAATATGACACAATGTACAACAAATAGATTCTCCTAAGCCTTGGATCTCTGCTGCTCCTTCAGAGTTACTTGGCTGCGTCTTTGATTAATGCTCTCCTCGTCATTCCCTCTATATTTCCAGATGTTGGATGAACAGTGCTCTGTGCTCAAAGATTGAGATATTATTTTACAACCCAAATCTCCACAACTTTATCCCTGACATGTGTGTTTTGAGATTTTGGCTTCTGAAAAACTCTCGAGACCTTATTTACAAATAACAAGGCAAGTGTTTGTAATTGATTCTATTTAAGGGGCATCAGAGTAAAGGGGGTCAATTCCAAATCATGAATCATTTTCTTTCTTCTTTGCTTTGGTGTGTCATGTCAAATCATATTACAATACATGATGGTTTATGGTTGTATTGTGGCCAAAAGCTCAATGGATGTGAATACTGTTTTGAGTCTCTGTTATGTAGTGAAATCATAGAACATCGAAACATTCATTCCTTTTTTTCCTGTCCTCCTCTATGTTCATGTGGTGTTTTTTTAAGAACTATAACCAGCCAGCAGTGAGACAGCACTTTCTCAGCAGGACCCCATTCGACAGTCACAGTCATCATGGTTAACGGCGCTTTTAAATGAGCTCTGGTTTCACGATGAAGTCATCTAAAGAAGAGTTTTATGTGCTGCAGCTTGAAATCAGAGAAACACTCTGCACACCCTGGGAAGTTACTCACGGAGAATGGGTGGAGTTCATGAGGTTTGGCGAACTTTAAAATGGCATTTTCTTGCGTTGGTAGGCAAGTGACTCTTTACGAAAGCAGTTTATGTGTTCAGTGGTGACTACCTCTATTTTGATGAAATGCTAATTGTATACACTGTTAAATTAACTCCTCCTGCCTTGACCACGCAACATTTGCGTGGTCACAGAAAATAAGAATTAAATGTGTGCCTCAGAAGTGCAAAGTGTTTTAATGCAGTAAGCTAACTTTGTTTTGCAGACTTAGAAGTTACACTTTCTGCAAATTGCTTCAGTTTTATTTTGAAGTTTTTACTTCTAAAAGAACATCAGTGAAAGTTGCAGCAACATGGAGATGAGTTTAGAGTAAGCTTATGGCCAGCCTACATGTACAATATCCTGACATTATAATAATGTTTCCACATCCAGATTATGACGGTAAGAATCTGCATGTCCATGCACCTCACCAGTTGGTTGTCACCCGACGCCAAAACACGACCCCAGAGCGGCTCCATGAGGTCACCTCAGTCTCCCTAATCCGTGATTCACCTTTTTTATAGTGAAGTTTTACTGCATCAAGTTTCTCAAAAAAATTAGTTTAGTTGTGTCTGGAACCTGACTCATTAGCTGCTTTTTACCTTCTGAACAAAGCAGACTCAGATCTAGCTGGAGGAACAACGTTTTCCGGTCAATCATCTGGTCACTTATGCAACCCCATGTGGGAGTAGCGGAAAAACAGTGCAGGGAGAGTTTGATCTTAACATCATTTGTTAAATTAATATCATAAGTCTTGGACATATCAGAAAAAGGAACCAGAACTTGAGTGCAAGCAAGAATTGGATGCAGAGTACTCAGCGAAGTAACAGGAGTTCTTCAGAAACAAAAAGGAGCAGTGATTTAATTTGAAATTGGTTTAATTTTGCAAATTTAGATCCACTGTTTTTTTTAATAATAAAAATTGCAAATAGTTCCTTGCAACAGTTTTCTTATACATCAGAGCAAACTTATCCTGCATATTCCAACAAGAATGAACTTTCAGATGGTGTTTTAAAAACTCTGAAACTCTTTTGTTGTAGAAAGTTTGTGCATTTTCCCACATCTAATTCATGGAGATAAGGCAATTTCTCTGTTTCTCATAGTTGCCAACTTTCAAGATGTGTTAAACTTGATAGAAAACCTACATATTTTCTTTTAATAAATCTTAGTTTATTTTAAAAGATTGGTGAAACATGACCAGGGTGTACCCCACCTCTCGCCCGAAACGTTAGCTGGAGATAGGCACTAGCACCCCTCCCAACCCCGTTAGGGACAAGGGTGTTAGAAAATGGATGGATAGTGAAACATGCTACTTTTCTCTGAAATTTAATTGGAAGACATTTGGTTGTCGTTTTAACATTTCTCTGACATTTTGACTTTGGTGAATGAATATTGAGAAACCTTTATTTCTCAATATAAAGGTTGAGAAATAAAGGTTAAAACCGAATTAAATTTTTTTTGTTACTTTGAAACTAAATTTTAATAATTTCACTAAAATAGATTGTTTAAGAGTTTTTTTATTCTAAAAAAGTAGCAGATTAAGTCTTTAAAAAATTCTTTAAACAATTGCTTATCTTTTAAAAATACATAGTTGGACAAGCAGACAGATATGCATAGATATACCCAACATCCTTTCATACCAGAGTCATATTTGCCTTCAGTCCAGCTACATAAAACTCGTTTACAGCTGCAAATATGACAACCTTTTGTGAAAAGAGAACTTAAACATTTTTTATAAATATCTAGGAAATTGTGATTATGGTTAAAGAACCACCAATTCATTTCTGCTTTTAGGTTTTATAACTAAGAAAAATATAAAACATTTACAAAAAGTGGATTGATACGTTTTCTTCTATGAGATGTTATTGTTTGTGAAAATTATTTAAACAAAAAATCAAAAGTGCTTAGTTTCGAATGTAATGAAAAAAAATATTGCTGATACTTGATCGGCCGATACTAAGCCTCAGATGTCTGTATTGGTGTCAGAAATGACAACTGTAGAGAATAACTGTAGCTGCCCCATTTCTGGAGTTGGTCTGAAAAATAGTAATTTAATTTTACAGTAATAAAATTAAATTACCTTGATTTTGTTTTCTTATTTACTATCTAAACATTTTAAAAGGATGCAAATTTGTTTTTTCAGAGTGACTGTGTGATTAGATTTGAACCAGGTGTTCCCTCTCTGCCAGCTCAGTTGGATTATGCTACTGTAACACCTTCCTTATGCTGTTTACCCTGCAGTCTTCCTCCTCTTCCTCCACACACTGACGTTGCTTTCCCCAACATTTAAACCTCAGCCTGGATCTGTCTGCACGTCAAACACACGCACCTTAGAGGACAGAATGTCAAAGCCAGCAGATACTATAGCCTCCCAAGATGATAATGAAACCCTGATGCTCCCTCACCACAAACCCTAGTCAGTGATTGCTTTGTTAGATACCCTCCTCTTTTCTGAGAGAGTAAATACGACTTGGAAGACTTTTTGGAGGGGTGATGTCACTGAGGCTACCCGCATAAAAGGAAGATGATAGCTGTGGTGGAGGAGAGAATATGTATGGCAGAAACAGGGGGGTCTGTACTTTTCCACTCGCTTTATGTCATCACAAAGGCATGATCGGCCTCTTGGTCAAGTTTCAGTACAGATAAGGTTGGGATTTTGCTTCGGATCACTATCAGTACAGGAAAAAAAAATGAAGCTCTGCAAATGGCTGACAGAATCCTAAAATACAGCGGTGCATGCCATGTCAGACCCACACTGAATCCATCGTTAAACACACAAAAAACAAACGATCAGCATTATTTTTAACTTGTTAGAAGCCTAAGGTCAAAGACAACATGAGGTAATGCATCGGCTGTTTGAACTACAAAGCAGTGAAAGCAGGTTTAAACCTGTCTGTGATTATATTCCAGTATGAGGAGAAAACAATACACATTGGAGAACGTTGTTCTCGCAATAAAGTCTGTATTGCAAGGAAATACATGTTGTTAAGAAACAATATTGCAAAATGTTTTAAACCTTTTCACATCGGAACCACAAACCTAACTGTGCAGCTCTGGAAAAATAGTAAGGGATCACTTTAAACGATCAGTTTGTCAGATTTTAATCTTTGTAGGTATATGTTTGAGTTAAATGGACATTGTTCTTTTATTCAATGAATCTACAGTAAAAATTTTGTATTTGCAAAAAATTACAAAAAGATGCAGTGCTTTCAGACCTCAAATAATGGGGGAAACAAAACCCAGTTCATTTTCATTTAGAAATTACTAATGTATTAGGAAGAGTTCAGAAATCAATATTTGGTGGAATAACCAAAATGTTTTCAACGGGATTGAGTGCAGTGGACTCTTCATTTTGTTGAGATTTAAAGATAGTCTAACTCAGGTTAGTGTATGATTATAAAATATGAGGAAAACAATATTATTTTTATAAAGAAAATCTGAAAAGTGTGGCAAGCAATCGTCATTGCTTGCCATACATACAAACATAATGTCTGTATGTATTTTATTTTGCAGAACCTCCTTTACCTGCAGCTGCAAGCCTATTGGGGTAAGTATCTACTGTTTTTGCACTTCTAGATTGAAATTTCTATGCAGAAGAACTACTAGATGTAGTATGTCAAGGTTTCACATTGAAGGTGGTGTGTTCAGGGTAATTTGCAGTGCTTGTGTTTGGTCTTCATAAAGTTGTTTGTTCACTAATGTTCTCTAACAAAGGCCTTAACAGAACAGCTGGGTTTATACAGAGATAAAATTACACACAAGTGAACTCTAATTACTAATTAGGTGACTTCTGAAAGCAGGTGGTTGCAATAGATTTTATTTTGGGTTGTTAGAAGAAAGGAGGATAAATACAAATGCTCACCACAGTTTTCAGATTGTTATTTAAAATGTTTTGAAAGATTACGATATTAGCTTGATGTAGCTCATACATTTTCTTCTGTTTAATATGTAAAAACCACATTTTCAGAATAGCTCGTCTCAGATAGGCTCCCTAAGTAAATAATTAAAGAAATTGAAATGATTTGAGTGTAATTAAAGCCGTCCAACATCTGCATTTTATGGACAAGTAATATAAACGCATTACGAAAGACCACCTCTCAGCATTTAATCACACAATGTCCACATTGTGCAAATCCTCTTCTCGGTGAAAGCTGTCAGATGAAGTTCCAAACACGCCAGTCGCTGATGTAATTCAGAGATGATTTGAAACTTACCTGAGGCCATTTATGACCTAATGAGACTGCATGCCTGTCATCTGACGCTCCCACACACCTGCAGCGCTTTATCCTGGGAGTTCTGCTCCACACATTTGCTTCGAACAGGTCCGGCCTCATCATCGACTTGAAACACTCACTCAAGTTCAACTGTTGGATGACGTCATGTGCAATAAAAGGCCATTTTCACCGCTTATTGTTTAAGTCAGTGCCAGGGTTTTAGTATAAAATAAGAGGACTACACAACTTAGAAATGAGGCGTGACTAATATTTTTTGTTGCTGCTAAGCTGGTTAAATTTTGCTGTAAAAGACCTATAGTTGTATCCTAAATATGTTCCAAAATAGGTCATATTTATTGGTCCCCTTTGGCAAAAGTTTTATTAAAAGGTAACAGTAGTCTTTATCCATAACACAATGATCTCAGGCCTAATCTTGCTGCATTCCGCCATAATGTTTGCTCTATTTATCCTCCGACAGCTGCATCAAATAATGATTAAAAAGACTGGCTGGAACCTGTGTGAGTAAGTATGTAAAACCATCAAGGCAGAAGTCAGACATAATTTGAAAACAAGAAAGTCTTTGTCCTGCTTAGGCCTTCAGAAATAGGCTTCTTGTTTTATTGTAAAATTGCCGTGACATTAGAAAAATATGTCGGCCAGTGGAGGTAATGGGAGTTTTGGAGAAGTTAAATAGTGCCAGTCACAATTACTGGTAAAGATGTGTTAAAGTCTTGGATTTACTTGATTTAGTTTTATGATTTGGACCATAATTCAATTGAAAGACTCAATGACGAAACATTTACTCTGTTCTATTAACATTCACCAAGTTTTTATTTAAAGTCTCCTGACATGTACTCTAACTCTTATGTTGTGATGTTTTATTTTATTTACTTTCTGTAGTTACTCTTATTTTATCATATTTTTTGTATTATTTTTCTCTTTCTCTTTTATCAACTTAATATATTGTGTTATTGTTTTTGTACTGTTTTTAAAAGTGTTATATAAATAGATATTGACATTCCAATTAGCTAATTTTGAAATACACTGACTTTATTCCCAAGGCCTTTTGGAAGAGAAACAAGTCCACATCATCACAGACCCTCCACCATGCTTAACAGTGGGAATAAGGCCTCTGTTTTCTGAAGTTTTGTCGGCTTTCTGCCAATTCTTCAGTTTTTCCAATTTCCTGAGCATCTTTTGGTGCATCCAGTCAGCAGATTAGCATTCCCATAGCTGCTTCACAACAAACAGCAATTTTTACAGTCAATGAGAATGCTATTAAGCAAAATTTGATATATAAATGTATTATAGATATGTTTTTTAAATTAGTTGGCGAGGATATTTTGATTTAAAACGCAACAATAGCCAGATTTGGTATGCTGGTTCAGACAAAATTTATGACAAAACAGTAACAGGTATGAGAAAAATTCTTGATTCACGAGTATGACGAAGGTCATTGGCACAGATGATTTTCTGCCACACCAGATTAAATTATTTCTGAAGCATGCATGAAATGATCAAGAAAACACTCCTGAACACTCCAGGTATCTTTTTGATGAGTGAATAACATTATAACATGATATAAAACTTAAAAATAGAGCCTCTTTAAATTGAGACTGAACTGCATTTCATTATAAATACTTAATATTTATAATGAGAGAGATAACTAACAAAACATTTGAATTTATGGACATTTTTGTTCTCTAAAAGGAAATGAAAAATTGAAATGTTTGTTTCTGTTTAGCCATCCTCCAGGGTTTTCTGTCTGTTGTCTAGTTAGTCATCAAGTCACACCTTTATTGCCAACTCATCAGATTCAAAATGGCCATTTCCTGAGCTCAATGGTTTCATTGCAGATAATTACAAGACATTCTCTTTCATTTCAGTAGCATTGTGTGTTTTTCACAGGAAAACTAATTATTACTGCACATGTAAATGTAAATTTTAAAGTATGGACACTTTTCTCTTTTTGGCAGTAAAAGGTGAGGTGCCTAGGGCAACTGTGAGTCATACATGGTTTTATTGTAGTTTTCTGTATAATTTGAACAACCCCCAGGTGGCAGTCAGGCTGAATAATGAGATTAAGCTACTCCATTATGTGACATCATATTTTCAAAGGACAGGAAACAATTTTCCCACATCAAAAGCGGAATTTTATTTATTTTTTTACTTTTTTCTAGTATATCTCACACTTTAAAAAGGAAGCTTAATATTTAATGGCTGTCATTGTAGCAACAAGTGCCTTCAGGGCTTTAATGGAAAACAGTTTATCCTGAGGAAAAATGTATTAATAATACACAAGAACTTTAATCATCGCTGGTGTCCCTGTCCTTGACTTCTAAAACAGGTGAGGCTGACCAAATGTGCAGTTTTATTAAACACTCTCAGTGCAGAGAAAATGAGTCAAAAAGAGGAATAAACCTTCATATTTATTTCTAAACATTTACATGCTCAGACTGCCGATGGATTAGCTCTGTAATCAGGGTGCATGTCAAAACTTAACATGAAAAACAGGAGAAAAATCAGACTGCTGTGGGCAGATGGAAAAATATGGGCAAGCCAAAGTAAAGTGAGTCATTTTAAACACCGCTATTGTGCTTTAATGTTTATTGTGGGGTAATACTTTTCTGCCATTTTCTAATTGAAAGTAAGTACAAAAATACCAACACATGACTTGGAAAAACTTTCACAGATGTTTCCTAACCATCCTAAAAACTACTCAGTTTACTGATTTTATCTTTAAAAGAAGACATCATCATATTTCACCTCAAAGAGTCTGGATTCAATACGGGACTGGCAAATGAGAACCCTGCTGCTCTGACATACTAGGTGGCCTGAAGGCCTGAACGCAGTAAGCGAGACCTACCTGAAAGTTCTGCAATATTGTTCACTTGCTCATGTCACCCCCAGTTAGTGGAATGAATGAGCTCATTGCTGACACAACTGTGAGCTTTGCATGGCATATTGGTGCTAAAAATCAGCTAGCACGCTAAGAGAATCGCTTTGTGTGGTATACTTCTACAAATAAATATGAGGTCATTGAAATTTTCTAATATACAACGACACATGTGGAATGTTTTTTTTTGACATAATTTAAATATATTTTTTACTCTTTTAGAGAGATGCCTGTTGCAAACTTGAAGCATGTCAAAAACATATTCAAGTGACGTCTCATGGTGTTCATGATCGCATTTGTGCATTTTAGCTAAATAGCAGAGAGATGCCTGTCAGAACCAAGGATCACAGCTGGGATTGCCTTCTCTATGGGTTATGTGTCACTGAGCAGCATCAGTTGTTAGAAAGACCAAATGCATGAGAGGTATGGTGGGTGGAGTGGGTCACAAAGTACAAAAATAGAAAGCAAGCTGAGTAATTAAAGTGATTCAGATGAAAATATGTGTTGTTGCCAGTTGTCCATCTTTGCTGCACTGTAAAACATTTGAAGGTGGTTTAACTTGAAAATGAAAGTCAATCTGCAACAAGAAAACTGGTTTTAACAAAGAAATTAAAGTTCATGAAGTTGATTTAATAACTTGAGACAAGTTGTTTAAGTATTGTTTCTTAAGTTCATTGATCTTGAACTGTGAGTTTTAACTAAATGTTGCAATTTAAATTAAATAATTATTTCACAATATACAAGAAAAAACTGTCCTTAGAGACAGACAGTTAAAGAGCCACATTTCTCTGTTATTTTACTCACAATATTGAGATAAATTAATTATTTTACTTTAGAATAATTTAAATACTTTGCCTTAAAACAAGAGTCAGATCTATCTCAGGATACAAAAACCTGCCGCTAAACATTCTGCGAAATAGTTCCCATTACTGTCTTTTTGTTTTTGTAAGTGCCAACCAAAAACTCTCGTTTATTCAACTCTTGGAGGTTTGACAAAATTAATAAAAAGTTAATACAACTTACTGCCAGAAGTATATCTTTCACAAACTCACATTTAGGTTTAAAATCTAAAACTCACTGAATTTATTTGACTTAAAGAATAGAAAATAGTAGACACAACTAAAAGTGGCTCAAATGTTTTATAGTGTGTGATGGGTCTTTAGGACTGCAAGCGAGCCAAAAAAAAAAAATATATATATATATATAGTCACAGAAGCAAAATATTAGAAGCTTAAGTACATTTAAAATCAGTCTATTTTGCAATCACTTTAGAGAAAGCTACATTTTCTAGAGTTAAGTTTTATTTTCTACATTTGATCGAAACTTAAACAGCAACAAACATCAAGAAAATGTTTGACTGTATTTTAGCAAACATCTACAAAATTGTCAACTTTGCAAACAGTCAACATTAACCAAGTCACTAATCTGAAGCCATACATAACTACAAGTAATTCTTCATGGAATTCAAGTTTTATTGCATGTTACTTAGACTTCTCCTAACAAGAAATTGGGAAATAAAGAACAAAGCTTCGGTCAACTCCACTAAAGCTAAATGGAACAAAAGAATTTATGCTTGTTTAACACCCAGAATGAAAATGATAGTTATTTAAATTCTTTATCTATTTAGAATTGTGTGTTTTGTCCGATGACCTCCTTTCTTGCTTTGCCTCTTGACATTTCTTTCAAGTACATTTTGGGGCTTAATGGATAATTGAAAACAGACCCTATCCAATAAAAGCTGTTGCAAAGTACTAATTTTATTCCTAATTCTGAGAAATTCAAATGAACTATAAGCGAGAAAATAACCCTGGGCACATACCAATAGTCTTCTTTTAAAACTCGCATAGAGAAGTTCTGTTCATTTAATAACCCCCAAATTAAAGGAAAACGCATGATTCAGTCATCTGGCCACAGAGTTAGATCATGCTCTATGACATCATCTTGGACTGCCTAATCCAGCTAAAGCGGAAGTCAATCCAAATCCGGGGAAAATCTCTGTATTCTGCAGCAGAGCTCTGCAGAATAGCAGAGGATGCTTGCTTTTTGAGTAAAATATACAGAAATGTAAAGCACAGTCCTCTTTTCAATAAGATTTGCTCTGTAGAATCCGAGAAGGCATATGGAAATAAAGGGACAAACAACGGATATACAAACCATAACTTATTGAGTTTTCTAGTCAAAAATCAAGAGGCACTTCTTGCCCGTTCCTCTAATGTACTGTTTTATTTTCCATGCTGTTGCTTTTACTATTCACAATAACAGGACACTTAGGGGTTTTATGCACAGTGGTAAAGAAAAAGGGCAACCAAATGAGCCATTTCCAAACCAAGGCTGTGTTTTTCTCTGCCACAAAACATTGCAAAGCTCTTCCATCACTGGACCTGCCCAAGAATGCCCAACGACAGTTGGTTTCAGCAGCTGTTTTAGACTTGTAAAGCTATGCAGCAGTTGGGCAACCCCTGTTCTCTTTGTCAAAGCTGACAGAGCATGTGTCAGCTATAAAGTTAACAAAACACATCACCAAACTAACGTGTCAAAGGGTGGCTCAGCAGGGCGATGACGCAATCTGTGCAAATGGTGCCAGGTGAGATGGCAGGAGTAACTTTTGAGGCGTGTGTCAAAAAGTGTAAACTTTCACTAAAAACGACCAGAGAAAATGATTAGAAACTCCAAAGATATTAACAAAAATCCCTCAAAATTACCAAATCCGAGAGTGAACATTTTCTGCATCTACTTTTTTCCAATGGTTTTCTTGCTATGACTGATGTGTGTGTGATAAATCTGATTCCATCCTTCGAATGCAGGCCCTTGTGTCAGCATGGAGTCAGGTTTAACACACATCAATCATCTTGCAATCTTGAGAAAACAAAATTCTCAACATTAACTTATTATCTTGAGAAAACCATAAGAAAAATCTATATAAGATAACTATATTTTATCTTATATAAGATAAAATATATAATTGTTAGAACCAGGTTCCACCTCATTTTGCCATCAGAACTGCCTAGATTTACTGCCTTTGAATTGAAATTAGGTGGCTGTGAAAGCCATCATTGTCATGTTCCAGAAACCAGACTGAAGTGACTGTAGAGGTGGTACATTACACTGGTGGAAGTAGTCATCTGCAGATGGAAATGCTGTGATTATAAAGAGAAGGCCCTGGTTAGCAACAATACTCCAGGTCAGCGTTTCCCAGGTGGTCCATGATACACACTTCCCTGCATGTTTTAGATGTTTCCCTGCTTCAGCAAACCTGATTCAATGGATAGATGTTTAACAGACGTTTAGCTGAATTGCAATCATCTAAATCACACGTGGTAAAGCAGGGAGACATCTAAAGCATGCAGGGCAGTGTGCCTTGAGGACCAGGGTTGGAGAACACTGTTCTGTGGTGGTATGTAAACAATTTTCAGTTGGTACCAACAGGTCTGTCAAGAAAACACCCCCTCAACATACCACCACCAGCAGTGTACGGCGTTGATAGGGGCAGGATGAAGCCATGTTTCATGTTGTTACCTCCAAGTTTTGACCACACCATTTGATTGTGACAACTGAAATGAAGGCTCATGAAACAAACTGTTGTTGTCCAACCTTGGTGGTCCTCTGAATTGTAGCATGAGTTGCTTCTCTGCTGACAGAGTGGCACTTGGTGTGGTTTTCTGCTGCTGTTGCCCATCTACATGTTATGCATTCACATATGGTGTTCATTATACTTTGATTATGAGAGAATATTCAAGCTACTGTTGCAGAGCTGTCATTTCAATCCACTCTGGCCTCTTGCCTCTTGATATCATCAACAATGCATTTTCACCACACCTCAAATCCTGATTAGCTGTTTCTTTTTTTGCACAATTGTCTGAAAACCCAATGGATGATTCTGTGTGAACATCCCAGTACATCAGCAGTTTCTTCAGGTTTTCTGACAGCAAATAGAAATAATTAGGGTAATTCTATCTGACCCAAAAAAAGAAAAGTCTGGTCTGAATTAACTTTAAACAGTGAGAAAAAAACATGTTTGTCATTTTATTCAGTGCATTTAAGTATTTGTTTCAACTGTAGATCAGTATCTGTCTGTCTGTCTGTCTGTCTGTCTGTCTGTCTGTCTGTCTGTCTGTCTGTCTGTCTGTCTGTCTGTCTGTCTGTCTGTCTGTCTGTCTGTCTGTCTGTCTGTCTGTGTATGTATAGATAGATAGAGCAACTTTTCAGATTATCAGATTGGACAACTGGAACCATAATACCATACCATAATCTGTTAATCCTGACAACTTGGCATCTACAGATTTTGATGGGTAGGCTTAATAACAACACTGGCTTGTGAAAAGATTTTCTTGGTTTGATTCACTATACATTACATGCCATCTGTCTGACCCATCAGGGCCCTAAGCAGCAGCTCCAGGCAGCTGTTGTTTGGTCAGCTAAAGGCACAATCTTGCCATTGTGCACAACCTGCAGCTGGCATGAGTCTGGAATCTTGACAAACAATGAATCAATCAAAGTTCCTGCTTAGTATACCAGACGTGGGCAGTGGCATGGACAGATCTATAACAGCTGTAAGGCAGATCCCTGGTGACATAATCCTTTTTTTAGAAGTTCATAGTTTCATGCCAGGCTGAATATTCATAATCAAGCTGACTCCACTAAACCCAACTCTACATGTCAAAGACTAGCTAGGCACATCATATTTTGCAGACTGAGAGTTTGTAGTAAAATTTACAAGCTAAGGCTTCACATGTTAAAAAACATTAAATTCTGACAGTTTCTTTTCTCATTTTCTTTTCATCTGTGTCCATTACATTTGAAATAAGTATTTTCCAATGCACAGAGATCTTCTGCATGGTTTTATTATGTTTCCATACCTCCCAGTAATCTGCCAACTCTCAGATTATTAAATATTCTGTCATCAGCTCCTATTGTGCTATCCTTTGGTTACATTATCACAACAACGATTCAAAATGGAATACTTCCATGTATCATCAGTGGGTTAAATTTTCTGACAGCTTGCTAACTTCAGTATGCCGACACTGCCCTCTGCTGCTAGAGCTGTGTTACTATTCATCTGGAATATTCATAAATGAGGAACATGTAGGTTTTATCAACTTACATCTGAATAAATTAGGATATTTTTGAGAAGTGTATTTATTTGAGTAATTTTACATAACAAAGGAAACCATGTGGATTTGTTTCTGTTAATTTTGATGAGCATGAGTTAGAGGTAATAAGACCCAAAAATCAGGTTTCTAGAAAACCACATTATTACATAAGACAATTACAAATTGATTTTCTACCCGGAAAAGTTATATCATGGCTTATATAAGCATGGGGAAGTTTGTTTAGGCCAACACTGAGTCACTGAGACCCCTTGGAAGATTCTTGGTAAAAACGCTGTGCATTCAAAGAGTGTTGAATGCAAGAATATTAATTAAAAGCTAAGTGGAATGAAAAAGCCTGATTGAAACAGGGGTTTATACAACAGGGATATCAAAAGAGGACTGGGAACGAAAAAACATTTCATAATAATGAGCAGATTCACCAGGTGTAAATTTCATGAGAGTCATGACACAGCCATCTCCATAGACTGAAGAAAACAGACTGGGTTGCTTTTCAGTGGCCCATTTGTTTGGTTTATTGACCATAATATCACTGTGTTTGGTTGACCAGCAAAAATAATTGGCCTAAACCACCAAAGAAAATCTGTGGAGTGTCGTCAAGAGGAAGCCAAGGGACATCAGAGCCAACAATACAGATAAACTGAAGGCAGCTAACAGAACATCTTGCTAAAGGAGGCCCTATTGTAGTGAATATAGCATAATACATATATATATGTGCTTCTCTTTTTTTATTATTTTGAGATTTTGAGGAGATGCATAGTTGTTTTTCACAGCTATGACAAAAGATATGAAAAGAAAGCTAATTTGTTTTCTTATCTTTTTTACTTAACTTTTGTTATGTATGTTTATGTCCTAAACGTCCTGCAGCAATTATTTCCATGATAAAGGTCCCTCCTATGCTAAGCACTTCCAACATGTGATTTGGACAGGCAATTAATTTTATGACTGACTTCCTTTCCTAGTGTCCTAGTTTCCTAGTGTCATCATTTGACCCACATGCAGGACACACTCAGGAGACAGACAAATCAGTAAAATAAAGTTTATTGTACACAAGGAAATGAATGAGTTTTCTTTGTCCAGGGACCAGAACGGCTGGGGGAATCTGGAGCACTGAGGACAGAGGACATGAGAGGTGAGCTCAGCTTGACAGATTGTGAATGAGAGATTGAGAGGATGACCTTACTTGGCAGTGGAGATAAATCCGCCAGGGGGGTGGGGGGGAATAAGGCTGGCATTTGATTTTTTGAGGTGTAAGAGATCACAAAGGAGAGTTGAGTAAAACACTCAGAGGCTTGGGAGGAGCAAACACTGAAGGACACAGAGTACCATGAATGGCTAACACTCAGGCACTGAAGGACTGGTGACTGGCTTCTCTTACACACTGGCTGAAGATGCAGATTGGTTGCAGAAGTGTGGAATGAACACCTGAGACCACCCTCTGGGAAATGCAGCCTCCTGGCTTCATCTGGTGGATGACTAGAAGAAATGGAAGAAAAAACCCAAAAAAATCAAAACCCCAGCTTCCCAACACCTAGAATTTCTTGTTCTACTGGTTGGCCTTCTTACAAAACCTCTCTTTCATAACATAAAATTCCTTTTTATTCAGAAAAGCTTGCGAAACTCAACTGAGAAGACTCAAACAGTAGCTACATAACTCTAATTTTTCCAGAAATCCATATTTTTTTCTCTTATAAAATAATTACAGTAATTTTGTTAGGCCATGAAGACCTGTTTTATTTAAAATAATAATGATAATCTAAGTTAAATTTGATCACAGTATTTTGCGGTACTATTGTGATAACAATAAAAGTGACTATCAGAATTATTTATTACATCTTTTTTTGGTACCTGTATGGTTGTGTGACAGTATTGCAGCTCTCATAGCCCCACAAAAACAGATACTGCTTTTGAAAAACGTAACATTTGGAATATTCTTCTTTCAGACACCAATGGCATAAAGAAATGTGATTTGTATCATTAAACTACTCACAGTAACTGCATTAATTTATACTTTCAAATGTGTTGATATTTACTGATAATCTCATATTGACCAGTAGAGAAAATAGCAAAACTAACATCATTAATTGGAATTTATTGTGACACAATGAACCAAAATTGTTACCATGACATTAAATTTACCACAATAAATGATTGAAAATGCAATAAATACCTACCTTGCAACCACTATAAACACAGCAAAGAAGATAAGATGACAGCTGTTGAAGCAATGGCTGGAAGAAAAGTAAAATCAGCATTGGTCATAGTCAGTCTTTGCTCATCTTGTGAGGATGATAATGGGAAAGCTGAAGGCTCACCCCATAGCTACTTGTCACAGAATAAATGGCATCATGATGTGGAACAAAATGTGGAACTGCTGAAGCAATATCTCAGTTTGCCAATGACCCTAAATATACCACATAATTAGTTGCAAAGTGGTTTGAGCAGAAAGTAGTAAATATTTTGGAGTGACCATAAAGTTCTGACTGAAAATTTCTGAGGGTGAGCGAATAGGGCAGCCAACAAATGTGACTCAGTTACATTTAGGACTCATTTAGGACTTAACTGGTATTTATGTTTTTTTCCGATCTAAAAGAAAAGTTTAGGCTGATTTAATGTTTAAAGTTTAGTTTGACTGAAAGCCAGGTCTTAAATTTGATATTTAAAATATCAAATTTTAAATTGGGTTTAGAATTTGATATTTAAAGTCTAAAATGAATATAAGTGCAGGTATTTGTTTATCATTTGCTGTGTTTAAAATATAGTTGACTGATTTACCTATTTTTATTGATTTGGAAATATGTGGTTTTACTTTGCATGTACTTCATTCTGATACTGATTTAAGATAACGGTATGTGTTTTAGTCCTCTGTAATGTCAAGAATTTGTAGAAAAACATGTGGACGTGACAAACCTCCTAGTCGTTATTTCTCTTCCACCCATGCGGAGGATTGTTGGTTGAGAAATTTGAAAACATTCCATCCTGAACACGAAAACCTCCACACCTCCGACAGATGGCGCTAACTGTCACCACTTTCATGACATCACGGTGAGGGCTCTTCTTACTGGATGATTCTGCCTGTATAAACACCAGTTAACGACAAGCTCCTCAACCCAAAGGTAGATAAACGCCATATCTGTTTCGTCTTCTCTCAAATAAGCCATTTGTGACTTTTGCAAGTGCAAGAAATAAATACAGTTACTGTTGGTTGTTTTTGTGCATTAATGGACGCTAGCTAACAGCTAAGTCAGGCAGTTAGCTTCAGTTGATTAGCTTTAGCTTAGCTTCTCAACAGCTGGGTATCAAACTGCTGCTTTCTGTGGCTATTAAAAAGCTTCGCTGGGGACGTTGTGAACGTGGGCATATTAAAAAACAATTGACCTGGGCGTTTTGCCGCTGTTTTTTTTTTTTTTAATCTTCAATAGCTTGTGTTATCCATTAACTGATAACGTTAGCCAGTCTCGGTAGCTGTTGTGTGAGTCGTTATCTTGGCTTTATCTGAAAAACCTCAATGTAACTGGATCTAGGTTAATTGTTAAAGTGTTATTTAATACACCTGATCAAGCGTGATCAATTCAGTGGTATGACTTGCATTTATTACGCATTGAGGCTGGTTTGGCAGCTGTCAGTGCCATTGCAACTCATCCGATATCAGTGTTTTCCAGATCAGTAGGTCAGGATGTTAAAAGCTGCCCAACTATCATTGTTGTCAAAGTTGTTGGGCACACGAGGTAATATACACGTAGTACAATCGAGATGTTATCTATTTCTTTGTGATATATTCAGATTAGTCTACGGGAACAGCCTCTTTCAGCTTTACATAACTTGTCATTTTGACTCAAAATTTCTGTGCCGAACATACGTGGCACTTTGTTGACTACGGCTTGTTACAAAATAGTGATGGATCGATAAACAAAGCAGTGTGTTAAACTAACACGGATTTCCTCCTAAACTCGGGATTGACTCCTGTTGCACCTCAAAAGTTATGTGTGTTCAAAATAGACATCTATGTTTAATAGTCATCTGGGGATTTTATTTTTAAGAGCAGACAAAAGGTTGAAGGTCAGTGAGTAACTGGGCCATAGAGACATAATAAACAACCAGGAAGTACAGTGTTTATTATTAAGTCTACTTGTGTTTCAGATGGCACACTTTTTTATTGCGTATCATGCTGATGTCTAATATTATTATTAATGGTTTTCCATTTCTCATGACATTTCCTGTTCCTCACAAACAGAAATTAGCAATTGAAAATATTTTCAGGTAGCTGTTCTTTGTAAATTTTAGGCATGAAACTAAATCTTGCATTTCATGGGTGGATAATCATGCAAAGCCAACTATTTACATGGCTTGTTCAGTTCACAAATGCTATCAAATGCTTGATTATAGCTATAAACAGTAAATGAACAATATTTGAGCAGCAACTGCTTATTTCATGCACACCTGTGGAAATGCAACGTATTCATTGATAAGGTGCTCCACTTAAAGGTTGACTTTATGTATTTATGACATACTGGAAAGCGTATTTGGGACCAGTGGGAGGTCCCAGAGAGGGGGAGTGAGCAGAAAGAATGAGGACTGGTAGGTGTAGGTCTAATCACCTCTTAAAATACTCTCCCAGCTTAGAAACAGGGGCTTGTGAGGCTGTCAGCAACTTCAGAGCTCAGTTACACTTTGGGCTTTCCTTTGTTTTATCTTGCAGTCGGAGTAACTGTGTAGCTCTCGCTGTTTTGGTTACAGGAATCAATGCTATGGACTTGTCGGGGTCCAAGCGGGTAACAAAGTGATGGTCTAAAGACTCACAGTCACAAGGGGTGCTTGCGCCTGGAATGTTGCGCTGGTCAGTGCATCTAGAAGGAGGGCCACGGAGAGTCAACCATGCTGCTGTGGCGGTGGGGCACAAGGTCTACTCCTTTGGGGGCTACTGCTCTGGGGAGGACTACGAGACGCTGCGTCAGATCGATGTGCATGTTTTCAACTCAGGTAGGCAGTGAATGTGATTTTTGTTTATCTGAAATGACATCTATACGTGTTTTATTTCAACTTTGTTTTAAATTTAAGTGTGTGGAACTATATTTTGTTGTAGGTGGTACATGTGGCTGTTTAGGGGCTCAGTTGTTTAACTTTTTGTAAATTAAAAAAAATAAGTACAGTTTTAATACCTTAAGCACTTGCCCAAGCATGAAAATCTTAGAATGATGGAAAGTAAAATGGAATATTTATGTCATAATGTCAGGAGATAAAAACTGTAGTCATAAATGTATAAGGTAATGTAGGAATTATTGAGGCTGCTGCAAAAGCCTCACTGTCTGGAAATTGGTTGGATTGAGGTTCTCATGGCAAAATGATCTTGAAAAAAAATGTGGTACTTTCATAGTATCAAAGCATTTCTACAAAGATTCTTTTAGCAAAAAATGCATCATATGATATAAAAACAGTTTTTAATCTCAAAAGCATTAGTTATTCATGTTGCTTTAAAATAAACAAACCAACTGATTATTATAAATAAAAAAATGTTAAATATAACATTGATGTGCATAGGTAAAATATGAAACACCACCTGCTAAATTTAGTAATTTGTTTTTTATATCTCTAATTCACAGCAAATGTTACCTTATGACACTTTACAAGACAGAGATCAATTAATATACAGAAATATATAATCAAGACACTTCAATTATAAACTGATGCAGATCCAGTTACATAACTAGTAGTACAATAGATTCAAATCCACTTTATTATGTCACCTGGTAAAACAGTGGAAAGGAACAACACCTTTTTAATTGGTAGAAACCTCCAGATCTGTAAAGGCAATCATCTTCTGCAACCAACCGGAGTACTATGTGTGGTTACTTACACAGAATATAATATATTTTTTAGCCGTTTTGCTCTTTATAGAATAAAACAGCTGGGTTATTTCTCAATCTATCTGCTCTTGTAGCCGTTCATGCTGCTCGCAGTGTCTTTTTTATGACCCACATTGACCTTGTGGGTGAAAAGTGAGTGAAAAGTGTAGATGCACATTACTGTGCTCCATATAAACAGGAAAAAACTCAAGTCACTTCAGTCACAGCCTCGTAGTAAACAGGCTCTAAACCGCAGGAGAGGTTTGACAGAAACCTCCCCTTATGATTAAGTTCCACTACTTTAACTGAAGCTAACAGTTAGGCTCCAGGATTTCCATTGTGATTAGTTTATTTGGTCCCGTCAGATGTTTTTCAGTTGCTAACTCACAAACACAGCTGTTATCTTGAAAGTTGTCACCCAAACTCATATAAAACTGGTTCTGTTGCTTCCTCCTGACCCATATACTATTGGTTTTTCCTTTGTGAGGTCAGCCAGCTGCTTTAACAGTTGCTCAAGTAGCGCGATCTTACCTGCCGTTGGAATATCCTAAAACGTTTATCTAGAACTAGATCTGAAGCTGATTGTAAATAATGCACCATACATATTGATCATTACCGTTTGGCCTCTCTGTGCTTCTTTTCATTACAATTCTTCATAGCCTTTGTTTTTCTCCTAAGATACAGTTCAATTTGGATTGTCAATCTGAGTTATTTTTTAAATATTTGTTTTATGATGAGGAAATTGGGTAATGATTAGGGGTGTCCAAAGTGCGACTCAGAGACTGTTTGTGGCCTTTGGAATAATTTTGTGACCTGACTGCAGTTCAAAAGTGGTAGAAATTCATTAAAATATTAGTGGTTTAAAGCTCCTTAATTTGTACATGTTTTCCAGTGGACACAGGTTTAATTTATTGTTAAAAGTCTTGAATTGGAGAGAAAAGGCTAATTTTGGCCCCTGAGAACTTTCAACTTGGGAATTTTGGCCCTTGGCGCAAAAGGTTTGGACACTATGGATCATTTAATCTGTACTGACAGGTAATATAGTGGATATAATAAGTCTTGTTCACTTCATTTAAGAAGTTATTGTCGGCTGCTTGTGTATCACAGTGTCTCTGCGCTGGATGAAGTTGCCCCCAGTGAGGATGGGGGGACACGAACGGGCTCGTGAAGTGCCGTACATGCGTTACGGCCACACAGCTGTGCTGCTGGATGATACAATCTACCTCTGGGGCGGGCGTAACGACACAGAGGGGGCCTGCAACGTGCTGTACGCCTTTGATGTCAGTAAGTAGACCCTCGTCTCATTCGTGCTGTCGAGCGGCTGTGTTTCCTCTCAGGTGCGCATGTTTGATGTCAAGGTTCTTTCAGACAAAACCGTTTGTCAAGTTGGAAAGCTGTGACACCTGCATATGTGTCTAGTGGTTTTATGATGTTGCACATGATTTAAATGTCAGCATTTTCTAACCAGTTTGCGCTTCTTAGATACCCACAGGTGGTTCACACCCAAGATTTCAGGGGCAGTTCCTGGGGCAAGGGATGGCCACTCAGCCTGTGTGCTAGGAAAGGCCATGTACATATTTGGAGGATATGAGCAGCTGGTGAGTGTGTGTTAGTCTTTACTTTTAACCTACGTTTTAGAGAAATATAAATATTTAAAGTTATTCTCCTCTTGATGTTTCAGGCTGACTGCTTTTCTAATGACATTCACCGGCTGGATACCACCACCATGGTTTGGTCACTAATTAATGCAAGAGTGAGTCCAAATCATCAACTGGTCCTTATTTTCAAAGCGCATAGGATGTTTTTTACCACACAGTAAACAACTGTTTTCATCTTATTTTCTAGCTGAGAAAATATTGATATCCAGAGAGAATTATTGTAATTGTGAAAGGAATGCTTTTCTCCTAAGCCTCACATTCTTTTTACAATTAAAAGTTTTTCTTTTCCTGAGCCTTATTATTATGGATTCTCAAATGGCTTTTATTGTCTTCCTTTTCTTGCATAACAACTGGTGAAAAGAAGAAAAAAACTTCTGCATGTTCTGGAAATGCAGACATGTGAAAGGCTTTAGCATGGCTCCAGGCCAGCTGAATGTGCAGGGAGCAAAGACTTTTCTTTGTTTTCCAAAGTGCTATTCATTAACAACAGAGCCAGTTTTGCTTTTGCATGTTTATTCTTTCGCAACAACAGGGAGCTGTATTATACTAATAAACTCTGTCCCTGTTACGACACAGTGATGTCTGAAAAGAGGTTTAGATTTAGGTTTTCATCTTGCATTTGGTAAATAGTTCCACTAGCTGGTGCTGTTGTCCTTTTTTGTCAGTGTGAGAATGGATTTGTGAACTGTATTTGAACTCAAGTTTTTATTTAAGTGCATAAAATTGTATATTTAAAGTAATATTGCCCAATAAAGAACACCTGAGGTTTTTAATTTTTACTGTTAAATATAAGGCTGTCTCTAATATCTATGTATATTTTGTCGTTCTGCAAACCTCAAAGCAATCATGGTTTTTTATGTTTTTACAGCCAATTTTGGCATTTATTTTATGCCTTATAATTAAAACATAGATTATTTTTACTCCCTGTTTGTGCCAGCTTTGGCAGCAGCAGTATTTGTGATGCCTCTTGATGAGTCTCCTATATTACTCTTGAGGAATTTAAGACCAATATTTGCAAAGCTGTCTGAATTCACCGGCATGTTCACCTCCGAATGGCTTACAAAAACAAAATAATGCGAGGATTTACGTCTCACAAGACATGTCAACTAGGATTTACGTCTACTTGAAGTCCAGACGTAAATCCAGTTGTTTTTCGCCATCATGATTGATCGACTGGATGGATGTCTGAAAAGTGGAGCAACTGGTTCCCTGATTTTTAAAAAGTTGAGATCAAACCAATGTTTCCATTCCTTTATTTTTTGACCCAAAAATAAAATTTATAAGAAATAAAAGGTGAATTTTAGTCGCATTCTGCATGTTCATTAAATATGTGATGTAGCAGTGGCTGATATGAATAGAGCTGTCAAAAAAATGCTTCTTGAGACAAATACTTTTTCAATGCACAGTAAATATAAAAAGTCTGGATAATGTGTTCAGTAGCTTCATCAACCATGTTTGTTTTCTTTTTTTCCAAGGGCACACCGGCACGATGGAGAGACTTCCACTCAGCCACCATCATTGGGACAAAAATGTTTGTGTTTGGAGGGAGGGCAGACCGCTTTGGCCCCTTCCACTCCAACAACGAGATCTACTGCAACAAGATCAAGGTGTTCGACACAGAGACCAACTGCTGGCTGAGCACCCCGACCACACAGCTGTCGCCAGAGGGACGCAGGAGTCATTCAGCCTGTAAGACATAAACATGCACAAATAATGTGTTTTGCATCTGTTTTTGGATTTTACTTGTCCAATATTAAGATTATAATTTTTATTCTGTTCTCCTATTTATGTGATGAAAGTATAAAAAGGACTAGTGTGCTGTTTATCTTTGTGACGAGTCATAAACTGTTGATTTGTTTTCAGTCTGCTACAATGGAGAGCTCTACATATTTGGAGGCTACAATGCCCGCCTGGACCGGCACTTCAACGACCTTTGGAAGTTTAATCCAGGTGATTTGTTTCTGTCTTAATTCTATCTGGGCAAAGGTGTCATTTTATTGTCTGCTGCTAATCTGTCTTTCCAGGAAGCTTTTCTTCCTTCATGTGTCATTGCTGCTCATGTCTAGCGGAAATGCAGCCATTGCTGCGCTTATTTGCACTGCCACTTTTTGTCTTTTATCTGCAGACAATCATTCCCTCCTTTACTACATCATCGCCAGTTTCACAATGTTGTCTGGCTGCTCCCTTTTCATTGTGCATACCAGATGCCATATCTGTTGGTCCAGAAGCACTCTGATGAAAACCTGACAATAACTCAGTCTCTGGAGCTCTGACAAATGTCAGCTCTCAACTCACTTTAATTGCTCTCCCTTGGTGAATGAAATATGCCATTGTTGCAACAAAAACATTGCTGTTATAGCTAAAGTAACACACCTGTGGTATTCTGATTCTATCAGTTATTTTTCTATGTCATCTTAAAATCAGACATGATTATCTTTACATTTTGTATGTCGGTGTAAATTGTTGGTATTTTTTGCAATTAAACCGACACAAAGGAGAGCACAGTGACTTGTAAGAAAAGTTACAGGATTTTAAAATAATTTTACCGAAAAAATAAAATAAAATCTTAGAAGTGTGGTGTGCATTTCAGTTCAATCCCACTGAGTCAACCCTTGGTAGAACCACTGTCAGCTCCAAAAAAAAGAAAGCTCTTTGGTTTAGGGCTGAGATGATTAATCATTTTAATCATGATGAATTGATTTTTGAAATAATTGGCAACTAATTTAGAAATTGATTAATAGTTAACTGGAGTAAACAGATTCAGAAAGGCCATCTGCTAAAGAACAACACTGTCAGAGCAATAATTAAGGCAATACTGTAGAAAAATATAGGCATTTTGTATTTAAGCTGAAAAACCTTCTTTGTCTGTAAATCTGCTCTTCCCATGACTCCTCACGTGGCCTAGTTTTATTCAAATTCTGTAAAGATAAAAGTCTTCTAATAAGCACCTTTTGCCATTCAATTAATAATTGGTTAATCAAAAATAGCCTTTCTGCTAATCTGGTGGCTTTCAGCCCTTTCGAACAGGAAGGGCTGAGCTTTTCACATGTTGATGTTAGAATTAGTTTCTTCAGAAGTAGATGCAGTTGCATCCTTTGCTTTGGTATAACCAAGCTTACACTAAAAGAATGCTTTGTTATTGCATTTTAGGCAATAAACTGTTTATTATGTTTCAAAAAAAGGGAACTGAATTATTTGTTTGTTGGCATCCTTTAGAACAGGGGTGTCAAACTCAATTTCACCAAGGGCCACTTCAGCATATTGGCCACTCTCAATGGGCCACATTGACGGTATATGTGACTGCAACTTTTAGATGCATCCCTGCTAAAACACATTATAGACTAAAGGTTGACTTCCCTCATTAGCAGCAACTCAGTTCTGTAGAGGCCTAGTGATGAGTCAATGATCCAGGAACGCATCTAAAGTTGCAGAGTGGTAGGTCTGGAAAACTAGACTTGGGCACCCCGAGCATAAATGTATGAAAATACAATGTTAAAAATAAATTAAACAACACCTCATATTGTCAAATAACTCATTTTATGTATTCAAGTTTTAAATATTACATTTGAGTTTACATGGATGTAAAGTTACTGCTCAGTTTAAAACTTACAATACTTAAATCAGTGTTTAAAGGTAAGCAAGAAAATAATAAAAACAAGTTTTGATATTAACTCTCAACTTCATTCACAAAACTTTTTTGTTATTACACAACCAACATGTATTTTCACATAAGAACAAAACAATTAGGTGATGTTGCCTGTCCTTGAAGGCAAACCTGATCCCTCTTCACCCTGACACCAACTCACACACATCCTCATTCATTGGTCCTGTTCTGTAAATAAACACAAAACACAAGCAAAATCAATAAATTACATGCATATTCTAGAATACTTAGTCTTGGTTTTACATTCTATTTTAATTCAGTTAGTTCGTGCTTACCGATGTTTTATGGCCGGGTGTCTGGCACCGTTTTCCCTTGGTCAGTTCGTCCATGTCTGGTTTTAGTTCTTGTGCTGTGGCAATCCGCAAAACGGCGTGCAGGTTTTCGTCAGTAATCTGTGTTTGGTCTTGTTTAAATTCATTATTGAAAACATCTGTTCGCACAGATAGGTGCTTCCAAACATGGACAAAACACGAGCTGCATGGAGTCAAAGCTGTGGCATCAAATCAGGGGGCAGTATATGGTAAAAGTCCTCGATTGAAACATCACGGAACTTCGCTCTCAGGCTGCTGAGCTCTCAGATGGAGCTCAATAGCTCCATCTGAAGGTGGTGGGGCGCACTGCAGACTGCAGGATTGGTAAAGATGTCAAAATCAGAGTGCTGCGATTTAAAGTCAGAAAAGCGCAGATCAAACTCGTTTATCAACAGACTTAGTTTGGTAGTTAACCGAGCACATGAAAAAGCACCGGGAGGCCGAGATGATCTGACAAGCAGGAAAGTGAACGAGATTGTTTTGTACCACCTGGCGCTTCCATAGGTCGAGTTTGCGCTGGAAAGCTGTGATCATGTCGGACATCTGGGTGATGATTTGTTTACGTCCTTGTAGTTTCTGATTTAGCTGAGCAAGATGCTCGGTGACGTCACATAACATTGTAAAGTCACACAGCCATTTCGGATCGGACCGTTCAGACAAGGGTTTTCTTTGTTCTTCTTGAAGGCTAAATCTGGCGAACTTAGCTCCGTGTTTGGTTTCAAAATGCCGACGTATATTGTATTCTTTCAGGACGGACACGGTCCCAGAACACAAAAGACATACTGGTTTTTCACCTTGAAGTACAAACAGGTATTCGTTTTCCCATCGTTCATGAAACAGTCTTCCTTGTAAATCGATTTTTCTTTTCTTAGACATTTTGATGTTAGCTTGTCGATGTCTCAGTTTTCTTCGCTGGGAAAATTAATAATGAGCTTGAGGTGACTCTGCTGCACTCTAGTGGAGAGAAGCTGTAATGTTGGCTGGTAACAATCGGAATGCATTATAGGAGATGTAGTTTGTATTCAATTCGTGCTCAAAACCTATTTTAAGTCAATCATGGGCCTATAAAACGGTGGTGGTGGGGGGAGGGCCACATAAAATGACTTGGTGGGCCACATGTGGCCCGCGGGCCTTGAGTTTGACACATGCTTTAGAATATAGTGTAATCTGCACTATATGAATGTTTTTTTTTTAATTCAATTAATCATCAAAATATTTGATTGAATAATCAATTACAGAATTGGTCTTAAGTTTCTTCCCGGTTTTGGGTTTACAAAGTTAAATGAGTTGTCAATTATTATGTGTAAAGTGGATTTCATATGACTTATTTACACGATTCCAACACTGGTTAAAACTTCTTTATTCCTGACTTGTCTGCTTTTGTTTCTTTGCCTTAAATTACACTTATTCACACTTAATGTTTATTAAGTGGCGTCTGAAGGGAATTTGTTTCACTTGATTTAATTTAGGAGTGTCAGAGTAAAGGGGGCTGAATTAAATTTTACAAATGGCCATTTTCAGATTTTTATCAGAATAAAAACCATGTATAGTTACTATTTTAAAGTGATTTGAACAGAGTGAGGCAGATCTCTGTTATTTATTCAAACTATTTGCGGTCCACTAGATGGCAGCACCTTGATTACAATCCGAACGCTCCAGGTTTGAATGGCAGGTTGCTATAGAGATGTGGCGATGATTGAGGATGAGACTGAGGCTGCACTTAAGCCTTTTATGGAGCAAACAAGGAAGCCTCAACGTCATCATCATCATTCTGATTCAGAGCAACAGAAAGGAGCTGAAATGCGAAGGTTGTCGTTTATGGGTGATGAAAATTCTGTCTCGGTTTTCCATCCAGGCATTATGTTTCTGTGAATAAAAGCAAGACATCAACACAAGATCTAAAAAATTTAATCCATTTCCAACAGTGTTTTATTTTTTTTAATGAAAAACAATACATTAAGAAGAAAATATGTAGCTCTCTCAGACAGAAGCTTATTTACATAAATGAGACAACACTTCTCACTGCACATTGTTCACTTTAAGATTAGATATTTTCTCTTTTTAATTGCTGTTCGACTGTGTGAATTGTTTTTAATGAAGGAAGCTGATGAACTGCAGGAGCAGTAAAGAATTCACTATTATATCATGTAAGCTGAAGTGATGGGGAATTTCTATTTTGCACATCATCATTTAATGTGCCCAAGATTACTTTTATTTTCCTGTGTTTAATGCGAATGCGTCTGACTTTAAGAATTATTAAGTCTTCTTCTTTTATATTGTTGTGGCTCACCTGATTTTTTTTTTTTTTGATTTTCCACACAACAGAACAATTCTTGTGGAAGAAGGTAGAGCCAAAGGGGAAAGGCCCGTGTCCACGGAGACGGCAGTGCTGCTGTATGGTCGGAGATCGAATCGTCCTCTTTGGAGGAACAAGGTAAGAAAAATTTCCTACTCTTTTATCATATTTTTATAAATTTTATAAGCCAACCAGTGTCTTCTTCCTAAACAATTAATTATCCATACATTAAAAAAATTAATGACACTTTTTTTTTCTATATATATTTTACATATATTTATACATTTATTTATTTACTTTGGAAAGTATTGATGGAAATACATGTAACAGCTTTTATAAAGACGAGCAATGATGTAAAAAAAACAAAAAAAATCTATACATTACAACCACAGATTGGCCCAAATTTGATTAGTGTTGAGGTTCATGGACACAATGCAAACTTTCTACAGTTGGTATTCTTTGGAAAATTGTGTGCCAAATTATTGCATATGTTAAGCTAAAAAGTTTAATTAAACTAAATATAATTCACAACAAATTTTTCTTGAGGCACTTCACTAGAAAGCAAAAATTTCTGAAAAAATATAATCAAATCAGTCAAATCATGTAATCAAATTGTATTATATTTATACATTAAATATGACAGTTGTATTTATTTTATAATGCCAACTGGTAATCATATATATCCTTAATTGTATAGCAAACCATGCATAGACACTTAAGAGATATTTGTCAGTTATCTTTGCTCGTTTTGCCTAAAAAATGTGAAGAACCTTAAAAAGGACTTTTAGAAAACCCACAGAAGACTTTTGAAAGTTACAAACTCTTACTTCTTTAAATCTAAAAACAAGATAATTTAATTTCACATTTCCAATAATTACTGAATCGCTCTGTCTTTGGTATTCCAACAAGAAGACTGAGGCTATTTTCACACCTGAATGATTTTAAAACAAACTCTGGTTCTTCCAGGAAATAATTTAAAAACAGTTTAGTGTTTTGAATTTGTATTACATTTTAGTTGGCTAAAGACATAAATACATGGAATCCTTTTTGAACATAAAAAAAAACAAGTGTTATGACTTTTTTTTTTATTGACAAAGCAAGCAGAGACTAAGACGAACTTTGTTTCTTTTGAACAACAAAGTGGAGGGTCTGCCGCCTGTAGACAGCAGGCTGATTATTCCCCTTGTTGCTTGTAACACAGTAGTGATAGCCAGTGGTTTGAAGCTGGTTAGGTGCCGCTGGGCTGGTGACGGACTTGTGATAGGCCAGTAGCCAACAGATTAATGAGGCAGCTTACGGCGTTGGTATGGTCTAAAGTTGTCTGAGTCCTGGGCTAGTGTTATCAACAATGCTACTGTTATCAGGCAGACCCCACAGGGACAACCTGACAACGGCTGAGAGAGCCGTGGATAAGGTCTTCTGAGCTCCACTCTGTCTACCGGCTTCTGCAGGAATCTGAAAACGGGTCCAAAGGCTGGAATTCTTTCAAAGCTTTATAATTCACCACATACAGTGACTTCCAAAAGTGTTTGTAGTCCTTGAATGTCTTTAGTTTTCTCATGTTACAACCGAAAACTTAAGTGCGTTTATTCAGATTTGATGTGGTAGACCAACACAAAGCAGCGCATAGCGGCACAGCAGCATAGCGGCAGTGGAAGGAAAGGGATGCACAGTTATATTTTTCTTTTCACAGTTAAACATTTGAAAATATGGCATATTTGTTTTCCGTCCCATATTCAAGAGGCTTATGGTAACTCTGGATGAGCTGCATAAACCCGTAGCTCAGTTGGTTCTGAATCTGGTTGGAGTTACCAAGCCCTGGTTTGGATCAAAGTATGTTCATGTGTTGGAATAGCCAAGTTAAAGTTTGAACTGAAATCATGTTGGAAATCTGTGGAAAGAAATGACACTAGTTGTTCACAAACTTACTGTCAGTCAGATATGACTGATTTAGAGCTACTTTGCAAAAAAGAAAGAACAAATCTGGAGGAACACTGTTACGGAAGTCAGCTTGCAAACTCGATGCAGAAAAAATCCATGACACAGGACCTTCTTGCTACTTTTGATATTTATATTAAAAAAATAAAACAGGTCACTTTCCTCATACTTTATATTTTGCACTAGTTTGATGATATGTGATGATATGTCACATAAAATTAAGTAAGGTATGTGATTTTAATGTAATGTGTGAAAAGAATATCAATACTTTTGTGCTATAATGTTGAGCAACACATTGCTCTTATTCTTTAATTTTAGCAGCCTGATGTTATATCTTGAAAAATGTGAATAATAAGTATGAGCTGCAAATTCTTTGCTGAACAATAAAAACAAACTTGTAGTTTTAGTTTTTCACATGGAAGTGAGATGGAAAGCTACACAAAACAAGAGTGAAAAAAAATAATTAGAAGCCCCCTGTATGGTTTTGGATTTCCTCTGGGATTAGTCTGAGTTTTAGGAGTCATGATTTCCTGTTGAGAGTAGATAGAGACGAGTCTGGAGAGGGGAGTGTGTTTGAGCTGATGAAGTGCGAAGAGGAAGAAATCAAACATCGCAGAATATCGCCAACATCCTGTTTTAAATCCCAAGCAATTTAATACTCTTGGTTAACATATGCAGACCTTCACCCCTGGTATTCCTGTAAAAAAATCTTTTGTTTTGTCTGCAGTATTTCTAATACATAGGATTTTGTTGCTAAGCAGATGTTCTGTGGTTTTAAATGCTGCCAAGATGTAGTTTTCAGTTACTGTACAAATGATTGCTTTATCCTCCCAACCCATGAGGAAGCTGACCACACAGGTTCTTTTACCTAGAATTGCACATTTGTTTGTGTGAGCACACTTAAGCCTCTTACACACAGGAAGTCCCATAAGCACATGCACAGACTAGACACACAAACAAACCTTAACAGCTTCTTATCGAACTCATTTGCCTGCTTTACTTCGAAAGTTGTTCTATTACGCTTCATTAGTTTTTTTAATTCTTGGGATGATTTGCATCAATAGAAGGTGGTTTTCACTACAGACCACTTACTTAGAGAAAATATTGGCTTTATAATTACCCATTTCCGCTCCGTCTTGTTTATTTTTGCAGAAGAGCAGTTAAATGGGGTAAAAAGTTATTGGGTGTTTGTCTCAGCAGCCTTGACAAATGCTCACATGGGCAATCATGAATTATCTTCTGGACACTTTGCTTGTGTTTTTTCTGGGCCTCCTCATTTTGCAGGGTTGTCTAAGGAAATTGTGTTGAAATTTATTGTCTACATTTTGTTTTCCTGCTTGGTCGTCCTTTCAGACTGATCCAAAACAGAACCCCCTCTGTTGATATTTGTTCCCATTTTATGATATTTGTTTTACTTGAAGGAATTTGGTCAGAAGAAATGTTTTGCTTTAGTTTTAGACAATGGAGTTAATTAATACAACATTACCATTGCTTTCAGCATGATATAAAGTGCTATATCAATTTATTGAAAATAAAGGAAACCTAAAGTAAAGCTATAAAATTATAGAACAGTTTTATACATATTAGTTTGCTAAATCATTAGTAAGACTATTTGTTAATAAGTTTATTTCTAGTTAAACTGAACATAATTGCCATTTTTTTGTGAGAGAATTTTTGACTTTTTCTAAAATAAGTCAGCAAACATTGTTTGTTTGTCAGTGACAGGCTTCTTATGCCTGTAGCAGACCTTTGTGTGCCACTTTCATCAGTCTGAACAGACTTGCCGCAGAAAGGCGCGAAATTTTGCTCTGTCTCTGATTTATGACCTATGGGAGCGTTCTTCTCACCGGGTGCAATTTGATATGCCCTCAATGCCTGTTTCACTCATTTACCGGGACCTGCTCACTGCCCCACGAAGGACAACCCCGCGCATGACCAACTCCACCTGCACTGACCTTCAACTAAGCACACACCATGCAGATCTAAAACCCGAGAGTTTGTGTTTTATTTTTCGCCTTAGAAGAATTCTAGCTGCATACGAAAGCAGTGCCACATAGATTATGGATCTCCTGCTGCAGCTATGGTGTCATTGTTGGCATTCATCATGTTGTGTTTAATTGCTTACGATAATCCCAGTTTGAGCTAAATCAGGAAGCAGTTTAAGCGTAGGAACAGGGCATCCTATGAGGGACAGGATGCGAACAAGGACATGACAGATTGGCATGCTGGGAGCAGACAGTTCAGAATGTGTGAAGGGGAATTTGCCACAGATCTGTGAACGACCTGGCTATTGAATATTTATTTTTTTTATAAGAAAAGATTTTCTGCAGCGCTCTAAAAACTGTAATGATTGTGCTAAAATGTTACCTTGTGATTGAAGGCTTTTTCCAAACGTCTGTATCTAAGTGATCTTAGTTGTGGGTGAAATGAAACCTTTCTAGTCCTCCAGTACTTCCATGGGGAAAGCGGATAACAGTGTTCATTAAATGGATTCTAAATACGTTTCACTGCTTGCAGTAGAGACCAGTCATTTTACTTTCATCAAAGCCTGAATGGTCTTTAGTGATAAATGGGTCTCTTTGAAGACTTTTGAGAGTAAAGGACCGGTTCAGTCTTGGAAGTTTTTCTTTTAGCATAGCTTGATTTTTTTTTTTTAATTTTCTGTCACCTGCATACGACTGTTTTGTTTGCAGTTTTTTTTTTTCTTCTGATCTTTGAAGAACGTTTTCATGCCTCCAGAGATATTTTTGTTGCTTATTTGGATTCAATAAGGCAGATGGAAGAAGCTATTGGTAATCAGACCTGACGTTGCTCACACGACTGATCGCAGTAATGAGAAGCTGTTTGTGCATCCATAGGTTAAACAAGGCCAATGCAAATCCTGAAAGGCATAACCACTGGTTTTATTTGGTGTAAAATTTAGGTAGGGCCAGTTCACAACAAATTTAATCTCAAGACAGTTTACAAAATAGAGATCCAGTTTTCTGTCAAAAATTCCAAACTCAGTTTAAACCAGCCCACTTCTTTCCAGCAAATTCCTATCATAGAGTCACATACCAAATCTATACAAAATTCAGAATTTTAGTACAACATAATTTAATTACGTTATATATTTCCAGTTGGTACAACATTCTCTATGTAAGCTAACCTGGCTGATTCCTCTAGTTTATTGATTTTGAGCAAGTCGAAGGAACCATTTAGTTTAAAAAGAAATAAATGTATAATACAACTGGGCTAAATTATGTTTTCCAAATAAAAATCACTGGCTGCTAGGTCTGCTTAGTAGCGTATACTCAGTTAATCACAGCTATAATGAAAACTGTGAATCTATCAATGAAAGAGACACACCCAAACACAGAAACTGGGGTACTTTTTATGGAAAGAATATCTGAGAGGTCAATACTATACTATTAGTTGCAGCTAAAAACAGTAGACCATAAAAGAAATCTTTTTATAAGACTTTATGTTCAATCCAGATAAATTGTGCAAAGATGCTCAGTTCAGATATTAGATAAAAAGCATTTTGTGGTTAAACTTCTGGATTTCAGCTAATCAGAGTCTCATATGATGCAGAAGTTGATACTGTGTTATAATACCTTTCTTTCATTGTAATACTAATCTCCTGCTTAATGTCCAAATAACAATAATGATGAATCTGACTAAATGTAACAGTTCTCTTCTGTTGCCTTTCATTTAGTGCTAATTTGTTCAGTAAAATCTGTTCAGAAATTTGTTGAGCGTTTTAGTGAAATCTGCAGATTTTTGGCCTATTTTTGTATACAACCAGTCTGACGACTCAATTCCATCATTCTCTCTCTTTTCTGGTGCTTCTTTTTATTTTAGCTGTTTTTTTCTTCATCTGCTCACATGACACAATGACTCACAGCTCCCCTCATCACCTTACGTCAGCAGGGTGCACATACACACCCACATGCTTGCTTTGCTGTGCCAATCTTACTACATTTCTTCCATTTAGCAATAGGCAGTCACTAACTGACATCAAAAGCATGCTGACGACACTTCTAACTTTAGATGCTTCAATTATAAATGATCTTCTTTAATGATTCTTTCTCATCTCAAGTCAATCTGCTAGTCTATTTCAATTAATCTCATTTCTATTTTCAGTGGATGTACATAGTGCATTCCAAAAGTATTTGCATCCTTTAAAACATGCAACAAACTCAAGATTTGTGGGCCAAATCCGGCCAACCTTTGCTTAAATTTGACTTTATCAATCAAAGTAAATCAGTTTTTATTTGGATAGTGCCACATCTTTTCACAGTGTGAAAAAATTTTCAGTATTTTATTTTAAGAAACACCCATTAAATACAAAGCTAATTTATGAAAAATGAAATGTAAATTTCATTCCTTGTGGCCTTTATGTCTCTGATAAAGAGCATAATTAGAAATACCTTTGTCTGTAAATAGTCATTTTCTGTAATTAGATTTTATATGAAAGATCAACCCAAACAGATGATTGTGAAGTAGTATAAAAATGAAAGATAGTTTTCTAATTCTTGATACATGGATTAAGTTTGTTTTTTAGAAAATAAATCTGAAAAATATGGCATGGATTTCTTTTCAGTCCCTTTCCTTCTTTACTCCCACAAATAAAATCCAAAATGTCAATTGAAAATAAAAATTCAGTTCTCCAATGTCTCACACTTAAGTTTAGCCACTTTCATATTTCAATATGAAATGTGGTGGATGCTGCTGCAATTGAGCCAATTGGATTGAGCTCATGATAGAGGCTGTAAAGGGCTGTAGTCCAAATAAAGACCTAACTCTGATTAAGATTTTAAAGTTGAGGGCCACTCTTGCTCTCAGTTCATTCTGGCTAAGCTAAAGCTACTTTTGGAAAGTAAAATAGAGGTAATCAACTACAGAGATACCCCAACTGATTTGCAGCTGTAATTGCAAAATTAATCTATTAACATTTACAGTTATGCACTATTTTGTAGCAGAATGTCACATAAAATAAATAAATATGTCTACTTTGTTGTGCTTGTACAATGGCAATTAAAGCTTTATGATTATGGTTGTAAAAAAGAATTTGCAAGTGTGTCCACTGTGAATGCTGAGCATGGGAGAGACCACACTGCTGATAATCTCACTGGTAGCCAAAACAAAACCACCCACTTTAATCCACAAAAATCTCTCCATGATATTTAATCTCAGGAGAATTTAACAGGTCATTACAAAACTGAAAGTTGTGGAGGCAGGAATGTTCTGCAGAGTGCAGCCGTTTTGTTCAGCAGTTCTTGTCGGTCAGGAATCTGGAGCTTTGATACCTCCTGTTGGGACATATTGTGGTATATCAGAGAGCAGCTGTTACTCTGTGAGGTGTGGCTTGTTATTGCTAAATGAGGCAGAGAATTTTACTAGTAAGACATTACTGTGGATATCCAAAATTGTATTTATTTATTTTTTGTAGCCTAAAAGTAATAACTACATCTCCTTGTTTGCACCAAAACATGCCTGTCAACACACCATCAATTTCAAACCAACACTGACTGTCATCTTTTGGCTTTAGTGTCAAAGGGTAAGCTCCAGAAGTTTCCTTTTATTAATTGTCTTTGTGCGTGTGCCTGTGTGTGTTAGTATGCCCCAGATAAAACCTGTCAAACAGTGGAGGCGACCCCCGCAGGATGTGGGGCATCTCGCGCGTGGCGGGACGAGACCCTGGGGCGGCGCAGCAACACTGTGATTTACTCTTCAAAGACAAAGCTCATGATAGTATTTCATCTGCACCGTAACCCTCCTTAACCCGCTGGCGCTCTGTGTATATTAGGGTGTCATCAGGCTGGGTGTTAGGCTGCAGCTCAAATAAACAGCCTGAAAAGGTGAATCTTTGTGACGCTGTCATAAATCGATTTGTTTAAAAACGACAGTCTATTTTTGAATAGCTGCTAACTCGACAACAAACTAGACGTTTTGGAGAAATAACTGTGCATCAGAAACAGAGTGTCGCATGTTTGCCTTATTAAAAGAAAGAAATCCAATTTACAGCAGCAAGATCCTTTCTCCAAAAACACTTAGTGTACAGTTAAGCCTGTTGCAATAAGCAACAAATTAATTAATTGAATGATTAATTAAAATAAGCTCTATAATTTACATTCTGATGACTAGAATTTTAAAAATATTTTCCAGTTCCAGTGCTAAGTGTTCTTTACAAATGCTATCAAAACAACTTTATTATCATTTATTCCAATAATTACAGGGACAATTTATCTTCCAGAAAAATTTGTTTTCATGTCAGGCCTATGTTATATCCACCTTTTATTGCTTCAGGTTAATCCTTCCTTATTGCTAACAATATTATTTTTCCCTCTGAGTTGGAAACATAAAGTAGTGGTCTTATTTTTATTCAGCTTAAAATACAGCTACTCCCATTACTTTAGGTTTTAGATGTGTTGCTATTTGCGTATATCTTAGAATACAGCTGCTGTGAAACAATAAAAATGTATTTTTCTGAGAATATGTCTGTCTCTTCACAGGCAAAGCTTTTTTCCCTCCTTCATTCATCTTGTTCACAACAGAGCTCGTAGTCTGCAATGCAGAGTGAAGTGAGTGAAGCTGCATGACTGAAAGAGACATTTTTTGTAAACAAGAAGATTTTATGAACAGTTGTAATGCATAAACTTAATATGGATGAATCCTAAACGTTCCAACCGACAGGCACACTTTGGCTGGCTAAATTAAAAGATTTTTCAGAGATTTTCTAGTATTGTCTTACGTCGATGTCCTCCAGTAGTGCTAAATATGGCTAACAAATAAAATAATAGCTAAAAAGCTTATTTTAGGGAAAAGGCTACTGCTAATGTGGGGAGTGGCTACTGCTAATGTGGGGAGTAGCTACTGCTAATGTTTGTGCTAATGATCACTGCGTTCTGATTATTACTTTTGCAAAAGTAAAAATCTGATGTTTAATTTGTGGCACTTGTTTACCAGAAAACGTGCTCGTCTCTTAGCAAAAGGTTAACAACAAATATTGTTACTGTTCAAAAAAAGGTTTCTTCTGCTCTTTTAAATACTAATAGGACCTTTTCACATGACGCCAGATATCGACCATTATGACTCGATGCAGTGCATCTTTAGTTCCAGTGAATAGTAGCATGAGAATACAATACTAGAATAGTAATAATTATTATTATAGCATGTGATATACCACATGCCTTTGGTAGCATTTTGCTTATCATTAGCATTTTGGCTAATTTTAGTTTATACACTAATTTTAAAATACTGAATGGAGTAAGACCAAGTTACTGAACATGCTTGTGACTCTCCACATGCTATTGAGTACATTGTAACTTACTTTAGCTATTTTTTAGCATCAGAACACTGGGTTACAACCAAGATGCACACTTTGACAAACCCCATTTAAATTTCATCATTTTGTAGTGTTACCATTATTATTTGTAGCAGTGAGTACCACCAGTTGTGTTTCAGCATCACCCTTAAACCCAGCTGCCTTTGTCCACAGTGGCTGAAACTGGAGATAAGTGCTTGTTTGGGGCCGGCGTCCCCTTTGTCTAATCTAAAGTCAGGCGTCTCTCCCTGCAGGACTGATGTAGTTTGTGTCTCAATCTCTGCATGGGGTTTAGGTCTTGACAGCTAGAGCTCCTAATCCACTGTCCAGCCACAACCCAGGAGGGGCACTGATAGCCCTGGAAGATATGGGGTCTCAGTGATTAATCTATCAATCTGTGATAATTTACAATGTTGGATTCAATTAGGAAAATTTAAATCCCAGCACGTTCCTATCTCTGGCTGGAGTCATTGTAGATGTTAAGAAATTCATTTCCTGCTTATAGATGCTATCATTTCAAAAATGTATATAAAAACATATGGTTTATTAGTCCTGTTGGAAGGTAAGGAATGTCTTTTGTTGATGCATATTTATAGTCATGTGGTTATCCAAATGGCCCCCTGTGTCCTGTTTGATGGGCTAGAAGAAAAGAAACATCTTTCTTCCTTTTGAGGAAAAAAACATGGCAGACCTGTCTTTTCATAAACATACACACCAATGTAAATGTTAAAGGGAGTGAATTCTTTTCAGACCATTCAGGACTTCAATGTATTAACAAAACTACCGTAGAGATTGTGAAATAATTTGAAGGCCCATCTGGCTGTCCTGATAAGATGCTTTGCAGGAAGTTGTTGTGTGTGATGAGTTCCTGTGGGCTAAGGGGGTTCTGAAAAAGAAGAGTTCAGTGGAAAGGAGAGAAAGGAAAAGGATGCAGATCATATCAGTCCAAGAATGAGGATATGGCCAATGAAGACAGTAAAAACATTGTTAGAAAAGGACAGGTTCCACATCTGAAGAACACAGAGAAAATCTCAGGTTTACCACTTTGTCTGCCTTTTTACAGTCTCGGATAGTCATTTTTAATTTTACTGATCGTTCCTTTTCCTTCCAAGATTTGTTTCCTTGTCTGTTTTAGGATCCTAGTTCAGCTCTGTCTTCTGCAGTTTCAAGGCCTTGGTTTAGAAGGTAATTAGGTGGAGTAGGCAGTGCAAGGGCTGGCAATTAGGTGATTAGACGCCCTCACTGAGTGTTGTTTGAAATAGCAACCGGTGTTGTTTTAGTGGGGGGAGCAGCATCACTCAGACCTCTTTCAGACTGGGAACCACTGCCACTGTGGGGGGAGGAACACTTTCACACACACTGATACTTTGCTGATCACGTAACAAAGTGGCCCGTCAAACACCAGGATGCCATATAAAGTTGTACGCTGTGACTTCTTAATACCGCCAGTCCATCGTTTGTCTGCCATCACCCCCTGCTCTTTCTTCTGCCTTTACGGTTCAGTTCATTCTGTTCCTTTTTGTGGTGACCAATAAAGTATTAACATCCCCTGATGCGCTGCTAAATTTCACACCCAGGCTGACAATATCCAAGAGCAAGCGAGAAACTTTTATCTAGGAGGATGCAATCTTCATCTTACTTGTTAACACTATTACTGCTATTCAAACATCGTCTTATCTGCTCCGCTTCACATGTCAGCATCTTCAACCTGAACCGTCTCTTCTGAGTGAGTCTGCACAGTAGTTCACAGCTACTGAGCTGTGCTTTTCAGATACAGATGTTAGTTTTCTGGGCTATATATTGAATGGCAGGTGCTATTGCGATATCAATGTGTGGAATATCTCAGTTGCCAAAGAGCTTGGAAGCCCAGGACAGTGTCTTGGAAAGGTTTTCACACCCCTTATATTTTTCTGCATGGTTTCATATTACAATGAATAACTTAAATGTCTTTTGTTAGAGTTTATAAGAAAAAAAATCACATTCTTCAATAAATATGCAATGTAACATGGAGTTTTCACATAAAATGGTTAAAAACTGACCTTCCAGCCACAGAATGCATATTTTTAAAACACCACTGAGAGGAAAACTGTCACAATATTCATCTGTAAAAGTAATAATAAAAATAAAAAAAACTCAGCTTTTAACCATTTAAAGTGAGTGTTGCAATCTTTTTCCCCTGCAACATTGTTCATCTCATTTCTCCTAACATAAATGAAAAATATTGCTTCTCCTGTCAAAAAATCTAACAAACTCCACTTAGTAGCTTCTTTTTTGTATAACTTGCATCATATGTAAAAGCCACTTGAAACCAAAGATCTCCACATTAAAAAAAAAAAAAACCTGTTCCAACAAAATAAACAAGAGAAAAAAAGAATGTATTTCTATTAAGCCAGTTTATGAAACTTTCTAATTTATATCTCTTTCAAGTACTAATTCACCTAATTGTGTATAATCGTAATTGTATAAATCCAGCTGTTCTCTGAAAGCCTCAGAGGTTTGTTGGAGAACATGAGTGAACACAGCAGACAAGTCAGGAAGAATGTTGTGGAGAGTTTAAATCAGGGCTGAGTTATAAAATAATATTCCAAGGTTTGAAAATTTTACTGTTCAGTCCATTATCAGGAGACATGATACAACAGCGTCTCGTCAGAAGTTAACAACATGAACTATTTGACCTCCATGAGAAAGAAAACTCGTGTTGCACCATCCATATGGTGAAATGTGGTGATGGCATCTTTTCTGCAGAAGATACAATGAAGCTTATGAGCATAGTTGTAAAGATCAAAGGAGCGAAATACAAAACATCCTGACAGAAAACCAGTTAGAGGCTGCTAAAGATTTGATTCTGGACAAAGGTTCACCTTCCAGCAAACGAAAAGCCAGAGCTGCAATGGTTCAGATCAAAGCATGTTCATGTGTTAAAATGACCCTGATAAGCTGACATATAAATGCTCTTATAAATTCAGGGCATGACTGAAAATGTGATGTTTACAAACATAAACAAATTTGACTGAGGTTGTACTGTTTTTCATAAATGAAAAGGGTTACATTTTAGTCTAGAGATTTGCAAAGTTGCTAGAGGCATAACCCTGAAGACTATCGGCTGCAATTACAGCAAATAATGATTCTACGATGATTAGGTTACTAAGTCTGAATGATTGCCACATCTTTAAGCTTTTAATTTCTAAAATAAAACCTTGTGAAAGCCATTCATCCTTCTCAGGCAGCCTGGCCAGCTTCCCTCTGCTGTCCAGATGCATGGTACGTTAATTGGGCTCTCGAAATTGCCTTTAGATGTGTGAGTTTCTGTGTTGGCCTGACGCCCTGTCCAGAGTGATGGTCTAACTGTTTTGCCTGAAAACGGGCAAAACAAAAAAAAAAAAAGTTTTTTATGTTGTGATCATCATGAAAGTTTTGTTCATCACTGCCCATTATTAATACCTTGTGTTTATTGTTGTCCTTGCACCTTTCTAATTATTGCTGGCTGATTTTTGCATTGAGCTCTCTAGTAAAAACATATTTAAAGACCTGAGTAATGTTTCGACTAGGGGTGTTCTTCAAAAGTGCAGAGGCCGGGTCACCTCTTGAGGGCAGGGGGCTGTAATGATTTCCCCATCTGGACCCCTGGGACGATGGTGCTCGTGCTCAGCACCTCTCCTGGACTCCTTAAGTCCGCCGACTTGTTTGTTTAGGGAAGATTAGCAACGTAAAACCCTTACAACATCCTGAACACGCTGCGAGAGGGAGATGTGATGGAGAAGAGAATAGAGATTGATGGGTAAAAAGATAGAGGAGTGGACGGTGTGCTGCAGGAGACAGATTGTTTTTAAAATAAATGAAAGAAAACAGAAAACTGGCAATAATTTGAAGTGGTACCATATTTAGAGTGTTTCTTAATTTCTTTTCTATTAACTTGGAAAATAAAAGTATTCATACCCTTTAAAAATGACTACATCTCATGACACATATATAAATGGATTTTATTGAGATTGTTTTATTTCTTCTTTTTTTTTTTTTTTTACAAATAGAAATACTGGCATGTTATTGTATTTACATTCAACCCCCTGAGTCAGTACTTTGTAGAAATGTCTTTCTCAGTGATTTTACCTGCAGATCTTATGGAAACTGTTGCAAAGTTGCTCATGCCCATTCAAACTGGATGTGGAACTTCTATGAGCATCAGTTTGCAAACCTTTCCAAACATTTTCAACTGCCTCAATTTCGGGACTTTACTTAGCACATGAATATGCTTTAATCTAAAACCAAAAGGTTCAGTAAAAGCTTTTGCAAGGCGCCGTAAAGTTTCTGTAGCGACTGATCTTGGCTGTTTAGATCAGTGTAATACATATTTATGGTCTGCTAAATGCTTGATGATGGCACAGGTCTGGCTGAATGCCTCCTGTGGGTTGTGTAAAAGTGTCAAGAGAAATTTAATCATCTTATTTAGGCAGGTCTCTGTGCATTGTTACCGTGTCTGTAAAACAGTTATGGGATCTAGTACGTATAAAACTCTGCCGTTAGAAAATAAATCACTTCTAAAAGATTAATTTCCTTTGGCTCCAGGGTATTTATTACAGTAATGTTTTGTTTTATGAAGCATCGTTCTACTTGGTCAGGTTTTTCATTATTATTAATTGTTTAAAATAATGGCTGGATAGTTAGAATTTGGCATAGTTTTCTTTCTTAGACTGTGGTGGTTCAGGTGGCTCTCAGGTGTGTGTGTGTGTGTGCCTGTGTGTGTGTGCGTGCCTGTTGCAGGAAACAGATGTGCAGTGATATCATCGACTGCACAGGTCTGGGAGTCTATCAGCTCTGGTCAGCCTGCTGTCTCGGTGCAGTGCTCCACTTCCTGTGGGCTTAAATCACGAATGTCCATGATAAGGAGAGCAATGTGGCCGGTCCTGCTTATTGGCAAAAATTTGAGAGTCCCTGATTAAAAAGTTTAGAATTAAACAAAAGAATGAAGACAGCAGATGAGATACAGCTGGTTTTAAGTCCTATAAATGGCTCCATTAGAGAGTTTGGAGTGATAAACTTCATGGGAAGCCATTTGGATCCCGATTATGAGAGCAGGAAGTGTGAGGGCTCACTCTAACCTAACTCTGATTGTTTTTGTTCTCTTTGACAGCCCCTGCCCAGAGCAAGGGATGGGGGATGAATTTAACCTCATGGATCATTCAGACTTGTACATCTTAGACTTCAGTGAGTATTGCTGTTGTTCTTCTGCTTTCTTTCTTACCACCACTTGTTAAAAATGTATTTTCTATCTTGAACACATCAAACACGTTCAGTAAACTTTAATAACGGAGAGATACTGTTTTTCTTTTAAAGTTTGTTTTTGTTAAAACCACAGATGTTCAGGAACTGTTACATTCAATCAATATGAGATGTGATGGAGAAGAGAACACAACGCAAACTCTAATACACAAACTAATTAACAGTTCAAACTCACTATAGGATCATAAAGGTCACGTTCATTTTGCACCTTTTAATTATTTATTTGAAATGTTTCATTGGCAAATGATTATATTCCATACAACTACACTAAAATTTGAAAACAGGAACTGAATAGACAAGTTTGAGTTAACTGTTGATTTTCTCTATTCCCCACAGGCTCAAAGCTACACATAGAAACACAAATAAATACAAACATCCCAGTTTATACTCAGTTGGATGTCCTCTATCAAACTGTACCTCTACCATACACTTTTCAAATCTAGCAGCAAGTTTAATTCTGGCTGAAAGCTTCAAAATGTTTTAAGTGCAGTCCAAAACTTTTCATGAGGTTTAGGCTTTAATGTAAGGAATTTGTGGAACTTGTGGATAGCTGTCTGCTTTACGCCATGCAGCTGTAGAACTGGTAGTATAATGACCCCCACAACATGATGTTGCCACTGCTATACTTCACACTGATGCTAGTTCTGAAGGTGTCATCTTGAATCCTGGCTTTTTCAAGGCTTTAACCCTTACACTGTCAAGAAAGCGCTGGGTTCTGTTTAAAAACCAACAATTTTAAATTAATTCTACCAAGAAAAGTAATCAAGAATCCACCCAGAATTATAAAAGAAGCTTGTGATTAGGGCTGCAACTATTTATTTTAATTAATCTATGAAATATTTTGAAAATGTTTCTATTTTTGTTCAGTTTTTACTTAACTACTGCTCAATGCACCTTTTCTTTAGTCCATATACTCCAGTTGACGATTAATCTATTACTGAATTAGTTGCCGAATATCCTTGATAATTGATTCATCACGATTAATCCGACTTAATGTTTGAGCTCTACTTGTGATAGCTTCAAAAATAATTTGTGATTTGGGTTGATTTTGATTAATGAGCACATTTTATTAAAGCTGTTTATTATAGGATCATCCCATCATGAATAAAAAACAGGAAATATTTTGAAAATCATTCAAAATATGATGAAGTGTATGTAAACTTTTAACCATGGTTGTACAGTGGATAAACAATTTATAGCTAAGAAGCCATTTTGACTATGCCAAAAAAAAAACCAAAAACTATTAAACCCTATAACAAGTAGTCTGGAGTGTCTTCACTGCACTGCTTCATTTCTCACTGGCCTTTGACAATGGGCACTTCCGCCTCACAGACACCCAAATATAGTCATGCATCCTGCCTGCTTGGGACGGGCCTGTAGAGCTTTCTGGTCACAGTTTGGCTTCGTGTGGGTGGGCTTGCACAGGGACCGGCTGTACCCGGTGGCATCCCCTGTGCCATACGCGCCCCAGCACTAGTCACGTGTGTCCTTCTCACACTGCTCATCAGTGAGCATATGGCCAAACAGCCATGACGGCGACACTAAGAGGAAGTTTGTAGGTAAATTTAGAATGCAGGTTTGTAACAAGATGAGTTGACACTTGCGTCACTTCCCTCGAATGTAAATGTCGTTGTTTTGTTTCTGACTGTGACCTGCTTTCCGACCACTTCAGGATGATTTTGCACCATAGAGAAGAAATCTATGGATCTTGGTTGTATTGCAGTGTCAGGTTGAATTCCCACAGTTGAGATGTATATTTGTAGCATGAATATAATTAGTTGCTCTGACTCACTTCACTTTCTGTTTTTTTTTACAGGCCCTAATTTGAAGACATTATGCAAAATAGCTGTTATTCAGTACAGTCTGGAGCAGTCAGGACTCCCACATGATATCAGGTCAGAGATGCATCCTCCTCTCATTAATGCTGTTTTGTCACAGAACCCACACATTTTATGTCCTGTTTGTATTATGCTTGTCACTCTCAGTAATAAGGTTATTTATCAAAAAGGCAAATTATAACTCATTATCCTTCATTCAGCTAGTGGTCTACTAATGTACATTTTACATGTAATTATACCTCAGCTAATAGCAGAAAAGTTTGTTTTATAAAAGAATCAAATAATCATGAAGAAACGTTAACACAGACTGTGACGTATTTCATCTGAACCTTGTGCCCGTTTACATCGCATGGACGCCACCTCATTGTCAGGCAGAATAAAAGCGGAAACTGGTAAACTTACTTAAGGATAAGTAAGTTTACTTATGCCTGAGTATAAGTAAACTTACTCAGAGCCAATAACACTAATAACACATTAGATGTGTTATTAGATTTATTAGGTTATTAGGTCAGCTTGGTCAGATCCAAGCTGACCTTTCGTTACCTTGGATCACAAAATAAAAACCTTTAGTAAAAGTACTAGATTCATTCTATCAATTTATTTATAAGAAAATTTAAAAAACATTGCAACAATATAGCTCAGAGAGAAAGCAATTATTCTTTTTTATCTAATTCCCTTTTTTATTTTTTATTTTTGTGAGCATTGTGAAATTACACTTTGCAGAAGGATAAAAGCAAACGGTTTTAACTGTTTGTTTTTATTTCCCAGTTCTCTTTGTATTTTCAATTTACTCTGACAGAATCTTTTTAACAGATTAGAGGGAAAAATAAAAACATCATAAAACTTCACAGGACAAGATGGTATTACTCAACAAAATCTGATCTCATTGGTGAAACAAAGTCTGCCCAGTTTGTCCAGAAAATCTAATCCGATAGAAAAAGTCAATCTTTTCATCATTTCTAACCAACCTCTCTTTCACCTTGAGCCTTTTTCTATCACTTTCTACAAACATCAACTTCTTGAACTTGTTTTGAAGAAGTAATGAATAACTTGCACTTTTTGAAGCAAGTGTGTCTAAAACTTTGGCCTCCTTCTAAGAGATTTCTTTCTTTTTTTTGCACATTTGTCTGTTGGAACCTGATACTAATTACTCCTCTTAACCTCTCATTTCTTTTGTATCATCACTGCCACCTTGCACGCTCCCAGCCTTGGTGTTTGCATTTGTGTTTCTAACCCTTTGAGGGGTTTCCAGCTGGGGTCACAAGACTATGGTTAACTCCCTTTTGCCTCTCGGTGGCATCCCCAGCTCCTCTCTTAAACACACGTGCTCACAACAGAAAAACGAACAAAGCAATTGAGAGGGAGTGAGTGTGAAACCAGACCCAGTGATAACAATCTGCAGCTCAACCTCTGACCTGTCATCAGGTCACCATTGGACCCTGTTTGCAGCTCCCGCTCCTCATGCTCACGTTACTGTCCGTCTTTTCCACAGCCTGCCTCTTTATTCAGACAAGTTAGAGGAGGTGATGGGGATGGCGCACAGCAGGGGGTGTGCAACTTTCTCTATGTTTATGTATATATATTTTTTTGTTAGTTCTTGTTCAGATTTGTTAGAGAAGTCCCTACTGCTCTAACTTTTTATACTTCTGTAGGAAGTATAAAAAAATTATATATAGGAGTGCAGTAAAAAATGATAAAGTATGAAAAGTATCAGTTTTGGAATAAAATTCTTTCCATTCATCCCTCCATCCACTCGTCCTGCTTTCATTCACAAACTTATAATAACATAATTTGTTTCTCTCTTCATTCATCCATCCATTTATCATTTACTCCTTTGTATTTCTTCCTTTGTCCATCTTTTTCTTTAACGTCTAGCTTGGCCTGTCACAATAACAAATTTTACGGGACGATAAACTATCCCAGAAGTCATTGCGATAAACAATAACATTGTCGCTTTTAAGACAATTTTCAAGCGTTATAATGGAAAAAGGCATAATAATGCAAGAACACATTCTCAAAGATGATTAATAAACATTAAATTTTAATTAACATTTAACACTAAAACTGGAAGACATTTTAAATATCCAAACTAAACAACAGGAAAAACCCCATTTAAATGGATTATGAAGTTTGTGTAAACAAAGTTGTCCTCCTAAAAAGGGTTAAAGAAGACCAAAATGCCAGACTGAAGACTCTTATAATCCAGTTTTTGGTAGAAAGAGAAAAACGATAAATCATGCAAGTGAAAATTATGGAACATGTTTTAATTTACCATGCGATTAATTAATTTGTTTGTTGTGACAGGCCTACATCAAGCCACTATAAATATTCTAAATGTTGTAAATAAAAAGAAATGACATGAGGTTTGAGTGCCTTTTTGCAAGGCAAAACTGAAACATTCTGAAAATTTTATCTTGAATTTCAACATTAAAAATACATTTGAAACCTAAATAAAGTAAATAAAATCAAAATTCTCATGTAGAAATACAAAAAACATTTCAGGAGTTTTACACTGAATGTTATGATTCTCATAAATATTAACATTTAAACACGTTACAATTCCTCAGATTCAGCAGAAAGAAAATTTTTCTAAAACTTTTGACACATTTTTTTCTTCCTTTTGTTAAAATCAGATGGGAACTGGCAGCCATGACGACCAACAGCAACATCAGCAGACCCATCTTCTCCTCGCATGGTTGATGCAGCTGCAGATGAAATAGAACTTGGACTCTGTTTCAGAAAAGCTGAACTTTTATTTTTAAATCATCCTGGTCGACCGAACTCCGAGGACTACTTTGGATTTATCTTCCACATTCTTCAACTGAAAACTCATCACTGACCAAACTGTCCTGGCATAAGACTTCAGCGGACAGAAGGGCCTTGCCCTGCCTAAGGATGTATTTTAATCCTCGACACTCGTATGACGCTTGTTCATATTTTCCTCTTCTTTCTAGCCTCTCTAGGAACCCAATCAGCCTATGATAATCATAGACATGCAACTTCTAATCTTAAGCACAGGAATCGACGAGAATTACAGCCAAAGGCTTTTGAGTGCGAGCGACCGTTGAAGATGTCAAACGCCCTGAAGAAACAAAACTTCAGCTGCAGATCTGAAGAGACTGGCTCACCTCAGTAAAGGATAGAGAGTATTCAGGACTGCAATCCACAAGTGTTTTGCTTGCAGAAAGTCTAAGTGGTTTACTTGTTTCACCACAACATGAAAGCCTCCCTGCTGCTCTGAAATGGCTCCTAAATGATTTACAAGACAGCTAGAGAAAGCTGTAAAATAATCAAGGGCATCTACCTCCCTCTAAAGTATTTCTCATTGGGTCTTTGACACCTCCTGTATATTCGACACCTGCTAATCCCCAGAAAAAAGAAAGAAATGTTGCAAAGAAGTGTGACCAACCTGCTGACCAACCAACTCTAACTTCAGAGGATTTCAATATCAAATGCAGAAAAAAATCATTTATCTCACAGATACACATTATGTGTGTAAGTTAGAGATTATCTCATGAATACATTCTGTTTGTAGACAATCCTTCAGCTTTCAAATTGGTTCATTTATCAAGCAGATCAAAATCAACGGAAATGTTTGTGTGCGCAGCGTGAGGAAAACATTTTGTTCATTTAAGAAAAAAATAGTCTGTGGTAAAGTCTAATTTATTTCAGATTTTGTTGACACGTCTCAAAAGTAAGACCAAGACAAACTGTGTAGCATCATCTCTCATCGCTTCCCTGCCTCGCTCGTTTCTCCCTGCTGGTTGTTGTTTCTCCAGCGTAACGTTTTTAACCTTCAGCAGCGAATATGTGGAGGCAGGGTGCAGTTTAAATATCATACTGATAAATTTCGTTTTAGCTTTTGAGCTTCGTGATCAGTAGATCCAGGAAGTCGCATCTTTTCATCAAATCTGAAAATGATGAATTGTTCTGGTCAGAATCTGGAAGAATTATTCTCTTTTTCTCATGTTTTCAAACCAGATTTCAACTTAGTCTAAAACCTGAAGTCAGTTCAGTTCATTCTGCATCCTCTGCCCTTCCTTAGGGACCAAGTCTGTCTTAGCTTTCAGTATTGACATCGGTTTGCTCCTGCAGTGGCAGCTACATCTCACGGTGCCCTAAAAAAACAATAAATGTGTTTTTTACTGCAGGACATTAATCTTTCACTGAAACTTTTCATTAGATCCTTTGTTAAATTTGAGTGCATTTAGTCAGCAGGAATAAAAAAAAAAACATCATGTTTTAAGAAATAATTGTTTTTAACAAAATTACTCGTGGCACAATTATTGGACCTTTGTGTTCAACTTGTTTCCTTTAGCCTCTGGCCTCCTGGCTGGGCAAGGATCAGATTATTTTACCAATATGCACAAATATAAAAATCTAAAAAAGGATAATTTGTAAGTGTGTCCAGAAAAAGATCCTTTTCCATCCTATCATCACAAACATGAACATGGGCTTTGAAAAATCAAGCTCATCTGCAATAAAAGCTCCATTTGTGTTTGGCATTAAGAGATTAATTTATGTTGAAAATCACCTTTTGCTAATTGTGAATTATGGTGGTAAATTTGTTTCCTCCAAATGCTCTGAGAGCCTCATCAGAGTTCATGGCATCAGAAGATTACATATCTTACCAGAAAGTAAAATCTGTGAATAATGATTCAAAATAAGTTGGAAAATCCACCTCTTTTACTGACCTTGTAGAAAAGTGATGTGAAAAAGATGAGTCATCTGCTCAAACTATCTATAAACATTCTAATAGAAGATGAAATGTTGATAAAAAAACTGACCACAGGGTGGCCAATATGTGTGCCACTTGTAATTTAGTTGTTAATCTGTATGTTCAGGAACAGATTAAGCTTCTGTCATGAAGGATCTATTTATATTAAAGCTCACATGTAAAACTTAGCTCGCAGTGTCATTTGACGGATGCAGAGGAACTTTTCAAGGATCTGAATCCCGAACATCAGGATTTAACACCATTTTAAATGTTTACACAACAGAGTAAAACAGTCTGTAACTGCAGCTTAGTCAGTCAGTTAGGTTTCTGCACTATCGCCAAATGTGGCACGTCTGGCCTTACAGGGATGAAAAACTGCTTTTTTGCCAAGGTAGACTTGAGAGTTTTTAATGTTAACCTACACCGACCAGTTCAGACTTTTCTTTACAGACCAGCAGTGCCAAAGTGACCCAGCAAGTCCGACACGCCTTGCACTACACAAATGTACACTTAACAGACTTCCTTAGAGGATAATACAAAGGATAATACAATGAAATCACATTTAAGCCTACTTTATTTTTTCACATACTGAAAAATAAAACGCAAAACTGAGATTTTCTTTTTGTCTAAATATAGTGTGAAAGTAATTTAAATTTGAACGTTTGTTGCCTTTGAAGATTTTGAATGATCATAATATTTGTCCTTTAAAAGAAGTAAATACTAAATAATTACGGAGGCAAAAGAAAATAATAATAATATAAATCCCTCATATAATGCTCAGAAACATGCTGGGGTTTCACTTGCAATCCAGGAAATGCAGTTTCTAATTTTCCTCTCGTGGTTTTTGTTAAACCTGACAGCTTAAACACGAGCTGGAAAAATGAACAAAGTATGAAGGAGTGTGTTTCGGTTCCTTTTAAAACTATATAGGCTCTTTATTCTGTTTTTATTTTTCACAATGTTTTAAAAGGGGATTCCTTGTGTGGTGAGGGCTGGCAGGACCTCCTGTGCAATATGCTTTATAAGTGTATAAATAATAAATTGAAAACACTTTAAGTATTTTGTTTTTGGTATCAATTTGTCAAATTGTATGGCTTTTACCATGACAGACACACACAGACTCATATTTATGAGCAATCTAAAGAAACATGCATAAAAAGGAAGATGCAAACTCCATGCTGAGATTTGAACTCAGGTAACATTGCTGCAAACCTCTGTCGTTTTATAGTAATTTATTTTGTCCAAGAGATGCTATTAAATGTTGTACATGCAAGAAACTTCACAATATGGAGACGTAGTTGAACTATTTTATTAAAAGCTGTGGTAGACACTATCTTCTTCTTAATCAGTACAACGTGGTTAAATCACTTTCCTTCCCAGAGAGTTTTAGAAAATAGGATTTAGACGCCAAAATGCGAACATTTCTCCTCAAGTAAAAGTGTCTTTAGTGCGAGTAATAAGAGGGAAGTAAATTACACAAATTGTTGAACATAAAGCCATTATCTGCACCGTGCTCCTTATGTTTTCTTCACTGTCTTGTCGTAGCAGAACCCCAGCTGCTCAGACCTTAAAGAAAATGAAATGGTAATTTAACTGCAAAAGACGATACAGTATTGCTAAATCTTGCGTGAATTTCATCTGCAGTGTTTTTGAGTCTGCTTTTAGTAAGAAGCAGATTTGTTGGATCCACTGTGAAGACCCTTTGCTCTTCAAACCTTTTCTTTGCTCCTGCTCCCTGCTGGGAAGCAGTCACGTCCAGCCCAGCCGGCCTGTCTGATGGCCCTCTCCGTCTACTGATGTGGGTTCTTGAGGTAGTCATGGTGACACAGCCCTCCCCCCCTAAAACGATCATTAATGATGTGCCCTGCTTGGGTGGAGGCCTCACCGTGTCTAACCCTGAACCCTGAATCCAGCGGTGGCCTGGCAGTCTGATCCTGTCTGTCACCAGCCGTGTGCTATAAAGCCGGCGTTATCTGCAGCGTTAAGTGCAAGCCGCAGACGGAGGGTCAGCTTAAAGTGAGGCAGCCGAGACACCGTGTCCCGCCTGGTCCCACCACACACAGGAAGCTGGGCCGCGCTGGGTCTCTCTTGTCTGGCCCCGAAGCCCAAAAACACGGGCACTAATGTGGGGAGACACTCAGTCAAATGACTCTCTAATTTCCCCCCAGGACTGAAATGATCCCACTGGCACTTGAGAATCAGGCTGGGGATTTGTTCTGAGTGATTTGTTTTGTCTTGTCCACACATATCACTGTCCAGTCCCTTCACTCAAGTTCTAGTTCTCTGCGTTTGGCACCAAGGAGGGTCACTAAAACAAGAAGGCACTGAGGGAGAAGCTAGTTGTAGCAATTTAACCCAAAAAGTCAGCTAGAAACTGTTAATCTTTCCCTGCGGATGTCGTTCTCACAAATATAACTCTTTGAGGATGAGTGACAGTTTTCATAAAAGGCCAAGATTCTGCTGTGCTTTTTGTCATGTTGTACGAAACCCATAATCTATTCATCTGCTAAAGGATCTGATTTAGAGCGAGCTGCTGGGCTGCTCAGCCTCAGTGCGTCATGATTACCTGCAACTTAATTCTCCTCCAGCAGGGGTTTAATGGGTGACTAATACAAACACAAGTGAAGTTTTTGGAAAACAAGCTCCCTGCCTCAAAAAAACTCCACCTTGATAAACGAGTTTGTGAGGCAGCGAACAGTTGTTTTATCTAAGATTTGAACTATGATTGTCAAGTTTTTTCTTTTTGATTTCACCGTGCAATCCCAACTTGAAAAGGATGGTCTCTTTTGTGAAATATAACTGGGGTTCACTCAAGGAGTCTTCATTTTAGTTATATTTATTTTTACATGATGCTCCAATCATACAGGTGAAAACCCTCAAAAGAAACAGAAACATCAAATTACATTGTGAACTCAACTCAAGACAAATACACTGTGAAAATTCAAAATAAATTTCCACCAATTTAAATCATTTAATCCTAGAGTATAATAAATATTAAGTATTTTATCGTAAAATTAAACAAATAAATTAGCATTTTTCATCAACGTTTGTTCTGCTTTAACTAATAAACACCAAGTGTATATAAATATATATACACTTCAGCTTCAGGTCTCAAACTCATGGACAAACATTCATTACACTTCAGGATTTTCTGTCGTTATTTCAGGTTCACCACGGTTCTATATTTTCTTCCTTGTGGCTTTCTGTCCAGTTCACTGGAGTTCCAAAACCTTCGAAATGGACAATGAGTAAGAGTTGGTTGAAGAAGCAAACTACTGGACTGTATTGGAAAAATATTTGTTAGAATTTTCTAATGATTGGAATCTGGGATGGAGGTTCAGCCTCCAGCAGAACGACGACCCTAAACATGATCAAAGAATTTTAATATGTTAGAGTGGTCTAGTCACAGCCCTGACCAAAACCTAATTAAGGACGCAACATGAAGACTGATGTTAGCAGACACCGGCCAATCTGACTTAACTAGAGTTGTTTTCCAAGAAATAACTTCTACTCCAGCCAAAAGTCTTTCAGACGAGCTTTTTCAGTTAACATGTTGTACAGAAAAACAAAAACAATAAAACAGGCATTTCTACAGTCTTCTAAAAAAAACAACAAAAAAAAACACAGGTCTACTTCTTTAATATTTTGAAACATTATCTTGTAATATAAACTGGTTTGAAGCATTTTTTTTTGCAAAATATTGCAAAAAAACAAAATGCTATATTTTGTTTGTGTTTGCAGTATGAAGCCTTAGCTTTACAGTCTTTTTCAAAATTTGTTACAAATTGTGCAGACCTTTAATTTAAAAAGTCAACTTTTAAAAGAACTATTTTTAACCAAGACACATTAATTCCTCATTTATCTTATTTTGAAAGTAATATGCAATCTGACCTCTGACAGTGTTTGTAGTATATTAAACTTTTTCCAGACTGAATTAGTCTCTGAAATCTTTGAGCGTTTCTCTTTCAGAACCTGTTTCAAGACTCCCATTAATTATTCCATTAACTGGGTTTTGCGACATTAACCAGTTTTAATTTGGGGTGACTGGAAACCAGTGTGTCACCCAGTACTATCAACCAGTGATAAGCATTAGCCTCTTTCCCCACTGTATGATATGACCATGATAATGACACATATCAACTGAAGGGTTGCTAATGAAGACCTGCCAATGCAATTATTTGTTAATGTGATTATTGACATAGAGACCAATGTTTAGAATAATTACAGCTAAGTGACGGGCTTTTAAAAAAAGAATGGATAAGGTGAAAGAAACACTAATACAGTAAGATGTGCGCAATAAAACAAATCTAAATGTTTTAGCTTTAGATTTATTATCACAGTTGCACACAATCTGCACTTCCAAATCAAATTCTTGTAGAAACTAGAAAAATAAGGATATCTGGATATAAAGATATTTTGTTTAGACCAGGAGTTTGCATGTTTTTGTTTTTAGTTGCATCAACAGTTCTGGCAGTGGCAACCTCCAGACGTTTAATGCAGTAGGTATGAAGCTGTAATGACAGTCCTGCTTTGATTAATGATAACTATGGGGAAATCCCTGGACCTTTAAAAGCAGCTGACTGATGTCTACCTGAGCCTCTTCATCCCATTATTCCTTTGTGTAGTTGGGAAAAAAAAAAGACATAAAAAAAAATAATAATTCAGGAGTATCCTTGTTTCTGCTTCCTGGTTTCTGCGCGCTAATAATATTATGTTGAGACTCATCCATCTGCAGACTCTACATTTTTACTCACTTGCATGTCTAATAATGCTTTCCATGTTAAAAACTGATTAATTTAAATTAAAAACCTGTCTCTGAAGTTCTTGTTGCTGGATTAAGATACAGTGGACATTCATAGACTTGGTGCTTCAATCATTAACAAATATACTCCTGAAGTTGCTGTCTCTTTTTTAAAAGTTAATTTTTTTTTCAACCTTTGTGTGTGTTTTTTTTCTTCTGCCAACAGAAGATCCCCACAGCTTCCTGCAGGAAAACATCTCTCTCCAGTCCTCGTTTTGCTCCCGGATGAATGCAGCTCTTGTTTTCCAGCAGCAAACAAGATGCTGTAAAGCTGAGAAAGCCTGACCTTTTCTGTCACATGCTGCACAGTGAGAAGCATTAATAAATCATGTTGCCTGAAAAGCGTTGCAACAGTTTACATCAGGGGAGATTCTTGTTAGAATTGAGGCCCTAAGTGCGCTCCAACACACAATAATAATAACAACTTTTTATCAAGTATCCTTACCTATGTAAATGTCATAATCACATTAACTTAGAAAATGACAAAATTATTAAACTACTGGAATTATAAAATGTTATTCGGCTTCATTTGTTGGCAGCTTAATTTTCAGTATTACCAACAAATTCATTTCCTCTAGAGTTGATATGCAAAATAATTTACAGAAAAAAATGTTTGGTGCAATGACTTCCTAAAATACTAATAGCTTTAACTATTTATTATTATGTTTTATTGCTCCTGTCACCCCCTGAAACTATCCCTCCCTGGGCAGAGAGCCATGTTGACCAAATACAAATCAGCCACTATCCAGGGTCTCGTTGAGTGTTTTGGACCTAAATAAAGCTCCTTAGAGGACAACGTCACAGAGAAAAGTCTTCATAAATTAATATTTAAAACTATCAGGAGCGGCTGATTGTTTGGAGATATGAAGCATTTTAAAAGTCAAACAGTTTTTTTTCTTTTCTTTTTCTTTTCTTTCATAATGACGCTTCACATCCCTGCAGAACCAACTCCCACCGACCCAGTCCGGAGGGTTATTATTAGGAGTCGTTCAACTAAATATAACTGGCTTCGGTCGGCTGTCATCGCGTCACAATAAGTGAGGTGATCCCGCGGAGTTTTCTCTGAGAGGTGTGGGGTTTGGTTTGAGGGGGCTATAAAAGGAGGGGCGGCAGCAAGTGGCTGGCAGTCATCACCCAGAGACCGCGGAGGTTTGACCCTCAAACAGCTGTCTGCCTTCATCCGCATGAAAAGTTAAGTTTTTGTTTTTTCTTTCGAAGGAAGAGGAAACATCTTGGATGCGCTGCACCCTCAGGTCTTAAACGCCACAATGGCTCTTTGGTGTAACGCCTGCAAAAGTCCCGTCAGCTCTCCGTGCACATCCCACCTTCCGCCCGGAGATCAGCGCCGCTCCACCTGCAGGAGGTTCAGGTCGGTTCTTCTTCTCTGATCGGTGCTCAAACGGGGGTGCGTGTGCCTCGAGTGGTACAGGTTACATTGCAGTTTAATTGAATGCTGTGGTGGTTGATTCTTTTGTAACTGACTAGAACTGAATTATTTAACCAAACGATGACCTTTTATATCTTTTCGTGTTACTTAATCCCCTCAGAGCATTGCTGGTTCAGCTCTCGTATAACCTTCTTCAACCCGTTTGCCGCGTCTCCCTGCACATTTTGTGGCAATATAAGCAGGATTTCTTCTGTTTTTCTTCCAAAAGTGGCTTTCTTCTTACCACTCCTACATAAAGATTTATGAAGCAAACAAATAGTAGCTGTCAACAGATTCTTCCACCTGAGCTCTGGGTCTCTGTTGCACCTCTAGAGTGACCATGGGCCATCTGACTAATGTGTTTACCTGTCAGTAGGTCTTTTAATCTATCAGTGCTCTAAGGGTTAGCTGTGTTAAATGGTGTTTTATTTAGTGGTATCAAAGAAAAAGGGGTTGAATATGCAGGCCACATTTTTCAATTTTATTTTATTTTTTTTAAAAAAGGTTTTGAAAACTGCATAGTGCATTTTCTGCTAAATAATTAATAAATTCATTTTGTTGTTTCTTCATAGCCAAATCTCAATAAAGAACATTAAAGTAGTCACTTAAGTAAAACTGACTGTTTTTATTGAATGGTTTGTAAAACACAACTTCAATCTATTTACTTCTTGTCGTCTAGCAACTGAGTAATTATTCAGTTTTTTTTTTTTTTTTGACCGATGTCTTGCAATTCTGTGACGTTTCCTCATATTGAAAATTGTCTCTTTATAATCAGATGTCAGTCTGTTTGTGAGCCAGGTGCATTTAAATCTTATTTTGGTTTGAAGGGCTTCTGCACAGTCTGAGCTGGTTTCTAGTAAATGAAAGAAAAAAAAAATGAAGTTAAATAAGTGGAACAACTTAAATTTCCATTTGCACATCTTCCCAGTTTTCCTGTATGTTTGCTGGTTGGGATTAATGCATTTTATTGTTATGACATTTTGTAGGCTTTTGAGACACAAGGTGGAGGAAAATGTGCTTCAACCTCAGTGATGCTCTCAAAACTAAGCCCTATTTATAAACACATCTTGACTGAATTTGATATTAATATCTGATCAGGAGTTTGATTGTGATCATGCTTGGATACAGAGTGATCTCACTCTCCTTTTGTGGCACTTTCTGTGTGGTGTGACGTGGGGTGCTCCCGCTCCAAGGACGCCCACTTTATAAGGCAATGAAGGGAGAACGAGGAGCCCGGCCGCCCCTCCTTTTCTGTGTGCGTGACGCCCACGCCCGGAGCCCCGGCAGCTATAAAAGGCTCTGTGAGGATGGACCCAGACAGACTCTGATCATGCAGACTAAGTGCACAGAGAGCCCTCGTCGCTCTACTCAGCCTCTCCTGTCAGCCGTTTCCATAGGAACTCTTCATATTCAAAGTGGGCTTTAGCTCAGACGAGGCTAAATCTGTGTTTTGTTTTGAAGTGAACAGAATGAAACCAGATTAGTTTTTTGACAATTTTGTAGATTATTAGGTCACAGCTCTCACACCAGCAATCATGGTCTCCCACAGGTCCACCAAAGGAGCCTCCAAAGCCCGAAGAGACCACATCAACCATGAAATCAGGAATATGCGCTCTCTGCTCCCCATCAGCCAGGAGGACCAGGAGCGCCTGTCGTACCTTCACTCCATGGCTGCCATCTGCACATACATCCGCAAATCTGTCCTCTTCCAGGGTGAGTTCTTCAAACTTATCGCAAGTTAAATTTACCTTGTTACTTTTACTTGTCTAACTTTGGGGGAAAAAAATGTACTTTTAGGAGTATTTTTACTACGCTGCACTTTTTACTTGTTCTTGAGTAAGTTTATTGAGTATTGATACTCTTACTTGAGGGAAATTTCTGAACGAGTAGCTTCACTGAAGGAAAAACAAGCTTGTTTTGACAACAACAAAAGTCATCAGACACACACCTGCAGTTTTTGATAAAGTTTAAAAACAAAATTTAATGAAAGAAATTAATTTGTAAAAAAGTTTATTTTGCTGGATGTTATTTTGTAATTTTGTTCTTTATATGAATTATTTTCTTTTATTTTGGCCTTACCAAAATTGGCCAAAATTTCTAATGATGCAATTTTTAGATATTAAATTATAATTTATTTTTTAAATCAGTTTCTCAGTACTTTAGTAACTAAATGAGTTTTTGCTTTTTACTTTTACTTGATTCAAAATGATGTAGTGGTACTCTTAATGCAGCATATTTTTTTTTCGACACCAAATTTAGATTCATACTGCCTTACATAGAGGATTATGAAGCTCAGTTTAAAAGTGTTATATGAACAACATCAAAAACATGTCAGCTGGGACAATCTGCAGAGACAGAGGCGGTGAAACAAAGGCTAAGCTCGTCCTTTCATCCTGCAGGGCTCTCGGCTGGGGAACGGTCCCAGAGCGCTTTGCAGTACGAGGCCTTCCTGGACGCTCTGCACGGATTCCTCCTCGTCACCACGGCTCAAGGCAGACTGGTTTATGTGTCGGAAAATGTGGCTGAATACCTCGGCCTGTCCATGGTGAGTGTTCAAGCCCCACATTTTTACTGTTTGCTTCTTAAGAGACTTTGATCTGTAATGTAACCCTGGGTTGCTTTTCCAGGTAGATGTTCTACAAGGAGACACAATCTATGACTTAGTGGAACAATCTGATGTGAATATTATCCGCTCCAACCTCAACATGGAAAACAACTTATTCTCAGGTAACAATAAATTCCTTTAGTTACAGGTTGAAGCTTAAATCTAAACCTAATTCTTCTGCAATCAGACTATACTGTTCACATTTATTGGGAACCCTGATGAAGATGAATATATCTTGTTTTGCATCAATTCTAAAAAAACAAAAGTCATTCATTTTAAGTACATTTTTTGCAGAAATAAACTATCTAATCAAAAGAAAAAATTTTTTAAACCAACTCAGCAGCTGGGAAATAATAGGTGTTAAATAATCTGTAGTCAGTTTAAAATAATCCAGATTTGGTTGCACATTTTGAAGTAAAGCTGTTCTTATATACTCCAGATGCACAACAAAAATTATAAATATCCAACGAGAGAAGTGTTTTGTATTTCTCTTAAAAATTGACAGAAAAATTATCATGTGGAAAAATATTCCATCTAGAAGTAAAAAATGTGTAGTTATAGAGCCAGAAAACCCAAAGATGACCAATTTCACTTTATAACTTCACTAGATTTTCTTATTTGACAAGATTTCAAATAAAACTCCAATAAATTTCTCTGAAGAGAGACAGGCACACACCATCCCACCTGGAGTGTTTTTCTGTTGAAATGCTTAATCTCAAGTCTCCTCTGATGGAAACAGAGTTCCAGATTAAATCTCAGTACAGAGTTTTGTTGAGCAGAAAATGCTTTTTTTCTGCCTGGCATGGAGGCAGTGTCTAATGGTTGTTATGGAGACTTGTTGAGGTGAAGACTATACCCTGTACTGCAGTGAGCGTTGGAGATTTTCTTCACCTTTCCTGCAACCCCAACAAGATAAATGCCAGTTCTTGTTCTGCCTTGTGGCTAATATGGGCCTCTGTTTAATGTCTTATTTATAAGCAACAGAAATTCATGGATTATTAATTGGAAGTTCCTAGAAACTCCAGTCAACCTAAAGCAGTAAAGTGCGGGTGCTTTTATTGTGGTGGTAAAGTTTCAGCATTTATAAAGACTAAATTTCCCTTTTGCTTTATTCTTCTCAGAGAGGAGCTTTGTGTGTTGCATGCTGGCCTCCAAGGCCTTTAAGCTCCAGTTTGGAAGCTGCTGCTCCATGCTGGTCAGAGGAGGCTTCCAGTTCTTCCCTCAGCCCTCGTCTACAGCTGACCCCACCTTCCAGCCTTTGTTTGTGGCCCTCTGCACCCCCACGGTGAATCGCCTGACCGGTGCCGACTCTCACTTCTGCCACTGCTTCAACAGCACCCACAGGCTGGACATGAGCTTCACTCAGCTCTCAGACAGGTAAACGCAAACTCCACAGCTTAGGCTACGTTCACACAGCAGGTCTTCATGCGTTATTTATAATGTTTTGCTGAAATATATATATTTTTTACATGGTCAGGGAGCTAAGTAAACCCAGCCAAAGTCAGGCCTATGCGAACAGTTTTCATCTCTTAACATTGAGGTCACATAGCATTGCATTGTTTACAGAAGTAATAATACATGGAGTTGATTATGGATTGATTTTTATAGTTTATTCAGCAATGGAGCCGATAGTATCATCACAAGATCATAAGAAAATTAAAGAATCTAATAAAAACAAAACACAATTAGTAGCAATGGCTTTTGTGGAGTATTAACTGTAATTACTATATGAGTTTGTTTGTTTGTTTTGATGTAGTCAGAGCCAGAAGTAGCCAAAATAATTTTCAGCTATTGTTTACGTCCATATTTAGCACCTCTGAATTTTTCTGGTGCAAAGTTAGAACACATCTCACATCAATGACATGAAAGCCAGATAAAATATAGTTTTATCTGGCTTTTCTGCCCAAGGTCATATTTGGGCAAAGCGGTGGATTTATGTCACATTTTCCTGTTGTGTTTTCATATCCTTAGGCAAGGATCGCCGTCTGTGGTTTCTGATTGTTATTTTTTATTTTTTTATTTTTTAGTGTTTTATACTATTTGGGGTATTCAAGGGAGGAAATGATCAACCGATCATGGTACAGCCTCTTGCATCCTGAAGATCTGCCATTGGCTGCAACTTCTCATAAAAGTTTAAGTAGGTATTTTATTTTATATTTTTAAAGCTAGTGGCCAGGTTTTTAATGGAGAATAACTTATTTCTATCCTTTATAATAACCGTAATTGCCTTTTTCTCCAGTGCAGGCAGAAGAGGGTTTCCAAGTGGAGATGATCCTGAGGCTCCAGAGCACAGATCTGTCATGGACCTGGATCTATATCCGAGCTAACAAGGACCCAGAGTGCCAGAGCATCAGCTGCACTAACTACATCATCAGGTGTGATGAGGCTCTCAGGCAACCCCGAACTGACAGCGTTTCACTTTTAAAAGTCTCTTAACACATCTTTTTTAATCTCACAGCGAAACCGAGGCCAAATTTCTGCAGAAGAAAATCAGCAGCGCTGCCTTTAAGCCCCCGTCTGTGCCAAATTACCTCTACTTTGCTCCAGAGGTGCCTCAGATTCGGAGCGTCAGCGCTAAATGTTTTAAAAGGCGGAGGATGTGTGGCAGCCAGAGGGAGGAGCTTGGAACCAGAACAAGAACGGAGTCTGAGGAAGACATTTACTGTGCGTTTTGCCCGTCCTCCCAGGGTAACGGCTCCCCTGTTCCCCTGGGTGAGAGCCCCGCGCTGTTCACCCCTCCCTACAGCCCAGCCTCGTCCAGCTCCACTCTGCAGCCGGAGGAGCTGAACTCTGACCTCCTGATGGATATTCATGCATGTGAAGATCAGCTGCCAACCTCTCCTGACGCCTCTCCCTCTTACTACTCCTACGAGGACACAAGACTCGCCTGTCACCAATCACCTGCTGACTCTTTACTCACAGCTTCTGACCAAGTCTTTGAACACAGAGACTTTGACCTGTTCACCGGCAGCTCCCTACACTCCTCTTCATCCTCATCTTCATCTCCAAACTATGATTTCCAGGCTTGTCCGGCTGACGCTCGATTGGTTCCAGACTGTTTCTTCGTGTCGGAAACGTGCGAGGGCCAAGGGGAGAGCGCGTCCCTGCATCCGGACGACTTCAACCTTCTGGACGATCCACAAGGGGGCAGTCTGGTTCAGCTTCATCAGGTGCCCCAACAAGAACTTCTCATGCATTCCAGCATTCTGACTCCCACCCAGTCTCCGGTGGCGGCAGAGCCGAACCTCTATGACGAGAGGGAGCAGGCAGCCATCAGCATCTTGGCCCAGCAGATCTCCTCTCTTGCCAGCAGCTTCAATCTGCACCGCAACCTGAATCCTCTACAAAATGCGACGCCGGCAGCCAACGCTGACTGGCTCCAAGGGTCCCCTCTTCCTTTAGCCCTTCTCCCAAAGCAGGAGCAGGTTTATGATGACTGCACGCTGGACAGCATCCTCAAAGACTTGAACGTGGTCTCTAGGAAAAGTGGTGCGTCCAGTCCTGACATTGTTTCCAGCAGCTACCAGCAGGGCCTCGTTTCAGGGAAGCCGGTCAGCTCAGGCAGCTTCACCATATATCCCTTCAATGTGCAGCTGGGAAACCAAGGCAGAAACACTGGGTTGCATCAACTCAACCGCTACATGCAGAGGAGCCTCCAGCAAGGTAAACTTTCCAAGAGCATACAATATTTTGCTGAGAAGAAAAATATTTACCCCCTTACAGATTTTTGTTTTGTCAAATCAAATAGATTTTGCAAATTAACGTTTGGAGGTGATGATTTAACTTATTAAGGGAAAAAAATGATCCAAAACAACCTGACCATACATGGAAATATCACTGCCCCATAATCCAAAAAAATGGCTGTGGAGAAATTTTGAATCACTCTGTAGTGAGAATTGATAGCTGTGTTTCAAGTACAAATGTGGACAAAACTTTGTCAATATTCCACTAATATAAAAAAAACAAAAAAACAAAAAAAAACAATAATGCAACTGCTGTGTTCCCATTAAATAAGAAACACATTTAAAATCAAACGTGAATAAGTTTGTTCACACAATAAGTCATTAAAAAACACTCTGCGTCATCATCCACCTTCCACTTTCTGTCGTCTTCTTTATCTTTTCCGCCAGTAGTAACATCCAGTGATTGATCGCACTTTTTTTATGTAAATAAATTGTTTCCTTTGAACTCATTAAAGTTCAATGGAAACAATTTTGTAATAATTTTGACAGACCAACAATTTCTGGTTCACCACTATTCCATGTTTTCTCCATTTTTGGCTCTCAGAAAGCCTTATAAAGAATTTCTGTAACATTTTCCACACCAGGCCTACTGATAATTCACTCATCAGTTTGAATTATTTCTTGATTGTACAGGTCCAGCAGTGAAACTGAACCAAAATAATGCTTTTTCGCATAAAGTCTGTCTGGTTTAGATTTTATTGTAGTAAACAAAATTGTCATGTGATGTTTACCAATATCTAATATTAAAATGTAGATAATATGAAACATCTAGGTGCAACAAAAAAAAAATCAAAAAAACAATCTGTAAGAGGGTAAATATCAGCTCTGTATATCTAGAACTAATTTCCACTCTGTGTACTGTTTGTCTCCCTGCAGATGGACTTGCTGAGGAGAACTTGTACTAAAATAAGTCTGTGACTTACTGTGCTAACACCCGTATGACATATTGTCAGGGCAACCCTCCTACGACGGATTCACAGAGAGAGAAAAATGGACGTCAGCGGTTAGATGCTGTTTACTTTACCAAAATAAGCTGAGATAAATTGTCCTCTTCTGTCAGCTCTGCCGTAACTCCTCCAAGCACTGCTGTCAAGTGTGTTTTATGTTTTGCTGATGTCTTTTATTCTTAGAAAAAGTAAAGGTACTTTGTAATAATACTTCTGACAGGAGTTACACGCTGAAATTGAGGTATATTTTTTCATTTAATACTAAGTGACCACAGTTTACTATTGAGCACTTTATCAAAGTCACCGACCGAAGAATTTCATAACAGAGGAGATAGAAACCGGTACCTTAATTTAACCAGGATAAGCTTTAACACATTAATCATCCCTTATAGTAAAGAACCAGCTATTGTTACTTTCCAGGTGCCTTAAAACTGGTTGTAAAGATGTAGTTTGTTAGACTGATGTTTGCCAATTTGATGCAAAAGTTGCTTAATGTTTTTATGCTGTCAGAGATACAGGTAAACCAGCAGCAGCAGAAAAGATATAATGATTGTAAATGCAGCTTCTACCTCAGTGGAAAAGCTCAACACATTCCAAGTTTGTATTTATTCTGTTTTACCTTCTTCTATTTATCTACAGTTTAATGTTTATTGTGTGTATATTTTTTTTCTCCCATGACACTGGTATGTTTCTCTGTTCAGAGATGTAAATAAATCACATTGAAGACACATTGATAGTCTTTTTCTCCATTGTTTTCATGAAATTTAATCAATAAACATTGTAAAACATGATGAAATATAATATTTGACTTCAAAACAACAGGGCTAATCCAATAGGAATGTTAGCAAGCGTAAAACCAATAAGTTATTTTCACAAAAAAGCTTCAGTTGGTAGAGCTTTTGTGGCTAAGAAATCCTGACTTCCACACAATTAACAAGAACATAATAAAAGTGTTCCCTGTGAGTTATGTGAACATATTCATCCTCCTTTAATCCTTCCTTTGGTCTCTGCTGAGTCCTGTGGGAGCAGCACACATTGTCTCTCCAGCTGCTAAAGTCTGCAGTAGGTTCACCAACTTTTATTTATGTTCAGTTTTATGCTGGTGGGTTTGTCAGAAACACAATGAAGCAGCAAAACAAAAGCTGAGGAGAAATTATCTGAGATTTTTGGATTTACATGAATAGTTTTTATTTTTTTATACTCATCAGCAGAATGAACTGTCTTTTAATAGTTTATTCAAAGAACAATTTCAGCGTTAACTGAAAGCACAACTTCAATAATTTTCAAAAACAAGTATTGAGTGCACAAGCTTAAATTTATCTTGGATTTTCTCAATTCCATACAGGCTCAAATAGACACGTGATACACAGCATAATATTTGAATGAATGTCTCTTAGGAAGCTGCACCTCAACCAAAGAATTTTTTAAAATCACTAGCAAGTTTCTGGCAATTCTGGCTGGACATTTGACCAATGATTTTCGCAGACTTGGCAGCAGTAAATGTTTATTTAGATTGGATAGGTCAGGGCCTTGCAAAGGTTTAATGCTAATAATGAAGTGGCTAATATAAAGTTGAATATTAAGTCTTCATTATGCTCATTCACATTGCTTAATGAGGCTATATGACTAGCAGCAAAATGGGAACACAAAATGATACTACTGCCAACATGCATAATAGTATGCATTGTATTCTTGGGTTGCAAAACCACAACCTGATGCCTCCAAACGTTTATGTTCACAGTCACGAAGTAGCTCCGTCTTTGTTTTTTCTGACCCACAAACAAAGACCACAAAGAAATGAAAAAGAGAATTAAGGAGACAATATTTAGACAATGGTATCTGAAAATAAAACAATTTTTTTCTCACTTTTCTTCCTCCATAATTTAGATTGTGAGGAAACCCAGAATGCTTTCACTGGTTAGTCAGGATTGGATTGGTATGGCTCCTCCGTCTCGCATAGATTTCTACATCTTTTAGCTGGTCACATAAACTGTTCACAGAGAGATCAATCCAAGGTTGACCACATCTGGAAAAATCAATGGATGCATGGATGAATATTTAGATAAGTGACCCGACTGAACGCTGAGGCGAGTGATATATTGCTGCAGGCTGCAATGAGATGCAGCACCACAGGAACACCTGGTTCATATGCATGATTGCAGAGCAAAAAGCCTCGTAGACGTGCTGAAGGTCAAAACAACCACCAGATGGCGCAATAGCTCCAACTGGCTCTCGGTCAGTCACTACATGACAATAACATAATTCAAACGAGGCTGAAATGAAGCGCATTCTGTGTTTGCGCGCGCGTGTGTGTGTGTGTGCGTGTGTGTGTGTGTGTCCGTTCATAGGAAGGAGTCCAGATGCCTATAGTTATCCATGGAGACCTAATTAGAAATGATGTGTCTTGAAGGGTACAATGGCATATAAAGTTCCTAACAAGTTCCCACATCTGCTGTGCTTCGGTCTTCCTGCTTCTGTCAGCGTTACCTGCAACAATAATGATTTCCCACAGGCACAGTTTCACCGAGGTTGTGTCCACACCATGCAAAGAAAAAAAAAAAAGTCACCTTTGCATTCCAGTGACCCTCAATTCAGCCTTCCTAACAGAGTTTGGCTGTCTTTACATGACTATAATTACACTGCATATCAGAAACTGCAGGCTGACATGGTTTGATGGATCACTCAGATACACATGAGGCCCTCTTGTCTCGCTTATGTTAAAGTGGGCTGATGTGAGATTGTGGTAACAACCCAACATCTCACAAGACAGGAGCTGCATGAGAAAATGAAAGTGTTTGGGTGCTGCTGTGATTCATATCTGGGATCTGAAAGTGGTGTTGAGGTTGCATGGCTGACAAAAGAGAAACGGGGAAAACTGTCATCTGCCCCACTTCAATAGCTCCTAAATCGTTTTCTGAGGTGAATGGCTGGAGGGCGGATGCTGAGAGAAAAGTGCATCAGCGCAACTCAGACTGAAAAGCTCACAAGTGAGATTCTTTCCAGGGTTTTAGCAATTTTTAGTAGGCTAAATTTATGACTTTCTAGGATTCATTTGGAAAAAGTGTTGGAATATATACATAAAAAGAAATAAAACTGAGTTTTATTCGGTAATTCAATTCACACTGCAAAAATGTAAAAGCTTTTTGCAAATACTTATGCTTAGTTTCTAGTGCAAATATCTTTACACATTTAAAATAAGACAAAACTAACTTCCATGTAAAATTTCAGCAAGATACAGGAGCTTGCTTTAAGTCAATAATTGTTTTATACTGATGATAAAATACTGGTGCCATTAGCAGATTATGTCATTTATAACAAGACATTTTCCCCATGTTATAAGCGAAATAATCTGTGAATGAAAACAGGATTTTTCCATTAATATTAAAGAATTATTAACTTAAAACAAATGCCTATGTCTTGCTGAAAAGTTACTTACAAATAAGTTTTGTCTTATTTCATGTGTTTTTTTTTATATTTTCACTAGAAACTAAGCCAAAAATAGTTAGTAAGACTTTGTGTTTTTACAGTTCAACCTGTATTATGTTGCTCCATTATCATTACACATAGTGACGTTACATTTCTTTGTAATTGCGAATGTCACTACAGCTTACAGCTAATCAAGAATCTTATGTCCATTGTACTGTGCAGTATACACACTCTTTACTTAGATGTCACTCCTCTTGCATGAATAGCTGCATCAGATAAGCGTAGCGGAGGCATAAAGGAAGCTCAGGTTTCTGTAATATCAGGCTGGTTTCTTTCATTTTTCTCTTTGCAACAGTCCAGATATTCTCTGTGGGGTTTAGGCCAGGCAGCTAATCATGCACAGTGATAGCACTCTCATTGAAGAAGGTATGAATAGTCGAGGATGGCTTAATACAACAAATGTGATGTTCCTGAATACTTCTGCTTGAGAAGACTTATGATGCACTGACTGCTGCTGCAGTCTAGGTTTGATTAATGGTTTTTAGGCCCTCGGTTAGGGCCTACAACTGGGCTGACTAAATTTAAGGATGCTTAGGACCCTGCAGAAACCCTGTTTTCTTCCTTTCTGCCTTCCACAAGCAGCACGTTTTTCATATCTCACCCTCACCAGCGACCTCCTTACAAATGATTACCTCATTTACTCACAAAGAAGAAAAAAAAAGGTCTCTCCAAATTGAAACTGCTTGATTTCATACAACAGAGCCTCAGGTGGTGCCGCCGCAGCTTCGTTTATTTAGCGCCTTTATGCTTTCATTGTTGCCACAGCCTGGCATGAGGCCTCCTCTGAAAGCTTATCTTACGGTGTGCATTTATTTTCAGATAGATGAATACGTGGACAAAACCATCCAGCTAAAGATGTGATTTGTCTCCTGTGCTCTGGGATTGTTTGGCAGATGGAAACTGCTTCACAATCTGATAGCAGTCAAGGTCACAGGAAAGGTTACCCGAGCAGCGTTTGCATGTTAACCCCAACCTTGCGTCTGATTCCTTGTGTTGTATGAGAGAATCCTCCACAGTGTGAGAGCTGTTTCCTCTCGGTCTCTGCATGAAAACAGCCTGCTATCGCCCTGCTTGCGTCACATTTCCATGTGCCTAGCATCGCTGTTGCTCCAGTTTTCAAGGGAGACACATCACCTTATGGTGGTGGTTCAGTCAGCACGCTCTGACACTGTAATTGGGTTAAACAAAAAGCCCCCAAAATAGACTGCAGCCTGTTCCTCCAGTTGCTTTGCCTGTAAGCACAGCTCTGATTCAACACTGGATCCACGACACAAGCTTCAACACATCCAGATGATATTCACGAGAGAAAGGCCAGGCATCCAGGGAGGAGAATACAAATGGCAGCCTTACAGAGCAGCCTTCTTGCATATGAATGTTTGATTTATTTTGATGCTGTTATCTCATTGGGAGTACTTATGGCAAAGCACCTGTCCTCTCAGGAGATGTAAGTATCCCCACAGTGGAAAGACTTCATAAACATGTTATCTTTTGTTGGAAGAAATTATTGTGCACTGAGTCAAGAATGCATGCCAAGATGTTGTATTGTGCATTACAACAATCCCAAGCAGGGTTTCATGGGTTTACGCTTAACTTCTTTGTTGTGCAGAACCAACAGTCCTGGGTTTTAGCGAGAGAACATCTCCGAGTGTATTGTTTATTTACTTCCACACACTCACCCTCCAGCATTCAAAGAATTACTGCTCATGCTTGTGTGTTGTTCTCTGCAGGATCCAGTTAGATTTTCCAGACTCTCGCTTATGTGGGTATTTAAAGGAAGTCCTGAAAATGGAGACAGCTGCTGGTTGTTCTTTACGTATGCACCATGCATACATACCAAGCACGTATATAGGGCATGCATCATTAATATGTTCATCGCCCCGATTCTGCAAAACCCTGAGGGTCAACACAAGTAAACAAGAAGGAGTGTTTCTAATGCAGCGCTCAGGGGATTGGAAATGTATTCAGAAAGTTGATTAATTATGTGAGATGTAATTAGGACTTTAAAGTAGGTAAATTAATTAATCAATTATTGGAATAAAAGAAAAAAATGGTTTTCAAAAGGAAAGCAAGCAAGGCATACAATAAAATTAGCATCAATACGTACTGTTAAAACGTTTCGGAGCAGTAAACTTGTCAAGGTGTTTATTAACATATCCAAATCTAATTTTCAGAGAGAATCAAACATTCAAAACAATTCTTGAAGGGCAAAAGGAGTCAACCTGACTGACTGGCAGAAATATAAAATTATATTGCTGTTTCTATGGAAGCACTGCAGTTTTAATAAGAATGGATTTAGCTCCCCTGTCACTCATCACTTTATTTATATAATGTTTGTCTTGAATTTTATGGGAAATTTGAAAGATTCACGCCTTCTTTTGTTTCTTGATTTATCTTGTCAGAATTTTTTTTGTACATTTTGGATCTCATCGTTACAGTTAGGTAAAGTAAACGTCGCTGGCAGGGATCACGGTTGTCCCCCTGATTACTGTACATCCTTCTCCCATATTAACATTTCTGAATAACATCAAACATAGCTGACAAAGTGCGGTGACAGTTAACGCAGCAGGAGATGAACTCTCTTTACAACAGAGACTTCTCCCTCTCTGAGACACTTCGGATCGAACATGAGAGAAACCTTGGTTAGAGCTGACGCCAAGACAAAGCTCTCGTGGCCTCACAGTGCTGCAAAATAAACTCGACCCGGCAGGGGTCACTGTGTGGGTGAAGCGAGACACTGAGATGAAACAAAACAAAGACATGGAGCGTCCACGCTTTCCAGTTTTTTCACTCTCAACCTTTGAGGGAACATGAAAATCTTCTCTCAGCCACCGCTGAGCTCATCTTCCTGCCATTTTTTGAGTGTATTTATGGAGAATAGCAAACCCATGCTGGGTATCAGAGCTTGACAAGCTAAGGAATCTTTTCTGGATATATACAAAGCTTTCAGTTGTACAGTGCGATTCATTGATGCAAGATTATTTCATTCTCTTGCTGAACCTATAAGTGTCCCTGCTTTCAATAACTTTGATGAACATTGCCATGGAAACAATACAGCGCACAGGTTGTCAAAGGTAAAGCTAAAACGAGAGCACCTCAGAGAATAATGTTATAGATTACCCAGGGTGTTATGAGCAGGATAAGGTTTCATTAAACCAACTAAAGTGAAACAGTGATGTGCTTCTGGGTGTGTGAATTACATATATCTTCACATGATGAGGAAATCTGAATAAAATCAGCAAAAAAACTTAAAGAAAAAGTTTATTTGTTCCTCCTTTTGAATAGCCAAGGCTACCTCTTGATTTTTTTCAGTGCAGCTTTCAATAATCTCCATTAAAATGTGCATTAAAGAATCCAGCTAGAATTGCAACAACTGCTTGGTAAATATTTCAAGAAGGATGCAATTTGCAAAGAAGGTTGGAACAAACATTTGTTGAGGTAAATTTGCACATTTGAGCAACTGAATATGACAGCAAATTCACAATAGATTAAAACTAACTCTAATGCTTGGTTTTAAAGTTATATGTTTTATAATCTCCAGGGTTTGCCCCTGTGTATTACAAGCCTGGTGGGCCACCAGGCTTCACTTGCCCCCCTACTAGACTCAGTGTTGTTTGTTTATTTTAAATTGGGCTTTTATCCATAATTAGCAGTGACAATAAAGACAGATTAACCTAGATTTACAGCTGATGCGTTGAACTGGGCATGAGGAGGTGCTCCAAATTTTTGTTATTTTTTACATTGTTTTTTAACACAAAAACACAGTAGGCTGCTGTTGCTGCACTATCATTCCAACCACAAGACTTACCAGGTTTTCTGGGGAAAATCCTGTAATCTCCCTGGGGTGAAAAAAGCCAAATTAAATGGACATTCATGCCCAAGTTGAATATGTTAAGTCCAGACTGTTCCTCTGAATGAAGCAGACTCTTGGGTGACAACTACCCACTGATTTAATCTGTAATGTCCATCTTCTACTCAGATTAATGTGCTGGCTTGGGTCCTGATGACCTGTGGACTTATGGTAACCCAGCCAACAGGCTCGGGTTATGTACATCCCTCACTATGTCCCATACCTGCTGGAACTACTCAGCTTTCCGAAGGAAGAAAAAAAAAAAAATAATAATTCGATTGATAATGTCTGGGCTGGCAGCCAAATGGAAAATAAATGTCATAGAAAGTAAAAACGAACATAGATTTGCTACGGTGCTCATATTTTATTGTCCAAACCCACAGCACACACATTCAAACGTACAGTTCTCTGTGTCTCCAACCCACATACGCCAAATGACTTTGTGCTCTCACAAATAAAAATCGATAATGATTTCCCACAGCTAATCAAACACAATCTCTTTGGAATTTGGACAAGAAAGCAGTTGATTCAAATTGAACAAACCATTTTAAGTATTAAAGCAGTCGCTTTGCCTTCTCAGCAAGCTCAGTTTTATTGAGTATGTGAGCTCCTGGAGAGAAACTTGAACTGCTCAAGAAGTCAGAAAATCAGAGCTTGAAAAAGGTCCTCCTGTGCTGTCCTGACTTTGTGACAGAGAGCTTGCCTCCCTACTCTCTTTCATGTGATCTGATCTCTGATTTGGGATGCTCCGCTGGGGTCTAAAGGGAGTTTGCACGACAAGCATTCAGGCTTTGACACAAGCGTGATTTCCAGTACAGTCGTCAGTGGATGTGAGATTTATGTGTGTTACTTGGGGGAGATGCCTTCCATCACATTTAATTTGCATTCATTCGATTTCCTCTCTGGCAGTGACTCACTAACGAGGCACTCGCAGAACAGGAGAGCGCGCCAAATACAGTTACACTATTTTTTGGTCCTTCCTTGCAATCATGTACACAGCTCCTCAGTAGAATCTTAATTAAGCAGAATGAGTTGTGATTGGTCAGTCGCTCAGCCTCCTATGACTAATAATCCAGATGTGGCTACACCTCTGACCTCATATGTTTAAGCCTCAATCAAATGTGCTGTGGTATTCTGTTACCTCCTTACAGTTCAGCACAAATTAGAGGTATTAAACAGCAATCAGAGTGCAAAACACATAAATCCACTTCAACTGTGGTAAATGATTGTCTGCCACCCAAAACTAATTTTTATTGTGTTGCACTGCTTCTACAATTATCATGCAGATTAGTATACTGGCCCTGTCAAATGGTGTTATCATTATTTCTATGCAAATGTTCACACTTCAAAACTAGAGGGCTTATTTTTACACAATAACACATTCACTTGCAACTATTGCCAGTCTAGAACACAAAATAAAGTGCCTTTTAAACTTACTGACACCCATGAAAAAGCATTAAAACAGTTTTCTCTTTCACAGCAGTATCATATCCGTCTGTCCGTTCATTCATCCATTCATTTCAGGGGCAGTAGCCTAAGAAGAGATGCTCAGATTTCCCTCACTCTGCTTTGTCCAGATCCTTCACGAGAATCTTAAGACGTTCTCAGGCCAGGTGAGAAACATTGTCCCTCCACTGTTAGTCTGGGTTTCACCACACCACTGAGGCATCTCGGAGGCATTCTTACCAGATACTCAAACCACCTCAACTGGCTCCTCGACATGAAGGACCACAGCTCTACTTTATTATGTTTACACAACACTGTTGTCTGGAAATGGCGGTATAATTGGGAAAACGTTCACATTTAAATGGCACCACAGAGGCACCTTGAATCTGCTGTAATTGTCATGCCAGGGCAATAGATGGTGCTGTGATGTCAACATGTTGTCAAAACATGCATGTGCATTTAACCTTCCTACTCATTTAGAAACCCACCCGTCAAAGTCTCCAATAAGCCAAATGCTCATGTGACATATGCATTTCTTATCAGACATTTTGTTAAATTGAACAGGCTAAGTAGTACACACAGTACAACGCTATCTTCCGGTGCTTTTCTTGTTATATGTCCGTGCATGTGCCTAAAGCCATGTGGTCTGTGCATGTATCCTTTCACACCTTTGGAGTACTTCACACCTCCACGAAGGTTGTTCTTGAAATGTTTAAATCTGAAACCTGGTTTCAAAAAGTACTGGTGTCAGAGATTCCAATCACTGGATTTGTATAAAAACTGAAGTCGTAATAAAAATGTCATGCTTTTACTGTAAATCAGCTCTGTGTAAACGGAGCCTGAGCCCCTCACACAGCTTCTCACCCTACACCTAATTGAACGCCAAGAGAAATAAAAAAAACGATCGTTTTGGTCATTATCCAGAGCTTATGAACAAAGTTAAGTTTAGAAGAGTAAATTAACTATTAAATCACAAGCTTCACCTTTTAGTTCAACTCTCCCATAACAGATTGGTATTTCATGAACAAGACCACAAGATACTTGAACTTCTCCACTTGGGGCTTGACCTGGTCCTCTCCTTGGGATTTCATCTTCCTCCCTAAGTCCAAAGACCTGACTGACAGGTTAATTGGTTACTCTGAATTGTCCATCAGAGGCAGTGTGTGCATGCAAGGTTGTTTGTTCTGTGTTGCCCTGTGATGTTTTGCTCTCTAACCCAATGACCGCTGGAGATAGACACCTGCCCGGGTGCGACCCTGCAATGGTAAGAAGGAATAGACAGTGGATGGAAGGATGGAAAGACTGAAATAAACTGAACCCCAACAAACTCTTCAACATCAAAAACATCAGAACAAATTTGACAGGTGTTTATGTGTTTCTAGCCAGTAAACACCCCCCCCCCACACACACACACACACATACACCCTTCTTTCACCTGCATATCTAATGTCAAATGGGGTGCAACCTTAATTTAGACTTCACATCATGAATCTAAACTGGCCTGGGCTCCCCTGTGGAGGGTGGCCTTTCAGTCACAGTGCCATTACTGGAAGAGTGTTGATGTGACTGACAGGTTTAGTGGGTGGTAAATATGTGTGTGTGTTGCTACCCAGAGAGCCGACAGCGCTCTGGGTTTTCTTCTCTCCTATCGATCAGAGGCAGTTAGACCATGTCTGTCCACGGGAAAGGTCACAGGCTCTTTCCACATTCCCAGAGTCCCTGTGGACTGTGAGGGGTAGCAGGCTACATGCACAAAAGCCTGGTCACAACAAGCTGGATGTTCAACTGCAGTACTTTAGTTGCTACTTTGGGGCCTGAGAGGAAAGATTTTTGAACAGTCTCACACAACCTCTACAACTTTTAAAAGTAGCTTCTCTGAGGAGTTAATGCATTTCCCTGAAAAAGTGTTCACACTGCTTGAACTTTTCACCTTTTTGTTGTGTTTCAACCACAAACCTTCATTGATTTTATACAGCTTATATGTTGCAGACCGACACAAACTAGTTTGTGTTTGTGTTGATCGTCACTATTTTGCCAAAACTTATGTTGTTAGAGTGATCTGGCCAACACACCTCTGCTGTCTACTGATTGATTCCACCTCTGCCACTGCCTATATCTGCTCCTTTCCTGCATCAGTTGTCATCCTCTCTCATAGCCTTTGAATGATCATGTCCGATATCCTGATTGTACCAGAACTGTTTGTTTTTTTCCAGACAGTCACCTACTCTGACTGCTTTGAGTGTTTCTTGGTGGGTTTTATCTCAGCGTCTTCTATCTCAGTTGTTGTGTCCTTGGGCAAAATATTGCACTTGCCTTATTTACTGGTGCTGGTCAGAGGATCCAGTGACAGGACTCTCTTCTGTCAAACTGCCCCATGGCAGTTGTGGCTACAATGGAGTCGCTTGTTTGTCTTTTTGAATGTTTAATAAACATATGTAACAGAGTTAAAAATTTACTTTATTACATGACTTCAGACTAAATTTCTTCTGCTCCTTCAGAGTTACCAAGGACCTAATGGCCTCTTTCTTTCTCTCTTTGACCGCCATGTTTGTTGAAATGGGCAGCCATATGTCGGTAGATCTCTAATTGCATCACATGCTTTTTGTTTTTAGATGATGGATTAAGCACAGTTTTAACTGTGGAATGTTAAAACCTCTGCATATTGGTTTATAAACTGACTCTGCTTTAAACTTCTCATCTTTATCCCTGACATGTCGGCTCCGTTTCTTGGTCTCCATGATGTTGTTTGTTCATTATTGTTCTCAAACAAATGAACCCAGACAGACTATTTGGCAGTTGTTTGTGCTGCTTTTTATCCTAAAGGAAACTAAATAGAAATGCAGAACATAAACATATCAATTTTCGTCCACTTTCTTTCACATTAATCCAAATAGTTGAATACCAATTGAAGTTTGTGGTTGTAACAGAACAAAATATGAAAAAGTTCAAGGGGTACGAAAACTTTTGCGAAGGACAGTGGGTTTAATTTGTACCCATGCCCTTATCTAAAGCTGGCTGTCCCCTTCACTTAGCTGCAGGAATCAAGTATTAATTGCAGTTAATCAAACGTTACAGATTATGGTGGGTGAAAAAAAATGGGTGAGTGCACACTGGGTGCATTTAAAGTCCTGAGCAAACCCACTTTCTGCTGAGGTTGAAATTTTGAAGTATTACTAAGTTATTAACATTCCCTAATAAGAAAATCCTGCTCCTGAAATGCAAATGAGCTGAGAGAGGTGACAATGAGAGCTCTGCTCAGCCGCTTATAGGATAATAATGATGTGCTCAGTGATGCAACGGGTTGAACAGCCCTTGTGTCCTTAAAAATCAGTCTTACACGACGTTGTAGAGAGTCCATCCAGAGTTTGTTTAAAATTTCACCATGAAATCACGTCATGGGTCACAAACAGTTGAATTTTATTAGAAATCCACTGAGAGATCTGTGGCTTTGCTGACATGTTCCACAGATGGTGATCAATGTTGGGCCAATAGGGATAAAGTCTTTGTTTAGTTTTTCCATTTATTGTCACAGGAATGATTAACAAATTGGTGAAAGCATGCAGCGTCATATGGAGAAAGCTACTTATTCACTCCACAAGTTATTGTTTTAGTTGAATTTATTAAATTATTAAATTCATACAATATATATATATATATATATATATATATATATATATATATATATATATATATATATACACAAAGTGTGAAAGTCTAATTCAGTTTTTCACAGTTAGTGACAACGGGTCGAGACCACAACACAAGCGCTCGCAGTTACAGCTCACTTTCATTCATGCTCGATAAGATAAGAACTACCTCCCGTGCTTTCTGTTGGCAAACTAGAACAAACTGCTGCTGGAGAAGCTGATTGAAACAGCCAATAGCTGTGATTATGGACTGGCAGTTGTTGCTGTGATAATGGGAGTAATTGTAGTTGTTGTTGGATTTACTACAATGGCACACCAGAGTGAGTGAATAGCAGCAATACAAAGGTATTGCTGCATCTATGCAGATTATTTAAAAATGTTAATTAGTGCTGCTGAATGCATGATATAAAACATTGGTCCTATGCAAAGCAAAACTAGAGTAAATTTAATGAAGCAGTAAAGCTACATATAGCTTGTTAAATTCCAAAACAAATACAGCCGTAGTGCATGTATTAACAAGATGCACTGTAGTAGATTTAACAAGAGACCAGGCAGCTGCAGCTGTGCTGATGACCAGCAGACATCCTCCGTATGAACATAGTGCTCGTTTAATAAAGTCAACAGAAACTTTTCCACAATGGAAATGACATGGTACATTCTATGACATGGTATCACTGGTGGCACAGAACAGATATGGGCCATTATCTTATGTGTGCAAAGTCATGTTTCGAGGTTGCCATTATTATTTTTTGCCATTATTATTCTTTTTCACTTTTAAAACAAAATCTTACATTTTAACTCTGACAGACGTGTATCTAGAAAAACCCTATACATTTATTGACACACTCGTAAAAATAGGTAAATATGAAAAAATAATAATAAAAATATTTCAGTATGCTTTACTGTTTCAATTTCAAGCAATGCTGAGCAACTCATGATTCACTACATCCTGTTTCCCTGACGACTAAATATGACACATTACAGAAGCTAGCTTCTAATAAACACTTTTAAAATGGGAAAAATAAGAGCATATACCATCCAATAACTGTGGTACACATGACTTTTTCTGTAAAACAAAATATACAGATTTCTTGATATTGATTTTCTAATTTTCTCAAATTAAAGACTGAATTTTCCCCAATTTTCAAATTGAGATTATTCCCCTGAATAAAAATATAAATTTACTTTAGATTTTTTAAACATCTTTATCAGTGGGTACCAATTAAAGTATAGGATATAATTAAACTAAATGTTGATAAACAATGAAGTAAAAAAGTATCAATTTGAGCATTTTCAAAGTTTTAAACTTGTGTTTGCTTCTTTACCATAATGCATGTAATTTTCTTGATGTGAATTGAACTGGATAAATGTGGTAATTTGTGCTAGATAGATAAATATTTTACTGTGACTCATTGCATACATTCTTTTACTTATGAAAATGTGAAAAAACTGTTGTTGCTTGAACCAAATTAGATTATTTCCATAAAAGAACCACAATCCACAATTTCCTAAATTGTTAGTAAAAGAGTTTCAGCTTTAGTCCACCAAATTAGTTGATCAATTTTCTAATTTTTAGAAAAATAAATTACATTACTAGAAAAAACTGAACAAGGCATTCCTAAAAAAAAACAAAAAAACATAGAAATCTAGAAGTGCAAAGGGACACAGTACACGATTGGCGAGATGTGTGGTATTAATGAGCTGACATGCTCCACTCTGGACACTGCTGTGTTTTTGTAGCGTACCATTGTACTCACTATGCATCAACTGGTCACATTACAAAACCTCCCGGAAATGTCATTAGAATCAGTGACCTTTAAAACAGCAAGCAGAATATTCAAACATTATTTTAAGGGTTTCAGATCTCATTTCCAGAGTATTCAATGTGGGCATTTGTTGTAGACAAATTTTACTCTTTTAACCTTCTTCTGTCGCATATGCAGGGTTTAGAAGATTAAAAGTACTTTCTATTCATATTCAGTCATTACAACCACTCAATAACCCACAGCGATCATGCTGATTTATTTCCTTCTATGATTTTTTGTGAGTACTTCATGCTCTGAAAACCAAAGGTTGCTATTTCATCAGTAATTTTTGCATTTCTAATTTCAAAGACATGTGAGCCACTTCTTTCTTACCCTATAGTTATGGGATCGTTAAGTGAATATGCAGCATTCAAAGCTGCAAATGAAACATCCTAGAAACTTTAACTATGGTAATTAAAAAAAAAGAAAGAAAGCCAAGCAATCTTGAATTTACCTCGTACCTTGGCGTTGCTCAGGTCTGTGTTGCTGCCAAGGGGTTTGAGTGCCACAAACTCAAACTCCAACCATGTGTGCATAAACAATAGATGGAGCTATTTGGGAATCTGGGAAATAACATTTGTTTGCATCCAGTTGAACATCTGTTATGAAACAATTGGATGAAAACCAAACCTGGGAGTTATTTTACCTGCCTCCCAGGCAGTGAAGGATCAAAATGATTGGAATTATCTGATATCAACCTGTTAGCTGTCAGTAAATATAATTAAAGGATTGCATAATTTGCAAGAACAAATTGAAATATCTTCTAGTCCAAAAGAAAAATGTTCCTAATGTATGTGGATGGAGCTTAAGTACAAGATGGTGATTTTCAAAAATTACTATGTGGATGTGTGGAGAAATGTGCAGCGATGATGTGCAGAAAAGCTCGAAATGCTCAGATCTTGTGCTCTAAGTTTGTGGTTTGCTGTTAAGAGTCAGATTTCAAGGCCAAGTTACGACCACATTCTGGTTTAAATAATTACGTTTTTGACGCATTTTAAATCACCAATGCAGTAAAAATACATGAATAAAATTTTAAAGTGAAATTGAAATCTGTTGGATGAGTTTTTACAATTTTTTACAATTTATGTTATAGAGTGAGAAGCCAAGTTTGAAGTGTGATCACGCCCGCATCCTTTGCGGATGGGGTTGGAAGTGTGTTCCTTTGACGGATATGCTTATTGATCATCCATACCTCAAAAGAATATTGAGCAAGTCAAAGCTAAAATGCCAGCTTTAATCCACAAATGGACGACTTCTGGTTGCCAGTTTCCATACATCACACTAAACTCAGATAGCAAATATAGTGTGATTGTAAATACTTTTGGAAGCACCCTTAGTATACAAAAAATGCTTACAGTACCTGAATTGTAAAATTATGAGTTTTGGGGAACGGTCAAGATTCCAGAAAGGTTTTATTAAAAAGATATTTTATTAAACTCAGACACTTTGTGAAGTATTATCAACAAATTGAAAATAGGGATTATGATTAGACAGCTCTAAAACTTTGGATTTAAGAAGTATGAAGAAGTAGAGTAAGAAGTAGAGTTTGAGTTCAGCTCTGCATGTTAGCAAACAAGGAGAATTGGTTCTGATCTAGGAGAGCACTATGAGTCCAGCTGCTACTCCTAACAGAGTTTTGTAAAAGACACTCTACCAGACAGAAGGAAATCTCTTAAGAAAACTGGTATAATAATTTTGTCAGTAGAGGCTGCTGAATGTTGCAGGGAAAGAGGAATCTTCAAATTTTTCCCAGTGTATTTCTCTTCTCCCCATCTTTTGCCAGAACAGGCAAATATCTTAAGCGAATCTGAAGTCAAGAGACTGTTAACAGTTCCAGTGGAGTAAGCCCAGCTCTGTGATTAATTTGCACGGGATAAGCCAACACTCTTGGAGTCTTCACCCTCAGAGAAACCTCAGCCAGAGTGACATTGAACTGTCTGTTCACTTCCTGCCTCACCACTGCCTCCGGGAATATTTCTATTTCAAAACATGAGTATTAATAAGACCCACTGAAAAAAGAAAAAACCTGAAGAATGACACTAATTGGTAGCTAATCAGGTCACATCTATACTTATAAGATGTGCAGGAATAAATGCTGTTAGAACATGACAACTCTAACAGCATCTCCAATTTGTTCATATTAAAATATATATATAATATATATATATATATATATATATATATAAAAAGATACTGAAGAGCCCCAGTCTTTTTACCACCAGCCTCACATTTTTAAGGTCTCTCTTTCTCTCTTTTTTTTTTAACAGAATAGCTTTGATCCAGACAGAAAAAAGAAAATCCAAACAAGTCCTTGGACATCCATCTGCTTATCCATCCATCAAGCCATGTGTAAGTGCTTAAGTAAAAGGCAAGTGTAAAAGAGCTCAGGCACAGCATGTTTGTAACTGGTGAGTCTGAAGGCCAGATGGACACTTCAGTATCTATTTCCTGTAGTTTAAGCCAAATTGTTGGTGCAGTTTGTCTCCATGTCTAAAATGTTTACACAGGCACCAGAGATAAGGCTGATCCAATTGCCATCTGACGAAAGATTGATGCCACTCTTGAATTTAATGTTGGACTTGGGCAACCAGTCCGTCGATGATCCAGTCACCATCGCCGTGTGTTGTTGCAGGAGATTGAAATGGTAAATGTTCTAAATCAATGTTTCATTTCAATAGATGTGGGGTTAAATTAGCCAAATTAAAAGTGATAAACCTACATGTGGAGATTGTTGCAGAAGTCCAGTGTGCTGCCCAGCGGAGATATATCGGTGGATAAAGAGAAAAAGAACTTGAGGAGAGACAACAGGAATATTAACGAATGACAAAAGTTGTTGTATTTTATTCTTTTTAGCTTTCAGTTTCTATCAGTCTTGGGTCATGTCAGATTTGACAATCTTAGCAGGCTGTTAGATGACTTAGACACAAAGCAGAAAACATTCATGCTGCATTATATTTGTCTTAGAAATATGAGCTCCAATGTTAGAACGATACAATGGCGAAGTTGAGTATGTTCTAGTCGCAAGTTGGAAATCTAGTCATGTTTCCAAATTGTTGTGTTAATTCCTATTAGCAGTTCAAACCAATAACATGTTCTCCCTCACTTTGGATTGAAACACTAAAGGGAAATGTTTACAAAAAGGTTGTAGAAAACTCTGTTTCCAACTTTCAATTGGTGACTTGAAAAAAATACAACTTCTATTTGCCTATAGATTACACAATCTAGAAAAAGTATGCAATACTTATGGTATTAATTGCTAAAAGATAAAAAGTTAACTCACTGTAACTGCAAAGATTTCACAATTTTAAGTTTTTGACAAATAAGTTCCTGCTTTATTGAGCAGTTTGCCATTATTTTTCCTCAGCCTCTCATGTAAACACAAAGCATTAGCTCTAGTAATGATGACTTTCTGATGAAAAAGAACTGGAAAAGTATACTGTTTGTGCTGACAGAAGTACTCCAGTCAGAAGGGGGCGCTGCATGCTAGTGTAGTGTGTAGGTTTGGTTTAAACCATTAATGGTTTAATCTTTGAACAGCACTGTTCAATTCTGGTGATGTATGCACCAGCACATCCAGTAATTCAAATAATTACATTACCTCATTGGCACGCTATCAACTGCTGCAGAAGCCTGGTCCTATTTATTTAAATCAGGTGTGTTGGGATAGAGAAACAATAAAATATGCAGAAACATAGGCCCTGAGGATCAGGGGTTTGGGAGCACTTGCTAATATGGTCAGAGCAGATTGGACAAATTAAGCTTGTTCATACCTGTTGTACTTTGTAACCAAATTAATGTACAAGTTTTGGATGATTTGTCAGTGAAAACAAGTGGATTTCATTCATTTAAAATCAGTTAAAGCCCATGTTGGAGATAAGTTTTTATTTGTAATTGATAATATTACTGCAGTTAAACATTTTTTATATTTAATTGCTAAATTAAATTTGAGCTTTTTGTGTTCGCTTAACTCTGTCCAATAGAGTAACATTTTCTTAGAATCCCCTAATGTTATGCAGTTCTGCAAGTTGTGTGTAGCTTTATTTGTGCCTCATGATAAAACAGCTGTAAAGCAACCACCACTGTATGAGTCATTAGTTTGATTTCACAGTTCTCCTGGATCTAAGGGAGTTTTTCTGCAGTGTGCACTGTGTCTCCTTAGCAGCTTGGAGCTGCACAACTGACTGAGTTTGTGAGTTTGAATGTTGCATTTGAAAATGATACGCATTCCTATGGCATAGTTTTAAGTTAAAAGTATCTGCAGTCACTGGTATAGGTTAAGCCTGAGATGACTGAAACTCAGAAAAAAATGTTGGAAAGTCTTAACCCAGCCAAAGGACAAGGGTTTAGATTATCTGTGATTAATTTCATGAGAAAATAACCATACAAATGGAAATTGGAAAATGTGTTTTTATAATCTTAATCTTGTTCTAGAAGCTAATTTCTTTTAAACTTTAACCTATAAACACCATATTTGATTTCTTATTTAGTTTTTAAAGGTTATACTTCTGCAAAATATGTGGCTCCTGAGAAATATTAGATTTTTTCTTAAGCATAACCACACTGAGAATCTTTCAACTTTAACTTCATGCTTTTGGGAAATGCATTGATCTTTTACTGAGCAGAGCTGTTATTTTTTAGAGACTGAGACAGTAAGCCCTCCCTCAGGTAAAGTTGAGAAAAAAAGACACCTCACTCACTCTATATCCTCACTTGGTTGAACTAAATGCTTAACTTTGCTTACAGGTTCTCAATGTTTTTGTTTAATCCTCCAAGCCCAGCACAAGTTAGCAAAGATAACCACATGTCAATAAATGTTAAATATATATTAAGTCCTATGGTTTGTAGAAAGTAGTACCTTCAGAAGTCACAGTTTTTTGCATCTCTTATGTATGTATTTATTTGAATTAAGACAATACAAGGTTTTCAAGTCTGAAAGCAATTGTTGTGTACATTTGTTTGCGGTACCTTAGAGTCAATATAATAACTGCAATGTTTTCAAAACAGCTGCAGCCCAGTAAGATTTATATAGCATATCTAATAATCATTTACATTCCACTAGTTTATGGTATTATATGGATATTTTTGGATAAGGTCATCTAACCAGGGTGTCTTCTCACACATTTTGCTGTGTCCCCTACATATCTTTGGCACAGTTGTGGCTTTGGTTTTGTTGTTCTTCCATAAACAAGTGATAAGAAGTTGTGAACAATGACGTTGATTTTCTCTGCTGTTTTACAATCGTAGACAATTTGTAGTTTTAGCAATGGAGGCAGCGAACGAAACAGCTCTTTCTTTGTGGTGAATAGTTGTTTACACTACAGGCAATTTCCGATAAGCGTCTTAGCGTTGAACTGGCGTATTGCACGTCAAGGAAAAATGTTAGCAATTGGGTAAAATTTAAAACCTCAACAGAGTCCACGCTTTCAGGAACCAATCATTTGTCACTAGCAGAGAGCCCGGACCCTCCGTACGAAGCAAGGACAAGTGGCTGGTTTTTGCCAGGCTACATAATTTTGAAACAAGAAATTTAGTTAGACCACATAGACCTGAGGTCTATGTAGCTAACTAAAATATGCTCTTAACGCACGTCTTGCTCTTGTGCGTTAAGAGCAAGACGTATGTTTAGCAAGTAAATTGTGAATAAAAGAAGTGACACTCCTGATAATGCGAGTGTTCATTTTGATGCCAGCTTAAGGCAAGATGAATGAAAATTGCACTATTATTAAAGCACAGCTCAGACTTTTTTTGTGTCCATATCTTTTATCTTCCTCCAGAATCTCCCCATCTGGCACAAATCTCCTCAGGGGTTTCTCTCTACTGCAAACATGATTCTTAACTTAGCATCACTGGATGCCCAGAATTACTTTCACCCGGGCAGCTCTGAGCTGCACGATCTGAAAGGAAACCGAGACTTTTTAAGATCAGTCAGTGGCTTTACGCAGCATGGCACTTCTCCTTCACTAAATTTGGCAACAGTAGATAAAGAGATAATGATGGTTCACCCTTGTGTTAACAGCTCTCTTCACCCATGGATCAATTGATGGATCGGCTTGTAATTTCCCTTCATAGCACGAGAAAGAGGGTGTGAAGCAGAGAGGTGTGCATTCTAATTTGCTCTGACCGGCTCCCTACGGTGGCTCAGACAATGCTGATGTGTCTCTAATTGATTTCTATGGGATCTTCCAGCAAGCTGCAAGAGCAGAAAAGGAAATACCTGGTGAGTGTTACACAGCTGCAGGTTTCCACCGTTAAGGGCTATGATGATAAAGGGTTATGTTTAATTTGTCCTCTACTCCCTTTCACATCCAATCAAGCATACTAATAAAGCAAAAGTCTGAGAAAATGTTAACAATGATTGCATCCATTTACATCAGCTCAGGAAAATTGTGTGAAAATGGAGCGTTAGTGGAGGTGGAAATGAGAACCAGATGACCTTAAGGTTTAAGGGGAGCCAGAAAGTACTGACCTGCCCTGATAGAGGGCAGTGTTGAGCTCCATGGGACCGATGGGCAAGAGTTGTATGTCGCTGCATGCCCTTCTACTTGCTAAAGGTTGAAAACATGTCGTTGAAATAGAACCGATATAGACAAGAAGGAGGATAGGTGCATGGACTTTCAAAAAAGAGAGTGGAAATCAGCCTATAAGTAAAGCAATAAGTCTGAAAAAAATGACATGAGTTTTTGTTATTGTTTCTCTTGGTGACAAATCCTTGAACAGAGTGGAACAGATTAAAGTATAAATAATTTTTCAAAACACCTAAATGTTCTAGTTAAAGTCAGATTTGAAATATAAATTGTACATCTGACTCCAGTGGAATCAATGCCTCACAAGTCATGAATCACACAGCACATCACTGCAGAGATGATCATATCCCAACAGACTAGCGTCTAAATCTCAGCCTAAAAAGTACTGGCTCAGAGGGCCTGAATACAAATGTGCACTACACTTTTTAGATCATTCTTTTTTTGTAATCTCTACCCTTCTACTTCAAAATTCTGCTCTACGTTGTGCTGATCTGTCACACAAATCCCACTACGATGCATTAAAGTTAGTGCTTTATTACATAATAAAAGCCTAAAAAGCATACCTTTTCACATTATTCAAATTTTCCAAATCAATAAGATTGAACTAACAAACCTTTAGGCTGTGACAGCCACATTAACACAAACCAGGGCTGGTGCAGGTGTCCTGGGGAAAAATTAAACCACTGAACTCTTCACCCAACCTTTAACTCAGCTCCAACATTTATCAAACATTCATAGCTGCAAACCTATTTGCATAAGACCCGCAATCAATCCCAAACTTCGAGTGAGGTTTAAAAAACTGGGGTGGGGGGGCAACATCAATAACTTTAAGATTCAGTCCAGATACCTCATGCATGAGGCCACCCGCGTCCTGCAGCAGATGGATATTCCAGGGATCATGGCTGTCTTCCCTCAGGCTGGCTCCTATTCAGGCATTTCTGACTCCATGTTCATGTTCAGAAGTACAATCTCTAAAGCTTATGCACAATGCATAGAATTAGTCTGTAGATATGTATTGAGCCTCATGCCATGTGGTTCATTAACTATGGCAACTGATCGACAACTTTATAATATGTATGTGTTTAAAATTAGACCAGTCTAATGAAATAAATTACATTGATTTAATCAGTTTTAAATAACATCTTAAGATTAAATTGTCTTTGTCAAGGAGCCTAGAGGCCATTTGATACTCTGCAAGAACACAGAAATCTCCCAGATTTGGGAGATTTGGGAGATTTGGGAGAGACAAATATGTGACAACAAAATGACCTGAATGTGTTCTTGCAGCTGCTTCAAGATGTTTATTCAGAACTTGAAGTAGGTGCTCAGCAGTAGATGGGTCTTATGAAGACTACTTGTGATTTTTGTGTGAAATATCCTCTCTGTGTGAAATATCCTCTCATTTTAGCCTCAACTAAAATGACTAATTTCTATGTTTTGGTGGAGTTAACACAGGATTACACTCTGGATATAGAGACTAAAAGAGTAAATAATACATTGGTAATAACACATTTAAATGATTAATTTAGTAAAGACACAATCAAAATCAAACCACTTAAGGGGATTCTGAAAGATATTGACTCAGATTATCTATAACCGATTAAGGCTTTAACTCTCCAGGTTTTCATGCATAATTCAGATTGTCTACGTGCCTGTTGTAAATTTAGGGGAAGTTTGGGAAACAAAGAATTCAACAGGGAAAGGCCTTTGAGGTTAGGCAGGTTCTGAACCCCCCAAACAGTCTGAGATAAATTGACGAGACGTTACTCTTAGCATTAGTTCTTATGTCCCCTCTCAGTGAAACAGACTGGGTACCTTAACATGCAAAATGAATCCTCGTTTCAGTGAACAGGGAATTTCTGCTCAATATTTGCTCGACCTGACCTCCAGGAATGTACTACTCGATATTTTCATTCTGGCCCAGGTGTTGGAGGTTCAGCGGTTCCTCTCTTTAATAAAAAACAAAATGAAAGCAGCTTCAATTACATTTTGGCTAAACCATTTGGTCACAACTTTGTTGTTCTCCTGGTCAGTCCATCTCTGCTTTCCATCTTTCTTCTCCTCCATCTGTTTTTCATCAGTGCACAGAAATGTCAGAGTGATGGTTTTGCTACTTTTTCACCTTGAAAGCCAACAGGGAAAGTAAACTCTGTGCTTTTCACAATTTCTTACCTATCACAAAGAACACCAAACTGAAGATAGATAAGACTATTACTACCATCAGGAACCAATGTGTGAGAATGGCATTAATACAGTTTAATAGTCATAAATAGATCATTTGTACAGTCTCAAAAAAAATTGTTGAACATAAATATTAGTATTCTCTTTAGTCTGACTTAGAAATTATGATAAAAGGTCATTTTATGTCATCTTAGGCAGAATAATGAATTGTGTGCGTCAGTAAATTCACAAGTATGTTCAAGGTCAGCTTTAGAGGTGCATGGACATTTTCCCACAAGTTCCTTTTTCAAATATTCATCATGGAGGATTTGATTAATTAGTCCCTTAATTAAACAGTATTATAATTCCTCTCAGTTAACCGTCTGAAAAACTACAGACTTTTATTCTCTTGGTGTTTTGATTGTCCTGCCATTTTCATTATGATCAGCTATAAACCCTTCAAGATGTCATACTTCAGCAGAACCATATAACAAACAGCTAGACACAACGAGAGGCTGATTGTTTCCAGGGTCACTGCTTGTGACCATTACACTTTACTGCAGCCTGAATCAAAACTACAACTGAGGTGAAGCTGTATTGCTGAAATAAAAGAAGATGAAGGGATGCTGCAGAGGTAACAACACAAGTTACCAAGTTCCTGCACTCTTCATAATAAAATAGAGATTACACAACACACACATTTACACACCAACATGTACAGTGTGATGAGAGCAGACAGAAATTCAGGCAACATAACAAATTTAATATAGAAAAGAACAAACAACTAAACTCACAACAAAGTATGATGAGAACAGGAAAAAGAAAATGTGAATACCAGCAATGAACGATGATAACCAGGACGTTTAAGTACAGAGGAAGTGTGACCAATGACATGGGAATCAGGAGAGTCTAATCAGTGAAATGTTGAACAGAAGGAGCTGAACTAAACACGAAAGGTTCTAACAGTACAAATTAATAAAAAACTAACACTTATAGAGGAGAATAAACCAAAATACACAGAGAAGAAAGCATATAACCAAGAAACTAAACAGAAGGAAGAACTGAATACAGCAAGACTTTATTGACAAAAAATAACTAACACAGAAATAATCAGGATGCAACCACACACAAAAAACTGAAACCCAAACAACCCTGGATTATGACAGAGACATGATGCCATGTAACTCAAAAAGCATAATAAAATATTAAAGGCTAAACTTGTTCTGTTAAAATATCGAAATGATTTCAGTTCACTAGTGTGGGGATTATGACATCACTTTTCCAAACTAGCTCAAGAACAGGATTTATCATCTAGCCTCTCCAGCCACCTGTGCCAAATGTTAAAATTAACATTTAAAGATGACAAGCTTTCATTTTATCACTTCAATTACCTTCTACGTGATAGGGCAAGTTAGTTTTATAAACCCGTTAACACTACAAGAAACTTCAGTGTGGCAAAAATAATTACTATCGTGCCCACTGTCATTGGGGTCAGTCAGGATATAAAACAAGCAAGGCAGCAGTCAGACAATCCTTTCCTTAAATTATGTTATTGTAATTTAACAGCCCAGCTTATCCCCTCAGTAGAGTGCAGACTAGAAGTGAACACAATTATTAGTAAATTAGCATAAAATTTATCCTAATGAACTCTTGTAACTTTTTTTTCAGAGGCACTATGAACAGGGGGCCAGTTTTAAATGAGCAAATATTCCCATGAAGCCTCGACATTTACACACCTAGATTAACGTAATTGTTTTTAAAACAAATGTACTAAGTTGTTTTCTTCAAATTATCATTTTTTTTATTAAATATGTGCCGTTTTACTTAAATCTCCACAGACCAAATGAGTGGTAAAATTAAAACCCTAACATTTACAGACATGGACAAATTGCTGTTGTCCCTCCGTTAATAAACAAAACGGAGGACGAGGAGGACCATGACTAAAATAACTTGCAATTGACAAGTAATAATAAATAAAAATTTACTGAAAAGTAACCAATAAAAATCAAACACTGGTTTTGAATTGTGGTTCAACGGAATATTTGTGTAAATATATATCTGTTTTTTTTTTCTTTTTCAATTTTTATGGTACTCTCCCTGAAGTCCATGACCTGCTCGTCTCATGATTTTCCTCGTAAATTAATAATTATTCATTATTAATGAAACTTGGTTACTTGGATCCTTCACAAACTAGGACATGGCATGACTCTACTGTCTGTTTCTCTTTCTTCTGCTAAGGTGATTTTCTGTTCCTTGGAAAATTAAAATGTCCAGAGGGTTTTTGAAACTCAGAATTCGAAGGATTTATTTTTGGCTCCCAAATTCTTCCGCCTCAAAAAAGGATTTTAAACTGAAGAAAGAGACTGAGGAAACTTTTGGCAAAGGTTAACACATTAATCAGCTTAGATATTATTTTTAACTTTCTCCTTTAGAAAGCTTTTCCCAAACACCCAGTAACATATTAGACTAACTATTTTATGTTGTTGCTTATGCTTTTAGGTAAATCATTAGATTTCTGAACAGATTTTTGATTGATCACAATACAGAGTGTGAGATTTATTCTCCTTCTTCACAGTTTACATAAACCTTAATTTCTAAATACATATTCTGTAAATAGAAAAAAAAAAAACAACCTAAACTTATTTCCTGTACCTATCTGACATTAAAGAAGAAAGAGGGAAGTCAGAGAGTCCCAACAGAAATGTGAGGTATGGGTAACTGCATAGATGTTTCCTGCCGAAAGCAGTGTTGCACTTCAAAAAATTAATGATTTCATCAGTGAAAAACATTATGATATTGAGGCAACATCTCAAGATATCAGTGACAAGGTGAAGCCATGGGTTTACCAATCACCATTAGCCAGATCCATCAGATTAGAAGGAAATTCTACCAAATACTATGGAAATATATGTTGCATATTTGTTTAAGGCAAAAGAATTTCTAAAAATTAAATTCTTTCATTATTCTGGCAAATAAAACCCTAACTTACACTTATTCTGTGTGACTATCTTTGGGTGTTTGGGTGTTGATTTTCAGTTGCATTTGTGCATCACCACAGCAGAATAAAAACCCTTTAACGTTTTACTAAAACTTTAAAAGAGCCTGTCTTTCCAGTTCAGTTTGCAATTAATGGTGATGTCTTAGCTCATTAATGAGAGTAACTTCCCATAGTAAGCAACAATCTTAGACTGTGCCTTCATCCTTTACCAGAGTGTCACCACAAGCAATGGAGTTCCTGGATTTTTATGAATCTCGCCTCTATTTATTTGTTTTGTTATAACTAGTCCAAGTCTCATGTGGATTTCATTTATCACATTTTACAGGGTTTGTTTTGTGCGGCTCCTTTAAAATGGACCGACAGCATGTTTGTGCTAAAGAAGAGGTGGGAGCAGAGAGGGATTTAGATGAAAGAGACTGGGAGCGGTGTTCACCTTTGCAGCACAACACATATTTCCAGCTCATGTCATCTATTAATTTCATGCTGCCTGTTTGAGAAGCTCTATAAATATGCAGAACAGCCAGATGATAAATTTCCATCCAAGCAACTGCAAGCAAGAAGAACTATCAAGTCACCCTGGGATGAAGACAAATCCTGATGGCTTTTCTAATTGTGCTCAGGAGAACAGCTGGGACTCACCGCCAGCATTTTAGGCCCCCGCCAGAGGGAATGCGGCTTCTAGCTTAACAGCGTTGGTGTGATTGCAGGTGACATGGGCTAACGGGGGAACAGCACGGGCGCACTCACCCATCCATTTATATGTATGCGATGTTTAAGGTGTTCAATCTCTTAACGCCCCCTGCATAATGTGCCTCTAGTGTTTGAGAATATCGCAGGAAAGCACTCCAATAAACATGCAGCAATCAGTTTAAGAAGTTTCCCATTTCTCAAGGAGCGCAGTGACCTTAACGTGACATTTTTCCTTCAGAAGGAGAGGGAATCTTACAACGCTGCAGCTTTTTGAGGGGATGAATGAATTTTCTTGACTTTGATTTAATTTTCTTTGACCCAGAACAGGCTGTTTTATTCATGAGCTTTTTTCCCCCTCACAAACAAAGAAGTGTATTACCTTTTTTTCTGTGCGTGTGAAAATTGTTCTTAAGGCAGTGTATTAGGTTTCTTTGGTCGTTTATGCAAGAATTAATTAACAGAGATGCAGCAAATCCTCCTCAGGCACCACCTTTTTTGATCTAGTCAGCTTAAAGCTCATAGGTGAAACTTTTATTCTGTAGAAGCCACAAATGAGATACGGAAATATCAAGAATTAAAGCGAATGGAGCGCCCAGCACATTTAGTGGCACCTCAACTATGTGAACCCAGTTTTGAGAATATTTTTTTTTCTCTTGTGAGCTGAATGTGTTGTTACTTCTTTATTGTTCACTGATCTCCTGCAACACAGCATGGTGCCCAAAAGGCAGCGACCTCTGCTTTGATTTGACCTTTCCTACTCATCACAAAACTTATAAAGCTGTAAATTGCACAAAGACTGCATTCCATCCTTGTGAAAAGTACATGAGAACTCAAACTAATAAGCCAAAACAGTATGACTCTCTTCTTAATAGATCATTTATTTGCCATGGCTCCGATCAGTCCTAAACTTTCCTGAAGTCTCCTGGGCTTTACTAACTTCTGAACTTTAGAGTCTTGTTGATTGTGAAGCAGACTATCAGTGGATCCCACAGATGTCATCAGACCCAATCAGGATGATAGTTTGAGAAAGTTTGGAGGTCTGGTGAAAAGCTGTAGATTGGTTTGCACACTGCTGTTCTGCAGAGTGGGGCTTCTCTACAGTATATGCTAAATGAAAATATGGTAGATTTGGACATACTATGTATAAAACAATGCTCTGTATTAACATAACTGTAGTTCTATTGAATACATTTAACGTAAACTTCAAAGTCATTTTAATATTACCTTTTGCATTTTTGAAGCATCCCAATGAACTCGAAAAAAAAAAAAAACACAGAAGAATATTTGCAAGTGTCAGCTTTTGCTTGCTGAAAGACAAAGAACACAGCCTAACCCAGAAAACTTTTCTGCCTATTAGGAATAAGACGCCACACTTTCATTTTCCACTTCCACCGGCTCTCATGCAAAAGAAATACATAACAGCAAAGCAACAATGAGAACAGCTATTAAAAATTGAAACCATGAAGATTTAATGTGAAAAAATATTAAGAATGCAAATCAGGTGTTTTTAAACACTGACATAAAAGTGACAGTGAAAAAACTAATATAAACTTTTGGAACGACATAAATGAACGAATTTATGTGACGCTAGCACACTTTATTACAAGAACAAATTGTGCTCTCGGCATACTGAGAGAATGAATATTGGAACATGGAAAATATGAGGATTTAGTTTAAAGAGCAGAAATCATGTTGATGTAATGTGCAAATGAAGGTCTCTTGATTTTACCTCATTTACTTCCCCCATGTCTAGTTCTGCTCTAATTGCTCATCACTACATGCTCCGGCTTCAGTTTGGAGGAGATGCAGGTCTGAATCCGGCAGCATCCTCTGGCTGTTAAAAAAACCCTGTATGTTTCGGAGCAGAGTCTGTACTGACAGCTTTATGGATTTTAATGGTAATCGTAAACAAAGACAGCTCTGCATATTAAGCTGATGCAAACAACAGTAAGACAGCATCGCATGTGAATTATTACCGCAAATTTTTTGCTGTCATTTTACATTCCCACGGTTACAGCGCCAATGATAAAGGCTACAGTGGAGATTGTGTTGGTAAACCACCTCGTAAATGTTGTCTCATTTCTTGTTTTAGCATTTGCTGCGCTGGTTTGCTTATTTGACAGAACATTTATTACAATACTGGGTTCTGTTGAGTCATAAATTTATTTTCTTCTGGACCATAAATAGCTGTTTATTTTAAAACTACAAACCACTTTGATCTTAAATGTACATCGCAGAAAAGAAAAAAAAATCTTACATTGATGTCAGATTTGTTTCAGTGTTCACATCCCTTTTTTTTTACATTTATGTTACTTTAACATCTCAGTGTATTTTATTGGTATTTTAGGTATTCACTCAAGACAAAGTAGAACATAACTGTGCAGTCAAAGGAATAGAATAAAAACTGTTTGCATATTTTTTTTATGTATAAAAGTCTGATGGATGGTGTCCATTTGTTCTCAGCCCACTTTACTCTGACAAAGCTAAATTATCTAGTCCAATAAATCCAATACATTCAACTGCCTTCAAATGTCACCTTGTTAGTGAATGTGTGTAATTTATAAATACAGCTGTTCTGTGAAGGCAAGAGAAAGGAAACAGAACATTAGTTAATAAACAGCACCCTAAAGACCAAATAATGGAGCCGACAAGCCAGAGATGACACTGTGGAGATTTTTAAAGCAGGGCTGGTTCTAAAACAATACAAAGTTTAAACATGTGAAAATAAAATGTGAAACTGGAAGCACCAAAGAAGCCCTGGGTAACTGGAGAAGCTGTAGCAATGCAAAGCTTGCATTGAGGAATCTGTTAACAGAACCACTATTAGTTGTGTACTCCACATATGGAAGAGTTTCATTGTATGAAAACAGTAAGCAGTTCCATTCACAGTTTGTCCCAAAGCGAGACAGATGAAGAATCAGCCATCAGACCAAACTGAACCTTTGAGACTATGTGAGAATGTGTGACGAAAAACCTTACACATCGCTCTGCACTGCTGATGCACAGAGCTGAAAGAAAGATGGTTGGTAATGAATTAAGTGCAATCCCAGTAGAAAAGCTGCTGGAGTTGCTAAAAAATAGCTAATTACTTTGTGTTGGCCTGTTAAATAAAACTCCAATAAAATAATCTGAATATAACAAAAATTTAAAATGCTCAAAAGCTTAACGCTTTCTCAAGGCAGCGTACCTATGCCATCATAACAGCAACACATTGCTTTAAAGTATAACGCCTGCTTACTTGGTTAAGCTTGGTGTTCATGGAAATTCTTAAAACTGTCCTTAAGGATAATGCATTGATTTCTGTTCCACTATACAAAAGCCTCAGTCTGATCGATCAAACTCTGCCCTAAATGCATGACAACTCAGACACCAGTTTTTTTTTTTAGAAATATCACATTTTATAAATATTAAATTTTGTTTCCCCATCTCCAATATATCCAAATGTGTTCAGTGCACAAAGGTAATATCAAACTGAAACAGTTAATTTCATGTTGCATATCATAAATTGTGTCATATGCACAAGTCTTTTATTTTTATCCCTGTTGCAGCAATTTAACAATAAAGGATGTAATCTTGCAGGAGTATCAATAACAGATTGGTAAACAATCAAAATCTAAGCTGTTGGTGTTCAACAATCTTCCAAAATGTTAATTTCAATATTCTAAGAGTTAGATCTCTTTCATTTTCTAATTCAAAGTAACCCCAATCACCAAACACATAGTATAATCTTCCATGCTCCTGCAGTTCATCTTCTGTTAAAAAGACTTCCATATCTCATAATGTGAAAATTACTCCATGAAAATCAAGTTTTTTCTAAACAGAACCATCTCAAATGAAATTGTGCTGTCAAACTCTCAGCAGGTTTCCAGTTTTGCTCATTTCACCTTAAAAAGTAATCATTTTTACTCATTTATTTAATTTTTTTGTATGATCAAAGTCCTACTACTAAGTTTTCAGATTTATTTGTACATCACCTCCAATTAAACCTTCAAAAGAAAGAACTGGATGAAGAGAAAAGCAGAAGAAAAGTGCACTCAGATATAAACTCTTATGCAAATTTGATCAAGTTATTTTGTTTAAAGGAATGAGCTGCAAAAAGATGACTTTATTAACATGCAGTTAATCTTGCTTTTAATTATGTCATTTTCATGCAAACTTACTGCAGTAATTAACTCCTCATATTTCAATTACACTTGTATAATTTTTAAACAGCACTGAGAAGGTGACAGCGAAAGTCAGACTGCATGTTGGAAATGATAATGGTAATAAAAAAATCCCAATTAGTATATAAATCAGATGCTACACTTATTAGTCATTTATGGAACCATCTAGTGTATTATTATTTGAAGATGTTCCTGATGAGTTATTTGCAACTTAATTACATTTATTAATAAGTTGTTTACATGAACAGCAAAGTGTCACTGTTGACTAATAGATTTCTTAAGATGTGAATGTTAGTACCAACTGAAAAAACTTTGGATACAAAATAAGACACAAGTCTTATAAAATGAAAACATAAACACAGTGGCGTTGCAAGTGAAGCCCTGCATCATGTTATGATACTTAAACTCAGCCAACTAACTAACATCATTTGACATAAAAATACAAATTATACCAAACTTAGACTTCAAGTGAAAAGTTCTAGAACTGTCACCAGTTTCTCACGGGAACAAAACACAAGTGAAACTATATATCTGTCATGTCGATGCTCTGTTTGCACTGATGAAAGTTCACGCATTTGATATGCAGAATGTTTATAGTTGCTCACATTGATTATTTGATCATTTGGGGGACTTCATATAGCTTATAAAGCGTTGAACATTCAGTCCAAAATGGTCAGGAAGTTTTGTAGTTTTAAGAACAGAGACTCAGTTATTTCACAGTTACACCTGATGTAGATTTTGCATCCTTCATGTCTTAATCCTGGAGTACATGAGTTATTTTGGTTTTCTTCGGTGTTTGCACAACAACTCCTTGTTGTTAATTTATATCCAGTCTAGGTATCATTATTTCAGTTAATTTCTTTATATTCTGTTTCTTAGTTCATCTTGACTTTCCTTTTATTGTCATTTTGGTTTTTGTTTCCTTCTCAATTTATTTAACGTTCTACAATCTCATTCTCTCAGTCTGCCTGCCTGGTCTGTCCTCACAGCTGCAACCTGTTCTCAATCAACCACCTGTCACTTGTCAGTAATCAGGCTCCTTATTTCCTGTTGTACTTTGCTGTATTCTGCCATCTTCTGCTGTGTTCTGCTCTTTACCTCCTATTGCCTCATGGTTCTCTGCCTTTTCTTGTCTACCGGTTCCCAGTCCTGTATTCCTGCCTGTTCATTTTTAGTGTCTTCATTTAATTCCTTGGCTCCATCTACACCTGCCTCTGGGCTCAAACATACCTAACAAAGATGCGTCGTAGGTCACACATACTTTTTAGAGGTAACAAAACTCTCTATTTCACAGAATGTCCTCCTTTTTTTATTCTCTGTGTAGATCAACATAAATCACATTTTTAGATATTGCACTGTAACGACGGCTGTTTTTCATTTTGCAAATTAAATTGGACACACTTCTTTTTAAAAACTGGGCAGTTGTCATCATAAAACGTTGCATAAGAGAACAAAAACAAAAGCCCACAGACTAAATTTAAGAACAAGTGTGCACAAACACAACTACTTTCTGTATTGTAGCTGAGATAGATTTGCAAAACTTGTGTGAAATTGTTTTATATGAATGGACTGGAATGAACAGGATCACTCAGGAGGATAAAATGTTCCACAAGTTCAAGGTGCTGTAACAGTGATGTTATGCTGGCATTTTCCTTTCTCTTTTTTTTCTAGTGTTACTCAAGGCTGATAATTATAAAAGAACACAACTGGCACATGGATAGCTGTGACAGTTGCTATTTGGTTCCAGACATACTCCACAACTGCTTCTTGCAGCAACAACAACAACAAAAAAAAACTACTTCATATTATTTCAGCCCTAACAATCCAGTAGTCGGGGTTGCTCTCAGAAGACATCTATGTTTAATGAGCTGAAGCAGCATATGTTCCATGAATACTCACGAGACATCAGCTGAAATTAGTCTGAGAAGATGTGGAACTTGGCAACAGGTTGCTTCTATGTGCTAATGAATCAATGTAATTAATTTGATAGGGAAAAGGATTGATAAGTATTATCTGTGCCCTTCTGACTGGTATTCTAGCACGTCTCTGAATGAAGTGGAGATGAAATGCATGATCTGGTTGGCGCTGAGCCAAAGGATTTTAACACTTCAGATGAAACAAACTAGCAGGGAGCAACTTACAAATCCATTGTGTGCTTCTTTTTTTTATTTTTATTTTATCACAGATTCGGTTGATTTATTAATGCACAATAGAACAGACTGAATCCTTCCTTTCAGTGGGGATCTCAGCAGATCAGAATATCATCAAAAAGTTCATTCACTTCATTATTTCAATTCAGAAGATGAAAATTGAGTAAGATATTTCAAGCTTTCAGTTTTTAGGACAATTATAGCTGAAAGCTAACGAAAACCTGGAATTCAGGTCTCAGAAAATATGAATGTTGCATCAGATGCAGAAATATCATACTGCTGAAGTGTATCCCAGTGCGTAATACAGTATTTCCTCTCAATATTTTGTTGGGTCTCTTAAATTACTGCAGATAAGTTCGGTCTGTGACTCTTCTAAAAAGGTAAAGAAACCCAGGTTGTTTTTATTTTAGCCTTCAGCCTGTTTGCCTTGTTGGCTCTGTTGTCTCTCATCCTCACAATTCTCCAGGGGTTCTGTACTGGGTTCAGGTCAGGTGTGTTTGCTAGCCCACCATTAATAGTGACACCATGGTACTTTAGGCAGTTTGAAACAACAGAAGATGACCTGGTTCCCCAAATCTTCAAAACTTCTCAGTGGATCTCAAGCAAAAGGGATTCTGTGCCTATTTGTTCCTCCTTCAGACTGAGGAACGTTGACTTCCTGATCCAAAATTTAAGCTTTTCTGATATGCACTTTTCTTAAGTTACAGAGTGTAGTAACCAAACTTGATTTTTGATCATTTACAGAAAATCTTTACAATAATGTTTATTACCATTGAAATACAGTGTTTTCAGCCAGAAGCTTCTTCAAATTTGCTGTAATCTGGGCTATGTTGGAGAATTATCCTTTCTACATTAGGCTTTTAATGCATGAGGTTGAAGAAGAGTCAGTGAGTTGAATTCATAAATTTCATTCATTAATACAAAAATACAGTTGGTCCATTGTTCATGCTATGCTTATGAGCTATCAGAACAAAATGGCATCTGACAACAGTTCCCAGTTCTCTTTGTTGGTCTCCTCTTCTTCTTCTTTTGTTTTTAATTGGCGGTTGGCAACCAATTTAAGGTGCATTTACCGCCACCTACCACAGTGGAGTGTGGTCATCAATGATCTCAGAGGGAATTTAATAAAACACACCTCAGTGGTATGCACGAATGTCCAAATTCACATCCATACACACTCGCATATAATTGTATACTTTAAATACAATTAAATAACCCGTTGTTTTTTAAAAAATTAATTAATTGATTCTTAGAGGGCAAATTTCTTAGAGAGCATGCAAATAGCTAAAAGAGATAGAGGAAAACTCATAATTATTTATTCTCAACAATTGTAACAGGAAATACTTCCTGCCCTCTGCCATCTATCTTGAATTATTGTAAGTTATAAAATATTTATTTTCCCTCTGGGTGCCTTAAAGTATTTTTGAATTAATCATAAGGTAATGTTTAAATAAGACAAAAGTTACTAATTCTAATATATTCTGGTATAATGTAGTCAGGTGTAGCCAGGATTTCTGAATCCTCAGTGGGGGATTTTAAGCCACTGTCATTCAGTGGTTTTTAAATAAAAAGACATTGTCTTGTCCTGGCTGGATCCAGGTCTGCTAAATCCAACCAGACTGAGTAGTAGTTTTATCTGCAGCCTGTCTATGGGTTGGCTAATTAACAGAGAACACATCCCCCTTCCCTCCCCTCGTTTTGTGTTGTTTCGATACAAACCCTTGTCTTGGCACAGTTTGTTTATTTTCATTGATCTAATCCTGAGAGAAAGCAGAAAAGTGTCTGCTCTCAGGATTGAACACTCCAACATAATCATTTTTACCATTTTGAGCACTACAATGAAAAACCAAACATAAGCCTGAGAATGAAAAACTCTTCAGTCTGATCAGATGAATGAGTTTTAATCTTGTACAGGCAGCTGCGTCTATTTAGGAATCCCACAACATTATTGCGGCTTGGTAAATAGCAGCACCTGTTGTTGAATTGTTCTATCATTTTGGCATTCATTTTTAAATTAGAAAAACATATTCCTTATACCTGCAGGCAAAATTATGCAATAAGATGCATATCCCTCAAGACTAACTGTTCAGGTTTGTGGTTTTAGTGTTTGCTAAGAGGAGTAGTAAAACTGCCATGTCTTTCTGCTAAGTATTACGTATTACTTGTGGGACTCACTGCAAGTAAAGGCTGAGATGAAGCTAGTATTATTCCTGTTGGCTCAGATAGATTAACATGAATGTCTGAACCACAAAGCTCCATAAAAAAGATACATGAAAGAGGGCCAGATGTGTCTCACTTAGAAGTCAGCCTACCTTCACTCCTGTGGCCTTTTAGCATTATTGTCTGCAAGGCAAGAGACCTTCTGTCTCTAATGTAATAAGAAACTGGGTCTAATCTCCCTCCTGGAGATTAGACCGCTTTAATGTCATCCAGCCCAGATTAGCTGACTCTCCAGGAATCGGTCTGCAGTATAGCTTCACCATATAGAAAGGACCAGTTAAAACTTCAGTTGAATACCTGAAACTGAACCCGGAGCTAACTTTATGTGCTTAGCTCTCACAGTTACTTTTGCGAAGTTGGTTATTTTTTGTGTTTTCACTATTTCCTTGCTGTTGTCTTTGTTCCCTAGTTCTTGTCCTATTCTGTTAAAGGATGTGGGTATTGTGTAAAATTATTTTCTTAAGCTTTATATCCGGTTTTAATGATATTAGTTTATTAAAATCATTTCTGGAGTGTTGCTTTGATTCTTCCATGCATGTTTAAGAAATCCTGCACTCAACAAAGATTTCCCTGCCTTTCAGAGCTCCCCTTCCCTACGACTCTCCCACTCAGCTCCTTCAGACTAGTGGCAGCAGCAATTAGCAAACTACGCAGTGGAACAGAGCACCACAGTTCACATTCATGCTAACTACTTTTCAGTGCAACTTTTCTAAAACGGCTGTAAACATCAGAATGGAGGAGCATTGTTGTGAAGATGTCCTAAAGGTATAAAGTATACACAACAATATTATTACAACTGAAAGCAACAGGTACTTGATAGTTCTATAAAATTGCACTATGTGTGATTCTTAGTTCATTTCCTGTGTGTTAATTATTCACCTCCCTTCAGCTTGTCCATTTTCTCCATTCCACAGCTGTTCCTAATCACCTAAATACCTCACCTGCATCTTATGTCTTGCTCCACTCGTCCCTCAGTATTTAAGCCCACTGACTCTTTGCTAGTTTCTCTCATTGTCATTCCTGTTTACTTGCCATTTTCCCCTTCATGACAGCCTTGTAAGGCATTCCCCCCCATTATTAAACACTCTCCACTTAACCTCCTGCTTATGGTTCTGGGGACAAGGCGGATGGTGACAGAAATTGTATTAGATGCCATCGATAGATAGATGGATAGATAGATTGATATCTTTATTGTGTGTGCCCACTTGTTCTTGCAGAGTCACGGAGGCTGGTGCCTATCTCTATTAGTTAACCTAGCAGTCATTTTACAGTGGGTGGAAACAGGAATAACATCCAAACTCCTTTGAACCAAGGACCTGCTGGGTGCAAGGCAATAGTGCTCTGACCTAAAAAAAAATGCAACCACTAAAATCATAGTTTTAACTTTAAAAAAAAATGTATTTAACTTTTTTCATCCTGAAATTTTAAGAGTTGAGTTTTGTAGCTAATCAAAAGCGGAAGGATTAGGCGTACTGACAGTGAAGGCCACTTTTCCCCGATTACATATTGATAGCTTGGGAATAAATAATGAAAATGAAAAAAAACCCAAAAACAACTTTTTGTGTTGAAACACAATGCATGCTGCTAACACATACAGCACACACCACTTCTTGCTGTGCTGCACTTTTAGGCTTTTCTTTCACAATGAGTTTGTTGTTAAAAATGAGTGACTTCATCCATCATTTATATGCAGTCTGTGTGAGCACTGCTGTGGGAGTGGAGGGAGTATGATACTCAAATAGACAGCTGAAGCTCCAGCATGGTCTTTTTTTTGGCATATTTTTTCTGGCTCCACTTGCCTTTAACTTCTTGGCAGCAAGAGGAAATGTGGGTTGTGTCTTTTAGGACTGCAGGAGCTCACATTGCATTTGGACAGCTAACATCGATTTAAAGGGGGTAAAAAAAATGCTAGCAAACAAATTCTGCAGCATGCTAGTTGGGTTAATGCTGACAAATCTCAAACAATCTCAAACTACATTTTTAAATACAGCAAAATCCACTTAAATTGCAACTACAAAATGTGAGAATTTTGTGATTTTTATAGTGTTAGTTTCTTAATTTTGAGGCAAGTGATTTGTTGGATGTGTTAAATAGTACAATAATTAATTGAATGTGCTCCGATGGCAGCGATTGCATGATTTTTTTGCCAAAGGTCATAAAATGTAGTCACTACACTGAACAGAAATATAATGGCGAAGGACAAATCAATACACACTCACAAAGCAACACAAAATAGGACAAGAAAGGATGGGGGATCAAAAGTCCAAAGAAGACAACAAAATGGTTTTATAACTAAAAGTGTCAGAAAAATATGAGAAGTTCAACAATTTGGCAGAAAACTCCATAATAGGGAGGTGACTGAAAGAGAAAATTAGATTTTAGTGTTTCTACACTCATTCATGTGATCCTCTTCATTCATTCATTCACCTAGCAGAGTGAATGAATGAATACTGACAGTGTTCGGTCGACTGCAATGTTCAGTTCATTTTGTGAATGCAGATGATGCCGTTTATTAACTCTGCATGCCTCTCTAAAGTAATTGATGCAGAGTCATGCAGACATGGTGAGTCTGACATGTTAATTAAAAATAAATACCATCCCAGCCTAACAGCCTGGAAGCTCCCTCACAGTTTGGAGGAATCAGAAGTGAGGCGGCTTTCAGTTGCACAATGACAACACGGAGAATTGACATGAGAAACAACAATAAATAAATGGGTAAATGTCATGTTGGTAATTTTAGTTTCGTTCTTTAATAGCGTCCTCTGTCTTAGTACAAATTAGAAGTGACAGAGTGCCAAGATTTTATTGACCGGTTGACATTTAAGCCATTGGAGAATTCGCTGCCTTCTCCACTCACGCAGCTACAATTGCCCTGCAATCCTCAAATCAGGCAGCTCCCTCCTGCCTCCCATCTCTGTGCTGTCAGCTTTACCAAATATGAATTGTTATTGCCAGTGAAATGTAAACACACTCCCTAGAGGGGAAGGACAAATTTTTTAATAAGGACATGTCACCCTGATGCATCGTCTAGCTACTCTGGGACACAATGTTCCAGAAAAGCCAAAAATCTGAGAGAATAAAGACCAGCATGTGCTGAATTTGTCAGGGGTGAATTTGAACCGTTTTTGTGTCCTGTCGTGTCGGCAGGGGCAGCGCTAGCCATTTTGGTGCCATAAACACAAATGCTTCATGGTGCACCCCCTCTCCTCAACACCCAAAGCGGAAGAATGATTCAGTATTTGTCGGTGTATTTCTCTTCATTTCATGGTGGTGAAAGATTACGATTCACCAAGGGGGGTGTATTACAGAATCAAGATTCATCCCATGAAGGCCTGTTGGAGTACGGCCTGTATGTTTTTCCACATGTACTTGACAAAACAACGACTTTACAGAGGAAGCTAACTCATATAGTCATGACAAATTTGTTTTTGATTCATTAAGAGGAGATTTTAATTATTAAAACTAAAAATCCTCAAAGTCTGCAGAACATCTTTACTTTAAGATTCATATTATTTTAGACTAACAGACTTTAACACTCCAGTTCAAAGATCATTTTTTATACCTTTGTTGCTTTTGCATTTACTTGGAAAAGTAAATGCAAAAGCATTTTGCATTTACTGTAATGTGGCATAGATCCTGTATTCAACATGTGAATGTCTGATTGCAGTGTAAGGTGCTGTGGAGTCCTCAAACTTGAGTCATTTACCATTGCTATCAAAATGAAAAACAAGCAAATTTATTAGGACACAAACAAATCCTCATAATTTCTATTAAAACATTTTAAAATAATATTCAGCATTCTTCATGCATATCAACTGGCAGTTTCACAACTATTTTAAGATTTATACACTGTACCTGGTTTTAACAACTTTAGGGGTTCATATGCAGGATAAAAGATCACATTCGCTCAGACAAAAGTCACAATGAAGGCCTTCAGAAAGGTCATTGACAGCCTGTGAAGGTTTACATATCTATGCAAAAAGTCACATTTGAGAGTCAATATCGCTACAATATTATAGTGCACTGTGAAATGAAGCAGACCAAAGCTGAATGCAACAAGCTATATTTCATTTTGATCAGAAATTGTATCTAATTGCATTACCTGTCTTCTTAAATTTGGATGACAGAGGAATTCAATTTCCTTGGTTAAATCACAAACCGCCTTTTAGCGTGCCTTCTGCAGATCAAAAACAGAATTTGGATTAACGCTGAAAACATCTATTAAAATAGAGAACCGTGACATTTGGAATATTAGAAACCAGAAAAATAATAATTCATTTGTGTGTTTGGACATTTCCATCAGCCTTTTCCTGAAACCTGAAAACACAGCAGAAAATCTGTTCTCCAGAGACAAATGATGCTAGAAATCAGAGTCATAAATCAAATCATTGTAGTCTAGTGCCTGCTGTTAGTGGATTTCCTTTCTTGTCTGTTTCAAATAACCTGTCAAATAACTTGTCAATCACCCCATCGACAAAAGTAACTTGTTAAACCTTTTGTGTTTCTTGTCATCTTGTGATGCAATAAATACTTTTATAAGCAGTTTAAATGTCTATCCAAGTGATCAGTTTTTGACTAGAAAACAAAAGGTTTTAAGGGCTTTTATTTTTAAAATCTAATGGTACAGTAAGCAGGATTTAAACTTGTCTGACATTAATGCAATCATTTAAACCACAGTACAAACTCTGTCATTTAACATTTGATGTGTATTAAAACAACTGTGTTGATTTGGAAATCTGAAAATGTAGAAATCATGTTTGTTTGGCATAGTCGATCTACCTCTACCTACTTACTCAGGAGGAATTGCTGCAAAGTTAGCAACACGGTACAATTTACTTACTTTTTACCAACTGATAACTGATATTATGTTAATTAAGTATGACTTGCTTGTATTATAATTTTAGTTGAGCTAGATGTAATGGGATCTAAATCTGAGTTTGTCATTGGACAGTTTTGGAAGGTACTATTTTGATTCGGATTATAAATAGACACTACAGAGACTTATCTGTGTGTTTTTTGAAGCAGCATTTGTTATTAATTGGCTCTATATAAACAAAGTGATTTTATTGGAGGATTAAGGTAATACTATGTCAAAAATGAGGATAAATAGAGATACGTCCTGAACTTTAAGAGTTTTGTTTTATGTTAAGCTTTATTTCCAGGTTTGTCAGTTCCTTTGTATTCATTTCTTAGGTCAAATATTCCTTAAAATTAATTAAATTCTTCTGTTTGCTTTTGTTTTAAATTAAATTTGTTTATAATGTGTTTATTCTTTTATTACACTGTGTTCAATAAAGTCAAACTCAACTCATACTATTTTTATTCTGCATATATTTGCCTAATCTATGTTTTTTTGGGGGGTGGTTTGACTCCTGTTTTTTGAAAGTAACCTGATTATTCTTCACTCTTTTACGAAAAGACGCAGATATTGCTCACTATGATCACTTTATATGAGGAACGTGCCACTGATTTTTTTTTCTTTTAGATCTTTTTGTGTTAGTATGTATGTTTTTTTTTTCATCCTATATCAGAAGTTAAAAATCCTCAAAGTCTTATTATAAAACCCTAAATTTTCTAGTTGTCTGAGATTATATAAAATCAAACTTTTTTTTTTCTACAAAAAAAAAATCCTTAAGGGGAAACTGAGTAATCTTCCATCAAAGCCCAATATTCAGTGTCACAAAGGATGAAAGCAAAAGCGTTTTTCACTGTCAAACTGAGCGACGGATGTTTTAATATAACACCTCAATGTGACAGCTAATCATCTATTCTCAGTCTACAGAAGAGCAGTAAAACCTTTCTGTCATCCTTGTTTGAATTTCTCCTTCTGGCTAAAGCCATTTTGTTGAATTATATATGACTAAGATGCAAAAACCATTTGCCTCCTAAACTCAAATTGTATTGAAGGGAGGAAAAAATTGGGGCTTTTATGCTCGCACAGACTGATTGAATTTGATACTTCAACCACATCAAATTAGATCTCTTCTTGCAGGGTGTCTTTTTGGCAAAATAAAATCCTGAAAGTGCTACTGCAATTGAAACTCTGTAGTTTATACTGCTATTTTAAGAAGCACCTACCTTTGAAGGTAAAGGCACAAGAAATATCATTGCATACAGTCAAATATATGTGTTACCATATAAACCCCGGCTGCAGCAAACTGTAGTTAGCTTATTTTTTATTTTCTGTCGAACTGGCTGGCTGAAAATGTTTCTACAGATAAAACACTGAAGGATACACATCTAGCTGTAAAAGCGGCTGCACCAGATTTATTTGTCATGTTGCTGTTCTTCTATAACAACAATAAATGTCACTGAGAAAGTCTCCAGGTAATTTCTAAATTGTTCTTTTTTTTGTTGTTGTTACTGCCACAGTGACATTTACCTTTGAGGTGAATACTGAACCATGTAATGGCTTCACATACAGGATCATGGTGAAGCAAAAATGCTTAAGGTTGGGAATATGATGCTTTAATTAGTTTCTATAATGCAAATACCCATATTCTGCTGCTGTTGCTTTGCAGGCGGTAAGAATTTGTAAGCTGTGAGTTAGCAGCTTCGATATATGTGCATTTTACCTCAATTTGATGCTCCTGGTTGAGATAAAAATGTTCTTTTGGTAGAATATTGTCAAGTAAACACATAAATTGCCAATTGTATGAATAGATGGATGGTATCAGAGCATATACCTGGACTTGAAGAGGTCACAAAATAACTGAATAGTCTACAGGAGGACAAACATTTTTGTTGCTGTTTTTACTTTTATTTTCCATTTTATTTAGTTGCATTTTAGTTTGTTTAACCTATCGTGCAGCCTCATTCTTTATTCTTGTGTTTTGTTCTCTGTTTATTTTTGGTCACACTCTTATTAAAGTATACGTTTTTCCCCTTCAGATTTGTAGATCCTGTTGGGTTTTAATTCAGCTCATTCTGTGTTTTGTCCATGTTAATTAGTTTTCTTCCTTCACCTTCCCCACTCAGCTCTCTACTTCAACTGTTCATCATTCCACTGATTAGAATCACCTTTTTCACAATCTATCAATATATCTTGTCAGTATTTAAGCTCCCAATAGGCCCATTACCATAGGCTCCTCATTAATAAACCAAGTGTTTATTTTACCATGAAACTACATTTGGGTCCTCCAACAAACCACACACACACACACACACACACACCCACCCCCACACACACCCCCCACCCCACAACTTTATATGACCATCTATGTTTGTCTTCACCAGTGATGTTTTGGGGGGGAAAAATACAGTTATTCTTTCTCTACAAAAACAAATACCACTCCAAGGAAAAGGAAACGCCAAATTTAAATTTTTTTCTCTCCATGACAAGCTCCAGTTGGATAGAATTCCTTCAAAATAAGAATTCAACAGTTTTTCTTCAGCCGTTTAAATGTGCTCCAACTTTAGCAGATCTTTTTGTTTTGTCCTAAACTGACAGATGCTAATGATCCACTGGCAATGTAGAGATAAAATTGGGCCACTGTGTGGTGACACGTTCTGGCAGATCCATTATGGTGACTTTGTTGGAGGATTATTCTGCGTGTATCCTGCAGCACCAGACGCTGAGCAGCGAAGATATCAATAAGTTGCCGTATTCTGCAAATCTGTTGAGTGTCGTACACACAAAATGTCTCTGTTGTGCAGATTAGAAATTCACAAGTGTCTATTTCAAATCCAGCCACTGCAGAGTTTTTGTCCTTCGCGCCACAGATAAAATCAGACACAGATAAGAAATGGGTGCATTTTATTTTATCAAACAACCATGTTGAACGAGAGCTAGACAATTTCTAACCCAGAGCTGTGGCTGAGAAACAGCCAGTCAGCACGGCCCATCTGTCTCATGCTGGATGCCTGATAGTTTCATTGGATGTCCTCAGATATTTATGATAATCCATCGCTGGCGTTGTTCTTGATCAATAAGTCTAAAGGCCGACTCTGGCTTTGATGCTTCCTGTGGGACACCTGACAGCTTGTGTGAAATATCACGTCAGAAAGCGTATAAGAGACGGTGCCCTGATGAAAAGTTGTCACCCTTTGAATCATTGTTTCTCCCTCTCTGTGAGATGTGACCGGTTCTTGCAGGTCACGCTGTAATTCACAGGCAGAGGATAGAGGCTGTAGCTTGGTCGACGTTGTTCTCTGAGTTGTATGAATTTAGCTATTTAATATAGGTAATTTTTTACCACTTATTCCTAATTCTGATTCAGTTTTTCTGGAATATAAAGACAGAGGCAGAGAGATCAGAATATAATCATGGTTTAAAACTAAACTGACTTGCAACTGCAAAAACGTTATGGGATGCATATACAGCTCTGAAGAAAATGAAGAGCCCACTGCACTGAACCCCATTGAAAACCTCCTGGTTTTCCGCCAAATATTGATTTCTGAACTCTTCCTGAGTAAAACATTAGCATTGTTGTTTTTAAATGAATATGAACTTTGATTATTTGAGGTATGAAAGCACTGCATCTTTTTGTCAGTAGATCATAGAATAAAAGAACAATGTTCATTGTACGTATACCTATAAAGAGAAAAGTCAGAGAAAATGATCATTTAAAATGGTCTCCTATTTTTTTCCAGAGCTGTATATCACAAAAGTGATGGTAACAAAAATATACTTGATAAATTTGAATGTATTTAGATGAAAAATGACCAGCACCTATCTCTCCCACAGAGAAAGATTACAAAATGGGAAAACCTACCAATTTAACACAAAACCACAGAAGAATAAATAAAGAAATGGGGCTCCCTCATCTTAAAGTCGCAATATTTATAGCAGTTATATTGATTTTCAAAGGGTTTACAGTCAGCTTTAGGAACAATCCAAGTAACAGACGACTTTTTTGTAATTATAAATACAAATACAGCCTGGTCACACAAACATGCAACAAAGCACCTTGAAGCTTTTACATAACCATTGCAATAGAAGTGTGCAACAATGTTTTGGTTATAAGCTTAAACTTCTAAAGCAAGGTAAGCCAAACTAATGTGATAACCAGAGCAACTCAGGAACCATTTCGTCTGCACCAGAGGACTCAGAGTGTTTCTTGTTGCCATGTTCATTTCTCTGTTTTCATTATAGTCCATAAAGTGTTATCATGTTAGTTTATTCCTTTGTCTTTAGTTTCTTAGATTTATTCTTTCCTTCTGTTCTTTGTGATTTTAAATTTAATTTCCTGGGATTAGTGTTAGCCTTCTCCCCTTAGTTTATAGTTTATTTATGTCTACTTCCAGGTGTGTTAATTAGTCTCCTTCCCTCAGTCTGCCTGTTTTTTCCTTCCCACCCACAGAGCTGCATCCTGCTACTAATCAACCCCTTGTTTCTTGTTCAGTAATCACACTCCCTGGTACTTAAGCCTCTGTTTCTATCATTCCCTGCTGTTTTGTTACTTTCCTCATGTCATTGACTGTTTTTCGTACTTCATTCCCTCATGTGCTTGTGATTTTTTTTTTTTTGCAAGTTTCCTTTTTATTTAAAACCCTCCACATGCCTTTTTCTACTGGCTATCTTGGCCCTGCTACAAGCCGCACATTTACACATTTTTAATAACCATGAATCCTTTTCATTGCACTTCACAACTAGGCTCTACATTGTTTTTGTCCATCACATAAAATCCAATGAGGTTTGCAGTAGATATGAAAATGTTGAAGGACATTAACAGCACTATGTACCTAGAATTGAAATACTAAATTACTGCCATTAAGAGACTTGTTCAATTGCTGTATACACTTTTATGTAAGCTTTAAAGTATCAAGATCAAATTACATTTTATAAAAGGCAAAACTCAGTAATTAAAATCAGATACCTACACAGTTATTTTTTTATGGTATTTTTTTCCTTTACTGGTATTTTCACAGTAACTATAGGCGTTTTTGTTAAACAGACGTGGGTGGATGAGAGATGCTTTGGTCATAGCGGTGCTTAAATGCTGTCATTTAAGTGGGATCCATGTTGTGAGGCAATTATCTGAAGCCCTATTGCAGGTGTTGACAGAAGCGTCATTGCATTTTCTGACATATTCTGTGCAGACCTCCAGGATAAATATAACAACTTGATCTTTGTGCTAAAGTGAGGCTTTCTGTCACAGCTGTTGTGACTCCAAGATCCTCTTTAGACTAGCGATGCAAGGACTGAAAAGTAATGATTTATGTCATGATCTATTGTTTTTTTTCTCTGACGGGAAACATAGTGATAAAGCTTTATTTTGGCAGTTTGTGAAATATACCCACACACTTTATTGCTGTGTGCTAGACAAGAAGATGAACGCCCTTGTCTGTACTTTTAGTTTTTTTTAGCTCAACACAAAGTATGAAACACACTACATCAGTTATTTCTAAAGATGTTTATTTCGTACCTTTTGGCAAGCAATCATTAAGCAAGCATCGTGTTGCTACATGACACTTTAAGATCAAAAGCTACATGCAGTGTTTCTCCGTAGTCTGGAAAAGTATAGAATCTGAAGTATTTGAAAAGTTGTGAATAAGTGTGAAAACAAAAAACTGGCTTATTGAAAAATATTTAAATTTCCATCAATAGAAAACAAATGCCTGACTAATATTCAGCTTCAGTAACTGTACAGCTCGTCACAAACTGACCATGAGTTTTGCTCTCTTGCTCAAAATCCTTCAGCAGAATCTTTTGACATTGAATGTATTTTTGGTTATGCAGCAGGACAACAGCAGTTAATCTCTGAAATGCTATATTTTAATTAAATGAAGGTTTTGGAGGGGCCTATTTAAGGTTTGAATTTAAATCTGATTGCAATACTGTAGCATGACCTTGAAAAAGCCGTTTTATGCTCAAAAACCCTCCAATGTGATGGAAAAAATATTCTATAAGAAAAAATTGATCCAAATTCTGCCATGGTGATACAAAATACTTGCAATGTCAAACTGTTGCATTGCTCGATACGCAAAGGGCGGCAATTCATTTTCGGCATAAGGGATGTCTTTTTTCTTATCAAATTATCATAATTTGAAAACTGCTGATGCATTCACTCAGATTATGTTTAATGTTAAAATGGGTTTGATGATGTGGCAGCATGAAGGAGACAAATATGGAAGGATGGCAACGCCTTTTTCAGTGCACAATAGTTTGTGTTTTCAGATAAAATGCATTAAAGTCCACCGCAGAAAAACGATTTTACATTGCAACTTCCACAACATGCAATGTATTGCAGTATATGGATACTTTCTTAAAACAGCATAATGCCCACAGAAATATTGCTCTGGATTCTAGACACAGCAGGGTAGTAAATCAGGACTATTTATTTTTCCAAACAAGTTCAGTCACTAAAAGCTAGCAGGTAAAAATGCAGCCTTGTATTTGAAAGGCATGTTGTAAGCATGAGCTAGAGTAGCGTAATGGGAGCAGGTTCTGGTGCAGTGAGTGTGTGTTGGAGTATATGTAGATATAATGGACTCTTACGGCATTACCCAAGGCTTCCCGGCACCTCTGGAGAGTTTGCTCCAGCTTTTAGCGATTCAGCACCACACTGCAAACCAGTGTCTCACTCCATTAGGCAATAAGGTGAATAAATGCATTAGGATTTTGCAGTGGTTTCTACATGTTCTCTCTCAATGCTTTCCTACAATGCACTGATTAGTCTGACAAACAGCCACACTTTGATATAAAGGGAGGGTGGATTCACCTTTGTTCCTCAAGAAATGAGTTTCCTGGTTCCAGTAGCACCACTGACAGGTATGGCAATTGTACAACTGAAAAGCTAAGGCAGGCGAAGAGCTACATTTCCCTCTAAAACACCCAGGGCCATTGCTGAATATCCGTCCTAATCCTAATTCTCTTTGGTACTTTCGTTTGAATTAAAGTCTCTGTGACACAGAAGCACTATGCTTCTGTGTAACGTGGTCAGACAGTTTGAATTATGATCTATCACAAACTGTACTTTTGGACTGCTGCTTTAGGTTTCCAGTGTCCCAAGCAGAATCCAAAAACGGGTGCAGAGAAGAATAATTGATCCAGTATCATTGTGGAACATTTAGATCTTTCTGGCCGCCACAGTTTGACAGAGGAGCAAAAGTTTTGCTGTCATGGGATGAAGCTTAACAGAATCCTGAGGGTATTTCTTGCAATATGCTGCATATTTGTCCGCTTCTTTATTAAAAAGGGTAAAAAAAAAAGTATATGTAGACCTCTCTTTGTCCTAAGGATACATTTTCTCCCATATTGAGTCCCAACTCTAAACTTGTATCTTCAAAGCATAGGAAGAGTCCTCACTCTTCGTCTGATGTGCATAAATTTGTCAGATCCATCTCTTCCGCAACACATCTGTCTCCAAATAGCAAATGGTTCATTGTGCAGTTTTCAAAAATGAGACTCACTCAAACTTTGAACTGTTTCCGGTTGGCAAAGTAGACTGCCCAGCCAATCATTAATCGACTCCAAGTTGAATTGCCATAATTGGCAGTGGTAATTTGTCCGGGTTGGCGCTGGAGGGAATTATGAATGACTCCAGTGCTATTCCGATCTGTCTTGAATGCAGACAAGATGCGCTACAGAACGACTGACCAAGTTGCCTGAAGAAGGATCAATTATGATCTGAAACTTTGCACAGATTTATCTATGTAAGTTGTTTTGTTCGTGCCTTGAGCATTAAAATTGAATATTTAACATTGCCTAAGGCATTGAATTTCAGTTACTTTTAAAGTACAGTGCCACTGGAAGTGATTGTTTTTAGTTCATTTTCTGTCCAAATGACATTCATCACCCTTCTAATCCTCAGGGACCTTTACAAGGTGTGCTTGGCCCGGGATATTAAACTTTTATTGGGGTTTCATCTGGGAGCATGAGAGGCCACCTTTGACATCACTGCCAAGTGGGCTCAGTGGAATCTGGATCTCCGCCTGAAAGATTACAAAGTGCTCCAGCCCCCACACCCTGCTGGGGGAGTAAGTAGGAATGTGGGAACTGGACCCCCTGCACGTCGCTCCGACCGAGATAGGGGTGGCCAAGGCTGGATCAGGAAGGGACACTGGACTGCGTTGCTGTGCACCTGCCCTGTCCGGCCCTCCTCCTGCTGCTCTTCCACGTCCGTGGCCACCACGACGGACCACGTACTGACCAGCTAGTCTCACTATGGACTCTGGAGACAAGGCAACTGGGGAAACAGCCAGACTCCAGCTCCGAGCAGGAGCGCTACCACCTCCACTTGTCGGCTCCAGCTGCCCGACGGAGGCCGACAAGTTATGCGTCGACCCCCATCAAGCTGCAGGAGGTGGGTCATCCTGAGGGACTTAAACGTTGCCCGCCTCCCCACCTTCGACTGCACTGACCTCCAGGTTGATGGCTACCCTGAGGCATAGTGGAAATATGCGTTGACCCTGTTGAAGAACGCCACCATCTGGAGCTCGGTGGAGCGTTTGATCATATCCTTCAGGCTGAACAACAGATGCCAGAGGTTGATGTTGATGCTCACTTGAGACTTGAAGTTTTCGTCTGTTTCTCTAGATGTTCTCAGATGCCAACATGAGTAATGGAGTAAAACATGGTCAAATTGCTTGCATTTAAGTTCATTTTTGAGACTAGTTTTTTTTTTTTTTTTTTTTTTCTTGCCTCTCAGTTTGGATTTAATGTTTGTGGAAATGTGTGTTACCTGTATAGGATAAACCTATGTCTGATCATGTTCGGTGATATTTCATAAGTATTGTATATTGATTAAAAATGAAGCTCTCTGGAAACTAAAGCTACTGCTTATTATAGATTTAGATAAAGTAAATTTATAAACAGCCCATTTCAAGAATAGGTTTGGTAATAACTTATTTTGGGTACATTTCTGGATGCTGTTGAACATCTCATTAAGTAATGCAGCAGCCTGGGCAGAGATGCTACAGTAGGCGTAAATATGTAGAAACTGGACATCATGCTGATGGTTTCAAACTCATTATTAATTTTAGCTCACACATCAGGGATGTGTTTTCGGTCAAAGGGCAGCAGGATACCTACAAAGAATTAATCTCTCCTTTGAAATTTCTTAGCAAGACTAAGAAATGTCTCATGCAATTTTAATCAACATTTACTGTACATACATAATACATAATATTTGTTTGAAAAAAAAATTATACAGTAACAGAAATGTCTTCTTTTTCGATGCCTTGATTAAACTGTCATAGTAATCCAACTTGCTGTCATCACAGTGTGAAGATGCAGATGCTAATTGGATTTGAGTCTTTATGACTTTTATCACTGACACGTGAGCATGTGCTCTAAATATCAAAATGTCAATTAAGCCATGCATACGAGTCGAGGCAGCAGTACCGGACCTGACACATAATCAACCTCTGAAGAAAAAAAATCGTCCCAGCTCAGACAAATCATCCAAGCATGACATAAAACAGAGAAGGCAGAAAAAAATATCAAAAGGGAACAAACCCAAGCAAAATTAAAAAGTGGCAGAGGAAACAGACTTGAATGTGCTGGCAAACAAAGCAAACCTGGCATGACACAGAGCAGGACGTGAAAAATAATTGAAGAAATAATTGTGGAGGGGAAAGCAGGTCAGCAGCAAAGTGAGTAAGTTCAGGCTCTGGGACACCAGATGCAAATGCAATGTTAGAAAAAAAACTTAGAAATGCCTCCAGTAGAACAAGATGACAGAAGGGAGGGTTTAAAAAGTCAAAAGCAAAGATTTTAGTTGTACAAAACCAGACATTTTTTATTTAAGCATTTTAAAAACTAAATTTATGTTGCATGTTGCATCTTTGTAGCTTGGTTTGCTGTTTCTCACTGTTAAATCATGCCTTTTATTCCTAAATAATATTTCTAATATTTATGAGACATTTTCCAAGCAGCCAGAACTATACATAGACGCTATCCAGACATTAAAAAAAAAAAAAAAAAGTAAAGTCACCAGAAGCTGTTTCAGGAAGACTAAGTGTCTCTCGGCCTCTGTGCAGACAGAGCAGAGTGAGATTAACTTGCTACTTAGCTACAGCAGGTAGTCTTGGCTGAGTGCAGCACTTTAAAACTTTACCCACACAATGGCTAATCATGAAGCCGTATGTGCTGCTTGTAAATGGGTATGGTGGGAAATTCGCAGTCCAATTCCATTCAATCGTCTTTTTGGGAATGTTAGTTTGCATTAACTCAACTCATGCTTTAACTCAAAAGAGAATAAAGCATGAATTATTTTGCAGAAATCGATTTAAATGAAACTGGACATGTTCTAACACTGTGTCCTAAATTTGAACCAAACTCTTATACAAATAAAAGTTAACTGTAAAATGCACAATTTTTTGCAAGATGACATTGTTGTGATCAACGCTATATGGATATCACTTTCCATTTCTGACTGGATTAGATTGAAATTAAGATATTTTTATGTCTAAACAAGATTGTAAGGCACTTTATCAGGTGGATTGAACCAACGTGAGATAAGGTACACGTTAAATTTCTTTTTGAAATATATGTGTGACCGCCCTCGTTTCACCATGAGGTGAATTATTCCCTTTATCATCCCTTTATAATTATTCATTGTCTCAACAACTGTTGCTGAAAGTTTAAACTTGAGCCCAGATTATATAACTACTACCATGGATCTGCATCGATTAAAATATTAATCGATTTAAATATTATATATTAATAATAATATTAATCGATTTAAATATTATATATAATATGAATATTAATCGATGCAGATTGATTAAAATGAGAAAATTTTAATCGATGCAAAAATCATTAAAAATTTTAATGATTTTTCTCATTAAAATGAGAAAATCATTTCTCATTTTATCAAAATGAGAAATGAACAACATAATGAAAAATATACCATTGCTTTCAGACCTCAGGTAAAGTTCATATTAATTTAGAAACAAGAATATCAATGTTTTAACTCAGGAAAAGTTCAGAAATTTAATTAAATAAGTTTTCAATGGGGTTCAGTGCTCTTATTTTTTTTCCCCAGAATTGTATATTAAAATATCCATACAAAGCACATCTTAAAAAGAAGTCTACCACTGTTCATTATTTTCTTTGCTGTTTTGCTGTTTCACTTAAGTTAATACGGACGTGATAATGGTGGTGATAAAGTAAACATTATACTAATGCGTTATACGGACCTATCAGCATTAGAAAGATATAACCTCTGCAAACCGTGGCTATAATACAATCTGTCTGAGTGGCCTGAGCTGCTCACTGTTACATTACTAATGACATGTCTCATTAGTAGATCATCACTGGAATTACTGCATTTCATTAGCTTACCACATTAGTCCTATATTTGATTAAAAGAATAATAATTTTTGCTAAATTGTGTCAGCTTATGTAGAAACCAAATGGTCAATTTTTTCTAAAATATAATTAAGTAGATCTTGATTTTCACAGGGAGAATAAAGAGCGAGGTTGTTATAGTTAATAATTCAACCCATTGTTTTTCTTACAATCCAAGACTTAAATGTCAGACTGAGTGAGGATCCCTATAGTTCTTTATCAAGCCAGACTTATAAGTCTACAGTATAACTAATTAAAAGCAAATACTTAATTTCTTTGGAACTGTTTAAATATTAATCCTACTTCCCATGAATTTAAATAAATATCCTGGATTATTCTTCAGATTTAAACTTTCCTGTCTAGCTCTTTTTATAATTGAACAGAGCACTGGAAAATATCTAATTGGGGAAACATCTGTTCAGAACAATGTAGCCATCCCTAAAGAAACACAACACAGCAGATTTATAACTTTGACCAGCTGCATTGTCCCAATGTTGGCAGCTTTTATTTTTAGCCACCAGCAGCTTTACTCTTGCACTGCTTCAAAGCTAATTTAGCAAATATGATCCAGAGCTGATGTCAGTCATATTGTGAGAATGTGCGAATGCTGAGGCAACAAATCCAGTCCTGGAGAGCTGCTATCCTGCAATTTTTGGATGCATCTCCATGCCAACACACCTGAATCTAAAGGCTAAAATTCCCTCATCATCATGTCATTCAGCTCTGCAGAGGCCTGGTAATGAGCCATTCATTTAATCCAAGTGTGTTGGAGAAGGAATGCTTTTAGTTGCAGGACTTTCAGCTCAAAGATTTTCCATAAAACCATGATATAGTTTCAGTATTACAGTCTCTCAAGTGTAAAAGCTAATTATGCTCCATGATTTAACAACATGTAGAATCAACTTCAGCTGCAGAAAGTTGACCGAGCTGGCTTCTGTCTAACAGTTTTTCACAGCATTGTGCAGAAATTTTGTTATTCATGAAGAACAAAAATTCAAACATAGCAGGAGACTAAATTAATCTGAGGACAGATTTTAATGCTGAAAACAAAACAAAAGATTAGAGCAGAAATTGAGTCCAAAACAGCAGCAACAAAAAGTAGAACCTGGAGAAATTGGGACATCTTGACAACAGCAGGAGCTTTCAAAGGGAATAAATGTAATATGAGGGAGGAAAGGTGATTACTGGGATTGGACCAGGGGAGACTAATGTGAGAATTGAAACAGCTTTTTGGGACTCTGTAATGATTCATTTTTGAACAAAAAGTAAAACACCAAAAAACAGAAAACTATACAATCATTAGACAGAATATAATAAAAGGATTACCAAATGGTGATAAAGAAACTCAGATAGGAGTAAGCAGGAAAGGATTTAAAAGGAACACTGCATAAACAGGAACTAGACATAAAAAACCTCAAAAACTTCAATCTTAACCTGTAAGCAATGGGCTCTTAGCACGTACAGCGCTGACATCACATCCGCATGAGAGAATCAGCTTTCTTGTTTCCGCTTTGAGTTACCATGACAGCTAGAAAAGATGAAGTCGTACTTCAGATGCAAATAAAGCAATACTATGAACATTGTTGTCTTCCTAATATAATGGCCCATTAGGTTTTCATGGATTTCCAGACGATCCTGAATTAAGAAAATGGTGGTTTGTAAATATTGGTCGTTGCCAGTTAAAGTTGACGCCACACAGTTTGCAGCCTTTACTTCATTCCGGATCAGCTTCTTCAGTCTAAAACTACCGGGGGAGATGGTACACACAGGCAGTGTTTACACACTGCTGTAAACACCGTCCTATTTGAGCTCTTCACAAGAACCATGCAAATGTAATAAAATGAAATAATGCGGAAACCTTAAAGAACACAGCGGCACAACAACTTTGAACCTGACCATTTAGCTGAACTCGAACTGATGCCAGATCTAGTCTACTGTTAAGGTATGGGGCTTGTTGTGCTTCTTCATGCTTTGAAAGCAAAAAGCCCAAACCGTAATCTCCCCCGTTACTTGGGCTCTCTTTGATACCAACGACAATAAAAACACATAATATACTAGAAAACAGGGTAAAAACATTGTCCGTTAGAATGGATTAAAATGTTTAGATACTTAAATAACACATTTTTACAAGAAAAATGTCAGAGAATATGGTTTCAAAAACTGCGTGTTCAGGGTGCCATCACAAGAAACTGCACAGTATGAGCAGCACGTATGGTAAACCAGTTCAATATCTAGTCAAAAATGCACTTCTCTTAGATTCCTATTTGAACTAAAGATAACATGAAAATTTAACATTCAAATTCTCATTTCAGTTATCAATGTCAGTTCTACATGTGGCGACTATATTTATGGGAATATGGCAAACCCAGTTCACATGACTTGAAAATATTACATCATTTGTAGGAAGACTTATGTTTGAGATGCTTAAAATGTTGATGGTAGATAGTAAGTACTTTTTAGGGATGCTTGCTTTAAAGATAATTTCTGGCTGTTACCTTTTGTAACATTTTGCCGTAAGAGAGCTATACAGCTGTCTACATGAAACGAATGCATCAATATAGACAGAAAACCTCATAAGACACAAAGAGAAAATTTACATGTTTATAAATCACTTACGTCACTGCAAACAAACTGAATCAGGGTTCTCTTCCAGGTGAACCTCGACCAATGTTTTCAGGTGGACCACATAAGATTTTACAATTAATAAAACAAACTGTTGTGAACTTTGATCTAATTAAAGTGGCCCAAACAGCTCTAATGTGAAAGCACATAACAGAATAAACAAAAAATCCAACAGATCATAACAGTGTGAAATTTGGTGTACATTTTTTTACACAGTAAATTATACTTTTTAATTGTCTTTAATTCGTTTTATCTTGTAAAGTGCTTTGAATTGTCTTGCACACAAAATGTGCCATACAAAATAAATTGCCTTATATTTTAGTATAATTCACTTGAAAAACTGGCAGTGTGTCCATATGTATAAAAATCCAAATGTAAAATAAGGTTTTTAAAACAGAACCAGAAAACAGGGCTTTATTAATGTTATTCAGTTGATATGAATGAAGTTTGTTATATTTTGATGAAAATTTATGGAGTGTGCAGCACAATGCATGTGGCCTTCTACTGGTCGTCTAAGCCCTCCCAGTCTCCCCATCCGAGTTAAGTCCCTCGACCACATGTTGTAATCCATGGTAAATCTGCCATAACACAAAGAAATATGAAACCAGGCAAACTCAATAACCAGTGAAACAGCTTTAATATCGGATCTGTTCTGCCTCCAGCCTTTCCTTTCAGTCTGCATGTCATCACCAGGCTGTTAACCATCAACACACAATGCAGACGTGGAGCCCAGATGCTCTTTGGTTCACGGCAGCATTTTTGGATTCCTGAACACCAGACGGGCGTCCACCCCAGTAACCGCACAGCTGTATCATGATTCACAAAATGGAATTGGACACTGGTCGATATTTTCTGCCTCAGGTGTGAGGACAGAGAAGCACTAAGAAAGAGAGAGCACAGATTGTGCTCATTGTCTGCCTCCAGGCGTTTCTTTGCCTCCCTTTTACAACGTGAAAAATAGTCTCCAATGAATAAAAGCTGTTCTTTGTATGTGTACTTTCTGTGTTTATTTTCCTGTGTACATACAATATTTATGCAATTTCAAGCTATATTTGCTCTCTGACAAGGATTGCAATACTACAGCTCAGGCTATGCCTACTGCAGTGAAAGCATGGCCTGCATTTACAGCACATTGTCCTTTTTTTTTTTTTAAACGCCTAATTTTCATTCACTTGTCAGCTGTCTTTCCGTGTCACTCACAAAATTGTCTACAGTGCTACTATTGATTTCCAGGCTTGTCATTCCTGCGGGAAGAAGATAACCTAATCAAGTTCAACGTTTGCTACCAACATAAAAACATGCTTCCTTCTTAGAGTCCTCACATCATCGCGGTCTTTGAAGGCCTCCAGGTAAATCTCTTTGAATTCTTTATCTCTTCCTGCTGCTGTTTTAATAAAGGGACATCTTAACATTAGAGAGGAAATGAAAAGACCCAAACTAGAGAATAAACCTCCCTGCTGATCTCAGCATTCACCATGTGGAATGCCATGTCGTTTTCATGCAAACTTTTATTTCATATTAGACTTTTTTAAGCTTTTATGTGTTGATGTTCAAAAAATAGACTCTCACTTTTATGTGTGCAGGCAAATAAAGACAGCAAGAAATTTGTGGTAAGTGGAAGCTAAAAAGGCTGAAATATTTTTCAATAAAGTTTATTTTCCTGTTGCAAATCATCCACATCATTTTATAACCATTCTTGGACCCCTGATTTGTAAATTTGCACATTAGTTTATTAAGAAAGGATGAACCTCGTGGTTAAGTAGTATCATTTAAATACAACTGAAGACAATGCCTAACAGTAAAAAAAAAAGGTTGGTGAAATATGTAGATCTAAATTGCCTCAAGTTATTTTCAGGGGAGAAAATATGGACACTAATGTGACATTTTGAACCTGCAATATGGCTAAAAATGTGTGTTCTGGGTGGTGACAGTGTAACCGGTGTATGATGTAGGTGCCGCTGTACAGCAGCAGTAATTACTTGGCGTTTTTGGATGAAGACTATGGATTAGTTTTTCATGTTTTAATCAATAATGCCCAATCTTTTCAGACAACAGATAACATTTGGTGAATCTCCCTTTGCGGCTCATCTCCTTAAGCAGAGCAGTTTTAAATTTTTGAAAGTTTCTTTGTTTTAAAAACAGGAGGTTGTTTTGCAAAATACTGTTGCAGAAGCAAAATATGGTTAACTTCAATTTGAGCATGTTTCTAATTCTAACATAAAGGCAGAACCACACCTAAATCAGCTTCATCAAGCATCTCTTTGGGCTGTTTGCCCACTTTCAGGCTTTATTGTTAGGCATATCAGGCATGGGTTACTTAACATTATTATTGTTTTAGTAGATTAAAGGTTCAAAACCAATTACATTTTCCATTATGTAGCTTTTATAGTCAAAATCTCTTAAATAAAATCCAAGTGGATGCACCAGAGTGTCTGAAGTTAACTCCCTTACCTGTGCCTCACATTTGCCGTTTCTGGTCACGTTGCAGCTCTGTAAAGTTGAAGGTTTTTATGTTAATTTAATATGGCGCTGTAATGTTGGGGGATATGACATGGAGCCAGTGCCACTACCAGAGCTGCTTCAAATATACTTGCTCTTAAATTTTTAATTTCGACTGCCAGTGTCATCACTGCTGACCCAATAAAAAATATATCAAGTCTTTTCAGTGCATTACAAAGAAGGTTGTAGGAAAACATTGACTGGAAAACTAATTTTATTGACCAATCCTCTGGTTATAAAATAAGCACCTCATTTGCAGCTTTACTTATGGCTTACAACTTTCCATTGTTAGAAAAAGAGTAAACTCAGTAATTCTCTACTCCTTTTTGCAGCATGATGTCACAAGACAACTTATTTAATACACTAGTATACACTAGTTTTAAATAAGTTGATTTTACTTTATTTCTTTGAGAAAAAAATATTTTTCTATGTTAGAGAGCGGTCTACAAATATCAGTGACTCAAAAAGCAGCAGGGGAGCGTTCAGATTAATGACCACTTGTGTCCTCAGCTTTTTAAAATGGACATGTTTTCATAATTTTATGTTAAAAGACAAAAAAAACAACAACACTACCTTCATAGCAGTTCAAAAGTCCATCACCTTCAGTGTAACTTGTTGGGAGTCTAAACTCAGGCTGACTCTCTGTGCTGTAGGATCCTCTTTTATAGTTAAAGGCTCCGCCCACAAGAAAACAAAACAAAAATCAAACTAAACATGACGTCATCATGTGTGCGCTTTAATCCGGAAATAGCTTTGTTTCAATATCTGAACCGGGAAAATGTTTTGACACTGAAAATTATAAGCTAGGATGGATGTGACAACTGTGACAGAAACACTAGGTGTGCATTCACGACGAACAGCGCCAGTCTGAGCTGGAATCAAAAAGTGAGTCATGTTGGATGTGTGTATGGTTGTGTGTGAGTGTGATTGCGTGTGGACACGGACTTTACTGTAGGACTACGACCCAGATCGTGAAGGCTCGTCTGTCAAGACTGAAGCATTGGACTAGTGAGACCTAATTATTCTTTATTGATGTTATTCTTTAAAATACTTTTATAGTTAAGTAAAGTTTTTTTTTTTAATTGTGCACTCCTAGTTTCCAAATATAATGCATATTGTTACATCTGAAGTGTAACGTACTGAAATGTTTGGATACAAATTTTGTTCACCTGTTGACATCTTCCCTGCATGTTTTCAAGACTGAATATGAAAATAATTTATCACAATAGTTTTGCTAAGGTAGACTATCCAGATGTTATTTGTTTATTTCCCCCACAGCAGTGATATTATTAAACTCTTTTGTCTCTTTTGGTTGTCCAGCCAAAAATGTTTACAACTATCATGTCAATATGGACTAAAATCTTGAGGAATGTTTCCAATATCTCGCTGACTCTATTTCCCAAAGAATAAAGACAGCTTTAAAGGAAAAATAAGATTGTGTTGTTAGGAAGGTGTAACTAAGAAAACAATGACTACAAGTGCACAAAATAACAAGGACAGTAGGCAATGTCTATCATGTGTCACCTTTTTGGGATTGAAAAGGCCTGTTTCTTTTTCAGAAGAAACAAAACCAGGAGGATGTGGGAGGCAAGAGTTGTTAATATTAAATGGTTGCCTGAGTTTGTTTTAATAAAATATTCTCCCTTTGTTAATCTTCTGTGGGATGTATCTTTTGTTTTTCCAATTACTGTTCTATAAATTCTTCCACACACAACACCCCCTGTCAGCATGACTTTTTAATAAAGCTGTTATTGTTGCACTGCATTGACCAGTCTTTCAAGTCATGAAAAATTAAAGAAATGAGTCATTTATTCTCCATGTTGAGTTACAACAATGAAGCATTACTCTAAATAAAGATACATGATTCATACCAGCTGAGGAGAATAAAAGAAATGAAGATTCAATTAAAGCAAAACATTTTTTAAAAAGTTTAAAGTTTTAACCAATACAGGTGTATTTTTGTTGTCACTGGTAATTGTGTTACACATGCATGTGTTAGATTTTCCCAGAGATGAATGAGGGATTTCTAAAATGAAGGAGCCAGAGGACCAGGTTCAGCTTTGCTCACCTGGCCAGCTGTGTCTTGTTTATTTTGGATTTATGCTGCAGTTAGGTGTTTTCCCCCAGTCTTTTTATGCTGAAGTCTTTGTCTTGGTCCTCCCAGGAGACCACACAAGGTTGCTATAAGTTGAGGATCTCAAGAGAAAGCTTCACATTGCATTGCTTTCACAGCAGAAGTCATCCAACAGACAACCATGAACAGAGAGGACTAATTATGCTAAAAACTAAGATATTATGTGGGCATGTATTGGAAAACCCCTTAGGATTTTTTCACATTTAGTACATTACAACTTGGGAATGTGTGTTTTCTCTTCTTCTTCACCATAAACAGTGTTGTTAGCATTTGTAGCATGCATCCACATACATCTATGGGGGATCCCAGATAATTTTCAAAAGGATGACAAAAAATAAAATTCACAACATAAAGCTAAGATTATTATTCTCTTATTAAGGTGTACAATTATCCTTGTTTGTATCGGCACAGCATTTAGACATGTTTTTGTCCATCCCATTAACAGAGACTATGTCCAACATTCAGTTTTCAAATGTCAAAACTTCCTGAGATGTCTAGTTATATTTAGCATGTTCTTAGTGACTGTGACAATGTTTGTATTATAAGCTCTAAAGTGGGAAGCCCATCAACATCTTTGGTGGTGTTAGACACAGTATTCTGAAAAACCGAGTTTACAAAAATTAGGTGTGTTAGGTGGGTTGGAAACAATCCCGAAGAAGGCAACACAAAGTTAATTGGAAAACGGCGATACCAGTCGATGCTTTAGAGCAGGGGGTCTTCAAGGTCTCTGCTTCAGCATTCCTGAGTCAAATAATGAGATCATTAGCAGGACTCTGGAGAACTTGACTACACACTGAGGAGTTGATTCAGCCATTTTGAGCTACAGTTTCAGAACTGGGTCGTTTTTCTTTATACCTGGCTTGTATATCTGTGGTTTGGGTTCATTTGTTTTAGCTACAGGCCTGCAACTTTTGCACAGTGTCTCAAAATTTCTCTGAAGTCTTGTACCAAATCCCATTTAAATGACATTGAGGATACTCCTGTGCTGCCTTCCTACACATCTGATGCTGCAGCAAAGGTAATTTGATCTCCAGCTAAGCCAGGTTGGCACAGATTGTCCCGGGCATGTAGAAATCTTTTGCAACATCAGCATCTCCGTTAAATTTATAATCAAAGTCAGTGGTTTTTAATCCTGGTCTTTAGGACTCTCTGTCCTGCATGTTTTAAGTGTTTCCCTGTATTAGATAAATGGGTCCTTAACAGGCTTCTGTAGCACTTTGTCACATATTCAGGGGTTACTGCAATCATTTGATTCAGATGTGCTGGAGCAAAGAAATATCTAAAAAGTGAAGTACGGATGGCCCTGAGAAACTCTACGTTTGTTTATTTATTTTTTAGTTCATTAAATACATATAATCTCATTAAATGTCCCATGTAATTTCACATAAAATAAAAAAAATTGGACAGAAATGCAAACAGCTTAGGCAAAATTGATAAAAATCCATTTAGACACAAGACAGTCATTTAAAGCTACGTACTCTCTCTTTGTTTTTTGTGGCAATTTTTAGCAACAAATAAATGTTGCTAAACTGCTTTGCTTGGGCTTTTTGATATAAAACCCCTTTTTGCAGCTAAACATACTAAACAAATAAAGCGACGGAAACGAAAGAAAATCATATTTAATCGAGTATGACACAGACACAGTGATCAGTAAAATGGAGAACTGGAAATCTGATTTTATCAAATGCGCTCTACCAAAACAAAAGCCTTTGAACACAATGTAACAGAGAGGATCAACTCTGTAAGCTGAGAACAAAGGATCCCACAGGGATAAAAGCACATAGGAAGCTAAAAAGAACCACAGGATCAGGGCCACTGAAGAACCTCAGCTCCCCTTCTGGTATAGATCAACAGAAAGCTTGCATGATGGGTCTTATGTACATGGAGTGGATATGGTGGGAGAAAGAGATTTAAGAGAGAAAGAGTGTGTTAGCGGTTTTTAATCAATCTGGAAAATCAAAGTACCACTTCTGGTTCCAGAAAAACAGAAAATATTTGACTTTATCAAACTTTTCTGCAGTTGTTTACAGCTTTCTAAGTTGAATAAAATTATCATTCATAAAAAATTAGAATAAGAAAACAAGAGGTCATGGTGATGGATCACTTAGAGGAAAACCTGCAGTGTCTCAACCAAAAGAAAGCTGTTGGTCTCTGCAAGAGACTGGAGGGTTTCTACTTAGCAGGTAAAATACAAATGCTGGCCAAACTTTTCTGATTTTTATTTGGAAAAAGGTTTTTAAAAAAATCCTGTAACTTTCTTTTCTCTTTGCAATCACGACTTACTTTGTGCTGGTTTGTCACTTAAAATCCTATAGTCAAAGACTGAATACTGCTGTTATCTAAAGCTCATCTCAGACTTATCAATCTATTATTGCTTTTTGCAGTGTCTGCATGTCCATTTACCACATAACTGCATAAATTGAAATTACAAAAATAAATGTGCTTAATTGAAACAGCGATTTTGAAAAAAAAAATTATAAAATGTTTTGGCACTGGGATGAGGTGGTTTTTCAACTGTATTGAAATTAGCGTGTTTCACAAAACTGCAATGTAAACACTTTTCGCATCACACAAGTCATGTGATCAGCAAACCGATGTTACTACTACCCTAAAAGATGGAGAAGATGACAAGAAGTGGTAGGAGGATGATGGCGCACGTGAGATTTTAATTACATTTCTTATTTAATGGAAATACCGCAATTGTGAAATTGTGTTTTTTAAACATCAGTGGAACATCAACAAAGTTTTGCGTACATTTGTAACGGAAACAAACTGAAATCCAAAGCTTCTTTTTTTTTTTTTTTAATGAACAAGACATGATCATGAATGTAATTTGTGAGGTGTTGTTTTTACATTTTTACCAAAAAATAAATTATCTTGAGTTCCAGACATCTCTCTTCTTCAGCTCAGGGAGATGAATTTCTTATAATCATCAGTCTCAAAGAACATAAACAAATGACTCAATAAATAAGAAAATAAGTAAATTAAAAAGAAAAAAAAATCATAAATATTAATTATGCACTTCTAGTTTCAATCTGATTTATATCATGTCTTAAATTATAGATGATGTGTAAAGTGTTTTTATGCTGCCTCAGCTGCTGCTTTTATGTTGCAGGCTCTTTCAATTTATTCCAGCCTTGTAATATTAGGTTCACTAGAACTTATTCAGACTGGTTTTTCTGTTATTTACTTGCCTTTGGTTTAAAGAAGCAGCTCATTACTTTTTTTCTTTTCTTTTCTTTTTTTTGAAGCAGCTCGTTACTATTCTCATAGATCTACTGGAGGAGGTTGTTTCAGAACAACAATTAAATCCAAGCAAAAGAAAGAATCTTAAAATTTAAAAAATCTTCTGAATTGGTAGAGAGACAACATAAGGCAAAATTTGCAACTTTTAACAACTTTATAGTTGTTTTTATAGTTGTTGCACTGTCTTTACCTCCACAGCTGCACTCCTTTCTTAAAAAATACTATTTCTAACAAATTGCATTTTAATTACTGTTTTATTTTAAGTGATTTATTTATTTACTCTTGTAAAAAAACAACAACCTTGGTCTCAAACTTTAATAAATAAAAATATAGCAGGTTTTTGATCTTGAGCAACATTTCAAAATGTCAACATTATTTGCAATTTAAGTTACTAATAATGAGACCCAAAGCAAAAGAGTAAAACCAATACTCAATATTTCAGGGCAAAAACTGGGAGGATTTGAGCCAACGACTTCAAAATAAAAACAAAAACATGTGTCTGTCTTATGTATTGATTTCAATGAGCCCACTTGCCCCCACCTGGCTTTGTCTACATTAATTCAGTTGATGATTCCCTATCTTGACATGCTTTTAGAGGAGCCGCCAGGAAAAGAAGAGAATTTAATCCAGTTACAGCTCTGACTGAAATTCAGCTGGACATCAGCTGATTTTTAATCATTGTGAAATCTGGCGTACCCCTTCCACTGTCAGACATGCATGTGGAAGACAGTTCACAGTTTTAATTGAAGCTCTTTCCAGCCATATAAAATATGGAATCAAATGACTTGAACATCTGTCATTTTGCACAAAAAAAAAAGACAGAAGGAAGAGAAATTACTTTTGCCTGCTAACATTACCCACAGCTGAAAGCAGCAAACACCAGCTGTTATCTGAGTGGAGAAATAGCAACATCAGGAAGAAAAAACTGAAAAGGATGGAAGTGGAGCAACAATCAAGCAGGCAGATGGAGCTGGAAATGAGTCGCAGACGACGAGTTACAGCCAGAAAAAGTTTCACTAATTTTGTTTAATCATTTCTATTTTAGGAAATATTGAATTTCATAAATCTCAATTTCCACCTGAACTTAATAAATTGATGTCCTGGTCAAGATTTTATGTTCGCAATTCCGACCTGAATCATTTAAGATTATTAATTTATTGGGAAAAAAAAAAGGCTTGCAGTCACTCTTACTGTTTTTTGTTGAAAAACAGAGATATTTTGTCCCAAACTGAGTTTTTTTAAGATAACCGTAACTTGCAGCTGACCCTGGCTTATTAGATTTTTATTAGTTGATCATTACTTTTAAAAATTGGTTTGCATCGATCCTAGTCCTCAGAGCCTACAGTTCTTCATGTTTTCTCTGCTCCCTCACCCTGAATCAAATTACCTCCACATAGTGATGCAGAAGCCTTTTAATCACCCATTTATTTAAGTCAGGTGTGTGGAGTCAGGGAACCACCTCGTACATGCAGGAGAGTTTCCTGAGGAGGAGGTTGAAAAACTACCGACTTTGATCAGAAATGCTGATGTTGCAAAATGTCTCAACATGTCCAGAGTAATCTGTGCCAACCTGTGCTTAGCTGGAGATCAAACTAACTTTGTTATAGCATCAGATGCATGGGAAAGCAGCACTGGAGTATCTTTAAAGCTATTTAAATGGAATACGGTACAAGAATTCAGAGAAAATTAGGGATGTTGTGCACAACTTGCACTCCTTCCGCTCAAACTAATTAATTTGTACCACACAAAACAAGCTAAGTAAATAGAAAAATGACTCCCTTTTATATTTAACAGCTTTATTGTTTCTAAAGCAGGAAAAAAAAATCTGAGAGAAAATGGTTGACATATCATGAAGAAGAAATTGACTTTAGAGAGAACCAAAATGGTCACTTGAGTCTTTTGCACTCACAATATTGTTCACGCTCTGATGAAATTCAAGAGTTTTCAGGTTGGAAACAAAAGGATTTGTAATACAGTAGAGTGTGTGTGTGTGTGTGTGTAGTTGGGCTAGTTATGTGCGCTCCAGTGGGTTTCCCTGTGATTTGGCAGCGCCCTGGTCTCAAAGCTCCACAAGGAGAAATTTCAGTCTAGACAAGAACGACTGACAGGCTAATGAAGACTGAGCAGAAGATGATAAATCCCTTCAGACTCAATTTTATGGCTTTTACAGCTTCAAGCTGAGGGGTTCTTTTTAATCGCCATGTTGCTTTTATCTCATGATCAACAATTAGGAAAAAAGAAGTCAACATGCCACTTTTTAGTCAAATGAATGACACTATTAATTATAGCCTGCTATGTCAGTTTGTGTTTCAAATAAATTTTCGCATTCAACATAACAAGCTTGAAAATTAATTCAAACTAAATAAGCACACTGACAATGCTGTCATATTTGATGAACATTAAAGGGCTCCCTGATGCTAAATGGAGCTTGTAACGGAGCGGCAGTGGAAAACAGCTGGTTGTCCTTGCTTAATGCTCTGAAATCTGCCTACTTGTCTTTCAGCTTGGTATTAGCTTTGCCATGTTGATTGTTTAAGCCTTAAAACGCAAGTGGGTGGTGTAACAGCTGAAGTTGTGTTGTAATTATCTATTTCCTTTCATAAACCAGTTGGATTTTAATGCTTGGTGACATTTAAAGTTGTGAAGCATTGCAAATACGCGCTATTGCATATGAGTATAAAGTATATGTCATAAAAGATGTTTTGAAAACAACACAGTTTGTTCATGATTAACTGTCGCTGGAGCTAACTTAGAATAAGTGGCTGCTTCAGACAAATTAAAGCTGTTACTGTTAAACATAATCAAAACACTGTAGATATTAAACATCAAACATTCTGATATTAGAGATGTAAAAAAGAAACAATCCTCTCAAGTGATTGTGCTCTGATGTAAGAAGAACTGGACAAGGCAGGATTTTTGTGCTGGTGGATTTCTATTAAACTAAATGAAGCAAATCAAAAGATCATAATTCAAGAGGATTATGTCCGTCAAGAGGTGTTTCTCTGACAGGTGTGCTTTGTGTGTTTATACCTATGGTGCATTTAGGAACAACTTGTACATTGGTTTATTTGTATTAAAACACTTCATAAATGATTTCAACTTTTCGGTTTATGGTTTAAATGTTACCAAAGTGTAAATTAAAAATGAAGCCTAGGTGAAAATTCAGGCTGGGAGACGGAACACAGCTGATCCGCATCATCATCCTTCACGCCCTCGCCGTGCCAATCAGGTCTGGCGCACTGCCCGCTCCAGCCAATCACCGCGCACGGATTCTTCCAAAACGAAACGTTGCCTTCGGTCTTCCTGCTCGTCAGCCGTGCTTCGGCCCGCCACCTCTCCATCTCTTCCTTCGTCCCAGCGGTCACCTTCCAGGCTCCCTCTGCATTCCTACACACGACGTGCTCCATCACTGGGATTCGAACCGGGGGAGAGACTGCCTGAGCTTCGCCGAGCCGACCACCTGACCTTGGTGATCCTCAGCTCAGAAGTCTTCTACCGGGTTCGAGCGCCAAAGAACTTTGTACCATTAAATCTTCTAACTGCTATCTTTCTCTGTGTGAGTCCGTCCAGATTGAAATACCTACACAACACCTTGACCATTTTAAATTAAAATTTTAGTGGTGATAAAAACAAACAAATATGCATTGTTTTTGTTTCTTTTTATTTAAACGTTTTGAAAATGGTGACTTTAAAAACAATGTACCTAGCGATACTTCTGATGTTACAAACCTGTTATTATTCCCATTTGTTTCTTAATGAGATACCATGTTTTCATCTTTGTAAAATGTAATGCAAATAATTAGCACACAACTTATATGGCATCTTGGTAAGAAATTTATTTTCCAAGAATGAGGGAAAACACATTGTAATCTGTGTAGCCTCTTTATTTAAAATTTTATAAAATAAAATGAGGTGTAAAATGAGCTTTTATCCCTCTGCGCTGTGCTCCTGCACACTGTAGTGAATGTGTAACTACCAGTGGAGAAATACTCTACAGTGTTACATCACAGGTGCATTCCCTATTCCATGCAACTGGGATTGATTTATGTGCAATTGGGATTCACTATGAATATGTGCAGTGGCATCTCTACATGGTCTGATTTTTTTAATAGGTACAAGTGTGGACACCCTCTCATGTTTCATTAAATCTTGCAAATTTTAAAAATCAGTCAGTGAGAACGTTAAATGAGACGGAACGTCTCAAACATTTGTTCTAACTCAGTGCACAACCTCCAGTCGAACCACTGGGGAATCTGTGCTTATGTGCAAGCAGCTCAGAGTCGCGGCTGCTGCTTCTCTTTGCAACAAATTGAGAGGAAGACAACATTTACCTTTTGCAAGAGTTTGGCAATACTTGACATCGTCCACAAAATTGTTGCATTTTTTCAGTAGGAATATGTCTTTGGGAAAAAAAAATATATATATATATGTGTGTGTAGGGGTGTGGGTGTGTGTGTGTGTGTGTGTGTGTATATTTTTAAAATACCAAAAAAAAAATATATATGTTTTTTTCTCGGTATTTTAGAAAGTGGCTAAACCTAGTGGGCTCACCAGTGGGCTCACCAGTGGGCTCACCAGTGGGCTCACCAGTGGGCTCACCAGTGGGCTCACCAGTGGGCTCACCAGTGGGCTCACCAGTGGGCTCACCAGGTAGCAATAAATATTTATTTATTTATAGCAACCATAAATAAATGAATGCCAACACACTCTCACTATTAAATGAGTCATAACAATAAAAAATGTCACATTTTAAAATCTGCATGCATGCTTTCTTTTGCAAATTGAACACTAGATTATTTGGGTGGTTTGGAAAACAATAAATAAATGGTAAACTACTCTTAGCTTTAAATGAGTCAAGAAATCATTGCATGCAGATTCTCCATTGCAAACTGAACCAGAAATGTCTTTAATTTCTCCAAACTTTGTAAACATGTTTTTGTTTTTATTTTGCATTTAGCGTGTCTGTTGCACGCTTTCCTGTGACGGCTGGTTAAACATGCTGTGGGGCAGAAACGGATGCTTAATTGCGTTTACTGCCATTTAGGGAGGAGCAATTACAACTGATAGTAGAACAAAATAAAATGCAATACACAAGAAAAAAAAGATTATAGACTTTTCTTATCTTAACAGATTAATGTAATTAGATGTATTCTTGACTATGTTTTTCTTAATAATGTTCAGTGAAAAAAAAAAAAGTTCAGCACATAGTGACAAAACTGCATCTATCTGCTATAATAAACTGCAATTTCCAAGAGCAGTGAACTCAGCAGCACATAATGTGCTTTGGTTATACTGTGTCTAACTCATTTACGACACAGGCTAGACTCAATTTTTCATTCCCACTTAAGTCTTATCTTTTCTCACTAGAGAAAATTTCCATCTCTTTCCACCTCTCTTCACTTTCCTCCCTCTTTTCCATCCCACTATATACCGCACCCAACAAAGCCTCACCAAAACCACTGTGTTAGTGCTTCTCAATCTCACAAAATGGCTTCATTTAGTAAAGCTCTCAAGTAAAATGCAATCAAGTGGATGGCTAAGTGTCTATAACACACAACTTAAGATCCCTAATTTAATCAAAGGGACAGTGATTTTGTTATGTGTGAAATGCTGGAGTTTATCTTCCCTGAGATTCATTGGCTCACAATGTGCGCTCCACTCATTGTGCAGAAAGCAAGGGTCATAAATAACCCATTTTCTTTTGTGGACATGTTGTTGAAGGTTACTGTGTGCCAGTGCAGGCAATCAAGCAATTTCAGCTGTGGCCTTTTAAGTCTAGCCTTGTCGGTTTCTGAGGCGTTTCAAGTAGCTTTATGAAATCAAGGGTATTGTAGGATCAAATGAAAGTGAGATCAACAGAAAAGGCTCACCTTTAAGTCTTACTGGTGAAGGTTGAAAGATTGGATACAGTTAAATGTAAAATCTCAGGTTATGTGAACCAGATGTGTTGATATGTGACAGGTTTGCGGTGGATTCTGGAAACATCTGTAATTTTATTAAAGTACTTTACAGGTCTGGCTATGAAAAAAGGGAACGAGAGAATGAGGAAAATATTAGTCTAGCTTCTTAAGTCCATCCATCCATCCATCTGTTTTTTGTTGTTTTTCTTTTTGCACATTTAAGCTTTTGCAATGAATTAATGGAGAACATTTTCCTTTATGATTAAGCTGAGAAACTTCTTCAATTTTACACAACTATTTAATTAGAGTTTTTCACTCATTAATTTCACTCCAGAGTTAATCAGGGCCGATGTTGTCATCTAAAGTGTCCCCTGCTTGCCAGAAGTCTTTGTCTTTAATTAGGTAGCAAAAACATAAATATATAATAAATTTAAACATCATTGCAATTGTTTGAAAGAAAAAAGTGGATTGCATTATTGATAGCTTATTGTTGACAGGGTTTTGTGAAAAGTGTGAAAACACAATGCAATTATCCATTGACCAAAAACATTATTTTTGTCATTAGCATCACAGAAGACAAAGAATGAAATAATCAGCACAAAATGTTTGATTAAACCAACTTCAAATTTTAAATGTTTCTGTTCAGATATGCTCAGAGCAAAAAGAGAGCAATAATTCAGCTGAATTAGCACTAAAGTGTTTCTGGTTAGCCGAAAATTAGAGTTTCTAATGAATGGTCATCTGATAACTGACTTTTAAGGGTCATCTTGCTGCGATCAATTTTTAAATGTAACCGCTTCTCTCTTTTCATTGTGGCCACTTTTAAATGGTGAAATGTCTTTGTGAATAGTAACCTCTCTGCTCAGTACTTTTGAACTCAGAGAGAAATTTCCACATTCAAGAGGTAGTTGCTGTAAACCCTTAAATGATGTACCGTGCTTCTTTGGCAATAATTTAATGTGTTTTGGTCTCTGAAATATCAGCCGTTTCAAGAACCTCCTTGTTAAGTCACAATCAATGGGCAGTGAGCCATCACCTAGCAACCCAAGTTTAGCGCCAGTATGAATGGTGAACTGTTTTTGTCACAGTGTATAGACTGTACAATGGCTGCTGGAAAAAAAACAAGTGTTAAGTGTTTTGTTGCTGACTTACCATGCAGAAACCACTTGCTACATTCTTAGCATTCTGAAAACCATTTACAAATGGTTTTCAAAGATGTGCAGTTGTATAATTATGAAATGCTGATTATAAAATTCAACTTCACTATCTAAATGGCATGTTTGGAAAGTGGACAGCACATCCCAGGAGAAATGGGGTGGAAATGGCTCTTCTCTTCAGCGAGGTTGTGCATGCAAGACATCAAAAGGACTAAACATTGGTGTTGTAGCAGAGCAGTGATTAGGAAAAGCCGACCACTGCCAAAAATTGACTTTGACTGATTGGAGCCATTGTGACTCAGCTGGGGCTCTAAATGGACCTCATAATGTCATACATCCCAGCGGAACAAAATCACCTGGCAACATGTTGATTGATAGCAGCAGGGCCACACTCCAGCGCATCAGCTCAGGCAGATTTATCCATCAATGGAATTTGGATTTGATAAGCCGTGATATGAGAAAATACCATCAGAATGGCAAGGGATGCACCTGGGTGGGCTGACAGAGGAGATGTGCAAATGAGAGATGACATGAAATGCTGAATAGGTTTATTAAGGGTGGCTGATATGGACAAATATCAAGTAGCAGAAAGACAAATACATGGAAATACAATGGAAGGGACATTGTGTCTGTGGAGGCTTATGACGTATTGTCCACAATGTGCAGTCCATTCAGGAGATTTTCCCTTTGTCATACTTCTATAAACTCTCAATCATATTCACCGGCTTGGCTGCAGCAGAAGAGGACGAAGGAATCCTCACAGTGCAGAAATCTGCTGAGGTTTGCCTGCCTTCCAGGCTGTTTGCTGTGGAGGGTGACAACTTAAATGGCTGATATAAAACCTGACACAACTAATCTATCATACGTCCCCTGCCTGTCTGTTTGAAATTCCTCCATTTAAAGGATGGTTTATTGTAGAGCCATAAGTCACTGTGTACAATGTGCCAGGCTGTGGCCTTGTGTGATCACAAGATTGTATGTGTCTTCTGGATTTAGAGCATGGCTGTCTTTTATGCTTTTTTTTTTGTTTGGATTACCCAGCAGGAGATGTAATAACCTTGGTGCATGTATTTATATATCTTCTCATAATGAAAATACCAAAGAAATTTGTAAAGGATAAATGCAATTTTATTATTTAGCTTGTTTGACTTTTGGGAAAAGCATTTACTATCAACAAATCCCTTAATTAGCAACAGAAATAACTGTGATACAGATCGTACCTTCGTTCCTATTAAAAGTTTTAAAAAAACCCAGTTTGTTTAACTTCTTACCCAGAAAACAATTGAAGCTGTGCAGAAAATCAGTGCAATTATTTAGAAGCAAAATTCTATTTGAGCAAAGAAGCTTCTACACTAATGTGTATTTTATGTAGATAAGACCAAAACCAAATCCTGCAACTGAAAGGACATGCTTTTTGTGCATCTCTCCTTGGCTTCAAGAATCTAAGAAAACACCTTGCCTTAACATTGTAGCATTACCCTGCTACACATTTCCTTCAGTAGTTTACACAATTTTATGAATAGTCAGGCTGCCATGTTTGAAAATCTTTGCCATATGATAGAGTGATAGTCGACATGTGCTATTACTACATATTTGACACTGTAATATGACTCATATCACAAGTATGATAAATCTAAATCATTTATCATACCACTCCAATATTTTTCTGGAGACTAGAGTTAATTTCAGTGTCATAAAAAGATCATTGTTCTGAGAAATACAGAAATATTTCTCAACTCCTCTTTAGATGTGTGATAAAAAATCATTTAACAAATGAATTTTTGATTATAAACCAGATTTTGAGATCAATTAGTTCAAAACTTTGAAATAACTGGACATAGTGAATCTAAGCTCAAAGACCTTAGAATTCACTTTTCTAACAATATACCAATTAATCATGTTAATTGCCACTCTAACTCTTTTAGAGATTTATTAAAGTATAAGTCACTGTCTGTCACTGTAGCCCTTTTAGAGCAGCAGGCCCGACTTCTGGAAGTAACCGGAAATGAGGGCAATGCTCATTTAAAATGATTCTGGGTCATGTTCAAGCTGTGTATATTAAAAGCAACTTACTGTTGGCGTTTCATAAAAGTGATTGCTAAATCTTTGTGATCCATTTACTGACATTTATTCATTGTGTACTGCTGTTTTGGTGTCTTAGACTTAATTAATGGTTTGTTCATCAATGCAATGTGATTCTCAGAGGAAATTATATCCAACATGATCGACCTTTACAACCAGGTCTTCATAAAAATTTCACAAATTTTCATCACATTTCACATTTATGTATTTTAGATACATTCACCCCAGTTAAGATCAAAAGTGCACATAAATGAAACACAAGGATGACTGACATATTAATTGCGGACTTCTGTTGATGCATTTGCTCAAGAGTGAAATGAATTATAAAACTTACAACTCCAACTATTGTTAAAAAAAATAAGAGTTTTAGAGAATTATAAATATAATTCAAATATACATACAACCTCTATTCATTTTGATTTATTATCTCTTGAGGTAGCATTTTACTACCAGGTAAATAATTCTCTGGCTAAATTTAATTTGGATATTTGACCACTGTTCTGGGAAGCATTGTTAGAGTTAGTTTGACTTTGTTAATTTTCAGGCACAAACTCAGCCGTACAAAATAGTTCATACATTTTTAACAAGACAAATATCTCGGTTTTGGAGTAGATATTCCACAAGCTTGATGGCAATCTGCTTTGTTCATTATTTTTGTGCGTGTATTTTAGATCATTGTCCTGTTTGAACATCCAACTGTATTCCTGTTTCAACCATCAAACCAAAATTGTCCACTTGACAGAAAAGGAAAAATTATATTGTCGAGGGACAATCCAGGAAAAACTAAGTCTTAAACACAATACAAACTGGTAATATGTTGAAAACTGGGGTCACTGTATATAGTTAAGCAAGTTTTACATGATTTACATTTGCAGCTGCCTACATTATGAGGTTAAATTTCACATGAAGATAAGTTTTATTGCCAGATAAGACAGAGACTGAGCTATTTGGTCACAATGATAAAAAGAAAAGGCTTTAATATTTCAGGCCAGCCTACAAAACCCAAGAACATCATACCCAGTCTCAAGCATGCTGGTAACATCATCATATTATGAGCTGTTTCATCAACACTTGTACTGCTGTCCAGCTAAAGTGGAAAATATAATAAAGCTCTAAACACTAAAACCTCCCTTCAAATGAACAAACTAACAGGTAGGTAGTTGAAACCTGGACAGGATTATTTGTTTCGAAAAGGCAGTGATTACAAACACACATTGGAAGATATAGAGCAGGCTAATATTAAGATTCTGGAATGACCCCAACTTCCAACGCAAATTCAAAATGTATAAACTAAAATAGAAATCAATGCCCAGAGCCCAACACTTTAATAAATTCCTGAATTTCTGCCAAGAACAAAAATCATCCAGCCACAATCATGCTAAAAGTTTGAATAAACAACTTTATACAATCTGTTTGAGTTCCTCAGATAGGAAATGTTTTAACTATTTGCATAATAAAGTGAATTTGACTGCATTGATTGATCAATTGGAATTGATGTAGTATTGGATTAATGCCATGGGATGATGTGTTGTGAACTGCCGCTATATAAATAAACTGAATCCATCTGGAGATGAAAACATATGTATAACCTTGACCTTGTGTGAATTAAAAAAAAAAAAAAAAAATAAATGTACCTTATCATTGTTTTTAACAATAAAAAAGGTTTGTGGTTCAACCATTACAAAAACCAAAACAATAACTAAACAAACAAAAAAAAAACTATTCTTTAAAAGCATCAAATCAATGACATTCCAATGAAACTTCTGTACTCTTCTGAGCTTATATGAAGCGTATATACAACTATTTACAAATCAGTCCTTCAAAATTCATCTAAGTAGACTTCAGGAATGTCAATCCCGTCACTCCCTTCAATACTTCTGCTGCAACAATTTTAGTCTCTCATATACATAATGCATCACCCACCTTCCTGTCAAGAACAAGTAACCTTGTCAGGAAGTGTGTATTGCCATGACTATTGTGGTTTAATGTTGCTTGTGTACCTTCAGTCCTAGTTTGAAAGGAAAAGCTCCTCTCTGGAAATAGTGATTAACATTTGAGATGTTCTTCTGACACCCTGTAATGAGTTCATCATCACAGTCTGCAGTGCAATAATATGTTGGGAAAAGAGGATTGTTTGGGGTTTGTGCTTTAGACATCCAACATGTTATCATATCAATTCCCTCTTTTTTCATTTTAACCACATGATGCAGTCTGAAATGAAAGAAGAAATAAAGACTTGTGCATAAATTCCTGTTACTCTAAGGTTTTAATCAGTTCTCACTGTTATACATCAAATAAAAGTGGACTTTCCAGACTGAAGACTAATGATGTTTCCACAGCTACAGCAAACACAGCACCATTCTTACGAAAGCATTTATCCCATTTACCATTCTTCCTATTTTGTTGCCTGACAACTTGGAACTGCAATGGATTTTTTGCAGGGCTGTAACATTTGATTAATTGAAACCACACATCATTTTTTTTTATCACTTTGAAGGTGCAAAAATGTTTTATACACACACTTTTGTATTTCTATACTCATTATAGCATTGCATTGTCTGCCTCATATATTTAAAAACTAGCTTTACAAATTACAACATATTACTGAATTTAACTCTTGATGTCACTTTCTGTGGACATCGATGTGAGTTATCAAACTAATAGTGTAGCAGTATGAGACACATGACTTTTGTACCCAAGCTTGAGGCTTGATACTTCAAAAAACACATTTTGGAGATGATTCATAAGCCTGGTTAAAGAGTTTAGAGCAGGACTAAATCCAAAACCAATCTCTGGGATGCTGCTTTTAGAAAACATTAGGAGCCTAGCACACTTGTTGGTGATTAAATGTTGCTGACTATTGCAACTATTCCATGCAATAAATGCATTGAATTTCCACAATAGAATTACACTAAAAGTACAGCAAATAAATTTTTCTTGTAATTTCATGGAAAATTAAAATTTAATTGTTTTTTTTAAGTACCAACAAAAATCTGATAGCAGATATTTTTAAAAAATACACAAATTGTCTTGTACACTTTGTGTTTCATTTTCCTTTAATTTGTTGAGTGATATCTGTTTGTGTTTGAAATACTGAACTGCAGAATCTAAAGCACATCTCATCCCATATGAACACACAGTGAACCGACAGGTAAAGAAAATAATTATTGCAATGTTTGAACTGGTGAGTCATACTCAAAAATATAATCATCTGCTGACACCACCTTTAAAAAAATAACTGTAATTTTCATCGTCATGACAGTCTCCTGTTGCCTTGTCCCAATTTCATTTCTGAATGTGTTTCTGGCCCAAAATGCTGCTTTATCTGACAACATGACATGCAATTTGAGTCTGAAATGAGATAAATAACGAGAAAAATGTAGGAAAAGTTTAATTATTTTAATCTTTGATTATTTTCCTCTGTATTTGCTTCTGTAAAATATTTTCCATACTTTCCAAACATATCTGGATTGCTGTCCTAGATAAGATCAAAATCATAAAAGAAACAAGCAACAACATAATACCTTTATTGATAAAGATTGCTTTTATTTCAATATATGTAACAGTATTTCGCTTTTCTCTAAGCGTATTATGTTCAAGTCTTTTTTTTTTAAGCATCAATTTTGGCAGCTCCTGAAATTTCAGGCACAAGACAGAATACCAGCCTATGATTTCTGCCTCACTCGGGTCGAATACATCTTATAGTTTCTCTTGCTATCTCCGTCCTCCATATTTCTAAGAATCCCACATCTCTTCCATTTCTCCTGGTGACTGTTTCCTGGTACTTTTTCAATGTAGCTATTATGTTTTCTCGTCTTCGCAGGCTGTCAATCAAAGCAGGAGCCTTTGTGGCAAATGGAACCGTTTCTATAGATGCCCAAAAATTCATCCACCTGGGTTTGTTTTGAGCCAGACAAAAATGCATGACTAAAATCTAAAAGTATTGTTTACAGTTGAGATAATAAAAAAGCAAAGAAGGCACAAAGTCAGATACAGTTAGAATAAAGCAAGTAGTAAAGAAAAAATATGTAAACACAGTAATTATACAGTCTAATTAAATAATACATGTTTAATTTTGGTTTGGTGGATCAGCGGAGGACCCAAAAACAGAACAGATGGATGTGAAGTGGACGAAAAGAATAGTTTACTAATTCAAATAGAAATGTAAAGACAAAGTTTGAAATTCAATAATGTGAGGCAAGGAGCAAGAACATAAATAAATCTAAAAACACACCAACAAAGCAGAGCAGAGCAGAATTTAGTAGATGAATTACCAGTGACTGAAGAACCAAAGGGCAGTACATAAAACGGAGAACATATCAGGGGGGAAAGAACTAGAAGAGACTATTCTGAGAGTGGGAGCAGTGGAGTGAGAAGCCAGAAAGCAGAGATGGAGGGGGTAAAATAGAACAAATGACAAAACACAGAGATGTCAAACTGTTAAGAACACAAGAATATTTTCAAAATCAACAGGAAGCAATAAGAAAACAAGAAGTTAAGAAAGCACAATTCAAAAAGGTCAGATTAACAAAAATAAAAAAGGAAAGTATTTTCCTGAGAAAGTTTCCAAGTTTCTAAGGAACTTAGAAACTGAAGTAAATGTGAAGGCGAGTGAGGAAGCAGACAATATCTACACAAGGTCCCAACAAAGACAGGTAAGTTTGCCTGTATGTGCTTCTCTGCTGCCTGTTCACCCATTTAGCAGTCATCAAGGCCGCCTGAAGAAAAGACATTGATCAGGCCTTTTCTGCCTGAAGTGTCCAAAGTTTATCTGTTAAAACAAGGAGGATGAATTTTTATTAAATGCCAATGAAGCACTGTTAAAAACTGTCAAGGTTGACTCCAGATTTAAGGTTGACTCCAGATTTCTTTTAAAGCATTCAGCCACATGTTTCAGTTTCTGCATATTCTAAAGTAGTTAACCTGTTAACCCCATCATGCCCACACATGATGCATGAACTAAGGGACTTATTAATTAAATTTAAAACATAGTAACAAATTGAATTATGCAAGAGTCACAAAACTGTCCATCACCTTGCTTGTGATCTCTGAAGAGTGCTTAATGCAGACTACACTGGATTTGTATGTTATTTGTATGACCCAGGACACGCTGGAGGGACTATGTCTCTCGGCTGGCTTGGGAACGCCTTGGGATTCCCACAGAGGAGCTGGAAGAAGTGGCTGGGGAGAGGGAAGTCTGTACCTCCCTTCTTAGGCCCTGTGACCCGACTCCGGATAAGCGGAAGAAAATGGATGGATGGTTGGATGACTCTTGTGCTGCCATGTAACATTATTGAGGTGATACCATTATGTCAGTGCATTATATTCAGGTTTTGCAATATACAATCGCACATTATAGAAAGTTGGAGTTGTTCCTGTAATTTTACCCATTTCTGGTCCTTTTTTATTATTAGTTTGATGTTACGATGCACTATTGATTGTCTCTTTAAACAATATTTACTTAGTGAGTCATTTCTCAAAATGTCAACCTGGTGTTAAAGATCAGTGTTTGAAAAATCAGTGTTTTTCAGATTTAGGAATCTCATTTGGTTCAAAGCAGAAACTCTTCTGTGAAGGCAGTTAGGAAAACAGGTCCACACCTGCCTCCCAGGGAGTTTTGTCCATGTTACGATCCCCCACAGAGAGAGAGAGAGCTGCAACAATGTTGACCACATTAAAAGAAGGATACACTGTAAAAGAAAGATGATGTTTTCATCAAAGACATTTTGTGTATTCTTAAATTAAAATGTCATTTCTAGGATCACTGTAAAAACTAAAGTCATCATATGCAGATACATGCAAAATTTGCACACAAGATTCTTTTTCATCTGATTGGTATCTTATTTATTAACAATTTATGAGTAGTAACACCCATCTCATCTATTACGGAAAGTATAGAAAAGACATTCATCTATCCAAACAATGTGCAAAAAGTTGTATTTTCCTGTGTTGAATCATCTTGCTTATTACATAGAAACATAAGCATTAAAGCTAAGTGTGGCATTAAAGTATTAGATGAGCTGTTTTATTGTAAGAAGCAGAAAACATAATGATGGTAAAAAAAATAACAATCAGTTTTGGTCCAAAACCTTCCGGTGAATACCAGATAGCCAAAGGTGGATTTTATTTTTCAGCATTAATGTGTTTTTCAAAATCTCCATAAGAATTGGTTCATAAGATGAAAGTAGTTTTTAACAAAGACCTAGTCAAGGTTTAGATTAGAAACCTCCTTTGTAAGGTAGCAGGTGTTATTCTACATCGCAGATTTGAAAACATGGTAATCAAAGACTCCTAACATTATTTTTTTGATTCTAAATACAACATTTAATTCTTTAAATACTGTCTGACAGTTAATAAATTTCAGAAAATTACAAACCCTTCAGAAAATACCCTTATCGTAGTTTTGCATAAAACTGAAATTGTAAAACATGAAACACTGTGGAGACGTAGTTTTGTTCATTCAAAGTTGCCATTTACCGTTTACTACTGATGTATAAATCTGAAACTGTTTAATGCAAATCACCTAATTAAATCCCTGCCCACACATCTTTAGCTCGTGCATATTTTTACACTGCATTACCCTATCGAGTCATTAAAAAGTTTTTCTAAAGTTTTTCTGGCCTAGAAGCAAATTTTGGGCACTTTAACTAAAATGACTAACCACTACACTACAGTTTGGCCTTACACATTGAGTAAGAATTAAGTGTGGGACATGTGAATGTAACATCTATGAAGATGGCTGAGGAAATCTAATATTTTTTTCCATCCTAAAGATAGGCCAGTTTACTGTATAATTAGTACAGTTTAATAAGCTATCCAGGCTATTCCTCTGTCCTGACATGATGTATAAGTTGACTCCATTACACTAATATTTAACAAACCTGGAATAATCTGCAATCCACTGCTTCTTCAGCCATACAAACCCTACAGTAATCTATTTTATTTATACTTTTTAATCTCCGCAACTCGCAGCGATTTGTAGCCTTGGACACAAAGAAAAAGACAGAAACCTCTGAGGACGTGCCCGTTTTTGTCGGAAGCAGCTTGGGTTGTGCAGAGAGGAAGGCATGCAGGGAAGTGTGGGGTGGATTTCAGGGAGGTGGGGAGCAAAGCAACAGAAAGCCAACCTAAATCTCCACCCTACTTTGTATGCATGTCTGCGCTCTCGGGCTACGCGTGGTGCAGGAGGAGGCAGAATTTGTCACCCAGCTGAAGATTTTCTATCAAAATTAGTCAAACATGTTAGATATGTGGTTGTATGAGTCATTTACATTACGTACCCATATACAGGAAATAAGACTGATACAAATTAAAAGATAGTTTTTAAAGATAGTGCTAAAGATCTGTGGCACAATCCCTGCTAATCATTACAATGTTATTTACTGTAAATTGATTCATTATTGTCTGTAAATGAGCCAGGTACTTGATGTGCATTAAATGGTACAATAGTAATTTACATAAATGCAACCCTATCAATAATATGCAGCTACTGGTAATGAATATTTATAATATTATGTCTGCAAGCTGGTAATTGTAGATCTCCCCATAAATAAATAACTTAAAATGAACTAATGAGCTAATCAATACAGAGATGGTCAAGGGGATAACACAAGTGACTGGTTGTTAAAACACAGACTGGGTTTCATGCAAAGTTATTTTATCCCTCTGCTTAATAAAGCATGTAGTGGCAAGACTGTGGCCAGTAAAGACAAACTGCTTTTACTAAGTCCCAGTAAAAAATGTAGCATTTCACAAAATTAAGCAACCGTTTTTTTATATATAAGTGGTTCGGTTTGTAGTCTGACATTTTTTCAAGATTACCATGTACTTATATTCAACCCCATTTAACTTTTATATTCTACAAAAAAGAAAATCCACTGCCACCAATCATCTTCAGAAGTCACCAGACCGCTCAGGGATGAAGTTATACAGAAATTTAAAGCAGATTTATATTATAGAACATAATCCCAATCTTTGACCATCTCACAGAGAGCTGTTCAGTCCATCATCTGTTGACCCATTAGTTGCGGGTCATTGTGTAAAATTGACAAGAATAAAGTAGTTGTGAAAAGAAAACCACAAAAAGTCAAACAAGTGAGATCACTTGGGTCAGATGAGATCAAAATGTAACTTTAGCTGGTATTTAAAGCACAATTTTGCAGATATTTATCACAGTGCATTGCTGTAAACTCACAATTCCCACAATGAAACATGGTGGTGGCAGCATCATGCTGTGGAAAAAGGTTTTCAGCAGGAACATGGAAGTTAGTCTAAAATCCTGGAAGAAAACGTTTTGAAGGCTGGAATGGAGGTTCACCAAAGCAAAACCACAGCCATAAAAATACAGCCACAGCCACAATATAATGATTGAGATCAATTCATATTCATGTGTTATGATGACCTATTCAGAGTCCAAACCGACAACGAACAAATCTCAGAATCTGTGAAAAGACAAGTCTTGAAAATATGTCTTTGCTGATTCTCTCAATTTGAACTATTTCTAAGCTAGCAAACATTTTAGTCAGTGGATGTGTAAAGCTGATGGACACTTACCTCAATACACTTGCATCTGTAAGTTTGATCTCCATAAAAATTATAAAGAAGGTACTCTACTAGAATGCCTATGATTCATGTAAAAATGATCTTCTCTACTGAATATACACTTATGGAAAAAAACTACTCTGCTCTCTATACTTGCATGATAAAAAAACACATTAATTTGAAGAGTGCAGACTGTTTTCCTGTAGTAATTTGCATGGTGGCTGGCAAACAACTGAACAGATGTATCTTTAAAGATGAGTCTTTTTGTAACCTTGCCACCTATCGACTTGTTGAAGTGCTTTCATGTTTGTTTGTTTTTTTTAAACAGCTCTTTCAACCCATTAATATTTGGAGGACGGGTTATTCAGAACTCAAAAGATCGTTCGATCCCCACGGACAATGCAGACAAGAAAAGACAAAGCAATCAAAGAGGACTTTTTGCAGCAATTGGACAGATTATGGACAGCCAAGGCCGGCACCCGGGGAGAAAAAGCACACATTTTGTTGTCTCCGAAGAGGTTATCTTAGGTTAAATTGATTCTGAGTGAAAGAAGCTGAAATATAATTTTGTCCATTATCTTAGACTCTTTTCTCCCCACTCTCATTAACACCTGTGGATGACAGATGAGACTTGTAGTTTCCAGATAAAGGAGTGAGGATCCCCTCAGTTTTGTAAAGCTTTGTGCAGTTTGTGTTTGACAAAGGATTTTATCATTACAGTCTCTCACTGACATGCACATGCTTAGACATTACTATGCTAAATTGTTATCCAGTAGGGAATAAATAGTCACTAGAAGGAATAGAGCAGTTAACTTAAACTCTCCCTGATATACTGCTGTGTTAAAACCATATTTTAGTTCCACATTTTTACGCTTCACTCTTTAAAATTCCAAAGCATCCAGTTTCTCACCAGATTAGAAAAATAGAAAAATGTAACTTCAAGTAAAAGAACAAACAATTAATTGTGCAACAAAAATTAAGCAGAAATGCAGAAGGAAGTTCTGTGATTTTTTTTTTTTTGGTTTCAGGGATTCCAGCAGTGTGATAACAGCAACAGCCTCCCTCAGAGAAGAATGTGATGCTTTCAATCAAACTATGATTGATGTCAAGTCTGTCATTCTGCGGGCAGAATTATTTATAAGTGAAAACCACCCAGGACTGCTGTCGATCTTCCCTGTGGTAGAGGACACAACCGGTGCACCCTGCTTTTAGACCATGCAATGCTCAGAGAAGCTGCTAAAAATCCAAGAGCTGTATTTTAGCCTCTCCACGGCTTGGTGAGAATGTTGAAATATGAATGCCAAAGGCAGTACTACTAGAGAAATACTTAGGAATCTTTACTTTTTGATAAATTGCCAACAGAAGAACTTAACAATGTCAGCGTATTTTACTGGATTTTTTTTTTTCTTAAAGGAAAACCAAAATTTGTGATTAATTATGATGCAGAAGGAACTACTACTGTCATCTGAAGAACTGCTCTCATTCAAAAGCAACCAATCAGAGAGTCTTAGTGCTGTCAATTATCTCATGTACTTGTTGCCAAATGAAGTAGTGTTGGGGAAACAGCTTACCGTTACAGGAAAACTGTATATTTGTTATTTATTGGTGATCATGCTAACTAGCCTTAGTGTTCGTGGCTGACTCCATTCTGATGAACCGAGCAAGGATGAGGGTGTGAGCAGCATGTACGGAAGCATGATTAACAGTGCTAAGACGCACCTCCTGGCTCTAATTGTTTCTGACAGAGCAGTGTATTTCTGTAGATGACAGCAGGAACAAAGGAGAAAACAGCAGGCCTCCATTTTTTCACAGATTATCTTTCTTATAGCTTTAAAAAGAATGTAAAATACATTTTATTAAAAATAAAAGTTACATATTGCAGCTTTAGGACAATAGTCTGGGTAATTAACCAGATAATATCAGCTTGCTGGACTCCCAGTGTTACTCTGTAAAGAACAAATGGAAAATAGAGGCCATTGATCCCCATTAGCCTTAGTGTAAGTTTTATGTTTTTTGCTGCGCTTCACCTTCTACCTACCATTCAGCATTTGGATCAACCCACAAACCATGACAACAAAAGCATCATGTACTATATGTTTATCGATCTAAAACTTCTACTAAATTGAGCAGGCGTTTACTCCATATTTTATTTTAATCGTCCAGTGGAGCTCTGCTGCAGCTGTACCATAGCACAGCTATTGTACGACATATGCTACAGTTGTACCATATGGTTTCGTTTGGGTTTATGGACTGAACAAAGCTTGACAAGATGAGCAAAGCTTGAGAAGTTTGAAGTTTTATAACTTAACCCTGCTTTAATCTTCTTTGAAAGTTTATCCCTGAATTGTTTGCTGTGTTTCTTGGTCTTAATGATGTTGTTTGTTCACTAATGTTCTTTAAAAAAAAAATCCCCTGAGGCCTTCAGAAGAATTCAAACAGAAATTATTCTGAGAACTGGGCTTTATTCACTAATTAGGGGACTTTTGAAAAAGACTTCCACTTCTTTATTTTGAAAAAAAAGTTTAAAAATCATGCATCTTTTTTTTTTTTTTTTCAGTTCACCTTCGTGTACCACTGTGTGTTGGACTATCACATGTATTCCTAATAAAATGCATTTAAGCTTTTAATTTATATGAGGAAAAGTTTAAGGGGTATGAATACTTTTGCAAGGTCCTGCATATCACCATGGTGAAATATTCTTTTTCACCAAGAAAAATAGAGAAATAATGAGATGAATTTTACATTGAACAATTTCCTCTTATTTGTTTCCTTCATCAAACAAGAAAAATTATTTATCTTCATCTTCAGGCCCTATGAAGGAGCATTTCTCAGATGCATGTAGCTGCAGTCAGGAAGCAGAAAACAGAGATCTGTTTCTAGTTAAATTCCTGATTAATTAATTTCCTTCAGCAAACAACAGTTTGGAGTTTTATTCCTCTTTGGTGTTTTAGCTCAGTTTAACTTTTCTGTCACATGTTCTTGTGCAGTTGCAGTAGAAATCATCTGGATAAACTACATTTCATTTTTTTAAATTATGCTAAATCAAATATCTAATTTTAAACTTGTGGCTCCATGCAATCTTCATTCTGAGGATCCCTTCGGCTGCATCACTTTGAGAAATTGTTTCCATGCTTTGTAGAGACAAACATCATTGTAAGGCAAAGCATGAAAAGCAAAATAAATACTTGTGTCTTGCTTTTGTGTGTTTGGCACACCGCAACATAAATTTCCATTTCGCTGTTGCTTTCCAAAACCAAGCCCAACGATAGCTCATGCATTTTCTTAATGCTCAGTTTGGCTCCAAAGCCTCAGCTGTAATTATAGACAAAACACTGACAAATGTGCAACTCTGCTCATCTGAACTGACCAGTGTTTACTTTGGTCTGACTCCTAAAATATTTACAGCCAATGAATATGAAAGCAGGCAGACAGGTCCATTCTTTCTGCCCCCGTGTTGAGAAGACTTGCAGTAGCGTAAAACCTTATCAGTGACAGGGAAAAACACAGCGAGGTTATGGTCAAATGTAAAGTAGTGCAGGGTGCTTAATGTTGGGACATCGGTCTATGTCACAGCTCTCGCAAGAGAGGAATTGTGTGCAAGGCTGTGCTATCTGGAGAGGATCCAGCAATGTCAGCAGGGTGAGAACAGGCTCATTTACCTCAAGTCAGCAGCTGCCTGATTTCACAAGGCCTCACTTAAAGCTCTGCAAAAGCATCACTCTGTCGGGTCTTACAGCCAACCAATTAGTAGGCAGGAGTTAGAATCACTGATGTATAGAAGGATGGATGAAAAGTAAATAAAAAATTTACAAGGCACTGAAGGAAAATAACTTCTTTATTTATTTATTTTTATTTTATTTTTTTTTGGTTGATTTAAATTCAACTTGAGTTCACCAGCAAAACTTTGCCTTTGTTGCATCACACGCTCAAGATAGATAATACATGTTCTCAGATTTCAGAATTTATCCTCTTCACTCATGATGTTTTATTCATGTTGTGGCTGTCACTTGTCTGCCAAATCTCACCCTCTTTCAAACAAATCTTTGCAACAGTGCTGGTGTCTCGCTCGAAGGGATTGCACTATTATCACGCAGAAATATGTCCTGTTGTCATGCAGATGTCATGATTTACACCCACTGCAGGGAGCAAGGTAATGTTCGTATGAGTGCGAAGCCAACTGATGCTGTGGCTTTTCGTTTCACTCATAATTTTTCTTCAGCTTTTATTTTAATTTGGTTTTGGAAAGGATTCAGACAGACTTCAAACACGTATTTCATGTCAAAATTCAAAACTTTTCCAAGTTTCTAGAGTTCTCAAGCCTATTTTGAAGCCTTGAAAACAAAATGACCGAATAGACAGCATAAATTTGTCAACTTTTAAATCAGTATTGCTAGGGTATGAATGGACAAATGCATCTTTGAAAAAATGCATCAGCATCATTCCAATGCTTATTTTATTCAGATCTTATAAAAAAAAAATTGAAAGACCTTAAGATGATCCAGGAACCAAAACTAAAATGTTTCTTGGCTGTACAAAGAGTAAGAGACCGAAAACCTAGAATTGTTTAAAACTCTTGAAATAAAGCAGGTACTTCATAAACAAAATTCAATAGACTTTCAATCTTGTTATAAACAGTCATGCATTCATCCCTCGAAACATTTAAAAAGCCTGAATATAAGAAGTTTCCATCCATGCTATGATGGACTGTGAGTGCCTGTGCATTAAAATTTAACAACTCGCTGAACATAATTTTGTCAAATTTTACAGCCCGAGACCTTTAGTCATTGCATTCGCTATCCAGGCTGCATCCTAATTACAATACGACACAAGCCACTAATTTGTCTGACATATTCTGTAAAATGGAGAAGACAGACTCAATCATGCAGTCAAACAGAAATCCTTCAGCATTAGTATGTTTGTGCCGTACTTCTGTCCACCATTATTCTGCCGTTTGCTTTGCAGAGATGGCCACATGGAACAATCTATGAATTCTAATTTGCAGACTAATTGTGTCTGTGCTGTGGGAAAGCTTTTCCCTGAGTAAGTAGTTCAGGAGCGCAGAAATGGGCTGGTCAATTATTACAATTCCTGTGTGATTATGGCAAGTTTGGTTTTAAGTGGCTGTAATCATGATCTCTTTGTGGCTGGCAGCTTTATCTCCACCACCTCTTTGTGTGTTCATAGGATTTTCAAGTAAATAAAGCATTATATTGTTGCATATTACCAGAATTGTGCTTGTCTAAACAGAGTTACAGCCTGCTATTGAATGCTGTTGTTTTTGTGTGGGCAACTAAATTAAGCATGACAGAGCTCCTGGGAAATTTCCCTTCCCTGTTTCCATTGGAACCATTTGGATGCAAGATAGACTTTTTGTGAACCACAGAGTCAAATGCAGTGAGCATCTGCATTTTAATAGTGCATTATTGCTCCTTACTGAACTGGGGTTTGGCGAAAGGCACCAGTGTATCACAAAGAGGCCATTCAGTGTTGACTCACTCAATTATAAATGATAAAATTATAAAAGAAATATTTGAATCTGGTCTGGAACCATTTTTCTTCAGGCTTTCTGAAAGTTTGTTCATTTTCTGTCCGGTTGCTTGCCATTTCCGTGGCTTTTTATTGTTTTATCTATATTGACAATGTCCCTGGCTCAAAAGGATTAGGAAAAGCAATTTGCAGTAAGGGTGGTCTAGCCTAAATTTTCACTCCACATCTTCGAGTTTCATTAAAATTCACATTTGTCAGGTTGTTATTGTGACATTTGCAATAGTTACACACATCAGTGTTCTATGTGTAATTTCATCACTTTTCAGCAGCTTTCATCTGGCACATGCTCAGTTTCTTTCTTTTATATATTTAGCATAAAAGAGAGAGACTTGTGTCTCTATTCCTTCAGTTGCTGCTGCTTCTCTTTACATCCATGTCCTCCAGCTAAGTGGTGATAATCAGATCGAACTAAAAATCAGATGGAAACTTTCAGTTTCTGTGACTCCGGGAAGCCTGAAGCAAGAAGAAACTGACTTCTTTTTTATCAGAAATCACATCTTTTTGTTAAAAAACCTAATTAATGAACAGTATGCTCCACTTTTAATCATGTTGCTGTTACAAATGTAGCTGCAAACTTTGTCGTAGTTTGTACACTCATTAAGTTATTAAAGAACATACTCCTACCACTTCCTGTTGTCTTCTTTGTTTTTCTGCCAGTAGTAACATCTTGTTATAAATCACTACTGAGAATGGTTTCCTTTGCGGGTTTGCAAAAAATACTAATTTCAATACAGCCGAAAAACCACCTGCTGCAAAACAAATTTTTTAAAGAAATTTGTTTCTACCAAGCAAATTTATTTTTGTATTTCCAATTTGTACATTTTTATGGTGAATGGACATTGATAAATGGTTGAAGCAAGAAATTGACGATTAAATTTGGATTCCCATTTAAAATTAAGTTAAAATGTAGATCTAAATCAGATTTTAGTGTTTTTAAGTTTTAAATTAAGCAAAGCGTTAAGGTTTTTATTATTTTTTCTTGGTTCTGTAGCAGTTCGGGTTGTGCTATATGTGCAGCTGTAAAAATAAACTTGTCTTGCCTTTTTTTTGTAAAAAAAAAACTTTCTCAACTTGAAGCACCGTATTCTCTGTAATTAATATACGCTAAAAATCTGAACACATTAAATATGCTCTTTAGTGTTTGAATGCATTTCATAAACTTCAACAACTTCAAACAGACAAACTTTTCTATGTTATGAAGCTTTTCCATTAGTTTGGTTTTTGCTTTCTTTTTTAATGAGAAATTGGGGATTCCATATTTTGTAATGCTGTTTTAAAATATTCTACTTAATCATTCATGTTGTCAATTATGTGCAAAGCTACAGTCCATCTTCTTAACTCCAAGCAGGATTATTTTCCTCTCTTAAACAGGAAACTGATTTCTGAATAACAGCCATAAAACATGGAGCCTGTACATAAATAAATAACAGACACAGTAAACGAGTTGCTGGCTTGAAGCAACTAAAGAGAGATGCATTTTTTTCCAGGAGCTGCTTGGGGCAAACAGTTAACATTTCAGTAAATATTGACCTCATAAATTTTTTATGCTACAAAAATATGTATCTTTATTTAGCATCGAGTATCTACTTCTGTACAATAAGGGTTGGACTGTACTGGAGAGTGGTACATTGAATGAAAAAAGTTGGTAAAAATGAAATGCATATTTATAGACAAACATGCAGAAAATTTCTGTTGTAATACGGCATTATTATTGATCCAATATTATAGCATATGAGAAAAAATGCAGTTTCAGAATGCGAACCATGTTCTTGTGGTGCAGTGCTTGCTTGATACGTGATCCACTGACATGATCACAGGACCCGCATCTCAGCAGTTTTTCCAAAGGTCACTGTGCCGTCCTTGTGACTGGCACAGATTTTACTAAAGTATATTGCTCTTAGGTTCTGAGGTATGGACATGTTTGATCCCCTTTGGAACAAAAAGGCTTTTGGATTTTGTCCAGTTCGTTGTTGTTGTTTTAAATTACATTTTTCCAGGCATGAAAACAGCTTGTACATTGTCCATTCACTTAGTAATTGATTTTTTGCCGCTTCAGAGGATAATACAGCAATGTTTGCAGTTAGAAGCTGGTACCTAATTGTCTTTTCCACATTTAGAATTCCTTCTCAAAATTTATGCACCACCTCTGAGTATTTGAGTGTGTTGTACCTTTACATATATAATTGCTCTCCCCACATGCTCCTCTGAGACTCTGCTAATACCATGTGTGGCTATGATGCAGTGATCCTTAAGGAGTAGATACCAACAAATCAAGTGAAACTAAAGTGCCCTTAAAGACAATAACGAGAACAACCATAGAGCCATCTCAGAATCTTAACATGATTTGCAGAATAACTGTAACTCAATCTCCATCCCATCTAAATAAATCTATAACTGACCATCCATGAAAACAGGAAGTCTCTATTACGGCCATTTGACAAAGTGGACGCCTGCCTGAATTCCTTCATCCCAGAGGTTTTTCTTTAAGAATACAGATGAACTCTGATTCAACATTTAGGCCTGGAAGTGTCCAAAGAAACTCACAGAAAGTTTTCATTTTCAAGATGATTAGAACTTAACTCCAGAACTGCACTGAATATTGTCATATAAGTTTTGTTCATAAATCAAATGCACCACAACATCTTAAAGTCTGAAAACCTAAATGTGTGACACATGAAAAAAAGTAAACACAATCTGCATTACCATTTTTTCCAAACCATACAGGTAGTGCAAATAGTTTCTACAGACACGCTTTCCTAAATATCCTTATTACAAGATAACAGTGTCAGTCTTGACTTAAAGAGAAGGACCGATCCAGTGCTGAAATAAGAGAATACCTGTCAGTTCATGCTAATTTAATATTGCCTACATAACTCATTAGTTATTCAGCAGTTTTAATATGAAGGTAGCAAATTCATGTGAACATAAAGTTGGGGAAAAAAAGACTATTTGTGACATTTGAAAGTACAAAATGTGTGCTGTTACACAAAAATATTTTTATTACCTTCCTTTAACTTGTTGCCTTATTATCATCATCAGTAGCTTATTTTTTATTGTTTGAGTATTTTTACTGCATCTGTTGTCTAACTTTATCAGTCTTTGACTTCCCTCCCATCCACCATATTTGTAGCTTTAGCTTGAAGCAACTTTTTAGAGCCAAATAACATGCTGTAGTAATAAAAATCAAAATCATGTTTTGATTTTGTTGTGGGCCCAAATGCAGGGAGGACACTGGAAGGAGCATGATGCAATTAAGATTTAAATATTTAGAAAAAGTAATGACCTAGAAGAAAGGAAAATACCCAAGGAACAAACAGCTGAAACAGAGACGGAAAAGGTGTTAAAAATGGCACTGGTGTCATATTTAAAGCTAACTGTGTTGGTTTTAAGCACAGGGCTTTGGGTGAGCTAATTGCTTCCAAAACAAGTTTCACAGCTCCGTGAGAGCTGTCAGAAGTGTCTGTGGTCTTCACAGACTGTTTCCTTGCCTGGTGCTCATGTTACTCCCTCCACAGGGCACTGAATTAATCTGTTGGTAGTGAATCACTGGGTTACCCACTTTCTGGCACAGGTTCACTCTAATACCTAGTTCAACATAGGTTGCCTGACGGCAAGAGATATGCTAATTCAATACCCTCTTTTTACACATCATAAATAAGAGTACCCTCCAAACCTGGATTTATAGGATCATCACTGCCTGTCTGCAGGACGATTTCTGCAATTTTCTAAACATTCAGCATAGATATTGCTCCAACATTTCAACATAGGTTTGAAGGACATTATGTGACATGCTGCATGCACAAACTCATGCATGACTAACAAAGCAAAATCCCAAAACATCTGGAAGGAACACACCATATTCTCCATGCCCCTGTGATGTGTAGCCGTTTTCAGCTCATCTGCTTAATAAATGAAAGCATAAGAAAGAGAGTTGCGGAGGATGATTATTTTTGGGGCTCCTTTATAGCTCTGCCCCTTCTCACTGCCTGCGCAGTGTGATTTGTAGAGAGATTGAAATGAGGCTGGCTGGTCGAGCAGAGACCGGCTCTTGATTTACACATACTGTTAAATCACACAGACAGCCGGCTGCCGACACTGCCCACCTCCCCGCCTCAAATGCACATCTATCTCCATGCAAGAGCTCCTCCTGATTCCTAGCCGTATGGCACAGATAACATACAACCCAGAGTCTCAGACACAGACTGCTGCTGACAGTGTGGGAGGCTGAGGGGAATATCTGGTGGTAAACGATTCGCGTTCAACCCGAGGTTTCTCAAGAGGATACCGCTGCAAACGTCAAAGACAAAATGTGTGACAGAAAACCAGAGAAGTTAAAAAGAAGCATTTACCTGTGGTGAAAGAGATGAATCCAAGAGTGGGTTTTTATTTTTAATATTAAAAAACTTTTACATTTGTTTGGTTTAAAGCATAGAAATAAAAAGGTAATGAGAATAAAAAAAGTAACGAAACTTATATTTTACTACATACTGGACAATTTTTGCTTTGCTTATTGAGATGGAACTTAACATATAGTAAATGAAAATTTAGCTCCTTTGAAATCAGCATTGTCTCTTTCTTTTTTACCCAGTTTTACATTAATGAAGATTTTTGATTATAAAATGACTATAAGACACCTATGTATTTTTTTCTAACAAAACAAAGATGGAAGGTTACATTTGATGAATAGATACTAAATATAATGAGCCCCATACATCATCCACAACAACAAATTACATCTAGGCGGGAATGTGGCTGAATTGAAGCAGCTTGGAGCTTTCTGTTCTTATAAAAATATCATACCTTATAAAATCATGTTTAAATTTCCATCACCTTTCATGGCAAAAGATATACAAATATACTGCTCATAATTATCGCAGAAATGAGAGCGGATCACACACGGTGCTGCAGACATTCAATAAATTCACACAAAATGTCGTCTCATAAATGATGATTTCTGTGCTTTTGTTATGAAATAAAAGTGGTTAGGCCTAACTTGTGATGTGTCCTGTTCTTTTCTCTTCAATGAAGTCATCACTAACAACACTAATATTTGACAATTAGTCTGTCACTAGAGAAAAAACATCAGAATTAAAAAACGTATATATTTTTTACGTTTTTTCTTAAACATAATGCATGTCTGGGAGACGAGGTGTGCTTCATAATTTGAGTACATTTTCTTTTTGTGAATTATGTATGCAAACTTTGGCTTGCACACATTTGCACCTGAAAAAAAAATAGTAGCCCCTTGGTGAATCATCCTGAAACAGGTACACAGACAGACTTTCTAATTGCTCAGTAAACATTTTTGCTTCTGAATAAAGAATCAGTAGACTTCTGCAGATAATAATTGAGCAGTGAACAGCCACATGAATGCCAGCGATAATGGCTTGTACACACAAAACAGTAAGGATGACTCAACTTGTTAAACTGCAGTTTGGCATTGACACATGACTTATTAACTATACTGTGCAAACAACGACAGAGCACCAGACCAGCTTTTCAATTATTTCTGTGCTATTCAGTTTGAGAAACAAACAACAGCTCATCTTGTCAAAAAGCAACAAAGAGGAGGAAGACTGTTTTATGGGCCAAATTTTAGACTGGATTATTACAACTAAACATGCATTGTGAAGTTTGTAAGGAAATGAAAAGGAGAAAATAAAATACTTGCTCAAAACTCAAGAATCAAGAATTACCAGGACAGTAAAGCTGCAGAATAACAGTAAATGTATATCTACTTAACCAATGAAATAGAATCATTTAAATTAATTATTCTATTTAACTCTGTTTTTAACATCTAAAATTGAAATGTAAAGAAATATAGTTCAAAATGGGTGGTGAATAAAATCAACACTTGTCTCATTCATTTGCCTGAGCTCATTGTTTCAGCTTAATGCTGCAAATGCTCTCTTAGTTTTGTCTGATTCAGTTTTGGGTGCATTTTCCAGATGTTTGAAGGTGGAACATGTGTTAGTTCAAATTGTTAGTGGTGTGAAAAAGTGTCTGGCCCCTTCCTGGTTTCCTATTTGTTTGCATGTTTGTCACATTTCAGTGTTTGAGAAAGTCTAACCAATTTAAACATTATTCAAGGAGAACACAAGTAAACACAAAATGCAGTTTTTAAATTAAGATGTTTATGTTTAAGGTAAGAAAAAAATGTAAACCTACATGATCCTATGTGGAAAAGTGATTGTTAAAAGATAAATTAACTGTGGTTTTTCATATATCATGAGTTCACTGTCTAAAGCCATACCTAGGTCTGATTACCGCCAATCAATACGTCACTTAAACTGAACTTGCGTGATAAAGTCAAGAACACCAAAAGATCCTCAAAAGCTAGGCATCATGCAGGGATCCAAAGAAATTAAGAAACAAATGAGAAAGGGTCAAAATGACTATTTTTATTTTTTAAAGAAAACGAGGTAAGGTTGGACACCTAAGAACACCATGGTGAGATAAGATCATTTATTTGTCTTCCATAGGAGAGAAATTGGTCTTACAAGAAGGGACAAAACAATACGTCAAAAACTCAGCAAGAGTAAATACATAAAACTAGCACAAATACTTAAACATGCATCATATTTTGTGCAAAAAAGCACACTGGTAGATAATATTAATATGAAAAATAAAACACAGGCTTCAGACATGCTCTACATCCACTCAAACATACAATTCCCATCCACAAACAATTCCTATCATAAAATTCTTAAACACTGTTCGAGCCTCCAATTACTCCTATTACTCTGTCCATTCATCAAACTGACAGAGAATGGGAAAACGGTTGTATTTACACATGGGAACCTGAACCTCCTCCCTGAATTCATAAGAACATATTCTGATGCAAACACTTGTGATGAATCAAACCCAATGCTCTAAGCCTGACTAATGGTCACCTGCTCAAATAAATGTTGTGGAGAGAGTAGGTCCAAGATGATTTTGCTTGCCGTCTCCACCAGACTCTGAATTTGGGTTTTTGATTTAATGGTGAGGCTCCTAAACCCCCAAGTATTGACAATTTCTCAAAATGGACTCGATGGTTGCCATGTAAAATAATTTACATTATTGTTTTAGAAACACCAAACAATCAGTGTCGCCTATGAAAATGAATACTATCGATGTGCACACCTATGTTAAAAAATGTGATGGAACAGCTGCATATAAGGTTTAGATTTAGAGTCCAGAAATAGTTTGACATTTTTCACAGTGTTAATCTGTAGTTTATAGGAGTCGTGCCAATCTACAATCTTATCTACAGCAGCTTTATGATTGTTGAGATTAAAGTAAAGTATGAGTGTGGCATTATTTTTTAAATCAAACTAAATCCATCCATTCACCAATTTTTGATACTCGCTCATCATTTAAACTCTGTTGTTTAAAGAGTCGGTAGCTTAAAAGTTTGTGAGGGTTTGGATGACCATCTCTAGCAGTCATTGGGTGAGCGGTGTAGTATCATCTCAGGACAACAGTAACACCTGAAGATAGTATGGAGAGACAAATTAATCTAAGTGATAGAAAAGAACCCAAGCAAAGGTGGGGAGAACATGAAAAAACCCACATCCAGATTCAAACACATGACTTTCTTGCAGCCAGGTAAATATGCTACCAACTAGTCCACTGTACAGACCTTAAAATTAAATGTTAGTATTATTATGCATGCCTTATTTTAATCCTAAAACCCCATAGCAAATGGAAAAGAGCTGATTTTTTGTGGGTTTTTTGTGCCATCATTTTGAACTTATTTAGCAATGTTTATAAACTTCAGCCTATATTTGCTGAGTATTGCTAACAGGTCTGTTGTTTAAAGAGTCAGTAGCTTAAAAGTTAGGTAATCACTTCCCTGTTTAGTCATCTACAATGAGCAACAGAAAAACAGCTCAACCTTAATTTGAAATTCCCATCTGTGACACCACTTTGTTTTCTTGCCAGTGTTTGCTTCTCTTTGTCACATCTGAAGCAACAAATCCTCCTGCTTGCATCACAAAGCTGTGAAAATGACCTCATTTAGCAGAAGCCATATGCTAGATTAAAAGTTTGAAAATGTTTGCCTTTGATCTAGAGGTATATTCCAAGTATTATCTATAAAGGTTTCAAACTGAGATGTGATCTGGTATGTTGAGGCAAATTTCTTACAAAATGTTGGAGCCATGCTCCTTTTTTAACTGCAGGCTTAGTTGTAGTTTATTACCTTGTGCCATGGCTGGCAAGAAGTACTTACTGGCAGATGAACTGAGACTGCTACTGGAGATTTTTCTCTCAATCTTATTATTGCCCCAAAAAATTAATAAATAAAATACAATTTTCTTCAGGCAGATATATGTTTCCTAAATAATTGTGTCAACCTTGGGTATCAGTATAATATTAAATAGATTTTTCTTACAGTGACAGGAAACTGTGTTTAAAAAAAAAAGCAAGCTACTCACCCTGGGAATTTATGTTTATTCAAACCTCAGGGTAAATGCCAAGTACATTTTTATTGATTTACTTTAGTTGGTTATTAAATGGTGGATAAAAGTTTTCAGAAATTTGGTTAGAAGCTGTGACATGTGAAAGATGATCCCTTTGCTTTACAAACTGCCTTTGAAAATGTATTAAAAGCCTCAAACTAATTAAATCTTCTGTTGCAGTGACATAAATTCACACAGAAAAAAATACATCTTTTCCTTTACTAAGCCAATCTACTGTGAGTGTTGTTCCATCTGCACAAGTGTTACAAAATATTTTCTCTCTTTTTTCTTTTTGGGAAAATTTTCTCCAAACCACGCAGGTGGTTGTGGGTGAAAACCAGATTAGACCAGCAGTTTCTGAAACATCCAGACCAATAGCCAGGCCATGTTCACATTCTGATGCTTTAATTTTTTACCGATTCAATAAAATAATTAGAATACAAGCATAGTTCCACAAACTCTGCCTCTAAAGTGAGGTGAGTAACCTTTAATCTGTGTAGACAGTCTCTGAATAGTATATCACAAGATTATATCATGTTAATATGAGGTTACTGATGTGACATTTGAGAAGACATAATTTTCTTGGCAGCGTCGTCTCCGTACGACATATAGTCCTGCACAGCTGGAAATCAAACTGTTTACTTCAGAGTGTCCAGTTGTTTACATATGTTGCTTCTTTAAAACCATATTCTTGCACACCAGAGAAATGCAAGGCAGCTACACAATAATGTAATTGGGATATAAAAATTCCCAATTCCCTGTTATTAATTAATTGACGAAAGGGTTAAACAATATTTAATTAGCAATGAATGAGTTCCTAGTTTACTGTGGTACAAAAATGATGATCATTTTGCCCTTAACCTAATTTAAAAGTGGCAAAGACAAGAAAAAATGCTTGTTAAATAAGACAAATGTGTGTTGATTGTCATACATCTACAGTTAAAATATTGACTAAAATGTTTAAGTCCAATTAAACTGAATATATAAGCCTAGACGAGGACCCATATGTTACCACATACAGTAGAGCCAGATGGCAAGACAAATCTTACAGAGTTTTCTGTCAAAGTACTGCTGCAATTAGTGTGACATTATACTTATTAAAAAAGATTGGTTTATTTTAAGAGTTTTTACACATTCTTATTCGGGTTGCTATAAATAGCAGCTGGAGTTGTAAAGCTGAAATAGTCAAATTAATAAAGTAAGAAACAGCTCTGCAGCAATGAAACTACATTAATCAATATATTTCACCCAGGTAATTTGTGCAGAGAGCAAAGATTAGAAATAACAAGTTGGCATATTTCTTAGCTCAAAAAATAGGTATGTTCATTTAGGCGCTGGTTACTTGGCAACTGCTTGATATGCTAATACTCAGGCACATGAAGAGTTTCACACTTTGTTTTATGTATCAGGTAAATAATATATAATTTGTTAATTAGTGAGACTTAGTGGTCCCAGTGGGCGGCTGTGGTCACACGGCGAGGCTTATTTTATTCCTTTTGTTCTGACTTTTTTTCTTTGGAAAGTTGAGGTAAGATGATGACGACTGAAGCCTTTTATTTAGAGAATAGATTTAGGATGGAAAATGTCACTATTCATAAAATCTATGGCAGAATACAAATAGCATTAACCATGCACAAGGTGAGTTTGAGAGTTTGAGAGTTACCTGTGAAACATGTTTTCACTTGACAAATAGCCTCAAATAAAATAGAACCTATTAAACTTTTAAATTCACCTGTGCCTGCCAGCTCTGACGTTCTTACTGTTTCTGTCGCATTGGTTGCTTCATCTTTCATCTTGTTACCGTCCCGTCTCTAATTAAAGTCCATGTGTCGAATTGTAGAGGAGTTTTCAAACAGAGCGATTAAAACCCTACAAGGTCATCCGGGTGTCAGCGCTAAAAAGTGGTTTGAAGAAACCTCACTTGCGTGTTTGATGTAAAGACCTCACCTACACAGCCTTCTGTGATGTGGAAAATATACGGCTCATCAAGGCATGAGGTGGCTGATTGCCTCCTTTATCTTCACTATTTTATCAGTTTGGCAACTTGGCAGCTTAATAGATTCCTCCTACTCATTGTCTAACACGGTTTCAGAATTTATGGTTTAATAAGCTTATAAATAATCCTGCTTGTGTCCACAGAGAAGGTGAGGAAATGTCACCGCACGGCAGTCGATACCGAAGCAGGCTGTGTGATGGCGGGCAAATACCCGTCCGGTAGCTTGGCTAAGCATTTTCCCGGAAAACGTCTTGAAAGAGGGGCCATTTAAGTTCAGGGAGCTCGTGACTCATCCTCCCTCTGTTCTCACCTGAGTCAGGCTAAGCTGGCTGCTTATGTGGGGGGAAAAAGTTATTTGTTGTGGCTTCTGTAAACACCAGAAGCTGCAATTTTCTCCCTTTATATTGCTCTACATTGCAAACTATTTCTGCAGAGGAGACCTTGGCAGTCTGGAAGTATTTATCACCACCATTTAAAACCAGCTGATACACCTTTGACCTTTTTCTCCCACCCTTAATATAGTTGCTATGATGATCAGCAACTTCCCAATCATCTCTATAATGAGGATCAAACTGAGTATCATCAAATAAAAAGTAAGGATATTTGTTTATTAATGAATATTTCTCGCTTGTCTTGTGACAATGCTTCTTTGCATTTAAAAATATGTTTATTTCTTTTTTTAAATTTGCTAAATTTGTCAGGAAAATCCATCTGTGGGTTTAACAGCAGAGTGGACTTTAAGTGTGGCACCCATTAAAAACTTGCCCACTCCTTTCTGCTAATATCAAAGAGCTTATTCTGCTATCGATTCTTTTTTTTTTGATGTTGTTTATTGGATTGGATAATTTATTCTATTAACAAACAGGGGAATCAGCAGTGTGTGGGAGTTAGTGCACAACCACACCAGCTTGGCACCTCCTTCTCAAGTTGCTGGTAGGTATTTTAAAGGCATATTGTGCCAATTTATAGCACAATAAAGTAACTATGTTGCCTGCAGTTGTTATAAAAATGTAGTACATATCAAACATGATTTAAAAGAAATTTGACTAGCAAAATTGACACCTCTGTCTCTTTAAGAAGCTCCTACGTGTTAAAGCAGGAGCTTTAAGAAGCTTGCTTTGTTAGAGCAAGCGTTTAAGCATCCTGAAAGACTGTCATGGGAGATTAAATAATTCCACAAACATGCAAGAAAGAATCAAAGCAACACTCCAGGGAATAACATTATAACACGATGTAAAGCTCAAAAAAGTAGATCTTGCATTATACACCCATTTAAAGAGGTGGAATTTGATCTATAATTTATATGAATGCAGCTGGTTGGAGAAACTCATCTCACCATCCCATTGGTAAAAAGGGACCCTCTAAGGGGAACTAAAAAAGTATAACCTAAATAACGTTTAATTTGTTATTCATTACTAAAACAGCTGAGACTCTGTTACACTGTAAAGGTCTGCCAATGACCAAGAAAATTTTCATTAAGCCTTGAAATGTATTTACACATATATGCAGACATGAAAACTTCACATGCTTACTTGAGATAATATGTTTAAGTTTTTTGAGGAACGAACAAAGTTATAAAAATACTTTCTATAGCTGCAGTGGAAAAGTAGGTCACTCCAATGTTAAGTGGAGAAAATCCAACCTTTGCATCTTTATCTCCTACTAACTTTAACATAATGCATTTACTTGGCTTGGAATCGAAAAATCAAAAGTATATTCTTGCCAAGTTTGCTTTTCTTCAGAGCACATACTCTGTGTATATATTTATCTACAGAATAAAGAGACCCGATAGTGCTGTGAACCAAACAATGCTGAATTCTCAAGTTGGTCAACTGAGTTAGATGAGAAAATATATACATATTTTTTATTTTCACATGACAGTTAATATTTTCCAGAGAAGGCATGGCTGGAAAATGTAAAAGAAATATCCAAAAAAGTGCAACATTGCAAAGTTCAGAGTTAAAATAATGCAGTGTGGCTCATTTGTTTTATGAAACTCTCATAGGAGAAACTTTGTTAGTCAAAATGTGAAGTGGTTTTAAAGCTTTGCAACAGTAAGACAACAATTTGCCACATACCTGGTTTTTGTTTGTGTGAATATCATTTTAATGTATGGTCATAATCTGATTATTTCTCTGTGTTTATTGTTTTTTGGTGTTGCTAGATACTTTGTATATTTGCAGTTATTTCGTTTAGATCATAGTCAGGTTCTGTATTGTGATTCAGAATCATTTCCATCCTTTTTTAACTCCTGTGTAAATTAGGCCCAAAACAACCCGAATCCGTGATTTATGCAGCAATTAGAATTAATTAAAGTCAATGGAGCCTCACCGACTGCTAGCAATTCCCTGGAACTGCTTCTCCAATTGTCCGAACAAAATACATCCCAGGTCTATTTTGATAGAAACTATGGAAATGTCATGAGTGAGACAGGAAGTATGACATGGTAGCAAAATAAAACACATCTATTTTGAGAAAAAATACGAACCAAAATTCTTCTATTTGCAAAAAAAGTAGTGTACTAGGACCTCAGACAAAATAAAACAGTGAAAAGCAATGCTGCTCAAGCAGCAACTGCAATTTGTGTTTATACTGGCAGGATTTCCAGTACATATTCTCCCATGAATATTTGCTCTTGTGAGTTTGGTAATGCATTGAGTTGGAGCCTGGGTGTCAAGGCAAAATCTAATCAAATTGTGAAAAGTCTGATGTTTGTTTTGGACTTTATGTTGTGTGCAAACCACTCCAGCAAATTAAAAGCACAATTACAAATTACAAAAGTGCTGCAACATGAACGAAACGCTTCAACATGAACAAAATGGAAGACATATGTCCCAGTGGGAGATGTAAGAAATCGTTGATTGGACTACAGCTCATTTTTACTTTTGAACCGGACATTACTCTGTCTTTAACGTTCGTAAAGATACTTAACTTTGGTGGATGATGATTTCACTGAAACTGAAATATGGCTAAGTCTGCAGAAAGTCCTGAATCGTCTTTTAAACTTTGCCTTCACTTTTACCTCTTTTTTGTAGCAAATGCCTGAAGAAGTGTGGCAAAAAAAAAAAAAAAAAATGGGTCAAATTCTTTTAGTGTTGGATTTTTTCCCCCTCCCTAAATCAATGTATAAAATGTAAGATTGGGTTAGGAAAATCAGCGCAACATCACCTGAATTCATTTCAGGCTTCTTTTTTCCCCCCATCCTTTATGTTCTTTCGTTCATGTTGTAGCGTTTTTGTAATTTGTAAATGTGCTTTCAATTTGCTGAAGTGGTTTGCACCTCAGGGCCACCGTACATTGTGCACGGAATTGGGACACCCTCTGAAAACGGATTTTCAACTGGGAAACAGGGATCAACTTTGACTACCCAGTTACGACTTGCAAAGCATACTTCGCGTTTCAATATGGTCACTCCTCACATCAACAGTAGTAAGCTGTGGTGTAAACATATTTATTTTACAAAATCAAAGTGCATTTAAAATACATTTTACATGTTGAGACTCCATTATTCAAAATAATTTTGAATAATTTTGAATAACTTCAAAATTATTTGAATTTCAAATAATTCAGAAAGCTCACTTTCTGCTTTCAGAAAGTGAGTTTAAAATGTTGTTTGTAAGAGGTACTGAAACAATGTCTATGGGCGTCGCCATGTTGAATGCTGTGACTTCAAGCATTCAACCCAGCACAGAGTTATGACTTCCGAGCGAACATGAACGCAGCATAAATTCCCGCACCTCCCTCTTTGCTTTCTTTGCCACACCTGTACCGCATAACCCCTGATTAGTTTTCCCGGTTCCTCCTGTCACTTCTCTTCTCAGTTCTGTAAGGTGTTTTTTTTTTTTCTTTTCTGCTTTTTGTTACAATGACTGATATGTTCTGTATTCAGTGTAACAATATTGTTCTTATGCGAACTTTCCAGACATTTTTTTCTGACATAAATTTTAAATAATTTTCAATTTTCACCCAATTTACAAACTAGAAATGCAACATTTGGAACCAGGATAGATGGTAGATATAATTTCATTGTTTTTTTCAGTCTTTCCAGACTGGGAATAAACTATGTTTTAAATTGGCCCACAATGAAGATTTGTGTTTCTAAAATAATTTTTATTAGTATTGATTCATTCTAGTAACTCTGTTAACATCTAGTTATACTTTTAACATTTATGAAAGCATCATTCTTCATAACTCCTGTTTTTATTTGTATAAAGAATTCCAATCTAGATTTGTGCTTGTTACCTTGACAGAAAAATTTGATTTGCACAGATGGAAAGTTGCTCTTTCTCACAGCTCACCATGGTATTCGTCCTTCCCTTCAGTTGTTGGCAGTCTGCCACTTAGCAGCTAGTTTTAAAATATTTCCACGGGTTTCCAGGAAGAACCTTCTTATAAAGTAAAGGTCAAGAGACTCATTCTCTTCTGAACTTTTTAATATCCTAAACAAATGTTTTCTCTGTTCACATTTGGCTTTTTATATGTAAAAATAAATCAGTTTGGTGATCAGGCAACAGAAGTCACGACTCATGCATACACACAAATACATTTTTATGGGATTACTTCAGAGGGTTTATTAAAGACTGATTATGTGTCCTCATGGCAGAGGGATCTTTTTTTAAAGGAGTAGCTGGTTCAGGACTATTGTGCAGTCCTTGAGAAATCTCAAAGGGTGGCTTACTCTGCATAAATAAGCTGCTCCCGTGTGAGATTTAAATCAGCAGCAATATGCTTTGCTGTTTTTACTTGGCTTTGCATTTCCTCCCAATGTTTACATGAAGGATAATGATTGACAAGTGAGAAAATTGATATTTATTTTTTTTTAACTGTAAACCTTGTTGGGCATATAAATTATGTACCTCTTTTTCATCGCTGGAACATTTCTGTCATCGCAGATAATTTTGTTTTTGTGCAGCCAACATTTTTTCTTTTTGGGGAGGGCAAAGAACCCTATTCTGGAGTTAGATAATGTTAGAGTAGAGTATTACATTTTAATGCAGGTCTTCAGGGACTATCATGTTTTATCCAAATTCTTTGAAAAAAAAAACACGTTGTCAGAAAGGTGGCTCCATTATCATACTATAAAAGACTTTTTGTTGTCATTGGTTTTGATTGTGTGTTACTTCAGCTTTATTTTTCATTGTAGGCTCTTGTGATTACTTTTTTAATTTCCAGATTTTTTTTTCTCTGTTTAGGCAACAATTTCATTTTTATTCATGGGTTTTCTGTCTTCCCTGATTCATTATTCTCCATTTATTTATTAAAGACTCTTTGAGATTTAAACATCTTTTTCAGGAGAGATAGCAAGAAGGCATTAACATGTACAACAAACCTCATAGCAAAAGAAATACAACTGATATTTAGCACTAACAAGCAAACATTAAAACCTTGAGCTAAACAAAGAAACGGGAACATCAAAAACAGTTACCAACATGGTAACTGTTTTGTTGTTCCACTAAACTTCCCCAGAGACATTTTCAGAACTTTTAAATTATTTAATTGGGGATGTTTAAAGACCTACTACTGTCCCTTAGCTGTTCCTTATCCAATAATTACCTGCACCTGCCTCACATCACAGCCTCCACAACATTGTTTACTCTGTTACTCTTTTGTCATATCGTCCTGATGTTTCTTTTCTCCTGTTGTTTCAGCAGTTTGTCTTCCTTCCTGATTGCCGTTGATCTGGTAAGTTCTCTGTTTTTGTTCCTTTTCGATATTACCCCTTTAGTCATTTTGAAAGAGGTGGTGGTCCTTTTTGTTTTTAAATCCAAAATTAGTTTTGGCAAAAAACATGTTATTTACATTGTAATTTAGGAGCAATTTCTGCATAATGTCAACAGCTAGATTATGAAACAGGGCTTCCAATATGATCTTTGGTATCTGTTGATTATGCCTCAACAAGCATTGTATACAAACGCCACTTTGGCTGTCTGGAGGTTTGTGGAAATAGTACAGTTACACTCAGATGCATTCATTCATTCATTCACTCATTTATGAATTACTTTAAAAACTAAAGGCAACCAAAGGGCTGTGCAGGTCAATAAGAAAATGCAAATTTGACAAACAAAAAAAATCACTAATAAAAGATATAAAAGAAGCCAAGACTGAGATGGCGAACTCCTTTTACTGTTTTATAATCAGTGCATGTCTCACTAATATTCAGTTCCATAAAGACAGAAATTATGATGTTCATGCATAGATGCACCTGATCAAAAATTACATCTATCTAGGATGCTGTCAGAATTGTATTATTGAAGTACTTCTTTTTCATTTTTAAAAAAAATCACAATCATTTATAGGCAAACTAGACTGATTCCGTCCTGCACTAATGGAGTCAAATGCAAGTTTGAAGTGTTAAAAGTGCTACATAATGTAGAGCTTTCAAATAAAATCAAGCAAATCTCTCAAAATTTCTTAAGTTTTCTTTTCTACCTCTGGACTTCTTGTAATCCCTAAACTATCTTCATCATCATTGACCTTCCATAATTATTTGTACATTTTAGTGGCTATTTGGCAATTACCTTTTTAGATTCTTTCTCTTAAGTCACATTAAGGGATTTCTTTTTCCTAAAAAAAACCCTACAACTGTTTATTGGTAAAAGTTAGTGAGATCTTCATTTTTTATCAGCCTGAATACATCAAAAACATGCCTCCTTTTTTTTTTATAATATTGCCTCTCGACCAGGGTGGTGAACTCCCTCAGAGCTACCAACCTGCAACTTTTAGATGTATTTCTTCTCTTGCAAACCTGAACCAAATAAATGGCTTGTTAGCAGGGCTCTGCAGAGCTGAGTTAATGCTAGATTATTGTGAAACAGAAATAAAACCTAATTCCAGAGACGGATATGCTCAGCTCAAAAACACCTATTTTAGGTTACAAATTCTAAGAAGTCAAAAGAACATGAGGTAATGCTCCAATTGAAGTTTGCAGCATGTTTACTTGGCTTTGTACAGGTTACTTTTTGTAAGTATGTGGTTTTTATCTCCCCAAACTGATTGACTACAGATTTCTTACCATTTAGCTAAACTACAGACTGAAAGAGCTAAAGAGTTTCCACATTTATTTAGTTATCAGAAAAATGTCATAAAGTTTTAATCCTCACTGAAATTTTCAGTCAGGACAGCATGAAAGGAAAAGTATTAGTATGCAGGCCTTTCTCTAGATCTATGTTAACTTTTTAAATAAAATATGGATGAACGTTTTCTCTGGAGAAAGATATCCATAGAGGTGGAAGCTGTAGCCTGATGAAAACTGTAGGAAAAAAAGAAGCCACATGCTAGCCTCTTCAACCTTCACTGACTCTAAGTTCAATATTGTGGAGAAAAAAATAAAAAAGCTTTTTTTTCTCTGATTTTATTATGAAACAAATGTTCTAAACCCTTGAAAAATGGATTTCTACACCATTTATTTGGTTTCTTGTTGTGTAATTATTGAAATATTGTCTTTTAAGATATTTTAGCCTACTTCATGTTGTCAGATGGGTTCTAGTTAAACACTTTGTTGGCTCTAAATGTCTTGCAGTAAATTTGATGAAAGTTGACTTCAAAATGTGATTAATCAAAGTTTAGTTCTTGCTTTAACGAAGAAGTTACATTTTAACATGGAAACATATTTTGGAAAGATGTATTTCTCTTTACTGTAAGCATTACTACTTTTTGGATTTACTCAGTTTCTTTGTTTGATATTAAGATTTCATTCCTGTGAAGTAATTGGGTACGATAAACTACCAGAAACACAAGTGTGGTCAAAATTGTCTGAGAAAAAAAGTAGCACTTCATTAACAAAATAATCCAAAGCCACATAAAATCCAAGTGTTTTTTGATATAGGTCAAATCTGAAATGGCACAGTGCGTCTTCTCTCCTCTTAACTAAGGCATACAATGCTTTTTTTTTGTGATTTTGTGCCAAACTTCCAACAGGCCACTTTATGAATTTGTATTTATCCTTAACATTGTGTTTTCTGCTGTGCACAGCTGCATTATTTTGGGCCGCTCTTTTCACATTAAGCACAGCCACAATAAGGGGCTTCATTTTCTCTTTTCCTGCAGAGATGGAAAAAAATATCAGTTGTCTTAAGGGGTTTAAAAAAGGTAGTTTTTGTTTAAAAATGCCTCTTTCTTATATCCGTCTGCTATGAGTGTTTATGGGTTTTTCCTCTCATCAGTATAACGACTTTCCTTTTTTATCAGTTCTGCTTGATTTATAATACAGAAGCTTTCAGATTAGTATTTCTGTGAGCATGCTGCTGAGTCACTCTTTTATTTGGGATCCCAGGGGATCTCTGATGGCCGGTGGTTCGTTGCGGTCTACGGACATCACAGCTATTCATTATTCTGCTCTCCTGCAGTACCATTTGTGGTGGATTTTTAAAACTTGATTAATAATTACCAACCTGCTTTTCTTTGACAGCCATTGCCTCACCAGATAGAAGAGGCAAGGAGATTTTCTGGATTCCTCAGCATGCCAGCAGTACCCTCTGTGCTTCCTAATGGCCTTTTTTGTTTATATAAGTAATAACATCTGCTGTGGTGACAGCAAGCATTTTCTTCCCTACATACTGAGAACCAATAATGTGTACCAAGGCCTCGCCTCACCCCCCACAATAAACAGGTCTTTGCTCTTTGGATCTGGTCTTTCCCCTACGTCTCTCTCTCGTCCCAGAAATCTGTCAGTGTTGCACTTTGATGTCTTTCCTCTTGTGTCTTTCCCTGCTGCGGTTCTGCTTTTTCAGGCTCAAGCTTTTATTTTTTCTTTTATTGTTGAGTTGTTAATCTGTCCCCATATAGAGAGAAGCCTCTTTTTTCCTTCTGGGAGATGTGCCCGATACCTAGGAAAACATCTTAACATAACCAGAAGTGTTTTAAATGCATTTAAGCTTGTAACTTTGACTGTGATCTCTGAGCATTTTTGCACGGGGTGGTGGTGTTTTTTGCTTTCAAAATATTCAAATGGAGGAGTCATACTCGTATATGGTCATTTGGTTTTTAACAATTATTGGCCATTTAAACTTTACTGTGGTAAATTCACATCAAATTACATTCTGCTGTCAAAGTAATCCCAAAGTGTACTTACTTTATCAAACTAAAAACACAAATCTGCATCTACTGCCTGTGCTACATTCAAAGTAGTACTTAAATCATCTAGTGGACAACCTCAACCACTTTTTTTCCATTTCTATTAGGTTAATGTAAATAAAATTTAGGTAGTATGGGGTTGTCTTTTGAATTTAGCTCAATTTCATATTTACCAGTCTTTTGCAGACCAGATGTATAACCTCATCCCAAGACATTAAGAATTGCAACTAACATTTTTGAACAAGTAGGACAAACTTAAATAAGAGTTGCTGCTGTTTCTTCTAATTCTTCTAAGTCACCAGTGTGTGCAAACTGTACAAATGCACCATACTCTTACTATGTGAAGCCAAAAAGAGATTGGTTGTTTGGCTCCACTGTTTCCAGCACTGGGATCTGCAATCACAAACTGTTTTTCTAGTGAGGCACTTTTATCTCAAAATTGGCTTGTTTTAGGATCAGTATTGTGTTTTAAAATTAATAAAGTTGCAAGAAGCGACATGACAGGACACTTAAATTCCTGTGGCATGTTGAAATTTTCTGCAGATGGGTTTGGCCTTTTAGAGATATGTGGATGTTATTGAAGTTATAAAAGTTCAATTTGCACACAGGTTTTCCTTCTTTGGCCTTTTACAGTCATCTTTCATGCATAATATTGTATGCATTGCACGTCTTCCCTCTTAAAACTCCTAATTTTGACCAAAAAAAAAAGTGGCTCATGTTTTTTTTTTTTCTTCCAGAAAGGTCAGATCAGTCTGCTTAATGTAAGAGTTTGCTAAATTTGAAAAACACACACATCTGGGAAAATGAAAGATCATATAATCCGTTAAGAACTTAAATCGAGATGTTTACGGGGTTTTATTCAAATGCTGAGGTATTTTGATTATTTTCCGCATTATTTTCCAGATGGCCAAATTCAACAACAGCATTTTGTCCTCAGGGATAATATTTCTCTATCCAACTGAAAATATACAAATATATCAGGTCATATTCATGAATAGAGCCTTATTTTACAAAAGCTATGCCACAAAAAAAAAAACAATCTATTCCCTCAGAATCCAATATTCAGTCTGGTTTGTTGTGATCCTGTAATAATGTCATAACTGTGAAAGCATCTATTAATATGAGTCACACCGTTTGAGCTAATCAGAGGCACACCATTATAAAACATAAAACGCCTCAAACACTTTTTTTCTGTTACTTTGTGAAAAAAAAATGAAATCAGCTAAGATATATTAGTGAATGTGGACCTTAACAATCTAGATGGAAATTAAGATGCAGGCCCCAATTATTTGCACATGCGAGCAGCCAGCGGTGCTTCAGACTATTTAAAAATTAAATGTGTTTTCTGTGATATAATGAACATATTTTAGTAAGAAATAAAATTTAAACTTTGTAAAAATGCTGGTTAAAGCAAATAACACAAGTGTCACTTGTGATGAATAAATGACCCTGAGCATGCCGTTGTAGGAGGAACAAACAACTTAAGGTTGTTTGGTCATCACCAAGCCTTGCACTCAGTCCCATAGAAAGTTTGAATGGTGGAAAAATTGCTCAAGTTTTATTGTAAGTTTTTAAAAAGGACCTTCACTTGCCATTACTTTAGTCAGTTATTCCAGCAATCATTTTTTTCATAGGAGGGGAAAGAATAAAAAGACTTTTAAAGGGCCACTGTCCTATTTGTTTGGCTGTTAAAAATCAGCAGCCTGTCATGAATGAATTATTCGACCTTTTAGAAGATAATAATAATATAACATTTGGCACACTGTGAGTTGGGCTCAGATTTCTTTAATATTCGCAGAACAAGGCCACACTGCTCTTTCTAAATCTCTTCCCTATTCATTCAGAGCACATTTCTTCTTTTCTTATATGTTGCATCACAAAAGTTAAATGGCTCCACAGTTTGAAAATGAGAACAGGTATTTTCATAGTTCACAAAGTTGAATGGAAATTAAGGCCACAGTGAAATTTCAATATTCACTGACCTTTTTGTTCTGATGTGGTTTTCACCAATTACATCAGGAACATTTTTATAGTCTCTAGAATGGTGGACTATTTCTATTGGTTTCCATTTGGCTTCAGCTGTTGTTTGAGACAAATAGCTTTTTGTATAAAGCACATTTTTGGGACCAGTTTGGTTCAAAATGCCAAAACTCGTTAAAAATGAAATCCACTTTATGACTCTGCAAATCTCCATCGGGCATCGTTTGCAGGCAGTTCCATGTTAGACATCTGGATAATCACAGCTGCGGCCTCATTATGAGGTACTCTGCAAATGGCAAGTTTTCAGTATTACCACTTAACAGTTATAATCATTTAGTCATCAAAATGTGTAAAGGTTTTGCATTAAATAATGTCTGTGAAAGTCACTCTCTCTGCTGAGAAACCTCACTGAATGTTTTCACATTATAACCACAAACCTTTTAGTATTTAATTTTATTATTCTTGGATGCACCTTTTTTTATTTCTTTTTCTGTGGAAGGGGTAACTCCAGAGGAGCTGCTGGGATCCATAACTCAGGTGGGAGAATCTGCCGACGGGAGTAAGGGTTATTATGAAAGGGTTGCATAAAGAAAGCTATTGCTGAAAGTAGGAATCTTTGCAATTTGCCACAAGCCGTGTAAAGCAGTGGCTCATCGGTCCTTACTGACAAGACAAAGCCAAGAAAATATTTTTGTTTTTTATTAATTTACTTGAAAATAACCTTAAACACAAACTAAATTTTTTTTTACTGAGTGCCTCAAACTGAAGTTATGGTAGGAAAAACAGTCACGCTCAGTCTCAAAGCTTTAATTTCAGCTGAATCAGAGCTGAGAAACCACACTCACATAGATGTATTTCAGTGGAAAGACAATCTCTCATCACGGTGCCTCTGAATCTGTCCTTACATGATAGCGCCACCAGCTGAGTTTAGCATGGTGATTTCTGTGTTCACTCCAAAGGTGACACACATCCAGTCATCAACCTATTGTTTCTCAGAAAAATGATACTCAATTAGCAGAACTTCTGTATCTTCGTCTATGTTGTGAAATGATGAGTTTATGCAGATTTGATCATCCAAATGGCATGCATGTAAACATACATACATGCCATTTACATGCCACAATCAGAACAACACAATCAGAATGTTGTTCTGATTGTGCAAATTGACCTGACTGCGCAGCAAGTCAACGACCCAAAACATGCAGCCAGACCAACAATGAATGACTAAACAGATTTTTACAACTAGACTGGGCCATTTTACCACACAAATATGCTTTAATTCAAATGTTTGCAGTGTTACTGACTTGAAAGTGAAGAAGAATGAACAAAAACTTTAGTCTCTGCATTTGCAAAGCTGGTAAAAATGGATATTTAAAAGCAAAAAGTTATTCTTTATCAATAGACAGAACACTAATTCATTTTTTTTTTTTGTCTGACTGATTCACAGATCACAATTAACTTTAGAAAGACTAATGTGAAATACTTCTCAAGAACTACAGGATGTTTTGTTCATTTCTGTAGAGGGCTTCACTGTTCTTTCTTGAGTCCAGACTTATTTATACTCCTTCCTCACATCCATTTCTTCTCCAGTGAAGAGAATAGTCTAAACGACAGTGTGTTACTATGTTTATGATTGCATCTTGGACTTTGACTGCACAGTGATTAAAATGCTTCAGAAGGTCTTGAAATTTGATTGTTAGCTTGCTCACATTTGAGTTTTCCTATGTTTGACTTTTATTACTAAAGCTATTGTCTGTAACTATTTATTCATGGAGATCTTTACCCCCTTTTAGGACATCCTATGATATTTGTGAAAATATAAATATGACTATATAATTCAACCAGTAGACTAAATTCTACCGTAAATTTGATTCTGCTTAATTTTAAATTGGTATCAAAAAATGCTTTAAAAAAAAAAATATATATATAGCAATTTTTTGTGTCTTTTATTGAAACCATTTTATATTGATTGCATTTAGAAATTTGATTTTTCTTCTGAATTTTAATACACATGTCAACAAAATTTTTCATGCTGTATTTTTTATTCCTCTAGACAAGAGGAGTGACTTTGCTACGGTTAACATTGATTGGATTTTGTGAAACCTGCAGTTTTGGTAATCTTTACATACAGGGAGCTTGAATAAACATTATTCTGAGTTGGAAATACTTTTCATGGATTTTCCCTTTGACTCCTGCCTTACTAATGCTTGTAGCTGTGACCTTTGAGACCTTTGGAGTTCTTTTGTGTTTCTATCTACAGTGAAGCTGTTGAATGAATATGATAAAAACTATTTTATTGCATTTGTGTCATTAAAATATACTTAAAGCAAACTATACAGATCGTTTAAAGCAAACGATCTGTATAGTTACAGATCGTTAACTATATATATATATATATATATATATATATATATATATATATGATGAATTTTTATATTTGCATTGTAACCTGAGATTGTGAACAACTGCTTAGAGTCCTCAAGGTTGGTATTTGGGAATTATCATGCTATTTTTCTTTCTGCTATCTAAAGTAATAGGAATGTACTGAGTGACATTCATAACCTTGGAAAAAATTCTATTAAAAGAGAAGTATTAAAGAAATATATAAAAATATTTTTTAAGCATGACTCATCAGAAGTGGTGAATCCAGCTTGCCGTAAAAAAAAAAATGGCTCTGTATTTTATGAGATATGTATGTATGCATATAGGAGTTTCACAGGAGTTTGTTGGAGCCACAAATATTTGGAGCAACTAATAGCTTTATTGCAAATTCCTTCTACCTTGACCTAACATATGACAGCAAGTAGTTGCCTCTATTTTCTATCATATTCATGCCATTACAAATATGATGGAAATATATTTGCATCTCCAAAGTGAAATATAATTTTTTGCAAGTAAATTTGAACAAAGTCACCTATGGCATAGTTATTGGTAGTTCCAATGGTTCATTTTTAAAATAACTTCAACTAAAGTCTTCAACTTTAGTTGAACACAAAAATAATTAACTAGACTTGAACACAAAAATAATTAACTAGACACAACATCTAACTTTAGTAGCTATTTCTGTAATCATACAGAAAATTTGTTGTATTTGATGAATGGATGAGATATAAGAATGATTCAAACATATTATAGCTGTTTTGTGTAAGACATGACATTGCAATGGACAAACAGCTGTCCTATCAGTTTTGCAATCTATGAACATCACAGTTCCAAATAATTTTGCGCTTGATGGTTTTGTTAAACAAAATTTGTTTTTTCCCTTGCAATATCTTCCCACTGAAAACATATATTCAAAGTAAATGTTGTGCTTTGGGGGAAAGTCTAAAATTATAGTTTCAGGTAATTTTAAATGACTGCAGGAGTTAGTCAATGATTAATAAACTCACTTTTAGTGTTTGTTCTTCCTTCTCGGCTGCAGCAGTGGCTCAGATGTTTGACGTGGAGTAAGCTCCTTTCCAAATAGTTATTTTGGATGCTGATAAATACTTTTTTCATGATGATGTAATTGATTTTACTGTCTGCTCTCCATTGTAAAGCATTACTCAATGTACAGTTATTCACCTCTGAGGAGGAATGATAAAAATTAAGCAATCAATATTCATCTGTTTGTTATAACAGAAGCAGGTTTCAAAACCGAGCCTTTCAAATATGTATCTGTCAAAGGACAGCACAATATATTGATGAATAAAGTATGTAAAAAGTGAGAAAACAATGATGCAAAGGCATTCATACCCCATTAACATTTCCACTTCATGTTATAGCCACAATGTCTTTTGTATTTTAATCAATTAAATTTAGTATATTTATGTAGAACTTGATCAAACATGTCATAATTCTTCAAAAAGTTTTTGTCTAGAGAAATATGACAGATTTCTTCAAGTCAATGATTGTCAGTTTCTCCTCCAGCAGCCTACGCCTAAAGCAGCATAAATAAAGAGATAGCTCAAGATTTATTTAAGTTTAGTTGATGGGGACTAACGCAATCACATTGACAAACTAAGTGAAACAGCAGTCCCATGTCTGAATTATGGTGCTTTATAGCATAATAATACAGGCATGTTCCTAGATTGTCTTTTATAAGCAATAACTAAGAACTAAAAAGTGACACAAAATAAAGAATAGGATGTAAAGTGAAAAATAACAAATTGCTTTACACATTTATTTCCAAACAAAAGAACTGTGGCGTGTATTCATGGCTTTTCACTCTCCACCCACCCAGAAGAGACATGTTAACAATGAAGGAAGGTGTTCTGGTCAGATGAGTCCACAGCTGAACTTTGTGGCCTAAAACCGAGGCACTGAGTGACACAAAACTAACACTGCTGCAATTAAATGTTTTACATTAAAATTATAAAACTGAACATCGAAATTTGTACAACAATCCAATTGAAGATCTGTGGCAAGACTACAGAACTGATGTCCAGTAATTTTCTATCCAGACTTGCAGCTGTAATCGTAATGAAAGTTTATGCCAACTTTGAGAAGGATATATATATATATATATATATATATATATATTTTTTTTTTTTTTTTTTTTTTTTTTTTTAAATTGTGAAAAATGTTTGCAACCACATATTATTTTCCCTTCACTTCATATTTCGGCAATACTTTGTTTTGGTATGGTGCATGAAATCACAATGGCTTCACATTGAATTAAACAGTGAAGATTACAGTTCTTAAAATAGGGCTTTTGCAAATCAATAAATTTAAAAAAAATCTTTTTTGGGGGGTGGCATCTAGGTCAAGCTGTGAAGTCCCTAAAGCTACCAACTGTATTTATCTGGCTGTAGCGACCATCATTCCAGCTGCTTGCTGTGGGGAATATATTATCTGTGATTTGCCTCATTAAGCTGAAAAACACCAAAGCTACTTTGTTCCTTCAACAACTCCTGATTCTTGAGCCACATCCACAGAAAAACCCAGGGCATTTTAGGATGAAATCCATTTGCTGTGGGCTTTATTGTAGCCAGACAGCAAAAGTCAAAGTAAGATTAAGTGGCCAAGGTGAAGCATTCTTTTCAAACTGTCCTCCATCACCGTCCGTTTCATTATTACCTGCAGTGAGGTTTTTTTTTGTTGCACCTCTCATCCTGAGGCTCAGCACTGTTTCAGAGAGACAGCTTTTCAGAATGAGTGACAGAGAGAAGTTGACCAAGTGAAAGGGGCAGAAATTACAATATGCTTCCTGTCGCAAGGTGAAGGAGTCCATTTAGAAGAAGGAAATAAAACATCTCTAGTATTTTTATATGATGCATATTGTCCTCCAAGTTAAAGTTTAAATGTATTTCCAGTATAAAATGAATAGGGCAGTGAAACAGTTTGCTTTTTTCTCACTAAAATATTTCAGATCAATGAAAAAACTTTTATATCACTTAATGATAACCTTAAGCAAAAAATAAATAAATAAATAAATAAAGTGGGGGGTTCATTAATGAAGAGAAAAATACTTTTTAATCCAACTTGATCATTTATGAAAGACGTGATTACTCTCTAAACCATTACTCCCAATTACTCCCTAAGATTTACAGCAACAATGAGAAGCAGTCTCTGACCATCACATTAATACCACCACATTTGACTGGCAAAATGTTTTTTTTTTCTTTTCTTTTCTGACATGGTTTAGGCATCCCAAATGCATCAAGATGCACATTTTAAAAAAATTCCACTGTTGGATATTTTCTAGAAAGTCTTGAAAATCATCCTGAGGAAAGTGAAGTCTGCTGTGCTTAAATGCTTTTCTGGATCCTTTTGTGAACTCATGGATGATTGCTTTATTTGTTCATAGAGTAATTTTGGTAGAAATTGTACTTTTTTGCCATTAATGGTGAGTAGCTCTTAGTTTCCTGGATTTCTAAAGGTTTAGAAGGTGCTTTGCAATCCTTTTCAGAGTGATAAAAAAATTGTGTTGCTTAAATTTATTTATTTATTTTTTGATTTTTTTTTTTGCTTACTTCAAATTGTCAGAACGGGTTGTTTTTTTTTGTGATTTCTTGAGAAAATAATACCTGTGCCTGGTGTAACTGAAAAATGTGGATTATCGCAATTAATACATGATTTATCAAGAAGTGCAATAAAATTTTTACATATTGTCAAGTTTATTTGGATAGGTTCTTTCATTAAAATAAAAAGTGTATTATAAAACCACATTTTATATTGACTAAGCTCATATCTCATATGAAACTGTGTTTCATTTACATGTGGCAAAAAGCAGAAGAAATCTGAAGAGGAAAATCCATTTTTTCACAGCTCTGTATTTACATACATTTTATTTCCTCCACAGATATTACACTGAGAAAATATTATTTCAGACAGTTTACATATGAATGGGTTCCTGAGAAAATGCCCTGTAAGCATCACAGCGACTTATAAACCATCTGAATCTTTTATAGGTCAACAAGACCTGAGAGAAAACTTGCAGAATTGCTTGGTTTTAAATGATAAATCTCGTTGAAATGCTGGGTTGCTTGAATATTTAAACACCTCTTCATAATTCACATTTTTATACAACACTTAACACCACTGTGAGCAGGCGCCTCTCGTTTCTGATGTCCATGGTTTCCCGTTGTGTCGACTAAGAGCTGCTGACCTGATTATAAGCAGGATCATATTGTAGCTGCGAGTCTCAGGCTTGATCTCCAGTCAGGGTCATACTTCATAGCCGTTGGTAATCCTCACAAACTGTGCATATGCGCGATAGCGAAATCTTCCGTGTCGCAGGAGCATGAAATGAAAACATGCATGGCTGGATGTGTGGGGAAGCTGTTTCATAATTATCCAGGCTGTAATTTGGTGATTAAGAGCGCTAAGATAAAGATTAATTGCAGAAGTATTTTGACTATAGAACAGATAATTAGGGTTTGCCTCTTTTCAGCAAACTGTAAAACGATGTTGCTCGGAGCTGCTGTGTGTTTGGAATGTATGCATACAAACAAATTTAGAATGAATTAGATGAACTATGCCGAGAAACATCGCTTTTATTTCCTTGACTCCTGCTCAGGGGCATCTCGGTTTAAGAATAAGGAGTCTAAAACTTTGTGAAGTTCCAACTCATGCTGGGTTTTAGGATACTCCAGTATAGATGATCTTTAGGTACACACATCTCAGCGGCATCAAAGACCTCCCACTGCTCCGTCAAAAAAAGTATGGTATTTTCTTTTATAGAAGATAGTTGTTTCAAATCTTATCAGTTTTCCTCCAGACAGGAGAATCAATACTTGATGAGGATTCATTTTCTCTGCTGGTTTGTTCTCGTCACCTTCTAACATGCCTTCCCTGAAAAATACATTTGTGACTCGACTCTGTTGCCGTTTAAGACTGCCAAAGGTCAAGCTGTGAATTTACAGACATTGTTTGTCTTGCTGGCTTGTCCCAGGCAGCTTTGTCAGTGTTTATATCGCAGGTCTGGATAGGAAAGCTTTCCAATTTATTACATTTGAGAGGGGAAAAGATGACTCAAGAATTTGGACGTCATTGTAGGAGAGCACAGAAAAGTTTGAACTACTTCTGAAGTTATTTGAAGCATTTATCTTCGTCCTGTCGAAATGTAATTTGATGGGAAAAAAACTATATTAAGGGAAAAGTTGACAAGCAAAAATGAGTTGTACCTTGCTAAATTATTCATTTCATCTTGAATTTTTCTGTTTTATCGCATTTTCATTCATTGTCATTCATTTTACTGGTATGATGCAAAGACCAACACAAATCATTAGATAATGGTGAAAGGAAATAATGCATAGTTTTGTTTCTTTTTCACTGATATTGAATCAGCCCACTTTGTAGAAACACTTTTAATGGGGCGTGTCTTCAGGAATTTTAAGTTTTTCCTCAGATTCTTAATTGGATAATTAGACTTCAACTAATTATCCAATTATTCGATTATCTAATTAAGATAATCAAATATCTAGACCATTTGATTAAAGATTAACCTCCCAGGCTCATGTCTTTGGCAGCCTCTCACAGATTTTCATCCAGCCTTGCTCTATATTAAACTCCATCAGCTTTGATTTGGAAAAAATAAAGTAAACCCACAGTATGATGCTGCCACAATCATGTTTAATTGTAAGATTGGTGTATTTGGAGTAAAATGCAGTATTTTATTTCATAAGTACTATTTTACATATAACCAAAAAATAAAACGTTTTGATCTCATATAACCAGAGAACCTCCCTCTACAGGCTTGCTGTGTCCCTTACTTTAAATTTATATTTTGGTAACTTTATATTTTACCCATTTGACATCATTTAAAAATATTTAATCAGATTTTATGATCACTTACTCAGTACTTGAGTAGCCTTTTTATGAAATACTTTTTTTATTATTCTAGAGTAATTTCATGGAAAGCTACTTTTTACTTTTACTTGAGGAAAAATGTGTTAAAATATTGCTAATCTTATTTGAGGGCTTATTCCTTGCTCATTATTTAATATGAGGAATAAACTCAATCTTTCATTTCTGTGTAGAAGTAGTGCTTACTCTTTTTTTTTTTACATATTTAAAGAACATCTTTGTCACAAATATTCATATACTGAGAAGTATGACCAGTTTTTCTGGTCATAAATTTAAAGCTAACTGGAAATTAAAAACAGCATGAATCCAGTGTGAGTTTTTAAAATGTATCTAGTTTACATATATCACATGTTAATGATGTACTACTCCCACCCCAAGTCACAAGTAAAATGACACAAATAGATAGATGGAAAAAATGAAAATCTTATTTTGGGAATAAAATTATAAAACCAAAAAAATCTATTTTCATATAGCAGGATTCAAACATTGCAGTCTTACATTTTTATAGTGTGCTTTTATAAAGAATGTCAATGTGAACAATTTTACTCTCAGTTCGTTTGTTTTGCCGTTTGATCAAACTGAGTTATTCCAACAACTCTATTTCTTTCAGTTCCACTTTCCAGCTCTGTCAGTTCTCAATCCAATCATCAGTTTTGACAACACTGCTTTTCTCTGCTCGTTTTTTCCTGAACCAATCAAAATGCAGTCTTTTTATTCCTCTGTGAGTTAACCAAAGCATCTCTGTCTTTTCCCAAGCTACCTATAAATACATGTGGGGCATTAATTTTTCTGTTTTCAGGATTTATATGCATCTACTGCTAATCTATTGATGAGGCTTATGTGTCACCAACACACCAGACTAAGCCTGCAGTTTGACATCTAAAGTTAGTCAGAACATGGATGATTCCTGCTTGTAGAAGTAATGAACCCAGTACTTAAGGGCATTATGTAGATTTAAGCAGGACCATTAACGACGGCAGTTCTCCTACTTCAAAAATCTCAACAAGAGGTTGAAATGAACAAATTTTGTGGTGTTCATGTGAGACCCTTTATAGACAGAGATGGGTATATCCTGGGCTTCCTTTGGAAAATGGCTCACAGCTGGAGAAAAGCATGCATCCCTCCAAATTTCACCTCCAGACTGAAGGAAGCAACGAGTTTTTCAGGCTTCAGTTAAAATGTAAAATATGTTCTACTATCAAAGAGATTTCCAGGCAAAAGGATGGAGGATGGGAAAAAAGACTTGCAGGCAACAAAAATCTTAAATTATATTTAAAAAATCAAATATCAAAGCAATTTTAATGTATCATGATAAACTGGTGTAGTATTTTGTTAAACAATCAAAGCTGTGTGATTTTTGCTAGAAACATTGGAAATCTGGAACCTTAGAAAGATCTTTCAGTAAAAGAAATACAGTTTCCAAGTTTTGTTTCTGTCAACAAGGACAGTATATGAGTCACTGAGAAATCTTTATGTATTTCCCCAAGTTTCATAACTGGGAAGTTTGCTTTTGAGTAAATGTCACTGTTTATGATTCTACTTTATGAGATTAAAGCAGAACAATATGGTTAATAAAAGAGAAATATTTTGCCACGTACTGAACATTTTCAGTTTTAGGCAGATTTGAATCGGTCAATAAAAATTTCACTCCAGCATTGTTTTTTATGTGTCTGTGAATCAACTGCATGTGCTGGTGAGCAGAATGTGCTGTAATCGTAATTGATGCCTGGGCTGCACTTTGGACCTCCATGCAATAAATTTTCTTAATTAGTGCAAGATTTCCTTATGTTATGAATATAAAATAATATACTAAACACATCAATTTCTGCTCCATAAAGTTGAGTTTTAGCAGTTAGTTTTTTAAATACATCTCTTTATCTTAAATCTTTTTTTCTGTGACATTTGTATGGAGGTACTTCAGAAAAATTATGACTAATTTTCATGTTTACATTAATGTCAGCTACATTTGTGTAGCTCATCTGTTTCCGTCCCTTGTAAAAACACTATAAACATTACGTCTTTAAATGCTTACACTGTTTAAATGTGTAGGGTTGATAAATTCAGCAGAACATATCACATTGTTTTAATATACCATTATTTTAAAAGAGGAATGTTTTCCTTTCATTGCGGCAGTTCTGTAAAAACGATATTATCCAGTAGTGCATTATAGTGGCTAAATTGCTGATGTTGTATCTTTACAAGCCAACAACACCGACAAGTAGTGCTGACTACAGCAGTCTTAATGTGAAATCCTGGTTTGTGCCACTTAACGTTGCCACCTTTCTGTAGCTGAGCCTTGCACAGATGGAAATGTTATATCATCTCCTGCACTCTCAGGGTTTTAGCAAACACTGTGCTTTAAATTACACACACACGGACAAACATACAGCCACAGGTGAGAGAAATTAATCCAAGTCCAGATCTGAACCATCTGGGGAAAATAGTGCTGTTGATGACCAAAACTCTGCTTCTTTTGTGTGTGCAGTTTTGCTAGAGTAATAAAAATTCCCTTTGAGGGAAATATATTCAGAGAAGGAAAACAAACAGTCAAAAACTTCAGCTCTGACTCAACTGGTGGTGTGGGTGGGAACAGAGCTTGTGAAAGAGCAAGATTTGTCATATCAAGACAAGACGTGTGCTTGGCTGTTTTTGTGGATTCACATCACTTTGCCAAAGTATCTATTTTGTCCTTTTGTGCGAGGAACAGAATGACAGTGCTTACAACCGCTGTCGCCACTAAGCACTAGCTCAGATAGTCACTGTGTGCCTGAGGTGGATATTAAACAGGCTTTTGTATTTAGGATTCATTTACCCTCCTGCGGCGTTGTTTCTTGGCAATGCATTTAATCTCAAAGAAATGGCAATATGGTCAGTGTTTGCATTGATCAATAGCATGTTCATAGCATATACAGAGTTAAACCTAAATGTTTCCATCATCAGAAATAACCCTGCAAAATATAAAACTCAAAGACAATTTACATTTGTGAAAGAAAACTTTACGCATTGCAATTGTTCATTTTCAGAGTGAAATAATTAAACAAAACATACTTTTGAAAGTGTATGTTTGCTTTGTTTTTTCATGTTAAGATTCACCATTCAGGCTCAAATATATTCATACACCCTGCTAATATTTGTTTAAATGTCCGTTGGAAAGTTGCACCTTGACCACAGACGTTTTGAAATGATCAACAGACTTCTTGTTTTAATTTGTTGGATATCCAACCAATTCATCTTATTTCAATTGGTTAGGTGTTGATTAATTCAATATTTTGATGAGACAATTTTTTTTGTTGTTAAGACGCCAGTTTGAACATCCTGTGGCACAGAAGTGACCTGCATATACAGAGCATCACACTCTGTACACTATGTTAGCATTTATGGTTATCAGTGCTGTTTTAGCACAAGGTTTATTTTGAAGGACATCAATACTACTAAAAAGAAACTGCATGTCAGTGTGATTAGCTTGATGCACTTTTGCATGACCTTGTTTTTCACAAAGTGTGAATAAAGAAGCACAAACTCTTAAAAATAATAATACAGTGAACCACTGGTATGTATCGGGGTTAAGTAGCATAGTCACATGTGAATACCTAAAACCCACGATTTCTTCGGGCCCTCTCAAAAAATGCTTATAGCTGCCTATCTTAATAGTTCAGACACAAAAAGTACCTTAATATGCATCTTAACTATATTGAGAACAGTTTTCCTTTTTGGTCGCTTCCTTAATGGTACTCCTGAATTGGCTGAATTGGCTAGTTTGCAATGGCCAGCCAACAGTGAGTCAAATGGCATTACATCTAGGTATTTCAGTCTTTCATTCAGTCAGACGGTGCGTTCCAAGATACACACATAAAAAGATTATGTTTCTGAATAGTTTTTTCCAAAACCCAGACCTCAGCCTTTTTTTTAACATTCTTAACCATGTTTATAACAGTTATTTCCACTGACAAACAAACCAGTTAGAATTAACATTATCAATTAATCCCAAAGCAGAAGTCAAATATTTAATATACAGTTTTCTAATGGAAATCTGTCCAAATATTATGTAAAATTTAGACTCTGTAAACTAGAAAATGTGTGTGTTAAACTCAAATTTGTGCAACCAGTTGTAATTTTTTATGGTAGTTAGTTGTTCAATCATCTCACACTGGAAAAATAACAAATTCAAATTTATGACTAAAAAGCTATAATTAAATTTAAATCCCTCATGGATGGATGTAAGCTTCTCCCCTGGACAGAAAGGATTTTTTTTCTCTCTCTCCTAACACTGGTCACAAAGTTGGCATTTACTAAATAATTTAAAAAAAAATAAATCGGACCAATAACTTTAAAATGATTTTATGACAAAACCCTCTTACAGCCAGTGAGAAAGCAGAAAAGCCTTTATCTTTTACACAGTATTTGATCAAAGAGCCACATATAAAAACGCTCTTCTTTTAAGAGACAGGGCTTTCACCACTGTTTTTTTTACCCTCATTACTTTGATTTTCTCATTGGGTCTCGTTTCACTTTGACAAGGTAAAGCCCTCAACTACTAAGAAACAACTGAGAAACAGAAATACACGCCACAGCACACAGACCCTTAGGTTTTCGATTGGAATGCAACACACAATTCAAAAATATACTCTATGTTTTTGCAGTAGATTTTTTTTTTCTTTGTACATATAGAAAAAAATACACAGGTAATTAAATTCACCTTGGGAAATGCTTTGAGTCATCGGTAATGCAGCTGTGACAGCACTGCTCTATCTGCACTAAGTGTCTGCAGTGTCCTGTGTGCCATTAAGCATCAGGGATCATGATCTCCCGTGTGTTCACATGAGTGTTCACACGACCTAAAAGGTGTGGAACATTGCTCCCTGCTAGCATCCTGAGAGTCCCGTTTACTCATATTGACATTTCGTAGGGTTCACCCCCTACATTATGTCATGTGTGTTCACAGGTCGTCACTTCGGGTAGAGGCGTCTGGTCCTGCATGACCACTTGAGGTGGAGTGGGCGCAGGACGAGCTTGTGCAACTGAATTTTTCTGCAGCTCCACTCCAAAGGCAGGAGGAGCATTCTGCAACTGTCTTCTGTACTGCACAAAGCTGCAGGTCTTTAGGATGATGGCCAATATGTTCTTTCCGATTAGGATCCCAGATACTCTTGCGTCTCTGTACAGAAACATGTTCCCTCCGCGAATAAAGAGTGTGATAATGTTAATGGTCACCAGGCTGAGGATGGGGTACAGTAGCATCTTGTGGGGGACAATGTTTATGCCCTGCATGCTGATTTCGCTCAACGACACACAGGGCAGCACAAGGAGCAGGATGTAGCAGTAGAAGAACATGAGGCCTTCTGCCCACAGAGGAAGCCCTTTCTTCTGAGGCTCCCATAGGTTAGCTTGGATGTCCAGTATGTCCAGCAAGTCCACCACTACCCAGAAGAGGCGATTGCGAATCTCTTCCCGTTTCTTGAAAGCCCTGACGTACTCCATGTGGTCGATTGCCACCAGCACAATGAACAGCACTGGAATGCAAATGGACAGCAGCAACGTCAAGGCTTTCCTCGCAAGAGCGTCCAAGCTCTTCCTGTCTGCTTTGTAGTTCTGATACACAAAGTAGACTTTGATCTCGAGCACAAAGATATAGAGGAACCAAAGGATCATGGCATAGCCTCGTTTGGCAGTCCGCACCTCAGCGCCCACCCACACTGCCACGTATCGGAGCACAATCAAAAAGCAGATGTCTCCCACCATCACCATGATGCAGATGCCAATCTTGCGGGGTCCGTGGTTCTGCTCCACCAGGTAGGCATCAATTAATGCCATGCTGCTCATGATAAGAATGGTGGAAAGGCAAACGTGGGGCTTGTTGGTGGGGGGTGGGGGTACCATCCTTGCCTTGGTTGAAGGTGGTGGGAAAGGAGGAGGACAGTTGCTGACTGGGGAGTGCAGAGGTTTTTCAGTTTAGACTAGATGGTGGTTTTCCCCTCCATTGCTTCTGTCTTGGAAAGAATCCAGGATACATTAATTGGATTCCCAGAGATCACTTCAATCAATCTCTGTTTGTGCCCAAGCCACCTGCCGGGTAGACAGCACCCCTCATTTAGTAAATTATGCTCATTGGCAAATGGTGTGTAAACATCCAAGACAACTTGTCAAATGAATTAATAGATGTCAAGATGTGCATACCCTTTACACCTTAATCATCATTTGTTAAACATAACTGTTCAATCAGTGGGTTTCAATTTGTGTTATTATATTAGACAAAAGCTGCATCATTGTGCTTTCACTAGAGCCGTCCATTATTTGGACTCGAGCTTAAGGTTTAGAGGGAGAAAAAATCTAGCCCAATACTCACTTGTCCCTTTTCATACTTTTTCTTAATAACTGGCAGCAAGCAATCATCCATGAGAGAAAACCCATAGGTAATCCAAAGGAGAAGAAAAAATGCCTGCGATCTTCTCCTTCTGAGACATAAATCCAGCAGACGTAGATTGATTTTTTTTTCTTTATGGCGCAAAGAAGAAATCGCAAAGTACTGCCGTCATAATCCACTTTCTAATCTGAATCAGGAGGAGGCGTCTCAACAGTCCCCAAGAAAACTCTCCATTTCTGTTACTAAGAAGAAATATGTGATGTGCTCAGACAGTTTACAGGCCCAACTCCAAAAAATTAAAAAAGTAGCAAAGTTTGAAAAAAATCTTATTTTAGAAGACAAATTTCTCCCCATAATATTCATCATCCACAGGCAACAACATGAGACATTTTCCTATTTTCTTGGTTAAATCAGAAGAAACTGAAGGGTTGTAGTGGATTTTTAAATGCAGTGGGTGTCTGGCTGTCCTTTTTCCACAATGGTGTTTGTGAGTGTGTCTCTGTGCGTTTCTGCTGTCGCCACGCTTCGTTTTCCGAAGTAAAATGCTGCCCCCTTGGCAAGATCCTGTCTGCTTTTCCGCTTCTCTGTCTCCTTCTGGAAGTTTTTTTGCCCGAGCCACCAGGATCAACAGTGTCAGTGGATTACCCTGTCCCCAGTCGGCACCACCGGCACAGCGTTACTCCAACCCAGCCGTCTCTTCCCTGTCTCTGTGCACTCCTTAGCCCTTCTGTATGAAATGTAGAGAGAAGCACTCCTCTGCCGCGTGCAGACGCACTCCTGAGGTTTCTTTTTGCTCTGGAGCTCGCAGCCACCTTCCTCTTCTTTCTCCCTCTCCTGCTGAAGTAAAGGCACTTGCTGTGTGGAGGTGACGCTCAGCAGAGCACAGCTGCAGAGAGACGGAGAGAAAAGAGGTAGAGAGAGAGAAATAGAGAGAGACTTTTCCAGAGAGTGGAGAGAGGCGGACTGAGGAGGGGGGTTAGCTGAATGCACAACTTCTCCCTCTCTCACCCTGTTTCCTCCTCTTCTTTTTTGTCACATTATGCTTAGCGCTGATATTCTATTTTTTCCGGCAATCTCATTTTTTAGTTCCCAAATGAAGTGGTGCTTTCCTCACTCTTTAAGAAGCTCGTTACCTCAACATGCTTTTTTCTCTCTCTTTTTTTCTTGACTCGGAAGGTGCAGAGATTTAGAGTGAGCCATTGGACAGAGGAAATCCTCTTCAGGGTGACGGGATGTAGAAATCCAGCTTCCCAGAAGGCTGTGACTGTTGGTGGGGAGAGTTAGTGAGGTGAAGGGGGAGGCAGCAGCTCCTCCTGACAGAGAGCCTTTCTATTGATCCACCAGCAGAACAGTGAATCAGGACACTGAAATGGGGCCAGAGACCACCTATGAGGGGTAAGACTGGGAGGTACAGGTGTGGAGAGAGCAAATGAGCAAAATAAATGAATGCAAGATAAGAACATCTGAGATAAGACATTGGTTGGGACTAGATGTCAAGGCAACATTTGAGTCAGACAGAATAGATTGACAGATGATACACTGCCTTTCAAAAGTATGTTTCTCCTAAAATTTCTTTCTGAAATTGTTCAAGCTCAGACTGAATAGAGTGTGTCTGTGAGCAGCAAGTTCCAAATTTTCCCAAAGGTTCATTGTCGGATTTAATTTTGAACTTTAACACATTATTTTGCTCTAAACCTTATGCGTTTTAATTTTAGAGCTGCTGTTGTCCAGAAACTCTCAGGTTCACAGCAAACCCACATTTTCTTCCAGCCTTCCCAATATCTCTGAGTGGATTCCCTTTCATCTGGTTAAAAATGTCCCTATATAATGATGATGCCAACATCATGTCTCACTGTGGGACTGGAGTGTTTAGGATTGTGTTCAGTCTTGGAATCGATTCACATATGAAACTGTGGGCTTAGCAAATCACTTTAAAACCCATTACTGTGCATGCTAACGGTCTGCAACTCCTGTCCCCAAGTGCCACTGTCCTGCAACTTCTGGATGCATCCCTGATCCAACACACCTAAATCAGGCTTTTGCAAAACCTGCTGACATGCCATGGAGATAACTAAGCCTTTTGATTCAGATGTGTTAGAGGAGAGATACAAGACAGCAACTCTTGATGACTGAAGTTGTAAACTACTAGACTATGTGTTGTGTGACAGCAGAACATTAAGCATGTGACTTTTCTCCTTGCATGCAGGTTAAACAATAATTTAACTTGGTGGGAGGAATCTTCTTGTTGATCGTGCTACAGTATGTGGTGTAGTGGGTGGGCATTGAGGTGCAGACTGCCAAACGAGTTTACGCCATAATCCTCTGGCTCTTCTTCATCTTTGTGCTTGAAATCAAAGTCATCTTTGTGTATCAAAACTTCAAAGGAAACCGGAAAAGCTTTGCATGTCAAATAATTTTACCTTGTCATCTGACCGCTTACAATCTCAGACAAGGGTGACGAAGACTAAGACAGAAGAAGCTCGCGGGGATTCTGCATCCAAAGATTAAAGATATATTGTAATCTAAATAAAAAGCTGCCCATACAATAATAGTTCCCTCTAATCAATTTTAGTGTTGTATCAGTAAGAACTATGTGATGGTGAATTATTAAATAACAACCAATGCTTACTTATTTGTATCCTTCATGTGTCCTGCTCAGTGGTCTTCTTTTGCTTCTTGTGTCTTTGCCTTTGTCATTCTTTAATAAAGGCCAGATCTATGGAGAGAGAGACACAATGACTTAGTTGTGTGCTGTCAGCAGATTATTGAGTTGATGATCTTTGTTGCTCCTCCAAAGTTACTGTGTGCCTTTTGGCTTCTTCTCTGCTCATACTTGCAGTAAAGAAAGATGAACATGTCTTGGTAGGTTTGCAGTTGTTTTGTACTGTCTTTTTGTTGTTGTTGTTCACTCTTATTCCCTAACAAACCTCTGAGATTTTGTTGCAGATGGACTCTGGGTACTAATTCAGTAGCAGAGTATCAGAATAAAAGGAAAAGAATATTAATGCACACCACACTTTCCACTACACTACAATTTATGGGTCATTTTCTTTCAACTTTTCAATTATGTGTTGGTCAATCCATAAAATTGCTTTAAAACAATTTGAAGTTTGTTTTAGTAAAAGATATTGTATTTCTGCTTTTCTTTTACGTAGGAGAAGGTTGGTGTTTTTACTTTGAGATGCAGCATGCTAACACAGATACTTGTGTTTATCCAGCTGGGCCAATTAGGGATAATCCTTTCTCAGAGGAACCACGCTGCTTTCATCACTACAGTATGAAGCCATTCACTTGCTGCCTCATGAATTGCATTTTTTGACGACTCAAAAATATTGGTTTCCTATGCTGTGTGCGGCTTCACTTTTCATCCGACTGTGTAATGACAACTGAAGATAATCGCAGTCAATCTCTGCTTTTTTCCCCCCCTCACAGTTATGAATAGATCTTGCTTCCAGCTGTGGGTCAGCTGACAGCTGCCATCATGTTGGTTTATGACCTTTATCAGGCCCATTTTTTTTATTTCAGGCATATGGATACCTCATGTATGAGATATGATAAGTGAACCCCCATTGGCCTTTTGCTTGCTTTCTTATTGACTATTTTCTTTGGATTTATTGGTTGTCATTTAACAATGACCAGAGGAGTGATGAAATATAATTTTCTTCGCAAATTGTAAAATCAAAGTTCTTTCCACAGCAGTTCTTAACACATTTCAGTGTTCATTAAAAAAAAAAACACCATACTAGGCCTTGCTTTAATGCTAAGTGGTGTTTAAGGGTTGTGGCAACATGGATGAGGTGTGTTTAGATAAATGAAACTTTGTGTAATGGAAGGTCACAGGTCTGATCTTCTCGACAGCCAAGCACGCCTGCTAACAGCCACCTGTCCTTGAACAGGACACTTACCCACTACCTGCCCACTCAGAGTCGCTGTGGGTGACGGAGCAAGCTAAACGCTGGAAATTCAAATGAGGGCATGGCTTGTCTGTTCAACGGGGGAGTAAATCTGTGATCTTAATAGTTTTGCGCCACCTGAAGTCAGTATTGGAGAATGATACAGCACCTCTATTATCCACTTTATTATTCCTCCCACATCTCGACCACTAATCTATAATTTATATCTTCATTTACATGCCTTTTGTGATACTAATATAAAGTCTAAGAGTGTGTTAGTCTCTCAATTAAAAAGCCAGGCATTACAGGCTTAAATGTGGAGATGATGATTCCTTATTTACTATTTTGTACTTCATAATCAGTGACAAACACGTCTCCTTCATTTACACTTTATATTTAAATATTTTACTAGTTTCAATCTTGTCTCATGACTGACAAGACTGCAGTTATAGATGAGGTTAAGGATGCAAACTACTGCGTTTCTTTTGATTAAAAACTTTAAACTATTTTGAGACAAATTTTATTTGTCTTTTCTTACCTCTTTTTATTCTATTTAAGCAGTTTGGTTCAGTTAGTAGCAACGAACTGAGATTCCTATACTATTTGATCACTAGGTTCAATTGGAATGTATGAATGATTGAGCTAAATAGTTTTTTTATGTCCTGAGATGATATATGTACTGAATTGGATACATTTGTTGATAATATTACAGCTCACTGTAGCTGCTCTTCATTTCTCCTATAAAGTGATTTAATGAAATGCATAACCTTAGAATTTTATTGTGTCAAAAAAACGTTTATATAGCAAAGATATGCTCAAATTTGCAAGTCTGTTGGGCTTGAATTTTAGCATTGCTCATGTTCTGTTTCTATTCTTATGTTTTGATTTTAAGCTGTGATTCAGTGCTTGCTTGTGATTTGTCAGAGATCAATTTATTCTCGTGCTTTTTTCTTCATCACTTTGCAGTGTTTACATAGTTTCTGTGTCCTTCTCAAGATGTTGTCCCTCAGCTCCTCTCCTCATTCTCCCCAACATTTAGTCCACATTTTCTTACACGCCTGATTTCACTTAAGCAATCATCTCTGCAGGATGCACTAAATTTCACCTCCTACTGAACTCTGTTGCTTTTTCTTGTGTTGTCATAAAAAAAAAAAAAATCTTGTCAAAGGAATTCCACGTAAATATAACTAGCATTTTTTCAGACGATTATTGAATTTATTGTAGAAATAGACTATTTAAACCAATTGTTCTTTAGGAAAATGACCCCTTAAGGCTTCTATTACTTCTGTCAGGATTTAATTCATGGCTCCATCAGTCACCCATTACTGTTAAGGTGGTGCTTTATTTAAAGTACAGTCAATTGCCATGCTAAGAGGGTGGAAAGTCATCCGTGTTAATAAGTGGCCTGCATGTAATCTAACTAAAGCAAGGTTAGATTGTTAGACCAGGAAATATAGCATATTTATCTGAAAAATGTTTCTTAGTCTGCCATCTCTGTTGTGAGCTCTGGAGGCAATTATCTGCACTGAATGTATTTTATTTTATCAGAGTTTCGGCAGCACAAAACAAATGCATACCACACTTTTCATTTGTAAAAAAAAAAAAAAAAAAAAAAAATCAAATAGCAAATTCAGATTATTTATTCACAAACTAAATACAAAGTGTAACTTCAACCAACTTTATGAAAAATACACAATCCAATTTAATTACAGAAATATTTGTATTTTTTTTCACGGTGTTTTCAGTAGTTTTCTTATGTGAGATGTTCTACTGCATCAAAAATCAAAAGATAAGAAAAATTCATAATGGGAGGCTTATAGATGAAAAGACTGGAGAGGAGAGACAATTGTCCTGCACAAATTTGTTAGTCTTCTTGTAAAACAAACCAAAAGGAAAACAACTCCAGTGTCTCTGAAATCTCTTGTAGCTATTCATTATTTGAAAGTTAACACAATTCAGGCTTTGGTGTTGATAATTGATTTAGGCATAGCAACAAGGACAAAGCCTCGTTGCTTAGGCAGATGAACAAGTAACAAATACCACACAGTAAAGACGCTTGCCTTTGACTCTAATGTGGATCTTTATTTTATGCAAATAGCCAGCATACCTTTTCAGAGAATACAACACTACATAGTCAGAAATGTTCCCCTGACAACCAAGAGCAGCTTTAGAAACACAATTTCTTATCTTGTTTGAAAATATATTATAGAGCAAAATTCAACACAGTAGGCTACACGTCAAGCCTGCTTATGCATTTCATTCAGTTCAATCTCTAAATATGTGAAAACAAAATACTCCCTGCCTCTGGAGGTACAGTAGAACAGTAACATCAAGAACAGGTCCAGCTTCTGTCTGATTGCAAATCCCAGTTCAATCAGTGACCTATTCTTCTGATCAATTTCTGTGGTATATGTTTATAGTTGTCTGAGTTCAGATAAGATGAGCTGAATACTCTCAGAGGAGGCAAGTTGTGAAGGCAAAAGGGAGCTTGAGTTACAAAAGGTAAGAAGTAAGGTTGTACAAAATCAACCACGCGAGCAAAGATTAGAGAGCCAGCAGAGACAGAATACAGAACAGGGGAAAGGCCACTTTGTGCTGCGCTCCAGTCCATCATATGGGAAGAATGCTGCAACATTGTTCTGCTCTGTCATATTGTTGACTCTAAAAACATAAATAACCAATCACAAAGTGACCTTTGATAACAAAGTTCAAATGCTAAACCAAAGAAAGTCAATAAAGTAGATGTGTTTTTGTTGTTATAGTCAGAGGTGATTGAACTCAAGAGTAGCATTACTTGTGCAACATATTTCTTACTGTGAAATTACACAAGAGTAAGAAGGCTTCTTAAGTAACTCATAAAATCTGATATAATATTTTAAAATTATGTAATCAGCTGGACAGAAATAAAGTAATGTACAAGCAAGTTCTAAAGTGAAAAAATAGTACAAATATAATAACAAAATGACAATTTAAATAGAAGAAACACTGTTTTTTTTCTGCATAAAACTTATAAAACTAATACAGTAGGTCAAGTGCACATGTTAGGAAAGAGTAAAGTACTTCCAGTGACGATGAATAGTCTTTACTGCATTTATCCATTTCTAGCACCGTTGTATTAACAGATGGAACATATTAAAGCAAGCTTGTGCAAAATCAAGAAGTCTCACTTTAACATAAACTGTAAATCTGTGTTTGTATTTTATTAATTTTTGGTTAAAATATCTTGTGCAATTTTCTCTAATAAGTGTAAATGTTCTGTGGTGTGGAAAGCCAAACTTTAGGAAGGAAGTATTCAAAGATTGGACTAACTTAAGAGCTGCAGAACATCTGGCTTTATCAAAATGTAACAAAGTGAAGGTGAGTAACAGACCTTATGAGGAATGAATGGAAAATGGGCTGGGGTGTAGATTACAACAGGATGAAGCTATAAGGTAGAAGCTATAAAGAGCAGGAGCAGCTCACGGACTGGAGTGACACAAAAACAAAAAAAAAAAAACATGGTGAGGGAAAACATGGCAATCATAGAAAAACAAAGAAAAAGCTGAATCCAAATAACAGAGTGTAAGTAACTGAACAGAGCACAAAAAATGACTCCAAACCAACCTCAAGGTTAGTGAACCAAAACGAGTCCTGGACATATAACATCGATTTCAAAACAAAAGAAACACCTTGGTGTTGTTGCCCCGCATTTAAATGGTGGAAGAAAATATGATGACCCAATGTGACCTCAGTTCACGTTTAATACTGCCCCAGACTTTTGCTTTTTTTATTTCACAGTGAAACACAGAGCGATGTTTAAAACACAGGACGATGTTTTCAACCCTTTCTGTTTACTATCATGGTACTCTGCTCAGAGCTGATAAAAACATGATATTTAAGATTAGAATATTACATAAGACCCATAAAAACATTTTAATAAAGAAATGTGGTCTTAAAGAAAAGTGTATTTAATACCTGCTTGCTAATCACTACTAATTTCTGAAGGCAGTTGATGCACTGAATTGTATTTGTGTGGTGATGTATTACAGACTGTAATTTCATAGTTATGCATTATTTGACAAAGTGTATCTTTTATGAAAAACAAAATAACTTTTGCGATGTTGATAAAGCTGGTGGCAAAGCAGAGAGGAAGGATTCATGGTGGAATGAAGTGACTGGTTGAAAATAAGAGGAATGGAAAAGAGAGATCATTGCAAAATCAGTGGCAAGCGGCCAAACCAACATAGAGACTTAATCTTTACATTCAGTCATCTTTTTTTTGTTGTTGATTTCTTCAAGGCTTTCATCAAAGTCACTCCGCTGTCTGTTAAATATACAGCATTCCCACTAGATAAAGGTTTACGATGCTCCACAGTTGACAGGGTTTTTTTGAAAGCAATTCATGTTATTTCCCTTAATGCTTCTGCAGCACTGAGAGGAGATATTAATGTGCATGTAATCGCTGCAGGTAGCAGTACAATTATGGGAGCATGCACCAGTGGATGAGTTTATCGGATTTGCCTTGTGTTCAGACTGCAAATGATTTACAATTGCAAAACATTTATAAAATCCCCAATATGGTCAGAGGCATTAAACCCAAAGAGAAATATAACATGTAGAATTACCACGCGTCTGGTTCACAGAATATGAAACACTCTTCTTTGTTCCTTGATAAAAATTAAATAAATAGTCCTGAATGCAAACACAGACAAGCTGCTCCGGTTTGGCAGCTTTAGATTCAGTGTCAGCAAGTTGTGAAAAGAGTGGGGAATTTACATCAGCACAGACAATTTGTACATGAGGCATAACAGCGGAAATAGGACACATAAATCACATTAGCTGTAACCCCGAGTCTACCATCGATTACCTGGAGGAAAACAAATGGGAGCGGAAAGGCTCCCGTCCTTAAACATCCCCATCAGGCTTCTAACCACCAGAGGAGGATCATGGAGTGGATGGGCTTAACAGCTCCCACTGGGGCGATCAAATTCAATTGGGGGAAGGTTGCAGTGAGGGGTGAGGAGGTCAGGCTTCCCAACATCATCTTACTGTCTTTCAGACATCCATGAGAGCGGGTGTAGACCGCCTCAGTGTTCAGCCCCTGGAGCAATACTGCTTACCAGTAGGTATGAATAACTATGTACAAGTGCATCATGCTGTTTGTGCTTTTGGGTCAAATCTGACACACAACGCATGGAGGAAGGGCTGAAAACCATAAAGGCCTGGATCTAAGTGTATTTGCATTTCATTGATTTCATTTGCAGCCTTGTGTGGGACAGCCAAGGAACAAGAGGTTTTGAAATGATTGCCACATTCAAGAAACTCGGCCTTTAAAAATATTCAAAAATATACTTTATCACCCTTAAAAAAAACATTCCAACCAAATGCAACCTGGGAGTGATAAATTATTAAACACAATGCAGGAGGAGTTATAGTTGTCAAACATACAAAAATAAGTGCAAAAATACAAATTTTGCTTTACTGTGTACTATGTAATAGACCAACAAACACACTGAAGTGTATAACTTTAAAATGAAAGTATGGTATATATTTTTTAATAAATAAGTCAAAAGTATTTTTTATTATATGTATTTACATCTAGTTCAGCTTCGGTTTTACTTAGAGGTATCAGAATGTCATTTTTAAAATTGTTACAGGTTTCATAGTCCTGACAATTAAGTTGTGCTATTTTTTTGTTTATGCATCACATAAAATCCAATTGAAATACATAGCAATTTATTTTAAAGTGACAAAATACACAAAATTTCAGAGGTAAAAATACTTCTGCATGCGGTTATAAATAGGAATCAGACAGCAACAGCAGATTTATATTTGTCATACAAGTGTCATAAAGTGTTTCAATGTTTAGGATTCTGAGTGACAGCTTTTATCATGCAAGATGACGCAAATATCTGCAGCATTTTCCTTCCTAACAATGTTCAGTTCAAAGATAAAGAGAGAACCTAGTTTGACATTAAAAATAAATTAAGACATTGGAGGATTCATGTCAAGTTTGATGGAAGAATTTAGTCTCTTTAAAGTTTGGATCAGCTATAAGAAAAGAGGTGAACAAACTGTTTCAGGACGCGCATTTCTCCCTGTGGTAGGAGTGTAAATGCTTTATCTATGACAAAGTTTTTGTACAAATAAAATCTGGTGACAGCTGTGACAGTAGCATTAATTTTACACTCCTGTAATAATGATAAAACTAATGGTAGCCCTTGATTGACACTATAATCAGTCACACCTTCATGTTATCACAGGAGAGATGAGTCAGCTAATCACAGGTGGGCTAAAACTAAATTTTAACCTGCAGATTACTAATTTTTTGAAGCACTATATAACTGTAGCATTGTAATCTGGATTTATACTATCAGTGATCTGCAAGTCCTGTCCTCAAGTTTCACTCTCCTGCAACTGGAGCCATCCCAGTTTCCCTAAATCAAAAGACTGAATTACTCTTGGCATGTCTGCAAGTTTTGCAGAGAACTGGTCATTTGCTATTCGTTTGATTCAGGTGTGTTGGAGCATGGATACAATTAAAAGTTGCTAAAGCAGAAATATGCTTTTTTTTTTTTAAATTTTTATCTTTGATACTGACATTACTTTTAGTATTAGAACCACTAAAGGTCCATCTTTTAGATTAGAAAATTTTTTCCATTGCTACTTTCACTTATTAACAGCAAGAGCATTGATAACCGGTGCAGCAAAAGGCTGTCACACTGGGATGCTGTGTTTTTATGAGCTAATTAAGCAGTGCCTTCTACTAAAAGGCTTTTTGTTAACTCTGCTCATTTACAAAATACATTTTGGCTGATTTAATATTAAGCAACTAAAACACTGTAGCTTTAAGGAAGCAGAAAACCTTTCTAACAAGCAACTCTGAACATCACTGTGGGGTCCGATTATTCTATATTGATGAATCTGTTGAGCTGAGGAAGGAACATTGAGTTTGTTTTTGTGTTTCATGACCTGCTTTTGCAGGGTCAGAAGTGGACAGGCTTATAATAAATTTAAAATCATTGATGAATTCTTTGTTTACTAAAGGCTATCTGTGGTTTCTGTAATCTGATTAATTGAATACCGAGCAATAGCAATGTGTCCATTACCCATTTTAGAGACATTGTCCATGGTCCCCAGAGGTTGCTAATGTGTTCACTGAAGCATGTAGCATTAATTAAAAGCCCATGCTTAGCTAATAGGTGTTTAACACATATTCCTTGTTGAAGACGTTACATATCCTAATTTAAAACCCATCCTTTTGTTCCTGCAAAACTATTTTCTAAATGTTTATGTGTGTTCTCTGAGGTGTTTAGCATAAACTTTGTTCAAACCTTGCAATTTCGAAAAATAATGATCTAATCCATTTTTTCAGGATTCCAATCTGATCCTGATGTCTGAATTTTTAAAATCTGATGAATTTTTTATTTTTTTTCCAGCTCTGAATGCTATTAATTAAACATTTAGTCTTGTTTTTGGTTGTGGTATTATTGAAGCTAATCTGAATAAGCCATGCAAGGACTTTAAATGCCTTGTGAAAACTGCAGACCTCAATTTTTCAACATGTTAAAAGAAAATCTGTGGCAGCCTGACTCATCTGCTGATGAAACTCCCTATGCCACAGTATCAAATGAGACAATACCAGTGTTATTTCCCTTGGCATTATGTCTTCCTACGCCACAAAATGGCGTGGTGGGGGTGTATTATCTATTATTTTAACTTTATGAGATGAAAATTAGCCATAACAAGATCAGAAAGCTTCGGCTAGATATTTGATCTCTAGATGACATCAGTAAGGGTTCCAGTTGTATAAAGAGAAACATGTGAGCCCATAGAAGTATCACCAGTCACTGATGCATAATTAGCTGTCTTAGTTTTATGGTTGTTGGGAGGCCATTTTAATTTTTGCTTCACTTTCAGCTCGGTGTTGCATACTGGAAAAGGTAATTAACTCAACTTCTAAACAGATTGCCAATATTCATCTGAAGCGCATTGTCTACTTTCAAACTTCTGTATCGTAATTGTGGTACAGATTACTTCTCTTTTGCCTGACAGTCCATCTCAAGCCTTCACCAACATTACAGAGCCATGGCAGGTCATCAAGGCCCAATTCTTCCAGTCATAGAACCAGAACTGGTCCTTAGTGCCTCCTCCAGTAAGCTACTGACCCCTTTCTGATCACTGTAATTCAGCTTGGTGACCTCTCATTAATTTATGCCTTCTTCTTCCTAAACTTGAACAAAAATTTTGCAAACCATTTTTTTTTCTTCACTGTATAGCAAAACTGTTTGACCTTTATTTGCATGTATTTCTGCATGTTAGTACAAAAAAGAAAGAATTTTTTTTTATCATTTTTGACTTTTTATCAACAGGTGAAAGTCCAAAAAACATTATATATTTTGGTTGTGTTTTTTTTTCCTGTTGGTCTAAATTATAAGATTAAAAACATGTTTCTCAGCTTCTAGAGATGCCCACAATGATGTAATCAATATAGCAAAATTGAGATATTGCTATAATTTCTATATTTTTTGTTCTCTATTTTTCCAAAACTGCTACATCTATCAAGGAGCTTTCAGCATTTTGTTATTACATGTACCGGTAATCTAAATTGGTAGGTCTGACCATACAGAAAAGCTTTCATTTAGTTTAAATCACTGCTTGTTCTAAACACGCTTACAGGTAACTGCAGTGCGACATATTTTCCTTTTTAAAACGGAGAAGTCTGTTGATTATCAGTCCATGTTTTAATTCTCAGAGACTTCCTCACAGGGGATGTGGCTAATTTGGGAGCCTCGTTTGTAAATGGCAGAAACTGTGGAGCCATGGCTCACCTTTCTGCTTTAGGACTCATTTGTTTAATGGAGCAGTAGCATGTATCTGCAGCCAAATGTGCCTTTGTAGGAGTTCATGTCTGTTTTTCTGAAAATAGAAAGGAGCAGCTTTAAAGAGGCTTCACTAAAGGCCTTTTGGGGAAACGTTTACAACGATAGAGAATGTAGTTGTAGTGCTATAAAATAACTGAAGATCAGAAACCAGGGTAACTGAAAGATATAACAAAGCTGAACTTTATTCAGAGCAAGCCATTTTAACAGTGTGCATCCGTCTGCAGAGCTCTTAGAAGATGCATCCCCTAGTAAATGGCTGCACTTACATTGCATCATGACAGACAATGCCTATTAATCACACAGTGCAACAAAGATAGGCTTTTCTTGTACATAATTTTTAAACATTTACCATCTATTAGAAAGTTTATGCATGGCAGTAATAGCACAAGTATGTTTTCAGGGGTCATAAATCAACACAGAATAACAGCAAAATAAAAAAATTAAACACGTTTTGTCATACTGGAATTTTGTAGGAGGAGAGCTACAAGCTGGCAAACATTTTAGAGTAAAACAATGCAGCTTTTAAAAAAGTAAGTTACCAAATCTACTGCATACAAGATATTTTACCAATCTTACTTTAGCAGAAAGCTCTAGCCTTAGGTCATTTTCTTCCATTGTCTTCTAGTGCAAACTAATTCAATTCGCTGCTTTTTTGAATCAAAATCAACATTCTTTGCTGTCCAAACTTTTTGGCATGAGGGTCAAAAATGTCAAGCTGGCTACAATGTTTTTTAGTATTTTTGTTTTTGCAAAAACTTTTTGTGTTTTCACTCTTACCTGAAACTAAACATGATAAGTGACATTTCTCTAAACAAATGATTGATGAAGTACTGTACATTTAAAACATGAAAAAGGTTTTGCAGGTTTGCCAGATTAAAAAAAAGAATGGAAAAAATAGGAACAACCTAATTTTTTTGAGTTGATCGTATTACTATTTTTTATTATTTGGTTCACTCTTGCTTTATTTTGAAAAGTTTATTACATGGGAATGCCCAAGTCTTCATTTTAATAAAAGTGGTTGTTTTACAAATAAATTAAAAGCAAAAACTTATCACACCTCACATTTTCCATTTAAAATTTTTAATTGTGTGTGTGTGTTTGAAATACTATACCCTAAACATTGTTTTTAAATCTGTAGTTACTGCCTGAACTGGCAAATTAAATTAAGACTTTTGTTGAATTCACTTGAAGGTTTTGCTCTATTATTGGGGAAATAACAGCTCGTATTGAAAAAAGTGTCTTAAAGAAAATGTATGTAATTAAGTGGAGTTTATACAACTTAGCCTGTAAAAATGATCAAAATAAATACTAACTTACATAAAAGCACACTCAGGAATAGAGAAGTAGGGCCTCTAAACTAGAGTTTGCATTTTGATGAACATCACAAACCCCTTAGTTATAATTTAAGAACTGGGTTATGCAACTGCTATCCCACCAGTTTTCTTATGAAAGCCATGAATATCATTAAAGGTCATTAAATTAGTCGATATGACATTTTTCTGACATTCTTGTCAGAAAAATGTCCCACTTCCTGATCTATAAAAGCAGATTAAGACACATCGTGCGCACCATTTAGACACCAAAATGTACTGTAGTTGTCAAGCGTCTCCCTGCTAAAACATCAAGTTTTTGTGATGTTAAATTATGAGACTATGAAAAATCCTTTCAAAACTAGTCTGAATCATAAAAAGTGACATTTAACTTGAAGGATAACTTAAAAACGATAACAAAAAAAAGCAATATTTCAAGCTAAGATTTCAATAAAACAGGGAAGGAATTTGCATTCAACACACAAAAACTTAGCACAAGGTTAAGGATGTAAACTATCTGAACCTGATTGTTCAAACACATAATGAGTTTGCAAAGTGTTTGATTTAGAAGCTACAGAGGAATCTACAAGTTAAGTAAAGTTTTACTTACAGTTGCTGACATTTTTTGCCAGTAATATTGCACTTGTCAGGTGTTTTTATAGAGACAGAGAAGCAAGCAATCCGCAGAGGCTTTGTAGCCATTTCTTCCCAAAGAATCCAAATCTTTTATCTCTTTATACAAGAATTCAGAATTCATAGTCAGTTTGTTTTAACAAAAAGCTTTAAAACTATATTTTGGATAGTTGGGTTGCTGTCATTATTCACCCTTTCTTAAAAGTTCATATTTGCATAAGTGCTTGATTTGCCTTTGATTTTATTGCTCTCCCAGGCCCATTCAAAAGAAAGCATTCTGCTTTCCTGGCACCACTCTAATAAAGCTTTGGCGCAACTTTAATGAGAGAGATCTGTTCCCTGACGTCTGTGTTTGTTACTGTGTGTACAGCCTGCTTAAAAGAACAGAGCTCTGCTCGAGTCTTCGCTTATGTATTTTCTTGACCCAATTCTTCCAAACAATCAGTCCACAGTCCCTTGTTTGAGACTTCCCATGTGTTGTTCTATTGGACCACCTTGAATGCAGCTCTCCTTACAATCTTTACCTCATGATGTTGTAATCAGTGTTTCCATCAGCCAATCTAACCCAATTCCACCAGCAGCATCCGGACTCCGAGGGTTTTGTCCCATTTCTTGCTTTCAGTCGTGACATATTTTTCCCACAAAAAAATTGTTATTGCAGAATCAGTTTTCGCTCAACCTTTGGATGGATGAATGAAATATTTGATGAATTATTACTATGTAAAGTGAACACTGATTCTCGGCTCATATAATAAATCTATTAGAATATGTAAAATGAAGACAAGCCAATGTTCTTAACACTTATAATAATGGCTAACTTAGTGGTTTTTATCAATCTAAGGACAGCATAGAGCATATAATGTTACTTATAAACCTTTTCACAGGTTTAAATTAACCCTTGAGAGAGAATTTTATGAAGAGGACGTTCATTTTAACGGTCTCTGCTGCTCCACTAAGTAGCCTAATTATACCACATGAGCTCTGTGGGCTTCAAAGTAACACTTGTGCTGACCTGAAAATACTGCTTTCATATAATGCTATATTTTTTTCATCTAATGGTAGGAATTTTCTTTCTCACACCGCTGAGGATTGCAGTGTCAGTTTATTAGAGGCAGGCTTTTATCAGAGTCAGGACCCTGTGTTTGTTTCTCCTAGTTATTTGTTTGATTTGGCAAGCTTTCCTGCTGTAACCATATAAAATGCTTCGGAAACAAAACTGGAACTATGCACAAAAGTAATTTCTTTGTTTGTTTTTCACCAATGTGGGCATAGATAGAGTTCTGTGCATTAATTCCAATAAAATTGATCATTAACCAAATCTTAGCTGTATATTAACATCCATCCATCCATTTTCTGTCACCCTTGTCCCTAATGGGGTCGGGAGTTGCTGGTGCCGATCTCCAGCTGCGTTCAGGGCAAGAGGTGGGGTACACCCTGGACAGGTCGCCAGTCTGTCGCAGGGCAACACAGAAACAAACAACCATGCACACACACACTCACACCTAGGGAGAATTTGGAAAAACCAATTAACCTGACAGCCATGTTTTTGCTGGAGAACCTGGAGAAAACCCACACATGCACAGGGAGAACATGCAAATTCTGTGCAGAAAGACCCTGGGCCAGGAATTGAACCCATGACCTTCTTGCTGCAAGGCAACAGTTCTACCAACTGTGCCACTGTGCAGCCCCGTATATTAACAATGAAACAAAATCTCCCCTGTGTATAAAAATGTTGTTGAATAGCTATTTTATTCACTCTGTGGCTGCAAAGCTTCAGAGTTTTCTTCTTTGTTTTTTTTTTGTCCTTTTCTAGCCAAAAAAAAACACTTTGTAATGTATTCAGACAAACACAAAATTGTGTGTCATTTGAAGTGGAAGGAAAAACGATTAAGTTAAGATTTTATTTTTTTCCAAGTAATACTCTGAAAAGCACATGTTTGTAAAATGATATTCTAAGCTTTGAATGTATATTTATATATATATATATATATATATATATATATATATATATATATGTATGATTAATAGCTGCAGAGTATTTATGTTGAAATTTTGCTTTGTCCAACTAGTACCTTTGCAATTCTGTATTAAAAAAGTAAGTAAATTCAAATGGAAGATTTCTTAATTTTAAGTTTAGTAGAGACATTTTGTTTAATCTTCTTGTAAGAACTTTTATCACAAAAGATGAACATTCATGTCATATTCAGGAGTCCAAAGTGGCTCCCAATTAATTGCCTACAGACATTCATTAGGGAGACATCCATCACTGACAAAAGCTTAATCCAGTGGAACAAAAATATCTGTAACACTGCAAAAGTGTTAAAAATGATCAAATTCAAATTTGAATGCCACTATGTTGAAACTAGGATGTTTAAGCAAGGTGACTATATGTTAAAAATATTGTTTAAAAAGATGTCAACATGCAGAACACTGCAGGAATATATTTCTTTCATGTGCTTTTTGGCGCAAAAATGAAATGTGCTTGCTGGCACAAGTTGCAGCCCCATCTTCTTTGCCTAAGTCTGAGGAGACGGAGGAGGGAAGTGATGAGAGCTTGGGAGTGCTTTGAAATTCCGATGGGCAGAGAGATTTGGATCCAAAACAGAGCAGTGAGTTTATGGAAAGGCAGAAATTTTTGTTGTTCAATTAAAGGGAGGAGGCAAGTGAAATAGGAAATATAAAAGGGGAGTATACAGAGCGATAAAAAAGGTATTTGCCTATTTCCAGATTTTATTCCAGTTCTGATGATTTGTCACACTTAGATGTTTTCAATAATCAAACCTAAGGAAAAAAACTATTTTAAAACAATTCTTTCAGTTATTACCACAATCTAATTGTATATAGATATTTATGCAGCAATGAAGCCCAAGAACATTACCTGGTTTGGTATACTTTTAATACTTTCAAAATACACAACATTTCAAATACTTTTATTTGAAATGTTGTGTTAGTTTCCAGTCCAATGTAACAGGACCCACACCTTTCAACAAGGTGCAGAATATTTTTCCACAAGTCAAACGTAAGGCAAATCTTTGTGTTCTGTATAGTTTTTCATCTTGTAACCCTCAAATAGATGCAGTTTTTACTTCATCTCTATTATTGTTTAATCATAAACACTGCCCTCAACTGAGTCAAGAGATGTCTGCGGTTCTTTAGAAGCAGTTCAGGGTTCTTTTGTGACTTTCGGAATGATTCATTAATTTTTTCTTGAAGTAATCTTTGTAGGCTAAACACTCCTAGGAAAGTTCTCCGTTGTTCCTTATTTTCTCCATTGTGCTTCACTGTTTTTGTTGGGTTTATTTCGTTTCCCAACCTGCAAGAATCAACCAGAGACACAAACTACTCTTCTGCAGAAGAGGGGAGAGAGCCAGACGCGGAGAACCGCCGTTAAACACTGTCTGGGATCAACTCCGCTGGCTCTCAGTCCCCAACTGCCTTTTATTATGTTAACAACAAAGAGATTGGCTTTTTCACACAGTCACACAAACAGTTGACCAATAAACATTCCCAGGAGACGTTCTGGAATCGTCTGTCGTCATGCCCTTACCAGGACAGGAGACTGACCATTATCAGTTTCACAGGTAGCTGCTAACACAGACAATGGATGGTCAAAGCAACCAATGACAAAAGCAGTTGGTAATACACACATGTAAAAACATTTCTAACCCCCAAGAAAACATCTGAAAAACAGTTAAGAGTATAAAACAAAAGAAAGGAGTCAATAGTATAAAACAGCATACAGAATAATATGAAAACATAACCTTTCAAATAAACTCATAAGTAAATGAACTTAGATAATTTCCCTAACAGTTTTCCTAAAGCCTTAGAATTGACACAATGTGTTGAGAGTTGTTTCTGCCTACTTCATCTTATTTTACACACTTAGGGCTGGGTGAAATCTAGCTGGGTGACATCAACCGCAACTTTAAAAAATAAAATGCGGCTAAGTCCAGTGAATTTATGATGTAACACTGTAGGCAATCATATATTCACAGAGAGATCTGCTAGTTTGGATATGAGACTGCTTTCTGTATTTACTTTAGATATTTTGCTACGATGTCCCTTGTAAAGTATTTAAGTATCAAAATTGGAAATAAAAAGTACATATCTGTAAGGTGACAAACACTTTTTCAGGCACTCTACAACTTTAACTTAGAAATGGCTGAAAAGCTACAGTTTTTGAAATCTTTTGTACAGTCAGCAGTATTAAAAAGATTTTGAGTAGCAAATTAGAACCATTGTCCCTCACAGTTTGCTGTACGTTTTTTGCAATGAGTAGCTCATGATGCATGAATGACTTTCTGGGTGTAAATGTGCCACTGCTCTTGTAACTGGGTCAATCAGCAGCACTCCCCGTCCCCTGACAATCAGAGGGACGCCACCCACAGGCACAAGGACTCAGAGGCGTCCGTAAACACAAACACTGCTTCTTGTGACTTTGATGCAGCATCAGTTGACTTAATCCTGAAAAAGAAGCAGAAGTCAACAATAGAAGCCAGCACACCAAATATTGATCAGCCATGACAGTCGATAGGAAACAAGGCAGATAAAGATGGATAAAAAAAAAGATAGGAACAGAGTTGGCTGCAGAAATCCGATTCCAGTCAAAGTTGTTCCTTTGTGGGAGAAATGTTTTTTTTGTGCTTAAGTGCTTCATAGAAAAGGGGAGGAGATACAATTGAAAATCCTGTGATCAGAGCAGCATTTGAACAACTCCTTTAAGCCCCGAAGGCACAGAAAGGAGGGAGGGTGCAAATGTAAAGGAGGTCTGCCCTACATTTGAGTTTTCACAGTAGTGCTCAAAATGATGCTGACGGGGAAAACACCTTCCTTTGCGATTGAAGCAGAAGTAATTTTGTTTTTCATGATCTCAAGCTCCCAAGATAAGCTCGTCTTGTTCGTATTTTGAGTCGAGGTAAGCTTCATGAGTTATTGTGGTTTCTCACCCCGGTGTCAGTGTTCCCTTCGATGACACTTTGATTATGCTGCATCAGTTGGCCTGAAGGCAGAAAAAAATCCAGCATGTCACTGTGCTCTGCTGATGGCAGCACCTTGTCTGGCTTGACTCCTCACATTTCACAAGCTGCTTTTTCAGAGTCTGAAATTTTTCAGAAAAAAGTCAGCATGAAAAGCCATTTTCCCTGCCATTATCCTGGCTTCTAGACGGAAGAGGTGTATTTAATGCACAGTGAGAGAGCACTGAATGGATTTATTCAACTTGAAAACAAAACAATTGGAGGAAGCTTTCAGAGTGTTTCTCTTAGATTTGCTTTTAAGCTTCAGTGGTACCTTAGCAGGTTTCTAGATGGCTTATCTGCTCTGTAGTTATTAATCACTGTCATATTGCAATAATTTCTTACTTAGATATAAAAAAGATAAGTTGACTCAAAGTTAGGAACCAAAACCCTGAGGAGCTCCTTTGGGATGACCTCACCTCTGCACCAAGAGCAGCTCTTGCCAAGTGAAAATGTGTATTATCTACATCACAGAACTTCAGAGTGGCTTTAAGCAATTATCTGACTGCTAAATCTAGATTGGTTCCTTCATTGCATGAAGGAACCAATGCAATCAGAAAAGCTGCATGCAGCACCACAATATATCATTTCAAAGAGTTAAACACGAAACAGGTTCTGAGTCCAGCGTCTTTTCATCTAATAAGCAGCTGCTTTGTGCACCTCTTCAATTTTTCACATCATCTTAAGCAGCTTGAAACAGTTCATGTACAGATTTATGCAACTCTCTGCTCAGAGTAGATTCTCCTCCTGGTGCGTTACCTGAAATTAACGGTAGTAGCAGAAAAAATACAAATTAAAAACAGTACTTTTTTCCATAGAGGGAAAAGGCCACTTGGTGCCTATCGTTGTACGTCCCTGATGACAATGAATGCAAAAGTGTGCTTGTTTTGATAAACATTCTCTCATTTTTAAATGTGTCTTCTCTCTTCTGTATGACTCACTTATGTGGTTAATATTATGTAGTATATGTCGAGCTTAAGTGGACATCAGTGCCGACTGTGGTCCACTTTCACAATATAAAGGCTGTATAATGTTCTCTGGTTCTGGGTTTAGTTTGGGTCAAAGGAGAGTTTCTTAAGATATTTTACTTACTATTGAACTAATCTTTCAAATGTGATGCATTCTCTTAGGTTTCCACACAAAATGGGACATCAGATGTGTTAAAGATGGAAGAAATTAAGGCCTTGCCCACAGAGAACAAAGCAATAAAATGGTGAAAGAAAAGGAAAATGGAAATTTTTTTATAGATTACATCTGTGAACGCTAGCTTATTTTTTCTATTCTTCCAATCTCTTTTCACTTTGCTGCATTATGTCTCCCATGGTTGACTAATTGATGTGATTAGGGTCAACTATCTGCTTGATACAGCCTTTAAAAATCTGTGCGGAGGTGCATGAAGGTTTCGATGAGTGTGCCCTTTATCGTCGCATCAATGAATGATGGGAAAATATCTCTGTTTTTACAGTCTTTTTTTCCCCTCTGCAGTTCACTCTCAGAGGCCATAAATGTATCGTTTTAAACTGGCACAGTAGGAATAGGGGGCAAGTTGGTGTGTTGTGTCTGAAAGCAGTTACAGAAAATTGTGGCTTTGCATAAATTAAAGTCTGAAGAAGGAAGCATAGAAAAGCATATATACTGGGTCCCCTGCACAGCTTTGGCTCGATTTAACCCCTGGAGATTAAATAATTTTACTCTGGCATCTGCTTGATTGAACTTCAACCAGCATATCTAAACTTCTGTGGACTTTTTATCTGTTTGTTTCTTTGATGTGACTACTTCATTGATGAATGATGGCTGCTCAGCAAAATGGACCAGTTTTGTCTTAAGACGCTTCTGTCCCTTTAAATAGCTCCTATGAAGCTATGAAGCCTATGAAGCTTGCTGTCACTATCTTCTAAATCTTTCATCTTTTTAACCAGACTAGACCCATAAACTAACTTCAATTATTCACCTTTGTGGACTTCCATTTACATAGAGCTTAAGCCACTTAAACTGTTAAAAATCCCCATATAATTGTAGTTATAGCTGCAGGAAAACATTCTCTCCTTCAGTTAGCTCAGACAGAGAAGAAAAATTCAAGCTAAAGCTAATTAGCAGATGTAAACATGTAGTGAGATTGTTTGGAGAAAGGAATTGATTTTTTTTTTATGTCATCTATGAACATTGCATGCATTTCTTTCTGCAGAACAGATACTGTAACACCCACTCTAGAGAAAAGTATTTATTTACCAAACAACCTGCATCAACATGTCCAAATTATGTATTTTTGATACATAATTTTGTATAAACACAGCGATGAAAGTTGTTAAAAAGCTTTCATCATCCATAGATGGATGTGCTTTCTGTTTCTAGTAGGATCAATTCGTTTTTGTGAAACTACCTCAAGAATTTTGGAGTTTAGAGGTTGAAAGAGGTCAAAATGGCTTCCCTGCAGTCCCCCAATCCAACTGAAGGTTTGTGCCATAGCGACAACCCACCACACTGGCTGTTGATGCGTTTAGGACTGGATGCCATCCCACAGCAGTGTGTGACCAAACTGGTGATTAGCATAAACATGACTTACAAGCCCGTTGTGGTTGTATATGTTTCTCCCACACATTACTGAATGAATAAACAGTTAAATTGGCAAGATGTCTTGTTTCTTCAAACTGTAATTTATTAAATCCAGTCAACAAGAGTCAAGCTGTTCTGCATTGGCAGTGAAGATTTTGTACATTTTTAATGGGCACATTCAACATACTCAACTCTGCTCCTCAACCCATGAATGTATTTTCTTTACAAATGTGGTACCACTTGAGGGGAAAAAAAGGTTTTCCAATAGTACGAGAATTGCTGTGAAGAAGAGAAACTTTTGTGCTAAATGTACTTTTGTACTGGTGGATATTTTTTAGGGTATATGAAGCAGGAGAGTGACAAGACAGCACATGCTGGGAACCTGCATGATTAAAGACAGGAGAGGTCTGCAAGTCAGGACATACTTTATTTTACTAACAAGTAGTCTCCTGCAGGGTGTGGGCAGTAAGACAACCTAATCTGAATAATTTAATGTTTCATTTCCAAATCAACTGTCTGCATTCACTTGGCGAGCCTTCTAAGCTACATTCCTGTAATTACATATAGGTTATGGAGTATTTACTGCTTCTTTCACCCTTAAATCTTAAGGAAGCAGCCATGGTGTTCATAGTTTTTGCACACAGTATTCCCATTTTTAATTCTTTGTTTTGCCTGCAACATTTATCCAATGTTTTTGTATCTACAGTCGATCCCGCCTATTTGCTGTTCAGTATATGCAGATATTTTTTCTGTGGAATGTAATTTCAAATTATGTGTAAAATAGTTGAAAGAAAATGCAGCTTGGTGCTGAAATATTTGAGCGCAATGCTATTTGGAGGTGTGTTTCTGAAGCGGCCAATCAAGGAGAACCCTGCCTTTTCTTTGCTACTAATTGGCTGCACCCTCAACAGTGATATAAGCTGTATTGAAGGGGAGAACAGATGTGAATGAGTCAAATGGATCTGACGGTACGTCTTTACGTTTTGAGTGAGAATTGATAAAAAGAATCAGGGGTACTTCCAGGGGTAAAAAAAAAAAAATCCACTAAATGTTGTTACTGTAACTTTGATGTCAAAGAAATCTTTCGAACAAAATGTTTGAAATTTTCACAGGAATAGATATCGCCACAAAAGCCTGTCTTTTCCATCTCATCCCAAAAGAAAACTATTCAAAACCAAGATGTCTAGCTTTTTTTCTAAATTATTTTTAACACAAAACATCCCATATTTCCACTAAAAAAGTTTTACAAACTTTGTCCTTTTATGAAGCACTTGATGGTTGGCATATTCAACCACATGCTCTTTTGTTAGTGGAAATCGAAGGTTGAACATCAACATATGGGAAGAGTTTGGTACCACAAGAGTTTAATGTTCATTAGTGAATACTGAACAGCTAACATAATTAGATCATAATTCATTTCTTAAGGCAAATAGCCTGAGGTGCATTTCCTTTCAACTATTACACAGTTAGCATAAAAATGCAGCAGGAAAAAATGATCAGAAAAATACTGAAAATGTATAAATAAAAAAGAAATGGAATACATAATGGGATCATCCAGTCATAAGCCAGTCATAAGAAGTGACAACAATCCTTCTAAAGATTATTACTATATGTAAATTTCTGAATTTTAACAAAGTGGTAAAAATATTCTCTGAAGATCGTTTAGAACGAACAAAGTAATTTTAGTAATCCTGATTGACCTAAAATAGGACAGTAAGGCTATTTGTCTTTTTTTTAGTATTATTTTATAAAGTGTATGTAAGAATCTGGTTTCAGTTGTTTCTGGAAAATCCAAACCTACTCTGGTCCTCTTCCTGAAAGGTTGCCATATTTATTTAATAGCCAAATCATTCTGAAACCTGTGCAGTGTGCCCACATATATATCAAGGCTTTTACTATGAGCCTTTCAGAATAAAAGTAAATAGAACTATAAAACAAATGTGACCAAAACCACCAATAAAAAACAAATCGTATTTTAAGGTTATGATTCAGTCAGTTAACAACCATTTACCTTTCCATCTTCTAAAGGGCAAACCATACGTAGTTTAAATTAGATTTTAAAGCGAAGTCTTGTCACCAAAGTTAGTTGTTTTAGGGTGACTTTTATTTTCATTCAGTAAAAGTGCAGTAGTTACCACAAAGCCAGACATTTCCACATAAATGTTGCTTTTAGGGTCTTGCGGACCTGCCAATTCTGTTAGGTGAGTGGTTCCCCTTTTACAAGTAAGGCACGAGGGAATTCAAAAAGCTGTAATTATGCAGCATTTATGAGAGTGGCCTGCCAAAATTAAACCTCACTCCTACAATCCTATAAATGCAGAGTCAGATTAGAGGCCAGACAAATGTGTGCAGACGGAGGACAAAAATCGACTGTGTTCACTGACGTTAAATATAAAGCTGTAAGTAGTTCATGGGAGTTCATCCAATTTGGCCAAAGCTGTGGGATATTGCAGAAAGCAATTCTGAATTAGAAATCTTTTCATTCACAAATAATACGCAACATTACTTATTTTGATTAACACATGATAGATTATTGTTGATAGGGCCACACTGATTGATTCTGCACTTTAGAAATGTGGATATAATTTACAGCACATGCTTGAGTCATGCATAAGCAGTTAGATAAAAACATAAAAACTCAAACATCAGCGATAAGCAAAAGGCATTTCATTAAAGCATTCATCCATTTGCCTTCACTTAATATATTTTGGTAATTAAGACCAATTACCAAAATAATTGGTTTTAAATGTGCAGTATTTTTAAAACGGCACATTTTAAAAATGAGTTACTCTACAACAACAAAAGAACTGCCATGTCATTTCATGATACAAAAGTAGAACCAACAGAAGTGGAGTGAAAGAGGGTAACCAGTGTGTCCTCTCCATCGTCTCCATTGTCCCAGCCTCTTTTACTCTGTCCTTGTTTTTAGCTCAGAGATGTCAGCCACTGTGGAATCAATTTCTTTCACTCGCTGCTCGGGTCCATCTACATTTTTCACTTCATTTATACTCATTAGCAGGAAATGGCCACAGGCAGAAGCAATTTAAGCACCTGCAATGCAAAAAAAACCCTCAAAATCATTTCTTGTCACACTGTTTTGCTTTTGAATTGATGCTGTCAGCAATCAGGCAAAATGGAACATTTTTGTTCTCAGTAGCAAACATTGTATATTGGCAGGTTTATCATTAATAGACAGAACAGTTCAGCCTGTGTGGAAGTGATAAAATATTAGTAACTTATTTTACAAAGTTAGTGACAATTTTGAGATGCACTAAAAAGTGAATTTATGTCTATGAACAGCAAAAGTATGTAGACTATATGAGGATTTTCTATGTATGCTTTATGACTGTTTTATTAGCTTACCTGCTCAGGAACTACAGATGGAAACTGACTTAAGCTAAATTTGGTGCAAAGCATCTTTTATTAATGATTTTTCTATTTACTTGTTGTTTTTTTTGCACATTCTCTCAAAGTAATAAACTGAACAATGCAACAGACAAGTCAAAGTGTGTACATTCATACAAAGATACATATAAGAAGATAGTAAGGATAACAGACCTTACAGTAAGGGGAAGTTAATGTACAGTTATTAAAAATGCCATACTGATATTCAAAAGATATGCAACTGGATACAATAATTTATTAAATGTACATTTGGATATCTGTATCTGTGCATATAAACAACAAACTATCTACAGAAACAGAAAAACTGTGTAAATATCAGCAGACACTTATTGTGTCTGTTTAGAGCAGTGATGGTTGTAAACCAACAATAATGCTTCTTTGTGCACCTAGGATATTGCAGTCTGTCACTGAAGGAAATCTCCAGTTCTGCAAGGCCTCCAAATCTTCAAATCATGTCCTGGTCAGTTCACACCAACAACACTCACTGGAACCTGCTCTCATCCAAAACACCCAATATATCTGGTAAGTCTAACCACTGCTTGCCCAAACTTTCCTACGAACACCAGAGGGTGCTTTGGGGCCCTTTAGAGCTTCTGAATGCTGCTGTAAACCTGTTAGTGTTTACTGCCCTGCCTGGAGAACCACTCTTGGAGGAGTGGCAGCACATATGGATGGATGTTAAGGTGTTATTATCATGAAGCCCATCAATTTAATGGCTAAACCTGTCGCAGTAATCAATGAGCCGCACAATAAATTAAAGCTCAGTAATTTTCATTGAGATGATTAATATTTTCTGAAGGGCAATTTTCTTTATAAAGACATCATAATCTATTTTATTTATGGTTCTGGTTTTATTCCAATTTTATTCATTGTTTCTGGTTATTCTGTTTGTTTTTGGATGATTAAGATAAATTACAGTTCTACGGTTGGTGTTCTTCACAAAATTAAAGATTATTGGTCTTTCAGACTTGCATCATTATGACATTATTGATATATTACTTGAAAGTGGTCTCAAATCAGGGAGTAACATGGTGCAGTGGTTGAAGTGTCTGCTCCATGTGCAGGAGCCACACCTTTGACTCCCATCCTCGGCTCCTTTGCTGCAGGTCTTATTCACTTCTCTTTCTTTCCTTTCTGTGAGATTACATTTAAATGCCACTGGTGCCAAAACATTCTTTGAAAAAATAAAGAATAGTCTGGGGTATCATATTTGGGGGGGGGAAAAAAACTTTTGATGTACAATTTTATAACCAATAGCAAATACCAATTTAATAGTCTTTGTAATTGCTAGTACGCTTTATTTCTCATCTTCTGTCATGAGCTCTACGTTTTTGAAGGACCTGCTGCTGTTACCCTAATCTTCGGCTCCATGTTCTCCAGCACTGAATTTCTGCTTTGTTGCCTTCACAAGATGTGGCCCATTTCACCTTTTACAGAGCAAATCTGCCCCAAGACGCTTGGGAAACGAGACTCACCATACTGTCTGAACAAACACCACAGGATATATGAAGAAAAATAGCAAAAAAATAAATAAAAATACTAAAATGGGGATTGGCTGAAAATACAGGACACACATCATCACAACCCAACAGCTTCTGCACTGTCAAAGCCACACACTGCAGGCATAAATCAAGCATCCTCATTATCTTATGCTGCTTACTTCCCTGCTAGAGGTAAGGGTGTTATAAAGAATCATCAAATAACTCTCTTGAGCCTTTCTGTTTTCTTCTTCTCCAGAGGCTTTACTGCCAAATTCTCGCTGCCGTTTAAAACATCATTATCAGGATTTAAACTTCACACTAAACCTTTTCTGGATAAACCTCACCAGTCTGTATTTATGTCAAACTCATAGCACAATTTATATTTTGGAGAGTTCACTTGTGTTGCTGCATCCCACTGATTTTGTGAAGGTCTGAGGTAGCACCTGCTCAGCATGCCTACAACTGTTACAAATATTACATAAAAGAGAAATTAGGATTCTAAATAATGTGGGGGAAAGGAAACACAAACACCTTATTTTTAACATCAAAACCTCTGAAACTGGTCAGTTGAATTAAAAAAAAAAAGTAGTGTATTTTGCCTTCTTAGGTTGAATCTATACTCTGTTGTATTTATCTCATTTGTTTGATGCCCAAATTTTCTGAGCACTGAGTTTTTAGTTTTCATAATCTTTAAGAGGTAATTATAAAAATTACAATAATGGCTTGAAATATTTCAATTAATATAGACGAGGATGGGATAGTGAGGCTTCTCCTTGTGCTTCTATTTTACATGGGATTCATACATTTGTTGTTTCAAATCTCGAGTGTAGTACTGAAATTAAAAATGTGGGATGTTAGTGTTTATGTTTTATATGTGATTATTATTTAGAAAACTTATTCCATATAAGGAAGGGAATAAGCTTTGGTGTCTACTTGTTTTCACACTATTATTTAATGGTTAGAACATATTTTATAATAAAAATTTTAAAATAAAATTAAAAAATTAAGATTGGTCTGATTACAAGCGCTATATAAAGAACTCTGGGCACATTTTAAGTACAGCGTCATTGTGAAGCAGGCAAACATTGTTGTAGAGGACTAAATAGCGGCTGCTCTTGTCAAATGACAGAAGCTTCTTAAGAGCAGGAAAGACGTCAACATTTACAAAACAAACAGCAAACGCGTCATTTGTTTTCTCTACAGATGTAGACGACAGTCCTGAGAGTTTTGCCTGAATTCAGTCGGAGGGCCTGTCAGAAGTCTTTTAGAAAGATGAAAGCAGCTGATAAAGCGCCCCTATGTTTGATCCAGGTCTGCACCTTAAAAGTGAGGCTGATAGAAAGCTGCAAGATCTAGCCTGGGGTGAGATCCAAAGAAAAGTGTGAAGCACAATAACTGTCGTGTCTTTCAATTGAAGGCTGAAGTTCAAAGACTTTCATGTTTTTGACTTGAACGAAAGATGATGATGCGAGTTGTTGTTTACATAATGCATCACAGACATTCTGGATTAAAGTGCAAAGACTCAAAGTTGGCCTTTTGAGAAATCATATTACACATTGATTTTCATTGAATCGACTGATACACACATTGCTAATGGCAGGCTTCCTTTTAATTTATTGCTTTCAAGCATTTCATGTAAAATTTACTTTACGCATGTCTGTGAGCTTTATATGAATTATTTAACACATTAAGTCCTTTTCATCATTTTAAAATGTGTCATATAAAATATTGTACATTTTCAAATTATTATGCTTTTACATTTTAACAGTAAATAAACTAGACAGTTTCCATATGTCCATGAGCATAACATTCAATATGCATTATCTGCTATCTTGAAATGAGCTTGAGAGACGTTTCAATTGTTTTTCTGGTTAAAAATAAAATAAAATCTCTCAGCACTTCAAAAGCTATGAGATTAAGTGCATGCCTCATGTAGCTTTGATTGCAACAATTTCTCCCCTAGCTGCAGGTCTATTAGGCGTTTATAACCATGTGCCTTTCCCTCACCCTCACTGTGCCCTGAAAATCTTTTTTCTTCACCAGCAGCCCCCCACTTCACCCAGATAATAGGCTGCAAAGACCATTCGGATGAGTTGGTGTAGCTGATAATGGTCACTGCCACGCTCTGTCAGTGAGAGCAGGTAACACCTGTCTGCTGCTCTATTTTGGATATTGGTCAACTGAGACTAAAGCTATTGCAGAGTGTGACAGATGCTCTGTAAGTACATCCAAACTAAAATCTCAACTTTATTTTCTCACAATGAGAACAGCAAATACCAAATAGTTTACATATTAATTCTCTGATTTCTAAGCTCTGGGAATACAGAAACATTAATTCAACTCTTTTTGAGCTTTAAAACTTGGAAAACACAAAATGGCTGTTGCATTCAAGTAAAGGCCACAAGTACAGGTTTATCCAAAGTAGGGATGTCCTAAACTGATCAAAGTTATTTAGGATTATGCACTTCCTGGCACTATGTCTAATTCTATAGTCAGAAACTTCCAGGGTCTTTAATTGAGTTTGCAAGATTTGTAAATAAAAATAAAGTGTAACTTTCTTGAAAAATGGAAAAGAAAGCAGTTCTAGAGCAAAGTGGCATAACATCACACCATTAACGGGATGGGAGTCAATCAGGACTCAGATCTACTGCTTAAAATCCGACTGGTTTATCCTTAATCCATAGAAAAGCAAAACTTGAGCATCAATATTAATATTTTCTCCCTCGTAGTGTTTTAATATTTAAATTATTTATCTTTGGGAGGGGTTGTTGATGATTTTGTTTTTTCAGTTTCAGACCAATAACAGTAAATCCATTTACATCAAGCTGATTTAGCAACTTGTTAAACCTGCAAATAACTTTCACTTTGCTCATGCTCTAAAGTTCACATAATTACTAGATATCAGGTGACTTAACAATGCTGCTGCATGTCATGGGAGCGCTGCTGGGCACTCACTGTGGCTGCAACATGGGGACTAGATGCCTTCTGGCTGCTGCTTTAAATTGAGAGCCTGACTGCTGAGAAATTCTGAAGTTACTGTCAGTCACACCATGAGCCATCCTGAAGGCTCATGGTGATGAATTATTACATCCATGGGGTAATAAAAAGTATATATAATGTATATATGGTGCCTCCTAAAAGTCTTCAGTTAACACAGACTGACATGGACTTTACCTAGCTCCGCCCACAACTGGCCTAGAAACTCTCCCGTGGCCGCAAGTCTCACAAACAAAGCCTCGCTGCACTTTGTTTCTACTTAAACATGGGGTTTTCCATTTGGACTGGTAGAGTCAGTGCATCATTTCTGCCGGATTTTCACCAAATATCAGCTACAACAATGGACAGAGGAACTAACAAGTTCATGTCATCTTTTTTGGATGACATTAAGGTGATTGAGCCACACGATGCCTCCAATGTGAACGAGGTTTCACCAGCAAACCTCAGCATCAATATAGCTGTGGACAAGATCTCTGATGCCTATTGTTGGAAGGCTGGTTAAGTCGGGCATTCATCGTTTTGTAGGTCACTTTTGAAATCAGAGGGTGATTCCTGTTGTTTGTTGGCAAATGTTTGAGTGTGCATTTATCAGTTAAAGTGCTTATTAGTTATGGATTATATTAATTACACTCTGGGTATATTTCCAAATGAGTACCTAAAATGTAATGTAATGCTCACTTATTGTTTCATAATTAATTAATATTTTTATAATGTAAAGCGCTTTAAAATGCCTTTGTTGCTGAAATGTACTGTCAGAATTAACTTGACTTGTGTTAAAATAAGTTTGTACTCAAGATCTTCAACACTACTTAAAAAAGGCCCATTTTCCCATCACCAAAAAAAAAATACCATAAAAGAAGAAGAAGAATTCTTTACTGAGGTTTAGATCTTGCAGATGTTGGTGTCTCATTACCCACAAGTCAGCACAACTGCTTTTGAACAAACATTATGGTAATTTTGAGATCAGGGAATTTTGCAGCTGTCTTTAGATATTTGCATCACACTTTGGATTACTCCAGAAATGATTTGGATACAAAATATCAAAACTCTCAGAGAAAGTCGAAGAATGATGCCGGACATGTTGGGGGTCTCAAGGAAAGCAAAATGTTGCAGGTTGTATAGAAATATACAAAGTGAGAAAGAATACAGTGCACACAAAAATAATTAATGCTATATTATCTGATCGTTGATCAAGCTTGGTTTGGCCTTCCCATTGTCATTCTCTCTGTTTCTCCCTGGGACACAGATGTCTAAGCTATGATGCCAATAACTTCTGCCACTTCATTTACACTTAAATAAATTTAATGAATGTAAACAAACAATTTATGAAGATAAATATTATGGTCCTGCAGCTTTCAATCAAGGTTTTTAAACATGTAATTATCCTGATAAATAAATAGGCAGGTTTAAAGTTTAGAGCTTAACACATTAATCATGATTCAGAAGTGTTTATGGATTAGTTCAAAACCCTTTCTGAATTTCTAAACTATAAAAAGAAGTCATTCATCATCGTTCAAACACTGAAAGACATTCAAACAATTTTTTTAAAACAAAGCAAAACACATCAGAGTCACTCTGATATTTATGATGAAGATTCATTGGAGTGGGATCAGAAGTTGTTTTACCCAACAGATTTGTTTGTGTTTACTGTAAAGCTTCTTCATTTGCTCTAGAAACTCTCATATACATCAGAGAAATGCAGGGAAGCAAGTTTGCCATATTCTTCCAAAAACATCAAAAGTTAAGAACCATTCACAGGTTCTTCACTAAGACTGCTGCACTTTAACACAAGATGCACTTTGACGTCTTCTCTTGGTTATAATTTTTTTTTTTTTTTTTTTACATTCAATTGGCACTTCCTGAGGCTGTCATTTTGTTCCTTTGAGGTATTGCTCTTCTAAGAGCAAAGTCTATTTGACCCTGTTGTTTTGTTCTTTTGTTTCAACATCCCTGTTTTATTATCAGTTCCACTTCAAGAGCTTCATTCACTTCAAGTGCAGATCCCCTCCACTTCCAAACTCCTTGCTATGCTCTGATAGCATACATCCTGCTTTCATTTTAAGCGTTTCACTGCCTGCTGTGAGTTCGTAAGCTGCAACTTTTCTCCTTGGATATGCTGCGCTGCAGAAAATGTGAGTCTAGACATGTTTGAAAACAGGAGAGTGTCTTGCACATTATGAGCGTAACTCAGCCATAACATTGATTAATATTCTCCTTGGAATGTACACTAGGTACTTTAAACTCTACGACAGAGGCTCAGGAGGATGAAGTTCATCCTGTTACCAGTGGGTTTCCATTTCTAACACCCTCTTTGTCCGTCACAGTCATTGCGTTCTTGAGCAAGACACTTTACCCACTTTGTTGGTGGTGGCGATTGTATGGCAGACGCTTCTGCCAGTCTGCCCCATGCAGATGTGGCTTCAGTGTAGAAGTGCAGCCCATTTTCCATTTAACAAACCATAATATTATCCTTTTAAAAACCTCACATCTGTACTTTCTCAATAGTTCTTCTTTTTCTTTGTTTTGCAGGTTCTATTTTTTGTAAATATGAAGAATCTACAGTCTTAGTCTAAAAATGTACAGACTGCTCTGATTTATAAAAGTCTAATTAATGCGAAAATCATAGCTGAATATCAATTTATTTCTGTGTGGATAAGATACAACAGAGAGAACAGTGTAGAGTACAGTGTAGTATTATAGCAACAACAAAGGCTTAATAAGCTGATTCCTGGCTTTATTTTAAAAACGACAATTTTTAAAAGATGATTGTAAATCTGGGTTATATAAAGTATTTTAGTGACACTGTTGTTTGGCTAAAAAGGAGAGATCCCTATGTATTAGTGGTGGTCAGAAAGAGAGTAACCGTTAATATATATATATATATATATATATATATATATATATATATATATATATATACGAATGCTGCCAAATATAGTTTAATTTCTGTCACAAGTGGCCTTTTAAATCATGGGTAGGGAACTAGTTTTTTTCCAAGCTCTCAGGCTACAACTTACTGCTCTCCTCACTCTCTTCTGCACAATGGACAAATCACAACTTGAATCTTTTTCATATAAACTCATTACGGAGATGGAGGCTTCACTATCAGTACATTTTTCTTTGACAACCATTGTGTTATGCAGTTACGCCCGAGTTCAGCGTCTCCACTGTGCCAGCCTCACTCTTCAGCTTTTTCTTCAAAAAGGCATACCTTTTTTTTTTTTTTTTTACTGATTTCAACTTCATACAAGAAAATGAATAGACCCTAACAATATAAAATGTTAAAGTCAACAGATTTGAACATAAAGACAAGCCACAACAATGGTTGAAAAAAATATATTGGTTATTTTATATGATCAAACAACTTTGCATCTATGTTTATATCTTAGTTGAAATGATAGTTTGAGGTAACATTTTTGTCAATTTCTTTTGAAGAACTGGAGCAGAACTGACAGCATGATTTCCTAACAGCAGGCTAAATTTAAAGATTTCAATGAAAAATAGTCTGAAGGAATGATGATGCTGTCTTCCTGTCTCCTTGAAAAATACTCTTTAAGTCTATGCGTGGGTTCACACTCTGAGCTGCTGTTCCACCTTCTTCCTAACTGAGAAACTTGCTCTAATCCTGAGTGTGTTTATTAATGAAGGGGGAAAGGAAATGAGCAAAGGTTGTGTTAAGAATATATAAACACAACCTTTGCATAAGTTGATGAATTCTTTCATCAACTTATGCATACCCTTGTATATGAATGTATGAATTTGCATGTAAATTTTAGAATTTCTGCTTCTTCATCACTTGGACAATATGCTCATTATCATATCAAAGACCTCAGTTTTGAAGAGGCAATCCTTGTTGCTCAAAGGTTTTGAAGTTGTTTAAATCATTCTGTGAAGCTTCCACAACAGATGTTGGTTTTATGAATACTCATAAGAAGGTAAACTAGGCTTTTCTGCAGCCACATACCTTAAATGGCCCATTAATTGTAATTTATTTTTTTAGGGTTCGTTAAATAATTTAAAAGCAAAATTAGAAGTAATTGTTTTCATGTTTATCCAACAAGGATCCCTGCATCCATCAATCTTTTGTAAGTTTGTCATTGTCCTGCTAAAAATCAACAGTATTGACCTCTAAAGTCTATATTTTTACATCAATATGTCTGTAGGGATCTTTTTACCAAATTTGTTTGTTTTTTTGTTTTTTTAGTTTATTTTATAAGCTAACGACTTCAAATTATGACATTGTTTCGACTGTGGCCTGGTCAAGAGAGTAATGAAGAGACTTGAAATGAGCTCTACATCAGTGAGTATACTTACAATCTGTAACAATAATGGTAAACTAGAAAATTCCTGAAGACATTTAACCAGGGCCTGCCAAAGTGTGCCCGTCGGCTTGGACCCAGCGTTGTGATGCTAAAAATTAGCATCAATGCTAAGCTTAGCTAAATTGTAGTCAACAGCCTGTGGAGAGTCACAAGCATGTTGACTAACATGGACTTGAATCATTCAGTATGTTAAAATTAGTGTGTAAGCTAAATTTAGTCAAAATGCTTGCTGTGCAAGGCAGAGCAATAACATGATATAAAAAATGTCAAGGCTTTTATTTTGAAATTTTCAGTAAGCTTAATTTTAAATTGCCAAACTAATCCCAATTGTAAGAGTTATTGGGTTAAATCAGTTATATAATTCTATCAGTTTGAGGCAGCCAGTTTGACTAAAAAAACTGGCTGCAACACCTTCCCATTTGGGAACTGTGATACGTATCGGAAAACCGTTTGAAGCGTATGAGAGGGCTATTTGTCGTCTCAGATAGTCCCGCGATTCATATCTGTACCTCTCTCATAGTAATAGCAGTGATGAGACAAAGATAGTATGTGCTGAGCACAGAAATTTTTCAGAAGTACATTGAAGTCAATCTGGCTGAGCATGTGAAAATCCTTTCCCATGACTTCACTCTGAAGCACCTTGACAGAAAACCGTAAGCCCTAGCAACATTTTGAAAGCATTTTACCGGAGCAGGCATGCATATCAATGTCTCTAATGGAGCGGCAGTTGGGTGGCAGTTACACTCTGCGTTTCGGCAGTTGGAAGTTTTGCTCGTTTTTCACTTTTTCCATCACCATCGTAACTTTGAGAAAGGAGAAAGTGGAGTACTTTCTCCACTAAAAGTAATAGCTCCCTTCTCTGCATCGAGCCGCACGTTTTGATACCACTTTTGTGGGTGGGCACGCAGCGGTACGAGGTGCATTCATACCGCTGCCGCATTAATGATATGCAAGTCAGTTACTGCTATGGGCAGGCCCCAATAAAGAAAGAGACATTGCTACGCATTGCATGTCTGGCCCCAATTATTAAACAATATTTATATTATATATGGAGACAAATTTACCTCCAACATCCATCTATCGATCCAGCCATTGTCTGCCACTTATCCAAGGTCAGGTCGTGAGGGTAGCAGCTTCAGAAGGGAGGCCCAGACTTCCCTCTCCCCAGCCACTTCTTCCAGCTCCTCCGGAGGAACCCGAAGGCGTTCCTAGGCCAGCCGGGAGACATAGTCCCTCCAGCGTGTCCTTGGTGTTCCCCAGGGCCTCCTCCCAGTGGGACGTGCCCGAAACACCTCACCAGGGAGGCGTCCAGGAGGCATCCTGACCAGATGCCACCTCAACTGGCTTCTCCCGGATGGCAGAGCTTCTCACCCTATCTCTAAGGGAGAGCCCAGTCATCCTGCAGAGAAAACCCATTTCGCCCGCTTATATCCATGATCTTGTTCTTTTGGTCATGACCCAAAGCTCATGACCATAGATGAGGGTGGGAACGTAGATCGACCGGCAAATCGAGAGCTTCGCTTTTTGGCTCAGCTCTCTCTTCACCACAAGGGACTGGTACAGCGCCCACTTAACGACAGATGCTGCGCCAATTCGCCTGTTGACCTCCCGCTCCCTTCCTCCCTCATTTGTGAACAAGATCCCGAAATACTTGAACTCCTCCACTTGGAGCAGGACACCGCCCTCAACCCGGAGAAGGCACTCTACCCTTTTTTTGTTTGGATTTGATCCGATCGACCTTTATTTTCAGAGCCACAATTTCTTTATTAAGCTCGTTGTTGTTTGATTTGAGCCAGCCCCGCTCTCTGGACTTTTCCCTTAATAAATTGTCTGCCTTTTGTCTAATTGAAATATTGGTCTGTTCCAGGCGCACATTTAACCTGCAGATGTCATTATAATCTCTTTTCAAAGTCTCAATAGTCGTTCTAGCTTCCCGCAATTCCACATTAAGAGTCTTGATCTTTTTTATGCTGCTCTTTTGCATCTAAAAGCATTACACTTTCTCCTTTCCAGATCCTGACATTACTATTTGTGCGACCGGTGAGGTGCTCAATCTTTATCCTGAGGTTTTCCACGGTCTTTTTTAGCTGCTTGTTTTCTTCCTCAAGTTTCTCAAGCAACTGCTATAAACTCATTGCATCTCTGAATAGTGCTGTTTGTTATATCTTATATGCATATCATCTAGTAGTGGCAAAAGCAACAAAAAATCTAGTATGCTCTGGACTTAAGATGGAGTACATGCACACATATTCATAACATACTTTGATTAAATTAATAAATGTAATTTCAGTACCGAAAAATGTACTTTATACCAGGCGAGTCTCTCTAACCTGAGAATGTGAAAGACTGGGCTGATTCTGTGCCTTCAAATAATTTTAACAATGCTCCTGTAGAAGATTCATAACTTATAACTTATAAGTCTGAAACAGGAAGTGGTTGAAAAAAAAACAGTCTGTATGCTACTCTCAAGAGAGAGATTCATTTGATGCATCAAAGAGTGATGTAATCACTGCTGATGTCATTGTTACCATTGAAACTGGATATTCTAATGGTGCATTCACATCAAACTCGCTTTGAGCGTCAGGCGAGTCTGGTTTATATTCAAAGTCTATGCGGAGTGTTGGATGCGCTAGATGTGTCAAACACTCCAAACGGTTCAAATCGCACCGTGCAAGACACTTGAAGTGCACTGCAATAGCCCTCGACGCACCGCCACATAGACTGAATGTAAACAAGACGCGCAAGACACAAAACGCATTTAGTGTTAACAGACCATTATATGTCCAGTATCAAATTAGGTCAATGCTTCTCGATTCCAGTCCTCTTCAACAATCCTCTTCCGCTTCTCCTTGGAAGAACAATCACATTCATTGAGCATTAATTGTGCCTCCTCCAACCAATTCTCAAGTCTCTCTTCACCAGCAGGGGTGGGAGTAACTCCATAGAAAATGCGTAGTCGGCAAAATGCATTGCTCTCCTGTGGGGGTCTCACTTTATCCAACAGTTCTCCAACAGCCTGGATAATAGATGAAGGCTGTTCCTGTTGCAGAGTTGACTCTTGGGAAAGCAAAGGCTCAATGTCAACTAATGTTTTTCCTTCACTTTCAAGCAGTCTTTTTAGGTTTATGGCAGAGGTCAGTCCCGACTCGGAGGTCGGACACGTCTCGGAGGACGGTCCTGACTCAGAGGTCGGTCCCGAGTCAGAGGTCGGTCCTGTCTCAGGTCGGTCCCGTCTCGGAGGATGGTCCCAACTCGAAGAGGGGTTGGGACCATCTCAGAGGGACTCCGAGGCCAGTACTGACTTAGAGGGACTTAGTGGCTGGTCCTGACTCAGTCCCGTCTCGGGACTCAGAGGTCTGTCCCATCTCAGAGGTCTGTCCAGTCTCAGAGGTAGTCAGAGGCTGGTACTGACTTGGAGGGACTCAGTGGCTGGTTCTGAGTCAGAGACCGGTCCCAACTCAGAAGGATTTGGAGGCCGTCCCCCATCAGAGGCCGGTCCCGACTCAGAGGCCGGTCCTGTCACGGAGGGACTTGGAGGCCAGGCTTGACCCAGAGGCAGGCCCCGACTTAGAGGGACTCGGAGGCTGTCCCAACTCGGAGGCCGTCCCAACTGGGAGGCCAGTCCCGACTCAGAGGGTCTTGGAGGCCAGTCCTGACTCAGAGGCAGGCACTGACTTAGAGGGACTCGGAGGCTGTCCCAATTCAGAGGTACTCAGAGGCTGGTACTGAGTCAGAGACCGGTCCCAACTAAGAGAGACTTGGAGGCCGGTCCCGAATCGGAGGCCGGTCCCATCTCGGAGGCCGGTCCCATCTCGGAGGAGGGCCCCAACTCGGAGGACAGTACTGACTCAGAGGGACTTAGTGGCTGGTCCCGACTCAGTCCCGTCTCAGAGGTCAGACCCGTCTCAGAGGTCTGTCCATCTCACAGGCCGGTCCCATCTCAGAGGTTGGTCCCGACTCAGAGGACAGTCTTGTGTCAGAGGTCGGTCTCGACTCGGAGGACGGTCCCATCTCAGAGGTACTCAGAGGCTGGTACTGACTTAGAGGGACTCAGAGGCTGGTCTTGAATCAGAGACCAGTCCCAACTCAGAGGGACTTGGAGGCCGGTCCTGACTCGGAGGGACTTGGAGGCCATCCCCACTCGTTGGCCGGTCCCTACTCGGAAGCCGGTCCCAACTCGGAGGCCATCCCGACTGGGAGGCCAGTCCCAAATGGGAGGCCGATTCCCCTCTCGGAGCAACTCAGAGGCTGGTCCCCACTCAGATACAGGTGCCAACTGTGAATCCGATTCCGACTCAGAGGACGGTCCCATCTCGGAGGACGGTCCCGAGTCTCGGAGGTCGGTCCCAAGTCGGAGGCCGGTCCCCTGTCGGAGGCCAGTCCCGAGTCGGAGGTTGGTCCCAAGTTGGTGGTTGGTCCCAAGTCGGAGGTCGGTCCCGTGTTGAAGGCCCATCTCGATGAGGCTCAACGTTTGGTCCACTCTTAGATGGTTCCTGAGTCTGAACAGCGTCTGAATCATATCCACAACAGGCTGCATGTTGAAAGCTCTTCCATGCCTTGCGATCTTTCTGAAGATTAATTTTCCTGGGATGTGACAGGGTTCTTCTAAAACATTGTGTAAGCTTGTACATAACTATTGGGTTGTCACTGTTTATCATTTTAAACAGCAATTCTTTCACTACATCATCATTCCCACAGAGAAGCTGAAAGATGTCTCTAGAGAGTTTTCTGTCCACCTTGTCAAAAAATACAAAATCAATGTCCTTTACTTCTTCCCAGAGTAAGGGAGCCAGCTTTGTGTGGACATCTTCGGCATCCTTCAGTTTGTAAGAAGCATATATAGATCTTCTTACAAACTTATAAATCAGTCGCCAAAGAATTTGTTCCACCATATCTCTTCTTTCCTCTTTGGTTCCAGGAGTTTGAAGCCCATACTGTTCGCATCCCTCAAGAATTGCTCTGGATCCATTCCTACCTGAATATAATCCTCACTCAGGCAATTCTCATCTCCATACATGTCCTCATTTGTACATGCAAACCTTGTCGTTGGAGGAACGGAATTTTCTAGGTGATGCTTGAATTTCTTTGCAATAACTGAACGTCCTTCTGGATGATCAAGTTGAGCAATTAAATTTAGTGCCAAAGCAAACTGGAATTTGTCTTTCACTATACTTTGAAAAATTCTTTCACTCAGCTCTTCTGAAACCTCTGACAATAGATCCATATTCAGTTGTCCTGTTTTTCTCAAAAGCAACCGCAAAACTTTCTGATGATCTTCACAAAAGATTTCTCTGACAAGATGCAGATTAGGTCCATCTGCAACCTTTTCAATCACTCGCCAAATAAGTTTGCTGAGGTACCTTTTCTTGTGGTAATCTGGGGTTATATGGCCAGGGTGCACTTTACTGGAGCAAGCTTTTTTAACTTTCCTCCAGAAAGAGACCTTAGGTGTAACGTAAACTTCATCAGTCAGCTCAGCTGAAATGTCCAAATGAACTTTGTGTGAACTGACTGGAGATTTAACTGATCAGTGATGTTACAGACTCTATTACATCACAAAGTCATCCTTAGAAGGGCCTCGTGACACAGACCTCATTTGAAGTCATGCTGATGACATCATTGTCAGCAGCATGGCAACAATTGCTGGGGATGATACTAGCACACAGTGAGCATGCGCTATGAAAAAAAAGAGAATCTGTGGGTAATGAATACATTATTCCCACAAGTCTGAACTGGAAGTGACGTGCCCAGATTTGCTGGGACGGGGGGGACCAGGGAACCATTGGTCCCTCCACTTTACCGCCCTCCCATTGAATGCTGTAGGCATTCACACTATTGAGTTCCACTTTTCTGGTTGCTCCATAAATTTCGCCGCTCTTCTTCTCCTGCATACTTTGTGCTATTTTCACCATTCAAGTTTTATACTATTCAGCTTGCTCTATTAATGCCGGCTATATATCTTGGTATTCATAACCTTCATACTTTTTATAATATTCAGCTTTTTATTAATTTTTTACCCCATGGGGGAAACTGCTCCATCCTGTGGCAGAATTGAGAATTAAAATGCTAAACTGACTGAACATATATATAGTGCTTTTCCAGGCATTTTGACCACTCAAAGCGCTTTACTCTAGAGTCACATTCACCCATTCGCACTCACAAACACACGCACATTTATACACCGATACGCAGACCAGTAGGCAATTTGGGGTTAAGTGCCTTGCCCAGAGGCACATCGACATGTGGCAGGAGGAAGCTGGAATCGAACCTACACCCTTCCGATCGCAAGACGAGCCATATAGCCACAGTCACTCTTTTACAATTACAATATAAAATGTCCACAAGGCAGAGCATTAACATTAGCCATTTACCTTAAATAAGGTATTAGCTATTTCTCTTACATATTAGCCATGTTTAGTATACTGAATGGAGTAAGTCAATTACAGATAACATGCTAGTGATGCCCCACATGTTACTGACAGTATTCATGCTAACTTTAGCATTTTGACTAATTTTGGCTTATATACAACTTGTAACATACTGAATGATGCAAGTCCATGATAGTTAACATGTTTGTGACTCTCCAGGGGCTACTTTATATTTTTTTTTGCAAAGCTTAGCATTAATGGTCATTTTTAGCATCAAAACGCTGGGTCCAAACCAACGGGCACACTTTGGCAGGCCCCAGTAAGCCTAGTTGGATTTATTTTGCGAAATTCCTTTTTGTTCATGTACAGGTATTTTTAGTTCGTGATAATAAATTATTATTGACTTGAAACCTGTCTCCTGCTGATTGCAAAACCGGACCTGTGTCCTTGACCATTAATTCCTGGGTGGTAACCCCAGGTGGTGTTGTTGGCAATAAACAAAATTAATTGTATGGTTACACCACTGAATGCCACATTTGTCTAAAGATTTAATTGAATAGCTCTGAAAAATCTCTTGAATGAAGAGGAGAAAGAAACCTCTGGCTGTAGATGTTTTATATGATTTGTTGTTTATGTCTAATGTTATATTTAAAATATTTTCAAGGTTGAAATTGTTTTTTTATCTTGTTTTTCTGCCGTATACCCCAGCACACGCTTGTAAGATGTTTAATCTCCCATGATGCTCTTTTCCTGGTTAGGTAAAGGTTACAAACAAACAATATGTGAAAATAAGATGTACACTTGCACCAGATTTGAAAGTTGTTGGAAATATGAACCTAATTCTGAGGTTGATTTCTACACTACAACCAAGCCTGGTTCCTGGAAAATGTTCCTGCAGTGAAAACACAAGAGATTATCTTAATGTAGAAACAGATTTTGAAGGGTTTGCAAACTGGAGCAAGCTCTAAAGAGGACACTTTGATGTTGTTGCTCTTCCTACATAAACCATTGAGCTGTGAGGCTTTAACAGCACTCTGCTTTTTAAGGTTGTTAGAAAGCATCGTCAGGTCTACTAGAAGATAGTGCAAATTGCTGCCGTATATGTTTCCTAACGATGCTGTGTGACGCACTATAGCATAACCGGATCAAGTTGTCATGGTGACTATGCACTGCATAGGCTCCTTGGACACACTGTAATTGCTTACATCAATACATCGTGTATCACTCTGTCAACAGGAAAATCTTCAACATTTGATCTTCAAGTCTTCCTATTGGATGCTTTTTGTTAAAACTGCAATCCTAGCTCTGTAATTCTAAATTAAACTTTTCTACATTTGAATGGAAATGCTGTTAATTATTTCCTGAATGCCAATTTGGAACACACTATTCCACTCATCTCATTAAACATGAGGAAAAGCAGAACAAAAGAAGAGAGTATGAGCCAAAGAAACAAAAGCATTCACTGGGCACTTGGTGCAGACCATCTGGGTAACCCAGTAATAATTCTCATAAATTATAAATTTTCACAGAGTTAAGAAATTGTAAATAAGCTTACTTACATCCAGTAAAGTTTGCCAGATCAATTGGCTATCCTTATTTTGCTTAATAGCAGGAAAACAATGGCTGTTTATGGCTTATGCTGCAACATATGTTCCTTCTTGCATCATAAGGAAGCAAAAATTTGGACTGGGTTATTATTAAATGCAATGTGGGATTCTTGGGATTTATTTTTCCATATGTACAGCTATTTTGCTTTTGCATAGACTGGCACAGATTTAGAGTTCCCCTTGCTGTCAGATGAAGTACCAACTTTGTTATTGACTGACTCCACACACATATGAGCCATGAAATGAATTGTTTCTCCCAACAGCAGCTCAATATCTCTGAGACCCAAAGCAATTGTATTTCAAACCATTTACGGCCTGATTCTCCTCAGTCGATGAGCCCCCGCTAATTGATGGGCCATGCTTTTTCTTTTTTATGCACACACACACACACACACACACGCACACGCAGATCAGTATGCTGTAGGTTGTTCAGCATAGCCAAGCACAGGGTTGTCTGTCTATTGACTGAGTTGTAATGACAGCATTAAGAACACGTGAGAATCTGGCTGTGCTCTGATGAGACAGGAAGTCGAAGCCCACACACCAAGACCTGGGATTTAACATGGAGTGCAGCAGCTCCAATTTGGCATGCTCGATTTGATTTGTTATGTGAGAGGTGGTGATGTTCATTAAACTGCTCTGACATAGACTTCTTATAGATGGCCTGACCCTGACCCTGACCTGGGCTCCTCCTTTGCAAAAATTTGCTCTTCACAAAATGAAACACTTTAACTTAAATTAAATCATATCCTGATTTAATTTAAAGTTTTAATTAAAAACGTTTTGGTTTCACTGATTTCATTTATGGAATAAGAAGTGCCAGACATGAATAGCAATTCTAATCTTAACTTCTCAGAGAAGATACTTGAATCCCAACTTTTGACCGTGACTGAAGTGACTGGAAAATGGGGTCGGACTCTTTGGCTGGTTATCGTCCTACCAAAAGAACAAGGAATTCTTTATGTCAGTTGGTAACTTTTAATTGCAGAAGAGGGAAATGATATGTGGGGTTTCCCAAGGTTTCCCAGTCTACTGTGCATCCCCAGAACCAGAACCAAACCAAAAAGCAGCATTCAGTTTTTATGTTCCTCTAATCTGAAACAAACTTCCAGAAAAGTGCAAATGCTGAAACAATGAGTTCCTTTAAACCAAGTCTAAAAACCCCATTTGTTTAGAGTTACCTTTGAATACCTGGAATATCATAAAGTGTAGTTTATTGTTATACCTGTCATTGTTTTCCCTTACTTTGCTACAGCAATGTGATATTTGCTCTTTGCTTTTCTTTCCTGTTAATTTTGTAAAGCATATTTAATTGCCCCGTTGCTTAAAATGGAACTATTCTATAGTACCTCCTGCTACATGTTTAGGGTTGTTGAGCTGGTTTTCAGACTCTACCCGATTTTAGTTATTTCCTTTTAGTTAGCTCCATTCATCTTCCCACTAACTGTGGCCAGTTTCGCTCTGCCTGACGAAGAAGAGCCTCCAAACAGCTTGAGGCCGTGACCACCATGTCTTGCTGTGTGGATAATGTGCTCTGGGTGATGCCGGCAGTTTTTCATCACACATCCTGCTTTACATGCAGAGCCAAAGGTTACATTTTGGTCTAATCTGATCTTTCTGCTTTGTCCTCAACTCAGCCTGTGGAAAAACTTCAAAATTGGCATCTTATGGCTTTCTTAAGATGACAATTTATGATCTGATCTTCTTTGTACTCTGGATCTATTTACTGCTTCTTCTAATCTGTCGGTTCACATAGATAGCAGTTTATATTTTCAGATGATTAATTGAATCAAACTCTATGAGATGTTCAAAGCTTGGGATTTAGTTTGATAACATTAGCCCTTCTGTAAACTTCTCCACAACCTTAATCTTGACCTGTTTGCTTCTCATGATGTTGCTTGGTCATTATTCGAGGAACGCGGTACACATGTGGATTCTTTTTACTCACTTGGAATCTAATAAAGAAGCAACTTTTAGACTTCTGTTTGTACAAAATGTTAAAATTCATGTGGATTTTCTGCAATTAGGAACGACTTTGTTGTTTACCACAAAAATATATTGAACTTTGAAAACCTGGCAAAATAGAAAAGTTGAAGGAGTATAAGCACTTTTGCAATGTACTGCATATTATCAAGCATAGCATTGTTTTTCTTTTTTTATTATTAATGAAATCAACACTACCTAACATTTTAATATTTACTACCACCTTAATATTTGATTATTAAAATGCAGAAATTTATATAAACACCATAAAAAAAGGCATTGGTGACTAAATAAAACCCAAATGGTCTGTGGGGATGTTAAAAGATGGTTAAAAATTTAGAAAGTTTAAAATGGTTGTAGCATAAGCTCAGAATAAATAATAACATTGGCTGTTTTTCAAACCTCTCAAACTGTAAGTAGAGGCAGCTTGAGGGTCTTAATGGCTCCGAAACACAGTTACTAATCAGTGTGTGAGCTGGCTCCCAGGGGTTTTCTTCAAGATGCATGTAAAGTAGATGTAATGAAATTTAACATAGAATAATCTCACCACACAGGCAAAAATTGATAAAGATTTTCACCTCAATCTGTGACATTTCCATCTGGGTTGGCTGCTATTCTTTTCTCGTTATCCAGCGCTTACATTGCATAATATAACAGTGTCTCTGCTGTATCTTCTTTCTGTTAGATGCTATTCTCTGTTAAACACAAAAAGAAGAGAAATAATTCTGAAGATACCTGTCTCCCTTTTCTGTTTTGGTATATTTAACCAATACATTTCCAAACCCTTTCTCTTGATATTAATATACAAGGAGAGGCCAGAAAATTTCTCTTGATGCCCATTACTTAAATAACATTCCCAAGGTAACTTTTTATCTTTTTAATACTTGAGAAAGTTGGTGAAGGAAGAGTCACGTGAGAATATAGCAATGTAAACAAAATTTCAAAGCAAAGAGAGTACAAGGACAGCTTGTATTTTGATAGAATTTCAAATCGGGTTTAATAAATAAACCACATCTTATTCTACAAAGGTACAAACCCACTACCTTGAAAGACCCAAATGAATTTCAAATACTCCAAAACCAATATGCATAAATTAACAATCCTATCTTTCATACCTCTCTTCATCCCATCCTGTTTACTCTGCTTATCCTCCATCTGCAGCTCATGAGGGTTCATTGTTAATACGGCTTTGCTGCTTTGTGGTTTTTGTCTGTTATCAATCCTGAATCAAATTCGCATGATTGTGTTTGCTCAGAGAAAGTCTTCTATTCTCAATATTGAACATACGGTGCACAGAGAGGCTTTGCACACTTTCAGAAAAAAAAAAAAAAAACTTCAAACACACAGCCTTTCCTACCAACAGCCAGCAGGTAAATAAATATTTGGACAGTCAAACATAATGCGTGGAAACTCGTAACCTGAAAAAAAGCATTAGGAGTATGAGATTAAGAATTGGGTGTAATAGCTACCAAGAGAGACCTCCAAACTGCTGAGATGGTCCAGAATAAATGCAAAAGTACATTTTGCATTTATTCTGCGTGTTGTATGAGAATCCATTTCTTTACATAATTTTACAGGTTTTTATGGATCTGTCAGGTCAACGTCGTCTAAGACAGAGGTGAGCATTTCATTGAACTGTTGACTTTATGTTAATGACACATAAATTAATCTGAATCTGATCTGTGATTGTTGCTGTGGGCCAAGTCACTAGTTTTTAATTCCTCCAACCATGCCAATCAGATTTAAACCTGGACTTTGACTGAAATTCTTTGGCATCATCATGCCAAATAAGAAGCAGGACTCTGTATTGTCTTTGGTCAGTGGTAGTTTTGATATTTCCCATTAATGCTGGTTTTGTCCGGTGTCTCTTTTTTTATTGTTAAACAATAAATTTACCTGAAAGAAGGCAAGTAATGCTTATAGGTCCCTTAGATTTTATTGTAGGTAATTTTGACTTCCTGGATATGATGTCAAAGTGCTATCAGAGTAAATTTGTGAATTTGTCTATTTCTGGGACATTTCCAAGGAAACCCAAAACTATAAATTACTTCATAACCCCTTTATGACCATTTGATGTCATTGAATTTGTTTCTTATTTGTCCTTGAATTTCTTGAGACTCGGGGAGTGGTGATTGCTTTTCAAGATCTTCTGCAGGTCAGGGCAAAAAGATTGAAACCAAAAAAATATCTAATTCTGTACATATTTATAGTTCAACAAGATGTATAAATATATTTTCACATCCTGCCAGCTTGGTTTGGATAACTTCTTCTCATAATAAACCAAATTAAAACTTGAAAAATGTTTTCTCAGGTTTTCTCTCTCATGTTGTTAGATGATCTGAGACATAAAAGCAGAAAAACACAACCTCATGTTTTTGTTTAAAAGATTCTTTCACCACAGCTGGTATTAAATTGTCCATTTTGATTTTGTTTTGGTTTTGTATGGAGGGTGTCATGACTTATCTGCTTTAACCAGCTTTATGAAATATTGCATGCAGCTGTGTGTTCCAAGCTAGGTAGTTAGCTACACCACATATTGAGTCTTTGCCAAAACCATCTTGCATCTGGTTATGCAAAAAAAATCCAGTAACTATTCATGTTAACTGAATATGCTATCCGTTACTCTTTATGCTTTAAAATGACTGCCTGAGGAAGGTAGGAGTTAGACCAATCCTCCTAAGGAAAATGCCACAGCACACAGTAAAAACGAGACCAGCCACTTACCGAACACAGTGTATAAAGGAATAAGTTGTTGATTAGTACCTTGAGAAATACTTTTAATCCATCCATATTATTGGATTGAAGAATGACCTTCAGAGCTCCATGTAAGGCGGGGAAACCTTTCAGAATAAATTGCAGGCTGCTGCCCTTGTCTACGAAGTCTTACTGCTGGTAATGACAGAGGTGTGTGATTTTTCTCTCAATCTCATTCTCTCACACTGCTTCTCACAAATTGATTCATACCACTGAAGGCTAAAATTATTACTGTATGCAAGGCAGACATGCGCTGGATGTAAATGAGACAGGATAAGAAATAATAGCTATAGATTAACTCATAAAGCAACTTAACATATTACCCAGGGAAGGACACTGGAAACTGTGTAGTAATTTATATCAACAGAGCTAAACAACAGCTAAACAAATAGGAGTAAAGGAAACAAATGGACAGAATAATTACCCATCCTGCAGCTTCCTGCCTCTGCAGATCACAATCTGTCACATGAGCCAAGGTCTGCACTGAGCCCATCTTCTGACCTCCAACTTTTTCCCCAATTCACTCACCTCTCAATCACATTCTGCCACAGCCAAATGTGTCTGTCACATTGATTCCCTGAGAAATCTCTGTCAGCCCCGAGCATCCAGGCAGGGCACATTAGAGAGTGAATCGCCACAATTTAAAGGGCAATAAGTAAAGTTTTTGCTGCTCCTGTGCCTTAAATGACCTCCATTCATCCACAGAGGATGTGGCAGTGTTGGTGATCAATACGACTGAGTTGAGGATTACTTCTCCAGGTGCTGACATTTACTTCTTTCAAAACGTTATGCTCTCTTTTTTTAAACCATTTCACATTTTTCAGCTGCTCTACAGGGGAATGATTTTGCTGTGACAAATGATCTGACAAATCAATAGGATAGGGTAAAAATAAAAAGCAATAAAAAGAACATCCAAATTGCCTGTCTGTTAAAAAGACCTGATAGTTTTAACCAATATGTGCTAAATCTGTGGTAAAAATGCTGAGTTATCAGCCTCTACTTAAAACTTCCAATCGCACTCATTTAATGTATGACCACTAAGGGAAAATAAATGTTAAAAAAAAAGATGTTCCCAAATTAACAGTAAAATGTTTTTTTAAAATGCAGCATTGAATGAGAAATAAATTAATGCCTATATTACCACTGAAAATTGTTCAGGTTACATTTAGTTGTGCCACAACAAGGGGAGATGTTGACAATTTTGTTGCTCGTTTTGAAGAGGGTTTCCCTGTTTGCACCCTCTATGCTTTATTTGGTGGATTCCTGACTGTTGGTGAGAGAGCAATGCACTGAAATAAGAGCTTTTTGAGGCCTTCACACAGAGGATTGTACCAGCAGAAACTGATTTAAGCAGCTGGGGACACGCTACACAATTTTTTTCATGATTTTAGCATCTGATTTGTAGCTTCTAATGTTAAAGGGCTATTTAACTTGTCTTAACAAGTTTGCACTGCATTAATTATCTGTAGTTCAAAATCTAAAGTACTGGAAACTGGAAAATGACACAATGAAGGGAGATTCTCTAAAACATAGTATGAACTTTATGCAGCCTTTATTTTGTTTGTTAAAACACAGAGAGAGGATTTAAAACTGTTTTTATCACTAGGACCAGGATAATTCATTAGGTTGGAAACTGTGCTTTTTTTGCACAAACATCCTATTTATGATAAAAATATCTATCTACCTTTTGCAAAAACTATATAGTCTCTATTTTAAAAACTAAAAATGGAAATAAAATAGTGGTTCTTTAAAAATGGCAACAAATTTCCATTAGTAGATATTTCTTGAAATAATAAATTGCTTTTTTAAAAAAGGTTATTCAACATCTGTGGCTCTGAAGTTGTATTTATCTGGACTGAGAGCCTAAATGACTCTTTAGATTGTAAAGGCTGTAGACCTCCGCTCTCTGGCTTGTAAAACCTATAATCCACTTGTGAAAACCTTGTCCCATCTCCTGAGCTGGATTTACAGTTATAACCCTGTTTGTAAATCATTTTTGGTCCCCTCTTCTCTCTCTGTTTGATGGGCCCATATATTTTTCATTAAAGAATCCTCCAACCCACCTTTAATCTTCTCCCAATTTTTCTTGTGTTCGACTTGCATTTTAGTAGCAGTGTGAGATTGCACTGTTGCCTTTGTGGCCACTTTGCCGCAACTTCTAATCACATTAAACCACATCGTGCCTTGCTTCGAGGCAAAGCTGTTGAACTGCTGCAGCTTTACACCCTCAAACTGGATTCTTCTGGCTCTCTCTGCGCTCTGAACATCACCCAACCATCTGGCTGAAAATTTTAAACTTGTCCAAACTCACTTACCAAGTTACCAAAGAAATCTGTACTTTTATATAAAATATACTATTCCAGATTTCTGCAAGTCCTCCAGTGTGATTACGACTGTAATCTTGGTTAATTCGATGATTTTGTGGCAGCTCTCTTAGGTAGGTGTCCAAAATGTCCCCTTTTCTGTGTGGCCACCGCTTGCAGCTTGGATTTTGTTTTGCTTCCTTTTCCAGATGTGGTTGAACTAAAGTGTGGATTTAAAATCTAGGTTTCCTTCCATCATTGTGGGTTACACTTTAAATATGATTACATTTGCAATTTTTAAAAATAGGTATAATTTATTTAAGTCTTATTCAATTATTTGACATACTTAGGGCAAAACCTCCTTTGACTCATATTCAGCAGCTGCTTTTTCACTTGTACGTAAACGTCACCAGGTTACTGTTGAGTTTAGAAAACTTGGGGTGTTAGTTTATGTGAGAACATGTGTTGGGTATTTATATAGGATTCAAATTTACACAAATACTCCATTTCTGTTCCACTCACTGCACTCAGGAAGGCTTACAATTTGCCAGAGAAAGACAGGCGATCAATTTTGTTCATATTTTGGACAATGGACGATGTGAAACAAAAATGCAGTGCTTGGTTATAAAAATAAAATATTGGGAAATCTGTGGTTTGGACTCCTCCGTAAGGTGCCACAAAAATATATACTTTTCTTTCTGTCCTACAATCAGGACAGACGGTTTCAGAGAAAGATGAGATGTTTAAAAATTCCCAGTTTCAAAATTCACACTGCAATAAATAATTTAAGGAAAATATTTTCAGCTGTAATAGCTGTGGTCCCATATTTCAATATCTCTATGATGACAGTCAGATGGAAATTTGATCTGTGTAGTGATCATTTGAGTTAAAAATGTTGTTTTTTAACTCAAACAATAATTTTATTTTATTTTTTAAATGAATCTTGAAAACAAGAAGGATTGTCCAAATAAATTTGTAGGTGTCAACACAACCCTAACTTTTACTTAACTAAAAAGTTAGATTATGTATGTAGCCAGTGATATTTCACATTTAAAATATGATTTATATTTTCCTTAGTATAAAAATCTACTGGCAGACATGTTTTATGTCAAACTGCATCTCTTTAAACACAAGAATAATGGCATAAGTAGCATTACGAGTAATAAAATATGAGCCACAGTGAGGAGCTATGCCCCTGGTTGTTTCCTCTACACAAAACTGTCAATGCAATAAAATGTTAATATACTAGAGAAAGGGAGGGAGAATGCATACAGTGGCACAGAGGTAAAAATACTTACCGAGCCAATGAAACACAGCAACCAAGCTAAAAACAATGCATATCAGATAACATGTTTACAAGACAAATGTTAGAAAAAACACAACAAAAGAATAAAAACAAAAATGCTGAAAATACATACAATAATAACACATCAAAAGCATCAAAATAGCTTGATATCCTGCCTCCCCAGTCTCTGTGTTTTTCCCTTGGCACTTTACTCAAGTGGTGGTTGAAATATTAAACTGAGAAGTGGGAAACTCTTCTAAGAAGTTATTGGATCATTTTTTTGCCATCTGGAAGATGTACGTGACTTAATAAATCAGATATGGTGTGTAAATATTTAGAAAGCCTGTAGCAGGCCTCATTTATTTATTATTTACTAATATAAGTAATTTTATCTGATTGTTGGGATAGAAAATTATCGTTTCTGTCTGTCGGTCATTAGGATGCATCAAACTAATAACTATAACGGGCAATGCATTTAAATTGTTAAAGGCTTTTTAGCTATATTACAGTGATTAGTCTGCAACATAAAATAATGTTAAGTGTGAAGCATTTTTAAGTGCTCTTTCCCCCTTTTTTCCACAGGCAATATGTGATGATATTTTTTAAAAACTCAGACTTGGCACTCTAATAATGCTGATAAAAAATAAAGGTAACTGAAGCATTGTTGTTTTATTTAATTTTAAGTTAAGAGTACATTCTAACATCATACCTGAGGTATGGTGTTAAAAATAGGCTCACTCTTGAAAATGGGAAATACACAAAAACATGGCACACATATAAGGCAGAAATGGTTCCCCAAAAAATTGTTTCCTGCCTAAACTTGTCTGTATCTTCAGTCTGGATGAGGACCAAAAGTTACTTTTTCCGAGCACTATTAATAAATGTTCAGAGCACTATAGATATCTGTGCAACAGCTGTCAGTGGTCATTTGATAACGCGAGTACTTCCTCTAATGTAACTGGAAAAAGTATGAGCCAAAGAAGAACCACATGATTGTTACTGGAGTAAGTTCTTTGCTAAAATATGTTCCGCTAACAAGTTGTGCAAAAACAAACAGCAAAGTTGACCGCTGGGTTTTCTCGCATTCAGTGGAAGAGTTTAGTTTTTCTTGTCTCACTCCACACGGTGCCACCATTAGGAACTGAAAGAGAACTAGAAGAAAAAAAGTACAGATGTCCTTTCTGTGTCCTTCTGTGCTTGGAAGGACTTAGTGTCCAGGACTAGACAAACTGATTCATTGACTCTTGTCTTCCACAAGAAACTTTTGATTAATTTCCATCCAGGCAACATGACTCCTGATCCACATTAATTGAAACCCTCCACACCTGCCAGCTGATAAAGAACAAGTCAGTGTTTTATCAACATTTTAATCCAATCGTTAATGAAGAGAAAGGGCCTGCAACGTTTTCAAAGCTATTCAGCGTCAAATCTGTTACAGATTTTAATGTGAAATGTGTCTGTCATTTTAATAACTTGAGGCTCATGAACATTTCCGGCGCTGCAGAATGACAGGATAAAAATGAGAAGGGGAAATTGGAAACTTGTCAGGAATCCAGACACACAAATTGAAACCAACGACATGGCAGCTCAAGGTTTCGGCTCGGGTGTAGATGATCAATAATCTGCTCACATGTTAGCAATGCCATCTCTTGACATTAATATTTATAGGTAAATTTATCAGTGTATTTCTGCTTTCAGGTTTCTTTACTTTGGAGAAGTAAAGAAACACTAAGTTGTTAACTCTCATTCTGAAGAAGTATTGCTGAAACTGTTCTTTTTGGGCGGATGGCAGTCTTACATAAAGTTAGAAATGTGGAACCTTTACAGTACCTTTAGAAAAGCACTGCAAGAGGAAGGTGATGTCAGACCATCACGATGATATTTAACTGTCTAGCAAAAGTTATTGCACAATCTGGTCTCTAAAAGAAAGTTTTTACCAATTCATTCGCTGTGATAAATATGAAACCATTTCCAGACCTTTTCCAGCTCACCTGTCAACAGGTACAGATTGAAAGATTTGTACCATTTTACTTTAAAACAAAGAAATCTCTCACATCAATGAACTGTCCATTCTCTCAGAACCTGATTTATTTATTTATTTTTAACCTGGGCTTTGAGTTAAGCCCTCAAAAGAAGAGTAGACTTTTCTATATTTTTTTTTCCAGATCATTATTTATTATAGGGGGCAATGACATTGTCAATTTACATTTTAATCACTTTACTATAGAGAGAAAATTTTAAACATAAATATAACTTGAGTTGCATATGGATCAGTAATGTCTGCTTGACATGGTGTCTACTATCACTTCATCAGTCTGTACTCAATATTGCACTGAAATAATAATTTGAATAAAGATCTGATGCTCTTGTGTGTGATATCAAATTGGCTTTAACATTTATTTATTTAGTTTCCATTACTGTTAAAATAGGCACATCCTACGTTTTTCACAACTACACTTTTGTTTGTTTTCAGTTGCACTTTCTAGTAAAGCAGTGAATAAAAACCAAATTACTTCAGTAAAATTTTCTTTTTGGCTCATCGTCCTCCAGGATGTCATTTAATTCCTTTCGAAAGATGGGAGGCTTAAACGTCACTAGATTCTTTCTACGTTTTTCTCTGCAATTTCCTGGACACGTTAAGAAAGACAGCAAACACATCTGTGACGCAGACTTCACATGACTGTCTATTTGATGTTGCTGTCAGCTGTCAGCTATAGTACATGGAGGGATCAGCCATTTCATGTTGACGCATTACTAAGGCAATGCAAAGATGAGGACTATGAGAATTACTGCTTAATTATTAAACAGTAATAAGGTCCTCACTGTCTTCTCCTTATCCACATCGGATACGATTGGCTTTCCACAAGACGAACTGTGGCAGAGCTTGAAAAGCAACTTATGCAAGAATTTTAAGCTGTACTAAAACATTATCAAGCCATGCATTTTTCCACTGGTTGGGTTGTAATGAGCCAGAGGTAATTGTCCATAAATGTAGCTATGATTAATTAATCTGTCTTTAATTAGGTTTTTTAGCATGTCCCTAGAGTTCTACCATGAGTTTATTGCAGCATATCAATGAGTCCAAACTGTTTTCTGAACTCCTGTCACTAAAATGTTTACTTACCCTCCTCGTGGCCTTTAATGTTCATTTTGAGCATTTCAGAGTGGAATGATTATATAACAAACAACTTCAATGACAATCAGAATTGATTGTGAAAAAGTGTCATGTGTTTTTATTGACAAACATACCAAGCACTTCAGCTTGGTCTGTCAGGTTTAAACCATCTGACAGAAATTTTCTCAGTAAATTATAGAAAAACTATTTCATTTAACTCTGGAGAAAGAACGAATCCAAAACATTGAAACTGATGTCCAAGGTGAATTTCTGCAATCTTTGTACAGAATGAATCTGCAGTTACTGTCCCAGTTTATTCAGTTATCAAAAATGGGTCCCAGAATCCAATTTTAGGCAATTTTTAAAATCCTTTATGAAAAGTTTTCTTCTTCATGCATCTTTTATCAAACTTATGAAGAAGTACAACAAGGAAAGCTGCAGAAAACTTAAATTCAGATGATTCAAACATTGCAGCTTTGCAGGAGAACAGACATGTCATGTATGATAGGTGAAATGAATCATTACAAATATTTCCCATTAAGATTAACCCTTAGGCGACCGTTGGTCTAATGACAACACATTTTCTGTGCCTGGCTATTGCAAACTAATAAATATTTTTTATAAACAAGTTGTTCTCAACTTGTTTATAAAAAACTGCATGTTTTCTTGTAGCTTCAATAATAAATTATGCTCTGTTTACTCCTGCTTGCTTGAGGGGCCAAAATGCAGATGATGGTTTGTAGTTAAAACATATTAGGTGTTCTTATTGATTTGCAAATGACTACATTTCTGAAAAACCTTCACAGTTAGAGCCAGCCTTTTCCGCTACAATAAATTCTAAGTGATTCTTGAAGATAAATTATGTTTTTCATAGAATTGTTGCAATTATCTGAGGCAGCTGTGTTTACAGTTAGTCTGGAGCATCTAATAGCATTCACAGTTAAGTGTGCTTTCATAACTTTAAATGTTCCTTCAGCAACTTAGTCATTTATAAGATTGTGGCTCTTTCAAAGCATGTTTTTCATTTTATCTACCTAGAGAAGAGTATGAAAATAAAGGCAGAAAATCAACCCTTAAAGGTTAAAGCATAATAAAAAAAAAAACATAAGCATGCTTCTTTCGGCGCACATTGTGTTACAAACATAGCTGGAAGTTGTTGCCACCCCAGCAGGAAAGCTGCTTGTTTATATCTGTTTTAGGGCAAAAGGGGTGTGCGGTCAAAATATCAGTGACGATCTAAAAGCAAAGAGCTGCAGAGGTAGTGTCCCTAGCATGACAAGTGTAGATAAGTGATTATGTGTTGGTTTCAGCAGAGCAGGTGATTCCTCAGCCCTGCGGGTGGGAGGCTGCTGCGCAGCAGTGTGGACAGACCGCAGAAACATCAAAAACCCAGCGAGCTGGGAGCTTCAGCTATGCCTCGTAAGATCAATGATAGCAGCTGTTCTCACAGGAGGTTTTGTTGCTAGAAGTGTGAAAAATGGATCACTGGACTGATGCAGTGTGTTCATTACGTCCACTTTTGATGTAAAAGAGAAAGGGAAAAAAAAGCTCATTGGTAAACATGAGATACAGCAGAACTCTTAAGAGTATAATTGGTCACTGATGAGAATTTCAGTTTTAAAGCAATGTAACCTTAAATTAAAAAAAAAAAGTGGTGACAGTTTTCATCGTCAATTTAAGGTAAATTTGCTCACTTGAAAACTATCTACGCTTACTGAATAAACTAAACGTATTTATTTATATTTGATAAATGCCACAATACTTAAAGTTTTATAGAGTATACATATTCTTAAATATTAGATTTGCCATCTATGCTGTCTGAATTGGGTCAAAGGTTTTGTGCGTCCTCCCACAAACTTTTCAAGATAGCTTGCCTGACGTTTGTCCCATTACTCCAGAGAGAAGTTTCAGAGTCAGGTTGGTGTGCTGCCTTGCTTCCGTTCACTCTTTCTGGCATCGATGGGTTATTTTGAACATTAGCTACTAATTAGCACAATGCTAGCTCTTGTTTATTGGACAGTAAGGTTTAATCTGGATGTTTATTATGCTGTAAAGTATTCAAGGAAAAAACAATGGGCTTATAATTTGTTAGTTAAACCGAACATAACTGCTGAGAAACCATATCATTGTATTGGTTTACTTTAAGGTCTAATTATATTTAAAGTTTGTGTTGATTCAATACTAAGTGTTGAATTTTGTTTCTACTTTGTTTACAGTTTAACCAGCATATTACAAACTTAGAGAATGAATAAAACTTATGTTATTTGTAGCACAGGGCTTTGTAGCAAAATGGCTTCTTTCTCACTGAGTGGTGTTTCTGACCTTTAGCTTTTTGCAATGGCAAATGGGTTTTTTCTTAACAAGAAAAAAAAAATCATCCTAATTTGAAACACACTTTGTTTTAACATAGGTTGTTCCATCATCTGTAACATTTGACTATGACAACAGAGCAAAAAAGAAAACATCTGTCAGGGAGAAACATAATTTTTTTAAAAAACAAAAAGGTTTTGTAAAAGAAAAAATATTGTGTGGTTTATAAAATGTAATGCCTGCCTTATTGGGCTTCCATAGGAGATTAATAACAGGATAATTTATTTATTCTAATTTTTCCAAGCGGCAGCACCTTGCCATGTCCTGTTGATGAAGCTGCGAACCTGCAGTCAGCACGACGGTACATCCTGTTTCCTCCCACTGCGACAGAAGTTAAGGCTCACATGAATAATTTGTCCATCTGGGAGCAGTCTGTTTAGCATAACTGACTCATCTATCTGGGTGTGAGGCGCAGGGCCAGCTTTGCACTAAAATGAGCACCCAATTCTGTCCTTCACAAATGTTCAGGTAGTTTTTAAGAAAGGAATTTACAGAGAGGCTTTGCAAAGCATAAAACCATGATATACTGTCTGTGGAGAAGCTGGGCCCGGTAGCTGAACCATTAAAAATAAGATATATGACACTCAGTAGGTTTCCATATGGTAGCAATGCAAAATAATTACTCTGTAATTACCTTGAATGTTTGCACTTTACACCATTTGCCTCACCAGCTGTCATTGCTGAGGCATCTGTTAGGCATGGTGGTGTGTAGTGGCTCACACCTTGGTCCCCTTAAGCCCAGCCAGAGAGGCATTCTCATTAACTAACACATAAAACGCACAGGCAGTGGTGCCTGTAGCTGTCCCTCTGGGGCATTTATTCCTTTGCCCACAGGTGATCCCAGTAAATGACAAATCTTCAAGACTTAATGGGATCTTCAGCCACATTGTTCTGCAAGTTGCTTGATAGTTAGCAGAGACTGCAGCTAAACCTCCCCTCAAAATCAGCCAATACCACTTACATCACTGACTTAAATTAGGGAATTATATAATTAGTATGCTGTTTTTCTTACCAAAAAGGAGGAGTTTTAAATAATTATTTCTGAAATTTAAATGTATGTACATAGTTTACACAACCCAGGCCTTACATGTTTCTAATGTCTTAGCATACCAACAAGGCCTTATGCATGTGTTTCTTGTAGTTGGTTTTACATGTAAAACACTGCAGCATAAATCTACTCATCTTGAGGCACCATTTAAGTCATTTTTCCTTTGCTGGTCGAGGGCCTGCCTCCAAACCTGTCAGTCATGTTGCAGAGTTGTCTCCAATGAATGCATTTAGCCTGAGGCTGAGATAAGTGCCATCAATAAAGACATCACCAAGACCGCTGGGAAACACTGATGATCCACAGTATGTGATGTAATTCTGATATTTATGCAGGTACTAAGCTCAGAAACAGAAAAATCTCTTCAGACTGCAAAAGAAAAATGGAGATTTACGTTTTTGTGAAGACTGATGTATATTTACAGACTGCTGACTGTCGACTTTTATTTAAAAAGTTATTCAAACCAACTGCAAAATGTCGAAAGAAAGAAGGTGTTGAGTTCTTGCACATGGAAATCTTTTTTTGCTTTCAGCCGTGCAGCCCATTGCCGGATGATCTCAGAGGTCTCTGTGTGAACGTATCTGACAAGCATATCTGATTAGTATTTAGAAGACAGTGCAGGCATCTAGAGACAGGTGTAATCTGTTTGGAGATGAACACCAGAGCTGTTTTCAGGGCATTTGTGTTTTCAGTGCTCAGATAAGGCTTGCCTACATTTCACAAAATGTTACTTAGAGCTTCAGTAGTGAGGGATTTCTGCCTTGTTGGCATTATGAATCACTGTGACCTCCTTTATTTCCTGAAAAATTGACACTGTTCATTGAAATAATTAATTCCTGCAATACTCTTTCTTTTTTCTCCTCTGATCAATAATCAAACCAGAGAGCAATTTGCATGAAATTATCACTTAAACATTGTCATACCTGCTTCTCCTGGCACTCATCCACTCTCCCAGTAAAAAGCATTTTCTTTACACTCTCACCCGATTCTCCCATTTGTATCTGTTTTTTGGTTTCTGTAAATCTTCATTGAGACTAAAGTTAACTAATCTCTGTAACTCATGCCATGAGTTGCTCTCTCACTTAATCTCTGTGTTGATCAAGCATTCGAAAACATCATGGTAAAAATATTCATGTTTAACTGTGATTCTGTTGTAGGTTCCCCGGTGAACCACAGTGTTGAAAACCAAATCATACTTGATAAAAGTGAACTGCAACACAAAAAATATATGCAAATTTAAATAACTTTTTTGTCCTTTCTTCATTACAATTCCTTGCTGAAAGCAAATTTGGTGATCAGATGATGTAGTGTCTTCCTCAGTATCTATTTATCTGTAGCATCTCCTTTGTGCCACTTTGAGAACAAGCTTGCAGAGCAACGGTGTCAGGTTGACCTGACACTTATTTTTCCTTCAGAGAGGCTTCCCTTTGTGTTTCTCTTCATTCAGCAGTATGAGGTTTTCATTACTAAACATAGCTTAAAAAATGTATTCAAATATTTTTGACAACACAGCAGCACCAGCAGCCTCATATCCTTTGTGCAATGTCCATGATCCTTTTATTGAGTAGAACAGTGCATATTTCACAGATTTTTAAAAGTTACATATTCACATTTTGAACAGATGAGGTAACTAGCTTTAATTCCCACCATGCTGAAATGTTTGACACAGTAGAAGCAGAGAAGGTCAAAATCTCATCAAGCAATCAATACACATGCAAGGAAATCTGGGATATCTGAGCCACATCATCCTCCCCTTAGGCAGAGAAAGCCTCAAAATTTAGAAATTTTGTTCTTCTGGTTTTTAACTTCTGGAAATTAAATATTTATACAGTCTCAGACTACACACAGCTCAGACTCAGAAAAAGATTGCCATTCACTTTTTTGTTACTGTGGGAATCTTAATGGTTGTCCAACAAAAAGGGAGGTTGCTGTGCTTTAAACGGAGCGGAGGAGATGTAAAGAACAATGCAGCTCAAAGGCATGTCAGAGTGATTTTCCACAGTCCCTGGTGATCAACAGGGCTCCCCCAGCCATAAAAGAAAAGTTGTTTGCTGCCATTTCAAAAACTTATAAAGGAAAAGAAATAAATTCCCATACATTGGTTGGGCAGCTGAAGCTTCTGAACAGAACCCTGGGTCTACACTTAGAGCAAAAGCTGCAAAGTAGTTTCATTTTGCTTCAGATGAGACCAAAATTAAAAACGGCAGTCAGGCAGTCTGTTTCCATCATGCAGAGACAGTCAGTTTTTGTGATATATATAGAAGTCGAGGCTTGAGACCTGGATGTCACAGAGGAAGGTTTTTATAGGAGAGTGGTTCTGAAGATGAGGTCATACAGTTTGAGAAAACAACTGTCTGTTGATCACAAGTCCTACAGGAAGCTGCCTGAAAGCACTAACAACTCACAACTCAGCGGAAAATTCAACCCACTCACAAAATAACCCTTCATTCTCATGTATTTTAGAGGCAGGACTGGATAAGCCACAACCATACACACTCACTCTTACAGACCCTCTCCTGTTCGAACACCAATTGTGTTTGTTTTGTTTGATAGAACATTTTATTTTACATGTGTTTTTCATGTTCAAGAAACAATATACACATGTATTCTTTTTTTTTTTTTTTAAGCTTTCCCAACTTCTATTTCATTTTTGTAAACATGCATTATAATTTAGGAACTAAGCTAATTATTTTCTTATGGGTATTGTGGAGAATAGTTGAAGTTTGTTAAGTCTTTTCTGTTAAACTGTGTAGACATTTATAGCAAATGCGTCATATATGAGTTTGACATTTCTGAGCTTTTATCACACCAAACAACCCATAAGTTGCATTGATTCCTCTAAAATGGGGCACAGGGTTTTGTGGGCGAAGAAATGACGAGGCATGAAATCTATCAGTGAGATTCAGATGACTGGCTGTGATTTTATGAGTTTAAACCCCTTTGATGTTGTAATTAATTGAATCACATTATATTAATCTGAAGCCTCTTTAGTTTAAAAGCACAAAAGTGCCCGACTAAACTGGAGTAAGTGAAGTTGAAAGCCACAGAGCTGATCTGATATTAATCCATAGGAAACTATACACACTGGTGCCACTTTGTCAATGCTTCTGCTCAGATATCTACACCAATAACCTTAGCAGGACAAAGCTGGCAGATCGGCTTCATGAGCGAATCCCCACAGAGGGACAAGAAGGGCTCACATTTCTCTGAAAGTTGCTCTGGTATTATCAGCATTTTTTGTTCTTCCCATGGGGTCAATTATTTCTCCATCATATTCCGCACTTGTAGTTCGTAGCATGAGTTACAGAAAGACATCGGCTTCCATTTTAATGACCAAAACTGTAGCTATGTCAGTTGAGGAATCAACCAATCAGTTTTTTTATTTTTATTTTCATCGCAGAGATGCCATAAATTTAAGTCTTAAGGAGTTATGGCAGATAAATGCAGGTAAGAAGCATTGACACTCAGCTACACAATGAAGCAGAATTAAACTCTGTGCTACTCTGTGATCCATCCTCTCTGCACCACTAAGCAAATCTTGCAGTGTGGTGGAGATGTAGCTTAGCAACACACAAAGAGCTGCACAAACATTTTCACAGCAGCGTGCACTTGTAGAAGGAATTCAACTGAAGCTATATATTAAAGAAAAACAGAAATTATAGCAGTTATTTAAGCAAAATTATTGATTATGTTAAACCACTTCTGTTGAAGTGACACTAAAATATAATAAATTTTATTCTCTAGGTATGTCATCTGTTTTAAAAGGGTTATTAAAAACAAAAGCCTCCTGTGGAAATTAGACAGCAACTTGTAAATATTCAAAATATGGATTGTCTTCCACATTTTCATGTTAGAAGACAATCCTCGATGTATTGTATTGAGATTGTATGTTACAGACCAACATAATGTAGTAAATAATGTTAAAAAGAAGAAAAATTATGTACGTTTTTCATTTTTATTTTTCACTTTTTAGGGCATTATTCAATCTTATCCTTTCAAAAAAGATTAAAACCAGTTAAATTGACAAAATAGAAAATGTAAGACAAGACAATCTTTATCTTTTAAAAACAACTTTTTTTGCTTTTATTTCAATTGTGTTGTAAGAAGGATCACAAACATCCATCGATTTTTACTCAAAGCTAAAAATCGCTTTTTCATTAAAAAAATGAAAAAAACTCTTTTTCCTGTGAGTAGACAAAAAAAATCCAGATCCATACCACAGAAAAACATGATCTAAAAGATTAATGAAGCTGTTTGCGTTTCTTTTAGTAAGATAAAACTGCCAGACCTTTTTCCTGTTTCTACAATAAATTACAGGAACTGATTTACATCAAGTCATATTTATGAAAATCTAGACCTACATCTAGACCTACATCCAAAGCAGAATATAGTAATGGATGGATAATTTGATCTCTACATGTGAAAAGCTGGAAGATATATACTTAAAAAGATCTGCAGCTGTAACAGCAAAAAGTGGTATTTGTACAAGTTCAAGGAGGCAGTAAATATAAATGCAAGCCTCACTTTTCAGAATGTTTCCTAAAAAATAAAACCCTGTATCATTTTTTCTTCCACTTAACAATTATGCTCTACTTTATGTTAATCTATTACATAGAATCTTAAGAAAACACATTAAGGCTATTTTTATCAACGTGAAAAATTAGGGAGGCAGAACAAATACTATTTGCACTTTGTCTGAGAAATGGGCCCGTAGTACTACACCTTTTGGGTCACTTTGACTCCCAGTGAAGTCTTATCAATCACTCCTAATGAGACACATCAATCAACATAAAGGAAACTTCAGCAATCAATAGCAGGATCACTGGGTTTTGTGAATTTTAAAGGCAGTGTTATCTTCTAAACTGATTAACCTTGCTAACATAGACAATATAGGAACAAAATGGAATAAATACAGAGAGTTCCAGTAATAACATGTTTGTTTCAAGACTTTTAAAGACTTTAGTGGTCCTCCTGATAAATTAAACATCTGATGATTTATTTTGACCAGAAATGTATGTTGTGTTTACATGAAAAATGCTTCACATTGAAATCACGTAATGCAGTTTCCTGTTGCATCAGATCCAAGGGTATATAGCTGACTGTTGACTTGCCTGTTTGTGCATTTTAAACCTGCAAACAGATTAAGAAGCTGCATTTAGCTCAGCAAGTTGCATAGTGCCAATATTCACATGGTATTCCTGAAGGCATATACTCACAGAAACAGAGTATTGCACAGTTTGATCATGTTTTTCCATTGCTAGAAGTGAAATAGAAAAGATTATTGCACCTAAGCAAAGAAACTTTTCTGTTTCCGTGACAGATTTTTATTAAAAAAGTAATCATTTCATTTTTTTTACACTATTAATCAAAGGATGTGTCACTTTCTTTCTTTTTTTCCAAATATAATATTCTTGCAGTTAATAACCAGGAATGGAAAACTTCATGACTGCTGCTAAAAAGAAATCATTATCAAACATTTGAGACTGCTTCAGGGAGCCACTGTGGGGAATAAATGCCAATAAATGCCGTGCTCTCGGTGACTCCAGCAAAAACACAGATATTTCCATCAGGCCCCACGGATCAGAGGTTTTAAAAGATAAATAATGTTGTTGGACATTAATTCCAACCAGAAATCCCTACTGGCTTTATAAGTAACCACACTGTGTCCCTGGCATCCAGAGAAAAAGAGGATTAATAGTCTTGTGTGTGAATCTGAAGGTTACCCTGCAGAGCAGAGGTCAGAGTAAATTAAGCACATTCAGCTGAATGAATCTGTGAGAGTTTAATGAAAGAAATTGTGTGGCACACCTGAAACAAGGTGAAGAGAAAGCATGGAAGGTAATCATAGTTCATTAGGAAAGTGCTTTTGGAGCTGAACTCTGAAATTCCCATTGAGGGAAAATTGTATTTCATGCAGGTTATCTGCATGAGTAGGCCTTTAAATTGCCAGTATAAAGTTTCACTTTTCATAAGAGCCATTTAAATGACCCCATTTTAAATCTGATGGGTTCTCGAACCTTGTTAGCTCAGCAGCATTAATGCAAACACAAATTTACACTATCTTCTTTGATGGATTGGTTGGAAAGCTGTGTGTTGGGGGAAAAAAAAAACAAGTTTCAGGATCTATTAAATAGCAAATAACATATTCTTGAACACAATAGGGAGACGATTTGTGACTGCATTTACAATGTAAAGCTACCCATTTTGTCTTCTTTTAAAGCACATTAAACATGCCGTCAAATCATGTAAACAAAATGAAAATATTTTCTTCTGCAAAGGCAAATAAAGCAAACTGAACAGAAAATAAATGGTTTATTTTAAAAGAATCAAGTGTGAGAAACTCACTTATTTGGATTTTCAATAACCAATCAGTTAAAGGCTTAAGATCAAGCCACAAACATCTCAAAAAGTAAAACGATGCTCAAACAAGTTTCATTAAAATTATTTTAATGATTTGTTGGTTTTTACTTGATTTATTAGATTTATTTGACAGGGACAGACACACAATAACAGACAAACTGAATAAAAAAGCAATCCCATATCTGTGTCACGGTGCTTGTAGTGCAATCTAATTTGTAGCTAGATGGGACACTTATATTTTATAAAATATGGCATGATAAAATTTATTCATACCCTCCTCATAATCAATGGTAATAGTTAAAAACCTTTTCTTTTTCTTTTTTTTCAGGCCAAACCCTTATTGTACCAGCTGATAAACTATCGGCATGTTTCCTTTCATATTTTGATGATTTATCTTTGGAGATGAGATTCAAGTCAATAAAGTTGGAAGCCCTCCTTGCCATCACCCTAATCTTTAACTTCCTCCACAAATCCTCCAGAATTCAGGTCATTGAAGTCGAGCCAATCTAGTACAGTAACGTTAATTCCAGTTGGAAGACACATGTTGGTAAAACTTAAACCCCTGACATAAATCTGTCAGGGGTTTGAATTCATTTGGGCTTTACAATAAATGTGTTTAGATAAACCAGATTTGACTTAGTATTTCTGAGACAGTGCAGGATAAATGTTTAGTGCTACACTGATGATACTCGGGTATATTTATCCAAAGCCTGAAAAACCCAAACAATTAACGAGAAGGCAGACCTGTCTTAATGAAACCTAGATGACTTTTCTTTAAACTGAGACAAGACAGACGTTATCAATCTAGGTTATTTACTCACTGCTTATTCAGTGACTTTTTCTGTTTAACATTAAATTTGCCTCTAGTAACAATTTAAAGGACATTATTATCCTATTATCCAAGATTATTATCTAATCAGGGCACCTGCACAGTATTTGTCAAATCGGAAACATTTCTGTTATTCACTACAGTTTTCCTACACAGATCTTCTATTTAGCTTTGCTTTTTTTCCTGGATGAAGTTCATGGTGGAATATTTCTGCCATTAGCCTTATGGTAACCTGTTTTTTCTTTCCATTGAAACACTCTCTGATTAACCCTTGACTATAGCATTGTTTCTATCCACTTTCTACATCAAGCTGATTGTGGTATTTCTGCAACATTATGGACTAATTGCAATTACCTGGGACTTCTAAGACAGATTACCTTTTATCAACTGGCATTAAATGATCAACTGAACCTGACTATTATATTATAAGTTGAACTAAATATGATTATATGTGATTTAATTTACATTTGGCAACATGATTGGATTGGATTGAAATAAATTAATTTCAATTAATTTGAAATTAATTGGGACCAAATTATATTTTCTAACTTTATAAATTGGACATAGGGGCACCATGTCCAGTTATGGTGCAGTGTTAGAGCAAATACTCTACCGTTCTCAATGCAGCGGTCCCAGGTTCCATTCCTGCTGCATGTCCTCCCCCTTCTTCCTCTGCCCTCATTCCTGTTGGGCTACTCATAAATAAAGGCCACTAGTGCCAAAAAATACTGGACATAAACTGGACCCGTTTGACCTGTAAAGCTTCTTGAGATGACATTTGTTGTGAATTGGTGCTATATACGAAAATAAACTGAATCAAACTGAAATGAGTATTTTTTTTTTTTTTTTGCTATCTGGAAGACCAGAAGAGATGCTGCAGCCTCAGCAAGAAATTTGCACATTATAATGGGATAGAAAATAATATAAAGTCCAGTGTAGAAACCTTTAGAGAGCAGTATTACATACACACCATGAATAATAAAGTATTACATACTTTATTTTCTATGGTAAAAGTTTATTTTTTAAATATGAAGACTATAATTTTCATTGCCTTTGGAAAAGCTTTTCAGACTTTTCTATAAGTTCAAATTATGACCAATATTGCCTTTTATTTTCATAATATCCACTGAATATTATTCTTGGTCTCCTTCTGTCTTCAATGCATCTCACCGGTCTCGAGTTTCCTTTCATCTGCTTACTTATGAGAAGCACACTTGAACACAACGCATAGGCAAGGGTGTAAATCCCATCTCATTATTGAGATGGGATTTCCTGTTTTTCCATAAACAGGAAAATTTCTTTAGAGCAATTTTGGGGGAGAACAAATAAGTAGGTAGAAATGAATATCTGGGGAATATCATAATTTAAAGCACGAGAATTAAAAAAAAATAATTCTTATTTTTTTCTGAGATAAATGGCAGATTTATTTATTTATTTATTTATTTATTTATTTATTTATTCTTTTGCCTTTTCATATTGACATTATTGAAATGCAAAGGTTTCTTCAATGATTTTGGGGGGGGGCAATTCTAGACTTTTCGAAGATTGGTGAGGTCTGGACCTCCAAACCTGATCCTCCATGAAGTGCTGAACTTTGGCGAGTTAAGTAAAAATGAAACTCTACGTTTGATTTAAAGTAATGGTTGAAATGCATTAGTATGTCCTCCTGACTTGCATAAACCTTATAAACAAAAATAGTAGCTCACATTTCAGGACCTCTGTCTATATTGTCAATGTTGCCCCAAGCTATATTTTTAAAGTCTGAATCATAGTGAGAAATTCAGCTACAAAACCAACCAGCCACCAGGCAGGCACCTCTGCACTGCTTTCCTTCCCTTTGTTTCTTCTTTCCTTCCCTCTGAATCCTCCCCTTCTTATTCCTCCAGCTAGTCTCTTCTTTATGTCAGAGCCTTCCTCCTCAGATCTCCTTCCTCCAGTTTGAAGCCCTGGGCCCAGTTGGCCACATCTGTCCCACTGCAGGCCCTGAACTGTCGAACTGTCGCTGTGAGTGATTCTGCCTCTTATCCTCCCTCAGACCTTCAACAATGCACATGTGGATCATTTCAAGGAAGCTCATTCATTATGTAATGCCATCTTTAATCATTTATCCTGTGCTCTGCATCAGTGAGTTTTGTTTAGCGGGGCTGTGTTTGTCACCTTTTAAAGCTAAGAGTTGTGTTGTAATTTGTTCTACAGCTCTTTTTAGACCAAATGCAATCCATAGAGTTTATGTCAAGCAATTTTGTATGCACCAATGGGCATGTTTAAAGGCCTTTATATAAATGCCAGCTTTTGTTTGATAATCATTAACCTTTGTATTTTAATTAGCTATGTGTCTAAAAAAGCCTCAGTGGCCTTGTATTCTGGCCATCCAGCTTTACTTGGTCACCTTTCAAGCCCATGGGTTTACAGGTTTAGCTCAGCAAGCCAATATTTTGTTTAAAGGACGCGACCTTAGCGTTCTGTTTATTCTGCTGTTTGTTCGTATTTCAGTGAGCGTTGGCTTCCCTCCAGGAAGTGTCTCTTAATTGATTTGAGACTTCTCTGTGCATGAGTAACCCTTGTAGTTTTTATCCCTTTGTGGTTTTATTGTCATTCATTAAGATGATTTGAATTGAAATTGCTCTTTTCTCAACTAGATTGATGTTATTTTGTGTCACTGTTAGACATGGATCTATTTTTCTTATCTTTTTAATTATTTGAAAACACCTGATCCTCCAATGTGTCACTTTGTTTCATGTGAAATACAGAGACTTTAATGAAAATGTGGATAGACTTTTCTGTTTTTTTTGTTTTTTTTTTAATAATTTGATTTTCACAGACTTTTTATATCAAGTTTGCTTTTTTGTGTGTTTCTTTATATTTTTAGGTGTATTAAATACACTGAGGTCTTACAATATGGGATAATTGTTTCTTATTTCTTCCTTTTATGTGTTTTGGTTTTTTCTCTTTCATGGTAGAGTTGGGTTATTACCCTTTTTTATTTGCAGAGCCATTTTTACCTGCATTAGTCTTCCCTCCACAGTGGCTCATCATCCTCCTCTGATTATACTCAGTTTTTAAGCTCCTTGGTTTTTTCTTAATTTCTTTCCATGCATCCTGCTTTCATTCTCTTTTGCATTTTAGACTTGCTACAAACTCACAACACATAACACCCCAAGCTTTAAGATATTCATCAGTAAGATAATGTTTAAACATAAAGTCCATTGTTTTTCTCTGAGTAGTTATTGAGAAGAAGAGTTTTACTGTATGGAATCTTAAATATTGCATCTTTGCAGTCTTTTATGGTTGTGATATTGCACAATATCACACAGTGGCCTTGTGCTGAAGACTGATATCCAATGTATAGTACAGCTCTAAACTGAGGTCATTGTTTTCTGTCTGGTTTTATTGGCCTTTCACATATTGATGAAGGATTTTTAGTTTACTCTTCTTTCCAGTGTTTCTCCAGTTTGTCGAAGGTTGCAGACATTAATTTCTGTGCATCTCTCTGATGGCCCGACCACAGTACTTTTGGTAAGCAACCAGACTTTTAATGGACCATTCTGCTGTAGATTTTCTGCTGATCTACACATCTGTAACTTTTTATTGTCAACAACAAAGGCAATATAATTATATCAGGGAGACAGCAACACAACTACGTTTTTGTTAATTTAATCACATTTTCAACAATACTAGTTTCACTTTCCTGCTCTTTAAATTGTCAATTTATTCTGATAAATTTTTTCAATTTATTCTGAATTTGTATATTCAGAAATATAAAAATTCGGTAAATATGAGGACACCTGAGTCCAGTGTCCTGCAATTTTTCTCTTCTCTTATGAAACCTAAACACGTTTGTCCACAACTGAGGAGTAACCTCCAAACTTTGATTGTAATTCCCAAGTGTCCTTGTGGTTTCTGTGTCCTTACTATAAGTAATGTCAGACTCCATGTGCTACTCCAACACCACTCCTGCCCAAAGCCATGAAACCAGAAGCTCATGATCATTGCTCTTCAGCGCCCTCTTGATCTATTTTTAAAGGTGAAAACATGGCCCATGTTGGTCCATCTGTGTGCATTTGTAAGCAGCTTGTGGCAGCTTCGTGTTATTTCAGGTCTTGACAGTAGAGACCTTGATCTCTAGAGACATTGAACCTTTTAGTCTTGCTTTGGAACCAAACTCTTGACTGAATCATTCATACAGAAACCTGAAACTTCAGACTTTCACAAATACACAAACCAGATACCTGGGTAGTAATCAAAAATTTATGTTGTTCATTTTTTAACAATGAAAGTTTTTCATGATTTTTGGTTCAGAATTTTAAGGATTTTTAGGGAATAAATCCTGGTTCACCTTAATTTCCTTTCTATTCATCCATCCATCCTTCAAAAAAAACTAAATCTTACAAGTATTTTTTGTCTAGTTTTTAGAGCATAATAACTTAGTACACTTGAAATAAGACAAAACTAACTTACAAGTAACTTGTCAGCAAGGTCCATAATTGCTTAATATTCATTAATAAATATACTAGTTTAGGTGGCAAATTGTTTGACTTATGAGATGGGAAAAATCTTGTAAGTGAAATAATCTGCCAGTGGAAGTAGAACTTCATCAATACTAAGAAAAGTTTGACTTAAAACAAGTTTATATATTTTGCTGAAAAGTTACTTGTAAGCTAGTTTTGTCTCAAGTGTAACAAGCTATTAAGCATTAGAAACTAGACAAAAAAAACTCGGTAGGATTTTGGTATCTATCTCTCTCTCGATTTTGTTCTAATGAACCCTATTATTTAACACGTCTCTATCTAAAATAATAAAGCATTAAATAATCTTAGAAAATCCCTTTTTTTTTTTGGTTGTGCTCAGTCCCTGAAGATGAAAGCTTGACTTGACAAAGACGAATCATTACCAAACTTCTCTGATCCGAGTTTCAGGTTGCGTTGCAACAGAAGCTTGGTGGGTTTGACCTTTCTTTGTAGTGTAGTCTTCTAATTAACACCAAGTCTTCTATGTTTGTGTCTGTTTTTAAGGTGGATTGGAAAGCTGCTAACATGTCCCAGAAAGACAAAAAGGCTTATTTGAAAAGATTGTAAAAAGCTGGGCGTCCAGTGCTATAAGCTGTCAACTTTTATCTTTTGCTAATTACTCTGTGTGGTGGAGTTTAAAGAAAGTTTTTCTATAATATGTATAAACGCACTGAGTCCGGCAAGCATTACAGGTGTTAAATTACTGAGATCTACGGGTCTAAAAAGTGCATGTAATACTGTTTTATTTCAAAATCCTTTTCACTATCAATGTGAGAAAAGATTATTTTTTTAAAAGGAAATCCAACCAAAAAGATGTTGCACACTCAGTTCATTAACTCCAGATTTTATAAAATATTTTTATTTTTCAACAACTTTTCCTTCATTTCATGTATTATGTTGATCAAGTCCTCAGTAGACAGGACTAGATAACAAATTCCACTTTTAATATTTTATCTGCATCATTCCAGCCTGGTATAGGTACATCACCCAAGTATGATTTTTTTTTTACATTTGAATGTAATTTTAGGTCCAATTATATCATTAACATGCTCATATATATTTTCTCAATCTATAATTAAAATTTGGCATCCCAAAAATGGAAGTGATTGGTACCCTTGCTCTATTTGAACAGAGTGTCATGGCTGGTTGTTTTCCATTTGAATTGCACAAGATTTATGTCACATTAAAGTTGGGAAACATTTTAGAGTTATTTATTATGGTCTCCTATTTAACTTCACAGAAATCTGCCATTTTAGCAGATTGTGTGCACTTTCTCTATTCACTGCCAAATGTACAATAACTTGAGTCAATTCAAGTTATTTTACTTGAATAAAATAACTTCATATTTGGAACAATAAGTATAATGGCAGATTTTATATTCAAAGAAAATTACTATAGGTTAGATTTTATTTTATTTTTTTTATTATTTCTTTTAGCAGAAGAAGAAATTCTTTACTTGTTTTTGATTCTTAAATTAAATAAAATCTATCTGGAGGTGACTGGTGCAGAGAAGAGTAGGGGCTGAGGATGTTTTGTTTTTTTTTCTTTTTAAAGAATCACGTTGGATTCATCTTTATTTTCCTTTGAAATAAACCTATTATAGACAACTCTGAAGTAAAGATAAGCTGCAGAGTATGCAAAATCTGCCAAGCAGTCACATTTTGGTAGGGGGAAAAATAAGTCTGTTAAGGTCATTGTTAAACGCTTTACAACAATAGATTTAGAAGAGGGGTATGGAGAACACTTTATTGTCTCAGCACTTATAGATTTACTTAGCACACAGGGAGAAAAAAATATTGTTGTTCTTGAAAGATTTCAAAGGTTTCATTTTCTGAACGAGAAGCGCTCAACTCGAAAAAAGGAGGAAAAACAGAAATCTCTACTGATATTCTGTCTTGCATGAATTGTTCGGTGTGCTGTATCCTGTTAAAAAAATTATTCCAAACAGCATCAGCCGCCCTTTTAACTCCATTTCCACTTCTGTCTCCATGTGTTTGGGCTCTCTCGCAGCCCCCTGCTCCTTATCACAAAGAACATGACTTATGAAGGAAGAAGTGGTGTTATATTTTAATAATTAATGCAAACCCTTCATTTGAAGCGTGCTATTTGTTTGAAGGGTGAAGTCTTAATCTTCTCAGCCACATTGTTGCGGAGTGAGCTGCCTGTTTGTTAGGGGTGACTTGGCATCAGTCAGTGTGAATTTTGCTGACTTTGTTCCCCTGGTGGGCATCACAGGAGGTAGGAGAACAAGCCAGAGAGAGACCTCAGAACCTTGCCAGACAAAAGTGGAGGGAAAGCGGTCTGCAGGACCTTGAGGGAAAGCCCCGATAAGAGTTTTGTCTTATCATGAATCCCACAACTGAATTATTCATACACTGCAATTATTTTCTATCTTTTATTTGATTCAAAGTGGAATGTGGGCGTGAAAGCAGTTCTTTGAAGTTTGAAAATGTTGGCCGCTGGCTCTGGAAACAAGTTAACAAAACAACATGTTTTGCATTGGCAGTAGATGCGTGCATGCCCTACTTTGATTACAAATGACAGCTACTCTGACTGTACCACATTAATTCGGGGACATTTTCTCGAACAATGGCAATGCAGTGACAGCCAATAACAGAGCGGTGATTTATTATTTTCATTACATTTGCTAATGCACAAGCATAAAGGAGCAGTGTTCAAAAGGTGTGAAAGAAAACAGTTATAATGCAAGCATCAGCAAGATATTACTTGAATAACACTCACATTGAATGTTTTTGTCTTTATGGAAGTGATTCTCTGCAAAGTAATCACATATGATGAATAAAGTTTAATATTATTGAAAAGTTCATTTATTTCAGCTTATAAAATTCATACTCAATAGTGTAAGGAAAAATATTTCTGTTAATTCTGATGCTTATGGCCTCAGAATATTTGAGTGTTACATCAGACCAGTTATAAGGGGATTTGTAATAGAGAAATATCAACTTTCAAAAAAGTAACTAAAGTATGTGAGATGAAGACTTCGTCACGTCTCATGTTTGCACAAATAGATTTTGTCCAAAACACAAATTTTCTCACTTTCTAATTCAAATAAGGCAATAAATGTTTTCATTTTTATTTGAATCTGTGAACAATAAGTAGACTCACTGGCTATTCAAACAAAGTCCTTTATGATGCTTATATATCAAGCAATTCAGTAACACTGTCTGTATGCCATTTATCCTTTTTTTGAACATTACTATAATCTTGTGTTACACAGGATTAGTTTGTGGGTATCCATACAATATGTAATCTGCTCTGCAGGGGTTTTCTTTGCAAAGACTAGCAAGGAATATAATTTATACCCAGTTAAATTTAGCTATCCGTATAATTGAAAAACCCTCAACTTTAATGAAAAGGCTTTAAATCCAATTGAAACTCTGTCAAAAGAATTCAGAATGCCTTTTGTCATGAGTTCAGGAATTTATAATTTAGTTTTTTAAATGTCAAATTTAAGCCATTCATGTTTTGTCTTATGGTCTGGTTGTGAGATGAACAGATTTTAAAAGCAACGACAAAACCTTCATACACAGGATCGTTAGCATTCCCAGTTTATGTATTTCATTCACAGTGGGTATTTTATTCATCCATTCCCTCCAGTTGGTTCCCTCAGGTTCTAGCTGTTGCTGCTCAGGTAGTCATTCCTGTAATCCCTCATCCCTGAACAGATAAAGCCTCCTTGCAAAAGTTCTCACACCTCTTTGGTATTTATATATGTATATACCTCTGCATTTTAAACCATATTATGTCCTTAAACTCTAGAGGTTTAAATGTTTGGTCTATGATTGTATGTTTTTATGCTGCTCTGACCCTGAAACAAATCCCAAGCCTTTTCCTCTCTGAGAGCAGAAAGATGCAAGATAACTTTGTATCTAGACAGCTGTGAATATTTATCCTGCTAAAGCCAGAGAAACAGAACAGATTGTCTTTGTCTTCTAGATGGAAGTTTATATCACCACCCTGAAGAAAGGGAACTGAGTTTCCTTCGACAGCAAGCTATAGCTGCCCAATAATGCATTGTGGAGAGGAATGAGTAATAGCTGGAAGATTCACTGCATCGGCTGTGGGGAAATTTCAGATCGATTACTACGTCGTGTAGGGGGGAGTTATCCAATTGCTGAGAAATTCCCCAAACAACCCTGTCCAATCCCACCTAATAACAGCCCATTTGTATCGATCCTGTGTATGAAGGTTTTGTCACTGCTTTCAAAATCCGTTCGTCTCCAGCTCCATGTGGACAACAAACAGTATCCCAAATACAGCAAATAACACAGGGTGTAACAAGTGTGTGAACACTGTTCTTTATAAAGGGTAGTCTAAATGGAAAGTAAGCTCAGAACGCTAATATTTATGATCAGCAAAGAAGACCAGAAGGATGTTGGTTTTCTAAACTTGTTGAGGCTTTATGAGACACGCAGTCTGTCAAGTACTGCTCCCATAAACTTTGTCTCTTAGTAAGTTTTGCATGTGAAAATGGCACTTTGAAATTATATTAAAAGTAGATATTATGCTTCCTTGAACATATTAGAATAGGTTTATTAGCTATGCAAATCCTGTTTATTATTTTTCTGCGCAAAATCTTTCTTAGATAACGGCATTTTAGTCTGCTCAGTTTTTTTCTATTTGGAGATGTGCAATTATAAAACCTGTTTACAAAAACAGAAGCAGAGCCTCCACCACAACTAACAAGAAACCAGCAAGTGGTTTCTGAATGGTAATTCAACAACAAAACATTTGTGTTTTCCATCAGCCATTGTACAGCAAACATAGTGGTAAAACAAGCAGACCAAACATTTGGTTTTACCTCGCAACTAAGCCCGTCATCTTGCTGAGTGGCTAGAGGACGTGCTGGGCTTCATTGGAGTTGCTAGGTGACGGGCTGGGCTTTGCTGAGGTTGCTAGGTGAGGGGTGATGCGACATTCCAAAGCTCATTTTCCAGACACCAAAAAACATTAACTTATTGCCAAAATTTGGCTGGTTGTTTTTTTAAGTTCTTGGGTTGTTTTTCAGAAGCAAAAATGTTCAAAATGTGAATTTTGCATAATACAGCCCCTGCCATACCTCGTGTTGGTATGACAGACCAACACAAAGTAGTGCAAAGTTGTGAAGAGGAAAGAAAATGAAACACGGTCTTCAAAAAGGTTTTTCTAATGAATATGTGAGACACCAGTAGATTCCTTTGAGCCTTCAGCTGAAAAGAAATCTACTGAAAGTAAAAAGTGGAACCTGCTGCCTTCAATGGTCACCTCGTTAGTTAAGAGTCAACTCAGTATAAAGCCAGATGCTCAGTGAAGGTCCTAAAGGTTTATTAGAAAACATTAGTAAAGAAACACCATCATGAAGACGAAGATACACACCAGACAGTTCACGGAGAAGGCTAAGGAGGTCATGCACTCCATAAACCTGGTCCAATAGCAGAGTGGCAAAAAGAAAGGCATTGAACAAAGTCGCAAGAAAGCCATCAGAAGTTTCACGTGGAATAAATTGCTCTGGTGAGGAATATCAGCTACGTAATCATAGACGTCCATGTGGTCACACCATGGAGAAGCTTTGTTGTGGTGGTATTGTGATGTGGGGATGTTTTTCTAATGAAAATCCAATTGAGAATCTTTGGCAATACATAAAAATCAGTGTTTAAAGTTGGTTCCCATCCAATCACACTTGGCTTGAGCTTTTTTGTGAGAAATAATGTCCAATAAAGTTTGGTCAAAAGGGCCGTGACAAGGTCGGAAAGAAGTCGAGTTGCCAATATGGTTTCAGGAAGTTCGTTTTTCCACACTCCGTTCAAGGTCTACATGACACGCATTGCTGAGTTCCTGTGAAACTTCTCCATTGCTGTATATGTCCCTGTGTTTTTTTCATGTGTGCTTTGCAACATTACATTAAACTCTGCAGTTATAGCTAATCATTTTTATATCCTAGGATAAGTCTTTTAAAAGGAATAACCTTCTTTAAGTTACAGCTCCTCAACTTCTTCAACTTGAGGACAGAACTGGTGACAAAGGTTTCAGATCAAATGAATGCAAATGTAAGCCTTCTGACAGACTTTTGGCTTCAAGTTCACACAAATGTGTTAAATCAGTCAGAAGATGCAGTTCAGGTGCGAAAGCTGAGGCTGTCTCTTAAATTATAGATAACAGGCTCAGTTGGATAGAGTGAGTGAGATGTACAGTCGTTCGTATGAGGAGCTATAGGCTAAGGTGAGCTAGCACCTGTTTGTTGTAATTGTCCTTTGTTTGCATGACACATTTATACAGAATTAAAATAAATAATTACATCTAAAAGAAGTAATTACATAATAATTACATCTGCTGACATGTAAGTTTGTACTACCTGAAATAGCTTCAACCATATCGAATCAGAATATCTATCAAAAATCCAGATTATGTGAATGTTTGAAATTGATTTGCATTTCACTGAATGATTCTTTTAACAAAACTTGCCTTATTGTTGTTTGGTGGAACATTCTTTTTTGGAAAATCCAGCAATATACTCATCTTTCACTCATCTTCTTCAGATTACAGTACTTCTCTAAAGGTTCTACACATTTTTTTGATGCAGCTCCCTTTACAGATTTCCTGTAAGAATAAGGCCTGGAAACTAGTTGGGTCTTTTCATGATCTTCTTTAATGATCCCTTTGTTTCCATTGGTGGGTGTTTTGGGTCATCATGTTATCAATCCCATCAACTACTTATCTTCAGTGATTTTTGTCCAAGATTTTATAGTACCTGCTTCAATTCTTTGATTCCTTCATGTTGTGAAGGTGTCATATACTCATTTTAGACAGCCATAAGCCATGATAATGGGCTGTAGAGATGGTGTTTCTTCAATCATACTCCTCCTTTTTATCCTCCACACAATGCAGTTGTGTTGATGGAGGACAGTTTAAACTTGGACTTTTTAACTACTTGTTTTTTGTCTGAGTCATTTAAATGTTCACTGGAGAACATTATATATATGTTTCTACAACAAGGATCCTATATAACATTCTTGTCATTGAGCAATAAATCTTACTTTACTGGATCTTCAAACTGTACAACATTTTGGTCAGCAGTGGTCATTTTGAAATATGCTTCACAATTAATATGAGTTCAGTTGAACTGACTTAGTGTTTGGGAGGATTTTTATTCTGACTCATGAAACAATCAGACATTAGAGACTATGCATCTCTTGCTACAAACTCACAAAACATAAGAAATTTTAAATTTCCCTCATTTCAGACTATAACTGTTCATATGACCTACAGAGTTGAAACATTTATATGATGGTGTGTTGCAGATCGTGACTTGTCACTGTGCAGTGTGAACACTGTAGTTACTATTCTAATACTTTCTCTGCTATCCTAAGCATTATTTTTTACCTGCTCAACTCTGGTTGACCTGCATTTGTCTGGAACAAAAGAACAGAACTGTAATTGTATTTTCTTTTCTTTTATTATTAAAAGCTCATTTGACATCTTTAGCTCAAACAACTGTATCAACAGACATGTTGCAACTCACAGCTCCAAGGAAAAGTCAAACATGGAGTACAAACAATTGGTTTCATGGATTTTCTTTTCTTTTGCTTTTGGTTATTGGTTTTCTGCTGTTTTTAAGCAAAGGATTGCAAATTGATCTACCCGACACTTTTCTTCTGATTGAAAAATAAAAATACATGCTGCATGAATTACATTAAGTTTCACCATCATCTTTAGAGAATTAATCAAACAATTCCTGGGAATAGTCTGCACACCACTTAAATTCTTTCACATTTTCTCACATTTTCTCACATTACAAACCACAAACTTTTGCATATTTTATTGGGAGACCAAGTCTGACACCAAATTTGAGCATAATTGCGAACACTTCTTACAAACAAATATGTCTACAGTATATATATATGTATTCAGCAGCCCTCCTGAGTCAATACTTCAAAGAAGCTCATTGTGCTGCAATGGAAACAAAAGTCTTCCTCATCTATCTTCATCAGACTGGATGGAGAGTCATGCTACTGATTTTCAAAATTTGTTGGATTTGCATTTTCTGTTACTCTTTTAATTATGATTTGAATAGATGTGTTTGGTAATGTTTTGTTGTTTTTCTACCTTGCACTGATATACTTTGCTATTTATCCATCTTTTGTCTCATGCCATTTTTTCTCAGCTCCTCTAGTAATGCTTCATTCAAAGCTGTAATGCATTCTGTTAATTAGTCTCACCAGTTCTTCTCACCTATAATAATTTCTGCTGAAAATTAATCAAGTGGTATTCATTCACTTTGGTGTAATTTCTACTGTTTCTTTGTGGCTGCTGCTGTTTTACCTTCATAATTATTATTTTTCCATTATTCTGCATAATTCTAAGCTGCTGACTTATGTTGTTTATTAAATCCACCGGTTATGTTTTTGTAGAAAAGGAAAGAGAAAATAAAAGGAATTGTGCGACTGGATGGTGTAAGATGTGCAGGTATATTTGTGCATAAAAAACATCAATACGCTATGTACCAAGATGCAAACACTTACTGAGATTTTACAATCCATGGCTTGAATTCTCAATTAAATTTTCCCTGGATGTTGTCTGGTCCATTCTAACATATGAATAAGTATTGATCTAAACTATTCCATTGCAGCTCTGCCTGTATGTTTAGAGTTGTTTTCCTGCTGGAAGATAAACCTCAGTTTCAAGTCTTTTGCAACCACCTGGTTTATTTCTTGTACTCTTTGTTTAGATCTGTCTATTTTTTCACTAACTCCTAGCAGCTTCAGTGTTATTGCTGAAGAAAAGCATCCCCACAGCGTCATGTTTTTGTAGGGCCAAAATTTCTAGTTAGATTTAATCTTTTTCCACGTACTTGTGCCTCCGACATGGATTTTGGCAAACTGCTTTCTTCGTGCCACTCTTTCATAAAGGCTTGATTTGTGCTGCTCATGACTAATAGTTGTGATTTTGTTTTACTTTGACTGCTTCTCTAATCAATTTTTAAATTTTTCATAAGTTTAGGGAGCAATTGGATCAACTGGCTTGAATTTATGGTGAATCAGTAATGAAGTAAGTACAATTGTTTTTAGATTTTTATTTGTGAAAACCTTTCAGAAATCATACATCACTATCCTTCCAATTACGTTTATATTGTGGGTTATCATATTAAATCTCAATAAAACCAACTTTTATTTAAGTGCCAAATTACAAAAATGTTTATTATGAATGGTTTGGCAAGGGGCTGTATGTCATTTGGATGGAAATTGCGCTTTATAGAAGAATTTTGCGTATAGTCAAAACGTATCTTATCATGGTCTTTGCGTGACAACCCTCACACAACGTGTTCAAGTTCTACCTTACTTCAAAACATTGCTGTTTTTGCCAGAAGTCAAAAAATGTAGTATTATAATGTTCATTAAACGAGGCAGCACGTTGCTGAGGAGGCAGTTGACTTTTCGGATTTTCCCTCAAGACGATTATGCGTCTAAAATTATGCTCTCATTGCCTTCAGCATGATCCACTTTACGTTTATACATGAAGGTGCTGCTCCTGCTTCACTTTGTAGCATTCTAATCCCACTTTATTCCCTTGCGGTTTTCCCTGTGTCTCAAATACAGACAGGCAATAAGTCGACACCAACTCAAAGTTAGTTAAGTAATTAAGCTGTCCAACCTGATTAACTTCATATTGATTAAACAAGTGGATAATTTAGGGTGCTAATGGCTGTGAATAGCCGTAACATTTCATTCATTTGTCAATATGATGTCCAGTCTCGGCCGTATTTGCTTGTTTTATGTCACACTACAACTAAATGGCCTTTAGAGAAGAAAGGGTTCTTTGTTTGGCACAAAATCGAGCTTCTACTTTAAATGTTTTTGCAGATTCTCCACCGCGCTGACATTTGGCGCCATATCCAATGTGCAGTTTGATAAGTGCATCTGTCAGACTGTTCCGAATCACATTCTAAGTAGATAAAGCTAAACAACTATTAACCATTTCTAATTTTCAAACCACGTCCCTATAAATTTCCCATCTTCTCATCGGCTTTAGCGCTGCGATATGAAAGTTAATAACCAGAAAGTCATCAGTGGAGTCCAGTGATATGTTTATGGTGATAAGGAGCTATTAAGATTGGTGTGAGAGGGTAAATGAGGTGGCGGGGAACTAAGCCTCTTTGTGACTATGCATCAGGCAGAGGAGAGGGAGCCGAGTCATTAAGGTGACAGTGTGTGGACAAGATAATGAAAACGTCATATCTAAAAGAGGGAGGGGAGGACAATAAGCCTGTAATCTGTGCCTCAAGATGTGATAACCCATTACCCACATAAAGATGACATCTGGTGCATAGACTCCCGCATGGTGTGAGATAACAGACCATTTTATATTTGGTTTCTTATGCTTTTCTAATCCCTTACCCTCACCAAGGAAAGTCGTCCATGTAATCGCCTCCACAGCCGCACATAAGCAAACTCTTTATCTTCTGGAAGCAAGAACTTTGGAAAACTAAAAAGTCATGATTTTGATGAGCTTCATGCATCAACATACCTGACCTTAATTTACCAGTAAGTTTTAACAGTGCTCCAAGGTGCACTTTTTTTCACCACATTATTAACATAAACTGCCTGTGTCATAAAAGCAACCAACTTACTTTAGATGGTATATTCCAACATAATTTTCAACATGGTAGATGGCAGCTCTTCAAAACGTGGCAAAATCATTTATTAGTTTTTAGGCAGTCACATTTTCACATTGGGCCAGGTTGATAAAATTCTCATTTTAAAACTGCGGTTTTTATTAATTCAGGTTATCTTCATCTGATAATAAAATGTTCAAAAAGTGCAAATGGAAGAAAACCTGTCAGAGATTTCTTTTTGATGTTGCAGTGCCTTCTTGGTTTAGCAGCCTGATTCAAAGGGCTATTTTGGTTTTTATAAAAGTGCTTTTTCAATTTACATTTCAGCTTTAAAAATCATTAGAAAATGACAGTTATTTTGTACTTACATGAGTTACCTTAAAGCTTTTCTTGTTTTCTGGCTTAAAATCTAATCATCAAGCTCAACTTTACTATTATGGCAACAAGTCCAGCTGAAAGCCTGGAGTGGAGTCAACCACAAAAAAATTACAAATTTGACTCCATCCCATAACTCAGACTCTAGTATGCCTCTTTCTGACAGGGGTTGCATAACGCAGAGAATTTCCAGCACTCCTTTCGTCTTAAGAGTCAGATAAAGAAAATGCTGCCTATGTTTCTTTCAGATCACAAAAATCACTGTTTTCCATTTGATTAAAAATCAACTTCATTTCTAAAAAAAGAATCTAAAGTTGCAAGGAAAGTTCAGTATGTTTTGCAAACTCCAAAATAGCTTTCATTAGTCGCTTTCAAAAATCTCAGTGTTGTTCCAGTCTTCCTAATGTGTGTGTGTCTCCTTCAGAAAAAGCTGCATTTAATTTACAAATATAAATAAGTCTACTTTCTTTTCACAGAAAAGTCCCTGCAAAGTCAAAGTGCAGCTGACAAAGATAAACTCCACAGAAATCAAACTTTGAGAAAAAGAGAAGTTTCTGTCACAGTGCAAACTGTTATTTGTGAGTATAGCAGCACAAAATAAATGAAGGAGATAACTGCTTACCATTTTAATAGGAGAGAAAATAGGCGACAGCTGGAGAGGTGACAAACCCACAGATTCAGTGCTACGTGCAATAGATTGTGTGGGTGTTGTAAGAAAAAAGGACAGAAAGTATTCAGTGTTGCTTCTCAAGTTTTACTTCTGAAGAGTTAGTTTTAATTTACATATCTGGGTCAGGCAAACGACGAGCAAGTTCCTGAACTTGTGACTTGTGTTTTAATTTGCATGACATCATTAGTTTTTATCTTGTGATATTTTACTGTACTTTTTGTCACCATATATCTTGATCTACTACCTGCATGTACCACCTCAATAAATTCAAAAGTTCTCTAGTAAAATCATACGAAAGAGAAAAGAATACTTCAATATAGTGTCATTGTGTGTTACATATTTACTCAAAAGTCCAATAATTTCAGGCTCAAAGCAAAAAAATAATCAGGAAGCTGCCCTAAAGTGGGAATTACAAATAGAGAAGTTGGAGGTTTTTTAACAAACTCAAAATCCAACTCACCAATTATCTAATCTGCAATTTAAAAATAGTTAAAGTGGGAATAATTTCATTTCCAGATTAATGCACTGACTTCAGAAGTAAATATGTAGCCTTTTGCAGAAGTTCTCAGTCTTTCTGCTAATTCTCCTCTGAAGCATTTCTGTTTGACGCAAAGTTAATTATTTTACCCTAACAGCTCATCCTTGTGGCTTTGATTTCTTAACTCATAGTTAATTCACCTTGTAAATGCCACCCATCCATTATCTTCTCCTTAATCCAGCATTGCAGAGGCAGCAGCCTAAGCAGAGTGGCCCAGACTTCCCTCTTTCCATGCAGCCACTTGGGTCAGCTCCTCTGGGGGAATCCCAAGGCAATTCCAGGCTAGCCGAGACACACAGTCCCTCCAGCATGTCCCGGGTCGTCCTCTGGGTCTCCTCCTGGTGGAACATGTGCAGAACACCTCACCAGACTGGGCCAGAGGCAATTATGCAAAACATCAGGTTATATGCCAAAGTTTGATACTTGGGTAGAATTTCCTTTTGTAATTACCCAACTCGAGGCTTTGGTGTATTAACTGGTAAAGAAAGTTTGACATTTATGTTTCAAGATGACTAAATTGTTGTTCCAAATCAGGAAATATTTTCAGCAATTTTTAAAACCCTCTTTAGAAGCACAACTTTCTTCTCATCTAAATGAACAAACATAAGACACAGCATGAATACGTTTGAGAAAAGTGTGTCTTTGATATTTGGTTTATCGAGCTGTGATAATAACACAACGTAAGCAGGCATATGAGGGAGTGGCACTCAGAACTGCAAGATTAAATATATTTACATATTAGTGGACAGAGAGGCTTGAAACAGACTGAATTTACTGGTACGCAAAACACATGGCGGTTTGCTCTCAGTTCTTCCATTTGAACAAACTCTGATTTTCTGATTAAGCAGTAAAGTAACCAGTGAGTCTTAAATTTGTTTGAAAACTGACTTTGTGGTTTAACACAACAGGACATCTCACAGAAGCATTCTTCATGCTCTTTACATATAGGTTTGACCACTGGCTTGTTGTGGATGTAATTCCAGTCCTGCATAGCCATCAGTGCACTGAAGAAAAAACTAATTGATGGTGCATGATATGTTATGGAAAAAGATTAAATAAAAAATTATGTTTATGTGCATCTGTCTGCTTTTGATAGGCAGACGCACATAAACACAGAAATTTTGGCCAATTTTTCTCAAATTGTTTTGTAGATGTCTTATTTTGCAACACAAGACAGCGTCTTCTCTCAGGCTCTGAATAGCTCATGTTTAAAAGCATAACTCCCACTCTAATATACGGAGCTTCTGTTTTTTTCCTGATTCGAAAGCTGAAGGTAACAGGTCACACACTGAATCACAGCTTCACTTTGACAGAATTTAGTTTTGACAGAGGTCAGGGAATATTCTCCTGACATTTAAAGCTCACCAACAAGATAAAGTCATGCTGTTTTTATATTGTTGCCCTCAGGGCTGTGTTTGCTAGGTGATCCTTTCCCTACTCCTGTTCAGCTGTGAAATACCAATTCCTGTGCTGCCTCGAACATGTCATCAAGAGGGGGAGTAAGAGAAATCTGTGACAACTTCTGGACAGAGGGGAGGTCAAGGCGAGGCTTGCTGACATTGCTGACAGGCTGTGCTGCCTGCTTCCCCTCACAGCTGAGTGCACGTTGAAGGACAGCTTAAAGCAAATCATTCAAGAGCATCCTTTACCTTACAAAACATAACATGTACACTAGAAAATTCATAAAACATTAAAACATCCTGACATCATTCTTCAGTCATAGATAGTTACGTTTCTGGTTGCATTGTTGTAGCTTGATGCGAAACAGCCGATACTTTGATTCATTTTCCTCTTTTAATGCAAATCAAAGGTTGTAGTACCTCTTTTTTTGTTCTGATTTAAAACAGTCTCCTATTTTCTTTCCCCAATCCAAACTCCTATGGCTTTCTAAAGAACTTAAAAGGATTGTATACTGTTCATCTAGTGAATGTCCTGTTTGCTCAGGACAGCTCAAATGAAAACGAGTACTCCATAAAATCTGTTGGCTTTCTCAGTTTCCCACTATTCCCACAAATTTGCATTTTATAATTGCCTTATTATCAAATCCATAATGAACTAGTAGTCTACAATTCATGCATTACTACTGAATAAATGAACAGCAGTAATACATGTTTCATCACTAATACAACAAGGCTGAAAGTGACAGAGTTGTTCTCCAAAGTGTTTTCCATCCGTGACAAATCCCAAGTCTTTGCAAGATTGGATAAGCAATTTCACCACACCCAGAGGTCACTAAGCAATCTTCTTTTACTGTTTTTTGGGAAATGAAAGAAAAAGATGGACTATCAACTTGCTTGACTGTGTGTTTCACAACACACATTTGTTATTGCTAAAACAAATCTTTAAAAGAATAAGGAAAAACTAATAAACTACCAGAAGAAAGTAGTGAAAATGAAGAAATAAATGTCAAAATGAAGCTGCAGTTTCAATGCCATCTTAGGCAATACCTGCTTTGTTGACATCTTTTCTTGGGGAATCTCTGATCAGATTACAGGATACAGTTAAAGCAGACTGTACTTCGCTTTGGATACTATCATAGCAGCTGTCATGAAAATAGGTTAATTATGTGCATTCTGGGATTCAGAGTTTTCACTGGTCTCCTTTGTTCTCTTTGTATTTTTCAGTCATTGTTCTCCTGTGGCTGGGATTGATCCCCACAAACAAAAATATGTGGTTTCTGAAATAAGTTAATTCATGCTTTTGAATTTTTTTTTTTTTTTTACTTTTTACCAGGTGTTACTCTTTTTGTGGGCTCTGTCCTGTCCTAGCAAATTTGCTCTACAAAAGCTAGAAAATGTGACATTACCCTGCTTCCCCAGTCACCTTCATAAAAAAATTGCTCAACAAATCATAAATTTGAAACTCAACCCTTACCACAGCTGCTAACCAACACCCAGCAGACCTCCCAACCAATATAAGCTGTCAACAAGACCACATGCTATCCCAAAACCCTCAGAACTGAAAACCCATAATCTCGTCTCAATAACACAGGTGCTGTGCCAAGCTATGTGGCCTACGACATCTCAAAGTAAAATGCTTGTTTTTAGCATACACTATCCTGCAAAAGTATTCATCCAAATGTGAGCCACATTTTTCAGATTTTGTTAAACATTCTGAAAACCACACATTATTTTCTTCCCACTGCGCAAATATGCATTGTAAAATCCTAGCAAAATGCATTGTTGTTTCTCTTTTTAGTATGCCAAAAGGTGAAAAAGCTTAAGGCTTGTTACACTTTCTTTTTACATGGACAGGATAAACATTTTCAAGAGAGGGCACAGTTACAGTAGACTGCTGAGGAGGAATGCTGTTGGCAGTTGCTGCGGCCGTACACTCTAACAGCCCGACCCTTCAAAATACGGTATTTCACAACTTGCTTCGAGACTTTTTGGTTGACTTCAGGGAAGCGCTGTGATAGGTAGATACCTTTTCAATTTCATGGAGAAGTTTCGGTTTTCCGATTGCAGCTGAGTTCAAAGGAGTGCAGGAATCAGACCTACCTCGGGGCTGCCATTTTAGAAATTGAGGTTAATAGAGAGAAAGATCTGTACTTGAAATCCAGGTACAATTCTAAAGGAGAAAATAACCAGCTCTTATTAAAATGGCGGATGTTTCCCTTGTGCTTTTTTTTTTTACTTTGGGAAATCTAAATGGAAAATGACTCCTCTTGAACAATGGTTCCCATCTGAATGCATGAAGGGTAAAAAGGAGAGAGAAAGCAGGCAGGTGCATATCCTGCTTCTATGTAAATGATCATCTAAATGGCAGCAGAGCACTTCCTCCTAATCCTGGCAGGTGTCCAGTGTTGTGTTTTGTGAGGCTACAAAGTCGTGCCGTGAGACCTGCTGCAGGCCTTTAGGACTCCTTGAGGGTTTCTCCTTCACCTGCTTTCTGACAGACATTGATGCAAACAGATTTCATTGCACCGTTGTTCTAATCTCTCCTGGCTGCATTGTCTACAATAGAGGAAAAACAATGAGTGCCAGGGGAGTGTGCTTGTACATTCTTCAGATCAATTGAGCTGGTGTTGTAATGCTGCTGAAAGGATTGGAATTATGAATGCTCAATGCAGAGTTCACGTATAGCAACTCTGAGATGAGAGTTAAAGCTGGCACGTCGTGTTCTTTCTGATTTACATACCTTATGACATAACAGGACTTCATGAACTAATTTTATATTTCCTTGTTTTTTATAGCATTGTCAAATGGTATGCCTGTCAAAATCTTGAAATATGTGAGAAAGAAAACAAATGAGAATCCACCCTGCTCAAGAATCTTGTGACTTTTAAAAATTACAAATATCATTATCTAGGTTGAATTGCTAGATATGTTACCCTGCAAAAATATCAATACAACCACAGATTTCAGTATTTTTATGGACTTTGTGTGAACATCAGCTTTCTTATGCTGCAACAAATTCTTCAATGAGTTTCACTCTTGACATTATGAACATACTTTGATGCAAACCAGGAATTTCAACCTCAAAGCCTTGGGAGCTGCTCTCATGGAGCTTTTAGATGTATCCCTGTTTTCACACTGCTGGTAAGAGGCTGTACATTTCATTTATGTTTGTTAGAACAGGGAAGTACCTAAAATGCATAAGAAGGTCTTGAGAATTAGAGCTGTGAACCTCTAGCCTGTGTGTTAGGTGTCGTTGTCCTGCTATAAGGTGAACATCTGCTGTTCATATGTTTTGCAGCTTTTTCTTCATTAGCTTCATTCATCTTTCCATCAACTTTGACCAGCTCCTCTTTTCCCAGTGAAGAAAAACATCCTCAAAGCATCATGCTGCCACTTTCATATTTCACAGTGGGAATGTGAAATATGTGCAGTGTCTTATTTTACCACACAGAGTTTTTCATGAAGGAAAAAAAAAACTAAATTTCAGTCTTATCTCACCAGAACACCCTCTTCGACAGGTCTGCTGGGTCTTCTTCATGGCTATTGGGAAATTTAAACAGGACTTCTTTGAGCTTTCTTTCAACAATAGTGTCCTTTTTCCCACTTCCATAAATGCCATATTTGTGGAGCTTCTGACTAATATTTGTCCTTCCAAGAGCTTCTTCCAACAGAGCTGGGGATCTTTGTGGCTCTTCCAGAGTTACAATGGGCATGTTGGCTGTTTCTCTGATTCTTCTTGGCTATCCTGTTATAATAACTTTGAAATTCTGCTACATTTTTTCAGTTTTCAGATAATGGATTAAGCAGTACTCTGTGTGGTGTTTAAAGCTTTCAGTATCAAGTAAAAGCTCAATAAAGTACAACTAAGTGTGAGGTTGTGGGGGAAAACAGCTGAAAAGGTATTATTTCTGCAAAACACTGTCTGTGCAATTTCCTATTCTCTATTTGTCTTTTTAGTAACCTTAACATTGCCACAAAGCTTTCTTCTTTGATAATAAACCAAGTACTGGTGTTAAAGAATCTTATTTCAATCATAACCTCTAAAGGGCATTTTCATTTCAGCAATGGACTGCTTCCTCTTCCTGAAATGATCTCCATTTCTTGGGTTTCTCAGTTCAATCAATTTTAGTTAAATCATTATTTTATCCATGATGAAAATAAGATGCCTCTGACCCTAAATAATAGTAAAAAGATGACACTTTGAAAATTAGGTTTTCAATATCTGAATCTATATGCTAAGATGATGCAAAATTCACAGCACAACTTCTGATGTGTAAAGATATTCAAAAAGGCTTGAAATATAGTTCTTTATTACAGTGGCATAATTTCATCCCAAAATAAGAACAATATATATTATTTATCTTATTTTGGTGTCAAATTTTTATTTCTCTATTTATTTTCATGCGCTTTTATTGAAAACATCATGTGAAAAGATAACTGTTTTACACAAAATTGCATGTTGACAACAACATCCATTACTACTTGAATCAAGAAAGTATTTGTAATGTCTGAATAATTTTTCAAATATCATACTTTACTTTCTAAGGTGGATCGGACTGTTGATAAAATTAGACGTTCACACTACCACCACCCTAGAATAAACATATGCATGACATACTTTTTATGAAGTGTCTCCTCATAGGTTTTAAACCAGATGTAACAGATAACACCTTTTGAAAATTTCAATTTTTGTCTCATTAGTCTAGAGAATATTTTTCTAAATGTCTTCAATGTCTCTTTGGAATAAATTTAGGTTAGCCTTTGTGTTGAGGTAAGCATTTTTTTTTTTTTTTTAGTTTTTGTTCTGGGTTCTTTTGCAACTGCTATGACTAGAAAATACTAAATAAATTTTTGGAATATATTTTCGCCCACTTGAAGATAATAAAATTGGATTTTCTTTATACTACATAACAATGTATTCAGTGTAAATTGTTTAGGAGATTAGTTAAAGACTACAAAAAACACACAGACGTAGTCTGACAGCTAGTTCAAAACAGACTCTTTTTTAGAAACTGTTTCTGATCAGTAGTCCAGACTGTCAAGATTACTCATAGAGATGTGCACTGAGCTATGTTTCCCTACAGCAGTGTTATAATTTCACTGAAACAGAGGTAACTAAGTGGGCTGTGTTGTTGTTCTCATTGCAGCTATCCAGATTTAATAAGATATATGATCACAGACGTCTTATGTTTCACCTCTCTGATGAAATGTTGCTCACACTAAATCAGCATCACAATCTAAGCCAAGCAAAAAATAAATCATAATACCTGTGATGAATCATAATTCATGAAACTGTGCAATGATGGCGTCTTGTCAAAGGATATAATCCATGAGAAATAATATCCTTAATGTGCCGGGCTCGCATAACCTTAATTAGATCAGCAGCTTATCTGCAGCCCCTTAGCTTTTTGAGGTGTGATTAGGAATGAGAGGTGCAAGGCATGCTTTACGAGGGAACGATGTGTGCTTTAGATTGATCTGTTCTATTGTATCAGGGCATGTGGCAATCTTTCCAGCAGATTAAAAATAGACTGGATCTTTAAATTGGGCCTGGCTGCTCACTGGAGACCAATAGCTGAGCACTGAGAGCTGGGGTGGCAGCAGGATTGTGTGTGGGAAATGAGCTAAATCACTGTGCGCGGTTTCCGTGATGAATGAAACCTCCTCTATAGTCGTGGTAAATGACTTGGCCTTGATAGACTCTGACGCAAACCCTACTTTTTTTCTCAGTGCAGCTCCACAGATAACCTAAACAATTAAGTTGTGAAGATAAAACTTCAATTCTTTCTGCTTTCAAATATCAGTGAAGTCAACAAAGGAGAGAGAGAGAGAGATGTTTCTGTTTGATATCTCTAAGTAGTCCTTATTTTCTGTTTGAAGGTTGCAGGAGACCAAGTTATAATTTATAATGCAGATGATTTTGAAACTCTGGTACAGTTTTTCATACCAAGACTGTTGCTAAAACAGCACCACTAATAGATAATATCTTCTTGCCCACACATGAAGCTGTTATTGTGCTACAGACCGTCTTCAGTGGTAGACCTTCTTTGTGCATCTTAGGTGTACAAAGGAACATTGTTGCAGATTCTTCATCCCAGCAGCTGTTGGCCTCTGTATCCATCACTTCTCCTAACAATAAAATCTACTATACTACCTTTGTGTGGCTCTGCATGCTCATGTTTATCTTAAATTGCTGTGATACCTGAATGTCCCTACTGTGGGACAAAAACAGATTCTATTCTATTCTATTCTATTTCAGGTTAGTTTATATTTTTGTACAAGGCATTGCACTTATTTTATAAAGTCTGCTAAGGATACCAACAGGTATGGCATCTGTGATTTTGTAATAAATAAGTAATAATGCTTTTCAAGGTTGGTTTTCTAAGTATTTAGGCCAGGGTCCCAATCAGCTATTCTTTACTTTTTTCATTGAATTTTTTACTGCATTTGTACCAGGGGTGCCAAAGAGTGTGTAGGCGGCATTCTTTTATTTATTTATTTTTATTTATTTATTCTTTTTTTTTTTTTTTAGCTAGAAATGACTGCTGCATGTGTTCCCAAACTGTTGTAAAATTCAAGCAGAGATGATGCTTGTTTTCTCATTTTTTACAGGTTAGAAAAAAGTAATTCTCAAAGAGCAGTCTTGAAGTTTTCTCTTATTTTCCTGCAGTTCAAAACATTCTCTCTACCAAGTTTTCTCAAAGGATTTTATTTCAACATTTAAACCAGAATATGGGAGTTCAGTCTGTGCTGTGATTAAAATCACAGCACAGTCCTCAAAGATGTCTCCATTAAAAGAAAAATCCCATTTCATTGTGTGAGGGTGGCATGCAAACAAAACCCCGAACCTTAAACAGTAGCTCACACCTAAAAATAGATGTATGCTTGGAAGCCACATTTGCATTGTCTTGCTCTGGAATCATGAAAGGGTTTCAGTGAAAGAATAAGATGTTGCTCCCCAACAGAGGCTGTGCTGAGAGAAATGTATTTCAGCAATCGCTCTTCTGCCAGTGTCAAAGTCTGCTCGCCAGAAAGTGCCCTGCGGTCTTTCTGAAACATCAGCACTCGCAGCCCTGTTTCTCCTCCTGATCTTTGTTTGCTTGAAATCAAGATTGGAGGACGCATGCCACAAAGCATGCATCCTGAGGTACATGACAATCTCGTGGCTGAGGTGAAAGCCATGTCAAAAGTGTCAACTTTTTGTTTCGGTGGAAACATTAGTTGTGTCGCGCTACATGCACCACCCACTCACACTTGTGGGAGGAAAAAAGTTCAGTCAGGAGTGATGAGAAGGAAGAAGGAGGCAGCAGAGAATCAATTGTTCTTTTAATGTCAGACACACAGAAACATAGAGATGGTGTGTCATCTGCTGGAGGAACGGCAGAATGCAGCAGCTGTGGTGAATGCGCCACATTATTTTTGCAGTACTTTTTTCGAGCACTGGATGGCAGTACATGTCAAAATACATTTGTATCTCAACGTTTTTTGAAAGTTCTTTTTTTTGTAAAGTTTGTAAAGTTGTGCATAATTTTGAATTAGTAATAAATAAAAAATACACCCCTAAATAAAATGCAACCAACCAGTATTCAAATTTCCCTAATTAGTAAACGAAGACTACTCAGGAGTAATTAATTTTCTGTATGAATTTGGCTGTTCTGTGAACTTCTTAGGTTTGTAAGGGGACATTGATGAACATTACCACATATACAAAATATATGGTGTACCACCATATATGTGGTATGGTGTACCACATATACACCACATATACAAAATATATGGTGTACCACCATATATGTGGTATGGTGTACCACATATACACCACCTGTGTGGTGGAAAACAAACTCTGCAAATCACCCAGCACAAATCCTCCCTGTTCTCATTGTGATACACAATGATTTTTAGCATTCACAGGACCTTAGACATACAGCCAGAACTTCAACAAAATGTTTGATTTTAGTGGTTTACAAATATTTTGTAACCTAAGTCATTAAAGAACTAAAATAAATGTAGTTCACATCACAAATAATTTTATTTTTTGCTTTTTTCTGCTCATCAATAAGGCTGAAACATAAAGGAATATTTTTTTTCTAGTCCAGTTTCTTTGACGAAAGAATAAAAATATTTTATTCTTAGCAACAAGAACAGGATACACTTTTAGCACTCTTTTTTTCAGAAGTGCTCGCTGTGTTTAGACACATTTTATTCTAAGTTTGCTTTAGAATAAAAGTCACTTGATTTTTGTTATCAAGCCTCTTAAAAAAAATAAAATGAAAGAAAAATTATGCCAAAGATGAACCAAAATGCTATAATGTGATTTACATAACATTTATGATTTTTGGAAGATTTAAATTTTTCTGTGAAAACCTTCTGTAAAAATCTCTGACTGTCAGTGCTAACAGGTAAAATTCAAGCATTCTTGAACTGCGGTCATTGGCCACAGAAAATTATTTTGAGAGGTGTAAACGGCCCACAGGCTTCATGTTGAACACGCCTGACTTAGATTTGGCTTAAATATCGAGGTAGCTGTAGCTCAGTTGGTAAAGTATTTGTCTTATAATTAGAAAGTTGTGGGTCCGATTGCAGCTTCCCCTTTCAATGTGTGGGCATTTAATCTCAGGTTGCTTACTGATCTGTGTATCACTGCGTAAATGTCAGTGGCTGAACATGGTTCTAGCGCAAAGCACTTTGAGAGGTCAGTATGACTAGAAAATTCCTATAAATGTAATGGATTTCTTTTATTGCCAAAGGATAAATATGTGTCAGATTGACCTAGTGAAAGTTCAAACCTAAATCCAATTGGCAAGACTTGAAAATTTCTGTTCTCACACAGACTCCATCCAATCTGACTGAACTTGGCTCTTAAGTAATTTAAAAATACTACAGCAGTTTTGCAGAGTCTGGCAAATTAATTGTTTTTCCTTCCATACACCATATCCTATTGAGATATATCATTGTCATTGTTAATCTGCCAAGTGACGTAGTGAATTCAGTTTCTCTTTTTTCTTTTTTTTTATGACTCCAGGTTTGCTTCTGGCTACAGTGTTGCAAATGCATCATGCGTAAACCCGGATTTTAAAAGACAATAGAAAAGAAAAGGAGGCTTATTCACTGTATGTGTCATATTTGTGGGTTTTTCTGAACTAGTAACAACTTGTTGCTTTTTTCCACTTTTCAAAAAGTTTAGTGGAAATCTGTAAGCGTTTTGTTTTCAGCCAACTCTAAACAGACTGTCACACTGTTACCCAACCCACATGAGCATGTTAAGTCAAGTCAGCTAGACTGGAGTCTTTAGTCACGGATACTGTCATTGGATTTCCTAACATTTGCGCCATATGAATAACGACACCATCACCAGCTGAGCACAAAGTTTCAGGTGTTGTATAATCAAGAGAGCATGTGAAGACATAAAAAAAGGTGGAACATGTGGCGATTTAATAAAACAAACAAAAAAAAACAAAGTTTGAAAAAGTTCACTGCTCTATTTTGTAGATACAACAATTTATGTGTGACCTTCATAAAATAGGTAGCAATGTTTTGTTTTAATTGTTAGAGTAAATAAAATAAAAAAATCAAGAATTTAAATACTAAAAACACCTGAAAGGTGAGTTGAAACATATTATGGAGCAACACAAAACAATGGCCTCTGGATAGACTTCATGGGATTTATGATGAAAAATCTTGAAAGTCAGGTTATAAAAGAGATTCTGTGGCGGTTGGAGATCAGCTTGGGTGGGCAAAGTCAAAGCATTGAGAAATCTGTTGGGATCGGTTGGGCGAGGCCCTGGAGAGACAGAGTGTTCACTTGGAAAAGGACAGAAGGAAGGATAACCTGGGAATTTTGCACAAGGGTGTTGACTGAATGAACCAGAAGAGATATTGAAAATTATCAAATGCATTATGGGTCCTAACCAATAGTTCATGTAGGAGATAGAAGCATAAAAAATTAATTATCCTGATAGGAACCATATCAAAACATCCATAAGAATTACATTCTGAACAAGAATGTAATTTAAGTTAAAACATTTTTCAATAGAAGGTTACCAATCCAAACTTTTCCACACTTTGATTTTCAGGTTGCCTTCTGTTTTTTCAAAATAACAAAAGCCTTTTCCGCTTTACTATAAACCGATTCATGTCAAAATGTACACCACTTAAATTTGTCAAATCTGGGAAGCTATTCTCCAAATAGTGAAATTTGGTTTTGTTCAGGTTATTTACATAGCACCAGTTCACAACAAATGTCATTCCAAGGCAATTAATATACAGACAAGATATAAATATCAATCTATTCACATGACTGGAGTTAGTTTCATACAGTCAGCAACAGCCAGATTTAGTTAGTTAAGTTTTTTGTATTATTTTTATTCAATCTCTTCTTTTACCAGGAGAGTTCCCTTTAAGTTTATAGTCACCTTTGCAAGGCTGCAATTAGATACAGTTGATAAGACTGTTGATTTGTAGCAAAAATGTCCTGGTTACAGATCCTAGCCTGGGATCTTTCTGCATGGAGACTGCATGCTCTCCCTCTACATGCATGGATGGTCTCCAGGCACACCGACTTCCTCCCACAGTCCAACAGTCCAACATGACTGTTAAGGTAATTAAACACTGTTAACTTGTGTTTAGGAATGTGTGTGAGCGTGTGTTTGTTTTTCCTGTTTCAGCAACTCTGCATGGAAAACTGAGTATAGATAATGGTTGGACGGTTTTGGAATGGTAATACAAAATCATTAACATAATATCGGAATTATAGTAATAATTCTCAGAATTATAGTAATAAATTGTTACATTTAAGTCAGAATTCTGACCTTTTTCTCAAAATTGTTAGTATAAATTCAGAGATTAATGTCAGAATTTTAAGATTAAAGTCAGAATTCTAAGATTTATATTAGAATTGTGAGATTAATGTTAGAATTCTAACAGAATTGTTAGTTTAAACTGAGATTAAAGTCAGAATTCTCATAATTCTGAGTTTAAATTGTGATATTAAGTTATTTAAGATTAAAGTCAGAATTGTAAACTCTGAGATTAAAGACAGAATAAAGTCAGAATTGTGAGATTAAAGTCAGAATTGTGAGAATTCTCAGAATCATAAAGTTGAGTTTAAAGCTTAAAGTCAAAATTGTAAGGCTTCAATCAAAATGATCAAAATTCTGAGATTGAAGTCAGAACTGTTTGAATAAAGTAATAAAATAAATTCAGACAAATAAATTCTCAAAATTCTGAATTTAAGTTGCAAGATTAAAGTCAAAATTGTAAAAAATAATATCAGAGTTATTATGTTTTTAATCCAATGGCCCGCCTCCTTTTCCATTCAAATGTATCTTGAATCAGAATCACCACATGTTTACAAGTCTTGCTGAATTGTAAATAAAAGTCCCACCCAACACTGCCCCCTATCAGCGGGGACAAGCCCCGCCCCGCCTATCAACATCCCCAGTGAGTGAAGAGAAACTGGGAGACCGGAGGAATAGGAGCTGGAGGCGGCAGGGGATCAGCGGCTCCCGCGTTCGTCCAACGCTCAACTATAGCTGCTTCCAGGCAGTGGTGGTGCTGGTGTTGGTGGTGGTGATGATGGCGGCGGCGGCTGTGGAGCGAGGAGGCGTTCGGGCTGCTTTCCTGAACCCGGGCAGCGGCAGCGGCGGACCTGCACCGACGATGCCCCCGACCGGAGCGCTGGCCGGGGCTGTGGTCCTCGGTTCTGGATCCAGCAGTATGCCCGTGCCCATGAACCTCTTTGCGACCTGGGAGATTGACCGTTCATCTCCAAGCTGCGTTCCGAGGTAACGTGTACGCTGCTGTGTTGGAGAAACTTGTCCCGCAAATCAGAATATTAAAAAAAAAGAAAAAAAAAGCATTGCTTAATAAAATATAAATTGTAACGAACAACGCCCTCATTTACCGTATTGTGAAGCAGGGGAAGACGAGCTTCTTCACATTCCCACAACAGAGGCTAGCTAGCACGGAGCTAATGCTAAAGCTATCTCGCTAACAGCGATGATGCTTTTTACTCTTCAATACATGCCAGTTTATTTGCCAGTTTATTTTTATTCTGTTTTGAATGTGATGTGTCAGGTGCTAATATCCAGCTGTCAAATTAAGTATAATTATTTCCTAAACAAGTCACAGAAAACCCGAAGTTGTTCTGTGTAAAATTATATTGGGACCGTTATACCAAGCTAACAAAAGTTCAGTTGAAATAATTTCATCTGCTTCTCGTCTACGTTCAAAACAATTTAAAAGTTTATTTTTTTTTCTCATGGTGCGTATTCATGTGAGACTGATCAGATTTACGGAATGCATGCCGCCTAATGGCATAACTGTCTATAAATACAGCGACATGGATGCCGAGGAGGCATCCTTTTCATCTTTTAGAGCTGATCCAACTGATCTATGTCCGGAGCTGGCAAGCAGTTCTTAGTCAACACACGTTTTTGCTTTTTATCCCAGGTATAGTTGTTTTAATGCAGATATGCCTGCTCTTTTAGATCAGCGACGTGTGTTGCTTTGTCGGTTATACTGCATGCGAATATCACGGCCCATCCGTTTGGTTTTAATGGTGCTGAATGCAGAAACATTCAATACCCCTGCGTTTGCATGAACAGGCATTGCTGCCACTTGATCAGGAAACCTCTGGGGGGCTGTGGGCACATTAATCAGCTTTGACCTAGATCTGCTTGGTTGAAAGTGGGCTTGCAAAAGGGGAGCGTTTCCTCTGCTATCGATTTGCATGTTTGTGTTCGTCTGCTCTTGCTTTCGTTCCTGCATGGGTATGCAAGTTCAAGTGGGACTGTAGCAATGTTCCCACAATTGGAAATGTGTGATGATGGTATGTGTACGTACATAACCCAGTTAAAAAAAAAAAAATTACAGCACACAGCACATCTAGTTGACTTTACAAAACAGGATACAGCTAGAGACAGACAAATGACTCAGACTCATGATGAGTCTGCATCAAAATTAAGAACTCCCACATGCATGTTTTTCGGTTCACTAATAATCAGATAATAATTTTGGACTAATTGGGGTAATTTTACAATTTTTAAATTTTCTGTTTGGTTCAAATCTACCAGCTCTATTAAAGACCCGTCAGCACGTTTGTGTTTAGACATTAAATAAAATGACCTCAAAACTGGCAATTGGTGTAAGCTAGGATAAGTCTGAATGGTGCATCCTTAATTATAGCTATACAATATTTTATGTTTTTGCATACATCAAAATGTAAATTCAATCAGCAATGTATTTAATTTTTTCTTACAATATGCCTTCAAATAGAAGTTTATTCAACTTGATAAAAGGAAAGCATTTCTGATTAACCGTCACATGTTAGATTGTTAAATCATTTATTTTCACAATGCAGCAACTTTTATGCACATTTTAATTGAGATTGATTAATTTATTAACAGAAGAAACCTCACATTGTGTGACAGAGAGCAGCAAGTGTTGCACAGATCTGCAGCTAAACAGAAGTGGGTTAATGTTTCAAAGAAAACTCAAAATTATTTTACAGTTGTCATTTTAAGCCATGCTAAATTTGAGATTAGCACTGTTAGCTTGTGGCATACTACAATTGCTGAAGAATTTTGGCAACTGCAACTTGTTGCTTTGTTTTGCTGCGTTCACTTATTTAATAAAAAGGGAGACATGTTTTGGCTGCAGAGATTGTAGAAAATGGGGAAGGAAAAAGATGGGCACATATTGCACTGATTGTCATGACAAGATTTACTAATAATATTGTCAGTTAGAGATGTTTTGATGTAATGCAGCCCTACTCTGAATGGCAAATCAAGAATGAGAAAGTGTGAAATCATCCAATTCCAGTAATTAGCCCAATTATCTGTGCTTTTCTGGAAGTGCATCCCAAACCCCAATTTTTAAGCATTTGGATGTAATAACTCAAATTTCAAAGTCAGCAGTTATTACACTAAACAATGTATTGACTTGAGGGTTCTACTTTCTAATGTATTCCTTTGTTTAAAAGTCGCATGACAACGTTTCCATTTTAGATTTTGATCCTGGCACTTGTGTGTTTTATTGCACATCTCTTGCAAATAATTGCTTCACTTTTTGATGATCTCATCATTCATAGCAGCAGCTGGCGGTGTTTGTTTGCCACAATGCTGGAGCAATCATGTTCAGGTAGCAGCAGTCACAAGGTCAGGAGGCTACATGATGGTGCATTTATAGAACAACTCATATATTGATTTGTCATCTCCCTTCCCCCATGACTTTCTCTGTTGTGTGCAGCTTAGAAAGGGTTGTATTAAAGACAAATGTGTTTGAGCGGAGTAATAGATTATTATTATTGATGCGCACGGTAAAAGCTCACCGTTCAATTGGTGGACAAAGACTGAAAGTAGTTGTGTTTCTCTCTGTTGCAAAGGAGTAATGGTAATAATTAATGAGTCTGATGATTTATGACACTGTTTATGTGGCTTTTAAAATATTTATTGTCATTGACTTTAGACCTGGTGGCTTTGTGCTTAATTAATTTTCAAAGTAACTTCTGCCTTATGCAGATTTAATGCTCTCAGACATGTTTGTATGAACACTTGTGCAGAGAGCCCAACCCGAGGCCTGTTTTGGGGGATTTAGCCTTCGCATTCTTTCAGGGGTTGGGCTATTTCTCTGTGCAGCTGTTTGTTCCTCTGCTGTAGCGAATGTGGGTGTCCAGCCCATGGAATGGTTTCAAATAAAGGCAAAGGGGCTGCTATTGATTTGCTGTTTTTTAATTTTTAATTTGTTTTTTTTTTTTCCTTGTGAGTGTTATATGCCTGAGATCACACACAGCTGTGCATAGTTAGTAATTACCAGCTGGTTTTACTATCTAAAACCTGGCAACTTTATTAAAAGCACTGCTCTACTTTCACGGAGGTTTCTAGTACAGGTTTGTGATTCCTGACAGTTATCCTGCTGACCCCACCCTTGGCACTTGGCCACTATATGACATCTTTTGTCCGTTGCCTCTCTTTGTAAAATTGAGGTGTGCACTTGTTCTGTGTCTGTGCTCTTGCACTTAGATTAGCTCCTCGCTGCATCCAACCACAACCATGAATTTGCATGTAAAGTTTTATCTAGAAATGCACTGGTTGATTTCTATCTGTAGTACATCACATCTTGTTGATAATGCAGAATGTGATTGAATATGTTTTGTTGCAATTTTATAGTTTGAATGAAGTTATCCTATGTGCTTACATGTCAGGCTGTCACTGTATGGGGGTCAATATGAAAATCTCAACTATTTAACACAATTTCTCAGAAGTTTTGGCAATGCATTCAATTTTTTTCACATTTTTCCCATGTAAAAAGTGTATTTATTATTTAAAGTAGACATTTCTTTTTAGCTTTATCTCATGTTATTCCCTCACCAAAAACATACCTGGAACGATGCCTTAGTACTTTCATGAATGTCTGAGAAATCATCGAATCTCCTGTGGCAACCATTTGGGGTACCCAAACACTTGCTCATACAAACACTCCCTTTTTCCACAAAGCTACATTTCAGAGCTGCAGTCTCCAGTCGAGATTCTGCCCTACAAAGCACTCCTATCCTGCACTGTCCTCACTGAGCTCCTTCAGACTAGCAGCAGCAGTAAGCAAATATCTTGTGGAACTTTGAATCTGCTGAACTTAACAAATGAACTACTTCTCAGTCCAAGTCTCCTAAGAATGGTTGATGGAGAAACGTTGTAATGACATGTTGAAGATGGAGTGTCGGAAAGAAGAACTTCTTAAAGAGACAGATCAATTTCAAGTTTTCGGATTGTGAAGCCAAATTTCCTTTAAGTTATTCTTGATGTATACAATATGAAATCACATTCTACATAGTTACCACACTTATATAAAATGGCATTATGTGCCTGGAAAATACAATAACAATCTCTGATCCACAACAAGGTTAAAAAGGTTTCAGATAGTTTCTAACTGGACTGTAAACACGTGAGATTATTACTTTTTAAATTACTTATTATTACATTATTATTTTGAAGAATAATATGTATGGTAGCTAAATCTTCAGCACACACTCATCTTCATTCACTATGGAATTGAATGAACAAATTCCACTATATCACATGTTTTAAAGAGGAGATGTTTTCTGCATTGTGGAAGCCTATAGGTAAAGGAAAATTTATTACATTAAAAAAAAAATGTTTTAGTGCCAACATTGAAAAAATCAAGGTTCAACATAGAAAACTGGATTTATTTCACAATTCATTTTCAGTTGCATTTCATTTGAAAAAGCTCCAGTGACCAAATGTTCCGTCAAAATATTTTTCTTAAGCAAAACCTTAAAAAAATCTGAAATGCCAAACTGCAAAAAAAGGATCTCATTTGAGGCTTCTCAGTCTTTTTATCCAACTGTGCTAATATTTGAGAGGCTTCTGTCTGCTAGCTTAGAGTTGTTAAAGCCTTGTCCTGAACAAGCTGCCTGTTGGAACAGTTGGACTTGAATTGTTTTGATTCCAGCACTCCCATGGCTGCCAGACTGCCACCCCCAATCTTATAAATGCCATGTGGTGTTGGTTTTGTTGCTTACTTCTCTTTGGAGGAATTCATGTTTTTCTTTGTCCACTGATTTTAACACAAAACCTTTTGAGGGGCTGTTGACAAAAAACATAAAGGTCTGACACACATACCCATATTTTCCCCTTAGTTTTGAGCTGACTAGTGCTGTAGTCATGCTGCTGACTAATTAAAGAGATCAAGAGAGATGTGGGGTGAGATTTATAAGATTATTGAGTTTCCATATAAAGGTTAAATCCTGTTTGCATGTTAATGTATGCACAAGTGACTTCAATGAAATGGTTTCCAAGTGAGAAAGCAATTAAAAAAGAATTTGACTCCAACTCTAAGCCTTTCAAAGAAGTGAAACAATTGTGTTTTCAAGGAAAAAAACTGCTTTGTGTATTACATCTCTGCAGAGAGCTCTATTGTTAATGTTGATTGTTAAGCATCTTTTCAGATGGGATTTTTATTAGGTACAAATAGTTCAGGTACAGATTTTTGCATTCTCCTTCCCCAGTGACTGGAGTGATAAAAAATAATATCCTGTTGTAGCTCACTAATACTTGCTTCACATGGCAAAAATTTAAAACTGCCAGTTGATTTCCAAAACCAGAGAGGCCCCACACATGGATGATAGACATGAGGTTTGGTCCCACAGTTTTTGGTGTACAGCCACACAACAAAGATGACACGCCACGCTCAGATTTTACTCATGAACAAAAACCGTTGGCTAAGAAGAAGCAATGGCGATGGTTTATGGACTATTTGTAATGGAGGAAAAAAGAAACAAAACAAAAACCTGGTCTTTCTGGTGTGCAATGGCAGTTGTTTAGTCATCTGTGTATTTTGTCTTTTAATTGACTGCATGTTGATGAGGATGCCCAATTTTAGATTAAAGCTGACTTCAAAGCTGACTAGATCACCCTTAAACACGCCATGGTATTTTTGCAGTCTGGATACTGAGAGGTGCAGATGATTTGAAGGTACAACCTGGATCTATCCTCGTTGGTTTGAGCTTTATTTCTAGTAAGCAGAGCTTGCTTTGTTATGCCTGTCTGAGTTTCAGCCTCATCTTTTTCTTCGTGCTGATAGTTTTATTTTGATTTCTTCCACTTGCCCCAAATCTGATTTGTGCTGCATTTGTGTGGAAGTGAAATGGACAAACGGCAACAAAAAGTCAGAACTGGACCTAAGCAACATGATGCTTTTGTTCTAGGTCCCTTACCAGGCAGCCATCAGTGGGGTATTATTACATATATGTAGTCAACACAGATTTAACTGTTTGTATTCCACCTCCTACATCTGTGCCATTAATCCCCTTTATTTGTTTTTTTTTAAAATTCCCTATGTTTATTATTGGACCAAAGATTAAACGTTGGTGTAAGATTACATAAAATTAGACCAGTATGTTTGTAAAAAAAATTTACCCTTTCACTCGCTCAACAACACATTTGTCTCAAGGCATTGATATTGTTTGTCTTAGCATCAGAGCTGCAGTAATCTGATTTCATAACAGGAAAAGAGAAGCTAGTAATCGGATGCTGGACACACAGATGCTGTCTGCTTAATCTGCTGTTTTCTTGTGGAATCATAAAGAAGTCCTCGTCAGCCACCTCCAGTGCCCTCCAGGACAGTGACATTGCACCATCAGTCCTCCGTCACTCATGTTTTTCGTCTTTTCTTGCTCCATTTTTAGCACCTAAAACACTACCATCAGGAGTAAAAACTACAAAATATTTTACTAAATAAAATATTTGATGCATTTTGACTAAAATTTATGTATTTATTCTTTGTTTGTGCGCATAAGCTTGGTCGATAAAGCTGATTCTTATTATTCTGGACACTAGCATTCCGACTTGTTTTTGGCAAACTGACTTTAAAGACTTATAAAATCTATTTAAGTAGATAAATATTTTAGTACAACAGTCTACTCTGTTTCTTATGTGTTAATTAGTTTAGCTTCTTAAAAATATTCTCCAATATATTAAAAAGATAATTTCTTCTGTTAGGCAAATAAATAATAATTTTGAAATTGTTTTGTTACCATAATTAAAAGTTTCACTTGTTTGCTCTAAATTTTCTACTATTGTTTCTTAGTATGTGCTTGTATTAGATTCTCACCACATGATCTGGTTGAGCTAAAAGGTAACATGGTTGCATGGTATTTTCACCAAAATTTAACATGTTTATTTTTTTAAAACAGAAAAATCTGAAAGAAAAAAAAAAATTAGGCTACTAATATATTAATATGGTTTAACATATTAATTATTAATGTTATACGACAGAAGGATGGATATTCTGAGGTTAATACATGGACTCAAGCAAAAAGAAAATACCCTAATTGAAAATAATTGTCAGTTCTGTAACAGATGTAACACACTAGCTGGGTGTGCACAGCAACAGGTGAAGCAGTTCTGCTTTAACCTATGTTCTAAAAGAAAAAAAAACAGCAACCTCCGGTCTCAACTACTTTTTAAGTCATCTCATAAAAATTCTTTATAGTGGAGGAACATTGCGGCACAAATCTTTAGTGTGCTTGAAACGTTTTACAACCTTGGTTAACTTTAGTATTAAAAACCAGCCAATACCTCGTTGCTACACAAACAACCTAAAGGTGATGAGAAGTTATTAGGTGAAGGTGGAGAAAACTCATCTGACATTTGAATGACTTTACTTGTTGTGGAGATAAATATCCATCACAGGAAAAAAAAACCCTGGATACAGTCAGTAATGGGACTTTTAGTTGATTCTCTACTAAAGTTTATAGCAAATATATTTTAAAAATTACCTAGTTATCTAAAGGACACAGTGCTCTTAAAATGTCGCAAATTTATTTGAAATGTTTACAAGACTATAAATTAACAATAAAAATCTATTTGCCTCAGGCTTTTCTACAGAAGGGGGAAAAACCCCTCTGCTTTTGATGCTTGAATTGTTGTACAGTCTGGAGTGTATGTGTTGCTGATGTGGTGTGTGGTGCAAACTTAGAGCTGACAGAGTTGTAGACGATGCCTGCAGGCTCCCATGGAGCTGATGAAATAGAACAGGGTTTTTGCAGTAGGTGACAGATTCTTTATTCATCTTTGCACTGAAAACTGTAAAAACAACAAGCTTTTCCCTGAAGGCCTAATGGAAGCTACTACTAATAAACAAGCCCTCACCCTAAAAAATTCTCCTTAATATTTTCAGAGATTATGTTTATCAACAGTAAAATTCTAACAATAGCATTTTAACATCTCTATCAGTACCATAACGTAGAAAAAATGTAAGAGAAATTAATTTAGTCAGAAATTGGAAAAATATTACAAATTGGTTTAACATTGTATGTTTAAATATCTCAAATGTGATTCTAAATGTCTCTTCTAACATTTAAATTTTTTCAGCATATATTAGTACTTCCTTTTTTCTCCTCGTTCCAATGTGCTGTTCACACACTCGAATAGTCAACCAATCGACACTCAAACCCCCTTCTTCTCGCCTACTCCCACTCCCTGAAATGTGTCAAAAATCTGTTGGTTTCCTTCCCTGCTTTCCTGAAGAAGCAGGAATTTCCTTGGGAAACACTTTGCATTCCTGGGAACTCGAGATCCGGCTGTGCAGCCGAACAGCGAGCCACTTCAGGTTTTGTCGTCTTTTTACTGTTTGTCAGCCAACAACAAACTCTCAGGAAAGGGTTGCCAGAACTGTTGAAAAGTTTTGCTGACCTGGCTCAGAGCTTTTTCATGCCTTGAATGTGGATGTTTAATTCCACACAGGGGAAGATGTGTTTGTCCTCTCTTCCTCCCCCGGTTTGGACCTCTGAATGGGGGGGAAGAAGGGCCAGATTTACATGTGGGCGGATCCTGGGGTCCCAGTTAAAAAGAGATCTGAATTTCTGAACAAGCGAGTGAGACAAATGCACCATCTTTTCACACGGGAGAAGATCTGGTCAGAATGAAAACAATGGGAAATGTGTTTTGATTTTTTGATTAAAAAAAAAGATCTTTGTCATTTATCACAGTGACAGATCTTGTACAACAATCTAATAATGTGTTGCTGTATTTACTCATCTGTTGTCATATTTGAGATAGCTGCAGTCATGCTTATTCTACTTTCTGAAGTGCTCCCTATGATTTAAATTATACAGACAATATTCTAATAATCAGAATTTTAAGACAACTTTAGTGACATTACTGAAGATACCAGATACAAAGGCAATGAAAGATTCCCAGCACTGGAATCTTTGCTGCATGCCTTTCCCCTTTTCCTTCTGCCCATTCCCTGATAAATGCTGCAAATAAAGGCCACAAATAACCTGTAAAAAATTATCTTCTGGCTTTTGGCAAATAAAAATGATTTTGGTTATCCTAACAAGTCTAAAACAAGAAAAGATTAGTCTGATTTATTGTCAAACAATGTGGGGGAAAAACTCCAGCACACTCTGGGATTTGTCTGTTTAGTTTGGGACATAACAGCCTTTAGAAGGGTCATTTTTTTAAATAGCTTTAAGCTTGATGCCCTCCCCACTTTGTCTAATCACAGATTAAGTTCTCTGAACTGTCTGGAGCCCTGTTCCATCTCTGCAGCGCCTCGCTACTGCATTCACCCACCCCCTCTTCTGTGTTTTAAAATAATAAAACAATGGGATATTTGCTTCATAGATTAAAACCTAAGACTTAGTCAAATGATAATAAAATCCACCGGATTTAGCTGACACCATTGGAGATTGCTAAAGTTGTACTTTTCTTTCTGCATGGATTGAGAGAAAAGCTAGAATCTCTGGAGAACTTGGAAGCTTTATACATCCAGTCCATTAGTCATTTGGAAATGTCGGGCCTGGGGAGGTGAACTGGAGAGCGTACTCAGCAGGCTGGTTCAGGCTGCTATTGTTCATTCCAAATGACACTGATGATACAGGAGGATTATATGCATCAACTGTTTTATCATTGTTATTGAGTAATGTGAAGAAGTGATTCTTTTCACTGAGTAAATTTTGTTCTGAAGGGAAAAGTCTTATAAAGGTACTATGGCTTAATTAAGGCATTTATAAGAAATGCTAACCCCAGGTCTCCAAGGCCATTTTTCTTTCTGAAAGAGCTTCTCAACATAGCAGTGAATAGTTTTGGAGTTAAAGAACAATCAGCCACCAAATGTCAGCATGAAATATAAATAATAAAACTCAGTTGATATTTCAGCCTAAATGCCAGAAGTGGTTTCAGTGTAGGTCCAACCAAAAGTAAACCACAAATCTTTGTTTTTTATTATTTTTGTTTGAGATAAAAAAAAAACTCTTTGTGTCTGACTCAGATTAACATCAAATCAAGTGAGTTTTGTCGTTTGACTGTTAAACAAAAGCACCCAACAGAAAAAGATATTTTCACTATCATCTGCTCCTTTGTCTGCTGTATTGCCATTGGAGTCAAAGTGTTCTCTAGCACTGCTCTGCTGTTTGTGGTGATGATGTTGGCAGGGAGTGATCTTTGAGTTTGCAAGCTCCGTTTCTCACTCCCAGTGGTGTTTTTCGACCACCATCAGAAATTTTAATGGGATTGGATTGAACTGGAGAAGAATTTGTCTGCACTGACTTGCTAGCAGCTGTGAATTTCTAGATATGTCAAAATTGGCAAGATTCAAAGAACAATTGACAAAAATAATCCATTGGCCCATGTTATTTTTTAATGGCCTTTTCTTTTTCGATTTATTATATATTTTAATATAATAAACTCTCCAGGGGTCTTTTCATTTTGCATATGCATGTTGCATATGTCAGAGTAGTCTGTTTGTAGTTGTTGGTTATTTCTTCTCAAACTGTATAGTGAGGGAAGTGTCTACTTCTGTGATAAATTAGCTGCGTTAGAGAAGTTTTTCAAAGGTTGAGGGGTTCTACAGTGTTGAAGTACTTTGAGTTAGTGACAGAAAAACCAGAGTCACTTCAAGTTTTTTTTTATGCAGCTGAAAGCACTATTAAGTTAGACATGTAATCTATCAGTTGCATAAATATTTAAGTAAACTCTAAGACTGGAATTTGGACTGATGTTTGATTAATTAATGTGGTGTCTGGATGTAAATGGGCTGAATTTATAAAGCACTTTTCCAGTCATATTGACCACTCAAAGTGCTTTACACTAGAGAAACATTTATACACCGATATTTAGACTGGTTGGCAACATAGGGATAAGTGCCTTGCCCTGGGGCACATGGACATGTAACAGGAAGATGCTGAAATTGAACCCACAATATTCTAATTGCAAGACGACAACTACTCCACCCAAAGTCGACTTAATTTAGGCATTTTAACTACTATATAACTATCCCTTCTGCCTATTTTTAAACCATAATATTTCCAAATTTGGCTCATTTAAAAGATGCTTACCTGAATAAAATTGCCTTTAATTTTTTTAGGTAAATTTGTTTAGCTTAATTGTTAGTTGAAAAATTTAAGTGGCAGCTGTTAATCATATCAGAGGTCTTTAATAATATTTTAAACTGAGTCTGTTTTTAAAAAAGACATTAAGGAATCTCTTTGTCTTGACTTATTAATGTTTTGGAATGCAAAGTGTTTTCAAACACGCATCAAGTCAAAATAACCAACAATTCAGTACAGTATCATCAACGTAAGATTATTCTTCACTCTTCTTACTTAAATATAGTATTTCAGAAGACGAAATGTCTTTTTCTTCATTTACAGGGTGCCAACAGGGGACCAGATCTCATATAAACTGTTTAATTTATCAAGAATAAATCTTTGAAGAGGTTTGCATTTATTTGATCAGTTAATTTGACCCACAGATTGTTTTAAATGAAGCTTGGCCAACGACCATAATCAAATTTTAAAGCTCAGTCATAACATTGTCAGAGGCAGTTACATTTATACCCTTATTGAGGATCAACTGTATGTTAGATTGCACAGACAAAGCATGTCATATTTTCTGCCTTGTCTGTTTTTAATTGTGGTATGGTGTCCTGCGGCTGATCTCGTATTCTGTGTCCATCAGAAACACAAACCTGCTGACTTTGTCGGTTTAAGGATAGAAAACAGACAAAAGAGATGTCAGCTACAGCAGTATCAGCAACAAAAGATAAAATTCATTCCACAGAGTTCCTGAAAATTACTGTCAAATCCCTGGAGGTTGTGAATGCACAATGGGTTTGTATTTTTTGTTAAGCTCTTGCTAATGAGTTGACTTACAGACTGACTTATGACGATAAAATAGTGTTTTATATACAAGTTTACCATTCTCTTTTTCCTATTTTTTGCTGTCAGGTTCTAGCAGAGCCTGTGATTCACACTTCACTATTAGTAATCCTTTTGAAAGTGTGAGAGAAGCTCTAGTTTGAATCAAATGGGAATATAATCTGGCACTAAGCTGTAAAATGCAGTACCATGTAAAGTTACATAAAATATGGCATTAATCCCAATAACAGTCGGATTGTACCATGGCTGGGATCCTGACCACACTAATACTATATTATGGAGTATTACCACAGTTATCAGCACAGCTCTTACATCCTTCCGCCTCACAAGAATATCGTTTCATCTCAATCCGTCTTTGTCTTTTGTAACATGTCTATTCTGATGGTTTAACGCCTAAGTGATGACACCTATCCTCCTCCACGCTGCTGCAAATTAAAATCCTCAGCAACAGTTGTTCTGCACAAAATAGATGGTAAGTACAGAATAATAAAAATAGACACAATAGAGTTAAACATTTTTCCTTCTTCAAAATTGGTGTGACAAATCCTTCATATTATATTATTGCAATTTTGGAGAGTGCTTTTAAAAAATTATAGCAAATCCTGTTGAAGGTGCAGAGCAAATCTTCAAATTCAGGTCTTATGGGTGGGTATTCTGCAACATCTAGATGTCTCTCAGCCAACACACCTTGCATAATTAGGTCATCATCAGGACTTGAGTGCACAAACGAGTGCATATTTCTCTCGTTTGAGTAAGCTGTGTTGGATTTGGGACATACTGAAAAGTTGCAGGACACCAGCCTTTGAAGACTAGAGTTTGACACCCCTCTTCTTGATTGACGAGGAGCACACTGAGTAGTCAAGCTGGATATTAAATAAAAAGGAGAGATTTTTATAGTGATTTAGTTAATTTGACACAGCATAAAATGCTTTTATGAATAAGTACGGCTCCATTTAAGAAGAGATGTGATGTTCATCATACCTGACGAATAACATGTATCAGTTTGTACACATTTCTATGAAATTTAAATGTACCATCTTAGTTACATGATGATGATAAATGAAAGACTTTACAAAAATTCCCCATAGGGTTGTGATGAAGTCCAGTGATGATGAAATGTTGCCATGTTTCCTGTTAAAGTTAAGTCAGTCTTACAAAGCACTGTTCAGTTGTTGACTCTATATAGGAAAGAGTAAGTACAACTCTGAGGGTGATTAAATAACATTTTGTATTTTTTTTCTATGCAAAATACTATTTTGTATACCATTTTCATACAAAATGGTATTTTGTGTAGAACAAAAATACTACAGATTTATTCAATGGTATTTTCTCTGTGGTTCTCCAAAACTTCCGTACTGATCCATGGATTCTTCTGGCTGGAGGCAAAGTATTGACGTCCATAAGTCCTGTTGAACACACACGGACAGCTCTCTGAATCCTAGACTGTAGCTGTAAAACCTGGTTGCCTCTTAAAAATTTATCTCACAAAGGTTATATTCCTGTCATTTTTGAATATTACTTTTAGCTGTTAAACCTGACGATCACAAATCTGGCTTTACCTTAAAAGAGACTTCTACTTTGTTTATTCTCCATGTTTTTCTCCACACTGTGACCATGAGAAGATTTCATTCAGGGATTTAAAGCTCAATCAGCATATGGCCATCTGGCACACATGACCAGATATTTGGGGTCTAAAAGAGGTTTTGATGGAAGCCCAAGTGCAGGCTAAGCTCTTATGGCACACACGTCTGTGTAAATCTCTTAAAACTGTTTTGGTCTTTTCTGGTTTGGGCCACTTTTGTTGGCCTAGAAATTAATTTAACTTTTTCCAAATAACTAACCATTAGTCTTCTTGCTTTTCCACTGCTTGCACAAAAGGCTTATCTTTCCAATCGATGTTGCATTTTAGTTTAATAAGGAAATGTATATAAAAAAAAAACAGCTTGTTCGTGATGGTGTTAATGAGTTTTTGGGATTTACAACATATAGTTTCAATATGTGGTCTCTGGCTTTGTATTTTGACAATCGAAATCAGATGCAGTAAGTGTGGTTGTTTTGTAGCCTGGGGAGATTTGAGTTGTTCCTTTTGCAAGTCCCCATTTTGAGTAGAGCTGTACTTGTGCTTGGTGTTGGCAAATAAAATATTCAAAAGCAGTTGCTTTCAGAACAGCGTTTCTTTTATTTGGGTTAAATTATACATTGAAACAAGAACAAACTGTGGCGTTATTATATAACCTAGTACTTTGGCTTTCGTCAGAAAGTGCCTTTTCTTCAGAGTGTTTTTTTTATCTGCCACTTATGTGGGACAGTACCACTCAGTTCAAAGAATTTCATGTAGAGCATTCTGTTACAGGATGCTTTATTAATTGAATTTTACTGTGTTCTCATCACAAAAAATCAAGAAATGGTTTGTTGAAAGTAGAAAAAGTATTACTGGAAAATTTTTCTTTAAGGCTGAAACTCCCATGAGCACATACTGGTCAAAAAGTGTCTCTTTTCATCCAGCCCTGTGTTACATCACTCAGCCTTCATTCACCACTTCCCCCAGCTTTGTGCCCCTGACAAATGCTGTGCAGTGATCCGAAGGCATGGAACTGGCAAAACATCAACTAGATTGCTGACCAGGGAAAAGAATAGCAAAAGTGCCCCTTCTGTTGTGTCAGGATATTCTTAAAGTCAGAGTGATCCTTTGCCGTATCTCTGGGTCAGATCGCTGAGCAGCCGGAACATAACAGCTATGCCGCACAGTCACTTTTTAAACCGTCATATCTCACAGTTTAAATTAAAAAAAAAAAAAATTATGCAGCAATGATTTGGTTAGGGATTGGAAAGAGACTATATATCCTGTTGTCTGAAGGTCAAATACAAAAAAGATAAATAAAAATACTCTCCTCTCCTTCATTTAGTAAATGCTTCATAACTAAGAACTGCCAGAATCATTCATCCATTAACGCATCAATCTATAACATGTACTCCTTTAATTTTGATTTAAGCCAAATAAAGATTGGGGACATGCCGTGTTGGGGTTCTTGTTCAGTCTTAGTCTGGAATTCATGAAAAAAGAGTTGAAAAATATTTCCATAGAGTTGTGTCCTTACATCCATGTGTTTATCATCCAAGTGTCCATTTTGGTCTGTTTGTTCATCCATCAATCTGTCCGTCTGTTCCTCCATGTATCATCTGTCAATCATGGTCAATTTGTCTATGTATCTTGCCTCACTTTATTATTTCTAACCATTGTAGAAATACCTGCCAGAACTTCATAGGGAAATTTTGAATTTATATTTAAAACTGGCTGAAAGGAACTATCACCTTAAGAAGTATCAGTCTGGAAAAGTTGATAATTTTAAAACTAAAAGTATGTGGCATTCATAGTAAATGTAATTTTCCTTAGAAAAATAATTGAATGGTCCGACATTAGAATTGACAGGTCAGAACCTGAAGATAACTGGAAATTATCAGCCAGAAGAAAGTCTGATCAGTTCATCTCTTAATGTAGAGTATCCCCATGGCTGCAACTGCTGCTATTTTTGGTAGACCCATAAATTACAGTGTTTTTGTTAGAAATTGTACTATCACATAGTTGTCCAGAAATAGCACATTGATAGAGACCACATGTACTCTGAAAGTGGAAGCATTTCTTTGGCTGACGGCCTTGAAAGAAGATGATTTAGATCTCATGAATCACTTTCTGCCAGAGAGACGGTTTTCTAAAATTCTTACAGCCATGTATTCATTGTTTCAAGCAGAACATTGGACCTTTCGTTAAATAAAAAGAATACAAACTGTGTTTTATGTGGATTCAGATCTAAAGATACTTCCTTTTTGGAGATATGCAACACAACTTCTTATTTTGCCTGAACTCATTTAATTTGTAATGTCAGACAAAACTTTAAGATCTAAGTTTACCTTTCTACAAATTATGTAGATTTTTCTCCCTGATGCCTACAGTCACATAATCCATTATTATACCATTTCCAAACATTTGAAGACACAAGGATTTCAAAGTATGTTTATGTTTAAAAACTTTGCAGTGTCAGTGTAATGTAAACTGTGTGCTATCATATGAGACAGGGTCATCATTTTGCAAAAGCTGCAGACAAAAGGCTTAGTACTGTTCCAAGTTTTGTCATCAGCAAAACCTGCAGGAGAAAAACCAGACATGTCAGAGTTTGCAGTCATTCTGAATTTTTGACTACCACCTCTCTGTCCATATTTAGTCCATCTCTAGCATTGCTTTGACAATAATTGTAGTTGAGACTTTGAATTGAGAGAAAATTATTTGCACAGCTATAGTTACTCTTAATGCTTATTACAAGACAAATAGATCCAATTCACCTGTGATTTTACACAAATATACAAATGCAATTAATACCAGTATTTTTTAATCATATTGATTCAATGACAAACATTGCTTAGCATTAGCGCTGTTAGCGCCCATATCTAGGAAAGGTAAGTTGCTTATCTGAGAATTGCTAGGTTAGTAGACCTATGTGATGAAAAATGGAGAGAGATCTCATAGGTAGTTGTCTTAATAGCTCCTTTAATGGCTCTGTCTATCAAAGAGATGAGGTCAAAGATATAATTATTGGAGAAATTGTATCCTCTATGGAAAACGAACACTTATCTGCAGTAACTCAGCTGAAGGCCAACAGAAAAGCAAACCAGCCATTACTGAGGACCTATATAACTGAACTACACATTTATAGTCATAGCCTTTGTACTGTATTGTTATTAGACAGCTATATATACAGTGTTGCTACTGTGCAACATATTTATAGTCATAGCAGGTATATCTGTGTAGCAACACCTATTTATATACAACTCATTTTGTGTACTCCATGTTACTGCTCCATATGTCATTCAATTACTGCTTAATTGTTTTTGGTAAGATGCAATTTGTGTTTCACTGATGCAATAAATCACATTAATCTGAATCAGTCACAGTACACTGCAGCCAAAACAATTGCCTGCCATGGAGAGTTTGTGCATGCTCAAAGCAGTATAAAGACCTTTGGTGCTTCTTCATGGATAATGAGGAGAGCCTTACCTCATTGTAATGGTTCACATGATGGTTTCTGCAGAGTCTCCCAGACTCTGCAGAAACCACATTTTTCTGGATGGATTTTATGCTTTGTTTGGGGTAAAGAAGATCTTAAGAGGCAGATGCATGTTAGTCATAATGACTGTTTTGTCTGCCGTAATATTTGGCTAGTTTGCATAATGCAAAATACTTTACACTTTGTGGTGAAACATGATGTTAATCTTCCTCTACTTTTAAAAGAGTCGTAAGTCATGTTAGATACTACACTCATCATTTTACCCACGATTGCTGCAGTTTTATCGAAAGTCAAATATTTAACTACGGCAGAGTGGGTGCCCTGTCTGATAAGTAGTTTTGTTTGTTCAGCCCAGATTATTGTTGGATGGTTGTAGCCACAGATAAGTTATCTCACATTACACATTAGCTTCCACAGTAGCTGTCTGCTTCACCTTGAGGAATAATGTATTATGATTATTTAATGATTCAGCCACGAGCACAGCAAGAAAATTCATCCGCTTCTTTAATGTATAGTTTTCTGTTGTGCTGATCCCTTTTTAAAGGACTCACTGGTGGCATTACATTTCCTGCTGGCGCTCCTGTCTTCTTCAAGGTGCCATAGTTCATTGCCACACTACTTTAGTTGAGCATTTTATTAATTTGGATTTCTTTTTAGTTTGTTTTATCTGAAGAATCACCCTTGTTTTCAATTCTAATGGTCAACCAATGGTTACTGGCATTGCATCTTATAACAGACACTACCAATTAGGGCTGCGGCTAGCATTTAATTTAGTAATCAATTAATCGGATGATTATCACATAAAAATTAGCACATTCTTCAGATTTAATTTCTGTATTTTTACATTCTACTTGTTAAAATGAGAAAATAAACATTTCATTGCCTAAAATGGAATAACAGCATTCTTTTAGTAAATTTGAACCAGGTGATGCTAAAAGTAGGGTGCTTGTGGAGTTTTGGCTACAGCCTATTTAGAGAGAAAGGTATTTTTTAGCTTAAATGTATGTATCTTTTTATTTTTGTAAAGTTTTGGCTTAATCTACTTTGATTTTTCAGCAAATGGCCTTTTTTGATCGATTACTAAATTAGTTGATAATTATTTCAATAATTGATTAATAACAATTAATCATTTCAGCCTTCTACCAAGACAAAGGTGCTTTTTATTAATGGAAGAATTAAAAACATATACTGGAATGAAGACATATAATATCAAAACAAATTGACATCGTTAGAAACGGTATTAAAGATGTTACTTTCATACTATGTGCTAAAAGGAGCTTTTATTCATCGATGGTCTGCAATTTCAAAGGTAATGAATTCCACAGCTTTGGACTAGCGACGGCAAAGTAAAAGCTAAAAAAGGTCAACATTTAGTGAGTGACATGGAGAGAGTAATGGGCTTAGATGGAGTAGGGCTGCTCTGTTGCTGTTAGCGATGGCATATAGATTAAACATTTCAAGCTGTGAAGTGCTCAGACTCCGACTGGGCGCCAGTATGAAACTGTTCATTTTAAGATGACAGTAAAGTTCAGCCAGTCACTAGAAATGTCTGTCAGTCACATAAGATTATATTTTGTAAAAGATTTCCTTGCAGTATATGTTACTTTGAAGGAGACTTGATTGGAATTACAGTTGTCTTACCATCTTCATATGGTTCAATTTGAGTTCTCTAGTAAATCTTTCCTTTCATCATGCAGGGGTAGATCTGACTGAGTTTTAGGATGTTTTTACATATGAGATGTTTAGTTTGTTTAAAATTCTGGTTCATTTCCCTACTTGATGTTTCTGTAGATGTCAACATAGCAACCTCTCTAGCATGGAAACCAAAACAACTGTACCAAGATTAATCTCAAAACAAACTCTAGAGTGGCTAGTTTATTGCATTAATGCGACTCAATTCGACGTAGCTGCAACGTAATGTATGTTGCAAGCTTGAGTGAAATGCCTTCCTGTACCCGGTATACATGTATGTGGTAGAATAAATAAAGGCAGTGCATGTTTTTTTGTGACATATAAGCCCATATACGACTTGTAACACATCTTCTCAAAATCATTCGGCTTACTTATTTGATAACTTTGCCTGAAAGAGTATCCAGAAACATGCTAGCGATTAAACTTGACTTTGGAAACATCGGGTCACGAAACTTTCTTGCCTGATTTGTGATGACAGGTTTTGGTTCATTTGGAACCTTCTCTTTGGGAAAAGGAACCAAACTGCCAGAACAAGTTACAAGTTAGCAAAATCGTCAACTGATTCGGACCAAAGTAAACAAGTTATTGGTGTGAATAAATAGATAAATAAAAAATACCGCACAACATCAGGGTTCATCTACAGAGAACCATCTGCCCAGTCTCAATTCATCCTCCCATAACATAATTTGGAAGTATGAAAAAATATGTAGGGAATCCTGTTTATAGGAATGTGAAAGCTCTCTTGTTTGGTTTATTTGTTGTAGTTAAAATAAAACCACATTAATACATGAAAGACATTAAATTCTACAGCTAGAAGCAAAATGTTAGAGGAAATTCTTGTTTTCTCTATTTGCAGTTTTCCTTCCAGAGTGAAGGCATGGCTGTTGGTTGTGTTTTTCTCTCCACAGATTTAATCATACTAATCAGGTCTGTTGATAGACAGGTAAACAGGATTCCTAGATATAACAATAAGCTGGATTTCTATCCATGAACAGTCAATCAGAAGGGTTTACCAGGAAAAGCAAAAAAGTGCCAGAGGAATTACCCTTAAAGGGGCTTATCAGCTGGAGCACAGAAAGAACACGTGCCACTTATCTTTGCATTGCACTGAGTGTTTGTAGATATCTAGAACTAGAGACGACTGCATAGATGCCTTCTCTCTTGACTGTTGACATAGTTTTTGGTACAGAGCTATGTTTTGACTGGTCGCGACAGGAAAACCATTTTTTGTGCATCAGTAATAGCAATCTTTTCTAAATTTCCATTCCTAATTTCCTACTGTGCATTTCTGTAGCTACTTTAACCAAATATTTGTTGTATTATTTTAGCAACACCTGGTCTATCTGAAATTACTGTTTGGGTGTCAAAGCGAACTGGCGCAGAGTAAAGGGACGTCCGGGCACTGGGCCAGAACAGATGGCAATGAGTTTCATTTACAACAAAACACAGTGGCAGACAGGAGTGGAGATACTTGTGTCTAGTAACAAAGGGATTTCTGGCATCTGATCTGACCCCTTCGTCATCAGCAGACTGTTTTAATTGCATGTGAATTTGGGTCCTCAAGAGACGACATAAAAACTCACAGTGATGATGAGCTGGGAATACTGAAATATCAGCGTTTCTTTCATAAATCCTGCCAAAAAAAGTCACAGCCGGCTAGTGATCTGGTAATCAACATCAATGATTCACCTGCTTTATTAACTGTTTGACTATTTAAGCCTCAAATATATGTGCAGTGCACATTCCTTATGTGGCTTTATGTAAATAATCCAGCACCACCATTCCATGCATCTGATACTGTAGTATAAATAGTGTGCTAAATAGCAAAACAGGCTTAATCAGATTTTTCTTTAGTTGCACCATTTGATCTAACTGGTGTACAGAGAGACACAACTTGAAAAATAATTGTATTTTTGTTTGAGGGGCTATGACTGAAACACTGACACATTTATAATCAAATAGACTTATTTTATCGTTCTAACAAAGAAGGCTGCTAAAAATGATGATAATCCATATCACCCATCTTGGGGGGAGACCATTAAGTTTCATCTATCGACTTTGCATAATCTGTGGTCTCGGTTCTTAGTCCTGCTACTGATTTCTTTCCTGTAATGACGGTGTTACTTTTTCTAAGTGCTTTTCTTGCTGTTTGTTGTTTCCCTCAGGCTGTGCAGCCTGACACTGAAGAAGCTGGTCGTCCTCAAAGAACTGGATAAGGAGCTGAACTCGCTTTCAATAGCTGTCAAAATCCAGGTTGGTAACTTAACCGCCTATGTGTGATGAGAAAAGGTTCATTGTGAAGACCCTTGAAAGTGGCGTATCTCAGCCTGAACCCAGTGCTTCACTTTGTGTCTGCTTCCTGCTCTAGATTGTTGGCCTGGTTGATAAGACATTCACCTAATCCTGCTGCAGGATAAAACCCCCTTTAGCTGCGCCGAAAGCCCCAGTGCCTTACATCCACTCAGGTGGCAGTCCGGCTTACTGCTCTAAGCAGGAGCATTAGCACCTTTAAGACGGATTGTGCATCTTGCATTGATTGCTTGTGCATACATGTGCTTGCAACATTTATCTTGAAAACTTTATCATCTTTGCTTTGAATTATTATTTAATAATTTCACATAAAATCAACCACAATGGACCCAACATTGAATCTCATTCTTTTCAGACAGTCTGGTTTTTAGACGGGAATTTTAATTTTATGCAATTTATTATGGAAATAAAGACTTCTATCTCAAGCTTACAGACGTGGCATAGAATTGTGTTTGGAGAGAAAAAATATGGTATAAAGCATGACATGAATCCGTCCTGACAGACAGAAGCCCCATGTCAACTGTGCAGCAGCTCAGGCTGTCATGAAAACAGTGGGAAACACACACTGTCTATTGTATATTCACATGGGAAATAAGCCCAGCAGTTAATACTGAACTCTTTGTTTAATGTTGTTCAATATTCCATCAATTTATAAATTAACATGTGCGTTCATACATCCCTTGAAGCATCAGTCCATATATATATCTATCCAGGCATGCCTCCGTTTATCCACACATGCATCTCTAGCATGTCTGAATGCATATATTCATACCTCCATTCATCTGGTGATGGATTCGTGCATCAATTTGTGATGTGTTATCTTAATTTTCATACCAAAATTATGACATTATTTTCAAATCCTTCACTTGCTCAGATATAAACTGAAGATAATCCTCATTTTATCGTCTTGTCAATAAGACTATGGTGGTTAGAATATTCTGCTTGTGACTAGGCCTGTCACAATAAGCAGTTAATCAATAAATTTCACAAATGAAAAGAAACTCAATAATTGTTATTTGCTTGATTTATTGTTTTTCTCTTTTCTCTCTCTTTTTACCAAAAACTGAATGAAAAAGGTCTTCAGTCTGGTGCATTGGTCTCATCTAGGCCTTTTATTTAAAAAAAAAAAGATAATTTTGTTTACAGAGACTTAATAATTAATTTCATTTGTTGTTTCTGTTGTTCCCTTTATTTATTTGGGATATTTAAAATGTCCTTCAGTTCCAGTGTTTAAATGTTTATTACAAGTTAAAGACTATTGATTCTTGAGAATGTGTTCTTGCATTATTGTGCCATTATTACTATTATATTACTTGAAAATGGCCTCAAAACTACAATATTATTGTTTATCGCAATAAATTCTGGGACAATTTATTGTCTAGCAAAATTTGTTGTTGTTACAGGCCTACTTGTGACACAAACTCACTTGTAACCCAGAATGGTGTCATTCTCTATCAGGTCATATGCCAGACTAAGCTGCAGTTGCACAGTGTTGGATTGCTGCCTATAATCAGTAGTCTGACTGCATAGCTTAAAGCAACACAGGTAGCAGCAAGCATAGCTGCAGTTAAGAAACAGTCAGTTTTTCAGTTGTTTTAGTCATCAGTTGTTCTGATATAATGACCATGAAAGGTAAGGAGGATTACGTGGGAGCTAACAGGAGCTTGTCTTTTACTCTCTCCTTTAAAGTGGATCATTTAATCTGCATCTATGTTTTTTTTTTTGGTGCATGATTGGAAATGTTTACCCTTACATATTTCTTCTGTTTATATCAAATTTATTTTAGATCCAGATAAAATATATATATAGATCCTGTGCTAAGACTAGAGAATTGATGTTTCCAGATGTTCTCCATACGTTCTGATTCAGTTTAAGCTGTTTTCTTATGAAGAATAAGTGGAGCATCCTCTGGCTCAGTTGACAGGGCAGGTGCATAATACTTGGAAACTAGACCTCAACACAGCTGTCCTGGGCTCCACTCCCAGTCCCAAGCCATTTCTTTGCTCCCTTTTCTGTCGCCTTAATGTGAAATAATTGCCACTTGTGCCACAAACTCTTAAAAAAAAACAATCAGACGAAAATGTCAGTGTTACAATCTTAGATGTTCAAACTAAGTAGAGACTTACTTTAAAAGACTTGCAGCTGTACTTGTAACAAAAGTGATTCCATAATGTCCCGACACAGCAGGGCCAAGAATACAAATGCTTGGCATACTTTTCGGAGTTTCATTTGCAGAATTCTAAAAACGATGCAACCAGGTGGTTTCCCTTGATGGAAAACCTTTTACCACTTGGCATAGTCAAATGCATTTTATTGTATCGTTTTTATAACTTTGTGAAACTGAAATGTATGCAATTGAATTGAACATAAAAGACTGAATTGAACTTTGACTTCACAATTATACATCGCATTTTGTTGGTACTGCGATGGACTAGCAACCTGTCCAAGGTGTCCCCACGTCTCCCCCGAAATGTCTCGCTTGAGAAAATGGATGGATGGTTTTTGTTTTTATGGGGCATTTATATCCCATAAAATACCAAAGAAATTCATTAAAATTTGCAGTCGTGATGTATGAATACTTTTGCAACCTACTGCCTATGTAACAAACAACCAACTTAACAGAATTGTATAGTCATTTGCATTGGTTTGGTTTAAAGGCCAACAAAATTGTTTGTATCTTGTATTTAATTAATGAACTTTGACCTAGTCATTATGAAAACTAAATAGTTACTCTGCAAAACTGCATAATGCTACTTAAAGAGAAACCATGGCATCCTCCTGCTGTTGCTGTCCTGAAGGTAAAGGCGGCCAACCAAGTGTGGCCGTATCCATGAGCTATGCCATCTCCGGAGCGTGAAATTTCCCCATTTCTGCTGAGCTGCCCAGAGGACAGCTGAGTAAAGCTCTGCCTGCCGCAGCTCTGGAATTGGAGCATTAAATGCATTTTCCAACTGGTTTGGTGAGGAGGGAAAAACAGACTGCTAGGAGCTGAAGGAACAAGTTTGGAATATGCCTGGAATCCCATGGCTTTGTTTTTACAGTAAATAACAAAAATTCTTGTTTTACGTCATTGTTTGGCTATTGAACACAGTTGATGGTTATCTCTTTTATCTCCATCGAACTCATCAAGTTAAGTAACATGCAAGCTTGTAATAGGTTTCCATATAGATAGTCTCCAAGCCTCCACAGTTGTAATGAGGATATATTCTTGTTTTTTCTGGGCATAGTTATTGTGTAGATTTGATTCTTATCACTTCAAGTATGTTAAACATGTTAAAAGCAGCCCGATGCATTTGTATTCAGCAAAATTTACAATGAATTCTGACACAAATGGTGCACAGTTCTCATTTCATTGCAAGTTGCTGTCAGAAAAGCTTTGGTGTGCAGCATGCTGAGATATGATCCAATTATATTTGTGTGTGTCTTCATCAGTGTGTGTTGGGTGAAGCAGAAGCCTCCAAACTCCTGTAAAACCTTTGTAATATAATTCCCCACCAAGCACTTTGAGTGACCTGAACATACTTTTTGTCATTGCTGCAAACAAGAGATTCAGTTCAGAGTTTTTAATGTGTTTAAAAAGATAACCATAGGAGGAAATATGACATTGAACTCATTTTTCCATGAGCTTGGAGCTTGTAGTTGCTTGGAGGCTTTGCTAACTAAGCCCGGCATCTCTCCATCCTCATATGGCCCCTTAGAGATTGTTGTAGGAGCTGTAGCTGAGAGTGGAAAGGGGCCTGAGGACATTGAGTGCAAGCTTTCCTTGCCAAAGTTGTGCCGTTTCAGTGTCCCTAGGTTGTTTTTTTTTTTTGCCTTGATTCATTGTACTAGTCAATGGGCATGCGAAAGGACTGCATACAAAGCCTCTTTGTGGAGCTGATGTGGACAAGATCAGACTCAAATTTATCCTAGTTTTTCTTGTTACACCAACACAAGAGCCACAGCTACTGTCAAAGGCCCATTCCTCTTTTTTTTTGTGGGACTCAGAAACTTATTGAGCGAGTGTTTTATTTCAGAAAGCTCACAACTTATTGTAAGCTTTAAGAAGCTAAGGCTGCATGTTGGAAGCTAAAGCTGTTGTCCAAGGAAACAAAACAGCAGTTGAAGCTAAAATTGATGTAAAGGTTTTTGTTGTGAGAAGGACTCACAATGCTTCCATCCCCACAAAAATGTATTTAAAAAGTTGCTTCTGGCCAATCTTTGCTGTTTTAGCAATGAAATAACATTTATTTTAATACTGTACCTTAGCATTTTTATACTGCAATACAAAACTATCCATCCCTCAGTTATCTTATCTTGTATTCCTACTGGGGTGGGAAGGGGTCACAGGTCAACACAGAGACAGACAGGACAAACAACCGTGCATGAACACACCCACACTTAAAGAGAATTTTGAGGGACCAGTTAACCTGACAGTCACGTTTCTGGACTTTCAAAGTACCTGGAGAGAAACCACGAAAGCACAGGGAGAACATGCAAACTCCATGCAGAAAGACCTCAGGCAGGCAATAGAAAACGAGTGTTACTGAATATATTGTTGGCATTGAGAGCCTGAATCAATTGGACCTAAATAGTTATCTAACATTTACTATGGTTCAAGTAGTTCTGATACTGTGTACCACTGTTATTCAGAGGTTAGTAACTGCAGCCACCAAATACCTGAAATATGTAAATATTTCAGACCCCCTTTAAAAGAAAGACAAAATAACAGTAACAGCACAAAAGCAAATTGGTTACACTGTCTGAAATATAATTGAGTGAGTTGCTCAACAATACTGGCTATGATTTAGAAACTTTGGTAACTCTGTGTCTAATTCCTTACCTACTTCATCATTACACCATTATTCAGGAATTTATTTTTGAGGAAGTCTTAAGTTAATTGGAATGTGTACTAGATACGTGAGCTACGCTTGGAAGATTTGTGAACTTTTTATTTATCGCTGTTGCCAGAACTGTTGCACAACAAAAGTCTTCTTACAACAAGCGTGGCCTAAACTTGTTACCCTAACCTGATGAGTTGTTGGTAGCTTCATACTTTCCTGTTTTTAGGATTACAACCAGCAGAACAAGAAAATTGATTGTGAAGTTAATCTGAAATCTGTAACTCAAAAGTAACTTCATGGATTAAATCCATGGCATGCAAGAGAAGCATATTAAAGCCTGACAGAGGTCGTCCGGGGACATGCTGAGCGCTGTTTGGCTTCCGCTAGGAAGAGACTGCCACGACCGGTTGTATTTAAATCCTCAGGCGGCCATCTCCCAGAATTAGCTCAGGTGATGACTTTGTCTTAAGCAGAATAGCAAGCATTAGATAAGAAAGCTTAATGTGGTTTCAAGTAGCAACTTGAATCAGTGGCTGTGCTTCTCCAACAGAGAATATCGGCTGCAATAGTTAACATTACAGCATCATATAAGGGTAAAGGTTTGGTGATACATATTTAGAGCTCTCAAAACAAAATATTTCTCTTCTGCAAAAAAAACCCCCCAAAAAACAAACAGACACACACCCTCCCCCCCCGCTCTCTAGGGCGTAGTGATGGAGTAAAGGACTGTTTGTTCAAGGGTACGGGTTGGTGTGACTCTGTATGGAGGTGTGAATGTGGAGCAGGCCTGTTCTAAAGGAAGAAAAAAAAAAAAAAAAGGAAGAAAAATAAGACTTCCAGACTTGCTCACTGTTGTCTGAGAGGATAAGCTTTGTATTTTTTATTTTATTTTTTTGTTTTTTTTTAAAGCTTTTTTTCTATTTGTATTAATTAATTCTGTTTAGGCTTACTTTCTTTTCAGCAATACCTGTTGGCAAATTTCACATTGATGTATTTAAGTCTGATTTATTTTTGACCTTTGTTCCCCAGATTCCACATCATTTGCTCTACTGGTAGAAATGCATAAATGAAAAAGACGGCCCTCTGCCAGAACCTAAAGTTTATCTTTAGTAATTATTCATCAAATTTTAACATTTACTTTTCTTTGCCTCACAGGGCTCGAAGCGTCTTCTGAGATCAAACGAGTACGTCCTCCCTCCCAGTGGACTGATGGAGACCGACCTGGAGCTCACCTTCTCACTACAGGCAAGCTGTCTCACATTCCACTGCAAACTCTCACACAGATGTCACTGCATCTTAAAAGTCCTGCTGAAACATTTCCTTTCATTGTAGTCATTTTTGTTTCATGCCCAAAGTGATTTAGGTATTGAGCATATTATAGTAGTTCGTAATTTAGGTAAATTACGACACATGTATGCACATGCTACAGGTAACTTTTGAGGCATAAAACAGTGGTTTCCAAACTTTACAGATTTTGACCTTTAAAGAAAATGCAGGTCATAAATAAACTCAACTCTTTAGTATACAGGCATTTCTACAAAGTTAAATAGTGGTACAAGGACAACAGAATTGGTATCAGCAGCTGGTATATTGGCTAGCATGTTGCTTTTATTTATTTTACAACATTTCTAAAATACATATGCTTTCTCATCATAATTGGGGTCCCAACCTCAACTTCTGGTACTGCTTGAATAAACGACCCTGAGTTGTTCAGGGCCAGCTACCTAGGATTAGAGGCCCTTTTTCAACAGTTGTTATATGTTGAAAATTTTTAGGAAATTCAAAAAAGAAAAATCTTTTTTTTAAATCTTGTTTTAATTAGGAACAATAATCATATGCTTGTTGATTAGTTGCTGTCGTATGAGTTTTTGATTATAGAAAGTTTCAGCAGAGGAATGTTTGAAAGGAACAGTTCGTATCACAGGAAAACTTCAGCTTGTAAAAGTTGAAGCGATAAGTTCAGCCAACTTATAAAACCAGTAACTATAGATTATTATTATGAGAACGTTGTGGACCTAAAAGGTGAGAAAGTTATTCGAAGAATTTAGTTATGTTTTCAAAAAGATACAACTGTACATATAAAAAACTACCTTCTGACTTCTGATATATGTGGTACAACTGTGAGGGATTAAATTCTGAAATAGTACAGATACCTTGATAGACTCCAGTGGAAGAATCTTTAATGATTCCTTGCTTTAAAAATTAGTTGCACATTAGTGCAATATAATCTTTCGGGTTATAGAAATGGTCTAAATTTAGCATCTGAATTTTTATTTTTAATCTGACAGATTAATTAATTTGACTGATTATAATTTAGAATATTTACAATTGAATACTTGGATAGGTGTTTTAATCTTCAAAAAATACATAAGAATTTAACCATAAACAGGTTTTTTCTTTTTTTTTTTCTTTTTTAACTTTGTAGGACTGTAGAAACAGATGAAATGTATTACAGTGAGTGATGTGTTTTCCTCCGATTCATTACAGTACCCACATTTTCTAAAGAGGGACGCCAACAGACTGCAAATTATGCTGCAGAGACGGAAGCGTTACAAAAATCGAACCATCCTGGGCTACAAAACGTTGGCTGTGGGAGTCATCAATATGGCCGAGGTAACGTCCCCTCATCTGGGGGTGGAGTGCTTTCACCTGCTTCATTTCATGTGTCATTCTCAGTCGCTTTGCTTGAGAAGCGCGCTATTTTGCTCTGAGCTTGTGAACGTGTCCAACCTTGCTCTGCTTGCAAGAGAGAATGGGCTCCTGTGATTCATTTTCATCAGACAGCGCTGTGTGAAATAATTGACCATCTGGTGGTTGCTTCATACATGCTATTCTAGACCAAAAAAAAAAAAAACGAAAAATTTGAAAAATAATTAGATAATTTACTATTGAGGCTTTTTACTTCTTTAGGGTTAGTACAAGCCTCAGCTGGTGACACAGTGGAAAAATGATAACAGAATAAGGATATCTGATCACAGACACTCAACTGAATCATCATGCTTGCATGTTTTATGAGTTGTTGGCTTGAAATTAGCCCTGCTAGAACAGATACCAATGTTTTTAAAAAGAAAATTCTCTTGCAAAAGTATTCAGACCTCTTTGTTTTTGTGGTTTGTCTTCCTACAATCCTAATTGGATTTGATTTGATATACCAACACAGAGCAGTGCATAATTGTAGATTTAAAAAAAAAAAAAAAAAAAAAGCAAAACTGTCTCTGTCCCCTCTACTTGGATACCCCTAAATAAACTTAATGTAATGAGCCGTCTTTATGAGTTGCGTTTGATATATGTATATTACTGGATATATACTGGAGACGGCGCCTATTGGCCACTTAGCTAGTGTAGCCTCCATTACAATGCATTGAGTCATGTCCACAAAACCATACTGTTCCAATGCAGGACAATGTTTTAAAATATAAAATATACATTCGACCCAGATATAAATCGATAATTAGTTTGGTTTCGGTCAGTTTTGTCTAGATGCAAGAGGGAACTAAGCAAGTTTCTCTTTTAGATTGGACAATAATTAAATTTGTCATAATTGCCTGCCTAAGACATAGCTTAAAATTTAACAAACTGCAGCTCTTGATATTTTATTAAATATTTGATCCTATTTGATGATTATTAGGAATGTAGCCTAGTCCAGTTTTTGCTTGTCCCCCACAATAAAGAGAAAATAACACAGAAAACCAACTACAAACCACACATGTATAGAAATGGCACATAAATATAGTTACATGATGTCCAACCCAAATACTTTAAGAGGCATGCATACCTTTGCATGGTACAGGTGTTACCAATCATTTTCTAATCACCATCTGTCCTCAGCCAGAGATGTTTTCCTGCTGTGGCCTTCGGGGCAGAAACTGATTGGCAACAAGACTTATGCATTATTGTGTTTTAAATTCCCACTCAGCTGCTCTGCTCTTTCTGCTGGGAAATAACCCACAGACCTTTTATGAATGAAGCCAAATTGACCATTATTGGACCCTGTAGGGTAATTGCGTTGTCATCCTGCTGCAGAGCAGAACCCTCCTGTGTCTCGTGTTCTGAAACCGTCGAAGCATTGTGTGGGAGGAAGTGGCTTCCTGGGCTTTGCTCGGAGAGTTCAAGTGGACTCCTGCTGGTGGTTGAGCGAAATGAGCCTGCTCCCTGTTCAGCCATTCATCAGCTGAAATATTACAAGCAGCCCCCAGACAAGAGTTTAGACGGAAAGCTCATCCTCTCTCATCTAATTCAAAACCATTTATTTAAAACTTGCACTGCTGGGTTGGATGGCAATGCAGATTGGATTGGGTCACTTAGGCAAAGCAGTTATTTTTTTTGATGAAGACTTATTTACAGATAGCTTAGCTGTCAGTGGTTTAAAAGAATTTGCTTTAATCTCTTCATCAGCAATGCATGTGTGAAGATTTTTTGACTGTTTAATCACTGCTTTAGATAAACGGAGCGATGGGACCAGATGTGATCACAGACTATGTTTAGCTTGCAGATAAATTAAAACTTTCAAACCCGAAGAATATTTTTCTGGGTGAGACGTATCATTAACTAAACGGAAGGATTTGATCTAAATGCTGCACTGTGTCCAGGTGATGCAACACCCAACAGACGGGGGACAGATTCTGGGTCTCCATAGCAACGTGAAGGAGGCCCCGGTGCGCGTGGCAGAGATCAGCGTGTATTCTCTGTCCAGCCAGCCTATCGACCACGAGGACGGCAGCGGGCAGGCTTGCCGCAAGACCAAAACCTCAGGTGGGTGAGCGCCATCTCCCGCCTCCCACTGTGGGTCTGTTAGAAAGCTCTGAGTCCAAATCCAAATGTGTTTCAGTCCTTCAACCCCAGAGCCAGCACCTCCCCGCTGTGGCCTCTCTCTTCCCTCCTTCCACCTGGCTCAAGTTTCCCAACTGAGAACAGAATAAATTCCATTAATCCAGGCCTGTCCCACAGCCAGAGATATGTTATTCTCTTCAGCTGCGGCTGCAATGTCAATGTGAGACCTGAACAGATGGAGGGACTATTACCTTTCACCACTCTATTTCTGGATGGTGATGGTCCAGTCTGGACTCCATGGCATTATTCTGCCGTTCTGATCAGACCGACACTGTTCTAGATGTTATTAAGGAAGCTGCTCAAACATAACACATGAGCTCATGCGGCAAGCATGAAACGAGTGTCACTCTGAGGGATGGGGGGGGGGAAGAAAAGATGTTTATCTTTCTCCGTTCATTGATCCTTAATAGCATCCATCCTACCTTGGAGCATGGAAAAAGGAAGAACAAAGAAACTGCTCCAAATGAATAAACAGCAGATTTTTAAGCTGAAAATATTTGTTGTCTTTAAAGAAAATAAAATTTCATTTTTATGTTGTTGCATAAAAATGCAGTATTCTCTTTTAAGAAGAACTATTGCAAAAACAACAAAAAAGGAAATTACTTGTTCTATCCATCATTACCTCTATGGTAGCCGATATCTCTGAATTTTGACATCTGTTTTCATTTGTTGACCTCAGACCGCTCCCCTGACATGGATAATTATTCAGAGGACGATGATGACAGCTACTCATCGGAGCAGGAGGCCAGTGATGACGCAGTTAATGCCCAGGTTGGTGCCAGAACAATCATTTTGTGACTGGGCTGCAGCTCTCTGTTAAATCTGGTATACATTCATGTTTCACATTATTTTTCAGCTGTTTGCCGAACATATCACTGTAGCTTCCACAAACTGCAGTGTATTTATTTGGAATTTATCTGATAGACCAACACAACGTTCATAATTGTGAAGTGGAAGGAAACGAATAAATGATTATAAAGATTGTTTTGGAAATAAAAGTCTGAAAAGTGGGATGTACATTTGTGTTCAGCTGTCTTTACTCCAAAATCCCAAAATAAAACCCAGTGCAGCTAATCACTTTCAGTATACTACCCATGTAGTTTATTTAATCTCAATTTAAATGTAGCTGTTCTGTATTTATAGCTGGGTTAGGGCATTAAATGAAGCTGTGTTGAATTCATCATCTGAAAATGGAAAGAACACAGCATAACTGAATAGCCTCCTGTCTCATTTGCATTTGTTTTAATGTCAGGATATTTATGATGAAGATGACGAAGTCCGGAAGCCCAAGAAACCCCGCAGGAAAATGATCAGAACCACCTCCATGACCAGGGTGAGTGGCTCGCTCTCCTGTCACAAAGAGCTTAATGCTCGCCAATCATTGACCATGAGAATAGCATAAAACGTGTAGCGTACTGTTCCACAAGCTTTTAGGAGAAGTAGCACAGCTTGTTCCATTTGTCCAAGCCATTAGCAGGATGTGGATGAGCGTGTAAATGACCAATGTGGGCTCGCTGAACTGACTATAATGGTCTTTGCATGAAATAAGTAATCCAGTAGTTGGTAACAAGAATAATTTAGAAATCCAAGCCTTGCTGAGATGGTTGTTAAATGTGAGATTTATTCAGCAGTTTCCTTTGCTCATATTTACACCTTTTTTGGTTCTTCTCTTATAGCAACCGAACTTTAAGCAGAAATTTGTTGCTCTGCTGAAGAGGTTCAAGGTTACTGACGAGGTAAGCTACAGCTGCTTTATGTTTTTTGTTGTTGTTATTTCCCAAACAGACATCTTTTTAGCACAAAAGAAAATGTTTACTGGGTTGTTTCTGTGTTCTCAACCAGACTGTTAAGTGGTCTCAAGTTAGTCAGCTGTGATGCTTGTAGTTATTATATTGCCATTGAGGCAGCAGAAAATAATCCCAGCATTGACTGCCTGAATAGCTTTTTTTTACTGCAGAGCAGTGAAAGGTAGAAGAAAAACAAGGTTACAGGCATTGTGGCAGCTAATTAATGTCTGATTCATACATTCCCCATAGACGTTTTTTATACAGAAATAATTTACAGCTTGATTAACTCATTACTTCTTATAATGAACAGATGACTAATCTACTTTTTATCATATATTTTCTGTGGATTTTGTTTAAGACATTGTATAAAAGGTTAAGAGTGAGACATTTAGCTCTTTTTTATTTTTTTTATTTTTTTTTTGGAGTAAGATTCAGATGCTCACTTGTATCTAAACTATATTAGGCTGGTAGAATGAGCATAGACAGGTTGTAAAATGTAAAATCTATAGGAAGAAACAGTTTTCCTGTTTTTGGTTTGCCACAAGCTATGTAGGGGAAACAGCTTATATGGTCAGATTGGACTTGGACTGTTTATTATTATTTTTATTTTTTTTTACTTATGCAAAACACTATCAGATAGAAAGCTAACACTGCACACTGTGAGACACTGTTGTGACAGCATCATGCTGTGGGATGTAGTTCTACTGGAAGGACAGGGAAGCTGAATGGGGTTAAATACAAGGCAGAAGCAGTTGGAGGCTGCAAAACATAGAAGATAAAACAAGAGGTGCACCAGTTCCAGTTTTCTGGTCAATCTGATTCTAATTTTGGCTGATGTTGATTTTTGTTGCTCTAAAAGTTGCTAAGTTGGCAACAGCGGGGTGACTATTGTTAACCATGTACGTGCAGACCTGACCCGGTGGGTGGGTGAGCCAGTCAGCATTCTCTCATGGCAAAGAAAAAGGGGACATTGGCTGATTTTCTGACCTTTGCATAAGATGAGTGAATAAGATCTGTTTCACATGTCAGCTGATTTCCTGAACTTAAGGAAACCCAGGCCGATTTATTGGTGCAACCCTAAAAATAACTGTGGTAGAGGTTTGTGCAACAACTCTAAGCATACAGCCAGACCTATACTGGAAAGACTTTGAACAAAGCATCGTGACGTAAACTCATCCTGACCTAAAGGCAGTTGAGAATATGTGAAAAGACTTTTAATTTGGCCCGTGAGACACTCTCCATCTAATATGTCAGAGCTTGAGCCGTTTAGCGAAAAAGACGAATGAACAGAAAAATTCCTTGCCTAGAAGAGCTCTATTTAGTGTTGACCCAGGAGGGCTAAATACAAATACACCTCACACTTCACATTTAAGTCTGTAGTTCTAACAAGATTATAGATGAAAAATATCAAGGGGCATTCTAACTTTTGGGAGGCTCTGTATGTCTAATGATGTTCACTCACACCAACCTCAGTGCTGTATTTTTCTGGATGGTTCGGAAAGCTCCAGGTGGCCCAGTGATCTTTTATCACGTTCACTGTCACTAATCTCTTCCTTGTGCCTGGGTAATGTACAAGGCTTCAGCTCTATAAATACTCAGGCAGAAGGAGGCGGGGGGACAGACTGTTTATCTGCTTTCCGCCAGCTTCTGCTCTTATGGAGTGGCATTAATCACCTGATTAGTCCACAAGACTGCCTGTGTGCACTTCCTATGATATAAATCCCCACTGTGCAGCACCTCAGGACTCACCTACCTTTTAACTATCATTTTAAAAAAACAAAATACTAAGGGATGAATTTATTGGCCTTCCTTGGTCCAGAAGTCTAAACAAACATTAGATTTTAACACTTCCTGAAGTCATGTCTATGAAGACAAATATGTCTGCAGTGTACTAAAGGTGTGTGTGCGGGTGTTTCTGTGTGTGGTAGGTGCTAGACTCTGACCCAGTAGACCAGACCCAGGAGGTTGAGGAGGATCTGGATTTGCTCTACGACAGTCTGGAGGTGTACAACCAGAGCGACAGCGGGCCAGAGATGGAGGACAATGAGAGTGTACTGAGCACTCCAAAGCCTAAACTCAAGTATGTTTTTCTTAGAGCCCAACTTATAAAAATTTTACCATGATAGATATTAAATAGAGAAGACACTAGTACAATACTTTGTATTGGTGCACCTTGGGGAGCACCAGAATTAAGAGCAGCTGGATGGATTTGATAGATTCTGGCTGTAGTCAAAGCAGCCTTGGACATTATATAGATTTTATGTCTGTTCTGTGTTTTACTTGTTGTAGCATAACATTAAAACTAAAACAATTTAACCAAAGTCTAATTTTTTAGTTTGTTCAATTCTTATGACAAAACAATATATACTTGTTAGACATTTTTAATAGGCTGCTTTTGTCTGAGCTCCTACACTGGAAAGGATGTTTGACTTTTTCTATTTTAAGTCTTCTTATTTAAGGGTTTAATTGTATTGGTTTGGTATCACAAATAATATAGTTTGCATCAATTCATTAGAAGATTTACATACTGCACCATAAATCACATGTACTGTTAAACCCCTGGTATTATTACAGGCTTCTTTATTTCTCAGTGAAACTATTCAAAAGTCGGTTTGTGTTTGTATTTATCTTCAATTTCTCCCACATGACGCAGATGTTGCTGTCTTCTGTTGTTTGTAAATCTGTTCTGGGAATATTTACATGTAATGCTTAATATTTAAAGTGTTTCATTTTATCACAAGATTTCCCCATATTGTAACAAGATAAGATTCTTCTAAAGGTTTGTTTTCTTTATTAAACTGAGTCTGAGCAGAATAGTTTGTGTCCCTTAGTTTTAAACTCCTAATATTTAAAATATCGTCTCTTTTTTTAGGCCGTTCTTTGAAGGAATGTCTCACTCCAGCTCCCAGACGGAGATCGGAAGCATACACAGCCAAAAAAGTCAGCAGAGAGAATTATCCTGTCCTGTAAGTCGATCATTAATCACCCTGTATGAACAAACTGTCTTCTAGGCTCATTGTTTATCATTATGGCTCAGTTTCATTTGTTTTATAGGTGTAAAAAAACCAAAAAAAACTATTGTTTAAATGTCTGTAAGCACTCGGCTTATTGAGGTCGAGGGAATCAGAGTTTGAGCTTGAGTGCAATGCAGCCACTAGGACAGGATGAAGACTTAAGTCCTCGCCCTTTCCACTCCTGCAGGCTCTCAGTATTTATAGGGAGTGTCACCAGATGACCTTTTCAGCACCATCAACACATGCGCTTAGACACAACTATGCTTCCATGCTCCAGAAGGAAGAGTGGATGGAGCAGCCCTGAACTCCTACTTCCAGATTTATGGCCTATTAGAACAACACAGGCAGGGCAGGAGAGGCATGTTGAATCCAACGATGTGAGGAAGGGGGGCAGTTTATAAATATCTGGGAATCCATTTGAGTTTGTAATAAAATAGCCCAAAGCATCAGAGGCTGCTGTAGCCCCATATTTTGTTGTGTTGCAGTGGAACTTCATAAACATATCTCGCAGCCGGAAAGGGAAGCTGTTTGATCTCAGACTGAAATGAATTAACCCAGATGTTACAAGACGCACAGGAATATTTTTAATGGCTTAACTCTGAGCACGCAAAAAGGCTTAGATGTGTGGGTGAAATTAATGTGGTAAATAGCACGACTATCAGACCGTTAGGTCACTGAGGATACTACAGTCTGGAAAAATAGAGAATTTGACAAAAATATGAACATTTACAGGTTTGTATGAAAAGTCTGGAAAACATTTTGTATTTACAGACTTTATTTTCTGTTACATTGTGTAAATCATCCATTTGTCTATCCTTCCTTTCTTATATGAATCCACCTCTCCATTTTTACACCCATCCTTCATCCCTCCATGCGGGTTTTATATTCGTCCATTTCTATCTCCATTTGTCTAGCTCTGTTTTTATATCCATCCATCCATCCATCCATCCATCCATCCATCCATCCATCCATCCATCCATCCATCCATCCATCCATCCATCCATCCATCCATCCATCCATCCATCCATCCATCCATCCATCCATCCATCCATCCATCCATCCATCCATCCACTGTGTGCAGATTATCTGCTTACTGTAGCAACATGTACAATAAATTTAAAGCAAACTTTTGTATTCATACTTAAAAACTCTGGAAATTTGAGTCTGAAAAAGTTTGAAAACTTGTCAAACACAGGAATTCTGGGAACTGTCTGTGAAACCTTAAAGTGACCTCCACGGAGAATATAATCTAATGTAGCCGTGTGTGTGTGTTTTGTTTTCCCCCCTACAGAGTGGAGACTTTCTGACTGTGGACAGATGTAAAGTCCAGGGGAGCCGATATCAAGATGACAGCATCACAGAAACGTCTGTTGGGGTATGTTTTTGGAACAGCGGCACATAATTTAAACCAAACCCCTCTGGAGCATCTCTTTCTCACATTTACTCCTTCCAACCGTTCCCTTTTCACTTCACTGCCTCCTCCTCTCTCGGGCCTTTGAGAAAAAGAAACAAAGAGAGGGAGTGTGTGAGGGCAGACAAAGATAACTCTGAATGATGAGGACTGAGAGAGGTCCCTGAGTTTCCTGCTGTTTTCTTGCTGCCGGGTCGGCTTAACCTTTTTCATTCAGCCGTGGCTCCCCCTCTGAGCATAGGGCGGCCGTCTCAGCAATCTGCTTCACTAAACCAATTTGAACCGAATATTGTTGATGTTTCTTCAGCCACCTGCTAACAAACCACAGCTTTTTAGCTACTCTGTCACGGCGGGCATTTAGAATTACCAAAAACCTCAGCAATTCCATGCAAAGCCATGAGCAACATTTTTTTTTTTTTTGTTCTCCAGCTCTGTTGGTAGACAGAGAAGACACTGCTGGAGATTGATGAGCTAGATTTGAATCCCATAAGTGCTTTTCAATTTAAAGCTTATTAATGAGAAAGAAAAATTACTTCTTTTTAAATTTGTTTCAGATATCACTTCCGTTATTTATTTTGGGTCAAATCCAAGGCATTTGGGTTTAAACAGGACACCGACTTAAATGTCATTTTGCTCTCGTTGGATCATAAAATGAAATGCATAAACATGTTTAAATTATCTGAAAATACAGTGAGACTTTTATGCAATGAAAAGATGTAGGCTTAGGGAGAATTAAGAAATCTAAAATAAATGTAGTTTCAAAAGCTATTATAAGAAGATATTAAAAACTATTGTTGTTCTTTTGAAAACTCCCAGTACTTCACACGATGTGATGAGATTTTTAGTCTTAAAACAAAGTAGTTTCCAGATTTGGATAAGTGGGAAAACGTCTACATTTACAGACTGTTTGCCTGGCTCATTATCTAAAAAATATGATTTTTTTTTCTTTATTCATCTATTTGCCCACATTCCTTCCACTTTGGTTTATGGATTTTTTGCATTACAGTTCTAAGCTAGTGCGGTTCAACATAACCCAATGTATTGTTCTCTCAATGTATCTGTCTTTGTACACAGTGTGAGAACTACCTGAAGAGCTATAAATGTTAATTATTAGTTAATGTTTTATTATTAACTAAATACTTTTTTGATTCAGCCTTAAAAGATTTTGAGGTTAAAGATGTGCTTTGGTGGTGAAGTCATAAAGAAACTACAACTAAGTTGTTTCCATGCTGAAACATCAAATGTAAGCTAGATGCTAATTTTTCAGTACAACCTTGTTTAGATGGAAATAAAGAACTTTTTTTGAATTAGCTTGATTGTTCATAATATGAGGTCTGTGTTTCAAATGAACCAAATTCATAAAGATAAATTATTATCTTGTTATTATATTATTGTTTATTGCAAGTTATACCATCATCACAACATTCAGTATTACTGTCACATATTACATGTTTTACTTATGTTATGCAGCCATAGCCTGGTCACTGTAGAAATTAATTTGTTAATGAACTTCTGTATTTGTCCTTGTATAACAAGCCAAAAAAAGAGTTGAAGATTGGAAAATTAAAAGTATTGAATTTGGTTATGAAATATGTTTAACTCTAGTTACTCCTCCTCTTTATTTTAGGCCCAAGAGCCAGAGTCAGAAAACAGTGGAACTGGAGTTGGGGAGGCTAATAGCTGGGATGTCAACACAGAACGGATCCCTAGCACCGTCGGCAAGCTCTGTAAAACGGAGTCACAAAACCACATGTCACCCAGGTGAGCGGCTCTTCACTACATCTGAGATTACACACAATAATCCGATGCCACAACCAACATCTTATCTAAATATGCAAGTTAACCAGGTTCCAGATATGCAAGATATGTTAACATATGTCAGATATGTTAACCAGATTCCAGATATGCAAGTTAACACTCATTCCATGTGGAATGAGTGTTTCCTTTTTTCTTCACAAGTTGCATCCAGATTGTTAGATTTCTTATTCTCCCTGCCGGTGATATGTTTTGAGCTGGTTGCGTTTGTATTCTCAGTAAAGTGGAGAACAGGCTGCAGAGGCGTCCTCGCAGCACCTCCATGAAAGATAGGCAGAACTCCAAGGCTCAGAGCGACAGGACCAGCAGCATGGAGAGCGAGTGTTCCCCAGACTCCCGGCTTATAGCGCAGGTAAGCGCCCCTCTTCTGTAAAACATTACTGGGTCTTGTCTCCATTTTTGGCTGATGCATGTGCTTGTATCAGTTTCAGAGTCTCTGCTCCTCGTTTTTCTCCAAGGTTCCCAGGAAGTCTGTGTACGACCAGCTAAACCAGATCCTCATCTCAGACGAACGCTTACCAGAGAGCATCATTCTCATAAACACTATAGAGTGGCAAGGACAGGTGTGTTTTCCTTAAATAACATTTCAGAACTTATTTTAACAATAATCAGTTCATAAAATAGCACTAGGTTTCTATGGCCTGGGAAAGTAAAGAGTCTTTCAGACGCAGTCTCGCATATCCATTAACTCATTGTGTCCCTCTGATGTGTGTTTCTGTGCAGTACGTAGCCGACCTGCTCAATGAACAGGGCCAGCCCATTGTCTCCACGTGCTCTGCTGCTGATGTGCAGGCTGCCTTCAATACCATCGTTACACGCATCCAGAGATTGTGAGTCACCTACACACATACACATGCTTTGTTTGTATGAAACGTTTAATCAGGGAGTGTTATTCCCCTCCCTAATTTGGATTAAATCTTGCCAATCTGCATTTGTTTATGGAGGCTTCTCCTCAGAAGATTCCAGGTTGCTTCTGCTCTTCTTTCTGATGTGTTCTGTGTAGTCGTTGCTTTCAGACAAGTGTTTCTAAATCCGTCGTCTCTGCTTGTCATCTCCGCAAGCTTTCGTGTCATTTTCAGGCAAGGTTATATTTTTATAATCTTAAACAAAAAGTCAAAATGAAAAGTGGAGATATTTTTAGAATGTCATCAGCATAATAATAAAAATACTGCACTTTGTAAATATTGATCCAGTATACAGCACCCTGATGTAATGACTTCTTAGCCTAACAACTGGATGACAAAAAGTCTCTTATCATTATTGAAGAATTTCAACCTCATTTCTTTGCAGATTTGGTTTAATTTAGCTGAAGGGTTCAGTTTCAGCTGGTCTTAAAAAGTAAAGATTTTTTTGTGGCAGAATCAAAAGAGCTGCTTAAATAGAGTTGAAAAAGTCTACCAGATACTTTTAAGCTCTCAGTGCTGTAAAATCTATTTGATACAATGTGGCTCTTTGGGAGGAAAAAAACAAAGCTGGCCTGTTTTAAAGCAACAATCCTATAGAGATACAAATCTTTCTTTTAGGCAGGCTTTAATTTTTCACACAACATCTCTGACCTACATTTCTTAAAAGCCAGAGTTTTTTTTTTCTTTTTTTTCCGTTTTATTCACTGCCTCCTTTATTTAACACCTTCCAGCTGCAACTGCAATGCTCAGACACCACCAACAATAAAAGTGGCCATTGCAGGCGACCAGAGTTACCTCAGCACCGTCCTGAGATTCTTCGTGGAGCAGCTCGCCAATAAAACCCCAGACTGGCTCAGTTACATACGCTTCCTCGTTATTCCCATCGGTACGTCGACCAAAGTTACAATTAAACCTGAAGATGCCGCATGTATGTAACCAAGTCTGCATGCAGGTTCCCATCCCCTGGCGAAGTATGTGGCCTCTTTCGATAGCCGCTTTAACAGCATCTTCATGGACACGGCTTGGAGGGAGCTGTTCTGCAGGACGGAACGGCCCACATCAGGTAGGACTGGACACTTCAAACTCTGGCTGAAGGGAAAGTCTGTGTGTCTAATGCGCAGCTAGCTTGAAAGGGAAGGAAACTGGGTCAGAGCTCAGGTTATGAGTTGCTGAACAGAGAAGGGGATTTCGGTCTCTTGCAGCAGATGGTTTTTGATCAGGTACTGTTTTCACACCCTGCAAAATGTCTTAAGAACCAGGTTAAAATAGCATCACACATCGTTTGTTTGTTTGTTTTTTCATATTAGACATATTTTATGTATTTATCTTTGACTTTGTATTTTGCTTATTTTAGAAGTGATTTATGGTTTGTGAACTTGAACATGAACGTATGATTGCACTCATCCAATCGTTTTTAATCCACTGTTTCATGATCACTTCTAAAGTATCAACGAGCCTGGCTACCAAAATCCTTCTCCACTTTTTATCTTAATTTCAACCTCAAAGAGAGTCACGGTTTTTCGCACATCGTGTTGAGTCATCACTAAGGAGCTAATGAAAGCAGGAAGGCTTGGCATCCTTTTTTTCTCTAAATCTTTTATCCTTAACAGAAGCTGCCTTAACAACCCACCACTCTTTTATTTGTTATGCAGTCTGTCAGATGTGTGCTTCGCCTGTCTGTATTAACCCACATTTGGAAGAAAGTAAATAATTAATGTTCAGTCTGCAAGCAATATGATGTATGTGAAGATGTAGACTCTTGTTGATCTGACATGAATGTAGAACTCAGGCTCTCTCTGTTCTAGAAAGTCATGAAAAATGTGAGGAAGGAGAAATATTTGTATTTCAAGACATTTATGTTGGATTCTACTTAAAAGATTCACATCTATCCATCAGTTGTCTAGATTTATCAGTCAATCTATTCCACTCATCTAAGGCTGAAACGATTAATCATTATAAATCGATTATTGAAATAAGAATGAGGACTGGTATGCTATTGCATTTTAAGCAATACAATGTTTTTCTTATTTAAAAAAGTAATTGTTTGTTTATTTGAATCTTTTAATGTATGTCTGATATTGTATGAAAAGACTTAAGAGTTTAAATGAAAAATCTCCAGAATGTGCCAATTTTCTAATCCCAATTAATCAATCATCAAAATAATCGACAATAAATCCTAAGGTCCTAAGTTATGGAATGACCTGCCTTTGCAGGTTAGGCCCCTTCACTGCCACTTTTATAGCTCGTCTTAAAACCCATCTATTTTACTTGGCTTTCAGCTCCAGCGAGATCTAGTTTTAAATTGTATGTTTGTTTGTTTTAAACTGTAGGAGTTTTTATTTTTTATTTTATGTACATCACTTTGTATCAGCTGTGGTTGTTTTAAAGTGCTTTATAAATAAAGTTGGTATGGTATAAATAATTATTTGTTGCACCATGCACTCATACATCTCTCTCTTTATTGATGATCTGTCTTTCTTTTCCCTACAGACAACATGGATGTAGCAGGACGAATTATTCAGTATCTAGCCGGTGCCAACGTGTCCCACCAGTTCCCCATCTCAGAAGCTATGCTCACCTACAAACAGAAGAGGTAAACCTGGATTACTTGTATGTTTTCAACCATATTCATACAGCATCTGTATGCATGTTTATATCTGTGCTTTTTATGCAATCCAAAAATATTCTCTCAGAAACAATTTCTAATTCTAATCCTGACCATCGTTGTAACTTGAGTTCTTAAAGTAAATATCTATTAAACTGCATGAAGGCAATGCTTGAATTGCTTACAAGCATTCAGCTTTTGCATATTACACTGCTTTCTGTGATGACAATCATTGGAAAAGCCCAATGTAGATTCTGAAATTGACAAGAAGATGAACAAAAACTTGTATATATTGTTTTTTGTTTTTTTTACTACCCATCCTATCTTAGTGAATACAGCTTCCAATTGGTCAGCAGGTTCTAAAACAACACAGTTTTTAACTGTTGCATTCCTTCTCCTCCCCCCTTTCCCTCTTTGATTTGCTTTCAAGGAAAAGAAGTCTGTATTTTGATTTTTATATCAGGTATCTAACTCAGCTCTTTTTGTTTGACCTTTTTTATTCCCTCTCCTCCATTTGGCCTAAGCTCCTCGCTGTGTCTTTACATTTTCCTTTTCACACACTACTATCCGTCTAACTTCACATTGTCCTGGCCCGTGTCTTTGGTTTGCTGTGACTTTGATTCCTGCTCTGTCGTCTGTGTTGTTGCTGTGATGATTTGCCTAACAACCTTTAAGACAAGCCTTTGCAAATTAAGTTGGTGTTCTAACACACAGCCAGCGTTAAAATACCATAAGAATCGTAAAGACTGTGAGAGCCAGGTGCTTTCTTAGAAGGCGGGACCATCTCTTGGTAGAAGAATCAAACCAGTCAAGTAAATCATTTGTCACATTTTTGTTTTTCAAAGCAAAAGTAATTAATATTGGGCTGTCTCAAAATTATCATTTAATTTTTATAGAAACATCTAAGACTATTTTGCTATCAACTTGAATAAACCACATTATGGTTGAAGGTTTAAAATTTGATAAAATTTGTGATTATGTAAATACTACATCTGATAAAAGTTTATAAACCAGTCAGTCTATCTATTTCTGCTTTTTCAGCTGTGTGGACAAGAGTTTGCTCTGACTAAATTCATGATCCTATGACCCCAGTTGACCTGCATAAAGACAGTTCTTCAGTTGTTCACATCTGAAGGGTACTTTGTTACACCTAGTTTGATTCTGAAATAACACGAGAAATTTAAACTTTTTTTGAATATGTTGTACTTAATGCGCACATATTTTAGAACAATGAATTTGGTTGAATATAAGCAAATTATGTTGATATATGAGCCATTTAGAGCAAGATTGATATGACATCATTTAATGGATGAGGTGCCAAACTTTAGTAGAGCAACAGAAGCTCACAAAGACGCTTAAACAAAGTCACACAAAAAATATATCAAATAACCAAAGAAACAAAAACTAAATGACCAATGTTGTTTGGAAATGCATGAAATCTAAATACTAATATGTATGTCGATGAATGCTGTGAAAATAACTGAAAAAGATCATGCTTTGTGAACTGTTGGAACATCAATAAGGCATATGGTGACCACTGAAACGTGGAGTGAAAAACTGATTATTTCTTCATCATAGCACCTGTTTGCAGGTGGGATATTCAAAACACAAGAAGAATCACTTTGTCTTTCAGCACCACTTCACAGACACGGCACGGCGCAAAGCAACATTGTTTCACAAGCTCATAGAAACAAATTTAAAATCAATAGCCCATAATAAAAAAAAAACCAAATATCCAATTATTGCACAAGAGAAATGTTGATTGCACTAATATATTTTAACAAACTTGTAGAGTACAGTAATGTACAAAATAGTAGCTATTGAAAGAGGCTTCCAAAGAACCTCTTCAACCTGCGCCTCAGGCTACGGTATCATTTACCTGAGGGCAGTGTGCAGGCCGTGGTTGGGGTGTGAAGTGTTCCTGTTGAGGTATTTTCCCAGAATAAACATCAAATATCAGGCAGCGAGTGAACATTTTGTCCCCAAATAGACGTAGAGGTTGTAGGTTGTTCCTAATTCACAACCTGAAAGTTAAGATGCACAAAACATGGACAAGTGTTGGTTTGACAATGGTCAAATTGTGATAGTTTGATGAAAATTTCAGAACTACTGCTACTGTAGCTCAAAGTGCTGGTTCTGATAGAAATGTGAAGGGTGCAGATAAGTCCGGGTGAAGCACAGTGGGCTTGAGGGGTGCACTTGGACTTCAATGCCCACATATGAAGAAGACCCGATGGACACCACTTCTCTACTTACACAGATTTAAGAACCCACTGTTGGATACTATTGCACACCTTCAGAGGTTTAGTGGAGTTCATCAGGGCTGTCTTGCCAAGAAAAGGGAAACCAATGTACTTTCGGTAGTCAGTCATAATGTTATAGCTGATTAGTGTGTTTTCAGTGGAAGATTTTACCACATAGGCAGGGCCTCCATAATTATGTGGTAACATGGAAAAATACACTCATCCTTTATCACAGTACCATAATGTGAGCCTGAAGAGTTGAAGAAAAAACAGTCTTTAAGTACATTTATTCAGCTGGAGAAAAATTCTGAAATAGTTGTTATAAGTATGATGTTGATCTTCATAAGTCAACAAATGTCTAAAGGATTGCCTATTCTTGACCATATGTTCAGTCAAAGCAATAATTAAATTTAGAAAATGGTACCAGTGGTGAAAAATAAATAACTCTCCAAAGTTTATTGCAGCAGAGTCACTTATCCCTCGTTTCCGTTGAGCTCTTTAGGAGAGGTATTTTATGGTCCGGTGTACTCAGGACAGTGTTTCCATCAGTAATTGGACTCTCACGGGGTCAGAGTCATAATAGCGTGGCGTCATACTAATGCAACAACAAACATGGCACACTAGTATGTCTCCAGCAGTGATACTTTTCTGACTCCCAACCAATGGACAGTGATGTGTGACGCCAGTAGCTCCACCCTAACCGTACTGTACCATCATCCTATGAACCTACCACTGAAGGAGGTCCAGGAATGGTGCATTATGGCTGCTTTTACAATGGAAACAGACATGGTGGCGAACAGCATCAGTGGCCTACAACGCTCAGTGAGAACAATGCTTCTGACCCATCTTAACTAGGAATTGCAGTGATTGGTGGGTGCTGCATTGTGTTTAAAAGCTGCTCAGTTCTTGATGTGTGAAGCTTTTTAGTACTGTTACTTTGGTTGGTTATTTTATTTCTTGCTAATGAAACAAATTTCTTATTAATGAAACAAATTTGAAGCATCACTGTGTTGAAACCATTCATTGGATGATTGTTTTGTGAGGAAGTTGCTTTGCAGATGTTTTGCAACTCCTACTGGTGATTCCCCTGGTAGTTGCACTGTTACCTCTTGGTTGTCTTGAATGCATTTTGGTTTTTTCTTTTGTTACCTGGGTTTCTATTTATCTTAATTAGAGGCTTCGTGTTTTTTTTTTTATTTCTGCAGAGGGATGTGTCTGTAGAGATTGTCCTTTTACTCATTGCTTAAGAATACATAATCCTCTCTGTTTGAAGAGATTTTGAGCCAACATGAAATTCTCTCTCTAGTTCCGGTTGTAAGGAGCGGTCTTCATTTTCATCTCATTGTAAGGTGACATCCCCTCCCAACAAAATCCCATATTCCACCCGAGTCATTTCAGCTGCAAAGGGACATGGTGAAAGCCATTCCCAAGCCATCTCTCCTCCAGGAACACTGAGTGTTCATCTGCACCTCTCGACTGTTGAAATGCTTAGACACCTTTTCCCACCCTCACAGCGCTCTCGCTCTTTCTCTGCTCACAGCCCGGATGAGGATTCCTGTCAGAAGTTTGTGCCATTTATTGGGGTAAGAATTGGCTTTTTCATTTCGGGTGTGTTACGGTTGAGACATGTCTGCTATGTTTCACACTAAAGCTTGTTTGCTCTTGCAGGTTGTGAAAGTTGGAATAGTGGAGCAAAGCCTTTCGACCTCAAGTAGGAATTTATTTTATTTTAGATTTGATCATACTTGGGACTTTGATGTGTGTAAATGGTTAAGCTGGTCAACTCTTTTGTTCAAATTATGAAGACGTCCTAAAAGATTTTTTTTATTATTATTATTTTTTTTTATGATAAGAGTTAATGTACTTATTTTATTTCTCACAGTGGATTCTGATGATGCAATGGGGGGCAATACCAGCATCCTGTCTTCCCCACCGCCCCCATCGGCTGGCCCGTATGGGAAGGAGATTGGGAGTACCCCACCACAGTCTCCCTCTGTGTCCACTGCCCTATCAGGAGCTGGGTACAGAGCATCATGTTTTAGTCTGTGGTGTTTTTATTGGCTTGCATTTTATTTTTTTGTTTTGTTTTAACCTTGCCTTCTTCGCTTGTAGCTCTCCGTGTTCAGGCAGTGAGGTTATGGGGCTCCAGGTGGACTACTGGACCTGGCAAGGTTCAGAGAAGAAGAAAGAGGGCGAGAAGAGGGACGTGGGATTGAAGAACACCCTCAAGTGCAACTTCCGGTCGCTGCAAGTCAGCCGCCTGCCCTGCGGAGGGGAACTCACTCCTCCACCCAGCATGGCCATGACTGTGGTCACCAAGGAAAAGAACAAGAAAGGTACACTCACCCATTGGTATTTAGCAGCTCTGAATTTGGCTATTTAGGCTGGACTTTAAGCTCCACACGCAGAAATAAAGATGGTCATTTTACACTTCATGTAAATTGTAATTTCAAAGGCATCTAACCAGTTTAGTTATCTGTTTCACCACCTCTTGATGGTCTTGGCTTGCTGTGTTTTGAAAAGAAAGATTTGAGCTAAGACACTTTTTAGATTTTACTCCTCTAAAAATAAAAGATTGCTCATAGAGCAATCTGATGCAAGACTTTTTCATCAGATTGCTCTAAGAGCCAAAAATGGACTATGTTGTAGGATAATTCACTTTATTTTAGAGATGATGCTTGTAATTTACTTCGTTCACTTTTGACAAAGCCTCCCTGTTTTCCAAACTGAGTGTAACGAACCAATGTGTGTTGCAGGTGAGATGCTGCCCAACAACAAGTCCAATAAAATACACTCTTTTTGAAAATAGGTTCCAGGATGAGTTTGGAAAGAAAAAATTCTGTCTGGATTATTTACCTGCTTCGTTTTCTTTAATTTTCTCATCCATCAATTACCTATTCTTCTAATTGACCATCTATTTATCTGTTAGTCCTTCTTGTTTGTGGTTTTTGCTACTTATGTATTCAAAGCCTGACCTGAAGAAATGTCTGCCATAAATTTGTGGTGTATCTTGTTTTTTGTGCTTTAAAAATCCACCTAAGGAACAAGTCTAGAAATAGGAAACATATTGTATTTGCGTAATATGCCTGAGTAGAAACCCGTTTTAAAAATAAAACCAAATTGATGCAATTGTATCAAGTTTTCTTTCCTCCTCAGGCATTCAAACATGCTGAAATATTCCTGAAATCTGGATGTGTTTTTATTTTGTCATATCAGTAAATTAAGTTCCCAGGCTTTGGAGAGAAAATTTGTAAAGTAAACCTGTTCTGACTGAGCTCATGTTTTCTGCCTTCTCAGTGATTTTCCTTAGCAAGAAGCCCAAGGAGAAAGAGCTGGACTCTAAGAGCCAAGTGATCGATGGTATTAGCAGGTTGATCTGCACAGCCAAGCACCAGCACACAATGCTGAGAGGTAAGCCGCTCTAGGCTGCACTGCCATCTGCTGTTTACTTTATGCAATAACAGCAGATTAACTTCTAGTCTTCTGCATGTCCCATGTATTTGTCTCACAATTGTTTGGTCCTTTTAGTCAACATTGATGGCGTGGAGTGGAACGATGTGAAGTTTTTCCAGCTCGCTGCCCAGTGGCCAACGCATGTCAAGCACTTCCCAGTGGGAATCTTTGGTTACACAAAGCCGGTGTGACCCCGCCCGGCCACCGTCCGGACAAGCACCAGACTCTCAGCTGCACTTGTCTTACCCAGAGAGCAAAGAGAATTATATACCAACCCAACAGGGCCCCTGGAAGTAAAAACTAAAAGTTTTCCTGTGGAAATCTTACAGACTTAAAACCACATGTTCAGTATACAACAATTCATGTCGTTTGTTTGATGTTTTTGATGTTGTTGGGTGTTGCTGTTTTGGGTTTTTTTTTTTTGTTTTCTTTCTTTTTTTACACACTACGAAAAGAACAATTTTGTAAGATTTGTGGATATTTTGAGGTTTTTGACAATTTGCCACATTTCAGTAATGGCAGCTGTGTTTGCACTTTGATTTTTGTTAAACATTTTATTATTTCTGTGAAATCCTACATTTATTGTTACTCTATAGACAATGGAGGAGTGTGATGGTGACGTGCAGTGGTGTGTGTGAGATTGTTACAGACTGTGTTTGTGTTTGCTGTTGAAAGTTGGAATATTGCTGTGAATCTAGATGGAATCCTTCTCTTCTAACTTGGCTTTCTTACTCGTCCCTTTAATTTTTTGAAAAACTTTTGTAGGAAGGAGCGCAAAGTTCTTGTTGCCTTGTTTGCTTTGAAGCACACTAAAGCAAATCAAGAGAAAAAATAGACATTGGAAGGTAGCTATGATGATTGTAGCTATGTTATATTTGTAACCTGTCAGCATTGGTGACTGCATTCAGACTGTACAGTAACAACCACTTAGAAGCAGGGTAAACAAAATGTTATTTCAACCCTGAACAGCTAAACGCCAAATTTAGTTGCAGCTGAATGACTCGTCTTGTAGTTTCCAGACAGGTGTTTCAATTTAGCTTTCTGTCACGTTTCAGGTTGTAAAAGCATTTATCTAGTAATCATAACCACCCTGTGTTCAACTAGATATACTAAGCTAACCTGAAGTACTTTAGCTAATGCTGGACTGTGCAGTGATGTGCCAAAGTTGGTTTTTACAGACTGTTCACAAGAGCTCTTTTCTTTAGCCAAAATTCAGATTGTGTGATACTCAAAACTGAAACTGTGCAATTAATGCATCTGTGGTCCCTGTGGAGATCAGTATTAATATTACTGAATTACTAATTGAGAAGTGTTAACTCTCCATATTTGGTCAAATGTCAACTTAGATGAGTGCATGTCCTAACCAAGCAGTTACAGTTGTGTTTTTGAGTACAGCTCCAATGTGGCTGGTCGGAGAAAAACTGGAAGGGTCTGGGGTTTAGAGTTGCGCAAGGGAGAGTTATACAGTGCCAAGTATTCGTACTCTGACTTTTTCGCATTACGCTACATTGCAACCACAAACTTCAATGTATTTTAATGGAAGCTGTCCCAGATTCCTTTGCTTTTAGCTATTTGATAAGATCTATTTCCTGGTTACAGTAGCTAAATAAATTGGTTCATCTTGCTGGATTGTGAGTCTCTGCCACCTTTACCAGCATTCCTGTCCCTGTCGAAGAAAAGCCTTCCCAGAGTACAATGCTGCTACCACCAGGTGTCATAATGGGGATGATGTGCTCACAGTAAGCCAAAACAATAATTTTGAACCTTCTTCCATGTTTCACACATCCCCTACAAGAGTGCTCTGTTGTGCACTCTTGCATAAATGTCAATTTTCTGGAATGCATGATGAAATCTGAACAGATTTTCCGACATGAACTCCAGCTTGTCAAATTACATTGCATTTTATTTAGGGATGTTTGAATACAAAGAAATACCCTATCTCTCACATAGATGCACTGAAGTTTGCAGCTGCAATGTGGCAAAAATGTGATCAAGTTCATGTGAAGCACTGTAAATAAGAGTTTAGCTTTTCTGACTTGAACAATGCTTTGACTGTAGTTTTGAGCGCTGTGCAAGTGTTCAGTTGCTTTTTATGATAGTCCTATAGAGTTTGGCCAGATGTCCAAGTCCACTGCCTCTGTGTCTGCATTGGTGTGCTACAACATTCGATGGTACTCCCTGAATAGCGTTACGTGAAAACTTTCGCAATAGAAAAATCTTTCTTTGGACAAAGGGCCTTCTGTTTGAGTTTGCTTTTTATACAGTGAAGACTTTAAAGCTTTGATAGGCTGGCTTTTTTTTTAGTTACTGTATATAAATATTTACAGGATATACTATTGTGAATCACAAACCTCCGCATCCCCCTCCACTAAATTGAAAGCACAAATAGTGAACTTTTATTTCTTGACATGAATGGCAAATATATTTCCAGAACTCCTAACTATGAAGTCGACAATGCAAACACTGTTGTTATCTCATACATTTCCCTCACTTTGTAATGCACTTTCACGTGGTTTTATACGCATAGTAACTCTAATTAGGACACACTTTAAAGTGTTTCAGATGTTATATTTGAAATGGAAACCACTACCTATATGTATAGTCAAAAGAAGTTTTCTTTGTGTTGGTGGGCTAAAGTTCCCTGATGTTTTGCCACTTAATTTTACCACCCATGAACCTCCGGTCTGTCTCTCCCTGTAACTTGCTTATTGAAGGAGTCGGTATTGACTCTCTGTCAGAAATCTAGACACTTCCTCACAGTTTTGCTGTTTTGACGGAACCAGCCACTTGGGTTAATCCCTTTCTAATACATATAAACAAATTATAATCCTATTTTAGTGTATTTAACCTCAGTTTTTCCCTCCCGATTCTAGAGGTAGCATATGGGTGTTTTACAAGGCTGGATCAATGAGCAGGCATGCCCACTCTTGTTACCACAACTTGGCAAAAAGAAACTTCAAACATCAGTGCTATGCTTACAAAACAGGTCAGAATCCAGTTAAGCCATGCCATCTCATTGCTCCTGGTACTTGAACTGCCACCCAGTGTCTTTGCACAAACCCTATTTTAGATGATATGACAGTATTTTTAAATTTACCACTAAAAAAAATATGGGTTACTTTGCATGTTTTATTATAGATGTAAATATGTTTTGGATTTTTATATTGTTTTTTTTTTTCTCTCCATGCTCTCACAAGCAGTTGTGTTTAATAAAATTTTTAATCTTCCATACAAGCAGTTTGTCTTTATTTGTATTTTTTTTTGTTTTGTTTTTTTCCAGCAATATCATCTGCAGACCAAATATAAACAGAGTAATTGTGTTAGTTAGCGGAGATCGATGGCAGGTTAATGTAGCTCTTCATCTGAGGCAGCGGTTTAATCTTTCGTCCCGCCCAGCCTCCTTTCCTCTTCCACAAGCCGCTGGACGGGCGGATCCCCAGCCAGCGGTTGCGACCGGCTTTGCCGATGATCCGTTTGTTGTGGTCAATGTTTGACACACGGCCCACCGTTACCATACAGGTTTCCAACACCTGTGTGTACCAAAATGGCATTGTTCAGTTCACATCACGGCAGATAATTGTTCCAAGTTAATGTAAAAAGATGGAAGTAGTTCCACCTCACCTGAACCTGCTGCTTTGAAGGGAGCTGAACGACTGCGGTCCCGTTTACTTTGCGCAGCAAAACGCCATTTGTGCCTGAAAACGACAAGAAACAAATTTAAATTAAAATACTTTGAAGATGACATCAGTAGTAGTTTGGCTAGCAGAAGCAGCTTCTACTTTCTAGTAACCTACCAGCTCCTTTCTAAAACATATTACCCCATTAGTTCTGGGTTACTAATCAAAACCCAGAACTGTTTTGTAACCCAATAGTTACTTTCTGTAATTTTGCAAAGTTAAGTTTTCCAGAAACCTAATTTTAATTTCTCCAGAATATTTATGAACTTTGATAGAACCTTTCCTGAACTTTCATTAAACTTTACAGTTAGAAAACGATGTTATGGTTATTTTCTAGGGCTTTCCTCGTACCAAAGTGTTCCTCTTTGTATATTAACTCTAAATTTCAATTAACATTCATAGAACCGTATGGTGAACTTAATTGAACTTTCATGAAGTTTTTTTTTTACAATCATGAAATATAATGGTTACTTCCTTGAACTTTGGAACATACTTGTTTTCCCACAAATCTTTTTAAACTTGACGGTTGGATTTTAATTAATTTTCCCAGAACTTTAAGGCTCTTTGAGCATAAATGTTACTTTCTGTAACCTGATTTTTACTTCAAACGGTCATCAAACCTTATGGTACTAGAAATGTAATTGTTACTTTTTTAATTTTCCCAGAACCTTTGAGGAACTTAAATGTTACTTCACCAGGTTTCTCAGAATTCAATTAATGGATTATTACTTCCAAAAACTAACCAGGTCAGATTTTGGGGCTTGGGTTACTTTTCTTGAACTTGGATAACTCTTATGGGAATTGACAGGTTATATTTTACAGTGCTACTAAAATGTATCACAAGTTATACAGTACCTGCAGCACGTATGAGCTGTGATCCTCTTCCTGGCTGAATCTCCAGGTTGTTCACTAGTGTCCCTACAGGAAGAGCTCCCAGTGGGTAAGCATCCCCTTCATTTGCAGATACTGCAAAGAGATTGCAAAACGTTAATATTACCTGAAATGAGCCAAATGTCATCAACTATGTCAAGAATCTGACAGGATGTGATTCAGACCTGCCATGCGTCCAATGACACCAGAGGTTTTAATGATGTCTCCAGCCTGCATTTTCTCTGTTGCAATGATCCATCTTTTGCGGTTGCCTCCTGCTATCAGAGCGATATCAGCAGACCTTTACACAAAAACAGAAAAACACGTATAATTCATCTCTTTTTCTTTCAGCAGAAATTCAATGTGAGGAAATGGTCTCACCTGCATGGATCGTAGCGTACCTCAACAACCTTCTCTTCAAAAGACTGACCTTCTTTGTTGGGTTCATAGCGTAATCGCTGGAAGTCTATCCACCTGTACTTCTGTTTATGGCCTCCACCAATTCCTCGTGTTCGAATCTTTCCTGTAATAAATGTTCAGAAAGAAACACAAAACAAATCACATGATTTACAAACCTAAATAATGGAATGATGCAGGCCTGCTAGCACAGGCTGATATGAGGAATAGTTCAGACGTTTGACAAGAAACTCTGTCATTATATACAACCAACAACGGATCATAATGCTTCAAAATGAGTTTTCTTGGTCAAGGTAAGCCTTTCAAATCTCCTGGCAGTTTTGCCGAGTTTTTTGTGGAATAATTGCATTATATTTTTACAACAGAATGACCATAAAAGTACTGATAATGTTCTTAGAACATTTTTTTTTACTAGTGATTAGTTTGGGAACTATATTTTTCTTCATTTTCCACAAATGTCAATACACCATAAACATAAATATATCAAAGTTTATAGCAAGAAAAGATTCATAGTTATGCTTCTTTTTTTGAAGGCTAACAATACAAAATAAGGGTGGTTCTTAAAAAATGACAACAAATTTTCTGTAGTAGATTTAGTAGTAGTTTTTAAAATGTCATGTAACATTTGTGGCTCTAAAGAACCTTTATTTAGGTGGAGTGAGGGCAAAAATTGTTCTTTTGGTTGTAAATGTTGCAGATCCCCAACCTACACCAAAACATAAGCCCTGTAAAGATAACTTAAACATCCTATTTTATTTATCACCTAAATGCTAAAAAAATAGCAAGAGAGAATAAACTAGAGAGAGAGCATGAAGGTGAAGATGACGTAATTCTTCAGTCTCACCTGTGTGATCTCTCCCTCCAGTCTTCTTCATCCCCATTGGCCTTGTGGTGTACTTATCCATCTGCTTCCAGTACGTCCTGTTCTGCTTCAGAGAGGCTGTGGTCAGGAAGCCTCTGCACTGGCTGACTGTACTGGGCACCGGAGTTCCCAGCTTCAGCTGAGCGACCGGAGCCTACAAACGCAAAAAGGAGATGCACAACTCGCTTGGTTGCAAGTCAACTGTGGATGCAAAAGGGAAGGAGAATTTATGTACCTGTGAAGAGAGCAGAGCAGGCTGGCAGAGAGTCAGAGAGCGCAGAGCTCGGGTTAAACATGACAACGCCATTACAGCTGCAAAAAGAAAAAAAAAGAGAGAAACCTCATTAAAATACATGATTATTCCCATAAACACGATCCTAAATCAGGTTCTCGAGGCTGTAATTATATACATATTTTTAAATCATACAAGCACGTTAAAAACAACTTATACTTTTAATTTAAACCCGAATCAGGTATGGCAATACTTTTTATTATAACTTCGTGGATGACATGAACACTGACGAATTAGCAGCTTACCGAGACTGATTAGACTGACTTCCGCTTGCTTTCTGTTGTTTTATTTTTGGATTTCTCCGAGATTTTAACTTAAATTCCACACATAACCCAAAAACAAGCTTAACAACCAGCCTATGTTTTTAATCTTTTCAATTATTTCATCCCAAACTTCTGATCGGCGTCCTTCACAGACCTGCACGCGATGTCCCGCACCGATGACGTAAGCAAAAGCGCCGAAGAACACAACGTTCTGTTTTTAAGATACTTAGTTGAACTATTATCACAAATCCATATCGCTCTCTGTTCAGCTAGGCAAAAATATTCTTTATTACATCAAGAATTATGTTATCATTCTATAGTTTGTTAATGAGGCGTTGGGTCGGTTCCTTGCTCGTCAGCCGGGGGATGACTCGGGCAGAGATGATTCAGAAGCGGAATGAGAGGAGCTTCCCTCATCCACTCTCTGAACGCTGCAAAATTTCCATTCCGCCACGAGGGGGCAGGCTTGCTCTGTCGCGGCCTGAAGATGTGGGCTTCAAACCTTCAGGATCACAAAAAAATAAAACTTAATGTTTTGTTCTTTATCAATTCTTAGTCTGTGAACTCAAATACTTTTATCCTGATCTTAGCTACATATCTGCCACAAAAAAGCTCCGAAACTGATTAACTGTACAAGACTGTCATGATATGGATTTTATTCTGCCATTATAAGGATGGGAACATCGATAAACACTTTAAAGAACTGTTTTTTCTTTAATTATATCCGTTCTGAATATTATATGTAAGATTTTATAAATCACAATGTTGTTAAAAGTGTTATTATAATATGGATAAAATGTTACATTTCTTTGTGTTTAAGCAGTGTTCTCGAGGTTTATAAACAGGTGAAATATTTTAGTCTTTTATACTGATTACATGAATTCTGACTCCCCCCTCAGATTTCTGATTAAGATTTTGATATCAGAATTTTTACTTTTTAGCCAGAATTCAGACTTTAATCGACATCATTAAAGTCAATTAAAGCCGACATGGAAGAAAAGGGTAGATTTCCTGCACAACTCACATCTTTGTCATTGAAACTAATTACTTCCAGATGACTATCTTCGCTAACATTAGAATTTTGAGATTAGAACTAGAATTCCCTAAAATGTAATTGAGATTTTTCTTTCAATCGGTGTAATTGTAAATTCTGACTTTTTTTCCTCAAAAATCTTTTATTTTATTTTATTTTATTTATTTTTACCACTAGTGGAGCTAGTCCTCCTCTGTTGAATGACTTTCCACAGTTTCAGGGCAGAAAACAAGACATGACGTCACTGCCAGCAACACGAGCCGCAGAGGCTTGTGGGAGATTTTTGTTGCGTTGGAGACATTTTGGATCTGAAAGGGGGCTGAGCTAGTCGTCAGTCCCAGCTCTCGGTAAGTGAAAAGAGAACAACATGACGACGGAAATCCAAATCTTGGCTGGTGTTTGTTTCAGGGAGTGTTTGAGTAGAGTTCCTGAAAGCCATGTTGTGCATAACTGGTCGACCTGACGCTGGAAACAGCTGGAAGTCGCAGCAAATAGTCAGGGAGTGGTGAAGCTAGCCACCGGTTAGCCAACCAGGCAACCAGCGGAGCAGCAAACCGCATCAGATGACTTCAGTCTGTCAAGTTTGCTGTAACAACACAATTTTTTGCAAAGAAATAATAATAATAAGAAAACGTACGTGTTAAAAGCAAACTACGCGTGTATTACGGTATTTTACATGGGAAAAAGATTGTTAAACGTAGCAAAATCAAACCAAATTTGTGATCCACGACGCTTTATATTGTTGTTTTTAGTCCAGAGTTGTGTTTGAGTCGGAATATAGTTCAGTGTTTCCACTTTAATGCGATGTTAAATATTCAAAAATACTTTTTTTGCCACGTCAGTGTCGCGCGGAGTCGTAAATACGTAATTACCTCGACAAAACATAAAACAATAAACATAGTGAGGTGCAGTTGTCACTTGTTTCATAAAGGCAGAGGCTGATGATGGGTCCAGGTGTTTATTGGTGGCGGACTGCGATCAGACATGTTTAAAGGTAAAGTCAGCGAGAGAGATGGATGACTGTGGATGGTGGCACTTCTTGCTCTGCCACACCCTCCTGCATGCCTGTCTGTCCTTTGTGTCTGGCAGTGGTACCGATTATACTGGATCAATGTTTGTCCGAGAATAAGAGGGAAATGATGAGGTCAGATTGTCTGGAAATGCATTTTTATGGAGACAAGATTTTTGCACTCACTCCCTTCTTCATGTCTTGGAGTTTAAATTGAGAACCATAAAGAAAAGTCATTTATTATTTAAATGAGACCATACTAGCGTGCCATAAATCACTTTCTGTTGGCATTTTAAATATTGAAACGTGAGATTTTTACTCCACATTTACAGCTTCTTAGCATGCGCTTTGATTGACTGTCTAAGCTTTAAAAAAGATGTGATGCTTAAATGGAGATGCTTTTGTAAATTTTCCATTTTACTTTGATTTTGAACTTGCCAGCTGCATAAAAAACACCTACAAAAAATGTGATCTGTGAGCAGGATAACTAAGTTTGTATGAAATTAGCTGAGTTTGTGGTGATTATATAGAGATGAAGACAACTGATCGATGCAGGGCAATAAGCTAATTATATAAACACAAATAATGTGTGCAGAGATTAAACTATGGATGGTCTCTTACTATTTTTGCTGAAATAATATTGAAAATCTTGTGACGGTAATATCTGTCGTGATAAATACCAATTGTTTTTGCAACAATTAATCAACTTGATAATTAACTTGGGGAAATTTCTCCCTCATTCGGGATCATGAATGAAATGATGCAATTGAATTGCGTCAATTTCAAATGACGCAAATTAATCAGAACTCTTGATTTTCTGTCAACTTTTATGCATTTTTTATTTTAATAAAAGTCAATCACTGTAAAGGGTTAGTTGTATATGCTTAGATGGAAAAATAGGAATAATCTTGTCTTAATGAAATCTGCAAAATATTTCTTTCTTTAATAATTTGTAGTTTATGAGAATCGGCATAAACCAGTCACATCTAAAAGAATACTAGAAATTGGTGTCAGGCAGCTGTTCACTTGTTCTATTAAACATTACATAATAATTTAACTTGGTTATATTTTGAAGTTTGCGTTGGCAGAACTCATATATTGTACAAAATATTCCTGAAATCTAGTGTAGAAACTCTCATATTTCTTTTAATTTTTTTGTGCTGTGTTGTTGCATGACCTTTGAACTCTCAAGTGTAGTCATCAAAGCGATCCATAACATTTAGTGTTGCATTGCCAGTTTTTACGATATGATTTTGCGAATGTTGTTTACGGCATATGGGTCGTAAAAGCGGATTCCTGCTATGCTTACAGGAGTAAAATGGCTGGAAATTAGCATTTTTGCCACTGTGATAGAGAAAACGCTGTGAAGTTTTGCTCTTGCCTGGGCTGTTTGGTGTCATCGAGGTTATTCCATAATGTCTGAGCATGGAGGAGAGCTGCATGGCTCCCTCCCCCACCCAACCTGCTCCTCTGCTCGTCTGTTTTCCTCCTACTGAGGGCGGGCCGGCTCCTAATGCACACCCTGAGCTGATGCCGCTCGTTCTGACGAAGCAGTGGGAAGGTCACAGTCATCCTGCAGGCAGCTCGCTTTCTCCTCCTCCCTCTCTTCCTCTGCAGCATCATCATTCAGCCCTCTCATCACTGTCTTATTTCCTTCCCATTTGTGTGAGTTTCATGCAGATTTTTTCCCATCTTGTAGTGAGATTCATTGGATTTTAGCAGGAATAAGGGGCAGAATTTTCTCACCTTTTCTTCAGTCTGCAGATGAGGCCTCCACCAGTGAGACAAAGGTTAGTTTATATATGTTTTAGTGAAAGCAATTCAGACTACATTATTTCCAGCTGAAATATTTTATTATGATGGATTAAGGTTGCAAGTGTAAAAATAAAAGGAAGTTTCTGAAGAATTAGACAGAAAATTCTCTCTGGTGTAAAGTGCATCAACATTTGTTTGGCACCATATTTCATTCTGTGCTGTTTGCATGTTAAAAATGCTTGTCAGTTATGTCTGAGCGTAAGTGCTCCAGCAGCATTTCCGGTCAGTTTCTAAAGATGGATGGCGGATTGAGTTTCTCATTTCAAACCAGAGGTCAGGAGAGTAAAAGGTTGGAAAACAAAACTAGGATTTTAATTAACCCTAAGGCATTTTCTTGGCTGATTTAAGCAGCTATTTTTTCTCCATTCCTTCTTATTTCTTGAGTCTTGAATTCTTCAAGTGCTCCTTTAGATTTGATTCTTCAAGTCATCCTTCAGATTCATTTATCCTTAATAATGGACAAATGAACAGCAGCCTCTTTAATGTACAAACATTGTAGCTTTTGGACTTTGTCTTTAAAGTCTCTGCAAACATTAACTTCCTCACTGTGAGTAGAGGAAGTGTTTGGAACAGGTGTATGGAGTGTTTTTGCAGAGATGAAAGCATACGTCTTTATGAGTTAATGAGCGTCCCTGGTTAGACGGTATTTTTATCTGTACAGGTGCCTGACAGCCAGACTGAAACTCGGGAGTTGCTCTAAAGGGTAACAAGCTGTGTGATCCTTGAATGTTCTTGATCATTCAAAGGGAAGTGTTCAGAGAAGTTGGAGCTTTGAAGACAGATCTAATAAGAGAGACCCTAGGTTCCTGTTATCTGTTTTGACTTTACTTTCAAGTCAATATGACGAACGCAGCTGAAAGCAATGAATGCTCTGTTATTTATTTCTCTATGCAAACCTAGGTTAATCTTGATTCTTTTTGAAGCATTTGCATAAAGAAATGAGGCTGTCAGCTGATTCTGCTCTGCATATTTTTAATAAGTCAGTTCATAAATTCTTTTTATTGGGCGCTGCTTACTGTGAACATGAGGGTTTATTTTTGTTTTTCTGTACACAAATGTTTACATATTATGATAGCTTTTGCAAAAACATGCAGCATGCATTTTTAGATCCAGTTTTCATTGCATGCTCAAAACATCAATAGTTAGACCATAATAAGCAGAAAATAAAGCTACATTAAAAATATTGGATGTTTTCTGAATATTAAGTAATATTGCAATGCCATTATTTTCAGGACATGTTCTTCAAATTATTCTGAATATTTGATTCATTTCAGTTTATGGTCTATCTCAAAGGTTGTTCATCCACGACAGAAGTTTGTAGTTAAAGTTCTCTCTAATTCTGTTTGTGCAATCATATGGAGAGACTTTCCTTCTGAACATGTTAAACTATTGTTTGAATTGAGGCGTGCATTTGTACAGAATATGGTCTCTTTTGGAACAGTTGTTCCAAGCTTTTTGCGGCCGCCATTTTTTCTTGGGAATTAGTGGAAAGTATGGCAGTATGGTGGATGAGTGGCTTTTTTAATATCTTACATGCTCTGGTTTTAACAACTATGGTGGTTTTAGTGAGTGATTTGATGCAGCCCGTTTTAATCAGTTTTAATCAAGTGTAGCAGAGAGTTCAGGCTTAGCCACAGTAGCTGCATGTCCATTGTGCGAATTAATTGCACAGTTTGACAATTTGAAAACAAATTCACTTAATATATAAGCCAATTTCAAAAAAACAATTTTTCAATAAACATCTTGGCACTAGGATCACATGATCAACAACCGGATGTTGCCATTTACGCAAACCACGAAGAAGACTGCGAATTAAGTAGTTGGAGGATGGTGGCGCTGTATGTTTTTAAATTGCGTCAACAAGCTTATTTATGTGTGATCTTTAACTGCATTTCTTACTTAATGAAAAATTGTGTTTTTTTGACATTAGCGGAATATAGAAGTTTGCGCACATTTGTAATGGAAACGTTGCTAAGTATGTGTCAGAAAGTTCAGCTTTTATTTTTTTGGCTTGATTTCGCCTGACAACTGTTATGTCTTTGTGTTAATGAGCCGCCATCTTTCACTTGACATCGGTAGTTTACTTGGCATTAATCTCTGCTGCTCTGAGGCTTGCCTTGAGCTTCCAGCTGTTAGTAAATGGACACCAGTGGGATTGTGGGTAGAGACCCCTGCCACAGCTGCATAACTCTCAGCGGACCACCAGCTGTTCACAGTTGCTGCACTGTGTTCCTGCCAAGGATTCATCATGACACAAATTAGCTTGATGAACAACTTTGTGTTCACATGATCTGACGTGCACAGTAAGACATGATTACAGGACAGAAGAAGATGCAAAAATCTTGTCAGTGAGGGATGTTTTGTCTAAGAAACGGGTGAAACTTGAGAGGAATGATGAAGAGTTTAAAAAAGTGATTATTGCTGATATTCCTTTTGAAGAATGATATTAAACAACATTTTTAAATCTTTGTTTTTCTTCCAGCTGTGAACGGTCAATAAGGAGGCAAGACATAAAAACGTTTTACTGTTTTAAAAGAGACTGATTTCAGAGTTAATATTTTACATTGTCTTTAGAATTGTATTATGTATTAGCTTAGCTTTAACATGTTTAGCTTCCAGTTTTCTGATGAAGTCTTGCCGTCTGTTTTAAAAGTAGCTTCCTGAATGAAGAAACACATATATCTGACTAGCAGATCTATGTTGTTGTTTTCATTTTTTAGTTCAATTTAAATTAAAAAATACTTCATTCATCTCAAAGGGAAATTAAATGTTGTCATAACTCATTTCATCCAGTCTTCCAAGTGTCATGGATGGTGATTTTGTGTGCAGGGAGGATCTTTTTTAGCAGTCAGTCATGCAGTGAATTTGAATAAGCCTCTGACTGAAGATACTGTTGCTGTACAACTGCATGATGACTATCATAAAACATCTCAAAATTATCAGAGATGATATTCCACAGAAGCAGAAGCTTCTTAAAGAGACAGAGGCCCGATTTCAAGGCGTTACTTTGTCAAAAAGTCAAATTTCTTTTGAGTAATGTTTGATATATGCAGCATTTTTATAACAACTGAAAAGAACATAATTACTTCAGTATACTTGGAAAACACATAATATTGCTTGTTTAAACAATCAAAGTCAATGAATCTACAAAAAGTGATAATTTCCAGACTTATTAATCATCCAGGAAGTGATTTGTTTACATCGTCTGTGGTTGTTGACTTAGTGACCTTGGCTCTCTCTGAAATGTTGTCTGTGACCCCTCTGGTATCGTTACCCCGCATTTCCTCCTATGTGGTCTCAACATCACTTCCACCTGACTCATCCCTGGTTGACTGTTCAGCAATAAACTCTAATTACTTACTGTATCATCCTGAAAGTATAAAATACTCAGCTGTGTTTTCTGCAGCAGAAGAAGCTTGTATGACTGGATTTAGATGTTTTCTGCAAATTGTGTTTCAGACAGTAAAGTGGCTCTTTGAGTCACAGTTAACCTTCAGACTCTTTGGGGGAAATGTCACATGTTTCATGCTCGCTCTACATGCCTGCCATTTCTATTGGACTCTGTATTGCTCTAAGTCACAGAGGTCTTTGCTGTTTTTTTTTCCTGGCTGCTGGATGTTTTGTCATTTTTTCCACCATTTGTCATCTTGCAGCTGCAGACAGTCATGGCTGGTTGTGTTTGGATGCTGCAGCTTCACTCTGAGCCTCTGCTTGTTTTAGATGCCAAATCCAAACGGATCACATCCGTTTTTTCTGAGGGTGTGGCCCTTTACTCAACTCACACAGATATCAAATACATGAATCATGTATATTTGATTTAATTTCCTTGCTTATAGAGTTTCACTCCCAATATATGCAGATGAGTTTCCTGCCTGTAAGAAATGCTGACCAATCACTAAACATTTATTTAGTGATTAGATAAGCTTTCTGCTCAAGAACGATCTGATTCCCAGAGCTCCGAAATGAGATGGTGTCGGTTGGCACTGATGGAAAGAGAAAACACACACACAACACACTGAGATCCTATTTCATGTCATGCAAATGAAAAGAAACATCGTCTGCAAAAGATATTTGAAAACAAAGCTGCACCAATTTGTTGAAGAAATGAATGACTTTCAGTTTACAAAAGGTGGATTAACTCTGCTCTCAGGTTCTGTGTGGTGAATTTCTGTGTCACCCGAGCGAAGCTGAGTCATTGAAAGATCATCATGATGAGAGACATTTAGATTTTAGCTTCTCCCTTTAAATTTTGCCTCAGTTGCACATGTTTATTCTTTATTGCCCCAAAATGGAGAAATGTCTGCAACAGCAGCTCACACAAAGAACATAAAATGTATATAAGAACATAATAAAGAATAAAATACTGTACAGTAGAGACAAAATTTCAAGATTTAAAAATTTCTAGATATAAAAAAAATACTCCACAACAGAAGAATATTTGATCCCCATTTAGAGTACATAAATGTTCACTGTTTTTCACATGAATTGTTTCAATATTTTTTTTAAAGTGTCTCAACCAAATAAACTGCTCTTCCAACCAATTAACCTATTTGGTTTTGTTGATGACTCATTGCAGCTTCAGCAGCATGAGACAGCTTTAGTTTTTCCAACAGTCTCATTGCTGGTCTCAAAGAAAAACAATTTAAAAGCCTCACCGGAGTTCAGAAAAATCAGCTGGCACACCTGTACTGTCGCTGTGACGAAAATCTCTAGATCCCTTGGCACAGAAGATCCAGGTCACATTGTGTGTGAGGATAATGCGTTCCATCTTAATAGGATGTTTTTTAATATTCTGCAGCCTTCACATTGTCCTGAAATCAAACTTTAAATTTTAAAGGGGGATTGGTTATGCAACAATTAACATTTTGCACATTTTTATTCTTTCATTTGAGTCTCCAATGCTTAAAAAAACACCAAGCTGTTTTTTGACTGAGTTAATTGTGTCTGTTTCAAAAACCTCTCAAATGTTGAGTCAACATCAACGGGCCCTGCGCCATTACCTAGCAACCCAAGCTGAGTTCCAGCCTGTTTGGTCAGTTTTACTGCTGTACGTGATGTACAATGTGCTGTACAAAGACAAGTATTTTGTTGTTGACTTACTATAAAGAAACCACTTGTTGCGTCCTTGTTGGATGTGCAGGAGGTTCTACTAATGCTTTTCAAAGATGTACAGTTGTGTAGTTGTCAGTGATGTCAGTTACGCGTCAGTTAACTATGCCATCACTGATAGTTGCGCAGCCTTCTTCATGTGCGAGTGTAAACATTGGGTTGGGGGTCGTGGCCAACAGGAGCTTATTTGGATTTAAAGTGACAAGATGCCCTAAAATGGCTATTTCTGAAAGGAATCCGAAATAGGCAGAACTGATTAGACTGGCATCTCATTATCTAAGAATGATTTTATGCAAAAAATGTGATGGAATTCTTGACCTATCCTAATCTGCTCAAGGAAACATAATGGTTCACCTTTGAATGTCGTTTGTGTATTTGTTTTTGTGCTGCAGCCTTTACCATGTTTTTTCTGTTTTCTTCTCACTCAGGTTTCCCTGAGCTCCAGAGAACATGTCAACTATGATGTATCCGCGGGAGGAGAAGCTGGAAAAGCTTTCCCAGGAGGAGATAATCTCCAACACCAAGCTGGTGATCCAAGGCCTGGAGGCCCTGAAGAACGAGCACAACTCCATCCTCCACAGCCTGCTGGAGACCATCAAGTGCCTAAAGAAGGATGAAGAGGCCAACTTAGTCCATGAGAAGTCCAACTTGCTCCGCAAGTCGGTGGAGATGATCGAGCTGGGACTGGGAGAAGCACAGGTAAGGCGAGAAGAGGAAAATAAACGATAGTCTTCTGTTCAGTGTATTTTTTCCTCCTCACAGCTTCCTCATTCTATACTGAGGCTGCATGCTGATCATGATTCACTCTAAATCTGACCAGATTTGTACTTTCCACTCTTGTTCCCGTCCACTGTCCTGTTAAATGTCCCCACTCTTCGACACTTGTCTCCGACCCAGGTGATGATGGCTCTGTCCAATCACCTGAATGCGGTGGAGTCAGAGAAGCAGAAGCTGCGTGCGCAAGTCAGGAGGCTTTGCCAGGAGAACCAGTGGCTGCGGGACGAGCTAGCCAACACCCAGCAGAAACTACAGAAGAGCGAGCAGAGCGTGGCCCAGCTGGAAGAGGAGAAGAAGCACCTAGAATTCATGAACCAGCTCAAAAAGTATGATGAAGACGTCTCACCCACCGTAAGTAAAGCCTTTCATTCAACTATGTTTTTTTTCCCCCAGTTTTCTTGTGAAAATATTTACCTTCATGTTGGGCTCTTCGCTTCTCTGTAGTCCAGAGAAGTGAAGGAAAGTTGACTTTGCTCTCATCAATTAGCTTTAAGGACTGAAACGGTGACTAAAAGCCATGATAAAAAGTTTTTACAGTTTAAGTGATAATGTGCTGCATGTCTGAACAGAAACATTTTCTTGTTATGGTCAAATATAAATTTTATTTCAAAACAACACAGAATGAGCATCAGTACTAAACAAATTGCTTTGTATCAACGCATACTTGACAAAAATGAAGCAAAATTAGAGAATAAGGACAAGCACAGATTATCTGTAAATGTGAGCCCTGGAGGTGCACCAGTCTGATTTTACTGGCTAATATCAGGTGGACTGGGTGGACTGGAGTCTTTTTCTTTGTTTTGTTTTTTTGTAACGCATACAAACTAATTTGTGCACAGCTTTTGCTATAGTTTAGTATCAATGTCTTTGTGTATTTAAGAAAAACATTGTATTTTTCCTTAAAAACAGTGTCTCCTAACTCAGGAGTTGTATTAAATTATTATGATTTCAATGTTGCCTAAAAATATTAAATTTAGTTAATTTTGTTGTTACCTAATTTTAATTCCAGCAGTCAAACTAAGTTTGTTAAGTTTCCATGACTGCATGTTGTCACTGAAGACAAAAATACTGCTGCTGCTGTTTGCAGTGTAAGAAATATCCTTTTTCCAGGAATGAGCTACGTTAAGAGTCTTTATTGATGGGTGAAGAAGAACGAGTCGCTGCATTTTCTTACCACATTCTCTGTCCCAAAACGAGGCTGGATTGGTTTTTATTTACAAACCGCTTCACTTAAATCAGCAGAAACTCTTCCTGCTTGGAGCCTGAGGGACCTTGTTGTTGGGCGAGATTAGAAGCTGCAGTTTTTAGCCTTTAAATCATTCTGAACACTATTGAAAGGAAGAACCTTATCCACCTTATTCCAGTTTCCACTTTCAGGAAGTATCAAATAGAAGCATTTGATACTTTCTGTCAATTTTGAAAGTGTTTTCATCTTTCAAGTTCAGCATTTACATTTGTTTGATATAACAACCTTTTTTTTAATCAATCAATGAAGAATGTTTCCTAATTTGCCTTAATTATCTTATTGTCAAGGATTTGAGTTTTATTTTCTGTAAAGCTCCTTTCAGGTTTTATTTCAAGTCGCACATTTTTTTTAATCCCTGACGTCTGAAGAAGTGTCTAATGGCTCGGTTTCATTTTACCAGCAGGAGGAGAAAGACAGAGAAACGCCAAAGGACAACCTTGATGACCTCTTCCCTAACGATGAAGAGGAGCAGGGTCAAGGAAGTAAGTGAAAACAGAACATGTTTAATGCGAGGTCTGGAATGAATACAGACTAGTTAATCTCTGAAACCAATTGGTTGCTCCGTATTTTATGTAGGGGTAACAGAGTATATGGGTTTGAGTAGAGATGGAGGGCATACATTTTGGAATTAACAGTTTATTTTGCTTTGCAATTATTTTCTACTTGGTGTTGGTCTTTGAGATAAAAATGTTAAACGGTCATAACTAGAATTGGGTGATGTGGCTTAAAAATAAAACATCCAATTTTTGAAATACCAGATCTGATTTCCAATTTTTTTTTCCTCATGTTCTTTTCTAGAAAAGAAATTACAAATGATGGAAAATATTTTCATAAAGTTGTTTTATTTTTTTTTATTACCATATTTTTCTCAGAGACATTCTAGTGACTCATTGTTGTAATTTTTTGGGTTTTCCTCCCACAGTGCAGCACCAACACAACAGCGCTGCTGTGGCTGCGGCCCAGCAGGGCGGCTATGAGATCCCGGCCCGCCTGAGGACCCTGCACAACCTGGTGATCCAGTACGCCTCTCAGGGCCGCTATGAGGTGGCCGTGCCCCTCTGCAAGCAGGCTCTGGAGGACCTGGAGAAAACCTCTGGACATGACCACCCCGATGTTGCCACCATGCTCAACATCCTGGCTTTGGTCTACAGGTACAAATAAAAAAAACATTGAAAACTTCTCCTTAAGGTCAGGTTTTGTTTTTGTTTTATTACTCTGATCATGTTGTGTTTTTTTCCAATCATCCAGGGATCAAAACAAATACAAAGAGGCAGCCCATCTGCTCAATGATGCCCTATCCATCCGTGAGAAAACCCTGGGCAAAGACCACCCAGCTGTAAGCATCCGGTTGTCATAGCAGCATGCTCACAGCCATCTGTTACTTCATTTTGTTTATTTTATGTAACTGGTGAACAGGCATGTAAAAACCAGCTCAGTAGTCTGTCTACCATTGTTTGATCAGGTTTACTGGAGCAGGGAAGTTACGGGATAGAAACTCTCAAAACTGGAGTTGGAGAGCCCTGATGTAGATAGATTAATTACACACATAATGAAAAAAATTTAAGCATTTATTTCTGTTAATTTCTAAAATCATGCCTTTATAGCTAAATTAGAAGAGAAAACTGATTAAAATATATTTTTAATACAGAAATGTTAGATTAAGACCTTATTATGGCCTACAGTCATAGGGAAAGTTGCTAACTTTATAGAGATAAGGAGGATAAGTCACAAAAGATCCTTTCTAAGAAAACTGGCTGTTTTAGAGTGCTGTATCTACCCATATTAATGGAAAGCTGAGTGGATGGCAAAGGATAGCAAGCAAGAATATTTTAATACATACATGTTATAATATTTCTATGTTTTGGCTTGTTCAGTGATTCCTGTTGTTTCCAAGCATATTAATTGAAAGTTAAGTGGATGGAAGAAATGTGGTAGAAAAAGGTGCAGAAGCAAGGTTTAATGTCATGTCATTTTTATGTTATGGTGTTCTTGTTCAACATAGCAATAGAAAGTTAATTGGAAGAAATGACAGAAGTTACCAGAACATAAGATTTATTTATCAAAATTTGTTTTTATTGGTGTTGTAATCCTAAAATTTTCAGTGACACTGAATTTTAGGTTTTTATAAATTATATAAATTATTGTTTGAAATAAATGCTTTTGTGTTATGAATATGTATGAGTTTTTCTATTTTAACTGAATTACTGGATTTAATTAAGATTTTTATGATATTCCAATTTATCAAGTTGCATCTGTAAAAGTACCAATTCAAAAATTTAAGAAGCAAGGCAACCTATTTTTTTGTGGTGAATTTTAGAAATGATCTTATAGCTTTCTGCAGAAACGCATCTGAGATTTCAAAGTAAGCTAATAAAACACAGTGCTGTAGCTCTGCACTTCATAAATTTATTGCTTTTTGACAGGATGTGTTAACCACCTCAGAGGTTTGAGCTGCAGAAAAGCTTTCCTGAGCTTTTTACTGTGAAAGAGTTAATTCGCTCTCTGGACTTCAGTGGAAAAAGCCCTGAAGTGAGTACAAAAGCAAGAGCTCTAATTATGCTGTCTGTCTGTGTTTGTGTCCAGGTTGCTGCAACGCTGAACAACTTGGCTGTGTTGTACGGAAAGAGAGGGAAGTACAAGGAAGCCGAGCCTCTCTGTAAGAGAGCCCTGGAGATCAGAGAAAAGGTAGGTCGCCTCCCTGGACTGCTTCAGCTCCGCCGTCCACCGTGCAGGAACACCTCACCTCAGGGGCATCAGCTATGAATAGAGAAAATTATTTTCTTAAATTTAGTGTGATGTTTCTACCAGGGGCTGTTCCCTGGTCGGAGGAGGAGTTATGGGTTTTAATTGAGAGCGCAGCTGGAAATGGATACCAGGCACAGGGGAAGCGAGGCAGGAGATGGATTACAGACACGACCAATTATTGAACACAGGAGATACGAACATTATCTCTTAGCCTGAAAGCCCTGTCCTGTTTACACTTTATCAGCCAGCTGTTTGCTACGTATTCTGTGTTCTTGTAGCAGGTAACGTGAAATGGCATCAGGATGTGCAACAACAAAGTTAGAGATAACAGAGCAGCCAACAGCACTGAGGTAGAGAGGCTCCAATCAGAATTCTGTGACCAGCTGATTTGTGGGAGCACAAACACAGTGTAAAGTAAGTAAGAAGTAAAGTAAGAAGTTAAATTAAAACATTTCATTCTGGATTGCCGTCAGGTTCTGGGGAAGGACCACCCAGATGTGGCCAAGCAACTGAACAACCTGGCCCTGCTGTGCCAGAACCAGGGCAAATATGAGGAGGTGGAATATTACTACTGCCGCGCCCTGGAGATCTACGAGTGCCGGCTGGGTCCAGACGATCCCAACGTGGCTAAAACGAAGAACAACCTGGTGAGAAATACAACATCTCTCCTTTTGGTTTAAAAGCTCTGTTTATGACTCAGTTCATGTTGAGCGAGATAAACGCTCAGTCTGTTTCAAGGTAAAGTGACAGGAAGACGGCTTTGTGATCTGTTGTGTTTTGGGTTTTTTTGACTGTTCTGAGGTTGAGCTCTGCAGAGGAATAAACCTTTACAAATTGAATTCTGCCTGCAAAGTTTTGATCAACATGTATCCAGCTCATTTCTTTCACTAATAGTGTCCTTGACTTCAGTTAAGCACAGTTTTCTCTCTCTGCATAAGAAGTTGGATTTTTGTGGCAGTTGGTGTCCTTTATCTACCTTACTTTCTTCCCAGTGAAGGCTGTTCCTGTGTGACTGATATGCAGATGGATTCTTCTCCTCAGGAGGTTTTAGAGTCAATAGCATTCATCTTTAAACTTATCTTCTCGTCTGTTTCTCCATCAGGCTTCCTGCTTCCTCAAACAGGGGAAATACAAAGAGGCTGAGATTCTGTACAAAGAGATTCTGACCCGTGCTCATGAGAAAGAGTTTGGATCGGTTGATGGTAAGAGCCCATGATGGACGCTGAAGCTCACACTGAGGCTGTTCTGTTGGAGATTTTAGTTTTCTAAGTAAATGCACTGCGTTAAATCAAATCAATAAAGGACAGATGGTCAGAAAGTGGATCACTTTCTAAGCAGTTCTAAGCACTTATAGAACCTAAACTTTACAGAATCACTCAGGGAAAATCAAGAGCTTGCTTGTTTGAAGGATAAACTCTTTGAAAAGAAATCAGAAATCCTTAGTCTCCTTTCTTCGGCTCTTTAGAAAAAGCCTGTCTTATTCTCCTAAGAAGTCTTTTTCGTGCAGTATTCAGCAATGTTGTCACATCATCTTTTCAGTCTGGAAGTTCAAGGATAAAGTGGCAAAACTTGAAGAATGTCTGATTCATCCCCTTCATTCACTGCCTTGCAGAAAGCGTTCTTACCTCCTGTACAACACATTTCCATGTATTTAATTGAGCTTTTATATGCTGCATGACCTATGACACAAGGTACTGGATAACTATGATGGCATATACAAGTCATTGTAGATGAAAAAAAGAGAACTGGCCATCGAGGAGTACATTTTGGAGATTAATTTCACATATTTATAAGAAAGACTTGTATGTTTTATGATGTCTAAAAGTCATATTTCTGTTTGAAAGTCAGAAGTCTTTCAAACTTCTGACTTGTATAATGTCAAATAATATCTTAGTTTGAATATCATAAATCTATGCTTTAAATTGTGGAAAGTTGTAATTTTTTCTTGCAAATTTCTACAACAGACTATCAACTTTTTCAGTAAGTGAAAATTATTCTCAAAATTTCTTAGTTTTTTAGCAGAAATAAATTCCTCTGACTCTGTTCTGAGGTTGAGCTAAAACCCTGATACTCAGTTTTATGATCATTTAGTGGTACAAAAACTTTCACAAGGAAGTTCATGTGGTTTGTTTTCTAAGTATGCTTTCATAAACATGCAACTTTCCAAAATATCCCACGAATACAAAAGGTTTTCAAGACTTTTTTTATCCCTGTTTTTACTTTTATGTCATCACCAGTAAGATCTCAAATAATTGTTTAGTTGTATTGCGCTATTCATTTTAATAGATAAGCTTAATTGTTTTCTGTTTTAATATCCTGTTTTTCTTCACTTACGGAACTGTAAGCTCTGCTCAATTCAAACATGAACAAAAATAAATGCATCACAAAGTGTTTGAGTCCAGATTTAGATGGTTTGTTGCATCCCAGTTGTGCAGTATGTAGACGGTCTCTCCTGTCTGTCTGCAGCTGAGAACAAGCCCATCTGGATGCATGCAGAGGAAAGAGAGGAGATGAGCAAGGTGAGAAAACCTCTCTCAAAAAATCATCAAGATTTCCTCCTCGATGTAGGGCTGGGCAATAAATTGATTTTATCTATTAATCAAAATTTGGGGGTTTTGAAGATTTAGTAAAATCTGGATTTTGTTTTTTTTCCGCCAATGCACTTGTGTCTTGTTTGCGATTTTTTATAGCTTCTATCTTTTTGGATTTCAATTTAAGCCAACTCTATAAAACCCATATAGTACTAAACTATATAATAATGTCAAAATAATAAAGGATAAAGTCTTAATATTAGGAGAACTAAGTCGCCATTTTGTGAGACCTGCATAATGAAAAATAAACCAATTTATCTAAACATTTTTTCTCATTAAAATTACTTCTTGTAATTTTAAGACATTCTTCTGTTAAAATTATGTCTTTATTATGCTAATAATGCGATTATGATTTCATAATTAAACAAAAATTCTTGTAGCCTCAAAGAAGGGATGACTGAAATAAGAGCTACTTTTTGAAAACATTTTTTGCCGTTTGTAATTTCCTTTTTGGAAAAGAAAAGAAAAAAATGCAATAAAATCAGAAAGCATTTGGTATGAAACAAATGTGAGATTTTATTTTTAAACCATATCGCCCAGTGCTACCAGGAAGATTAAAATATCCTCTTTTTAAACGATGTGTCAGACACAACTGTATAAACAAAGAAAGATGCTGCTCATCAGGTCTAAACACCAGTTTTTCTTTCTCTTTTGATCACTGAATTACTTCCAGAGCAAACACAGAGACAACACCCCGTATGGAGAGTACGGAGGCTGGTACAAGGCCTGCAAAGTCAACAGGTGACGCCAATAACCGTGTTTTATGACTCAGCCATAAAGGCTCTAAATTTAGGTCAACTTTTGATTCAGCTTAAATCTTTAATGCCATCTTTACTGCATTTTCTCCTTTGTCTGTCCCTTTAACATCAGGATTTACTCTTGTGACCTTTTTGAGTAAATTTCCGTCTCTTTCCATGCAGCCCTACAGTGAACACCACCCTGAGAAACCTCGGTGCTCTGTATCGCCGCCAGGGCAAACTAGAGGCAGCGGAGACGTTGGAGGAGTGTGCTGTGAGGTCTCGCAAGCAGGTCAGCAACATCTGCTAAATAGAAACGGCCCTGTTCTGCACGACGGTTCCTGTTTTCTTTTTATTTAGGAAAGCAAATCTCATTGTATTTCTTTCCCTTTCCCTGCATTGCTATGGATCCAGAGCAACACAGTAAGTGGTTCGTCTCTGTTGGCTCCCATAGAGCTTCCACCTCTCCCATCTAACATCACTCCCATCTCACAATCATCTAAGATACTTGTTTGTCGCTGAAAACATGATGGACGGACGGGAAATGTGAAATCACCTTAATTCCCCCCATAAAACTTTCTACTCTCGCGAATTTACACAAGCTAATGTCTGCATCTGCAGCTTGATCTAATTAGGTTTTATACCTCTGCAGGGCATCGACCCCATCCACCAAACGCGTGTGGTGGAGATCCTGAAAGATACAGACGGTGAGAGGCGGAGGAGCAGAGACAGCCTGACCAGCGTTAAGTACGAAAGCGGCTCTGAGACCGGCGAGGAAGTGAGTATGGGCGTGGAGTGGAATGGGGTGAGTACAAATCCACTATTGTAGAGTAAACACATCCCATCTGCGATTTCAGAGAAATCGAGGGCTGGTACAGAACTTCACTACTACTTTTTCCTGCTGTTTTTTTTAAGATTGCACAGTGTCACATAGTGAATGGAAGCTAACTTCTCTCTGGAACTGAATAAGTTGGTGCATTTAGCAGGATGTTAACCCCTGGCTCTGCACTTCATTCATAATAAAATATTACGTAGCTACAAAAAACACAATACCAACTGTATTGTTGTTATTGTTTACGTGAATGTAAATGTCTCTGAAATCGGTGCAGAGCCATGTAGTGAACTGAGTCTGTACCATCCCATCGACTCTCTGCAGACAGATCTTGTCCTTGTACTGAAGTGACCCTGGCGTCAGAAAGCTGATTGAGTGTCTTGGCATGTTCGCCTTTTTGTTTTCAGCCTTGCAGTTTGCTTTAAACTCCATGCTTATGTCTTTTGTGGTTTTGAAATGAGTGGTTCTGTTGCTGGCAGTGCTTCTGTACAAGTGAAACAGTAGAAAAAAGGCACACGCTCGGTCCCTGTCGCCTTGGTAACATAATACCTTTTCACATCCACCTATACCAGCACAGCTAACGAGTTTAGCGCTAACACAATAAGCACAAGGAGCCCACCCTGTCTGCTGATGTTTTGACCCAAATTGGGTTTTAAAAAGGTTTGAGTCTAAAACCTGCAGCAGCAACAATAAAACGGGTGTGGCAGTTGAAAAAAAAATCCCCTATGCATCTACAAAGCGGGGATGCTTCCCTTAGCTTGAGCTTGTGCCTCTTCATTCACTTGAATGCAGCCTCACCTCGAACTGCATCAGCCTAAGCATGCATGTTCCAGCCTGCCACTCTCACCCCCCTAACATGCACTAATGGACCATGTCTGTTTTCACATGACTGAGAAATGTCTGTTGACCCTGAGCTCTCCTGCTTTTCCTAATGTAGGAATTTTGTGGGGTTGTTTTAGTACTAAAGTGTGAATGTGAAAGCTCCCCTGGTAGAGATGTGTAAGAAGCCTTTAAATGAATACAGCTTCTGTTGCAGTGGGGATATAAAAAGAGAAAAATCCAGTGATCTTGACATGTAGTTTTCTACTATAACATTTCATAAGATTGTAGCCCACAGAGACGGCCAATCTCTTTAGATCAGGAGTTTAACCCAGTCACTCATTTGGCCAAAATTAAAGACCAAGTTAGAGGCCAACCTTGATATTTGTTGAGAAATGTTATATTTTCTTACACTTACAAGGTCTATGTTGTATGATTGTGAACAAATATTATGCTTCCCGCCTGTCCAGAAATCTTCTGTTTTCCACCTTTGGCTTTATCTTGAGGGGAAAAATATAAATATACTGCATGCCAAATTTGACCCACAAGTCTGATTTTGACTAATGTGCTTTTGGGTGTTTACACACTTGATAGTCCGGTGAACTCGGTTCGATTGGGGACCAAAATTTCAAAATTTGTTCCATTTTCGGCTGGTAAAGTTCTTGTTCACACTGCACAGGCCAAATGACCTAACCCTTTGAAAAACCAGTTAATCTGTTCTACTTTCTGCTTTTGGAGCGATCTCTGGTCCATTTGCAGCCACATATGCATTTGAACCGCACCAGAGTTCATTTTAATCTAACCAACTCTTAGGTTTCAATTCAGATAAGAGTTGGACTTTTTGGTCTGCATTAGAGTCTGACTATGAATTTATACCTCCCCAAACGAACTGGACTTTCTAGACAAACGAACTGGAATTTCATTAAAGTGGACAGAACTGGGCTGTTGTGAGTGCACCCAAGATGAGCCACATCTCTTTTTCTATCGTATCTTCAGTTTACACCACAGGTTTTCACAGGTTTTAGCTTTAGGATGTTAGATGCACATGGAAGAAGGCTGCCTTGATTTGGGTTTTTGTTTTAGATCATTATCCTACTAAAAGAAAGACCAGGATCCTTGTCCAGTCTAACAACCTGGAAGAAAACAATAAAAATAATTGATTCATTTCACTTATTAAATGCTTTCAAATTAAAGGTTGGATTTCTATCAAAATTTTCACTGAGCGATTAACCTACTGCAATAAAAGATTAATTTAAGGCTTAGTTCACATCTTCACCAAGGTGCTAATAAATGTAAAACTGCTTCCAAGCTTAACGGCAGTCTATCTAACCACATGTGTATTCATGCAAAAATGCAGTCCATTGTCAGAGAGTGAATAAATTTCTCTATTTGCCCATCGTTTCTGACAGCTTGACCTGTTAACTTAAAGTGTTAATTACTTCCATTTATTCATCCATTTATTTACAAATGTTAAAACATGCCATGTAGCTCAGCTAGCCTTTGTTTGAATGAACAAGCATTTAAAGACCCATCGTCTTCCTCGCTTTAGACATTCAAAGGATTTTGTGTCGGAGCTGATACCAATCTGCTTTCTCTTGTTACCTTATGCAACATTATTTAACTGTCTGCTTACAGAATCTCATTAAGTGTGTGTTGAACCAGCTTGGTGTACAGGTTGCTAACCCAGATGACATCACAGCTGTTTCACAACACGTTTGTGTTTGTGTGTTGGGTTCATTTAGTTTTATGTCTCATTAAAAGCATGACTTGACCTGTGAAAAGTGTACGTGTGCCCGCAGGAGTTTCGATTTCCATATTTAATGCACTGCTTTTCAAACCTCTTCTGTTTTTTTTTTTTGTTTTTTTTTTGCTTTTCCCTTACCTCATTCACTACTAACATGTTTCTTTGTTTATTTGGCTTGCCATGATAACCAATCAGCCTGCCAATCAAATTTTACCCCTTAGCAATCAGTGGATTGTACTCTCCTTGTTAATGAAAACAAACCTGGGTGGGGTGATGCAGTGATGTAATGAGAAATATTTTGTTAGTGATGGAACATAGTTCAGCGTCATTAGGATTTCAAGGTTTAGTTTACTTTGTTTGGTTAAAATGAGGTTTTCTCATAGTATTTGGTGCATTCTGTGCTGCATCTGCAGTGCACAGTCAGTTACTGTGCACTCTCTGCCAGATTCTGACTTTCTAGTACCCAAGGAGAAAATAAAAAGAGCTGAGTCACAAAGACTGCATCGCTAATCTGACTGCAGCTTTCTGGGTTGACTTCTATTTTTTATAATGAAATGCAGCTCTTATGCTGCAGCATATTCACGTCACACAAATTCAGGATTATCTCAGGGATGGAAATCCTAAATTTTACTATATTCCAGCTTGGGTGAGCAATATGTAAAGGTTTGTTTTTAGAAGTTGAATGAATGACATTGAAGGTTTTTTCAAATTTAAAATATTAATGTTTTTAATTTGATATTTGCCAGCAAAAAATTAAGCTTCAGAAATTTGCCTGCAGATGTGATGACCTTTTAGTGACTCAAACCAAACAGTCAGCACTAGATTGAGTCAAGCAGCTTTCGCCAATCAAAATTACGCTTCTTTGATCATGTGACATCAGGTCTGTGAAATATTTCACTCAGTTTGAGTAAATGAAACAATAATGAATCTGGCTGTCAATAATTGCCTGTTCTGTAATGGTCTCTGCTTAAGAGAAAAATGAATTTCATCTTCCAGAAGCCCCGCTAACAAGCTACACTAGTGTCATGTGATCAAAGAAGCGTAATCTGATTGGCTCGATTAGGTACCAACTGCTTTAGTGTCACATTTGCAGGTTTTTGGTTTTTTTAATTTTTAAGTCCCAAAATGAAGTCATATACAAACTTCACATATTAAGTTTGTATATGAAGAAACAAATGTCATATGCATAATTGCTTAGGATAAAAATTTAAATAATTAACTATGAGACAATATTTCTTCTATACATATAGGCTTTTATCACTTTGTTGTGATATTTCTCTGCAAAACGAGGGTTAAAAATATTTAAAGTTCATCAGTTTTTTTTGCTATAAATCTGTCACTGCAGTTAGAGCCTCAAAAAACAAATCAAGCTCCAGTAAATAAAACATTGCACTTAATAACAGTTATCTAACTGTAATTAACTGTTAATAACACAGTAATTGCTCATTCCCAAGTGTGGAAAAAACAATAGAGTTTCCAGGCGATATTCTGGTAATTCCTTCTAAAATATAATGCGGTTTTTAATTTAGTTTTTGAAAAAAAAATTATTTTATTTTTGCTATGTAATGTAAGGTTTCATCCCTGGGTATTTGTGAACTAAATGGTTGCATCTACAGTAGATTATGTTGATGCATTAATTTTTAGCTGCCTGTAACCTGATGACTTATTATAACTTTCTATAATCTGGTCCTAATCTACTCTAAAGAAATATGTCTATATGAGTAATAGATCATATTTAGCATCGGAAAGCTAATTATTTTGTTTTGATCTTTGGTTACAATTTGTTATATCTATAAAGGTTATCTGGAACTTAACCAAAATAATCCAATTTTCAGAAGGTTGTACATAATTAATTTTAGTTATGGGATCCAATCCTTTTTTTTAATCATTACTTATCTCCATAAATCATGAAAATATTTAAAAAATTTAAAATAGTCTGGTTAGAAATATAAAATACAACAAGTAGGTCTGAAAAAGGAGTACCAATAGCTAAACAAGTGAATTAACTCAGACTAAAATGAATATTATATAAACACAGAGATTTAGCGTGAATAAAAAGTTATGATTCGGGTGGTGAGACATCTGAATCTTGCTAAAATAGTCAAGAAATCACTTGATAATTAATGTAACGGTGCTTCTATTGTTTATTATACACTTTTTTTTTCACGTATTATAAATTAGCTGTAACATTTGAAAATGTGAATCTACAAATGTAATGCCTGAGGATCAATGCATCTCAGATGTGTCAGAAGTCAGGGAGCTGTAGCACAGGAAGCCCAACCCAGAGCTTTTTAATCTTACAATGTCTGTCCTTTTTTTGTCCTTGTTTTTGTCTCTCTTCTCTCTCGTTTATCAGGCCTAAGCCATCAAGATTATTCCTTCATGCTTCTCTCCTTCCCCCCCAACACAGTAACAAAGGGATGTGTGTTGTCGTTCCCTCTGGGCTCCTTTGTCCCTACAAACCAACAACTCCTCTTCCGTCTCCGGTGCCCCCCACCCCCTCTGCAGCAGAGACTCAGAAAGTTCCCCCCCCTCCTGGTTGTCATCTCTCTTCCCTGCTCAACTGGCCACTGCTGGGACGTTTGGTCTTCTCATCTCTGCTCTTCTCAAACTTTCCTGTCACTAACCAATGTCAGAAGACTTTCTTTCAGCTCTTTCTCTCACTTTGACATTAGAGGAAGTTGTTATGAGTGTGTGTGTGTGTGTGCGTGTGTAATCTATCCCTGTGAGGACGCCACTTGTACGTGTATTTTCCCCCTCGGCAGAATTTATTTATACTTTTTAATGTGGGCATAGTAGATTTATTTGTCTAGTTAGTACAGCTGAAGGTGGGAAAAGAAATGTTTAGAGTTATCATGGAGTCAAAATATTAATTTCTACAATTCAGTTTATCTGCATGATCTCACGGAAATTGTTGAAGCCTAAAAGTTGAGCTGCCATCTTGGTGCCTGGATTTTGCCACTTTATGTTTTACAGACATTTATTTAGTAAAGTTTTAACCTAATGCCTGGTACAGAAATGGTACTGTATGATATCCAATGAAGTTTGTACAGCCTTGCTGAAGAAAAGTGATCGTTGCCATTTTTATTTTCTTTTTACGTTACATGTTGTTGGTTCTTTTGTATCATCGTTTACATTTTTTTTAAAGGCTTTTGATACATTTTGGCACAGTGTATAGGCTGTAGTGATCGTTGTCTGTTGCTAATGAGAGAAGTTTTGCCTGATGACAGAAAGTTACTGTTACCATGGTAACATGTTCTGGTGGCTCCCACCAGCTTGCGGTGTCCTTGGTTTCCATGGTGTTCAAGAAAGACTCAGTTCTGCCAAAATATGGTTCTGGTGTGAAGTTCACAAATGCTCATCTTTCTGGGTGGCGGCAGGAAGTGCAGACCCAGAGGTTCCCAGTTTGAACCCGGCGTAAAACATCTGCCAAGTGTGTCCATGAGCAGCTGTGGAGTGAAATCAACACAAGCAGACTAGCGTGGAAATCTCTTAATAATTTAAATTCCATGGATGAATTTTGAAGCAACAGATAATCTTTTTAGAAGAACATGCACAAGTTAAATTTGAAAAAAAAAAACTTTTAAAATCACTTTTGCTGGTATTCTATCATGCAATGTAGTAGGACAATAAAATTGAATTGAGAAATACTTTGACCAAAAAATAATAAACAGCCATAAATGAGGAAAAAATAAGAACATTTCACAAAATTGCACATGATCCACTTTTAATAAATCGTTAATATCATAATGTTGACGCTGAGGATGAGTGTATGTAAACTTCTGACCAGAACTATGAGTTTGACATGTGGAGCAGAGACTAGCTGGAGCGGTCAGCTCAACTATGAGCCACTTGAGAGATTACCTTGCCATTAATGTTGGATTTTGAACCCTTTTTAATGCAAATACCCAGAATTCTTTGCTCTGATGGCATTGGAGATGTAACCTAATGGTGTCACTTTACAGATGTCAGTGTGATTATGTGCTTGTTTCAGTGGTACAGTCACAGTGTACTAATCTGGCATTGGAAACCGTAGTTTGAACAAAAAGCTTTGAGCCTTTTAAGTTCTTGCTCAGCGTAGATATTGTAACTTTGGTGAATCATGTTATTTTTGGCACCAAGAATTGAGTGTGAGTGTCTCCTCACGGTTTACCCTAACCAAATGTAAATGATCTTAACATCTCGGAAGTGTAACTGTAGGCTGTATTTATAGATTCGACAAGTGCATTCACTCTATGGCTTTTCAATGTGCTACATGCCTTGATTCTTCATTCCTTTCCATTGAGTATGCCTATACATCTAATGCAACTCTGAACAAAAGAAAAATTATACAGTGTTCACTCAATTATGATGATATTGTTGTTAGTGGAATGCTTGCTTATTTATTGAACTGTCTATTCTCAACATATAAAGTGGGATTCTGTTTCTATTTGTGAAAGAACAAAAACCATAAGCTCTATAAGCATTATCTTAGTATGTAGGACTGCATTATATCTATATATTCACCATTCTGCATTGTGATGATTAATGCATCAACACTTGTTGGTATTCTCAAATAAAGTTTTTCATTTGTGAACACTGTGTCTTTCTCTGCTTTGGATGAAAACATGAATGTGAGCTGCAGAATTGCAGCAAAGCAGGACTCAATCTCCATCTCTAAGTGCCTGCATCGCCCCCTGCTGGTGATGCTTTTACACTGCAGCTGGTTTAACTGTGAAAGGGTGGATGGATAAAATACTGTGGTGTAAAGATAAAATGTGACTGGCGATTAAAATATGCAACAGTTTATTCTCTGTTCTGTTAAAAATCTCAGTTTGGTCTGCTTGATAATTTAGTTAAAGCTCCTTTAACAGGTTATTAGTACCACAGAAAAAGTCTGTAAAAAGGCTCTGAAGTGAAGTCTTTGCAGTAGCACAACCACAGAAAATGTAAAAGAAACATCTTGAACATAAGATTTTTTTTAACTTTTAACATGGTAGCATCCCAAACAAAACAAGTGAAGGCTAGGACAATGTTTATGTTATTGTGTTTACATAACAGAACCATGGTGAAAATGGGAAAGACCAGAGAACATCCTATTCTCGGTTGGCATCAACTAAGGATGGGCATTTATTATACAGAAAATATATTTTATGATAGTTTATGAATAAACTATCATAAGAATTTAGATTTTTGATAAAGAAAAACTCAAAACGGGGTCTATTGTCTGCATTTTTACTATTTTTCCCTCAGTTTTATGAAGTTATAAATATCAGTACATTTAAAAAAATAAAAGCTGCACACAGTCACTGTGCAGTCACTTTGATCATTATTACAATAAACTAAATATCATGATAAAAGTTTTAGTCCATATTGCCCATTCCTAGCTTCGGAAGTAAGTAAAGAAACAAGCCCCCATTTCCATGAAACATCTAAGATCCTCTATGACTATTTTAGTTCTGTTTTTGGTGGGAAATGGTAAAAATAACTTTTAATGGATAAGGGAAGATTTTTATTTATGTAAAATTGAAAAATGTATGACCCATCTCATCAATATAAGGACAAATGCAAAGAAATCATTGCCTGCCGATTGATTTCTCACTAGATTAGCTGTTGGTGTGAGAAATCTTGTTTAAACAAAAATAGAAAATGGATTAAGAAAATATTTTTGAAATTGTTCAAAAGATTTACACAGTGAATATTTTAGAAATTAATTTTAGGATAGTAACTTATGTTTATCATGGTTTCCTAAAACTATACAAGGAATTCTCACAAGTCAAAAGAACAGCTGTAAAAATTAGGGCTGTATAATTATATCAATTATACGTTACTTATCGATTTCTTTTTTTATTTCCCCACCTTCGGAAGGTATCGATTTACCAGTATCGCAGCCGCAGTCTGGACACTGAGGATTGCCATGATTATGATGGCGGATCAATCATTCTTATTAGCAACTGACAAAAAGTGTCAGAGCCTGAGAGTACAATGAGATCCTGTCCTGGCAGTCTGAAAGGTACAGTAGCTACTCAGAGATCCAAGCAGGGGAATGGCAGCGCTGCGCAGCTGCAAGGAGTCAATCACTACAGAGTGAAGCAGAGACACTTCCCTAGCAGCTTGTAAATGGCTTACAGCCATGGCTAACTCCGGAAGCCAAGGTGTTTTGATGGGACGTGTTGATAATTCAGCCGATTAGCTGTTTAACCATGTTCAGACAAAACCTAGAGAAATGCCTGGTTTCCAGTTTCAAAAAGTCAGATTTTGCTTTTCGCATTATAAGTGTTAATGACTGGTGTTTCAGCTGCTCTCTGGTCGCTTCTCATTCAGCTGTCAGTGCTATCTGAACATAGTGCAGAGAAGGTTACTGAAGCAGGTGATGTGGCCTCTGACATCTTTTTAAAGAAGGAGAAGACTTTGGTTGTTTAAGAAAACCCAGATTTGTTTAATGGAAAAATTAAATATACAAGAAAAAAAGAACATATTTGTACAATTGAATTATCTATATTTAATTGTACCGGATCCCAAACATTCCTGCTCCATATCTCTGACTTCACTTCAGCTTGACGTTTCATGATTATGTACTGCAATACATAAATAATTTCTTTTCGGCCTTTTTTTAACACGTCTTTACCAGGGGACCAGTAAATGTAAAACAAGCTGCTTTTAGCTGGTAGAGGGTGTGTTGACTTCTGCTAAGGCTGCCTCAATAATGACTACCTGATCCTGTTTTTAGTGATCACTTTAGTTCTAGCTAGTGAAAATTAAGGAGAAAAATTCACCAGAACATCACAGCAGGGAGATGTCTTAATGCATGAGTTTTCCTGATTTTACAGTTCTATGTCTCCCTATAGCTGAGGCACATCTGCATGGCAGCATCTGTGCTTCAGCATGTTTGCATAAAGGCATATCTATTTTTTTCTGTCACAAATTCAACAATGCTGGAACAAACATGGGTCTAAAAATGTAAAACACAAACGAACAAAAAAAACAGCTTCCTGTCAGAGAATGGCTGATGAGATTGAGTGTGTGTGTGTGTCTACAGGATGGCAGTGGAGCTCTGCAGCGCAGCGGCTCTCTGGGGAAACTCAGAGACGTTTTGCGTCGCAGCAGTGAGATGCTGGTGAAGAAACTGCAGGGCAATGGACCACCTGAACCTCGCAACACCAAGTAATTAACAAATAAACAGTTTTATTTGAAGTAAATGCAAGTTAATAAGTTTCTAGTTTCATCTTTCAAAGTGTGACAGGTTCTTAGATCAGTTTTGTGAAAATAACCTGCTATATAAACTATTCCTCTTCTTATTTTTCCAGCATGAAGAGAGCTTCTTCATTGAATTACCTGAACAGAACAAGTGACGACTCTTTCCAGGTGGGGATGGAAATATTTAGAATCTATTTAATTTCCTTTTCACATTTTTATTTGTACCAAATTTAGAAAACTAATTATTTCCCTCCCTCTCAGCAATTAATTGTTTACTTTACAAAAAAACTCTGTAGGACACATTAAAGTTTGTTGCCCCAAAGAAAAACAAGCAAAAGTTGAAGGGAAATACATACTTTTGATAGTAGGTGTAGATGTTGCATCACTGGCTTTTAAACTCTGTTGGCTAGTAGCCAGAGTTTATCCTGGTGTTTGTTGCCAAACACCAAAAGACATTGTTTGTTCTGATTTGGAAATGGCATCAGAACAAACACCATTCTGATGCCACAACAGTGCAATCTCTGCAAAAATGCAAAAATTGTTTGCAAGGGGTGCAAGCAATCTCTGCTTGAGATTGTTTATATTTTCTTTTTTCTTCTTCTTTTGTTGTGTTGACCAGAGTGGTGCAAACTCAATTGTGTTTTTTTGGGATTTATAAAGTTGATTTGATCTCTGCTTTCCTCTTCTTCTAAACCTCCATTCCAGACTCGAGGAGGCGGAAACTTCAGGGAAAGCCGGGGCCTGAGCTCCAGCACTGTGGACCTGTACACTGGGAAGTGAACAGCTCAAGAGGTCGCATCTCCACATGAGAGTAATTCTTTATACCGACTCGTCTCCTGAGACGTAACAATGACTGACGACACTACCACACAGAACCAGCTCCTTCAGGGTCCTTATCCTCGCAGCCTGGCACTTATGCACTCCAAACACCCCAAACACCCCAGACCTTCACAGTTGGAGACTTCCCTGCATAACTGACACATTATGGTTTTAAATGTTTCTGTCTCCAGCCTTAACACCCTTCATCATGTCACTGAACTTTTCCGCTGCCTGAGTGCCTCATAAACGTGTTGGTAGTAGCTCCTGCACTTTGAATTGATTTGTTGCCATAAAGTCACTCGTGCTGGTTTTATTTTCCTCTTGTGTTGTTTGGATCTCAGATTTTTGTGACTTCCACTCTTCCTGTGTCATTTGATTGTTTTATCAGTGCAAGAAAATAAACTGTAGACTTTGAGGTTTGAGACGAGGTTGGATGAAAGTGTTGTTTTCTTGCCTTTTCAGATTTAATTTCCAATTAGGTTAAAGCTTTGGGGTACAGGGTGAAACATTTATCAGACTGATAGAATTTTAAGTCGTGTGAAATTATTTGCTGCTTTAACTTACTGTTTTGATGTAAAAATGTTTTTTTTTCCTTTTTCTGCTGCTGAACTTTAAAACTTTGAGGCATTTTGGACTCAAAAAGCTGGAAAACAATATTTTAAATTTTGTTTCGGAATAAAAACAAACCTTAGGCTGCTTGATTTATCTCGACCTGGATGTCTTAAAAATATTTGGTGCAGGGTTTAAGCCTCTTAGCATCAGCTGCCACATTTTGAGAGCATGTTTGTATAAAGTTATTTAGTAATCAGGATGGGGATGGGTTGTTTTTGCACGATTCTCAGGTGGTAGTCTTTTTCTCACTGATTGCATTTTTAGTGAAGCGTCTCCTCAGAACTGGATGGTCCTAATACAGTTTTATATTTTAGAAGTCTTCTTTACTCTGAAAACTTTGTAAGAAAAAAATGCATTCATCAAATGATAAGTCAACATAATCTTAAGAGGTGATCCTGATCCATTTGTTGGGATTAAACTGAATGTTTTAGAAGGTTAGAACATCAGATTGGGCCTGATTCCTGAACAGTCCTGTGTGTAATCAGTAGCCACTTTCTCTGAGGATCTTTGAATAAAAACATTTCGATTGATAGTTCTCTTGTCTTTTTTGTCCAGTTGATGTTGTTAGAAATGATCAAGTCGGCACACAGCTTCATTTATAACAGCTACAGCTTTCTGTAAAGTCCTCCAATCATATGTTCAACATAAACAATAAATGTATTTAGTATGCTACACAAATTGTGTTTCACTATATTTATGGGCCGTTAAACTCAGTTTGCACTCATTTGTAGATCGTTGAAACTTATATTTAAGTTATTTAATTTTTTTATGTCAAATTTTTTGCATCAAATAAAAAAAATTTCTAAGTTTAAAAACACAGTGGTCCATTTAAACCGGAGGGTCGCACTGTTGCATTCCTGATCCAAGTTGAGTTACCGGAAGCTGCATTTGGAAAAGAGAGGTTTATGTGTCAAGGTACCGGAAATATACACGTTGTTAAAAGGATGTAGAAAACTTCAAAGTAAAATTTTGTTTTGTTTTGTTTTTTGTTTTTTTTTATATGCTGAGTGTGAAATTAATGTGGAAAATCACCAAAGGTTCTGTGGTCATTGTGTTAAATTAAAAAAAATTATTTAAAAATATGTCTCAATTATTTATCTTTTTTTGCCAAAATTAGGTCAAAGCATATTAATTTATCAAAATTAATATGAGCTGGGTAGTAACTAGTTACATTTACTCAATTAACTTTACTTAAGTAACTTTTTTTGGGGAAAAAAATACTTTTAGGAGTATTTTTCCTACGCTGCACTTTTTACTTTTTCTTGAGTAATTTTATTATGAAGTATCACTACTTTTACTTAAGTACAAGGTTTGTATTCTCTACCCACAGAATGAGAAACAAACATATTTTAACCAAAAATTCACCAGACAGACACACACCTGCAGTTTTTATTAAAGTTTCATAAGTTTTATATTAAAGTTCACTGATTTTGACAATTTTTATTTTCCCTAAGTTTATTTTTTGTTACTTGTGTGAATTATTGTCATTTTGGTTTTTAGAATACCAAAATGACAATTTAACTTTATACTTTGGTCCGTCTGATGATGTAATTTTTAAATGTTAAATGATTGATAATTTGATCAGTTACTCAGACTTTTTAACCAAATATGTTTTATTCTTACTTGAGTAATTTCTTGGATGGCTACTTTTTACTTTTACTTGGGTAAATATATGTTGGAGTACTGCTACTTTTACTTGAGAACCATTTTTGGGTCCGCTACCCACCTATGCAGAATAGTCTAGTCAAAGTCTGGACTTAAATTCAAAAGAGAATCAATCTGATTGGCCTTCTTGAGGAGTTGTGCAAAAATAGAGGCGCGAAACTGGGGAAAATCCCGAGTTTCCGCTGCTTTGCGACTTTAATTGTGAAAGGTATCTACAGGAAGCACTTCCCGTTTTCCCAGCCTGCTTCACTGCAAGTGTGTGAAGAGGGAGAGAGAGAAAGAAAATCCACTCCACTCAGTCTGCGGAGCGGGAGGAAGTTGGGAGATAAACCGGGCTGAAGGAGGTCCGGGCGGTTCTGAGCTCGGTCGAACCCACGCAGCGGGCTGGAATGAGTCACAGCAGTCGACATTTCCCGCAGCTTCCCCCCTGTGAGCCACCTGAAAGTTCCTAGAGTTGGGTCCAAACTTTCGGCGGGGCTGCTCGGTGTGAACTTAGTGGTTCGTGTCGCTGGCCTGTTTTGGGTTCCCTCTTGTTTCTGCCGTGTTCGGGTGAAACCAGGTGAGCAGCCGAGGCCGTCCGGGCTTCTCCCCCGGGGGAGCTACGCAGGGAAGCGGCGCTGGGATACCTGTGCGCACACGGTGAATCGACTCTCGCTTTGACTCTTACCTGTGGGTTTTTCTAAGGGAAAACCGAACTGGTAACCATGGACGTACCGGCAGGGGGTGAAACCCGGCGGAGGGTAAACTCCGGGGTAACCCGGAGAGGAAAAACCCTTCTGGATGTTCTGTACGCAGCTGGATTCATCTGCCTCCAAGGTCGGTACTAAGTTTCTCTTCGCTCTGTTACAATGTATCCACTTCTGAGCATGCTCTGCTGGTTAAAACACTGATTAATCATCATAATCACATAACTGAGACTTCTGCCTGGATGTGGGGTTTAGATGTGAAAAGTTGGAGTTAGTTTGTGTTTGGAGTAGGAGGACGACCCCTCCCCCATTGCCCCCCGGTGAGGGGGAGAAACAACTGAAATTTAGAGTGCAAACTAAGTCTGCCTGCATAATGAGTGAAATTTACGGATGCATTGTGTTCTTCAAAGGTTTGCACCTCGAACCTTTTTGTGAAGCCTACGAAAAAGCGGTTTATTCTGTTTTGGATAATTTATCCTTGTTTTATGGAACTTTTTTTTTTTTTATTATACAAGTATACCCGCATGCTCCTATGTACTTAAGTTTAACATATTTTAGGTGTTATACCTAAAATGTCTCCACTGTAGGACAAGAACAAGTTTTTCCTGTAGCTACTGGAGGTATGTCCTGAGCCAGACTTCAAAACTGGTTAAAAGAGGCAGTAGCCCAGGGCTCTGAGTTTTAGGGGGCTCCTAAATTATTGTTGTTGTTGCAAACTGCGTGTTTTCCAAACATGGCCTCATTTTGCAAAAGAATTTGGTATTTTTTTCTAATGCTGTTGGAGTTTTGTTAATTTAATCTACACAGCAATATTCTAAAATGGTCTTTCTGGGACCAACATGGAGTCATCTGTCAGAATAGTTTGTTAAAACAGAATAATCTGTTTTATACAGACTATTCATCAATTTGTACCTGTAAATGTGTGGGCTTGCCTAACAATTTCTGTAATTTGCATGACTAAAAGATGTTTTTTTTTTTTATTTTTTTTCTGGGAGAGGGCACCAAACTGGCTCCAGCCCAGTGGCCCCATTCCTCGAAATCCGGCCCTTGTTATTTCTCTGCCAACTTTTGGACATCTAAAGAGATAAATATGTTTACTTGAGTATTGTAGTTTGCAAAGTAGCTGAAACTCAGTCAAATTGGATGGAGATTATCCATTACCATCAATTTTCAAGTCATGAATCCAGACCCAAATCCAAATTTTGGATTTGGGTCTGGACTTAGACTAGGCCATCCTCATGTTTTGATTTGAACCAGTTTTTTAGTTGTCCCCCCAAGGAATTCCCTGTTTTTAGCTCCATCTAAAAACTCTAATCAGCTTCCTTGTTTTAGCTGAAACAAAACAACCCCACAGCATGATGCTGCTATCACCTGTTTTCCTTGGACTTCATGACAGGGATGAGCATTTATTGTGAAAAATTAAATTTATTAATGCCCTTATAAACTCTTTTACACAAAAGCTCCAATAAATATCAGTCAATTCAAAAAAGCACAATAAAATGGAATGTTTTAAATCACAGCCATACAGGTACTTAGAGGAAATAACTGCTTCTTATGCCATCACTGTGATTGTTATGACAATAATACTACAAAATATTGCAAGAAAATTTTTAGGCCTGTATCGCATGATGCAGATTGTTCTAAAATATTTCCACAAACGTCAAAACATCCTCAAAGAACTACTGGGTTTATACTGAGATTAACATAAAAAGGGAGAACTCTTTATTTTTTAAATTTTTTGGTGGTTTACGATGATCAATTAATCAAGTTTATTTGTGTAGCACATTTCAGCAACAAGGCATTCAAAGTGCTTTACATCATTAAAAACACAAAAAAGTCATTAAAGACACCACACAGTCAACAACTGAGAAAACCAGTAAACATTTCATTTTGTCAAGTGCCGTTGTTATGCATCAAATATTTTGGTCAATGTTTAATTTATTATGGCTCCAAAGCAACTCAAAACAGTTGGGCTTTTAGCTTTGTATGAAATAAACTCAGTGTTTTGGCCATTTTGCAGTTTTATATTGCAGATTTTCAGTGCACAGAAGGTGGATGCTGCTTCTTATGATGATGATTTTATTTTTATTTAATTAAAGGGGAGCACTGTTGCCTTGCAGTAAGAAGATGCTTGATTCAGGTCCCGGTCTGAGGTCTTTCTGCATAGAGTTTCCATGAATTTATGTACTCATATACTTCCACTTCAGAATTATGCACCATTTTTTTTCATTTAAATGCTAGCGAAATATACTAAAGTGTTGGCTGTAACATGATAAATTGTACCTTCGAAGCCACAGCTGTATGCTTTCCAGCATATTGGATAATTGCCTCTCCAAGCTTGGCAAAAGTTTATGGATGTTGCGTGAATCCTGAAGTGGAGGAAAAATCTCATTCTGCTCCCTGATCATTGACCTCAAACAAGAAGAACAAGAAGAAGAAAAATCAACTCCTGCCTTCATTCTTTAAGACTCATAAAGTTCAAAACCTCAGCTGCAGAGTGAGAAAGAAGAAGAAAAATGGTCTAAACATCCGAGTATGTGGAAAATGAATTCTGTTCTCCTGCCGGGGATGGAGCTCATTAAATCAACGCTCATCGGGTCAGAACTGAGTCGTTTTTTTCTGATTCTTGCAGATTGAGTTTGGCTGCTGTCAGAGTGCCTGAATAAATTCTTAGAGCTGAAGTGTGTCTCTGCTTCCACTCCCCCTCCACTGCCTCATGGTGACCGTTTTTGGGGATGAATGTGTCCTCTGTGTGACGGCGGCAGCAGGGGAGACGGGTCTGCAGCGGGTTTGTTTTTATAAAACGTCTGAACAGAACCACTCCAGGTTCTGTCGTCTCAGAGGGCCCACTGTTAAAAAAAAAAAAAGGAAAAAAATAGCTTTTTCTGACTTAGTAGATATGACATAATTTTCTTGTTTTTTTCTTCTTGATGGTTATTTTCAACTGGATCTGGGTGTTCTAATCAAATATTTGCACATAACCTTTTAGAAAACTCGTAAGTGAAACAATCACACTTGAGTGTGTCGACTCTTTGTTGTTTCCATCTGTGGATGAAGCCATCTGGATCACTGTGTATGACATGGAATTGCTTAGATATAGTATTTTAATGTTGGAAAAACACTACTTGGCGATGTTTATGTTTTTATGTAAATCCAGATGGATTTCTTCATATTACTGTGCTTTTAATTAAACCACTATTGAGTTGAGGGCTGCAAATAATTATTTTAGTAAATTATTATTGTATCAGTTATTGTGGTTATTAATCACATAAAAAATTGGAACATTAAACAGGTTTTTCATTTAACCATGTGATGTAAATATGGCTAAAGTTTAGTTTTGGCTCAAGTTTTAACTTCACCCAGTTAAAACTCTCTAAAGGAATGCAATGTTGCTGCATTTTAAGCAATAAAATGCTTGCTCTTCTTATTAAAAAAGGAATTGTATTGTTTGCATCTTTTAATAGATGCAGACAATGTATTGTCACACCTTTTTATAAAAAGGCTTAAGTGGTTAAATGAAATATCTGTAAAATGGTTATCTGATTAATTGCTTGGATAATCAATAGAATAATTGGTTTCTAAAATAATTGTTAATTGCAGCCTTATGACACAGATGTTTTGTTTGTTTTTTTAATCTAAAATGCAAAATGTATATATATATTTTGTACATTTTTGACTTAATTACTATTCTGAATATGTTGTTTTTTCCACAAATTGTCTTTTTCGGGGTTGTATACTCCAGTTATAAATTAATCATTTACGACATTAGTTTCATTATTTCAGTAATCGATTAATTGCTTCAGGCCTAATTGAGCTGGTTGCTCAGTGGAAGCCTGGATACTGTTCCTCTGAGCGTAGTGGCCATCCTGCAGACTCCCTCCTAACATGCGGCCTCACCCGGCAGTTTGCTTAGCCTGTTGATAAACAGCAGCTCCAACTGTACTGGAACAGATGGCTTCCTTTTAGAGCGTTTTGTTGGTATTCACACCTGCTGCAGCTTTACTTAAGAGAAAAAAAAAAAACTTACGCTTTGCTCTCATTAACGCTGCTGTGCCTGGAGGCTGCTTGGCTGCTCCTTCATTTTCTGAATGCTCACATTAGGACAGGATAAGAGGATTATTACTGAATAAACTGAGATGTGTTGTGTGTGGGTGAATTTATCTGCACCAGGCGATCTGCCATCAGTTTATAAAGACAATGTTCACTTTGTTGTGTCATTTACAGAACACTGACTGTCATCTGAAGTGGATGATGCATAAATTAGCATGGAGATTTAGAGGAAAAGTGGTTTAAAAAAAATTTAAATCTGATATTCGATAGTTTCAAGTCAAGTTGAAGTTTTCTATGGGCCCTTAGAAATTCTGGAAAAGTACAGAATGTCATTTGTTCAAATGAGTACCGAAAAGATGGTGAAAGTTCAGGCTTCATTTTGTGTTTGCGTTTTAAAAGATTAATGTCGGAATTTGTGGTGAAAAGAGACTTTCAATATTGGGTTATAAAGGAGCTGCTGAAAAAGTCTAATTTATTTCAGTATCTTCCAGATCTGGATGAGAATGAAGAAATATTTGTTTCCAGACTTTATTCCATGTCTTGGGGCGACTGTGGCTGTATGGCAGAGTAGTTGTCTTACAATCGGAAGGTTGTAGGTTTGATTCCAGCTTCCTCCTACCACATGTCAATGTGCCTCTGGGCAAGGCACTTAACCCCATGTTGCCTACCGGTCTGCATATCAGTGTATTAATGTGTGTGCGAATGGGTGAATGTGACTCTAGTGTAAAGCGCTTTGAGTGGTCAGAACGACTGGAAATGCATTATATAAGTTCAGTCCATTTACCATTCTTATCATCTTATTCTCTAGACCTTCCTTCCCTTTGTCTGTCCTTAGATTCTTTTTCCCTTGTCCTCCACAACTGAGGTTAAAAACTTGACGAGGATAAATAGTGAGATTGTTTACCGTGTGTCATTGTGGACATCAGAAACTTTCACTAGTGGCTGTGGGACCGTGGGAGGATTTCTCAAGGCCCTCTGAGGCTCTGGTTTCTGCTCATTTATCAGGTGATGTTTATTCAGCTTTAGGTGAAGCTTTTGAACTTTTTCTCTCTTTTTTTTTATCCGAGTCACTATGTGCCGTTTACTCTCAGTCCATTATGGAGGGTTTCGGTCTCAGGGGAGGATCTTCTTACACCATTTCAGAGGTTTTACTCATGGTTGTGAAATCTCTTGTTACAGACTTCGTGTCACCCGCCAAATCGATGCGTCGCCGGCACTCGTTTGTCGCTCTCGTCACGTCAGTAACGGCAGTTTGAAAGCAAAATTATTTATGGATTACACGGCTTTCCCCTTCTCCTGAGCTTTTCTGACATTACATTGAAACCATTTTAAAGTCATGGCTCAGCGGTTGCTAAAAACAACTGATTCACCAGCCTGAGGGAGATTAAAAAGAAAAATGGATATGATAGCTTATAAGACTTCTTGTCAGCTAATATTTTCCGTGCTCTTACATTAAACCTTCGGTATGTGTGTGGGAGAATCGTACATGAATGAGAAAACCTTACCCCTTTTTGCTTTATAAACTTAAACTAAACCAAGTAAAGAAGAGCAAAAATAGTGACTACTATGCAACTAAGCCACCATATGTTTTTAATAAAGATCATACATGTTGGGTCATGTGTTAGTGATTTGGCAGCTCTGTGGTTTTTGTTGTGGATCTTTTTCTTTTCTGCCGGGTCTGTTGCTCATCTTGTCATGAAGGATCTCTGTTGTTCATCGACTTGGTTCCTTTGCAGCTCTTTGTCTTGTCTGAACTGGAAGACTGATTGTGATACACTCTTGATTTTGGTGTGTTCGCCATAGCGGCATTTTTCTTTCTGCATTGTTTCTGAGGATTTGCTGCTTTGCATCACTTAGTTAGCCTGTAAGAGAATTTAACACCTCTAAAAGTCATTAGTTTAAAGCGAAGTAAAATAACACTAGAGTGAACCACCTCCAGCTGGTGGTTTGTGCTTTTTTCTAACTATTACTCTAAATTACTCAAGGAAAACCTCCATAGGGTTACACTGATAAACGAGCCCCAATTTTCTTAATATTGGAAGATTGGCAATCATCCACCAACCTGATCTACCTCTGCACAGGTGTGAAAATCAGCCATTGACCCTGTTTTTCTCTACCATGGGAGAGGAGTGACTAACACATTATCAGCATCTATTGTTGATCATGTATCATGATACATTTCTTATAAGTATTTTGATTTCTTGTTTTTGTGCTAAATTGCAATTAATGCTTTAAAAAAAATCTTGTCTATATTGTTAATTTTGCAACTTTCTCCACTGTTTGTTCAATGAGATCAATAAATATAAATAAATTTGAAAATATGATTAAATTCAAATATTGTGTGCAGCTTATTATTCACACTTCTTTATGTGACTGGTGTCCTGAAGAAGTATATTACAATAGATATGCTTTTCAAGAGCATTATTTATTTTTGTGGGGTTGTGATTGCTATGTCTTTTGACACTAAAAGAGGAGTAATAAATTATCACTCATCTTTATAACTCCACAAAAGATCGTGATAAGACTTTATGCCTGCATGCACACCGTTAACAATTGTCACATCACTGTTGTCAACGTAGCAACTTTCTCGCTATATTAAGCAACTTTTCAGACAAAAAAAAAATCCAAAATTGGGTTTGATGGGTCAGGCTTTTTAAAGGTCTATGATTGGCCAGGAAACTGCAATTGGTGCATACTACAATGCTCAGATTTTTCAAAAGTATATCTAAAATTTTGTAAAGAAACGCTTGGGAAGCTGAAATAACTTGGCGCAATAACATGACACGCTATTAGCTGGTTGTACGGCAGCCAATCCAGGAGGAACATTTACTTTTTTTGGCGCTCATTGGCTGATTCCCCAAGAGTGTAAATCTAGAAGACTGAAAGCTTCTGCTATAGTTGTTTTTTGACTGTGCATGTTAATGCATATTAAAGTGCATCTGGCATTTGAACATGAAATGGACAGTTATGAATAATTTAAAAATGAATCTGAGGTCATTACAGGTGTTGGCATGAGGTTGTGGTCCTTAACACCCACAAATACCGATGGCTAGTAAAAATATTTGATCATTGTTTAGGGACAAGGAATCTCTCAAATGTTGCTCAGTTAATTTTAAATATAATTTTAAAAAAAAATAGAGCAGAATTTGGGCTTTTAAAGGAGCAGGCACATTTATTAAGAGGAGTTGTAAACTTTAAGTTTGTTTGGCCTTTTAAAGGCCGCATTCAGTGACTAGTCACAGCTGGCAGTAAAATGAACCTTGTTCATGTTTTCCAGCAATAGTTTTATCGTTTTTCCACTCTGTTCCTTGTGATCTACACGAAATTTCATGATTTCTGCTGAACTGCAGAAATAAGATTTGGTTAAACTCATAGCAAGTCAGTATTTGTCTTTTTTTTAATTTTTTTTTTTATGTTTACGTATAATCATCCCTCGGTAAAAGAGGTGTATTTGTTTGGCAGTCTGACCTTGTAACTCCCTCCTGTGATACTCCAGCTTCTCCGCCTGGCAGGCAGGTATGAGGCCCACATTGAGGAGGGGTGGGAGGGGCTTCACAGTGTAACAAAATCCCCGTTTTGTTTTCAGTGTGTGGGGGCAAAGCGTGAGCAGTGCTGCCGTTGCATTTAAATGCATCCGATTGAAACGTGCAGGAATGCCTCATTTGGCTGCAGCCCGTTTGAAGGGAGAGGAGGGAATGAAGAAGGGCGAGGAGGGGAAGAAGGCATGCCATCGCATAAACCCTGCAGCCATTAACTCTTTGTTGCCTGAGGCTGAATGAATTAATCAGAGCAACAGGCCACAGGCAGAGAGACACCAGACAGCTTCTATTCAGCTCGTCTTTGTCGCAGCGGTGCATGGAAACAGGCTGACGAGGCCTCTGGTGTCTGATATCGTCAACGGCTGATTCACCTCGAGCCGTTCAGTCGGTCCAGATTCTCAGATGCTAAAAACAAATCTGTTCTGTGACCAATTCATTCAGCTGCTTCGCTTTCTGTTTGGAGATTCTCTTTGTTTTTCTGTTGAGGTTACAGCAGAGGTCCGGGGATTGGGTCCGTCTCCATGGCAGCGTGATGCGTTGATCTTGTGGTCCTCTCACCCAAATTAACCCAGCTGGGCCGGTGCGGAGGATGATGCGAGCCGGACTGATGTGGATGGGCTTATCAGAATGTTTTAGATCTTCCCGGCTCCCTTGACTTCCTGTTCCGAGCGCCACAGCTCTGCTTTGGTTCTCCTGGGATTTGGAGCAAAGTGTTTAAAATGAATAAATCAACCAAGAAGATGCTTTTATTCTTCTAAGCTGTTTGGATTTTATCAACTCCCATGATTTTGACTTCTGTGTAGCGATTACTGATTAATCGTCAGAATAAGCGATTAATCGATCAATCTGCAAAAAAAAAACAAAAAACGAGCGTATTTCTACATGTTTCTGTGTGAGATTATGTGGCTGCATTAAAATAGTTTTTAAAAACCTGCCGTAAATACAGAAGAGTGATGCATCCTGGATGTGAACATTGTTTCAAATGGGCCAATTTAACTGCATCATTTTCAGATTTTGACCAATTCCAGGAGAGAACAGCCTCCCCCTGGTTGAATTTAATGGCTTTATAATCACTAGATGTGACCTGTGCTGACCAAAGAACAGGCAGCCATGTTTGTGGCCTGTGCACCCAGCAGATCTGGCTCATTACGAGCAACATTGTTCTGTGTTAGCAGGCAGTAATTGCTTTAGAGGAGTGGGGCTCACTAGACAACAAACATGGTTGTTTTTCTGGGGTTTCTAATCATGTTAAACAAACCGACCACCAGCAACAGCTTCATTCCGTCTCCACCATTTCTGTAGCTGCACTCTCTTTCGCCTCCCTCTGCTCTTTTCCACTTTGCTCGTTCCACTTTCACAAACCATGCCAAGTACCGAGCCACCCTTGCCCAAAGCTCCTCCATCCTTTCTGGTGTTGTCCTCTTTTTGAACCTTCCTCTAAGGAGTCTGTGTTAACCCAGACAGCAGGATGGAGCGGCACAGGAGGAATAATTGAGTAGGTTTGCAAAATAAGGAGGTCTGGGAAGGAGTCTGTCTCTCTGAAGCTGCTCTGCTGATAGGAAAAGCAGATTCGTCAAAGCTGTTTTTATATGCGGGTTTCTTCCAGAAATATTCTGATTTGAAGGAGCGCTCGCTTTGTCTTAGGGGTTCAATTTGTGCCTCCGTTGTCCAAAACACCCACAGAATATATAACCGACAGAGAGCCTGTTAGGGGTTTTGTTCTCAGTTGGCACAGATATTTTCCTCTAGTTTTTTTTTTTTTCCTCAGCTGCATAACTCATTTTAACAAAATTTGATTTGGGGCTGTGACTGACTATTTTAGTAATTGATTATTATGATTAACTGATTTATTTTGGTGATTAATCAGACAAAAAAAAGTTTGTTTTTCCTTTAACAATCTTATACAGTATTAGAAATGTATTAAAATGTAAATAAATCAATTCCTCTTTTAATTAAAAATTAAACTTTGCATTGCCTGACATGCAATATGATGGCAATGCTTTAGAGAACCCTTGATCATTTGCAGGATGCATCTACAACTACAATACTACTTCTAACATCAGTATGTGAGAAGCTCAGCCCTTTCTGCTCAACTTTAAATCAATACACTGTATGGATAATCTGCTTATTTCCAATTAATAACTGGATAGAAAAACATCCCTAATAGATCTTTTGCACAGAATTTGAACCAGTTGGAGCTGAAACTATATCACTAAAGGAGGTCTGGACAAAGGAGTTTTACTATCTTCAATGCAAAATGTATATATTTTTTGCTCCATTTTGGCTTAATGATCTTACGGTGTTGTTCGTTCAGTAAATCTGCTTTTTTAGAGTCTGCATACTCCAGTGAATGATTGATCAATTACTAAATTAGGTGAAGATTATTTCAACAGTTGATTAATTACGATTAATCTGTTTAATTGCTTCAGTCCTAATTAGACTGTATGGTTGTGACTGCACATCTCCATCAGTTATTATCAGCCTCAGTCAACATTGTGCACATGTGCCCTCAGAAATGAGAGTTTAAAAGCCCACAGAGGACAGACGTAACACAGGCCTTAACAATGGGCTGCTCTGTGCAGGTGCAGCCAGCTGACACAACGTTGTTGATTACGCTGCACGGGGCCAGTGTTTCCTGTCCTTATCTGCCGAGGTGACGACAGATAAAAATGTGTTGTGTTGTGTCTGACAATTAACAATGGTCCCTCAGCTTGCCCCCATGAGCCAAACGGCAGAGGAAATCGATGTTGTGCTGCCGTCGTTTCCTCCCGCAGTAACGCACAGCGGATGAGGATCTCAAAGCATCCTCCCTCCCCCGGACCACCGTGGCCTTTGTGTCCTCATCCAGGTTAGGACTCAGGCGGACGGCCACGGTCCTGTCTTTCGTCGCGTTGCCAGGTGTGTGGGTTTTGTTTGCGTGTGTGTGGTGAGGAGGGTGAAGGCTGCGGACTCCCTGCGGGCCTCAACAACAACCGTGGCAGGAGAAGACCAGCAGCTGTTTGGTTGCTGACTTCCTGTGGTGCAGATGGAGACCCCATGCTTCTCAAAATCAGAATCTTTTACTGTGGATGGATTGCTTTTTTCTTTTTCTTTTTTTTAAAGTTATATGAACACAGATTTATGCTTGAACAAAAGACTTCTCTGAGGATGAGTTTATGGTCTGCTTCTGGCTTTTAAAAGCATGTTACTGATTATTGATGGACTCTGGAGAAATTCTCTTAATGTTGCTCTGCTTCATTTGTTGCAGTTTGCTTCTGTCATTTTTAAAACATGACTCCATGATCTTTCACTCTGAGGTAAAAATTTAATTGAAAGCTTCTCACGCAATAGAAACAAGGAGTTGTTTTTCTTAGCTATATTTTAGTGAGCAGAGGTGTCATCTGTTTGTTTAGCATTGAAGCCCAGATTCAAAAACACTCTTTCACCATTCATATGCAAAAAATGTGATGATTGTATTTCTTTCTGGTTGTTTACCAGATGAAAAGGGGTGTGAAATCCCAGATTTGTTAGGTCACCTTGACAAACTATAAAAACTATATTTTGTAATGGATTTCACTTGTGATATTCTGCATTTTACAAATCACATTGTACAAATCAGAAGGGTTCAGTCATAGGGGAATTGCTCTACATTTGCCTTAAAAGATGGTCAACATGATGTAATCTACTATAGTCATATAATTCACATAGGGAATAGGATTGGGCAATATGGCTCAAAAACAAAGTCCCTGATTTTCTCATATCAAATCCAGTTTGAGTCAATTTTTGTCTCCCTTTTATTTCTTAAATAGAATTTACAAATGACAGAAAACACTTAACTTATTTTTATTTCAGTCATTTGTTTTGGGAGTTGGCCCAAAACAAATGGGCCAACTCCCATTTGGTCCGTTTGTTTGTTTTACAGCTTGTGTATATACAAGCTTGTGTATATACAAGCTGTAAAACAGAATGGACTTGCATCACAATAAACTATGGAAACCCATTGATGAAAAAAAATCCAGATTTTAAATATTTGTAAAACGCAAATTTAATTAATTGGTAAAAAGTATTTCCCAGATCTAAACCTTTCCATGTATTGTACAGTATGTGCACTTACTTTTTGACCAGACCAAGTTTTGGTACTTGTTGGTAGTATGGGCAGACGACAACTTCTGATGGAAAATAAAATCAGCGTCTCCATGAAGCTTGTTGGCAGACCACATGTTTTCCTTTCACCAAATGTTCCACTAAATAGACCAAATACAGCTCTCTGGCCATATCTATAGTGCCACTATTTGAATTCAATTACTAAAACAACCTTTGTTTTTGATCAAACTAATTTCTTGATATATTAACGTAAAACACAGTGCCTGCTATTTCAAATTTGTATACATTTTGCTATATTTTCAACAGCAAAACCTGAGCTCTATTTTAACTTTTGATCCAAGATGCTCCTGGCAAATCCTCTGCTTTGCATCACACTAGTTTGTCAAACACCTCCCTGTCCTTCTTTGTGAGTTGCAACATTTTGGCACCTTATTTAGAGATGTAGCTCTGCTTTTTTGCCCAGATGCATTTTTGCACCATGACTTCACTGGTACTCTTTCATCTCTCTTGGGATGGTTTCCAGGCACAACTCTTTCTGTGCCTTTGTGTCCTGTCATCTCGCAGGAAGCAAAGAAAAGGTTGCAGTGAAAGCTACACCTCTGCCTTTTCCCTGTGCAACCTCTCAGGGCCGTCTTGAAATGAGGTCAGATGACACACGAGCCCCCGAGTTGAACCTCCGCCCTTTCGCTCTTTTCAGCGTTTACACAGATGCTCTGAAACTGGGAAAAGACTACTGAAACAGCAGCTTGCTCCCTGGAGTGAGATTGAGAAATTCTGCGGTCGGCTGTCAGAAAAAGAAGAAATCATGTTCAAACCAAGAGTCTTGAGTGACGGACGCCTCGGAGCACTCGCTGCTTTTAAATACAAGCAAAGCTGGAAAGATATGTGCCAAAAGTCAGCTGCAGAGTTATTGACAGTCTCTCACATTTCCATTTAAACTGCTGTGGTATAATTAACTCCCAACTTTCAAGTGTTTAGGTGAGAAAACCATTGTATCCTGATGAAAACTGCAGTTATCTTTACATCAGCTCGCCTTGTAAGAGTGAGGATTCTGCAGCAGACTGGAGGCTAGTCATGAATTAAAGAAGTGCTGCTTTTCGTAGACTCACGTCCAAGTGTTTCTCATCTTTTAACAAGAAAGAGCTGGATGTCCTGCAGCTTTTCCTCCTTCCATCCTTCCTTTGTTTGATCGTGTTGTTTTCTGGCACTTTGTTAATCTCTGTGGTTCAAAAGGCATTAAACATGAGTGAGGAAATGCTGAGGCCTCCACAGAGTGTTCTGGGCTCATGGAAGCCATGCAGCTGGTCCAGACCTCCAACTGTTGGGACTCCTTTGGGAAACCTAAGACTGTCACTAATTTTACTGCATTGGTGAGTTCAGCATTTTGTTTTTTTAAAGGATTTTTTGCTCTAGTGGTCTTTAGTTGATAAAGTGGGTTGTGAGAGAGGAGGAAGACAAAGTTCTCGACTCAAACCTGTGATTGGTGCATTGAGGAATGAGGCTTATAGGTTGTGCAGTTTGTTCCTATGCTACCGTCTCTTTAAACTTAGTTTGAATGCAAAAGAAACGGGGTTTAGACAGCAGTGTGTACCGACCAATAACTCAGACCTGTATTTTGAAAATTGTAGCCACAGGTCAAGGCCCTAAAGATACCTTTCTGTCCATCTTCTCTGGACATTATTTCTATTTACCCAGGGCAGGTTTCTCATTAGTCAGGTTTCTGTCTTTGTCCATCTTCATTTAGGACAAGTTTCTCCTTATGTCGTCTTTGTTCATTACAGGTTTTGCCCTTTATTTGGGATAGTTTTTGCTTTTCATTTGTCTTTGTTCAGGACATGTGTTGTCCTTTGTCAACCGGTAGAGGTTTCCTCCATTGTCCATCTTTATTCAGGGCAGGTCTGTCTTTCTCCTGAAATGTGATGTTTTTGTATGTGTCCTTGTCCCCATTTTCTGAAATTAACATTTTGTTTACCTTAATATTCTTTGTATATTTTGTCCCTTCAGTCTTCCAGTCTAGACAAAGATGATTCATCCCTTATAAAATTCTAACATGTCTTTTTAAAATTACGTCACATTTACATGAGTATCTTGTTTTCTTCTTCCACAGTTGCAGTTCAATCTAAAATGTCTTTGAGACCTAGTATTTAATACAGTTTTATACAAGGGTGAAGTTGATGAGTCAGTCATTGAAAGTCGTTTAAAGTCGTTAACCTGAGTTTTGAATAATTCCCTCAGGGCTGCTTCAATCTCAAGCGGGAATGTGGTTAAATTAGGGATCTAGAGCATTTTGGGTTGAGTAGTGAGGGAGGTTTAGAGAGTCAATGAAGAAACGAAGGTCGGTCAACCTTCACCTTAAAGACACGCTCAGGTTTCTACATAGTTTGACACTAATAGACATAAAGTGATCGTAAAGGGCGAACATCCAAAGGTTGTCGCCAGGTGGTGAACTTTTTCGTCAGTTTGTTCCTGAGTAGACTTGCATGAAATATTAAAGACACTGTGACTCATTGGTATATGAAAGATGGCTGCATCTTGATTATGCTTGTGTTGCACAAGTGCTGCCTTTTTCAGTCTGGAGAGGAGCTGAGAAACGGTCCACAACATGGTAACTAACCTAATTACCCTAGTAAAGAATTGCATGTGTAGCTATGTGTCCTCTTGGTCTTTGCCAGCTTGGTCCTGTGATGCTAATCTGGTTTGGGTTTGAGTAATGCGGTGGGGTCTGACCTCTTCTGATCCCAGTTAGATGTATTCAAAACAAATCTAAATTATAAACCAGACAAGAACAAAAGAATGTGTGCTCAGACTTGGTTACATAAGGCTGAAATTATGTTTCTATGGTGGAAAATGTTCCCAATGTTGTTTCTCTCTTGCTACGGCTCATGCATTTTACATTGTGTTGGTCTATCACATAAGTACTGAAGTTTGTGGGTGCATATTTTTGCAAAGCATTGCATGTTTTATTACAAGTGAGCGTTTAATTGGAAAAAATAATTGGAAGGCATTTTAAAACTAGAGCTATAATTTAATATAAGAACATATGCTTCCTATTTGCTCCTATTTAACAAAAAAGTGCCTTTTTTTGTTTTATGTTTTTTTAGATTTTAGCTGTTCCGGTGGTGGTGAATACTTAAATTTGCTATTTTTAACTTAATGTGGAAAGCTTGTGTTAATCGGTTCCTTGTGATTGTTTGCTTGCTGCTCATTGTCTGTCGAAGCTGTTTCACATTTATTAACCTCCGTTGAGAAGCGATAAGGAAAGGCTTGGCACTTCTCACTCTTTCTTAGCAAACCGAACAAAAGCACATTGTTTGTAGAACTGTTATTTCTTTATTTGACTAACATACAAGTAGATGGATTGTGTGAATTTCCCATATGGCTAGAACATAATATGTCTTTCGGCACTAAACCAACAAAATCAAAAAGATTCAACTTAAAATGAGTTGATTGCAAAATGTGACTGCTTTCCCTTCTTTTAATGGAGCTTTGGAGCCCGTTTTTTCCTGTTGACTCAGTGATGTCTAATACACAGACTTTGATTTTAGGAGTACAAAAAACAAGTGCATTGCAATGAAGTTGTGGATCATTTGTGTTAAAAGCCTAAAAAATTCAAAGTCTTTGTTTTTCTGCTCTGGCTTCATAGCAAACTTTTACCCCAAATGAGTCTATCAGCCACTGTAAATCGAATATATTTTTCTTTCCATTTCAACAAGACTTTATTGAATTGACATATTGCTGCAGCCCTGCCTCGAACCCTCTGTCAAGTACAATGGAGGATGCGTGATGCTGTGGGTCAGTGTCTTTTCTAAAGGCAGTGGGAACATTACTAGAGTTCAAGGCACATAAGCTCCTTAAAATGCCAGGGTATTACAAAGAAATATATGCTGTGCCTCTTCCAGAAAACTGAAAATGTTCAGAGGTTGGCTCTTTCTATAAAATTGTGTTAAACATTTGGCTTAATTGATGTGAATATGGATTGCAAGACAAAGAAAACAAACCTTCCATTCTTAGCCTTGTACTCTAATCTGAGACCTACAGGGAGAGCTCAAGAGAAGATGAGCAAAAAATCTAGAGCTTTTATAAAGATTCGGGCTTTACCAACCAGGTCAATGGGTGTAAACGGCAGTTCATTTGTAGCTAGGGAAGTTGTTAACCTTACTTCTCGATGTAATTTTGATTATCCATAGCAACCGCTTAAAAAAAAAAAAAAAAAAAAGAAAAGGTATGCTCACTAGAATCAGTAGCTCTTTGTGTCTGCATGGCATAAAACATCTATTTAGACCCTCAGTGGTTACAATAGAGTTTCTCCTGCTTAAAAAATACATGACCAGGGCACCAAACATGGGAAGAAAAGTCACTATAACCATAAAGTCAAGAACTATGCTGCTGCCATGTGGTAAATTTTGCAAGAATTAAAGTTTTAGATGAAGGTAATTTTGGTCTTGGTTGTTCATAAAAAAGCTGGACGGTTGCAGTGCTAATGCTACAAGTCTGCACAGATAGTGCACTCTGCCCAAACATGAATAAATGAACACTGACGCAATGGTAGTCAGTGAAGCTCTCCCTCTCTTTCTATCTTTGTGAAACTCAAACAGCGGGTCTGTCTCACCTTGCATACCTTAACATTGTGGGAATTTTTCAGTGCAGCATTATGAGGACAAAAGAGGACAGACTATAGAGCTTTTCTGAAAGAATATCTTTTTTTTATTATTATTTTTTATTTTTTTGTTTTTATCTACACTGCCTCTCTACACAGAGAGACAGAAAATAGTCAAGCAGAAAGGTGTGAGACAGAGACTGGGTAGAAAATCAGGTTGTTGGTGATAAATGGCAGTCCTGGGTTGGAAAGTGTCGCCTTTCTGATGCAGGATTGGGGCTTTGTCTTGGAATGCAAGCTGCTTCTCTCCAGCCGCTGCCAGCTTCTCAGGATCTCCAACTTTCAATGGGAAAGGTGGAAAGAGGAGAGAGATTTGTTGCAGAGAGATGCCTCAGGGTGACATGGGGGGAAAAAATGATTTGAGTAGCTGTTGCTGTCTGTTAAAAGGGATTAGCATTTAATTAGAGCCATGGTCAAGTATCATTATACCATCATATATTCTCAGTGTAACAGGGAGAGCCCTCTTCAGGTGTCCACAACTAAAACCTTCATTATCATGATGCATATGTGACATTTAAGCTACCCCTTTTCACTGTGCCTGGCAAAAACAACTTCATCTCCCATTTTTATTGGGGTTTGATGTGGTAAACCAACACCAAGCAACACATAATTGTCTATTATGTGATTAAAAGGAAAACAATACATTGTTTTTCAAAATTGTTACAAAAAACATTTGAGCAAAGAACTTTGTAAAGTTTAAGTAACATCTGACAGGTGAAAACAGTTTAGAGGCCTACAGTAACTCTGGAGTAGCTGCAGAAATCCACAACTCTAAAAACCTTAAGAAAAAGTGGCTAGTAGAAAGTCACTGTTGTCAGAATACCATCAATAGTCCCATTTAATGTTTGGCACAAGTCATGTTGGGGACTCAAGAATATGTGGAAGAAGATGCTCAAGAAATAAATAAGAACTCTTCAGCATGTTTTCTTCGGGAGGAACACGAAAGCTGTTCAGGGTTCATTACTCAGGGTAGTCTGGTTTGAAAACCAGTTTAGGACTTCAAACTGGTACTGAGGCCAAAGTTCACCTTCCACCAGGACAGTGACCCTTAACACTAAAGTCAGAGCTACAGTGTAATGATTTAAGAATATCACATACTTGGGAGTACTGTGTGTATTCTGTAAGTTGTGCATAGCCTCAATGGATGGGTAAAATGTCATAGTCATGGGTACTGATTCCCTGTATTTGTCATGACAAATTCCTTAATTTCCAACAATTCCACGTAGGTTGACATAGCGTCTCACCCTTATTGTCTGAGGCGTTTACTCTCATGTATTTTTAGTTCTCTGAAAGACCAACTCTTGCCAATCTGATAGAGCTTGAGGCTAGCAAAGAGGACTGTGCAAAGAGAGATCCAATAGATCCATACCCCAAAACATTTGTAGCTGTAATTGCAGTGAAGTAAACAAAGTAATGACTCGCATTATAGCTTTTAAATGTTTTCTGAGAACCACTTTTCACAGTTTTGTTCTACTCGTTCTTGGTCTACAACCAATAATCATTAAAAAAAAAATACTTTGAGGTGAGTGGTAACGTGACAGAAAGTGAAATAGTTGGCGTATGAATACTTTATGTCTGCACGCTTGTTGTAAAACTTTATTCCCCCTTTGTGTTATCATGGTTTAGACATTTTTTATGAAATGTCTTTCTAATTATATTTGCACCTAATTCTTGACTACCTTTGAGCTTCAAATTTACAGTTTCTCTTTAATTTACTCCTAATTTTGTTCATTTTACTTCAGAATTCCCCCTTTTAAATGAGGTTGTCTATTATACAGACATGACAGAGATTAAAGTGCTGAAAACATTCCCATCTTTTCTCCCCTTGAAGTGTCACTACATGCCACGTAAAACTGGAAAGTCCAGGAAACCTAATTTTTCCTTCAGGATAATGAAATGAAGCCCCCCTTTTTTCTGTAGAAAGAACTGTTGGGTGCAGCCATAGTGGTCTTTTTGAGCTTTTGAGATGTTATTGACGGTATTATGTACATCATAGCCTGATTAAATTACTTTTGCTGCAAGGTGAATGTTGACCTTTTGTGGTCTGTGATTTAGTTCCTCCTACCTGAATGATCCATCACTTTGTGGTTAGGGTATGTTGGGTATTTTAGGCTGTTTTGTGCTTTATAGCTTACAAAAGTTGTGTAGTGTTGAAAGTAATGGTCTTATCCGCCTCCTGATTGTTTTTGATTGATGCTGAAGGCTGATGGAAATTGTGTTGCCTCATTGTTCTAGTTCGTGTGCCTCATCTTTGCATGCCAATTTATGCATCTATAGAGGATTGCTCGTTTGGAAGGGTGACTCTGCATGCGTTTAAGACTTGTCAGATGGGTATCATTGGCTCTGTCTTTGGAAATGCAAGATTCAGTCATTGTGAGGGATTCCTGCTGGTAGGACTGAGATTGCCTAGTTTGGGAGCTATGGGATCAACATAATGCACAGTGTCAATGTTCAGTGATTTGCTTTGATCAGCCAGTGAGACCAAGTGGGAGTCATGAAGACCGTGGACCATGACTCTTGCAGGGGGTGGTGTGTTACCTTTGTTACAGCAAGAGCAAAGGAGAGGCACCAACACTGTGCAATGAGTTTGTTAGACATTTAATTAATAAATACACAAAGGATATTTCCCAGATCTAGTCATGAGTGCAGTTCTGTAATAAGTCAACCCATGATGAGAGGGAGTAACTGGTGAACTAATGCTGTCTAGCGCGATTAAGTCAGAATGCAACTTTGTGGACTGATGCAAGATGTTATTCATCCTGATTACAATAAGCTGATGTATTTAAAACTGTTATGTTGAAGAAAGAAAGTAGTTTTTGAGCTCACCTGTTGTGACAACGAAGATTAGCCAACAATCACTTCTCGAGAGAACGATAGAAAGTACGGAAACTATTTACGAGCACAGAGATTATCACTGCTGGTTAGTTTACAGCTAGCTAAGCAGATGCTAAAATTAGCATCTACCTTGCATGCCCAACTAGTGCCACACTACAAGGCCATTTAATTTTTTCTGTTAATAAAATCTGGATTTGATAATCTCTTTGTCCAAATCTAAAATAGTTGGTTTGTCTAGTTCTAAACCAACCAGAAATTCATCAAAACATGAAATTATAATACAATGGCTGAATGTTGCAGTATTGATTATGATTAACCCACATTTTCCTGAGTCGTCTTATTCTTTTTTTCATCATTGCAATCTTCACTATTTTCCTTGAGCTTCAACATCTCTGGTACTAAAATAATTCAAGTTTAGGCATCTAAGGTAATTGGTTCATCTAACTGGCCAAATATATTACTGACATGCAGGGTTTGAATGCATGACAGTAAAAGTACGTACTTCCAAATATTTCATTACGATTTGCCCTGTGATTTACTGATTCACCAGTCAATCAATTATTTATCAAATTAAAATAATTTCCCCTTAATCAGCTCTGACAGGTTATTGACAGGAAATACAAAAAAAAAAAAAATTGCTTTCTTTGCTTTTCTTTTCTATGTATTTTTACTTCACATGTAATTTGCTTTGAGTTCAGTAGAAATCATCTAAAGGTCAGGAACATTTGAATCACAAATGGTAAAAATTACGCAATTTCTTAATATTGCCAGTCTGCTTTATAGATCAGACTTCTATTTAAAAACATAAAAAGAAATCAAGCCTGACCAGTATATCTCAACCTTAATTGTCAGTTGAACTGGCTTTTTTTTTCTTTACTTGGATTTATCTGTGGAATATATTAGTTTTCTATGCCACACCAAGCAAGTTGTGACTCATACTAATGGAGACCAGAGTTTCAGAAGAACCGCAGAGGCAGTCTCATTCAAAGCATTGTAACGTAGGGCTTAGTTTTAAGGCTGCCACTCTCACACCATAGAGCAGAGAGAAGTGTCTCGCCACATCTTACTCCAATACAAAAGAAGACTGTGATGTACATACAAATGAGCCTATAATTGGTGTTTTTGTCACCCACTTTCTTTTTAGTTTAATCTCACAAACAAACCTACTGTGCACAGGCATATGTGTGCAATCCTGGTGTTTTAGGGTTGTGTTGGTGCACATTTTATGCAAGCGTCCGGTAAGCAGACTCTGAACTCTTCCCCCCTTCCTGTTTTCTTCCTCAACTGTCTCTCCACTGTCCCCATTAACTCTCAGCCTGAGCCTTAGGAAAAGTAAAACATTGTTCTCTGTGTGTGCATGACTGCAGGGGGTGGTGTGTAAAGCAGGAAGTAATTAGAGCTAATTATTCTGCTTTAATCATTAAAAAACCTCCACTGATGCTGCATCACCACCATGCCTTGTTAACCAGCATTCACTATATAATTACTGCTCATTGTGGTTTGTTGGGCGAAACAATGAGGTTTGTTTTTAATGGTCGCTCTTAGTAACTTGAAAGTTTTTAGAAGCTTCATGCATTCCTGATGGTTTTAAATCTTAACTTTTAATGCCTCTGTCTTATCTGAGTTGGTCTAAATTCCTTGGGGAAGTAGGACAGCCTTTACAAGGAGCTAGCTATTGTCATCGGAGCAATTAAGTTAGTTTCTTTCATCTGAACATCTCTTTTGAAACGGACATTGCACTTAGCAGCTCACTGAGCAGGGACCAAGTTGTTACAAGTGCTAAACTAAAGATGTGGGGGTGTTAAGGTTTGTTGTTGGGACGCTACAGACGCAGCATCCCTGATTGCCAGACGCTGTTCGCTCTGTAAAGTTCTCTAAGCTAAAGAGACGTTCAGTTACTCATAGCTGTCAAGACCAATTTACTCTGGGATCCTTGTTGTTCAGATGTTCAGTGTTGTCACCCTCAATACTGCAATCCTGCTCTGCAGTATTTCACCTCTCAGCAGTAAGCTTGGAGTTCAAACTTACTTTATAGCCCAGTTGTTTTCAGCGAGCTCCTAGATCTGCTGCCCAACTTTTTTTATTGCGCCTTTTGAAGCTAAAAATCAGTTAGGATGATTGAATATGTGCCTGCAGGCTGTTGGCTCATTGTCACAAATGTCAGAACAAAAATCTGCACAGCTCTTTAATTCCTTAAAAAAAGGTAGATGATGTTTAGACTATGTGGACTTTGCTGATCAGGTTATAATGATTAATAAAATCAGATTTAGAGAACAACTGTAGGCCTATCACTGAACTATTTCCTGCAATCAATTACTGTTTTGGATAATTCAACATTCCTGGCACATTTTAATTGGGTTCTGAGAATCTTATTGGACTGAAACAATTATTTTTAGTCTTAAAAGGATTTTTTTGATGTGATGTCAGACAATGTTACTGTCTTACCCATCCTGAACCCTTCCTCTGCTTTCGATAGCCAACCATCGGCTTTGGGATTGGATTGCTATCAGAATGTTTTTTGACATGCGTTGCATCCCTTTTATCTTACCAATCGTTTTCTGTAGAAGTTTCAATATGCAAGTTTATACACAATTGCCACAAGGTTCTTTCCTTTCGAGCACCTAGGTTTATTTCTTACCACTGCTATGGAGATCGTATCCAATTACTCACTTCTGCTAAGCTTTACCAGAGTCTAAATTTTGTATTGCTTTGTTTAACCAATAAGATAAGCTGAAAACGCAAAGGAAGAAAATACTGAAATCTGTGTTTCTGACCCAGACAGGATTATTTCTCCGCTTTCGGGCACTCTGGAACATTTAGCCATTTATAAAATGTTACAAAGTTGAGCTCAATTACTTACTTAATCGACAGTTTTCTCATTTAACTTTCTTTCTTCATGCCTCATCCTGCTTCACCGGCTTCCTCTCCATTGTAGACTTTACCAGGTAAAACACCAACCAATGGTATTTTGTTTTTATGCTATAATATTATATATTCTAGTATCCTTTGTAATTTTATAGGAGCTATATATAATTTTTTAAAAAATGACTTAATTACTGAGGAGAAGGGTCGGTGAAGTTCTCTACTGTGGGGTCCCGCAGCCTTGTATTTGCTACCATTCTCCGTAATTTCTGTTTTCTACTAGATTGAAAAGTAGGAGCATGAAGAGGAAAAGGTGTGATCCAAGCAGCAGTGGGAATAAGCTTGAACACTACACTGTGAAAGGAAAACTGACAGCCACTAATTAATTCAACATATTGAATCGTCTATCCACAGCTCTTCTCTTTCTTTCCTTTGTTTCTGTCTATCCTTCCCACAATTTCCCCACACCACGTTTTGTTCCCTCTTCCAACAATACAAACTCCTAAAACTTGGATGCCCAAAAAGAAAATTCTTGCTGCGTTGCATTTCTTTCGCTTTCTCCTCCTCATCTACATTTAATTGAAACATCAGAAGCAACCCACAAGTGTTGGAGAGTGTGAACAGAGCTGATCTTTAATGCATGTTAGGTACTGTACTTCCTTGACCTACTTTCGCACTAATTAGGGTATCCTATGGGAACTTTATTTACTTTTTGGGTAGACATTGTGGATGCAAAAGGGATTGGCCTCCAAATGTATTCAAACTAAATTAGAATTTTCTTTTTTTAAATACATTTCCTTTTTGTTGTCTTTTTTACTAAGTTGGTGAAGTTGTTTTCCCTTAAAAGTAAAATACAGTCCTGAAACAGAATTGGCTTTATTGACCAATATTGTGTGCATGAATAAGAAATTTGACTTTGGTTTCAAGCGGTCACAGCAAACAAAGTATAAAAACTAGTGTTAGGATTTGATTAAAATTTTCTATCAACTTAACTGCTGGCTCTTTAATAAATTAAAAGCCATCTCATTTTAATCAAAAACTGAATATTGACAAAATAAACATTTTCAAAAATCCTTTTTGCTTTGATTTTTCTTTGTTTTACAAATTAATAAACCTTCCACATTCTCAATCTGAATCACATTTTTCTTTCATAATAAGCTCTTGTAATTTGAGGATTTTTTTTGTATTTTGTTTGTATTCTTTAAATAATAGACAAAATACAACTTAGAAGTCGCTTTTGAGCAAGAAATAGGAGCTTGTTTTAAGTCGATAATTCCTTCATATCGATGAAAGAGTTCCACTGGCAGATTATTTCACTTATAACAAAACATTTTTTCCATGTCATAGGGGAAATAATATCCCAGCGGAACTAGTACTTTTTAAAATCAATATTTAGGAATCAAACTAGCTCCTCTTTTCTTGTACTAATATGTTTGCACTAGAAATACTTGGTTAGATTTAGTTTTTGCAGTGAAAAATCTGCAGATCAGGCCTGCAGAAAAACAAAATCAGCCAGTATAATTTTGATCAGTGTCTTTTCAGGTTAAACTGTTAAAATGGTTAAATTGATGGAAAACTGATGTTGAATTACGGTCTCACCAACTTGAACAAAAACCACGTTGATCTTTTCTCCACACCTTCTTAAAGAAGCATTCTTTGTGCTTTTATTTTCCAGAATGGATTGTGCCTGTGTGGGTGGTGCACGGTGCTATATGACTGAAGCATGTCTTCATTGAATGCTCATGGCGCTAAAAGCGGTGATGTTTCTTTAGACCCCCTCATTGAGCAGCCAGAGCGTTCCTCCCGCTGTTATACTGCTCACTCATGGAGAGGTGCTTGACGGTCCACTGGCTTGCTCTCTGAATACCTATCATTGTCTTCCCTGGTTTTAGGGAACTCTAGAGCCTGGCGTTGGACTTGCTGGCTGGGGTTCAGGAACTCTGCCGAGCCAGAGATTAGCAAGGCATGGCAGGATCCCTGATAACTGACACCCTCCACGCAGGCATCTGAGCCTCTCTCCCATCCTGCTAAAGACTACAGCCACAAAGACGCCTTTCACCACCGGCCACGGTGGCGCTAATCCCCAAAACACAAAGACCTTAGCCACCGATAGCATCTAAATAACTCTAAAGTAAATGTCATTTGGCTGAATTAGCTGTATCTCATGTTGTCGGTGGATTGTGGTGTGGGGCGAACAGAAATATTTGTGGTTGTTGTGATTTCTGTTGGTTTTTGAGTGTTGGCGCTTGATGGGATACAAAGTCAGATTGCCCACTGAGATGGCTTCACCGAGGGGTTTGGACTGGTTTCTTTCAGCTTTGTCAGAAACATTCTGAAGATTCATAAATACCTTCACTGATGTCAGCTTTTTAAATTATCTCAGGAATATCTGCATGGACCACTACTGGTTGGGGAAGTTCTTGGGTTTGGATATTTTATTTGATCTGGCCATCTAATGTTGCCAAATTTAATGGTTAAAAAGGGTAAAAAAAAAAAAAAAAAAAGCAATAATGTTCCAGAATATAAATGTCAATTTTTCCTTTTCAGTCAAGACTGACACAATTAGGCTTTGCACATATCTAAAGGAAACCTGGATGAAACAATACATGAAATTACTTGTTAATGTTATGAGACATAGTTATTAGATAATGTCTTGTTGTAAGATGTTTGATTAAAATTATGAATTCTTGCTGTCAAAACAGGAAAAATCCAATAACTGTCGTAAGGACACTGGCGTGTGGAAATTATGCTCATATTGAACTGAAACAGTACACAAATCTTCAGGAAGTGTTGATGAACCTTAATTTTGTCATTATATGCTTTGGTGATTATAGTTCACCGTTTTGTTCTACTTCTTCTAATACAGATCCCATGCATAAAGTGACATTACTTACTGTTATTAATCACTGGTTAGTATTTTACTTTACAGGCATCCTTGGAGGATTGTGCCACTGCCTTTCACTGAAAACAAATTACCCCAAGTTGATCTTTGACTTTAGAGGCTCTACGTCCCACGAGGACCCCTAGCCACTGGTTGCTGTGGAAACGTCCATAGAAAAAATACAGTGAGATAGCCATGTATGAAGGATGAGCTGAGTTAATCAAGTTATGATGTACTCCACCATCATGTGGGAATCTAATAGCATACATTTATCTTGATATAAAGTGTAGAGATTTCCAATAACAGGAGAATATGTCCCATCTATGTATAATGTAGCTCATATCCTTTTTGTGTAAGACTATCACACCATCTTAAGGGAATATCTGGGTCTCCTTTAGACTGGAGCTTGAGCTTCACAGGGCGACAGATCAATATTTCACTGAAATGAAGAATGGAAACAAACGGGTTGAGAGTACAGGTCTGGGAATGAATGAATGATGTTCAGCCTGGTGTTTTCTGCTTTCCTTCAGCTTGTCCTTCTGAGCCTTGGTGGGTTGTGAGGAGTGTTGCATGCTATTCTACTCCATTCCTCCCGGCTTTAATTCAATAGGTCAGATACCTGAGAACTGGACCAGGCTGTGTTGTTAGCCCGAAAGCCTGGCTTCTGGGTCAAGGCCAGATGGAAAGGTTGATCAGGCCATTAATGGACGCCTGGGATGGAAGGTTTGAAGGGCAGGAATTGTGCATAGATATAACCATTTTAAAAGCGTAACTCAATACATTGTTGTTTGCCATTTGTGCATAATTCATCACGTAATTTTCTGCTGGAAAATACCTTCTTTGGGGTTGCAGATGGTGGTGTAAAATAACCAGGAAAAGGATGACTTACTGCAGCTTCCTAAAGCCTCTGAAGCCGGTGAAAAATCATTAAATCACCATGTCTGGAGGGAGCGGTCATCACTGATGTGAGGGGAAGCAGAGCGCCTCTTTGTGTTACTGATACATGGGCGGGGGGAGGCAGTTACTGATGACGCCTAACGGTCAGGGTTACCTTTTAGACCTCTTAGAGGCTGATTTATTGGCCGTGTTTTCTTTGAAGTTGGCTAAAGATGAATTTCAGGCAGCGGGAAATGTTTTGCGTTTCATGGATAATAAAAAAAACAACAACTGGATATTAAAAAAGGAGAATTTATAACTAATAAATTATGTTGTGTTATTTATATATATATATATATATATATATATATATATATATATATATATATATATATATATATATATATATATATATATATATATATATATATATATATATATGCAGTTATTTTTGTCATGGATGAACACGTTTTTGTTGCATGTTTCCAACATTTTAGTGCTTTTCTGCCATTTTTATTGGTATAGCCACTAGGGAACCAATCTTATTTATTCCTTACTTGGTTAAGTAAGTAAAACTTTATTTATACAGAACTTTTCAAAATAAAAATCACAAAATGCTTAAACAAACAAATAACATTGGCACCCTCACAAAGACATGAACGATTAAAATCAGAGATGTCTTTATAGTTGTGCGCTTTCTCAGTGCATCTCATCATTGCATCTAATCTTTCCAGAATTGGAAATAGTCACAGCATTCAATTTGGCTAAAATGATAGATAGTATTGTGCTTAAATGTGCATTTTGTTTTTAAAAATCATGAAGCCAGTTCATTCACATCTTGTTTCAAATATAAAACCAGGAACACCGCAACTATTTTTTCCCCCTCTTTAACGTTTTACACATATAAATTAGAGATTAGCACCGTTAGCTGTAAATTTGTATTGCAATTAATATAGATCCTTACATTATCTGCACCAGAGGGAAATTCATAAGGTGATCCCAGGATGATTTCTGTCTTATATTGCTTAGAAACCACAATAACAAGTCATTTTTATAGAAAAAAAAAAATTCAGCCTAATACAAGGGGATCCAGAAAACTTAATCTTGCTTAAATTGACAGGTCACGTAAAGTTTTGTTTAGCTTCCTCCTGTATAGACCCTCCTCCTCAAGCAGGGAATGCTGGCAGACCCCAAAACCCCTCCTGCTGTTGGTCTTTCTTTACCTAATCCTCTTATAAATAGGCCACTGTGTGTATTTTACAGGCAATAAAGCAATGTGTGCTTGGCGTGTCAGTAAGGCTTAGGGGATAAATAGAGGGGCAAAGGGTCTCGCCTGGTGGCAGAGATCTTGCTCCTTAAGATTCTTGAAAAATGAAAATCTTTGTTTTTCAGTTTTGAGTATACTTGGATGTTCCCTCTGTTTGGCGCAAAATGGTCAGAATATTATTTAAAAAGGGGGAAAAAAAGTGGAGTCAGACCATGAACACAAAAGGAAAATAGATTTCTCTTTCTCTGCTTACAGAGGCTTTCAGAAACCTTTTCAAAGATTGTTCCTTTGAGGCAGTGAGAACGTGGTAGAGGAAGATTTGTTGACCTTAACTACTCTTTCCCAGATGAAAGCATTACCCAGAAGCCCTCTGGGTTGGCCCACGAGACCACCAGGGCTGCTGGGAGGTTTTCACTGCCAGCGCCCATGAACCAAATCCATTAAAGCCATACAGTTTGGGGAATGGAGGGGGGGAAATATGAAGGATGAATAGGTGGAGTCATGTTTACTCTTGGGTTGATTTATCTATCCCAGCTTTCATTTCAGCTTCATAGGAGATCACTTGCCAGGAGGCATCACATGGTTATAGAAGCAATACATTAAACGAAAAGTGCATTTAAGAAAATGCCTCACAACAATGGACAGGGTTATGCTACCCTGAGGCTAAACTCTGTGAAACATTAAAAAAACAGAAGAAGCTGCAGACAGAAAGCCTCTGCTGTTTGTCTCATGGAGTCAGTGTTGACCCTGTGGCTAACATTTCTGTTTTCTTTCCTTCTCTTCGCACGTTTGCTTCGATGTGGTTGATGCATTGACTTCCATCTTAGGTAAGCCTAAAAATGTCTCCATGTCTTGTTTGCCCCTCCAACCCTAAATGTCAGCTAAATCTGTCAGTGTCAGTTTTGCCTGAATGGACGTGAATAGAAATGCTACAGTGATTCTTGTTTTTACTTGCTTAGTATTGTTAAAGTTTAAGAAAACTTCTCAGCTCAGCTTTAACTTTTTTTGGAATCTGTCACTGAGCCTGTTGACAGTGTAGCATGGTACAATCTTAGACTACCGTAACAGAAGTACAATCTTTTTGAAACCATCAAAACCACAATATATAAAATTGAAAATTTAAAGGAAAAACAGTAGTTTCTGTCTAGGGTTTCTTCCAGAAAGCTGTCTAAACCTGATGGTAGGCTGTGGATCACCATCATTTTTTTTTTTTTTTAGTTTAAAATTTTTAAAGTTGGCAGGAAATTCGAAAATATCACCTGATAAGTATGTGTTCTTCAAAAATTAATACCTGAACACCAAATATAGAGTCTTAAAAAAGGGCAAACATTAAAACATCCAAAAATAAATAAACAACGCTTAGCCTGGTAGGGACACAAGCAAAGCCTGGTGGCCCACCAGGCTTATAATCTACAAATGGAAATTGAACAACTTTTTTTATTCAAGACTTTGTTCATATCTTATTGTCTTCACAATAAATATAAACATTTCTCAAAATGGGTTGCATATTTCAGACCCAGGGACTGCAGTTCCACTATCCTCCAACTTTTGGATGCATGCCTGCCCCACAACACCTGAATTAGATGAATGTTCATTGACCAGGTCTTTATAAAACTTCCTGACAAGTCAGGGAAGTAATTCAAGCTTTTGATTCAGGTATGTTGAAGCAGCGATGCATCCAAAATTTGCAGAACGACCGCACTCAATGACTGGAATTAAAGACTTCTGATATAGACAAAAAATGCTCATTTTTTTCTCCATTCATTGATCATTTTGTTCATCCACAAATCATTAGCCTGTCCATTTTTATATCAGTTTCATCAAGCAATTTGTCCCATCAGGTAATGGTTAGGTCCATCCATAGTCCTTGCATCAATACATTCCTCTGTTTTTGGCTCATTGATGGAGTTTGTAATCTATAGATCCATTAATCCTTCAGCCAATCGATCCATTGATTAATTTGTCAGCACATCATTGTCTGTTCATAAATCAATCAGTCCAAGGATTGTCCATCCACCTATCAATTGATCAATCAGTCATCCATCAGTGCATCACTTTATCCATCAGTCACTATATCAGTCTGTCAGTACATTTGTAATTAATGAAGGGACTGAAGCACAAAGGGATGGTCAGTTCTTTTATAAGTTCCTTCAGGATTTTTGCATCCATCTGTCCTGTCCTTCTGTCAGCCTCACCACTTCAGAAACATTGAACGCGTATATTTTCATTTTACAAAATGGGCCAGAGATTAGTTTTTTAACTGCTAGTTTGAGCCTTTAAAAGTATGAAATGTTTACGTGCAAGAACCATGACCTCTACAGGTGTTTAGGTTACGAAAATACTTAAATGACCATTAACTTGTCTGGGCGGTTTGCCCAGTGCAGCCTACAACTGACAAAAGCCCACAGTGTTTTTCTGTAAAAAGAACTCAAAAGTGGCTAAAGGGCTAAGAAAAACAAAAATATCAGCAGGGCACTGATGTGGAAATGATGGTAGGATAGCAGCTTACCCGTGGTCTTCCAGACTGGCAGGGGATCGCAGACAGGAAGCAGCATTGTCCAATCGTGCTTAAAGACGAGACGGGCTCTGACAGAGAGACGGGCAGGGCTCCGGCTTCACACGCAGGTAATTGGCTGTTGGCATGGGAGACACCACAGCATGAAACCAGATTCTTTATCCCAGACACACAAACTCTCCTTCCCTTCCTCTTCCTCTTTTCCTCCCCTCCTCACCTTTTGAGGGAAGTTCTTACAACAACAGCTGTGGCTCCGCACCCAGTTAGCATTCACGAACGGCCAGGCAGGCCAATTAGGGGCCTTAAAGTGTATAATTGCATGGCTGGGATTGTGTGGGTGTGTGTGAAGGTGTCATTTCGTTAAGTCTCGGGGTCGCGCCACCTCCCGCAGTGAGGTGTCTCTGCTCAGAGTGTGAGTGGCAGGGCGCTCGGGGGGAGGTCATTGTGCTGGTCAGGCCTCACTGCTTTTCAATGCTGTTTACACTGAAGACAAGAGGAGACACGTCTGTTATCTTTGTGTGTACTGAAGACTGAACAACTCATCACAACGTCATTGTGTGAAGGATGGGAAAAATATTTGCAAATGTTAATCCTAAAAGGGAATTTTAGTCGTGAATAAAGTGTATCAGCTCTCCGTATAAACCCTGACTCTTTTATACTATTCCTAAAACCTTCAATTTAGACTTCGTATGTTCCACGAGAAAGTACTTCGATCCGTGAGTATATTTGCTTGCAAAGATCATATCCCAAGTGGGTTTAAGGAGAAACCTTCATTTTGAAGGACTGGACAACTCCTCCTCTTCTCACTCTTTCTGCATTGGGAAAACCCAATTCCTAGTGTATGAGTGCACAAGATGTAGAGATAAGATCACAAAGACAGGTGTGAACAAGTGACGTTGGGTTAGAGATGTTTGCAAACCTTACTTTCTATTTCTGGATAAAAACCAGATCAGTTATCTTATCTAAACAACTTAGTAGAACCATTTAATAAGCTTTGCATGATCTTCACTGGTATCATTGTCTCCCACTGTTGTTTTATATTTTGTCCAAACCTTAGTTAATGTACAACAGCTTCAAAAAAGCATTTAGCAAGGTCAGATCTACTATAGTGTATTAAGAATGTGACTTCTAAAGCATGCATAGCTTTATTTTTTATTTCTTTTAGTAAATGTATATCCAGCTCAACAAAAGCAGCTATAATATTCAGTAAGCTCACTGATTACTGATATTTTCATGCAGAGAAGTTTGCATAAGTGCATGTTAATGCTAGTATGTTAGCTCTGTTTTGATATGACTTGTTGAAGATGAGAGATAGGATAATTCTGGCTAAAATTACAGAATTTTTAAACAATGTCTCCCACCTGCTTACCTGGCGGAAGTATAAAAATTGCATTTTATTTTCTTTTTAAAGCTCTTATAACTTTACCACAGCCATCGTATTTTTAAAATTTCTTTACAGTTAAACCAAATAATGGTAATATTGCTGTATTTCTATGTTGAAAATAAAAGAAAGTCACTGTATGATCAAGTTAGATGTATTGAGGTGTATCTTGTTTAACATTATTGATGTTCCCTAACAAATCTAACCTTTCCCACTGGCAAATTGACCTTTACATATGCAACATATAATGGCATAGTGATGTAAATTACATTTAAATGTCCCTTTTCTACAGACAAATAAAGGACCATTGATAACCTGGCAGGTTCTTGCATTTTGCAGTAAAAGTCTTTGCAACTTTAGATTTTTGTGTAAAAAACATACACATGGAAATGGGGTTTACGCTTGCTTTATAGAATAACTTACCTGACCCATGGAGATTGGAGCAGGCGGGAGGTTTGGGTTGGCTGCTCAGGATCACTGCTGGGCTGGCTGTTGTGTGCAACTCCATAAACCAGATCAGTCACTGGAACAGAGCCATGAGCAGAAAATTGAACCTTCTACCAGAGAAATGTTGCTTATTTGATCTCCTGGATATACTCCACATCATTACTAAACAGAGCCAGCATTACAGTCCCACTTGACTCTCAGAATAGAAAGCTGAAATGCAAATATAGTGGAATATTGGCGTATGTCTAACTTGATCTGTTTTTCAGTCCCTTTCTGCATTTTGCTTTTCCCCTCTACTTATTTTTCTCGCTCCCTCTGGTTTTGTCCTTTTCCTTTCAAACAATCTTTCCAAAGCTTGGATAAATAAAATCATCTGGATAAAATTAATCTTTTAAGCAGAAATTAATATTTCATCAGTCATATTGAATCTTTTTAGACCCCTATTGCATTTCAGTTTGAGAGTCACACTTATCCCTAAAGAACCTTCCAGATCTTGCCTCTCGATTCTTCAGTCAGCCGTTACAGCACCTGAACAGGTTTCATTTCTTATCGCCCATCCTTTGAACAACATATGTAAACAATGTATAATTGGGTTTTGGGTGGATTTAGCACTGGGCTGATTGCGGGCCTACTGTGTGAAAATATTTTCTGAGTGCAGAGGTGTGAAAGTTGAGCTGGTGTTGCTAGATTGTTGTTGAAAAACAGAATAATTATCTGAATTGCATTCAGATCAACCTGAGTGGGAGAAAATGTGTCGAGTGGCTTGTTGCCAAGTAACACAGCAAGTATCAGTGTTATTGTCCATAATAACACTCGCTTGGATAATCTGAATGAAGTTACCATTTAGTGTTACATTTTAAATGCACAATAAAGAATTTGTGTTTTTTTTTTTTCTGAAATTGTCAGCCGATTAGTTTAATATGCATGAGAACAGGTCGTCTGATTCCTCTTTATTCTCTTCTCTTCACTTAAATCATTTTTATGTTAATAAAAACTCTCACGTGGCTTTCAAAGCAAAACGCGAGCCTCACCAGGGGGTTCGCCACACCCTCCCCCTCCTCTCTGTTATTCAAATAATCGTAGGGAGTGCAAATGTCATCGGCTCCCCTGAGCACTTTGAAAAAGGTGGCACTTTTCCTTCACTCCACTTTGGATATATTTTACTGTATGATAAATTCTGACTTACCTTCTTGCTCTTTTTTTTCTTCCTTATGCAGCCCTAGAATCCTCTTCAAATATCTAATCCGTGTGTAAAATAGCATGTTTAATTTAGTTGAAGCTATTTAGGTTTTCTGTCTTTATTAGTTAATGCCATTGATGCCCAGATGTACAATGCTTTTTTGTAAAATCACAAACATAAATGCATTTTATTGTGGTTTTATTTGGATAATTGTGAAGTAGAAAGAAAATTATGCATGGTGAGGCTTTGATTAGGCTGTTCTAACACATGCATATGCTTCGATATGAAACATGTTTAGGATCGTAGTCCTGCTAGAAGGGGAACCTTCAGTCCAGTCTCAAGTGTTTTTGCAGGTTCTAGCAGGTTTTCTTGCAGAATAGACTTGTATTTAGCTCCACCTCTGCCATTCAAATCTTCCTATTACTGCTGAAGAAAAGCATCCCCACATTATGATGCTGCCATTACCCATCCTCACTGTTAGGCCTGTCAGAATAACAAATTTTTCTGGATGGTAAATCATTCCAGTAATTATTATGATAAATGATAATATCATTGTTTTGAGACCATTTTCAAATAATATTTTGAAAATGGCAAAATAGTCCAAGTTTGTCCTTTCAAAGACTAATAAACTCTAATTTTGTACAGAAACTCCCACAGGGGAACTGGAAGACATTTTAAATATCCAAAGTAAAACCTAATCAAAAAACAATATATAAGATAGAAATCTTATATAAACCACATACAGCCGACACTGGATTATAAAGTTAGTGTCAACATTTTTATTTTAATCATTCGATAAATTAATTGTGTTTTGTTAGTTTTGTGCCAAACATCGCATTTCACATGTCGGTCAAAAAGTTTGTTTTGTTCTCCCACTTCTATGCTCCCTCATACATGGCTTGAAGCAAACTGCAATCCGTCCTCTTGTGGATTTCTTCTACAGGAGGACGGATTGCAGTTTGTAATGTTACTCATATTATTCACCAATAATATGAATGCTATTCATATTATTGGTGAATATAATATGAATGTTATGAATGTGAATATAATATGAATGTTATGAATAACATTCATATTATTGGTGAATATTACCTTCACTAATATGGCAATATTGGTGAAGTACCCAACTAATAGTTGTCATGTTAACATATTTTCTACACTGAGCTGTGAATTTCTGCGGCTCCTCAACAGTTACCATAATCATCTCTGGTTAGCACTCTGCTTGTCTGGATTGTTAGTTCACAGTGTTCCCTCATCTTTATGACGCTGTTTAATCATTAATGTTCCCTAACAAACCTTAAAGTCCTTCAAAGAACAGCTGTATATAGTTTATTCTGCTATTACATGCAAGTTTACATATCTTTACTAATTAAGTGATTTTAAATGAAGGAAGTTTCTGCAATGAATTTTATCCAAAGGTATGAGCGTGAAGAGGTGGGGACATAATGCATGTGCACCACAGTTTTCAGATTCTTATTAGTAATAAAATAAACATGTAAAATAATTAAGGTTTTTGTTGTGGTGTGGAAAAGAAAGATCTGGGAAATGTTAATGGCTGATTTCAAAATACACTGCAGGCTTTAGAAATTCCACCACAAGGTTTGTTTAATAACAAATAAAAAGCTTGCGGGGGGGAAGTCTTTGTTTATGGCTGCACACAAATGAGTGAGGCAGTACAGTCAGTGCTGATTCATACTGGACTTGATTGAAGACAATAGTTCTGTAAGGAGACTAAAACGCGGTGAAACCGTTATTATCCTTCCTCCCCCTTCCTTTGTTTCTCTCTGGGTGATGCAAACAGACCACCTGCCGGCTTGCAAACACGATGACACAGCAAGGCTTCTTAATTAAAAGATAACTTGACCTAATTATAGTAATTTGGGCTGCAGCTGCAATTAAAACACTAAGTTGCTTCTAGGCATATATTAGGGCTTTTAGTGTAAAAATGTGCTGTTTGGATGTCTGTTTACATTCATATGCATTTACTATTTATTTTAAAGATTTCTTGTTGAATGTCTTTGGTTTTTTGCTGAAGAATATTCACAAAACAGATGGATTTCCCCCCATTATGCTTCTCAGGCTCTGAACCGTTTACGCCAGAGGACCATCAGTGACAGCAGTTACAGAAAATGTCTGTCTTGAAAGTTTTGTGGGCCAATTAAACTGCAGAGCCTACACTGAGCTGGCCCTCCAGAGGCAGCCAAGTTCTGCTGGGAAACCCACCCCACAGAGCTGACATGTCCTGGAAAAAAACAAAAAGAACCATAGTGTTTGCCAGGTTTGTTTGATTTCCTCCTGTCAGCAAAAACATCTACATGTGTTCATGTGTGTGAGGGAAAGAGGACAGAGGTAGGCCCAGAACAGTGTGTGTTCTAAATATGGGTCACTTACTTAACTTTCTCTAACTTTGATTATTTTTTTATTTGTTTTTTTTAATCTCCTAACTTATGGATGGAACCTCAAGGTACATTTACCAGAACAAGCAGCACTTTCACTGCTGCCTTGATGAGGACAGTAAAAACGGCTTTTACTGGAGGGATCCATTTATGAACGGCCATTTGTGGATTCACGGATTTAATGTGATGGACGGAGACAAGCGAGACAGAATGAGGTTTAATGGAGTCATAATTGACTCTGGGAGTCCCAGAGATTGACTGGAGGAATCTCAATTTTAAGAGTGGGATTTCTCACTGTTCCATCAACCACTGAATCTTTTCTTCAGTCACTCTTTATTTTTCTCATTGGATTTGATTTATTATCTCCTGATGTGATTATTAGCATATTATGATGTGGCCTTTTAACAGCACTAATTTCAGAGAACTACTCTGAAACTAGTAATTCATGTTTAATTCAATTTGGTTTATTTATACATCACTAATTACATCAGATGTCATATCAAAACTGCACGCAAAATAAAATGGTGCATTTTTAACTGAATGCAAAAAATCCAAATTCATTTCAAATCTGGATTAGTACAATACAATCAGATATATAGTCACCTTCGGATCAACATTGAGTCCATTTTGGTCCAACATTTAGCAGGTTTTATGATTACTCTTTTGTTTTTGGTAAAAGACCACAAGTAGTTTCTCCTGTTAGTGCTAAAGTCACACTTTGATTTTGGTTTTATTTACTCAGAATGCTCTGCACTATGATCTGCTTCTTGCTTTTGGAGAGGTCTCCAGTCTATTTGACATCCACACTATGTAATTGAACCGCACCAGAGTTTACTTTAACCAAACTGAAACATAGGTTTTAAGGTCAACCAGAGTTAGCTTTTTTTTTGGACAGTTGGATTGCGCATTCACAACTTCCCAAACAAACCGGACATTAGAGATAAACGAGCTGGAGTTCAATTAAAGCGGACTGAACAGGACCGCTTTAATTGAACGGTCCTGTGAATATGTCCTAAGTCACTGTCAGTGGTTTGTCTATGTCCTATGAGGTCAAATATAAGTAGGTTACACAGAGTTTACTAACTGGCCTGGACAGAAACACAGCTACACACTGTGTAGGGAATACTTTGTGTGTGTGGGGGGATATCAAGTTAATGCCATTAAATAGCTTCCTGGCTTTGTTCAGGAAATAAAAACAGAAGCACTGGGCCTGAAAGAACTTGCAGTGCAAAGGAAAAACACAGAGCATACAAAGTTAATACCATTGATAGTTAAGTCAATGACCATGTGGGCCAGAGATACTTTCTTTGTGAAAGTTTTTCTCAGATTGTTATGACTTCTACAGGCCTGTCTGCTACAGACGGCACAAGCCAAAAACCTCAATGATGGAAACATGCATTCAGCCTATGTTTTTTTTTTTTTTTTTTTTTTTTTTTTTCTTTTTAGTCTGAAAGTCTCCTCAGCTCACTTTCCTCTTGTTAGGGTGTTGTTTGCCAGAGAACTGAGTGTCATCACATTCCAGGCTGGCACTAATGGCTGGATATAGCTGATGTGCAGGCATTAGCAAGAGCAGCCTGTGGAGAAGAGAATGGCATTGGCAGACGTGGATTCGGTGCCCATCCACAACCAGAGCTGGCTAGGGAAACACAAATTATTACAACTGATGTGAAACCAGTTCCTGTCACCGTGGAGACGCTGTGTGCTGTGGCTGCAGATTTGCAGTGGAAGTATTTTTCCATTCTCTTGTTTTATTTCTGATAATCTGCCATCTACCGTCACATTTCATCCCGTCGTTCTGTTTTATCTTATTTTCTACATTGCTGTAGAGACTGTGGTAACGCTGCAGCCAGGTCTGATTTCTAACTCCCATTTTCACAGCAGACTCTTTAATCTGCTTCATCTGAATTGTGTATTTTGTCTGGTTTTCAACAGTCGAGCCTCTGTTTGAGTTGCCCTCCTGTTTTTGATTCATAATTGTTCAAAAATATCGAGAGTGACCTTCACATGTTTGATGTCTCTGTTTCTTTGTATGCTTCATCTGGCTGAAGGGCAGTTAAAGCGCTCGCTTGTGTAAACAGCTAGCGTCAGACCTCCATGTCTAGTGTGCGGAGTCTTTGTTGTAAAAATCCAAACATGCGTAGCAGAAAGAGTTTCCCCTGTTCCACATGCTGCTGTTTTTGTTTTTTTTCTTCAAAAGTGCTCCCATTATTGGATTAAATCACATTTTTTCAACTCCAAAGCGATGGGAACAACCCAACCTGCCTTATCTGAGTAACGGCTGATCCTTGTTAATCTGATAATTGCTCCCATATTTTCCCTCATCTTGAAGGAGCACAGCTGCGGGAAGGCGGCTGCGGCTCCAGATTGCTCTGAATCATTTACAGGGTTAAAAAAATCTTCTGGTGCCTTTCATGGATAAAATCAGATACCTAGACGCTGCAAAAAAAGAGTCTTTGTCGTCATTGTTTGGGTGCTCCAGACAAATTGTTTAACCTCTTATCGGTGCTTCTCGTGCTTTCATCTGTCCTTTCTTCTCTCCTCCCTGTCAGCTCATGTTCTTTGCTGAGGAGCAGGCATGTCACGCAGAGATGCATTAGACTGCTTGTGTTTCAACAGTCCGCCCTTTATGAGTGGGTGTTGAAAGTGTGAGCGAGCTGGCTGTGCTCAGATGTCTCTGTTTTAGATACAACATGACAGTTATGAAGGCTGGTGAAGAGGGACGGACCCGGGAGCTTGATGAGCGATTTGGTTCATTTGTCCCCTTCAGAGGCTCCGTCACATATTGAACAAACATTGAAAAACAATGGTGTGGAGCAAAGAGACAGAAATTAGTACAACAGCTATAGAGGAAGTTGAGGATAAAACAGAAAAGGTCACTTCACCAGTTTGACAGTATTTGAGATTTTTAAAACTTAAAAACTAATCAATAATTATGGCTATTTATAAAATCTCTATAATGCGATACATTTTGTAAAGTCCTATACCTCATTTTTTTTGCCATTTTCTTTATATATAAAGCATCTGTGTAGCAATAGACGGATGTAAACTGACTGAGTTCCCACCTTATTTGTCCATTAAAGAGAGATTTGAGTCTCATAGTTTGCTGTTTCATAGTATTCACCAAAAAACAGTTGCTTCTAGAAAAAGAAAAAATAAGATCCTACAAGTTCCTTAAAAAAAAAGAAGGTTTTTGCTGATCTGTAGCTTAGACATTTATTTATATTAGTGTATGGAGAAAATAGAACATTTAAAACTTTTAGATTAGTGTTGGTAAAGACACTTTCAAATAACTTTGCACATATATATTTTGTAATCAAAACTTTTCTGGAGTCGTGCAGGTAATTTATGTTTATTAGGAAATAATGAATACAGCAATGTTATAATTTGTGAATAAATCTGCATTTTCTTTACTTCTCTCTTTCTCATTTGCCATTACAATGCCTGGAAAGTTCTTTATATATTTTAACATCTTGGTCACAATCATCTTTATCAGGTGAGAGTCTGTGGTGCCATCACCTTTCATCAAACTTACTGAATGTTAATCGCATGTAAAACTGTTGGAAACACAAGGTTAATGAACTAAGGTAAATAACTATGGACGTTTTGCTGAAAACACCAGGGTGCAGGTTCTTGTTGGTCTAACAGAGCCGACGCTCAGTTTTTGGCAGGCCTTTAGAAATAATGAAGTGGAAATGGCTTAGGATGTGTAGCCCATTAGGGCGTCCTTTGAACAGCAATTGAGGTGGGGCTTATCCAGCACTTTGATGTTGTGGACCAGTGTGCTCAGAGATTTATGACTGATTCAACACACACAGCTACTTGACTGTTTGCATCATTTCTCCTGTCATGGGAACATATGGAGCAGATTGTTTCAAAGACAGAGGTGTGCTGGCAAGCAGCGGCTCGTCAATGAGGCGTTTTCATAACGGTGACGCAGAAGTGACATTTTCTCATCAGCTTTCTTACGATAATTAACATCTGTCATCTAAAAATAACTGAGAAAGGATAAATGTGTGTTGAAGAGATTCAAATTGGACTCATGTTAGTCAGTTTTTGAATGACTGCTGCTGCTTTATGGGCGTCTTGATTGTTGAGTCTGGGTTCGCCAGGTGAGTTTGCATGCCAGTTACCATGCCAGTGTTGCCTAGTAATAAGCTGGTGCGCAGGCCTTTGTCTCGCCTGCACCGCTGTCGTAGTTGAGATGGATTGAAAAAGGCGAGAACTGCTGGTAATCTCTGTGGGGTTTGGTATAATGAGGCCAGCATTTTCTTTGCATAGTGAGATCCCCCCATACACCAATTACCTGCTACAATGAGAGCAACGATTGGATTTAGGCAGTATGTATGGATTCCGATGTCGGTAGTAAAAGGCCAGACAGGCTCCACTGCTTTGAACTTGGTTTTCAATTAGAAATATTGGAATGAACACAGAATCAGTTCCCACCTGAGGTCATTCTTTTTTTGTTTATTTCTCTAAAAACACATTAGGTTCCTACCTTTAGACATGAGATGTCTCAAAGACAGTCAAATTTAGTTTAAATATTTTACAGCTCTGATCTGCAAGCGCATAACTTAAATAATTAATTCCCAGAGTCCATTTCCTGTTCCGTACTCTAAATGTAGCATCTGTCTAACCAATTTGCACACAACATGCACACTGTGAAGATCAGCCTGGACTGCTGTCAGTGTTGTCAGGTTTATCTGCTGTACGTTCAGGCTTTCCATTTTTTTGGTAACACTTGTTTAATGTAGTATAAAGATTTTGGGAGGTAAAGAGGTGGCAGAGTCATCTGACCATCTGTCTGTCTGTCATTTAGTCTATACCTATCCATGTCCATTTTTCGAGCCATCAATCCATTGTTCTGTCCACCTGTCTATCCATTGTTTCGTCTGTCCATCCATCCATCCATCCATCCATCCATCCATCCATCCATCCATCCATCCATCCATCCATCCATCCATCCATCCATCCATCCATCCATCCATCCATTGTTTTCACTGTCATCCATCCATCAGTTTTATCTTATTCATCCTTCTTATCTATCATTCTTCTTTATCTAGCTGTTTTTGATCTTTTTTTTAATCTCTTTCCATCTTTTTTTACTATCCAGACATTTTAATTATGCATCCATAATGTTCTCTCTTTTTCCACTACCTGTCATTTTTTGTCTATCCATTCATCTTTTTCTGTCATCTCTGCATTGTTTTCTCTGTCTAACTTTCTATCCATTGTTTAGTCTATCTATTCTTCCATCCATAACTGAAAAATATGTTGAGAGAATCGGGTAACCTGAGTTTGGAAAATCATGAAATTTGATTGAGTAAAAGTTTTACTTTGATCTTGTTCGGTGAGAGAAACTTTGTGCTGTGGGAGTCTCAGAGGCTGAACATTTAAAAAAATAAACCTGCAAGACATTCAGTTAGATTTTAAACACCCCCAGGCAATGCTGTAAGATCTCATGGACCAGAATAATGATGAAACTTGTAATTTAATATTCCTTTAGCCAATTAAAACAAGATTTAAAGTTTGAAAGGACTAAACCTCGATACGTAACCAGCAGAAACTGAACAGAAACACCTAGATCTTTATTCAAAATGTTCTTGGTTTAAATTTACTTCTTCCTCTTTATTTTTATTTGAACTAAATGGAGATGAGTTTGAGGCAAACTAAGTTGTCCCTCTTTGTGAAACAGCTTGAAAGAAACATTGTCCCTTGTGTGCCGCTGTCCTGTTTAATGTCTTTTATGTCAAGTTAAATAAAAGACAGCATGACCTCTTTGTATTGGGGCACATTTCTGCTTCATGCACTGCTGCTCTGCTGTTGTATTTTCATTAGAAATGCAGCCCTTTCAATGACGCATTCGAAAGGCTGATCAAGCAAACACCAAATACATAATACTTATAAAAACTTAAGATTACACAATCACAACAGTTTGTCTTGCAACTTCTCCTCCATCATGTTATAGAAATGTAGTTTTTCTGAGACATTTGTCAAGTATTCTAGTTTATCATTCTGGCTCACCTGTTTCATGCTCTGATTGGTTTTTCCTGTGCGTTCATTAGACCATAAACGCTTCTGAAAAGATTCTCCATCTAGTCTTAAAGATGGCGGCTCTGTCATACAGGGAAACTGAAGCGCTGCTGACAGGCCGTGAAAACTCTGTCAGTGGGCCTTGGAGCTTACCATGACTTTGCCCTCCGCCTCCATTCTCCAATTTATCTCTGACATCTCAGTCTGCACAGCTGAGGCTGAAGCCATCGGCCTCAACTGAGCTTTTACTTCAGCTTCTAAAAAAACACACCACCTTGCACTTTGACATCTGGTTGTCAGCAAATGTTAATACGCCAATCATTCAATCCGTCACCTTTCATCATTTTGAAATTATTTGCTTTTTAACAGTTTGTCATGTGCCTACTGACAATACTAGGAAAGAAAATGTAGATATGCAACATAGCACAACTAAAAAAAAAAAAAAAGTAAGTTAAAGGCAATATTAATATGTCTGTCATCTGTCTGACTTCAACATGTTATGGCAAAGCAGTAGACATCTACTAGAGACTCATATTTTGTGATTCTGAATGCTTTTACTTAACCATTTAGCTTTGGTTTTGTTCATGGTGTTTTTGTTCAGGCTCATTAATTGCTCCCAGATTCACATCATAAAGTTGAGATGTTTGATGCTACGTGTTGCAGCTTTAAACTGGGTTATAGTTATGTACACTTTTTATGGAAGTGGAGAACTTGAGGGAAAAACTGTCATGTTTTCATTAACAGTGGCGCACAAGAGAGAAATGACACTTGTCACTAAATCGACTGCTAGGTTTTGGGGTTTTTTTTCTGACATCTTTGCGTGAGATCCTGGAATATTTATCACTGAGGCATTAAGGTAAAAATAACAGCCAAGTGGAACGCCACCAATCACTGTCTCATGCATCACTGGCACTTCTCACTTTCAGCGACTCTGAGGCTCCCCGTTCTGCCAGCTCATCACTTTAAAATATTTTTAAAGCAGCTGTCCCGTGTAGACACGGTCTGCAGAGGAGCTCCTAAACCACGCAGTTGGGATTATTTGAGCTCCCACAGTGGGTGTTCCTGGTGCCAAGTGTTGCTGTTTGTGTCTGTGCATGAACGAACGCCTTCACCCATTGACCTCCAGGAGAGCCAGGCCTCTGTGTCACCGCTGTTCATCGTCACCAGGCGGAGGCATGTTTAGAGAGCGCTTCAGAGATAACAATGCTGTGTGTGATGGGCTGCTGGAAACGCACAATAACGATAACAGGATTTCCAGTGATAACATCTCCTTTTATGCTGCTGACCTGAACAAAAAGACATTTCCTCTTTCTTTAATCTTGCATGCTTAAGACACCACTTTCTACAACTGGCTTGTTTTTATTTAGACAAAGGAAGTGTTGTTATTACATGCTCGCATTCTGCTCTTTTCTGAGTGTTGGTGCAGCAAGATTCATCGTAATCTCTGCATTTTTGTGATGGCAGACAGAGCTGACAAAGGGAAGGAAGAGACGTAGGTTGCTGACGAGCTCATTACGATGAGTTTTGGCTGTCAGGGCAACTTAAACGTATCTTCAACCTGACAGCCCGACAGCCGCACCGAGCCTAATGGGGTCGACAGTGCAGCAAGCCGAAGAAGAATATCCTTGTGTGCAGATATTCCTGTCTCCATCCTTAACCCCAGTTCTGTCTCATTCAATGTCTTCCCAGAAACTCTGATCAAAATCCAAACATAGATCGTTTTTCATCTCTCTGCAGAAACTGTTTCCAGCTGGGGTTTTTTCTTGACAATTGCACAATGATTATTGTCAGAGCCAAGGGCAAATTTATTTGTCTAACAATAGATGTTGCAAAGAAAGTCTGTGTCTAATCATCACATGCGATGAAGATGTTGCTGATCATCAACCAACGTAATATGGGACGTTGGTTGATGATTTAACAGCTATTTATTTTATTTCTAGTATAAAAAATAAACTGGTTCACAGATAAATGCTCATTTGTGATTCATCCCTGAAACCTATCACTTAAAGAATTTGTTCTAACATGTTGTCCAAGAAATATGAAGGTTGTGTGTAGCAGTGGGAGAAAACTGAAGATTTTTTTTGGAGTTCTGCACTTCAGTTTTTGAGAAGTATAACATCTGGACAATCAAGAGCTTTACTCTTCCAGCTTCAACAAAAAGATCTAATTTCTATGCTTTTGCAGAAATGCAGTAATCCAGACCAGAATATTATCATGACCTTTATCTCTGCAACAGAATTGGTGCTTTCTTCAATAATCTTCGATAAATTATGTTCCTAAATATATTTTACACATTCTTTCTAAAATTCAAAGTAGAATTTATTTTCCTATTTTTATTTTTTAAGTCATAACTACATGCTATGATAGAAAATTGACAAAAAAAAATTGAACAGGGCAATATGTCAACTTTATTTTTTTAAAAGTTTAAAAAAAAAACATTTTAGATATTTTCCTTAGCTGAGAGTACAGCTACTGCATAGCTAGTTTGTTCCAGGTGCCTCTCCCTCCTGTTTTCCCACTATCTGCGTTTGTTTGTTCTTTATCTTAAACTCTCCCTTTCAACTAGTCTGTCTTTGAAGAGGAGTTCAGATTCCTCGGCTTATCTCCCCTGAAGCACCGCTCTCTGTAGACCGAGGCATTTTCTTCCCTTCAGGTCTCAGAAGGCTCTATAAAAGAAGAGCAAGACCTAATTTAGCTGTTAATTCAGTCCGACAGATAGAGCTTCGGTGAAGTTTATATGTCTGAGTGGCTTTTTGTAGAGAAGGAGGAAGTCCAGAATGGCCGCTGTGGTTTTGTTCTTTGTTTATATGAAGATGTTCATACTGTTAATGCTTTGTTCATGCCTGTTGGTCAGGAATATAGGTCATGCTGCCATCTCTGTTTGAACAGAGAGTAAACTTGGCAGGCTTCTTCAAATGTGAGAGCCTAACCCCCCCTACCCCCCAACCCCCACCCTCCCTGCGTCCTTCCACGAAGACTCACTTTCATGTCTGTCATCCTGCAACATGTGACACCTTATCCGCCTGTGCTGAGACTTCTTCCAGAAGTCATTCTTTCTGTCCTCTACAATCATCAACTGAACACAGATGAGCTGCTGCATCTCCACCTAAACGCTATACTGCTTGTGTTGGAAGCAGCGATGTTCTCCCAGGATGCAGCTGTTGCCACAGCTCCTCCGTCTCTGCACATTTCTCGATGACTTGTTTCGGTTGATGTCGGCTCATTAGGCTGTTTTCTCCGGCCCATATGCTGCTTTTCATCCCGGTTTTTTTTACACAGATGGGACAAATCCACTTCCTCATGGGGAAATTGTTTAGGAGTGAAGAATATGTTACAATCCTTGGTGCAATAAATCACTCGGCGTTTCCGTTTAACACCACAATCCAGATGTTCGAAGGATGATTTATTACTCTTTATATAATATATTTTGCCACAAATCCCAAACATTTTCAGATAAAATAACCCAACAGGCATTGAACCTTATGTTCACTGGTTTCCAGAAGTATTCACACCCCTTGGGCTTTTCCACATTTTGTTGCTTTACGTTGACAGACTTCTATGTATTTTATCTGGATTTTATGTGGTAGAGCAACACAAAAGAAGGGGACATTGGGTTTTCATTCTCACCCCTTCACTCTGAAACCACTAAATAAAATTGACCTAATCAGTAAGTAGCCCACCTGTAGTTTAATCTCAGTTCTGTAACGGCCTCTGAGGTTTTTGGGGAACATTAGTGAACAAACAGCATTATGAAGACAGAGTAGCACAGACTGACTAATACAAGTGAAGGTTTCAATTTTTATGTCCACTTCAAAATTAGTTTCCCCTGTTTTTATAAAGAAATCCCAATAAAATGCATTAAATTTTGGACTGTAATGTTAAAAATGTGGAAAAGGTGAATATTTTTGCAATGTATTTCCATAGAACCACATTGGTTCTATTTCCATAGATGCAGTTTATGCATCTAGTTATATCGTTTGCAGTTTATGCTTATAACAAAGGGAATAAAACCTGTTTTCTTTTTCCTCCCTGGTGGCTTTCAGTTGTTTTTAATTTTCTTCCTTTATTAGAAAATGAATCCCTGTGAGGCTGTTACTGTGGTAGTTTCGTGAGCAAAGACATTATTCCTGTGCAGTTGTCAGTGCTGTCCTGCAGAAAAGGCGTTGATGCTTCGCTCTTGTCCATGCAGTCTGAGCCATAGTCCGTTCTATAAAAGATGCCTTGTTTGACCAGGATTTCTCTTCAGCTCTGCCACATCTGTCAGATCCAGCCACCTGCAGCCCAGACAAAGGTGAACTTGAATGGAAAAAGTGCAGTGGGGTAGGAGTGGTGGGATGTAAAGGGTCAAACACCGGCTCATCTTCAACAGCCTCCTTTATGTAGCATTATTAAAAGATTTGCTTCACTCCCTTAAGAGACTCGTAACACCCGAGACACACACACACAAGCAAGCACACACCCTTCAGAAGGCAGGTGAAGGTATGCTTAATCGACTTTAGCGATGGACCGTTCCTTCTGATAACAAGCTTTGACATCTGGTATGATAACATTGTGTTGCGGGAGGCAGGTGACCTGCATGACGATGGTTAGCAGTTCCCTCTAGCAGTCACTCAAACGTGAAGGGACTTCACACATTAAATAAAATTTTTCTAGCTTAAATCCACAAATACTTGGCAGACTTAGAACTGCCAGTTTTATTAGTTCAAGCACCAAATATACCTTAATATGCACAATAGAAATTGTCTTGCCACAACACAGAAGCCAGTACCCACAGTCTTCCTTATTTCAAAAGCAAATTAGCATTAGACAGTAGCGCTCTCAACTGCTTTTTCAAACACCAGCTAATAGCTTCCCAAACTGCTTTTTGCCCCAAAATATCTTAGACATTCTCTAGAAAAAAATTTAATTTTCTGTGAATAATTTGGAGTTCTTTCCAAAGAAAAATAGGCAGGAGCTCGGCTGGAGATTGTAGCGCCGAGGAGGAGCTTTGGATAAATAGGCGGAGCTTCGTATTAGCGGTCATCAAGGCACCCTCAAGTGGTTGCCATATGAGATTAAAAGATTCATAAACACGCATGAAAGAATCAAAGCAACACTCCTGGTTGTATTTGTTGTGGGAATAACATCATGACATCATATGAAGCTGAAAAAAGATTTTTTTACATAACATGCTTCTCTAAGATTAGCTTTTTGTTATTTTATACAAATCAAAAATGCCCCTGGTCCATCTGTTTTCAACAGAGAACAAAAATCATCATTTTCTCCGTTTAGATGTGGCCAGCAGGAGTAAATGAAGCTGAAAGTGATCTTGTTTACAGAAACATGATGTAAAAATAAAAGCTATATGAGTCCAAGAAAATACAGGGTGTTTTTTTTATTTGTTTGTTTTTTCATCTTTTAAAGTAGCCTGATCTGATGCGACATGCAACAAACTTGCACTGAGGCGTCACTAATGGGGGTGGATGTGGGGGTGGGAGGGGGAATCTCTAAGTCGGGTCTGATCTTTTAACAGCATAATAATTTACCCTGAGTCATTATTGTCTCAACATCACATTCTTCCACATGGCTAAGTGGTTGCTGTGGCATACTCTTAATGAATGGAAAAAAGCTATAAAATGTTAACAGCAGCCCAGTCGTAATCCTCTTGTCATTTACTTTCCCCCTTTCTCTCCCTCTCTCTTTCTTTTTTCCAGTTCTGTCCATTCAGGCCATTTCAATCCAGTTCACCAAGCAGCCCATGTCCCAGGATGCTTTGCACGGCCGCAGCGCCATGATGCGCTGCGAAGTCAGCGATCCGACCAACATCACATACAACTGGTATCAGAACGACAAGCGCTTGACGGACACAGAGCGGCGCTTTCAAGAAGGGGGGAACCTGAAGTTCACGGCGGTGGATCGGCAGCTGGACGCCGGCAACTTTTCCTGCCAGGTGCAGAACCCCGCCACTGGAATGATGCAACTTTCCACTAAGGCCTCCTTTAATATCAAATGTGAGTGTTCACTTTTAATGGCTTATCAACCTTGTTTACAAAAATGACGTCAAATGTTTTGAGTGAAAATTTACTGACCGATGGAGCTTCATATTGTCTCACAAAGTATTCACATCTTTTCTTCACATTTTTGTCATGGATATGTACCCTTAAAGTACAGTTGTAAGTCTGTACTTTGACTAGGCCTTTTTAACAAATAGACATCCTTTGATCAATTAAAGCTCTGACTGTGTTTTTTTGGTTATTGTCCTGCTGGGAAGTGAGTCTTTGCCCAATTTAGCTCCAGTCAGCTTCCCTAACAAATATTGCAATTTTGATCCACAATCAAACAGAGTCTAGCGGATCATCAGGTGTAAAAACGCCCTGAAACAACGCCACAAACCTACGCTGCATTGCAATCATGGTAACAATGCTGAACAACTACTACATGCAGTCCCCTTCCAGAAACACAGACGGCAACAAGATATATAAAAAAAACAAACAAACAAAAAAAAACATCATTTGATAATATCCATTCACTTTGAACTGATGCAGATGTATTGTTTTCACATTTATGCACCGTTTGGTTGTAATGTGACAAAATGTGAAGAACGCAAAGAGATATGAAAACATTTGCAGCACTATTTAATGACACCAAGGCCAAGTGTCGAGTTCCTGGTTAAAAACCTGAACAAAAGTCGGCATATTGGGTGACGGGCTTCATGAGCTAGAGGAATGTTTCCACCTTGTTGCCTTGTTCTTTGTGGCTTCCTCTTTCTACTGGAAACTGGATACGTGCGCCACCAAGCATGTGTTTCTTGTTGCTTGCATTTTCCTCCCTGTTGTGTAACACCGTTTTTTCCCATATATCCCTCAAAAGGCTTTTGTCGAGAACTTGCTGGCGGGCGTAATTTACCTCCTGGCTATATAATTATTTAGATTTAGTTCATTACTGCCCTCTTTGCGTGGCTTTTTTTTACCTAGCAGCTTTGTAAACTTTTTGTGCCTTCTAGACGGGAGGCATGCCAGCTTCTTAATTTAGTTTAACCTCATAACTGAACATGAGTGGGTCTCCTTGTTTTAGAAGATGCCAGGGGAATTCAACCAAGCTCTGTGTGGGATAAATAACTGAGACCCCTCAGGTACCAGTTGTTGCTGTTGCTGAAAAGCCTTTTGTGCATCTCAGCCTTTGCAGAGATAGCAGTGGAGGGGACTGAAGGAAAAAAAGGGAAAACCAGATGAAAAATGTCTCCATCTGGAACATGTTCTCCTCTTTGGCTACATTGAGATGGTTTCAGGAGGTTTTTCTTTGCAGTGATGATACTTGTTCAAAGGCTGATTACAGGAACAGATGCGAGTTCAGACCTCCCCCTCTGCCCGAGAAGAGGCAGATGGAGTGATTTTGAGCACCATCTTCAAATAGTTTTATCCAGAAAGACCAAAGTGGTACATTATCTTTTTGAATTCGAAGATGACTGCAGTTTCATTCAAGCTGCAGATGATCCAGCGTGTCAATAAAGATCAACTGACACACTCCCACAGATTAAAGTCATGAAAGCGGGAACAAGTTAGACGAGAACGGCCAGTTCTTCTTCAGAGTTTCCATTGTGATCCAGAATAAACTGTATTTATCTGCCAAGTTAACATTATTCCCACGCGCTTAAAAGAACTCTCTCTTATTAATAAAAGGCTTTAGAGGAAAGAAAGCTTAATTTAAAAAAAAATTATCTGCAGTACGTGTTTATATAAGAGCAGCAGTTTTTTTCCCCAAATATTTCGAATTTTCGACACAGCAGAAGTTTCAAAACAAATTTTAAAAAGCTTCATATTAATTATGTTCTCAGTAGGGCTGCACAATATCAGAAAGACATAAATGCGATATTTCTGAATATTGCGATATTTTTTATGACTAGTCAATGTTTTCCTGAAATATGATTCACATGCAAAATTTGCATGCATTGAAACATAATATCCTACCGATTATTGCAATCAAGCAATCCTTTCCAATTGGCATATTTCACACATTAATAATTAAATTCGATAATCTGGGCATCTCGAGCTGCTAAAGTTAACTCTAACATCAGTGTGCATTAATATTACAGCACTGCACTTGATGCAGTAATTGCTGGCCATTATATTGTAAGTTCCATGAGGTCACTGCAGAAGATGTTCACACCTCACTGAGATTATAATGTCCTAAATCTAGCTGATAAAACTGGAAGTATAAATGAGAACAAGAGGAATAAGGAAAATGTGGATTTATTGCGACTGAAACTCATCACAGTCGGTTGTAATTTTCTGATTTGAAGCAGAACGGTTTATTTAAAACAAAAAGTTGGGAAATTGAATCCTGTCAACTACTTTTTTTCTGAGATTACCAACAATCCTGGGCATTTGATTTATGAGACTGCTATACAACAACCGTTTCTTCAGTCAGAGGAGTCTTCAGAACTGCTGTAATACAGACTGCAGCAGGAGATCCTTTCTGCTCACAGCCGTCACCATCTACAGCACTTTGAAGAAACATAAATAATATGGGTTACAACATTTAATTTCCTTCTGGGATTATGACGTATCTTTGAATTGAATCTGAAACAAATGTCCTTATAATAAACATACTCATGTCGGTATTTACTAATATATGTTTAAAAATGTCTAACTGATACTTTTCACTTTCTATCAGTTGGGTAGAAAGTAAAAAAAAAAGATCAGTATACATGTTCAAAATAAAATTGTGAATAGTATGATGGTCCTGCTTTTTGTTAGTGCACTTAAATGAAACCTTATTCTCAAATATAACCGGAATCATTCTGATCAAATTTAAATATTTACTTGTAATTAAACCAAACATCACTTTGTTTAGGTGCTCAAGAAGAAACCTCAAGCCAAATAATGAGAAGTTTATAGTTAAATTTCTTGCAGGAACCAAAGTGTAACCATGACTTGATGCTACATATTGGCTTTGTTCCTGGAGGAAGATCCAGCCTTGTTTTGATGAATTGTGCCATATTTATACAACATGGATTAAACGGACGATGGAGCCCTCTGCAGCTTTAACGTCAGCCCCTCTGGCATTAATCCTGTATGTGCGTTCAGTGATGTGTGTGCAAGTTTGCGTGCATGGCAGTAAATGCATCTTGGGTGCTCCATATGCACTGTACATGGACTTGAGGGCTGTTGCCCTTCCCCCACTGAAGTGTGAGTTAATTTGTCTTGCCTTCAGTGGTGGGTGGGCTAATCCTGTCTGTTATTCAAGAGAAATTATCCCCCCTCTGTTTTCACTAATAGAGGTTTCAGCCCCTGTCTGAAACCCTTTTGTCCTGTTTGGTCAGTGGTCTCCAGCAGAGACCCTGGGCTCAGGCCTCTCAACCATTAGTTTCTCCGCGTGAGTCTCAGAAGATGCTAGCCAGCTCCGTTCTGGATTTGGGGACATAGCTTGCAGAAATGAGTAAAATACTGAAATAATGCAATTCAGATCTGAAAGCACATGAATGCTTGCACATGTGTGCATCATCTTTGCTTTGGTCACGCAGTCCTTACCCTACATTTATCCAGCAGAAGCCACGAGTGCAGCTCCACTTTTTCTGCTCCCGTCACAGTTCATCCGTCTTGACGATGATTTTCATTTTCCTAAGGAGTCTTCCTCATCACAAACATCTTCTTGATTTCCCACTGCTCCGTTTGATGACTTCTGTTGGACACAGCTGATAAAATCTGACCCGTCCTGACAGCTGGCCCAGACCGTGCAGGGTGTGGGCCAGCTCTGCCATCCCATGTGTGGCAGAGCCATCGCAACACACATGGCTCTGCCACTCAAATCCTGCACACTACTTGTCAAGGTAACGACTTTTTCACTGTGTTTTACTGCTGCAAAGACCCTTCACCATGGCAACAACTTGCCTCGCTGAATGAAAGTCACACACATTCAACTTACTGATGAATGTTGGATGTATCTATCTGCACAGTTCGTCTATTATGATGATCGTGCTTCCTATTCTGCCTCCCAACATAAGAATTATACGTCCCTAATTATGGTGTCAGTGGCCAGGCCTGCTGCAGAACTTCGTGTTAGATTCTAGGAGGAATTACGGGGACTGTTTCTCCCCCCTTTAATAGGTTATGAAAGAGTATCCTCTGTTTGCAACTCTGACAGCTGGAAAAACCTGAACTGTGAATGGAGCTATTAGAGGAGCAGAATGAGCGGCTGTTTAATAATAAACAGGATGAATGTGAAAAAGGAAATTCACAAGACACAACACAAAAGGCAATGATAGTACAGCGAGAACATGTTTCATACAATGGCATTTAAACAGTTTCCATTGTTCTTTTTATGTAGATTAGAAATCTGACTATCATCTGGAAAACAGTGGAAGAGTACACCATGCTTCTTTAATGTGGAGCTAAGCAGAAACAAATATAAGGCAAAGAGAAGGGAGCCTCAAACCGAGCCATGTGGCACCCCGCATGATGGAGGATCTTATTAGTTCAGTAGGACTTGAACTAGTCCTTTGGTGTTTTCCTAATGCCCACCCACTGTGCCAAATGAGAGAGTAAAACGTTGTGCTCCACTGCATCAAATGCAGCGGTTAAATCTAAACTGAAAAGAACGACACGGTTACCAGAGTTTGTAGCTAAAAATACATATAATTTAAATTCAGTGCTGTGTAAAATTTAAAACCACATTGGAAGACCTCTAAAATAACATGCCTTCTATAATATATATATATATATATATATATATATATATATATATATATATATATATATATATATATATTTTTTTTTTTTTTTTTTTTTTTTTTTTTTCCTTTTTATCTGCCCACTAAATGGACATTTCCTTTAGATTTTTTCGACTCTTGAGTCACAGTCCGTTTTGCTTTCAGTGTCTGGCCCTGGGTCCTCGTTGCTGACCTATCCTCCGTCCCCTCCCTCCAACCAAGTTGTCAAAGCTGTTGACCTTGAACTGGAAGTGCAACCGATTGTTATCTTCTGGAGTCTTTATAATTTGAGTACATCTGCAGGCGTGTTTACAAGCCCAGCATCATTATCTGTGCATCACCTCTCACCAGCACATCTGTACACTCGGCTCTCGCACCTTAAATGACTCGCTGAAATGCTGAGTGAGAACACTCACGCAGTTGTTGGGCATCTGCTTTGAGTAAGCTCTAATGAGCAGCGCCTGGCTCAGCCAGAGAGATAAACAACAGGGATAGAGGCCTTGTTACTGTAGAGACAGCTTGCTATGACACCTCAGGGTACGGAGCTCTGCCAGGTTGGAGCGTAATTCTTCATGACAAGTCTTCCTCTAGCGCCCCATGTGACCTCACAAGGGAGCTGCGTCTCTCCTTCCTCTCCTCCACTGTCTCAGGTTGGCTCATGCCATGCATATTTCATAGATGATCCAGGCGTACCATCAAGCCACAGGCCTTAGGAATGAATCTCAGCTCCAGTGGAATGTTTTGCATAAATATACGCTCAATGCATGTACACAAACCCAACAGAGTCATGATTATACCTGCAAACCCAAGCAAACTCTGTTAGCAACACCACAGCATATAGAGTTTCGTGCTTGTATGTCATCACATAAACAACAGATAGTTGCTGTTGTTACTTGATGTAAGCTGTAAATATTTGTATAGTAAACAAAACAGAGTGAGAAATCCAGGTAGGCGGGAGCTGGTTATGTGTTGTGAATAAATCATAAGAGCTCAGTGTAATGATTCTCAGAAACATTACATTCATTGCAACTATTTCCAGTCCACAGTTATATAGGTACAAATTTAAGTCTGATTAAATTCAATCATATCATCACTGTTCATTTTAGTAAACATGTTCCTGTGTGCTGCTGTACAAATCATAGTAGGACTGAATAATCAACTAATTTTGTAATTGATTGTGAACTGGAGTACTGAGACTAAAACAGGCCATTTGTTGAAAGAACAAACTTGTAGTATCTATTAAACCAAAACTGTACAAAAAATGTATGCATTTTGTATTGGATATTTAAAATAAAATCCTCATTGTCTGTAAATATGTTCTACCCAGAACTCAAGTGACAAAGTTTTAGCTTCACTTGGTTGTAAGAAAATCTCCAATTCAGCACCTTTTCTTATCCAATTATTAATCAGTATATCCCCAAAATAATCAACAGATTATCCCTATACTGTACTGATCAGCCAAGCATAAAAACAGCTGCTGATTCATCCTTTGCTACAAATGATAAGCATTCACTAAAAGAATGCTGTAATTGTATTTTAGGCAATTACATTATTCTATTATTTAAAAAGGAGTAGTTTTTTTTATCCGCATCACTTAATATATTTCTAATATTACATAAAAAGGCTTAAGTAGTTGATTAAAAAAAAAAAAAAAATCAGTTGAATGTTCACCTCCTGCTTCTGCCTTCTCAATCATCATGAACTGTTCTTCAGTTTTCACATCTCTGTTAATAATAAACCCCCATACCACCAATTAAATTATTTGTATGCACAACATTAATGCATAACACTTGAAATGTGATGGCTGTGGAAATATTGCATTAAAGCATTCCTTTGCAAATGCAATAATGCAAATAGTACATTCAATAGTTGCCGTGACAATGATTCGACTATTTGATATACCTCTGATGTGCATGGACTGCATGCTTCCCCAGCTATTATTATTCATGGTAAAAATTCAGATTTGTTTGATCGCATGAATAAATGCCATGAAATTCTTTATCTTCTGATACATTTCCTCCCCCTGGGTTTTCCACATTGCCGTAACAATACTTAATTACATTAATGTGATCATTTGGAACTGGAACTGAAATTAAAATACAAGCACAACTTATTACACATCCTTTCTAGCAATTTTCTGCAAAATATTAAAGAATGAGTTTGTTTTTGTGTCATTTCTATGCCACATTTTTGTGAGCTGACAGTTCCAAGTTGTACCTCTGTTTATTTGGAGAAAAAAATATAATTTCACTTGATGTGGATTTGAAGGTTGGTATTTGATGCATGGTTGGTTCAATCTTGCATATAAATAGGAGAGAAATGCTTGAATGGGCTTCTGGCCTGAGATTTGCATTTTTGATAGTTGATATAAATCAGCCAGTGTACGGGGTCATTTTTTCGGCGGTAGATTCATGACATTACCTTCTTATTCCTGCTCAATTTGCTTTATTCTTTTCAACAAATGACATAAATTCACCTCCACTTCTCTTTCCTTCCTCCCTTTTTTATTTCCTTCTCGAAAACAACGAATCAAGTTTTGCATAATTCCCTCTGCCTTTGGTGAAGCATTATCTCCAACCTTCTCTAGAGGTGGAGACATGCTTGAAAATTATATTCTGAAGAAATGCGTCTGAAATCTTTTCAAAGTTTTGCCTCACTTCTGCTGTCAAATCATGTTAATTTTTGCCTTGTTGCTTGCTTTCTCCTCTGGCTCATTTTTTGACAGCAGTGCATCCCTTATCCCAGTGAGTCAATGAAGCGTCCTTTAAATTACTGAAAAAGCCCAGCTGAAGCCCATCTCACTCTGATGAGTGGAGTGGTTCAGTTATGTTAGCAAAACAAGAGTTGTGATCGCTCGCTGCTGTGGCTCTGGTTGTCACAGTGATGATGTCGCACACCTTTCTCTTCTCATTTGTGCTGCTACGTGTCCTGTGTTGACAGATGACAGGATGACCACTTAACTCAATTTTTCCTCTTGTCTTTCTCCTGGACTCTTTTTTGCTCTGCAGGGTTGGAGAGTGGTGGAGTGACTCTGAAGGACCCTCCTTCTGAAGGGGAAATTGAGAATTCGACTCCGGTCACGTTGCGCTGTCACATTGATGGACACCCACGGTAATTGTCGATCCCTGCTTCTACAGCAGGTCTCTAAAGTAGAAAATGTATGTTTGTTGACAACACGTTCCATCCTGAGTCCTGCTCTCCTTCCCTTCCTCCTAGGCCGACCTGCCAGTGGTTCAAAGATGGAGTGAAGCTGATGGAGAGCAGCCATCAGACCAACAACAAGGACAGGACTCTGACCATCCAGAGTGCTAGTCCGGATGACAGCGGCGTTTACTACTGCTGCGCCAGAAATGCGGCCGGCTACGTCTGCAGCAGCAGCAACTTCACACTCACCATCATAGGTGAGACTTTTTTTCTTCTCACTCTTAAAGAAGTGGTGATGAAACTTATTTATGATTCACTTGACATCATTTAAGCAAAAAAGTATAATAATAATAACAAATTGTCAAAAACTTAAATATACCAGTGGCAGGTTTCCACAAGATTTCAATAACAAAAGACTAGACCAGATTTCTATTGGTCCCTTTAATACTTTAAGGCTGGTAACTCTGGAAGCTGTAACTCAATACACCTGTTGGAAAATCCCAGTGAGCTTAACATTGAGGCCAGTGAGGACTATTGACTCAAAAACAGTGAAAAATCAATGGGAAGATCTGCATTAGTAAATTTTTCTGTCAGATGCCTTCACAATACAATAGACCCCCAGAGTCACTTGCAAATAACTAAAGTCTACAAATGCTCATCCAAAATTCTTATAGCTGCCTATTTTTCCAAAAAACAAATGTACCTTAATTTGTATTAATATACACAGTTTAAACCATCTTAGCACTACTGCAGAAACTAACACCCATGGTCGGTCTTCTCTTTCTGTTTTTCTGTTGTATACAACATATACAAAAAGCAGTTATCAAATTATAATTTTATGCTACTCAAAGTAACCTGTGTGAACAGTAATTGCCTCGTAAATATAATAACCAGTTGTACCAGCCATGGTTGCTACAGTGAGCGTTTCCAGTAACAGGCAATGGGTGTTTTTTTTTTTTTGTTTAGTTTTTTTTAATCACTCTGGAGGAATGTTGGTCCTCTCTTTGCAGAACTGTTTTAATTCATTACAGGGTTTTCAGGGTTTTTGCTGCCTCTCAATTGGACTTTGACTATGCCTCTCCAAAATCTGATTTTTGTGTTTTTAGAGCCATTCAGAGAGATGCTTGCTTCTTTGGATCATTGCTCTGCTGCATCGCAAAAATGTTAATGAGTTTAAGATTAACAATTGATAGACAGAAATTCAGAATATTTTAATAATTTTTTTTCTAAATTTCATAAAAACCCAGCCCCAGACAAGAAAATTGTTTAAAATATACATAAAATTACACATATCTATACTCGTATAACAAAGTATATATATATATTTTTTTATGCAACAATGTTTTGAAAAAGTAATTAGAATTTAAAAAATGTCCCGTTCTGTGAAGTGGGGCTCTAGATCACCAATTTAACAGATTGGCTCAAAGTGCTCCAGGCAAACCCCTGAGTTGGAGATAAAGCTGTAAAATCCTAACATTCATTCACATTACGCTTTCTTTTTTATGTGGGTTTTCTCTGCCTTTTTTCAAGTCTGCTGCTGCTGCAAATGAAAGGATAGGAAGTCAGTTTAAACACCATTAGTGATGAGAGGAAGCCCTGAAAGAGCATCTAATGAGATTATAAAAGAGTGTACTTGTACCTTCATTTCCCTCCTCCCACGCAGACTGAAAAATAAACATAAAAACGTGCAAACGAATAATAACTTGATATCCTGAAGCGGAAAGATCTCACTGATGATTTGAGTGCAATGGCTGCTTGCTGTTCAGGGAGGTTGTTTGTTTTCCTTCAGAATCTGTTGTTTAACCCATTATGTGTGGCTTTAAAGTTAATACAGCAACATGTCTGTGCTGGAGAAACCTAACACCCTTCTTCATTTTAATTACCCACCTGTAAGACTCTCAAATGCTGCGATAACACCTGCATGGGGGGAACAAAACCCGACAAGCTTCCAGTTACAGTCTTGCCGCCGTCTGCCTCTCTAATAGGCGTCATTGTGAGAATAAGCAAATTTATCCTGTTTTTCCTGAGTAATTGAGGCCATCCCACTGCTTTCTTGGGTGGGCCAGGTGTTCTCTGACTACACACCTCTTTTTGTTCTCAGTTTTTCCAGAAGTAACCCTGAGCCTTATCCCAGTGCTCCCTCTGGCACCATTCCTCCTCCTTGTAGCTGTGAAAATTAGAAGTTTTGACCCAAATCTTTAAACCTACTTAGATTTAAGAGTATTTTTATGCTTCACCTCCTGTATGGAGCTAAGCAGTTTTAAACTTTTTATTTTGAGTACAATATTTTCCCTCCTGCTTGTATTGTACAGCCATCTTTCCTTTGGTATATCAGAGGAAAGATATACAAGTTTACCCAAGAATGCCTGTTTGGAAAATTATAAAATAATATGCCCTCTACCAGATTTGGGAATCATTTAACTCTCACGTCCAAAGTATTAATACTCACATTTTCCATATTTATTAAGCAAAGATGGAGCCAAAATTGACAAACTGCTTTAAAAATGAGTACAACTTTGCTTCTCACTTCTCAGCAGTGTAGAAAACAGTAATTGTGAAAGCAACTGTTGCTACAGTTAAAACCTGTTCTGCTGCTTCCATATGTAAACATGTATATGTTTGTCTGTCTGTCTCATAGATAAGAGGGTGCCAAAGCCAGTGGTCACCCCTGAGAACCAGGTGGTGCTGAAGAACGAAGAAGCCATGTTCCATTGTCAATTCACTGCGGAGCCTGAACCCACGTTGGAGTGGTACCATGACACCGAGCTGCTGGTTAACAAGTCTCGGTAAATTGCTTCCTCATGTTGTTTCTTCCCCTCCTACTCATACCGGCTGATTATCCAGCTTTCAACTCTTTCTATCATTTCACAACACAAACTTAAGCATCCACCTTCCTAAGCTCCTCCACTTCCTGTTAGTAGAAACTGTTGCGTTATCCTCATGGCTCTCTTTTCGAGCTTTAGACAAATTGCTCATCGGGAAGCCATCACTGTAACAATAGGCAGTCTGCCATACATCACTTGAACAAAGCCTTTCTCTGCAGTCCTCCAGTGTTCTCACAGTGAGTAGAAAAAGCCCACAGCCTGCAGTCATCTCACCAGTGCAACCATTTATTCATATTCTGTCCCATTCCAACCTAAACCTTTAATTTCATTGGGATTTTATGAAACATAACACAAAGTAAAGCATAATTAAACCTCCCACATCCAAACTATCAAAAACAACTATGTAATTTCCATTTGGGAGTTTTTAGCCATTTTACATTCTTATAATTATAGTAGTTATTTAATGAAAAACCATACAAAAGTACATTTTTCCTTGGTGCGTCACATAAGCGTCCCTCAAAAATGGTTTTGTCTCCTGTAGATTAGAGGTGCACAATGTGGCTTAATTATATAATTATGAATAAGTTTTTTGTTTTAAGTATCAGAAATATTGCCATATTGGTAACCTGGCCTTTTCTGTTTGTTTTTTTTTTATTATTATTTTTGAGTGGTTACAAGGTACAGTGGCAAAACCTGAAACTGCTGCTGCACAAATTGCTCAGGTTGTTGACAGGTGACCAAGGAGTGAATGAGTTATTGCCACTCACCTTGATTAGTTGTCGATAAAAGGTTGAGTAACTAAAGCGTTTCCTCTTTTCATATATTTCTTTTAATAACTTAAGTAGCTACTACAGGAAGGGACAATTTTTTATTTGATTCCACAATTATATGTCAGAATAATCAACAACGAGGCCTGTCAGAAAAAGTAAAATTTTCTGGACAATAAATTGTCCCAGAAATTATTGCAATGAACAATAATATTATTGTCTTGAGACCATTTGCAATTACCATATTGATGATGGCATAATAATGCAAATAAATGCAACAAACTTTAATTTTGTAAAGACTTAACACTGGAACACGTTCAACCTAAAAATAAAACACACAAGACTAAATTCATAAATAAAATGGATTATGATGTTACTGTAAGCAAAATTAGTCTTCAAAAAATATTAATCAGAATACAAATGATCAATCCCATTTTAATTAATACTGTGATTAATTGATAATTGCTTTTGTGGCAGGCTTATCAATTACTGAAATATTCACTTACAACAGCCCTACTTTCTAGTTATTTATATAATAAGCAAAAGGCATTGATGGCACGATTATAACACAGAATTGTGTTTGATTCCGTTTTAAAATCTGCATTTGTTGTTTGAGGAATTCCCAGGCAGCGTTGTGTTTTGTGTATTCTTGTTTATTGATGTGAGCTGATTGCAACGCCAGAGGAATGCAGCTCGGTGTGGGCAACAAATTTGTTTAGATAACCCTCTGCGTACTTTGTTTGATTATCGGATGAAGATTGGTTTTCAGATGTTTTGAAATCAGGAGAAAATAGACATGTTTAAGCTCAAGGCTGTTGTGCAAACTGTGAAGCCGAGTGTTTGTTTATGCACAGGATCCAGCAGAGCTATGAGGATTTTTTTTAAGGGAAAAAAAGGTCTGCCTTGACTTATTTTCTTGTGAGGTTATTTTAGAGCTTTTAGAGTGAAGTCATTTTCATTGTCATCATGGGGGGGAAACGTACTCAAAGTCCCACAGCTCGTTTCCTTTCCTCTCCCTGAACAACAAAGACAAGATGACAGAAGTATCGTCCCTCCTCAGGGATTCAGTCAATCCTGGACGATTTTTCTTATAAAATAACCCCAAAAGCATTTTACTTTTACTTTTATTAGATATTGTATGTTTTAAAACTTAATCCACAATAACTTTCTCATCAATCTGTAATGAGCTGCTGATTTGCCCTTAGCGATACTATCACATGTGAGATTTCTATCTCGCTCTGGCTTAAGGTCAGTCTTTAATTACTTTGCATCTTTTCCATCACTCACACTGAAGCTGCCAGCAACTTGGGTCCAACTGGCAGCTTTCACCCCCTGAAGGATAGAAATTTTATTTTTAATCATACCAGAATGTGGGAAGCTTTTTGTTCTTTTACTGTAGACTTGTTCTCAGTGGGATGTTGTTGTTGTTGTTTTTGTTTTTTTCCACTACTCCTGTGAGACGTTGGTGATTGTTTTTTGTGAATCAGCCCAGTTCAGGCATGATGGACTTACTTGTCAAGGATGAAGGAATTGAGCTGGGAATTTCCTGCTGATGAGTTTGGGTTTGTTGTGGAGAACTTTGTTGTTGCGTGTACTGGTATGCAGGCAGGGCGGCTGTCCAGGCTGCCTGGGCTGCAGAGGCTGGAATTTATCAGCAGTTTCCAGGTCCGGATAAACATGAAAAATAGATTTACATGTCCAGATCTTATTCTCTCTCTCTCTCTTTTTTTTTTTTTTAAATCCATCCGTCCGTCCATTCATTCATCTTTTGGTATATTCATTCATATCTTCATTCATCCATCCATTAATAGCTTTTGTCCATCCTTCCATTTCTTTCATCAATGTCTTTCATTTATTCACTCATTCATTTATGTCTTCTGATCATCCATCGATCTGTCCATCCATCCATCCATCCGTCATCCATCCGTCCAGCCATTAATCCATTGTTCCATCAATCTATATTTTGGTCCATCTGTTGATCCATCCTTAGTTAAATACTTTAGTCCATATCTTTCGTCTGTCCATTCATCCTTTGGCCCATCCATCCATCCATCCTTCTTTCATTCCAGACTACTGTAGAAATATCAACAATAAATTCATGAGGAACTTTTGCATTTGAAGTTTTAAAATTGCCCAAAAGATGCACCAAAAGCTCTGAAAACTTGAGCCTGAATTCTCCCACCCAATGTGTGTCGAGACCCTGGTCAGGTTCTGTCGAATTCATGCACCAGGCTCATCTAAATTGTCTGTTTTTATCTGTTTGTTCTCCGCAGCGTGTCCCTGCTGTCCAACGGTAGTCTTCTGATCACACAAGTCAAACCCAAGTACACAGGAAACTACAAGTGTGTGGGACGTGGCGTCGGAGGATCCGTGGTTACACAGACTGCTTCTCTCCAAATAGCTGGTACACACACGCGCACACATTAAACTGCAGCTGTTCAATTGGTGACGGACAAAAACCTGTGTTTCTGAAATCTGAGGAGGGCTTATGTTACGCCCTGACCCCGTCCATGCCTCTGCTCTGCACTCCATTCCTTTCACTTAAAGCCAGATTTCCGTGATGATGATCAGATTCCCATACGGACATCCGGCCCCTGCTGGATCCAGTATGTGCCAAAGACGCCAGTGGATCATATTATTTCCAGGTGTTTTCCAAACTTGTTCAGACCAATGAGCTTTCTCCAGAGTAAACAACACCTGGCAAGCAGAGATAATAAGTAACAAATAACATCCTGATGTTGCTGAAACAAGGGGTGAAAAGACAATACAGCAAAACACCATGAAAAAGGATAATAAATCTCATCATTTTCCAAAATAAAAGTCTGCCAAGTACAGTATGAATTTGTGTTAAAGAGTCCAAATACATGAACTTGGAAAAACTCCCTAGAGAATAGTTTTAATCAGCATCAAGCTTCTCATTTTGCATTTTCTGATGCATGTGCATGCAAGTCCAGCATTGTGACTGAGCCCAGGATTGGAATTTCTGAGCATTTCAAAGTCCTGATCACCTGATTGCTTTCCTCTTTATCCCAAGGGTCACGGATTAACGAGAAATGACTGAATCTGCAGTTATAACCCACAGAACCACAGATCCATATAAATGCTACATTTCCCAGCTGGCACCACATGGCGTTTGGTGTTACAGTAATAGATAATCCCATTTCTGCTCCACTTTCTTCATTTTTCAGTGTTTCCCAGGTCTGGAAAAATTAATGGAAAAAGTAATTGATTGGAAAAATTGCTGTATTTCCTGACTGTATTCCCTATCCTATTGTTTAAATATTAGTCTTTTTCCCTTCTTGTTTTGTGTCTTTCATTTCTCTTTTGTTGGTGCGTTTTTCCTTTCTTTCAACCTTCCTTGTGTCTTTTGATTTTTCCTACATCATGCCTCCTCTTATTTTTCATTCTATCCTTTCTTCCTTTCTCTCCTCCTTTATTTACTTACCTCCCACTCTGCATCCCTATAACCTAATTTATTTTCTTGCTGGTGTTGCTTAATTTTTTTTTTGTTTCCTTGTTTCCTTCCTTGTGTCCTATCACCTTTTTTCAAGTTTCCTTCCTTACTTTTTGTACCATTCATTTATCTTTCTTTTTGTCCATCCTACCTCCCTTTCTGCTTGTTTCTTTCTTTCCTTCTGTTTTTTTCCTTCCCCGTATTTGTCATTTATTTTCCCCTCTTCCTATTCCCTTCCCCATTATTCTACCTTCATTCATACTTTCTTTTTCTTTCTTTCTTACTTTGTTTCTTATATTTTTTCTCTCATTTCATTCTTTTTTCTTTGTGTCTTTTCTTTTTTTCCTTTATTTCCTCTCTTTCTCTATCCTTCTCTCGCTCTCTCTCTCACTCATGAAGTATTATTGACTTGTGTTTGGGTATTAATTCTAACAGCAGATGAAGGTCTTGTGACCTGTAACAGATCTCATTGCTTTTTGTATTTAGGGGCTGCTGATTTTTGGCGTGACCCACCAAACAGAAGTTAATCCCCCTCTAAGTCCAACCTGTTCTCTGTTTGTCTTCCTTCCACTGGTTTTTGCAACTTGCTCCTAAAATCACAGGATTTACTATAACAAGACAAGAAATCCCCCAACTGGGAATTAGTGTAGCTCAGGGCCAAATCGAAATGCTTCAGTGACTCTGAAAGCAAATTGATGATTAAATAGAAATCAGTTGGGGCGTTTTAAATCTCAACTTCATGCTCCATTATTTCCATCTCCATGCTCTTTGCTGCAGACATCGGAAGCATGTTGCCAAAGATGTCGAGGGTGCTCACCACCGACACATTGCAGAGGGTGACCTGCCACCCCCCAACAGGGAGGCCCGACCCCGAGGTGTGGTGGGAGAGGGAAGGTCACAGGGTGCCCACGGAGGGCCGGGTGTACCAGGAAGACCTGGACCTGGTCTTCAACCGGACGGAAGAGGGCGACTCGGGTGCCTTTACCTGTGTGGCCCAAAACAAGGCCGGTCGCAGAAGCCAGGATTTCACGTTCACTGTCGCAAGTAAGTTAAATGGAGAAACATTTTTGAAATACTAATGCAAGCTGGGATGTTTGAATGAAGACACAAAATGGATCTCATGAAAGGTAAAGTTGGGATGGGATTATGCAGATATCTTTGAGATTATTTATAAAAAATGCATGACTGCATGTCCCTGTAAAATACAAACAAAAAAATTATTCATGTTTATATTCAAGGAACATTTTGTCTGTGCAGCCATTAAAATTGGGAAGATATTTAAATACTAAAACCCCAAGTTCTTAGCTTTAACACCTGCAATAAACATTTAAATGTATTTGTTTTCTTTTACATATACATAAATGATTCTTCACTAAAATGAAGTCATAACAAAATTTTATTTCATGAAGAAACAAACTAAACTCCTTTAAAAATCTAAGGAAAAAATACAAGAATTTTAAATAACTAAATTAGTGATTATTTTAATGCTTTGTTGAGCATAATTCCCAGTAATTGTGGTGTTTATTCTTGTATGCTAGTGATCCTACTCTTAAAGCCATAATATAACATTTTTTGTTTGTTTTGTCAGAGAAAAGGTCCAAAGAAAACCAAAAAAAATTACTAATTATTAGCATTAATATAAATACAGTTTGATCCATCAGAGGGAGTTAAGTGTACATGGTGACTATAAACTGATGTTGCATACTGATGTCTCTCTGTGCCTCCACAGCTCCCCCGGTCTGGGTGTCCAAACCTCTGGACAGCAGCTTAGAGGAAGGTAAACCAGGTTACCTCCACTGCCGCGCTCAGGCCAACCCTCAACCTGAGGTCTCCTGGTTCCGCAATGGCTTGGAGATCACACCTGAGGTTTGTTGTCACTCAAAGCTGTCCGCTTTTCTTAACAACATACAAGGTTGTTAAGAAGTCGCACATAGATTTTTTTTTTCCCTCTTCATTTTGCCCTCCAGGACTCTCGTTTCAAGCTGTTTCCTAACGGCACCCTGAGGATCAACAACGTGGAGGTGTACGACTCTCAAATGTACGGCTGTGAAACCAGGACCGTCGGCGGCCGCCTGTCTGGCCAAGCTCGAGTCACTGTGCTGGGTAAGCTGCAGGGGAAAAGCTCTAATGATTCGTATGGTCATTTAAATTCTTTCTCTGCTGAAAGGTTGTGTGAAATGGGTAAAATCTAAATGTTTTTTTCAGAAAAGAAACAAATGCGAGTTAATACCTGAGGGCCTGTGTTTGCCTGCTAAATCAAGAATCTGTGTTATGTGGGCTTTAAGCAGGGACACCCACAGAGGTGTGAAACATGACTCATACATTTGGTCCAAGTCTAAGTTTTAACACCTTATCTCCATCATGCATTCCTGTCTCCTGTCGTAGAGCTAAACCTTGATAGATGGCCAGCATGTTTACTTGATCTCAGGCTCTGATAAACCACAACCTCTTTGTAATCATCAAGTTGTGTGACGTTGCTGCAACACCATTTGGTCACATTTGTCTCTTTGTGATCACAAAGTTGTGTTTTATTGGGACTTTATGTCATTCTAACTTTTTAGAACTCCTTCAGCTCACCTCATTGGAAAACATTTGTGTGTAATTTAATCTAATTTTTAATCGAGCTGTTCCAAGAACAAATGGCTGCTATTGGCCGCTTCAAAATCAAACTACTTGGCTTATCTGTAAAACTTTGTGGTGGAAAGCTAACAATGCATCATTCTGACTATCCCGTTTGAGAAGCACAGTGGTGGCAGCATCATGATGTTGTCCAGAGAAGCTGGTCTGTTTTTCTGAGCTGCAACTTTTAGAAAGTATGAGTTTGAATAACTCAGTGCTCTGTCCAATCTGACAATTTTCCTCAGTGGTTCTTAATAACTATGAATAAAGAACCCATTTTTGGTTTTAAGTATGGCCATAATAACTAATGCATGTGGTAGCAGATTTTTCATGAAACAGTCATATTACATTTCCACAGAAAGACCACTAAAAGTACCATTAATATTTTTTAAAAATATATTTTCCCTGGAATTAGATTGGAAATTGTTTTTTGTATTTAGATTGTTTTTTTCAGAAGTTTTCAAACATTATTCTACCCCTCTTTTCTTTTTTTGTAAAAGTTTTATGTTTTTCTTTATTCAAATAAATTGGTGGTTCTTGAAAACCACTTAAAAATTCAGTGTTCTCATGTACACGTTGACCAACATGTAGGTGTCTTGAGGTTGGCAGTTAAAAATGGCAACAATTTTCCTAAAGTAGATATTTCTCTAAACGTTTTACAGGGTTTTTTTAGTCGTGTAACATTAGCAGCTCTATAAAAGATTTATTTATCTGGCCTTGGGGTGAAAATGGCTCTTTGGATTGTAAATGTTGCAGACCACTGAACTATGCGAAGAGAGTGTTGCAAGCATTTTAATGTCTAGATGTGCAAAGCTGTTAGGAAAAGTGATGCAAAAAGTGTATGTACTATTTTATGTTTTACAAAAAATTCCAATGAAATAAATAAAACTTGCTGCTAAATGTTTAAAGGCTCTAAATATGTTTGCAAGGCGGTGCAGATCAGTTTGGTTCCATTTCATCTGCAGGGAGAGTTGCACAAAAGAAGCTTTGACCTTCCCCCACTTCCCCGTGTTTTCACCGCATGTGTTAACCACATGTAATGTTTCCCTGGAACTTGTGTTTCAGAGAGGCTGAAATTCACACCCACCCCCCAGCCATCCCAGTGCCTTGAGCTGGATGAGGAGATCACCATCCAGTGTTCCGCCAAGGGCCGAGAGAGCCCCACAATCCGCTGGACCAAAGCAGGTACGCATGGCGCTGGCTTAACCTTCGCCCCCCGTTGTTGTAGATCTCATAAGGAAAAAGTTGTCTGAACAGTATCTCACCCCAAAAAAGAAGCCGTAGCAACCTGCAGATCTTTGTCAACATTAAGGTGAGACGTGTTAAAACTTGTGTGGTCTTCAGCAAACATTGTGAGGAAGATTTATCATCGCAAACCTCGTCTCATTTGTCTTCATTAACCAAGAGGGAGAGCCGGTTCCCTCCTGAACCCACTCCCTGCTAGGGCTGGGTACTGTCAAAAACCTCATAATTTAATTGCATTTCTATTCTTTGAGTCATGTTTCAATAGCAATTTGATTAAATGTTAATTTAAATACTTTGGTATTTATTTTAATACTGAGTAGTATAAAAGTAATTTATTGGATTACAATTAATTTATTATAATTACTTCAACAGTGTATATATTCACCTTATTGAGCAGTAAAATGCACTTACTAAATCAAATGAAATGTGGTGTCAATCAACCGTGCCATGTTTTTGCTGGAAATATTTTTGTTTCTGCTGTTAACATTTTTAAGTTTTTTTAAAAAGAAAGTCCAGGGATCAGTCTGCCCACTCGTTCACGTTATCATAATCGAGCATAATTGATAAATTAATTGTGCTATGTTTATACAGCTAAACTTTTACATCACAGTTGATTGACAACAAATTTACTTGATTTTGTAAATGTGTCTGATTGTGGCTGTGACTATTTGCCACCCACCAAAAAACTCAAGAAGACGACAATTTTACATATAGGAGTTTTATGTGTGATACCAAGCTAATATAGCACAATTAACAGTTTTACAAATCGATATTGAATTGGAAAACATATTACTTGCATTGATAAATCAATATATTCACCCGCCATGCCCCCCTCAGACGGAGGAGAGCTCCCGCCACATGTGGAGCAGAAGAACGGCCAGCTCCGATTCAACAAGGTCACTCGCAACGACGCCGGCAACTACACCTGCATCGCCTCCAACAGCCTGCAGGGGGAAATCAGAGCCCTGGTGACCCTCATTGTGGCCGGTAAGCCACTCTCGATGTAGAAATACCGCACACTGAGAGTTTTTATTTATTAGAGGGGTTTAATGTTGATTTTAATTATTAAGATCCACAAAAAGCAGCATTTAATGTTCTCTGAGAGGCCATTTTACTATAATGAAAAGCACCCACTAGCTGAGAATCCATCAGTGTGTGTTGTTGAGATTTTTCACATTAATGAGCCTTTTGCTTATTGTTCTGTCCATGCTTGCACATGCAGTGCATGTTCGCTTTAAGGTGGAGCCAGAGAATATGTCGGTGTACCAGGGACACACTGCCGTCCTGCACTGCCAGGCAAGGGGTGACCCCAAACCTCACGTCCACTGGATTGTGAAGGACAAGGTTCTGGGCGTCGCCAATGACGGCAGGTAAATGAGACCAGGCTGATATCACTTCAAACAGGTTTTGAGTCTGGAAGAAAAAAAGAAAAGGACTTTCTGTTGCTTTTGTATGAATACTTTTGAAGACTAACATACAGCTCTGGAAAAACTTAAGAGACCACTGCAAAATGCTTATTTGATTATTCTGATTTTACTTTTATAGGTTTATGTTTGAGTAAAATGAACATTGTTCTTTTATTCTATGAACTACTGACATGTCTCTGAAATTCCAAGCGAAAATGTAGTATTTATTTGCAGAAAATGAGAAATGGTCAAAATAATTTAAAAAAAAGATGCAGTGCTTTCAGACCTCAAATAATGCAAAGAAAACAAGTTCATGTTCATTTTGAAACAACAATACTAGCGATTTAACTCAAGAAGAGTTCAGAAATTAACATTTGGCAGAATAACCAGGAGGTTTTCATTGGGGTTCAGTGCAGTGGTTTCTTGCTACTTTTCCAGAGCTGTATGTTTTCAGTCTTTTTTGTGTGTGTTGTACAACTTTATTGCAATATTTCAACTTTAAGCAGGATTTCCTGATAAACTATTCATAGTCATTGTCAGAACAACATTGAAGAAAAGTTTGTACCTCATTTTAAGCAAAATGATTCATTTCCCTTATTGATAGCTTATCATTTTGCCTCTAACCTGTAAAAATTATGACTAATATTGCAAAATGTCCTTCCTTTTTTTTCTCTCTCTCTTCCCTTCCTTCCCTTTTTCCTCTTCTTATATCACTCTATTTCCCTGATCTAAACAATTTGAAATAAACTCTGGTATGTTTAGTCTGTGAAGGTTTCTTAATTTTTACATAAAAATGTTCTATTAAATTTAGGACAAATGTCTGCTTGTAGCTTTTCATCCCGCTGGCATGTGGGCCCCTCCTGCTACATTTTGTTGTGTTATTTTATCTGACGGCTCTTCACACTTCTGCAGATTAGGTGTATGTCTGAAAATCCTAAACATGATCATTTAAGACAGACTGTGACTCTCGGGTTCCCGCCGTGTTTTTCGTCCAGAATCCAGGAGATGCCGAACGGCTCGCTGATAATAAGAGACGTCACCACTGACGACACGGGTCAGTACACATGTGTGGCTGGGAACAGCTGCAGCATCAAAGACCGAATGGCTCAGCTCTACGTAGTGGGTAGGTTTAACATACACACACACACACACAGAGAGAGGTATGCTTCCAGAGGTTTTCTTTTATCAGGGACAAAAGTGCCCACGTGGAGCAGTAAGCCACAATCACAGGAACAGGGAGGAGGCATTAATTAAACCTCCACCTGTCTGTCCATCACCCATGGCGACAGGTTAATAACCTGCTCCACGTCTCCGACGCCATGGCTGACAGGGGTTGATGGGCTCGGGTTAATGCTGGATCTAATAAAGCTTTGCACTCTGAAGCCGATAAAAGCTGAAAATTACAGTCACACGCTTGCACTTTACCTGAACAGAAGGATTTCAGAGAGAGAGACGATTTAATTTAGTCGTTAGTCTGGGTTGGCGTGACAAAGCCGCCCAGCTAAACCACATCAGTAACCTGATCATTTTAACCTTTTAAGCGGTGAAAGACTTAATGTTTGCTTCTGTAGAACATGTGATTGTTGCATCCTTCAGACAGTAGGTCAGACTTTTTAAATCTCTAAACAATCTTGTACCAGTATCACATGTTTTCTAAAGGCATCCAAACATTTTGCAACATGCAGGGTAATTTTTACTATGGGCCATTTTTGCTGTAGGCAAGGAATGTACAAAATGCAGCCTGGAGGCTACTTGCATGATTTTACCTCAATTCTACAGTGAGGTAAATATGACTGAATTGAGGCCAATGCACAATTTTTTCATTTCTTTGAGTTCTGCAAATTTTGCAGACAAAGAAAATCTTAAAATGACAACAAAAAAAAAGAAGCTTGGTGCAAGCTTGGAGAGTCTTAAATTATTTTTCCATTTGTCATAGTTTAGTAGTATAATTGGACCACAAATATAAATTGAATAAACTGTAAATATTAAATTTGGCTGATTCTTTGAGACTGCTGACATGCACAATAAGACTGATTTATAGCTACCAATTATTCCACTTAGTGTGAAAGGTAAACCAGATAAATGGCATCTAAAAGAATTTTAGTGGCCCAGAAAAATGGAAGAAAAGGAAAACGGAAAGGTGATGCATTTATTGGCAATGTGAGTTGGATGTGTGGAGGTGCAACTTTTCTTTTTATAGCAAATTTTTTTTGTCCCACTAGCTAGCCTCAGATAATTATTTCACTGGCAAGAATTTGTTCATCATAAATTCAGCCTTAGAGTTTACCTTATGAGTATGTCACATGTGAATGAACAGTCTGTGCTGCAATAAAATTTTTGATAAAATCTCAAAATTTTATATTTTTAAACTTAAAATTTTAAACTTTTTTTTAAAATTTCCATAAAGAGGATTACTGTTTTCCTTTTACCTGTTTAATTTACCTCAAGATTTTCTCAAGATTTTAACTGTAAATTTTAATTGTCGCCTGTTTTGCATGTGAAGTGTAATAGATTTTTGCATTTTTGTGGACCATTTAAGTGGAAGCAAATCCCTTCATTGTAGTTTGATAAACTAGGGGCCCCAGACAGCATCTCGCTTTGGGCTTCCACAAAGCTAGAAACAATAGTGTCAACATGTGCTTTCAATATCAAGCATCATAACCATTCTGTGTCCTGCAGACAAACCTCCTTACCATGATGGCGTTGAGGATGACAAGGCTCCGTATAAGATGATCCAAACCATCGGGCTTTCTGTGGGGGCAGCCGTGGCCTACATCATTGTGGTTCTGGGACTGATGTTCTACTGCAAGAAGAGACGCAACACCAAGAGACTGCAGAAGGGCCAGGATGGAGAAGAACCAGAGATGGAGTGTCTCAACGGTAGGAAATGATGTCTGGATTACACAGACACTCCAATAAGCTTCCAAAGGCCGTTGGTGATTAAAAATACCCAAGGCTTAAAAAGTTAAACTTAATCTTGTCAAACTATGCAGCTTTAATTACAATCTTTAGCACATTTTTCAGATTTACTTTTTGTGATGGTAGGAGATAAACAGCTTTTTCCTAGAGTGCTTTGTGAACAAGTTGGCATGACGATGGTGTCTAATGGTTGCCATAGTTGCCTCTCTTACCAGCCTTCTCAGTGCATGTTGGCAAAACCAATACAGTCGTCGTCCAGACATGTTTGTTGTTTTTCTTAATTTTCTCTAAGTTATTTTCTGACTTATGAGAATCATCACTTCCTTATGTAAAGTGCATTTCCTCATGTCTTTCCCCATTTTGAACAACAGCTAAAAGAATTTGGCTTTTTTTGTCCTGTCATACTTGAGATGGGCAATTATTGTACTATTTGTTCTGGGGAAAAAAGGAAATAAAATTTCAGATTTATTGGGACAATAACTTTTAATTGACCTATTCAAAATCCCAAAACTGACATTATGGTTGAGATTTTTACTTCCATTGTTTGGACTAATTTGTTCCCCAATGTTGGGTGCAAAAACAGCATCAAATAAATGAATATATTTAAAAATAGGACTTATAGCAATTATTATGTATGGTCAACAGTGCAATTGTAGTAAAGCATCCTATTTATTAGTCAGAGCAGTATTTTAATTTGTCGAAAGATGATACTGATGCTAATTCATCTGTAAAACTTTTTACCTTTACTTTTGTTATCACAGTAAATAGCACAAGTTATTTACTTCATTATGGACTTAATTATAAAGTTATCCATTCATATATTATACCCTCTTGGGTCATCAGTAGATGATTGAAAAATATTCAAAACAGTTAAGTGAGCGGAGATTTTACTAAACAGTTTTTCTTTTTTTTTTCTTCTTTTTTTTAAATAAATGTCCTCAAATTAAACATTGGATTTAATGTGAGGTTATCCTGCTGCAGTAAAAGATGAGTTTAAGTCGAAATGTTGTACACATCTATCAATAATTATGTCCTTTTATACTCCTTTTATATGGTTGGTGGTTCTCTTTCCCTGCTTTCTCATGCTGAAAATGTTGACGTCTGGATATTTGTTGCCATCTTGTGTTAGTTATGGGTATTGCAGGTAAAATAAAATACCAGAGGATTTATCTGAGTGGAGATATTGGTTGTCTAAATCTGTGAATTTTAATCATTATTGGTTGTTTTGTTTTGTCTGTGATCTTTAACCTTTTGTGGATGTGTGTTGTTTTCTTCAGGAGGTGCTGTTCAGCAAAATGGCCACACCATGGCGGAGATCCAGGAGGAAGTGACACTCACCAACATGAGCACGGTTGCTACAACCGAGAAACGCCATAGCCACGCCAGCGATAAGCTCCATTTTCCCCGCGCAGACCTCCAAACCATCACAACACTCGGTAGTTTAACCCTATTATTGTAGTTTTGTTTTATTTTTGTCCGTCTTTTCTGATGTGTTTGGTGAATATTTGCTCAGGTAAAGGGGAGTTCGGTGAGGTGCTGCTGTCCAAAGCGAAGGGTATCGAAGAGAGCGAGGTGGAAGCGGTGGTTCTGGTGAAGTCACTGCAGTCCAGAGACGAGCAGCTGCAGAGCAACTTCCGCCGTGAAGCCGAAATGTTCGCCAAGCTGAACCACCCCAACGTGGTGCGACTGCTGGGCCTCTGCAGAGAGGCGGAGCCGCACTACATGATCCTGGAGTACTACGACCTGGTACACACACAAGAACTGAAACAAAGAAATAAACACCCTTCAGTTTCTTTATCTTATACAGTTTTTCCTTTTTTCTTATAACAGGGAGATCTGAAGCAGTTCCTGAAAATTTCCAAAAGTAAAGATGACAAGGTGAAGTCTCAGCCAATCAGCACCAAGACAAAAGTAAGTCCTGAAGGTTTTATTTTTGCTCTAAAGCTGTATTCTATGTCAAATATGCTTTATAGCTCTATTTTGAGATTTGTATTCATTTTCCTTTCAATTCTGTCTAGGCTTTTGCTCAGAATAGCTCATTTCCAAGTTAGATGTAGAAAAAAAGTTATGTACTAAGCTACTGAGAAATTTAAAAGCATTCTTCGGTGTTCCTATGTAATCTTACAAAGTATGTACTTTGACTGGGTGATTTTCAGAGTTCAGACAAAGATAAAAATGAGAATTGGTGGAGAAAAGGTTTGAATCTTCTTAAATTTCTTATTTTGATATATAAGACATATATCAGTTTTGAAACATCTGTTTTGTTTGCTGCATTAAAACTAGATATCTTTTTAAATCAAGCCAAAACTATTATGGTTTTTAAATGACTGGCAGATAAAAATGAACTCATTTATAATTTCCTTGTTTTATACTTCAGGATTTTTTTTACTTCTGGGTCTGCATCTTCATCTGTGTTGCCAGAAAGAAAACTAATGATCCTGTTTGAAACTATTCCCTCTATAACGGTCTACAAAATAATCAAATTCCTGCTCACAAAAGCAGGCCACTGGGCTTCACTGTGCTAGACAGTCTTTATAATATCTTATATAGTAGTTCATATCCAGTTTTATACAAATATGTCCCCTAAGACTGAAAGCAATATTTGAAAATAATGATCTTTCTTGAGAAACAGTAAAAAAAAAGGAGAATTATGTTATTTATCAGAAGTGTTGAGGTGATGATTATGTATCTGTTCCACTTTGAATGTTTCATGAAAGTCACTTTACGTTGCTCTTCTCCTTCGTCTTTTTTTCTCTCCAGGTCTCCATCTGTGCCCAGGTGGCTCGCGGCATGGAGCATCTGTCCAATAACCGCTTTGTTCACAAAGACCTTGCTGCCAGGAACTGTCTGATCAACAGTCAGAGGCGGATCAAAGTGTCTTCACTGAGCCTCAGCAAAGACGTCTATAACAGGTATGTTACAAACACCGTTATACAACTGCAGCTTATAGTTGTTTCAGTAACTAAATAGAAAAAATAGAAAAGGAAGATCAACCAATTGAAAAGTATCTCCAGGTAATATATGCTATATATGTACCCAATTCTGGATCAAGGCAGTTTCTCCAGATTCTGGAATCTTGATTTACAAAAGAATTTTTTTTTCCTTAGCCCAGGTAACATTTCTGAGGTGAGTTAATACAAGGAAATTCATCGGATGTGTCCCATCTTCTCCCTGAAATGTCTAACCTCAACCACAGTCCACGTCTCCTTAAAACTCTTCAGTTGACTTTGCTTCAAAAGCCTCTCAAAGCTGTTATCTATGCTGTTTTCTACTACACTTTTCCTTCCACTAAACCTTCCATTAATATTTGTAAATACAGATTCCTTTTTAGGAAGGGACTTTCATAGTTTACCATCCTTGTTTATTGTGGCACTGTCTGCTGGAAAACTAAATTTACAAATAATTTATTTAACCCAAAGAGAAATTAAAAGTTGTTGTAACTCGGTATACAAGAATCATCACAGATGTTTGTGGATGGTCATGCTGTGGGCAGAAAAGATCTCCAGTAGCAGTCAGTCTTGCAATGAATCTGAAGAGACCTCTGACTGAAGACTGTTGCTGTATCATAGTTTGACATCAGTTGGTAGCAAGCTCTGCTCATCCACCTTATTTGCTTTTGCTGCTCCTTTTTAAATCTGTCTGGCTGTGTGATTTCAAAGTTGAACAGAACATCAAAAATCCTGCAGCTGCACATCAATCAAAACCAAAAAGTAGCAAAAATTAACAAAAACCTACAAAAATCAAAACTAACGTAACAGGGCTCCAACATGCTCCCATGTCGGAGCAGAATCCACTGCATACCCAGTGGATTCTGGGTTTTCATTTGTTTTAAGTTGACAAAATAAACTCCTGACCTAATCTCACTGTTTGAACTGAATGTGTGTTTTATGTTTCTGTGTGCAGTGAGTACTACCACTACAGACAGGCGTGGATTCCTTTGCGCTGGCTGCCAACAGAGTCCGTGTTTGAGGACGATTACTCCACTAAGTCTGATGTGTGGGCCTTTGGAGTGCTGATGTGGGAAGTCTTCAGTCTGGGAGAAATGCCGCACGACAAACTGAGTGACGACGAGGTTCTGGAAGGTAGGACTGATTTCTTTATTCAAGTTTTTTTTGGGGTTAACCAGATGGAGAAATGTGGTTCTTTGTCTTTAATTTTAACATAGAAACCTTGTGATGTTTTTGCTGCAGGTCTGAAGCTGGGAAAACTGAAGCTTCCTGCTCCGGATGGATGCCCCTCCAAAATTTACAAGCTCATGGTCCGCTGCTGGGTGCCCAGCCTCAAAGAGCGCCCCTCCTTCACCGACATCGTCAACGCCCTGGGAGATCAGCCCTCTGACAGCAAAGTCTGAGAGAACCGTCCACAAACGAAGGAGGGAACCAGAACTTCTTACTCTTTGTCCCTCTGAAGCACAAATGCTGGATTACTAGTCTCACTCATTTCAGGGAAGAGGTTTGAAGACAGAACTTTTTTTTAATAATTTTTTATTTCAGTTGAGGGTGGGAACTAGACTTTTACTAAATCAGTGGAAGCACGATGATGGAGAAGTTCGGCCTTAGCTGCAGCATATGAGTCTCCACACACTCCGTCAGCAGCAGCTCACGACCTTAGTGCCTCCACCCCACATCACACACTCAACCTGGCTCTCCACTGCCACCTTGTAGGGATGATAGGAACAATACTCTGCTCTGATCAGTGGAGATTTTCTCTGAAACTAGGGGATCATCTGTGGAAGGAGATCTGGCTTCTTCAATTTAAAATATTTCATATTTTAATGGTTACAAACAGGCTAAAAAGGTCTGGAGTTGATTTCAAAAGAAAAGCAGGAAAAGAAAATAAGTTGAAAATTTTCCTCTCCCATCGTCTAAATGCAACTTTCCTTTAGTCCTTTTTTTCCCTCTTCTGCTTACATTCGTCCTTCCTTGAGTCCTACATCTACTCCTTCATTTTGCCCTTTTTGTTTTGTCTTTTTTTTCTTATGTCCTTCCATCCTTATTTGCGTCTAATTTTTGTGTGTCTCTCCTTTTACTCCCTCCTTTTTTCCTTCCTTATAATTTTTCTCCATATTTCTTCCTTACGTCGCTCTTCTTTTCTTGATTCCCTCCTCCTTATTGTTCCTCTCTATCTTCCTTCCTTCTTTATTCCATTCCTTCCTTGTCCTTCCCACCTCCTCTCACTTTTTCTCCTACCTTCCAGTTTTCCTTTTTCCCAGATTATCAAATTCAATCTTGCCATAGTGTATAGATACTGGCCATTGTTTCATGCTGAACATTTGTTTTCCATATTTCAAAAAAGAACATAGAGGACTGAGGAAGGTTGAGTCTGGAAATGTTTTTAAATAAATTACGTGTAGGAACCATGTCTTAAATATTTAATCTCCTCCTTTAACCCTTCAGTGGACAAGTGCTCACGCTGAATTTTTGTCACTCAGACATAGGTGGATAAAAGAAGAGGCCTAACCAGGCTTGCATGAAGGGTCACGGTCTGTAACGCTTCCATTTTAAAACATCATCTGGCTACATTTCAGGAACAAACTGAAACAAACATTTTTAGCCAAGAATTTATATTGAAAGGACGAATATAGGTTGTGGTGTCAACTACAAGGTGCTTTTTGTCTCACCAACGATGTCAACAGTTGCAGGGCTTCAACCCATCACCATGTTAAAGTGTAATAGTGTAACATCCATAAAGGTCCAATCATATTTTCTATCTTTTTATTTTTCAGATTTTTTTTTTTTTAATCAGAGGAACATCACATCACACAAAGTGTACATAACGTAGAAGCCATGCACTAACTTCACTTGAGAGGACACCATGTTTCTTTGTGTAGAAGGATGCACAGGTACCTGTTTATTTATGATGAAGGTCCTGTTTTCTTTTGTTTTTAACTGTTTATAATTGGTACTTCCATAACATTTTTATGCTACTTTCGTGTTCAAATGGTCCATCTCAGTGTACATCCTAACAGAATATGCTAACAGTCGGCACACAGGAGGTCAAAAATGCTGACTGCAGGTCATCTGGACTCATTAAAGTGCCTAGAAAATGAAGGATTATCCTAACAGCCTCCCCCTTTTTTACATTATCTAATCAAATACAAAGGCCTTTGTTTATGAGCTTGTTTTTATATGTTTTGTTTTTATGAATGCTAGGCACTCAAACCTAGACCTCTTGTTTGTTTTTTTGTTTATTTTTATTCTGCTTGAGCAAATGTTCACAGTAATCAGATATATTCAAAAGTATACATGCTGCTGTCAATAAAGGTGCACAGTGTTTTTACTCAATGTGAGTTTTTTGTTTTAACTATTACAGTTTGCAGAATTCAAATTATGAAAAATAACTTATTTTTAGCAGTATCCGGGACAGAACATGAGTGGAAAAACATTTGCATCTGCAGACTTTTTCTCGTGTTTTCTTTTTAAACTGAAACACACTTTCTATTATTTTTGGAGCATGTAAACCATATACAGGAAGTAACTGTGTGGAAAGACAAAGCAAGAACTTTGTTGATTTATTTCAACAAATAAATCAACAAAGTTGAGAGGAGAGCAGTCCTCTCCAGTCCTGTTACGTTTAGATGCACCTCTGCTCCAGGCTCATTAGCAGGCTTCTGCAGAGCTGGTGAGGGGATTCAGATGTGCAGAAGAAGAGATGCAGGATCACAAACAATCTGGGAAGAAGTGGACAGTTTATTACCATTAATGTATGCATGGTTGTTTATCCTGTGTGTTGTTTCGTGATGACCTAGCGATCTGTCCAGGGTGTTCCCCGCCTCTTAGGCAATGACTGCCATGACTCTGCATGAATAAGTGACTAACAATCTAGTTGTTTCTCAGGTAATGGATACCTTCTTTCACCTTGTGCATTTCCTTCATTGATGTTTTACATTTGCTAACTTTGAGCATTCTAAAAAAAAGTCACAGCCTCCACACTGAAGAGAGTTGTCAGGGTGTTGCTATGTTTCTTAAATGGACAAAGATTGGATTTTTAAGTCCTGAGACCCATCGTGGCTCAGGACTAGTCAAGCTAAAACTTTGGGGATTGTAGTACAGAAGTAAAACTTAATTTTTATAGCACAATACAACAGACCAGATCAGTAAACTATTTTACATAGTTTAAAAATTGTATAATAGTTTAGTAGTTTTGGATTACTGTTGATCATTTTCTCAATTATTGATGACTAACTTCATGCTAAATTGTGTGGGACAGGTGTGACTGGTCATGCTCATAGTTTTGAATATATAATCATTAAAGTTTGTTTATGAATGAGGTTCCAGCTCTTATCAAACCACAGTCAATTTGTTTTCTTTGAGCTGATGCCGCAATAAGTGAATATATACCTAGCAGCTCTTGAGAGAGTAAGTCTGTCAGACACATAATAAAGGATCTGTTCTAACCTGCCTGGTGGGAGGAGAATCAATACCTTAATCACTGAAGCGCCTCTTGGCCATTTTTTTCTCTAACATCGTTTTGTTTTCATTTGAGGACATTTTTTAAAGTGTCTGTTCATAATGTCATGACTAATTGTTATGCACTTAGTTAACACTGCTTGTTTTAGTTGTCATGGCAACCTGGATTCTTGCATTTAGTGGTTACAAGGACGAAAACTAAAGGGCAGATACTGAGACTTAAATATTAGACACACACAGGGTTTGGTGATTCTCAGTAATATCTGATAAAAAGTAATTTAGTCTAATCTTTGCATCTGGGTGTGACTATAAGATGTTGATTGTGACTGATTATGGTTTCTCATATAAAGAATATCTTTTGAGCTATCTGATTGTCTGAAGGGAATTTTGTGGTGCATATTTTTTTACTCTTAAAAAAAATTTACTTCATAAGGGACGGTGCACATTAATCAACATGAGTACATTAAAACAAACATGTAAAGTGGTAAAGGAGATTCACCATCTGCAGAGGCTGCAGTCCTAAATGCAACTGGGTCTGGTTCAATTCCAGATTATGGGCATTTTTCTGTAATGTCCACAAAGCAAGGAAACATTTAAATGCATTTGCAGCAAGGTGATAAGATTGTACCACAATGATGCTTTTGTGCAGGCAAATTTTTATTCTTTCTTTTGCTATTTGTATTGCAAATATGAATAAGATTATCAGATACAGAGAAATGCACCGTCTTTCAGTTGAGTTTAGATATTTTTTATAACTGTTTGGAAAGGTCTGTACAACCTCTAAATTATAGCTTAGCTTATGTCACAGTATTGCGCCTGGTATTTCAGTTGATTTGCAGAGTGTATGAGTTTATGGTTTTTTTTTTTTACCTTTTAAAGGTCAGTGTAAAGTGACTTAACTAATCAAAACTATATCAGCATGGCAAAAGGAGTGTTCTTCTCATGACTACCTTCAGTAATCAGATTTGGTTTTCCTGGAATCAAAATTAAAAGATTCAAGGAGTGGTTCTAGACTTAAACAGCATCAATTTCAGTTTGATGTGTCAACAAACTGAGAAAATATTCAGAACCTCAAGGCCACCAGCAGAGGGCCTCAGAGAGTAACTAAATTCCAATCATCCATTGTTTATACCCGCCGTTGGTACTGAGTGAGAGGCAGGGTCCATCCTGGTCAGGTTGCCAGGCCATCACAGGGCAACATAGAGATACACAGGAAAAAACAAGTCAAGCAGTCATAATTTAGAATCAGTTAAACCTAACAGCCATCTTTCTGGACTGTGGGAGGAAACTGCAATACCCAGAAAGATCCTATGTATGGACTGGGAGAATATGCAAACTCCATGTTGCTAGACTGGGTTTAAATCCCCGCAGTGCTTACAATTGTCCACTCTGAAACCGTGTAGTTATTTCATAATAATAAAAAACAAACAGAAAAACCTTGAAGGTCAGTCCCTTTTTTGCTGCTTGGGTCACATTTTATGTAATATCTGACGAAATAAAGTAAACTGTCTGATCACTGTGTTGAAAAGCTGTTTATATCATCCGATGTACTACTATTTTATTAAATATTTGCATTACTGATCAGGTTGTCAAGCAAAACAGCTTAGTTATAGACACAGAAGCACAAACTCTACCCTACGTTTGTCATCTGAATTATTTGCTTCACAATCCTCTCAGAACTGTAGTTATCACTACACCTTAATGAAAAAACTTCATCCTTCCACTAAACTCCCAATTAAAAATAACTGGCAACATCTCTGCTTGAAGAGCCTCTTCTTTGAGAACTTTTTAGTAGCAGTGCTGTGGTCTCAGCTAAAGCCAAGTTTTTTCATGAAAACATTTCGAGTTAAGATGTTTTCTAGGTTGGAGTTTACTTTGTAACACCCACTCGAAATATAAAGTTGTTTTTTATTATTATTTACTCTATTATTTGCATTATTTTGGCGTCCCTGTTTGTCCACGGTGACGTTGACATTAGCTCAACCATGTTGGTATTTATTCTAATGAATGTTCCTCATCGACCAATCACAGCGCTATTCAGATAATCCTCAGCCAATCGACGGGGGACGCTGTGACTCACCAAATAAGGAGAGACAGCACCAAATAAGGAAACGTATCTCTTTATAAGGAGGGAAGTAGTCCCCGGTTCTGGTATCACTCCGCTCTTAAATGCCGTATTTTGAAGCTAGGTGGTTGTTTTCGCTTCTGGATCAGGGATATATGGAGATTTTAATCAAGTACAAGTGAATGGTGATATGTGTGCACGAATCGATAGATTTGAATCGTTTCCTGTTTAACCGTAGAGCGGACTATCTGACTCGGTGGAATCGTTCGTGAGGCGTTCTTCGCGCTTTCCTTTTTGAGAAAGTGCTCAGAGTTTTGGAAATAGAGGAGGAGGGTGAGCCTAACTGAGCCGGGGTTTACGGGTCTTGGGGGCAGCATCAGTTTGTAAAGTTTGTATCGGTTATTTCCTGGACTCCGCAATCTGTCATCTGGCCCGGTTTGTTTACATTTACTGGCCCGGACGTGTATGCGCTTTAACAGCCCCTCACGGTTCGACACGCTCCAGCTTCTCTGGCTGGCGTTCAGAGACTCGCTTCTGTGAATATAATGTTACCTAGCCAGGTCGGATCGGCACCATCTGGAAACGGGTCGGCATCGGGCAGGACTGCGACGGCACACGGGCCGGGGATTCGTCCCGTTTTGGTCCGAACGGGTCAAGCCTTACCGGGGGTCGGTGAGAGCGGCGGAACTGCGGGGCGACAGGGGGAGAGAGAGGCTACCGGGATGCTGGGGGCAAACGGGCCAGGGGGTTCTAGAGGGGCGAGACCGGGGAACGGGGCCGGGTTGAACCCCTTGCAGACTGCCGTCCAAGGAGGCATTGTGGGGTTAAACCCCGGGGTGGTGATGCCCCATGGAGCCCGCTTCGACCCGGACCGGGATAATGCTCCTCTATGCAGCGGCTCGGATAATGATTCGGACTCTGGAGACGAGGATGACCCGGTGGGTTCACTCGGGGATAGCAGGAGAGGGGTGAAGAGAGAGAGAGGGGAGATGGAAGGGGCGGCGGCGGGACAGGAGCTGGGAGTACCCCCCGGAGGGTACGGCATGGTGACCGGAGGAGTTGCCGGCGCAAAGCCGGGTAAGAAGACACGTGGGCGGGTAAAAATAAAGATGGAATTTATCGATAACAAGTTGAGACGCTACACCACATTCAGCAAGAGGAAGACGGGCATTATGAAAAAGGTGATGTGTTAAAACTCTTTTTATGTTTATTGTCCTCTGCAGTGCTTTGCCAATTTCTCACACATTTATGTCACAAACGTGCATGCATTTTATTGGGGTTAACGTAATTGACTAAATTAAGTAGAGTGTCTCCACCAACATTCGCATGTCTTTGCAAATCAACTTAAGTTTAAAATTGAACTTATGTCTGCACTTTGATTAGGCCATTTTTGGTTAAATTTTAATTAAGACTAGAGTTAGAATGCATGGTGCTTTCACACCATGTGTTCAGGGTGATGTGCAGTGTTGTTTTGTCTGCATGTAGGCCAGAAAGTTCAACTTGGGTCACGTTTCCTGTGCGCCCTGCACATCTTTCTTTTACAACTTCTGCACTGATAGATTCCCCCACCTGAACTGTGGAACTTTGTAACTCCTCCCGAGTTACTGCTGACCTTTTGGCTGCTTCTCTGAAGATTGGTTAATTTAGATGGATGGCCATATCTTGGAAGGTTTGAGGTTTTGCCTCACTCTTCCCCATTTCCAACAATGGATTGAACAGTGTTTGTGATTTGTCCAACATTTTGAGTGTAGTTATGTAACCCGAACCTGTTTGAAATGTCTCAACATTATCTCTGACTTAATTTTAGGGGTATCAGAGTAAATTGAATATAAATGAAGGCCTGATTTCATAGGATTTTAACAGTAAAACATTTGGAAAAACATGTTTCTTCCACCTCACATTTATTCATAGCTTTGTGTTGGGTTATCACAGAAAATCCGAATAAAACATAATTAAGTTTGTAGTTGTAATATAACAAAGTGAAAAATCCAATAAAGAAGGAACGATTAAAGTTATAATAGACAGTAAATTCAAGTGTTTATTCACAGGAGCAGATCAGTCCATTTCTTGTGACGAAACAGTTGTACCACAATGTGACTCAGTGGGTGCAAGGAAGTCGGAGCAAAGGGCTGTAAATAGATTTGAGCCAATGACAGTTCTATTTGTGACCATGCTTCACCCCCCAACTGACACACACACACAGACTCTCAGATTTCCAAATATCCTGACGCACTCATTCATACACAAGTTCCCAGACAGCACCCATTTACAGGCTCATTAAGAAGGCCTGCGTCTTCTGCAAAGAAGCTCCTTTCAGCTACATCGGTGCACAGACTGTTGCCTCCACCACCGCAAAGCAGGGCCATGTGGCAGCGAGCAGCAGTAGTCTTCATGTGCCAACAGCTGAATGAACCCGAGGGGAAACAGATCAAAGGATGGTCAGAGTGCTCACAGTAGAGTCTGTGCATGCAGCATGACTCTACTGCAGGCTTCTAGCCTGTCTTTTTTGCTTTCGGTTTTGTTAGCTCAGAGTGACAGGTGACACTGTAGATCTGAGCATGACAATTTCCTCTTCATCCTAATCTTCAAAGCCTGCGTTGACGCCTATCGAACAGTAGTTTTTGGAGAGCTTTGCAAGGCAGCCACTTATTTGCTAGAGATTCACCAATCTGGTTTTTACTGGCCAATGCCGATATTTGTGGATTTGTTTTGTTTTTATTTTTTTCCTTTTTCGGACACAAAACAAAAAAAAATACCTCTGTTAAAGAACAGACATAGTAGTTCTGAACCCTGCCAAAAATGAAAGCAGTAAAAAAATTATCCCCATTTATGGGATTAAACAAAAGAACTTAGAGTACTTAAAATGGTTGCTTTTTTATAAAACAAAACCTGGGAGTTATTTGGTTAAGATGGAGCTCATGACTGAGAGGGGAATTTCAGAATTTTCAGTATTTGACCCACCAATCTGAGCAGATTTAGGGAAAATGGCCAGATTTTGATCTGTAGATGATCATTTAGCATGTCTCTAAAAAAACAAACACAAAATTTGCAGATTTTGTAAAAAAAAAAAAAAAAGCATCTAAGATATTCAAAGGAAATGCATTTTGGAGAGCTGAAATACCTGGATGCAATTGGGTGGTGTTTGCAAAGCAGCCAATCCAAGAACTTAATTTATTTTCCTTGGCACTGATTGGCTGTGTCAGAGGAGTGTGGACCTTGCATTTTAAGGTATATTTGGTATTTGAATGATTTAAATATGCAGTTCTAAGCATTTTTCTTGAAGGGAGACTTGAATATTCCTGAATTTCAGCTAATCTGGGGGTCCAGAGGTGAAACAGATCAGAGGATGGTCAGAGTTATTTGGCTACAACTCAGATTTGGCCCAAGTTATAAGCAATCTAAGCAGCAGCTTAGTGCTTCATATCCAGCAGGAGGCACCCAAGAGCATTAGAAATGTCACATAAGTTGGATTTACTACACTAAATTTATTTTATTTAAAGTTCAAATTAGTTGTAATCATTCAAAATAAAACTTTTTAAAATTACCTTTAAAAAAAATTAATTTTCTATTCTGTGGATATTTTTTCTTGTGTTAAAATATTTAGATGTTGAATGGATTCATGTTTTGCATGTGATATTTCCACATTGTACTTTTCTCTATTCTACAGAAGTGAGAATAAACTATTGTAAAGATGTCTGTGTATTTATGTATGTATTTATTGAAGATGGATAATAAAAAGGGGGTAACCGTTGATTTGAGAGGACTGAAGCAGCATATCAAGTTTTGATTAGGGCCCCATAACTCCATTTAAAGTTAATTAATGTGGAACTATGTCTGTAGTTATTTCACTATAAAAGGAGTGATGAACACCTTTATTAAAGGTTTAAACATTTAACACTTAGTTAAATGTTTTGAGGCGCATGCACGGTTCACTCTGCTGAATTTCTTTTGGGTTTTAATGTTGTTTTTTTTTCTTTTTTCCCAGACTGTTGTCGTGGAAACTGAAGTGTCTTTATGTAGGCTCTTGGCAACATGAACACTATTTGACACAACGTGGGGAGGGATTTTTTTTTATTTTTTTAAGCGGTTGCCCACACTAATGCCAGCCATGACAGAAATTGACAGGTGGGTGGAGTGGGTAGATTTATAGTAGTTTGGTCTCTAACAAGGAGGAGCTCTGTTTTCATTTTTTGAAGGATGCAGAGAACAGAGATCGACCCACATCTTCCCTTCCCTTTACATGCTTTAGCTTTTATACATGGAAATACTCTGCTTGGTAACTTTAGTCAAAGTTTTGTTTTACACTGCTGTATTATGTGCTTAGAGAATCATTGCTGGTAGGGATTCAGCCAGTTTTACTTTGATGTCTCTCAGTAAAATCACTGAGCTAAATTTATTAATTAATTGAGCTGTTTATTAGTAAAGGTCCAATCAAATGGGTTCACAAATTTGCTTGTGGCTCAAAAACTGATGCACAAATCCACAAATGCTCTGTTTTTCTCCACATGTGCTGTCCTTGATTACATACATTTGAAATATTATAAATATAATAATCTCAGTACAAATCTGTCTGCTCTATGAAGGCCTAGGAGGTCTGTTAGAGAACCTAAAGTGCATCATAAAAACCAAGCAAGACAGTGGAAGATACAGAAAAAGTTGTCAAAGTTTCTGCAGGTTATTTAGTGAACACATGACGCGTGTGGAAAGAAGGCACTCTGTTCAGAGGAGGCAAAAATGAAACCTCCTCCTCTTCATGGTGCAACATAGCGGTGGCAGTTTCATGCAGTGGGGTTTTTCCTCCTCTTCAGAAGAGTCAGGAATGTTGCCGAGGGTTGATAGGAGTGATGTATTGAGCTAAATCAAGAAAAAATGTTTAATAAAAGCCAATAAGAGGTTTAAAAATTAAGTGACAGAACAACAACAGCTATGCATGCAGCCAGAGCTGCGTGCTTACAGGTTTTCTGGAGTTGGGCCATTCATGGTGGCAGCATGTTGGAGTAGATCTGTTACTGTAGTTCTTATGTGTTTACTTTTGTTTTTTTCTTTTTTCCCCCCTTTTTGGTTGAGGCATGTTTGGACAATTATTCTCTCTGGTTTTGGATGCTGTGCAGCTGGAAGGATTTTTGTTTTTTTCACTTTTGGACAGTTGTTATGATAAGTTACCATGGAAGCAGCATCAAAATCAAATTGGGTGGATTACCAGAGTTTGCCAACTGATGGCATCATCCAGGACGTGTTCTACCGTCTCTGCCTCCTGGAAATTGAACTGTTAGCATGCCATGAAAGTCACAAGGCTGTAATACAGCAACATGCTTCAGTCAGAGGCTTTTTAAGATTTGTTGCAAGACTGACTGCTACTAGACATCCTTCCTGCCTGTAGCATCAATTTAAAGATACTTGGGTCTTTAAATTATAAGTTCTCTTAAGGGTAAATAAAGTATCTTTGAATTCAGTTCAATTTAGATCAAAGCATATTTGTTTGCTCAAGTGGTTTTGTCAAACTCTAGACCTCAATGCAGTTGAGAAACTGTGACAAAACCTTATAAGTTGATGTTGAAAGGTGCTTCAATCCAATCAAAGCTAATTTGCAGCAAAGAGTGGACACTATGTAATAGTTTAAAAATGATCCCAGCTGCTCTGAGTGAATGTTGCTTTGTCTATAGTTTTTTTTTTTTAATGACAAGTGATGCAGAAACATTTTAGGAACTGATCTGCAAGAACAATTCATTCACTTTTCTGAAAATTTTAGCCAGCAGGATGAGTAATTTTCTCCAGTCTCATTTTGTTCAGTTGGAGAACATGCATCGTCCTTAGGGTTCCTTTGTTTGTTTTAAGAAGCTATGAAGACAAATTACCGGCACTAATGGATGTTTTCGTTACTTGATTACCTTGCTGTTCCTGGAAGCATAGCTGTACAAAACTGTGTAATAAGCAAATAATGACCAAATCCTGTCAGCTCAGTCAGAGAAGCCAAAACGTTAATTGTTTTGATTAAATTAGGGGTTTACTATAAAAAATTTCGTTAATGGGTTTTATTAAAACTTTGTCCATAAGCTCTGTTTTATACTGGAACGTACTATGGTGATCCTGGTAGCTGTAAAGGAAACCTTTCTCATTGTCTGTTTAGGATTTAGTCATAATTCTGTCAGTTCTTGGTTTTGACTGTGATCTGTTTTTTGTCATATTTCCTGATAAGCCAGGAAGTTATATGATGCAATTTTCCTAATTTATTATTAATGTCTGGTGTTGCTGCTAGAATAAATTAACATTTTCTCTTCTGCTTTTCCTGAAGCTGTGAATAGCTGCTGTTAACTTGTGAGAGTTAACCATTTGTTACTTTTACAGAAGGAAGTTAATCAATCTGCAACTGGTCTAAGTGATCAGCTAAGCTGTCAAATGGCTTAAGGCGGACCGGAAGAGGTCTACTCAACTCGAATCTGAGAAATATTTCAGTGAGGACCTGAAATTGGACAAGAGACAGGAATGGGTTTCTGAAAGTTTAGTTCAGGCATGAGTCTGAGATGAGGATGTAGGCTGCCCAGAAGTTTAACATTGACGTAAATCAAACCGAAATTACCCCCATCAGTTTGTCCAGCTTTCTGTCCTTTGATCAACCCACTACTTTGTCCAACCCTCTGTCCCTCTATCCACCCATTAGCTTGTCCAACTGTTCTTCTGTCTACCTATCGAATTATCCAGGTGTCCTTTCGCGTACCTTTCCAGCCATTCTTTGTCTAGCCATGAAATGTCAGTGAGCCCTTTTGTCCACCCACTGGATTGTCCAACTATCCATCCATCTATATGTCCATCTATTCATCGGCTTGTCCAACTCTCCATCCTTCCAACCACTCAACAGTTTGTTCAACCATTTTTCTGTCTACTTATCCAAATGTTCTTTTGTCTTTCTATCTAAATGTCCTTCAGTCCACATATTCCAGATGTCTTTCCGCTTACCTGTCGAGGGGTCCTTATGTCTCCCTGTCCAACCGTTTTTTCATCTACCTATTGGTTTGTCTAGCCCCTCATTTGCTCATTCATCTATCCATCAGTCTGTCCAACTTTTCTACAATCTACCTATTGATTTGTCCTACTGTCTTTCAGCTCTTTTGTCCATCCACTGGTTTGTCTGCTTGTCCATTTGTCCATCCTTCCATCTACCTATCAGTTTGCCCATTCATTTATCTAACTATGTTTCCGTCCAGCCGACAACTCAACTATTTTACCAACCTCCTGTCAGGTTTTTTGTCTGTCCATGTAACAGTTTGTGGAAGCATGTATTCGTCAGTTTGTTTGAACAAACTGTTGGATCAACATGAATTAATTTGCTCAACTGACACCTGACTGCTCATCAGTTTTTGTTCATCTGCTTGTGAATTTTTCAAAACAAACCTTTTGAGTTTGTCCAACTTCCCGTCAGGTTTTCTAACGAACAGCAGGTTCTCTTCTTCAACCAGAGTGATGGCCAGTGATAATCTACATTCACTTTAATAGTTTGTTGAAAGGGACTGAGGTACTCTTACTCTGGAAGTGTCATTTTTTAAAAAAATCTTTATGAACTCTGACACTCCGTCTGTCATTTTTGGTTTTGGATGTTGGTTTAACTCACAGCTTCTAAAGGCAGACGGTAGAGAACAGTAAAAGGAGCTATGCGGTTTTATTTGAGTAAGGCAGAACCTCTTTTCGACACAATGTATAAGGAAAACGAGCGTGAAAGAGATGAGATGTGGTTTATTAGAGCTCAATAAAACCATTTCATTTGAATGTGATTCATCTGTTCGCGCTGTTCCGACAGCGGACTGCGCTCCACCGTACAATGGCTCGTGTGTCGTATCTTTCTGACTGTGGTTTGCGTGCCAAGGTGGTGGTAATGACACCGTTCCTTGACCGCCCCAGTAGCATCTGACATACACCTGATTATTCTTTTAGATTAAAAGATGTTTTCCATCTTTAGGAGGCCGGAGTAACATTTCGATGCTCCCCGTTCGTAGAGCCAAAGTGTGAACATGATGCAGATAAGGCAGCAGAATCTACCTCTGTTTAAAGAATGATTCCTCAGTCATCTGGAGTGTTAATATCCCCCCTTGCTTTTGCAAACAAGCCCTTTGCTGTCTCGCATCTATATCACACTCTCTATTCTGGGAGTCTTATCTTCAGCTTCGTGGAATACGTCACAGTTCACTACAGGGGTATTTATAAATTGTACTGGGCCTTTTATTTCTGCTTTTCCACTAGTTCATATTGGGAAGTTTTTATATTCCCTTCACTGCTGAGAATAATTCATTAAAAGGAAGTCCAAATTTGGTGAGCTATATATATATTTTATGTCTTACTTTTCCTGATTTATCTCTCCCCAGGCCTATGAACTCTCGACCCTGACGGGAACCCAGGTTCTGCTGCTGGTGGCCAGCGAAACGGGTCATGTCTATACTTTCGCCACCCGGAAACTTCAGCCTATGATCACAAGCGAAACGGGCAAAGCCCTGATCCAGACATGCCTTAACTCGCCAGACTCTCCGCCGCGCTCCGACCCCTCCATGGACCAGCGCATGAGCGCCACGGGCTTCGAGGAGACAGACCTCACCTACCAGGTGTCGGAGTCAGAGAGCATGGGCGACACGAAGGTAAAAACTCATTAATCGAATGCCTCTGATTCAGTGCATGTCTCTCTGTCTGCTGTCTTAATTAAACAGTTAAAGCATTGTAGAGACTGACTGACCAATATTGTAAGAAACGTCTCTAAGACATGCAGGCATGCAAGAGGACATAAATCAAGCTGACTACCAGCTGTGGAGGATAAAAGTTAAAATGTAAAATGTTTTAAGCTTTCTCCTGCTTCATGAAAGGTTTTTGCTTTGGCCTTGTTGTTATCGTACCTTCCATAAGTATTCGTCTTAAAACCTTTTCCTTCATTTTGTCACAATAAATGCATAAAAGTAAAAAACTAAACTAGTTATTTTACAAATAAAAAATACTACAGTAGTTTCTTTACAGGTATATTTGCAATCTGTAGCTCAAAAGTAAGCTTGTCACAATAAAATGGACTGGACTTAATCTGCCCTTATGTATTGCACATTGTTACCGCTACCCGATCTAGAATTTTTGTACAGGTATTAATTGGTGCAAATCTAACTTTATCTCTTCCCTTGCTCCATTTCTTTGTTGGTTTGCATTTTTGCCGTATTCATCTATTCTCAGATGCTACATGTATGCTTCATGAGATGTTTAAAGCTTAGAATATCAATTTGTAATCAAACTTTTACCTTTAACCTTCTCTCTGACCTGCCTTCTGTGTTTCTTCATCTTCATGACTCTATTTGCGCACTAATGTTCACTAACCAAACCTCAGAGGCCTTGGCAGAACAGCTGCATTTATGCTGAGATTACATTACATAAGCAAAAGCCTTCAACCATCCTCTTCACTGTATCTCACTCCATCTCATATAACCCTAATGAATAAAATTTGTTGTTGTGAGATGTTCAAAATCTCCACTTTCACCACCAAACCATTTTTATGAAGCTGAGTAAAAAGTAACCGTAGTTCCTTGTAGGGTTGCAGACTGAAGATGAAGTCAGATGTGGAGATTTAAAGAATTAACCACTGTATGTGAAGGGAATGGGCTTTAACTCATTGCCTCTGTGACCTCTCCTCACCCAGAAAAAAACACTCCTTAAAGATAAATCCCAGCAGGTCTGGGCTGTGTTAGGATAAGAAACAACTACTCAGCTCTTCAGTCTGTGGAAAGATCTGTGTTTCTTCTTTTCATAACATTTTAATCCTTTAAACTCAATCTGAGCATATCAACATATTATAACTTCACCCCATCTTGCTAAAATTATTTTTTTTTTAGATTTTGGTCAAGTCAAAACAGAAAATTCAGCATATTTTATTTGGATTTGAGTTTTTTATTTGAATACAGATGCATGAAAACACTTTCACACTTTCAATTTGATGCCGTTTTTTTATTGTAACAAATTCCATTAACTTTAATACCTTTTCATAATAAATATGAACAAGTTTGCCATTTGAATGTACATAAAGTTAAAAATTAATCTTCAAAAGTCTTGATTAGCAGTAATAAATTTACCCGCCACTTGCTTTTTTTTTCTTTCCTGACTGCACCTTTTGTGCAATCGCGTGCTGGAAGTCCATATTCCCTTCACTGCTTGCACAGCTTAAGTGTGCACCTTTTTGAAGACAGACGCATGCAGGCTCCCTTTGCCCACTCGCTGTTTTCGCAGGGTGCCAGCTAATGCGTACCAGACTCCCGTCAGGGATGGGAGCTCAACCTTTGCATGTTAATCCACTCTCATGCCCACTCCGCTCATTGATAAAAATTAGATTCTGCCTCTGTTGCCATATATGGTATGGTTTCCCTGCCTGTACTCTTGGCTGAGGCCCCTCGCATTCCTTATAAGCTGCAGCTGTCTTTGGAGTCCTGTGATTTTGACCCTCCGCTGCACTCCACCCTCTCCACCCCCACCTTTAAGTCCCCCTCATGTTTGGCGATACGGTAGGGAGTTTCGGATGCAGATAGGAGCAAGTGGGCTAAAGACGCTTCACCGCCTAAATGGCGGCCGGCAGGGGATGCTGCCGCCGGTGGCCCGTCCCGCCTTAGCAGTCATGCCTGCGGGAGAGCATTATGACTCCTGTGAACCATCACACAGGAGATTTATGTGTGGTTCCGGGCTGTTATATCTGAGACCAGGCAGGTGGACACCATTTTTTTTTTGAGGGATGATTTCAGTGCAGTGGGTCCGCTGTATGGTTGCTGCCGTGTGAGCGTCTGGACTCTGTCCATCATGAGAGCGGCGTGTCATGCATACAGACTAAGCTAGTCTAAACAGTTCAGTTTGCAGAGGCTGGTGGGGGAAGTGGAGAACCTTTGGAAGAGGGAGAAGTAAAAAAAAAAAAGCAGGTTTATGAGATAAGTAGACATGATTTAGTGTTGGGATGACAAAAACGATGTTGCTTGTGGTGCTTCTTGTTAGAAGTTTAGGAAGGTTTTTAAGAAGGAAGCCAGCTGTAAGGCAGCAGACATCCATCCCCCAACTGCCAGTCAGCTGGCTGAAAAAACGCCTGTCAGTTTTCTTTGCAGAGAATAAATTAGGGCTGCAAGTAAAGATTATTTATGGATTAATGTATTGACTATTCCTATAATTAATCTCAAAGAAAACTGGCACGTTTGTAGATTTTCCATTTCCCCCTTTTTTGTACAATGTTGGAAATACATTGTGTTGCAAATAAATGTACTTTTTTTATATAAGAACATAAGCATTTTCTTGTCCAAAATGCATTTCTTTAGTTGATGCTTGATCATTTAGAGCAAAGAATATTTCTAACAATCCAGGAACTGCATTTATTTTCCTTGGCGCTGCTTGGCTACTATATCATTTAGTCTTATACCAGCCCAATACTAGTAGAGAAAACCAACAGAGCATCACTTATCACTTATCATCTTGCCTTGTCTTAAAGTTTTATATGGAAAACTACTTGCAATGGCTGACTCCTAGAGCAGATAGCTTGACTAATAAACCAGTTAACACCAACTTCTTATAATTGTTACTCCATAAAAAGCTGAATTTCAAGAATGGCAAATATTCTGTGCATTAAATACTTAAAGTTCTTTTTGTGTATAAAAATAACTTTTTGTTTTCTGTTTAAAACAATAAAACAAACAAATTAGATCATGTGTACATTTTTGTTTTATCCTCTGCCTAAGCAGAGACTTGGACCAAGACTTCCATCTTTCCAGCCACTTGGGCCAGCATCTCTGGGGGAATCCTAAGGCGTTCCCAGGAACATAGTTTAGTTTTTATTTTTACATTTTTGTGCAAATGCTATTTCTACTTAAGGTTATGCTACATTGAAGTCCTCATTCTGGCCCATGGTTACAGGAGAATATGTCAACACATCTTGATCTGTTCAGTGTCTGGTTCTCCAGCAGTTTGTATTTCAGACTGGAAGCAAAGTAAACCAGCTCTTCTAACAAGATGCTTATTACATCTTGTACCGATTCTAGTAGGGGATTTTATCTTTATAGAAAACAGAATTGGACATTTCCCTCTTGTTTTCCTGAACAATAGATAACAAAAAGGTGTATTTCCCAGCTGTTCCCTTTTAATACTGACTGGTACAGCAGTATTGTTGGTTATTAGTTTTCAGATTCATTTTGTGTCATTTTACAGAAGTATGATGTTTGTAATCATAGAAAGTCATGGTGGAAGTTGCTCTGGGAGAAAAAAGACAAGTTTCAAGTTGATCTTTGTCTATATCCATACTGCTAACTGATCAGATTCAGTTTTCCTTTTAATTGGTTCTGACCGGTGTTTTGGGGTTGGAAACGGTGAGAAATGAGTCTCCCCTTGTTCATAAAATGTGCAAAAACTGAAAAGAACTTCCACTTTCCTAAAAATGCTAAACAATCAAAATAGTTAGTTGACAAATTATAACTCCTAAGCATTTCATAATAACTGAGTAATTTTTACTCTGTAAATATTACTTATAGAAGTCATACAAAACACTTAATTCTTTGATTTAATTTCCTTTAACCTACAAAGTGAGTGAGCAATATCTCCAAGATTGCCACGATTTAATACGGTTTTGGTTTAAAAAAAAAAAAAAAAGCATCCATGGAAAACCGGTCCTAAAGTCATAAGGTTCACCGGATGTAATGGACCATACCCCTTCCAGAAAGTTTCACATTTATTTCATGAGGCCCAACAATATTTTCCTAAAAGTCTTTAGAAATTGTTTGTATTGGTTATTCTGAGACAGTCCCAAAGCCTTGGACCTGACTTTGTAACCCTTTCCAGATTAATAGCTCTGTTTAGCCTACTTCATGTTGTCAGACTGGTCCCGTTTAATTAATTTCTTAATTCTATAAGTAGTAATTTGGCCAGGCTTTTATTATGTGAAGCTACTTTTATCTGATACTAAAATGTGTATATTTGGTCACAGTCCTCACTGATTTCCTGGATGTTACTGTAGCCATTTTTTAATGTGCTGCGTATTGGCTGTATATCTTTAACACTGTTAATGCCTCCCTGCTTTCCTCCAGATTTTTCTGTTTTGTTTATGTCAGATCTCTAATGTAGGATATGGCTCGAATGCTGAATCTTTAAGACCTTTTTTGCTCTTTAGGTTAGTCATGGACATAAATAACAAGTATCATAACTCATACATGCTGGAAAGCAGTGGATTCTCAGTATGCTCTGATTTTTCCTTCTTTCTCCTCTTCTCCCATGGTTCCCTACTTCTCGGTCTGTCAGTGTCATTGCTGTTAAAATCCTCCCTGAGTTCAGTTGTAATGCTCATTAGTGCAGCTTGAATAGCCAAACCAATCAGGAAACATCCTGAGTAAACTGCTGCCATTCTGTGTGCAGCTTGGTTTTAAAGAGCCTCTGTAAATCACCTGACAAGTCCACCATTCAGTATATTGTACACTTATGCATACGCAGTGTGTTGCATGTGTTAGTAGGGGAGGAAAGCAACATGATGTCACCAGGCCCCAGCCCCCCACTTCCACCCCCTTATTTTACAGCAAGCAACTGGACAGGTCAGCCGCCATTGGCTGCACCTCCTCCACTTGGGCTGCCTTGCCTTTTTTAGCAGTCCCAAATGGAGCTGCAAATTCCATGTTGCTGGCAGAGTGACAAACTGGGAGATGGGAGCCAGCAAATGGGAGATTAGAAGAGGGCCGTCACCAGTAAACTGCACAATGGCCTCCCACACCGACACTGGACCAGCCTGCCAGTTGTCACCTTCAGTTTGGAGTGAATTAAATCTCTTGTGAAAAGGGAATTCTTACTCTAATTGCTCAAATTTATTCTCCTTTTGAAACATGTTTTATCTGGAAGGCGAGAGGATTTTTTTTTTTTTTTTACATAGGAGGTTTAATAAAATCAAACAAACACAAAAAAAAAAAACCCAACAGTGACCTGAAAGAAGTCATCCAGAGTGGTTTAACAAGATCGCTGGTTTGTTTAAAGAATCCGTCTCAATATTCAACTCGTTGTTTTCAAAGTTCATCTTTGTCTCTGTAGTTAAATCCTTCTGTTGTAAAATGGATTAGATAGCTGGGTGAAGAGGCAGGTCTTATATCCGATGACTCAGTACTCTACTTGCTCAACTATAAAACTCTGACATCATTTGCTGTTGTAACATTTGGTTAAACAAGCACAGATTGGTGCTGGCCTTTTTTTTTTTTTTTGCAGCAAAACCTACAACTCCGACTTTTGGTGTCTGAAAACATCAACCAGCAGCAAGTACATTGCACTTCTTTTTGATTGTATTTAAAATCAGTGACTTTGCGAGAATTAATGCTTTGATTGGATACATAAATGGGAACAACTTTTTAATTCCTTAATTCCTGTTAAATTCAAAATGCTATAAAACAAAACTATTGCAATTTTTTCTTGTATTTATAGTTCATCTGAACCTGTAGAAGTTTGAATCACCGTATCAGATTAGATAACATTTTTTTTGTTATTTTTTATATTGGCGTTATGTAAATTATCATCTCACCTTACTTCAGTTCAATCATACCAAATTGATCAAACAATGGAGTGAAGTTCAGTATTTAAATTTATTAAAAAACCAGAAAATTGCATGCCCTTATTGACTTGAGTTTTGCATCATTCACTCCTCAAAAAGCAATCCCTCATACTGCGCACACATGTAGTGACAGTGAAGAGGAAAAACGGCCCCTTAATAGGAAGAGACCTCCAGCAGGACCACAGCCTGGCTCAGTGATTGCAAACTGCCATGACCGATTGGGCATTTGAGAAGACGCAGCGAAATGCACAAAATGAAACAGACGAACTGATCCAGTAGTATGTTCTATGTTAAAGAAAAATGAAGTTTTTGGGAGGGAGAATGTTAAGTTGTTGGGAGCATTATCTTAGCTGTTGTCTTCCAAAAGGGAGCCAACCAAACAGAACGCCAGACCAGTTGCCTCTCCCCTATCTTGCTGCAACTTATCTGATGGTTGGAACTCAAAACGGTGAGCAGAAAGTGTAAAACTTTTACCAGAGAAGAACCTTTGTGACCCTCTGCAGTCAAAAATGTGAAGAACACACAGAGAAAGCAAAGATGTGCTTTGTCTGTAAATGTAAAGAGCATTTCCAGACCAATGCACCATTAACTTACTGACCAGGTAAGGAGAACAATAATCAGAGAAACAGCCAAGAGGTCCATGTCAGCTCTGGAGAAGCTGCAGAGATCCACTGCTCAGGTGAAAAAAAAAAAAAAATCTGTTGCCAGGACACCTATTAGCCGTGCGCTCTTGTAAAAATGACATTTATGATGTTTTGGCAATAAGAACGCCATAATGTTTGAGATGATCTGAACCTGTAGATCAGCAGGTGCAGGTGTAGACCATTTAAACAGATCTCATACATGATCCATGTAGGAGACACTGTTAGCATGTGGAAGAAGAAATTAAACTTTTTAAGCCTAAACTTTTTTGGCCAAAAACTGCACATCGTTTTCTGGTTGGAGCATCATGCTGTGAGGACGCTTGTCTTCAGCAGGGCTGAAAATTACCCAACAATGCTTTAAGACAACCTGTTAGAGGCAGCACAAGACTTGAAACTGGGGGTTAGCCTTCTAGGAGGGCACAACCTCAAATATATAGCTGGAGCTACAATGAAGTGGTTTAAATCAAAGCTTATTTGTGTGTTTGAATGGACCAAAGTCCAGAACTAAAGTTTGTTTTGGTTGTATTTACCCACAATGCCCTGCTCTACCATCTACTTCCTGCTTTTGGATCGGATTCGAGTTCACTTCAACTGAACAGAGACCTAGGTTTATGGGCAGACCAGAGTTTGATGTGACATTCACAGCTTCTCAAACAAACTAGACTTTCTAGACAAACACGCTAGAGTCCGATTTAAGTGGACTAAACGGGTTGTTGTGAATGCACCCTATGATGCAAAGCTGCATAGCTGACCATGAAGCTGGTCAAACAAAGCAGTAGGTCAGTGGAAGGTCTCTATGTGGGTCACACAGATAGTGACAGGCTGGCTGGAAGTAGGAGTGCTCTGTGTGGCACACCTTCTGAAACTAACCTCCCAGCCACTGATTGGACCTCAGTGACGACACGTTTGCAGAGCAGGAGCAGATGTTCGTCTCTCCCCGGAGTGGTGTAAAATGGAAAACTGGAACATGATGACCTTGTCATGTCAGTGAGCCATTTTCTTAACTAACTGTGTAAGATTGAGCATCTGGGTTGGTTGTAGACGTTAGGGGGTTTTATAAGCGGACCCATGCTGCCTCATCTGGCCTAGAGGGGGGCTATTTGCCCCTCGTAGGTGCTCAGGTTTCTCTCCAGCTGTCTGTGCCCTCAGCTGTTTCTACTCTGTCCCCTGTGATGTATCCCACTCAGATCTGCCCCTGCCTATACACTTTCCTTCTCCTCTCTGACTTTGCAGCTTCCTCAAGTCAATTACTGTTGGCTATCTTGTTAGTTTTGCTGAGTATTAGCTGGGGGAGTCTGGAGAAAGCGTGTAGACATGGTTACAACTGTGTTGTGCTCTGTTGTGTGAATGCATTCGGTTTTCTTGTTGAGTTCAAATTGCCCCTCCCCTCACTCCACCCCCCTGACGCTTGAGCTGCTGTTTAACTAAACCAGAGAGGGACCTTGGACTAGTCCGGATCTGAGGTGCAGACCTTTTAAACAGATTATAGCTGTGCAATTTTAGTCATTTATACTTTATTAAAGGACCCAGTATAAGCTGGACAGTTTTCTGGCTAGTTTATACTGACCAGAAAACTGAAAGTGTTTGAAGTTAAAATGCTGTCTTTACATCATATTATGAGCAATATGACATATAGCTGCTCAAAGAGCCTATACAGTAGCTCCATTTACATGTTTGCATGGTTGAAAGGTCTTATCAGACGAGTCCATGGTGGAGCAACCACCTCTCACCCATGTAATCAGTCACATATAAAAACCAATAGTAGTTTGCCAGGATGAGCTGGCTGCACATTTCTGTGTCAGCATTAGATATTGTATGTTACTAACTTTGTGGATCCAGATGATAATCTTGGATTTTCTCTTTTTTTCTCCCCATCTCATATACTACTGTGGAGTAATTTGTTTTTTTGATGACCTTCTTTGTCTAGAAACATTGACAAGATGCTAAATGTGAGGCAAATATTGGTCCAATATCAGGTGGATTTTTATGAATCAAGTAGCTGAAAGGTTATCGTCTGGATGTTGCCCTCAAACTGCTGACAGATTATAAATGACACTGGGAAACTAGGGAAAATTCCATGCTGCATTTTCAGTCCAAGTACAATACAGATGACAAACAAGAAGTTGTGAAACCAAAATATCAATTTCTTTTCACCTTGCAATCCTTTGGTTGGGCAGTAGTAGCTGTAGCTACAATTGTAGCTACAATAGATTTATAGACATCAGGGATGTCTATAAATTTTCATGTATTGACAGGTTGGTGTAAGAGACCCCAGACTGTGGTTTGTTCCTCTTCAGCTTCCTACGTTTAAAACCTCTCCAATGTCATGTATTACTTCTCAGGGTATGACTTAATAATTAATTTTTTTAGTTAATAATTAATTTTTTTAGTTAATTATATAATATTATAATATTATAATCTCTAATGTTCACTCAAATTAGAGAAAGGAAACGCACTATACCAATTGTTTGCAACAATTTGTTCACTCCTTAATTTCTATCTTAATTTCTTTCCATCCATCCAGTTTTCTGACATAACTTGAAGCTTTCCTCCCTCAGTAACAACATCCACACAGAAGGTGGTTGTTGTTAATTTGTTGGCATTTGGTTTTGGTGCATGAAGTGTCTGTTCTGGTGGAGCTTGTCTGTTCGTCCATCCTGTTCGTTTTCCTTTCTTGTTTGCTTCCTTTGTTCTGGCCTCTGGATTTCGCAGGTTTCATAAAAGGCCTGAATACTGCAAATATCTCTGCCAAAACCTTACCATGAACTTTTTGTGTTAATGGCTTTAAAAGTTGGGAAACTTGGAGAATGGAGTTTTCTACCAACCCACATTATTAAAGGATTATATAGTAATACCTCTGTAAATAGGTGCTTAAATTGAAAATGTTTCTTTATTTAAAGATAAAGCAAAAGGTTTCGCAGACCTTTTGGCTTCATTGTCGCTCCATTTATTCCTCCCCACAGTAACAATCGTTATATTTAAGTTTAATCACCTGGAGTCAGACCCTGAGAGCAGTGAACCCACACAAAACTGAAACCTTCTGAATGTGTTCTAATATGTAGGCCTGTTCACATCCTGCTATTAAACATCATTAGCATCATGTGCTAAGTGTTAGTGTGAGTGTGTACACTGTGGCACTGTGGGTTTAGTTGGGCTTTTTAGCCTCAGCCTGACGCCCACTCTGCTCTCATCATGGAGCCCACTCACAGACACATCCTGCCAGGTGGTTCAATGGAGCTGCACATTAGGGTACAGTTTGATGCTACATCTCTCTCCTTTTGATCATCTCATCTGCCTCATTTATTTGCCTTTTGCCATGGTCAGTCAGTTGTCATAGTAACCCTACCAAATGATAGTTCAAAAGTGGTGAGATGAAGATGTATAGGCAGATAGAGATAAATAAAAAAAGAAATAAATTCTAACTGCAAGATACATGTATAAGGTGTTTTTCCCTCAATTTGGAATTTAATCTAATTTAATAAGAACACCCCACTTTGATAGAAATAAAAGCTTGTTTCCAAGCTTTGGTTTCCATCAGCAGTCTATTGATCCCTGAAATACTGAAAGAATGTAAAATGTTAAACACTCTCTTAAGCATCTGTGTTGCATCCAGTTGCATTAATGGTTGGTGTTTTGTGGGGAATTCTGAGCCTCTTTTGCCAATCCCTGCCATCTTTTTGGGATCATGCTGTGCTTTAATCTCACCATACATGGCATTTTCAATTCTTCTTCTTCTAATGCCTGTTTGGGCCAGTTGAATCTTGTGAAATACAAGATTATGACCCTTTAAAGGACAAGGTACTGTACACTTTATTGGATGCTGGTCATCATGATGCGTTCCTAGTTTTAGCCTTTTTTAGGGCACAAAAAGAAACTCTCGAGATTTTCTACCAACCATCAGTTTGTCCCTTCAACAATTCATTTTCTTCTATGTTTCATTTGGTGCCCATTTTTAAGAAAACAACCTTTGTGTATCACTTTTTTCCTCTGGTTAATGATGTGTTTTGATGGATTGTGGATAAAAGCAGACAGAAGAGAAAAGCAGACTAAAGATGGTCTTAGTTTGTGTATTCAGGGGTTTGTCAGATGATCCAGTCATCTTCGTTTGTCATGTTTCCCAATTTTGTGGACATTCAGTACTATGAACTATAGAGAAACATAATCATGAAAGCTAAAATCCAGCTGGCTCAAATTTAATTTGACCAATTGTGACCTTCAGCATACGATGGTCATTTTGGTAAGCTTTTTTCTTTTGCTAGTTATACATTTTGATAAATGAGATGAATGCCATAAAAATTCTCAAATCAGACGTAATGGCCATTTTGTACTTGCATACAAATAGTTTCATATCCATGTACCCAACCATCAGGTTATTTCACTTTGTAGGGAATAAATGAGCGACAGAAGTTGGGTTTTCTTGGATTGTAGGAGGATCCTTTTCCTAATTATTTGCAACATGCATCGCTAGACCTTCCTTATCGGATGCCAGCTACAGTTTCTGTATTCAGTGTTTTTTTTTCCTTTGCAGGACACACTGAAGCCAACGTTCACTGTAGCCAATCTACCAGGCACAACGAGCAGCGCCCAGTCCACGGTACCCACCACCTCCACCACCATGCAGGTGAGCACTGGTGCATCGTTTCCCATCACCAACTACCTGGCGCCAGTCTCGACCAGCAGCAACATCAGCGCTAATGGAACCGTCCTCAAGACGGCCGGCGCCTCAACGGGAGTCATGCAGCTTCCCAGTGGCTTCACCTTCATGTCCGGTAAGTCCTCAGCAGTCGGTGCTCTGTTCAAATTCTCCTTTTTTATGTTCTGTCTGTCTTACCTTCATCCTGTCCCGCCATGTTTTGCTAATGTCATTGTGCAGTGAAGCTTATTTGCTGATTAGAATGTGAACGGCGCCACAGCGTGACCTCAGCTGTCATCTTCAGGTGGTCACGCCTACCTCTCTGAGCTGTTCACATCACGCTGCAGCTCTTCATAGCGAATCACCAACACTCCAACACAGTCACCTCGGGTTTAACAAAGCCTGCGGTATCCAAGGGAGACATGTCGTGTATTGGCGATGGGCCCTACCTTTGATAGTCAGATAGGGACACGAATAATTAAATGAGAGGGACACAATAGACCTGGCAAAGAGGGAAGATGAGCAAGCCCCATAATTAGTTATGAATATTCAGTTAAGTGTCTCTGGTTTGTGGTGAAATTATAATTGAGGCATGCTGGAGTTTCATCCTTTGTGTCAGAGTGATGCTGAACTAGGAATGACCTTTTCATTGAGGGGAGACTCCATGGACACAAACTCTGCACTTGATCAATTTTGTGAAGCAGCTTCTGGTTTGGAAGTCCCTAGAGGCTTCCTGAATAGTCTGTCCTGTGATTATTCATTTCATTTTAGGAGGTCACAGAGACCCCAGAAGTATAAATAAGAGGGGCACTGATTGTTTTTGCCGGTTGTATGTTATTTCTTCTACCAGCATATGAGTAAGCAACTAAGGCTACATTCACAAAGCAGTCAAATGCAGTAGCTCCTCTTCAGTCGGGAAGAAGGAATCTGTTTGCTGGTCAGTTTGATTATAGGGAGAGGTTTTCTGCCAAAGCACCAGCTGTCCTTTAGTAGCTCATTGTAGTCTCGGACTTATTGTGGGATCTTTAATTTGCAAATATGAATGCAATAGTTTAATCGAAGTGTAGTTCTGCAGATGTGTTCAAAAATTAAAAACATATGGGAATAATTTGCTAATTGCTTTTTTCCAATGATATAGATGTCATTGTCATGTTAATTTAGAAAATGAAAGGAACCTGGTGCCATTTTCAAGAAAATAATTTTTTTATTGAAAATATTTTAGCATTTTCTTTATTATTGTTAGTAGGACAAAAGAAGCTTTTATGTGATTTCTTATAGTTCTTATAAAGAAACTAGAATCTTTGTCAAGTATCGGTTTACTTTAACTGTTAATTTTGCAAACTGATCTTTCTGCTATCAGTGTATCTTTTCATAAAATACAGTTGAGTTATTGTCTCATGCTGAAGAGGTTTCCTGTTGCATTAAAAGCTCATTTTCTCAGTATCAGCTGTGGTGATAAAACAGTATTTGTGGACAGACACATGTTGCCCCTGTAGTGGATGATTCTAACTGACAGGGGAACAAGCTACTGTCTCTGCTCAGATTTTTGTTTTTATTTTTCTTTTGCTGGCTTTCTCTCCCTTTGCAACATTGTCCCTCCACCCTCTGCTCTCTTGCTTTGCTGCCTGCTCCCTCTCTCCCCTTCACCACCTGTCTGGCACATGGCAGCAGCACCAGGTGGAACAACACACTCCACACGCACACACACACACACACACACACACATTCAAAGCTCCACAGTTGACAGCTTGATAGGGCCTGCCCACCCTACTGCAGCAACTGCGTATGGAGCATAAGACCACTTTAGTGTCTTGTTCAGAAAGGAAATCTGTAGCCTTCTACCTTCACAGATGGATTCAAAATGAATTCATTCATTCAGATTCATGGAAAAGCATGCAAATATGCTGTTCAAATCTTCATTAGAAGTTTGTGTTTTTACCCTGGTGTCTGCATTTTGGAGATTGTCGTTCTTTTTCTGTTGCCAGAAACATTTTGAAGGCCATTAAAGAGGCAGGGAGCGGAGGGGGAGGACAGCTCTGTTGAAAATGACAACCCAAAAGGACAACAAGCCTGAGTCAGAGGAGTTTCAGGCTGTTCTGCTCATCCACAGTTGGTGTGGCTGGTTGCTATGTGCCAACAAAATGAACTTTTACAGCTCAGGATCCTTAAACTTGGATGTTGAACAAATCTTTTTTGTTATTGTTTCAGGGTTCTAAGGAGAACTCGGTGTGTTTGAAGAGAGCATCAGAAGTTCATCTTGTACTGTTATACAAATTGAAATTAATTTATTACTCTCATGTTCCCAAAAGGAAGATGTGACATTTTTCATAATGGGAACATACATGTTCCCATTATCCTACATTTACATTTGAGATGTTGAATTAACCACGTGTAGAGTCAAAAGAAGTTGCCATTTTACTTAAACAAAAACTGAATTACTGCAGTCTGAAAGTCTGGATAAATACGGAGTTCAGTTGAAGTATTTTCTAGGTTTGAATAAGAGTGGAAAAAGTTAATGAAGTGTTCAAAAATGATTTTATTTCCCATCCCTAAGATTTCCTGTCCATCCTGTCTGTTCCTTCTCCAGTCAGACTACCTGATCATCAGTTTTTCTTACCATCTGTTGGTCCCTCCCTCCATCCATCCATCCAAATATAATTTTGTTCATCCAACAAACCAACCAACAAACGGTCCCTCAGTTTGTTCATTCATAACTCCATTCATTTGTCATTCAGTTTCTCTGTCCATCAATCAGTTCTTCCATCTTTCCATTTATTCAACAGTCACATACATTTTTTTTCAACCATTCATCCATCCATCCATTTTTCCGTCTATTCGGCTATCCGTCTTCCGGCACAGAAGCCGGATAGCCGTTTTCTGTGCTGGAATCTGTGGCTTTTGGAGGTTCCACATTACAGCTTTAAGGTCAAACATTAATGAACCGGGGCAGCAGACAGAAAACAATGATGGCCGCTCTGGCTGCAGCCCTTTAAGGAATCTTCTTGTTGTTGTGGGTTGGTTGCCACCAAAAATAAATGATCCCACTTAGTCCTTGGCTCCTGTGAGTCCTGGCTTTCAGCCAACTACTTGGTGTTTACCCTTCATTGCTCAGAGGCAAAATATATTACCCTTTAATTAGCAGATAAAATAATAACACTGGGTTACAAAAAATATTTTTTGGAAGATTTGGAAGCCTGTTTTTGTTTTTTGTTTTTTTCAACTGAATTAGGGCTGTTTTTTTACCCACTGAATCCAAAAATGACATCCATTTTTTTCAATCAGGTCAACTTTTTATTCGACTTAGAGAAAATCGATCTTATAACTAGATTGGTTACATATTTGTGACTTTATCAGTTCACTTTTATTAAGATTTCTCAATGAAATATTTTTAAAATTTTTCGTAAAACATTTTTCTCCAATGTCTTAGGAGAAAAAACATTTTCTAACAGTGTATTAATTAAATATTACAAACTTGGATTTCTGTAACTTGAATAATAAACACAAAGGGTAAGAGTAAGTGCATGTAAATTGAACATTACATGTGCAGAATTCTCCATCTCTTTTCTGTCCTGATGGAATCTCTCCTCCTGCTCATCACTCATTGATCCCAGATTCTCAGGAAACCAATCCATATGTGAGAACAAGTAATGCATTTTGATGCTAATGTTGCATCCATAGTTCAGAAAGTTGACCTGATTGAGCAAAACCAATGTGCTTTTTGGATTCAGCACATCAAAATGACTCTACAACAGTTGGAAAAACCCCAGAAAATGTTTTGGCTGTTGACCAGGCTAGTAATGGTAGACTGAGGTTATGTTCTGTGGAGTTTTGTAGAGCCCTTCTTGCCATCTATCCAGCTTTGACCTCATATTCTACAGTTTCTGAGGGAAGGAGATAGTAATGTTGCTTTCTTATATTTAACGAGCCTCTGAACATGCAGAGGACACTTTTATGCTTCAGAACAATAAAAAACAGGATTTCTGCTTTTTCTTAAAACACTATTTAGTTTTAACCCATGTGTATTTGTGTGCGTGCCCCTGCAGCAGGCACTCCTCTCCCCCCCAGCACCCCTACCATTCCTCTGAGCCAGCTGCAGCAGCACTTTCTGGCCCTCCAGGGGCAGCATGGTCAGACCCTGGCCACCGCCCCGCAGCCACAGCAGGGACAGCAGGCTGTCCTCCGCTTCCCTGCTGCTGTCTCCCTCACAGGTGATCTGCTCTGCATGCTGCCACCGTGCCTGCCTCTGCTAATCTCAATCATACCTTCATAAACCTGCTGCTTGCACACCGCTTTCCCTACTTCCTCTGCTAATATTAAACCACCTAATGCTAGAGTTACTCTCTCCACACGCACGAGGACTTTCTCCTAACTCTGCTAACGGTACTAATGTGACGTAGTTCTTTGCTGCTGTTCGCTGGGTCAGGTCCTGTCGAGTTGCTGCAGTGGCTTCATGGCCTCTGTGTGTGAGTGTGTGTGTGTGTTTTTTGTTTTTTTCTGCAGGTGCAGGCGTTCCTCAGCAGCTCCAGGCCATCCAGGTCCATCCCAACTCACAGCCCACCTCCAACAGCGACAGCAGCCCCGAGATCTCTCACACCTCCACCAACTCCACTGGTAGGTCGGATTTCCACTGGAACAATCACAGTGTACACAGATTCAGGTTAACTTTATTTTGGTAAATTTACAGCATTACGAAAAAGAAAACGTTATTTTGCTTACCAATATTATACCAAAATGGGAATAAGCTGAAGATAACACTTATACTTGCCAACCCTATTCAAAGAATCAGCAGCCTACAATAATGAAAGATAATAATGAAAAATATGTATATACACATATTTAATTTACATGGTTACACAATACGTATCAATCAACCAATGAAGTTTATTTGTATAGCACATTTCAGCAACAAGACAGTTCAAAGTGATTTATGTCATGAAAACATAAAGATATTAAATGCATTTACAGTCAAAAATTGTGAGATACAAATATATATCTACATAACATTCTCATATTTTGTCTTTTATAATTTTACATTTTAAGGTTGTTTTAAAAATCACCAAAAAAAAGCACATCGTTTGAGATCATTTTGTTCATTCCACAGTTTCACGCTAACTAAAATACATTTAGATTTAACTTTTCTCTTTATCAAGTTCAGATATGAACAAACCTTGTAAATTATTTTTACTCTCTCTTAATTTAAATCATTTCTTAATTCCAGAAGAAAGACTTTTGTTCAATGCTTTATACATTGTTACCAGAATTTTTATACATACAATTTCTTAATTACTTAATTACTTTGAATAAAAAGTTTACAACATCTCAAAAACGTATTCCCTCAAACAACGACAAATTTTAATGGATTTTATTTCCATTTTAGAGATTATTGTGGAATTTAAAGCTCAGTCAGGTTGAATAAGGAGCTTCTGTGAACAGCAATTTTTAAGCCTTGCCACATATTCTCAATGAGATTTAGTTCAAAGCTTTGACTAGGCCACTCTGGCACATTAATATTTATTTATCCAACCCTTCAATGTTTAACCTTTATGAACCAAAGAGCCGTTTTATTTCCTTCAATCCAGCTAAATAAAAGTCGTTAAGAGCCACAAAATGTTACATAACCATTTATGAAATGAAAACTAAATATTTCTAATATCTATTATAGGAAATCTGTGGTAATTTTTAAATTATCTTGATAAGGAATTTTCCCACTATAAATGATAAACAATACATTGTGATGGAACGCACATGCCTGAGCAGGAAGGAGCGTTTGGATATTAAGCGCCATCTGCTGGCCAACATGTGCGCACCCCTCATGCCTTTAGAGTCTCTCTCCATCTCCCCCAGCAACGGTGAGTCTCCCGGCAACCATCGTCACTTCGTCAGTGCCAACGTCTGTGCCGGGCCACATGATGTACCCCAGTCCTCACACGGTGATGTACGCCTCCACTCCGGCGCTGGCCGACGGGGGGCTGGCCGTGCTCAACGCCTTCTCCCAGGGAACGCCGGCCATGCAGGTGTCCCACGCGCACAGCCAAGACACAGGTGGGAGCCGCACCGCGTCATTTCAGTCAGCGGGGACAGGACTGGAAGCGAGGTTTCACAGATTTTTGATCTTTCTGTGTTCTCCTGCCCAGGTGCCGTCCCTCAGGTGTTCCTCACAGCACCTCCCGGCACGGTGCAGATCCCTGTCTCAGCAGTGCAGCTACACCCAGTACGGCAAGATCTGCATTTCACAAGTGAAACTCTCATATTCCCTATGCAACCAGCATGCCACGTTGACTTCACTAATGCATTTTAACAGAGCACTTGGCACACAGGCCACAGGGCTGCGTCCTGTTTGGTCTTTATTGAGTGAATGTGGAGTGTTCAGCTGGCATCTTGTTGGTTTTTATTTGTTGTCAAACACATACAGAACACACCAAATATACAGGTGCATCTTAGTAAAACAAAGAATCGCATCAAAAATAGCATTTATTTTAGTGAACTCATCATGATTCATTACACATAACGATAGATTTCAACCACTTTATTCTAATTTTGATGATTGTTGCTTGCAGCTAATGAAAACCCAAAATTATTTTCAAGCTTACTGGAAAGGAAGGAAAACATGTGATAGATTACTAATGTGTCTGTATGTATTAGTGTCATCAAGACTAAAATGTGTAATTTGTACAAGAGCAGATTTTTAAAAATTACAAAAAATATGGCAATTGATTACAAATTATACAAAATTTCGAGACTCATTCTAGCCTACAGACTATTTAAAGAATGAAAAATATCTAATATTCTCTGGCTTCAAAAAACACATTGCACGTCTTATCCAGTTTTGAAATTTGAAAATTAAGATTAATGGAAAGTTTAGTGGAAGGAAGAAATACAGTAGAAAAAATGTCAGCATACGATTTCTGTATTTAAAATACTTTTTAAAAAGTTCCTGTGTAATAAGAACAGAAAATAAGTTTTAAAAACTTAATTTTGGATTTTCATTACCTCTGTCACAATTACTTGTAATACACATTTCTAATATGTCATTCTGTGTGAAATATATCATTATATAAGATGAGCTTTTCAGTTGAGTTTTTCTTTTCTAGCTTTACATCACAGAGAAAAACACAGCTGTAACCTTCATTCAGCAGAAATAGCATTTCTTTTATTCATACTTCAGTAATATTTTCAAATTATATCCATTTTCTCTAACTAAAAAAAAAAGAATAATTTATCTCCGATGCGTTTTAAATGAAAGTTTACTAGAAGGAAAACTTGTGTAGTCCTCTTTTCTAATCATATTTAGTAAAATTTTCTGATAAACAGAATTATTTTTAAAGTTTTTATTTTTGATACATTATTACACTTTCATCAATAAAATGAGTTAGAATTATTTAATAGAATTACTAAAATAAATAAACTTTTTGAAGTTGTTCCAGTTTACTGAGCTGCGCCTGTAGCGCCACAGTAGCAGTGCATGGATAAAATGATCGAAATGAAGTGGCAAACATTAAGCTAATGTGTTTTATGGCGTCATCTTGAGTGTTTTTCCAGGGCAAACAGCTTTCTGTGGATTAGCTGTAGGATCTCCATTTGCTCTGGCTGCTGTGTCCTGTGATGACCTGTGATTGGCTGTCTGTAGTCCCCCCCTCTCTCCTGGTACGCTTGCGTTTCTAAAGATTTTTTATTAATTTTATTTGCAGATGGTGATTGGCCAGCAGTCGAGCGGCAGCAGCAGCAGTAACCTGACGGAGCTCCAGGTGGTCAATCTGGACACGACACAGAGCACAAAGGGCGACTGACGGACGGCTGCAGCTGTTTAACATGGCAGACACATACACACACACGCGCACACACACACCCCCACACACACACACACATATCTCTATTTATTGATGCCTTCCTTTGAAATTTACCATCACTCTTCTGAATGTGATTTATCAGTACATATCTATAAACACAATGAAGGGCATATGTGTGGCAGGCCCTTAAACAATATGAAGTATGTTTTTGGTATATAAATATATATATATTTGCAAATACATAGGAGATATATCACTATATTATAATTGGAGCCTATTTTCTATGCTGTTAGATGGTGTTATTTTTAGCGTGAGCTTTGTTTCCTTTTGACAAAATGTAATTACACACATGGACTGCAAGGTGCCACCAGCTTCACACCAGCCAAAGAGACATTTGTTTGTCTGAATGTTCCTGTGTGAGCCATCCGTGCACAAGCATGTGCCTATGTGTGCGTACACACATCTGGGGTTTTGTAAAACAGGGGTGGGAGAAGGAGGATGGAGACTTGCTTTCTGGCTTAAAAAAACAAAAAAAAAAAACCAGAAAAAAAATTACATTTGGAAATGTAAATACTTTTTAAAACAAATGAACAGTTGTATTTTTAGCTCAGTTCAGTTTGCGCAACAGCATGTAACGTTTTTTTTTTTTTTTTTTTTTTTACATAGTGGGTTTTGTATGTAGAATTTGAGTTATTTACATGGATGTGTAAATTAATGCAGCATCGTTCACTACAAAATGGAGAAAGAAAGTTGTTATCTGCAACTTTCTGTGCTTTTGTTTTTGTTTATGCTGGGGTTTTTTTTGTTGTTTTGAAGGAATATCCAGATCATGTAAATTTGTCAGTGAAAGTATAACACTTATAATTTACTGCTGTTGTATTCTTTACTCTGGTAGAGAAGATTTCAGTACTGTACCCTCATTAGGCGTGACAATCTCAAATATTTCCTATGAAAATTTTAGTTTAATGTTCATGAACTGATGTATATCCTTGGTAAAATTAGTAAAAAGCTTAAAATTATCTGAAAAATACATGTTTACCTTAAGTTTTAGATTATAATTATGCAGGGAAAAACCCAACAATCACCCAGTTTGAGTTTTATGGTAGCACCCACAAGATTATAATTAAAATGCTGAGTTTTTCAAACTTAATGCCTGATATTATCATGGCGAGAAATCGGCTATTTGGTTAGACTAGATAAAGCCTTGCTTGTATCATTTTTAATTAACATTTTTTTATTATTATTATAAATATTTCCCTCCTAACTACTTATATGAATTTGTTTACATTTTTCAGTGACGCTGCAATGAAATGCATGTTTCTTTTAAGGCTTTCTACTGATCTTTACCAGGGATGCTGTATAAATACAACTAATTCAGACCAAGTCGATCCATTTCCAGATGCTACTCTAGTTGCCTTGACAAAGTTTAAAGTTGGCAGAAAAGAGAACGGTTTACTGCGTGAGAACAAGGATGTGATTGTTAGGGATTGTGTCCTGAGGTGCTTTAAAATCTTACGATTACTGACTGAGTCGGAGTTGCAAGACTAGACTTGCGTCCTCTTTTTGCACCATAGTGCCTATAATCCAAAGGCAGATTTTGAAAGCAAAGTAATGCAAGGCTGTAGGATATTTCTCACACGACTTTTGGACCTGCCACCCTGTTTTCTGCTTCACCCTGCGAGGGGGTTGCTTATTGTCGACTCGTTTCTCCAGAACTGGTGGGATGACAGAACATGACGAAGAAAACCCGACTGTCGACCATGATGCCATCCTGCTGTCTGTTAGCGACAAGTTAGACATCCACTTCTATACTCTGGTACTCATTAGGAAACGTTTATTTTATTTTTTTGTTTTGTTAAAAAAAAAAAAAGATTGAACAGAGTTTGTGTTTTTCACCTCGTCGTTGAAAGAAATGATTGTGTATTTTTGTTGTATTGTACAGACATTTTGTAATAAAAACAAGACGAAATGCAAACTGTTGGAAAAATGATCACATCTGCTGAGGAGCATTTTTTTTTTTTTTTTAAATCAAGACAGAGAATGTTAAAATCATGCCGTTTTTGAACGAAACACCAATAAAAAGTATAACCATCAGTTAAATGATGACTAAATGAACTTCCTGTTCTACAGCAATTTGTATGAAAGACCATGTTAAGGTGTAAAATGACTGGTGTGAAATAAGACCCGATAAAAACCAGACATGATGCAGTGATTGGTGTCCTGTACATCTTCACACATCAAGAAAAGAGCCTACATTAGGAAAACCTACAGAGGCATCTCAGTAAATTTAGAATATCTATATATTTATATATAATTCAAAAGCTCATTTTTTTCCTCAAGATTTGAAATATAAAAAAAAATATGCTAAATAAATTATAAAAGCAAAAATAATTAATAAAGAAATCTGGAATAAAAAAAATCTGGAACTTAATTAGAAGTTTGGAAGGAAAAGTGTAGAAATCTTAAAGCCACAAATGGCCATTTTTAACAAAGAAAAGTAGGTGGGCAGAGTGAAATAGAAATAAACTCAAAAAATAAATTTTATGGCAATTAAATGTTAAGTGGAAGGAAAAAATGTGCTAGAAAAGCAAAGGAGTAAAAAGAATTTCGGGGGAAAAAAATATTTCAGAACATTATTTCAGTAGATTTATGCTGAGACACTTGTCCAGTAGACAGTCACTAATTACCTCCACAATGGAATGCAAGTTGGCTGTTTTAAAGTGCTGTATCAAAACATATTAAAGGAAAGTTTAGTGGAGGGACAAGGTGAAAGATTCACAACCAAGGTAAATGAAATCTTGGAAAAGATTTATAAAGGCAACTCAAGTTGGAGTCACATCACTTACCCAGCGACACTTTTTCCTTCCAATTAACTTTTGATCTTGAATGATAATCTAATTTATTGAGATGCACTTGTAGGATAATCAAAGGATCCACAGTGTTTAGTAAGGCATCTTCTCTTCCTGTCAGTGTCTTCTCAGACCATAGTGCTGACAGCTGAGAACAAACTCGGCCCACTGTCCCTTTTCTCTTTCTGCACAATGAAAAATAATTGCTTCAAGCATGCATTTTTACCAGGTAGTATAACTTTAACGCTATTGTACACATAAAATATACAACTGTACACCAGAAGTTGCAAAACAGTCGATTTAAAAAAATGTGCATGACAGTTAAAATAACAACAAAAAAAATTATAGAAATGTTACTCTTGGAACATCCAAAACTTTTTTTTTTTTTTGGTGTTTTGGTTCATGAAGAAGAAAAGTAAAACATACAAAACAAGAATTACAACAATGTGCAAATCTGAATCCATGCAAGCAGTTTGCATAATGTAGCTTAGGTGCAAGAGTGATGAATTTGGAGAAGGAAACAAAAACAAAAGGAGCAGATACTCATGGCTTGAATCAATAACACTGTCCATTCTTCTCAGCAAACAAAATACCAAACAGAATCGATCCCTTCTGGGATTAAATTAAAACAAAAAGCACATTTAGAAACTTTTCTATGAGCAGGATTATAAATTAAAGACACCCTCCAGACATAAAGGCAACACACAACCCGTTCCAACACCACCGTCATCTCTAAGATGAACGAGTAACACTGCAACACCTCCGTATGCTGTACTGTGAAGGGTTTAGGACAAAACTTCTTAAGTCTTTTTTTTCTTCTTCTTCTGTCCAGCATAATTAAAACAAGAAAAATGAGACATAGGTTCCTGTCAGACTCAAATGTTCATCCCGAAAAGTGAGAAAGTTCAGATCCTGATGACTAGAATAACAGAAGACATGTTTCTGCACCAGGCATGAGCCGTTTTCCCCTAAACTGACCCAACTCCTTCAGAAGAGATGCCAGAGAGAGTGTTACCCCTCCCCCCTTGTTTCTGCACATTACCAGTCAGCTGGCTGAAAGAAAATTTTCTAGAAAATTAACATCCAGCTACATGTTGGTGCAGATTCTGGGACAGAATCTACATTTTTCTTTTTATCTTGAATATGGTTCCTGTCAACCAAGAGGCTTCTTCAGACTTTATGTGGACATTTTGGACAGGAAATAGACGGTTTGATAGATGTGTGAAAGAGGCCATTGATGTAAAACATGAAAATCCAAGTGCAGGTATCATCTTTCTAACGCCAACACTGCAGCCTCGACCATCTGAGAGGCAAAACATCGAGACAAAACCAAAAACCCAGTTGCCCATTCTGCCATTTGGAAATGTTTACGGTCAACGTCTGCAGCTATTTTATGTTGTGAAAACTAAAAGAAGTGTCCTCTTTAACTGCTGCACACTGCCTTTCAGCTGGCTGACAGAAGGTTGCCTTGTAACCAAGTCAAAATCATCTGTTCTGTAGTATTTGCTGTGGTGAGAAAACTAACGCAACATCCCTGGATTCTTACTGACAGATAAGAAGCTTTAAAACTACTGCACACAGCTGGTCAGCTGGCTGAATAAAGGCTGCTACTTTTCCAAGAGGATGACAAAATCAGCTTTTATGGACAACTGTTTTTGATTACCACCATCCTCTGCACTTAATAAAGTATAATCACTTTAAAAAGCGCTGCACACTGCAAGTCAGCTGCCTGAAAAGGAGGTTGCTACACTTTGCAACTTCAAGTGAAAAATTTGGCTGTTTAGAAATATTTCTGGTAGTAATAAAATATGGATGGTCTCATGTAAACTAAATGTTTGTTACTCATATTAAGACAATGTTTCAAGGCTAATGTTTGTTATGATCCCAATTTTAGATTTGAACCTTTTCTGTATTTCAAAAATTTCTGAATTCATTTTTTTTTTGTTGCTTAAATAAGATTCTACAAAAAAAACAAAGTCTGCAGATGAGGAGGAAACAAAGACGAGGACAGACAGCCATCTGCTTCTTTTCCTAATCAGCATCTGTCCAACTACATGTGCATGCAGGCACTGAAGGTTTCCAAGATGGTCATGATAAAAAAGCTGAACTCAAAAGTTGTATGACGTTATAGTAACTGTGTACAAAATGGGTGCGAACTTCTGAGGAGGTAATTTGCTGGCACCAGCTCATTTTGGGACTTGGAAATTAAAATATTTTTTTCCACTTTCTAACTTTTCATGACCAGTCAAACAAAAATGTTACTTCCTGAATGAGAACTAGAAACCAACATATAAGTTTAAGAGTTGTATATTCATTTTATCTGTTTATCAAAGTCAACATAATTTTTTTAAACTGTTATATTATTGGTGTTTTTCGAGTAAATTAGAGAAATCTTCACTCGATGTCACCACATAATGAGAATCTCAAAGCGGCTCATGCCTACTCTCTAAAGAAATGACTGGATATGAACACTGATGAGTAAAACAATGAACACTTGATCCAGTGAGTTCCTGAAGCCTCGTCCTAATCTTCAGTGATGTAACCAGTGCAGCGACGTGAGGTCCATGTGCAAATCCTCATCTTCTGCAAATTCCCAGTTTTTGCTCAACACAATGTGATGAGGGTCACGTCTTTGGGCGGTGATGCGCTTAAAGCCAAACCCAGGAAAGACACCAAAACAAATTAAAGTCTCGGCAGTCGGTCATTAAACAGACTCTTAATTTCAACAAAACATTAGATAAAAAAGGCAACATGAAAGCAAATCAAGAAATAAATAAGATGACTTGGCATTTAAAATGAGTGCAGTACGTCACTATGGATGTAACTACAGATATGTGTACGGGTTGATGGTGAGGGGATTTTCCCCTCTACAGCTTTTCTTGGTTCCTGCACAATATTCAGAAAAATTTAAGACTTTTCCAGACTCCTTCTTTAAGAAAGAAAATTAAGGAAACATAGACAGGACAGAAGAGGGGAAAGACAGAGGAGGGCAGGAGGAGGACACCATGGTGTTTCTCAGAAATAAAGGAAGACATTTAGACAATTGGATAGGAAATGGATATAAATATGTCTCCTTATTATTCACTTTAGTTTTTACATAATTTTATGATTCTGGAAAACAAAGAACTCAAAATAAACACTGTTCCAGGCAAAGTTTTTCAGGGACAAAAGAAGAAAGGAAGGAATGACAAAAGAGAAGAAGCACAGAAATGACAAGAAATCCAGAAAACAGAGAGAATAAATAGGGTGAGGGAAGGAAGAAAGGACAAGAAACAAAGGAAGGCTTAAAGGTACGGCATGGAAAGAGAAAAGACACAAGGAAAGAATTTTGTTTCCATGTTCTTATTTTGTTTTCTTATCCTGGAAAACCTCAAACTCAAAATCCAGTTTTCCAGTCTTAACGTTCAAAGACGAAAGGAAGAAATGACAAGATGGACAGAAGTAAGGAAACAAAATAAGAAGGGAAGAAAAACATATACAAAAGGAAAATTTAGACAACTGGATGAAGACTAAAGTATTTCCATACTCTTAGTTTGTTTTTCTGTAGTTTTCTGATCCTGGAAACTTTTCCGGATCATGCAGGAACCTCTCTCTCTCTCTGAACAGACAGCACAACGGGGATTAAAGACAAAATGTTCCACAGAGAAACACTTTGCTGTAACTGAAAGGTGTGACTCCACACTAAGGCGATGAAACATAAATACACACATTTACTCCTCGATATTAAAACTCCACACTCATTCCAAAGGTAGAAGACAAGATGGAGGAGAGAAGGGCAGTGAAAAACTGCACAAGTTGGGAAAAAACCCCAAAACAAAACAACAAAAACAAGAGTCCAGTGAACATGTCTGTGCATCTCCATCAACATCCCTGTCCTCCATCTCGTCCTCTGGCTGGGCAGTGTCTACGCTCTGACCTGCTCAGAGGTCAGAGGAAGGGGGATGATGGAGCCTGTCCACCTGGGCTCCTAACAGTCTTGCAGGTGAAACCAGTTAGTGGTAATTTTCTGCCCACCCTGTGTTGCTGGCGCCAGTAGAAGGCCCCGGCTCATCCTGACCCGTCCGCCTGGAAGAGACAGATGGTGGAGCAGCAGGACGGTTATGGCGAGGACGAAGCCACTGCGTGATATTTGACGAAGGCGATGGCTGCCAGCTCTTTGCAGAACTCCTCAAGCACAATGACACCTTCCAGCAGTGTACTATGGTCCACGCTGTGAAGACAGAAAGAAGGACAGAGGGGGCTTCAGAGGTCAGCTCAAAGGAAAAGCGGCTGATGCCGTCAGTAAGTACATACGTGATTCCCTCTGGTTCCAAGCCCAGTAGTCTCTTCCTCACAAGCAGCAGTTTGGGGGTGAAGTCTGGGATGCGGTGAATCCTCAGCATTAAATCTCCAACCACCTGAGGACACAGAGTTTACTCAGGATGTTTTCACACCTGATTTGAAACATTTCCAGCTGGTGCGGTTTGCTTTCACATGTACCGTGTCAAACAAAACAAACCCTTGGAAAAAGCTGTTCCCCTCCTAGCCTGTGGTGGCGCTGCACCAACAACCACTGAATGAAACGACACAAAAACCTCTGAAGAAGACATGAGTAAAACTTCCTTCTGCAGTAACATGGTATTTTAGCTGTGTTATGATTTCTCTTGTTTTTGACAAAAGAGTCTGAGTCATTTCTCCCTCTGGAACAGGGGTGTCCAAACTTTCTGTTACAAAGGTCAAAACTGTCAGCTCAAATGTAAAAACTATAATCTTTGTTTTCTGGTAACACTCATCTCTTTACAACAAATGTATTGTTTGTAAGTAGACTTTAATTTAAAATTTGCGATGTTCTCCTAATTTATTTAGTTTAGTCTTGAACAGTTGTCGAGGGTATATGGGATGGGTGCACAAAATCATTCCACAGGCTGAAAATGGCCCCTGGGCCTCACTTTGAACACTCACTCATAAAGTTTTGCGCATTTTGTCACATTATAGCAACAAAGCAAATAAAAATATCCCACAGCATGATGCTGCTTCCAGCTTGCATCAAAGTGGGACTAGTGTGTTTGTTATGCTGTTCTTTTACTATTAAAGTATTAAGTGACTCATGAGGGTTAGTGGTTCCACTTAATTTCTTTAACGGGTATCACAAGATTAAAAAAAAGTCTTGTTTACTATACACTACTTTATCACATAAAATCCCAGTAAAAGACGTTAAAAGTGGACCAGGAGGGAAAAAATCTATAGCATAAAGCAGCTGCTTCAATTAGCCTGTAAATATGTAAGCTGTGATACAAGAAAAGCGCTGAGCAAATTCCCAGAATTCATTCTCCAGGTAGGAACTGTAGTTCTGGGAACAAACATGTGGCAAGTTTCACACAGTTATCAAATGAAGATTCTGATAATTTCAAGGCAGCTGCCACAAAATGAAAAACAAATAATATTAAGTCAACTGTAAACTGTAAACTGTATCAAACTGTAAACTTTAGTAATAGAAACAGTCTCTGTCATGGTTGTGGCATCTCATGAGAATGTCTCACCCTGACGATGACGGAGAACAGCGACCTGCAGCCGGGGGCCAGGCTGATGTAAGGGTCCAGCAAGTATTCATGAAGGTGAGAGTGGGGAAGCAAGGACAGCTTGGAGAGGACGGCAGTCACCTGCAGGTTGACGTCGTAAGGCTGCAGGAAGAAGGACAAAGCAGGAAATAAGCGATTAGTTCTCAAAGTTTCATTTAAAGGTCAAAACAAACATGAAACTAGGATATTAGGGCCAGACAAAAATAATTTTGTTTTTAAATGACAAGAAAAATGATAAGATTAGCATAATTTTTCAAACTGATGAGAAAAAAAGTTTTTTTAATGACAGGAAAACTTCCATAGTTATCAAGTTTGAACTCAGCACGTCCACGAGGTTCTTTTTTTTTTAAATAAAATAATTTCATTATTGATGATTTGATGCTGATATGTTCAAAGATTATGATTCTTCATTTATAAAACCGGTACTGAAATATAACTTCACAAAATGAGCATTACGCATGTTAACTCTCATAAAATATTTTATTCTCATTTTCTTATAACTTTATTTTCGTAATTTCAAGAAACAAAATCCTTAGCCTGGCCCAAATACTGTCATAAAACTAAATGTTATCCTTTAACATTTAGGAGAATCACAAGTGTTTGTTTTTTATGAAGATATCATAAAAACAATTTTAATAAGTTAACTTTAAGTTAACAAAAACTTTAAGTTAATCAAAAGCAGAATCAATTTAAACTCACTTGATCAAGGATGCGACCCATTCTGTCAAACAGAACCTTTAGGAAGTGACCTTCAAAGAACGGCATGTCCAAATTACATTTCTCTAGAGGCTTCGGACTTCCTCTCCAGTCCCACCGCTGGCAGACGCCACAGAAGTCCCTGAACTGAGGAGAAAATAAAACCCTTTAAAGGAAGAAGACAAAAGCAGAAGACTTTCTCGATTAGAGGAGTGGAGCTGACCTGTCTGTGAGCGTCTCTGAGGTAGGTGTCGTAGCCGGTGCCTTCGACATGATACGACGACTTGGCCTCATCAGGCACCAAACACAGGAAGCTGCAGGAAACAAACTAGAGTAAGAACAGATACTCTTCATCCAGCCCTGCAGCAGGAACAGATCCAGCACCTATTGACGATCTTGTGGACCTCGGTTTTCCCGTCAGACTTTGAGTGATCAGGGCTGTGTTGGGGGGAGGAACCGAGCCAATCAGAGCCAGACAGCCTGCTGTCCGGGGAAATTTCGTCTCCAAACAACGGATCCTCCTCCAGGTCCCTGCAGACGGAGATTTGTTCTCATTATCAAGTCTTGTCTTGATATTTTTAAACAGATTTATGTTAAAAATCTTTTCTCTCTGTCATTGCTTCACATTGCTTACCAGAACTTGTTCAGAAATGTAAAATAAATTGACTAATGTCGAGTACTTTATGTAAACAGCTGAATAAAATCAGTATTTCTGCAGCTTAAGAAGCAGCTAAATGAGGAAAACCAGAAAGCTGGAGCAGGCCTGTGTCTTAATGGTTTCATTAGATCTCATTAACCAAACAAAAGTAACGTAGCTAATTAATGCTCACTGGATTTCATTTTTATTCACAACTTTCAATTATGCTAATAATCCTCTTCACCACAACGATCGCTACTTAATCAGGAATGGTAAATAAAACCAAACTGAACAGAAGAATCTCCAGCTCATTTACAACAGATAATTGATGCATTCTTTTTATTTGCAGTGCTATTTGTGCAGGCAGAAGTCACAGGACGGCAGCAGGTCCTTACACAGCGTCATGGGGCTGCCCGTTCTCCAGGGGCTCCCGCTCCTCCTGCGGTTTGTTCTCCAGGTAGTTCCTCTCATCCAGGCTGCGCAGCACCAAGCTGTGCAGGATGTGCTGGTCGGGCTTCTGGATCAGCTGCTCGAACAACCGCAGCGTCATGATGCTGATCTGAAGACGAGAAAGATTAGTTTTACTTGACAGGGAAGTAGGCGGCTCTTGCTTTAACACAAAAATGATTCATCTTTCTTTTGTGCTCTGAGAACTTCTGTCATGCTCCAATTAGTATTTCTCAGCTTTTAGTTGCTCATTAGAAAGCTTTTAAAGAGCTTCAGTGAACAAGAAAATTATATAATGTAAAAGAGAAGGAAAGAAAAAAGAGTTTCAATTAAAAATGTATGTGATAAACCAAGACATACTTGTTAAATGGATGCAAAATAATACATTATTGCAGATGTTAGAAAAAAAATATGGCCCTCAAGAGTCGTTTGGCTCTCAGGGCAGCCAAATAAAACTTGTTTGGAGCCACAAATGTCATGTTTTTTTGAAAAAAGTAAACTTTTCAGACAAATGTGTAATTTAGGAAATGTCTTGTCATTTTTTGAAGAACCAGCATTTTATTTCTATTTCTTAGGATTTAAAATGAAGATATATAAATATGTATATGTTTAAATGCACATAGATTTCAACCTAATGACAAGGAAAACAGATTTAAATAATTTCTGTTACTTTTAGTGTCATACGTTCTGTATTTAGTACAAATATTGCAGAAAAAAAAACTTGGAAAGCAGTTTAAAAAAAACCTGCATTGTTATGACATCTGTATTTTAAAAAAATTTCAGGTTCCTTTAATTTTTTGCCATTTACTAAGAGCCATTATGGAAAGTCCAAAGAGCCACTTGCAACTCCAAAACCACAAGGAAAGTTACAAGTATTTACTGAAAGAAAGTGACATTAATATTTTTGGCCATGTTCAACCTTTGGATATGCATGCAAAATGTTAGGTGTGGCAGAAGAAAAACAACACAATGATTAGCATGGTGGTGGCAGTATCATGCTATGGGGGTGCTTTTCTTTAGCAGGAAGAGGAAACCAGGTCAGAGTTGATGGTAGGATGAATGAAGCTAAATAGAGAACAATTCTGTTAGAAAACTTGAGACACTTGACTGTGGTTAAGGTACCTCTCCCAGCAACAATTTGGACTTGAGCTTATTTGTTATTGGAATAACTACAGAAGGGCTTATTAAAAGTATTTAAAACTCACTGGAGTCCTTTTGGTCTGGGATTGTATGTTAGAATCAGTAAAGCCACATAAACACTGCTCTCATAAAAAATAAAAAGAAAATTAAAAGGAACAACTTAGAGATTCTTGAAAAGTCTATTTCAGGACAGCAGGTGCATTAAGTATTGCAGGCTTATGACCTGCATTTAATCAAATTTTTACAAATATATATAATTTTATTGATGCCCTCATGAACTAAAAGCGGGGTAGAAACAAACAATCCAAAAAACATGTTTAGTTTTTGGAGCTCGCTAACATCATCATTCAAAGTTTATCATTGTAATCTAATTTTATTAATCCAACTGCAAGGTCAAATGGCATGAAAGTTCCCTATCCAGCAAGACAACCATCCTGAATATGTACCCATTGGGTTTTATATTAAATCCCAAATAGAACTATAATTGAGAATCTGCAACAAGACTTCAAAAACTGATATGTACACAATTCAATCTTAACTACAGCTGTTTTTTTGTTTGTTTTTTTGCAAAGAGGAATAAGCAAAATTTTAGCCCTTGTGTCTAGAAATAGTAGAGACTCCTATTAAAACTTGCAAGCTGCAAATGCATCAAAATGGTGGTTCTGGTGTTGACTCAATGTGGCAGAATGGAAATGGACGGCACACTCTTCCAAAGTTTGTTAAAATCTTTTTCCACCCACAGTTCTGTGCTACTTTGTGTTGCTCTGTCACATACAAAGTTTGTTTTGTGCAAAAATGTGAGGAAGTTCAAGGGGTATGAATATGATAGATAACAACCTCATCTGACAGATGGTCACAGTGCTCGATGAGTCTGTGTCTGAGTGGATTCTGAGCGGTGGTAGCCAGAGTTTCTGCCTCCTTGTCCTCGCCCAGCAGAAAGTAAACAATCTGCTGCAGCAGCGCTTCGGACGTCACCTGCCTTATGATGCGGTTCAGCAGCGCCGTCGAGGTCAGGATTCCCACCTCAGACCTGCAGCAGCATGCAAAGAAAACTTGTTTCGGAGCAGTCACGACTCACTCCAGCCTAGAAATGTCAACGTGTGATGATTGATGGATGAATCAGGGGCAGCACTTACGTCTGCATGAGCTGCGGTTCCATCACAGACACAAAGAATCTTTCTCTCACAGCCTTCGCCATCACTGCAGCGGCCGACTGGAAGACAGATAAACAAAGAAAAAAAGCTTTTCAGAGAGAACATCAGTAGTTCTGTCAATTTAGACTACAATATAATACATCAAAGCACAACAATCAGAGCTGGTAAAAAAAAAAAAAAACCTTCTGTGCCTCCTTGATGAGCTGATCGCAATAATCAAGCCACGACAGGAATGATATCAGAGCTCTCTTCCCTGTGAAGACAGCAGCATCCTCTTTCAGGTTGTATACATCTAGACTGAAATAGACAAAACAGAGGAAAAAAAGGACTCGTCAGGCCATTCAAAACACAATTTCATACAAAATGTTATTTAAAGACAACCAAATGACAATGGAGTTAAACTCCGATTTACCCCCAATTGACCGACTCCACTGTCTCGATGTCCAGGGGGTCCATGGATGGCGGTAGAGCTTTATAAAACGAGACTAGCCTGTCGGTGAGAAGCTCACACAGCTCTGTGTTTTCTGTTAAACACTTTGCAGCAGCTGGCTCAGGCAAACTAACGAGGAGCATCAAGCCCTCGCATGCTTTCACCACTATCCTGCCATCCTAAAAAAAAAAAAAACACAATCCTGATTATAAAGCTGGTCAGAATTTTCAGGATTTGTAAACGTTTGATCTGGCAGTGCAGCTTTTTCCCCAGAGGCAGCCATCTTTAGCATCTTATATTAAAATTACCATGATTAGCATAGCTAGCAATATCCAAGTTATGTTTCCAAATCCAGCATTTTTTAATGGAGCTGAAAGCTCAAAATGATAACACAGAAGTACTCGATTATTCTGACTTTTGATTGGGTAACAAAATTGGCAGATGTTTCTTTAACCACTTAATCCTTATTTATACAATATTATAAATACATTAAAAGATGACAGTAAGCAAAGAAATTTATTATATTGCACAAAATGCTAGAACACAACAGTTCCTTGGTATTTACTTAACTATGACCCAAAGAATAGTTCAATCGTGTGTAAATAGAAAAACTTTCTGAATGACCAACATCAATACTGTGTGGGGCTGATCTTTTAGTTATTTTTTCTATTGATTGATTAATAACTGGACAACAAAAAGTGCTTAATATGAGATTTTTTGTTACAGAATTTGAACCAGGTGAAGTTAAAACTAAACTTTGCTACTTGTGCAGTTCTGGGTAGGAAATATTTGGAGAAAAATGTTTTTTTTTATTTTTTTTTTATGCAAAATGTTTTTGTACAGTTTTGGCTTAATTGCTGCTTTGTTTCGTTCTTTCAGCAAATTGCCTTTTGTAGTCTGCATACTCCAGTTAGCGATTAATCAATTACTAAATCAGTCGACAATTATTTCAATAATTCATGACAATAGTTTCAGCCCTAAAACTGAGCAACTTTGCTTCACCCTGTTCAACCTTCCTGCTTTCAGCTGAAAGTCTTACTCTCTCTCGCAGCCAGAACCAACACAAAATACAGTTTTGTTTTAAATTCCTCTGTCTTAATTTTTTGAAGAACTCACTCATATTGTAAATAGGTAACAACTTTCAGTCGCTGATTTTCCATAAGATGCGTTCAGTGAACAGAAAGTTGGAATTTTTGACGATCAAGCAGAAAAATTAATAAATTGAGCAAAATTATTCATGTGAAATTGACTTACTGGACTCTTTGTGAGGTTAAGCAGCGAGGTGACCAGATTGTAGTTGTTGGTATTGTTATTGTTAGCAGCTGGGCTCAATGTGGCAGCAGCAGCTGCGGCTTGAGGCTCTCCAGGATGATCTGCCTGAGGTTGGCCCGTATCTGGAGCCAGAACACTTTCCTTCCCCCCCTCTGCTGCAGCAGGACTCTTTACCTCTGGTCTCTTTGATTTGTTCTGCAAACATTTAAAATTTAAAAACAGTCTGAGACCAAGACATTTAAAACTTTAATAAAAGTTCTACATTTCTTCTCACAAGAACCCACCTCAAGGAAGAAGTTGACAAGGTATGGGTCCTGCTTTAGTTTGGCACAGACAATGCAAAGAAACTGGATCTCCTCGTTTTCTGTAGGCGCAGCTAGAACCTCACCACACAGCCGGATCAGTTTCTGACAGATTGATCGGAGGGATACGTCCTAAATAAGTAACCATCTCACACAGAGAGGAAAAACAGACGGCGAAGCATCTCACCTGTACAGGTCGGTGTACGTTGATGTGTGGTAGAAGTGGCTGACGAATGTGAGCGAGCAGCTTTGTGTAAAAGGTGAGGACTTGCTGTTTCATCCCAGGAGGACACTGAAACACGTTTAGAAACAATCTGATGAAAACCACCTCAGGTTTTACTCCGCAAACAACTAAATAAAACCTAATTATCTAGAACAATGAAGGACCTCCTTACATCTGCTTTGCCTAACGTGTAGAGGGTCTCCAGGATCTTGTGGTGCAGGAGGTACTCCATGCAGGGTCCCGTCTCACCAGACTCCCTTTCTGCCTCCTCCTGGGTCAGAATGTCCAGCATCTGCTCCAGGTGGGATGGGATGTTGGTGTCTGTGACTGGGGCTTTGTCATCTAACAGAAGCATGTTAACCACCTTATTAATACCATAAAATGCAAAAAGGTAAAATACACCAAATCAAAATATAAAAGAAATAATTTATAGAATTACATTGCTCATTGTGGCCGCATGTTGAAGTAGCTCTTACATTAGTTTAGTTTGTTCTTTTTAAAGATCTTTGCGGGCAAGTACTGCTAATCCTCCTCATTTGCTTTTGCCACCTGCCAGAGATATTATTTTTGTCCATTATAATTGATGGGAGACGGTTTGAACTTCCTCCTTCTCTCTCTGCTCTGCAGCAATGAGGCCTCCTTTTCAACTCTCTGGGATTTGGGGTCATAGTTCAAGTAATGTTTGAGATGCTAATCAGCTGCTCCCAGTTGTAAAAACAATACATTGCAGCAATGGTTACGCATCATAGCAACTGTCAGAATGTTAAAAAAGTAAGAGCAAAAATCCTTCCAGCTGCACAGCATCCAAAAACAGAGTGAATAATTGTCCAAACATCAAAGGAGGTGAGGCCTTCGCAGACAGAGAGAGTTCACTGAAGCAGCCAAATATATCATTGACTATATTGCAAGCTACCTGAAATGTAATAACTTACAAAAGTTGCAACACTAGTCGTTTCCAGTTGCAATACTGCACACGCTTAAGCTTCAAGGATTGTGCCACTCTAACTGGAAGCATCAAACTTTAAAAAGTTGGATTTTAGCTGCCAGAAATTTGTGTAATATGAGCATATAATATTACTTCTATGGATGAGCATCAAGAAAAAAAGACAGCTAAGCATCGTGAAAGGCTACTGCAATGCAAGCTCGACATTCTCGGAATACTTGACAGTTAGCGACTTTCCATTCTGTGCTTTCTCTGAAACAGTGAAGCTGCTCTCACAATGCAAACAGGCTTCCAAAGAATGTGCAAATCTGAATCCTGCCATTTAGCTCATTTTAAGTGTATTATCAATCCTGAGAAGAGTGTTGATGATATCCAGTTTTAGACTGAAAAAAAAAAAAAACACAGATCAATACTAACATAAAACAGTCAGATTTTTTCATCAGGGCTAAAAATAAACTGATATAAAAAATAAAAAATTATTTCAGGATGATCCTGCCAGACTCAATTAAACAAAAAAAGCACTGTCGCTCAAATAAATAAAAAAAACATGCTATGAACAAGGTGCCTTTTCAGCATTGCAAGGGACTAACGCGTTAACAATGCAGAAATAAATCTAGATAATTTCTTCAGCTATGACCAGATTTCAAACATGTCTTACCAGAAGTTTCAATGTAATAATGTGTAATGCCCTTCCAGTGATAGACAAAGTCTTCTTGCAAGGGTAGAGATGGAGCAAGCTGGAAAACAGGGGGGAAAAAATCAGTTAAATTTCATTGTGTCCAAGTGAGTTAGTACTTTTAACATTTTCCCTTAAATGCATTACTTTTTAGTTTTAGCATTTTAATATTTATTTTTCAAATTACCTTAAATATGAATAATGAACTTGTATATGTATATGTTGTGGCTCGAATGACTACAATGGCCTCTCAAAAACAGCTTTCTATTTCTTATTGCAGGTTTTACAATTGCCCATAATAAACATAAACAAACGTCCAATATATTATTTGTTTTCTATTTTTCTCATTATTCCCGTAAGCAACCAGACCCTTTTGTTGATGTTTTTCACCCAACAAAGTCGTTTTATTCTCGTTGTTTGTTTGGTTTTTTTTTAAATCAGCCAAATGGTCCTGCAACTTCTGACATGTTGGTAAGTTTTATAAAGACCTCGTCATTAACCACTAATTTGATTCAGGAGTGTTGGAGCAGGGATGCATTCAAAAGTTGCAGTACAGTGGCACTGTTGGACTGGTGGTCCTCTTCAGAAATTACCCCAAATTTTAAGAAAATAAATGCAATTTAAAAAAAAAATTGTGGGACAGGAACTGCCACCACTGCTTTAGGTGGCAAGGAAACCAGTCGACTGCTTAGCTTTACAAACAATAGGAGTAGAAAGACAGGTTGTCCTGCAGCTGGGGCTTATTTTTAATTAGCTACCCTACTTGCAAACATCTAATGTTTAATTTTAGGAAAGTACTGGGGCAGAAGGGCCACGGAGTCTCAATTTGAAATGGTTAATAGCATGTTTGCGCAACATCACGGTCCAAATATTTCGACATACTGTTTGAGATATCATAGCTAGCGAGAATCTTAGCTTAGCTTTTAGCATATCAAGAGCTGAAAGGTAACTTTTGCAATATTTAGCATTAATGTATAAAATCGTCACTCTTTGAAAAGACAAAATATCAACCAAACAAGCGAAAACACCGCAGCTGAGAGTGCCGAATGAAAAGAAACTAGCAAAAAACAAATATCGTGCTAATTGTTAGCTTGGTAGCTAACAGCCTAATGCTGACGTTTTGACAAAACACCGATTTTAACCCAAATTAACGCCACAAAACGAAAGCCTATACAGAAAAAACGCCCAGCTTTAATAAAACTCACCGCTTCCACGGCGTGCTGGAGAATGGACGTAAATTTAGAGAACATCTTGTTCTTCGACTGGACCAGTTTCTCCCGAGAAGACCTAGAGAATTCCTCTATCTTCTTCTTCCTGTTGTTGCCGCCTCGCTCCAGATTGGAGGTTTCATACACTGACCCTTGAAACGAAAGAATATAATGAAAGCAATAAAGCCGTAGCACGTTCTGAGCCTCGGAACTTTACAGGCCTGGCACCGCTACTGTAAACAAGACGTCTAAGGGCTCAGAGGAAAGGTAGGCTCTCTTTGGACACGGTGGCACTTCCCTCGCCAAACGCTTCTGATAGTGACCACCAGGGGGCGCCGATGCACTGGACAACAGTCACTGCACAAAACTGATCTCTGTTTTGAATGGTGAGTTCAATGATAGCTAAAAATATGTCTAATTCCATAAATTAATAAATTTCAAAAAATTTATTTAAATGTATAAAAATTTTAATAGACCATAATTTACCAATATATATCTTAAATGTCAATTTAATAAAAAAGGGGTATTTACACTTATATAAATATATATATATATATATATAATATGTATATATATTAATATACATATATATATATATATATAAAACTTCATATGATTATCCAGATGAATATATGTATTTATAAGTCATTGTATCTCTTTAATATTAAGGGTCTAAAATGTTTTTCAAAAATATCATTATCGTCATAAAAAAATATTTCATAATCTTGTGTTACTACACCTCATCATTTTAAAAATATGTAATCCTAAGATATTAAAGTGTGCGAGCCATTGACAAGGAGATTGGTCTGAAGATGACTTCCTGTGCATTCTAACCAATCTAAAGTCACAGTCTATTTGACAAAGACGTGTTAAATTCTATTTTATAGGCTGAATCAGAAATTTCATTCATGATTTTGACATCTAATTATTTTACTGTATAAGTACAAAACATAAATAAATAATAATTTTGTTTATTTTACTGTATTTATCCATTTAACCAATATTATGACATATATTAATATTTTTTTTTTTTACATGATTGTGGCACTTTTGGTCTTTCGATACTATTAAAGTTTGAAGACATTTTTTGTGAGCTAACACTGATCGCCCAGTAGGAGGCAGTGTACACATAAAATGTGGCTAAAATGTCTGACAACAATACGAACACAACCAAACGCAAAAAAAAAAGACTTTTGAATAACTGTCAGCTTTCGTGACCACTGCTCATGAAAGGATTAATACACCAGCTATAAATATTTTCCCTCAAACCGCCGTAATATTCCCAAACGAGACTGAGCTCACGCTTCCTTTATATGCATTGCATTGAGATATACAGGGGTGGAGGTTTCTCCCGGTACTTTAACTGTAAATTTGCCCCGATATAAGCAAGAATTTCTCCACCGTAGCTGTCAAGTTTGTAATTTAACCCAACTACGTGAGAACCGCGCAGTCATCCCAGACAGAGAACAGGCGGGCTCTCGGCTCTCTCATGAGGGCTGAATCCAGCTGCAGACGAGGCATTTCAAATACGACTCCATAAATAACTGTAATTACCTGATATCATGTTCAAATATGGACAGAAACTGGCTGGGACATAAAAAAAAAGAAACAAATGATGCTGTATTTTCCAGGACACGCCCTGCAGCTGGAAAGTGCTCTCTCCATCGCGCATTCTTCTCCAGTCCACCTCATTGCAGAATGTTTCCCTGCGTTAAATGCCATTTAATAACTGGAAAAACTTAACGCAAAGATAAGCTATTGTTTCCCCCCAAGCTTCCTTAAAGCTGTCGAACGGGGACTGCTTCTCCTACTATTCAATCTCAACAAAGGAAAAGAGGCTCTACCTACCGGGCATGTCTGCTAGAGGTGAGTATATATTTTGCCGCAGAAGCCTTCATAAAAAGCCAAAACGTCCCACGGTTTATACTGGGTAAGAGGCTGGTCTTGGTTCAAGAATATTTCATGGAGGGGGGGGAAAGCCTTTTTCGTCTCGGCTTGAAGCTCTGGACTCTGATAATGACACTTGGTTTGTAAGTAGGTTACACTGGTGCATACTGAAACTATGCACTGCTGCAGCTTTAGATTTTCTTTTAACTTTATCTTTGGGGTATATACTCTAATCTGGACCCATAAATATGAATGTCCGTAACATCAGTGGTGGAAAGCTGCGAACTGAAAGAGTTTCACATCCGTTCCCTTTTGGTTGCTGTCTGGTGTTAGAAATGTTGCTATTTTCCTTAAACTTTTCAGCAAAGTTAAGAGTTGAGTATATTTATTTATATTTTATGTAATAGACCAACAGGAAGTAGTGCATAACTGTAAATTGGAATTAAAATGTTTTCTTTAATTATTTAAAAATGACACCCTAAAGTGTGGTGTGCATTTGTGGTTGCTCCACTATATTTGGACATCTCCAAATCAAACTGAGAAAGAAATTCAATAATTTTCCTAATTAGTAAACAGAAAGGATCACGCTATGGGAAGATTTTGTGTTTGGGTTTTTGTCCATCGATTGTCTGAACCGCTCATCTCCTGCATTCGCTGGACGAGAAGAGGAGTTCAGGCTAGGTTTAATGTTTTTGTAAAATTTCAAAACAAGAAAATGTGTTCTGCATTTCTAGCCTACTCCCGCTGAGTCAATATCTTTAGAACCATCAGTTGCACATTCTTTGACGCATATCTAGCAGCTCTAATATGTTATCTTTTGTATATTCTTCTTTGAAAACTAGCCTACGATGGATGAAGATCAGTTTTTAAGTCCTGCCACAGAGTCTTTAAATCTGTACTTTGACTAGACCATCCTAACATTAATATGTTGTGGTTCCATTGTAGCTCTGGTTGTATGTTTTGGGTCAATGTCCTTCCAGCAGGAAGGCAAACCTATACCATTGTAGGAACTTATCTACAGCCTCTATCAGAGTTTCTCCTGGGAAATGTTGGGTTGTTGTTTTATAACCTAACTCTGCTTTAAACTCTCCAAGAACAGAATTCCTAACCTGTCTGCTGTGGTTTTTGGTCTTTGTGATGTTTTTTTAAATTTTTAATGCCTTCACAGAACAGCTATATACATGTTAAAATTAAATTGCACTAATTAGGTGGCTTCTGAAGGCAATTAGAGGTCTTAGGGTAAAGGGTGGTGAACACATTTCTGATTTCAACTTGGAAGAAAATTAAAAACCCCTTCCTTCCATGTAATGATTATGCAATATTTGTGTTGGTCTATTGCATAAAATTCCTATAAAAAGACAGAGGTTGTGACACAACAAAATATGGAAAAGATTTTTTTCTATGCAAATACTGCAGGTGTATTATGTGTCAGCATATTTGTTTTGTGCTGATTTGGTGACTCTAGCTCCAGCTGTGCGATGTGATCATATGGTCTACCACTGACTCATCAAAAGTTGCAGAAAAAGAGAAAATAAATAAATAAATAAAAAAAGCAAAACCATGACATAACCCTGTATTATTATACAAAGTAAGGCAATTCCTGGATTTTATCTTTATTCTGTTGCTGGCTAATACATCAGCCTTGCATAAAAGCTTCTATAGTGCACAGAAAATGGCTCCCCCAGGCTGTGTATAGTTGAGTCTGGGTATTAGGATGGCTTTGAACTCCTTTCATTAATGATGTGGTCACTTGTATCGGTCCTCTGTGGTTGCTGGTGGAGATCGATGGAGCTCTGTGGTAAACACTGCAGATCTCATAAGCGTAGTTAAATCCTTGCAAACAGTCACTCATTAGTCATTCACAGTAAGTATTCCCTATTCTGGAATGATTAGACAACATTCAACTTTACTTATTTTCAAAAACATGAATTGGATACTCAAGTTTTAATTTTTTTGCAGATTTTATGTGATCTACACATGTTCAAAATTTTGCAGATGCTCACATACACAACACCTCCAATGGCCTCCTCTCTGCAGGATTTTTGTATCAGTCATTAAGCTTCGGGTGTCAGTCTGGTTGGACCATTTTTCTTGGAATCGATTGGTAGAGTTCAGTAGAAGTGGTTGGTTCTCTGATGTTCTGAACATGTGACTTTAAAACATGTACTTGAGGTTTAGTCTTATGTTATTCATATGTCACGAATGAAAGAATGTAATGAAAGATTAAAGTGTAAAGTGCAGTAAAATAATTTTCTTTTTTGATTTTAGATTGGTTTTGCTTCAAAATCTGTAAGACTTAAAGTTTTATATGGAATTAGGACTTATCAAAAGTTGATAAGTGAATCTGTAATGAAAAGCTGATGATTTGGTCTTCTTTCGTCACTTGGTTTTTACTTAGTGAGTTGAACAGAAACTGTTGTGATGTAGCAGTTCAAAGATAAAGGACTAATCTGTGAAAAAAACTTTTGGAAATTAGATAAAATGGAGCAAAGAAGAATGGAAATAAAAAGCACTCTTCCATTCCACTTTCCATCAAAACTTCACAAGTCTGATTTGAAGTGTACGTAGTGGGTTTAGATCTTGATTTATTCCACGTTTCATGGTTTTCAACAAGACACATACAATGTTTGGACAAAGCATTTTTTAAGCAGTGGAAAAATCTTATGAGAATCAGAATGCATGCACGCTGCAGAGAAATGCAGACTGTGAACCATCAAAATGATTTGTAACATGTTTAGTTTGAGAAAAAGTCACTGTAGACGTAGTAGTATCTTTCTCTTTTTTATATTTGAACTCTTAGGTGAACAAACAACTGGAAAAATGTTTCACTTGAACTTTTCAAAATACCACTTCACTTCTATGCCTCAGTATGAAACTCGTGCTTTGTTAGTGCATCCTTTTTACTTTTAGCAGCATTACAGATTTCTAAAATTTACATTTTAGAAATCGTAAGAAACCAAAATGTCTACATATTTCTGTCTATCCTGTGTTTAAGAGGAAAGGACCTACAGTGTAACATAGTTTATTCCAATTTTTTGTGTATTTAATCATTGCTGTCCAACAATATTTCTACTGATTGATTTTGTCACGTTTGAACTAATAACTAAAATGTATTTTTTTGTGATTTCATGTGAAAGATCAAAACAAAGCACTGTATATTTGGAAGGATGGAAAATGATGCATGCTTTTCAATATATATTTTTTTTACCCATAAATACCTAAAAATGGATCTTTTGCTGCAAATGCAGCTCCACTTTTTCTAAGGTTTGTGTCCAGCAGGTTTGCACATCTAGAAATTGGTATTTTTGTCCATTCTTCTTCATTAAATACCTTGAGCTCTTTAAAAAATAAGGACCTTTTCCAGGTTTTGCCACAAATTCTCAATTGGACTTGGGTGGAATGTGAGAGACTGTCATTGCCATGATGATATACAACTGAATCCAGAAGTTTAGGTTTTATTGTCTGAAGTTAAATCAGACCAAAATTATCTTGTTTCTGGTGAGTTAGAATTATGAAGAGCCATCTAAAAAATATGGTATTTTTTAGAGTTTATGGGGTAGGAACTCATAAGTTTCTTACTTCTTCCTACTCTTTTTCGAACATGTTAAGATTATTGTGGCTGCAAAAAATGTGTCTTTTGCATTCCTTGTTCAGGTGTGTTATTCTAAATAAATGCAATACAGATTATTTCAATTTGCTAAATGTCAGAAGACTGAGCAAGAACATTTTTAAGAGATCTATTCAACTTCAAAAGTTTACTTCATACAGCTTTATAATAGTCACAATAAAAGAAGAGTATTTACTTATCTATGATGACAAGCAAGTATTCCTTGTGGTCCATAGAAACCTGCACTCATACTGTGCCATAGTTTCAGTAAGTACTGTCATTTTTAACGGTTCATTCTGGACAAATGCGTCCAAATGCTGCTTCTGATTTCCAATCAATGTCTGAAAACCAAACTTCAGATCTGAGCAATACTCTATTGTTTTAACAGTACATTGACAGCTCTTTTCTGTTAGTCACTAAATGACAAATACCAACAAAATACACTGAAATTTGTGGTTTTAAAGTGGCAAAACATTCCTCAAGGAATGTGAAAATTCTGTAGAAAATTGAGCTATCCAAGTCCTTATCACTGCTTTAATTTTCAATTAATTTCTACACTAATATTGTTCATTTAATGTGGAAAATATCCTCCATTGCTCCTGTTTTTATGGCTTCTGAGCTGAACTTGACTGATAAAGGAATAAAGTATAAAATGTTGGATGATTTAATTATTAAAGACATAAAAAAAAACTGATCAAAATCACTGGACCATCACTGGGCTTTCAGTCCTAATGTGCTCCTCCACCACCCTCCACTCTCCTGTTATCAGCTCAGGGCCATCAGCTTTTACCTTGATACTGATGCCTTTCCATTAGTCACACCGCCTTGCAATACATCCTTAAGGGCATACTCTGTCTGGGCTTTCCAGTTTTCATTCTCTTTCCTGTTTTTACTCAGTCAGTTGACCATAATCTTTACTTATTTATTTTGTTTATTTTCTGTATCCATTATTGTAATCAATGCTACCTGTAAGCACTTTGCTCTGGATGAGTCTGCTATTAACAACCATTATGCGGCTCAGTCTGGGCAGCTGGAGCTTAAGTGGATTGTTGAAGGTCACCTTAGTTGTAATGATTTAATCTTTCCATTTCCATCACTGTACTCTGGAAAATCAGAATCGACAAAATTTAACCAGATGGCTCAGCTTTTACCATTCAGTGTGTGCGGCAGATGTTATTCTTGCTTTTTTAGAGTGTACTTTAGGTATGCTAGAAATTTAGAACACAGGGTCCGAATTATACAACCTCTTTTATGGAGCCACCTACAGTTGATCTGTGAGTAAAATACTCACGTTTCACCTTTTCTACATTTTGCTTTCTTACGGCTTTAGGGGTTGTACAAATGCAGCCGGATCTTTATGAAAACAAAAATCTGTATGACCTATTTTTAAAATATAATATTGTACACACAGAGCTGGTGTCAGAAATATTTTTATTCACATGAACCCACACAAATCCACTCTTGAGAGTTCTTTTAAACATGCCAAACCAACTGTAGCGCAAAATTGTGAAGTATGTCAACCAATCAGATTGTTTCAAAACAACCACGACTTCCTGTTGGGAATTAAACATGGCACCAGGAAGCTCAGTTGTGTGATAACATAGGTACTTCTAAATAGCGTGTTATGATATAAAATTAATAAAAACACAAGACAACATCAATTGGGAATCATGTCAAAGCAAGTATGCAGATATATTGTCACAGTATTTGTCCCTGACTGTAACCCTAAATCTCCAATATACACACAAAACACAAACAGAATTTTCTCAAATTTCCACTTTGGTCAGAGTTTTTTTTTATAAATAATCGTTTTTAGTGGTATAAAGCAGACTTCTCATGAGAATGGAAGGCCAAAATGCATAGAAATGTCTTAGTGTTTCCAGCTATCTGGCTATGTGTGGACTAGGCTTTACTACAAATTATATTAAATGAGTCTCTTTGATGAAACTCCTTTAAATTTACTGGTTTCAAACCGCTTGTTTAATCCTTCCTTTATGATTGGGATATTCAACGTCTGGAATAAAATTGGAGTTGATACTATCTACAATCCATGAATTTGTAGATAGTATAAACTATCTACAAATTTTTGACAATTCTAGCAGAAATAGGACTTATCCAAAAATAAATTCTCTCTATATATACGTATATTGTGAAGTGCACAATTCAGAGACTGAGATCTAGACAAAAGTCAGGGAGCAAAAACAATCTTTAATGCATCTGCAGACGGAGAGCAAAAACACAGTGCATTAGGCGAGAATCATTCTGCTCTAACAAATTCAGAGTTGCATAGTTACTTTATTCACCTAACAGAGGCGGAGACTCAATCTTCTAAGACCAAACAAAAGAAACAAAGGAAAACAGAGGGAACAGTTCAACCTTGTATGCTCATTCTCTATCATATCTATGGGATGCGAAAACTAAACATTCTATCTTCGTGCAGGGAAGGCCACGGGAAAAACAACAAGTTCCCAGACAACCGGTCTGGGGAAGTTCAGCAACCCTGGGAAAACTTACTTCGGTAGACACGTCTTACTTCATTAGTTTACACACCCTCTGCAACTGCACAAAAAACCTTTTAACTGTTATACAAAAAACATTACATTTATATGATGCATAAAGGAACATTATTTAATTCAAATAAAACATTTTGCCTTTAAAGAAAAACTCCTTCACAATATATATATGCAGATTACGATCTATATGAAAACAAACACACCTTTCTAAACCAAGTGCTTTTTCATTGCTGTTTTTTTTAAGTTGGATGTAGAGCTCTGCCTGTTTTCTTATGATATTGCATCCCTCTATTGAAGACGCTGCAGAAATATGCCTTGTGTTGTTTTTTAAAGATGAAAGTCATGGGTTTCAATAGAGGAGGATAACTAGATGTAACTTAATTGTGGAAACCATGGTTTCTTCTATTATCCCTTTCTTCAAAAGACATGACTGGTTTGCTGTTTCTCTCATAATTAGATACCACAGAAATCATTTCAAGGCCTGCCCGGCTTCAGAAAGCCCTCACCATCACCACCCTCCTTCCTGGCACGTCTCTGGATTTTCCCTGCCCTATCCCAGAGCTGAGGTAGCATATCCTGTATAGTGTACCTGTTACATTGCAGTGCAATCTAAATGATCAATGGTGGATCAAAAAAAAGGGAGGCACTCTGCAGTAACCCAATCTGATGCCTCCTCCTTTCCCTACCACAGGAGAGGGTTTGCTCAGGCTGCAAGACAACACGACCCTCTGCCTCAGCACTTTTCTCCCCCCCGTGTGACTCTGTGCGTGTGTGTGTGTTTGTGTTTGTATATGTGCGAATAAGAGAAAGTCGTGCGCATGCACGTGTCCTGGCAAAAGCTTGAATAATTGAAGAACAGAGGAGAGAGTGAAAGCACTGCCGGACGGGACAGAGTGTGTGGGATTGTGCAGAGATGGAGGAGAGGCATACACTGAAGCAGGAGCAGCCTGGCTACGACGGGCTCTGCAACTACGCCCAGAAAATCACCTCCTGCTTCGGACTGGATGGTAAGACAGAGTGGTAAAGATGAAGGAGATGGTGGCAGGGGCTTTGTTTCGGTTTGAATTGCGTTGTAAAAAGAGGAGAGTCTGTGTGAGAATGTTTGTTTTCAGTGTGCAGGGGAAGCTCGTAATTTTCTAGATGTTTTTGTGTATTTCTGAGACAATGGGTAGTTGTGATGGAAATACAGCAGAGTGGTTTACGACTAGAGGGAAATGTCCAATGCAGCAGAGTGCTGTGTCCCCAGCTACTCTCAGGTGTGTGTGTTTGGGTGTGTGGGCGTAAGGTTCTCCTTGATCTGTCTCTCTTGTTCTCCAGACTAAAACTCTGCCACTGTGTTCATAAGCAAAGCAGACAGTGTATATATTAAACTCAGATGAACTCCAGGGAAGACCGCTTTATCCTCCCTCTTAGACAAAGCAGCTTTCTGAGCCTGAACCATGCATCTCTAGACTAAAAGGTTCTTTTGTGCTTTGTCATTGCCTGATGATTTATATCCTGTCTGCTGTTGTCTTATTTATTTATTTTGTTGAACCTAAAACAGAAGTGGCGTCAACCTTATCTGTCTGATTAATACTCAGCAATGGAAAAGGCTGTCACTTTTATTTTAGCTAATCATATGTTTTAAAGAAAAAAAGCATCAATACCTTTTATTATTTATCCCTCCACAGAATCTTGATCTTGTTTTTCTTTTTAATGCTTTATGAAGTTATCTTAGTATCTTTTCAAGATTCCACATTTACATCAGCTGTCATTTCCCATCTCAATAAAAAAATAACCACATGCAAACTCGCATTTCCAAGAAACATCCTTCATGCTTTCTGATTGTTTAAAAAGCTGAAATAGTCTTTCTGCTTCATGTAATTTAATTAGCCAAATGGAAGGAGCAGTACTTGTACTCCTTCCACAGGTATTTTTGGAAGGATATGTATTTTTTAACAAGTACATATCTTAAAGGCGTAGAATGTGTTTCTATTCTGCCCCTGTTATCTTTTTTGTTGTCCGGAAAATTTGCTGTTTCACAAACTTTCCAACTGTTAAGCGAATCTCCAACACATTTGGTCAGCTTGTTTTACCGCGATATACATTTGTACAATGGCTGCTTGAAAAGACAAATGTTTTTTGGTGACTTCCAGAAACCACTTGCTTTATTCTTGATGAGTGAGCAAGATGCTCGATTTCTTCTGCTTTTGGGTCTGACTCAGAATCAAATATGCACAGTTGCACAATTGCTCATTTAATTGCAACAATTTGCTGTAGCCTACTTTTACTGATTTTCATTAGTTAAAGGAGATTTGAACTGCTGTCTGCTGAAAGAACCTTGGTTGTTGTTGACCTCTTTTGCCTTGAGTCCCTTTGATGGCGTAAACTAATCCAGTCTTAGATGTATTAGATGTATAGTGATGGACGTAGCTGGTGCAGTCAGGCAGCAGGTTGGCTGGGGACAGGGGGGAACAGGTCATTTAGGATGCATTCACATTCATTTGCCTAGAAAGTCTGGTTTGTTGGGGGAGGTGTGAATGTGCAATCAAATTATGATGTGGATCCAAAAAGCAAACTTTGGTCTCGATTGAAGTAAACTTTGGTAGTGGAGTTTATCAGGAACTAAACTATAGCGGAGGGCATTCTAGGTAAATTCCATCAAAACAAACACATGATTCTAGTAGTAGCGGGAGAAATGGCTCATGTCTTTTACCAATGGTAAAAGTGAAATCCTACATCTGCTAAAATCTGACATCATTTACATTTCACGAAGAAGGAAGTTGACTTCATGTTTTTGTGTCGTTTCCTTCAGTGTTTCTTGGTGAAGCGCCACCACATGTGAGAGGCCAAACGGGGTTTTCAAAGAGTGTAATTTGTTTTACACAGTGGAGTGTGAAAGCGAATTTCTACAGCTGAAAATGTAACAAATGTTGCAATTTTGGTCCCCAATCAAACTGAGTTTACTGGACTATAGGGTGTGAAAACACCCTTAAAATTTCCGGTTAACTCTAAGATTCATAGTAGATTGTGGGATGAATAGTTTCTATGATGAACCTGTGCACTTAATACATAAAGGATGCAGCCAGGTTTTGAACCCACATCTTTTTTTGTCTGCAAGGCAACAATATTAACAACTACTACACTATACTGCCCATTTAGACTGAATATTTATATTTTAGTTAGAACAAAAAGATTGCTTTTTGCATAGTTTTGGCCAAATTAGGGTTCTTTATTAAACATGTTTGGGTTATAAAGGACTCGGGTAGTGACTCTCCCATCCATCATTGGGTAAACAAACTTGGCATGGACAAACCTAACTCCACCCAGAACATAATCAGGCTGAACGTCAGCCCTAAGCTGCTTATGGCACCAGGCTGGTTGGGGTGAAGACACTCACAGTGAAAGCTTCTGTCTCATTCCACTTCACCTGCAGCAGGATGCACTCTCATACCTGCTGCTTGCAATTTGATATCTCCAGCACTCCGCTTCTCGTACCTGCAGCACATGTGAAATGGATCCCATGATTTAACGATGAGCTGGGCTGAGTTTGCTCCTCAGTCTTCTCCTTATTTTCATTGTTTGCTTCTTTGACAATTCCAAGTACCTGATGTCCGAAGAGGGACAGATTTCAGAACAGCGCTGAGCCCAGAAGCAACTGACTTCTACCTGTGTTTCTGTGGGACAGTCGAAGGAGAGCAGGGTAACCATGCCCACTCTGCCAAACCTCAACAGCCTGGGAAAGCTGTGCAGCTCCAACCGCAGCCACAGCGTTCACCAAGTCAACCGGGTTCGGGTGAAACGCAAGAGCTCAGTGAAGCGGATGTCCATCATCGAGGATGGACACGTTGCTGAGGTGCTCTACCTCATTCCCAAACAGTACATGGAGCAGTTTCCCTTCCTCAACCCAGATGATTATTACCTCACTGAGAAACTGAATGATGTCACTACAGGTAGGACAAAACGCCACCTTCAGCATCTAACCCTCCACAGAACTCTGTGTCTGGTCTCTAAAATAGCCCATAAACTAACGCAATCAGTTAGTGTACCTGCTGTTTTAATGTAAACTAATACATTTTCTGTTAGTTAACTTTTATTTTTGTTATCTATTGCCATCTACAGCTTGATATTTATGTTTACAATGCTTTTTTCAATAAATAAGAATATACTGATTCATTTATTTATTGCAATAACTCATCCATATAGATTAAGCTTTTATGTCTTTTAACTATGAGAACTTTTTGCTTACATGTAATAAAAATGCAATATTTAAAGTTACAATTATATCAGACCAATTAAAATATTGTGAAGAATTATGTGCTTAAAGAAAAGTATGTTTAAAATAAGATAAAATAAAACTTGGTCTCTTTTGGAATAGTAGGTAGATTTTCTTTAGTAAGAAGAAGGGGTCCACTTATTATCAGTTGATTCATGGAAAAATCAATTGATAGTAAATAATTAGAGCCTAAATGATGAGCTTATGTGCACCAGTTGTATAACAACAACTTTCCAACTGTACAAAAATAAATATTTACTATAAAAGTCTGGAATTAATTGAGACTTTTCCAGTCATTATGTAAAGCAAACCCATGTGCGAGGACAGGTCCTCTGGATGTTGCCCAGCAGACATAGGCAACAGGGTGGCTTACATCAGGATTACAGCAATGGGCACCAGGACAAATCAAGATTTACAGATTTTACACATTCTCTGACTTAAAGCCAGACACAACTGTAAAATGGTCATTTTACTTTTGGCATGTTGTTTTTTTGTATGTAAATAAAGGAAGCATCTCCTTTCTGTTTTAGGACTTAAATATTTGATTTGAAACATAAACTTTAAACAGCTTTTTATGGTCACTGCATTATGCAAATAATACACCTTCTACTGCAGACGTCTGTAATAAGTAACAAAAACATACAACCTGTAATATTTTCTTTATATCCGATTGTACAAATTTGGGCTTTTAGTTATTCATATCACTGTTTTTTTTTTAAAGGTGGTCCTATTATCTCATATATAGCTGCAGTGAGTTAGAAAAGTAAAAAATGCAGTCACTCGTGGGGATTTATTTTGGTCCTGGATTGAACATGTCAGAAAATACCCTTTTCAAAACAAATTTTAAAAATATTGAAAAGATGTTTCCCCCATGTTATATGTAAAAAAAAATACAAATGGAATTGGCTGCAAGTGTTTTAAGATATTTGCACTAGAAACTAGACATACTTTGTATGATTTTGTCATAAAATAAGTTCAAAATTATACATACAAGCTGAAATCCTAGCCTCCCAGTAGTATTTGTTCAAATGTCTCCTAGGAAGATGCAGAAAACTCATTTTTTGTAACCATCATAAACATTCTGGTGTAACTATTATGGACAGGAAAGGCACATTTTGGTGCCTTTCCTGTCAGAAATAGTGGAGTTCATTTAAATTTGCTTCTTTCTTGGTACAGTCCTCTTTTTTAAGCATATTTCATAAATTTTTATTTGGATTAAGATCCACGCCACTTCTCAAATTTGATGTAAATCTGCTTTGTGCAACATCAGTTCCTGTTTGAACACCCATTTGTTTACAGGTTTTAAAGTTCTGAATGTTGATTTCAGGTGAAGTTAAATGATTTGTAGGTATTCCTCCTTCCTGTCCTCTTTCATTATTCCACCCACTTTTTGGAATTCACTAGATCTAGAGAATTTAAAATAGAACCTCAGTATGATGGTACCACCACTGTGCTTGACAGTAGGAACAGCAGTATCTTTATCTAATGTGAAAGTAAAACTTTTCTCCAAATGGTTTTTGGCTTTCCCGTGTTTAGAGCTGCAATTTTCAGTTGTGTTTGAAAGGGTTGATTTTGAAGCAGATGTCTTTTTCTTTGTAACCATCCTTACTACCATTGGGAACGTTATTTTCACTTTACACTGATTTGGTATTCCATCAATCGTCCAGCTACTAGCGTACTCTGTTTTCTTGAAGGTTGTAAGCTATTTCCTTTCTTCTGACTTGGTGTCAGATAGGTTATATTTGGACAATAGCAGAACAGCAACAACAATGGATCTGGAGTGAAAGAAAACTGAAGAGTGAAGCTGACTGCACATGGTTGCGTTGAAAGAGGTCATTCTGTTTTGCAACCTGTTTTAAAATAACCATGAGCTAGTGAACCATTTGTCGTTATCCAATGTCAAAGAGTTTCCTCTGTGCTTTTCAAGAGTTCAGGAGTTCTTCCAAGTTGTTTCTCTTTTCCTTTTCTTATCAACTTCTATGTGTGTAAGAGTATATCTCTCCCATGCATTCCAGGATCCTTAAATAATCAAGGCAGGGAATAACGGTGGATCCTGTCCACACAAAGCACTGTTGTTACTCTCCATGTGACCTCATGCATCGTAATGCCAACTTAGCTTATACTCAGGAGTCGGAAGCCAAGACTCAAATTGTGTGGTTTCCCTTCACCGAAATGATCAAGTTATCACTGGAGAGGTCGTTAATAAACAGTCAGACATGAATCATTGACATGTAAAACACAAAAGAAACCTTTCATCCAAGGATAATTGCTGCTCTTGGCAAGCTCCTTGTAAGCCCGAATGTCCTTCAGCTCGGATGAAGATTATTAAAAGAGGCAGGATGATAATGGGCCTCTTAAAGTAGACACAGTAACAAGATATCTTTGAGTTGCTGTTAGTGGCTGCAGTAGAAAACTCCCACTTTTTACTGAGCTTCTCATGGCTTTACACACTCCTAAAACACCTCCCTGTCTTCATAATAAAAAAGGGTGGAGTGCAGGGAGAATTCACCACCAGGAACTGTCTTTTTTTCCATTGACCTCACTGGCAAGTCTCAGTTGCCTTATGTCAACGTCTTGTGGAAACAAATGCACGCTGACGGACATCCAGAAGATGGCACAGTTTTTCCCTACACTGAATGAAACACCCGGCATGCATGATGAGATGCTGCCTCAGCAGATAAGGAGAAGGTAACTGCTGACAAATGCCTTCTCTTTTTTTAGACGCGAAGTACAGATGAATCAGTAACCGCTTGGGCCATAATTGCTGCTGCTTGGGAATTTATATTTTCTTAGTGGTGTTAGAGTCGATTGTTAACAGGACAAGCTGTTTTCTCTCAAGAGAGCAAACCTTAACACATCACAGCCCAAATTTGCTGGAGTCAGGCTAAGTCTTAATGATAAAAGAGATTAATCTTGGTTATTTTATGTAAAGAGACAAAAAGAGAAGTGTCAGTTTATCAAAGAAAGAGGCGAGGTAAAAGTCGGGATGTTCACTGGAGTCTGATCCTGCTCTAATTGGATTTCCAAGGATCCACTGAAGATATTCACACAAAGCTCATGCCAGCAATCATGATAAGTCTAACCTGCAACCTTAGATGGCCACTTTTGCTCTCCAACAACCTGACTGGACAGCAAAGGACTAGCTAGCTTTAGTGTATGTTGATTCGCAGAACTGACCACAACTAAATTCATAAACTTTAGATTCCATCAATGTAGTATTAAGCATGACCAGTTAATAATTCATTTTCTGAAGCATTTTACTTTTAATCAGCCTCAGAGATTAAGTTGGTGTGGTTTTTATGTTCCTCCATTGATCTTTCTGTCTTCCACGGAAACATGCATAAATAGACACTAGGAGGTGCTAGAGTGCCTGCCCTGTTTCCTGTGGACAAAAAAAGTGCCCTTCTGAAATTTTTTTTTTCACTAAATTTTACATCTTCACAAAGCTAATTGTAATAAGTTATTTTAGTGACTCCTTATATGAGATACCACTATCTTTTTTAAGTTTTATTTTTTCCAAAGTCAGTTATGGATTGCTAACTTGCATGCAGATCAATGGCTAACATGGTGTTTAAAATTGTACAATTTAATTTTATAGTATTATTTTTTTAATTGTGGTGTGTGAATGGATATTATTTAAATTCTACATAACTTTACATTAAAATAAAAAAATATTAGAGAGAATGTAAATCTTTCTAATAAATAAATTAATATATTGTTAAAATAAAAAATATTCACTTTATTATTATTCTATTTTATTATTGTAAATTGTTTATTTGTTGTTGTTTATTTTTAAAAAATAAAATTCAGTTTTATTGTTTATCTTTCCTTAACAAACGGAAAGACACAATGTTGTAAAAATGTCATTACTGCCACAATTTTTTTACTTATGCCATTTCTTCATTAACAGATAAAATTACATTATGTAATAGCTTACTACAATAACAATATCTACATTTATGACACTTTTGCATTGATAGTGTCATGCTAAATGCTAACTGAAAATTCATAAACTGAACATTTATGCAGAAGTTGTGATAAATTCATAATCATCATGCTGTCTAAAATGCTGTTTTAGCCAATTAAGAAAGCACAAATATAGAAGAGAGACAATTTTCCTAGTTTATTTGGGCCCAAAAAAGTGTAATAAAAAAACATATGGTTTTGAAGATGGTCCCCATCTTTTGAACTGATGTGTTTTGATTATTTGGGGTCACACAGCAGCAGCGGCCACTTTGTTGCAGCAATGAGGGCGAGTCTGACACAACAGAGGGGCTGGGAGAGAGGGAGCAGGAGGGGAGGAGTAGGGATGAGTGGGAGGAGGAGAATAAAGGAGGAGGAGAGGTAGGAGAAAAGCAGTCAGGAGGCAAACCCCACGCTGTCGCTGTGTTTTCGGGAAGAGAGCTTGGAAGCGCCTACACCTCTCTTTCTGCCTCTCTCTCTCTCTCTGGTCCTCTGGAGTCTCGGCTCTTTTTCCCCTTATTTTCTTTTATAGCTCTTCGATCTTGACTATAAAAAGGTTCCTGCAGCTCCTGTGTTACTGCCAGCTGATGGTCAGAGAGTTTTCTGCTGCAGCTGTGCCTGGATTCAAATGGTCATGGTCAAAGAAAAAGGTACCTCTACACATATGTGTGTGTTTTTATGCCATTTGTTTTGCTTGTCATGCTTGGTGTTGATGTTGTCGGTGCTCACACAGATTTGCAGCACTGTCTCTGACTTAACTGAGGTTGAACTTGATTGATTTCATCTGATTGTGCTGGGCATTTTCGGTAACATGAATATGGGTTTCTTTGTAGGGGAAGGGGGGCTTGAACCGCTGATGATGACTATCATAACGTTACATGTAAAGCCTTAACACAGCAACATATACCCTAAGAGTGGCTGACTTGAACATGCTACGCCCTTTTAGCTGCCGCTTGGCTTCGAGTCTGGCAGAGTCAGGCTTTATGTTAATGCATAATGGAACAAAGCATCTGAGGAGCTTCATGTTAACTGATGCGACCCTCAGAGCCATGATGCGATTGTTCTTGGTTTGGTCAGGTCCTCTTTGTAAGGAATAAAACATTACGAGATGAAAAGTGGAGCACCAGTGTTGGGAGGCACACTGCGCAGAGCTACGAACCTGCACTCTCTGTCATCCTCTCTCTCTCTCTCTCTACCTCTCTCTCTCTATCACTCTGTCTGCAGCCGTTGTCATGGTAACCCTCTAAAAGGTACACTCCATTGTTGTCATCCGTGGCCCCATTCATGGTGTCCCGTTAAAAAAAAAAGATGATTGTTCCTGTCCATAAACCGAGGTCACCCAGCTGTGCGGGATGAATTAGGTGAAGTCAGGAGGGGCCATTGTTCAGAGTTGTTACACATCTCCTGCAGTTTAGCAGGATGTGTGGTCCAGAGGTGGACTATTGTTGTCAGAATGACTCACAAGCAAGCAGCAATGTAGAGTATTTTTGTTGTGAAGAAATCTTGTGCTTAAAATGTTCTAAACTGAAGTAGCAGAGTTAGGTAGTTGCTTATCCAATTGGAAATTGATGGAAAAGTTATTAGGTCACAATAAGAAGCGACTATACCAACAGAGATCTTATCCAATCGATCCTTAAGTGTATTTAGATTTTGTGAAGATTTTGACTACTGTAGAACTATTTGCCCTGGGTTCACACAGAGGTTTTACAGTTATATTTTAAAAATTATTTAAAAAAGCAACCCTTGAGTTTTGAGTCTGGAAATGATCTAAATTTAAACATGCGTAGGAACCCTGGATTCAGTCCAAATCTGTTTGCTGTATTTTTATGCTTCTTGTTTTGGTCCTAATTTTTGTGGACACATTTTGCTTAAAATCCATAAAAGATGCTGTAAAATTTAGGAAAGCTCTCAAAGAATGTATGTTTGCCCCCACCAACATCATAAAATGGGGTTACAGATATTTTAGACAGATTTTATTGAGTAAGTCTGTTTATACATGTGACCGCGTACTGACGGCTGGAGGCGGCGTCCAGCTCTGAATCTGGTCCCTTCATGTGGGTCCGACTGGCCACAAAGAATTGGCCCTTGCGGTTGAGCTCTGATGCTGGCAGAACTTCTGTAACCTCTGGGTCCCACATGTTGCTTTTCCCAGACTCCCTCTGGACATTTTTCATGGTTGTATGCAGCCACTTTATCTGGACATTGTTGGGATTTGTTGATAAAAAGAGGTCTACATTTAGAGAGCTGTTCCTCTCTAAATGGTTGTCACGAGTACAACCAACTCATAAAACGAGACAGTTGCACAGTATCAGGTAGATGAAAACAAGATGTGATTTTAGCAATAATTTGTGGGAAAAAAACTGTAAAACTCAAGGATTCCTTATTTATTTTGACATAGATGAAAAGTTTCACAAACCACAAACTATGCTTTGAAGAATTTGTAAACAGTGTAGGACAATTCAGTCCATGTTTGACAACATGCTAAATAGTCAATTAGCTTATGTTGCTTCATTAGAAAAGATAAGACAACCATGAAACATTATAAGTAGCCATCTTCAGAGTAATAGACATTAATTTAACAAACAGGCACTAAAATGTAAGCTGTGTGTCAAACCTTTTGTTACAAGAAGTAGTGTAAAAAAGCTAGCTAGCTACTCCAGTTAGCTACCCTCATTAGCTAGCTTCTCCAGTTAGCTAGCCTTTTCCAGCTTTATTTGGTCTAGATAAAAATTTTGTTCCAACTGGCTTTTATTTTTATCCCCCAAACAAATAAACGACTTTACTATATCAAGATTGACTATGGTTTCACTATAATTTGACTGTAGTCCATACATTAATGCTATAAATTGACATGTTCTATAGTTAAAAAATGTATAATGATTTATTTATCCTACACTGTTCATCTTACCCAGCTTAAGTTCAATCAGTCTATGTTTTAGATTGTTAACCAAAACAAGATCAGATCAAGTTCAGGCATTGAAAACTTTGAAATAACCATTATTATATCAGCAGCTAATAGCGTAAATATAGGAAAAGTCTTTTACATCTTTTCTGTCCCTCTGTCAACATTTTTTGTTCTACTGTAGTGAGTAATAAACCCTTTGGCACAAAACCTATTTAAAAACTGGTGGAGTCTTCTTCAGTGCTTTTGTAACTGAATGTTACCGATGCAACAGTGTGATTTCACAAGACTAGATTAGAAATATTGTGATGTTATAATATTATTACACCCCTGTGTCTAACCTATTTTTGAACTCAAAAACTAATATGCTCCTCAAATTCCTTCATCACATTTTATCCACAGATTTATTGTGCAAGACTATGTTCAACATTAAAATTCTTTTTTCTTGACCTACACTCCACATATTCATTATGTGAATGTGACATTTTCTTTTTCAAGTCTAGCTGTCTCCTCTGATTTTCATTTTTGCAGAGGACTGCAGACGACTGCAGTGGTGCCTCATCTTTGAAGCTTGCCTGTGCCTACACCCTGAAAAAGGAGCTAAACTCCTTTTCACAGGCAGGAATGCAACACACACACAGTGTTTGTACAGCTGGCACTAAGCACCGGAATATACAGATGAGATAAATGTTCTGTCATAGAGAGTCCGAACTCAACAAGCTAAAAACAACAGGAGTCACATGAAAGAAATGCGGTCTGATCTCTTAGGATTCAGTTTTTTCTTGTACAAAAGGGTGTTCTCTATCACTGGACTTTTTATACTTACCATATATAAATTTGTACTCAACTGAGAAAATCTTTGCTCAAAATTAATTCTCTATATTCTATATCTAGTATGCTGTAAATAGTAATATGACTCCAGGGGACAACAGCAGGAGTTCGCTCAGAGTTTTTCTGGTTTGATGAGATGTATATGTTATAATTTATTGAATCAACTCGTCCAAACTGGGATCAGAACCAAATAAATTGGAAGTTGATATAATAGCACATATCAGATAATAATATACAAGTTCATTTAAATATAAATGTGAGATTTGAACATTTTGTGACTATTTACTACCATAATTCATGAAAACACTCAATGACCGGGGCCCTCCATTAGATATTAACACCTTTCCTTGTATTAGGTTATAGAAATTTACTTCCAGTAAAATAAAATAAGTCTTCCTGGGGGGATTGATAAATTAGTTGATACATAATTCCCTCTGATAAGAATTCAAATTTTATACCCCAAAAATGAAGAAAAGGTTTAACTGGTCTGAACTACAAAGGGATGAAATTACCTACACTCTAATGACTTCCTTCTAGTAGATATTATTTTTTAGTCATGCAACCACATTTCCATACAGTAGATTGTGAGTAGAATATACAATTACTTTACATTGTTGTTCAAAGTGGGTATGATTTTTTGTATATATAAAACACTGCTCAGGATAGGTTAATGGGCAGCAGCTCATACCTGAAAAAGTCAGGTGTGAAATGTCCAAAACCTTATGTGATTTTACTATGTTTATACTATTTGGTAAAGACATGTAGCCACATTTGCTTACAGCAGAAACTAGTAAATTAATTTTAACTGTAAATTGGCACATGGTTGGTGACCTGTCCCATAGCTCTATTTTGCTCTTGAGAAAGTTGGGACTGAAATGACCAGCATAGCAAAGGTAAAAGGGGCAAAACTGCCAATAGTCCACATTGTGCAAGTCAACAAACAGCTTTTCACTCAGTGAACTGGTCACAGGAAATACAACCAGACTATGGGGCCAACACAGACTATTAAAGAGCCAAGGCCTTTATCAGCTTCTCTTTAATCACGACTTCTGCAGTTCATGAAGCTGCTATTGTCTCCTCTCAGATAAATGGCTATCATGGAAGTCTTTCCCTCTGTTTAACAGTAAATTATTATGATTGTGTACCTGCTAGAGACTAAAATTCTGCACTGTTGTGCTCAACCATAGAGAACAGGTCATTATTCAAAGCTAAGGTCCCAGAGGGTTACTTATTACGTTAGGGGGGGATCTGCTGGAGGCTGATAGGGTCCCCGCTCCTCTTCTTACGGTTTCTGCCCAGTGTTTGAAGTGCTTTGTCTGGGATGTTGGTGGCAGAGCAGAAAGAAGAAGAGCCATACATATTCATGGAGGGGGAGGAGTTAAGAGCTCCTTTTCAAATGTAGGTGATAAAAAGCTACACCTCCCCTTTTAACCCCCCAAACACATCCATATACCCATGCTTGAAGAAATATTAATTGGATATCATGGTGGGATTTATTTGTGCCTCTTTGGTGCTCGTCTTAGCCCAGACTCCCTTTGGAATATTCCATCGGAGTGTTTTGACTGGATGATTATAGGGGTAAAAACTCTGTTTGCCTCTGCTTTATTGTCTATGAAGTGGACACAGCTACCAAAATTATTGGCTAGGACTAAAGGAGTGGAGACGATTGCCTGTATCCCTCTAATTGTGTATTTGTTTTGGTCACAAATTCCTGAAAGCACACACTGACTGACGTACATTTGGAAGCTCTTATGTCTGCAATTTCAACAGTAACAAAGGAAAAGAACAATTGAATATTTTATGAAGTCTTCTTATTTTTCTGCCTTTTTGTTTTATGGAATTCCTGTTCTCCCTGTGCATTTTCCGAACTCTCTGCTTTTGCATTCCTCTGGACTCATGGCAGGAAATGAAGGCAACAAATTTTGAAGCCTCTTCAGCAAGTCCTGCGCTCTTGTGTCAATAGCCACAATCCATTGGGCTGTACAATTGGAGACGGGGTACTTGTTTCATAAAAATACTGTCCTGAGGGGATTCAACGCTTTCCTGCAAGCATCATTTGCAGTATTTATTACTGCCAACACAGCGAGGCTCTGGTTAAATGGGTTGGGGGGCTGGGTTTTTAAGGGGGCAGCCCTCTTTCTCTGGGCCCGTGTTAGTTATTGTTCCCTCAGCGGGATGGTTCTCTGGGTATTCATTGTGTGTTCAGCCTCAGATTTGTCACTTTATCCGGTGTCGAAGCAGGACAGATAACTCAGCAGAGCCAACACATGCAGACCAGAAACAGGAATGTGAGCCGTGCTTCTTCCTAACTTATTCACATACTGTTATATCATATAAATTTGAGCAAATTAAGCACCACTTTGCCTGTATCACAAGAACCACTAGAGATCTAGTAATGGATTCATTCTAAATCCATATTTTAAAACATATTTCCTCAAATTTATGACCTTGTAGCATAATAAGAGCAACAAAACCTCACAGAGAATCAATAATGAATACACTTTTGGTTATTTATTTGGTCCAATTTCAGTTCTCTGAGAAAGTTTAACAATGCATTTCATGGATATGTTCAACTCTTAATAAAATAAATGAAAAATAATCTCTTCCATATGTTTTAATGTTTATCTCTAGCTTGAAAAGCACAAATTTAACTTAAAATCCTCAGCAAATAGGATCTCAACATTTGTCTTGGATTCTTATCAACCTGTTATGATGTCAGCTCCTTTTTTTTTCTTGTCCATGCAGAAATGCTTAAAATAGAGAGAACCAAAAAAGAAAAAAATTCAACACTGCCCTAGATTTTTACAACACCAGATAAATAATAGTATTACAAGAAATATTCGACTCACCAGCTAAGTGGCTCTTGCAAAAGAAAAGGCTTTTCACTATAAAACTTCTAAATGGCATTCATTGAGTGACATGGTAGAAGAAACAGTCAATTACCCAACTATTAGAAGGAAAACTGACATCTTATTGCTTGGTTTTTAAGACCAAAGCTAGAAGGAGAAGGGAAATGAGTCTACTGAAAATAAATTTGACTTACAGGCAGTTATATGTTTTCTTGTGTGTAATTACAATAATGTCAAATGTTTTGGCATAATTAGTGCTAAAAGAAAGCAAGACGGCTATTTAGCTAAATACCTAACCCACCCATGTGTCCTCTTCAACCCTTTTCTTCACATATTTGCTTTCAGTCGAGAAAAGTTTCTAACAAAATTACTTAAAATACTCAGTTTTCATGAACCCTAATTTCACAATTTCTGATTATTTCATCTCATTATCCTTTTGCAGTTTCAGTCTTTTGTTTTTTTTTCCCTCCACACTGATCATTTTTCATACAGGTGGTTCAGACAGTCTTTTCATCATCTTTGCTATTTAGTATCTTTATATTATCTACTGCAGGATGTTTTGTACATTTTTTCGTACTAACCAAGTGAACATCCACTACTTATAGTAATTTTTTATATCATACTCACAGTCTGCTGCAAGGAAATATGGTTATATGACTGATAAATGACATCAAGCAACATTTGCAGTTTAGGTCTTTCGATACCCAACTTTAGAGGTATGCTAGGTACCATCCTTGACTAGATGTTTAATTCTAGCCATGCAAGCATGTTTGAGGCTTAATAAGAAGAAAAGTAGACTCAGAGAGGCAGAAGATGTTACGTGTTGATCCAATTATACCAATTACGGTTGTGCATGTTGTGCTTTCATGGCATTCAGTATTTCCTGGTTTGTACCAATAATACATGTGGGAAGGATTAAAATTTTCTGTTTGAATCATAACTGCTTAACATTTATAACACTAAGTGGTCAATCAAAACTGTTATTGAATCATTTTTAATAATTCATGGAGATTTATGAAGCAATTAAAATTTTTTGTTGTATATAATCAAGAAATTGATGGAATTTAAACATTTGTTTTTCTTGTGCCAGTGGGAGGTAAAAATCTAGTTAAATGTGACCTATCAGGTTAGGATAGGTTTATAGATGACACAAAACATATTTGTTACATTTTGTACACCAAATTATTCTTAGATAATCATATCTAGTCTGGTCAGTTCTCCCTATTTTGAGTTCCTTTCAAAATGAGCCCCTTGTCACTTCAAATCCAAATACACTGCTTCTGGCCACCCTCTCTTCCCAAGACTCAACATTTATACTCACAAGAGAAAATAACTGCAAACAGAGGCATAATTATACAAGTAGACATCGCCGAAAAGCAGTAGTGGAACCTCCTGCACAACCAACAATAATGTGCACTCCAAAAACACAAACTGATACCAAGTATTTTTATCTAGATTCATGTGCAAATCTCTTAGTACATTTGAAATAATACAAAACAAATTTATAGGTGACATTTCTGGAAGATATAGGAACTTGTTTTAAGTAAATTATTCTTTAATATTGATGAAAAAATACTAGTTATATTGGCAGATTTTTTAACTTACCTTTTACTTACTTTTTACTACCCTGTTTTTACTTACCTGATAAGATTTTGTGCTTTTGCAGTTGAGCAAGTGGTTTCTGGATCGTAAGTCAAGAGCCAAACTCTTGTCTTTTCCAACAGCCGTTGTACAGTGGTAAAACGTGCAGGATCTCTGCTGGGGTTGCTCGCACCTCAGCAGAACTCAGCCACAGCACAATCAACAACGTGGCAGTTGATTGTGACTTAACACCTTGTTTTCTAGACACCAAAAAGCATTAACTTATTGTCAAAAACAAACAAACAAACAAACAAAACAAACAAAAAACGCCTAGATTGTTTTTTTAAGTTCTTGGGCTGTTTTTAGAAGCAGTTGAGACCCAATTGGAAGAATAAAAACATGCAAAATGCTTATTTTGCATAATAGGTCCTCTTTAAACAAACAAGAAAAAAGGTAAAGTTTGATTGTAAAGAAAGTGACCTGTAGATTGGGTCTATAAGTGGTTAGATTAGATATTTTTCCACAGTGCCGTCACCCAGATGGTCTGTGCTTTGTTCATGGAGGTGTGATGTGACACACAGAGCTACAGACACTCGATTCAGTGTCACAGCAGTTTGGTTCACCCAGAGATGACTCATTGTCCTGCTGAGTGTAATCACATCAGAGACACCAGAGAGACAGGTCCTCCCCACTGTAACCCGCCTTCCTTCTCGTCTCCCTCCTGAGGATTTGTCTTCTTCTTTCTCCGTTTTTCATTAGCTCACAACTGCTCTCATTCCTAATTGTGAACAGATTACTCTTGCAACTGTAATTTTGCCTGCAAGAATTTACTTGCAACTTTTTAGCAGTGAGTTTTTTCACTGCAATCACACAGGAAGCCACTGCAGCTGTAAAGGTGGGATGCAGGCTGAGGCGAGGCCTGGCAATCAATGATTCAGGGTAATATCTCCCTTTGGTTAGACCATCGATTGTTCATGATGCTATTTCTGTCCTTTTACTGGTGTCTTATTTTAGCTTTTCAGACTAATGATTCATTGCAGAGCGAAAAGAGCAAAGATCCTTTGATGTGTGTTTTCATGTTGCAAGCCTCTGTTGGAGTGTTGTCAGCTTTGAAATATACAGTAGAGATAGAAAATGAGGGGATGAGTGAAAGAAGCTGCCTAGTTAAATTTCTTTGAAAATGAAATAATCTGCTGGTTTCAGGCCACTGATATGTTTTGTGCAGTGCGGCACTGCAGCAGGAGTCGCATGCTGTAGAGGGGGATTAGTGCCTGTCTGTGTCAGGGACCACCAAACTTTTTATGGGGTGGGATAACAAGCTAACATACCACTGATATAAAGAAAATAGGCTACTGGTGCTGTCTGCGAGTATTAATCAATCTGGTAATAGCAAGTCTGTGTAAAAAGACTATAGTGATATCAATACTGGAACCTGTGATTTAATTCTATATTATGAAAGCAGAGATGCATCAAAAATGCTTAATGTTAGTTGTTTTTATAAACCTTTGACTTGCTAATACAGATGTAATCGCATTTTCTTGCAGATTGCTAAATTGTTTTTTTGTTCTCAGATCATCATCAGTAAAGTGTATTAATAAATGCCACAAAGATATAATGCAAATCAGAGTTTTATTTTCTCATTTTAGTTATTTTTCCTCTTTATTCTCATTTCCCTTTTAGCCTTTCCTTATTTTCTTTCTGTACAAATGTTAATTAAAGAATTTTAAATCTGGATTTTCTCCTTTAAAAACAGAAGAAGATATAAGAACAGTTTTTTTCTAGCTTTCCTGCCATGAATTATTTATATAAGGAGCAGATGTGATGTCATGCTGCATGAGTTTGAAAGGAGTTGCTGAGAAACAAGATTTCTATGATATTTTAAAACAAAGACATCATGGTTTTGGATTTAATTAGAAAAACTGTCTGAAGATGCTGTATTTTCAGTTATTGCAGTTAGCATAGCAGAAGTATTTAGGTTTATTCAGTGGGAGAATAAATCTAAATCTCAGAAATCTCAGAGGCTTCTTCCCTCTGAGATTTCTAAAAGATTTTCCAAACATTTCCAGATCAGGAATCTGATCCTGGATAAAGAAGAAGTTGATAGATGGATGGAACTGGCTCCATATGAGTTTGAACACATAAAACAGAAATGAATCAGTGCTTTGCAATAATATAATAGTACAAAAAAAGTTAGCAAATATCATTGGCTTTCTCAAATTAAAAGCAGCTTTTTTCTAGCAGTTTCCTTTGGTTTCTTTCTGTTATCATCTTCCTTTTTGTTATCTTATGCTTTCATATTATCTGTCAAAATCTGGATTATAACCAGTTTCTTGATGCTGCCTATGTTTCTGTTACAATTTGCAGGTTTAACTTAGACTCATATGTAATTACAGTATTCACTCTTGTTTTAACTTTTTGTGCTGAGCTCTGTTTCTGCTCCCAGCACTGTACACCTTTTTATTCTTAATTATCTGAGACGCTTGCTCTTAAAAATCATGGGAAGCTAATCATGAATGGTAATGGGTCATAAATAAAATTGATGCTTTCCTTTCAGGGTGAAAGTACTTTAATTTAAATAGTGGAAACGACTTTATCAATACCTTTTTACAGCATCATTTCCAAAGCCTTGCTCTCCTTTGCAATTTGACTTGTTGTCGTCCGTTGATCAAGACACTCTATGTTTGGGTTGTCTCTAGAGAGTCTGTCTGGCCAAAAACCCAGAGTTGCTCTGTCCCACTCACTTTCTTTTTTTCTCTGACAAGCTCTGAGAAGTTGGATTCAGTTCCTTCTTAGATGAACAAGGTCACATTAACAGAGCCAGCAGAAACGCTTATTTTTCCATCTCCTGCAGTGTCTCATACCCAGGACACACACCACCACTCCAGCGAGAAGCCCCTGATTCAATGTTACAAGTGCGGGGAGCCATGTAAGGGCGAGGTCCTCCGGGTGCAGAACAAACACTTTCACCTGAAGTGTTTCACCTGTAAAGGTAAACAAAAAAAACAAAAAAACATTTTGTAACAGGAAATTATTATCAGTAATTTTTTGTGTTCATTTGATGTTGCTTGTAAGATCGTCTCAGCCTTAATTCAGCTTTGAGAAACCTAATGTTCCTCATGATGGATGAACATGTGGTCTCTCTACAATTCAAGAAATGAAACAGCTTGGACTTTTTTTAAATATATAAATAAAACTGTGGGAGTTGTGTGAAAATTTGTAGCTGAAGTGCCAATAGTATATATTGACTACTCATGTAGCAGTCATACTGTATGTTTTATATAACTGCATGGACTACGAAGTTAATTGTAAGATGTGGGAAGAGGGTTACTACAGGTGAAATATATATTTGTTTACATTCCTGTAACAGTCACAGTTGTATTAGGATAAGCAGAATGGGTCAGGATAAGAATCCCTATAGTTCTTTGGGAAACTACTCATATTCCTTGAACTCTTCCATATTTTGTAATGTTACAACCACAGATGATGTAATTTATTTGTATTTGAGATGGGGAAAAAAAGTATAAGTATAAATTACAAAGAAATAGATAATTCCAACTTTATTTTTTTTTTAAAAATATATGGTGTGCATTTGATAAACCTCTGTCCCAGACTCAAATTGCCTAAAGTCTTTTGCAGACTCTAAGAAATGTACTCTTGTTTTTAGCTCCATTCATCTTCTTATCAACTCTAACCAGCCTTCCCTTACTTGAGAAAGAAAAGCATTCCCACAACATGATACTTCCACTACTCTGGTATCCTCAGGGTGATGTGGAGTCTTAACTATATTCCACACTATTCAGATTATTATAAAGTCTATTGACGATACCTGAGAAAATGTGAAAGAGGTCAAGTGTTATGAATGCTTTCGCTACTCTGTAAATTGTAACTTTTTAGCATTCCATAATAAGGTTAAATGAGGTCTCTTCACTTTTTACATCTAATTAAGATGCCATCCAGACTTCAACATGCAATCATTATAATCCACATGGGTTCAGCCCTGAGACTGCACGCTTTTGGCATTCTTGAACACGCAAAATGCAGTCTCACTTTGCTAATCAGGCAGCCCTATTTTGACCTGAACTATCCCAGTTGAACCTTTGTTGTTAATCGGTGACTTAAACACTGTTATAGAGTTAGCTTAGCTCACCTTGGGCTCAGAATAACACTGTCCAATGCTGAGATTAGTGCTAATTCTGTCTTTTGGTCGGGGTTAGAGATTCTCAAAAGGGACACGAGAACAGCTTTAATGGGCACTGTCTTAGTCCTAGTTTTAACTGTATCCTCTGTTGCCCGACAAATCTATAGGATGAGGCTGAAGCCACATCATTTTAGAAAGATACCAAACATGACACCTTTGGTTTCTTTCTCTTACTACATTTGACACACAAATTTAAGTTTCCCCTAAATCTTTTTTTAGTTGAATTTCATAAATCCGTCTTATTGAGTTTACTATTTCTGTAGTGGTATGAGACTAATGAAAAGTAGAAACAGCTGGAGCTCAAAGTTTGAAGCCACCACGTCTCTGTCGCTGGTTTTCTTTTGGACTCAGTTATGTCAGTAATCTCATCATCTCTGGGCTCTAATGCGATTAAAGATGATTCCTTTCGTCACCCTCTCCATTCATCCTCAGGTTAGTGTTGGCCGTTTATATAAGAATGATATTTAACATTAAATAGTCCACAAAGGTTTTAAAATTACAGGCCTATACATGAAGTGCATGGGTCATGATGGAAGCTTTTGTTGAATGTTCACAAATTTTCTGGCCAATAGAAAACTACTTGTTAAAAGTTTATTAAAAACCGAAAAGCCTTTTACCAGCCACCAAAACCAAACCCCACTAAAGTTGTAACTAAATATATAAGTTGTGACGCAATTTATTTTACTTGTAAATTTTAAAATGCTTATAATAAACTATTTTGAAATTGTATTTAATTGCTTGAATTCAACATTTTCATAGATCAGGGCAGATAAGTTACTTGTTTTTACAAACTTGGAGTTGAATTCAAAGTCACATCACATTTCTCATTCTTCATCATCTTTCACATAACATCTCTAGTTATTTCAGTCTTTCATGTTTGTGCAGACTACAAGGTTATATTTGAATTGAAGAAAACTTGTTGGAGACTGAAGATTTGGCACATTATTCAAAACTAGTTATCAGCAAAACAAATCACTGTGGCTTTCCTGAGCTAAATTATTAGTTCATTTTGCTTTAGTTGTGCCCTTACAATCAAAGATGATTAAACACTTTTATGTTTTGCTTCCCACTGCATTACAGAAAGCAGTTAGATGTATTTTCCTGTGACCTTTTAGTCAGCAGCTATTTCACACACTGGGTGAGCCTCTCAACAAAGCCACCGGTGCGTAGAGAGGTTGGGTGACTTTAATGAACGATATTGGCAAAGGACTAAATGAGAACAAATGTATGTGTCATGTACAGTGTGCGGCTGTGACCTCGCCCAGGGGGGCTTCTTCATGAAGAATGGGGATTATCTGTGCATGCTCGACTACCAACGCATGCACGGCACCCGCTGCAATGGGTGTGGGGACTTTGTCGAGGGAGAAGTCGTCACCGCCCTGGGCAAGACTTACCATCCTTCCTGCTTCGTCTGCACCATCTGCAAGTAAGGCGTCTGCTAAAACCATGACTTCAATATCTGTGCAAACGTAACTTGGATTTCAGAAACATTTCATATAGATTCCAGTTCAGTGAGAATCACATCATGCACAACAGGGGCGTGTCTAGATTATTATTGTTTTTTATTAAGGGGTCAGACAGGGGTGGCACGCTAAAAGTTTTTTATTTTCATCTAAATGCACTGCAGTCTGACAATGGACAGTGGAAGAAAACTTGAATAACATAACCATTTATTTACCCAAACAAAACACATGAATCTGTTTAGCAGGCTTATTTTCTTGTCACATGTTTAGCTTTTTAGCTGTTTAGCTTAGCATAACTTAGCTAAACAGAAGAGTATGCAACATTTTTTTTAACACCATTGTGCTAGCTTTATTAAACTTATCAACTTAAAGTGAAAATTACTGAACCATTATTGATTAAAAATTGCAAACAACTATTTAGTTTCCCCCTTTTCTCCTTTATGAAGAGTTTTTTTCTTTTTTTTTGCAGTATGGCGGCTGCTTTTTTTTTTTTTTTTTTTTGTTAAACGTCATCACCCTGCTCAAGGGATTAGGGATGGAAATTAGCCACTTGGCTATTATCTCCTGGATTTTCATGTAAATGTTAATTAATATGAAATGTCACATTTAAGAACAAAGATCAACATAAAAGCATTGCTGTCATCTATTGACAGGTAGACAAAACGCTAATCTATGCACAATATTTATTTGTTTATATTTTAAATGTCCTTTATTTCAGACAAATAACATTACATAGAAAGATTTTTAATACAATAAGTTTTAGTAAATTTCTATGTTAATTTATTAATAAAATAAAAATAATGCACACCTTTTAGTCAATGCAAACAATTAACCTATGTCCAGCACAAACTGACTGGCAGATGTGGAGGGTGTGGTCAGGCAGGGTGGCCAATCAGATTTCAAGGACAGCTGGTGACTACGCCCATGATGCACATACTGATTTGTTATGATGAACTAAGATGAGACTGGTGGGAATTCCAGTTGACAGCGTGCAGCAGCATGCCATGTCTCGTTTCTGTACGTTGTCTGACTGAATGTCCTACTCAGGCGCTCAGTGTTGACACACATCTTTGTGAGAGAGCCCTGTCATCTTCAGCCCTGCAACCCATAACTAATAAGCTGTAACATTTGCCACCGGGGAACAACACCATGTTGTTTCTTTGACTTCATGTCTAACAGACGACCGTTCCCGGCCGGAGACAGGGTGACCTTCAACGGGAAGGATTGCCTGTGTCAGTACTGCGTCGAGCCCATGTCTCCTGGACCGAAGGACATCCTGGGTTCCAGCAGTAAGTAGCTATTGTTTTGTTTTATAAAAATACAGGAAGGAAATTAGCTGGGCAAAAGCTCAGGTTTGGTTTCACTCAAGGCTGGAAAGCGTGGAGTAAAAGTCATGGAGTGTGTTGTTCCATGACTTTTAATGTAGCTGCTTACCACTCTTTTTACTGCTTTTCAGGCTATTACAAATTATTTACATGTCGAAATCATGTAAATATTAACTGAAATTTTGTTCAAAAACATGTGATTTTACTCATTTAGAGAGAACATGTCAGAGAATTTCAAAATATTCTGCAGATAGATCATTTTAGGCACTGTTTTTCAAAAATATTCCCACAAATTTCTGAAGGTAGTGGTGAGTCTTTATGAAGTTAAAGGAAAAAGGATATGGGTTTTCCCAGTTTTAGCAACCATTGGTAAAGACTTTGGAAAAAAAAACAAACTAAATGACCAAACATAAAACACAACAAATGGTAAGACATTTGGATATTTTAGATGCCTTAATCTGAAGTATTCAATCGTGTAGTTGACTGTAGATGTAGAGTTGTTATTTTTTTGGACCTTCACTCTAGTGTCTATTCTTTTCCTGGCTTTAACATGTTTTCTTCTGAAATTTCCCCAAATTAACCTTCCTGCAGAAAAAAGCATCACAAAGCATGACGCAGCCACCACCATTTGTCGCAGTGGTGACATTGTACTCTGAGTGAAACGTAGTTTTAGTTTTCTGCCAGGTGAATTGTTTTACACAAAGGTCAAACAGTTAAATTATGGACTCGTCTGACTAGAGCACCTGCTTCCACATGTCTACTGTGTCTCCTTCATGGCCAGTGGTAAACTGCAAATAGGACTTCCTATGGTTCCTACTTTTTAAGCAATCGCCAATCATAATTAATCACAATTCCTTCCTGACCAAATTTCTTCCTCGAAGATGATGGTTCCCCACTTTCCTTCCATTTTTGATATTTTCTTGAATAGTTCTCAACCCAATTTTAGTCTGTACTGCAATCTCTTTAGACGTTTTCTCTGATGGATGCCAATGATTTCACCCTTCTTAGACAGACTAACATATTCTCCACAATCAGCATGTTTAGTTTTTTTTTTTTGACAAAGTCGTGTAAGAAGTGAGAAGCTAATCTTTATCAGTTATCTGGGTTCAATAAGTTGTTGCCAGCTGTAAGATGGCATATAGTAATTATCTAACAGAGAGGAAATCACAAAATGTGGAACAGTTTAAAGGGCATCAATATTTTGAGAGGCAATACAAATACAAGGGAGCATGAAATGATTACAATTTTTAATCACAATTAACCGCAGGACTTCATGCAATTAAAAGGGATTAACCCCCATTCATTCACAAATTAAAAAGACGTTTTAGGAAGTTGAGGATTTTGTCCACACAAATGTGATTAAATTACTCTTAATCTCTAATTAGATGTCCAGATGGTTTTAGAATAATTGCTATTGGTTGTTCGCTGTGTTCATTATCATAAGAATAAAAATTAAAACCCATCTGATGAAGATTCCCTTTTTTCCTACTACAGTAAAACAGCAACACATATTTCTGTCTATTTGTAAAAAAAAACTAAAAAGGGTAAAACATACAAGGAGGTGAATACTTTGTATAGTCACTGTAGACAACTTTTTTGAAAATTTAAAATGGTGTAATTTTAGCAACAATCTGCAGTCATAAGCTGCTTATTCAGGCAATAAAAGACCAACTAAAGCTAAATGTTAAACAGATGTAAAGGAATTTTTTCCAATCCATATAATATCCCAGAAAGTCTCTAGTAAAACCAAAGGAATGAGAGGAATGACAGAGGTCCACCTTTTCAAGGGGATCCTCCAGCTCTCTCTCTGCATAGCTCTTCTTTGTGTATAACACGAAGACAGGCATTGCTAAATAATTCATACCCATGCATTTCCTTCCCTCTGGAGCAGGGAATGCGTTGCCCTGAAATACCCCTCCTCTTCCAGCTTCTCATCCTCTCCCTCCTGCTCGCCTCTCCCACTCCTGCTGGTCTCTCTGCTTGCGTTTGAAGAGCTTTTAGACAAGGTCACCTATAAATAAGGCATGCTGATTCTACTCGCGTCATCATCACAGCCTTGTTATGCCTTACAAAGTTATCCTCTGTGCTTACAGTTGGCTCTGAGTTGTTCTATTTATTAAAGAAGAGATGGCAACCAACATTTTGCACTTGCACTGCCTCAAGATCATACTTGGATATGGATGAAGCTTTCAGTCCTGAGTGTTGATAAGAAGGGACAACTGTCAGACCGCTGCTAATTGCTCTCTATCACCATCTAATGTCTCTGGTCAGAATTGACATGCTTGATCAGTTTTTCTGTTCATGGAGGCATGTTTTTACTTGAATTCAAACTTTTGTTTCTGGCACTGTCAATGTATTTTATAATTCAACCAAAATATTGCTCACTTAGTTAGAATATAGTGAATATTTTTTATTTATTTTAATAATTGAATTCATTTTTAAAACGGTGTGACTTATCACACACAGAATTATATATTTTAAGTGTTTTGGTAAATATAGCTAAGTAAAAACTGAAATTCAGCAACGTACCAAAAAGCACATTTTGGTACGTTTGGCATCATGTGCAGGTGCCAAGTCCTGCTGGAGAATAATATCAACATTTCCATTGTCAGGAAAGGGGAATGTTTTGAAGTAGATGGCCTCATTGATTTTGGAATTTATAAAACACTGTGGACCAACACCAGCAGATGTCTTTGCTCCCTAAATCATCACTAATGTGTTGAGCGAGGAGGTGGTTTTCCTTCCAGCTGACTTTCCATTAACATGCTTGGATGCAACGTTTAGTGAACAACCAGTGATCCTTTGGTGCTTTAACCTCCTTGTGGAGGGTGACTGCCTATGGGACACTTGTCAAGTCAGTAGTCTTCTTCATGACTGTCATGGGCATAAGACTAATGGATAAAAAAATATTTCATTCATGTAATATTCTTCCTGCCTGATCAACTGAATTTATTAGCTGCAAGTTATACTCATCAAAATGAACAAAAAAGAAACACTTGACATAGATAATTGTATAAAATGTGCAAAAATAGCTACGTAATAAATGAGTTTCACTTTTTTTATTGGCATTATTGACAGGAATTAACCTTTTGTATTGCACCTAACCACACTTTTTACTCCTTCGGCCTTCCTAGATTGCTCAGGATGTGGCCGCGACATCAAGAACGGTCAGGCTCTTCTGGCGCTGGACAGACAGTGGCATCTGGGCTGCTTTAAGTGTAAGGCCTGTGGCAAAGTGCTGACTGGGGAGTACATCAGCAAGTAAGCAGCTGCTCTCTCAACACGCCTCCTGCTCAGCTCCAGCCATGCACTGTGACAGTATGTCTGGATCCTGGTTTGGATTTTTCTCGCTCCTTTTTATAGGGATGGCGCCCCCTACTGCGAGAAGGACTACCAGATCCATTTTGGAGTTCAATGTGAGGCGTGTCATCAGTTCATCACGGGGAAGGTGTTAGAGGTGAGAAACTGCACACAGAGCACACCCTACATACGGCTCATAGGCTCCATACAAAAGGAAGATGTGTCCCTTTGCACTCTCTGTGCAGCCATCTATCATGCTTCTGGGAACAAATTATTAACCTCATCTTACTCCTATGTGAGCCTGCCGAAGGTAAGAATATGAAGGCACAATGTTTTTGCTTAAAACTGCTACAGGAATATTCTTGAACGTACATAATGTTGTTTGGAATATGCATATTTACATGTTTTGCACTGAAATAGATGGAGAATTTGCATATATTAAGCTGCTCTGCTTCCAGTATAAAATGTTGCACAGAGCAGAATTGTGAAATGTAGTTTGTAATCCCTGATGTGTAATCTCTTCAGCATCCATCCAAGCAGACTCTTTTACATGACTTTATGCATGTAAAATATTAATTCTTTGCAGATTTTGTAACTCCAGTGGCATGCACTCTACAAGTTTTCATTGCCACAAATTGCATAATTATTACATAAACCCACCCACCGAATGTCCTCTGACATTTAGGATGTGATTATTTATTAATTCTGTATGTCGTGCGGCTCTTATGAAATTCTGGGCTTAAGCTTCATATGGTGTGAGCTGTGTTTGTGTAATTGTTAACATGTTTAGGCACTGTCAATCTGTCTGCGCAGCAATAGTAACCCATCGGATGCTAACAGGAGCACTTTATACTTTATGAAACTACCACAATCATATAAGAAAAAGCAGTTTCTTATTCACAACATCAATTTTATTTTTATTCTGAAAAGGAAATTTGAGTCAGGCCATAAACTGGATGGCAATAGCAAAGACAACTGAATATTTTTATGCAGTAAAATGCAAATACTATGCATATCACTAAGTGGCCACTTGCAGGCTGAAATGTTACACAGAGTTGTTATCCTGCAGACTGTATTTCATTTGGCTATTTATCATCCGTGGTCAAATTCGCACTAGCTTTTATAATGGAGCACTTTGCATGCAAAGTGCCACATCTGAGTGGAAGGAAATTTAGACTCTCCAGCTATCATATCTTTTTATTGCGTTGCGTTTTGTAGGTTTGCTCAAAGCGGGTTTTTGAAAGGCAGGTTGTCCGTCGAGTGGGTGGATGTCGTAGAGGTCACATTTTGAACAAAGTCAGCGGTTTTGTGGGTCATCATGCTTGAGTTCAGTATGTAAAGTGATACTAAGCATCCCCTTTAAAGGAAGTGTGATATATTAAGAGTAACCTGGATCTTGGAAGGAGGAAGAAATGCACCGGAAGCAGGTGGAGCACCTGTCTGTATAACCTGGAAGTCTCAGCTTGGCTCACTGCAGGCTTCATTGATCTTCATTTCCATGTGAAGTCAAGACTTTTCTTTTTCTTGAGTTTCTGCTCTGTGTTTTTTAGGCAGGAGATAAACACTACCACCCCAGCTGTGCGAGATGCAGCAGGTGCAATCAGATGTTCACAGAGGGAGAAGAGATGTATCTGCAAGGTGAGTGGACCTAAATTTACTTTTGTGATTTCTTGGGTAAGTCTTGGGTGAGCCACTAATACTGCATTTGAAATAGGAAATAATGTAGATGCCTAAATGTAAGGTTGTTTCATGTGATAGTTGTTACCTTTCCAGTTTCTCCAATCAGGATTGAGCTACAAATAAAGCAATTCATTCTCAGCGTGCGTAATTTGTCTTACATTAACTTAAGTAGTATATATCAACAAATTGGCAAATTACAAATTAAAAATTGTTTAAAATTTTATTTTTTTTTTTAACTTAATGTCATTTTCTGCTTTGAAGTTAAACTCATCAAACATTAATCAATTTGTATGTCCATACTGGTATATTTTATGCATGTCTTTCTAGCTCCACAAAGACTTTCCATTGACTTTTATTTTAAATTAATTTATATAGGCTAAACCTGACCCTTATCTTAAACCTAACCAACACCTGAAATTTCAGTGACAAATAAAGACAATTACAAAGTCAGCCTTCTATCACCTGGAGAACATTTCTAAGGTCAAAGGACTAATATACCAGCAAGATCTTGCGAAACTCATCCATATATTTATCTTTAGTCAAATAAAACACATGCACTGCTATCAACAATTTTCCCACATGATTGTTGAAGGAGGAATATTTGATCAACATTCTTGTCAGAATTTGTAGAGTTTATGAAGATTGGTTCTTTTCTTGGCACAGATTTGGCTTTAATGATGATTGATAATAATTCTTTGAATTGTGGACTTTTGTAATTGTCTTCCATCTTGCTTCCAAGGCTCGACAGTGTGGCATCCCGGGTGCAAGAACACCACCAGAACAGAGGAGAGACACAGAGAACGGGTAGGAATTTGGGAATTATTTCTATGTCACTTCCTGTTACCTTCCTGTCTAGCCCTCTTGACATTATTTTCCAGGAAAAGAGAGCGATTACGAATGTGTAACAAGCTCAACATGTTCTCTTATCGTTCCCTGGATGGACTTGTTAAACTTTAACCATCTGTGGTTAAAATAATTTGCCTGCTTGGGCACTGTAGAGGCTGTGTGCATGTCTTTGTTTGTTCATTTACATGTGATGATGTGATGATGTGTGTATGTGTGTGTGTGTGAACTGGTGTTGGGCAGAAGAGGCACTGTGAACTCCCCCCTCTCCCTTCCTCCACAGCTGTTGCCTCCGTCCCTCTTATTCCTCCAACAAACAGAAAGGCAGGTACTGTATTCAGTATTGGCTATCAGATGGCATCATTCTGTATTTCCACCACATATATTAAGGACCCAGATCACTACATGCTGCCACCTGCTGGAGACAGCCTGCAGTGCCCTCTCTCTGGCTCAGCCATTCAGTGCAGACTTAACCTACTTCACTTCTATGCTGCATGATGAGACAAAGAGGCACACATTTGGTGGAGGAGAATACTTTTGAGTTTTGAGTATTTTTTTTTACGAAACCTTCATTTACCCAAAACTCATCTGATTCAGATCTACTGCTGCCGCCGCCATTCAGCTTTCTCATCTCCAAGCATGAGGCTCTTGAGATCATCAAACCACAGAGCTAAAGCACTCATTCACTTTGCAAAATTTGCAAATGAATGAAATAATCATGAGATGACATGTTAGTATTAAGTAGCTTAGGGTACTTTTAGACCGGAGTGCAGAAGACCAACTACTATGTCTTGCAACTTTTAAACACGTCCTTGCTGCAACACAACTGAATCAAAATGTTGAAACGAACCATTCTTTAGATTCAGATGGGTTGGAGCAGAGATACATTTGAAAGTTGCAGAACTGCAGCTCCCCACGACTGGATTTGGGCAACCTTGTTGTAAGCTATAAAGTGGTACCCCCTTAATTACTCACACAACTAACCTAATGTGAACTGTTTAGGGGGATTGGATAATAATCTACAAATGCATTCCAAAAAATTAGAACACCATTAAGACACAAAGTCCAGTTTCTTAGAAAATTATGAATATCACATTAGATCACTAAAACCATCAGTATATAAATGTATTGTTATATTAACAATACAATCCCATGTGAGAAACTCACAGCTTATGAGTTGTCAAGCAAGTACATTGTCAGAGAGCACGTCACAAAAGATCATTGTTAAAGAAGATGGCTGTGAACAAACTGCAAAAAGCTTAGTGGAAGAAAAATGTCTATTAAAGAAAGCTACACAAATAATAGGAACAACTGAAGCAAAGAGGGGATTGTGAAATAAGGTGATTTTAGAGTTTAGGGGAGATTCGCAAGGTCCACCACCACATAAAAGACATTTACTACTACTGTCACATTCCTTATCTTAAGCCACTTCTGTATCAGAGACAATGTCAGAAGTGTCTTACCTGGGCTAAGGAGAAAAATAATTGGATTTTGCTTAGTGGACACCAGAACTAACAATGGAGGTGAACCGAAGGCTATCAAGGCCCCCTGGACTTTCTTAATGCCTCATCATAGCTGATTGCATCCATGCCACGCTGCATTGATTCAGTAATTCATGCAAAATGAGCCTCAGATACCACATAAACATTAAGCTGCAAACATCTCTGATGCTTTTGCACTTTTTTCTACCACAGTTTTTCTTCCACTAAACTTTCCTGTTAGTACGGTTGGACACAGTTCTCTGTGAACAGTGAACTTCTTTTGCAAATACTTTTTGTGGCTTATTTTTCATGTGAAAGTGTCAATGAATGTCTGTTGTATAACTGTAAAGTTTGTCTTCTTCTTTGTGATTTCTGTATCATAGCAATTCTGTGCTGCTGGTTTCGTTATTCTTAAGTAATGTTTACATTTTCTGAGAAACTACATTTTTGTTTTTCATTAACTGTAAACCATAATCACTGAAATGATCAGAAATAAATGCTTAAAATATGTCATCCTGTATGTGATGGACGTATATAGTATGTGAGTTTGACTTTGATTTATTTGGTGAAGTAAATTAACTTTTCAGTGATATTCAAATGAATTAAAATGTAGTTGCATTTACAGATTGCAGCTAGATGTGGATTGCGTTAAAAGAGTGTCTTACAGATAGTTTAAAAAAATATATACTCATGTTTTTGTATTTCATAGCCTACGAGGTCGTCATCTGAGAGCATTTGTTCCAGACCTGGTTCAAGCATACCTGGCTCACCGGGTCACACCATCTATGTGAGAAACTCCCGTTGACATGCTGTAAATGTCTAACTATATTTAGATAGAGTTTCAAATCTTAATAATCTCCCTTTATTCTTGTGTGTGTTTGCATATTTGTCTCCCTAGGCAAAAGTAGACAATGAGATCCTTGATTACAGAGACCTTGCTGCCATTCCAAAAGTCAAAGCCATTTATGACATTGAGCGCCCCGATCTTATCACGTATGAACCTATGTACACAACCTCCCTGGACGAGAAAGACGAGAGACGAGAGTATGTGGGAGAGGTAAATACAATAACTGCGTGCTTCTTCTTCTGCTGAATGCACACCAAAATGTATAGTACCCTGGTAAAGATGAGCAAAAAAAATAAATTTTTTCCTTGAGACAACTGTTTTGTTTTTCTAAGCTCCACTCTGCCAGACGGGAGCGTTCCCCGATGCCCGATGATAAGGTAAGACGTCTCCCGATGAAAATATATATCATATTTAATCTTTGTTATAAAAAAACCCAAAAAACTGCTTTTCTAAATCAGAACTGTTTGTTTTATTTTTTAAGTCATCAAGAAACATGTCGCCAACCCCATCAGCCGAGGTGAGCCAGTCGTTTCCGTTCGCTCTGTGAATTACAATGTGAATGATCTCAATAAAACGTTTCCCAATCTGTGCATGTGTGACAGAGTTTTTACGACAGGAGGGACCGCATTCTCCAAAGATCCACCAGTCAAGGGTCCATAGGTTCCCCGGTGTATAATCGCCATGGTTACACTCCCACCCTATCACGATCACCGCAGCATTTTCACAGACCTGGTGCGTACTCGAAGAGATTAGCATGTGGAGGTTTGGTCATGTTTTTTTTTCTTTCAAAACAAATAATTTCAGGCTTATTGTGACATTTATCTTCTTGAAAATGATTCATGCTCACTTTCCTCATTGTGATGAAAAATTGGCTTGGAGGAATATCTCTTAACGGTCAATATGTTACCTCCATTAGATAGTTGTTACCTCTGTTTGGAGATTCAGGAGTAATGACTTAATATAATTTCCATTAATTAATATAAATAAACGTACAGGGGTTGCACAACAAACTTAAAAGTTAGTTTTGCTAACCTTAAAGAATAAATCCTAAACATTAGTTCTGTTAGTGCTAAATCACTAAATTTTGTGGAAGCTAATGCTAAATTGCTAACTTCAGTTTACATTATATCTGCCCTTGAAAGACTATAACCATTGAGCAACAATTTAATTTTGATTTTATAATGTACATACACTGTAATGCCTTATTATATTCATATTTATATGTTGCTCTCTACTGTCCGTGTTTTATTTTGATCCTATTTCTAAGTTTGAAATAAAGATTTTGGGAAACAAATTGAGAGAATGTGAGGAGAGAAAACAGAACTACTGCCTAAACAGTTTTCACCCACTTCAAAATAAGAACATGAATATAAATCTGTAACTACTTGAGAAATTCAGCAGTCGATAACCAAAACTTCATCACAGATATTGAACTTTATTCAAATGAAAGTTTACAAAACACCAAAGTAAATTAGCACTTTAGAATTAATCTGGTAATATGTGTGCTAAATGTTTTCTAAGTTAGCAAATTCACTAATGCGCTAAGTTAATGATCTAGTACTTTTCTTTCAATTCAATATTAAGGAACTATGCAGTTAAAATAAGCTCCTATAACTTGCTATAACTTCTAAGTTAGTTTTGTTTTATTTCAAGTGCACTAAGTTATTTGCACTAGAAACTAGACCAAAAATCCTTGATAAGACTTTGTGTTTTTTTCAGTACAATGGCAAAATAATTGGCACATTGTGAATGGGAAGGGAAGTTAGAGTGGAATAGCAGCAGCATGAAGGGACAGTACAAACTAGTAAGGGGGCAAAATGGCCTAGTACCTTTTAAGTTTAATATGTGTTTTTTTTTTCATACTTCTTACCTTTCACTTTGGGTGTCTTTTATTTCTTTTTCACATTTGACTCATGTATTTCTTCCCTTTCCTTTGGCCCCCTGCCGTCTCACCCCTTTACTTCCTGCTCTTCCTCCTCCTCACATTGTCCACTTCTGCTGCTTGGCGCTGGGGTTTCTGCCCCATGCCTTTCCTCCCTCCTTGCAGAAGCTCTGACAGGCATGCAGAAGCTCTGCTCCTCCCTGTGCAGTAACAGTGTGGGCTCCAGAAATAGTGACTCTCGTCCCACCTCCCCTTTCAGACACCACTTCCTCCCCCATAGCCAAGGTAAGGGGCCTAAGCCACATGTGTCTGACGCCCAGTTTTGAAGCAACACGTCATTTCCACCCAGTCAGATGGCCGCCCCTCATCAGTGTGTCATCTGTCACCCGGATCCATCTCCATATCCCATCAGAACCACGCCTGTAGTTTGTCTTAAGAAGAGTCTTGCAGCCAAACCCTTACATTTTCACCAATTTGCACCAGTTTGACTAAAATAGCTGACATTAGTCTTTAGACACTTTGCATGCACTTTTCAGGTATTTGCAAAACAAAGTCAATATCTAACATCTCATCACTCCTATTGGATTGCACAATAGGTCCATTAAATCTAAAACTAAAACACAATAAAGGGGTTAGGTATACTGCCATCCAAAAATATTCATTCACACTGAACATTTTCTGATTTTGTCCCATTACAACCACAAACATGCATGTTTTTTCAAATGTTTTGCAATATAAAATCTGAAAAGTGTGGCATGCAATTACATTCAGCTTCATTTTTGCTCCCTAGGAAAAAGCAATGCAACCAATTGCTCTCAGAAGACAGAGTGACTTATAAAAGCCTCAGAGGTTTGTTAGAGAACACGAGTCAGTTTGTGGCTTGAATATGAGAAAATGTGGAAAATTTCACAGGGCACAAATATTTCTCCCCTCTACTGTGAAGGTTAGCTGCTGCTTGCTGTGAGGAATTAGTTTCCTAAATAAAATCTTCTATGATTAACCTACATGATTTACCATCTCCAAAGCATTTTATCTGTTAGTTTGAGCTGCATCTGTTCAACTCCATCAATTGGGTTTCCCAGAATGCGTCTTGTTCATCCAGCATCCCCTCACCTGGTCCTTTTGGCCCCTGTGTGTTGCGCAATTCAGACTTCAGTGAACCTGCTCATGTTCTGTTCTTGGTTCTTCTCACTGGAGGCCCCGACCCACCGAGTGGCCGGAGTTCCCCCCTGCCGCTCAGGCCCGACAGCCGGCCGGTCACCCCGCCTCTCTCTCAGACCCCTAAACATTTCCACGTCCCAGGTAGGAGCTGGAGCGCACCCTGTCACTGCTCGTCCTGTTGACTCTCTTTGGATTTCTGTTCTGTTGTTGTCTCAATTGGTTTGAGACAACACAAAATATGTATAAAAAAATTAAGTTAGCTTATAAACATGATGTACAATGCAGACGCCTTGTGTTTTTACTTTTTTGTCACACTCAAATGTATCAGCTCATCGAGCAATTTTAATACCAGGCAAAAATTATTTGTAAATACAAAAAACAGTTTTCTAATTAAAGTTTTTTCTGTATTTGCTTTCAGATCAGGGGATCAACATCTACAGAAAACCGCCCATCTACAAACTTCACGGTAACTTTCTGCCTAATTCAGGATTTGTTTTGCAGAATAATAATTCAAGAAAAATGAAAATTTCTTATTGAGTGATTATTAAAACAGAAATGTTTTTAATAGTTGTGATTCCCATCTATCTGAGATGGATATGTTCTATCTAAACGCTAAGGAATAAATAAAAATGCAAACAATTTCGAGTATTAAATATAAAAAAAACAAAACATTTTTGAATGTTGAAGAAAAAATCTCAACTGAACCCAGTTGACTCAGTGTGTTCATCTAATCATAGTCACCTTCAGTGTCAGTGTGATGTTTGAAGTCTGTCTCTAATCCTTTTATGTCTGTAGTTTGCTTCTACACTGCATTTTGTCCATGTCAACAACAAGTTCTGAAAATGGTGTGATTGTGGCTCTTATAAGACAATGTGCAAAACTCTTGCTGGGTTGCATTAGTAGGCGATAATGTTAATTCTGCACGAGCTACGTTGTGCAAGCTAAACTATAATATTATATGAGCTTCAATATATTAATTTATTGGATTTCATTGGGTAGAATTTGCAATCTGAGCTTGCTAGCTTATTCATATAAGTCCTGTTTTCTTTGCTCATATAAATTGAAATTAAATGTGGTTAAATTCCCCCCAAAACTGATCCAGTTCACATATTTTCCTTCTTTTAATTGACAAAAAATCAAAATGAGCTTGAAATGTTTGACCCAGAATTGACCCAATGACATGTTAAGTGTGGTTAACATGTCATTAACATGTTAACCACATGTTAACATGTGGTTAACATGTTCAGCTGTCAGAATATTTCCCCACATGAATTAAAGATGAGATCGGAGCTGTTATTTTAGTTTACTTTTACCTGTTTGATGCTTTAGATTGAAGCAGCATTCTTCTTGTTGTATTCCCCAGCAAACTCAACTCTGTAAATCTACCAGTTTTCAAGTTTAAAGTGGAGGTAGTATTTTTATTATTGACTGTAAAAAAATAGATATGTGTCTTTAACACCTTATTCACTAAGCTTTTACCGCTAAACAGAGATGTTGCAGCTCTATTTTGGATGTTATTGGGTTGCAGAGTTTGCTCTCTTAAATAGACATTAAGTTCTCATCTCAATGAATTGGATTAGCTGCTCCAGCTTGTTTTATTGCTCTGCATGACACGCAGAGACTTGCCAGGGACAGTCATTTTTGCACTGTGAACACATGACCCAGTACTGAATGATTGTGGCGCTAAGATATTTCCTTGTGGCTGAGACAGTGACCCAGACACTGATAGTTCAGTTCCCATGGTTACCAACCTAGATACAGCTGCCGTAGCTCAGCAAAGCAAGTCTGGTGAGGACATCATCAGATCCGCCACCTTCCCTGCTGCCCATGCTCCCTCCCTGGATGACAGCTCCCGGAGTGAGGGGGACTGTTGGCCCCACTCTCTCACTGTTTTAGGTACGGTAGATGGTTGTCTGTGCGCAGCTGCCCCTGGTGGTAAAATAAAAGCTCACCCAGATCGAGCTTTGCTTGTTTCCTACCCCCAGCTTACCTGCCTCCTCCATCAACCCTCAGTGTAATCCTTTACCTACCCATCAGTTGCCATTTAAGTTTTGCTTGCTATGAGTGAAGGCGTGGTTGGTTTCTGTTGCTACTCTCCCATTTTCTGCTTCAGGAGGTCTTGCTTTATTGCTTCAGCTAATCATAAAAGCATCCCAAATAACCTGGACAGAGATAACTGAGACTGACTTCAAACTTTTGTCTGTCTGTCTTACATTCTGTGTATTTGACATCCTCTAAATTGTGTAATTTAGCTGTGACGTCTGTGTATCCAAATAATCCAACAAGTGTCTCTCCGTTTGTCTGTCTCGTCAGCTCTGTCTCAGACTTGTGTTAAATCGTCCACCTATTAGTCATTGAGTCAGCCATGTTTGTTTTGTTTTTCTATGCCCTCAACAAATAGTTTTGGTGAGAAGTTCACATCCTCTCTTTGTAGGTGTCATAATAATTACAGGCATCTATGTATTTATTTTAGCCATTTTTTCCCAGGGTGAAATGGCTGCATAAAAGCAGAAATTGGGTTTGTGAGTTTGACTTTTTGTTGACTTTCTCTTATTAGTGAAGTATTGAAATTATGCATTAAAGCTCAAATACACACTTGCACTTCCATAATTCTTCAATTAAGTGTTACTAACTTCTCTGCAGACCCCACACATCCTGGACACAAACTATTTGGACTTTTATATTTAGGTTGGTAAAAAAGCATTAGCATATTTACTCAAGTAGAACCTATCTTTTGTTTTCTTCTTTTCTTTAAATAAAAACGACTACATTTACGTACATATACTGTTTATTTTATTATTTGATGTATTTTTTCTAAATGGTATATATTTACACTAAATACGCTGTGAGTGCTTGAAACCAAAGTAAAATTTCTTGAGTTTCTTGAGCCAGAAAAGTTGATTCTGTTTCTCTTTGTAGTCATTAATATTCATCTAGAATGTTTCTGGCTGAATATTTTTTTACCATTGTTTTTGACAGAGTTGGTAGAGTTGATTTAAGCTGCTTGATACTGACCCAGCTTATGTGCATACTTTACAAATGTTCAATAGTGTTGAGGTCTGGGGTTTGGGAAGACAGATCCAGAAGATTCGTGTTACTCTGCTTTATTCATTCCATAATCAGAGTATGCTTGTGATCATTGTCCTACTGAAAGACACACCTGTATGAATGTTTCAGCTATTTGACCCAAACCGTCATGGTTCGATTAAAATTAAATAGATCATGATGTTCAGAAACAGTACAGGATTCATCAATACTCAACTCTGCAGTGAACTGGAAACTGCTTGAACACCAGTGTTACCATGTCAACCAAGTGGGAAGCAATGAATCCTTTCATCATCCATAGTCAACTCTGAGGATTCACTTTTGCATTATCTTCCTTCATTAGAGTTTTTATTTATGAGTTCTGACTTAACTCAGCTGGGCAAGAGGTTGACTTCCTCTTCCCCTTTGGCCTCTGTGAAGAATCACAAGTCCTCCTCCTGCAACCCTACAAACCTGGGTCCGAGTCCACCCAAAAAAATACCTGACAGCTCCAAAATCGACACTTCAAAGACCAGCTCAAATTTGCAGCCACTGACATGCACAAACAGCAAACCTTCAGGATTTTCAACTTCAGCTGCAATCAAAAGCTAATAGTTTGAAACCTGAATCTTTCAACAAGACAAGGATCGATCCCATCACATCAAAATTGGTTTTGGGAAATCTGAAGCAGGCTGTCATTAAAACTCTGGCATGGTTTCACTTTAACTATGTTAAAATTTTACGGTTTATGCTTCAAAGTAGAGCCTGTACCAAGAAACCAATCAATTCAAATGAGCTCCACCTACTATGTCAAGACCTTTGGTCACATTTTCAGCCAGAAGAGATGAAGTTGCACCTCTTTATGCATAATCATATAATTTATAGTCTGGGTTAAGTTTTTGACAACACACAAAATGGAGTCTAGATTCAAATTTGTTCTCCCAGTTTCTTTGTTTTTTAAAATTAGTGAGGTTGTTTGGTGTCTTATGGTTCCACCCTGGGAAAAAGGGTTCACTTAAATAAGAAAATACCTAAATTAATCAGCCCTAAATGAGTGTATGTAAACTTTTCACTGAACGTGTCTGTAAGGCATGGTCTCCTTAAAGGACACAGGTTTGATTGAAAGTATGCTTGTGATCATTGTCCTACTGTGTTAGGTGTAATTAAGTCTTATGATGGTTTTTGTAACTTCTCTAAAATCCTGTAGGTTCAGAAGGGAGGAGGCGTTCTAGAGAAGAGGAGGAGGAAGAAGCTTTGAGAAAAAAGCAACTTCAGGAAGAACATCTCAGTAAGGTTGGTCGGATAATATTTAGATTCCTGTCACTGTAAATACCGTCTAGCTGTCTCAGTTTATTTTCTGAAGCTATTTGGCATTGGATTAATGTTTGGTTTTGACTGTGCAGATTCAGTCTGGTCTGGGAAAACTCATTCTGAAGGAGGAGATGGAGAAAGAGCAGATTAGGGAGCGGCACGCGCGTAGCCTCTCTGCTCAGCGTTACGATCCCAAAATGAACAACTGTGACGCAGGTAGCCAGAAACAGCCTCCTCAGCTGGTTTACTTTTGATTTGTCAGCAATGTACCTTAACAGAACATCTGTACTGTAAATTCCCTACATCATAAAACATTGTAAGTTAGAAATTCAACTTGGAGTGCTATGGTGGTGCAGGGTTACAGCACAACCCACGTATGGAGGTCTTAGTCCTCGACGCAGGCGTCAGGTTCAAGTCCTGGCCTGATTACCTTTGCTGCATGTCTTCCCTGTCTCTCATTACCCCCTGTCCTCTTTGACCACTCTCAAAAAATGCCAATAGAGCCAACAAAACCTTAAACAAAAATAGAAATGTAACATTTTTATAAGTACATTGTGTATAATTTGTGTTTCAGATCCAACATCTCCAACCAAGACCAACTCTCTGCCTGGTTATGGACGGAATGGTCTGCATCGGGTAAGAAAAACTTGACAAGCTGTTACATAAACAGTAAAGTACACAGCATGTCTATATTTTTTCATGTTAACCGCAAACTATAATGTATTTGATTGAAATTAGCATGTGATAGAACAACTTAAAGGAGTGTAAAATTGTGAAGAAGAAGGAAAATAATTCATAGTTTTACATTTTGTGTCTGAGTGAATTTGTCCTCACTCAGCCTTTTTGAGTTAATATTTTGTAAAATCCCTTCTGGATGCTACTTCTGCAAATTTGGTTTACTTCACTATTTACTGTATTTTAGTTTGACATATCTGATTGTCTGTCTGTGGTTTTCTTGTTTGTTCTTATCACTACTTTGTTGTATGTAGATAGGTTATAGTTTGTATTATGCTTTCTGTTTGGTTATGCAAGTATGTTCATTATGTTGTCAAGTAAAGAAACAAAACATAATACACACCAATAGGGGTTTGAATATTATATGTCAAGAAATCTATGAAAACAGATTTCAAAACATGGAGTGAAACCTCTGTAACATAAAATTGTCCCTAAGTTAACAAGCTGATTTTTCTGTTTTGTTTTCAGCCTCAGTCTACAGATTTCACCCAGTACAACAGCTACGGAGACATGTGTGGTGGAGGACGAGGTGAGCACTTCAAACAGAACAAAGCCACACAAAGCAAATTTCACCAGAGATATTCAGCATTAGAATTGGCTTGTAAAGCATACATATACACAAACATGCACTTTGAAATATTTGATTTTCATTAAGGACAGCAGTGCTGTAGATAAAAGTAGCTTTGCAGGGGGACTCGACAGCAAACCATTAACTGTGAGTCTCATTCTTTGTCCCATTTTGTCCTGCAGAGTTTCAGGTATGTCTCTCATCTGCTTTTCTTCACATGGCATGCCTCCTCATCTTTGCATCATATAATATGCTTGGTCATTAGGTTGCAAGAGTCACCTTGCCCTGAATGCACACCACCCACTCCTGCTCCTTGCTTGCATCACTGTTTGAATTAGTTTCAACTACAAGGCATATTGTGCTGTAGTTTCCAACAGATATAAGAAGCAAACACACATATGCCAAGTAGCTGAACAATTGTACTGTAAATGCAATGTATAACCATTGCCTCATGTCTTATTCTGTGTTGTTTATCAATGTGATGACTCAAGCTACATGTTATACTTATTTCTTTAAACAAACGACAGAAAAAAAACAACCGCTGTATATTTAGGAAAGCTGTAAACGACTGCCCATGTTTAATACTAAGAAACAGAGCTGTATTCAAGCTACTCGCTCCATCCAGTAAAAACTGCACCCACTGTCATAAGTGGATGTATATTCATGCCATGAACCTTGCAGTCCCCTTCCACTATATTACATGTGTATATGTTCTGTCCTTTAGCACATTAAGGATGGCCGTGCAGCACTTGCAAGGATGGACAGGGGAGTATCTATGCCTAATATGTTGGAACCAAAAGCAAGTATCTTCTTCTTTTTGTATCAATTACAAATGAGATACATTAAAAAAAGAGTACAATGTCTCATCTTTGACTGTATCTGAATGTTTATATTAAATTTAGAAATATAGAGCCTTGCAAAAATATTTATATTCCTTAAAACTTTTCTCATTTTGTCCCATTACAACTACAGATGTCTATGGATTTTATTGGATGGAGCAACACAAAGTGGGGCACAATTGTGAAGTGGAAGGAAAATTATACGTTGCTTTCAGGTTTTTTAAATAAAATAGTACAGCATGTATTTTTATCCCACTCACTTTACTGTGATAACCTAAAAGTTCAATTCAATGCAATGTCATTGAACAATCAAAAAAAACGCAGGTGTTTGTAATTTAATTGCCTTAAATAACCTGCATTGAAAACAGTACAAAAGCAATGTACGTTTTAAAACCACGTACAAAATATTTATTTTCTTGCTTTTTATTTTGTAAATATAGTTATTAAAGCTACAACTGAAGACTGTAAATTCATGGAATAAACCAGAAATGTAGGGGTTAAAAACACAAGTCAAACCATCAGAAATTTAGAAGGGAAAATAAAATAAAGTATATATCATTAAACAGATACATATATCTATATCTTTATATAGATATAGATCTATATATATATGTACATATATATTTATCCAGAAACTTTTGCCTCAAGATGGTTTAAAACTAATGCATGCTTCATCCTTTTCCTCATCAGCTTCTCTGACAAGGGTCCCACAGCATGGTGCTACAACCACCATGTTTCACCATGGAGATGCTGTGGTTGACTTTAACTGGCACATCAATATACTTTGATCTAAACAGTTTCTTAGCTGTAAGTAGTTGCACAACGCATAGATTCAGATGGATAGTATAAAAAATGTTCACAAATTTTCAGATTTTAAAGTAAAAATAATAAAAAAAATAAAAACGTATTATGTTGTGTAAAATTTCTCTATCCCACTAAAAACACAGTGAATCTTGTGGTTGCAATGACTCAAAATGTGAAAAAGTCAAAATGCCAGGGCCACTTTTGCAAGAAACTGTATTTAAGAGTCAACAAATGGGCTAAAATATAATCAGATAGAGCGGGGACAGTTAATGTAGTTATTTAGCAAAAAATAAATAAATAAAAAAAAACAACTAAAAAAAACCCCATACATTCTTTTAGCAAAAGAATAAAAGACTCACTTTAGCTGGGTTCCTGATTCAGCATGCCGCATAAGGAGCTGCCAAGTCTCTCAAGCGCTTATAGCATGCTGGCTTCTTCATGCTCATCTGCACATGGCTGTGACTCAAAGTGACTGGATACTGTATGCAACATACAGTGTAAAAATCCAGTCAGTCATCCAAACAACTCATATCACTATATACTGTGTATGTAGTGTGTAAAGGCATTACTGTGTGGATATGAGTTGGTCAGGGGCTTCAAAGAGCTTTCAGTTGCTCATTGAGCATCTCAGCTGGGATTATTAGGCTTAGCTAGTTTATTCCTCAATTAGTTGGAAAAATACCAGCACCTGGAATCCAGGACAATCATTCACATGTGGATCTATATGGCCTACATTACAGATGTATATTATATATATATATATATATATATATATATATATATATATATATATATATATATATATATATATATATATATTATTTTTTTTAGTTTTCACTAAATATTAAATGCTTCTCAAACTATAACCAGTTACATGAGTTTGAAGTCATCTCTTCCTCTCTTTATCTGATAGTTTGCACGTGTAAGCACTGAAAAATTATGCACATCAAAGCACCTGCATTTCCTGAATATCCTTAACAAAACAAACCCAGTCAGCCTCCTGTCACATACCTTCTCTCCCACCCTTTCTCACAGTCAGAATTATCCAAAAACTTCAAATTTAGTGATTTTGTTTGGTGATATCTGTTCATTTTTGGGGCTTAGTTAAAGGTTTTATCTGTTTAATGATGCATGTCTCCTTCTGAAGGTGTATCCCTATGAAATGCTCATGATAACCAGTAGAGGGAGAGCTAAACTGCCAAGGGATGTGGACAGAACCAGACTGGAGGTATCAGTTTTCCTCCTGACGCTCCTCAGTTAACACTGCATTTTGATTTTGTGTCAACAGCATTGTTACACAAACTTACATCTGTAGCTGAGAACATGCAGTATCAGTTGCTCCTTGTCATGTTTGCAGCAAAACCCTTTTTTTACAGCTTTGATGCTAACTGAGAACCCTTCCCCTTCCCCCCTCCTTTGTTTTTTCTCCACCTTTGTTCTCATTTCTAGCGCCACTTAGCACCCGAAACGTTCTTTGAGATCTTTGGAATGGAGATCCAGGAGTTTGACAGGCTTCCCCTGTGGAAACGCAACGACATGAAAAAGAAGGCCAAGCTCTTTTAGTTTTTTTATTTTTTCTAATTTATAGCATGCATTATTCTGTACATACAATCAGATAGCACACAGTTGTAATCTAGATGTAGGTTCTGGGTTATTTCCTTTTTTTTTTTTTTTTTTTTTGCTTATGTCACCTGGATGTACCTGGGGATTCCAAGAAATGGACTGATGTTGCGATGATGGACTTCAATAATGAATGGAAAATTCTTCCATGTTCAAAAATGACAAAGAATGATGAGAAGGGACAAGTTTTATTTGCTTTGACTGCACTTATTTTACCTCCTGCTTTGCTTTAAGTGAAAATCCTTCCTTTACTTTACTGCTTGTTTCTCCCTATTTGTTGCTGTTGATTCCCGTGGAACTTTGTAATTACAGTAGACCATCATGGCACAGTCACAAAAATGCCCATGCCTGTAGCTCAAAAGTGTGTCAACTTTTTGTTTTGCTTGGGCTGAAACAGTTTTAGCCCAAAGGTTTCAAGAATCGGCTCAGTGAGTCTTTTAAGATACAATATGATGAGAAAAGCCTGTGGGAACACGGTGAGCACACCCGCCAACTGTTTGACTGGATCTATGTGGAAATGAATCCTCCAATAGCCGGCATATCACCAGTCTTCTTCCCCCTGGCTTTCATGCACACAAATTGTTCATTTGAATGGACAAAAAAATGTCTCTTTTCTCAGGCTCTCATAAACAAAGTTATACACCTTACCTTTACTTATATTGGAAGTAAGAATCTTATATTTTAAGGCTGTTTCCAACTTATAGTTACATTCAGATACGACCCCCTATTTCAAGAAACAACTGTATTTGAAAGTATTGTTTTTTAAATGGAAAAAACACACTGCCATTTGTTGTATTGAAATCTAAGCCAATAAAGCTTTAAATTGCCATGAACCATGAACACTGATCCTCTGCCATCCCAAAGTTACCCTCAGCCTCTTTTCTAGTATTTTGTTCCCACTTGATGTGGGAAATTATCTTAGGACTGAAATACAAACATAAAATCTTCATCTGAAGTCTTCATTTAATTTCACTATAATAATAATGTAAAATGCTCATACTACTGTTGCCCGTTGCAATTTTCCAGTAAGTTTTCTCAACTGAAAAATAGTCAGTTGAATCAAGACAGGCTATGACTTCACTTATTTAGATTTTTTAAATTCTACATAAAAAAATACTTAAAATATTTATATAAGAAAAGTTCCCATACAAAAGATTGCTAATCTTTAAGCTGCTGTATGTAAAGCAGCAGCTGGAAATCATGATTAACTGTAAATGAAGCACAAAATGTGGAATAGAAACTCCTCTCAGGTCTTGAGGTATTTGTGTTGCTTTGAATTCACTCCTGGTTTGAATACTGGGAGTGTGTTGAACACAACACACTCCCAGTGTTGTAATTTAACATTGTGTTGAATTCACAGAGTTCGGCTGAATCAGGATGTCACTTTTACCATGGTATCTCCTTTTCGGGGATTTTTAAATGTAATGTTCAAGTGACCATCTGGTAATGATATTTCCATGATCTTTAAGAGCACTTAATTGAGAAGATAATTCTTAAATTAATTGGATAATTGAAAAGTAGCTCATGCCGTTAGTTTTTTGATTTCAGTTTCAAGCATTTGACATGCTGAAGTGAGTGAATCTTTATTAGTCCAGAGCATTTGCATAGATTTTTATAAAATTAAATAGTAATACACTTCGATGCCAATGAGTGTGATGCCATTTACCCTACAAAACAACATGATGTTCAAAATATGTAAAACAAAAAACAAACAAACAAACAAACAAAAAATTGAAGGGCAACTCGCTCCATCTGGAGCAACTGGTTTCGGCTTGGTACTGGTACTTGACAATGTGATAATGTTTTTGAATGGTAAAAACAGCAGGGAACCTAAACTGCCTTTAAAAAAGATGTGGGGATGTCCTCAAAGTCCTCCCCCAAATTACTTCTGTGATTGTTTACCAAAAGAATTATCATTCCAAACCATTGAAAAGCAAGACAGATATGTTATACTACTCAGAGTATTGCATTCCTTTCAGAAACTGATGTTGATTCTTCAGATCGGAACTTGATGAATCAGCAAGTTCAGATTGTCAGTCTGCTTTGACTTCTGCTTCTTCAGCAGTTTTCAGCTGACCTGTTGAAGTCTCGCCATTCATGCAATGCATGCTAATTTTGCAAGTCCATAGTTGTACCAAAAAGATTTGCAATGAGTGCTGAAAACATCACACTACAGAAGGCTCCAGTCTAAGATAATCTTTGTATTTAATCATTTAGTTTTCTACAACTCCCACCCAGATTTTCTGTTCTGCAGTTTTCTGTTTTAGTCCTGTTTGATCTTGTTTTTCGTGACCCGTTGGATAATTGTGTGTGTTTTGCTGTGAACATCTCAACTCTGCCTGGACTTTAACTTCTTTCCAGGTTGTCTGTGATTTGTGAACTTTCAGTTCAGCTGAGAACCCAAATTGAATCGAAATAGTTAGAAAATAAAAAGCTAGAAATGAGCACTTGGGATCTCTGCAGGGGCAGTAAGGTTTTAAAAAAAGAGAAAAAAACTGAATTAAAATTAAAACTTGAAGCCTGCACAATAACCACCAAGGTGTCCATGACAATTCTAGATTGTGATTTATTTATTCTCAAATTGAGAGTAGAATTTCACATCTTAGTCTATTCTCAATAACATTCTTCTGCAGTGTTTAACTCCATCTTTGTAGAATAAAGACATTTTCACCACTGCTTACAGTAGAATTGGTGTGTGTATGTCAATCTGTGCAGAAATGGTACAGCAGTCATGTGTCATCTTTTCAGGCAGAGACATGTTTAAGCTATGGTGAACAGAAATGTTCTCTCTTTTTTGTCCATGACTGTATCAGCAGCAAAGTGACAGGTAAATGGAAGCATGTAGACTCACACACAGGTGAAAATGCATCACAAAAAGAAAGGAGACTCTACAGTAAAGGCAAATTTACAACATTTAAAATGTACTGTACTGTTAAAGAAATAGCATATTTAGATTCACAGAAATGTGCAACTGAGTAAGATAATAAAAAAAAGTGGATAAAAATCAACATATGGGTGTAAATCAATAGAGTGCTGGTTTTTACAGAATATACATAAAGTGCCATCTGAAAATATTTACACCCCATAACTTTTCCCAAATACAGATTTGAATATCATTTTTATTTTTGAAACTCAACACACAAAATTGCGCACGATGGCGAAGACAAACATATTTCAGATATTTTTATAAATTTGTAAAAAAAGAAAAAGAAATGTAAAAATATACCCTTTTCTAAGTTACTTAAAATTGAGCTCAGGTGCATCATATTTCCACTGATCCTTCAGATCCTCCTGCAGAGTTCACCTGAGGTAAGTTGAGCTGATTGAGTGTGAGTTAGAAATAAATCCACTTGTAGCTTTAATTTTGCAGAAACATCTGTAATAGATTGTTAGAATAGATATACAAAAGTCTCTTGTCTGATATAGGTGAAGTAGGTCTTTTTTGGCCTATATTCCAAGCTTTATGTCTTGAGAAAAAACAGCCACTGTTCAGAATCTGCCTAACACCATCACTGTAAAGTGTGGCGGCAGCATGATGCAATGGGTATTGACCTCTACCCCTTGCACCTTGTCATTAAAGTGACAGAGGACAGAGACATTTCTCAAGAAAAACTATGACAGCTTGTATCTTCATCTGCAGAGAAAATGGTAGAAAATTTTCCAAAAACGTGTAAGGCTTATAGAGACATACGAAGACCTTAGATTGTGATTGCTCCCAATGCTTTAATCCCTGTCCACATGGAAACATTTTAAGAAATGGAAATGTTTTCTGCCACATCTCCATATTGAAATAGTGATTTAGGAGACCCTATTTTTGAAATCATTCTCCAGGTTAATCATGTTCACCTTTGCATATTCGTGTGAACAGCAAAAATGTCTCTTTTGTTAAAACTCTAACATCATAGCCTCACCAAAAGCTTAACTGGGCTTGGATTAAAGTCCTTTTGTATGCTTCCTGGTCCATGTTATTTCAAACATATCTCATAAAAACAATTTACAGAACAGCTACAATGCTTAGATGTGATGCAAGAAAGTACTCTCTCTAAACAATGTTCACACTCAGCCATTACTTTGTTGCAGTTTACATTTTACAGTGAGCAAATTATCAGAAGTAAACTTGCTAAATAGTGTGCAACCATTTCCCACAGGAGACATTAGAAAAGCATCTAATATCTTTGAAGAAACAAAGGGATGCTGTGAAACACAGACTGAAGAAACTGGCAGCCCGTCAGTCAGAAATCACTGTGAGTGAGTCTCTTATTTCTGAAAAAGGCTCTGTCTGTGTAGAGACTTTAGCAATTTCTCTACAAATGATCCAGTAGAAGAATTTTATTTGATTTCATTGTCTACTGTACCTAGAAAAAGTCTGCAGCGATAAGAGAGAATGTAGTGATGAAATATCAGGAGATCCAGATGGTTCTGGAGGAGGACCTGCGCATCACCTTGTCCCACCTGGAGATAGAGGAGAGGGCTGCCGTCTCTGCCTTGGATGGACTGATGGAGAGAAACTGTGCTCTGATCCAGGAAATAGAGCAGGACTTGGCCAGACTTTCTTTAGTTTTGGAGCACAGTGACACAGACCCTGATTCTATGGTAAAAAAACCAATAAAAAAAAACATATATGAGTTTAAATGTAAAGAGCAAAAACCTACAGCTGACCTATATTTTCCACTATTCCTCAGTCATTTGTTTTACATACTGAACTGGATGACACAGAGACAGCAGAAAGGTATGAATAATTACAACTCCTATTTTGCGATTCTTCACAAAGTATTCCTCTTCAGAAATTATAAGAGGGTTTTATGTGATGACCAACACAAAGTAGTGCATAACTGAGAAGTGCAAGGAAGATAACTTGTGGTTTTAAAAATCTGAAAAGTGCGGTGTACTTTTTTTCAGCCTTCAGTCTAATACTTTATGGAACCATATATAACACTTAAAGTTGTAGCCGTTGCACATCTAGAGATTGTTTTGCCAAATTAGATCATTCTCAGTCAGATTAGAGGAATCTGACAAGAAGGAAATAAAACTGCAACATGATGCTACCACCACCATGTTTCACAGAGAGGATTGTCTGTTATGAACATTGCAAGTTTTTCACCACACATACAAATTTGCAAGTAGGACAAAATGTTTAATTTCATCCTTGTCTGGTCAGACCTCATGGTTTTCTTAATGCCACTCTTTGGTAGAAGATTTGTAGATCACGCCACTTGTTTCCTGTCAACAGATTCTCACAGTTGATCATTGCAGTTACCATGGGCCTCTTGCTTTCTTTATTTAATTTTCCTTTCTTACAATTATTTGTTGTGTAATCAGCCATTCTAATGATAACTGTGACGATTAATCAGCTATATATATAAAAAAAAACCTGGATATATTCTGCTGATTTTTTGCTTAAATTATGAATTACCTTGTGTCGATCAATCAAAAAATCCCAATAAAATAAGCTGAAGTTTGTACTTGTGTTACAAGAAAATTTCTGTTAAATTTTTTTTCACAGCATTATGCCAATATGTAATACTTCCTTCCTGGTTTTCATTCATCAGAGTGTTGGATGTCCTCAACCAATCAGATCCCAGCAGTGTGAGTCTTGATGAAGCTAAAGCTAACCAGATCCTGAGCCTCACCAACAGCATGCTGCTCCTTGTCTGCTCACAGACTCCGTTAATGAAGAAGCTCCTGAAAAGTTGTCAGTTCCCACATCACCTTTCTTCATTACACTGCTATCTCTTTAGGAAACATGTTATGCTGAATTTTCTCCATTTGTGTCCAGATTCCAGTGAGGTGCACCTGGACCCAGAGACGGCCCACCCAAAGTTGGTCATCTCGCCTAAATGTGACAGTGTCTCCTACACAGACGCTTGGCAGAAACTCCCTGACCAACCATCACGGTTCGACACCACCCTCAACGTCATCAGTCTGGAGGGCTTTAGCTTTGGCCGCCATTACTGGGAAATTGATGTGACTGGGAAGACGTACTGGGAGCTTGGTGTTACCTATCCCTCCATTCCTCGCAAAGGCGTATCTGAGGAGTGCTGGCTGGGTCGGGGCGCAGTGTCCTGGTGTGTGGAGTTCTTCGATGGGGAATACACGGCCTGGCATGGAGGGGTGCCTCACCAGCTGCCTTTTACGAAATGTTTCTGTCGAATTGGTGTCATGTGCAGCTTTCCTGCCGGGCTGGTGACGTTTCTGGAGGCGGACAAAATGACGCCACTGTTCTCATTCTGTGCTGGAACCTTCTCTGAGTGCCTCCACCTGGCTCTGTGTCCTGGTCACAACCACAGTGGCACCAATTCAAGTCCTATTGTAATTTGTAATGCATCGTCTCCTACAAGTGACCTGTAGCTGCATAAGAACGTATATGAACAACATGGCTTACAAAAATGCAGGGCTGGCACAAGATTTTTTAGGAACCCTGAGCAGCATAGGATTTGGGGTCCCATTTACATTGTAGCCCACCTATCACAACAGCACCAATCATGTGTCTTTTAAGCTGTTCAAACTTAACTTATTTTATGTTGTGCATTTGGTTTCATTGCTACCTTGTAAGAGAAAAATTAAATACATAATAAATTTCTTGTTTTTGATTTGACTTTTTGACTTTGATTTTTATCACATTCATTAAAATAAAATGAACAAAAAATTTAACTATGTTTCATTTGGCTCACAATTAGGAATTCCATTAAAGGAGACTTGAATGTTATGCTTATAGAACAAATATAAGTATCTCCGCCAATTACCAATGTTCATTTTTATTGATCATTATTGAGTATCTCTTTACATTGAAGTAATTTGGCAGCATACGAAGAAAAACCTCCTTTTTTCATTGTTAAAATGGTATTTAAGCTTGTGACTATTTTTAAAGATGGGCTGGATTTGGCCTTCACATCTTGAGTTTTACATATTTTTTAAATTGAATTTATTTGACAGCTGCAAAAGTATATATATAAAAAAATATTTATCCTTGTTAAAAACCTGGACAGATTCTTAATCATGAGCCTCTAATTTAGAGTTCTTGCTCCAGCATTAAATTGGATTTAAGTCCAGATTTTGGCTGAGTCGCTCCAAATCCTTCTTTTGTTTTTAGCCTGTCTGAGGTGAACCTGCTGCTGTGCTTTGGATCATTATCCTCTTGTGCAACCTAAGTGTGCTTGAGATTAAGGTCGTGAACTGTGACCTGACATTTTTCCTCATGACATTCTGTTAAGAAACACAATTCATGGTTATATTGATTGCAGCAATTCATTGAGGTCTATGAGTTCAATTGTGTTATTCTGAAATACTATGTAAAGTTTTATACTAGCTCCAATATAACTCGCACAGTCCAAAAGATTCTGCCTTTAAATTTTTAATGACTTTGAGACAGGCTTGTTCCAGGTCAAGATAACATCTTTCACTTTGGTTGGAGTCCCAAGTGAAAGGGACTTTCACTTTGGGACTTCACTTTAAGTCATTACAAAATGACTTTGTAATCTTTTTCAGACAGACAGATGTCAATTTCTTTGTTTCTCATCTATCATTGAATTTCTTTAGATGAGAATGGTGCTGATTTCTTGATTCTACAGATGAGATAATCACCATGGTGACTGTGGGAAATTAAACTGAACCAAAACTGTTAGTTCACAAAGGGGAGCAGTCAAGTTCCCACAGATGGTTGGTTTCAGTAGCTTTTTTCTCTTAGAAATGACAGCATAATTTGAAACCTACATTATGTATTTAATTTAATTAGGTTATCATTGTCTGATTTTTATATTTGTTTGATAATCTGAAATGTTTAGTTATTTTTTTTTGTTTCTTTTCTTCTTTTTTTTTTTTTTTTTTTTACAAAACTGACAAAACAAATACATATAACTGTCATCAAGTTTATATGACATTACAACATTACATATTACATGAATTTTAATCTTTTCACTAATTTATTAAAGCAAATTAACTTTTTAATAATATTCTGATTTATTCAGACGCCCCTGGAGACATATGCATGTCCTGAAGCGACTTCACTGTATAAATACTCCGCTTGTTGATGTGCCCAGCGTATCAACAAAGTCTACATGCAAACAAACAGTGAGGTTTTACCAAACATGCTCTTTGAGCATTTGTGTTGCAAGTGCAGGGTTCACTCCTAGAATTTGACGCTTTTAATGTAAAAAGTCTGCAAACATGTCACAAATGACACCAAAAAACATGCAATATCAATAGTAGCTGTAAAAAAAATCTTTATGCCGTTGTGGGGTCTCATATTGTAAAGTTTAAATCAATAAAACTGACTCAGCATCATGTATGCGTGCCAGATTAAACTAAAGTTTCAAAGGTTAGTGTCCTTGAGTAAAAATGTAGGAAAAAGCGCGGGTTGTCTGCAGCGCTGCACAGTTTCATTTGGTCCTCCTAGACGTTGTCTGGTGCTCTGCCATCATGAAACTGAAGCTGCTTCTCATTTTCCTCTTCTTGGCTGTGCTCCTTATCCCAACTGAAGTAAGTATTTACAACATATATTATCTTAAAACAATGTAGTAAATGCACCACTGTTAATTACAACCTTATTTTCTTTTATTATTGTTCAATTAGTTCTATCCTATGAAGTTTATTGTTATTAAACCATTATTGTGTTTGGTGGAATTATTTATTAAATTTAATTATTTATTAAATGCTTTAACAAATTTCTAACTTTTATAAATCAGTCGAAATCCAAACACAAAGACAAACACAAAGACAAACATAGCTCAAGAGGACATGGGCGGGAGAAAAAGAAGCAAAAATTTGAAGATATAATTGAAGGTTGGAGCTCCGTTTTGTCATAAAATATGATTCTATGATAAAAAAATTCTACAAAAGAAACGATGTATTCCAAATCTGAAATGAAAACATTATTTTAGATATCATCTTCAAAGAGTCATCTGATGACGACGACGAAGAGCCGTCTTTTCTGGACTGGCTTCGTGACCTTCAGGATCTACATGGTATTATGATTAAACCTACTCTTTAATAAGTTGTGTCTTTCTTTGCCTAATTAAAACTTAGTTCCATTTAATTTGCCAGGCGAATGCACACCCAACCCCTGTCTTAACAACGGTGTGTGTAAGGAAAAAGGCAGGAGAGGATACAAATGTGACTGTCCCAAGCCTTTCAAGGGAAGGAAATGCGAGAAAGGTTGGATGAAGCTGTCATCTTCTTCCTATTGAAGTTCCTGCAGTGTCCAACTAAGACTGTAAAATCAGCAGCTACTGTTTGTGCTTATGGTTGTCAGCCCCAAAAGTGTGCAGAAAAGGTGCTTGTAGTCAGGGGGAGTGTGTGCTGACTTCAACTGCTCCTTTCTATGAGTGCAAATGCAAGTACCCGTTCCAGCCTCCAGACTGCAAACAATGTAAGGATCAAACAGAAAAACTACATTGTCAGCTAGCTACATTTCTAAGATGTTTATTGTGTGTATTTGATCCTGCCTTTGTGCAGATTCTGTGTGTGAACCAAGCCCGTGCAGAAACGGTGGCCAGTGCATCCAGGACGGGAATGACTTTGACTGTCAGTGTCCTGAAGGGTTCAGTGGACGCTTCTGTCGTGTTGGTAAATACTGCACTCTTATATCAGTGTCTTTGTTTTCCAAGACCAATGTGTGTGCACAGAATCCCGCAGTTTTTTTTATATCTCTTTGACTTTGACACATTTTATTGCATTATCACTGCAGTTTCAAAATGTCTTCTTAAAAAAAATTAAAAAGGATGGCCTCCATTTGTTTTCAACTCTTACTCTGGTGTCACTGAATAAAATCTAATGTAGCCAGTTGCCTTCAGAAGTCACATAATTGGGAAATGGATTAGACCTATTGAGTCAAAACTACCAAGATATGTCTGCCCACCTAAACTGACGAGAAAGGCAAGAAAAACTTTAGTTAGTGCTAACATTAGTGCTAGAGGAGAAGAAAAAGTCAATTCTTAGCTTTGGCTAATCTTTTGAAAGTACAAAGTATTAGTCTTGATGGAAGAGAAAGGTAAAGAAAAAGAAAGTCAAGTCAAGAAAGATTGTTATTCACCACAAAGTATGAATAGGACACCACCAACAATAGAGGAAAAGGAATTTTTTCTTCTATACTTCCCAGTACCCTGAACACAACACCCATATGGTGAAGCAGGGTGGTAGCAACATCATGCTGTGAGGACGATTTTCTCGAGTAGGTCAGAAGTTAATGGTAAGATAGATGGAGTTAAAAACAGGACAGTCCTAGAAGAAAACCTGTTGAATGTAGCTAAAGACTTGAGAATGCTCTTCCAGCAGAACAATGGCCCAAAACATGTGATCAGACCTGATACAAGTTAAAAATCTGTGTGAAAACCGATGTTCACAGATGCTCTTCATGCAACCTCACTTCAGTATCTTGCTAAGTAAAACAGATCAGAAAATACTTGCAGTCTAAGCTGAATATGTTTCTATAAGTTATTGACTCATGAGGGGCTCACTGCAAATGCACACTGCTCTATACATAGTGTTTTGTTTCTTTGTTTTTTACTGTCTGAGGGAACAAAGGAACAAGAAAAGAGGTGGGAATACTGAAGCATTCATGCTATGTAAGTTTTCTACTTATTAAGACACTGGATGTGTTTTTAGGTCCAAACGACTGCTATGTGGGTGATGGCGAGTCTTACCGTGGAAATGTGAGCGAGACAGATGATGGCTTTGAATGCCTCTACTGGAACTCCCACTTTATACTGGAAAACGGAGCTGATCCCTTCAACTCATTTGAGGATGATGATGGCCTTGGCCGTCATAATTTCTGCAGGTCAGAACAATAACAGGACTGAACTGTATTATAATTGCAGTCAATATTATGGATTTGTGGTACGTTACTTAGTTTTATTTTAATGTTGTAGAAACCCAGATGGAGAACCAAAGCCGTGGTGTTTTTTCAGAAGAGGACGAAGATTGTTGTGGGACTACTGTGATGTGAAAAAGTGTCCTAAACCAACAGGTCTAGAACAAAGCTCCTAGTAGGTTTCTGACTCTGATGTTGAGGTCAACAAATGGCAAACTATTTGTTTGCATTTTCAGGCGGACCCCCTACTGGTGGCCCTCCAGCCCCTACTGGTGGCCCTCCAGCCCCTACAGGTGGCCCTCCAGCCCCTACTGGTGGCCCTCCAGCCCCTACAGGTGGCCCTCCAGCCACTACAGGTGGCCCTCCAGCCCCTACTGGTGGCCCCAAGCCTCCTACCATTCAGCCGCCACTAGCTACCACTGAAGCAGCAAAGACCACCAGTGCTCCACAGCCTTCCCAAGAACCATCTTCATCTCCTTCATCTCCAAAACAGTTTGAAACTTGCGGAGTGGCTCAACCAAAAAAGATCTTAACTCGAATCTTTGGGGGTCTGAAAGTCAGTCCTGGAGCAGTACCCTGGCAGGTTTCTGTGCAACAAAAACCAAAAAACTCCAACATGAAATACAGCCACATCTGTGGAGGAGTTCTGATCAAGAGTTGCTGGGTTCTGACAGCTGGACACTGCATGTAAGAAAACAACCCTCCAAATCTGAAGAATTTAGATTATGACTTTCAGTCAGCTTTTTTATTTACTGGGTGTTTTGTTTTTCACAGTGAACAAAACAAGGACATGCAGGTGGTGATGGGTAGCCTGTCACTGGACACAAATGATCCTTCAGCTCAAGTCATTGAAGTTGAGAATGTGATTGTCCATGAGAACTACAGGGAGACTTCTGCAGCTGTTTACAACGACATAGGTAAAACTCTTTGGAGATGTAGCACACTAGCACCCTATGGCGGGAAGAAAAAGCACATTGTTGCAAGTGTTAGATCTTGGCGTAAAAAATAAATGATACAACTAAAATCCATCAGATAGATGCAGGTTTGACCAACATTGTAACTCTCTCAAGCAGAATTTCGTTTAAATATGTTTCTTTCTGTATCTGTAACTGTAACGAAATTAGCCTAATTTAGATCAGAGAGTAAGTTTTTATGTACTTAAAACAAGGATACCACTTGTCACACTCAAACTCTTAGGTTTTATGTCTCTAAAATGATATTGGTCCTTTGAATGAATCAAAACAAACCCTGACGGTGATTTTTGCTAACCAGTGAGGTTCATATTTATTTTCTAAACTGATTTGAGACTTTTCTGGTCTTACATTTTTGTAACAATTAACTTGTGAAAACATTCCAATTTCCGTGTGACATTAATTTGATCCGTATTTTCTAAGCTTTGTTAAGGCTCAGGGGGAGAGATGGAGTTTGCGCAAATGAGACCCAGTTTGTGAAGACAGTTTGTCTGCCCAGTGGCCAAATCTCTGATGGGACTGAATGCACCATTTCTGGATGGGGGGCCACAGAGGAATGTATGTGTGCGACTTTTCCTCATAATTTGGTGCACTCTGTTTACTACAACTTACTGTTTTGTCCTAATTGTTCAAAATCACATCTGCAGCGAATTATGGCTCGAATCACCTGTTAGAGGCTAATGTTCTGCTGATCAACCAGGCAAAGTGCTCTGAGCCCACTCTTTATGGGAATGCCCTAGATAATGGCATGTTCTGCGCTGGCTACCTGCAAGGAGGAGTTGATTCCTGTCAGGTTTGTCAGATTTATGCTTTACAGTAGCTTTAAATTCTGTTTGAATGTTTAGGTGTATCTATATACTTTGCATACACCTGCTACTTTTTTCCCTCCTCTCTTCTACTCTAATTTTCAATTTACCTGTTGTTTCAGGGGGATTCTGGAGGACCACTGACTTGCAAGCAGAACAACACCAGTGTTGTTTATGGTGTGGTGAGCTGGGGAGATCAGTGTGGAAAGAAAAACAAACCAGGAGTCTACTCAAGAGTCTCTAACTTCCTCAACTGGATCAACTCAAAGACTCAAGGACCTGCTTAAGTAACCCAAGGATATTAGTTATGAACAAACTAGCGTGTTTGGCCCCAAATTAAGATGTGATTGAAGTTATTTGGTGAACCTGATTGAATTCTTATGATGCCTCTCAAAAAACCCCTGAAATGTTCTCAATATATTTTGTCATTTTCTCACAGGTGAATGTGAAAAATAATTTGAAAAAATCTCAATAAAAGTGTACTCCACTGTGTTCCTTCAGGGATAAACTGTCTAACTTTTGCTTCTGTTTTATGTGTTGTCATTTTAGCAAAGTTAAGGTGAAATTAACCAATGCATCAATTAATCAGTGATTGACAAGTCAAATAATAAAAAAATGTACTTGTTTTTATTTTTTAAATACATCACCCAATAGCACGAGTTTGCGATAATGAGCTTGCAAGGGGAATATGCTTTGTTGCACAAATGGAGAAATTATTTGAATTCCTTTAAAAGTATGTTGTATTCCAAACTACAAAGGCTGTCAAAGAGCCTGAATAATATTTTCTATCCTTTTTATATGCAGTCCTTGGAGAATTTTTTAGGGGTGGAGATATTTTAGCACGTTTATTCTATAAATATGATTTAACCTGTTTAAGTAATCAGAATAGCTAAGAACTCTTGTTTAGTTAGACCTCCTGTTTGCTTAGGGTGTAAATGCAATGAGCTTGAAATGGGAGATACAAGATAATATATTCTAGTAAGAGTGGAGCGTGTTGCTATAGGAGTTAAGGTCTACATTACTTTGAATTTTTATGAATTTATGTTACAGCAACCAACTGTACACCCTGAAAGATGAGTAAAAAGCATAAGAATAAATAAATACAATTTCTAGATATTAATTTCTGCATAAATTGTATAAAACTTTGAAACGAGGCAATAAAATAAATTCTCACACAAAGAAATTGCTTCTTTTGGATTTTGGCACTCTTATGGATTGCTATGAAATTAAAGCAACTAATGGATTTTTAAAAATGTAATGCTTACATCAACAGATAAGAATAATTAATTATTAATTAACTGACTTTCTAATTTCCTAAGGTAAAATATGCTGTAATGCAGAGGCCACTCTTCAAAATGAAAAAGACGAGAGAAGATTTCTATCAGTTTTTACTCACAAAATGGCTACACATAATAGTTGTTTTCGTAATGCTCATACAGTATAAAAATAATAGAATGCAGCTTCAATTTGAATGAATTAAAACCAGCTTACTACATTTATGTGAATTTAACTTGACAACTTAATAATTTAAAATGAAAAAACGTATTTCAACATCTTGTCACTCATTGAAGCAATTTATTTAAGTTGGGTCACCTATTTTCTTTTTTAGTAGTATTTACTGTCAGGGCAATAACTGAAAAGTTTTGCACAACTGGAACTGAGATGAACAAAGCAGGATCAGTACATGTTTGCTTTTTCACAATGCACACTAGGTGAGAAAATGAAAAAAAATCTTCAAAGTTCACTGCTAGAGAACAGAGAAAAAAATTTTCCACTGAAAGAAAGATGGGTTTATTCTAAGGCTTTTTACACATTTTTAAAAATCTTTATGTTGATTTGTGCAGCTGGATCTAAATGCATTCAGCTCTGAACTGGGCTAAAATGCTTTTTCTAACCTATAAACTTGCCAACAACCTTTGTAATCTGACTTGTTAATCAAATTTGCTTAAGAGAAAACAAGATGTTATACAAATAATTGCTAACATCAGTCTTTTTGGAAATTCAGGGGCAAAGTTCACAGTTGATGTTATTTGATCTCTCTTGCTGCACTGTTTGCTGTAGAGGCAAAATAAGCCACGGACATCTGACACTGAGGGCTGTTGTCCGCTGTGAGCTGATGAACCAAGGGGGCAATTACAAAATGAACAGGCCAGAAGTTTACACACAATTCATGTACTTCCTGTAATGCATAACAAAATGATAAGCACATAAGAGGCGGAGGCCTTCAACAGCAGAAGAGATGCAAGACTGTTCCTACGTATAATATAGTAAGTTGATGAGAAGATGGATGGACCCTAAATACAGGGACTGCATGAAAACCTGTTAGCAGCTACAATAGACTTCAGCCTGACTCGTAAGTTCACCATACTGCAGGACAGCAACCCTAAATATGCACCAGAACTATAGTATAAGGGTTAGGTATACTATACCTAATCACAGAGCATTCATGTGCTTACCATGGCCTTGTTAAAATTCAGACCTAAATATAATTGAGACTTTCAAGATTTGACACTTGGGGGTAGTGCGTGACCCATATTTAGAGACCTCAGTCCTCAACAGTTTGAGTCCAGGTCCAATGACCTATGCGTATGTCTTCCCTCTCTGTCACAACCTTCTTTTCTGTTGATTCATTATCAAATAATATACAAAAGATTTGATACTTGGTGTTCCTCGATGCTTTCCAGTCCCACTGATTGAGTTTGAACTAGTCTGCAAAGAAGACTTGGCAAAGATTTAAATCTGTAGATGGGACATATTTGAATCTGTAGCTGTTTCGAATGGTGACACAACAAAATTTCCCTTCCATTTCACAATTATCAGGTCCATTTTATGGACCATTTTGGTCCATCATATAAAATCTGAATAAATTACACAAACGTTTCTTTTGGTTGTAATGTGACAAAATGTGGAAAAAGTCCAGCAGTGTGAATACATTGTCAAGGCAAAGTAAAGTACAACTTTTGATGTTGAACTTGTATAGAAAACATTTCACAGTAAGTTCTCCATGTGTATTTACTTTATTAAATGTTGCACAGCTATATAACTAAAGCATAGTTGGAATAGAGTCATAATATATAAACACTGAAGGAAAATATTGTCTATCATCTAACTTCTAATACTTAAATAGATAGATTGAGTGATCCCTGTTTAAACCAGGCAAATACAAGTAATTATTTGACTTGACATTTTCACCGCATTATTCAAATAAAATAAAGACAGAAAAGATCATTCATTTTTCATCCTCTTCCCAATTCCAGGGATCCTTAATCCAGAACAAAGTGAGTGGCTGCCTGTTGACTCCATTCATATCAATGCATGGGTTGAACATGGGGTAAAGGGGCTCTGTGCACTGCGCACAGAAAGCATGAAGCAAAGTCATTGCATCTGCATCGTAGAAAGATAGCTCCCCCTTCTGGATATTAGCCAGTATGCCCAGCTTCCTGACTCTCTTTGCTACCGGCAACTGCTTCTCTTGTGTGTTGTGGCAAGCCAGGTACTGTCCATCTCCATGGTAGATGCACCAGGATGTGCTGTTCACACCCAGGCAGGAGGAACTCTGAGCCAGACTGGTTTTCTTAGTGACCAAACCTGTGGTGACACCAATCAGCCAGAAGGGTTTGTCCTGGACAATCACCTCCCAGTAATGCTGGCCATTTGTAAAGCTATCCTGAGCGAGAACACTGTACTGGGAGTCATAAGGCTGAGGGTTCAGTCTGTCTCCAACAGGATGGCGTCTCCAGTAAACTTGTTTTTTATCTGGAGATATTTCTAATTTCGGATGGGCTGTTTTTGGATCTAAAGCCGGTGAACTTAGGTCTGCAATAATAATAATAGAAAAAAAATGACAGTCAGCACCACATTTATGCAAATGATGATCATTTGCTTATGAAATCTTGAATTAATCACTAACATGACCACATTCGTGGAAAGTGTTGCGACAGAGCTAGTGACAGATCATCAACGAGCCTCTCAATGGTTTTCAGCTTTTCATGGTTGCAAAGATCGCTGTTTACGGCCTGCAGTGGAGGAAAATCCAATGGATCACTGTAAGAAAGCAAAAAATAAATGTACCAAGCAATTTAGTAACAACACAAAAGATAGGTTAAATATACCAAAACATAATATGTAAAAATATACTCACCAAAGATTTTGTGATCTGATTTGCTGTTGAAAAATTAACAGGCCATCAGTTTTAACTCAACTTCAAAACAACATTAAGAAATGTTACTTTTGGAGATGGAAAACAAAGCAAGTACATGCAGTAAGAAAAATAGAGGTTAATTTATGACTAGTCACCAGCCCATATGCTTAAAATCTACAGTTTCTGTCAGAAATGTACATTCTTTATCAAAAAAGGAAGAATTTGGTTGAATTAGTGGGATTTTTGGCACAGATGCTCCTTCAAATAATCGATTCTCAAAGTTAACCAACTTTATTTGTTCTTAATGTCTGTTTAAGATCATTGTTCAATCAAAACCCTCACATCACCTCGCAATCTAGCCATCAAATTAATTTGAAGTTGAGGAATTTGAAGGCAGTCATTTAAAACGTTCCCTCACCATGTTGCTGCCACCACCATGGCCAGTGCTGACAGTGTTCTTATTTGGAAAGAACTGATTTGACTCCTTCAAACATAGTTCATGTTATTGTGGTCAAGCTACTCCATCTTTATTTACCCTTAAACTTTTCCCTGCTAGACATTTGGCTTGTCCATGTAAAGAGAGGCAAACTGTACACTCTCAAAGGTGGTGGCATTAGATTATGGACTTCTTTTTTAGATTACTGTGACTGCAGGTCCAGTGGTGTCTGATTCCTAGCAGGCTTAATCTATTGTGGTTTAATGATCATTGTAAAATACTTCAGTGATTTATTTACTCACCTGAAGGAACTGCAGGTCATTCGTTTCCTGGAGGAGCGCTTTATTGGAGGCTCTTAATCTGTCTATCTCTTTAATCTGTGTTTCCGTGATGCCCCTCTGGGCCTCCAGCCAGTCCGTCATGTATGCCTCCTCTGCATCTATAATCTGCATCATCAGACGTTCGTCTGCGTCTAAAACCACACGGATTCTGCTGTACTTGTCTGAGATTTTCTCTCTAAAATCTACAGCAGATTTCTGGAAGATAATTAAAATGTCATAAACGCAAGGCTGCCCGCAAGAGAAAACAGGAGTGTATTATAAGCTCATAATGACTGTACCACAGTTTGTGTGTAAAGTGACTCCAAGTCCTTGATGGTGTGCTCTGCTTCACCTCTCCTCTTCAGTAATTCGTTCATATTAGCCACCAACATACTCTGAAGACAGACATAAAACTGAATCAGAATATGGTTATGAATTAGCATAACCACATTCAGGATGTTTTACTTTTTGTTTGGTATATATAAAATGTGAACTTAATTTTTAAGCTCTTGTGTGCAATTTAAAAACATTTTCATATGTGCTCTTAGGTAGATGACATGCACTTAGACTTATAAATATATATGTGCAAAACTAATTAGTAATAACATATACTAAGTCAAAGTAGCCATATTAAGGACTCAGGATCTCAGTGCTGCAACTTAGCAATATAAAATACAAAGACACTATCTGTACTATGTATAGCTGGTCTAATTGGCAAAAGAATAATTTTTTACAACAAAACTTGAGTAACTGACATTAACTAAGTTACTACTGTTAAACTATTTTCTGAAACAATACAGTTAAAAAATGGCCAAAAGTTGAGATAAAATAAATCCACTGGTGCATGATGTCATCTTTAGTTGAAAAATGGTTAGTTTTGATATGTTCATTTCACTGAATCGTTTTAAACATTGCATTTATGTTAATCCTTAGTTTTTAATTGGCACCATTAATTATTTTACCTGAAGGGCATCATACTTCAACACTAGCAAGTCATTGTGAAGTTGCACTGTTTGGACAGTAGGTGGCATTGTTTGGACTGACACAATACAGTCTAATTGTCTCATATGCACTCATATTATTAGTTTTCTTTCACCTATCAGGAAATAAATTTTAAATAGATGTAGTGAACAGCAATTACTGAAGTCATTGTTTCGTTTGTGGCAGAATAGAATATCAGAAAAACAAAATAAAAATGTTACCCTAAAGTCTGCGCTGGCTTCATGAAGTTGAGATGCCTTGTGGTGCTTGTGGACTCCAACCAAGACACACAAACAGCACACAGGGATTTTCTCCTCCATGCAGAAGAGCTTGAGCTCATCCCGATGCTCCCTGCACTTCAGCGACAGCGGATCCTTGGTCACATCCACCAGCGTGTGCTCCCTTAGGGCAGACCTCTGCTGGTGCAGCTGGGCGTGGGCCTGGCACAGTGAGGCGTCACAGGTCAAACAGGTCTGGATGGCCACACATGGCTTCTCTATGCAGTGGTCACAGTGGATAATTGGAGAGGATTCTGCTGTAGAGTCGGTCTCAGCTGCTGCTGGTTGCTGGTTTTTGGTGAAATCCTTGACTTTTTCCTGAAGGGTTGTGTTTATGTCCAGAGTGAGATTAGATGGGAGGAATATCTGACACTCTGGACAGAAGAAAGGACCCTTGATGGACTCATCTGTTTCCCAAACGGCTTGGATGCAGGTGAGGCAGAAGTCATGACCACATTGGAGCGTCACAGGTTCTGTGAAAAAATCTTGGCAGACAGGACACTTCAAAGGTTCGCCAAAAGTCCCCATGGTGCTGCTCTCACCTGTTACGGCAGACTTTTACATCCAGTGCTTCTGACCTTCCAGCTCATCAATGTTTCACATGTTTACAAGCCTCTAAAGAGCCTCATAGTGTCAGGTTACTAAAGATGGGGGGTATCAGTAGCTGTTATAAACCACCCAGTCCCAGGAAAGATACATTTGCTTTCCAAAACGCAGAACCAATAAAATAATGTGGGAAAAATACATTTAAATTAGTCTTTGACATACTTAAACATAAGGCTACAGTGCTCTGAGTTTAATTTTAGTCATTTTTTAAAAGTTTGGCTCAAAGTTAAACATCCATCCCTGTTAATATTTGGCTTAATGTCTGCCAGCCTGTTCCACTTCTTTGACCACACTATTTTAACCATCAGCATGATTTTTGCATAATTCTCGTTGAATATTTGACCACTCTTCTTATCAGAATTTACAAAGTTTATTTAATTGATATGTTTTCCCCCGCTTTTAGGTGTGGCACATAAACTTTTAACAGGGTTGAAGGTTTGAGAAGGCCCAAGCCCAACACTGGTCTTTGGTGGACCACTTTTTTCATGGTACTCATAAAATGTGGTGCTAACGACGTCAAGGTCATGGGTTCAAACCCTATACTGGCCAAATGAAATCTAAAGTTTTTCAGACTTCAAACACAAAAATACCTGGAGAATATACCTTTATGCATGTTGATTATGTAAAAAAATTTGAATATGAACACTTACGTCAACATTTTCTTGTGTTAAGATCATGTCAATTTTTTAATGCATGAAAACTCTTCATGCTCTGACTAGAGTCCTAAAAAACTAAATGAAAAATATCTGGAAAATAAAATCAACACTTCAAACTAAAATATTGTGTGAAAATGAAATCAACACTGTATTTTCGAAAAAAATTAATATTAGCCTGCTTTGTTTATTACAAATTAAGGTAAAGAGTTCAAAGGACACTTCTCCATTATCAGTAAAACTGCTGGAAAGCAATCCCATAGCATCATGCTGCCACCATCATGCTTATTTTATTAATTTATTTCAAACATGTTAGAAGTATAAATTCACACACAAGGAACAAGAAATGCAAAAGACACATATTTTTGTACTAAAATTGTCTTTACATGCTCGAAAAGGAAATGCTTGACAGGTACCCAAAGCCAATTTGAAACCTGGACACACCCCGGTGTGTCCATATTTCTGGCACACTCAGATAAAAAGAAAATGGATAGAATATCAAAGTACAGCCAATGTAAAAAAAAAAAAAAAAAAAAAAAAAATTAACCACGACAAACTTAAGTGGTCAACTTAAGCTTTACTGCATTTCTATAAGCTCTGAATCTTTTCATCGCTACAAACTTTACAGACTAGTTGTTACTATTTCTATATATAGTTGCTTCATTAACAGAAGCCGTCCAGAACGCGTTTTTCTGCGTAGTTAAAACGTACGTTGCTTTAGCTTATAAGATTTTTTGTGTAGATGCTGGTCGCCGGTAGATACGTAGTCACTTTTTGTGAATCGCTTCTGCCCGCTTCGCTTTCCAAACAACGTTGGGCTGTGGATGTGGCAGCAGACAGTCAGACTGACTGACTGACTACGTGTCTCCTCTTTGCAGATCACTGTTGTGTTGGCTGGCTTTCTAACTCTTCGCACTGCCAGGTAACAGCTTATTTTGTTCAATAAAACAACTTTCTGCTACTGCTAAATGTCTCGAAACTGCAGCTAACTGTAGCTAAAGCTAGCTAACGTTAGCTCGCTGCAGGTTCGTGTTGACATCAGTTGTATTTGCTAAGCAGGTGTTGTATTATTATTTATTGACTTTTGAAGCATAATTAATTAATATAATATATGATTTACTTTTCTAAAACACTTTTCTGTGGATTTCAGTGATCTGAAAACATCTTCCTTGGGTCAGTGTGCCAAGTTATGACAGCAAACAACATTCCGAACATGAAAGCAAACTTCCCAGAAAGTACAACTGAATAATGCTTATTGGCTTCCTCCGCCACATAGTTTTTATTTTAACGTAATTAAATGTTATATTTCTGTTGTAGATTGACTCCCGTGCAGCCCGTCTTTGAATAAAACTGCAGTTTATCTCAGTTTAGGTTATTCCCCTGTTACGGTAACCTGACATTGATTTATATGGTCATCTCTACTGGTTTTCAGGTGTTTGTGCCATGTTTGCCAGGCTGGCTCTGTGTTCTCGCCTGCCATCCAGGATCCGGCAGACCAATGTCGGTCCAGTCTCCATCAGAGGATTCTCGCAGGGTAAATGTAAGCTACCACCCAGGTCCTCGTCTGGAAATGATAGTTCCAGGCTTTATTCCTGATGCTTATTTCAATCTGTCTATCCATTCATGTAATTTATACATGCATACATTGTACAGCTGCCTTACTAAAAAAATTATTAAATCTAAGTTTTCAGCAACCCTGATTTGCATATCACAGCATCAACTAAATAGAGACACATTTTCCCTGACTTGCAATTCTCAAAATTTTATGTATTGAGTTAAAAATGCCCCTCACATTTTTAAAATGTGTCTCTTCTTTCTTGCAGTTTTGCTCCCACGTTCCCATGGGAAATCGTTTGCCCACCGCAGTGAGCTGAAGCAGGCCAAGCGCATCGTGGTGAAACTGGGCAGCGCCGTGGTTACACGAGGCGACGAGTGTGGCCTAGCGCTGGGACGGCTGGCCTCCATAGTGGAGCAGGTGATGCTGCAGACACAGTCGTAGACGTTGTATTGGAGAGTTGGTTTTCAAATAGAAACCTGAATGTAGTGTTTTGTGTGTACCACAAGGTGGCCATGTTGCAGAATCAAGGCCGGGAGATGATGATTGTTACGAGCGGCGCTGTGGCTTTTGGGAAGCAGCGGCTCAGACATGAGATTCTGTTGTCTCAGAGTGTCAGACAAGCATTGCACTCTGGACAGAACCAACTCAAAGACATTGTAATTAATCCTTTAGCACCACAAATTAAATTCCTCTAATAAATTACTCTTATCTGCTATCTAAATGTTTGATTTACTCTTCTAATCTGATTTCTCTAACTCAGTCCGTTCCAGTTTTAGAGGCCAGAGCATGTGCAGCTGCAGGACAAAGTGGTCTGATGGCACTGTATGAAGCTATGTTCACCCAGTACAGCATCTGCACCGCACAAGTTTGTATTTGGCTTTTTTTTTTTTTTGCAGATTACAACCAACAGCAGATAGGTTGAAAAGCTTCCTAAATGTGATTATTTCTGTTCTTTCTTTAGATTTTGGTAACCAATTTGGATTTCCACGACGAGCAGAAACGTCGCAACCTGAACAGCACGCTACATGAGCTGCTACGGATGAACATCGTGCCTATCATCAACACCAACGACGCCGTTGTGCCACCCCCTGTTCCCAACAGTGACTTACAGGGGATAAATGTGGGTACTGTTTGTTGGGCATGCTGGTAGTAAAAGTGGTAGTTGCATGCTCATTTTTGTGCTGTCCATTTACTGACCACAAGTATTTGTTGAATGTGTGACTAAGAGACATGTGAGGTGAAAAAGATTTTGTTTGTATTTTAGGTCATAAGCATAAAAGACAATGACAGCTTGGCTGCACGGCTGGCTGTTGAGATGAAAGCTGATCTTCTCATTGCTCTGTCTGATGTTCAAGGTACAGTGAAGAAGGAAATGTTTGCTGTTGACAAATAAATGCCATTTAACCGATTAATTTCAGCATTCACTCTTATCAGTGTGTCACATCTTGACTTGAAAATATTTCCCCCCTTTGCTCTTTAAAAGTTCTCCAGATCTGTCAGGCTCCTTTGTCCACACATTTTTTTTCTGTCAGATTTAGTGCTGAACTTTGACTGGGCCAACCTAAAACTTTTTTTTCTGACAGCAATATGTTGTCAATTTGGATGTATGCTTGGATTCACTGTGGTACTGAAAAAATAAGTAATTTTAATCTTTTTAGCTCCAACTTGAATCTTTTGGTTTAACACTGACTGATGTTTCGAATTGTACATAATTTCTTCCATTTAACTAATCCCCAAGTTTACCTTTGAAGAACAAGGTAGTTGAGTGTATAAGACTGTTTGTAAATCAGGTAGGTTTTAAATTTAAATTGATTATAAAAGTCTTAAAACATCCTTAGTTTAACTCAAAGTCAAAGTTTTAACGTGTAAAGTTGTGACCTGCAGGCTTGTATGACAGTCCTCCTGGAACCGACGATGCTAAGCTCATTGACATCTTCTACCCCGGGGACCAGCAGTCAATCACTTATGGCACCAAGTCCAGAGTCGGCATTGGTGGCATGGAGGCCAAGGTAAGCACTACAGACGATCTGTTACATCTGATTCCAAACAAGGAAGATCTTGATTTTAAAAATGACAAAGTTCTGATGAAATATTTGCTGTGGGTCAGGTGAAAGCAGCCCTCTGGGCACTGCAAGGAGGGACTTCTGTTGTCATCGCCAACGGCACGGATCCTAAAGTCACAGGCCACGTCATCACAGACATTGTCGAAGGGAAAAAGGTTGGCACCTTTTTCTCTGAAGTAAAACCTGCAGGTATTTATTGAAACCACATGGATAAGGTACTTCATCCTTATTTTTGGATGTGCATTTAATTTTGACCTGTATATGTATTGACCACAATCAGGGCCGACTGTGGAACAGCAGACAGAGATGGCACGGCACGCTGGACGGACACTTGCATCTTTACTCCCTGAACAGGTATGTGGGTGAAATATATCACCTGAAATGAGGAGCTATTAGGAGATGAAGTGTGTTTTTTTTTATTTAATTTTTAATTATTTATTACAATGTTTGTGTTTGCAGAGAGCAGAAATCATCTGCAGTCTTGCTGAGCTGCTTACAGAAAAGAAGGATGAGATTCTTAGTGCCAACAGGAAAGACATGGATTTAGCAACAGGTAGAGCTCATTACTACTGCTGACGTTGAAAGGAAAATGATTCCTTTCAGTCAGAGCTAGACCAATCATTTTTCCTTGTTGTCTGAATTTTTTTCAAATCTGATCTCCCAGTATCAATTTTCATTTTTCTAAAGAATGTGACATGCAGTTTAAAAAACAAAGTAGTTTTAAAACCTGCAAAAAATGACTGTGCTTCAAAATGTCCTACATTTCTGTGTCAAAACACATGTCCCTAACCTTTTTTTCTGGTCATTAAACTCCAAACAAATTGCACTGAAGTACACCCTATTAGTTTATGTGCTTTATAAACCTAAAATAATAGGTGAATTGGGACTTTACAGTATTAGTTGTTGCATCTCGAATGGTTTTTAAAATAATCACTCTGCACTCAGGTCGTTTGTCGCAGCCTCTGATCAATCGCCTCAGTCTGTCTACTGCTAAGCTGAACAGCCTCGCCATCGGCCTGCGCCAACTTGCCGTATCTTCTGGGAACAGTGTGGGTCGGGTGCTGAGGCGGACCAGGGTGGCTAACAACCTGGAGCTGGAGCAAATCACTGTTCCCATCGGGGTCTTGCTGGTCATCTTTGAGTCACGTCCTGATTGCCTCCCACAGGTAGAACAGTCCCAAAACCAACCATTCTGCTTTTTTTAAAAAAATTTTGGATTATTAGAACCGATGCAACATATTATAAAAACTCTTTGCAGGTATCGGCCCTTGCGATTGCCAGCGGAAATGCTTTGCTTCTTAAAGGAGGCAAAGAAGCGTCAAATACCAACAAAATCCTGCATCAACTCACACAGGAAGCGCTTTCAATTCATGGAGTAGCTGATGCCATTCAGCTGGTAAGGCTTGTTTATTCAGTCACGTCCTTAATTTTCTACTTGCATTAAAATGTAATGTGTTATAAAGGTGAGCACGCGTGAGGAGGTGGAGGATTTGTGCAAGCTGGACAAAATGATCGACCTGATCATTCCAAGAGGTTCCTCTGAGCTGGTCCGAGACATTCAGAGGGCAGCCAAGGGCATTCCTGTGCTGGGCCACAGTGAGGGTGTTTGCCATGTTTATGTTGACAGTGAAGCCAGCATGGACAAAGCCATTGATGTTGGTATGTATTAGCGGCACACAGCTGAAAAATCTTCATTCTGGGATTTTGCTCAAACTTCATATCTCTTAAACGTTTTCACTTTCTGTCAATTTACAACAAACTACATTATGTTTCATTGGGATTTTATGTAGAGAACCAACACAGAACAGTTCATTCCTGGGACTTGAGAGGAAAATCAGGCATGTGTTTGGTATGGCATGGTTTTGTTTTCAGTATCTCTGAAACATTAATTTGCAGAAATTTTGGGGTATATCGCTACCAGTTTTGTAATTTTAGAGACTTAAATCTTTGTTGTTCTTCACAAAACGGTTAAAGCTTGTTTTGGACTTTGACTTGGCCATTCTAACACAGAAATAATTTTGATCCAACCTTGCTATTGTAGCTCTGACTGTATGTTTACATAAAATCCCAATAACACAACGTCATTTGGTAAAAGATGAAAAAGTTAGAATTTTTATTAAAATGGTGAACATTTTGTTGCTGAATGAGCATGGAGACTCTCTTTTGTTCTAGTCAGAGACTCCAAATGTGACTATCCTGCAGCCTGTAATGCCATGGAGACCCTTCTTATTCACAGAGATTTGCTGCGCACTCCTTTCTTCGACCAGATCATTGATATGTTGAGGACGGAAGAAGTAAGAAACACGCAGACACCAAATCTGGTCTCCACTAGAAAGGTAGTTTGGTTCTTTGTTTCACGAATTGTTCTTGTCCTTCAGGTAAAGATTCACGCGGGTCCTCGCTTTGCATCGTACTTAACCTTTAGCCCGTCTGAGGTGAAGTCTCTCCGAACAGAGTACGGGGACCTGGAGTGCTGCATCGAGGTGGTAGACAGCATGCAGGACGCTATGGATCACATTCACAAATACGGCAGCTCCCACACTGATGTCATTGTCACAGAGAATGAGGAAACAGCCGAGCAGTTCCTGCAGCAGGTCGACAGCGCCTGCGTGTTCTGGAACTCCAGCTCTCGCTTTGCCGACGGATACCGCTTTGGCCTGGGTGAAAAAAACATCAAGCATGCCTTTTACATACCTCCTTATTAATAAACAATGCCTTCAAGTGCAAAATAATTTATTTTTCCATGTTTTTTTTTTATTATTTTTTTTTATCACTGCAGGAGCTGAGGTTGGCATTAGCACTGCAAGGATACATGCCAGGGGACCAGTGGGTTTGGAGGGACTCCTCACAACCAAATGGGTCCTTCGAGGAGAGGGGCACACTGTGGCAGACTTCTCTGAGCAAGGCAGTATGAAATATCTCCACGAGAGCATCCCGGTCCCTCAGGGACATATTAATTAAGAGATCTCCCAGCTGGAGCTGGAGCTGACAGATGTCTGGAAAGAGTTTATTAGAGTCTTGTGTCAAACGGTATCATTTCAACTTCCTAGCTGCTCCTTCATCACCTGTGTGAGTTTATTAAATCAGTGCAGGAGACATGCAGACACCATCGGGTTGATTTTTGTAGATTTCCAATTTCCTAATTGTGTGAACCAGTTCTGATCCTGTGAATCTGAATCTTTCAGCGCATCAACAAAACATACATTTTGCTAGAACAACAACAAAAAAAAAAGCTATGCATAATGCAGACATGAAGTAAAGCTAATTTCCCCTTCTACAAAGTCATTTTTGTAACAAGATTTTAAAAAATGGATCATTGGCTCAGCTGTGATTTTCTAAGTTATTTTTTTTACATTTAAAGTTTCCCTTTGCTTTGTAAACCACTGCAAGTATTGTTTGTGCAAGATCTTGATTCTGATTTTTTTTGCTCTCTTTGCAGAGATAATTTAATAAATACGGTGTACAGTTCTTAAATCTTGAGTGTATACTTTGTACTTATCAGACTATGTAATTGCAAATTCATTATTCATTTTATGTGATAAATTGGAACAAAAGTGCAAAACTGAAGTGAAAGAAAAAATATTCAATAAAGTTGTGGCTGTCTTTAGCCATATTCATAACATCTTTAGGATACATTTTACCAAGTGATTTCTTTAGTAAATGAAATCCTTTTTTTTTTTTTACTTAATGAATATAAAAACTGTTCTGTAGGGATTATATTTTTGTTAGAGAACAATACAGACCTCTATAAGAGATCCTTTCTGCCTACAGCCATAAGCATCTACAGAACCTTGGATAATATGAATTACAGCGTTTAATTTCGATGTGGGATTAGTACAGTAACTTTTAATGAATTAAAATACACTGAACAGTGGTTCTGTTAAGTGAAAATTTCTGGTGTGTATACTTTTTAAGGCACCAAGAAGCATAATTGTTAATCTATTGCAGCGCTTCTCAATTCCAGTCCTCAGGACCCCCTGCTCTGCATGTTTTAGATGTACCTCTATTCCAGAACAGCTGATTCAAATAATTGCATGACCATCAAGTGCTACAGAAGCCTGTTAATCACCCACATATTCAATCCAGGTGTGTGGCATAAGGGAAACACCTAAAACATGTAGGGCAGCGGGGCGTGAGGACCGGAATTGAGAAACACTGGTCTATTGTAACAATATCTCCCATGTACATGTTAGTGTTGTACTCAATACCGCGTGTGTAAAAGATTAATACAATCTCAGTTTTGTATACTGGAGGCATCTATTACTGGAGGCATCTATTACAGTGGATATTAATGCTCTCAGGCCAACTCAGACATGGAGTCTTTGAACGCAGCACCACAGACTCATAGGCTGCGGGGCGGAGTATCCGTCACCGGTTGACCTACCAAACTCTGCTGTCAGCTGTGTCTGCATTGTAAAGATGGCAGGAAACAACTCTTATACTATAGTAGAATATTTTGGAGGGGATGATGGCTACCGCTGCGGTTACTGCAAAAACGATGAGGGAAACTTCTCTCACGGTAGGTTCTGTTGAAGATGTCGAAACGGAGTTGGGCATTTTACTGAGATAGCTAATGCTAATCAAGCTGAGCCATGTACTTGCTTGAAATAGTTTAAAAATAAGAAAAAGGCGATGGGTATTTGAAGTTAATTCTGTCGACTTATTATAATGTCAGTATATGTTACATTCTACTTGTTTTATTTTTTGACTAGACCCTAAAGTGAATACTTTCTGAGCGTTAGCTTAGCTTTTAGCTGGTAGCATCCTGTAGCTTTTCTCTGAGAAGAAACCCCCCAAAAACCCAGCTCTGTCATTCAGTTAAACTAGGCAAAACAGAAGCGCACTATATGGTACTACTGTCATGTTCAGGTTATTTACGTTATTTACCTTACTTCAACAAGTTATCTGCACTTCTGCTAGCAATTGAACAATACTGCCTCAGTAAACGATCTCCTTCTACGCTGTTTCCGTGTTATGTGGAAAGAGTTTCAGTAAGATCGTGTTTTCACTTTGGATCGTTAACTGGAATGGCTTGGAGAACGTATCGAATACCCATTAGCTAGAGTGCATCGTCAAGCATTCGGTTTGATTTAGACTGCTGGATGGGGTCAGACAAGTTCAGTATGACATAAACAAACGTCAAAGAAAACGTTTCTGTCAGAGACGTAGAACTACAGTTACCGTATTTGCAACCTGTTATTTTTAAAAATGCATTATGAGTTGCCAAGTAAACAGAGACAGGAGGTTATTTGGTCAGATCCAGTGTTTCTAAATATTGATCTAAAAAGAGTCAGTGGACTGATTATTCAATGGACTTTAATGTGTTTTACTTTAATGCTGTCTATTTTAAGATTTGAAATGTATCCTCTTCAGACTTTGTTGGGTATATTAAGTTTCATTATTAACATTTGTTTTAGATAATTTATGTAGAGAGGTCAGGTGGGTAGTAAATAGTTTCTAAAGGAAAGTTCTTGGGGGGAAGACAAACAAAAAACATTTTGAAATACTTTTGATTTACACTTGAAATACACTTGATTTGTTATAAAGTATCACTACTTTGCTGAATGAAGAACAGTGATGTTTTAACCAAAAATCAACCAGATGCACATGTTTTAGAATTCTTGTTTGTAAGCTTTGTTGTTCTATTGTCATTTTCTATCTGCTTTGCAATTGGTTATGAAGATGCAGTAATCGCTGTATTATCAACAGAGGTATGTTCCTCTGGTCCAACATATATAGACTACTTTAAGTATATATTTTATATTCAGATCAGTTCATCTTTGGTTTAAATGGTTGAAATTTGAAAAGCCTGAAATTCTTTGAAGGAAATCCATTATTGTCTTTTGAACTGAAATTTTCTATCAAAAATATTTGATGTGGAAAATGGTTTCTTCTGCCCTAAATGTTACAGATTTTCTGATGATTTTAGTTGTGTGTATTTATTTCATCTTAATTTTCAAAATAACAGGATTTACTCTGAGAATTTTTGATTTTCAGATAAAATCATTTTAAAATACTTGATGCTATATTCTGTCAAGTAGTTATTTTATGACATACCTTTTTACTCTTGAGTAGTTTCAAGAACAAAATCTTTTTATTTTTACTTACTTTAAAAATATGTTGAAATATTGCAACTCTTATATGTACAATAAATGTTGTCTCAAGGCACATGGCAAATCCAAATAATATCCACACACACACACACATATATATATAGTAATGGTTGATTTTTCAGTGTATTGTCCAGTTCTACTTCCTATGCTCTTATTGTAATTTTTTCTTTTTTTACATTTGTTGAACTGTTCTCTTGTATTTTCTTTTGTTTTGTCAGCCTTGACCACAATGTGAACATTCTTGCACCTGAAGTAGGCCATACAAATGTTGACATCCATACTTATCAAACGTATCTTTCACAATCAGCACAAATCTATATCCTCTGCTTATTTACTTTAATGGGTTTTTTTAGCTGGGAGCTGCAGCAGATTTCAGATTATTACTCATTGCTTTAAAAAAAAAAATGTCTGCGAATTTTTTTCTGTTTGTGTGATTATATTATGGTTCTCCATCTGTAATCGCAAGTACATTACCATGAAATATTTATACAAACTGTCTTCTATCAAAAGGTGCATGTTTTTCTGAAACTGAATGGGTTATGGGGCATTAATATTTTAAAACAAAAAAAAGGAAAAAGAGATGTAATTTTTCCTACAGGGAAGAATGGTGGTATTAAATTATAATCAGGTTGACTATACTTAGGGTTCAGGGAGCTCCTAATGCAGTCAATGAGCAACTGGGTACAAAGTCTGCAGACGATAGCTGTGATCTAATCCAAGAGTGATAATCTGGGTAGGTTACATCATGGAGGCATGGCAAAGCCCCAGGAAGTCAGAAGACATAAAAACATTTGTAATTCTTACATGAAGCAGGAATTTCCTGCATAACCCAAGGAAAAGGTGTATTGAGTTTGTTTTCAAACTGATTATAATTTTATAAAATTTTTATGGCTTTTGTGTAATATTTTGGATGTAAAGTGGTTATTTTCTTAGAACATACAGATTTAATCTGTGCTGACAAAATATGGCAGTGATTATGAGATAACTATGTCTGAACAATTTGTCTTCCCGTATTCACTGTTCCATTAGTTTCCATCACTCTGATTGGTTGGATGATGTTATCAAGGCTTCTGTTGTACACAAAGCACATCTCACTCTGCAGTACAGAACCTAACATCTGCTGTTATTGTGTCTGTTTTGCTTCAGGAAAAACTGAAGAATGGATCAGGTGATTGTTTTGTGCTGCAGGAACAGTAGCTTTTTTTGTTCACGTCAGTCGCATGGGGGGTGAATCATTTGAATGTCTGACTGACATGAATATCTTAGATTAAGGATCCTCGTCATGGCACGTTTTCAGCCATTTTTCAAAAGTTTACTCTAGATGTTGCATTTATTGATTTATTTTTGGTGATTTAACTCTGTTAAATCTGGTGGACTATCACTAAATTAAGAAATTTCTTAATTCAATGTCAAAGTGAAGGTATTAATAATACAATTACTTGATTACTTAGATACTTGATTACTTAGATAATAGTTATCTGCTATTTCTCTTTGGGATCTGAAGACGCTGGTAGAGACGAATGTTTTAAAGTGCATGTTTCAAACTCAAGGCCTGAATAGTTTCAAACAGCTGTTTCAATGGCACTTCAGACATAAGAGTGTCAGAGAAATATAACTTCAAGATGGTAATTGTTTACTTAAATCTTAGTTAAATGAAATCAATCTTTACTTGTATAGGGACAAATTTGATCAATGTAAACAGATATTGAATATTATACAATCTTAAGTAATGGAAATCGATGTCAGAGAAAAGTCTAATGTTTAACTATTTGTTAATGGGTAGTTTTACCTTTACGTTCTGCCACAACTGACTCTTTTGTGATCTTAATGTGGCCTAAAATGAAAATGAGTGACACCTTGTCTTAAAGTGTAACCCCCTGTGAAAGCAAAACCTCACTCCTGGTATATTTTGAAAAATTCCTCCAAAGTGAGCAGAGCCAAGAGAGACCCAGTCAAATGTGGGGATGACGGGAGGGAGTGTGATCAGAACGAAGGATGCGCTGTTGTTAGTACTTTGTCGCTGTATATTTTTGACTTTTCAGACACCTCTAGTGATTTTCTTTTATTATTATTATTTGCTTTAAAAATCCTAATAGTGGTAAATCTATCAACTTTCTTTCTGTATTGTTGGAAACTTTTATGGTGACATTGTTCCAATTGAGCAGCTCCAAGTTTCAGCAGCCGAACTTTTGTATCTGTTTGCGTTGACTGGTTTGGTTTGGTAGTTTTCCTTTATTGAATCATGCTCTGTTCTCCCCATTTCTGTGGACTCAAATTAACCCTATTCTCCTGGGACATGTAGCGTTATACTCACTACAAATGTGTGTGTGTTGTGAACTGTGATCCAGGCAGTTCATTTGGTTATTCCAGATGTAAATTGATAGTTGACTGTGCAGACTCGCAGATTAAGGTATGTGCGCTTGTGCACAATGTGCATATGGTTGTTGTGTGTTAATAAAAGGTCAGCATCCAAATCCCAGCGGATCTGCTCTGGCTACAAATAACAGACTTGTATGTTTCCATTGGGGCTTTACAGCACTGTGGGAAATTGGGACTGGATCGTCAAGGAAAATGTGATTTAAGATGCAGTAAATATTTTTCCGCAGTGCTCCATTCTCAAGGAGTTATTTAACAAACTAGAGTCTGTTTTATCTTTCTGATAAAAAGACTTTCTCTTTCTGATGAATGATAAAACGGAGTGTTTAAATTAATTTGGCCTTGCTACATTCAGTTTTATAATTTTTATTTTTTCTGCAACCTTAGTCAGATAAAACTGCACACCATTGTGTATAATAAACAATAATTTTGTTGTCAATTGTTGATACTAAATTGCAGAATTTTTTCTAAAGCTTTTCTTTTCCTTTACATGAAATATATTAAACATCTTGATTACGATTACTTTGAAAAATGAATGTTTTGTTATTGTTTTTGGCAGGAATGTGGTCCCATTCTATGACCGTACAAGACTACCAAGATTTAATCGATCGGGGATGGAGAAGGTACGTTCATTATTTATTTTGTATAGAGAAAGTTTTACTCTCATCCTACAGAAGCTTGGACATGTATTCAAATAAAATCAGTTTTACTTCATTTGTTTGCATATTTTCTGCAGTTTTATTTGTCTCATCTGGGTTTTTCTGGGGTAGCTTTGCTTCCATTTTATTTGTTTGCTATTAGAAGTTATTTTAATTGTTAAGCTGCTGCCTGGTCTTATTTTTTACTCATGGCCCTAAAAGCCTTTGTAGATAAAATATATATATATTAATTGGCCACAGAGAAGTACACTTCTGCCAGAAAAAACTTAGGAATTTGTAGATTAATTTCACATATTTAAAAGAAGATAACTTAGTTATTTTTTGATGTCAACCATTTACAAAATCAACCTGATTGTGTCTCCAAGTCTCCTGCACTGATATATCACAATTTTCTGTGATTAAATACATACATTTACAGCATTCTCTGACATTGTAAAGTCAGAAATTTTCAAGAGAAAATTTCAGACGTTTTCTGAGATTAGAAAGTAATTTGCCAAAAAAGGATCAGAAGTTGACTAAGATTGAGGGGGTAAATGTTGGAGATGCACGTCTGGATATTTCTGGCTATACACCCAGGAGATGTTCTGATATGAAAAAAGCCGAATCTACCTTTTATGCTTTGGAAAAAAAACATGCTCATCTCCTAAATTTATTACTTTAATCGTAGAAGAATTCTGTTCAATTTGTTGTAAATGTCTGATTTTATGCATCTTGTTTCTTTATTTTCTTGCTTTACATTGACATGTTTTACCTGGGAAATTTGATTTTGTTTTCTTTTGGCTGATAGCTTATTTCCTCTTTAGTCAAAGTAATATCTATTTTTCAATGTACACATGACCATCCACTGTGGTTCATAATCTGAATGGACTCTTTTGCTCTTTTTGTCTGACATGGATGACCCTGTCAGCAATCTGAATGCTTGTCTTCTCCTTTCACCTGCTCTGAGTTTATATATTATAACATAGCAGTGTAAAATCTTTAAGTAGAGAAAAATGACTTTAACAGTATAGGTTACCATTGTTTTGTTTTTCAGAAGCGGAAAATATGTTTACAAGCCCATAATGAAGAAGACATGCTGTCCTCAGTATACCATCAGGTAATTCTTTTAGTTAAGCTTTCACATTATGATGCACCACTCTACAAATATTTACAGATCCAGAGAACCGTTGGAATGAAGAAATGAATTTCATCTAAATTTGGGGCTTTTAATAATTTTGTTTGACTTGTTCTTTTTCCAGAGTGGAATCATGACATGATATTAAAAGCCAAAAGACAAAACAAGAATCATTTGCAAATATTTAAATTTGCTGTGGATTCACTATGATCCACAAATGATGAAAATTTCACTTATAAGGTCAAATGTATACATACACTACCAACTATTTTTCAGTTGTGTCTCTAGTAAACTGCACCTCCATCACAATGTTTTTGCTCCCATCATCCTGAGTGCCTGTGACCTAAAATGCTTCTGGATATTTAGATGCTTTTTAAGGTAGAATTATTGAATTGTTTTTTGTTTTTTCTTCCTGGCCCAAACTAAGCTTTTGGGCCTTGGTCTGCAAGGCTATTATGGTGGCTTTGGTATGGGTATTCCAGGAGGCTAATGTTTGCACCTCTTTATCCAATCAGAAGCTAGCTTTAAGGTTGTTGTTTTCTTGTGATGTTGAAAAAATTTAGACGGCCACAGTTTTTTTACTACTCCTTACCCTTTTTGTGATGCCAGTACCACTGGCGAGCCAAACAGACCCTCAGCATGACGCTAGCACTGCCATGTCTGAAAGTTGTAACAGTGTTCTAATGTCTAAAAGCTTGACTTTCCCAAATATTATTCTTTTCACTGAACTCAGCCTTTGTTTCATTGTTAAAGACTCTCAATAAAAGTTTCTCCAGCAGGCTTTTAGCTTGTTGATGTGGCGTTTAACAAATTTCACACAGGTTTTAAAGTTTGGAATGGCGGCTTGTTTGTTGGGTTAGTACACTCTGTCCATGATAAAAGTGGCTTCACTTTGGAAAATGACTCTGTTGTTCCCTATTATTTGGGGTTGACAATTTGGATCAGATGGTTGAAAATTAGAGCTATTTGTGTGTTCCAGCTGGATAATAAGGCCAAACACACATCAGATGTGGTTTTGCAATAAATAAGTCAGGATAACATTAGGCTCTAGAGTTGCTCAAACCTCAGCCTATACAAAAACTGACTACACTAAAAAGCCTTGTTAGTGCAAGGAAACCAAGCCAATGAAATGAGCGGTGCTATTGTTCAACTATTCAGCAGATTTTATGATGACTGCATGTTATTTATTCATTTATTTTAGTTTAGCCACGACTTGCTAAGGGACATTGAAATGTGTTGTGTTTATATTTGGGCCTCAATATGTAGATGAGAGAAAGTCTACCATACATTAAACTTGGGCACCAAATTATTCATTTTAAAACCACTAAAGAAATCCACCAGTAAAAGCACAAACTGACATTTATACATATGTTAATCTTGGCTAGAAACTGTCCACCCAAGCAGAAAAATTTTTAACTTTATTTGATCTTTCCTCCCTCAAGGTGTCATGCACTGAATTTCCAGCCTTCTAAATCTCATAAGAAAATCTTGAAGAAAATGAGCAAATATATTTCTAAAGGAGAACTACCAACAGCACAGGAGGATGGTAAGACGGTTGCTCCAACATGCACAGAAAATATTTGGTAAATGTATGAAAAACATTGGTGTACAAGCAGATTGTTATTGGATGTGGGTTTATAGTACACGCTAGTTGTGTAAATGTTTGTTGTGTCCTGCAGGGGAGCCAATGGATTCTGTCTGCGAAGAAACTGGTCCACGGGAACCTACTAAAGTCTGCCAGTCAGATTTAAAAGTTGCTGCTAATGCAGCTATCAAAGATGAGGTACCAAACAGTTCCGCTGCCGCAGAAGTTCAGAAAAACTCAGTGGATTCTACAGCTGGAAGTTCAGAAAATTCCCAGAATGATTCTGCTTCTGTCTCAGAAGGGGGAACCGATGCCAAAGCTCCGAAGCCAGGTAAAAAGAATGTATAGCTCTTTAAAAACAAACATAATTTCACATTATTTATTTTTACTAATTTCCATTGTTGTAATTTTTTTGTCATTGTAAAAAATGTGACAAATGATTCTGGAACTCCATCAGCTGTCATTTATTTTCTATCTTAAGGTGTTTTGTTTGCAAAAGTGGCATCTTTCATATGTTGATGGATCATTAGTGAACAGTGAAGACTGCAATCTGCTTGTTGAACAAGTCTGAAAAGTGTGGCATGCATTGAGCCAAATTTTTCAATTTTAAGTTGATGGTCATTGAAGGCCACAAAATAATTATTTTTTTAAATTAATATTTCCCCCCAAAATTGCTAAATTGTTTTTGTTTTTATCAGCACAACATTTTCATAAAATGAAGTTTTATTTACATAGAAAAGTGAACTATAGATTATTGTAGATTTGAAACATAGAATCTAGTAGGTTTGCCTTGTTTAAAAATCAAAAACAAACTACAAACAACATCCTTAATGATGAGTTTTTTTCTGTTACCTTTGGATCTGTTGTGTTTATTCTGAGCACCAATTACATAAAGCATATAGATCAAAAGTATTTTCTTTATTTAGTGGAGTTTACTAAAAGCGTGCATCATGTCTGCCCATGAATGAGGCTGAAATGTAATGAAATGAGTACTTTATGTTGTACATTTGATATTTATGAGACTTTATTTTGGCTATATCTTTTTCAAAAGGCAGTGAAAATTTCAGTAAGATTTATCTGCATCGACCTCCAGCCTTGAGCTGGAAAAACAACTTTGTGCCATTTTTGTATTGCAGTGGACGTCCACATGAAATCACTATCAGGGCCACAAATCGCCCCCAGGCCACACTTTGGAAACATCTCTCATAAAGCATTAAAATGCAAGAAAATCTTCATGTCCTGTAGCTTTTTCTAGCCATTATGGACTCCTGCTGAGCTGCTGTTCAGCAATATTTAATTTCCACTGCCTTCCAGAAGGTGTCACTATTCACCAAGTTGCTCCAGTCTGCAGCAGTTTGGAGGCAGTTGAGCTCTCCCCTTCATTATTAGGAGATTGTGTGACTTGGACTTGTCTTTCATATTCCTCTCCTCACTTGGCCAGCACAGGATATCCTCATAGCCAGCTTTCTGTAATGAATCAATAATTCTCAAGTGGGAAGATAATAAACTCCCTTTAGATACATACAGGAAGTAGAACTTTAATTTCAATAACTTAATGAGAACAGCTCCCATTGCAGGGGCAGGATGGTTCTGAACAAGCTGAGCTTTTCACATACATAATCATTCAGTGAGAAACTGCAGCAGAGGCAGTGCTGTTGTTCCACTATGCCTGTGTCAGCACCAGTCTTCTCTGAGCTACAGTGTCAGGAATAACAAGCCTTTTCAGGAGGATTTACTGCCCACCCCACCACCCTTGCATTTACCTCCAACAGAAAACACCTGGTCATATATTTCCTCAGCTTTTATTACTAGAGGCTTTATACCTTTAGGGAGGATCCAGTTCCAGGTTGAGAAAACACGACTTCCCATATCTTAAATGCAGACAGGGGTCTCAAAGGAACAAGCCAATACAGAAATGTAAAATTGTCCTCTTTTAATTACTGTAGAAAGTTTCTTAGGTAGACAGAAAATGACTCACACTTGGGTTTTAAGCAGAAACCCCTCATCTGAAGCCCATTGTGAGTTTTAGTAACTCTGACATTGGATGACCTGGATAATCTTTAAAGTTTACATAAAAACCAGCTGTATTTGAATTACATTTACACTTTACAATTAGTGTATCTTGTTTAATTTCCTTCAAAATGGAAGATGAATATCCCAGATTTTATGAAGTGTTAACTGCAGGACTGAAAGCATCCGTCTTGAACAGGAAGTAATCTGTCCGAGTTTATCTTCACTGCAGCTGTATTCTTTATCCTCAGGAGTAAACATGTCTCTGTGTGATATTAAGAAGGAAAGTATCTGTTATTGATGAGGGTGTAGCTCAACAAGATTTGTACACTGACAACTTTGGTTCAATCTGCTCAGAAAGAGGTAGCGTACTGATGTGCTTCAAGATTCAGCAACCCACCAAACAAGCAATCATTTGCTCTTCAGAGGACAGCATCTGCTTTAAAGGAGGAACTAAAATGCCTCTTCCTCATGACATCATCAGAGGGGAAAGCTTGTCAGTGGGCTGATGTTGGCAGCTGGCAGTGGTGCAAGCAGGATACGACTATCACTTCCTTATTGCTCCAAACAGGATGTGGGGGTGTAAACTGTTGACATGGGATGCCCGGAGTCCTACAGGGCTTGGAAGGAGCCCAAGAAGTTGTAGTGGTGGGGAAGAAAAAGGGGGAACACATAGAAAGAAAACAGTTTGTGTGCTTGAAAAACAGAACTGTTTCCATTAGCTTTTTTCCTGTAAGGGAGAAACAAATTTTTATTTATGGTGACTTCTGCTTCTTAATAAATACTAGCTAGCTGGTAACCATCTGGACTTTATTTGCCCATTCTTTATTGCTTTTTTACAGTTCAGAAGCTACAACAATGTCCACAACACATAAAACAGCCCAACGTTATGACATTCAGCAGTTTTAGGCTGAAAGCAGAGATGAAGAGATCAATTGATTCCATTCAATTTAGTTTAATTATATAGTGCCAATTCACAACATGTCACTTGACAGGTCATCTCAAGACTTTATAAAAGTCAATCTAATCTTAGTTAATAAATTCAAGTTTAGGTGTAAAGTTTAGTTTATTCATCAGAAATGTTTTCTGTATAAGGAAATTCGGGATATTGCATTGAGTTACTGACTTGCAGCAAACCCTTTTTCAGAATGTTGACCGTCTTGAGATTTTAAACTGTCTTTTAGCACCTTGCTAGTAGTTAGCTTGTTTAGCTATCGTAATTGGAAACAGCAGCCTCACTGAGTATTCTCTACAGGTCGTAACTCTTGTCTTAACACTGAGATTTCCCCAAAGCCTGCCAACATTTCCAAATCCAAGATTTTCAAGATGTTCCATGAACAGAGGTTGAAAGCTCAAAATGCTTAAAAAGAGCAATTGCTGAACTCTCACTTCATTAAATAATGGAAGCCTAAATTAACAGCCAGCATGCTGTTTCCTATTAAGTAGCCGCCACACCTCACTGATACAGAAAATAGGCAACGTTGAAACTGCGTCACTTGGTAGCAACTTCAACATGGAAGAGTGCTGCTGTTGATGGCAGGTATGACTGGAAAATCTACATTTTTTATTTTGTGTGTGTGTTTCCTCTCAGTTACCAGTCAGAATCAGTCAAGCTGAAAGCCATCCACTGCTTTTGTGTCACTTTTTGGAGTGATAAATGTCAATTTGTTTTTCAATTGTTCTTGATAATTTGTTACTTTTGGAAATATTTTAGCATGCTTCCTGTTGTCAAGTTCTATTTAAGAACCTGACAACTTCAAAATTTACTCAGGAAAATGCTTCTTATCGGGCTCAGAAATCCGCTTACAGGCCTATACACTCGCATCATATGCATCTTTTGTTGTCAGGTTCTATCTAAGAACCTGACAACAAATTTTAGAGGTCTAGAAGAAATTAGGTCTTGGTGTCTGGATAGCTTTTTACATTAAGTGAAATCCTCTTTTGAAAACTGTTCTGCAGATATCCATGAAATTTTTGCCTGACTCTGAAATAGAAAAAAAAATAGAAGAAATCTGTATGAAGCAAAACCAACTTCCACTTTAACAGTTGTTGGGACCTGTTTCCAACTGTCTGGTCAAGAAAATCATCTGAATCTGTTCATCAGACTAATTACAGTTCTAGACTCATACTCTAGTTTTGTTTTGATAGTCATTCTTCCTCTCCTGGCACAGGGTTGGGAGCAGATCCTAGCCGTCCGCCTTGCAGAAAGGCCAAAGATTTAAGAAAGGAACGTCGTCTTCAGAAAGACCAGAAAAGACAACATGGTGCTGGAGTCTCGCCAGCAAAGCCTGCCAATGCTAACCAACCCAAAACACTGGAGGAGTTCATCAGCGAGTCTTTAGAGGACAGCTCCTCTGATCGCCTTGAGGTGAGCAGAGTTTTTAAAGCAGCCTGTTTTTGTAACTTGGCTTTATTTTTCGTAAAGAAATTACATTCTTTGGTTAAAGCCTCTTCCTCGACCACAGTGACTTCACCGTGTGTTTATTTGCGCGGAAGCAATAGCTGAGTGGAAAAAGCAGATCTTCCTAGATCGAATTCAACAAAACGACAGGCACACCACAGAGACCGATGAAACTTTAGATGACATTGAAACCACAGTATTTAGCAGAACCATGAAGCAAAGACATGGAAATAAACTTTCAGGAGGAAGCATGTTGATGTAGAATGATGGCTGGCAATGGCTTCCGACCGAGGTTGGTAGCATAACGTCAGTTTTGGTCTGAAGCAGATTTAGAGCCAGATGCTGCAGCGAAGCAGGCAGTGAGACCATTTCCCAATCAATGCTTCTACATTGGATTAATCTGTTTGCCTGCATTAATAATTTAATTTCACTGAATGAATGTGCAAGGTTAGGCTTCTCAAATGAAGGTTAACTAAAGGCTTTATAGAGGCTTTTACATGATCAATACAGTGGTATAAATCAGATGTATTGAAGCAATGTTAGATTTCTTTCTTTAAATTAAATAAATTTTTAATCAATTTACCTGATTTTTCCAGATCTGTGACTCATTTTTATGCTTTTCAACTAACTTTGACCTTAAAGTTTTTTGTACTAATGTTTAAACTTTCATTTTTCAAGGAGGATGATAAGGAAAGTAAAATAGAAATGTTTTTAGCAGCGATGGTTTTACTGTAAAATAATGTGAATTTGACTTAAGGCCTTGACTTAAGGCTTTTAGCTAACAGTAAAAATTAGTGTGGAAAATAAATATTTATTTGAAAAATAAATATTGAGAAAGAATATGAAGCTGATGTCATTGCTTTTATTTATATGACTGGTTTTAAGTTTATAAATATAGATTTACAATCAGCCTATCAGTTGTTTTCATGTCTTAAAAGCCGGTGAGGTTTTATTTTTCACCACCAGGGATCAGTATAACAACATCAGAGATCTTTTAGCTTCTGAAGGAAACTGTGGAACATTCCACAACATTATCCTTGGAGCTGCCCACTATCTTCGCAGTTTGGTCACTTTTGATAAATCTCTCTTTAATCATTTATAGCTGTTTTTTTGTTATATTTAGCCATATACGTACACAAAACATCAGTCTCACAATAGCATATTTGATGCTGTAAAATAAAACCTCTCCCTTTCAGTAAAGTAAATTTTGACTGATAATAAATGTTTAGGATTATGTGAGTAAAGGATGTAGTTAATTATATGGCTTCTATGTCCAATAGACTCAGAGTTTTGGTTTGGCTACAGGTGAAGATGGCAAGTGTTCACATGAGAGAGTCAGTATTCTATCCAAGCCAAACAAACCTCATGTTCAGTTTTGCATCCTGTTCTTCTCAGATATTCATATGGCAGCATCTCTCTGGCCAACAAAAGCTTCCAAACGAAGAGGCGCTTAATTAAAAAGGGGAGCTGCAAGTTGAGAAAGCAACACTCAGATACTTCTTTCCAAAAATTTTGTCCTGATTTTCATTTTCTTTTCTATTTAGTCTAATTCTTAACTTTCCAATAATTTTGATTAAGCAAAAAAATAGGCTGTGGATGTTAGCATATCATAGTGTTAAAAAATATTACTCATTGTTTGGCAACTTCTTTTATGGAGGTTATAAGTCCAGCATCAGGGTCTTATCCCATTGAAGCTTTAAAACGGAACATTATGTTCATGTATTTTATCTGTTTGAGAATTATAAGGTTGTGCTTTCTATTGCAGAGCACTCCTACCCAAAAGTATGCTCCACTTTAGGATCTAAAGACCAGATTTTAAAATGATCATGCATTCTGATTTGAAAGTGCTTCTTGTGGAAACAAATGTAATCGGAAATGTGGTGTATTATTTGGAGTTCCCTATAAAATGCTCTTTTTAAACCAAATTGCTCATCTCAACCAGTTATTTAAAGAACATTAGTTTGAAAGTTTTACTGGATTAATTTCCATTTTATGACTATGGGTCTATGAACAAAAGAACAAGATTACTATGTCTCTATTATTGGCTTGAGATGGTATATTTTGGCATCATAACTTTAATAGCCCCAATTGTAACCCCTTTAACATAACATTGTAAAATGCACATTTTAAAAATTATTTATTTGATTCATGGTCATTATTTTGATGTTGGTTGTCATTTTCTTTAGGACACTGTAAACTCATATTTTGAAAGAGGCTGTATGAGTAGCTTTTCACATATTTATTTACCATAGTTTAATCAATTCACAGTGAAAAATGATCAGATAATTCTTATTGTTAAGGTAACTGCCATTCATTAATCATTTTAGTTTTGAATTTAGAAATATAACACAAGATATAGCATAAATTCAATTGATGTTTGTCAATTTAGAAAGCAGTTAGTCACATGCCGTCATCAGTTTCGTACAAACATATTTTGATTTTAGTTAAAAACTGAACAACATGGTGAAGTCACTGAGTTGAGCTCATGCTTTTTTTTCTATTTATGATTTTCTTTTATGTACAGTCTGGTTGAAAAGAAAGCAATCCCTCTTTATCAGTTCTAGAGTTTTTAACATAAAAAATGAATAGGCTCAAAAGTAATTGAGCCTGTTCATATCTGATACCAGTCCAGGTATTGTGTCAGTATCTGGGTTCATCTCTAAAAGGAACTGCTACGAAGCCTGTTATTGGAGCACAGTGGACTCCCGTCTATTTGTGGTTGAGTATTTTTGTGTCTTTCTGTGGTAAAAAATTGAAATATCTGTAAAAAAAAATGCAGCATGGAAGCTGAAATACCTAGCTACAATTCTACTTGACACACTAATGGTTGGCATTTTCCTTGGCATTGATTGACTGCTCTTCGAAGAGCGGCTATAAGGAAGACTGTAGATGATAGGCTCTGCTGCAAAATGGTTTCCACTGCATTATTAATGCATATTTGGTGTTTGAACTTTAAAATATTCAGTCAATCAGTAAGTTGTTGTAAAACAGAGAGTTAACACACTATTGATAGAATAACACTTCAGTGAGCTGTTCTGAAGGGAAGCTCTTAAGAACATATCAAGATATGTGTTGGCATAGAAATTAGATTTTGTCAGAAATACACTGCAAAAACCCTTCATGTTACAGCATAGAAAATATGTGATGCTCTAGAATTTAAAGAGTTGTTTGCTTTCTTTTTACAATGACTGTACAAAAAACAACTGCATTGCAATTTTCTATTTTGAAAGTGAAATGCTTTAATTTGACATGACAACTGTTGCATTAGCTATAAAAGATGCGCTAAGTCTGCTACCTGTAACTGTTCATTCAAACTTTCCCTGCTTTTTTATTTTATTTTCCTATATTGCCTTTTAATAACCTCATGTTTTTTTTCCATCACTCTTTATTTTTCTGTGTGGAAGTTAACCCTTGTCTGCTGATATTCTTTTTGAAGGTGAGGCTAGTGCGCTCCAATCCCCCTAGCCCGCAGTTCAAAGCTTCTTTCGACGCCTCCTACCAGGTGTACAAACTCTACCAGATGGCCATTCACAAGGATCCTCCTGACAAACCCTCCGAGAGCCAGGTCAGCGGGCGGTGGGCATAGGTCAACCCTCATCTACCCAGAGATGGAGGGACAGAGAGGGTTTGAGAGTTTCAGCAATACATTTGGAGCTCGTCTCTAGATTTGTCTTTTGGTATTAACAAATTAGAAGCTCAGATCTGTCAAATTATTAAAATGTAAATGTTTGATTTAAATTTGAAAAGGTGAAATCAACAAAATTAAAAAAGCTTTTCTAGAAATTCTGACTGAAAATTTATTTATTTTTTTTTGTGAAAGACAATTTTTAGGGGAAAAATAACCTGAACACAAAAAACTGTTTTTAAATGTGGATTTTCCTAATAGGAAAAAAAAGCTATCCAAGCCAACCTTGCCCTTTGTAAATTCACAAATTCAGTTACCCACAAAAGCTGAGCTCAAATTCATTTACCACACCCACTGCCTGCCCCGCAGATTTACCATAACTCTTTTGGAAAAAGAGGTTTTTAACCTCAAAGGGACTTTTCTGGTTAAATTAAGTTTGAATAAAAATAAAACAAAGAAAATTGAGAAGCAAATAAACAACATAAAGTTTAAGGAAATTCAAGAATTGATGAGATATTATTTGATATGTGGGAAGAATTACAAAGCAATTAAGAAGCCGAAACTCCAGAAAACAGTGGAACATTAAACAATGTGTATTTCACGACTTCTCAAAATTACTCCAACAACATATCAATGCCTCATGCAGGAGGCCACATATAAACTCGGAACATCTAAAGCTCTGCAGGCTTCACTTGCCTCAATTAAAACCAGCATTCATGATTCAACAACAATAAAGAGACCAAAAATAGCATCCATTGGAGAGTTCCAAGGTATAGGTGCTTCAGGTACTTCAGGATCTGTATGGTTTGTAGTAATTAATTAATCCATTAATTGGTTTTAAGTTATGCAGCATGGCAGTGATCCAAAGTGCACCAGCTAGACCAAAGATTGAAAGAATTTGGAGTGGCCTAGTTAAAGTTTTGACTGAAATCTGATAGAGATGCAGCAGCATGCCCTTAAGCAGGCTGTTCCAGCTTAAGCAACCTTAACAGGAGCTGAATTTAAACACTGCACATGAGAACTGGCCAAAATTCCTCTATTGCCATATAAAAACAAATAGCCAGTTATTACAAACCAGGGGGTGGCACAAGCAGCTAATGTTTGTTCACACACAGCCAAGTTGGTTTGGATATATTTTTTTACTCAATAAATTAAATAATATTTTTAACTAAAAAAAATAAATAATTGTTGAGAGTGGTGTTTGTCTAAATCTGTTGCTGTATAAAGGTAGTAACTTAAAAACTCTTAAACTTTGTGCCTTTATTCAATAGTCCTTTGTATCCAAACTACAATCAAGTTTTAATTTCTTTCCGAGTGCTATTCTTACCCTGATGTTTTTTGATGGTCATTATGGGGGTCTCTGGTATTAAAGAAGAGAATGTTTCAGTCTGTCTGCAGGGATCTCTCTAAAATTTCTGTTGTCCTGGACCACCGACACCATATTGCGTCTCGGGTTTCTCCAAGCGATTTGAGTGAAAAACTTAGTGCACTAGCCTCATCCTCAAGTTTCTCATCAGTCTCTTAAAATTTGATTTCAAGCTTCTGTAGAAGTTTGCCTTGTACAAAACTTGCTAACTAAAGTAAGTCTAACTGCATAACCACCTTGCTCAATCACTAAGACGTTGTTGCATATCTAAAGATACCAAAGCACTGTTTGCTAACTGTGCATCCCTTCATCCTTGTTTGTTTGTTTTTGTAACGTCTTTCCTAACTGTTTATCGTCTTCAAATTTATTGTCAATCCTCATAAACCCCAATCCCTTCCACCTTGTCTCATCCATGCCTTGTGCTTGAAGGTGAGGCTAGTGCTGGTGAACTTTGAGGACCCCCAGTTCTCTGCGTCATATCAACAATCGGCGGCACTGTACGCCTGCTACCAGATGGCCATTCATGGTGATGACCCAAGTGAATGTAGAGAGAGTGAGGTACTGCATGATTAATATCCCTCACCTAATTGGAGGTTGCTGTGGATGCTTCTAACAGTATCCTGCTACCTTATTTTTATTTTCACTTGTATTTCATCGTAGATTGTTGGTATAAACAGGCACTTCAATTAGGTCCAACTATGTACAGAATTATATTAGCCATAAAAAGTTCAGTCTGTGCTGACAAGATGGTAACAGGATGGTTAGAGACTTTACCTTCAGCACTTTCTTGCAGATATCACACCATAAAAATGTTTACAACCAATTAAGTTATTAATCTCTTAATCTTGAAACATACTTTAACGTCAGTCAATTTATTATTAAAATGGTAGTAAAAAAATCCCTATGTTTGGAATAGGAGTTAGTTCTGAGCTAGTCATGGAAGCAGGTTGGTTTTGTGTCTGGTGAATAACTTCGAAGTTGATTTGGCATGAGGTATGGTAGAGTTCCACATAATCATCCTTTGTTGCCTTTGTATGCATGACCTTCTTGGGATGTTTTTTTTTTTTTTTCAGTTTTTGGAAATTGGTAAGATTTATCAATTTCCACATGCCTAAGTTTGTGATGGTAGGAGAATAATGGCTTTTTCAGCATCACCCTGGAACAACCAGTTGGCATGTAAATATAGTCTAATGGTTGCTATGAAGACCATAGTTTTTTTTGTTATGAATATTTTTTTTTTACTGTCTTTACCATCCTACTCTCTTTACAAGACTTTGATTATTTAATAGTGTATGCTGATATGAGTTCCTAAAAACATTTAAGTTTAAATAATTAAAGTTTCATTGAATTTGAAGGGGTTTTAAGTTGAACTAATAATTGTAACATATAATGTAACATGTAACATAAAATAATTCCCAACATTTGACATTGTGCCCCACTGCAAAAATGTACTCAAATCAAAAGTTTCACTTTTCTAAAAAAGATTTTAGTGTGATATGATAAGTAAAATCAAAATTTCTGTTGAGACTTCTACAAATATTTCAGGGACAACAAATGTCCCACTGTTTATTTAGTGGCTGACACTAAGTAAACGACAACAAGTTCAATCAACACATTACATTACTGTGTCTTATAATTAAGACACAGAAAACCACATTGTGACTTATTTGGTGTGTAAGCTACAATATAATTTATTTCTGTGTAAAATTATTCTAAAAGCTTGTGCAAGATCCAGAAATCCCATCCAACCTAAGTGGGCCTTTTATCCCTCTAGGGTGGAAAAACAACCCTCTCCACCCTTCTGCCAACAGGCTGAGGTAAATATACAAAATTCTACAGCTTGTAAAAGTAAGGTAATTAATAAATAATGAAGGCTGTCAGATTGGGCAGACAGTGTCAGATTCCTGTCTGGTGCCATAGCACTAACTCTATTAAAAGGTATTATGTGTGAATAGCTGCAGCTCGATATATATGTAGCATAAAGGTGTGGAACTGCATCAGTGACTCTGCTCCCTGGAGCTTTTTTGCACAGATTTTTTAAATTTTTTTTATTGGTTTTCCATGCTGGATATGTTCTGAATATAGAGGTATAAGCATGGGGTGAATTATGGTTGGGTTAATTTCATTTAAAGAAAACTTATTCATTTATATGCCTCAGGTGTAGCTTTTATAGGGGACTATTGATTCATTCTGTTTATATAATATTAACCCACTTTCAATGGGACATGTATAGGTTTTAAGGTGTGTTTGCACTGCAGGAATATTTTTCCAAGAATCAGGGTAGTTTTGTAGATTAGTTCTTTTACAAAGTTCCTTCATCTGTTGGGACCAGGTCCTGGATAGGTTAGTGAAGTAAATTTATGACAGAGAATGGCCCTGTTAGGGAAGATGTACTTTTTGTGATGGTACTTTGCTTAGCATTTTTTAGTTCTTGGATATTCCCAGTATTTTGTTTCAGTAATCTCTCATTTTAATCTTTGAAAAACTTTTTAAATCCAGTACGAGTAACTGGTTGCTTTGCAAATGCAGCATTTAAAGCTACTCAGTCAAGTTGGGCATACTTGTTTTGAAGTGTTTGCATTCCAATATGTTAATAAAATAATAAAATACCCTAAGCTAGTATTAGTGAAAATATTGAATAAATCAATTAAATGATGTGTGGACTTCTAATTACTCTGTGGAGGTGAGGAAAGTATAACTATCTCGAAGTCATTTTTAGAAATCTCAAATGTTGCTGTTAGAATATTTTTATAAGTCTTATGTTTTTGATTATGAAATAAGTTTTAAATAAATACAAGCAACAAATACTGCTGAAAGAGCATGTATGTGTTTTGTTGTTCTTTGAGACGTGTTTTGCATGTTAATACACATCTGATGCTGCTTTCCTAAGGTCACTGCAGAAATGGTAAAGGCAGAGCTTCAGATTCGTGTTTGCAAGTTTTCCTGCTGTAAAACTGGAACGTAACAAATAAGACGAACTAAAACAAAACAGACTGTAAGAATAAAATGCTGGGTTAACATGCAAACCTGCTGTTTTCCTGTTCGAGCTCTGTTATTAATTTGTACAGTTTGATCCGTTATGGTTGCCACTCTAAGCAATGTTTTTTGTTTTTTTTTTGTTACAATGTTTTACAAAATCTACAGATTTTATTTTTGACTCATCAAAGTCCAAGTTTTTCTTTGTTTTTCTTTTTTAGATGGAGAGCTTATCAGGATTTGCATGCAGTCTGATAGAAATGTTTCGCAGTTTTTGTTTGCTTTTATTCACAAGTAAAGTGGATAAATAAATCAAATATCTGCCATAGATTTGGGTTTTCAGTCCTGTTGCAATAGACAGAAAATTCTGTCAATTGGAGTCTGGGAAAGTTGGCAGAAAATAAATCTTTCCACAATGCCTTTTGATAACTGCTCAGTCCTCTTCTTGCTTGCTTTGTACTGTATTTATTGTAGAATTGGTCTCACTTTGCACAGCATTTTTGGTTACAATTAACATGGTTCTGAGCCAGTCGACAATAAAAAACTGTGTTCGTGCTGAGTGACGTTAACCCTACCCAAAAATTTTAAATCTTTAGAAATTATAAAGTCCTAACAGGGGGAAGTGCTTTGTTTTTATAAGGATGTATGCATTTCCTGGCAAGGCATGACTGGAAAATAATCAAAAAAATTTCCTCTTCATCTAATTTTAGTTTCCTGACAGAATTGAAGCACATACCAGCAATTATTTAGATAGGCATGCACACATTAAGTCAAACAGTAAGTTGCTTAATGGTCTTAACTGTTTCACTGAGCCGTGACTCTCAGTACCTGCACATGTGGGAATCATTGTCAGAAAAACAAATCCTGCTACATCTGCTACATGTAAACAAAAACTCCTGAAAAAATGTCTGGGGAGGATTTGGAAAAATTAGTAAAATAACAAATGGAAAAAAATAACTATTTTCAACATATTGGTGTACAATAAGGACATTCAGCAGAACTCAGCAAGCAAGTTTCCACTGTAACTCTACACTGGTTTGTTTTTACCACACTCTGAGCTTTGCATGATATTACAAGTCTCTGTAACTTATTTGTATATACGTTAAGCAAAGCTGTAACCAAAGAGAACAAAATAGTAACAGATTGTATTGACATAACTAGTTCTACTTATGGCTGTACATAACTCATACAGGCATATTGTCACTTATAAGTGCAGCACTTTGACTGTACAAAGATCACACTGATGAGAGGTTGAAGTAGCAATTAGGCTGAAGCAGATGTGTTTGTTTAAATGTACTGTATGTGTGCAAGAGCACAACTGTGTGTGCTTGCAATGGCTGCTTACAAGCTTTAATTGTACACAGATGGGTGTTTACTGTAAGAAAGGGAGAGTTGAGAAGGAAGAGATGGACTCCATGTGTGGATGCACATGAGGATGTTCCATCTGCAGCTTCATGGATTGACTCTGTATCTGATCAGCAAAAAAAAGTTGGTGCTATTGAAGTTGTGCAGAAATCCTTCTTTTCTTCCTCCATGCCAGTTGACTTTGCCTTTGCATAAACTTCATGTCTTGCAGTGGCTGTGGCAGTGTGGATTTGCATATCTGGGTTAACCTTGCAGGTGGTATGAGGAGGAGGAGGAGAGACTGAGAAAAGGTGTTCAGAGCTGAGGCACATTCCACATATTCATTTGGATGCATTAAAAGTTTTAAATGCATAGTTAACATTTAGCTTGTGGCTTACTAAACGGTACAGTATACAACCACAAATTAATTTTGGTATTTCTGTCTCACTCACACACATACAGCAGCCAGTAATTTTGCAAGGCCCCAATAAATGATGTCATCTAATAACTGCAGCTGTTTTTCTGTTGGTAAACCAATCTCTCTCCCCCCCCCCACACACACACACACTTTTAACAAATGTTTTATTTGTGCCTTTCAGCTATACTGCACATTGGAAGTTTTACAGTTAGTAATTTGACTGGCAGAGCCAGGAGTGGAAAATTACACTTTACTTGCATCTTGATGAGCTCTTCTGCACAACAGCAAAGCTGACTCAATAGAATTAGTTTCCACATTTCAAAAAGTAGTTGTTTGCAGCATTTTTTTTTTCTATGAGTACTGCTCTTATTAGACTTGTATGCACATTATCAAAGCACCAGTTAATAATGTTTAATAATATGACAAATATGCCAATTATTTTTCATGGATGACATATTTGGTAAATTAATGTGCAGTAAATTATAATCATATTTGTCTTATACTTAAGCAGTCTCTTTCATTTGTTCATGTATTTTTAATGGGGATACACCTTGAAGTTGTGTGTAAAGGCACTGTGTAGCATTTTTAGTTTCGCTTTTGCTTCTCACACTTTAAATGGCTTTTAAAACTTGCATTTAGTTTGTTACAATTTTTTGTTACAATTTGTAGTTTATGCCTGTAGAGTTTAGAATAGTCAAAGTGCATTGTTGTAGTTTTGGAAATATTCCAGCAATAAAAGAAATGTTGACATTCTTACGGTATCTGGCACAACAGGAGACTTAAACCTGTTTAGTGATTAGTTTAGCAAATGACTGTTTGACCTCTTGGGTTCACTCATGTATAGAACATTGAAGTTGCAGCCCAAGATAATTGAGGGCTATTAGTTGTGGATCAAGAAACAAGCTGGCAGTGTCACAAAAAGACACCAAGTCTTGACAAAGTTGCACACTAAATTTTTCGAATTACTGCATGCATATGAAGTAGCAATATCTAAATATGTGCACAATGTGCTTTATTCCTTCATGTATGGACCAATGTGAAATGATGGAAAACTGTGACAAAAGGATAACCTCTTAGCATTAAGTAATAAAGTTTGTTTAATGTCATTGGTGCTCACAACAGCTGTGGCCGACAAATGGAGGAACGCTCTCTCTTTTGGAAGAGTTGGGGATTTTGGCAGTAAATAAACTTAGTCATTATGTAACCTCTTAGTGTGTGAAGCAGCTTTGGACAATATGAAACCAAGCATAAATTATGCCTCCTGTTTTAAAACTCTTATCTGCAGCCTTTTTGTTCATGTGTTTTATATTTTTGTAGTTGTTTTTGTGAGACCTGCTCAACACACATCAAACTTCAGATTATGAAAATGAGAGTCACATATGCGTTTGTGAAATGGAGTGCGACAGTATAAAAGTGAAAACTGTCCATCACTGCTATGTTTCTAGTTTTGGAACGGATAATCTTGAAGGAGGCAGAGTTTGTTTTCCTGCTCAAAGGCCAACACTACGTAAACACACCATTCTCAATTCCTCAGCTAAAAAGAAGCACAGGAAATATTATAGATAATAGACCAAAGATGCTTGTTTCCAAACACAGAGACCCCCACTGTAATTGATATCTGCTGTGCGTTTTAACTTACTTTGAGAGATGAATTTCTGACGTTGGCAGCGCTGCTTGTTTTAGCTGTCATTGTGTCCTCTCCTAGACTGCAGGTCTTGGCTGAAAGGGTAAATGTTTTCATTTGTGTAAATAAAGGCTTCTTTTATGCCAGTACAGAATGGAAGGTTCTGTGATGGCTAAGCCAGGAGAAAATGGAAACGGATAAACAATATAAGACGGCAAAGGAGATGTGTATGGTTTTCATTTGTGCCTATTGAAAAGAGTTGGTGACCCAGAGAACTAACAGTTTCTATCTTCTCTCTCTGTTCCCTCCACAGTTCCGGAGATTTCTTTGTGATTCACCACTAGAGGTATGTATTTTCCTTAACTTGTTGACAGTTAAACAAAACCTTTTTCAAAATGTTTGTGTTTATCCATATGTGTTATCTGGAAGGATTAGCTTCAAGTTTAAATGATTTTTATGGTCTTACACTTCTCAATTAAAAAACAGAAATATCCTAATGAAAACAACTGTTCACCAGTTTTCCTGGTCTACCACATATGTTCCCTTTGCTCGCTCTCCCCCAATGAGCCTTCAGCTGGATTGAGTGGGGTTAAGATATTCAAGAAGGGGATTCTTTTGCATATTTGGGGGGTTACTTTAGTCTTACCTAAGTAGAGGGGAAAAGGAAAACTGAGAAATGTGGTCTCCAGATTGCACAAGTACTACTGCACTCAACTTGAGGACCTCAGAGCAGACTTTGCTGTTTTACAGAAAAGAACATACCACTACCATTACGTTGTATTTTGAGACATAAATTATGAAGAAATGCATTGATTTTTATGGCTATCAGTTTCAAGCCTTACATTGCCAATGAGAATTTTACATACAGTTGACCTGTTCACAGTTCAGTATTTCTAGATGTTTCTGTGAAACATAGCTCCAATTTACTTTCTGAAGTTAGATTTTTTTCATGGAGCATATTTAAAGTATTTGAAAGGAAATGAAGCTTGAGGAGCTGAAATACCTTGCCAAAATGCAATGGCACTTGACTTGTGTTTGTAAAGCACCTAAGCCATTCATTTTTTGTGTTTCTGCTGATTGTCGGGATCTTCTGTAGAGCTAAGCTATTTTAGGCATAATAACTGCCTAGTAACATAGGTAGTTATTAGCATTCCTATGTGGGAATCTCAAGTATATGAGGATTTTAGCCAAATATGTTATAGTTGGAAATACTAGCAGTCTACTGTTAGTAGACTATTAATTTAGGGCTTTTGAAGACACATTTTAATTGTTCTTCTCCCTGTGTCTGTGGAATTAATGTACCACAGACGACTTTAATTACTTTGAAAAATTTGAACTGAGTCTAAAACTTTGAGTTATGATGAATTTTCTCTAATCCAAAGAGAAAAAGTATAAACACACCCTCAAAGATACACACCCAACTCACGTACTTATATGAATATCATTTAGCAAGTTGCAGAGTAACCAGACTCAAATGGTAGCAATCCCCAATCTTCTGGCATCATTGTTTTTGGGTATTTGACCAGAATTGGTCAAGTTTATTGAAATTGTTAGGTTTTCTCAGCCAGTATTTTTCATCATGGCCTATAAATTTTCAACAATATTGAAGTCAGGGCTGTGTGAAGGTTACACTAAAAACTTAATGTCAACATGCTCTATCCTTTCTTAAATCAGTTTTTGTGTGTTTGAGATAAATGTCCTAATGGAACACTCAGTTGTGTCCAACTTTCAACCTTGTAACTGCTGGTGTAATGGGATGTAGAAGAATTTGGAGGTAGTCCCTCCATCATTATTTTGTTTTCTTCATGCAGTTAATGATAACCATTGGCAGTGAAACACAACCTCAGCATAATGCAACCAACCATCACTACGTTTGACAGGTTGTGCAACTTTTCTACATTTGAAAGTCTTACCTCAATTCTTTCAAATATACTTATTATTGTGACCAAGAAGCTCAATCTTTATGCCCCAAAAAGATCCCATGTCTGCTTCAAAGGTCAATGTATAATTAAAATCTTACTCATTTTAAAAGTTAGACATTTAGGTTATTTAAAATGAAGGAAAATGACTAAAGGGAACATAGTTTTTAACCTTCCGTGTTTTCGCTGCAGGATATGAACACACCAAAGACCCGGTGAGCTCCGTCATTCAGAAACACCAGTGGCCCTGTTGGGTCAGGACAATTACAGCAACAATTAGACCCCAAGACGGGTACTTATTGGAGCCCCTTTAATGGGTTTGACGTCCAGAAGCACATTCAAACAGACGGACACAAACACAGTCACTCCGTTTTGTCCCGTGTGGCCCCTCAGGTCTTCACTAATGAACATCATTAGTGTTTATAGGAAACAAGCTTTTATCACCTCGTCAAAGCTGGCGACCAGGCACTCTGAATTACACAGTTCAGCACACATACAGATACATGTTCACGCAGTGGCATGCTGCCTAACACATTTTTCTGCCTGGACTGTCTCCTCCCCTCCAAATGGCCATCTCCTTTTCATTTTGCCTCCTCTTGCACAACTTGGTTTTATTACTTTCGACGATCTCCTTCTCCTCCTGTTTCTCTCCAAGTGTTGAATTATCATGCATAAAAATCTGCACTGCTCTGCGTGTTGTTCTCCATCTGTCTCTAATCTGAGAGCTATTAGAGCACACACACATACACACAGACGCTCGCCACATGGACCTCCAAACCGTGTGGTTCAGCTCACATGTAAACCTGCATCTCTAAAAGTGTTAGCAAAAACTGCACAGCTACAAATGCAGCTGCAGCTGTCTGACCTGTGTGTTTATTTGTTACTGTGTTTCATTTATTCTGAATTGCAGAGGATTCATGGTAGAATCCAGGTATTTAACCACACCTGGATCTTTCTTTCCTCTCTTTTCAAAGCACATTTACATTAGTGCCATGAGAGGAACAGTGGCAACTCTCAAATATAATGAGGAGTAGTCATGCTGAGTTTTGCGAAGCTGGAGGTGGCTTAAATTTTATAAGCTGGACTGAACTCAAATTCCTGCATTATGTGCTCCCTGTCTTAAGCTTTTTCTCGGTTTGTCTGTCTGAGCACTTAATACTATGGTTAGTAGATGATTCATCACCCTCTCAATGGTTTGTTCTGTGAGGTCCTCTGTGTTTTTGTTGAATTTTTGTAGGGCATGTGAGAAATATAAGTATAAGTATAAGTAAATAAGTAAGTACTTATATATAAGTAAATATAAATATTTACTGTATTTGAAGTAAAAAAATTAGCTCCACAAGATCTTAGAAAAACATACAACCACCTTGTATGAAAAAGAAAATTAAATATGGAAATATTTGCAAATTATGACCCTACTTTCTGTAACATAAAGATTCAAATATCTAAAAGTAAAGCTTTCTTTTCATTGGTTTGTTAAAGTTGTATGCTTTGACATACTCTATTAAATTTAAACATACAACTTTTTGTGTTTCGATAAAAATCGCAAACTTTAAAAGCATTCATTTCACTGGTTTTTAGGCATAAAGACCTCTTTAAGTTTTAAACTTTACCTGTGTTTTCTAAACTTTGCATGATCTAAACAGCGTTCTAGCTGCCAACAAAGCCATTGTTTACCATACAGCAGGCTGTTCTAAGAATATAAATGTGACTACAAAAGCATAGAGACACACAAGACATTCCTAAAACTACAGACAGACCACAATTCTAAAACACTGCATAAAATCAACATCATTGTTCACAACTCATTCTTCTGTTTGTTAATTCTACTGAAGGAATCCAGTGAAATAGGAAAGAGCTCAAACAAAGCACTGATGAGAGATGAGAATCTCATCAGTGCATAGGAATTGCATAGGAAGGCGATGGCCAGGCTACTTGTAAATGAAGATGATACTAAGCACTAAAACTGCACAGAGCTGAATTAAATACAATCACTATCAAAGTTTTTTTAATTAGTTTTGTTCACTAAATGTTACTTCAGACACAATCAAAAGGTTGAAACCATTATGGTGTTCACCCACCTCTCTGCTCTGTTCTGCATGCTGCCCACATGTTCTTGTGTTTCGGCCATATGTGAGCGATTTGGGGCTACTGGGAAAGCTGGCAGGTGGTTTGAAGTGTTCAAGGGACCGTTGAGATTGTTGTCACAGTGGCAAGGACATCACCATTAAGCTGTCGTCTGAGGTGGCATGCAGGTCAGTCAGAATAGATCTGAAGTGGACAGTGCATGAGTATTCATCATAACATTTAGGCTCAGACAAGTGTGAGTACTCCAGGTGGGGTAAAACAAACCAGTTTGTGTTATTTTCCATTACTTAGAGCTTGTAAATGACCGAGTGGGGCCTCTGACACAGACTCCAGTATTTTTGGAGTAACTATTGGCTGGAAATAACAAGCTGCTCTATATAGCAGATAGTTGTCTGACTCTGGTGGGAATGGTGTTATAAAGGTGATCAGACCCGTGACCGGCTACATCTAAGAAAACCATCAGCTCTGCTGGGAGTGTGTATTTCAGTCTGTGTGTCTTATTTCTGTTTGGTCAGGTTTAATTTGGTCAGAATGCGGCCCCAGCGGATCCCCGGATTACTCAGCCAGCTCTCTCTGTGTTGTGATAACTGGCAGTGTCTGCCGCTTAACTGCGTCCAGATGAATGTTGGCTCAGGAGCAGGATCCTGTTACTAGTGCACTGAAGAAAGACGCACACGCACACATGCGTGCACACACATAAATACTCCAACTTAACATGACTTTTAACCTTAACCCCAAGCCTCTGGTCTTAAACCGCAGGGATAAAAGCACAAAAGTAGTTTGATTGAAAAACCCAGCATGCAGATTCTTATGAGAAACAGTGTGTCTGTGAAAAACGTAAGCGTTTTGTTAATAGGGTAGACTCGAGCTCATGGGTGCACACCTACACCCACATTCTTCGGTGCCACATGGAATGAGTGAACGCAGATATATAGTAGAAAGCTTGGCAGCATGCCACAACCGCTTGGTGGAATGGGTTTTGCTCACGCAGGTTCTTTTATTAAAAAGTCCTCTCCTGGAGAGTTTCTGTGGTCAGTCCTTCACGTCACCCAGCCGCAACCCCTCCTTGCTCCAGCTTTCACTCCACATTTGGGAACCATTAGCAGGCTAAATGGGAGGCTACTGTACACACCCACTCATAATGCACAAGACTTGGCCGAGAAATACAGCAGTTATAATACACCATTATACAGATGTGTGAATATATATTTAAGATTTACACTGGAGCTTTGTTTTTTTTAATTTTGCTTCATTATAACCACGAAATTCAATGCATTTTGGTGGGTTTAATATAGTTAACATAGACAACATGCAGCTTGTGAATGGCATCATTAAGACCACAGGTCAGGTCAAGTTGTGGAAAATTCAAAGTGGGGTTAGGTTGTCAAAATCCTATGCCTTCAATGTCTCATTGGAAATATTATGGCTCAGCTGCAGACCTACAAATATGAGCAAAAAAAGCATTAACCAGAGAAGCAACCATGGTAACTCGGGAGGAGCTGCAGAGATTCACAGCTCAGAGTGAATTATTTGTAACGTGACAGTTATTACTATTTGCATATTCCTAAACAAGCCACCTGTGAAACATGGTGTCATTTTTATGCTATGTGGATGCTTTTCTTCAGCAAGAACAGGGAACCTGGTCATGTTGGGTGGAGAAAAATCCTTAACATTTTTTTTGTTATTAAGGACTGATAGAGGTTCATTTTCTAGTAGAACAGTGACACTAAATTATTTCCATTAATCTATTCCTTTCCTTCCTGTTTTTGTTAATATTATTCCTCCAGGCAGAACATTCTCCAGATGGACCGGAGATGGGATACGGCTCCTTCCACCAACAGTACTGGCTGGATGGACGCATTGTAGCTGTGGGAGTGATTGACATCTTACCTACTTGTGTGTCGTCTGTCTACCTCTACTACCACCCAGACTTTACATCGCTGTCTTTAGGGTCCTACTCTGCTCTCAGGTCAGTAATTCCTGGGCAACAGAGAGATCTTTGCTTGCGGAGGAAAAACTTAACACAAACTGTTGTAGATGATTAACGTCTTTTGTTGATCTCTCTTCTGCATTTCAGCTGAAATTTTTTCTTTTTTTTTTTGAGCTGCTGAACTGTTTCCCACATCATAGGCTCTGTTATGCTTTAGGTAAAACAAAAAAAAAGAGGCCCTTTCTTCAGAGTTGATTGGTTGCGGCAGTGCTCTGTTTGTGGTTCAGCTGACGACAGCTCTCTCCTGCAAGATGAAATATAAGAACGCAATCACACCCTGTAGGCACACACATCCTGCATTTCCTGTAAGATGTAATTCAATAATGTGAGAAAGACTTTTTAAAATATTTATCCTCAGAGGTCAAAGACAGGTATGTGTGCATCATTTTCAGGTGTTGCAGTGTGAGCTTTGGGTGTCTGGGCATAAGTACAGATGTAATCTTGCACTAAGTCAGCACAGCAGAGGTCAAAATAGTTGCTGCTGCCTGCATAGAGGGAACTCCCTGGTCATCCCAAGCTCACAGTCTCCCATCACTTACTGTTTTAAGAGCCTGAGTCTAAGCGTAACACAGTCAGCTCTGTGGAGGAGGGAGCCAGTGGGACTGAAATCCTCTCCCTTGTTTACAGACACCAGAGTCCGAGCTTTTGATCTGCTCTGGACGCTCGAGTCTGCTTGGCTTACATACTGTCTCTACAACCTGCTGCACAGAATTGACATGTTCTCCAAAGCACTTTTTAATAATTCTAATTAATAATTCAGCCCATGGCTGACACCACCTCAGAATGAATGTACATTAGTGCCTCATCTGTACATTACAGAGGTTGTTCTGCCCCTTCTCTGTCACTCATTTTCTTTAGTTGGGGGTTTAACGCTGATGATCCATCAGTTTGATAAAAGCCTCCATCTTTGCCATTGATCTGAGAACCAGAGTCTGCTCTGTCCCTTCTTTCAGTCAGCCACAGTGTCACATTCCCAGTCTAGTAGATGCATAAGTGTGACTTGAATTTGACCACAAATTTGATTATACTTCATGTGATTGATCAACAAAATGTGGCACAAAGGGAAAATAATTCTAGATTTGCAGTTCTTTGTATATACAAAACTGAAAAGTGTGCTGTGAGTTTTACTATTCAGCCCCATGACTACATATGTTGTTAAACCATATTTTTGCTGCAGTAACAGCTGGGTTTATTCACAAATTTCCAAGTCTTGAAGAAACCAGTTTCATTCATACCTTTGCATAGTAACTGTGGCTGTATCTTCAGGGCTGTTCTGCTGGAGGCCAACCTCCACTTCAGCATAGTGCTGATGCTACCATGCTCCTCGGTGTTATTAGCACAGGATGTGCAGTGTTAGGTTTTCCACCCATAGCATTTTGAATATATACCAAGCAGTTGAACTTTGGTCTTGTCTAATCAGAAAAGCGCCTTCTTTAAGTTTGTTGTATCAAGTTAATGGCTTAAGGAAATTAAATTGGGACATTTTCTCTCACCACTCTTCTACAAAGGTCAGATTCGTAGAATGTATGTCTAATATTTATTCCAGTGACAGATTCTTCACCTGAGCTGTGGATCTTTGCAGCTGCTCCATAATTACCATTGACTGTTTCTGTGTCTGATCCACTTCTTTTCCTCCTTTCAGATTAGGTGGATTTTCAGTAGTGCTATAGTCTTTTCCATTTTCACATGACAGGCTAAGGAGTGCTGAGAGATGTGTTATACTGAGATTGAATTGTTCTCAGGTGGGCTCTATTCACTAATAAGGTAACATCTTGTAATTGCACCAAATTTCATATATAACATCAAACATCCATAACATCAAGTTTTTGGGTAAAGAGGGTGAAAACTTATGCAAAACACTTTATAGTGTAGAATCTGTGCAGTCACAGTAATTGTTATCCAGATGTTGTAATACTGTCTGACTCAGCATTTAAAAATCACTAAAGGTGTTCATAAAAGAAAATGCTTATTTATCCTATAATCATATTCTGTGTCAGGTGTGCTCGTCTTCATTTGATCTGTTTTGCTTTTTTTTTTTTTTTTTACATGTAATTCAGTTGTGAAACAGAAGGGGGGGACACTGAGACCTTTCATCCTTAGATGAAAGGTCTCAGTGGCAAATCCTTACCAGGTTTGCTTGCTATATCTCAGGCCTAATGGACACAGAGAAGAGCAGAAACAAAAAGTTCCTTATTGAGGTTCTTGTGGCATGAAAAATTGCTGTGTTTTAAAAGACATGTGATTTTAAAGCAAAATTTTCTTTAAACTAAATTTAAAACAGCTTCCATTTAGGTAAAACAACTTTGTGATATACTGACTCCAATGTAATTACTAATATGTTTATAATAGCCTCTGTGTGCTTTCCAATTTCTCTTTTCTTGCTTTATGATTCAGATTCAGGAAGCAGATAGATGATATTTTATAGTTTTCAGAAGGAAATGCTTTTGCATGCACTGCAGATCTGTAGCCAGCTCCTCGTGCTATGCACTGTTTTAGGCCCTTTGTGTGTATATGCACATCAGTATGAGGGAAGCTGTGCAGGAGCAGAGGCCTTGATAATTGGCTTGTGCTGGAGTGTCAGATGGCTGAAGAGGGGATAATGGCAGACTCAAGCTGCTGCCATGGGGCTGGAGGTGGGGGTGTGAAGGCCTCAAGTAAAGGGGGAAACATAGCTTTTTGTGAATGGGTGCCTCCCCTCTCTTGACCCCCCTCCTCTAATTCAGGCCTGCCGGACCCTTTTGTAGTAAGGGGATGGGAACCCAGGAACCTGGCAGAAAGCGGGTGACCTTCTAGCACCTCGCTCTCGCTGCCTCTCTTCTCCATCCCTTTCTCTTTCTTGACCCTCCTCTTTTATATTCTCCTCTTGCTCTCTCACTCCCTGTGTCTCCCCCTCCTTTCTCTCTGGCTTCCTTTGTCCCAAGTCTTATTTTTCAGTGCATCTATTTTATTTTAAGGCCTCATTCTCTGTCTCTTAAGCATTGTAAGAAAGGGAGCGCACCCCTTTCTTTTAGTGGGTGACGCACAGAGCACTGGAAGGAAGAGAGAAACAAAAAAGGGAGCAAAAAGAGAAGCTTGAATTTAGGTATGGAAGAGGAGAGGAAATGGCTAAAGGAAAGGGGGAAAAGACTGAGTAAAAGGATGCAATTAAGGAGGAAGCTATTGTGGAAAAATAAAGCAGGCAAGACATTTACTGTATTTGAAAGTGGTGCATAAATCCTACAGGTTCTTAATCTTTATTCTACACACTCTCTTCAGTTCCTTTTCTCCACCTGAAGGGTTAATGCTGGTAGAGGAAAGGCGGTTGTTTTTCCATGATGAGATGAGTCCAAGAAAAGCAATGGGTGTTTACTTCCTGAGCTTTGGTACTGGTCAAAGCTGCTAGAACCACTTCAGTTTTCTAATTTCTTCAATATACAAATGCTTCACAGCTTAATTTTTACGAAAATGTTATTTTTCTTTTTGAACAATTGGGGTACACTAAGATGTACTACAATTAAATGTATTTTTCTTGCTTCTCAAATGTACATAAAAACGATCATGCAGTTATTCATAGTTTTTTTTTTTTTTTTTTTTTTTTTTTTTTTTTTTTACTTTATTGGTTTATTTCTACAGAGGCAAATGTTAAGTAATGTTAAGTAAGTAAGTACACTTGAATATTTATAGCATGAGCTAATTTACAGTTCATATCCCTAGTTGGGATTCTGGTTACATAAAACAAAACATTTTATACGAGGTTTAAAATGCAAATACAACAGTAAAACAGGACATACATCAGGATTAATACACAGTAAGTTGATATTAAATTGCCATGAAATTCAATGGAAGATGCTTGTGACTTTTCATGACTTAATATTTGGTCCAATTTAAGAAACTGTTTCAGATTTAATCAAAATGGAGGCAGTAAAAGTTATAAAAGTTTTAATTTTACAGGTCCACCTGTTGACTCCTCAGATAGGGAAGTCCATTTGTCCCAGAGGGTTTGTACATAAAGCCATCTTACAATTCTCACTTAATACTCCTTGTGTTGCTGAACCAGTAAGGAAGACGGGTTCCTTAACCAGTGCCTTATGACAAGTTCATAAGGCACCTTAGGAACTTGTCATAAAAAAACATTTAAAATAGTTAGAAGTTTGAAAATTGAAAGAAAATTTATAAATTATATATCAACTAAAAAAACATGGATCAAGACCTAAGCCTTGGTGTACGCCTCCATTTATTTTTTCTGTTATCTTAATATCATCTGTTAACATTTTCAGGCACAAACATGTATGTGGGTCATATTAATTTCATTCAGAAAATATTTGCAAAAAATAAAACCACATTTTGTTTCATAAATTAAGATTAATCTCTGTGCAGCTTTTTCCTGCAAAACTGTTTTTACAAACTGTGTTTTTATGTCCATCCCCTTACAGGGAGCTTGCTTTCACAAGGAAACTGCAAAAACAGTCCACCAAGCTGTGCTACTACTACCTGGGCTTCTACGTTCACTCCTGCCCCAAGATGCGCTACAAGGTATCTTACACTAGCATGTACATAGTGCTTTCAGAAACTCAAGGCTCCTCAATTCTGAATATAAATCCCTAACCTTGAGCAATTTGCTTAATTTTGTTTATACCCCCTTATAAAAAGTACATCCTTACATTATTGTCCTCGTTTGTTCACCCCTTCTGGTTTCAGTGACTGTGAGAATCTTTTCTTTCCAAATATGTTTCTTAATTAACATCAATACAAGAGCTATTGCAGTAAAAAAAACAAAAAAAAAACAGATCATGTTCAGGGAGTACAAACCCATTTATAAAAACACAAAAAACTAAGATTAAAATGGGTTGCTTTTTCTGTTGCAGTTCATGTAAAAAGTAATCTCTCCTTTGGATGGCTCTCATTTTATTGTTTTATTGTCACGATCAACAAAAATTTTGACTGGATAAATTATAAATCACTTATTCAATTTTATTTTATGTGGCATATTTTTATTTGTCATCATTTTTGTAGGAGTCAATTTCTACTTGGACATTAAATGATTTTTTTTAGTATTTTTTATTTTTTTAACTTTATTTTTATTTATTTTTAACACATATCCACAGTTACATTCTTCTGTCTCTTACTGACATATCTTCTGCATTATAACTTGACAAAAGAAGATGAGACAGCAGATGTTCTAACAAATGTAATAATGACTACATAACAACAGAGTGAAATTAACAGACAGATAACAGCAAAATAAAATAAATACAAAACACACAATTAAATCACCCCTGAGGTAAGATGGTCCACACATTCTTAAGCACCATGGTATTTTAAACCTACCCAAGACTACACACAAGTGCAAAAGGGCAATTCTGTAAATGTGTCACTAGTATTTATTTTGTAAAAAAGCCAGATTTTGTTGATCATTACTGATTTGTAAAAGCAACAAAAGGATTAAATAGCCAACTGGGTGAATACATTTGAGGTGCAGAAGGGCTCAAAGAAGAGCTAATCCACACCACACAACTGTTTTGGGAAAATTGCTTTTTTGTACCAATTAACATACTACTGCAACCATTTTTCTCCTCTGATGCTAACTATTGTAGCTGTGTTAAATTGGGTTTTAGTTCCTAAAGAACTGGAACAGTGTGAGACTTTTTCAGCCAAAGTTTCTGGGAAAATCCCAAAACTTGACTCAAAATTTCTCACGTTGTCATTTAAAATCTGCAATCCATATTTTTATTCAGTGTAGCATAGTTGTACATTATTCAGTTCATCACTATTCATTCCTTTCGCTTTTATTCATTCACACCATGCCCGGTTTCTATGTTAGATGTTCCCAGAGATTGTTCCATGGGAGACTGATGTGGTGTTGAAGATTATGGCAAACCGTCATATCTTTTTATCTTTCATCTCGCTTTGGGTTTGCTTAACACTTTGCTCAATTTCTCAGTTTGACAATGTGTGCAAGGAATGCACATGAGTGTGTTGTGTTTGCGTCTGTGTGTTGAATTTTGAACACAATGTTTGTCTGAGAACTTGCGCTGTTACCACAGCACCTCACCCTCTCACACTGGCATTTACTACCCCTCCCCCATATCTTTTCTTGTGTGTTTGTCATTGCAGCGTCTAGCTCGCAACCTCCCCACTTCTTCCTATTTTACCCTTGGGGAGGGAACACAGAACAAGGGTGAGAAGGTTGCCCATTTCCCACCTTTAGACTCTCGCAGTCCCACAGAAAAGCACCCACGCTCAAACATGCTCCCAGCAACATGCACAGTGTTTTGCTCCTCTGTCTGATTTGCATATATTCAGTTCATTAATGCACCGACATACTGGGACATTGTTTGACTCTTTTAAGACTTCTTTGGTGTTGTGTTGGAGGTTTACTGGTTTTGGGATCTCACGGTTGCTTCCAGTCTCTTTAGTGGCCAAGTTATAAGCACTTGAACCCTAGTGGGCACCACTCAACCTATTCCAACACCATTCCACTACTTGTGGGTCCCTCTTGTTTCTGTCATGGCTGTTTTTATACTTCAGATATTTCTGGTAGAAGATAGTTGTAAAGAAATGTTTGGATTAAAGTGGTTTATATAAGAAAAACATCAATAGTGCACAAAAGAAAACAGTTTGAACAAAAGGTTATAGTAGTGACTCTTTGCTAGACAAGTGTACAATAATTCCTGTTTTTTTTTAATGCTAAAATCTTGGGCTGACCATCTTCTTCATTTTGTGTTTATGGAGATTCTACAGGGTGTCAAGATATCCTAACATAAAAAAAATTGAGCAGATTTTAAATACTACAAGTTTCCTTTGAAGGACGAAGTTCACATTTCATCTTTTATTTACCATGTTTTAATAAATATGGACAAAAGGAGAGAAAGTTTAATTTAGAAACATGTTTATGACTTTCCAGACTTGAATATGTCTTCTATTCTTCTTCTCTAACTAGTGGAAGGGTCTGCAATCTGTGGACTTGAAGGTTCTTTAGGCCTTACCCTGTGGGTCATAACTGCGGCCAGAAATGTTGAAGAATTGAACAATATTTTTAGATATCTGCATGGTTTTAAAATGCTTGCATTAGCAGTGTTTTCCTTTTATTTTCATGCATATATGCGTTACATTTCTGCAAAAAAGTAAACCAATAGCGTATGAGGAATATTCGTTTTTTTCTTGTTAATAGGTTGCAAACAGAGTGCTTTTTTCTACTGTCATTTTCTATAAAAAAAATGTCACTTTGAAGAAAATGCATTAAACCTAAAAACAAAAAATAAAATACTTTAGTTGGTAGATTGTATCTTGAACATTTGTATTTGTAAACATGTTTTTCTATTTAAGATATTGGAAATCAAAAATATTTTTGTTACTGTGAGGAATTAAAAGTTTGTGGGTTTTTTTCTTTCTTTCTTATTTTTGGCACCTTTCAATATCTAGAAACTGTTTTACCCATTCTTCATTGTACCTTAACCACTAGAACAGACTCATTCTGGTCAGGACATTTCATACTTCTCAAGGACTCCTCATAGATCCCATCTACTATGGCATAATTATCAGATACCACACAAGAGGAAAGTCCTTCAGTTTCCTTTTGACACATCATTTGTGTCCAAAAGAAGCTGCAAAATCTCCCAAGCCAGAGCTGCAAGAACAGAATGATCTTATGTTATTCTTGCACCCCTGGGAGAGAGAACACATTTCTTGCAAAGTATATATTGGACTGTTATCATCAAAAATAGTCCAGCAACTTGTATACTTTGAGTCTGGTGTGCATAAAGTCTTGGATACTAAAAGATTTATTGCCCAGTCTCTTATACCACCATATCTGTTATATGTCTGCATACTTTCTGTCTGCATGATTGTACGACCCATTTAAAGTTAAAAATCTCAATTTCTGTTATTGTTATTCTTGAGCTGTTAATTTGGAGGAGAATCCTTTCGGCTGGGTTGTGTGACCAGGGAGACGGCCCCAGGCGAGATGATCTTGTAAGCACTGCCAACGGCAGGACATGGTCCTGTAGGGAAGCCTTAAAGGGCCCTCAGAAGACTTGAAGTACAGCCAGAAGCTGGGAGGACGCCTGGCTGGTGTCAGACACTCTCCTTTGTTCCTAAAGCTGGGACTGAACGTCCCACAGAGTCTCACTGGTTTGGCTGGCGGTTCAGGGTTTGACGTGACATTCTGCCCCTGGCTTCTGTCCCTGGGCCATTTGCCCTCCCTGGCCTTCTGATGTTGAGCTGTCTGTGAGGAGCAGAAGGTGAAACTGTTGGAGTCTAAATGAGTGCAGAGGTCTTGGCCCTTTGGTCATTTTTCTTTCTCTTGACGCTTCACATGTTAAAGCTAACGGTGAGTGTTATGGCTTTACAGAGACTTCATTGCTCTGAATTCTCTGGACTTACCTCAGCCCTCCATGTTATGAACGATATTTCTATATGTACAGATCATGACCAAATGCAAGGTGAGTCAGAAAGTGTTAGTGATAAGTATGCAAACCTTTCTTTATTGGATATTTATGAACAAGAAAGACTTTTATATGTGGGGAATTTCTGGATATTGCTCATTTTTAAGGTGTTTAAAATTATTGATCGACTTTAATTTATTCATATATATAATCTTGACTCACGCAGCGCTTTCATTTGCGCAACAATTTAGTCCTTCTATAAAAACAATTATAACCATTGTGTTTTAATATTTTATAAATTATTTAATTGTAGACAATTAAATAATCATTGAATGATTGAAATTGAATAATTATAATTAAGAAATATTTCAACAGTATTTGTTCTCTATCATTATGGCTGTTAATATGATATTCATTTGGGTTTCTAATGATGGATGTAACATTTTCTTTTTCCTAGAGCGTAGAAAAAGGAAAATGGATAAAAACATGTAAATGTTTACAAAAACATTTACATGTTTTGTAAATTTTTGTCAATTTTATGGTAAATGCAATTATTCACTACTTCGCACATCTTCAGTGAAACTGAAAATCAAGAATCGTGATTATGTGTATGCATACATACTCACTTAATTTCGGTTTAAGCCTCTCTTAGCAAGTTGCTCTTCAACCAACATTTTGCAGCCATCAATACGCTTCTTGCACAATGTGGCTGAATGTTGGGCTACTGTTACTGACAGATTTGTTACAACTCATTTAAATCTGTTGATTGACTCAGCTTTTAAGGGTATCCTACAATCTTTTAGTATAAAGTAGTTCATTCGATCAGATATTTCCAAAAGCTAAATCTTGGTGTGGTTTGTTAAAACAAGTTTCATGTGTTATGGGGACAATAATCTACTGGAACACCCAGTTTATCCATTCAAACATTCTTAAACTATCATTTCATTATGCAAATCCAATTTATGCTCATGTATTTTTAAAAAAAAGAGCTTTTACTTTGAAGCCATTATCTTTTGTTTTCTGTTTCATAAGTTATGAAAGCACCCTCCTCCATCAGTCCCAATAAATATGTCTAGTCTGATCAGAAGATTTCTCCCCAGAAAAAATTTTCTTGTCATTGCAGATGCTAATTTCTGATGAGCTTATAAACATTCCATTTCAGCATTTGGTCAACATCCTGTCAGTTTATGGTGACTTGAAACCAGTTCTGTCGCTCTGCCCACATGCATAAGTGTGTAGGCTACCAAGTGAAGGGGACACACGCAAAAGAACAGGCTCATAAAAAAATTATTATAATTAATCATAATATTAAAACAATGAAATGCTTCATATGTTATTTAAATGAAAACATATGAAGCATTTTATAAATGATTGTACTCTCTCCATCCATCCCATCACTCTGTTGTCCTCTGCACAATTGTTTGTGCTGAGACTGCGTTCAGGGCAGCTGTGTACGACTCATTTTAGGCAGCAGCTGGGACTGAGTGAAGTAGGATGAATCTACGTTATTTTACTATTGTAGACAGATAAAAACACAGCAAAGCATTAGTTTACATGCAGTTATTAACTACTGAAGCAACACTAAACTGTTCTGTACAAATGAAAAATGATAAATACAAAGCAACAAAGATATGAAAAATTATCTCTTGTTTAGTCGGTTACATCTGTCCTGCTTCAAAAATGATTTACTTCAGGCAGTAGTGTTAGTTCATCTAAAATATGTGTTTGACTTAATGTGAAAACGTTCTGCAGACTGAAGATGTTCTGGTTTCAATTAGCTAGTCCTAATTAATCTCTGTCAAGAAAACAAAACTTGTCAGGATTGAAAAAAGCATTTGTGCTTCAGGTGGCCAAATAGCTACCAGTGGTCCTGCTTGAAACTTGCTTTTCTACCCATGATGAGTGTAACCTTCTGACTGGCTCTGACTGCTGAGGTATTGCATTTAAATCTGGATAAGCAGACTTTAAAGTGAGCAAATGAAGCATTCAAATACTACCGTCGACAATCTGCTCTCAATCTTAATGTTTTGAGGCCTGTTCAAGGGAGACATGCCTGCACCTCACTCTAACGCTGTTCTAACCTCTTGGTGCTGGAGTAACAGTAACATCAAGTGGGTCTTGCTATTATTGTTCAGTGGAAGAATGTCTTGCTCTGAGCTCAGGAAACTATAAAATTTTCCACAGAGGACGCAAAGAAAGGAGGAGTTTATAAAATGAGTGAAAAAAGGAGGAAGAGGGTTGATGAAGGGGGAGGGAAAAAAAGTGACAAAATGTGGGCCAAATGAGAAAAAGGAGGCAGGATGAAAAGAAGTATTCGTTTTCCGGCGGTGCTTTACAGACTTTTAAAGAACTTCTTTTTTCAGCAGCTGCACCTCCGTTTCCTTTCAGTCCAACTCCTCCTTATCCACAAATAACAAATGCTGTCAGAGAAGCTGGTCGGTTTTCCAGAGCCAGCCAACACTTTTCCACATGGCCAAAGCTTGTGAATAAAGAGGACCCAAAATTAATCCATCCAGGTGTCAGTGGCTGTGTGGAAGAGTGCATTAGGTTACAACTGAAAAAATTTGGATGTGGTTTCAGGCCCTCTGCAGTGCTAATGTTTGTCTCAATCAGTGAATGCCTGCAGGCTTTCTGTCACCTGCTGCACCTACTACCTTGTGCTTATGACATAAATTAGAGAAGACGTGTTAGAAACTTTTTTTCAAGGTTTTGCACAAATAAACTCATGCCCAGATGTTTGCATTTAGTCCTCATTGAGTCAAAACATTTTCATTTTCAGTCTTTGCTCATTCCTTGTAGCTTTTCCAGATAGTTCTCAATAAGAAGTTTGCTAATTTAATGAACGAGCTTTCAGACAGGCTTTCTTTGTGCTCTCGTTAATCGTGGCAGATTGCACTACGCTAAAAGGCTCTGAGGCACATCTGTCATGATTCTACATGCATGCTATTTTCACTCAAGCAGCCATAAATAGGCAGCATGTTATGCGTATGTGTGTAACCTCGCATTTACTGCGTCACTTGTTGAACATCAGGGTAGACTGGGAGTAACATAGTTAATCTGATGCATGTAGACACCCTCATCTCTGTAAACAACTGCTTTTTCCTCTTAGATTAGTATTTTCCATGAGGGTAAGCAAATCTCTCAATTTTATTTTTATTGTCTGTTTATGTAGGATCCTGAAAATCTATTCTTACTCACGCAACGTAACATTAAAACAAACAAAAAAAAATCTACACATTTTAATGGGATTTGTTGTAGCAAATCAGAAAGTAGTGCATATTTGTAAAGTAGAAGTGAAACTAACTTTAATGGTTTTAATTTATAATTTTAATTATTGTTTTATTTTAAAACAAATACAACTCTGAAAAGGTGTGACCTGCATTTGTATTTCCCGTGAGTCCGTCCTGCATAAACATCTGGAATTACAGCTGCACATCTTTTGGAGTTTACAGACTAAAATTTTTTGCCCATTCTTCTTTGCAAAATAGTAAAAGCTGAGTTAGATTGGAAGCAGACAGTCTCTGTGTAATCTTTGCTTTTCAAGTCTTTCCACAGCTTCTCAGTTGGACTCTGTTTTTGACTTTGACTGGGCAATTCTGACACATTAGATATAAACCGCTTCATTGTAGCTGTATGTCAAGTCTCTTTCAACCTCCATCAGGTTTACTTTCCTTTCTTTTTAGCTGCATTAATATGACCAGTTTCTCCTCCCTTGCTGAAGAAAAGTGTCCATATATTATGATGCTGCCACCACCATGTTTCAGTTTTTTTTTCACAGAACTTTTTTTCAATTCTGTTTCTTTTGTTTGTTTTTGCGACTTTTCCATAAAGATCAGATTTGTGGAATACTGCAGTTGTTTGCACTGTTTTTTTAAGGGGTATCAGAGTTAGTGGGGAGTGGATGCAAATGTACATTACACTTTTATTTTTGAAACCACGTAGGATTTTACTCCTTAATTGTGTCCTACTTTGAGTTGGTATTGCACGAAATTTCAATAAGACATTGAAGTTTGTGGGTTCAAAGTGGAAAAAATGCAAGAGGATTTAAAGGTGTATGAAATTGTTCATATCTTGATGACTTGCATCGATAAGGTTTACACTGAGCAGCGGCATTTGTGTGGAACTGATGGATTTTACAGATGCTGCTGGTCCAGACACAGGACAACCACACCCCGAAACCCTTTTTTTTTTCTTTTCTTTTTTTTTTTCTGGCTTTTTCTGTTTCTGTTCTTCTTTCAGCAACTGTCCAAAACCAGCCACTTATATGCCGGTTGGGATGACAGATTAATAGTGTCTGAAGAAACTTCCAGCTGATTCCATTTATAAATAAAAACAGGAAGGAAAACATTGTTCTTCATTTATTCTAATGTTATAAGCCTGACAGGCAGGAGCATTTTGTCATTTTAGGGTTGTTTCTTTAAACATCATCTCAGATAGAGGTGGTACGTTATAAAGGTACTGTGGTCAGTTCAGTTCAACATGGAGTTACCCTAATATAGGTTTCTTTTTCTTGTGCTTGGTTGAATCTGCAATTATCTTGACTTTTAAAAGACAATTTGTTGTGTTTTCCCCTTCAGCAGTGCAGGTACAGCCTTGTGCCCCTTCACAATAACATCAAACCCCAACTTAGACCTTTTTCAACCCTAAAATTTCCAGCTTTCTCCCCTCCCCTGTTTCAAAATCGAACCTTTTCTAACTGAAGTGTTGTTGTTTGATTTAGCTCGACAGGAGACCACCATCAGTGCACAACTCAGCAGAAACATTTGTTTAAGCTTTTTAAAAAATGTCTACTCTTTTATGCCCCATCATCTCCACCACACCCCTTCGGTCTCGCCACGATTGTGTTTTTAACAAATCATTAGCAGGTTGCAGCGTAGCCGGATAGCGGCCAGCGCTTGGCACCTCCTATGAGGGGCGCTGACAGGGTTAGGTTCTGAGGCGGCAGAGTTCAGCGGGTCGTGTCAAACGATCCATTCTGACTGGTGGTGGTGGGACGAAGATGAGGAACGTCGGGTGGCGGGAGGGTAAGAGTGAGGGGGAAGTTTGAGGGTCATAAGGGCAAAAATGAGAGTTTGGAGTGTGTGTCATACTGAGCAGATCCAGAGCCCTCTAGCTGCCAGTTCGAGGTGTTTGCATTGCCATTAGCTTCACCTCTATTTATTTTCAAACCCACTGCAGCTGTGCCACTTTGTCTGAATTGCCTCTTTTGGCAGGGGAATCCATCTAGATCATTGATAGACTTTCTGTGCACTGTGGTTTTAGGTTTGGCTTTATAATAAGATGTGGTGGAGTTTTAAGACAGAGATTAGAGCTGCAGTTCTGGCAGTAAGTCAGAGTTGTGGTCTGTGTCAGAAAGGTGTAACAGCTCCCCTTCACCATAAAATCCAGAGGAGATAAAGAGATAAAAGGTACCTGGTCTTGGAGCTGATGCCCATAAAAAGTGCTGCCATTGGTTCTCAGGGCCCACTCGAAATGCGATCCTGTAAAAATATTTTCTCCTCATTAACCTGTCAGCCATGGAGCCATGACGCTTAGCCAGGCGCAGGAGTGCTGGGCAGAGTGGGCTGGGTGGAAGGAGTTGTGGCGGTTGTTTAGAGGCCCAAAGTGGGGGAAACTTACCAGTATGTGTGCTTTATTTGAAGGTCGTGATGTGTTGAGTAGGTTGAAAAGGCCTCGGTGGGCCCCAAGTGTTTAAACAGCAGCAGTTTGCATAAATCCTGCCAGACATTTTGAAGATCCTCTCTCTCACACAAATTCATATTAGTGCAGGACCTTTGAAAGCTCCCCTTGAATCTTTTAGATTGTGTTACATTACAGCAACAAATTTTAGTTTCTGTGGCATTTATTAAATAGACCAGGGGTGCCCAAGTTCAGTTCTCAGCAGCTACTGTCCTGCAACTTTTGGAGACATACCTTCTCCCACACCCCTGAATCAAATGGTTGAATTCCGTCATTGACATGCTTCAGCTCTTATGAGTCATTCATCTTCATTGGAGAAGAGATGCAGGATGGAGCAAAAAATTGCAATTATGAAAAAGAGTGCATGGTTTTAAGATTTCTTTACCAATCAAAAACATATGTTGTGCAGTTGTTTTCATCCCCTTTTACTGCAATGCTCCTAAATAAAATCCACTTCAACAAACTGCATTCAGAAATCAGAGGAGGAGAAGCAGGATTAGTGGAAAATATAACTAAAAACTTTAAACGCCTCACAGAGTTCAGTTTAAAGTTTGTCTCAAGCCATACAGAGGACAGTAAATGTAGACGAAGGTGTGGAACAGATTCAACCAAAATCATTCTTTTCATGAGGGTGGTGATGTGTTTTTCAGTATGAGCAGAGAAACTGATGGGGTTTAGTCTTGAGAGAGGGCTAGAGATGGACAAATGGCATTGTCCATTTTTGGACAGTGCCCAAAAATGTGTAAAATCGCCAAGTCAAAGTCTAGAAAGACTGTAACAAGAAAAGATCAGCTCAGGGAGGCAGGTATATGATATACCTCAGGGAGGTATATGAGGGATCCATATACCCTCAACTTCATTTCCCCTCTGTTTTATGGCATTCTTTTATTTTTACTGTATGATATGTTGTTGAAAATGAGAATTTGTTTTTAATAAACGTGTTAAATAAAGATTTGTGTATTTATTTGTTGAACATTTTGACTGAGAAGCATTTTCCTTCCACTACACAACCATGCACTCCTTTTGCATTGGTTTAATACAAGAAATCCCAGTAAAATGCATCGCAGTGTAGGTTTTGATATCTTTACTGAAGAGCTTACTGCGTCAGTCTGAAGTGAAATCCCGTTTGTTTGGACTTGTCTGTCTTTGCTGATCGTTCATCTGCTCAGGCCTCTATTCTGTTTGTCTTGCTGCGTCTGTGAGCTGCGCCGTTTACGTGTGTCCATCAGCAGCCAGAGGCCATGCAGCTAGCCCCCCACCCACCTACTCTATTCTAGCAGAATGTAGGTGTGTCAACATGTTCAGGCTGATAAAGGGAGTGCATTGTGAGAGCTTTAGGTTCAGGAGAGAGTGCGGTTGTAGGGATCAGGGCCTGTGTTTATTAGTTTTTGACAGAGATTGGCTCAGTTTGACCCTGGGTCAGTGTGCTGGCCTGGGCCAGAGTAGGTTAGATCTGCCTGGCTTTAGGCCACACTAGGCCTCTTTGTGTTCTCTGAGTTTAGGTCTGTCCTGGGAGACAGCCAGCTGAACAACATGCTGCAGTAAGATCACAAATGTGGCATGCTGACCTCAGCCTCAGCTTGGGTCAAATGATAATTACCTTCTGTGAGAACTTGACCAATAACTTATTGCATTATTGTGCTCGTGCTTCATTTGCTGTATCATACAAAAAAAACCACAAAAAAACCAACTTAATTTGGTGTAGAGGGGGGGGGATGGGTTCACTGTTGGTGCTAGAAAGAAACAGAGCAAAGTTGAACTATTTCTATTTTGCAATGCACTCTTGGTACTCTATTTGCTGAATTAGTTCTTTCAATTTTACCAACTGATATTTTTTCTTAGAGGGGTTGATCTGAGCTGATGGAAAAGTTTTATATTCTGCTTTCAAACTCTCAGTGCATGACTCGTTTATACGAGTCATGCAGCTATAACAGGGAGGTAGATCTTTGTGTAAAATGTTAAACAATGCTGATGGACACTAGAAAACACATTGGCTGCACTGTTGCCATGCAGGAAGAAGGTCATGGGTTTGTATCCAAGCTTGGCTTCTTTCTACATAGAACTAGCATGTACTTCCTGTGCATGCGCAGGTTCTCTCTGGGTACTCCAGCTTCATCCCACAGACCAAAAACATGACTTAAGTTAATTGGTCTCTAGATTATTTGGTGTGAGTGTATGTTAATTTTCTTGTGCAGTTTAATGCTGCTTTATGTTGGACTTGTAACATGTATAGCTCTCATCCAATGACCACTGCAGATAGGTACCAGCCTCCCTAGAATCATACAATAATAGGCTAATATTGGCAGTGGATGGATGGACTAAATTCATCTACTTTCCTCCTGTCCATTAAACCTGAAAAATCTTCAATGATAAGATGCTGATATTCTGCCTGTGATCCAGAGTGTTTAACTAGAGTGCAGTTTGATATTTATAACAATAATACAACACAATTCTCTAAAGTAAATGTAGAAATAATGAATTTTTCCAAAAACATTTTTAGAAAAATTTTAATTAATTTTGTGGGTAACACCAAAAAGCTATTAATTTTTAAGATGAATATATCTTCAATATAAGGAAAATGAAATACAAATGTGCGTCAGTGATTACTCCTCATTTTTATAGACTTGAAAGTTTAGCTGCTTCTGTCTTCTGTGAGCCAATCTAGAGCTGAAGATCAGAATACTCCATTTCCTAATAATTTTATGGGAAATTACTTGAAATCACTGGTTGGCGTCTGGCAGGTATGAATTGATGAAGAGTCTGTCCAAAATTTCCAATAGTCTCCTTTTGAAGACTAAAACTTCAAAAGGACTAATTGGAGAAGGGAGCTAGCGACCAACAAATAGTAGATAATATACTTTGAGCTGAATAAACTGAGGGGCTGGGGTTTTTTGGGGGTGGGGCTTACCTAATAAAAAAACTTGTTCATGACAAGCTGAATGTCTGAAAGAGATTCCTGACTGATGTATAGACCAAACTAATTTTTCAGCTTCGTAAGTTTTGAGATGGAGTTAAACTAGGAAGCAAAAAAGGTGTGCATTTTCACGAGGTTTCCTTAGGTGCAGCACTGCACTCTATTTATGGGTCTGATTAATTGCTTTTTTCATAATTTAGAGCTGTGAACCTGGGGCGTAGCTCCCCATTTTACCAAGGTGCGGGCGAAAACATGACAGAACTGGGTTGATGGAAAACACAACAGAAGGGACAGTGGGGGTTTTGATTTGATAATAAATTTCTCTCTGAGAGCAGGGCCTCTGCTATCTTTATGTGTGGTCTGAAAAGAGTGAGTGGGGAGTGATCATACATCTGCACAGCATTGTGTAACTGTTTATCAAGCCCTTCACGTGTTTATTTAGTTCAGATGATTGAGGTTGTGTAATTGTTTACACCGGGGCAGCTTCTTTTTCAAATGAAGTTGAGTAATTTTTCTCTCTTGTAAAAAGTTTAGTTCACTGGAAAATCCAACCTTAGGTAGACTGCTTTCCTGTAAACACTGACCCTTTGCTTACTCACTGACAACCACACAGCAAAACATCACACGCAGTGCCTTGCAAATCTAAAGATTACAGTGTTTGCTATTGCCTCTTTGCAAAATGGTTCAAACTCCAACAGATTGATTGGAGAGCAATCAGAGGTCTTTAATTTTAAAGTGCTGCTGCATGTTCTCAATCTAATTTAGATCTGGACAAATGCAGTTTTGAGACATTTTTCAGTATTGTAATGGAATAATTGCATTGACTGACAGTGAAAATACCAGGAATATTTCTTAGTTCTTATCCTCAGGTTGAAAACTGTAATTTATTTTTTTTGTGTGTCATATTTGCGCATATATCAACATCCCATAGAAGACAATGTACCATTCTCTTTTTACAAATGTTTTTTTTTTTTTTTTTTAATTTCATTTAACAAATTTATCATAGAATGGAGGGTCAATGACAGAGCTGTTTGGGGAGATTTCATCAGGAAAGACAGAGGAACCCATAAAACATTATTCTGAACTGAAACAATCCTGAAGTTAACTCTTATGAATACAGTTACATTCCAGGTTGTCTGCTTATTTACAGAAAGCGAGTTCTTCTGTAATTTCTAGGGACTTAAACGTTTGTTTGCTTTCGCAGACACTCAATTATAACATTTGCAGTGATAAGTCTCTTCTCTCTCAGCTGTTAAGGTGTGTTAGATTTACACCCTATAAAGGTTTAATTTCCAGGAAATCAAATGTAGAACTTGCTGAAGGTATTTTAGATTTTAAATATTTAGGTACTTAAGCCATTATCCAATGTGGCTACCAAAGTTTCAAGTAGCAAAAGTTGTAAAACTAAAGAGTTAAATTATGATGCTTTTTTCCCTTTGAACTAGAACCATACATGCATACATACTCATCTTTTTTTACAGACTTTTAGTGTTTGCAACAATAGATGAAATATATTATTTTTCATAGTAGTTACCACAACAATAAGCAAATCTCTGGAACATATTCAACTCAAGTGTGATGTCTTCGCAATTAGATTGACTTTAAGACTTGTTTGTGCGCAGAGCTCTGTCATCATGCACAATCCATGGAAGCAGTAGGCATGTGTGAATTACAAGGTCTTCATGCCAAGTTGGGAAAGCAAGATTTAAGAATGCAATACAGCAAAGCACCTCACAAATACAGATAGTATGTTTTCTTTCCCCCCCCCCCCCAATGTTTGCAGTCAACTTTCCAGACCACTAAAAGATGGGTCATTTCACTCTGTGCATCTTGTCTCCTTTCAACTGAAGATTGAGGAATTGTGCCATAACCAGACTCTGTATCATTTTGGTTTGGTCCAGCTTTTTTCTCAAAACCTCACGCAATAAACAGAAAGTATAGGCCTTTAAAAATCCGAAAGACTTTTTTATCTATTATAGAAACACATTAACACAAGTAGGTTAGAGTAAACAAACTGCAGAGTTGTAGTCACTTGTAGCAGGAACTGTGTGTCTCATTGTGTTTCTACATGCAGCCAGGTGCGGGTTCTCCGTACATTCATTGTGTTGAAGGAATCTATAGAAAGGAGGCAGAGTGTGAGAGTGTCAGGGTAATCATGCTGACAGTTGTATAAGAGCCTGGAGCTTGTTGGGACTAGATGAGTGTCTGTGTCCATTGTAGATGCTATTTGTCTGTTAGCAAAGGGACTTAAACAAGTTATTTCTTATTTTACTTGAGTGAGAATTTCTTCTTTATTTGACTTCTTTCATCTGCTTCCTGCTGCACTTTAATGTTTCCTCATAAGTAGGTGTAATAGAAGCTGCTACGGTCATACTTTTACCTCTTCTATAAGCATAATTTTAAATGGTGATTAAAAGTATATGATTGATTCTATTTAGTGCCAATTTACAGCAGAGGTTTCAAGTAGGGTTGCGCTGATTGACTCTACTACCAATACCGATTTTTTATTTTTATTTTTTTTCATCAAGAGGACAGTAGCTGACCTTTGTGAAGGTAGATTAGATGGGGAGATGTGATTGGTTTTACATTTTTCGGCCAATTTTAAGGAAATCGAAGCCGATTTAGATCGCTCGGTGCACTCCTTGTTTCAAGTACCTTTTGGGAAAAAAAAGAGATTCCATTTTTATACAGGGGATTGGTTAGATCAGTAACATGGTGTCTACAGCCTGGAGTATTACCTCACATGATGCCAGTTTGTTGTAAAACTATATTCCAAAAATGTTTACTTTTCTATTAACCTTTCCGTCCTGTAAGCCTGATTAATTACTTTTTTCATGCTTTTTTAACTTGTTGCAAGTGATATTCTCTCCCCTCTGACAGATTGGTCATAATCAGAAAAGTTTGTTTATATTATTTCCATTGGTGGTATTTCCTTTGTCTCTATTATTTACAGTTCATTTGGACGATTGTTCTTGATGTTTACTTATTCAGCACTTTCTGACTTCAGCTGTGTATGAAACTCCAGGAACGCTCGAGTCTTTGTCCTACAGTTTGCTGTCATATAAACTCCAAATTGAGGAAGCACAGCAGGCCTGTTGCAGGCGCCAGCTTGTTTACAGAGCTCTCTCTGCAGTTTGCATTTGTTTGGAGCCGTGTGATAGAACTCGGGTTTCCGATAATGGAGTCTAATACCCCTCCTCGTGCGCCTTGTTTCTGTTCGTTCAACCTCTTCACCGCCCCCCTCCCTACACTTTGCAGCTGTTTTTGTTCTCCTTGATTTACTTTCCATCCAAAATGTTATTTCAAATACAGACTTGTACCCATTTAGCAAGCACACATAAGAATAAGCTTGTATGTTTATGTTTCCCGCTCAACTTTGCAGACAACACTTTAGTCAGAGAGAAGGGTAGATATAACATGGAATAGTACCGGCCCGCTTCTCCCTTAAGAAAAGGGAGTTTGAGTCACAGCTCAGTCTTCACCTCGACCCTGGGGTCAGTTTACAACTTGTCAAGCCTTGAGTTGTCAAGGGTCATCACTAGAGTTTGTGGAAATGGTCTTATCAGTGTTGTAACAAAGGTTCATCTAACTTTGACCAAGTGTCTCTCAGCTAATGATGCTGAGCAGTCAAGATTTGTTTAATACTTATGTAATTATTTAAAAACAGGATGTCTAAAATGAGGCACGTTAAAAACGTTTGATTTAAATGTGATCTTTTTTTTTTCCTGCTAATCAAAGTGGTTTTAAAATGTCTGAAAAACATGTGGAATTTCATTTAAGGTTTTTTTCAGGAGTAGAGGTGTATATAAGACTATAATAAGGTATTTATTGTTCTGTCGTCTAAATTATGGATTTCTGAAAAACCAGTTCCTTCAGTCATGGATTATTTTTAAGCTGCTGTCATAAAAACAGAGCACACATTACTGGAATTTACCATGGAAGGTATAAACTATGCTATAATCATCTATTTGGTCACCCATTCATATCTCTATTTGTCTATTCATACTGCCATTGTTCATCCATCCAACTGTCTGTCTGTCTGTCTACCCACCCACCCATTTACCTATTTGTTCATCCATGCACCTCTCCATTCTATCCGTCCATCATGAACAAACAGACAGACAAGTTTAGGTAATGTTCATTCATTCACCTCTCCATCTTACCATCTGTCCATGTGTCCTCCTCTATCAGCCATCATTTTTCAATTTCCATTTTAAAATTTTATATTGATACGCATAAATGGTCAAAAATCTTTCTCAGAAATGTAAGAAGGAAAATGTGTGGGTACAACAGCATGTTGACATTGGATCTTTGTCTTCTTTTCCTTTCTCAGGGACAGTACCAGCCCGCTGACCTCCTCTGCCCAGAATCCTACACTTGGGTTCCTGTAGAACAATGCATACCGCTGCTCAACAACTCCCGCTATGCTCGTTTAAATCAGGACCCTGATGCAGGTATGGCTTTTTGTTGAAGGTATCTAATACTATAAGTAAACCAGTCAGTCCTATTCTACATTAGTTCAGAATTATTTCTAAAATTAGTAACCTACCAAGCAACTAATGCTCCTTTTCTGGCAGGCCTCAGCAAGTTAGACATACATCTTCTATCTTCTTGTGTCTTTACATAAGACAAATTAATCTTCTACTGGCTCCTTTAATTTGTGCAGTCAGTTTGATAGTGCACTTTTAGAATGACATGAAGTCTGCATTAAATAAATTGCTATAGGAAATTGCAAACGATTGTTTCTGTGAATGTAAATTGTGGAGAAGCAAGCATGTAACTCCTGTTTTCTTCTCCTTATTAATCCAAATAACAAAATGTGTCAAACAGGAAAGAACCACCAATCAGGAGAAAAAGTAAACACGTGGAGACAACAAGGCAATTGTGAAAGAGATTGGGTCGGATACACATAGTAAACAGTAAAGGATGCAATCACAGTTGTATTATTTTAGTGAAGGAAGCGACAAGACGTTGTGCTGGGAGCTGTTTACTGGCACCAGCAGAAAGAAAACACTCATTCATATTGAGATTGCTTTGAGAAACGTTTCCCATGTTTGCTTTTATTAGTTGTACTGACATTTTTCAAGTCATCAAACAGATTCTAACACCAAACAAAGATAACGTGAGTACATGCAAAATGTTTTCAAATGTTGTTTTTGTTGCATATGTGATAAAAGTAGTCTTAACCAGCCTGTACTTAAGTGTGAAGTATCGGGGTGAATCACATTTGGCAACAACTGCTACTGTTGAGAGTTTGCTAAAAAAGAAATCAGTGACTTTTAAGTCACTTTTAAGTAATTTAGGCTCCCTCTTCTTTGCAGAATAGTTATAATTGAGCTATTGAGCATGAAAGGGCTGTTTTAGGTCATGCCACTGCATCATTATCTGGTTAAATCCAGACTTCAATTAGGCCACTCCAAAACATCCATTTTAGGTTTGGATCATTAACACAAGTGAGCTGTTCAGTGATTGTTGTTCAGGTTTTCCTGCTACAGAACAGAAGCAATAGCAATTCAGTCCTATTAAGCATCCCTGGACCAAATTACCACTGCTATGTCTGACTATGTGTTTGATATTCCGGTTCTGAAATGCTGTCAGTTTCCAACCAACACGCTCTTGTCTCTTCAGTTCACAATGCATTTTTCCAGAAAACATGGTAGCACTTATTTTATTCTTTGCAAACTCCTTTTATTTTACTCAGTAGCAGAAAAGTAAAGAAATAGACCATAAGTTATTAAAGCAAGAAAAAAATACCTTTGTTAAAAAAATATATATAACTGCTGTCCTAATGAGGTGTTTAAAGATGGCTAAAGTTCACATAACTCTCCCATTCCATTGACCAAAATAAAACATACTCATTCCACCAAAAATCCCTCATTTGTTAATTTTATTTTTCTATTTTTATTTCATCAATTTTATTGTATTTCTTTTTATCTTGATGCTACTATTTAGAAAAAAAAAATCTATGTAACAATTTTTTTAAATTTTATTTTTACCTCTGTAATCTGTGACATTGTTTCCTTCTTCCCCATTTTGTTTGTGGCTGTTGTGGAGTTTCTCATGGAGCTCCTGTTAATTTACTTCCTGAAAGTTGTTATAGAGGGTGAAATGTGCAGTCTTTCTGCTAGCGGTTTGTTAAGATGTTAGTTTTGGTTTCTGTATAGATTTCAGCAGCAAACGGGATGATTTTATTGAGGGTTAGGCTTTACTGTTGCAGCCTGTGCATGAACACATTGACTTTGCCTTTCCAGCGCTGTCAGTGTTTTTTTTATGTGGTTCCTTTGTCATGGGCAGGTGAGCTGATGTCGACTGGATGTTTTTCTTGCTGCTGAACTGTTTCATTCCATTCCTTGCAAGTATATTGATACTCATTTATTTTTTTGCTGAGCTTTCTTGTTCGTTTGTGAAGACTTGTGTATTTTAATTTCACTTTACACAAATTGTTATGCATTTCAATTGTTAATCACAGAGATCTGTTGGTGGTGTGTGTTTCTTTTATTTATATTTGTGTTATGTTTCACAATGTGTAAAATGTTTTATATTGGCATTAATTCAAAATACTGGTGAAAACTTGAGTCCGCTCATGCCTGTTAAGGAAGAAGGTGAGACGATATCGGCAGGGTGTTTTTTCTGCTGCTGAACAGTCTTATTCCATTCTGTGCAGAAACAACATACCATCAGTTAGGCTGAACTGCAACTCCCTGCCTTCTTCATTTACACAACGCAGAACCTTATTGGTGGTCTGGTTGGAGTAACGCTGAGCCCGGCTGTTGCTGACACATTGATTATCCCACTGTGTCTGTGACCCCTAGTGAACATCAGTCTGTACACACATACGTAAACCAAATGTACAGCACATATGCAGCATCTCTCACACACTCACAATCATTATTTGTTTGACAGGGAGAGAAGTTGGGCCGTCGGCCGTTCAGCAGGATAAACATGGGAGAAAATGTGTGTGTTGTCTCTTGTTTGCCTTTAAATACATCCAAGAGGCGCCAGCCAGGATATGCAAACAATGAGTAGCAATTTGGGTAATTTAATGCATCGAAATGGTGCATTTACATTCTGTTGGTGTCTTTAACGTTCCTGATTGTATAACATATCAGTTAGCAACAATCTGACGTACTTTGGTGTTACTTACAGTAAATGGCACCTACCTGATGTCACCCACTTATCTCCCTTCTGCCTCCTGACTTCTCTACTATATTTCTGCCTTATTGCATTCCATATCTTGTCTATCAGTCAGACACTCTCCCTTGTGCCTCACAATGCTTTCAGCTCCTTAGCCTGATGAGTGTTAATGTTCCCGGTCTGAGTGGGAGCTGATGGATTTGCTGGATCTTAGTGGGCCCTGCAAAGGTTTTCATCCCCCTTGAATATTTTCTTGGATGTTTCACAAATTTTTGTATGTGCTTTATTTGGATTTTATATGATAAATCGACAAAAACAAAGAAAAGGGTGTAGTTTTTTTTTTTTTTTTTTTTCAGCCCTCGTGTACTAATACTTTGTTGAACCTCATTTAGCCACAACTACAGTTGACGGTCTACCAGATTTGCATCTAGACACTGTTATTTTAGGTGAAATCAGCTCAAGTTCAACCTGTTTAGCTGGAGAAGTATTAAAAACTTAATTTTTAATACTTGCTCCAATTTCAGTCAGATTTAGGTCTGGACTTGGACTATGAAATTCTAACACATGAATTTAATCTAAACCATTCTGGCTGTATCTTTATGTTCATTGTTCTGTATCAGGTTGTCCTTATTTTAGCCTGACAACTAAAATGTGAGCTGAAAATAGAAGATAAATTCAAGCTCAAAGGAAATAACTAATAAATGCTTTCATGTATGGGTTCATAATAATCACACAGACTTTAGTAGATTACATCCCATGCTGACAGCAGCTGGAAAGTCATGAGACAGATTCTGCTTTGACAATAAATAGGGTGCTGGTTTAATATGACAAGATCTCATTGTTTCCGATGTTTTCCCTACTGCTCTTCTCCTGCTTTGAATACAAGTTAACCTTGATTTTCATAGCAATAATGACAATAAGATCCTTTACATTTAAAAGGATTGAGGTCAACAACAGATTAAGAATCTTTCTTTCAGCTGCTAACAGCATTCACACTTTTGGGCCTCCGCTGTCAAATAATGGACCTCTCATACACAACACTGCCGTCTTGGCCTTTTCCTTTTTAAAAGCAAGTCCCATTTTGGATCTTCAGCATTAGGTCACAGGAAGTGGTCATATCCCAATGGCTCTTTGACCCTCATCCGGTGTTAAGAACTTTGGGGATGGAAAGGATGAGAAGAAGAAGCGTGGCGAGATGTCAGGGCCCCAAACCTCAGCCCTGACCCTCAACACTCCTCTTCCCCCTGACCCTTGAACTCCAACCTAGAAGGCACTGCAACCTCAGAATGGCGTGTCACTGAATGTCCGGCTGGCCTGACAGGAACAGGAAAAGGAACAGTATCTGGATCCGCTCAAAGTGAGGAACAGGCACTGGCGGAGGTTGAAGCGAGCAAAGAAGAAAAGGAAAGTTGTTTATGTGAGGATCGGATGTTTGGGTTTTCTGGAGTAGGAGGGAGAGATGAACCCTCTGTTCAGTGTTAGTGCTGCGGTTAATGAACCATCTTAAAGCCGCACACTGCTACCCGCTGTGTTCTGTAAAGTCTTCACCTCTTAATATCTCCATCGGGCGAATGAGTGTAACTCCGGTTACTGTTAAAGTGTCTTGTCACTGTGACAAGAAACATAGGGAGGCAAATCACCCTTAACCTGAGGTGAGTTTAAGTTAGGAACCATCAGACATTTAAATATTTTCACTCTCATCCCCTCAGCTTACATTAATTCTTCATGGACCAGCATACTGGCGATTGGGGAGTTGCATAACATATTTTAAAATCCCTCATGAGGAAACCTAATGTACCACTGATTTTCTTCTTCACATTGCTCCACCATTCTTCAGTTTCCAGACTCAGCAGTTTTTTTCAAGAAGTGGATCGTTAGCTGTATCCCTGCACACCAGGGAAACGCAGCTAATAAATAAAATATGAGTTTCCAGGAGAGTTTTAAAACTCTACCTGAAGGATAAAACACATTTCTCCTTGCCTTAAGGTAGCTTGCTGTGCTTTGTGGAATTATTCCAACCCCTTCAACCCTTTTTCACTTAGCTACATTATAACCACAAAGTTCGACATTATTAATAGGGATTTTATAAACCTCTTCACTCTACCAATAAATAAAGGCAGTACACTTGTATGTTGGTTAATGTAAGTATGAATGCAGTTAAATAAAGTTTATTTATAAAGTATCTTTTACAGAATTGTAAGTGCTGTTCAACATAAATTACATTTAAATTACAATAAATTGCAGTTAAGTAATTAAAGTTTATTTCTAAAGTATCTTTTACAGAATTTTAAGTGCTGTTCAACATAAATTACATTTAAATTGTATGTCGTGAATACAAATAAAATCATGACATAAAGTCAAAATGGTTGCAGCTGTTCTGCGACGGTTTCTGGGTTTTGTTAGAGAACATTGACTAACATACAACATCTTGAGCCCCAAGGTAGAGTGGGGTTAAAAAAAAACTACCACAACTTATCACCCTGAACCCAGCATTCTCTACAGTGAAGCATGGAGGTGGCAGAATAATGCTCTGGATAAGTGCATTTAGCTTCCTTGAGTGAAGCTAAATATATAAAGTTGCTGCAGCTCATTTTATCAATATTTTGATAATTAGGTGATTGCATGCAGAATGCAGGTGCCAGTGGTTTGTAAAGATGACTAAATATTATTTGGTTCTCAGTAGTATGTCAAAAAAAAAAAAGATTGGATTTGCTAATTTCTAATCTTCTGCATCCTGTTCACTTCCAATGTCACTTCCTGTTCATCTGTCTCCATACCGTATATCAAAACAGGTTCCATAGCTGTCTTCACCTCTATTTTACACCACCGGTGTTTAAACAGTGAAAATCTGAATTACGTGAATTAAAAAAACTTTCGTCTTTGTTTTGACTTCACTAACCTGATGAGGTGATGTTCCTTATTTTCTCTAATAGACCAAACCATCGGGTCTGAACTTCAGATGTTGAGTTGCAGATCTTAAAAGTCGTGTGTTTCAAGTAGTTTAGCAGTTCCAGTGAATAAGAGAAGAAAATGAGTCATTGCTTTCTGCTCGTGCTGCACTTTAAGAATGGCATGCATTCTTCTTACCTGTTGAGGAATATATTTGGGTTTGGTTGGCTCGCCAGGCGCTCCCTGCTGTGCCCTCCTCCTCCTCTTGGCGCCAGCTGTTAGCGGCTTGGCTCAGCCCCTCTCTCTTGGAGGCAGTCGTTTAAGTGTTTGAGGGTCAACATTTTTCACCTTTTTTTCCATCTGAGTCTCCAGAGAGCAGTTCGTAGCTTCTGGACACACGCAGACAAGGTAGCTGGCAGTGCATGGCACGGGCTCTGTGAGTAACACCAACTAACTAACCGCCTCACGCGCTGACTCAAACCTGAAGGCACTGGGGAGTTAGATTCCCTCCAACAGCTTCTCGGAATAATGAGGCATCCTTGCCAAGGCACTCAGAGGTTAATTCAAATGAGCAGAGAAAAATAAAAACCAAACTTTATGCGGTTGGACGCATCCACAGTGGTCCTGATTCTGTTTTTTATATGTGCTTTGTTTTTGTCTAGGAGACTCTCAGGCGGTGAAGGATGTGGGCAGAGCGCTGGTGCTGCACAAGCGAACAGTCATGCCCTACATAGTGTACAGCTGCAAATTTAAGGGCCGCAGCGACAAGGCCGAGGTGCAGGAGTACGCCAGCTTGGTCGGTCAGGACTGTGTGGAAAGGATCTTACTCTACCGCTCCTGAACAAGGAGCATTGTCCCATTGCCGCCTCACCCTGGAGAATCATCTGTTTTCTTTGTCTCTAAAAGAGCTCCCTGCTGCACCGTCACTATGCTTTCTTCAACATAATCTACTGTGAGCAGGTACCTAATCATACATACAACCCAAACAATAAGAATATCAATGAAAAGCTGATTTAAATCAGAAAGTAGTATTTTGCTGACAGTGACAATTTGATGATTATGGCTTACAGCTAGAAAAACCTTTTTTAGGGCCATTAATTATACATAAGACAAAAAAATATGAGTACAGAGAATTCCTATTTCCATATTCCTTTTTTGTACATATACATATTATCTTTCATTCACTTGATGGAAAAATTTCACCCAACAATATTAAAAACTCAAAGATGGATTCATGCATTTTCAAGAAAAGTTAAAGGGTCATTTTGTTTGAATTTTTTTTGCTTCTAGCCCAGTTTAATATCAGTGTCTTAACCTGCACCTCTGGTGTTTAAACTGAGCATGAATTAAGGAGGTCAGATAAGAAAACAAACCACTGAAACAATTCTTTTTAAACAAAACAAAGAATAAAAGTTTACAAACTGTGTCAAAGCATCTGAGCTAATCCAGATGGCAACAAAAGCGGGGAATAGCTCTTTATCAAGTGTGTTTCAGGATTTATAAAGTATGCAGATAATCAGCCCAGACTAATGAAAATTCTTGAAAATTTTTTTTTTTTTTTTTTTTTTTTTGTGTGTGCTTAAATTTTCAGAATGCAAAAGAAACTTGCATGAAAGTTTCAGGCTAGAAAAGTGTTTCATTAAAAAAAAAAAAAAAAAAAAGGAATACTAAATCCAAGAATGTTGACCTACTTAAAATTAAATCTATGTATTTTACAATATGCAAGCTTGTTAGTTGATCAAGGCTCTTCTTTCATAAACTGCATCAATGCAATGTTGCATGAAGGCACAGGTTGCTTTTTTCACCACACTTTGTCCTTCCACTCAACTTTCCATCATTATGCTGGGTAACAGGTCTCCAAACATCCCGCTTCTGTCACAATGACCTTTTGTCCGCTAAGGGGTGTTGTTGAGCCCTGGTTTTTATGCTGTCGTACTCAAGTGAGGGTGTAGTTTTTCTGAGGAATTAGTGGTTTTCATTAGCTGTAGGCCGTAATCATCCAAATGAATTGAATTACTGAATTAAATGACATTTTCAGTGATTATGTAATTTATTGAGATGTTTTTTTGATTTGCTACTAGACCGGTCGACGGAATGTTTTTTTATTTTTTATTTTTTTGAGATAATCAGCTTGAATTTTTCTCTTTTAAACCATCCTTAAATTTTATGTTGAAGTTTTTATGTTTGAAACCAGCATCGGGTTAGAAACCTGACTCCAGTTTGACTTCACTGCTTCCTTAACGACATGTTCTGTATTGAAAGTCAACTATTTGTCTTCTTTATTTTACTTTTATTCAAAAAGAAACATTTATTGTCTCATATTAAACTACAGTAATTTAATGACTTTCATGTACAAGGCTCCTTTAAACTATGTTTCTGTTTTAAGTGTAATTTTCTTTATATAGTCTCTCTATTCTTTTGTTTTAAACCAAATAAACAGTTTGCATACTCAAAAATTTAGCTCTCTGATGATTTCAAGCTGGGCTGCACAGTGGCGCAGTTGGTAGCACTGTTGCCTTGCAGCAAAAAGGTCCTGGGTTTGATCCCCGGCCCGGGGTCTTTCTGCACGGAGTTTGCATGTTCTGCCTGTGCATGCGTGGGTTCTCTCCGGGTTCTCCCACAGTCCAAAAACATGACTGTCAGGTTAATTGGTCTTTCCAAATTCTCTGTAGGTGTGTGTGTGCATGGTTGTTTGTCCTGTCTGTCTCTGTGTTGCCCTACGATAGACTGGCGACCTGTCCAGGGTGTACCCCGCCTCTCGCCCGGAACATAGCTGGAGATAGGCACCAGCAACTCCCGACCCTTTTAGGGACAAGAATAAACAGAAAATGGATGGATGGATGGATTATTTCAGCTCAGATAACTTTGAGTTCCCCTGTATGACAGAGCTAAATGTCGGAGTCAGTCATTTGACCCAGCAAGACAAACTTGTTCAACATACCCTGCGAATGGAGTTGACCAGAAAATAAAAATATTTAGCTAAAATACCAGAAAGACAGAAACTTTACAAGACTGTTGCTGTATAAACCTGTTTGGACCAGAAATATCTTCTGTATGTTCCAGAACCACGGTTTGAAACGCATTTCAGTTTCATATGAAGTGATCCTTTATTTGACCATCAATAGTAGAATTTATTTTAATTGACAGGCAAATGAAAGCAGACACTGCAGATATAATGAAGTAAAATTACTCAAAAGTAATTTTAGACATAAAGAAGAGAAAAGGAAACTTTATGTTAAGGGAGAAAATTGCATTATAAGAAAAAAAGTACTGTTCTATAGTTAACATTATTTAATACTGACACTGTGGTATGGTTACTGTTTAGCCAATCAGGAAAGTGCCATTATTAAATTGATATATTTTTATAAATGAGGGCTCAATTGGGCTTTACTTTATTGTTTTGCCCTAATCAAAGAGATTAAGTAATTTTTTTTCCCTCTTAACTAAAAAGCACACTGTGCTCTCAAAAAACTCCTGCTGTGGTGTTGAAAACAGCATTGAGTATTTATCCTTTTATGATTGTGGTATAATGACAGCTTTGCTTAAATTACATTTTAATACAGGGCGAGTTGGACTCATGCAGCTTGATAAACACTAAGAGTTGGAATAAAATCTTTAGTTAATTGAACTATTTTGTGTTGATTCATCAAAAAAATAATACACAAGTTTGTGCTGCGGCTGTGAGAAAATTAGAAACAGTTAAAGTAATATAAAAACTAACTCGCTTTTAGTGATGCAAGTGGCTTTGTGTCAACTTAACCCAGTGCAGCAACTCTGGTGCGGCCTGACCCGCCTGTCTTCACCTCAATTTATCAAAACAAAATGTGGAGACGGCCCTTCCAGGTTAAAACCAACCCGGGTTTGAGAGCAGTCCATGTCTAGGGAAATTAGAAAAGACTGACAGGCTAATTCTTCACGACGGGAACACTGACGCTGGCTAGAAGCCGTGTTGGATGCACTCTTTCTCTCCCACATTAGGCATGCTTACACACACATACTGCTGGCACCGTCAAGAGCACTTTAAATTTTGGTGGAGGGCAGAAGCCAGTTCAGTGATGGAGCTCTCACTGTAAAAACAAGTGGCTCAGACCAGCCATGGAGTTTATAATGAGCCCTTAATGCTTCAAGATATATACTTGTGTCACACTCTATAACTCTTATGAAGGAAGAGGACCATGATCTGCTGCTGGAACGCCGTTCAGCCAAGAGTCAACATCTGTAGATGTAAAAGTCTCACTGATCAGACAGGAAAATGTTAAATTCTCCCTTTTCCATAAATTGCATTCAGTTGATTCAAATGTGTTTTTTGAATAAATAAACTATTTCTACAAAGCAGAAAACAATCCTCTTGTACACAGAAGTTTTATTCGATGGTTATAAAAACAGGAGTTGACATTTTCAGGTACCGAAATGCAAGGCAACAAACTGTAACATAAACATGTATTCCCACTGAGATCAGCTTTGGATCATTGTTCTGTCGCATATAGTTCCTAATTTAGGTTGAAATGTCCACTTCCTATGATACACCATACTAACCGAAAGTGAAACAGACCCACAGCATGATGCTCCCACCACCTTGCTTCACAGAGAGTACAGCATTTGCTGCTTTGAAAGCCTCACCTTGAATTCTCCGAACACGAACAGACCTCATCATTATATCCAAAACCCTGGCTCTATTTAATTCCCTATTAGTATTGTTAACACTGACAATCCTTCCAAGTCTCCATCAATTTCAACATGTTTTGGTCTCAAAGTGTTAGTTTCTGTGAAACTGCCAGAGGTAACGAGTCAGTGTTAGAAAGATGAAACCCGAGACCATCTCCTTTGTTTAAGGTGGATTTCTAGAATTTCACTCCTCTCTCAAACTATCACTCTTCCCTGTACAAAATGTGTACATTATGATTATGCTATGCTGCTGATTATGCTACCATTCACACACAAAGGATCCTTACAGTAAAGTTGATGTGGACCCCAGGAAGAATAGTCTCTGCTACGTTTGAGACCAATGGGGATCCTTAAATAAACAAAGAAACATTTAATGGGGTAATAATGAAAGAAGACTACATAAACTTAATTTTAAATAGCTAAATGGTGGAGACACATAAACAATAGGTCTGTTCCAACAATTGGTTCTGGAATGGACACCTCAGGGTAACCTCAACTTGAAACTTAGTGAAAATGTGAGGACAAATGCTGAAAAGTCGAGTCCTCGTAAATGAATTAGATTCTGTCAAAAAGAGTAGTCAAAAGTCCATCATGAATTATGGGAGAAGCTTGTTGATGCCTGCAAAAAGCTTGTTGCTTTGGAACTCTGTAGGCATTTATTAAAAAATTAGTGGGTGTCTATGTATAGAGTTATACACGTTGATGTTTCTAACCAGAACTCTAGGCTGTAGGGTTGAATTTGGTGAATATAAAGATTAAGGAAGTGGTGAACCCTTCAAATGTTCCTCCTCCTCTCATGATGTGTTGTGGTTTTATGAAAATGCTTCGTAATAGATTGAGAAAAGAAGATTACACAGCATGAAATAATAATAATAAAAAAAAAGGTCCGGAATGAAAGACGAGGAGTCTCCAAGTTTGAGGTTTTCCCTATTTTTCCAAACTTGCATGTGGAAATTATGAAGAAGAATTTAAGAAAAAACCTTCAACTGTTTACATAAATCTAAGAGCAACTACGTTTCACAGTTTGCCTCTGCACTCAGTCAGATTTGCTTATTCTAATCTGTTGTCTATATGATATGAACACAGAGACACTCAGCTTCAGGGTAGCTGTCATCCACCAGGATTCACTCAGATTTTCATCTGCCGCAGGTATGAAGGGGCCAGTATGTGACGCTATCTTCCTGTTTGTAAATGTGAAACTTTATGTAGGCACCGACATGTTTGATCTCTATCTTTGTTTTCCTTCATAGGACCTTCAGCGAGCAAATCTGCACGCGTTGCACGCAAAGCCTTGTTTTATTATACCAGTGGGCAGAATGTAAACACTCCCTCAGCCCACAGCTAGTTGCTACTGCTGCATGTTTCCATGCATGCGTGTGCGTGCGTGTGTAGCAAGTTTACTCTTTCTAGCTTTTACATGGGTGTAATGCTACTTGTTTGGACTGGCATCAAGTAACTACAGTGCAAACGAGCATGGTTTTGTTTGTTTTCTTGGATTTTCCCCCATGCCCACTCTTCTGCTCATCGTCATTGTTCAGTTGTAATGCAGATGTGTAATATAGGCTCATGTTTGTACTGGCACCCACGCCAGCGGAAGCTCCCAGGCTGGAGGAAGTGCTGGGATCCTTTTGTCCACGAGGGCCTCCTGGATTAAGCGTATCATGCCCTAAATGCAGGCCTTTCTCCTGGGGATTATCCAAAAGCAGAGAGGAGAGGGAGGGGGTGCCCATTCTCTCTCACTCCCACTGGGGCCCTGTCACCCAAATTCAGCACACTGTCACTGCGGCGCTCTCTGGAACCCCTCACTGGGGATGCAGGACATGAGTGGAGACACTGTACGCCCAGAGACAGAGCGAAAGTGATTAGCTTGTGTTATTAAAGGAGCGTAGAAAATGCATTTTGACATGGAGCTTCAAGTTGATCCAACTCACTGTTGGACATGGTGGAAATAACCCACAAGCATCACATTATTATGTACATACAGTATGCTTAGGCTTCCTGGGGATGAAGCTGGAACAATCTGAGCAGGATCGGCTGATTTATTGGTAAAACTGTTCACACTCCCTGCAGGCCTGACACGTTAAAGGGGTTTTAAAATGCACATATAAATCAGACTTGTTAATGGGGTGGATTTAATTCTGATGGATCAATGAGGGAGATTCCACATTTAACTAAAGACCAGCCTCAAACAGATGTTTTCTGCATTTTAAAATATGAAAAGTATCGTTGCTCCATCTTGAAACCCAAGTGGAAACAGATGATTGTAAAGCTGCCTGGATGAGTTTGGCGTCTTCTACCTCTGAGGTCACTGCTCACACCATGCTGGGGTCAACCATGCTGGTTTCTACACCAGTGATGGTAGGATGTAGCAGGAGATGAACCGATGCACTGAGCCCTGATCAGTCTCTTCAACTGCTATGCATCATGAATCTGATCCCAGAAATATTATTTTTCCATGTGGTGACTCAGAGCAACCCAACCCTTGCAAGTTAAAAAGGCTTTTATACTCCAACCCTGAAGATGACATATTTACTAACAGAGGTTGCACCTTTTTCTTGGTGTAAATATTTAATGAGATGCAAAATTGTTAGTCATGCAAATACATAATTGCTGCAGTCAGTGACTGTTCTTGACTGAAATCATCTTGAGGGAGCCCCTTCTACTGAGCCACCAGTTAAAAGAAAATGATGGTTTTGAGGGTCAGTGTCAAGGGTCAATTGTGGTGCTTCCAATATGAAATGTGATTAAAATCACACATGAATAAGTTTGTTCATTAAAAACCTGCTGTGCCATCCTCCTCCACTTCCTGTTGTCTTCGTCTTTTCTGCCAGTAGCAACATCTGGTTGCTGATCACATGACTCGAGAGATGCAAAAAAAATTTTTCCATTGCTGTTTGCAAAATACATAAATTTTTTATTACAAAATATGAGGCCATTAATAAAATGTAGCCTTGTAATTCCAATTTGAGTGACTATATTGTTAGTAGAAACACAGCTTGTGTCTTCTTCAGAGGTTTATGTGTTGTTTCCTTTAATAGTTTTTAGTGCAGTGCTACTATAAGCAAGAGGGTAAACAGATGGTTTGATTCGTTTGACACAGTGCAGTGTGAAAGCAAACTGCACCAGCTGAAAATGTAACAAATATTGTTACATCGTAAAGGGGACTTCAAACCAAGGCTATCTTATGAATGACGGTAGGATGGAACAGGAGATGAACAGAAGTACTGGCTCTTCCTCTGTAATAATGCGAGTGCTGCTCCAGTTTGCTGTGGTGAAGAAAGAGCTGAGTCAAAAGCTAAGCTCTCTGTCTACAGGTCTGTCTACATTCCAACTCTCACCTATGGTCATGAGATATGAATTATGACGGAAAGAATAAGCTCCCAGATTCAAGCAGCCGAAAGTTCTAAGTCCTGGTTTATTGCTGTTTAAAATATCTGATGATTTATTTTTAAATGTGCTCTGAAAATAAGAGCGCCTTTTTACGAATCTCCTGTACAGATATAAGCCCAGTCTTTTGTCATTAATTAATCATTTTCTGACTAAATGAGGTAAAGTGGGACTCCCTGAGTGCGGATACTGATAATAACTGCAGGGAGGTAAATGTCATCATCATATATTAAGCCTCCTAGGTTTCCCTCCCTAAATTAGTCTCTCCCTTCTGTTTAAAGTCTTGTCGCTTCCCTCCATTGTTTGTCCTCATCTTCTTCTGCCATCCTCACTGAGGCAGCCATACACATTCCTGCTGGCATTACAATACCAGCGTGTCAGCCTGAATAGAGCAGGGGGGCTGTCAGCCGGCTGTGGGAGTCGGCCCACCTCTCAATATGTGAGCTGTCTCTTTTGTAAAATCTAAATCGTCTCGCTGCTTCTTTCAGCCCTGTCCGGAGCAGAAACTTCCCTCTCTGTGTGTGCAATATATTTCTAACAGGTTTACAGTTGATAGAGGTAAAAAAGGGAGGACCCCAACCAGCACATCCTCTTCTTTTAAACAGTAGTTTCTGCCAGTGAAAGTCAGCGCAGCCAATATTTGAAGAGCTTAAAATCACTGCCTGTTGAATAGCGCCATTGTTTTGGACGGGAGAGTTTGGCATTTTCACAGCAACATGCTGTGTCTGGAGGGGTGATCTGGACCCATTCTAGGAGAGCAGAAAATGATCTGCGTGGTTGAAATCGAACACAGATAGTTTTGGTCGTTATGTCTCAGTAAGAAGCTGAAAACTAAGACATTTTTAAAATATTCCTAAACCACAAATTCATCATTTGTCTCATGTAATCTGCTGTACAATCTCAAATACAGTCTTCCAAAACTCCTTTTTTCCATTTTGTTACATCAGTATTTATCCATACATCTATCCAGTCATTGGCCAAGAAGGAGGGAGGACTCTGACATATTTTGTTTCATTTAATTTCATATAGTGTGAGGTACTGGTATTGTCTTGGAGGAAAAGAAAATATATTCAGTTTAACTTTAATTGTTTGTTTGTTTTTTTACAAATACAATCTAAAAAGTGTGGTATTTTTTTATTCAGCCCCCTTTATACTAATACCCTAAACAAAAACCCAATGAGTGCAACTGTCTTTATAATTCCCCCAAATAAATAGATCTACCTGTTTGTAATCTCTTTTTAACCAAAAGTATTAACCCTCATGGTTTAGAAACTTAGTTTTAAATTATATTACTGTTGTGAAAATCACAGTTGATCTTCCTTCAAATCAGGAGAGGAACAATTAAGGAAAAACTCCCCCTTCAGAATGTGCATGAAGTGCAGAGGAAAAGTATTCAAACCCCTTGAACCTGTTCAAAGAAACAGAATGTCCCTGAGGTTTGTTCAATACATTGCATGGAGATGGAAAAATAAATGGTGAGGGAAACTAGTCAGGGTTGTTTGATCTGAATGCAGGTCAGTCTGTGAAAAAAAACCCGTTTGAGGCTCCTAATTAAGAATTAGGTGAAGGTTCACCAACCTGCAGAAAGCAAACCAAAATGTACCTAAAAGATGTAGAACAGTTTCCAAGGATGGAATACTTTTGCCAGGCCTTTTATAACCAATAAAGATAGGAATGTTGCCTCCCTAATAGTCTGCAGTGGTTTACTAAGCATTTTTCCATCAGTAACAATTATTTTTATGATTAATGTTGTAATAAATACCTTTAACTTGACTTAAAGGCCGTTTTGTTTAAATACAGATTAAATACTTGGATTTATGCTCCCAATGCATTACTGAGCTGTAGAATGATGTTTTTTTAAAGAATGCATAATGATAAGAACAGTCTACAGATTTGTCATGTATATGCTATTAATCATTGGTTTGTTATTTACAGGCCCGTAAACCCAAAGTGTTGTACAGCTGTACAACCCTCTCCTCTGGTCAGAAAACCCTCATGAGCTGACATTCTCAATTAGCCACACATTCTGGAGATGTCAGTGAAGTTTCACGGACCTCGTCTTAGCTCAGAGACGTCCAGCCAAAGTTCTGCACACTGCCTTACAGACAGGACGTGTGCAGAGCAGGTCGAACCCTCTGGCTCTTTTTCCCACAATGTCTTTCTTGGAGCGGAAATCTCTCCATCACCCTTGGCCAGACTACCTGGACTCTGTTCCAATGCCAATGTTTGCAGAAATACTTAACTGAGCAAATATGTTTTTTTTTTCTGGTAATAAGTGGGCAAAGCGCAGGCAGTCCAAGGTGCAGGATGTCGTTTGAAATGAGGTGCTGCTGCAGGTGGAGCTGCCCTCTGCTGATGAATGAAGTAAATGAGACAAACTGTTTTGCTTAAGAAATTTGGAAAGGTTTCAAGGACAGCTTGAAAAATTGCTTAGGTGACATGGTGCACAATTTACAGTCTACATTGGAAATTCATATCCACCTACAGTGTTGTGAAGAACCAATTTCCCTCCTTACACATTCCCTCTGTTTTGGGTTTTCTGCCACATTTAAATCTCTCAGATCATCAAGGAGATTTTTATATCAGACAAAAATAACATGAATAATTTAATAAAGTCTCTTTCAAATTTTGATTTTATATGTTTCTTTTTAAGTTTTAATTTGGATTACTGTCCTTTATTTTTCTAATGTGTCTGTATATTGAACAGTCATTCTCCCTCTACACCACAGACCACCCCATGATTTCAATTCTTGAGGAAAAAAAAGCAACCAAACCCCAATGAAAATATGCTTGCCCCCTGCTCAAATGATGTATTAACTGTGCTAACAATTTTTGTTCACCCAGTCCTGATTACTGCCAGACCTGCAGAAACAAGAAACAAGTTCAATAGAACTCTTCTTGCAACATGAAGTAGGTTCAAAAATCTTAAAAAGCAGCACATCATTTTCCAATCTGAACATATTCAGTCTCCATGGTTCAACAATAAGAAAGAGGATCATGGGGAAATGGCATCCATGAGAGTTTTAATAGCTAAAACCACAGCACCAAAAATAACATTTACCAAATGTCAAGCATAGTGGTGACAGAAGCATGCAATGTTTTGAATATTAAATAAAGATGAAAACCTCCAGATTCACCCAAAATGACCAACTAGATGATTAGATAGGACACAGCAGACCAATGATCCCAAACACAAATCAAAACTTCAACTTTGCTGTTGTCACATTTCACTGATACAGCAAATCAGGACAAAATACAGATTTATCAGCAGAAAATGTTCTTTGTTTAAAAGCTGGACTGTCTGATCCGCGCTGAAACAGAAGCAGCAATGTACTGATCCCAGAAATCCCCAGTGGCGTGGATTTCATCACGCCATCAGGAGCAAACAGAACCGATCAACAGCAACTTCTCCGCACTGCAAGATTTGCTAAATGTGCGTGAGAGGAGAGGCTTAAAGTCTTCTCTCTGGTTTTATTCTTGGCTTTGCCCCCAAATGATGGGGAAATAACACACTGTCCCGCCATACCTGCACTCATCCAAGAACATACACAGCACTAGATTAATTAGATGGAAATATTTCGCTCCCATCAACTTCACCATCTCGTTTAAAGGTCAAGTCACTGATAAATAAAGATGTATCCCCTAAAATCCCGTTCGACAAGGATTTGAAAGTCATTCATAGAGGTCAGCATATGAAGCTGCAGCAACAAATTATTGGCAGAGGGGATTTCTCAGAAAACATCCCCTCCAGTGGTTAGCAACCCACAAACCCTCCTTTGGCAAGACAATCTTGCTGAATGGGCAAAAAAAAGAGATCAGCAAATGGGAGGAAATCTGTGCGGTTTTATAAAAAAAATAAATGTTGATTCTGTGTCATATATATATATATATATATATATATATATATATATATATATGAATGAGAAATTAAAAACATCAGGCTGGCTGGGTCTCTTGTTTCATTTGGCGAGGCTCTGTACCACTGTAGCTCGGTCATTATTCAAGAATCCAGAATTGGGAGAACCGAAAAAAGCTGGCCTCTACAACCCATTTGTCCTCAACTTTCTTGTTATCCCTCCCTCAGTTTCTCTCACCTCCTGTATTCCTTACTCTGCTCCTTTTCTGTCCTGTTTATGCCCTCTAATCCCACCTCTCTGTCCTCGGTATTTGAGGGCTCATAAAGGCCCGGAGCTCCCGGCACGCTCATTTTCAGCCTGTTTGGGGTTTAAATAAATTACATCGTTGACTTGAGCACAGATCAAGTTCAGCTGCACTACTTTTACGGCACCAGAAAGTGTCGGGTAAGCGGCCGATTCGGTAATAAGAGGAGCAATCTAACAAAAACCCAAACAGCAGTGGGAAGGAAGCGTTTGAGCCGTCGGTTTGCCCCCATTATTAGCATTATTTCTCATGAAACTCTGTCGCTTGCGGCTGGAGCGAGGAGCCTCAGAGGGAAACCACGTCGGTTTGCGGCCGCTGGATTTTTACTGTTCAGTAAACAGAACAGGGGAAATGATGGTCGATGCCACACATGTGGAGAATGTAGTGTTTGAGTTTAAAATGTCTGAGCAGGGAAGCAGAATGCCAGCTCCTAGAAATGAAGTAAGAGCAGAAAAGAAATGCAAGGCAATGTTGGTGTCATGAGTGAAAACGTGCATTTGGTTCAGACTTTGAAATTTGTTCACAGACACTCTCTGTCCAGTCTGACTAAGTTTGTATTATTTTATGAAGAAGAAAGAACAAAAGTTTCAGCAGAGATGCTTGAGACAATCCCACAAAGTATGCAGCTGCAACTTCAATAAAACTTCATGTTTTTTGCTCCACTTTGTATGTATGTATGTATGTGTTGCTTTGTCACATATTATAAATAAACTGAAGTTTCTAATTGTGTCATGAATAAAAACCTATAAGACAGTTCGACAGGTATGAATATGTTTTTAAAATGTGATTTATTTAGCTTCTGCACTGCAGACAGATGGTTTGAAATAAGACAAACATAAGAGAGACATAAATGAGACAGTTGTGTGAGACTTGCTTTATCCCTGCTTACCCCACTGGAATCAGTTTGTTGTGACTATGGAAATCACCATCTCAAACCAGACACTGAAATTCTCCCCCATTCTCACGGGAGACAAATTAATCATGCTTTCAAGATAACGCCCCATGCGTTACATTTTTCTCCAAAATACATTTTTCTCACCATCACAGACGTCCTCCTCACTCCCTTCCACAGATTTCCTCTTAATTCTGCTTTTATTCTTTGAAGCTTTTGGCTTTCAGACACATTGCGCTTAATTTTTGGCCTCCAAAGATGACTTTCCATCAAAGTGTCTTGAATCAGGACTGCCCTCCATTTGCAGACAGAGCTCAATCCAGGGGCAATATGTAGTTGGAACATGGAAGGACGGAAAGGGGAGAGAATATTGGGAACAAGTTAAAATGGAAATCTTGAGCAGTGTTTTGATGCTTAAAGCTAATAGCTATTCCCTGATTCACCTTTTCCAAATTTTTTCTGTGAACCTTAACTCCAAATTATTTGTGGAAAATTTTCCTTTTTTCAGAGAACATATCTAAAATATTCAAAAGAGCTGCAGCATTGGAAGCAGAAATACTTAGGTGCAATGTTACTTGACACGCTGCGAGCAAAACAACCAATCCAGGAGGGTCATAAACTTTCCTTGCCGATGATTAGCTGTTCCTCCCAGAGCTGAGACAAGGAATATTGGAGATGTCTTCGGTGCTAAGACAGTTTCCACTGTGTGGATCCATTCATATTAAGAGATATTTGGCATTTTAAGTATTAAATTTATTAGCTATTTGCGGATGGCTTTCGCCCACAAATACCAGTGCTCATTTTCCTGAAAAAGTTTATTGATTCAGTACATTTTTGTCAATAATCAGTAAATAGAATTTATTTATTTAGTGAGTTATTCAACAAATGCTGCTTATTTGTTATTTTATTCTCTTATCGGACTCAAAAACATCTTTTGAAAATGGAACCTGGCTGCTCATGTTTTCCAGAGAGAATTTTATTTGTTATTCCTCTTTGTAAGTATTGGTTAGTAGACATGAGGAAACATTTTTTTTAATGTTTAATATTGAAAACATCAACTTTATTTTCAAATGAACCAGTGTAAACCAAATGTAAACTTGCCTTTGACTTTATTTTTTTATTGCGTCGTTTGCTAAATCTGACCGTCTTTCTAAATAGATTAATTACATTTTAAGTTTAATGTCTTTCTTTAAAGAAGAGAGGTCGGAAACTCTGGAAGGCAAAGGCTCTTTCATGGCATGTTTATCCATCTTCTATGTTCACTCTGGTCTTCCACTAGGCTTCCACTTCTTTTTGGCAACTACAGTAAGTGAAAGGATTTTAACAGCATAATAACACGTCAGCCTTGCCCAGTGATGACAGATGCAGCGCCATTCTTTTGCAGAACCAGTGGCGAATAAAAAGGAAGATGCAAAACAATTTTCTGGAAGCCGGCAGGACAGAACAAACAATATTTAAAGTGTGTGTGAGTGGGTGTAGCTGTGGGAGGTGATGAGGCTTGTCAGTCAAAAGGAGTGACAGACAGACAGGCGATGGGAACAGAGGGCAGAGACCACCAGGGGCCTTCGTGGACCCTTTTGTGGGTTTATCCAACAGCTGACTCCCGCATCACTTCCCCTCCTGATGCACAGGAAACAATCTGGCAGATGAATGGAGAGATCATGTCACTGAGAAGGCCAGGGCCAGAGGCCAGAGGCAGGGTGGGAGCAGTAAGTGAACTTGAGGTTTGGGATGGACGTCTTTGCAGAAGCTGCTGCTTTTTTCAGTCGTATGTAATAAATTGGGATGCATACTATGAGCTCCCCTTTTAAAATCCTCTTGAGATGGTCAGACTTTCTCTGAACTGTAGGGTATATGATTGAAAGCAGGGGTGTTAATTCCAGGCCTTGAAGGCCAGTCTCCTGCAACCTTTAGATATGTCTCCACTTCAACACACCAAAGTCAATAATGAGATCATTGGCAGGAGTCTTGAGAACTTGTCTGCACTTAGAAGGTGATTCAGATATTTGATTCAAGTGTGTTGGACCAGGATGTTGGCTGGTGTCCTGCATCTGAGAGTCGCAGGACACCGTCCTTCGAGGACCAGGATTGCCCACCCCTGATCTAAAGGCTTTAAAAAGACCTTTGGCTATCAGTTCTTGTTCTTTTCCCAGCAGCAAAGCACATATTGGTAAATAGATCATGTAGCGTTGCAGCAGCTCACACAGATACATCACACTGATGTAGAAGAGCAAGAAAACAGCATCAAAATTAAGAATTTATATTTTTAAATAAGTCATTAGTGTGTGGAAGAAGATTAAGGCCACCCAAAATAATTAAGTAAAATTCTGACTTAAAACTCAGAATTCTAATTCTGTGTCAATTTGTATCAAAATCCAAATAAAGAGCATTGTTAGATACTATGGTCTTGGATGAAAATAAAATTAAAAAAATTATTTTGTTGTCGTTCTTTGTTTGTCTCTTTATTTCCCCCTGTTTTTATGTTATATGAAGTATTTTGTGTTTCCCTTGAAGTGTATAAACTCTGACTGAAAAATAACTGATTGACTGATGAATGTTTATGATTTGGAGTAAAAAAAAGGGAAATTCTTAATAAAACTACCTCATACCCAATGTTAAGTTTGCAGGACTGTCTGTGATGGTGCAGACCTGTTTCTCTTCAAAAGATCTGGGGAAATTGTGGATAAACTGAAATATGGTGGACTTTACCATAAAAACTAAAATGGGTCAATGTCTTTGGGTAGGAACATGATCCAGAACATAAGGACAAATTAACACAAAATAGTCACTAAATCAATCTTCTTCAGATCCTATGTCTATTAGATGGCTGTAAATCCATTCTCTACATGAACCACCCTAAATATCAACCCTCCAAGTTAGTGCTGCTTAATCTTACTCTCATAAATAAAGGCAAAAGAACAACACCAGATTCTCCTGAGTCAAACTTCAAAGCTGAAGGAGCCGAGCGGACTTACATGGAGCTTTGTGACCTTTGTGCTGGTGCGAGTGAGCTGTCTGTGTGAGTGTCTGTGGTTGCTCTGGTCCGAGTTCGGCTGTCTGGGGTTTTAAAGCCGGGGCCCCGTTTTCTGTGTCTGCTTGTCTGGGATCGGGTGTCCTCCTCTATCCAGGCCAGCTTATATTTATGACCTGAGCCTGGCCCAGTCTGGCAGCCTGAGAAGGTAACAAGAGGAGGGATGGAGCACTGGCTGCATTCCTCCTCACCCCCAAATCTCACTGACACACACACACACACGCAAAGACGTTCGAATAAAACAAGTCAGACTCTTTGCAGATAAGAAGTCTGAAATATCTCAGGTGATCTCATATGAGAAACAGATTGGCTGAGCTGCAGAATGAGATTTACTTTGGTTTTAAATTCACACTACAGTCCAGATGAAGAAGAAGAGAAGTGGAAATCAGGTCTGGTTGTTTGATGATTTGAATTTTCTACATAAATGATTACTCTGATGTGTGTTTCTACCTGGCTTGAGAGAAGATGTGTCCACTTTTTGCTTCCATGAATGTGGCTAATAGAAATATTCCTCCTGTTTTTATCATTTCATGAACTTTCTAGAACTTTTACTTAGATGAATAAAGTTCAAACCTGAGCTCTACATGACTCTGCTCAGATAAGAAAAACCAAGTCTCTCTCTTTTGTTGACTCTTTGCAGTAGACATATAATAAAGTAAGGAAAACAAACAGAACTTTTAAATGTTTTTGTGTCATTAAATGCAATGAAAGTTTGGACAGTGGACGTCCTGCTTTCTTGTCCAAAGCAGAGTGCAGATGGAGCACATTCCAGGGGAAAGCTGTGCAAATCCCTCCATTGATTTGGTGCGAAACCCTCCTGACCTCTGCAATACATTAGCAGATTAACCATGGAGGCCTTGTGCACACAGATTTCTCAGCTAAGCCATTGGCCCATTCAGATGCAGAGCCATGGACCAAACACAGAGACCCCAGTGCCAGGGGCCAAATGGGCTCATGCCTGTTCTGACACTCCCAAATTACAAGAATAAGCACTGACTGTCTTAACTTTTCTACAACTCAGAACTATAAAAATGAAAGGTGTTATTCTTCTTTATAAATCACAAATCTAACCTTTACTTTGTCATACAAGTTTCAAATTCTTAAGGATCAAAACTTCCATTAAAGTTTCTCCAGCTTCAGTCTATTAATGGTGTGAGCAAGTGGCTGTTGACCTGGTTATTGTGTGTGCTTGTGCGTCTTGTTCAGGGTGAAGGGTGGTGCTCTGGGTCAAAGTATCAGGCATCACAGGCTACAAGTCGCACCAGGAACACACATGCATCCCCAAAGAGTGTACACACAACAGGCCCATCCCAATCCAGACCCAAAAGCAAGTCTGGATCGGGATTTAGTCTCTTCTGCATATGCAGAAGAGACCTACCATTTTACTTCATAACTCCTTAAAATGTTAATTACAGTTTGGACTACTAAAATATCACTGGAAGAAAAAACTGAACTTTTTGTAACATAGTAGAGAGGAATTTTAAATCTAAATGAGACTGGACAGCAAAAGTCTCCATAAAAAAGTTATGGTGCCTGACAAAACTATTAATAACCCATAATTATGTTTTATTTTGTAACATTAAAACCACAATCTCCATTATGTTTTATTTGTATTTAAAGTATTAGACCAATGCAAAGGAGTGGATGAATGTCTAGAGAAAGGAAAACAACATTTTGTTTTTAGATTTAATATGTTTGCCTAGTCCTGTGGGAAAAGAAAAAAAAAAACAACTCAAACTCAGAGTGGTTGGAGAGCGTCTGTAACCATCAATCTTCAAGTTTGCAGGTCATTTTAACACAGTTATGTTTTGATCTAAATTCTTTCATTGTTGCTCATGCTGTCTGTTTAGGATTGTTGACCGGTGATCCTGCATCCCGATCAGCCACAGCTGAAGATTTTCCTCCTGAATTGCCCTTTATTTATCCCCAATGAGTGCTAAATAATCATGCTATGCTTTTCAGAATTTTATTTAAAAATTTTCTTTCATTTTCAATGGTTTCTGATTGTAACTTGGTAAAATAGAAAATACCTATGAATACTTTACACATCATGCAATTTTAAGATACACTGTTTCTGATTTGAAATATAATAAATCTAGATTTTTGACTTGTACGACATAAGTGTGTAAAGGTTAATAATGTTTTTCTTGCTTCGTTGTTTGCAGCTTTAGTTAGTTCTGCTAAGAACTTTCCCTGTTTGTCCTTCCAGGTGAGAGGAAATTTCTTCATTTTCCCTGAAACCTGTTTCCCGTCCTGCAACTCCCATTGCTCTGGTTTACACCAGGACTGATTTCAGCTCCTCTAAGTATGGCTAGATAAACGGCAATTGATCTGCGTTATTAGCACATCAATCGACTGAGGCGACCACTTTCTGCTGGAGAACAATTTAGCTTGTCAGCTGGAGAGCAAAAGGTAAAGAGGGGGCTGCCTTTCGCGGCATTTCTGATTTATCCTCTTACTTCAGCTGAACTTTGGGTTGTGCTCCCTTCTTTTGTCCGTCACAATATTTCTAATCTCCTATCTATGTGTGTTTCAAAAATCAGGGAAATAGGATGAAAAATTTGCACATTTTAGCACACAGTTAAACTATCCCCTAATGTAGCCTCTGAGTTGTTTTTTTTTCTTTACCTAAAGGTCAGAGGTTACCTCTACCCTTCTCTTAACAGATCAACTCCTCTGAAAGGAATGCATTGATTTATTTTAGAAGAAAACTGTGTGATCATTAATAAATAGCAGCAGAAGCAGTTGTTGGTTGTCACTGTGAATTACGGTGACATGTTCAAGCCGTGACAGCTCCTGCTGGGCAGCACTTAGATGTGAAAGACAGGCCAGGCCAGAGCTGAGATGGCTTCATGCAGATCATATGTTGTCTGTGCGTGTGTAAGTTGGGAGTATTTTCTTTTACCCTAAACCTAATAGTGGAGCCAGAAGAAGAGTTAGAGGAGGAGTTTCCAGGGTGAATATCTGAGTTCTCAGGAGTCAGTTTACAAAGGTGTGTCTTCTTGACTTTCACTGTTACACTAATTACGACCTAAGGTTTTCCCACACTGTTGCACTGAAGAGACTGTACTTTTAATAATAGTAAACACACTAAACAATGATTAATTGTTTACCTGAACACGTCACAGCAGGTTTGCGACATTACTAAAGTTATGTCTGTATTTTTAGTTGGCACAGATCAAATCATGAACATTGTTATGAATGTTACAAATCTCCAGCATATATTTTAGTTTGCAGCTTTTGCTTTACAGTATTATAATAAAAAAGAGCCTTTAAGAAATAATTACTAGTTTGTCACATCTCAATATGGTCTTTAAAAACCTGGTGGTCTAAAGTGGCATGCTGGTGACGACGTTAGAATCATTTTCTCACTGCATTTCATAACGTAGTGTTTCTCAGTGGAACTGACACTTTGTAGGTTTTCTTAAGATAAAAATGACATATTTCTGGGAAACTAAACTAAACTAAACTGTAGCTTAGTGAACAAAACACCACAAGTAAGTAAAGCCAAGCTAACCTTAGCTATAAGCTGAATGAAATGAACTAAAAAACATTAGAATAAAATGAGGTAAACTAATCTAAACTAAGCCTCATAATGAAATATCTATAATACGCTCGCATAATTCAAGGTAAAAACACCAGAGTTAGACAAATCTAAGGTAAAAAGATCTAAGCCTAACAGAAATAAATTGCATTTTTCATTGTTTGTGTTCTCTTAAAAAAACAGATTTGCTTTGCTTGGCATTATCCCATTTTTCCACAGAGATTTGATTATAATGATGGAATATGCCATAAACACCAACTGGGGTCTCAAACTGCTGAAGGAATGGGATTGAATGAAGAACACATTATCCATTGCATGTTCGGGCAAACACATAACTGTTTACTTGAAACTGTAATTGTAAAGGGCTACTCCTGGCAAGCCTCGCATGGTTGGTGTAGACATAATCTTTAATTTTCATAGATTAGTCAAAAGTGCTTTTGTGCTGAGGTGCGTTCACTTCTGCAGGGGGGAGTTGATCCAGGTGCCCTCATGAATACTTGGTTATTTTATGAGCCCAGTAGGAGTTTTTAATCTGCTTTTCTTTGAGCACCTCAAGTTTTCCGCTATTGCTGTGGGCGAGAGGGTGGATGAAAATGAAACTTCTAGATGCTGAGAGATGGGATTTTCAGAGAATGCCATTGCTCAACAGCATGATTAAAACTTGCAAGTGCAGAACGATGTGGTAGACGGTGCTATAAATCTGTCAGTCTGAGCTCCGGAGGTGGGCATGCAGCAACATGAAGCCTTGAGTCATTCCGCTTACACAGTCGCTTCTCTGTTACCAGGCACAGGAAACTATGTAAACAGCATGGAAACTTTGTGAAGTAAAACACAAACAGAAAGGCTTGAGGAATTCTACTTCTTTTTACCAATGTGTATTAATTCTTATTGTAAGAACCCTTTTGTTGGCCCTTTTATGTATTTCAGCTGGTTTAACGTTTTAGCCACATTTATATTTCAGATCATCCCAGAAGAATTGTCAAAAATTACCTGAGTAACGTGTATAAAACAACAAACTGCAGTTTAGAAAGGCTGAGTTCAATTACTAAGGGAAAATAAGAACCCACAGCAGTCTGATCTTTTGTTAAATGTAGTTGCTCACCTTTTAAAATTCTAAATTAACTGAGATTAACTGTTTATGTGTTTATTTATTTATTAGGATTTCCATTAGTTTAAACTGAAGTGGTTACTGGTCTTCCTGGGGTCCAATTGATAAAATACAAAAAATACTAATACAAAACATAGGACAATTAATATCAACAAGATTAGTCAGACATCACTACATAGACAAACCTCAATCTAATAAAAGATATGCCTGTACTCTTTTAAAAGAAAGTGTGCTTTTTAAATCTCTGATGTTTTTAAATAATTTATTCAATTTCAAATTTCATTGCTCTGTAATTAACAGATTTTTGCAATAAGTTTGTCTTCTTAGCATACTTTACAATTAATTGTGTTTCACAAGAGTACCTGGTAAAATAATTACCTTTTGTGTTCTTTCACCAGCCACAAGCAGATGTATTTTTGATATTAAGAATACGGGATTCTTGATTTCTGTAGAATCAAGAAATTCCCTTAAAAAACCTTTTCAACAGTTTGAAGTAGGCCAAACATCTCAAATTGTGAAAAACAATTCCCCAATCTGAAGAAAATCCAGAACAGATAAAAAACAGACTCACTGACATCTGTCAGTCTGGAAAGAGTTATAACGCCATTTCTGAACACTGCATTTTGTGTTTACTCAGGCTGTCTTTAGACAAAATCAAAATTATTTAGATGACCTGAAACATTTAAGCAAGACAGAAAAGCTACACTTTTTCCAACACACTGTCAACTTCCAGTTTCAGTTGTATAAAATGTTTAATAAAATAGGTATTTCGGGAACTTTCACCTCTCTCTTGTATCTGTTTATGTGGATATAGAGCAGAGGTAGCTTGGAGGGTTTAAAGGTCAGGGTCCTGGTGAGGAGGTTACTCCTCAGGAGACCTCTCAACTCAAATTAGGTCTCAGATTGGCGTTCACGGTCAAAATAGTTAACCTCAGTTCACCTCAGTGTTTCTTAAAAAAACATAAGCTTGTCCTCAATGCCTCTGTCTCATTCTAACAGACTCTGTCACCCACACAAGAGCAAACATGCTTCTTCTCGACGGACCGCTGACACATGTCCAAACATCTTCTGGATGAGCTGCTGCTTTCAAAAGCCCACGTTAACACCGAGATCCAGGCTGAAAACATTGACGGGCGTACTTTGAGAAAAACCAGGGACACAAAAGTTTGCTGTGAGCAGCCAAATGAACCACATAAAGCGTATTTGTCTGAGTTGGTGTACTGCCTCCATAGCTGAGGGTACTTTGGACTGGGCAGGAAAAGGGGGCAGAAGAAACTATAAACATGGCTTGATGTGAGGGAAGCAGGGGATGGAAAGCAGCGTCAAGCCAAGGTCAAGTCTATAACTGCCACGCTAACAAGTGATTTAAGTGCCACAGCCAGGGGGATATTCAAACAGCACATCGATGGAGTGCATTAGGGTAGGATGGTAGAGGTGTTGAGAGCCTTGGCGGTAATGACTTGCTGATGACATCAGGACATAGAGCAGGGTCTTTTCTCAGCCTGCGGGTTAAAGGTCAAACAGCCTATTCAATGACCCCATGATTTATTCCTTGGGCCTCCCTCAATCTATAAACACAATGAAAGCCACGTCTATGCCGGGAATGAATTGCTCTGTCAAAGGTGGGCAGTCCAGAGAGGCCCTGAGTATGAGTTTATCCTTTTTCTTTCTTCATTCCACTTTAGTGTGTCGCTTACCACCACCATCTGTAAAAAAAAAAAAAAACTCACCGAAAGTCTTTCATAGAGGCTGGATTCACCTGCGTAACGTGAAAAGATTCACAATAGGAAACACCTGCAGTGAAAGTCTTTCAGAAGCCGGTCTGTCTCAAAGGGAGTCTTGGAGGACATCATCAAAGATAGCATCAGTTCTCTTCGCAGCAGCGGATAGAGTTGCTGGAAAAGAGTAGTAGATTGTGGGCACTACAAAGCACACATCCTGTGTCAGTCAGAGCTGCCGCTGGTTCAGGGAAACAGTTTGGTTCAGTGCTTGGTGTAATGTTTAACCTGACTTCCTGCTGTGTTGGTCCGGGGAACTGCATGGATCACTGCAATGATCCTACAGTATGTCTGTAGGTAAATTTGCCCAGCAGCACATCCATGCTTAAAATAACAGACTGCCGACATCAGCGGGAACATGACTAGTACTTTTTCGTCAATATTAAGTAATGATTGATTCAAAACAAGCTCCTAAATCTGACTAAAAACTTACTTGTAAGTTAGTTTTGTTTTTTGTCAAGTGTAAGATATTTATGCCAGATACCAGATACTTAGTAAGATTTGTGTTTTTGCACTATATTATTATGCTGCAGGACACAATGTCACACTAGTTTTAGCTTTTTACATTGATCACAAACACAAATTTGAAATGTCAAAGGAAAGCTACTAACATCCTCAGAAACCGGCCCACAGCATGCCAGATCCTTCACCAAATTTAACAGTGGAGTTAAAGTGGTATATTTTGTACCATCTCTGACTCAACTAGAGTTTTCATTGAAATGTACATGGTTCAAGCTTAAACCAAGCTTTAAGGTCTAATTTTTCTTGAGTTCATTTTCATAAAATCTTAAGCTGATAGGAACTGTTTGGCTAGGTTGAGTCACTGTAGACGGCCCTCCTTTGGTGATGTCACTGGTTAAATTCAGGACTGGATTGGTCCATAGTTCACCCAGGATTTTCATTAGCAGAAAGACTTAAATACATTACTCTACACCCAGAGTTTTTTTTTTATGTGTGTGTGTGTGTGTGTCACGGCTTGTGACCATTATGCCCATTGTGGTCAATTGTGAAAGATTTTTTTCACATTTCGGAACTATACTTCTTTATTTATTTTCTGAAACATGTGGTCTATCTGACAGCAGAATTATGACGTTACGTTTGATTTTTTTCTGGTGAAAGACTAACAAAGAACCCATAAATAAGTGACAGACCATTTTGCCCTTATCTTTGTTAAAAACTACAACAACAAAAAAATTAAGGTTGGCCCCTTTTGTAGCACAGCAGATAAGGGTAGATGTAGTTAACCCATTAGAAGGCAGTCGCATCAGGGTGAAAAACAAACTGTGTACAGTCTGAAGTCCTTGCTTACAAAGTGATGCGTCATAATCGGAACGACTAAAGTGACCTGTTCTCTGAACCAAATGAGCTGTGCAATGTGTTTGTATTTATGTGTGTGTGAGCACAATGCTGGCATTCGTGCACAGTGTAACCATTGAGCCTAGGATAAATAGGAGAGAGGAAGGGTGAAATAAAAGAGAGATTTGGAGACAAAGGTGGAGAATGAAAAATGAGGGAGAAAGTCCTTATCAGTGTTGAAAAGCCAGGAAAAAAAATCTGTGGTCATTCTTCACTTTATGAGGACGTTTAAAGTTGTCAGTTTCACTCAGCATTTGTCTGAGGTTCTCTGTGGAAAAAACAGAGATCTGTTATTTTTATTGGGAGTAATGGATGCTAGTAAGGTGGGAGGGAAAGCATGCCGATCAAAAGTACAGCTGAACCGTTGCAGGTCTTATTTTGTTCCCTTTGCAGTTTAAGGAAGTTGGGACAATCAAAGTCTCAATTTTTTGCTGTAAATGCCACCCCAGTTTCCGGATGTCTGTCTTTCAGCTGAGCCTGTCTGCAAGCTCAATCTGCAGGCATCCCAGCAATTCCAAACACTCCACAGCACTGATATGGAAACATGATAGGAATCTGGATGATTGAGCCTCCACTCCCCTGCAAGCACTCCCTCTATCCCTGCTCTTTCTTACCTGCTGAGGGGGAGGAGAAGACAGCAGAGGCCTGGGTGTCCAGATGAAGTTAACCCAGTGGGAGGTAGGCAGGACAACGCTCTGACATACACCATGTCGCCCCTGTGTGTGAAAGTAGAACTGCAAAATGACCTGAGTCAGGCAAGGTGAGAGAGAGCAGCAGTAAGAGTGAAACTGCAACATGGAGCTGCTGTCTGCTTTTCAAGCTGATTTCTTTCACTAGTGAAAAATAATGGAATTTGATTTCTGTGTTTTCCAAGTCTGAAGGAGGGTAGAAAAGAAAACACTGACTTTTTTTTTTGTGTTTTCAGATTTCATTGTATTCATTTGTCTACGTTGCAAAAACACAAAATCTTACCAAGTCTGCTTGGTCTAGTTTCTAGAGCAAATATCTCTTAGTATGCTTGCAAAACTGCAAAACTAACTTACAAGTAACTTTTCAGCAAGAAAAATTAACTTTTTTATATCCATAATTCCTTTCATTGGCAGATTATTTCACCTACAGTAATAATCTGCCAATTTTCATTCTATGGGAAAAATGTTTTATTATAAGTGAAATAGGCTTTTCCTTCCAATCTTCATTAATTCCCTTCTTCCTTACATCCTTCACTCTGCCCTTGCTTCCTTTTCTTTTTTGTCTTTCTTTCTCTTTTCTTTCTCTTCTTCCATATTTCCTTATACCCTTCCAACCTTCCTTCATTGTTTTCTTCCTTCTGCCTTTACTTGCAGTCAATTTAAAATGAGACCAACATATTAGTCCAGTTTTGTGGTCTATGCACTGGTTGCCTGTTGCTTAATGAATAGAGTTCATAGATTTAAGTGATGGCTTACAAAGCACTAAATGATAAAGCCCAGATGACATCTACAGCCTGCTTCTTTGCAATGTACCATTGAGACCTTTAAGAACATCTGAATTAAATCTACTAACTATTCCAAGAGTTCGAACAAAGCACGCTGAAGCAGCTTTTAGCTATTATTCACCAAAATCTGGATTACACTTCCTGTTCACTGCTCCCACCTTATGGTTTTCTTATAGCTAGCTTAAACATCTTCCCATTTGCTGCTGCCTATCTTAACCTAGTTTTTTTTATTGGTGTGATACATTGTCTTTTTCTTGCCTTTTTCTTCATGTACTACCACTTTAAACTGCATTTGAATGAAGGGTTCTACATATATAAATATAACTGCCTATATTGCAGTCTGTTTTTTGCAGGTTGTGTCAATATCTGCAACAAAGAAGTATAATAAAGAACATTGTTTTGTTTTCATTTTAAGAAACGCACAAAAGAATTAGAAAGTGTGAAAAGAAATCTAAAATATTTACTTTACAAAATTAGAGGAAGCCTGTTTTTCTCTCTCTAACCAAGCACCAAAACTTTCCTTTCACACATTTGAGCTCAGACTCTTGTTTTATGGAATACATGGTTTGAGTTAAAGACTTGAGTGGGTTCCTAGTTCCTACGTCTCCCTCCAATCTTTCCCATCCCCCATTATCACACAGTCACACATTAGGCTCATATTTTGCTCATAGTATGACTCATCCACATTTGATGTTTTATTTGTTCAGCATCAGCGACACATTAGTGGAATAACAAAAGGGATGTCTCTTGAATTTGACGTAGCAAAGTTATCATAACACATCACTTCATTGTTAACCTGAGACAGAAGAGAAATAAAAACAGTGACTGTCTCTGTATGTTTTCTGTGCTCTGATCCACAGTGAGAACAAGCAGACTGTCTGGTTGTCAGAGCAGAAGGAGGGAAACCTGTACTCTAATAACTGACTTCAGTATGGACATACATTACAATATGTTAACACTAGTATGGCCCTGTTTGGACTTCTGATGTAAAGTTAGTGGATGCTTTTCTTTTATTGCTTTTAGAAACTAATTGTGTAAACCAAAATTTGGCATTTTTGATTAACAAAATGTCAAAGTGAAAACAAATTTCTGCAATAATAAAAAAATATGTGACATTAAAACAAGTGACCGTAAAACTTACAGTAACTGGCTGGCAACCCTGCTGCCAGTAAGTTACTGTAAATTCTACAGTGACTTTTTTTTACAGTGTATAGAAGGATGAATAACTCCTTTTCAATTATACATCTCAAATCTTTCTAAGTTAAAAATATACATTTTTATTTAAATACTTTCTCAGTTCTAGAGTCAAAACACTTATTGTTATTCAAAAATAAACACATACATAATTCCTTTATAGCGACTTTGATCTAATTCAGAATGTTTCATGCTTTCTTCTTTTAGGGTCTGACTGAAATTAAGACAAACTTGCTGCTGTTTTCCCAAGGATTGCTTTAAAAAAAACAATACCAGTTTCAAACTTTTAAAAGTCTGAGCTACATTTTGGATAATGGCTGGACTTAAAGCGAGTGTAATGATTATTTTACTCCAGCAGCATTTAAAATCATCATATCAGCAGGAGGTGCAGCTAATGACTTGTTAGTGGTTCTGATTCAGCCCCAGCAGTGAGAACTTCTCCCACATCAACACAATGCTGGACAAGCGTTGCAATTAGCGCCCGTCCTCATGAGCCCCATCAGCAGCAACAAGAAATCTATAAGTTCATTTAAGAGGCTGATTGTGATTCTTTCTCTTTCACTCTGTCCAAACACAGAGGAGAATAGTGCAGAGGGGGGAAGAAAAGTAAGGCAGAAGAAAAGGTTGGAGATAAATGGGATGGTGACAGGTTGAAGGATACCTCAGAGCAAGGGCACAGAGTGCATCCAGTGCTCAGTCAAAAGGCCCTGAGACTCTTGCTAGATGATTTTTCTTTCCAACGTGGGCTGCCTGAGCGCCGGGAAATAAATTGATTGTAAATAGACTTGTGTAGTGGAAGGAAGGAAGGAAAGAGACACACACAGAGGCAGAAACTGTGGGGGGCATTTTGTCCCACTCTTGAAAAATGACTCAAACTTTGCAGGCCTGCCTCTGGCCCCCTCTTTATTCCAACCCAAGCTGTCAGATCCGGTGTTATCTGACGGCTTCACTGGGGCAGGCAGAGATTGGGGAAGACAAAAACAATCACCCAAAACTCTCCATTCACATTTTGAGTCTTTACATTGGAGTCTTGTTAGTGCCTCTCCTCAGTTTGAATGGATGCAGTTTAAAGAAAAAGAATCTGAAAAGAAGACAAAAATTAAAGGAAAAAAAAAAGACGTCTGAGATTAGAGTTTTCCAGCCTCTCTTGTGTCTCTTTCAGAGCACTTGAACGGCCGAATAAATGCAGGAGACAGCTTGAGGCAGTGGGGGACAGACTGCAGGGGGGCTGCCTTCTTTCTCTCCTGAGGTGGCTGCAGACAGATTTTTTGTGACTGCATGAGCTATCCTCAAAGATTCTGTTTTCTCTCTCTGACTCACTAAAATATCTTTTGCACATTTTCATATTATGACCACAAGATTGAACGTATTTTACTGGATCTTAGAATAAAACAAAGCATCACGAAGACCCAGGAACCCAGCAGACAAGTTATGGCTTTGTTTAAGTTTGAAGCAGGATTAAGATATAAAACAACATCTGTCATTTACGGAAGAGACATAAGAAAAAACACACTTCTTGAAATAATCATCTTCACACGTTTCCACTGCGAAACATGGGAGTGGTACCATCAAACTATGGGACTGTTTTACCTCAGCAGAGGTTAGAGAAACTGGTCAGGGTGGATGGGAAGAAGGATGAAGGTAAAATACAGAACAATTGTAGGAAAATAACCTGTTTGAAACTTAGACAAAGGTTCACCTTCCAGCAGGATTATGACCCTGAACATGCAGCCAGAGCTGACATGGAATAACTTAGATCAAAAGTACATGTATTGGTTTAAATGGTCTAGTCAAAGTACTTAATAAACTGCAGCCGTACAATCTGACTGAGCTTGATCTACTTTCCAAAGAAAGATGCCAATTATCAGTCTTTATATTTGAAAAAAGGGTAAATTTTTCTTATTTTTCTTTGCAAAAAAGTTTTAGAAACAAGTCTAATGTTCTTTCATTCTCATAATTATGCACTACTTTGTATTTCTCAGTCAGATACATTAAAATGCATACATTTTTGGGATTGTAATGAGACAAAGTGTGGAAAGATTCAAGGCAAGTACCAGAGGGAAAAATGCATAAATATGCAACTAGCTGAGGTTATTATAGTACTATAATAGCTATTTTGGTTTTTTTGTAAAATATATTTGTTTTTCATCTCAGAGTTTATTAGTTGTGTTTTTATTAAGTTTATGGGCTGTAATGATGTCCTTTCAAATCTGAACAGTTTGCAGGGCAGGATGGAGACGACTGGAGAAGCGCATCTGGTTGCGCGCCCTTCTTTTATTTTCCACTAGGCGGCGATGTATTTCTGAGCTCGGACAGCTCCGGAGCTGCAGCAGCACAGGCGCTCAACTCGGGTTGGACCCCGTGTGAGAGCAAGTTTGAGCGCAGGGAACTCTGCAGTATGTGATGGGCGGAGGAAGGCAGGGCCCAAAGGCACTGTGGCCAGGAAGTGTCTCGAATTACACTTCTTATGAGTGGGAAGGGGGGTTTGGGGGAGTGACACCCTCTGGATGGAAGGAGGAGGGCGGTGTATAAGACGTAAGAATGAGAAGAAAAAAAAACTAAACCTGACAAAAGAGTCTGAGAAGACCGTGCGAAGGCTGTTGGTGGAGGACTGGAAGAAGACGCGTAAAGACGCTTCTCGCTCCGGAGGGAACCGAGTTTTGATGGATTTTATGACATTCCGCATCGGACAACTATCCTCTGCTCCAGTTTCAGCCTCCTTCCACGTCCGTAGCGCTCACAGACTTTCTGTTTAGTTGACAAGTGTGCAGCTCGGGAGCTCCGGGCATGTTTTGCGCTCTGGAAGGAACTTGGTGACAGGGAGGAAAGTTTCGGAGAAAGGGGGACAGCGACATGGTTTTCTGCGCTGTTTTCGAAGGATAAGTTGCGTAAACTCGGATTCCCTTGCATGGCATTAGGCTGCAGCTGCAAATCTGGTTTTGGATATATCTGATCAGAGTCGATGCCGGCTGATTGTGGAATAGTAAGCTGAGAAAAGGCAGCGCCTCGATTTTTTTCCTTCGTTTTTTAAGCTGCATTGTGGTGTTGGAAACATTCCTCTCTCTCTGGATTCATCCCATGCCCTCTCTTCCCTTATCCGTGCATGTCAAAACAGAGATCTCCACGATTTTAGTCCTCTCTGGTAAGTTTTTTATTTTGGTCTGTTTACAATAAGGACGCGGTTTCGCAAACCCTTCCCCAACGTATTGCATGTAAAGACTCCTGCGGCCGCCTTAAGTTAGAGAAGAAATCCTCTGGGTTTGCGATTGAAAGACAAAATGTGTTTGTTTCTTTCTTGGGCTTCATGAGGAACAGCTCCACAGAAGTTTACTTTTAGATATTCAAATAAAAAAAAAAGCGCTATGCGTAAAATGGCATTATCCATATTCATCTAGCAAGTTAAAGTTCAGATGAAGTGAACGCTCTCCTAGTTTACTTGTTGGATGCTAAACCTCAGTCTCAATTGTTTTGAGCCCCTCAGCTGTTTTTCTTCTACCTTCCCAAAGAACATCCTACAGGATGATGCTGCCACCACCACTTTTTGTACAAAATGCATAGTTTTTTTTTGTTTTTTTTTTAGAATTTATTAAATATATTTGACAACATCATTTATTTATTCTTTAATTAGCCAGTGTATTCAGTGATTGCCTTGAGAAGCTGATAAGTTTCTAAAGCTTCCCCTTCCCCACAGCGTGATGCTGCCACCACAGTGATGGTGTGTTGAGGGAAAATGTGCAGAGTGAGTTTGTTCTAGAAAGGTACACCATGCTACGCTACACCTTGCATCATCATCACTTTAAGACCCATTAACAAGTGTCCTTGTTATTTATTACGTGGCTTAATTTTCCTACATGGCATTTATGGTGCCACTTACCCCGTGACTGCACTTGTTTTTTCACCGCTTGGTGCCGGAGCCCTAAATCACAGAGCAGCTTCAAATGAGCCCCCATTGTGGAGAGAGTGGGGGGCGAAGGGAGAAGCCAAGTGATTTGAATTTCAATGAGAATTCATGCAATGCCAAGAAATGTCGTTCAGAGCCGGAGTATTAAAAGGAAGCTGTGCTCATGTGTGGCGCAGAAGTCCACGTCTGCAGCATCGAAATCCAAACTCTGCAGAAGAGAATGCATCTTTCGAGCAGTGCAGTTTTTATTCTAATTCCGTTTCTGTCAAAATAACTTTTTTTTCTTCATAGACTTGGAGAGTAATCCCTGTTTTGATCTCGCTTTAGGGAGGTCCGATAAGTGAAGCAATAATATGCAATTGCAATAATCAATAAAACACATGCATGCCTGATCAAAGAAATTAAGAAATTAAGTTAAAAGACGTATATTCGACATCATCTGTGATTTTCTCCTGTTAAGGGTTCCTACTTAGTCTTGTAAAGTCTGGAAAAGTATTTATTTTTGTCATTTTCTGTGTCTGTATAAATGTGGAAACAAAAAAATGACCAATGAAAAAATATTAAAGTTTACAGATGATGCTTATTTTTCCATTATCTTTAGAAAATAAATAAATAAAGAACATGCTTTGACATTATTTCATATTTATATCACATCGTTTATCTTTGATTCACCCTCATCCTAAAATTCATTTTCTTATTGTCAGTTTGGTTTTGAGTTAATGATGGAAAATCACTGAAAACATATTTATTAGAAACGATTAAACAAAGAAATTTCACTTCTTTGCAGCCTCTATATCATCCTATGTTAAGGTTTTTAAACTTGCCTCTTTAAACGGTTTTGCTTAGATACCAAACAGCACCATCATTGTTAGTTTTTCACCGTGTACAAACAGAATGAAAGCCTCCCTAGTTGTACTTTAAGAAATCTGTTTTAGTGTTTTATATTTATGTGTTGATTTGAAAATAGAACTGTTTAGTGGAATAAATCCCAACTGGGTACATTTTAAGTGCTTAAAATGTCTGGAGTGTTGAAAAAAATTATGGAAAAACTTAACATTTTGAAAATTAAGGATGGAAAATTGTGGAAGTTTAAAATGAAAAAATGTGCAAGATGCTATTTCTGCTTAAAAAGCCGGAATCAGATGTGTCTTTTTGGGTGAAACCAGCCGATGCGTCCAGCTGGAGCAGAGGGAGTGCAGGGAAGCGTGACTTGAGCAAACCTCCAGAGACACTTAAACCGCTCTTCAACTGCAGATGTCTGGCTAAACAGGCTGATATGCGTGTGTCCCAGTATTGAAATATTGCCTTTCAGTTAAAGCTGGTCTCATAATCGAGTCAAGGGAATGTTATTAAAAACAATTAACAGCAGCAGGAACAGGGAAGGCAACAGGTTTGGTGCATCTGTTGCGCATGAAAGTGAAGTGAAGAAGGTAGTTAAGCTTTTTAAGACCTGCTGCACCTCATCGCTCACAAATATTTCCTTGTTTGAGTTGAAAGAGGGGGAAAAAATATATGAGTATGCTAAAATGGAACAGGTGACGGTGTTGGAGCAACGTTTTCCATTTCAGAATTGTGTGAAATTGAATAAAGATTTTTGAGTTTGATCTCTGAAATGCGGCGGCCATGGGACTTGGAAAAACACCAAATTGGTTTGACCGCACGCCGCTTAAAAACACTGTTACAGCTCTCACGATATACCCTCAATCCATATGATTACCAGGAGTGGAGACGCATTGTGGCTGTACCGCCTCACAGCTTCGGTATGCCTGTGGCATGGCTTGTTTGACAGCATTTCTCTACTTTCTCCACTCCAAAAATAAAGTCAATGTAAACTAGGACTAGTTTCTACAGAAGCAATAAAATCAAGTATTTCTTGTTGCTGTTTAAACAAAAATGTCTCCGTCTCTCCTCTTACTAAAAATCCTTCTTTCTCCTTCACCTCCTAGTCCAGGCGACTGGGTGATTTAAGAGAGTGACAGGCTGACCCCCACCGCAGCAGTTGATGGTTGGGTGGACCCCCTCAGATGGGATCAGTGTCCAGGGGGAGGTGGTGGAGAAGGGGGGCATGGGGAGCCCTGTCCCCCTCTGACGGGATGGCCTTGTGGGTCTGGCTTCTGGCCGTCGTCTTGCTGTCTCTGCTGAGCGTCAGCGTGGCCCGGCCGCCCATCACCGCCACCAGGGAGGAGGAGACCAGCGTGGAACCTGAAGGTGAGCAGCATGAGCATGAGCCTGGGGAGGAACACATGTAAAGATATGCACACATTTTGTTTCATGCTTTTGGATTCGTTGCAATATTTGAGGGGTTTTTTTTGGCCTAGGCAGTCAGCTGGCTGAAAGAAGGTTCCTGCATGTTTCTTTACCTCACAAGAAAGGCAAATTTGATGAAGTATTTTATCATGTGTGAACAAAAGGAACGGCACACATCACTGTTTTTAAATCAACGCTGTTTTAAAACTACAGCTGAGTGCCATGTTTATGTCGTAGATTGTCTGACTAATTAACCAGCTTTCATCAGCTGGTTCTGCTTTAAAGAGCAGAACAGTGGGAAGGCATAGCAGTCTGCAAAATAAGCACCTTTTTAAATTTCTTTCAGCAATGGATTCTTTCTCTTTGACTTTGGCACAGTAAAATTATATTCAAAACACAATTTTGTGACAAACAGTGACCGAATTTTTACCTCAGACAAATGTTTATAGAACAGAGCTGGAAAAGACAGTGTTGCCTCCAGTCTTAAACAATGTGAGATTATGTCTGAAAGGTAAGCAGTGGAGGGATGTCCACATAAAAAATGTTTGTTGTATCTGGAAGGTGTTTGGGATTGATCAAATGATCAATCCTAACCTTAAACGCTGATGTTTTAGTGAAATTTGGCTCCACTCTATGGGCTGAAAATAGGAAAATAATATATTCTTCTGTAAAAAATAAAAAAAAGTTATCCATAGATGTTAAGTTTTTGGAGAGCATTACAAATCTGCAAGTTTCCACTGAGTTTGTGATTTAATTAAACAAATAAAAGGGGAATCATTTACTTCAGAGTAATGAGGTGTTGTTTTCCACACCAGGGGGTGAGTGATTCACACTTTTCTGTTTTCCCTCACTGACGTCTCTGCTGGTCCAGGGTGTGATTGAGTGTTAAAGCCAGGTTTGCGACCCTCTGGTGTATGTGTGTGTGTGTGTGGGAGAATGAGGGTGGGACTGTGTTTATCCTGGCATCTCTACTAAACCTTCCTGCATTAGAAGAGAAAGTCACATCTGCACAGGGAAAGTTCTGCTTCGTTACTCCAAACAAGTCGTTCCTAAAGCTTCAAAAACTTACTTCGCACTGCTGTAGTGTAATTTTCTAGTATTTTTAGGCTTGTCTCAGTCTGGTTAGAGACAAGTTAATTATTTGTTGTGACGGACGGTAAACCGCATTCCTCAGCTCTTTGTTCTCAGGCTTTAATCAGGATGCTAATTTTAAGTTAGGCCAACAAGTGAGCATCACTTTTTAAACCACAACCCTCTTCTCCTTCACACCCATACTCTACCTACTTTTGCCCTTTCCCCCAGGAGGTCAGAGTATCCCTCTTGCCTACCTTGATGAGAGGCTACCAGAACTTCTGTCTCCTGTTCTTTTTGTTGTTCTATGCCAGACTGTTTGGCTCCATGCTGGTCAGTTCAGAGCCCCCACACGGCTCCAACGCTACGCTATGTGGCCACAGGGAGGACAGAGCGAGCCTAACAACGTTACACAATCCTCTTGGAAAGTTCTAAGAGGATTTGTGCATATTTGACTTCTCCTTCTCTTGGAAAGATTACAGAGAGTTGGTCAGCGGTGAAGTCATGTGACTGGAGATTAAGATGGGTAGACCTTTGAGGGGTCACATGGTGAGGCATGCAAGGCTTTGCAAAAGAATGTATACCTCACAGGTTATCAAGGAATAAGCACAACCTTTGATGCATTTTATTGTGATTTTAATTCATAACCCAGCACAAAGTGCTGCCTACTTGTGCAAAGTAGAAGGAAAATGATGTGTGATTTTTCAAAACATGTCAATTTGTATTTAACCCTACTCTGTTGCCCCTAAATTAAACCCTTTATGCATCTATAGACTGAAGTTAATGACCAGATTTCTTTGCATATCATCTCAGACTTAGTCATATTTGTTTGACTGTGGTTGTGAATAGGCCTGTCACAATAACAAATTTAGCTAGGGGATGAATTGTTGCTGCGATAAATGATTTTGTGGTTGAGACCATTTTCAAGTAGTATGCTGCAGATGGCATCTTAATGCAAGTTCTCCATCTCAAAGACCAATAAATTTAAATTTTTGCAAAGTACACCTCACACTGGATCTGGAAGATATCTCAATATCTAAAATAAAACACAACAGCTAAAGACAATAAATAAAATAAAAACAAAAATCACACAACTGAAACCATAAATCAAATGGATTATGATGTCTCTTTAAACAAAGCTGAATATGAACCATCAGAATGGCAATTTAGCAACATTTTTTTTTAAATTATCTGATTGTTTATTTGCTGCAGACTCAGTTGTGAATATCATTTTAAAACATTGCCAAACATTTTCTGTTGGATTCAGGTTTGAACTTTTACTGAGCCATTCTGAAGGTGAGCCTCTATTCCTTGCTCAAATTTTGTGTGGCAGATTCAGAGTTTTCGTCTCAAATTTTTCATCTTCTCTGATGGCTTCCCTGTCAGTGATGAAGAAATGCATTCCCACAGCATGATGCTGCTAATGGCTTACTAATTTTCCAGACTGTGTGACTTCAGAAGGTAATTGGTAGGTCTGGATTTTATTCGGAGGTTTATTCAAAGTAAAAGTAACTGAACTTTTACTCTTAACTTTCAGATGCCTCTTCAAATCTTACATTTTATAAATAAAAGCTTGGTGTTTTTTTATGCTTTTGATTATTCAAACATTTAAAAAAAAGTCCACCCTTGTTTCAAAATTAGACATTACTTTGTGTTGGTTTATCACATAAAATCCTAATTGATGATATTGGAGAAAGTTCAACAAATTATTTTCCATTGTATTGCAAAACATGCACAGTCCTATCTTATCTGAGTAACAGACGTTTCTCTGTTCAGCTGTAACAGCTTTACTTGATTGAATCAGAGTGACATGGTACCTGTAGTAAGCAAATGTTAAAGAGACAGAATACCAATACCTCGTTTTTCTCTAACCTAACAACCTCCCCTTTAGAGATGTTTAGTATTTCCAGCAGCTCCACCCCTAGCCGCCCCGCAGCTCGGGTCACACCGCCGTCTGCGTGTGTGTGTGTGGGGAAGCACAGATTGCTGGAGATGCTTCAGATTGCATATCAGTCTTGTCTCCTTTGAGCCCACGCCTGCACCTCTGGTGGCCCTGCTAGTTTGTTTACCTGTCGCCGCTGTAACAGAAGAAGTGGAGCGAGCTCGCTGGCTACAGCCTCCACAACAGACCCATTGTTGTTGCTGCAGACGCTTCAGTATCTACGGGAGTGTTTACATCATCCTGGCGCTCTCCGTTTGCACAGCGATTAAAATGCACTGAGAACCGAACAGCAATGAAGCCTAATCTGAAAGGTGTGTGTCTTTGACATTGGGTGCCTTTTGTATCTCATGTGGGATGAACATGGCACCAGGCACCATGGAATGAGAGCAGCTGACTGAAGTCAGCTCATAGTTTGGCTCTGCGTTCCTGAAGCTGCTGCCAAACTCTGTTCCTAAAAAAACCTGCTCTGATCAGCAGAGAGGCGGTTTTTCCAAAATACTTCAGTAGTTAAATAAATCTAGGCTCCATTGTACATGAAGGAAGAGACTCAATGCTTAGACAGACACTGGAATAAGATGAATTTAAGGTTTATATTCAGAAGGTTGTGAAGTGTTCTGGAATGTGTTTTGCTACCTGATTTTCGTCAGTAATTAGCTACAAAATGAGCTCATGCTAAACAAGTGAAAAACTCTGCGTAAGAGTGTTTTTGTGTTCGAATGAGGTACAGACCTGCCTATCTGTAACACCCTGGTATTTACACAGTAGGAGTGCAGTTGTAAATGCATAAAAGTGTCAGCTGGCCAGTTAATGACATGCAGTGTGTTTCTGGAGTGTGTGGCTTTGACAGTGGAACTGAACTCTACATAAATACACTGTGTGTGTGTGTGGGTGTGTGTGTGTGTGTGCGTGTGCGTGTGCATGTGGGTACGTGTGCGTGTTAGTGAGCAACAGGATTCGGGGCTGGGGCTTTTTGGACTAGATGCACAGTTTTCACACGAGGACTTTTATTAACTTACCGAAGGTCCCAGTGTGTTGTTTGCCTTGGCTTGTCGCTGCGCTGGCCCACCTCACGCTGGCCTGATAAGAAGCCTGGAAAAGCTTCTGCCTGTGCCAGATTGGGCCGTTTGGTCCGCAGCAGGATGCAGATGGGAATCGGAATCGGCAAGCTCAGGTGTCAGACGAGAAAAGAAAGGAGAAATAAAACGTACACATAGATAAAGATGACTGCCTTAAACCAAACTAATTTGGCTCTTGCATGTAGGTCTGTTAAAAAGCTACTGGTTAATTCAATTTATCTAAACATCTTCTGGATGAAGCACATACAGCTTAATTTCACATTATTAAAAATGTCAATGCATTTTATGACAGGCCATTGTACAGTAGTGCATGATTGTAAATAAAATAGGGGTGGGATTTTGCATGTCATTAAGAATCTTGATCGGTTGGTGTCATAGTAAATTACAAGAAATGATGTTTTTTAAAAAAAACAAACTGCCCATGTTATTTTTACTATTTTCTCCACTGTTTGTTCAATGACAGTATCAATAAATATAAATACATGTGACTGGTGTCCCAAGAAGTGTACAAATGGAAAATTTTGTAGTTTGTGTGGCTATGATTTCTATGCCCTGCAGTCACAGCCATACAGTTACCTAAAAAAAGAGAAATATTGTTCATATTGTCAATTTGTCATTATCACAATAGTGTCATAAAATATTGCAATAAATGTTTTAAGTCCATTCGCTGACCCCTACAACAACAAAAAAAGCCCATTTCTTGATGGAGTTCAGGGTGATGTGGAGTGTTAGTTTGATTTTGGTATGCTGTGATTTGTCCTTTCAGCGCGTTGTGCCTGTGATCCTAAAAGATAGTTTCATTACTGGTCACCTGTCCAGGGAATATCCTCCCTCTCACCCGGTAATCGTTGGAGATAGTCACCAAAGCTGCCATGACCTGCAAAGACAAGGGGAAATAAATAACAGATGGATCAACTCAGAAAAATACAACTAATAACCACATCCTGGTTTGTGCCAAACTGAAAGATAGCACGACTGACTGAGAACAGTTGTACTGCCAAAACAAGCTGATATGTCTTGCAGAAAAGTTACTTGTAAGTTGGTTTTGTCTTATTTCAAGTGTAGTAAGAAATTTGCACCAGAAACTAGACCTGGTAAGACTGGTCTAGTCTAACCTGACTGCAGTGAATTGCAGTGTGCATTTCACTGCAGTCAGGCTGCAGGACTAATTACTGCAAGCGCCGATAGGGACGAGGAGGGACTGCCTGAAACCTGTTGTAACTTTTGAAAAAGGAGACACAAATGAGTTTTGAAATATAATTGCATGGGCAAAAAAACACAGATGAAAGTGGCAAGGAGGAGTAGAACTGGTTAGTGGGAAATGAGAAAGTAATTTGTTTCTATATTATTAAAAGTGTTGTGCAATCGATTCAAACACTTTGTTCCAATGGTGTTCCTGTTTGCACTCTTCTTTGAATGTCAGAGGTTCCCATGAACAATCAGGTATGTTGGAGAGGTGTCAACAGGTTACGGAAGGGTCAGGGTTAGGTCAGCGGGGTCACTAGTGGGAGTAGGTGGGGGGTTGAGGATGTGTGGGAAGAGGAAAGGAGAGGACAAAGTGGAAAGGGAGGGCAGAAGAAGAGAAGGAGGGACTGATGGAGGGAGACAGATGCACACAGCAGTGATAAGAAATGGAGGTTGACAAAACTAACACCTGCATGCTGCCTTTAATAAGATTTGGAGAAATTTATTTCCACTGCTTTTGTACTTGTTTTAGCATGTGTGTATTCACATCCCAGGTGTTGCTTTGTTATGTCAGGATCATCTTAAAGTTCTCCACACCCGCATCCCAGCAGTTACTTATTTAAAACACTAATAAATGGGAAAATCTTGCAGCAGCTGCAATGCCAAAGCGGAGGCTTGTGGTGTAGAAATGTTGTAAAAAGGTAATGGAGACAGCTTCCCATCAATCAACCTGACCCTCCTCCTATCAGACCACACATTCAGGGCTTTCTGGGAAGGGAGGGGTTAATTATTTCCGCTATAGTAGCAACAAAGACAATGTTGGAACTGTACCTGCCTCTTTGCCTGGGGTGACTGTTTCAAAGTTTGTACACATGCCCCAACTTCTGAATTGTTGCCCGATGACTTTCCCAAGCCTTTCAACGGTGATGTGTGTGTGTTTCATGCATTCTGGTTTTTTTCAACGACACACACACACACACAAGTACATATGACTCGGGTGGGGGTGTTGTTGAAAAGGTGCACTGAGGTAGGGAAAAACTGGGAGTTCCTTTGCCTCTATAATTACACCTATCAGGCTCCAGCCAAAATTCTCCTCATTTACCATCATCATTGGCTTGTTTCGTTTGCTTTTCCATTGCTGCTTTTTTCCTCTCTCCAATCTTTCTAAACAGGTTTGTTCTTAAGCTGTTTCCAACAAACACAGAGCATTTGGAAATTGCTGCATTTTCACCCGAGAGAAAAAATTTGCCTTCCTTCCAGTTTTACTTGCAAAAATATTCCCACCTCTTGAATAGGATGGCACTGATATGAGAACTTGGACTGATGTTGATATTTGATATTAATATTGCTGTAATAATGTATTCATTCTTTGCAAGCACAAAATGCTGAATAACCGTAAAGTGGAAGGAAAAATATTCTTACACATAAAATCTTGATGTGATAGCCCTACATAGAATCCAGTGCAAACAATTGCTTTCAGAAATTAAATTACATCAGCTTGTTCTGTGAAGGCGTCAGAACAAGCAGCATCGTGAAGACCAAGAAACACAGCAGGGGTCAAGTTGTAGAGAGGCTTAGAGCAGATTTAAGCAATAAAACAATGAAACATATCCCAAGCTATTAAATATCACATGGGACACTGTTGAGTGTGTCCATTCAACACTGGAAACAGTATGGCTCTAATTTGATAGGCAAGTGGAGTATTAGTCAGAGCATCAGGCCCTTAAAGGAGCTGCAGAGAGTCATAGCTCATGGAGGAGAAACTATTGACAAATTTGCGAGTTCTGTTCTTAAGAGAAATTGATTTCATATGGGGTAGAAAGCTTTTGAGATTTTTTATTTTGTGAAAATGCTTCAGCTTTCACTATCTTCTGTTAAATGCAAATAGGATGTTTGCTGGTGTAAAGTGGCAAATGTGAATACTTTCAGAAGGCACTGAAAGTGTAGCACGTTTTAAGCCTTATTTAAATGTCAATTTCAGGGTTGCATGAGTGCGTGTTTGTCTCTGATCCTAGAGTTCCTTACTTGTTTTCATGGATTGGAAGCCCTTCTCCCTCCTCATTCTGAGGAGGGAGAATGAGGGAGAAGGGCTTGTTATATATGCTAGCTGGCAGATTTGGTTTTCCTCCAGGAAATGTAGATTTTACTGCACTTTGGTTCCAGTACTGTGTATTTCTTGCTTGCTGGCTGAGTTTTGCACATCCTGTGTAGGGGATGTAGATCTTTCATGACCAAGGAATTATGAAGCAGAGTGAAGACAAGAAAAAAACAGAAGAGTTGGCCAGATCAGGACTTTTCTAGCTTAGCTTCACAGTGGAAATCAGAAAAAAAGTCAAAGAAGAAGGGTTCTCCCCCTACCTTCCCAGATCCCCTGCCTGACAAGCGTTTCCGCCAGACCTTTCTTGCTGCTTTCCCTCTCTGACAGGCTGACATTATGCTACCTTCAGTGCTTGCAGTTGCACACCAGTTTGCCTGTCTGGCATCTATACTAACCTCGTTAGAGGTTGGACAGGAATGTGTGGACACGCAGATTACTAACACTCACCTACTCACAGTAATTGTTAGGATTTTCTCCACACTGGCTGCTATCGCAGATATTGCATGAATCTATTTGCTGATTATTCAAATCAACTGATAACTGAACTGGGCTTCCATGGGATCCATTTCAAATGACTGACTGAGCTAGTGGATAAATTCTAGTTTTATGGTTTCTTATAATGGGACTTTTTCCTTCCCTCAATTCTCCTCCTGCATAAGTTGATTTAAATGGTGTGTGGTGTTTTAGTTCCAAAACTATGGCTTGTTTCTTCCTCTCTCATCTTGTTGTTCCTCCTCTTTTTGCACTCTGTCTCTGCTTCAATCCTTTTCTCCCCCTTCCCCAACTTCCACCTTCCCCATTTGCTCTGCAGAGGCGTCGAACAAATACCAAATTTTTAAGCCCACGGTGTGCTCAGTGCACCCGGGCGAGGTGCTGAAGCTGAGTTGTCCTCTGCCGGTGACGGGGACCATCACTTGGACCAAAGATGGCGGCTCTCTGGGCACCAACAACCGCACACTGATAGAACAGGAGGTGCTGCAGATTCGTGATGCCATGCCCAAGGACTCGGGCCTGTATGCCTGCACCAGCGTGGGCAAAGACACGGTCTGCTTCATAGTCAATGTCACAGGTGAGTCAGGGAGACAGAGCAGGACAGATCAGAGCAGGACAGACGGTTGGGTGGGGAGGACTTGGTTGAGCTCAGGAAGTGGTTGTGGATTTGGGATGAAGTGGAGGAAGATTTTGTCTTTTTGAACAGAATCTGCTGAGGATTTAGGTATGTGGTTAGCAGTAACAGTCAACAACCTGACTGACCAGAAGAGTGAATTGAAAGTTGATTCTGAAAAATACCAATAAGATTTCTAACTCTGGAGGTCCCTGGATGCTTGATGGCATTTGTGCGTTTGAGTTGAGTGAATGGTTGATGGTAACCATGGATACTCTGTGCAGATGCAACCTGGTCGGGGGACGATGAGGACGATACAGACCGGTCAGAGGACACTTGGGCGGACAGCGTTCAGTTAAGTGAGTATGGGATGAATGAACTAGAAACTGGACATGCGATGCAGGAACTACTACTTTAGTACCAGGTTGCAATTGAAAAATTGCAAGTGGAGCTTCTGTCAGTGCTACGATAAAAAAGGAAGAACAAGTGAACTGTAATATGTAAACTTTTCAAGGACGTTGATGGATTTAGCTTTCTGGAGAAACTTTGAGGAAAAATCTTTACTCAGTGCCAGAGTTAGATAACCTCAGTTTACCCGAGGCCAGCTGAGGACAAACAGCCATGCGTTAGCGAGAGTCCGGATGCACAAGGCTTGCTGAAAGACGAGGGACCACAGCAGTTGGGCCAGTGAGACAGTTTGGCTTCATCTGTAGAGAGGTCTGATGGTTCTGCTGCTTTGGACAGACAGGATGGGAAACGGCAGCCTTCACCTAGTCGGGACTTGATGCGCTGACTAAGGCTTCGGTTTTATAGGGTTCCTACACTGTCTTCAAAAGTCTGAAAAAGCATGGAATGTGTATCATTTCTGTAGGTGTGGATAGGTAAAGAAAAAAAAAAAAACTTTAATGGAAAAATATTTGGTATGAAAAACATTTTCTTCTTTTCTATATTTTTTTTTTTTTTACTGAAATAAAATCAACTAAAACTTGATTTATATTTTAATGATGAATCCCATCTTGGATTACCCACACTACAGCTTAAATAAGTAACATTTTACTTATTATTATTTTGCTTTCTTAACTTACTGAATGAAATCAAACTTGTTCCAAATCCAAAAATGTCACTGCTTTTTTTAGTCTCTAATAAAACTAATAAAAAGGATCAGATTTAAATTCCACTAGATCTGCGTTTCTTAAACGCAAAATTTAAAACAAAGGACTAAAACATATAATTTTATAACATTTAATATTTACAAAGACGGGGTTGAAGAATTTGTATTCCAATCTATATTTAGAAGTCATTACAAATCTGGTCAGTAGTTATAGATGTTGAACTAGAGTTGATTTATTTTGGTTTAAATACTAAAAGCCAGTTCCAGTATTGTTCAATGTATGGAACCTGCACATAATAAGAGCCAATAACAATTCAGAAATCCCATCTTGAAAATAACTGAAATAACCAAATAAGTTTATGGTTATTTTGTACTTCATTTTTCAGAATGTTATAAGAACTACAGAAAAGCCACCGTCTGTATAATTCTATAACAAAGAAGCAAAAGAACTGAGAGGTGAAGATTTCTCCTTTCCTCCCTTTGCGGAAGGGAAAAGCATTTCTGAAACAGCCATGCAACTATGCTGGACATGTCCGGTTGGGACTGCTATTGCAAGATGAGAAGCATCTGATAGTAGTCCACAGATTAGACATCCAGTAATAAATGTTGGAGCAAATATTCTCCTGGGGCATTGCTGCTTTAATGAGTCATGGTGTTATCTGAGGGTATTCCCTCTGTCACTTGCACTCCAGCCAGAAGAAGAGGAAGTGGTGGTGTGGAGGACCGTTTGCGTTGTTGTTTCTCTTTGAGTGTCTCTTGCAGTCTTCAGTCCCATCTGCTTAGACAATCACAGTCCCAGGTGCAGAGAGACTGAAGATAGAAATATATGAGCACAAAACACAAGAAAGACAGTAGAAATCGATATGTGGAATGAGGGAACTGCATTTCATGATTAAAAAGCTTTAGAAATGTTCTCCAATGGAGGGACATAATGATTTTTCTGGTGTGATAAGTATCTCCAGCTATGTCGTCCATATATAGCTCAGTGATTTACAGGGTAGCTATAGTAATTGGAGAAAGAAGGAAGAGAAAAAAACTGTTAAGTGGAATGAGATAAAAATTGAATGTGATGGTCTGATTACCCTTCTAGCAACGCTCAGCCCCTCAGAGCTGATCTCTTTTTGGTTTCTGTTGCTCCCTGCAGAGCCCACAGGAAAAGTGTGTTTTTGTTTAGTCGTGGAAGTTCAGAGCTTTAGGTCATGTTGTGCAGACGGCAGTTTGGATAGTGTTGCCAAGAAAGAACGGGGCCTCTTTAAGAACGGTTCAGGTTGGATTCTTCTGCAGACACGCTCCTTCATGCCTCTGGACTAAGCCAGCGTATTTTCTCTGAAGTCAAGCTGTTGATACAGTCGACACTGTCAGGAAATGACTGAACGTGGCTTGTTATCTGGTTGCAGGCGCGCCATACTGGACTTCACCAGAAAAGATGAAGTACAATTTTCACGTGGTGCCAGCTGCCACCACAGTGAAGTTCCGCTGTCCTGCTGGAGGATATCCTCAGCCAACACTGCGTTGGCTTAAAAACGGCAGGCCTCTCCACCAGGAGGACCGCAAGGGAGGATATAAGGTAAAATCCAAACAAAAACTTAACATGAAATTTTTAATTAAAAAAAAAATCACTTAAAGACAAATTTAATATATTTTCTGGGAAGGAAGAACTGCTTTCATTTTAAATGTTACGTTGTAGTAGCGTAATTTGAAAGCTACTACAAAAACACCTGGATGTCTGCACTGATCCAAGATGTCTTTGAAATACTTAGCAAACTAGGTGGAGTGTTTTGAAGATAAATTAAAAGCCTGGATTGGGATAAAATTTCAGGGAACTCAATTTTATTTTGTTACAGGGCAAAACTTCTCTGAAAACTCTGCTATCTGAGTTTTTCTTAGTGCTTTAGCTTAAAGTTTACTTTTTTTTTTTTACATTTTCTGATTTGACTACTGAGGTCTGAACTTTTTAAGCGTTTGTACCAATCAAATGATAATTTTCTAAAAAAAAAAAAAAACATGGAAAAGAGGCCTTTCACCTCTTTTCCATCCTTTTCCACCCTTCACTGGAGAGCTGGGAGGAGATGAGACAGAGAAAACGAGGGCAGGGTTTCTGGTGTGAAATTGGAATTGTTCATCCGTGGACACTGTCTCACCAGGATACTGTGCAGAGTCTCTCACTGTAACGTGAAATGGTCCTTTAGCCCCATCAATTAGAAACATAATCCCAGGACTGAGAGGGTAAATGCCCTCAGACAGTAATGTATAGAGAAAGTAGGTAGCTTCAAAGGTTGAACTGAGTTTGGGATGTTAGGGGAACTCAGTCAGGCAGAAAAATGTTTCTCTCGCTGCAGTTAGAAACTGGCTGGTTATTCCTACGTGGGATTTTGTTTGCATTAAAGGTGCTTTATGAATTTTGTTGCAGCAGCATACAAATGCAATGCAACATTTATTTATTGGAGGAAAAACCCACTTGAATAAATGAGTGTTTTGCTACCCCTGCTGTTAATGCTTTGCACACTCCCACTTAGGTTTCCTCCAGTTTAGATTACCAAACTGTGGTACAAATATCACAAGTTTTCCTTTGCCGCCACTCATCCATATACAAAGTAACTTTGATTAAATTTTTGCTATTTAATTGAAATTAAAATTTTATTTTAATGTTTTAATCACTTCTTTAATTAGGGTGCAAATATGATGGAAATCAGATCAGATTGCCACCTGTAAAGCATAGAAAACAACTATTGCATTTCATTAAGGTATTAACAATTCAGATTGAGAGTTATAAAACTAATTTATGAAAAAAAAAAAAAAAACACAGATTCTGAACGGGTCTTAGGCTCACGGTTAATAAATAAAGCCTTATAAGTGAAAGTCAACTTTCTGCCATGAAAAGTAAGGTACAGATCATGGCTGTGTTGCTGCCCAAATTTCTTCCCCTGCAGGTTTCAGCAACTTTATAAAAACTGAGGGGGAAAAAACAGTACCAGAAATGATTCAGTCAGTCTGTCAGTTACACCGCGGGCATTTCATTCCTCTCTTTTTGTCAACAAATGTTTGACAAAAGCTGTACCTGAGCCCAGCCCCATGGCCTTGCCTCTCCATTGTGTGAAATGTAGGCCTGTACACGCAATAGCTACAGTGTCTCTTTTTAGTGTATGGATGGAAACCTCATTGTTTGCTTACACCTGTGGTTTCCATGCACACTAGAAACTATGCTTGCAAATAATTTTGAACCACCTCATGCTTGAAACAGCTCAGACTGCAGAGGTGGTTCTACATACAATGGTAGAGACACACAAGGATTAGACTATGGGTTCTCAGACATTTTAAAACAAATACCCCATGACCTCATACAAATGTTTAAAAGTACCACTTTCCTTATACTTGTACTTTAGTTCTAGGTTTCCTGAACATAGAACAACAACTAGGAACTGAACAGATTAGTTAATGTGTGTGACTTAACAAGATGAGCTATTTCTACTGAGGAGTTTAAGTGTTTAAGTTCTAACTTAGAAAATATACCAGACAGATCTTCTGCAGCCAGGATTTCAAGTGGAAAAAGTTCAAGATTTCTCATAAATTACACTTCAAAATCCAATGTGGCTGACAATATTTTGAATTTAGAAGTAGCTACAAGGTATTTACACTTTTGATTATCTGATTACATCTGCAATGCAGAGTACTACAGCACCTTTTTTTAGTTTACACATTTGTTGTTGTTTCCAGCTTTCAAACTTGAAACATCAACAAGATTAGGTTGTGTTTTATATAATCTCCAGAATCAAGTTATGACCTCAGAGTCCATAGAAAATAAAACATGCAGGTGTAAAACATGCACTTGTTACTGGTTCACAAAGTTTACAAAATTTTTTCCACTGCACTCCAACAACGAAGTTACAACAGTTACAATAGTTCACACCTTTCAGCAAATTCCTCCTTCACCGTTTCTTTCTTTTAGCTAAATTTGTTCATGTAGTTTAATTTGACCTCAGTGATCTCAGTGATTCTGTAATTTGACCACAGGTTCGACACCAGTCCTGGACGCTGATCATGGAGAACGTGATGCCATCGGACAGGGGAAACTACACCTGTTTGGCGGAGAATGTGGACGGATCCATCAACCACACATATTCTCTGGATGTATTGGGTCAGTACCCAGACTTTTCTTATACATGCTAAACTTAGTAAATTGGAGAAAAATACATCCTGCAGTGAGTGAGAGTAAAGTGCGTGTGTGTGTGTAGGCTTACTGTTTTATTGTTGCACAGGTGTACTGTAGATGCAGGTGGAGCTCAGGGACTGCTGCTGGGATGTTTTTATTACGTTACATTACAATATTTTTTAAAACTTTAAATATCAGTTCAGTATTTTTGAAGGTTTTTGTGTGCTTAGTACATCTGCTTACCTGTAGTAAGCAGATGTCATCTTGCAGACAGCTTACGGAAACCAAAGGCCTGGTCAGACTGGTGGAAGGCTAATAACCCATCAACATAACACTGAGTAAATAAAGACTGTGATTACTGTAATAAGTAACAATAATGAACACACTGTTATATTATTTAAGAGAAAGAAAATTGTCTGTATTCGGCTTTATGTAAATTATATGTCATAGATGTTTGGCTAACATCGTGAAACTTTGTCCTAGAATGAAAATCTGCTTCACTGATGTTGTAATTCTAAAGCATGAAGCCAGAGTGGGTATTTATAACAACATTTCTGAAAATATGTAAACACTATATACCTCTGCTACAAAATGATCCTTTAAAGCTAACTTGGGTATGACTAGGACGATTGTTTGTCATCAGTCTTTTAGCTGCTGTCCTCAACACTACTCATGGTGAGTTCTACCCCAGCTCAGTCAATCCCTCTTTCCTGACCTTTGAAACTCAGAAAGAAAGTAGTGCTTTTCCCTCTGGAGAATCGATAGACAGCAGAGACTACAAGGGAGAGTGGGATAACAGTAGTAGATCAATGTGTGTTTGCTCACACGGCTTTGTTGTCCTAATTTGGCATAGACCCGATCTCCTTTGGACCTGCTGCTCACCACTTTGCGAACCAACAGTGCGCATAAAGGTTTATCTGCTGCAGTCATTCTTTGAAATGCTGGTCAGTGAAACCTTTGATAATTTGACAAGACATGAAGCTGCAGTGGTCCAACTCGTCATCTAAGTGTCTTCACGATTTATCCACAACTGGAGATATTCCTGATCTTGTTGCACACTTCCATTTATTTTTATTGGTGCCTACATTGTACTGATATTATTTTGTTCAACCTATTTGCATAATGTGAATGTATAGGCATATGTGCAGAAACACATTATGACTAATTCATACATGCTCACCAACTTGACCCCTTGCTCTTCCTCTCTCTTAGTTTGACTAAAACTCTCTTTCCAACTGGATTTTATTTTTTATTCTAGTTTACTGCAGAATAATAAACCTCTTCCATGGCTGGATCTGTTGTTTCTGATGCCTCTTTACAACCTCTTTCCTAATTGTTTGTCATTAGCTCAGGGTGCAAATGGAGAGAACAAAAGAACTGAAATTGAGAGAAAAAAAAAACCTTGTTTTTTGTTGCCCAAGTGACAAGCCCTAAGTCAGACTTTACTGGTTTAAGCTGGAGTCTGGACAAAGGGGCACAGTTGGCCAGCTACACATGGCACGTCACAGCTATTCAACACTGTGTGGGTAGCCACATCCTACTCTGTGCCGCACTAAGTATTTCAAGGGTCTCTACTCGACCTGACCTCCAAGGTTCCCATGAGGCAAGCTGCCAGGTCATTCAGAGTTCAACGTCCTTCACTGGTCACCAGGGATTTCTGTGATCAGATTGCTCCATCAATTGCAATAGATTATTGGGTGGGTTCTGTCTTTGAACTTCACAGTAGATATTAGTCAGCTTTGCAGTATCTACTGTTCTCAGAGGCTCTGTGCCTCTTTTCTGTTATTCTGCACATGGATTCCTTCTGAAGTCATTTTTTTGGTTTAATTACAGAACATTATTGCCCAAGTTTTGCATAGAATGGGCACTGCGAACTGATTTTGTGTACTTTTTTCTTCCACCTTTAAGCGAATGTATGCACTGCTTTCTCATGATCTGGCACATACAAATCTAATACCAACACACTAAAGACTGTTGTTTTTTTTGTGAGAAATTGTAGAAAAGTTAGAGGGTATAATACCTTTAAAATGTACTGAATACCGACTCTGGTTCACTCTATTAGTCTTGACAGGTTTCCTGTTTCCTGTTGTATAACTATAACATCTTAAGTTATAGTTATAAGCCTTTCTGGTCCTGTGGTTTTGCTTAGTAAATAATGTTGTTAGGTTTTTATAGCAAGTGCTTGATGTTTCCACCTTCTCGAAGTTGGAAAAGTTTGGGAGGGTAAAGAATGCTGGAAAAATGGGGGCAAATAAAGACTGACAATAAACAAAGCAAACCCTAGGAATGTGCAGAAAGGAGGGGGGAGATCTTGAGAGAGGATTTGACAGATTTCAGAAAAGGCAGCAAAAGAAGAAAGACAGTAGAAGTCTCTACATCCTGAAATTTAAATGGTAGTTTGTGCCAGCTTTGTTGTTTTTATTAAAGGTAGAGTCTCATCCACTGACCGGCTGATGATGATAAACTCTAAAATTCATAAACACAAATAAATCCATTGCACCTACCTTAAGGTTTTGGAAAGGCTCTTCTGGGCTCATGAGTCATGTCACAGTATGGGAGCTGTGGGCTGTAAAAGCTAGGGGGGGTCTGAAAGAGGGTATTGTTCCCCAGGTCTCCCTCTTTTTGACTTGGATACTAATGTACATGGGTAACAATGCATAGGACAGTGCACTTTCCAAAACCGCCACATATTTTAATAATTAACCATAAAAATCAGTCTCCAGTTATTTAACCACTGAACAATTGTGCAATTTTTTCTTTTTTTACTCTCTTTCAACAGGTCGGCAACTATACCGGCCAAATCTCCTGGCCGGTTTTCTTTCCAATACCACGGTACGCATTGGAGAGGACGCCCAGTTCCAGTGCAACGTCTATGTTTATGGCGAGTCTCACTTCCAGTGGCTGAGACTCATACCCAGGAATGGTAGTCGTTATGGGCCTGATGGACCTCCCTACATTAAAGTGTTAAAGGTAGGTCACTTTCCACCCTATGCTTTTTATACTCTGAACACATTTTTCCTCTCTTGTCCTGTGATTTTCTTTATTTTTAGTTGATATTTCAAAGTTGGATAAGAAACTTATTAAATTGCCATTATATTGCTCGCAATGTTGGCATAATTTTGCTTCTTGCTCTTTTAGTTGTGATTTAATTTACCTTTTATTTTATGCTCAATATGTCTTAGAAAGATCATAGACTTTATCTGTCAGAACCAAGTCATATTGTAGCTACCATTCACATGAACAGATGAAACAATATTTAATGGGTAGTAGTGTACTGCTGTCGTTTTTGTTGCTATGTGCTCCTGTGCCTGATGTTCATCTTGTTTGATGCATTGCAGAGCTCAAACATTCCCACAGACATGGAGTTTCTCACCATCACCAATGTCACAGAGGAAGATGCTGGGGAGTATCTCTGTAAAGTCTCCAATCATCAAGGGGAAGCCATTCAGAGAGCCTGGCTGAAGGTCATTCCAGGTAAGCTACTGAGAAAATATGCTTGATAATTCTGCCAGGATCTCCTACCAAGCTGCTGTTTAAAAAGTCTTTCCAGGTATATAAAATCACTTACTGGTACTTTTCTTTCTTTTCACCCTTAATTGATTTTATCCAAAGTTGTTTAATTTATACAAGAAATGCAAGTAAGCCAAGACTGCTGAGGATGCACCCAAATGTTTCCAAGGATTGATTATGTTACATTTTTTATGCTAATCTTGGGTGTCTTTCCATAACACAGTCTCTAGCCAAAACAATAACAGTTCAAATTTGAGTTCATAAAATCACGATTTATATGGTTATTAATCCAGTAAGTTTGAGCAGTTTAAGATTAGTTGCTATCAGATCTACTAAGCTATTCTACAAATCGACGTGAGGGATTTAAAAGGGCTGCGTAACAAGTTCAGTCTACTTCTAATTCTCCAAAGTTGGAAATGACTGCTTTTGACAGAAACAGTAACGCAAAGCACTAAAATCCTGGCAGAATTTTGGTTGATGTTGAAGTTTCTGCTCCAGTTCTGACCAGCATTTTTACCCTGCTGTGTGCAGGCATGTGTCAGTACGTTCATCCGAACAACTCCCCGGAACAACTTACTTTATAAAAGTGAGCCATGAATTGGTTGTGCAAGAATGATTCACGTAATCACTCTGTGTTTTACGTATTAGGATTTAACTGCATTAAGGAGAAAGTATTACTCCAATGCTGCTACTCAAACTCATATCAGTTCCACTACAGTTTCTTACAACTTCTGTTTTGGCCCAGAAATCACTTTAAGTTAATCTACACATGTGATAGATTGATCAGGAGTCAAAGTTATTACAGACAATAAAATAACGTTTTTACACACAAAAGCTGGTATGGAAAGCTGTTTATTCATTTGTGTTTCATACTACGTAATTTTAGGTTTTTAGGATTGCTCTACATCATGATGATATGTTGTCTTATGTCAGGGAATTTTATTAGCTTTAATGTTAGGGGATTCTTCCTTTGGTTAGTTCATCCATTAGATTACTCCAATGAAACAGTTTGCTCAACATCTGTAACATAATACCAGTAGGGACCATATATTCTGCAATATTATGTGAGCTGGCAGGCTGTTGAAAACCCAGAGAAGATAATGCTGTAGCTTGCAGATGACCAATTGGAACTCCAGATGAAGTAGCGCTCCCAGAGCAGCTTGACGGTTTCCCAAATCCAAAACAAAATTAGGATTTGTTTCCGCTCTTCTTTTACTCCTTTTAGAAACTCTACTCTTTGGTTCTGATTCTGCATGCAACTGAAACTGCAACTGAAACTTACATATAGAATTTTGCTTCTTTTTTTTCAGTTATGTTTTTACATTTTTATTTTTGCTGATTCCTATAATTTATTTCTTTTGTATTTGTTCATTCCACTTTAAAAAAAAATGGCAAAAAGCCAAAGCTCACTTTATGTTCAGTCCTGGTTTTTGTGTGTATATCTGGCCTATTCATATGCTGGTAAATATATACGATATTATAGTGAAATTCCAGCTATATTAATTGAATTGTAGTATTCCAGTAGCATAATTCCACCCTGATAAATTGAAAAATTTATCCATTTCTCATTTGTTCAGTGAGGGAAAAAAAAAACAATCTCATGGCATCATGGATTCTTTGAGATGCTTCAATAAAGAATTAGTAAAAGGATACACAATTATGCAAATATTATTCTCTTTTAGAGGAAAGTTGCAAAATAAATGTTACTTTATATGCTTAAAATTATTCATTGTGGCCTCATTTTGATTAAAACCCCAGCATTTTAAAGAGACTGTGCTCACATTTAAAAGCCTCTGGAAAGGATCATCCTTGCCTGTTTGGTCGGCTGAGCTAACAAAGGAATTTTGTTTGTGATTTGCAGGGATAAAACAGTCTCTTTCACACACACACTCAATCTTTTTATTATACGGGAAGTTTAAATCATACACAGCCTAAGTAAAAGCTGATATCTCTTGTTTTGCAATCTGAAGTTAAGTGCATATTGTTCCGACGGTGGTGGGTGTGTTTTTGTGCTTGTGCTCGCGTGTATCCATCATTAAAGCAAAGTGCAGACATGATTTAAAATCTGGTGACACTGTTAAAGCAACTAAAGGCCTGTTAAATTCTTCAAAACCAGGATTACTGATATCCCTGTCAGAGAAAAGGGAGTTGGGAGTGATGATGTCACAAAACAAGTTCTGTCCGCCTGTCAATGGTGATTACATTGACTCATGAGTCATATTTTTAATGTTTGTCTCTGCTTTTACTTGCCAACCTGTCCTAAACTCTGTCTGAAGCATGCATAACGTGGGAGGGACACATCGGTTAGGGTCCTCTCCTGTGTGGCTCACTGCAATTTGACTGGTCTGACTATTTGACTTTATCCTAGCAAAGAACTGAAAACAGAACTGGGAAATAGTAGTTATATTCTGGCCTTCCTATTGCAAATGTTAATTCACGTCAATCTTTTAAGAACTGTGTGAGGAGTCGTTTCCTAAACTATGGCTTTTATCTTCTCACATATTTTCCCTTCCCTCTTTGTGCACCCCATTTTCTCCTTCTCCAACTTCAAACTTCCCTTACTCTTTCCCCATTTACTCCACAGATCCATCAAACAAATGCCAAATTTCTAAGCCCATGGAGTCTCCAGTGCACCCAGGCGAGGTGCTGAAGCTCAGGTGTCCTCTGCCGGTGACGGGAACCATCACTTGGACCAAAGATGGCGGCTCTCTGGGCACCAACAACCGCACACTGGTAGATCAGGAGGTGGTGCAGATCCGTGATGTCAAGCCCAAGGACTCGGGTCTGTACGCCTGCACCAGTGAGGGCAAAGACACAGTCTGCTTCATTGTCAACATCACAGGTGAGTCAGAGGGACTCGACAGGTCAGAGCAGAGCAGGAATGGCAATTTGGAGGTGGATGGGTGGATAGTAGGAGGTTAAGCTCAGAAAATGTCCATGGAACTGTTTTCTTTTTCCTCTTTGGGCGAGTAGTCTGACGTTTTTTGGTTCTGACAGAATCTGCTGAAGGTGTTTGTTGTCCTCATTAAATATACTAGAACTCAACCTCTATAAGCCTCTGAATGCCTAGTCTTGGGTGTGTAAGTCAAAGCAGAATGGTAACTATGGTTAGTCACGCCTCATTACAGAGTGATTGGAGGACACAGGGTGGATAGCCTGCGGTTAAATTAGTAAGTCATAAATGAATCTGAGTTTGAATGAGTTTAAGCTCTCATCTCTTACCTGCAGATTACAATCCCAGACAGACGATGCAGCCCTAAATGAATTCACTTTTATTTTTGCTGTATTATTATGTCTTACTTGACCTCTATCCCAGTGGGGATGATCATAAAATTATTCATACCTCTGCAAAATGTTTTTTTTCTGACTGAAAGCAATATTACATTTTCAGTCACCCAGCTAGATTCCTGACTAAAATAGTTAGGGGTATGAATAATTTATATTGTAGCTGTATTCCTCAGAGACATAAGTTGTTATGGATTTCTAATACAGTGTACTGATATTTCTGGTATTCTAATGAGCTAAGGATGCCATGTCCTCTCACAATTTGCCAGTTTAGAAGAGATACAGGCCCTCAGAATCACAGACCTCCACCATGCTTACCAATGGGCATTTCTGGTGCTTTTAGATACTCCCAACAGTGAGTTTCCTCATGACACAGCTGACTTTACATAGCAGGAAAATAATCTTCAATCATCATAGGCAAAAAATAATCCTGGTTAATCCATTTTAATTAAGATTCACACTTATCTGCCTTAGTTGAAAGGCATGCTCTTTTGTCTTTCCCATTTTGACAACAAAAATTCTCCTATGCTTCACTTCATATTTATTCCCCAGTGACTCATTCATCGTGGATTACTTATAAACAAATCAGCCAAACTCAGAAAAGCACATTATTTATCACATTTTGCTGCGTTTTCCTTTTACAACAGACCCGACGGTCCAAATGTCACTAAGAAACAACAAAAAGGAAAAAAAACAACAAGTTTTGTCTTTGGGGTTTGGGCGGAGGCAGCTGTTAGCAACAACAAAAGCCGCCTTCACCCATTTCTCTGCATGTTCCTGTCTGGACTTATACAGTTAGATCGTGGGGAGTGCATGTGTGTGTGTCTTCCAGGCTAGATGCTCGAGGGAATACAGGAATTCCTGAAATTCCTTCAGCTAGTGTCTCCCAGGTAGTAAGGCCTCAAGGAGCCAACCAGCAAGCCAGCCAAATCAGTCAGCTGTGCTCATCCATTATGAAAGCTGGCCATCTGGACCCAGTTACCCACCTGGACCCAATGTGTGCTGGTGTGAATGTGTGCGTGCGTATGTGTGTGTGTGAGAAAGAGAAAGTTTTACCCAAGTTGTATAGCAGCAGCTTACACACGTCTGCTTTTGCTTACACACTCACAAAGAGAGGCTGAAGTAACGATGAGGGCTTCCACATCTTGTTAAAATTCTCCACACGCATTGCGTCTCGCCATGAGTTCTCCTCCTCCACTTTTGGGCTGACTGTAATTGCCTAAAATGCATTAAATAAGGAGGGAAAGAGAAAAAAATGGAGGGAGAGGGAAAAGCTCCACCACTATGGTCATAGTAAGCTGTTTGGAAACAAAGAACAAGCTGTTCTGGCAGTACAGTTGCAATTTCTCGCCGTGTGTGTTTCAGAAAATTCAAAACCGAGAATATTATTAAAAGAGTGCGGGAAGGGGAGGAAAAAGGGGGTGAGAGAGCATTGTTGGATCTGCACCAACAATTCTGTGAGCACAGCGTTGAGACTTGGCCGGGCAGCCAGGACTGTAGCAAGGAGGAGCGTGGAAGTAATGGGGGAGTGAGAGTAAAAAAGGTGGGGTGTAGCTTTATATCCGTGACTTTATTTGTGGAACTCTCATATTGAGCTGAAAAAGCATCGCAAACACCTTGAAGTTGCTTAAAAATAGATGAAACACAGTACTAGAGTGTCTATCAGGAGCAATGGTAGGAGATATGGAAGCGTTTCCATAGTGCTGGGAAAGGGAAGCTGGCTAAGATGCAGTGGGTGAAGGTAATGTGGAGGGTCTGCTTTCTGTTTTCTCTCCCACATTGTTCTAATTTCATTTTATCCTTTTTGCGCTTAAATTTTTTGTGTAAATGTGTCTTGCAAAAGTATTTACACTTCTAAACTTTTTCCACATTTCACCACTTTACAACCACAAACATCAATGTGTTTTATTGGAACTTTCCGTAATAAATAAAGACAAAGCAGCACCGTATTGCGAGGTGGAAAAAATTTTTAGTAAAAATAATTATATATATGCAATATATATATTGCATATCAGATTTTAAAATACAAATTTTAAAATACAAAAAAAAAAAAAAAAAAAAAAAAAAAAAATATATATATATATATATATATATATATATATATATATATATATATATATATATATATATATATATATATATACATTGATATACAAATATCAATGTGCTTTGTAAAAAATTATATATATATATATATATATAATTTTTTACAAAGCACATTGATATTTGTAGTTGTAAAGTATAAATGGGATATCTGCTCTGATACCCCTAAATAGATAGGAAAAGCATGATAGTTTTGCCCATTCTTCTTTGCAGAATGGCTCAAGCTCAGTCAGCTCGAAACTATTTCATTGTTGTCTTGCTGACTTGCCAGTAACACCTGAAACATTGCAAGTGGAGCTTGTATCTGTGTTATAGGAAGAGCAAGTGAACTGTAATACGTCTGTAGGAACTTTGAGGGAGGGAAAAAATCTTGACTCAGCGCCGGAGTTAGATAACCTCAGCTTACCCGAGGCCAGCTGAGGACAAACAGCCGTGCATGAGCAGCAGTCCGGATGCACACAGCTTAGGGGCCGATGAGGGGCCACAGCAGTCGGCTCAGCAAGGCAGTTTGGCTTCATCTATACAGAGGTCTGAAGTTCCTGCCCCTTTGGACAGAGAGCATGGGAAACAGCAGCCTTCACCTAGTCAGGACCTGATGTACCGTAATAAATATGGTACATCAGGTCCTGATGTACCGTACATCAGGTTGTAGGTCAAAGGTTGCAGAGAGATAGCAACCTTCTTCCGAATCTATCTCTCTGTTTACAAATGCAGTTTGCATATTAAGGTGAAGTAACTCAGAGATGAAGATTTAGCAGGATGGGCAAAAAGTAGTTTAATCCATTGAGGAAGGGAATGCAATTCTGACACAGCTGTTCAACTATGCTGGACATGTCCGGTTGATCTGTACACAGATTGGACATCCAGGAGTAAATCCTGGAGCAAATATTCTCCTGGGGCATTGCTACTTTGAGTCATGGTGTTGTTATATGTGGATAATCCGTCTGTCGCTTGGACTCCGGCCAAAAGAAGAGGAAGTGATGGTGTGGAGGACCATTTGGGTTGTTGTTTGTCTTTGAGTGTCTCTTCCAGTCTTCAGCCCCATCTGCTTAGACAATCACAGTCCCAGGTGCAGAGTGAGAGAGGGAAAGCAAATCCAGCTGACTGAGAGAGAGAAGTTGGGAGTAAATGAGCACAAAACACAAGAAAGACAGTAGATATCGATATATGCAATGATGGAACTGCATTTAATTATTAAAAAGCTTCAGAAATGTTCTCCAATAGAGGGACATAATGATTTTGCAGACGTGATAAGTTCTTCCAGCTATTTTGTCTGTATATAGCTGAGTGATTTACAGGGCAGCTATGGTAATTGGAGGAAGTAGGAGGAGGAAAAAAACTGTTAAGTGGAATGAGATAAAAATTGAATGTGATGGTCTGATTACCCTTCTAGCAACGCCCAGCCCCCCAGAGCTGATCTTTTTTTGGTTTCTGTTGCTCCCTGCAGAGCCCACAGGAAAAGTGTGTTTTTGTTTAGTCGTGGAAGTTCAGAGCTTTAGGTCATGTTGTGCAGACGGCAGTTTGGATAGTGTTGCCAAGAAAGAAGGGGGGCCTCTTTAAGAACGGTTCAGGTTGGATTCTTTTGCAGACACGCTCCTTCATGCCTCTGGACTAAGCCAACGTATTTTCTCTGAAGTCAAGCTGTTGATACAGTCGACACTGTCAGGAAATGACTGAACGTGGCTTGTTATCTGGTTGCAGGCGCGCCATACTGGACTTCATCAGCCAAGATGGAGAAGAAGTTGCATGCAGTGCCAGCTGCTAACACAGTGAAGTTCCGCTGTGCTGCAGGAGGAGACCCCCAGCCAATGCTGCGTTGGCTTAAAAACGGCAAGCCTTTCTACCAAGGGGACCGCATGGGAGGATATAAAGTAGGGGAAACACTAATCCACCAAACTGCTCATACTAATAAAATCTCAGTTCCCCTTTTCCCACCTTTTTGCTTTCCATTCTGTTATAGTTTTGAAGGAGTAATTAATTATTAGGAATACAGATTCCTAATAAGTAATAAATTTAACCCTCAGATAAACTGTATTTATATAAAAGTAAAAAACTTACTTTTCTCACATAACACTGACACAGCAGGCTCACAAAGAAAAAACAAAATAAACAGAATAACTCATAGGTGTACAATCCCAGTGCTTTATAGGAAAAATAAAAGCTGCTTTACGTTTTATCCGCCGGTTATAACTCTGTACTGTACCTGAGATTTTATGGAAACACAATTGTGTCAGAGTTATTTCACAGCAACCAGTTTTACCTGAACTTGCAAAAATGTAATTGAATTAGCTGGTGGAATGCACATGGTTGGATTCCATGAGATCAGAAAATCAGCTTTTCAGGAAATCTGCTCCATGGTGACACCACAAAACAAAGTAACAAACACAAAGCGAGCCAGATTGGCATTCAGTCATATATATAGAAATATATTTATACATATTTAAAGTGCGTATCATTTGTTTATGCAGCGTCATTAAAAGTGTTCGTAATAAAAAGAGCACCTTTTGGTTCCCAGTTTGCATCTGACCATTTAGAAATAGAATAAAATGTAGTGATGATCTAATTATAATTCATAATGGAAGAGCACACATTCACTGTGATTTGTTGATAAATATTGCTAGGACAATCTCTGTTGTAATTTTCTGTTTTCCTTTTTATCTGGGCTTTCATCACTCTCTTACTTTTAGCAGTTTTGTGCAAGTGCTTGATGTGAGGATCTGCTGTTGAGATTCTGTTCAACAGGCTACATGTTACATTGACATGTAAACTATTTTGCACTGTGGACATTTGTGATATTGATATTGTGAAGCCCTTTTACATGATATATTTGATTACATTAAGATAAAGTGTACATACTTTGTACATTTCACATCCACATGATGGGGAGTGATTTACCAGAGATAATAAAGTGTCAGTTTATTGAATGAATATGTGTTTAAAATATAAAAAAGTGGTCAAGTTTGCTTTACTTTTAAAGTTTCTTTTGACTTTTTTCTAATCTAACTTATGAGCTTTTACTACAAGAGTGAACATTTTTATCAAGCTGAACATTTTTCTCATGTTTCTGATGGCAATAAAGGCTATCCTATTTAACTCTTCTGGTTAACAACTTAGTCAAAGAGAGAAATATCCACTATAAGTAACTTATTCAAACTATTTTATGGTGATTTAATCAATATGAAATATAACTGTGCTGACATATATTTTAAAGAAATAGGATTATGCCCTCGAATGAATGCAAAAAACAAATTGCCATTATGATTTTTTTTACAATAGAATATGAATTTAGATTAAGATGTTTTATGCATATTTTCTGGTGGTCACTATATATGTGGCTGAAATTTTGATAGTTTGATATTTTGTGCAAATTACTTCCCCTTGGTTGAGGAAAATGACCAGTGATGTTCAACGGGTCTTCCTGCCAGGAAACGTTAGACCCAGATAATGTTTGGGTTGCTACTGAAATCTCTTCCCCTTCGACTTTCAGTTCCTTGTTACAACTAAGACAAAAATCAGCACCATAAATGATACAGTCAGTCTGTCAGTTACACCGCAGTCATCTCATTCTCTTCTTGTCAATAAATGTTTGACAAAAGCTGTACCTGAGCCCAGCCCCATGGCCTTGCCTCTCCATTGTGTGAAATGTAGAGGCAAGGCCATGGGGCTGTAGCTTTACACGCAATAGCTACAGTATCTCGTTTTAGTGTATGGATGGAAACCTCATTGTTTGCTTACACCTGTGGTTTCCATGCACACTACAAACTACATTTGCAAATAATTGTTATCAACTGCATGCTTGAAACAGCTCAGACTATAAAGATGGTTCCACATACAATGATAGAGAAAGACACCAAAAATTACACCATGGGTGCTCAAACATTTTTAAAGAAATACCATCTTCATTTATACCCAGGTTTACAAGCATTACTTACAAGATCACTTATGCTAGTTTAACTAGTACACAGCAACATCTCTTTTTTCTTGTTTTCTTTCACTGCTAGCTCCTTTATGTCTGCTAATCTCACATCAGTGATTCTGTATCTTGGCGACAGGTGCGCCTCCAGCACTGGACCCTGATCATGGAGAGCGTGGTTCCATCGGACAAGGGAAACTACACCTGCTTGGTGGAGAACCGATTTGGATCCATCAACCACACCTACACTCTGGATGTAGTGGGTCAGTACTGCTGTTGAGGGTAGAGAAGTAGAGAACTGGCAGGGAAAAACTTCCCACAGTAAGTGAGGGTAATGTGTGTGAGCATGCTATTTTTATTTATTTTTTAAACCAGGGATGTCATAGGGTTGCTTTGACATCAATCCTTCGAATGATTTATTGTGGCCCCCAACTGCCAGGAAAAACGATTGATACAAATAGACACCAAAATTGTTTAAGGCCAGATTCTCACAGGCAAATGAGTATGTACTTACATTGGAAAATGTCACACTTGCCTTTATTTGTTTTGTTTTTTTCATAATATGTAGGATCACAAACCTCCAGCAAATTAATTCAAATTCGCTGAAAATTTGAATTAACAAGAAATATTAAACTTTTGAGTATGAGTATGTTCAACTTGACAATTATGATAAGTACTGATGACATGTTTTTCTTTCATTTTGATTGCATATTATTTTCATTTTAAAAATATTGTGGTCCATGGCTGTTTTTAACTTGACAAAAAGTTTGGACAAATCTGTTTTAAAGAAATTTGTTTTAATTTACCTCTGACAGATAGTTTTGATTTTTTGACATGAAGTTCTATGAAAATATTTTCTTTATTTCTTCTCGTGTAGCAAACAAATGTCATATCAATGGAAGTTTGGGGATTAAAACCTCAAGTATTAAATCTCTCCACCTCTGAAAGGTGTTGTTAGGTTTGATGCTGTTTTCTCAGTGGGACGGTGTTGCTGCATTAATTAATTTGACCAGCCGAAGTGGATAAACTGAAATGAACTGCAGACTCACGTCACATGATGAGCTCAGTCCCAACTCTGTCAGCTCCTGTTCACTGACCTTTGGCATGCAAGAAGAAGTGTTTTTTACTCCATTCGCAGAATCAATAAATGGCAGGGACAACAGGGGGTGGGATAACAGTAGTAGATCAATGTATGTTTAACCACACCAACATTGCTTGCTTAATTTGACGTGGACCTGATTTGTTTTGAGCCTGCCACTCACCCCTTTGTGAGCCATCAGTACTTGTTAAAATTTATATGATGCAGTTATTTTTTTAAAGCCTGGTCAGTGAACCACAGATTACTGGAACAGAGTGGAGTAGTCCAAGCGACTGCAGTCTGTATCCATACGTGGAGTTATTTCTGATGTTTTGTCGCATTACCATTAGTTTTTATTGTTCTATAGATTGTACTTAGCAGCATTATTTGCACCACATTAGGCTGGAATACCGGAGAGTATTTGCACAATGTGAATATATAGGCACATCACCGAAACAGGTTACAGCCAACATGTTTACACATGCTCCCCAACTGAGGCCCCATTCTCTTCCTCTCTCTGGAGTTGGCTGAAGCTCTCCTTCTAACTGCATATTGTTTTTGTGTGGTTTTACTGCAGAACAGTAAACTTCTTCTATGCCCCCTGCAACCTCTGGCTTCATTTTTCACCATTAGACTGGTGGGGAAAAAACACGAGGTAAAATGGAGACAAATAAAGCCTATTTTTTTTATCAGACTTTTTGTAGCTCAAATAGGATCAGTTTTTAGAAACAAAAACACAAAGACTTTACTGGTTTAAGCTGGAGTCTGGACTAAGGGTTGCAGTCGGGCAGCTACAAGTTGACATACATGGCATGTCGCAGCTATTCATCACTGTAGGGGCAGCCACATGCCATCCTGTGCCACGCTGAGATTTTTCCCGGGTCTCTGTCCTCCCTGGACCCTTTTGAGCCGAGCTGCCAGGTTACTCAGAGTTCAAAGTCCTTCACTGGTCAGCAGGGAATGCTGCCAGGCTACTCCACGAATCACAAGATTAGTTTTAGGAACTACTTATCGGTCAGTCCAAACTTATATGTAAATAAATTCAAAATCATTTATCTTTCTGCCGCTTTGCAACTGTATACTGCTTTGTGATTATTAATCATATGAAATGCAATAAAAATCAAGAAAAAATCTGTAGAAAAAAAATCAGTCAAAATGTGGAAAATTTTAAATGTTACAGACGCCTAAAACAGAGGCATTTACTGTTTTAGTTATAACACTTCAGAATCTAATTATTTTTGTTGTTAGGTTTTACAGAGAGCTCTTGATGTCTCCACCCTCTGGAAGCATGAAATGTTTGAGTATGTAGAGAGGGCCAGAAAATCGGGGCAAAGAAAGATAGACAATAAGCAAGGCAAACCCTAACAATGAACAGAAAGAAGGAAATTTGGTTTTGGAGAGAGGAGGAAGGGGAGGCAGTCATCAGATATGACAGATTTCAGAAAAGACAGAAAAAGAAAAAAGACAGTTTGTGAGAGTTTTCGTCTTTCTTCTTTCATGACATTGGCTGAAGACTAACTCATAAGCATACACATACAAATAAATCCACTGCACCTATTTTAAGGTTTTGTTTTGGAAAAGCTCTGCTGGGCTCATGAGTCATGTCACAGTATGGAAGCTGTAGGGACTCCTCGGGGTAGCTGTAAAAGCTGGATGGTGTTTGAAAGGGGGTATTGTTCCCCAGGTCTCCCTCTGTTTGGGTACACATGCTAAATATTAGTTTACAGAAGATTGCAGATGGTGCTGAACTCTCCAAAACACGCATATAGACCATTTATTGACCATAGAACATCTTGATCCTCAAGTATTACTTAAGCTCAGTGAAAGAATAATGATTTCGAATTCAAAAATACTTTATTCCAAACAAAAATTACATTTTGTCATATCTCATATCATCCAAGTAACTTTAAAGAGTCTATCTAAATGGTGATGCTGTGGTGAAGACTGTAATGAAATGCTAACAGCTTAAATTCTGGGCAGGAGAGACGATATTTCACACCAGCATGTACTCGATGACATAATCAGTTGTTAGGAAGCACTGCTAATCCATCTCATTTTGATTTTGCAGTGCTAATTAGCAGCTTCTACTTCTAAAAATAATACCTTGTTGACATGGTTGCACATCATAATAACTGTCTAAGCCTTCAAGAACAAATCAGAACTGACGTAACAGAGCAACTCCATGAGCAGCATAATTCCACTACCTTCTTTTTGACTGGTGAATGAGCGTCGAAAAGATAGATTGTTTATCTTCTTCTACAGAACGGTCGCCACACAGGCCTATCCTCCAGGCCGGACAGCCCGCCAACACCACAGTACACGTTGGCGAGGACGCCCAATTCCAGTGCAAGGTCTACAGCGACGCCCAGCCTCACATCCAGTGGCTGAAACACGTCAGTGTAAACGGCAGTCGGTACAGGCCTGATGGAAATCCCTACGTCAAAGTGTTAAAGGTAGATCCCTTTGTACCCATTTTTATATCATAACCACACATTTTTTCCTCTTACTTTGTAATTTGCTGTATTTTATGAGAAGTCAAATAAGAAACCCATTATATCCCTCCCCCTAACTTTATGTACACTTTTGGCTTTTAAGTTTAAATAATTGTTTTCTCTGTGACATTTTTCCTTTAAACGTGGTTTGCCTTTCACTGTGATGTTTGCAAGGAACATGACATCCATAAAACTTTGAGAAAATATATTCTTTGTTTGTCAAGACTAAACCACAATTATTTTAATTTATTCCAACTTAATGGGTCATTTTTGTAGTTTCTGGCTGGATTTTGGAGATGATTCCTGCAGGTCCGTGTATAGCAGCTGCAGTGGTAATGTTGTCGTGTGCCTGATATATCTGCTCATTTTGTTTAATGGCTTGCAGCGCTCAGGCATTAACAGCACAGACATGGAGTCTCTCATCCTCACCAATGTCACAGAGGAAGATGCTGGGGAATATATCTGTAAAGTCTCCAATTATATAGGGGAAGTCACCCAGTCGTGCTGGCTGACTGTCATTCCAGGTAACCCTCCACCCCCACCCAAGACCACCTCAACTCCCCTCTACCGGTGTGGTTTTCCCTGCTGTTCTGTGGTGGTGCTGTTGGTGATCTCAAGGATGTTCCCTCTCCCAAATGTTACTCCCTTTTCCTTCAGCTGCCACCGACTTTTGGATTGGTGTCGCCATGGAAGCACTGTTCTAACCAGAATAACCAGATGATGATCTCTCTTTTTTTTGTAACTCACCTCGCAGCTTTTCACCAGAAAGCGTATGGTGTCACAGTGCTCTCCATGATCTCTGTGTTTATGCATGTGTGTGGGTTTTAGCAGGTTCTGTGGGTGATGGGTACCTATTGGGTTTGTTTTAGAGGTGTTTGTTTTATTTTCACATGTTTTGGTGGAATACTGGGATCTATCTTCTACCTGTCTTGACTCCCATACTCAGTTCTACACAGGATCTTAACGGTGGACACTATCCAGTTCCTTTAACTTCTTTCTTGGTGTTGTGGGTCTCACATTTTTTCTCTTTTCTGTTTCTGTTGTTTCTCTATTTCCTCTTCCTCCTCTTCTCTTCCCCCAGACCGCAGGTGTTAACACCACAGATAAGGAGATAGAGGTTCTCTACTTGCCAAATGTAACTTTTGAGGATGCTGGGGAGTATACATGCTTGGCGGGTAATTCAATTGGGATCTCCTATCAAACTGCTACTTTGACGGTGCTTCCAGGTATATAAACTCACTTGCTTTTGTCCCTTGGTTGTTTTCTCCACTTTAAAGGGCACACATCATTAATTTTATTTTAAAACATTTTCAGTTGTGTTCAGGCTTAAAGCTCATGATACTGATATTACTTTAATATTTTAAATATTAAAAAAAAAAAATTAACATAAGGCAGCAGCAAATGTAGCTAAAAGTTGTGAGAGAGTAAAAAAAGTTACTTTTAGGACTCTGAACTCAATGCCTACAGTTAAGCCCAAATAATTCACACCACATTTTTTAAGGTTTCTTCTGGCTGGAGGAAACCTACCAGGATTCGTCCAGCCAGATGAAACCTGGACGAATCAAGGTTTGATTCAAGTCAGGTTTGAGTCTTGACTTGAATCAAACCTCAAGTTGTCAAATCTCAAAACAGCAACTCTAATAAGGTCTTCTCTCAAATGTTTTTCCATTAATTATTTAGAAGGACATTAATAATTTTCCACATGTATTTTTAAGAAAAAAACAGACATAAATTATGTTATTTCTGGATTAACACTCTGTTTTGATGTATTTTGGGATATGTCTGTCTCTAAAATAATTTTAATCTAAATCTACCCAGGGAATGAATAATGTTATTAAAAGCAACTCAATATAGACAAATAGTGACAGACAGCTTCAGCTGGATTTGAAGCAGTAAAGATTTACAATACAGTTTATCGAGTGGTTAGAAGACATGGAGGAGGAATGTCTTCTAAAGGGAGAACCTTTGAGACCCCTTGAAACACACAAAAAAGTGACAGCACTGAGATTGTGCCTTATGTACGCTCCAGTTCTGAGCAGCATTGTTAGTCTACTCTGCAATTCTTCACATCAATACACCACATTTGCCTTCTTTATTCGCAAGTCATGCAGAGATTTTGCTAAAAATTGGCCAATTTCTTTCTTTTTTACTGCTGAGAATTTTAGCCGATTTAGCTGTCAGATCATCATTGTTACTCTACAATATCAATCAAACTGTTCAGTCATAAGTAGTTTCTCCTAATTACTTGTTTTTTGGCTCTAAAAAGGAACCTAAAGCTAATAATTTGCTACATATGTAAAACTAATATATAATGAAATAGCTGCTGCAGTCAAATGCTTTCTCCTTCATTTGGCTCAGACCTAAAAAAAAAACAGCTGCAGCTGAAACTAATTATCATGGCTAATTTCTCCAGACTATCATTTTGAGAGAGTGGTTATGCCTTTTTTATAAGATCTGTGTAACATCAACAGACATTTTACACTTTGAATGGACAAAAATAGTATAAGACTGCAAAAAAGAAATTTTTTATTACTGGTTTTTATCATAAAAAATGTTGATATGTGCACTTTAAGTCATTTTCAATCGCTTTCATGCAAGGCTAATCCTCTCCTTGGACTCTTCCTTTGATCAGTTCAATACATAAGTGGGGAGCATATAATTTATGATATTTTGTGGGCTAGCAAGCTGTTGAAAACCCAGATGAGATAATAGTGTAGTTTGAAGAAGACATATTGTAACTCCAAAACAAACTAGAGCTCCCATAGCAACTTGAGTGTCAATTCCAAAGGAAATGAGGATTTGTCTTCACGCTTCTTGGTCCTTTTAGAAAAACCCAGTCACTACTACTCATTGGTTCTGATTCTGCATGCTAATACAAACTGTATTTATCTTTTTTGATATCTTTAAATTGTGCATTATTTCTTTTTCTCTGGCTCTGATACTTGATGTTTCTTGAAACAACGGAGGAAAGGTAAAGCTCAACCCTCATTTCATGTTGGCTTGACTTTCTCAATTATCAGAGCCAAACTTCTCTGTTTTGACACAGTGGATGACTCGTGTGTGATTAATTGCCAACATATTGCACCTATTTTTGTTTGATGTTGTTAAAAACATCTTACTTTACCTACTCTTTATAATGGAAACATATAGAAACAATGTTATTCAAGCAATGAAAATGTGTGATGTATGTTCATAAGTCATAAAATGGCTTTGACTTTTTTTTTTGGCACATTCTGCAGGTTTTTTATTTAACCACTTAAGCCTTTTTTTTTTTTTTTTTTTTTTTTTTTTTTTTTACAACATTTGAATTACATTAAGAGATGCAAATATACATGTCAATTATTTTTTTATACAGGAAAATAAAGATTTTATGACGTAAAATGCAATGACACCATTCCTTTAGTAAATTGCAGACGCATCTGCAGCTAAAAAAATACTTCTAACGTTGGAGAGGGATAATCTGTTGTTTGTTATTTTGATTACCTGATTAATATTTGAACAGCAAAAGATGTTTAATAGGAGATTAAGCATTTACAGGTGGATGAAGCTGTAACTATGCCACATTACAAATTCTGGATGGAATACATTTACATTACATTATTTCTTAATTGCAAAATTTATATTAAGCCTGTATAATCCGGTTAATGATTAATCTGTTCATAAATAAGTTGACAATTTTTTAAATAATCGATTCATCACAATTAATCAACTTAATCGTTTCAGCTGTAATAGCTGTGGATTACCTGTTAATAATTATTGCCATTGATGTAGTTTAAGAAGAAAAAGTTTTCTAGTACACCACTTTCAGCTTTACTTGGCTTGTGGCCTGTTTGGTTGTTGCATTGCAAAGGAATCTTGCAGGGATGAAACAGTCTCTTTTACACACGCTCTGCCCTTTTACTAGACAGGAAGTTCGGGTCATACACAGCCACAATAGAAGTAAAGCACGTATTGTTCAGACGACTGTGGGTGTGTTTTTGTGCTTGCGCTCGCATGTCTCAAAGATTGACGCAGAGGGCAGACACACACTGGCCTGCTCGTTCAGTCTGAGTCATAATTTAAAATCTGGTGACACTGTCAAAGCCACTGAAGGCCTGTGAGACCCCACAAAAGCTAATAACCGTTGGCTGAAGGAGAGTTGTGATGGTGCTACAAAGCGATTTGTTTAGTTCGCCTGTCGATGGTGATTACATTTACTCATGAGTCATCTTCATAGTGTCTGTGTCTGCGTTTACCTCTATGTCTGGAAAATGCCTGCCCTAACCTCTGCCTGACCGTTGTTCTTTCATCTCTCTCAGCCCCAGAGAAATCTCCAGGACCCATTACCTCGTACTACTTGGAGATCGGAATATATTGTGCAGGCATGTTCCTCATTGCCTGCATGGTGGGCATTGTGGTGGTGTGCCGCATGAGGAACACAGCAAAGAAGCCCGATTTTGGCAGCCCACCGGCGGTCCACAAGCTGACCAAACAGATCCCTCTGCGCCGCCAGGTAACAGAAAGTAGATAAAGAGTTCTAAAGGCATCTAACACTTCTAGAGGAGTCAACACACACCACTGACATTTGACAAGGAAACACAGCTAATTATTTCATAAATGGCTTTGGGAACATAGTTAACCTAAAGTACTATTATTTTAGATACATAGATACCAAATGTATCTTTTTAGAATCAACAAATACAAAAGGTTTGCATGGATAATAGCTCAACTGACTGCACAGGTGCATCTTAATAAATTTGAACATCTTGAAAAAGTTAAAGCTTTGTACTTCATACATTTATTACACACAGAGTTTTTTCTATTAATATAGATTTATTTTTGTCTTTCAGCTGATGTAAACTTAAAATGTCGTTTCTTAGAATATATTTCGTTAAATCATCAAAATTGTCTTTCTTGTAGAAAATTTGCTTGTTTTGGCAATGATTGAGACTGGGCACATGCAGAGTAAGATCATTTTTTTATTTAGTTTATCCATTTTAATTACTTGTTTTAGTTCTTTGAGATCTCGATATTTAAACCTAATTATTAATAAAATGCATTATTACTATTATTATTAAAGAAATTGTGCTTTGTCATAAAGAGGAAGATCAGAGACAGTAATAAAAGTAATTCATGTCTAAAAAAAATTAAAGATCCCCAGCTGTTCTAGACATGTTGCGCAGAACATGTCTACATTTTTGTAAATATAAGTTAAATGCATTATATTTATTTATTTTATGTAATATTATAATATAAATATATAAATATATCACTGTGTGTATAATATATTTTAATCCATAAGATCGACTTTTTGGATTGAATTATTGAAATAAGCTAACTTTTCAATGATCTCGTAATTTATTGAGATGTACTTGGATGAGTACATCTCCACATACTGTGGAGGTATTTCAAGGGATCCACACCTAGATTAATTCAGAGGGCATGCATTTCTGTTCAAGTCAACACAGCTGCCGAAAACTGCTGCCAGACGTTTTTCCTTCCAAATGTGGAACTTTCTTTAACCTCAAGGGATACCAAAAGGTTCAGAGAGTGTTGGATTACTTTCTGTGGAGGAGACTGATTCCAGAGTCAAGGTAAGGTTAGGGTGTAGAGGGCGTCGCTTAAAGACCCAGGCTCACCAGCAATTCATCAAAAATTCACAAATTCATCAAGAATTATTGTAGCTGCTCACCTCTTTAACACAGATGAAATCGAATCTCTGCCTTGGAGAAACTTCACTACTAATAAACATTCACTGTGGGAAGCAGGCATGATTGAATATTTAACAGGTTGTGTAGTGTAATTCATGCCTCAGGTTTCCAACTCCTCTAGTGATGCTTTGGAGCTTTAACTGGCCTACGAACCTAGACCACAGTGATCAGCCAATATCTTTTTTTCGTATAGGTGTCGGCAGATTCAAGCTCATCCATGAACTCAAACACCCCTCTGGTGCGAATCACAACACGGCGGAGCTCTGCACCCGACGAGCCGATCCCTGAGTACGACCTTCCACAGGATCCACTGTGGGAATTTGCCAGAGACAGGTAAGATCTGTCTGTTAAAACACACTGTTGTAGTTCTGTTGTAGTTTATGTTCTTTATTAAATGTAACATGTAATTGTGCGTCTTCTGCCTTCGAAGCCATAATTATGTAAAGCAGATTTCTGCATAAAACATGGAATATTAGAAAATGCTGATCCACTACAACTTTAATTTAAAAGTGGATAGTGCAGGTAGTTCTTAAACTTTATTAGCAGTAGAAGTAACAGATAGTAAAATAAGGGCAAAGACCAAAACAGACTTCTATCTTTAGGTCAAAGCAACTCCTGTCACAAACACATGATCATTAAATGCATAATGAAAACAGATCAGAAGGTTTCTGCTATCTTCTGTGAAATTTTTTCTGTTTTTTTTTTTTTTTTACCTTATATTAATTTTCACACACACAGTGGCACACAAGATACTTTAATGAATATGTTGAGATGTAAATGGCACATAGCAGAAGTAGCCTCCAGCATTTATTCTTGGTTCGCAGTTTTCCTCTTCAGTTTGCAGAGGGAGTTGTTGAAATATTCTGCAGTGCAACAACTGAAGTTTTGGATTTTTAGTGTTTATTTCCAACTAACAGACAGTTAGTCTGTTAGTTTTTATCTTGCAAAAATTTGTGCTACAAAGTACTTCTGAGTACCAACAAGGGTAGCCAAGGTGCCACCAGCTATATTTTGCAACAGTGTCAGTGAATTTAAATATGATTGAAAAGTTTAACAAAGCTTATATTTAATTAATACTTGAATATTATGTATAGTGTACACCAAGCATTCAAATGTTACATAAGAAGAATAAAAGAAATTTTAACTGGCTTTCCTTCGCAATCCACTCAAAGCTGCTGCCTTTTTCAACCACACTTTTTCCTTCCACTAAACTTTCCAGTTGTATGCTTGGAACTAACATTCTGCAAAATGAACTTTTGTGGATTAAAGCTTGAAATATATCACTCTGTGTGTATGTAATGTATATAATGTATTAAATTTTTATTTAATTTCTGGAATAAGTTAATTTTTAGATCATATTTAATCTAACGAAAGGCAGCTGTATCACTTTAAAAAGGATCCCCTTAACAGTGAAATCTGGAATCGGAGACTGCGGGCACTACCTGTTTACGGCGTTTAGTGCTTTAAAACAGATGCTAAATAATTAAAAAAATATTTTTCCATTAGGGGATTGACACCTGGTGAGATTAAAGCTTTTGATTCATCTGGTGTGAAACTTGCCCCATCATTAGAAGAGCAGCTAAGCTTTCTTCCCCTTCTCCCTCACCGAAAGATTACGTATCGCATGCTTCTGTTCGTAGAGAGTGAAGTTGTGCTAATTAGTGGCTGGTATTCACAGCTTTCATCTGCATGTTTGGGCGAGGAGTGTTTGCTCTCTGTCATACCAGAGGAATTAGCTCAGCTGAGGTTTCAGTGTGTCAGTTGTGGTGATAAGCTTCAGGGTGGACTTAGTGAGTCTGTAAGAGTTAGAGAAGTTTTAAAACAAACTGAGGCTCTGCGTTTAAAAGAATAAAGGAAATTCCTTAAGCTTTTGTTAGAATGCCTGTAAAAGGGAGAAAAAAAAAACCTGGCTCATAAAATTTGAAATTGTTTATCAATAAAACCACACTTCTGATGTAATGCTCGACTTTGTGTTTGCATGCTGGATTGATTAAATTTATGATTTTAATTCATGACCCCAGCTAAATGGCGGCTGTTTTAACTTTGCAAAAATAAATCTCTGTCTTCCTTTCTGTTTGGGTCTTTATGCCCTGCCTGTCATTCCAGCGCCTGAAGGATCATGTTGGGATTGTAAAATGCTGAGGAATGCTAACTTTTGCGGTGTAGGCTGAGGAAAAAAATAACATCAATTATGTGTGGCCGGATGGACAGAATGCCTGCCATTGAGTGTGGCAAGTGTGAGTGGACAGATAGGGGATTGTGTTGCTACCGCAGGGCGCCAGCCTCAGGCCTCTTGGCTTAGCGCTGTGCTGTGAATGTTTAGATAGCGTGGACAGTGGGCTTTATGAGGCGAGGGACCAACTTAGGTCAATCAAAATAAAAAACACCAAGTTATACAGCATGTTCAGGGGCCTGACCGGTGCTTCAGCTCTGAATAGTCACAAGAGAATATGTAGTAAAGTTAAATATCAAATCTCATGGCCTGGCTAACAATTAAAATATGCAGAAAATATTTCCTCCTCTTAAGCGTTTCCACATGTTATCATCCCCAACTTTCTTTTGTTTCATTGAGATCATATGTAACAGGCATGTAACATGTGACGTAGGTAGAAATGATTCATGGGTTTCAAGGTTTTGTTTAACAAAGCAAATCTAAAAAATGCGACCTGCGTTTGCATTCAGCCCCCTTATGCTGACAGCCCTAAATAAATTGTCTTCACAAGTCACCTAATTAGTGAATAATACATTCAGCTGTTCTTCAAAAGCCCCAGAGGTTTGTTAGAGAACGTTAATGAACAAACAGGATCATGAAGACCAAGGAAGACAGAAGAGGTCGGGGAGAAAGTTGTGAAAAGGTTAAAGCTGGTTTATTTTACAAAGCATTATCCCAAAATTTCAGCACCTCACAAAGAATGGAAAGAGTAGCCACAAACCTCTGAAGGAGGAAAGCAGGCCAGAGTTATAGGGCGGATATTTTAGGTGGTGATAAATACTGGACAATGCTGGAAGAAAAACCTGTTTGAGGCTGCAAATGACTTGGGAGGAGGGTGGAGGTTCACGAAACAGCCTGAGTTCTAATGGATTGGTTTAAATCAAAGGATATTCATTCATCTGTCAAACTCTAAGACCTTAAGCCAATTCAGAATTGATGTTTGCAGATTTACCTACCGAGATTTGCAGTTCGCTGGTAATGTAAAAAAAAAAGGTTCATCAGCACTTCTTAGTTACAAAAGAAAGACAGAAATTCATCCATCACAGGGTAATATGTCAGGGCTGAACTGCCTCCTTTGCAAAGACTTATAATTGTATACTGGAACATGCCAAGACAGGATAAATAGTTTACAAAAGAGTGGCTCAACTCAGGTTTATTAAGAGATTATCTCTGCCATGTGTGTCTTCTTACCTACTGTTCTGGCAAATCTTCATCAAGCCAGAAAAGCACTCCCACAAACAGTATCTGATTGAAATACAGAAAGGATGAAAGATGGGTGTGGCTCTGTGCCTGGTTTCATTAACTATCTTGATCGCACACTTCTTCCTGCTTTATATCTGCAGAGTGGAAGTCAGTGGAAGGCCTATTATGTGGACTGTTTGAACTTATCAGCATCCAGTTTTGTTTTTGTTTTTTTCGTTTTTGTTTTAATGTTGTATTTTCTTTTAGGTTGACTCTTGGCAAACCTCTCGGTGAAGGCTGCTTCGGTCAAGTTGTGATGGCTGAAGCTCTGGGCATCGACAAGGACAAACCCAAGGAGGCGGTCACTGTTGCAGTGAAGATGCTGAAAGGTGAGTGGATTTCTATGAGATTCTGCTGCATGTTAACCATGATTTCAAATACCACAGTTTCATTGTTATCACGATAATTAGAAGAAGAGTTCAATGTCTTAATATTTTCGGAAAGTGTCTTAGCTTGCCAAATGTACTTTCTCAACAGCAGTTTTTAAAGCCCCCTCCTGGCGTAGTGGGTAAACATTACTGTGGGTTGGGTTACCCCACAATAACCCAACTGTCATAATTGCTCTACAAAAGGGTAAATGTTTAATATTTAGTTCACCACCCTGAATTATTTGCAACACACATTGTAATTTTACTCATTCTTACTTATTTTGAACCTGGAAATTTTAAATTTAGTTACTAAAACCCTACCAGTCCTATTTAAGTATTTGCATAATTTATAGAGACAAATGGAGATAAAAACTTCATGTGCAATTGTTTTTGATTATATGAAAATTCTTTAGGAAGAGTAAAGAAAAGTGTTTTAAAATCATTTAAAACCAATTGTCAAAGTGGTCAAAAATATCTTCTACATAACAACCTGACACATGATTGCATGACACATACGCCAAAAAAGTCAGATGTGAAATGACTAAAAGTGCAAAGGAAAGAGAAGGGCAACACTGCCAACACCCACCACAATCACTGCTACAATCACAAACACAACTAAATATAAAAGCTATAACAAAAAAAATCAGAAAAAAGATAAGTAAAGTTAAAGAATATATCTCCAGACATCCAGCTGACTAGCAGTGTGCAGCATGGGGATAAGGGCAGGACTGACTTATGGTATGCTCCATATTTCCAGATTAAACTTAGACCAATTAGCCTTGCATTTTATTAAAAGGATTTAAACACATAGGAGTGGTATGATGTAAGATGATATCATATCTTATGTTATATCTAGTCTCTGTTTGTTGCACCATCAAAGTCTCACTTCATTCTTAAACATCTGACTTGAGGTCAGACATTGTGGGCTTAGATCTACTCTGCTTCATTCTGTCTTGAAATAAGAACATTTCTTTAGCTGATTCATGTTACAGTTGGGGGTTCAGCAAAGGTGCAAGGTGGAGCCTTAGGCTGGCATTATTACTTGTTATTGGTGGCTGCTGACTGACGGCTTGAGGAAGGTGGGTCAGATAGGTAAGGGTTAGGGGCGGTCGCATACCTGACCCCAAAGCAGCAGTTGGGTAGGGCTCAGTCAGCATTTAAACAATAAGGCAAGTCATTAAGAGAGTTGCTGTGATTAATGAAAGCAGGAGAAGGGGGCTTGACTGGTTTGGGGTTGCAGGGCACAGTAAGATTAGGTACAGCAGAGGTCCTGCATAACTTCCTCTACTGTAGAGTCCTTCTAATAGTACTCAAATTACTGTAATGGTACTGAAGAATGCACACAATGTCTCATTGACAATCTTAGTGTATTGGTAAACTTCCACTGTCTTCAATTAAGTTTATTTCCCACATCACCTTTTCTTTTAACTCTGAAAGCCTCTGTACTCTATCTGAGGAGCTGTAACTTTAGCCAACGATGTCTGTCATCCCGGCCTAATCACAATCGCCTTCCAGACAGGGTTTCTGTGGAACTGGACACACCCTTTGTTCAAAGTCAAACAGTTAAAGAGAGACGTTTGTTGTGCCTATTTTTCTGATTGTAAACTTCTCTGTTGTTAGACGATGCCACAGAAAAGGACCTTTCTGACCTGGTGTCAGAGATGGAAATGATGAAGATGATCGGCAAACACAAGAACATCATCAACCTTTTGGGAGCCTGCACACAAGATGGTGAGGGGAACAATATTTTAATTTAATATACATTACATACGTTCTGTTCAAGATAGGGTTTGAACACCTATTTGTTGTGACTTGTGCTTGTATAGGTCCCCTATATGTGATAGTAGAGTATGCCTCCAAAGGCAACCTCAGAGAGTACCTCAGAGCCCGCCGTCCTCCTGGCATGGAGTACTCCTACGACATCGCACGTGTCTCCGATGAACTGCTCACCTTCAAAGATCTCGTCTCTTGCACTTATCAGGTGGCACGGGGCATGGAGTACCTCGCATCTCAAAAGGTAAGGGGAGGACAGGCGAAATGTCCTACTTTCGCATAAACCTTCCAGCCCTCTGGCTGCTTGGATACATCTCTGTGCCAGTACTCAGTACTTAGGACTTAACAACAGCATCCAGGAGGGTTTTAAGTCGGAAGCTTGTTTGTGCGTCCCTGTGGGAACATGGTCCCCTGAAAACACTACTCATACCCCCTGCCCCAATCCCTGTATTGTCTCCCATTGCACAACAAAAGCCCCTCTGTGCAGAAGAATTGGGAGGTTCGCACAATGGGGGTACAGCCATGTTGGCCAAATGCAGCCTCACGCTCTCTCTCACTGTCGGAATGCGACTGTCTGACACACACACATACTTTGGTCTTTACATATTTACAGTATACATGACGACTTATGAATCATCTCCAGCCATGTTCTTGTGTGGGGTTCTATATTTGTCTAAATAATTATGGACCTGACCCCTCTCCTGCTTTTACTGTTTTTCCTCATTTGACCATCCCATTTTTCTTCCTCTTACCTCATTTTTCCACTGTTTCCATCCCAGTGTATACACAGAGACCTGGCAGCCAGAAATGTCCTGGTCACAGAGAGTAACGTCATGAAGATCGCTGACTTCGGCCTGGCCAGGGATGTCCACAACATTGACTACTATAAAAAGACAACCAATGTAAGTTCTCACTACATGCATGCTCCACTCTGAAAGGTTTAAGTTGTTAGGTTATAGAGTGTTTTTTGCAAACAGTGTGAAATCCGCTCACATGGTTTAGGCTTTTCTCTGTGTTTTTCCCTCCCCTCGTCTTTCTGCTTCACCCCTTTCCTCTGCTGGTGTCTTGGCAGAAGCTACAGGTTCCCAGGCAGGCTCTGAATGTAGTGCTTCTCTGGACCATGCCTAGTTTACCCCCTCAGTCTCTTGTTCTGTTGGTTTCATCAACATTTACACAATTAGCTCCGAAAGAGACACGGAGAGAGAGAGTCAGGGGGAGAGAGGGAGCAGACTAAACATAACTGACATCTCCATAGTGGCCCAGTGGTGTCTTTCTTTCCCACCACAGAACAGCACAGCCTGCACATCCTCATTTAATATGCATGACTGCCTTTTCACTGCATGCACGATCATGCTGAGAACTAGCTGACAACCACAACAATATTTGACGATGATGATGGAGGTGAGCACCGAGACAATAACCACGGCTCCAGCGATGATCTTTTAGGATCTGACTGAGCCATCAATTTTTACTTTTTATTCTTTGGTGCCACAAAATAAAATGTTAATTTCTACTTTGCTTTTGTCTGCAGTGCAGAACTATATGTATTCTGCACTGCAAAGTTATTCAAACCATTTTATTGTGTTATAACCACAAAGATAAAATACAGTTTTATTGTAGATAAAAATCTCAAAGAGACTCATGTGTGTTTGTGTTCAACCCCTATTAACCATGATATGCCTAATTAAAATGTAACCAATAACCCTGTCAGAAATTGCCTAGTTATTAAACAGAGCCCACCTGTGTTTAATTTGATTTCAGTATAAATCCAGCTGTTCTCTTAATGCCTGAGAGATTTGTTAGAGAACACGAGTGAACAAACATGAAGACCAAGGAACGCAGCTCAGAGACCAGGGAGAAAATTGTGGAGAATTTTAAAGCTGCATTTGATTATAAAACAATATTCCAAACTTTGAACATCTTGGAATGTTCAAAGCTTCCAAGATGCTTCTCTGATTATTAATCAGAGAAGAAGTCAAAACACCCATAGTAACTCTGGAGCAGCTGCAGAGATCCAGAGCTCAGGTGGAAGATTGGGTTCTGCAGATGATTGAAGCTCCTTGTGCACTCACGAGATCTGGCAATAAAACAGGACAAGATGAGAAAAACTTTAACTTTAGCAGACTATATGATTCTTAATGTGAATAGTAATAAAGCTCTGCAAGTAAGAACTGAACCTAAGGAACTAAGTTAGTTAATTCAGCTCATGAAATTAGATTTACCATTAAGGTAATGTACACTTTGACCTTGCCAAGAATGCTTAGCCTCTCAGCCTGTTTTAATGGCACACAGAGATAAACTCTCTTTTATCCGTGACCCTGTTTATCACCTCTATTGCTTAAACAGCATAAACGGTCCATTGGGAATTCCCCTCCCAGACAGGCGCTTCTTTTATATCCTTAATCCCGAGGCTCTTCTCACATTTCAGTCTTTTTTAGTGACTAATTGTAAAGATGCTGATGAGGCCCGGAATAAGGACTCCAAGGATTGCTTATGGCTTGGTTTTCAGTTAACCTTCCTCCTCTGTGTTTGCGTTTTCAGGGTCGTCTCCCGGTTAAATGGATGGCTCCAGAGGCACTCTTTGACCGGGTCTACACGCACCAGAGTGATGTGTGAGTACAAGGCTACAGACAAGCTAGAGTGGCGTGTGCGATCATTGCTCCTTGTTTGTGCAATCAGATTTAAGTGAGATTAAGTTTTTTTGTGCTATCTTGGATTTTTGGATGGGGGGCTTTTCGGGTACTGCAGGGGTGATTGGCTATAAGGAGCCGGTGTTGGCCAGTCTGTGGCAAAAGTGAGGATTTCACGCTAGACTTGTAGCCAATGCTGTGTTACTAATCTGACTGGCTTCAAAGAATCTGGAAGGAGCCCGAAACCCACCAGAACCCCTCCCCTCCTCTCCTTCTTCTCCAGCTCGGCTCGGAAGTCTCTCCACCTTTTCGGGCCTCTACCCAATGTCTGAACACAACAGTGCTTCGAGCCTACATTCACTCTCCCCCCCGATCGCTCTCTTCTCCTCATTCAGCAAAACTCTGTACATGCTGCTGCTCATCGTTTTGGACTGGCTCCACCATCAAAATAACTCCCCCTTTTCCTCTTTTATCCCAGCATTCTTACTTTCTTTCATCTGGTATGTGAATCGTTGACCCGTCTCTGTCTCTTCCTCGTTTTATTTAAGATCAAGAGTATTCATTCTAAAAACAGAACAAAGCGAGAGCATCCCTCTATTTTTGGTGTTTGAGTCTCATGCGTCCTGACAGCGTTGTTTGAAGTTTCTGCTCCAGACACTGGCAGCAGAAAAGCGCATGTGGCAATTAGATAAATGCCTCGCATGCTGACCCTAGCGAAAGGAGGCTTTCGCTATGTGCACTTAAGCCAAACACCAGTAGCGCACAAAACATCTCAATTAACGGAGGGAAAGCGCTTTAAGTTGGTTTCCCTCTGCGGTCGTTGTGTGCACATAAAAGAATCTGTGTACACACACCACGTCCTTCATGTTCTCCAATCAATAACGCAGGCGAGCTAAGGAGAAAGGGAGTGTGTGTGTGTTTGTATCGCTGCAGTGCTCTGTATTGGCTCACCCCTAATTACGATTCATCACTCACATTTAGTAATTGGCTTTTTGTGCGTGTGCGGGAGGAGGTGGAGCTGAATCAAACAGCACAAGGCACAGGCGATCTATACATGACATCAGATTAAATGAATACATGAATTGCAATGACACTCCCCCCTCTGCGGTTGTAACAAATGAGCTCAGCGGAGCAGCTCTGGAGAGTGTAGGTATGAGCTGAGGATTGTAACTCATGTGCAGAGAGCTAGACTTCAGCTTCACTGGAGATCTACAGATCAGTTTTATTGGCCAATTTCCAACCTTGTTTTTTTTTTTTTTTTCTTCTTTTTTTTTTTTTATGGAACTTTAAGTAGCATTAATTTTACTATTGTAAAAAATATTAATAGCAGTTAAAATTTTTTTGTTGGCTTTGAGCAATTATAAACTGTTTGGAGAAAGGTTACGTCGCATTGTGTGAGTTGCTGTAATACAGTTTATACATGCTGAGATGACATTTTAAGATGTCAGCATCAGAACTGTAAACCGGAGTCGATTCTTGTATTCCCTGGAGAACATTGATATTTGTCTTAACTCTTAAGATTTTCTAAAGAATGCCAACATTTACAAATTCAGCACACGCCATGATAGAAGAGGTTTGAACGCTCAAAAGGATAAAAGAGAGCAACTGCTGTCATCCAGTGAACCTTCCTGTTCCTGAAGTATAAAGCTCGTTATACCTTTTATGTTTTCTCTGACTTTATTTTCAAACACTTCCCAGGAGATGAAAATAGCCTAATTGTAATGCTCTTCTTTCGGTAATCGCTTCCACACCAAAGAGTGAAAGTGGTTAATCTGACTTGTGGGTCCAATTTCAGTAGCTGCATCCTTAAACGGCCAATTAAGTCAAAGTGGTGCAACAAAGGGTGTCCAAATTTAAAGACACCTCCAAATTCATCCCACATATGTGTCCTTATTTTACCCATATTCAGAGGACGGCTCTAGTGTCTCAAGATTTTTATCTTTGTAGCTGTAGCAGATGAAGAGGGAGACAGGATATCTGTCGAGGCAAGGACGGGAATAAATCTGAATAAAACAAATTTCACACATTTCACTCATTTTAGCTCTTTGTAGGCCAGATCCTCTGTCAGCCAAGCAGACTGAATGTTTTGGAGGCTGCAGTTCATGATTCAGACACACCCCTGAATTGATTTTCTTAGTGCAACCTTATAGCACTTTGGTTTGGTTCAGTCATCAACCAGAATAGGAAAAGTTTGGCCAATACCATCCAATCTTAAAACCTTTAACTCTTCTTCTTTCAGTCACAACCTCTATATTAAAAGAGTGTTATAGTTAGAGAGACCTATTATCAGTTAGTCAGTTAGTTACTGGCTAACTGAATAAAGAACGCATTCCATATTTTCAAACTGACTGTCCAACAGTCTGGGCCTGCTGAGCTGTAGATTGGATTTTTGTTTCCACTCAAAAGCCAAATTTGTGTGCATCTGTAGTAATCCACCAATTTACATAATAAAGTTTTACCATTCACATGTATGTTGCCTTTAGGCAGCAATGAGAAAGCCCTGCAGAAGAAACATATGACGTAACATTATGACTTAAATGTGATGAGATATGGATATGCATCCTCAGTCCTAACCTTGTTTACACAGAGGCATTCATTAATTAAAGGACTCGCATAAACATAATCTATGTTTGAAACTGGCTGAAATACATAAGTGCTCTGCTCTCCACTAAGGCAGTATGCCAGGTCAGCTAAGTAGCCCCCTGAGTTTGTGTGTTTATTTTTGTAAGTCATGGCTGCTTGCAGGTGGACACCATCTTGGACGGCTAAACAAGCTGACAAGTGCTGAGCAATGGTTACAAAGTGTCACAGAAAGGAGAGGCGAGTGTGTCAACAAGGACTGAGATGCAAAGCTCTGATAGAGGAGAGAACAGACCTGGCTGATTGTGTAAACAGATGAAAGAAATGATAAATGCCCTACCTTCATATCTTTGCAGACTTTTCTTGATGAACCACTCATGTGCTCAGTATGCTTGAAGTCTGTGGTAATGCACACTATGTTACACAAAATAATGCATCCCTTTAGTTTGCATCAGTAATGAAGCCGCTGAAGGAAAAGTTAACATTTGAGAAGTGGAGCTCAACAACAGGAAGTTGAGGCAAGGAAGCAGTTAATAATTAGTAGTCACCACCTCCGCCTCTGGATGTCCTTTGCTGATTATTTCTCTTTTGTCTGCTGTGGGTGGTCCAGTGTTTGCTTTGGTTTGGTGCGACTGGACAATGCCAGGCTCTGTAACCAGCCAGCTGGGCACAAAAGGCGTCATTGAGATCAGAGTCGAGCAGCACTGCCAGCGGCTTTGCACCACAAGTCACTAGAGAACAGACAGTGGGCATTGACACTACTGATGTTACTGTGTTGCATTTCCTCTATCCATTAATCAGCGGAAAGGATGAAAATTATCTGCCAAGCGGTCCCAATGCTCCCATATAATGGATTCTTTTTAGATTTGCATACAAATCTCACTTTTCCACATCTTTTCTGCAAATAAAGCATGTATATTTCCTGTTTTCCCCACTAGCTGGTCATTTGGGGTGCTGATGTGGGAGATCTTCACCCTAGGAGGCTCACCCTACCCTGGCATTCCTGTAGAAGAGCTCTTCAAGCTTCTCAAAGAGGGACATCGCATGGATAAGCCTGGAAACTGCACCAATGAGCTGTAAGTTTAACACTTTTCACCAAAATCCAAATTTATTCCAACCAGTCCATATTCTGAATTAGCATTAATTGCTGCCTTGGGACTCCGTGAGAGACTCGTTTGCCTCTGCGACTCTGTTAGGCATCTATACAACACTGTCTCAATTCTCAATAAGGCCTCGGAAGTGAAGAGACAAAGGCAGAATACACAGAGAAATGCACAAACATGGCAGACAAATCAGATATTGGTATTCATGACTCATTACAGTGCCTTAGAAAGGTATTTATATGTTTGAACATTTTTCATATTACAACAAACTTTATTATAATATCTAAGGATTTTACATAAGGAGTGTAAAGTGACAAAACTTTTTACTAGTAAAAATAGGAATAGTGTGACATAAATTTGTTGTCAACCTGTTTTATATTGACACCCGTAAAAAGAAATATCTAATTCGGCCCAATCATCTGGAGGTTACTGACTTGGTTTACCACAAAATACAGTTCTGTATTGGAGTGAAGTGGACATTTTGTTTTCCCAAATTTGTATGAATACAATTTGCCACCCTTCAATAAAATCCAGCGCATCTAATTTTTGCTCTGATAGTGATGAATAAAATCTAGTGCAACAATTTGCATTCAGAAATGACCTAAATAGTTCAACATAAACTTCACAATAAAACATTATTATGAAGTTGTTTCCACATTGTTTTACACATAGCAAGCCGAAAAGTGACATACTTTTGATGTAAACTCTGTACTTTGATCCACTTACGGTAAATAAACACCAGTCTCAGAACTTGCATTCAGAAACGTCTAGCCCAACACAAATTGTCCACCAACACAAAGTAGGAAAAAAGTACCGGTGTTATCATTCCATTGTGTACTCCTCATAAAAACGATATCTTCTCCTCACTCAGGTACATGATGATGAAGGACTGCTGGCACGCCATCCCATCGCAGAGACCAACCTTCAAGCAGCTAGTGGAGGACCTGGATCGAATCCTCACCCTGAATACTAATGAGGTGAGTCTAGCTGGTTTTCACACCTCTCCAGAACCTCCTCTGTTAACTCATTCGCTTTGGGTGGTCACAGTTCATGCCTCATGTACCTTCCTTCCAAACAGACATTTAATTGTGATGAAACACCAAAATATGATACACGCAGGACCATACCAGGTTTGGCTGAGCATTGCCAGAAAGTTTATGGAGCCTGGTTGACATAAGGCCCATTGCTGAGAAATAACTGGATGATCCGATCGTTGCTCAGCATAGCTGCAGCAGTCCAGTCGTCACATTGATGCCTCGTTGTCCTTTTTCCATTCCCTTCTTTGTCTCCCTAAAAAGAGGCCGCCACTAGAGAGCTGTCAAGACGTGTCTGCTCTGGAGTCAGTATTTACGCCAAAAATCTCCAACTATGAGTTCGAACTTTTGAAATGTAATAAAGCTCCCCTTTTTTGCCCCTTTTTCTCCCCCCTTCCTTCACCTCTACCCCAAACCGCTGGCAGATGTGGAGATCTTTAGTAATATGAGCCTTTTCGTGTTGAGCTGGGAAAATGGAAGCCAGTGCTCTTTTTCTACAAAACCCCAAAAACTCCTCATCCACACAACGAGACCCAGTAACAGCCATTAAAGACAAGCAGAGGGGAAAAAGGGGGCCTCAACAGACACAAACATCTTCACAAGACTGGACTGAGTCAAAAATTAATAACAGGACTTCTGGAGGTTTTCATCTTTCCTTTTTCATGGCGGTTAGCTGAGCTCTGCCAGCTTCTTGATTCTTTTTCAAACCATCTCCTGTTGTTTATGTCAAGCTTTTCAGGGTCAGGTTTCAGATCTGTTTTGACTGAAGTTATGGGAGAGGATGCAGTAGAGGGCCAGTATATCGTTCCCCAGTTTCCAAGAGAATTTATGGAAATTATGTTTTGCTACGACTGCTAAAGTATTCCTATACATTGTTTTTCTGATTGACTTACACAGAGTATTGCTAAATAGTGAAGTGGAAGGAAAGTAAGATGTGGTTTTCAGCCAAATATGAATCTGGAAATTGTTACATGTTTTTGTAGTCAGTCTGTATGAGTTCTCTGAGCAATTTCAGCTACAAATCTTTTTCGGTAACATCACACTCAAAGTATAAAAATTTTGCCCTTTTTATTTGCCAAATAGCTAAAACTCAATAGGATTTGATGAAATGCCTCTACGAACATCAATTTTCAACTCGTGAATTCAAATTAAATATTTGAACTTTGACTAGGCCTTTTATTAAACACATTAATGTTCAATCAGAAATATTCTGTTGAATTATGCATTGTATGCATGGACTGAAAAAGTCCTGAATCCAATCTTTAATTATCAATTTTAAATGAAAGTTTCAAATTTAATTTTAAAAACTTCCAGATGTTCAGCCTTCCCTGCAAAACTTTGGAAACAATCCTGCTCCTAAAACTTAATAGAAGCCTCTTTCTGCTTCTTTAGGAGATAAACATTTAAATATTATTAGTAGTTATCCACTAGCAGCTCCTTTGTTACAGAAAAGTAAATACATAGTTTACAATGTTTGGCTTGAGAACAGCTGGCCGAATCCCATCCTCTTGCGATCCTAATGCTACTGCCACCATTTTTGACAGTTTATGTTCAGGCGGGGATTCTGCTTCACATTGTTTTCCGTGTCTCAGCCAGAAAGGTTAACATTTATGTAAACTGGTCAGATGACTTTCTTCCATAAACCCCATGAACAGACGCTCCCACCTGAGTTGTGGATTTTTGCAGCTCCCTCAGAGCTAATAAGTCCTTTGGCTACCTCTTGTTTTCATGTTCTGCTTGTCCTGCCTGTCAATTCAGGTCCATGTCTTAGTTGGCCCACAGTTGTTCCACATAAACTCCCAGTTTTGCTCTCGACATCCAACCCATCTTGAATTGCTCTGCTGTGTGATCAGGTCAACTTTCTTTTCTTATTAGCTCTGCTGGATCAGACAGCAGCCTGAGATTCAATTTATTACCTATTATTTCTACAAATATTTTCATGCAGTATCCAGTTGAAGATTATTTTTCTTTTCCATTTTTTATGTCCTCCCAGGGCGATTTGGTTTGGTTCAGATAAATATCATTATGAAGGTGATACTGTTCTCACCCCCCCACCACCCTTTTCCAGTCCTACTCTGGAAAGTCCCGGGTCTTACTGACCCGGTTTCAGCTCTCAATTTATTTTCTACTGTTTGCTTTTGATCCTGTGCCGCTTTTTTTTTGTTTATATAAATGTAGATTTTTTTTTCTAACACTCCTTTTCTCCTCTATCTGCGTCCTCAGGAATATCTGGACCTGTGTGCTCCTACGGAGCAGTATTCCCCCAGCTTCCCTGACACTCGCAGCTCCTGCTCCTCCGGCGACGACTCTGTGTTCTCCCACGACCCCTTGCCGGATGAGCCCTGCCTCCCCAAGTACCAGCACATCAACGGGAACGCCAAGAGATGAGCCTCTGCCGGCTCAGACACTGAGCCAACTTTTGGCCTTTTCCAACCTCAGAGTTGCTGAACACATGTAGCACAGACACCTTCCCTGAAACGGACCCGATCAGGGACTAGCACTGCCACACACCAACACAGAGCACTTGAGGTTTTAACTGAGGGGACGTTATGGAAGCTCCTTCTTACTGACTGGACGAACTGACATTCCCTGAGGCCTCCTCTTCCTCTCTCGTGTAAACACGCAGCTTTTTCTCATCTTTTGGTTCTCATCTTCCTACCCAGAAGCTCCACATCAAGTAGCTGATCAAGTAGCAGTGGCTGGCATTCCAAAACTTGTTTACTCCTGGAGGAATGTGTGGACTGGTATGAACTGAAAAATAAACAAAGGAAGAAGAAAACATGACACTAGAAAATAAATAGGAAAAAGGGACTCACATATGGAGCACCGACTAACAAAACAGGAATATAAGGAGAGGAAATATAAAAACTTTTCTTGTTAATTTTGTAATATTGGTGCATTATTATTTTTTTCCAGTTCTCTAGATAAACATCCCTGATTATTCTGGAGAAGGAATTCACAATGTAATGAAAAGTGCTGGCTATATTTGTAAATATATTCAAATATGTATAAAAATATATTATATATTTACTATGAATTATTTTTTGTATGGACTTGGAAACAACCCCCACCTCCACACCCTGCTCCCATTTATGAGACAGGTTATACTGACAAATGTCCTATATTTCTCCTCACACACCCTTTGTTAAACACACACACACTTTCTCAGTAACACAGTTAAGTATTGGCTTTCAGGGACTGCGCTAGTATGTTAATTTATTGAGTTACATATTTTAAAAAATGAATTAAAAAAGTACAAAAAAAAAACAGCAACAAGATGATGGGAATGATTACATTAATGCTGATGATATGGAATAATCCGTTAAATTTATGGTAATTTAAAAATAATCCTTCAGCAGTTAACAGAAAGGTTCTATTTTTAGAAGTTTGGAGAGATCCAGATTTTGTAAGTTTTATACATGAATGTGAATATTAAGTTAAAAAATGTTTAAAACTGTACATTTTATAGTCATCTAATCCTTTTTGTATTTAGACATTGATGCCATTTCTATCCTCTTTTTTTTTTTTTTTTTTTTGCCGCAGTTTGCGATATGAAATTCTTTGGATATTTATATATAAGTAAAAGACTAATTTGAACATGTCTATGTGCAATCTGCTTCCTCATTTGAAACAAATATAAACTCAAAATTCCCAGGACAAAATTGAAACATGAAAAACAAAGTATTAAATCAAGTGTTTTTTTGTTTTTGTTTTCTACTGGACCAACATTAAGATGCTGTTTTGCAGGCATTTATGCTGCATTTGCAAAGAATAAATGTTGAAAATATACCTACCGGTGCTTGTCTCAGACTATGAGTTTCTCTTTTTGACTTTGTTTCGCCTGCTGTACACATGCCAAAACAATACACCCAATGTTATTACTGAACAGTACATTCTGGTTTCATTTCATGTTTTAGGCTCCAAGAACTTGGATAAATCTGCTAAGGAGCTATAAATGAACACAACTGGATTGCCCAGATTGAAAGCAAAACTGCGAAGCTCAGCACAGATGCAGATTAGATCTACTTAAATTGATGTTTAATTCATGGCATGATGTCGAAGCAATTCCATTAACAAAAAAGGAAACTTGTAATTGTAATGATGGTCCCGCTTTGCGCTGCGATCTGTCTGAGGGATCAGCCGAAGACGGTTTGTCTTTGGCTGACAAACCATCTTTGGCTGATATGTTCCTAATATGTTCATGGATGGGCTCATTGATCTCCTCTTATCAGAACAGATTTAATTCAGCAGAGCGAACGGCTGATTTTCCTGATTTGATCTAAGTTAATCACAGCAGGTCTGATATTGGGTTTCATTAGCAGCAGTAAACGTGGCCATAGTCTGTTTTACAGACTGCTTGTCTACCCTGCACAATATTACACATGTGGCAGATAAACGAAATAGAAAAGGCCTTTATTGTCCCGCAAAGGGGAAATTCAGAAATGCATGTGACATTAAGCAGAGCAGTTCATTTGGCACACAATTCCTATAGAAAGTTTAATAAAAATATAATATGTTAAAAATATATAAACTAGATTATGCTGCTGCAGAGGATGTTATGGCTGATTTTACGTGTAACAATGAAAACATTTCCAATTTAGACACACACTCAAAATTGTGCATAAGCGCATAACAGATGTAGGCCTGTTTGTTACACTTGACATATTATTTCATGTTTATGGCTATGGGGAAAACTTAGTTAATATTATTATTAATTATTGTTGTGCTTAGCTGTAGACTAAAGCATTTCTAACTAAACTTGTTAACTACACAGTCTGAAATAAAAATAAGTCAGTAAAGTAACTGAAATTCCCTCTGTGGTTGAGCATAAATCTCTGTATTTAATTTCATAGCTATCTGACCAAACTCTGCTTCAGTCCAAACCACAGGAGTCCATACAGAAGAGCTGGATGTTCACTTTCAATCACTTTTTAAATTGTAATTGTCTATAGCTAATGTTTTTCCCCTTTTCTCTTTCTGGTAAACGTTATTATGATTAAATATGTGAGTCTGACATGAAGGAAGCTATCCATAAAAATTGTGGTTTTATGATTTGGGGCACAAGCAGCTGCAAGCTTCAGCAAATTGTAATTTAGTGAGGAAACAAAGTGTTTTATAGACTGATTTCTTTTTTTTTTTTTTTCCTTTTTTTTGCATGAACCCAGAGACCCTTCTATCTATCACCAAGGTGCAGCTTGTTTTGAGCAAACACTTATCCAGCAGGTTCATCCCCTCCAGTAGACGTGTCTCCTCATGTTTCCGGAACATGAAAAAAGGACTTGGGAGGGAAAACTCAGTCAGAGACATTCCTTGTTTTTCCATAGAATATGGAGGAATGGAAGGGGATTGGGAAAGAAAAAAGAAAAGGTTGCGGGATAAACCATTAAAGGGATAGTTTGGAGAAAAAGAGAGCCGGATATCCACACTGGCTTTCAGACTTTTATTGGAATGACTGTCTATTGTGCTGTAGGCTGATGGTACACATAAGGAGGGCTGAACTCCATGGACACCAAACAGAGGATTAGGACTGTCCTTTTTTCAGAAGATGCTTTCAAAGATCACCCTGCATTTATTTGATGTGTTACATCCTGTAACATGGGATAAGATTTGGACATTTGTCCTTAAGAGCAAATCTAACACAAATCTGCATAACATTTATTAAATTTTTACATCTTCATTTAATTTGAGAAACATTTTTCTTCTCCTAAGCTGATAAACATGACCCACCACATTCAGCCGGACCCTTAAATGAGTTTTCGTTTGGATGGCTTCTGGTCATCTAATGCCCCAAAGATTAACCTGCTGACCCTTAATTCTTAACTCTGCATGTCTTCAGGGAGGAAGTCTGAAGGAGCGACTTTTCAAAACATCTCAGATTTCTTCCTCACAGTATTATTATAAATATCAGAAAATTATTAAACACTTTTCATAATTTAGGAAAAATTTACTAAGGCTTCTGTAAGGTTGTCATGAAAAGTCTCAAATTGTACACTGCAACAACATAAAATCTTACTAAGTATTTTTGGTCTATATAAACATATTTTAGAACACTTAAACGGAGACAAAACTAACTTCCAAGTAAGTTTTTAGCAAAACATAGAAACTTGCTTTAAGTGAATAATTCCCTAATACTGATGAAAAAGTACTAAATATAAGTAAAGTAATCTGCCAGTGAAACAAGACATTTTTCCCATGAGTGAAATAATTTAAATCAAGTTCATTAAATACAGAACAGCAAAGGGGTTCAAAAAGGAAAACTTGTGTATTGAATTGATTCATTGCATAAAGAGTGATACACTACTGCTGTTTATTTGTGTTTATCTTGATGATCATGGCTTATCAGTGAAAGAAAAGCCACAATTTAGTTTATCGGAAAATTAAAAAATTACAGAAGACCTTTGAAATCTGTGGCGCTGCTGAGGTGGATTGGAAAGTCCAGGGTGTTTAGATAATGGCCTTCATCTTCTTACCATTGTTACATAATCAAGCCTGTAATACTTACAGAAGGTTTGATTACAGAAGGTTTTAGTACTTTTGGCAGTGTGGGGAGGTGCCAAATAAACTGTAAATTGAAATAATCATTTCCATAACGCCCGTGAGAAGGTAAGCATGAGCAATTCTAAAATTTCTTGGTAGATGTCTGCGTTGACTGTGCACTTCAGAAACCACAGTAGACCAACATCAGCAGATGTGCTTCACATTAGACTTCAAGCAGCTCATATTCTGTGGCTCTCCATTCTTAGTCCAAACACTGGACTAAGAATGGATCCAAGATTTCCAAATGAAATGTAAACTCTACTTGTTTTTAAACAGAGTGCCTTGGACCAATGGTATTGTTTTTTTTCCTCTAAGTCTAAGGTAGGAGACTTCTGATGTTGTATATACCACATTTTCTCCGTCCACTAAGCTGAGCTTTTATATTTGGGTACAGTTCTCTAAAAACAGCCAGAGTATTCAAGGTGATAGAAATAATCAATATAATTTTTGTTTATGACATGTACATAATATTTGCTTTTATAAGTGATTTTTTTTTTTGTAATTCATATAGCTTTCCAATTTTAATTATAATGATGACAAACTTGTAGAAACTGTTTAAGTATCAATGAGGGAGAGCAAATCTGACATGTTCAGAAACTTTAAAACTTCTCTTTTGTTCATAGGCAACCGACCACATTGGACTTTAAATTAGGAAGCTTTTGTTAAGGAAAACATTTGGCCCAGAATGTAATTTACCTCAGAGTTAAACAGAAGGCCTTTTGACCATGTGTCAGGCTGATAAATTGACATTTTGGCTGTAAATGCGATTTTCACCGAGCCAATGATTTTTTTCCCCCCTTTTGTCAATCTTCCTCCACATCCTTTACGTCTCAGTCCTCCTCTGCCTTGTTTGGCCATCTGGTGGGGTCTGGTGTGTTTGCACAAGGCTCGGCCTGCAGGAATGTCAACACGCGGCTTTTAGTGAGGGCCAGAGGAGCCCACATCCACAGGAGATAAGACCCCCACGGACTCCAGGAGAGGAGGAGGGGCAGGAGGCGTGGAGGTTGTGTAGTTCCGAGGGTGACTTAAAGTTTAACAAAGCTGCCATGTGACCCCCCACCCCCTTCTCCCCTCATATCCATGGCTCAACCCTAAGCAGAACACTTTCTCCCCTCACCAGATCTGAGCTCTGCCTGATAAGAAACGAAGGGCCTCATTTCTGGTTGGAAGACAAATGCGCTCCTGCTATACTTTAGTCTTATGATTCTTAAAGCAAATCTTTAATTTCACCCCTTCATTTAATGTTTAGTAGTTTCTGGGTATATATCTGTGAAGGCTCTGGTCCTAAAGCCCCCATTTAGTAGCTGAAAATAAATGGTTCATCGTCAGGTCAGTGCTCTCACGAGGGAGGGGTCTACTTTTGTTTGATTAAGGGCTTGCAAGGCACCGTGTCTTGTTCTGCATGGAAGGATAAACAAGTTAAGAGTGTGTAAGTGTGTGTGTGGCTGCATGAGGATGTAGGCTGTGTGCAGTTTGATGCCCTGTGGGATCTTCTAAACATTTGGTAATTGTGTCTGAGCAATTGTAAATCACCAATTCTACTTCCAGTAGGTTTGCATGCTTACTTTGTTTTGTGTTGAGAACTCAGGCAACGGTTCTTGAAAGAGAAGAGCCGAAACTCGGTTGTTTAGAGGATGATAATGGAACGGGTCTGCAAAAACTCAAGAACTTTGTTTGTTGACCAAGCAGGAGTCAAGGGAATAATGTGGTCCGGTTTGAAGCATTTAGCCTGTTGTTGTGTACATCAGAAAAAAGAAAAAAAAAAAAAAAGGTGGGCCTGAAACAAGCAAATCACTTCAGCATAAAACAAACAAAACGAGCATAATTTGATTTTAGAAAAAAACAAAAAAAAAAAACACAAAACATTTAATCAAACATGACTTGTATGAAGACAACAAAGAATATTTCAGAGCACAAAATAACCAGGAGATATAAAAGTAAAACCAAAACCATACTATACGTTTTTGAATAGGCAAGCAGGAAAACCAATCTCATAACATTTCAGAATACACAGCATATCGCAAGACATAACAATAGCTTCTAAATTTCCAAACTGAGAGTGGTTTAATCAAAAACGTATCATGACAATTACCACTTTACAAATAGAAAACAATTTTAGAATAAAAAGAACAAATAATGTCCTGAACTCTGATACATTATATAAAGCTTTATAGGCCACAAAACATTTATCCTAACTATTTGTGCATTGGTTTTGTTTAAAAAAAAAAGGAAAAAAAACTCACATAGAAATATATAAAAACCTGAGGATCAAGATGCTTCCCCCCCAGAATCAAGATAGTAAGAAAGAATCCCATCTGATTCTTTCAGATGGGAAAGAATCAGATGGGATTCGGAATAGTAATTCAGAATATCAGGATTTATACTGAGATTGGACCAGTCACTATGCAATTTATTTGCTGCTGAGCTGCCTACAGCTGTAGAGACAGCTTTCCGGGCAGCTGAGACTTTTATTTTACTACTTGTAACAATTCGAAGAGGGTTAACAAGTTATGAAAACAATTAAAAAACAAGTAACTCACTAAACTTACAGTATGCATATTTTTATGTTAATTGGCCAACACCTTAAAGAGTGCTTTTGTTTTGTTCAGACAATTTTTGAAATTATTTTGGACTCTAAAGTGCCAGTGCTTGGTAAGCTGGGCTAATGTGCCATGTTTTACAACCATGGGTGTGTTTTATAAAGTAGCTGAGTCATAATGTTCCCTGCCCAGAGATGTCAATCATAACACCCATCCCATGGGTCAGACACACTTGGTTTGCTGTGATCCAGTGAACTCCTCATGGTGTGCTGGCAAAATGTTAAAAGTGGGCATGATTTGCTTTCCATTTTGGACAAAAAATAAAACAGAAAAAAAAAAAAACAGAGAAAAACATCTTTATGGGAGCTTAACTTTTGGTGCAGTGAAATATGCAGTAAAAATGATTTAGTTTTACATTTATATAAAACTAAGAAAGATGTACTTCCCCAGCACAATCCCAGCTGAGCAGAGTGTGCAGTATATTCCTGAAAGGAGGACAGAAACGTGGCTGTCTGTGTGTCTTCGACAGCAGAGCCTGTTACCTCGGCTGGCCTTTGTGACAGTGGACAGACTGGATGGAGACATATGGTTTGTATATGTGTATATAGAGCTGTTATTGCCATGAGTAAACCCATCAATGAAAAGGACCTGCAAAAGAGTGCCACTCATAAATGTTGTTTAATTGAAACTGTGCAGTAGGACTGCTTGACTTTACTATGGTTCATGTGCACACAGGCATGATTAAAATTATGTCTCTAAGTCGAGATGAGAGGATGTCCTTCAATGCACAGCACTCTGCCAAAATCGCTTCCTCACAGGGCATTGTAAGTTCAGTGTTCTGGATGAGACAAATCATTTCCTGGATCTATAATCCATTTGAAAATTTCTCACTGTTCTCACAGAAGTAATGGGTTATTTTCTTGATAGAAAAGAAACAAAGATGGAGTGGATCACCACAGTACCAGTTTGTTAACTGTGCAAGCTAATACTCTCAGCATTTCTTTTCCCCCACAGAATAATTCAGAATATGAATGGGTACTCCATGAACTGAAATTTGAGCAAGAAATTTTGCAATTACTAATTTTGTCTCTATTTTGCATTGATGCAGGAGTTTGGCACAACACAATACCTCAAAATCATCTTCTCTCTGTGGTATTCTTTGCTTCAGTGTGCTTCCTTCCTACTGCCATGCTCTTTTTTTCTCATACTTCCAAGTTTGGGTCATTGAAATTAATAATATATCATGAGTTACAGGCGGGAATATAGCTAGAAGGGAAGAACTTTAAAAATTATGATATATGCTCTTTGAAAAAGAAAGATGTGCCTTCCTACCTGCCCGATAGCTCAGAAACAACAGCAGATTATTTTATCCTGCCCAGGCAAGACAAGATAATTACATATCCTGACTTAATCACCCACCTCAAAGCTCTTTTGGTTCTGCTCTTTTTTGAGTTTGCTACCACATGCCAGTTGTAAAGTGTTGCAACATTTTGGATCTTTTCCTTTTTCATACAAGCACAATAAAGGGTGTAGGCACAGTCTATTAAATTTGAAAACCTGCTACAAGGGCGAACAGTTCAAAGTTTGCTGTTGGCCCAAATCCTGACAAGCTGTTATTTAAAAGTTCATTTGTCAGTAAGCATCCATCTGCTTGAAGCTCTGCAGTTTTGTTTTTTTTCTTTTCTCAGATTTTCCATCTCTGAGTGTTAGTGTTTGAGTGAGTTAAGTCAACTGCACTCACTGCTGTGGATCAATGTAATTGTGATCAATGAAACATTGCTACTCTGCTTTAACCTCCTCGGCTAGCGGGAGCCCGTCATATTCTGATACTACATTTATTTCCTTCTGGTTTCATTCATCTGTTCCACTTGGGAATACATAAATCTGCTGGTTGAACCCCTGCCCATTTATGCTAGATACTTTCCCTCCCAGGTTCTGTGGGGCAGCTGGGCTCTAGCTGAGCGCTAAGCGGGGTGGAGAAAAAGAAGAGAGGGCCCCTGAAAAGGTGCTTTGTGCTAGTCCAGAAGGGCCAGAGGCTTTTGCCTGTCAGAGGTTGTGGTTGTAGGCTGACAGCCAGGGTTTCAAACCTTCACTCACTGGCAGGGACTACACTGCAATCTGGAGTGATGGGCCATTCCTGAACTGCAGCACAGAGCCAGGCTGTTCTGGGTTGGTGAGGATGTGGTGGAGGCACAGAGAGGGAAGGCTGCAAAAATAAACCTCTGCTGAAATGTCTTGGCTCCGTTCATTTAAGCAGTGCTCCCAGAGTACAGATGCAGGGTGGCCTCATGAAGAGCTGTAGACTAGAGGAGAAATTACCTCCTTCACAAGGCTTACTGCGCAGATCTCTACAACACATTCATGAATGTGTTGCGGCTTGTTGACGGCTGTATCAGATGATGATGATGATGACAGTAATTATATTTGAACTACACTCAGATAAATCCTCAGGTTGCATTTGGGTTGTGAATGACTTGACAAAGACTCTGACAAAAAAACGCAAAGAAAGGGAAAAAAAAGTGTTAGAGGAGTCGCCTTCATCGGAGGAGATTTATTATGTTTATGGAAGTCTGTGCCCTGGCTGTCATCAGCGGCAGCGAGTGGGAACAATCAGCACTAAACGTGTTGCCTGAAACACATTTAGGTAAAGCACAGAGACAGGAGGTCTTTTGACTCAGACATTCACTGGATTTGTTTACTTTCAGATCCAGACCTATGAAGAGAAGTAACCACAGTAAAGGAGAAAGAAACACAGAGAGGCGCAGTGATCTGGAAGCCTCATATAGTTTCAAAGTAAGTCAAAGGACATTTACTATATATGTGCACTGCTTAACTTCAGCTACACTTCAGAAGATAGTTAAAGGTACATTTAGCATAGGGCAGAAAAATGTGAACCATATTGTGTTGGGTGTTTTTATGGAGCAGCTCTCTGTTCTTCTCCCTTCCAGCCCCCGCACTCCAAATCCTGCATCTGAATAAAGTTCCATGGCCCGTTTGGATCTGGCCCAAGCCAAGCAAATTATGACCCAAGATCTTTTTACATGAACTTCTGTCACGCACAACCACTAGAAAGAAGCATCTCCAGCTCTGCTGACCACTAATGTGGGCACTGTTTCATCCCATTTCTCACAGAACAGCAACAATGTCTGTTGCTTGGGAATTATATGCAAAACAGAAAAAGTGCTTCGAGTGGATAGGATTCCTTCAAAACAGTTTACATATTTTAGCTGTGCGAGTTTAGCTGGTCTTTCTTTGATTCCTTCAAGAAAATGATGCTTAAATTTTGTATTTATGGGTTTCAATATCCCTACATTTAATTGCTGCTTTGAATTAGATAAAAAAGTAATACATACACAAACTCAGTTAGGACATTCCTATGTTGTATGAAAAAATATCAAAATATGACTATTGAGGTGTGATGCAGGACAAGGTATCGTTGTGCTGATTTCTGGCCTGAACTTTTACCATCACTCTACAACTTTAAAATAGAAAATTTGAAGGTTTCTCTTCAGTTTTGTTTGAATTATCCTTTTTGTTGTCCTCCACTTCTATTGTCTATGGCGTGTCACAGATTTATGCTTTGAAACCATTATTGTTTGTATTTTATCTGCTTCCCCTTCAGCAATTTTCTGACTTTGTGGACTTTTGTAAGGTAAAAATAAGTGGGCCGATCAAATTGTCCCAATATGTTCCCAGGAGAACACTTTGCTCTCAGACTGCAACCATTAACTTATGATTCGCTCTATAGATCATACTCTTGACCCTGTCTTTTCATGCTTAACCCTAATGCTCTTCTGGAGAAAGCCATTACCGTTGCTATCGCTGCAAACAACTACACAACACTTTTTCATCCTATAAATATTACTACTGGTCTGATGTGATATGTAACTGATAAAAAATATTCAAATGTTAAATGTTGTGTTTTTATTAGCTCTAAGCAGAAAATCATTATCGTTAACACTAATAAAATTTAGAAAACTTCAGTTTCTGTATGACCACTCTCTGCAATGTGTTTCAATTACTGAATTAAGTTTCTGAAATACACTGACTTTTCAGCAATATTAAAATTGATTATGACTGTATGAAACATAAAGGAATATATTAGATGCATTTTAATAAATGATTACTTTGAGAATATATTTCTGTACACAAACCAAATGTGTGTGTTATAGAAAGTGTGTTGAAATGACACCTGTTTCAACAGAAACGTTTTCCAAAGCCATCTGTGACCGCTACTTATCTAGACATGTCTTTTAGATAGTTTTGTAATAATGATGATGAACTGTAGAAGAACTATTAGCTTAAATGGATTAAGAGATCTGTAAATCCTCAGTGAACTAATCTTGAAACTACTGGGAGGAAGTAACATATAAAGACCCAAGATAGCATGTTTCTCTGAGGGACTCCACAGGTAAAACAGAATATTTACCTCGATAAACAAACACCTTTAAGACTACTACCCACAAAATCAATCGAAGAAACCTATGGGCTATAAAATCCAAATAACAACATAAGCAAATGTTATCTGATGTGTAAAAAGCAGCAGTCAGCAACAATAAAACTTAAAAATGGCTGCAATCCACAGTGAAATATAGACCTTTTAAAAGCAATATTTTTGTGGTGTGTTGGAGTTTTGTTTTGCTATTATTGTGATGTTGTAGGGTTAAAAATGTGATGTGATTGTAGTTGTTGATATAACTGGAATTCCAACCATAGAACACTGTTTGGCCATCATAATCACGTGCTGTCTGTTATTGTGTTATTTCTGCCAGTTTCTCTCTTGTTTTTCTTGCTTTCTGTAGTTTTGTTGAAAGCTCATATTTTTTAAAACTATGTTTGTTTGGCATTTCATGAAACATGTTTCTCTGTTTAGATTCTCATTAGTGTTTCACACTGTAAATACTTTCACCACTTGCTTGTCTGTTCATTGGCTTCCTCCAAGTACTTACAAATGTTTTATTTGTTCTCCAGACAGGTTTGTGGTTTTGGAATCCAACAGTTGCATTCTATCACCGTCATTTGTTCGTCTTGTTTAATCATTAAAGTTCAATATTTTTGCCTCATTTCTCTTTTTGAGTTCCTGCTTCTGGGTTTAAATGCTTCTTTTACATTTTTCCAACAGACCTGCCTGATTATAGCAGTATTTTCTCATTAAAAATATTCTTGCGTAATTATCAGAAATCTTCCAAAGGTCAAGAGAACGTGCAAAACTTCTAAAAATGGGCTCTTGTGGGAATGTTGTGTCTAGATCACAATCACTTAAATGTGGTTTAATGGCTGAGATTTAATGGCTGAAATAGCAACTGAGTTAATTTAGAGAGAAATAATGGGCAAACATACAAATTATATAGGCTGAGTTGTTAAAACTGCTTTCAACCATCAAAACTTAAGTAGCTAAACTTGCACATATTTAGGAATAAAAATTGTTCTGTACAGTACTGCTTTTTGATATATCTTTAAAGTAGTATTGCACAGACATCTAAGTCAGAAAGTGCACCGCACCTCTAAAGTTCAACTCAGTGTGAGCCCCTCATATAGCCATGTTGTTTACAGTGGTGTTAAGTGTGTGCCCCTCCAGGATCAGACGGATACATGATCCCCTCTTCAGTCCCACTGCGGCTCAGATTGTGTGTAAGTGGACAAGAGTGATAGCAGACAGGGAACGGCTCTCCAGACCATGCAATCCACCAGGCGGCTTCAAACAGCCATGGAAAAACTGAATTGAAATCCACTAGTTCGTTCTTGGACAAACAGACATGCGATATTAAAGCACAAGATCAAATGTTGGAGGCAGAAACAGGCTAAGGGAAAAAAGGTTTTTGACTTTGAGCTGAGATAGTACCGAGCAGTTTTTCTGCTCTCCCTGTGTTTTTATGTCATGTCACCTTGTAAAACAATTTTATTGGCTTTCCAGACCTCATGGCTGTGAGTGCCAGGAGGTAGACTGTGGGAGTTTCAAATCCTCCAGGATTAGCTCTGAAAGCAGTGGTAGAACATCCCCAGCTTAAGCTCACAAACTAGAAAACTTTTTAATCTCCCTTCCTGTCTTTGGTTTCTCCCCCCAGTGTAGACAGAGATGGGCTGAGGAAGGGTTAGGGCTCTGGATCAGTAGGAAAATTAGTCAGGAGTTTATAAGTTTGCTTCCAGCGTCTACAAACTTAATATCTAATGTCTCCAAACAAGAATCTGGGCCCTAAGTTACCTGCTGATATTGATATGTATGTGACTTTCCAGCGAGGCTGGAAAAAGGGCAGTCCATTTACCATTTTATGATCTGAAAAAGCAAGAAAAGGAATTGGGCCTAAAATACAGGCTTGAGGGACACTGAAAAAGAGGTGTCATTTCTGACAAGATCTAGTATGCTAGAAAAGCTCTCAGAAAAATATGCTATAGAGACAATTTCAAAACACAAACATTAATCTAAAGGGGAAATATTCAATATCTGAATTATGTTTTCGAAGGTGTATCACCAGTACTGTTTTGAGGCAGACCAAGAGGAAGGCAATACATCTAACTGACTTTGAATCCACTTGCTCCCCGAGTCCCAAAACACAGGATATAAAGTGCAAAAGCAGTCATTTGTAACATGTCCAATACCATTTAGCTATCAGAAGACATAACTCTGAGGTGCTAAATGAGGAATACATATAAACAAGGGGAGAAAGAAGAAATGGGAAATTGGGTTTGATGTGTGTTCCTCTAATCAAATAGGTGTTACCTATAAGCTAATTTCTTTCTGTTGTGTATGTCAGTCCAACCAATCCCAAGTTTGGCCTTTGTGCTATTAAACAATTTTAAATCATGAAATCACTTAAAATGATTTTATGATTCCAGTGCTCAGCTGGGGAATTTCTACTTTCTGGCAACACCAGTTCTTCAGGTTATATACTGCAATGGAGACAGGACTCTGACAGGAATGCAATAAAAAATTTTGAGAGTCTATTTTGCTTTATATGCAGTGGACAGAAAGTTAGTTTTTATCAGGTTTTTTGTCAGTCAAAACTTTACTTCTTCCTCAGGCCTCACTCTGACTAATTATAAAATTTTTCCTTACAAAAGGGAAAAATAAAAGTAAAGTATTTTCTTTTATTTTCATTAAGAGAAATGAAAGCCACAGTACACTGATGCAAGAGGCTGAATGTATATATTCCTCACTTTTCAGAAACCTGTTTGAAAAAATACTTTGAAAAACATGCAGCATCTTTCTTCCATTTCACAGCATTTTATAAAATCCCAGTAACATGGAGGTTTGTGAGTTTAATGTGACAAAATGTGTTTGTAAGGCAACGTATATGTAAGAAAAAGATGTAACCGCAAAAGCCCTGAGTCCAGCCAGCTGCAACTGACTGGAATCTGAAAGAGCTAGGACTAAATGCAACGCTCTTGGTGAATCATTGTCAAAAATAAAAGCTAACTCTAAAGAATCACAGGCACTACCCACTAAAAAAAGCACTGCGTGTGTATTCATCCCCACTCAGACACATCAATCCATGCTGAGCCACAGACGAAGAAGTAGGGAAGCCAAAGACAGCTGTCATACGAACACATTCAGAGTAAATTTAATCACCATAATGATCCTCATCAATCACAGTTGAGGTAAATAGGAATTTGTGTGGAGGTTGAATCATGTCTGATAAATAGATTCCATTTAATTTGTCCTGGAGATGAGCAATGAGGCAAAGATGTTCCTCAAATTTGATTTCCCATTAGCCCGGCGATGTGAAGAGGAGCAGTCACAGACATCCAATGATTGATACGATGTGGTTTATCTTGAAGATGGACCCACTGAGTTGCTTCATTTTTTTTTTTTTTCTATTTGCTAATTTTGTTCTACTGCAACCCTTTTATTTCAACACGCGTCAAAAGATAAATACTCCATGTTTTCTTCCTCTCGCTTCCTCCCTGTGCATTCCCCATCTCTCTGTTTATGCACGAGTGTGTGTGTGTCCGTCTATGGTTTCCTGTGTGGCATGATCTCCAGATTTTGCTCTTGGAGAAAATTTATGGTGGAGGATGTTTGGTCTTCCTCTAGCTTCAGGGCAGGAAAACCTGTTAAATATGTGCAAGCAATAAAAAAGACCAGCGTGTTGGGCTTCGACTGTGGAAATAACAACATACACATGCACGTTATGTATGATGACACACACACACACACACACGCAGTGTTGTCTGTATAAGTTGGGAGCCAAAAAAGTTGCGGAAGTCATTTTAACTGGGATGGTGACGAAGGAAAGAAATTGGGAAAGTAAGTTTCTGTAATTCTTGGCGCTGCTTTCACACCCTGTTACATTCCTTAGGTAAGAAAATCCAAAGCATTAAAATCTCTAACCCCTGAGGTTGTCCAAAAACAACTGTGTCCATTGTGTTTCAGGGAATTGTTAATTATCTGGCGACATAAAAATAACATTTTTACCGAGACTGGTACTTCAGTATTTACCTGTGGTTTCAACTCTGCATGGAAGAATTCTACATATTTTCTCTTATTTTTTTTTAATGGTTTGGAAACCATTTCTACTTTGGAAGATGTTGGTGTTTCCTGAGACCCATGCAGTCTGAGTGGTTATTAAAAATCAAATCACTGTGGTAACTTTTTATACACTGGAATTATATGAGGACAGGGGGAGGATTTGTTATTTTTCAGAATTAATATTTATTGAAAGAATCAACATAGAATGGTTCACTAAAGCTTGCAATCAAGAGTTTAATTGCTTCTGATGAACTAAAAACTAAAGGAAATAAAACTACAAATTTTATTTCTGTGATATTATTATCAGTAATGGCTCTTTTGCTTGTATATCACGGTGAGCTTGTTGAGAAAGCAAATGAAACTTGCTTTTTCAAGTTCGACAAATTCATCATACAGCGTATTGCTGACTATCTTGTTTGGCTCTCTACACGCCAAGATTTTTTTTACTTTCTCAAGATGAAATTACATATTTCTATGGCAACTAAGAAAACAGTTATTGATATTTACATCACATAATCTCAAAACTTCCTACATTCTGTATTTGTGCCACTCGAGGTGGCATCATGTTGCTGTAACTCTGTTACTTTCGTTCTGATTTTTACTTTTTACATTTTTTTTTTCCTCCATTTTTTCCTCCAACAATTCTCTGTGGTTTAGGATGCTGTGCAGCTGAAAAGATTTTTGCTTTTTTACTTTTGGGCATTTATATTGATGCATAGCCATCGCAGCAAGGTGGTTTACAACTAAAAGTAGCCGATTAACATCAAAAAAGCTCAAATAATTCCTCAACTGCAACCATAAATCCCAAATGAGTTGAAAAGGAGGCACCATGGATCCAGAGCAGGAAAAAAAAGGGGAAAGAGAAGGAGGAAGTTCAAACCATTTCTTCCATCGATCATAATACCTAATGCGAAATCATTAGCTAACAGGTTGGATGCTATGAAACCTCTGGAGATTACAATGCAAAGAAGGATTTGTTATAAAATAAAGAATATAATGGAAAATTATATTCTGTGTGACAACAACACAGTGTCTTCAGTCAGATTCTCCTTCAGATCTGCTGTGATGCATGAGATCATCCCTGTCCACAGCTATCAGTATTCACAACAGAATCTTTGAAGAAACTTGGATAATATGAGTAATAACAATATTTAATTTCTTTCTGGGATAATTTTTTAATTGAATTGAAAAAATATACCCTAATCCTATCCCTATGCTGAGCCTAATTTATAATTACATAACATAATACAGTTTGCAAAGCAAAACAAAGCCTCTATGTAACTGCAAAGGTTGTATTAATGGCCTTGTTACTGGGTTGGGTCTGTTTTTTTTTTTTGTTTGTTTGTTTTGTTTTTTTTAGATTGAACACCACAGCCTCTCAGCAGCCAAAGGTATTGGGAGAGGAGTTGTCACAAAGGTATCACATCTGAGAGACAGAACTTATGTCTATTTTTCTTTTACTTCAGCTGAACATATAATTATAATTTAACCACAATAACACGATTAATGTGCCTTAGGTTTTCCAGGCGTTAATGAGCAAGAGTGAGCAAGTATCAGACTTTACGGGGAACAGTATAAAAGCAAAACCGTATAGCAACAGTTTGGAATGTCACAAGGTATTCATTATTTTGAGAAAGTTGCTCTTACGGCTAACCCAAAGGTTCTTTTTGTCTAAGTCATAAAACCTAGCTTGGTAGCTGATGTGGGAAGGAGAGCAAGGAACCTTTGTAAAAGGTCAAAATCTAAAAGTTAGTTCATGCTATACTTCCTGATTCTTTGCTTGTCTTCTTGTCTGATGGAAAGAAACTTGGCGGAATAACAGAATGATAGACGACTTCTCTTTAATGTCAATGTGTGAAATTGTGGAAAGAGCAGTGTGTTTGTTCACAAACATGAATCTCCCTGCTGCCTAAAGGTTGATGAGACGGTGTTTACACACTGACCACATTTTTTTTTCTCTTTCAGTAATGAGGCCAACTGGATGTACTCCAGTGAAAATAAAATGAAGGAAGAGATGGTAATCTCTTCACCCATTTTCACATACTTGGAAAGACAAGGCCTGCTTCAGTGTGCTGCTGATGGGGAAACCTATAAGCACTTTCTCAGTGATGGCAGGAACATAGAATGGAGATTCTTAGATTAGACCCTTGGGCTGAGGAATGCTCAACTTATACCAAATATTTGCATGTGAGTCATTGAGGTTGTGAACGCTCTAAAGAACTGGCACAGTTCTTTCAGTTCTTCAGGAACCATTGTTAATCGTCTATTCACCTCCACCCTTCTCCTCCCACATTGCTGCTGTCTCCACTTTGTGGCATACAGTAAAACTATGGTCCAATTAAGTTGGAGCTATGAGGAGGAGGGGGCAAAGGGTTGTTAGTGGTTAAGGCTCAGGGTCTGACTGCTGCTGTTTTTGGTGTGATGATATCTGCTTAGTCTCAGACTGAGGTCAAAGATTTGGGCCTCAATTCCAACCATTAAATGGGCAAACGGTTCTGACCTTTTGGTCCCATAAGATCTCGAATTAGAAGTTTGAATCTCCGTGGTTAATGAGACGGCCCTAAAAGAACTATGAAATATAAATTAATTATATATTCTATGTTTGTCTGTCTCTGTGCTGCCCTGCGACAGGCTGGCGACCTGTCCATGGTGTACCCTGCCTCTCACCCAGAAGGTTAGCTGGAGACAGGCACCAGCACCCCTCTCGACCTCACTAGGGACAAGGGTTTACAGAAAATAGATGGATGGAGATATATTCTACTTTTATACAGGAAAAAGGGACAAAGAAACATGGGTGACATGTCTGAAATAACTCCTGCCATTAGAAACAAAACTAGATTATCTTAACAAAAAAGAAGATCTCTCTAATGGAAATGTTGAATGGATATGTAACTTCTCATAGTCAATAGAATCCTAGCCAAACTTATGTAAAGGTTAATGAGATTTTCAAAAGTAAGTAGGTGAAGAGATTTCTCCTCAACCACAAAAAAACAGTCACATTTTTCATAATTGTTTAATTGGATAAGTCTGGGCTCTGGCTGAGGACTCAAGGACGATTTCAGGCTGCTCTCAAAGCCATTTCTTTATTACCTTAACTGTGAAATGTGTTGGAAGATGAATCATCACCTTAGTCTGAAAGTGGTTCCAAACTTTTTCCATTTCCAAATAATGGATACCATGATGCATCTGAGGAAGTTCAAATTTGAACTGTGGTATAAAGCAGCCTCATCTCTCTACAGACATTTCCTTTTATTTGTTTCTGCTAATTTCCAAATCATGTTTAATCAACTGAGGTAATAACATTGCAGAAGCACCTTAAGTGTGTAGAAATTCTTTCCACTTTGTAGTCTTTTTCTTTTTCTCAAATTTTGGAGAAAAGTAATTAAAGCAAACATTTCCCTAATCACATTTCAGTGTTTGTGAATTCACCTATTTGTGGATTTTTATGTGTAATGCAACATCAAAGTATCAGCTTAAAATGAGCCCATTCCTGGATTTTTTTGTAGAATGCATCTAACATTAATAAAGAAAATGCAGCTTGGAAAACAGATATCTAGGCAATTTGACATTCTATGAGCTGGTGTTTTTAAAGCAGGCAATACACACAATCATTTTTCTTGAAGCTGATTGGCTGTAGTGGAGTGGAGATAAGGATGACAGTAGATATTACTTTCTGCAGTAAAGCTAAGACCATTTACACTGAATGTAATAGTGCATATTAAGGTATATTTGGTGATTAAACTATTAAATTATGTAATTATAAGCGATTTTATAGGAGTTCTTAAGTATTCCCATATTTTTGCTATTTGTAGGCAGCTGTGGTCCATGACCTCTTTTGGGGAGCCATTAATATTTAGCTATATTTGGAATAAGCCTAAACAATAAGTCCTGTAAATATTTGCTATTTAAAGCATAGGAAAGATTTAACAACCAAAATAAAGTTAATCGAAAGTCCAGAGATTTCATGCCAAAATTCGTCAACAAATTCATTTGTTTTTCCTGTTTCTCTGAAATCTCTACTTTTTGTTTAGTTGTCACTTTTCTGTCTGTAGAAGCATAGAACTAAACAAAGCAATTTATTTTCTGTTCCATTAAACATGAGAAGTATATAGTTTCCACGACAGCTGCATTTCATTGGTGGCCGGAAGGAGACAAGGACTTACATGAAAATGCACTGTTTTTTCTTTTTTTTTTTTTTTTTTTTTTTTGCAATTGCAAATATAAGGAAAATAATGCCTGCAATTTACATCTCCACCACTATATAAATCCTGGTTATTAAAACAAAGATAAACCAGGATGTCCTGTGAGTGTACAAGCACCATTTGTTTTATAAACAACACCCACAACATGTCAGTTCCTACATCATTTCCACCCATCAGGGTATTGTTTTCCTAAAGCCCAAACACATCAGTTAATTGCTGACATGGTCTTGATAAATTACAAACTGTTTCATTGTTAGGGCTCCAGCTTGGTGTGAGCACCACATGCAGTGTGTTCCTGGAAGACGAAGGGTTGAGAAGAGCCAAGCTGTTGTCAGAAACAGACTGCAAACACACAAAGAGGCTCTGAGAACCAGCGCCGACCATATGGTGGTACTCATGAACATAGTCAGAGTTGCACCATTTTATTATAAATAAGCTTACTTAAAACTGAAATATGTTTGTGTTTATTTTCTCAGATGGAATTTGGATTTGTGCAATGGATAAACATTTACAGCCACACGAGAAGTAATTCATAAAATTTATGAAGCTGGAGTTGCTGGTTGGGTTTCTTAAGTGGGATGTTGTTACTCTAGACCCAAGATAAACTCTTACTCTAGATTATTGAGGTTCATTTTCTACACCCCAGTTAGGTCCAGGATAAACTTGTGGAGAAATTTAAAGCAGCTTTGTTTATAAATGTGTTCAATCTGTTTAATCTATCATCTGAAAATGAAACGTATATGGCACAAGGTCACAAAACCATGGCTATTTATCTAAACTGACAGACTGAGTAAAAGGATTTCTAGTGTGCCACAAGCCATTTGAGTTACACAGTAAACATGGGGGAAAATGCTCTGGTCAGATGAGACCAACGCTGAACTTTTGGTCTACTTGCAACACTCAATGTGTGGTAAATAACTGATATTGCTCATTAACACATTGTCAACATAAAACACGGGGTGGCAGTGTCATCCACCGGGGTTGCCTTAATTCCACAGGGACATTAAAACTGGCTACACTTCATGGAAATAGATAAAAATAATTCTGAAAAAAAACTTTTAGAGGCTGCAACAGACTTGAGACTGAGACTGGAGGTTTATCTTCCAACAGAACAATGACCCTAAACCAGAGGTACAGTTGAACGGTTTAGATCAAAGCTGTGTTAGAATGACCCAGTCAAATTCCAGACTTCAATTAAAATCATTCACAGATCCTCTCTATCCAATTTGACTGAGCTGTTTTGTTCAGTCTTGGATGGGTAAAGATTTCAGCTGCAGAGCTAGTAAACACCCCCACCAAATTCTGCAGCTGCAACTGCAGTGGAAGGTGGTTATTGACTTAGGTGACGCAACACAGATACACACCACATGTTTTAGATTTATATTAGTTAAAAATAACACTGAAAAGTAAACAACCATGCATTCTTTTCCTTTCACTTCATAATTATGCACAATTTTGATGTTAAGAAATGTGGAAAAGTTTAAGTGGTATGAAACATCTTTCAAGGCACTGTATGCTTCAGCTAATTTGTGTTCTTAATAATTCATAAAACGGAAACTCAGGGGGTTTACTTGATCAGCTCAGTTTTACTTGTTCAGCTATCTTGCATATGACGTTCCTCACACAGACACGTTGGTGCCTGGTGAACCCAAAGCCACAGTATCTTTGGTTAGTTTTAGGTTACCAAGTGGATGATTCTCTGCTCGACTAACAGGGAGTTGATTCATTGCATGGGCAAAAGGTGATCAATGGTCCATTGCATCAGATAAGCACCTGACTGGGTGGTTGGATGGATCTCCTCTCAGGAACTGAGGGCAAACAATGAGGGCCCAGAACCACCAGAAGGCCCAAAAAAATTAAAGGACAATTGGAGCTTTTCATTGTGGGCAGTGAGGTGAGTGCCCAGCTCGGTGAAGGGCACAGAGGGCAGCAGACGCAATAAAGGCTCTGTGATAAACGTGAAAATCACTTAGTTGATGGATGTGATGAACTTGATCCAGTCAGAGCGTGAGTGTTTCTGCACTTGTGCAGTAAGAATGCAGAGTTAGATGACAGCGAAAGATGACAATGCTTGGCGACACAGTTGATGAATGATGTGTTAATGGACTGGAGATGGGCCTCCAGATGGAGAAAGTGAAGGATAAAGCATGAAGAGGAGGAGGGAGGAGGGAAGATGAGAATATTTTTTTGCTACTTGATGCTGAAATGTCTTTCATAAACTGTGATCTCATGAGTCTGAGTAGAAACAGCTGTCCACAGCTGGCTCTCTCAGAGACACAGTGATGTCTACAGATAAAAAGAAACAAGAAGAGAAGAAGATACATGCTAAGCTGGATGTCCTGAAACAGTAAATCTCACCTGTGTTCAGAATGATTAATTTTACATGGATTCCTGTCATGAATAGAAAAACAAAAAAGCACATGCAGCACTTATCTTTCTCAACATGAAACCTAAAGTGATTTGGCACTGTAGATATTCTTCAACATGAAAGTTTTATTAAAAGTTTTGTCAAAAGATCTAATCTTTTTATTATTGCATCTTTACTGCAATAATAAACCACTATGTTCAGTTGTTGAGCCTGTCTGTTATAGTTTTCCATTTCAACCCCTTCTTTTTCTTATACTGTGAAGTCACCATGTTAAAATAATAACAAAATTGCATAATTTAAGTCAATAAAGCCTTTCCATTTTGTCAAATAAAACAATTATGCCAATACCCTATATACTTATTGTAACTCAGGTAAAGATGTGTGAAAAAAAAAAAAACAACAAAAAAACCCCAACATTTTAATAGAGTAGAACAAACTCACACTAAAAACATTGAGAAAAAAACTTTTAATTCAAAGACATTTATGCAGCCTGGGAAAGATATCCCATTTGATATGAGCCTCTTAGCCTCTCTTCAAAATGTCAACGAAAAGAGAACAAGCTTTTTAAGTAAGTGATGACAAGTGCTGATATTTATGAATAATGAAATAGCTTCAAGGACATAGCCAGATAATTGTTTTTACCCATCTTTATGAGGGTAATTCAGGAGGAAGCAGTATGTTGATGTTATCTCCATAATGAAAAGAGCGTCATAATATGATTTCAATTTTTTATTATGTTCTTTCATTCTAAATACAGTCAAATATTAATCAAAGATTACATGGCAAAAAAACCTACTTAAAATTTCAAATATTTTATAAGTTTCCTCAGTTTCTGTCTTACCGTGCTTCATCATTGAAAGAATATGTTTTTGTTTTGTCTACTAGAAAGTTTCCTCTTAACCCGATCCTTGATGTTTCTGGGTAAACCACGCTGGAAGCCTTTCATTTAGCACACAACCACTTTGCCCTTGGAGCTTTGGTGCACCAGGAAGAGCGGCTTACCACATGAAGCTGCTGGCAGATGAAATTCTTACTCATCCCACAAAACAGACACATGCATATTTTTTTTAGATTTAAAAAATTTTCAGTTGATGCTCCAAACCAGCAGCAATAATGGGTATACTGAATCTATTTTCTCAGATCATTGTTGACGTTTCTTGATAGTTTAGCAACATGAATTTGGGAAAACGGGCTTCAGTGCAAAGATCCACTTCTTTTTGGTTCTGTTTCACAAAAATGTAACTGCTCTTTCTAAAAAGCCAGCACCATGACATTAGATCTGGTCTCAGTAAGTTCAGTTGGTACCCTAAACCCTGCAATATTTGAATTGCTAAGACCTTGCCAGTGAGGCAAGACAGTTATGCCATGCCAGACAGTTAAAATAACAAACAGACATCTCAGTGAGTTATTTTGCTAAATGAGATGTCTGGAATGGTTTTTAAATAATTCGCAGTTGAATAACAATATCATAGCTTTCAATAGTAATTGCAGTGGGTAACTTTTTCAAAAGATAGACTGAATGTGGGTCATTATTAATAAGTTATATATGGGAAACTTTTAAAGTAAGAAGGTGCTTCCAGCCTGAATTCATCAACAATGCTGGTTTATTTTTCTCTCTATGGTCTAAGGAATGTGGCAGAAATATCAAGGACCTTGAATGTTTCTGCAAAGACTACTTCTGATTATCCAGAATGGCAGTGCCTTCTCTTTTGGGTGCTGCCAGAGAGGGAGTGCTGCTGAGCTCTTAGACTCGAGTTTGGACACAACCAAGAACTCATCAAAAAAGTTCAGTACAACCACAACAGAGCAGCCTAATTACCCATTGGCCCATTCTCTTCTGTTGATTTGTATTTTCTTTGCACCACATGTTTTGTTATGTTTGTCTAATTATGTCTAAATTTCCACAAGACTGTTCAGCTGGACAGAGAAAACTTCAGCTTAGCCAAGCAGCTCACTTTAAATAATTTGGTTCCAGAGTGATCCAAAGTGAGAAACAAACAAGACATTTCATGTCCTGTGCATGTCTAAAGTCAGGTCCAGGTGAGATTTTGTCATGTTAAATTGTGGTGAACTTGGAACCATACCCAGACATGAGAGTGGGAGCCCTATTTTGAAAGTTTCTAAAAGACAACTCACAAGATCTGAAAAATCAAGGAGGCAAGGCAAAAAGGCAAGCAAGAAATGGAAGGATCTGATGAGGAGGTTAGGTAAATCGCTTAGGAGGCGATCATTGCCATGAGAAGTAGACAAGTCAATCAATATAATGCAGTTCAGCTGATTGGGCACCTGAACTGAGGTGCCGAGTGGAACTGACTGATGAATACAGAAATGAAGACAGTGGGATCTAACAAGACACAAAATAAACTAAACCAAAAACTAACCATTACTAACATGAAAATAAGAAACTAAACAAAGAACAGAAAAAAAAAAGTTAATCAAAACCGTAACTCCGCAAGTCGCAAAAAGACCACAGTCAATATCTGATCTCTTCTTATCCTTTCTGTCATGTCATTTCTGTCGTGTTCTAGCTGATGGGAGAAAAGTGAATTCCTTTGAGATCATTCCTTCGTTCTTCTTCAGACAAACATTTCTTCTTTTAATGTCAGGTATGTAGAAGAAAAAATGTGTTTTTAAAGTCAAGAGAGAGAGTAGAAAATTTGATCAAGTTCAATCTTTAATGTGGCTTTATATAGGGAATGAACATTAGTAGTTGGTTTTCATGGCGGTTATTTTATGATTCATTCTTTTTGTTCAATCATTCGCTAGTGAGTAGATTTGTTTATTTACTAATTTGTTAATTCTTCATTATGTTACTGTCTGGCTCCAGTAACAAACTCCAGTAAATGCACCTTAATATCTACTAAATGTAATTTTTCTTTTCTCAAAATATACAGTTACTCCATGATTAGGTAAAGATTGATCCAATATTGATTTTTCGAAAGACTTATTCTTTATATATAAGATGTCTATAGAAAATATCTGTGGTTTGAGTTTTTTTAATTCAAAATATAAATGAAAACATGACTCATCAGTAGTCTTAATCTATATATGAACACACATTTCAGAGAAATGCTTTTTGAACCAAGAGGACAAACAGTCTGCAGAACAGAAGCCTTTCATATGTTTACAGCCAGGACATGTCCTCACCTCCACCCTGCTGACACCGAGTGCTGTTTAACACTCGCATTGCCAAGTTCTTGGTATGAAAGACAAGTTCCTCTCTGTGTGAGTCAAAGGTACCTGGCTGATGATAATAACAGAGTACAGGAGGTAAGGTGGAGAAAGAAAAGTAGAGAGTGAGAGGGACAGAAAAACATTTTTACAAGCCTGCGCTGTGATTCACTCTGACCCTGGGGTCCAGTCAGCAGAGGTTCAGCTGCTTTATTGAGTGCTTGGCAGCTCGCTGTGTGAGCAGAGAAGGGATTTGAACAGTTATGATCCTGCAGCCAGAGATTCTGCTCCTGTTAGCATGCGGTGCAGGAGGTGCAGACGAATTTCATGTCTAGTGCCTTCTGTGTTCATAGGTGACTGGATCTCATGAACCAGCATGGTGAATCTTAGAAAAAAAAAGGCCGAAATCCTCTGTGATGGTTAAGGGGTTGACCCTATTTCTGTTGGATCAAGAAAAAGCATCTGTGGTCATGACAAGTCTGATTTCATCTGGATAAGTTTGGGAACAAAAGAGAAATTAACTCACTAATGCAGAGACTTCAAGTTGTGGGTGGTTGTTAAATGTTGGCAAAACCAGTTTGCACAAGTTTGACGTATTGAAACAAGACCGAAAGGTAGATCTGTGACACAAGAGTGACAACTCTACCAATCTCTTAACTAATGTATTTTGATTTTATTGTGATGTTAGTGTATAATGTGCTTTTTTCGTCCATAGTGTATTTAAACGTGGTAGCACTTTGTTTAGTGCGCAATGTCCAAAGCAAATTTCTTCTATGGGCACAATCAAGTACCCATCTATCTATCCATCTTTAAAAAAAAGTTATAATAACATTAAAAATCCTCAAGTTAAATTTGTTCTGTAACAATTAATGGACATGTTATTTGATATTTTTGGTAAAAATAATTATTTCTTAATTTTTTAAAAAGTTTTTGTCAAGAGAAGGCTTGTAAAGCCCACGGTGGATATTGCTCTTGAGCTGTCAGGTAAATGTTTTATCTTTATTCATTTTTTAAATCTTCATGTTTGAATTTCTGCTTTGTTTAAGCTTAATAACTTCACTCTGGATCGTTCAGGTAATGAAAGACTAGAGTGTCTCTCATTACCTGAGCCACTACCAGATATAACCTCTAATATGAAAATAATGAGTAAAAATTGTCAAGTAGACACTAGAATGAAGAAGGGTTATGCAAGGCAGCCTAGTTTGTGCTTTTTTACTCCATAGCTTTCACTGACGAAGTTTGGCCTTTTCCCAAACATTTGGTTTTCCAAGTTTAAGTTCCAAGCAGATTTATAACAGATTTATGGTACTGGCTTCCAACATTGTTAAAGAAGACCCACTTTAGTTATAAAATTTGGATCTAGAGTTATAGCTTTCTCCATTGTTTCTCAACAGTGGAACACTATAAAACAAATAGAAACAAAATAAAAATTAAAGCAGACAAATAGTGTTCCATTATGTGGTTTTTTTTTTTTGTTTTTTTGTTTTTAATCAGTTGATGTATTTGTTGCATTGTTATTTAGGCCACTGTTGTAAAAAAAAAAAAAAAAAAAAAAAAAAAAAAAAGTCCTTCTCTTGTTGTATGTCGGGAATACAATTTAGTGAACTCCTTGGCCAACTATTCCTATCCTCTATTACACACCACACCGAGGTGTTTCAACTTGTTGAAGACAAAGAGAGAAGATTGCCGCACACCTCCACTGCAGGGTGGGATTATGTACCTTTCCATGCTGGGAAATTGCTAAAAAAAGAATAACTCCAGTGAAGCCTCTCCAAGTGGCTTATTATTCATTAACTCTAATTCTGCCTTGCAGTGCCAACAAACAGAAACATAATGAAGAGCACCTTGAGGCTCAACAGTGCGCAGTCATAATGAAAACACCCAGCGTTGGCATGAAGTCATCCTGCAAGACTGCACATGCAGCCTCACCAGAAAACAGCAAACACAGAGCAGCTTCCCTCATCTTTTCTCTTCAGCAAAATGCCTGAGGGGGAAATAGGAGGAAGAAAGGTCAAGGAAGAGAAAAATCAATGAATCGTTAATAAAGATGTTTACTCCTTGCATGTTATGGATGAGCACAGGTTCCCCATAAACAACCTAATCTAAAGTAAAACATAATTCGATTTACTTTACAACAAATTAAGTTGAAACCAATGTAAGCACATTGTGCTTAATGATTAATATTAAACTCCTTGTAAACATGGAGTCCTTTACTTGCCGACTTAAGTGCATTGCAAAAAGATTAGGCCTGTAAAGCTTTCTGGGATGATTTGGCATTTGGCAAATTTCACCCATTTTTACTCTAATTTTATGTCCACATTGTCATTTAGACACATTCTTTATCCGTTTGAAGCCTCTTCATGCTTGGGGACTTTACTAAAACATTCACATTTATGGAGAGCTGAGTGTCTTGACGTTTTAAGGTAAATTATAAAAACATGTTGCACTGTGCTCAGATGAAATCCTTACAAAAACAATAACTTCTTGTAATTTTCCAAATATGTTACATCACACTATTTCTATTGATAAAATTATAACTCACACTTTGATTGGTCTTCTATTGAAAGATGATCCCTAATCAAGCCCAAAATGACTATGAGCAATCTCCTATTGTACCCTTTGAATTTGTTTCACATTCTCCCAATGAAACAAACATGTCACAACCTATTTGGATTTTATTTGACAAATCACCACAAAAAATGTGAAAAGCACAGAATGCATTTGTTTAACCATGTTGACTCAACAACTTGTATAACCGCTTTTGAAGTATGTTTCCACCAGCTACACTCTAGCTGACAGACTCCTATTTTTCTTTTTTAAAAAGCTCAGCCACATTGCACGGAGGTAAGTTCTTAAGCCTTGCTACAGATTTTCATTTGGATCTAAGTTTAAACTGTGACTGGATAAATCTAACTCATGGATATTCTATGTGCAATCAGATTACCAGTACAAGGAACTGAATACATATGTGTGCCACACTTTTAAGATTTATATTTCTTAAACCTCGAAAAGAGTGGACACTTTTCAATCCACTTCAGTTTACTTTGTGTTGGTCTGACACTCAAAAATCTCAATAAACTATGCATTAAAGTGTGCGGTTGTAACAGGAGAAAATGTCTATCAGACAGATGCCAAAGAATACAACACAATTTGCTTTACAAAGCATTGGCAATAATTAACGGGAAGTTATCCAGTATGAGAAGAAACACTAAACATGAGCTTCCAATTTAATTTGAAATGTTTTGGCAAAGCATCAGAGGAAATTCTGACAATATGCCTACCTTAATAGGGAAGGCGAGTGCCTCGTTTCAGAGTGTGCTGATGTACTAACAAGTGCACTTCTAATGGTAAGGTGATGACAGTTTATCTTGACTATAGAGTGCTGAGAGAAAACGGTACAAAGCATCGGGATACACACACACACTTCAGTACAGTGTAAAGACACATGGATGTCCCCAAACAAAGAATGACAAACCACTCTACTGAAAGAAAACACAATTCACACCAATCTTGCACTTTGAGATTGTGATAGACTGCAAAAGCGGGCTTGGCACAACCCAAACACATAAAGTGTGACATGAGGAAATGAAAAAGAGACAGACATTTTGATTTTATGGTAGCATTTATTTAAAGAGATCAAGACCAGGTTTGAAGCTGAGAAGCAGAATTATTGTTGTTCCATAGGGTGCTTAGCTCTGCATAAGTCATCAAAGGTTCAAAGCAAATCTTGGTTTGACATTAATTACAAAGGTCACGAAACACTCATTGTTACAAATTTTAATATATTTTTATAAGAAACAAACACTAACCACAACAATAAGTTTGCTTTTTTTCTCACTAATTTCAAAATGAACATTTCAAAACAGGACTGAATTATGCATGGAGACGGCATGAGTCTTGTCTAAAATAACCATAAATCGAAGCCCACTGCACTAAGAAAAGAAATCTTGTTTTCCTTGATCTTTTGAGTGAAGATGGCTTAGTGTGTTCTTTAGACACAAAGAAAGGGAGATGGACGACTAGCTGTCATGTCATGCATAGCATTTCAGTTGTCTACTGATGAAAAATCTTGTCTCTGGTGTGCCACAAAAGGAGATAAAGTTACCCTGTAACTAATGCAATGCCCCCTTAATTTCCTTCTCCTTTTTCATTCATCCTTCACTTCGCTCCCATCGCCTCCATTTTCCTTCAATTACCTTTCTATTTGTCGCACCTCTACGTCCGTCTTCCAAACAGGGTTTTAAAGGCACCCAAACTTTTATGTCCTTGGCCAACACACCAATTCTAGAAAAGAGAAACAGTAAAGGTCCAAAGAGTTATTCACACAAGTTTGCCAGAGTTCAAAGGTGAATCAGATCTTCTCATTGAGAGACTGAGTAACAGGGCCAAGCAGCATGATGAAACAAGATCCAGACAGAACCAAGTATTTGTCCAAATTCTTTCTTGCTCAGATTCATCACATCATGACAATGGAAATATCCAACAGAAATCATAAATCTCACTGATGTTCTGCTGTTTCTCACTCCCTCGTGCCTTGGGGTCATAGCCATCGAGAAAATAAATTTGTCTATATATGTTTCAACCTTATTTTAAAACCTTAACCTTAGCTTCCCTTAACAGTGAAATAAGACAACACTGTTAAAAATCAATAGCAGTTCAACAGTCAGGTTTGTAAAGTGGTTTTGCATTTAATTGAATTTATTTTATTTACTGCCAGGTCACAATAAAAGTATATCCAAAAGCTTTACAAGAAAAACACATCTAATTCAGTTCCAACTATACAAAACCAGACAAAAATCCAATTCATACTAACACAATACAATTTCATTAGACCCAGTGAAACATTGTTTAGTCTAATGCAAAAGGTAATACAAGACAGTCTAATACTAACACTGCCAATACATCAGAAATGACTACATAAAGAAGGTCAACCAATTTTATTTGGGAATTGACTTGGCACCAAGTCTTGTTGACCATGTTGGGAAAAAAAAAAAAAAAAACAATTCTCTAAAAAGGAAGAAACATCCTACTTACCCCATTTTACCATGGAGCTAAAATGAGGAATCCATAATTTCCATCCAAACAATATTGCTACTCACAAAGTTTATTTACAGTTTAGATTCCTGGCGATGACCTTCACTGGTCATGCCAAACCATGACCAGTGAAGAGCACTCATATTTTAGACATATTTGGTGTATGATTCCTTCTGACTGCTGTGGTTATAACATATACACACACAGAGCTCTCCAGCAGGTTAAAGTTACTGCACAAGACGGCATGCCTTACACTGAAAACCCCTTCATGTAAGTTTACCCTGCTGCTTATAAGCTGAAACTGATGAAGGAGGTGCAGAAACCTTCATCATAATTATGAAAATTATGCTGTGAATAACAGCAGCAATAGTATTAAAATTAAGACTCATAATAATCTTGGTATGAAGATTAGCCCCTATTACTACATTACAACATTTTCCAAATTGACTGTAATTTAGAACAGGCTAAGAAAGACATGAAAGGCCGTGGAAAAAATTGTGCAATTTTAATTTGGTGTGAAAGGGACTTTAATCTAAACTAATCTAAACTATGTGCTCTGAATTTATATGCCATAAACTGTTCTATTAAAAACATGTGGAAAAAGGGGAAAAATCAGGTTTTATATCAGAATGGTTAATTTCTAACCCTTCTGATAGAAATGAAATCAGAATGATTAACTATTAAAGTTATTTTGCCAATGAGAGAACATAATATTTTTAATGTATATTTTAACAAAAAGCAGCAACCAGACATGGAAAACAATCTTAATTATGACACTTTCCAAATGTGTCTCCCAGCTGGACTGCGCAAAGAGTAAAAACTTGTGGGGTCTAAATGACGCAATCTAACAAACAAATATTCTAGTAGCATAACACCATTGTTATTTGTAATGTGTAATACAAGAGGGCCTTGTTCATCTTTAATTACCAACCTTAGCATATTATTAATATCTTTAAAATGGTGGCGGAACAAACACAAACAATTATTTGTTTGTGTTTGTTCCGCCAAATAATTGTTTGTGTAACGTTACACCAACATTTGCCACCATTTTTGTTATATTTTAACAATGTTGACTGACCAACTTCTTGTCAGTAATGGCATTTCCGCTTCCATTCAATTCCCATTGTTGAATTATTCAATCATTGCCTGGCCAGTTTGTTTAGGCTGGTTTTATGCAGTTTTAGAATACTCAGGTTTGTCTAATTATGCTGTTACCAGCCTGTCAGATTTCTAGAGCTACTGTTATAGTAGCTGAGAGTGTGATTTGACTTGTCAGAACAGTCAAAATAATACAACGATTTATGCCTGAAGCAGTCTGGCATGTGTCTATTTTTCCCTGCAGCATCAACATGGAGATGAAATGAGACTCAAGAGCCAAAAGCATGTTCTGCATACTAAGAGATTAAAACCTCTCTTAGTAACTTCTCCACTTATGAAAACCTACCAGTCTGAACCGTTATTTTATCAGCTGTCTCTGACATTATAAACTAAAGGCTAGTTATGTAGATGTTTAACTTTTTAAAACAGATCTGGTGAAAAAACACAATAATCTAGGCCCACCATGTCACCTAATTGGGTCCATTTTTGTCTTGCTTGTGTTAAAGATAAAAATAACGTGGATAACATTTATGGTCCAGGATTCACACCACTGGCTGAACTTTTACTGCAATAACTTTAGCATATGATAGCAACTACTTTTAACATATTCTTAAACTAACAAAATTTAAAAAAAATACCAATAATGATTGATGAGATGAAGCTGGAAACAATAGTTAATGTGAAAAACTCTAAAGCTCTAATAGGTTGATGTCTAAAATAGGGAATGCTCTGTTTCAAACAAGTGCCTCAACTGTCTGTCATAACTCCAGCAAGCATGCAACAATGAGCTTTTTTTTTTTTAAGCACAGTGTTTGCGCAATTCTTTTTAATCATTCTAAATGAGGCGTCTGTAAAGTTAGGACACATTTTAAAAACAATGTGAGCTCTAAACTCCAACAACTCTGTTGGTGTCAATAAATTATCTAAGCACAGACAATAACGGGCGTAGACGTCACAAAACCTAGTTGTTGAAATGCTGCATTTATCAGATTAGACCTTAATACATAAACTTGTCTAAATGCAGGATTCACATAAGCTTTGTAAAGTTGAAGATTACTCAGGCAACAAGAGGAAAATAAACACCGCTAACTGAGAGACCCACACATACACCATCAAAGAGATAGGGATGGCAGATTGAGCAAAATCAGCATAAGATCCAATTATAAAGTCAACAAAAGTATGTCATTAACTCAAAGAACAAGCTTCTACGGGCCAACACTATGACTTATCTTGGTTTGGTTGGTTACAGCTGTAGACATGTGTTGAAAGAACCTTGGAACAGCATGGATTGCTCTGAAAAGGGTGAAATGGGCTTAAATGAGATGATAAATCTTGGAAGATATTTTATGAAAACATGCTGAGCTAAGCAACTAGTGGGCAGATGCGGTTTGAAGTGATCTTTCTTCTCTGGTGCTTATACAACGTACTAAAGTGATGAAAGAGAAGACTGTTATTTGTGTTGCAGTCACCTAAAGTGTAGAAGCAAGAAAGCATTTGGGGATTTTTGCTGATCAAAAGTTGGTCATGTGCATGACATTTTAGGAAACATCAACATCAATGTGATTTTGTTGATGCATACTTATAAGAATATGATTAGATGGAATAGATATATCTAAATTTAACAGGAAGCATATCTCAGTCAGAGTAAAAGTAAAATTTGACTGGTTCTCACAAATTTACCCGTGTTTGGGTGTAATATATTTGTAAATTTGTGGAGGCCTGTTCTTGTGGTGTTCACACAAGAAGAGGCACACCAGCCATAAAAACACCACTAAATGTTGTTAACAAGATCCATGTAAATTATCAGTCTATCCCTGCTATGTGCTTCTGCTTTTGGCTTCGACCAAAATGTTTCACCAAGCATCTCAGGGTCTTTTCTCATAGAAATCAGTATGGGCTGCAATTACCAATGGAGGGAGCTTCTAGACAGGAAGAAGTGCGCACACCTCCAAATTGCACATACTTCCGCCAGTCTCCTACCATCATTTTGTCTCTTCAGATTCTTTTTTTTATAAGATTTAGATCTAGAGAACTGAACAAGATTAATTTTATTTAAACTTTCAGGATTTTATTTTATTTCTCTTACCATCCTCCTCTATCTGCATTGCAACAAGATAAATGTGGGTTCTCATCCAGTCTAAAGCCATAAAAGGTAAATTTATTTAAAAGTATTTTTTATATTTAAATGCCACACTTCATCCATCACGGATCATTTTTTGGATTTATGCTCTACAATGTTTAATACTGATGGGTAAACACAGAAGAGCGTCAAAGAGAAAACAGAGTGCCGTAGCTTGAGTTTTAAATAAAAATCTAAATTCCTCTGTGATATAATAGCCAGAAAAATACAACAATTTTACACAATTGTTTAATTTTGTCATCTAAAACAATTAATTGCAAGGGTTTTTTTTTTGCCCAGTGGTGACAGTTACCAAGTTTTTTATTTGCCCCATGTATCTGTTTCTATCCTTAAGCTACAGGTAAAAAGTTTACTTCAAATTCCTTTCCTCCCATTTCAGAGAGAGCTCTCCAAAAGTCAGTGCACTAACAAATCCATCATCATGTTTTTGCATCCATATTTCGTAAGTATGACAGATTTCTCGCTGGCGAGCTTGAAGTGATAAGATCAGAATGAAACATGTCTGGAGAATATAAGGCAGCAGCTGCAAACAGTTAGCAGGTGAAAAAGTCTGCTTGTACCTTCTCTGATCCAAAAGTCAAGAAAAGTTGATCTACAACTCATTATGTCTCATTTAAAGAAAAATAACAACATTAATGATATTTTAGTACAAAGATAAAATTTGAAGTTTCACTGAAATCATTCTCAGGATTTGCAGTTTGTCCAAGTTTCCATTCATTATGCTTAGCTAAACTATCACTCTTACAGTTGCAGTCTATTTTTCTGTTTGTTTTAAAGTGATATTAATCTTCCCACACTCTAGACAGACAACAAGCAAATTAGCCTTTTTTCCCAGAAATAAATGCGAAACTGCTCATTTGCTTTTTCTTGTAAACAAGAATAAAAATAAGACAAGAGCAGAGAGCAAATTATCATCATAAAAATACATTTGGTCAGTGACTTCACAAGCTGAAGCCCACCACATTTTTTAGTCCCTTTCATTTTCATCCCTTCTTTATGTCTGGGACAAAGAAAACAGTAAATCTGAGCTGACAGACTCTGCCATTTCAGCACTCACAGATCTGTGGATAATTATCTGTCTGTACATGCAAAGGAGCCTTAAGTAACAGAGCAGATACAGGCCGTACGAAGCAGACCAGACATAAAAGTCCACTAGAAGTTATTTAAAATATTTTGAGAAAATAAACTCGTTGTACAGTGCCTTGCAAAAGTATTAGTATTCCATTATTTGATGTGGTGTCCATCACACAGTGTTTTGCATAAGGCCTTTTTTCTGGACAGATTCTGGGCTGTGGTTTTCTGCAAAATACTTCAGATCCCCCCTCTAAAAATGCTTAGAAATGCCTGTTTTAAAAGTTCACATATCAAATACACCATGACATGAATTAATATACACTGTGGAAACCATTTTGGCACCATTACAGAAACTATGACTTATAGTGGATTTGTTTGGCGCCAATCAGCGCTAAAGAAAATAAGCAATGCTGCTCGATTGGCTGCTTTGCAAGCGCCAGCCAATAGCGCGTCAAGTACCATTTAACTTGATTACTCAGCTTAGCAACCTGAATTTTCTTTCAAATATTTTAGACACGTGCTACAAAAAAGTGAATACATGGATTTTTTACAAATAACTTAATTATTGTGACTAGATTAAGCTGCGATTACCGAACCGCAAATAGGCAGGGATCCGCTGTATTTCAAAACAACTGAGGGTAAAATCATAATGCTGACTGCCAGAGTCAAGAATAATTAGGCCAAAACATTTTCTGTATTAACGTGCTGAAAAGGACCGACTGTATTACTGTCACTGGGTCACAAAGGCCAAATGTGAAGCTAATTTGTATGTAGCTGGAACTGCGCGTGCGCGTGTGTGTGTGTGTATGAGTGGTGTCCTAGTTAGGTGTTTGGAGTTACTTACAAAACCAGAATGATAATTTGATAAAGAGTGTATGTGGGAGGTGTGATGGGTGTTAGATTCCCGGTTGTCTGGGAAAAAGCATTACGTTTCAGGAACCCGAGAGTCGAACTCCGTATGTGAACAGTTAGCAGGAAGGGAAAGCCCACCATTGGTTGAAGGAGTGGAAATCAGCCGAGTAGCAGCAGCTTCGGTGACAAGATTCAGTTCTCCCAAGATATACTTCCAGACACTAGAACATTGTTGTGTAATAACAGATATTATGTTTGCACTCCACCTAAACAGGGAATTTCCAGCTTTTAGAGTAGCTGTCAAACCAGTTCATAACAACTGCAATGTCGTCTCCAAGTTTATCTCAGCATTTTTTTTGCATTAAGACACCTTGTGTCTCTGCATCCGACACAGAAAGCTTAAATTAGCTGGCTAAAACTTCTGGTGAGCGCCTGGCAATGCAGGTAAGGCAATCCACCAGAGAAATGCCCAGGGAATTGAGCGCTATTGTGCTGAGAAAAAAAGACAGGCCCCTCCAGCGTGTGTCTGCTGAATGGGAGCCACTTGTTCCATTTTACACAGCATACAATAACACCACAACATGACCAAGCAGTAGAATAAGCGGGCCATTCTTCTCCTCGGGTGTTGTGACCCTGGATGGTAATACCTGCAATTCTTAATTCCCAAACCACCTGAACCAAACTGCTGAACAATACTGGGAGAGCACATTCACACCGCGTGTCATTGTTTGATCCATGCAGTGTTAAATGTGAAAATATTTTCTTTACTTTTGTTTTTCATTACAACACCTCTTTAACTGCTTTTATTCCCATGGAGGACAAAAGGGCATTTATCTTCAAAGTAAGACATACGTCAAGAAAGAGAAGTGGGAAAAGAAGAGCGTTGTCTCATGTTTTTCTCTTCAGCAGCATGTGGTTCTTTACATATACTGTATTTTTTTCTGGGAAATTTAAAAGAAAACACAGGAGGTTGTGCACATGAAAGCACATTCTCTGCTGTTGAGTTTCATGTGTTTCTCGTTCTCTTTGCAGTCATGCTGCACAGCGTCTTTTGTTTCTTTCATATTTCATGTGCAATGCTCGCTCTGATTTACAACCAACTTAGAAATGACAGATGATGTATAAGGGAGCTTTAGAGAGAGTAAAGGGGTGTAGTTGCATGGAGGCGTTTATGAAGTGTTGGAGCATCTAAGGGTATGACCAGACAGACACTATATCTATTGTATATTTAGAGACGGAAATTTTTACAACTTCTTTTTACATAATACTCAAATACTTTTTGACTAATACATTCAAGCATACGAAAGAGCTTTGTTCTTTGTATTTTAGCATTATTTGTAATTTAGCTCCTTCCACGTTTCCTTAAATTCTGACCAGCTTCAAGACCCCTTGAAAACGGGCATTAGAATAATATAATGCTATCGCTATCATGTTTAACCATGGTACACTAACAGGTGAGTTCATCTGTTAGTGTGCCATTTTCAGATGATGGATGATTAACTACATTCACATTACAACTATGTTGTACTTTGTTAGTCTGTCACATAAAACCCCAGATTAACAGGATTGCTGTGGCGAAACTTTGAGTGGTATGGATAGATTTGCAACACACTGGAGTATTGTGTCTGTGCCGTTAAAAGATGTCCTCAGTCTAGCATTCTAACTACTGGTCACACTGTGAACACCTTTGTTTCAGTCTTATTCTCTCAGAACTGCCTGTCAGTCACAGTAAAACGCAGCAGAAAGATGGAGGGAGTCACAGGGTGGATTGTTAATAGCTGCTGTCAATCTCCTCACTGACCTCCTGTACACATTCCTCCCCATCTTTGCTTATTAGTCATATATTAGCTTTTCCATTTGTCTCTGTTCACCTCTGACAGGCTGTGTGTTGTCATACGGGTGTTGCGGACGGCCACATGAAACCATTTGAGAAGTAAGTACAAAGGTAGCTCTGTTTTTCCAGACGTAAGGCAGCCGTGCAAATTGAAGCGTCGCTATAGACTCTGACAGCAGAAATGAGCTCAGTGTGGTGTGTGTGCGCGCGTTTGTGTACATGTGTGAAACAGTCCCTCATGCCACTACCCGCAAGCAATCCAGCCCCCCTCACACTTCCCAGCAAAAATTCAGGCCAGCCAACACCTGAAGCTTATTAAACATAAATCTTCACTGCTCCATAGATGTAATTCAAAACCTTTATTGACTTTTAGAGGGAGCTACATAAATCTTTTTGTGCTTCTCTCATTCCTCCCTCGTCAACATGTCTTATACATCCCAGAGATTTGTATCTCTGAATGAAAATCTTTTGTCCTCTGCAGTTAAAAAATATACCCTAATATCCATGCATGCTTAACAAATATAGCATATTGTATGAAACTTACAGTGTTATGCATGAACTGTAACTGAAAATCTGTTCATTGAAAATGGACGAAACAGATGTCACGGGTGGCTGCATGTAGAAAACATGAGACGGATCATTTTGAAGGAATGTGGAAAGTATTCTTTTTGTGTTGTAAAAGGCCCTTTGTTGGTCAAAGACAAGAACAATAGAACAATATGACTCTCAGATCAAAAGGGGTTATGGATGCTATTTATAAAAATATGAGAAGAAAACATTTTTTAAAAAAAAACAATCAGCCCAAACAGAAGCAATACAAATGTAGGACATGCAATTAAAATATTCATACATATTTGATCAGTTTTTGACTATTTTGCTAAATATTCAAGAAAACTGCATTTCATAATCAAATATTTCAGAAAATAAGTGTCTAACCTTATAAATTTGATATTTTATATTCTCTATTAAGTCAATCTGAAAAGAACACACTGAGCCAACATGAACCTTGCTGAGGTTGTTGACTGTGTGTTGATTCCAGTTGACTTCACCATATAATGACGAACAAAAAGTTATTAAAAAGTGTTTGGGGCCTTCACAAAACTGCATGATGCATTTCCCAGGCACTCCTTTCTGGGTGGAAAAAGTCATTTTAGGCCAGTAATTGTGCTACAACAAGGGCTGCCATAATATACAAAATAAAACCGCACAGATTTGTGCTTCACCAGGTTGCTTGAGAAAGAAAAACAGACATTGCAATCCTAATATTTCCATGGTGTAACACTAAACATTACTCGCACCAATGAAGTGTTTTTGCTTAAAGCCCCTTAACCCTCAGCCTGAGTAAAGACAAAAAAAAAATGCAAACATGGCAGCAAGAAATATGGAAAGAGTTGCTCAGTGGGGGAATGCATTAGATTAGAGGTGAAGACAGTTATCTGCAAGGAAAGGGGAATTTAATGTTATGAGATTGAATGTGCATTAAAATCACACTGAACATCTGGGTACTATAAGAGACACTGGAAGAGACAGACTCAAGTTTAACTCTGCTCTTTACTCTCAAACATCCCAGAGTCCTGGGCTTAAGAGTTCACGGCAGCCTTCACTCAGTGGAAACACTGAGCCATCCCTCCCTGCAATAAAGCCCCGGCACCAGTTTAACGTGTGTTTATAAATGTCTCTGAGTGTCTACATTAAAGCGTGAGTGGGCAGGATTGGCAGAGAAAAAAAAATGGGTGTTAGAATCCCAGACAGTGCACAAAGAGTCCTCTGTGCAGGGGTGGCCAGTGGGTCGCTTCACACTCACAACTATTCGCACACTTACCTTTCCCAAGGCAGTGACGGCAGACCCACCGTGGCAAAGTTGAGCTTGTATAAATAAAGTGACAAAGAAGGAAAAAAATTAGTGCAGAAAAAAGGACAGGAGAGGCACAGAGGGAACGGAAAAAACAGGAACCAGGGCAGCCCGATGAAAAGGGATTTCTATTCTCCAGCGACAACATCTCCATGTTTTTTAGAGGGGGGAGGAAAAACCACTGGATTTGTGGAATGTATAAGCCTCAATCATTACCCCCTATTTTAAACATCCCCTGTAATAACAGTTGTACTCACATATGTAAATACAGCAGTGATTTCTTTTGGCAGCCAAGGCACTTATGACATCTACCCCCAACAGACAGAAGAGACAGAGGCTGTGTATGTCTGAGTGAGAAAGACGCATGAGAAAGCATGTGTTTATACCCGGGCGTACATTTGTGTATTTGTGTCTGAAAAGCTTTCATGGTTTACTCTCAAAAGTTTACCCCCTCCAGAAAATAAGCCCTCTGACAAACCGGTGAAGAACACTGGGGCTGGACCCATGCATTCAGCTCAGCAGATTGGACAACATATGACTTTGGGTTCAAAGTCAGCAACATTTTTTTGTGAAGCTATCCTCGGTTTCTGTTTTCCAAAACTGAGTATGGGCTAAACAAATCACATCTGTTAAAAGTGTAAGATATGTCAACACAGGTTGGACTGCTCCATACAGAGTCTGCACCAGGTTTTTAAACACATTGTATGATAATGCTAATGGCAGTGGACTTTACAAACATGAAAAAACAATTAACTTAACTTAAATAACAGTCTGTGAACTGTCTAGAAATTAGCTTGTCCTAATTCCTATACCGTGAAAATGTATTTGTTCTCTTCTATTTTTACTTTTTGTCACATTTAAAAAAATCAGATGTTTAGCAAAATGCTCTGTTTATCAAACAAACTTTAAATTCAGACTAAAACAAGCCATGTGCAGTGTTCAAATAATGATCTCATTCATAAAAAGTTATCCTAACCATCCTGGCCTTGTAATGAAGTAATTGCCCCCTAAACGTATTAACTGGTTGTCCCACCCACAATGGTAACAGCAGTCATCAAGCATTTGTGATAGTTGGCATTGAGTCTTTTTGCCATTTTGCCTAGCATTTTTTTTTTTTTCCTTTATTCATGATTGTTGAATCATGAACGCTCTACCAAACTGAGCCAAGTGAGGCCTGTGGTGCTTCAGAAGTGGTTCTGGGTTATTTTGTGAGCTCCTGGATAAGCTACTCATATTCTATTTGATTTAAGTGATTTTTTTATCATACAGGTCTGGCAGTAATCAGCCCTGGATGTGGCCAGCTGCATGCTGACAGAAACTAGAAAGCACTTTGCTGGCAATGGTCATAATTACTAAATCGCCAATGCTTTACCTGCTTTGATGTTTTTTGTTAAATCCACCACTGGTCAATTCTGCTTATTGTTGAGAAAACCCTTAAAATATTTTTTAGAAAATTAGTGTAGCAGAAAAAAATAATCTGTACAAAGAAAATCTGTCTGAAACCTGTTGCTTCAATTCTTGTGTAACTGGTTGTTATCTTACTGGTATTGTTGTTCAGCATGGGGCTCAAGCAAAGCTCAGATATCCAAACATTATGGCTGGAGTCAAACACCAAGAAACATAAGCGCCCAGTAAGTAGTATAGGCCAGCTAAACAAAGCAACATAATGAACCACAAAACAGTGGGAGACAGGCGTCAGTTCAAATATTTTTATTTTTTTTTCTCCCAAACTCCGCCTGTCAGGACAGGCCGAGCTGAGCGTTCACACTGCCAGACAATTTTCCATATGAAGCTCAACTAAACCTTAAAGATTACTCTCTGATGCTCTCTGGGGAGAATGCTTTGTGATGGGAAACATGCACAAGAGAAGAGATTAATGGGCCATTATGCAATGAAACAATCCAAATATTCATCCTTTGCTTATTTTTCCTCTCTTCAGAAAAAAGCAGGCTTCCATTCAAGACAGGAGGACATAAATATTTACAGTCATTAGATACAAGCATGTCGGGACATGAGTTCCATCTGCAAAGGTCTGAGATGTTAGGTTAGAGCAAGAAAAAAAAAAGCAAACAGACCCTGCTTTTATTTAATCTCTTCTGTTATCATTATTTCAAATTATTCTTTAATCAAGTCATATTTGGAGTTGTTTATTCAACTTCAACAATCAGACTACAAGCAGGTGAAATCCTGGAACCTTACATGTTTAGGAATATTTGTGGTTTTCTGGAATAATCAATTATTTTTCTGGATGGAAACACTTCAGACTTGCTGGGCATGTCTCTTTTTTCTGGGCAAAGTGCTAAAGTTCTTCAATTAAGTCTTAAATGAAGGTTGATCTCTGACCTCCAACCAATCTGTAGCCTTGTGTTTCGCCCCAGTTGTCAAAGCGAGATTTGGTGAAGCATGCAGGGCCAAAGGGGTTTTGCTTAATAAAAGGAGCTGACATGTTGTGAAACAAAGATGTGAAAGTGAAGATGGCTTACTTCAGATATCCCACTTAATAAGCAGCACAAAAAAACTGCCAAACAATAGTGGCTTATAAAGAATACTGATTTGATGGGGTTGGCTTTGATACAACAGAGAAGACAAAAGATTTGCCAATCTGTTTGTTAGGCCAAAACTAACTGCAATAATCTGGACATAAAGTGTTCAAAAGCTTACAATAATATTTTGCTGATCTCTGGCATTTCCCTGCAGCCTTTATCCTAGTTTATAAACAAAAGCAGCTCCCTAAATATATTGGAATGGCTTCATAAACCAAAAATAATTTGAATTGGACAAATTCAAACTTGCATTGAATTTGACCTAAATTAGACAGGTCATATTAAGACTGCTATGGTGAAGTGATGTCCTCACAGTCTGATAGATTTGATCAACTTTCCTAAGGCAGAGTGGGCAAATACTACAAGTTAATGATTCTTCAACAAGGTATTTATTGAAGAATTTTACCAGTTATCCAACTGGGCTACTGAACCACATGAATTCAAAGCAGTTATACCAGACGACTATGTCTTATTTTCCTAAATTTACTGCCTAAATTTTAATAATATCTGCTACTTGAGCACAGGAGACCCAACTGTATAAATCAACCTGTCTCTCCATAAAAACCATTGTCATGGACTAGGCTTTGTGGTAGAAAACATCCTTATCAGGCTGAGTGTGAGACTTCTCTCTTGCACCTGGACTGGCTCCAGGGTTTGGAGCTGTCAGTCAAAAGCTTAAGCTCCTGTATGCTGGCTTAGGGGCACCACTTAACCTCCCCTTGCCACAACTGCACCTGACTGAGCTTGTGTCGGGACGTGACCTCACCTCGAGTAAGACAATGGAGCATCGCATCAACATGTAGGAGCTGGAGTTACACAGCGACGCAAAAACTGGTGAAATCAGTGCTTGGTCTTTGATAGTGTTGGATGTTGGGAGTGGGAAAGTGTTTGGTTATTGCCCCTCCTTACGGATATCTCCATACAGGCCTGCTTTGCTCAAAGATCTTGGCAGGCAGAGGAGAAGTGAGATGTTGTAAGAAAATAAAATCTTGGTATTGACTCAATCCAAACACAGTCAGAGCAAACACGATGACTGTTGTTGTAAAGAACAATTACTGCTAAACGTGCACTCCCCAGGCAGGACTGGCCTGAATAGACGAACAAACGCAGGGAGGAGTGCCTTCCCTCACAGTAGAAACACACAGCCACACAAACCCACACACATGTATCCAAGCATTTAGCCTCAGTCAACCATGAACTCCCAGGCATCCACTTTCGCTGAGCCCAACTAGTTCACGCAGCGATCCCACTGTCTGCCGTCCAAATGGCACAATTATCTGCAATTTATGCTCAGACACAACGGATGACTTCCCTGTTAAATTAAATTCCCCATTAAGAGGAGCAACAAGGAGCAGGAGATAAGGTCAGTACTAGTTTCTGAGACAAGAGGGGACAAGGAGCAGACCGCGCTTCCTCTTACCCAGAAAAAAAAACAAAACATGACAGTCACATGAAGACTCAGGTGTTCAAGAAAGATTTCTTAAAACAAGACACCTGCTTCGTTAGACTGACACAAGGATAGTTTAATTCCTAACTCTAATTTATCAACACAATACTTTTACAGTAACTTGCAAAGGTATTCATAGCATTTGAACGGTTCCGATTTTTGTCATATTGCAATCATAAAACTAAGTGGATTTTATCCAACAGCCTAACACAAAATAGTACATAATAAAAAGGTTGAAGGAAAATCATGAAAATGATCATTTTCATAATTATATGAATCATTTAAAAATGTTTCTACAAATAAAAAGAAAATTTTTGTGTTTATTTGTATATACTCAGCCATCTGAGTATATACAATACATGACACTGGAATGGCAGGTGAAATAGGGATGTCTTTACATCTACATCTTTGCTAATTCTTGACTCAGCTCAAGCTCTGTCAGACTGGATGTAGAGTCTGTACAGTATTCTACATGTTCGCCTTCAGGGCTCAGAGAAAAACTGAAAACAAGACATTTTATATCTTTTCTTGTGCCTCTTTTCCACAAAGATTTGATTGTTTCAGCACACAGCTAATCAATACGTTTCAAGTTGTGGATTTCTACAGTTCATTTAAAGTTACCACAGAGCTCTTTGTTGTTTTTATTTCTGCACTATTTGTATAGCTTGTAAGTTTATGTCGACGGTCATTTCTTGATAGCTTTGCAACTGGACCTTACTTTCTTCATTTTCACATGATGGATTTAAGACAGCTCTATGAAATGTTCAAAGCCCTGGGTTTTAATTTATGACCTGATCCTGCTTTCAACTACAACACAACATTCTCTCTGACATGCTGTTTGGTTCTCTGGTCTTCATGATACTGTTTGTTCACTAATGTTCTCTAACAAACCTCTGGGTCCTTCACAAAACAGATGGATTTATACTGGGAGTAAATTACAGACAGGTGGACTCTGTTTACTAAGTAGGTGACTCTAAAGGCAATTGGTTGCACTGGATTTTATTAAACTGTCTGTCACATAAGTCATTAGAAAATATTTTGAGATTTGTGGTTGTGATGCCAAAAATGTGAAAAGGTTCAAGGGTGTGAACACTTTTGCAAAGCACTCAACCTTAGACAACAAGTGGCTTTCTCTTAATGAGAGATGAGAGATTAAACACACCCAAAGTTGGGTGTTATGTTTGGATCTGGCTCTCTTTCCATTAACTCTTCAGACATCCATTAATCATTTTAATGACTCTGAAGAAGTCAGTAGCCATAGGACGAATTATTTCTGCTGCAGGTTCTGGCAAGTGTTTAGCACGGCTCTAAGCAGGAAACACTAACAATAGTATCTATCCCACTCAGTCTGGATCATGTTGACATGGCAAGTTGAGCTCAGACGACTCTTTCCACAAGTCAGGTTTTAATAAAGTTCTTGTCTGTGGGTCTTGTTAAAATGTTATATCTGACAAATAAAAGAGCTCTGGCTTATAAGTAATTTCACAAGGCTTGTGAATCGGATGGATGTTGAGCTGAAATCAAACACTGACTGGAAGTACCTTTTAATATAGTGGTTGCGAGAAGTAGATTTGAATCTTACATCACTAGACCTAATAAGGATTAATCATGTTTAACAATTTTGTAATGACTAATTATTCTTTGTATTTTAAGGCATAGAGAAACATTCCCATTGCTGAAACTGTTGCGACACGTGGCAAGTTGCAGGGGGGCCATTTTAATAGCAGCAGGCCATTGTAATAGCAGTTTTTTAATTGCCTCTGGGGGACAATTAAAAAAAATTAAGCTTCGTCAAATGATCTAACATATTGAGTATTAAAAGAGCAAAATGTTCACAAGTCTAAAAATAAAATAAGCAGTCTTAAACTAAATGAATGTGTCTCTGACAGGCATTTAGATAAAATGTGTCCAGAAGGTTGTTTTGTTTGGGAAATTTGATATTCCTGTAAGAATAAACTGAAGGTTCAAATGTTTCTTTGTATTTTTTTTCCAGTTTGTGTTCATCCTGTGAAAAAAATGAAAAAGTTCAAGATTTGTGAGTACTTTTGCAAGCCACTGCAGATACCATTGCATCCAACCTACTGGGCATTTAAACCACAACACAACAATAGGACCTAAAATTGAAGAAAGTAAGCAGTGAGTGCTTATTTAATAATAATTTCTCATAAAAGTAAAATAAAATAAAACTTTCGGTGCAAATTTCAAGCAACAAAATGTTCCATAAAGATGTTTTCACCAAAAATATTGCACACTATTCAAATGTATTTTATCAATACTCGCACAATGCAAACACACCTGACACAGCACAGATCTGCAGGCACAAACAAACATGGATTCCAAGGTCACCTTTAAATGACAGCAGAGGAGAAAGCATGGCAGCTGTGTGTTGCTTTAATTACTGGTCTGTCATCAGTTTTTATTAAGCAGCCTGACTACACCAGAATGAGGCTGTCCTGTCTCCACAGTCTGTACAGAGATGCAGAGCAGACAGCTTTAATAAGTGTGGGAGGAATACTGAAGACCACAATGATATTAACTTTCTTTAAAACACATAAGATGCAAAAATAATGAGATTGCATGCTGGTTGAATGAGTACTTTAGTTGTAGAGTCTGTTCCCATAAAGTCCACTGCATGTCATTTGTTGCAGTTGTATTAATGTATTATGAGATTTAATTATAATGAATTGGAAGAAAATAAAATTGTCCAACTGAGCCAAAAACTTTAAAAGTTATATTTAGATATATTCAATAGCTCAAACCAGAGCGTTCTGTGACACCTCAGCATAACACGGTGAGGAGATTTCTACTCAACACTTGACAGAGAGCATGTCAATGTTTCCTACTAGAACCACTGCATCTGCTCTGTCCTCCTCTTTCCTCTGCTTCCAGGAAACCACTAAGCTTAATCGGAGATTGACAAAAACACAAAAAGAACAATCAAATCCATATTCAGATTTAATTTAGTCACTAGATGGTGCTGAAACCTCTAATGATAATTAAATTTTTCAACACTTCTGTTTTAAAAAAGGTTACATGTTCATGGAGAATTACTAACTTAAAATAAGTTGTAGACCTTTCAGGCATTTAGATAACTGTCTTACCAGGTTTACAACAGAAAAAATATCAATTACTTCAAAATTGTTTTTAATATATTTTTAATGAGTCTATTGACTTTAAAGTCATACAAGATGTTGGCAAAAATTCTAATAGTCCACATCTACAACTAACTCAAATTAAATTACGGTAGTCCAAAAAACAAGTTTTGCACATACTGTTAAATAACAAAGAGGAAAATACTGAAGAGATTAAAAAAAAGAAGCTGCAAAAAGGAATAAAATAATCACTAATCACTAAAATCCACCTGTATCAGTAAAACAATTTCTCCTCCTTACTAGAAAAAAAAATCAGTTGGTTTAGTCTTAACTGATGGATTTTTATGTCACCAAGGTAGGACTTAAAAAGCTTGTCTTGATGGGTAATATTAAATGGCTCTCAAGATCTGTTACACACTGGAGGCCACTCTTCTGCAACATTTACATGCATCAACACACCTGAACCAAGAATGCATCAAAAAGTTACAAGACTATGGCTGACAGAGAAGTGAAAAACAATTCTTAGAAGAATTATTCATAAGTCAAGCAGAACTACTAAACAGCTTCAGAAAGACTTGAAATTTGCATGTTCAGTTTTTCCATGAAAGCACAAAAAACTCAAAGCACATTCCTTGCACAAGACTTCACTGCTGAAGAAAAATCATGTTGATGTTTTTAATTTCAACTAAAATTTCATGAAAAAACTTTCATAGATGAGAGCGCATTAAAAAGGCCCCCACAAACTTCAAGATTTGAAAACAATTTCCTGAAAAATTGCTCATAAATGAAAAATGCTTGGGATTAGTTTCTCCATACATTGGATGTTTTGACGCTTTCAACCCCCCCCCTAAACAATATTTTCTAACCATTAAATAAATCTCAATTAGTGTGTTCAATGCTCATTCCTTGTGCTGTTTCCACTTCATTACATGTAACTTCATGTACGGATTAACTGACTTTGATTTCTTAGAATGCATGGGTTACCTGAGTAGTTTCTGACATCTGGCAGAATTTTGTATCAATTCCTCCTTCAGAAACACTTTTTCAGAGAAGATGTTGACCTGTTCAAAATCCAGTTTCCCTGCTGTAGCTTTAAATAAAATGGCCAAAATACCTCAAACCGTACAATAACAAGAAGAAGTTATGTAAAGAGAACATCTAGGGAGTTAACATGTTACCACCTCCAAGAACAGTCCCTAACACAGGGCTCTGGACTGGGTTTAGTGATAAGGCAGCCATATGAGCTGCATTCCATATCCGCTCTGACCTGGCTGCATCTGAGCCGCAATAACAAAAGCGCTCAGCAGTGGGCCCCTGGGTCCGTTTACTCAGTGCCGTAATGTTTGTGCTCGCATGCCCTCACAGCAGCCGAGTGCGGACTTTATCGGGGGCCCAGCCAAGCTTGCTGTGGACCTCTGGAAGGCTGCACAGCACTGCATCTTTTACTGAAATGGAGTGAAAAAAAAGAGAGTAGAAAAGGGTGAGAAGGTAAAGTGAAGGATAAAACGCAGGGATTTGAAGCCTGGGGTCTTGGTTACTTTCCATATAGGGGCCTCCTTCCCTGAGTCTCTGGAGGGAAAGAGCAGCGGAGGGTGGAGGGTTGAAGTGCATTCCTCTCTCCTCGTGCCCTGGAGGGGTGTCAGCTTTGGCTGCAAAATGGGGACCAAGGGCAGACCTAAGCCCCTGCAGACACGGAGGTTTGTGCCTTACTAAAGCTCTGTTGGCTTAATGGCAAACAGGGCTGAAGAGTATTCAGCGTTCATCACATTCCCTCAGCTCAGAGGTTTGACTTTCTAAAAGGCTTCATCGATCTGTCTTTCTCATTACACAAGGGTCATCTGCTCAAGCTTCATGATAGCTGCTGTGAGAAAAAGTTTTTTATTTTTGGAAGAAAAAGCATGAAAACAAATGGAAAGTTTTGATAGAAAACATGTTCTGCTATGGACTTAACTGAACTCTTTAGTTGTTTGGTGAGTCACAGTGCCACCCCAGCCAGCAGAGGAAAGGACTTTCCATATTTTCCATCGTCTTTGTTGCTTTTTAAGCTTTTCTCCTTGACTGGTAAGCAGGCAGGCAGCAGGTTGGTGTGGTTGCTGTAATTTCCATTGATGTGCTTATTCTGAATGCCACACTGAAAAATGTTTCAGATCACTCTTCACACATTTCCGACTTTTTAGAAAAAATCAAATCGATAGCAACAGTTTTCACATGAAATCGCTAGACCTTTTGGACATTTTAAGACATTTAAACCAGTGCTAGCTCATAGGAAAATCTTAAGAGAATGACAAAACTCAATTTCTACCAAAACAAACCAACCAACCTAAACAGAGAAGTTATTAAGCATTGGTTAAATTTGGAGGAGATGCAGAAATCCATAGCCCAGGTGGAATCCATTGCTTTGTGTTGGCCTATCACATCAAACTCAAATAAAACACATGCAGTTTGTGGTTGTTTTATGACAAAATGTGAAAGAAATTCAGGGAGAATCAACACTTGCCAGGCAAAAACCACCATGCAGTGACAACAGTTGAAGACACAACGTCATTATTCAACATGAAATAAAAATCTACTCTTGAAGATTATATTCAGCTATGGCATTCCTTTGATTGATGCGGAAATCTTCCCAAAACCCACCAAAAATCCTGCTCAAGCTCTGGGGGGAAACCAAAAACACACTGTGACCAAGAAAAGGGCCCCTCGTTCAACTGAGCTGCCATCTGACCAAACCACAGCTCTGTTTACCTCATATTCTCGCTGGTTTTTCTTGAAAACCGATAGATAAAATGACACGCAGGCACGCTGACTGTTTTGAATTGCACCCACAAAGAAGAAATACAGAGATAGGGTGTTCTTTTGGGTTCCTAGAAGAAGAGGAATGTTAAGCATATCCTTAAGAAGATTAAGGGTCTTCTTGGTATAGTATACAGCTTTCCCTCGATGTGCTAAAGGACCCATGCAGATCAAAGCCACTTCTGACTTCCTTGTCATTAGCAATGGCTTATCCCCCAAATACTCTCACCCCCTGATACTCACCCCCCTCATTATCCCAGCTCACACATCATTTTGGATGGCTTTCGAAGGTCTTGGCACAGAGTATATTCCATTAGTACAGGGTTTCTGCAAGTTGCAGTGGACAAAATTTTCTCTTGATAAGACCATAACGATTTAGATGTGAATTATACTTATAGATTGTTGCAAGTCAACTAGACATGGGATGTTTTTTTTTTTTTTTGGTTAAAAACTCCTTTCCAAAAGCAATATGTTGAATGGCTGTATAGCACCTTACTGCTTCAAAGATCTACTTAGGAGACATGGATGAGCTCTGAGGAAATTATTGAAGAAAAGTGAAGGATACTCTTTCTGTGTTTTACGCTGTGATAATGAAACTATTGGATTTCACAGTAGAAAACATTACACTAATTTGTTCGGTAGTGTGCTGTTTTTATGTCTTACTTTTAGATTAGGTCAAGATGTTTATATAATTTCAGTACTGTTGAAATATGACAGATGTTTTAATATAAACCCTGAAAAAAGCTTAATGCATGTACATAAATGCAGTGTGACATATAAAAACAATAAATCAGGACAGTTGAGAATAAATTGTTTTTGTTGCCTTTATTTTGAAAACCTGCTTTCCAAAGCAAACTTTCCATTGAAAATTTGGTGCATACAGTCATTACTAATGGACGGTGGACACATTTTTTCTGTATCAATGTCTTCATTTCTCAAGTAAATAATCACTGGCTAACCAATGCAAACACCCAATGCAAACACCCATTGCAACCGTAATAACGATTTCCAACAGTGTTCTTTGAAACCACTTTGAGACTAGAGTTTTAAGACTGTAGAGGTTTGCTTCAGTGTTGGCGTGTCTTGGACTTGCTGTTTGCTTCAGCCTCTCTAAACAACTGAATCTGGTTTATACTCAGGGAAGCTACAAATACTCAAAATCTTTTCAAAGAGCTTGTCTTGAAAATGTCTGGACTATCTCTTTAAGTAAATGTAAAAATTAGGGTGAAACTCCTGACAAACAGTTTGTTTTGGAAGGACAGTTTCTTCTTCTCTTTCTCACACTCTGTCTAAAATAACAGAATTTGCTAACATTCTTTTATTTGCAGTCTGGAAACCATTAATGCTGGGCTCTGCTTGCCAAGGGGGTTATAGGCATATTTATATACTTATGGCTCCTAATCAAAACAAAGAACGGCCATCGGAGTCAAACATTTACAATATGTATTTTTTGCAAAAAAGAAATACTTGCCTAATTAGAAGTATGTTTTCCAGAGGTTGGTAATTAATGTTTAGAGGTACATGTCACTTGGTGATCAATAAACAAATGGATCAAAAATAGATTGTGCGGTACCTTTTCAACCCATCAACATTTACTTAACCAGGTCTGTATCACTACAGTCAATACAATTCATTGAGGTATGAAGTCAGTTGGTTAAACATGCCTTTGCCCCAGCATTTAAGAGTTCGTACCAATTTATCATCCAGCTCTTACACAAAAACAAGCCTGTCACATAGTCCAGGATTTTTCACCCCTCGTAGAACAAAGCACATAGTGCAAAGCAATCCAAGCATTTAGTGTGTTTGCTCAAGGTGTGTGAGGTACAACTAAGCTTGGGGTTTCTGGGAACGGCCATCTGAACAGAAGAGAGCATGAACACCTGTTACCTGTTTGGTCAATAGTCCGATCACAGCCGGACTGCGCAGAACTGCCGATCTGGAGACCAATTCGGGCCTTATCTCATATTGACTCTGATTGCAGCCATTCAGGGTAATTATGAGCTCTGCCTCCTGTTTCACGAGATCCTGCCCTCCTGTGTCGGGGCCCTGCTGCACTGCTGCTGCAGTTCCTGCATCGGGCCGAGTCAGCTGGGGGACTTAAGCAAACATCACAGGATCAGTTCTAATATACAGTGCCTTGTAAAAGTATTCATTGGCCTAAACTGTTCCATACTTTGTCATGTTACATCCACAAACTTAAATGTTCTTAGAATGATTTTTTGTGATAGACTCTTAAATAAAATCTAAGGCTATCAATGTGCTGAGCAGTGGCTTTTACAACATAGAAAACCTTCTAACAGCACTGCATGAATTTTTTTCACAGAAATTAAATTAAAGCAGAGTCTCCAGCTGTCTTTAACTGATGGATGATTTCACTTCATGCTCCTTTTTTGCAGAAAGGAAATTGTGGTCTGGAAAAAGTTTCTATCTTTCATTTTCAGAATTATCCATTAGGCCACCCTGCTAGTTTGCTGACACCAAGCAGTTTTTAGAATTTGTATTTGACTCAAAGAACACGCTCAGATCTTGAAAGTTGCCTGGAAGAGCATCGGTCAAGTTCTATGAGGTTGCCCCTACCTGACCTAATAAATATTACCCCAAGTTCTCCATTTTGGATGAACTTCAACACCCCCTTCTAAAAAAAAGATGAGCAATGAGATGAGAGAGGGGACTTTAAATGTACCTCGGCTTCTTTATTCTGCTTGGACGGCCTTAGCTGCTTACATCATCAGGCTGGCCAAGTCTAACCTTTGATGCTGTGATGATTTACCATCTGGCCATTTACACAGTGGGAGTATTGGAAATCTTGACACAAACCTGGCAACATGTGCATTATGTTAACAAGCAATCCTCACATGAAAACCCCCAAAATAAAAACCAAACATAAAATCATTCGTTTTACATTGGAGACTGACACAGTGTGCTTGCTCACAGTGTGGGTGTGTTTGGAGTTAGGGGGAAGTTAGTGACACTTGTACAAAAACCTGGAAATAACTAAGTGGACATATGGGCCGTAAGGCTAATGATTAATTTTCTTTATTTGAGACTTTACTCTTAAATATCCACATTCATGTACAAAATTGATAATTTCACATAATTGTAGATTGTTGTGCCTCAATTCTTTCATACTTAATTTATGAATTAATGGAAGGATAATTTTACGGATCAATAGATGGATGTAAGAGTTAGACAGGATCGAAGGTTGGATGGTGAAACCCAGAGACAGACCTTAGGGAAATCATGCAATATTAATATAAACAGAATAAAAAAATACATTTATTGAGTTGGCATGTTTTAAGGAATTTGACTGTTTATAATGTAATCAATGGCGCTGGGATAAAATGTATGGAAATAAAAATATTTTCCATTTTCTGTTTTCTTTTTCTGAACTTTTCCATTAGGGTTGCAACTGAGACCTGAATAAACTAATAGGCTAAATCAAACCCAAATATCTAAAATTAGAATGCATGTCAATATATGTACATTTACAAAAAGGAGAATGCAAAATTATTTTTTTTAAGTTGTGACAAAAAAAAAAAAATCAAGGTAGAAAACATCTTGCTCCTCCTCCCTGGCCAAATGAGGTGTCGCACCAAATGACAAGGTACTTAAACCTGTTTTTTAATTAATCAATTAATTACATCAATTTCACCACTTGCAGACACTCATGTGCTCTGTGTAGGGCATTGAGCTTTCAACTCAAGATGATCAGGCAATCCCTCACAAAATTCCAAGAACAATGTAAATTGAAAAGTTTAAATACAAAAAAGATCATATCTAATCTCAGACTTTCCTTTCCTTGACTGTATATTTATTTATGTAAATATTCCCAGGTGTTCAGTTAATCACAGCCAACACAGACACACAAACCCAAATGCCACATTCTTTCACAGTCTATTAAGTGTCACCAGTTCACCATTGCTTTAAAGTGAGAGAGTTTGATGTACTGTCTTTCATATTATAGTCAGTTGATGACTGAAACACTTAAATTACAGAGAAAAAAAGTTTGAATCAATCTAGACTGCACATCTGACCAACAGACTGTTTTGATAGATCTGTTCCTCTGTTCATAGATCTTTTTTTCTTGAATTCTCTTGAGAGGCAGCCAAGACCTGTCAGTTTGACAAAGAAAAACAAGCGTGTAGGGCACATTGCATATGAAAGTCTTTACAGAACGGTATGGTGAGCCTCATTCTCTCTTTCATTTCGCCCTTTCCTTCTGGTTCCCCCCTGCTTCTCATCTCCAGGGCTGTATAAGCTCTGTGGTTTCCAAAAGCTGGCATGAAGATGTCAGTTGTTCCTGTTGTGGGTAAAAACTATCACTATCTCACACTGCTCCAACTCAAAGAGCTATTATCATAATTATAACTTTTTCCCAAACAGAGCCATGATATCAAGTGATGCGGCAGCCATGGGTTCTGAATGTCAGTTTGATTGTCAAGACGTGTTTCCATTTTGTTGTCTGTTTTTGATTTAGTCTGTTTGCAGAATCCAGCCATGAGAAGGACCAACATGGCCGTTCACAGCATAACGGCAATGAACAGCCATCCACTGAAGGAAATGCATCAGCTAACTGCTAAATAACTTGAAACCATAACTTAAAATGTGACATAGAAATATGTGTATTTAAGTTTCTTAGAGAAAAGAAGTGGAGCTATGAAGTGCCCAAAGAAGCAAGATGTGATTAGGCATCCAGTCTCTGATTCAATGGAAAATTTTAGATCATTTTATATTGACCAGAGATAATAACTGAGTCGATTGTTTATCTTAATCCAGAAATGACACTGGCTTAAGAAAAGTAGAATTAGATACCAGACTGTCTTCAAGCATTAAAGAAACTCCAGTCTGGATACATTTCACTTTCAGTGTCAGGATTCTGACTTCAAGCGGCGATCTCATTGTACCTACAGCTACATTTTTCATCTGAGTGCAAATAGAAAACAGCAATAGTATCCAAAGTCTGTTTGCATTAACATTTGTTAACTTACAGCAACAGACCCTGTTTTCTAAACTATCTTACTTAAAATCCATTTCATTTACCAGTACATTAGTTTGTACACTTATGTACAAACTACAAAACGCATTGCTCTTTTTAAACATCTGCCTTATTAATCTAAATACTACGCATATTATAAAGGTAATTCTGGACTTGTATTAGCATTGCAACATGAGCGTTTATGGTACATTCTGTTTATATTCAGTTCTGTTAGCAACTATTAGCAAATCCCGCTGTTTGTCCTACTCAACTCGAGTGTGACATTACTTCCAGATCTGAGAACTGACTTCCGAGACAAAGGATGTAGCCTACAACAAGAAAAATTGGTTGCCTCTAAAGGCTTAACATGGAATTGCACTACAGTAACAAACCAAAGTGAACCAAGAACGGCACATTAAAAGAATTAAAGAGAAAAATGTAAAATAAATGATAGCACTTTTTCTCTTTAAAGATAAATAAAATCAGGCAACCAATCATCACAGAAAATGTTAGAAAACAGCAATCATAATTCAGATGTTTTCCCCTCATGAGATTTTTTGGTTACTTTTACATCCACCTGAGCTCTTCCTAAATAGGAAGATAGGAAGCCTACTAATTACTGAGGAACTGTGTATATAACAGCCATAAAGAAACTCCTTATTTAACATCGCCACACCTCTTCTGTTGGTTTCCCCCTCGTTCGTAATATCTATTCACAGAGCACTCATACATACTAGTGGAAGTGATAAATCCAACTCAAGCCACATTTCCTTCTTGTAGATATATTTCACTTCTATAGAGTTATAGGTGCAGCCTGTTTGAACAAGACCCTAACAGACTCAACCCGGGTCGTTTATCACCATTAGGGGAGTGTTAGGAGCACAGGACAGGTGCTGAAAATGTTTTGTGGAAAATTCCCCTAACTGTGACACTCAGCATGATCACAATCACTATTTTGGATGTCAGTATTTATGATCCTTAGTGGAGCTCAACATTTTTATGCATTTAGCAAAGGATTAGAAGTACTGTTGTGTTATAGACTATGATTTTCCTTTTGCACCCCAAACCAGTGTAACATTTTTCATAGTAACATAAAGCAGCCTGCAAGCCTCCACTCCAATTATCCTGCTGAATAACATCCAGCAAGCTGAATCCTGCAACCATTGGGAATTTTCTGCAAACCTTATCGGACCATGCTCTCCGTTTGAATTGGTGTTGTTTTCCAGCTCTCATATTAAATCCTTGATAAACGTTAAGCAACCTGGTTTCCATTTGACTACTTACTTTAACTACTTAATAGGTCTTGAATGCTGTAATTGCAGTAACTCCAGATAAGTTTCTGGGTTGCTCTCCAAGAAAACAAACCTCTGATTGACATTTGTTGCCAGGCATTAAGCTCAATTCCAACTCCACAAAAATTGTGTCAGGCTTTTCTATAGCTTGACAGGATTCAGACTGGCGGCGCAGTTCAAGGAGGAGGCTAAGACAGTAGCTCCTGTTTTGACTTGTGTCTTGTCTTATTTCTCATTATAGGGACTTGTAAATGCACTTTCACTGTTTACACACTGTGTGCCTGTGTGTACAGCTTCCTCCAAGGTTACCTACAAGGCTTATTTGGAAACAATCTGCTACCAGTGCTACTGTGCACCTGGTGCCCCCGCCCTTTGTGGCTAATGTCAGGTGTGGCTCAGGTGTGTTTTCCCTCCCAGAGGCCATACGTAAACCTGTGCAGAAAACGTCTGCGCTCGTCTGTTGGGCCTCTGTCCTTTGCCTCCTGCCCATGCAAGCATGAAATGAAACTTTAATGAACTTGTCACTCCATGTGTCACTTATTACTGCAAGGAAGACATTTAAGTACAATAAGCACAAGATTATTCATACTCCTCAAAATTGTCAATATTTTTGTCATTAAGAAACACAAACAGGAATATGTTTTATTCCTGTTTATTCTGTGATAAACCAAAAAATGAAGTGCATCATAGTGAAGTGGATGGAGATGAAAAACTGGCTTTTAATAAAAAATAAAATAAAATAAAATCTGCATAGTGCATCAGTCAATCTAAATAAAATTAGATCAGGGTTCTTACACAGCTTTGAAAAGTGTAAGAAAGTATGGAATAGTATTTGACTGTAGCTTCTGTGAGCTACAGTTGTTTCACATTTTGAAACCAGTGAACCACATCCAGTTAGTCCAGGGGTCTGCAACCTTCTCTCTATAAGTCTGCCTAATTAAAACTTGGGTAGAGTTGCAAATGTTATGAGGCCTTTAGAAAACAAGACAGCTTACTATTTTTGTAAATATCTACAAAAGTAAATTTGTTGTCACGTTTAGAGAAGCACCGTTTTATCTTTATTTTTAAGTTTTTAAAGTAAAGAAGAGAAGCTAAACGTTTGCAAACAGATGATTGATGCATTTTCTTCTTTGGCATTTTGAGAAACACAGTTTTCAACCTGATGATGTCAAAAATCAATCTGAAAAATGTATTTATCACCCTCATTCTGCTTTGGAAATTCAATGAAATCATTCCATGAAAAATAAGTTTTTAAAAAAAACTAAAACCTGTATTTGTTATTGTGTCAGCATTTTTAAATATTAGTTGGTTCTTTATTATTTATAACCAAAGTTATTAAGAGCTATGATGGTAAGTCCAGCAGGTTGGAGACCCTTGAGTCAAAATGTTACTAAACTAGAGAGTGGTTGGGAAAGTCTGAGGCAGAGAGAGAGAGGAACAGTGTAAGGTTTTCTGGTAGGTGCAGAGATCGCCTGACTCCTAAATGCGAACAAATACATAGGTGTATATGTGTAGCAACAAACTTGTGGAAATGTTACAACGGTAAGAGAGTGCAGAGCTAAAAGTACTGTAAGATTTGCAAAGAGAAAGTGAGAAACCCATCAACTTACAGAATGATTACTACAAGACTCTCATGTAGGATCAGCTGTTTATCAGGAGAAGAGAAAAATCAAGTAATTAAGAGTTTGTGTCCTACTGTATAATAACATCTCTGACCTATATCAATTCCAGTCTGCAACTTTTTTTTTTAACAAAGTAGCCCAGAAAAAGGGATTCAAAATTCAAAAAAATGAACTTAAAACCAAGAAAGAAAGTTTGCACTTCACACATGCCTGCATATGAAGCAACTGACTATATAGAGCACAAAAGCTGGGCAGCAAGATCATCTCCAAAACAACAAGCAAAGAGTCTTTTGTTCTCCAAGTGTTGGGAGCCAAGGCTTTGAAGCTGACAACTGATGAATTTACACAAAAGAAACAAATTAACGAGAAAAAAAAAAAAGCACGATGTTAATGAAATATTTCAGGATATATTTTCCCTCCATTCAAGCTTTGCACATGTTTTCTGTTTCATTCTGATCTTTCACCACCAGTCGTTTGGTGTGGCCTGGCTCTGCTATATTAAATATTTATCCGATCTTGGAACACATCCGTCAGTCTTTTCCCGCTGGTGTGGGTTTCAAAAACACTTCTGCTGACAAGTTTACCTCTAGCAAAACATTTCTTAAGAGAAGCAGGGGAGGGGAGGTATGGGTGCAAAAATACATGAGTTTTTGTGTGTCAGTGTTACTTTGGGAGAGTTTGAATGTATGGGACGGCTGCAAATACAGCACATGGTCCATCGAGGAGGACTTGGTCAATGTGAACACAAAAGTGTAATGAAGCCTTGTAAAAGTATTTATATTTATTGAATTACAACCATGTACCTAAAATGTTTTACTTGAAATTTATGTAAAAGACACATAGTTTTCAATATTTGACTGGTAAGAATCTGTAAACTGTGATTTGTTTTCAGCACACTGATTATTCTGATACCTCTAAATTAAGCTAACTACAACCAATGCCTCAGATGATTTTGTTTTTAGAAAACATTAGTGAATAAATAGTGTATTGAAGACCAAATAACCAAAAAAAAAATGTTTTACGGAAGTTAAATGCAGACCCAAGCTATAAAATGTCTGAACTTTAAACACTGGGTAGGATCTGTTCAAGCCACCAAGTGTAAATAAAAGCAAACCTATCAAGACATGGCCAATTAAACGTCCAATTAAACCAACAGTCCGGGGAATGAGAACATTTATCAGAGAAGCAACCATGGTAACTCTGGAGGAGCTGCTGAGAAGTTAGGCAGTATCGATTGTTGGCTGCATGAAGCTAAATACAAGAAAACCTTGAAGGTAAAGAGAACAGAGTTTGCAAAAGACTTTGGACGATTCATGTTCCAGCAGCAGTCTACACAGAAAACAGGTTCCAAGTGCAGACCAAGAGAAGAAAACGGAACATGTATTACATTAGATGGGAATGGAGTGATTGCTTGCTGTCAAGGGCTCCAACATGATTCTGGGAAAGAGAGTTGCATCAGTACCTTAAATTCACTATAATCTGTGGTTGTAATGCAACAAAATGTGAAAAAATCCAATTCATATAATTACTTTTGTAAGGAACTTTGACTGCTGTTTAGCTAATCTGGCAATATTCAAGGCAACAGTATCGAAGAGAAAAAACCAGGAGATCTTTCTCTTAGCTCCTCTCTTTGATAGCTTTGATTAATAGCCTGTACAGTTTTAATAATGAGAATGAGAAATAAAAAAAAAAAAGAATGACAGAAAGGAGCTTTACCGATTCCCCGTTGTGTTGTGATGTATTAGTCGTGCTCCACATGTTATAGAGCAGGAAGTGCAGTCTGCGTGCTACATCTGCAAACAAGCCTCAACAGCTGTGCAATCCATAGGTCCCAAATCCCCACATCTCTGTCAGTTCATCAAAATCTACATGGAAACAGATTAGCCATGCATTTCAGACGCTGATTTTCAAAATGGAAATCTTTTTTTTTAACCAGAACCTAATTTTACCTCATCAAGATCAGGATAAATCTTCATTCTAGTCATTTAGGAAAAAATGTGAATTGTGTAACTAATGTTAAAATGTATGGGGAAGATTTGTTACCGGAGAGGTGCTAACAGGATTTTCATTTTTTTTCTAAGTGCTTAAATAGATAGAAAAAAAAGGAGTGAAATAAAGTTCAATTGATAATACCAAGGCTTGAGATCCCAACAGTCCATTTCAACAACCTTTAGCTGTTGTTGCACGGTTTCTATAAATTTATCCTTCTTACAGTCATCCCACACTATGATTGATCAACTCACCTGTCCCAGCATGTCAGGTGAGCACTCAAGAGGTAAGATGTGTACTCATCTTACCTCTTCCAAATCAAACTTGGCTTCAGCTTTGCTGTAAATACTTTGGGAACACAATAAGTTTCCGTAACCTTGAACAAGTACTACCTGAAGCATAAAATTAATTACTGGGTTGAGCAGGTGGTGCAAGGCATGGCAGAGCGCCCGAGTGTTTAAGTAAAAAATGAAAAAACCGCAATAGACTGTTATATAAAGTTGTTTTTGCTACAGCAGTTGAGCATGCAGAATTCCCTAAAAATACACTCAGGGTTTTTTCTTCTTTCTCATAACAAATAATTGCCAAATTTGTTTAAATAAATGAAACTTAACTATGGAGCTTTGCAAAAGCTTTCATATTTCTACATTTTTTCAGCCTTCTATGCACTTCCCTCCTTTATGCATACATCTTACAACCTTTCTCCAGCTTGGAGCTTCATATCAATGTACATCATTAATTGTTACCTTGGGCAAGCCCTGCAAGCACCTAGTGTAAAATGCCATTTTCAATAGACTGGAAGCAACTGAGCCACTTATCCCCGAACACGGAAGCTAACGTGCAAAGAGTCCATTGAAACTTAAGAAGATTGGTGTTACATAAGTAAAATATTTCTGAATTTAACTTGATTGAATGGACCATTTTGATTGTGTGAAGCCACTGTTTCTGTTTTTGTGCTCATTGCTGATTTAGCTAATTCAATAAACAAAGTTTTAACCCCAAAAAAAGAGAGATCAGTGTTTGTCTGTACTCTAAATAGGTCTGGGTGGAAATCAGATCAGACGGCCAGCCACACAGATTTCAGCATTTGTGACAAACAAGTACATCTCAAATATTTCACAGAGCTTTGTTAAACCTACAACCTGAAAATGATAAGAGTATGGCACAACTCCAAATCTACCAAAACATGGAAGGAGGAAGCTTTGGAGGAGCTGCAGAGATCCACAGTATAAGCCTTCAACTATTAGTTATTCTATTATTCTTAGTGTTTTAGTCACTGTGAACACACAATCCCCATGGTGAAACATAGTGGTTCTGATCAAAGATGATGGAAAGACATACACATGAATAAATGTAAATAAATGCATAAGTGGGACTAGCAAGACGGCTCATTTTCATCCATTGATGGATACAGCACCTGGTTTTGTGTCTGTGTGTGTGTTTGTGTCTCTGCATTTAAACACGTTTCATCAGTATTTCTATTTAGTTTACCCTAATTCCTACATACATGCAGACATCTTTGCTTGTAACTTCAGGATGTGTGTATCTGTGTCGGTGAGAGACAAGTTAATCTAATAAATTTGAATTATGCAATACTCAAACCTTATCTGTGCAGTTGAGTTAAGTCATGAAGTCGGCATGTAGCAATGCACCTTTACGATTACCCTAATGTACACAAATCTGTGGATTCCTGGATATTCTGATAACGGGTTGGCGCCACAGTAAAAATGGTATCACGAGGTAGAGTAAATGATTATAAGAGAGAAAAGAGGTCTGTCAAACATCTGGCTGAACAGATAACTAAGCTGCAGTTCCATCATTCCCTCTGTTTTGTTTTTTTTTATCTACCCGCCGTCCACCGCTGCAGTTACAGCATCTGCTCTTCATCTCCCCCATCCTCCAACTCCAAGCAGGGGTTACCCACTCCACTGGGCTGCACCTCCGTTCCCCCCCGTGTCAGAGTGATGGAGAGGGGTTATCAGCTTAAACACCATCCTTCTCTTCCCCTCCTCCAGGGAGGGGAAGCCTGGGAAAAAGAGACAGGCCGGAAGAATTGATCTGTTACTCTGGTTGGAATAAAGTGGAAGCTGTTAGTTTGATGGAGAATGGGGATTTTCTCTCCGAGCACGTCTGTCAAAAATGTTTGAGAGGGACAGAGTTGAACATAACTATAAATCACACGCAGAGAGCAGGAGACACTGCTTTATAATGATGTATTGTTCTTGTCTTGTGTGGCATTAGTAGACTAACAGAAGCTTTAAAATACTGATGACAATAACATGTCTCTGTCTGGCTGGGACAAATGTTTGGACTATTGCATTTCAGGCATTCAAGCAAATTCAGGGACATGCTCTCCCTGGAGATTAGGAGCTGTTTACAAGAAAAAGAGTTCATCCTTTGGATTGCTTATTACTGGATTGCTCAACAGAACGGTCCTTTTTAAAACTACAAATGAAGATTCATTTTAGGCCTTTAATGATGCATCTGAACCATTTTTTTCCCTTGGTGGAAAAAGTACAAACATAAATTAGTTATCTAAGAAAGCATAGGGTGCAGAAGTTGGTAATTAATGAATGTTGTCTCCAATTTACACAGAGCTAGTAATACATACAAACTGAAATATGCATACACCCCCACCAATATTTGAATAAATGCCCTTAAGCAAGTTGCAGAGAAACCATATAATTTAGTAGCCATCATAGTAAGTCATCTATTATTTTTGGATTGATATTTGATAACTTGTCATTTAATTTGGCTGGTTTCCTGCCACAGACCCAATTTCTAAGCTCAGTCAATAGATTTTCCACAGGATCACGATCTGAGCCATCCCATATCCACTCAAAACCAGTGTTGAACTGTGTCTGGTCTCATTTTTCAATTGGAAAACTTAAACTTCTGTCAAAGTTTTACTCATATGATCAAATTGTTGCGGTCTGATTAATGGAAATGAATTAGGTTGTTTGGGAAGAATCTAAAGATGACCAAAAATCAAGTGTATGATAAACTACAATGTACTGATAAACATAGCAGTGGAACAATAAAGGGGACTACATCCAAATGTTTCACCTTCAACTAAAATCAACAACTAGATGATTGAAACCTGGACATAATAGGGCATTCCAACCAGACAATGAACCTAAATTCAGATCAATTTTAGACTGGATAAGACTAAGATTATTTCACTGCAAATTTCTAACCAAACATTAATGAGATGTATTTATATCCTGTATGCATGATTTAAATTCCAATGTATGCGCCCGATTATTGTTTCTAAAGTTATTTTACAATAACTACATCCGTCCAAAATAAAGCATTCAAATGTGCAATTTAAAATTCCAAAAAAGAATAACATTCATGCCAATAATGAGTGTTTGTAAACTTCTAACTGTGACTCTATACACTCCGAAAAAAAAAAGGCCACTAAGTTCTGAAGAGAAGCCAAAACACACTTAGCTAATCTGCTTGATCTAGCAATTTATTGACGATGAAAAGTTCAAAAGAACTGAAACTCGAGCCGCAGTCGTCCACTAAACCATGGCCAATGCAATTTCCACTGTCAGGAAGAGGGAGGGGGTTCATATGGGAAGATCTTGACGACTGCATGGGCTTTTATTGGCTACAGCCCTTTTGGCATAAAACTAATTCACCCTCGATGACAACCCACGACGAAGGGGGCGAAAGACGAGACGCATGCTTTTTACCCCCCTTCCCTTGCATCCACTTTATTAGGAGGCCTCTCTGTAACAGGGTTATTCATTCTCTACTTTACCTCCTTCTTTCCAACATGTAGCACTCATATAACATGCTTCCTTTGAAAATCCGATCACACGCACATGTATGCAAGAAAACACCAATCAAACCAAATATTTTATGTTAGCAGTTTGGAATTTATATTGTTTTTAGAGCCACCATGCTTTATTCTGGCAACAGAGATCCATCCCTCCTGTGGCTGCAGAGCCGTGAGGGCCCCTCATAGAAAAATGCACTCAAAGCTGTGACACATGCAGGAAATTAAACACAAAGCTCCTTTTATAGATATATAAATCCTTATTATCCTGTCTGTATTTAATTCATGAACAGACAGAAGAAAAGAGAATTCTTACCATGACGACAGCAGAGATTCTGTCTTGGTTAACAAAATTTGTCATTTGGCTTGCAGTGATATCATTTACAGAGTTGTTTTGTTTGCTCTATTTCTACTTACTGTTACATTTGCTCAATATTTATTGCTGGCCACATGCATTGCCCCTCTGTTAAAGATATTTCAGGCCTACTGCCAGTGGTTAAAGACCCTAAACACTTTCAATAAGTGACATAAATGTGTCAGGTAAAAATTATTTCACAGGAAATTTTACCAAATGACCAGTTCTTTCTTTCACCCAAGTAATTTTTTGTCAGGCCTATAAAACTCTGGTGATCAAACCTTTTTTTTTTTTTTTTTAACAAAGTCTAATATGGACGTATCGTAATCCTTTAGGGTTTTTGGCAAATATCCTTACAAAAGCAGTCTACTCCTTTATGATTATAAAATTAATTTCTTCAGTGCGTCCAGACAAATGTTCCACCGCACTACAGCACTGAGACTGCATTGTAAAGTTAAGTGTGTACAATTAGGACGTTTAATAGTATACATCTTAACAGTGATGTATCTAATACAAGACCTCAGTGTTGCATTCGATGTCGTTGGTCTTAAATCCTGATAGAAAGATCTCCAAAGGGGGTAGTGTTGTCTGGTACTGTGCTTATATTGGACATCTATTGTTGGATTTTACTTAATCTGAGTGAACAAAAGTCAAACATGGGTTCCTCAGGGCTTCATTCTCAGGCCACTTTTATTCAGTATTTTGCAGTTTCACATTTCTCAGATTGCGGAATATTAAAAGATTTCTTAACATCCGTCTGCTGATGACATCCAGCTACACAGTACGTCCATAATAAAAATAAGCACAAAAGTCAGCGTTCACTCTAAATTAACTCAGAAAGGATATTAACAAAGCATGTGGAACCGTTACCATACATTCAACATCAAGAAAGACAAATTCCAGCTACCTCTGGCGTTTCTCCATCAGCATCGTGAAAACAAAAACTGAATCTGTAGTATTATTTATTTCTGTCTTTTTGTGTAATTCTTATATTTTGTGTCTTTAACTTAATTTTCTTCATCCATGTTACCTTTATTTTTGCAAATCTCTTTTATGTATGAATGTGATGCTATACAAATAAAGTTGCCTTACCAACAACTGTGTCTCCGTTTATTTTGTTAAAACAAGTGTTTCTGACAATGGTATTTTCCCTATCTGCATTTATGTACTCAAATTAAAGTTGGAAAGTTTCTAAAATATTTCAGTTTGATTTTATGCTACTATCATAAACAATTATTCATTTTTTATCACACAGCTTTACCAAGAGTCCCCGTAAATGTGGTCTTTAGATCGTCATTGCAGCTCTTCATGAAAATTAAATGACGAATTTCTCTCATGCTCAACTAGCCTATTGTCCCAGTATAAAGCTGGGATGGTGGTAGAGCATCAGGGCGCTCCACATCATGGTGAATCTGGTTTTTCTGGTCGACCCAGGCCTATCAAGTTTCCCTGATTATGGGTCAGCAGAGCCCTCCTGGTTCCACTTAGAGCCCTGTTTCATTATTTCAGATTTATCACTGCCCTATTTGCCAGTTGCCATTCAGTTCCCTAACCATATGTTCCTAAGTGTATTTCATAGCATCTAATAATGAACAAACTGAGGCATTTTCAGAAACTGCAAGTTGGAGCTGTTCCCAGGCCGCAGGGATTAGGGGCTCTGATGGGGCCGCTGGGTAAAACTGATGTGGTGCCCAAAGGGGAGACAGAACAGTCTCAGTAGAGAGAACACTACTGGATATGCACCAAGTCATTGCATGGCCCAAAGGCCCGCTCTGGCAGCCATCACCTCCTTCTTCTCAGCATGGGACTGCACAGTAAACCTTTTCCCAGAGGGCATTCCAGTGACTAAAGAAGTGCCACGGATGATTTCCAAATCTTTCCAAATCTCTGATGCTATTTTCCCCACTGAAATTTATCCTAGTCAGGCAGAACACCGTGGCATCTTTATCTAATTTTACACAGCCTCTTGGTCTGCCTTTTCCTGCTCCTCTAAATTGCAGAAATCAGGAAAAGTGATTACACACGAACATTAGGTACCGCATCTAAGGATGGAGCTGAATTAATCAAGTTTATGGTTTTGCCTATCGTTTAAAAATAGCTTTGCAAAGAGCTGAAAATGCTTTCCCTTGAATTAATTTGTATATTTGCTTCACAGACTTGAAAAACAATCATATATAGTTTCTGCTTCTTCATCATTTTTCTCTAAATGTTGGTCTTTGCATCTACCCTGATGGAATGGCCACTATAAAATGTATCCTGCATGATCAACAAAGTTTAGACAAATACTAGGCTTTCAACATGTCACAACCTTCATGCTTTTCAAAAGTATTCAAAAATAGAAGGTAAATGTCTCGGGGCTGTCATATTTTTTTCACATAGAAATCAGAAACGTCTGGTTTGCACATCTGTTTAGCTCAATTATAATCAGATACTTTAAAATAAAATCCAGTGAAACCAAGTACCTTGAGAAATCATCTAATTAGTAAATGGACTCCCTGTGTGATATGTGATCTCAGCATAATTCCAGCTGTTCTGTGAATGTCTCAGAGGTTTGTTAGAGGATCATGAACACAGGGACACAGCAAACAGGTCAGAGATAAAAGTATGGAAGCTGATTTCCAGGGAACCCTATCAGCTATTTAAATATTCTTATGTTGCCTCACAAAATAATTCATTCCCCTTATTCTCTCCGAACCAGGAAATAGATTTTGTAATTATGAAGTGCAAAGATGAATAAAATATTTTTTAAATATTAAGAGCATGGTGTGTCCACCATCCTGCAAAAACCCCCAAGTATTCTTGGATATACTCCTAAATAATACCAAGTGGAGCTTGATGTGTATTGCTAGCTATGAAAAAAAGACTAATCCATTTTTAAATATCTTGTTCATAACTTTTATCAATACTGCAAGTAATGCTACAAAATATTGTGATTTTATTCCATATTGGCACACAATCACATTCCTGCTCTGGTCCACTGAAAACAAAACTGAACTCTGGTCAACATGAGAAGAACTATGTGTGGCAAAAATAATAATAATACGCATCTTCCAGAACAAATCATCCCCTCTCTGTTCAACCTGATGAAGAGCGTATTTGTATTTTGTAAAGAAAAATGTGTAAAGCAATTTTTAGTGTTGGTCTATTATAGTATCTAGGTAAAATAAATAAATAAATAAAATAAAATCACTGCATTTATGTAAAGTATGACACATGACACCACAAATAATAGCCTGAGTCTTCTTAAAATATAAAAAAAAATAGATGTGCTGTGGTGTGCGGTCCTGAACCCTTATATGGAAGTGGGAAGACAGGTGAGGCTGGCCCAAGAAAGAAGAAAAATGTGAGCTTTAACCTGCATTACCATAATACCATAATAGAATAATCTTGTCGAACAAAGCTGGTATTAGTGATCTCATGGTGGCATTTGGAGATGACCTAACTGAAGGTGAGACCTTACGGCTTAAATAAAAGAAATATCTACGCCTTATTTCCCTCTTTCATAAGTCAGACTGAGTTGCAATAAGGCGTTCAGAGCACACACACGCACATAGAGCAGCAGTGCAGATGATGTTATTTGCACGCATTTGTGCCTGCATGTGCATACCTGGTGCAGCAGCATGCAGAAGTTAGCTTTACCTGCACATCAGAAGAGATTACATCAAAACGCTCCCAAAACACAGTCAGCAGCCTGTACCCTCCCTCACACAGGCTTCCTTTTACTTCTTCTGTCATCCAGCAAATCCCCACTCCATCTCCTGATCACTTTAACCTTTCAGTCCCCTTTACCCCACCTCTCTTTCTTCTCCCTGTCTCTTAGACTTTTGTCTAGTCTGATGTCATACATTTCCAGGATGCCAGCATTTCTTCCAGCTGTGCTGCATCAAATATCACTCAAAGTTTACTCAAACGAATCAAGCTGAGGCTTCAGTGGATGGTGTCTGACAAGAGTTTTCCTTGCGCAGGGAGTTTTATGTACTGCATGGGATCACCAGCCACACTGATTCCCAGATTAGGCAGCATGCTGCAGTGGGGAAAGATTGCCCCAGAGATAGGAGGGGGCTTGGCGCCGTTTCGCAGAAACAAACAAAAACAAACCTGCACCTTTTGGTTGATGTTCTGTCAAAGTACTACATGTCCCACAGGTAAACTACAGCTACAATGGACAGAGAGGGTTTAAAAAAAAAAACATATGGAAATGACTCAACTGACTGAATGAAGCATTTTATTAATAAAGACTTGGCAGAATACTTTTTGATCGTAATGTATAAAAAACTAAATCTAAAATAAATATATAATATAAAGTCTATAAGGTGCATCTGGATACTGATGGGAAGAGTGTGGCATCCCAAAATTTTCGAACATTTCCAATGCCTTTACTGCCCCCTAGTGGAATGACAAAAAATAGTTCTGTCCTTTTTATAAACTAAAGCAGACATAGTGCCTTGCTCAAGGATTCCTATGCCTTTAGCAACAAACTTTAAAATATCTTATTGGGATTTTATGAAAGACCAACAAAGTAGTGTATAATTGTGACTTGGAAAGAAAATAACACAGTTTTCAAAATATTTTACTAATAAATATGTGAAATGACGGAGGATGTGTAATCAGACTCCTGATCACTCCAATGATCCTGTGCCAAGATGCTCTCCATTCACCATCTATATATACTCCAAAACACATACTTTGTTTGCAAATGTTGGTTTTTGAAAAGTATTTAGTACACAGTAATACTAACAATAGCAGTCCAGTCAGAAGTTGCAGTAATAAATCTGAGCTAATAGTTTCTGCATGCTGTAAATCTGTTATGGATTACATTCTGAACTGAACACCGATGTGGAAGTTTCCTCTTTGGATCCACTGGAGCAGGCCTGAGCCTGATCCTGGTTCTCCTATGGCAGCGTAGCACGTGCTTATCCCCAGGAGAGAAGGTCTGCAGGGGCCACAGCAAATCAGCCCACCACTCTCTAACACACACATGTCTTCAGTGTGTCTGCTCAGACTGCGACGAGGAGGAAATGCATAGTCTGCTTGACCTGAAATCAAAACAGGCAGCTCGGTGAGAGAGAGCCACACACAGCAGGCTGGTCCCTCTGCGCTCACAGGAAAGAGGCCAGAGCAGTTAAACTGGGATCGCTCTGTACATTCGCGGGCTGAGGACGCATAGCGCTGGCTCACACAAACACACGTGTATGCACAGCAATGCAGGAAATAGGTCAGCTACAGTGCAGGTATTCTTTACTTCCTCTCCTGGCTCCCACTGTCTGCTGATGAAAGGGAATACCCTGATCTGTGCAGACCCCAGCCCAGCTGGCCTTGTGAGCAGCAGCTCATAAAAGGCCATTTCCTTCATAATCACAGCAGCCTTCCTCTAATCTCTCAAAGGACAGTGGCCATTAGACTGCAGAGGGCCTTATTGTTGCAGGGGGCATCTATGGCATCTCTATTACCTCATGGCTCACCATTTAAATACAATAAAAACACAGAGAAACATATTTTGGAGCCATGAAATCCCAAGTTTGGGTTTTTGTCTTCCCCTGGCTACTTTGTGACTGGTGGGCTTAATGTTGTCTCCTGCTTGAGCTTGCCTCTCATCGCCTCATTATTTAGATGCTAAATCCTCAGGAGAATCTTTAAGCAGAAGCCATTTGTCATTAAACATTAAAACATATACATCTATAGCGAGGCTGAATGTAGTTTAAGCTTTGTCAACATCTAATCTTTCAGCTGCGTCGGTTTTGGTTTGTTGACTCAGCAGTGTGGATTTCCTGCTATATGAGGCGTTCACTGTGTCAGGTAAGCCTCCCGTTCCAAGATAGTTTGGAGATTTCCACTGATGTGATGCATGTCAGTCTAAAGAAACATAAATGTCTCTTTCACAATGCAGTGTGAATCAGAGTCATTTGTCATCTTACTGTGGTGAAACTCCCCAATTGTTCTCTGAGGATCATTTGCTGATGAGCTTCAGTATCTACAGGAGCTGCAAAAGCCTTTCACGGCAAAAACCCCTCCTGCTCCAGCCAAGACATGACGTCTTATAAACATCTCCAAATCCCTCTTGATCTTGTCTTTGTATGTTTTGAGTTTTCAGGTTCTGAGAGACTGTGATGATTAATTTTAGAGTATTTAAGTGTGTTCTTCAATATTAATTTTGGTTTGCTTACTAGCAAGTTAAGATGAATTGCTGTCAGTCACCCGTTTAGCCACACTAAGTTCTGTTGGAGGTGTAACATTTATGGTGGTAATGGGTATTCTGACTAACTTTTTTACAGTTATTCATAAACAGTTTCGCTCTCTTATCCCTTTGTAATAAAAACATGTTTTTTATTAAGAAGGGAAAGACACTGTTTTTTTTTTTTTTTCTCATCACATCCTTGTCTTATCTCATGTAAAAGAACATGATGTGATTTTTGTTGCGTAAGAAACGAGTAGACAGGAATTTTTTTGCATCAGAGTTTGGCACAATAGTTTAAATATGTAACTGTTGCATTAATTTAGTTTCATTTCTTTCATTTAGTTCATTACTTTTTGTTATTTAAAGAACAAAAATATAAATTATGAGAAGTATTACAGCAGGAAAAGTACTCGATTTTACAAAAGAAGAAATACACTGTAGTTTTCTGAGCTTATTTTTTGTCTCATAATAGCCTGGAATAAATTAACTGCTATTATCCTGATATAGAGATATATTTTTCTTATTACATGAAATCGAGTGAAGTGATTATTTCTTGGAAAGTGAGAGTGGAGCCATAATAGGTTCCCCTATGATCCTGACACAATGCTCCCTTTACTACTTGCACAGCAGATAAAAGATTATCTCAACACACACACGGTTAAGACACAAAAAGGTAGGAGTTTCTAAAATAATGATCCTGTCTGGCAGCTATTACCAGTCGTTTATCATTCGTTAATGTACCATAGATCCTGTTGTTCAGCAGCTCAAATGAAGGCCCGTATCCACACTTAATGCTGTTTTAAAATGGGAGCATTGTGGCTTTGTGGTTAAGTAAGAGCATGGTCTGCTGAACACTGTGACATTCATCTAAATGAGTTCACATAAAGCTGGGGGCCTAAACGCTTCCAACATAAACATCACCTGGAGCCCCCAGCGTGGGCCCCAGCACCACTTCAACAGCCAACCGGAGCCTCAAGACTTTTGGGTAAACAGGAAGCTTGAACCAATAGCAGAAAGGGAAACTACATCTTACCAATGGAAGGAGTGGCTGGCTGTGAATTTCAGATGAAACACGGACCTCTGGGCCCCTGTGATGCAAAGCGATAGCCAAAGATGTGGGTGAGGAGACATTTTACAGCGGTAAGGAACTCATATGACCATCACCAGTTCCACTTTCTGTTTGTCAGACTGGAATTAAGAAAAATGACAGATAATTTCAGTATCAGATCAGCAAGCATGAATTAATTTCCACCACTTTTAACACAAGTGAAAAAACATGAGTAAAAAAAAAAAAAAAAAAAAAAAAAAAAAAAAAAAGCACTACCTGGGGCAGGGCTGCCAAGAACTACTCAAAACTCCTCTAGAAAAGTCTTAGGGGAACAAAATGATTGCATAGCAACAAAGTACAGATCTGAGTGGATACCCTGAGTGAGGATTAGGAAACAAACTGCTGAACAACCCATAAAATGAAGATAAACAGCTTGGTTTTCTGTAAGTTGTGTGAGCAGGTTTGGACCTGCCCAGCCTGGATTCAGTGAGGAGGGAAAGACGCTCATGGGAACATGATGACCTGCTACCAGGATGCTCTGCACACACTGCCGTGTTAGCTTCATCACAAAGATTATCTTACACAGTATCTTTCAAAAACATTTAAACTTTTTTAGATGTAGGCTAAAAAGTCCCACATTTATGGTTTGTGAAAACTGGCTAATGGGAATTCTGTTGGCTTTCTTGTTGACACTTCTATAAGAAATAACTTCTATATCACACTAAGAACATGTCATGTTCTGGTCCTCTCACCTGAGCTGTGGCTTTCTGCAGCTCATTTAGAAGCTAATCTTCGCCAATTAATACCTTCTTTGCCCACGTCTTGTCTGACGCCAAACTCCAGTTCATTGGTTTCCACAGTCCTGTTTCTTCACTGATGTCTTCACAGATCAGCTGATTTAAATTGAGAACAGGTTGAATCCACTTACACATAGTTTTAATTGCATGTATGTGCAAGGGGGCCATGGAGGATATTGATGTCAGGTTGGGGAGAAAGCTCAGAATTTTCCTCTTCTAGGAAAATTTCAGTGTAATTTTCAAACTCCCAAGTTAATTTTTTTATAAAAGCATGGTGGAAAAAATGAATAAAGCTCCCTATCCTTCAATCAACCCAACTGCCAATTACATAAAATATATTTTTTTAATATTTGTTGCACTACTGTTAAAAAAAATAATAGAAGTACTTGGAAAATGTAGTATTTACTGTTGTACCAGTGGTCTACAACATAAAAAGCCCAATAATATTTACTGGTGTCTGCTGCTGATTTTCAGCCTGTGCATGAAACAGACCAGAGCCCTTTGAGTGCTTCTCACAGCTTTGGGTCTCAAGACCTGCCTGCTTTTATTCGACTTTCAGAAGGGGCCAAGCAACAAATGGAAACAAGCCTTCAAGGAAATCAATGGAGGAGGTGCGGTGAAGGCATAAGTCTGCCAGGTTGCATTTAGGTGCAAAAAAAGTAGAAAAGAAGCAAGTAAGTTGGAAAAGGGAGCTATAAAGTCAGGTCAGCTGGATCGGAGTTGCCGTTTTAGGTAGCAGGGTGGTTGTAGGAGAAAACCTGCGGTGAGGCCCTGCATGCATACAGATGATCTGGCTGCAACAGCTCTCCGGCAGTTATTCATCAAGCCATTAAAAGGAGCACAAACAAGTCATTTGGGAGCCCTGTGTGTACCAGACAGTTTTTCTTCTCTTTGTGTCGAGTTTTTTTTTTTTCCTTTTCTGGAGGGGCAAGGAAGAGAAGGAGAATACAGATCGAAGAATAAATCTGAGGTGATGAAAAGGGAGAAAACGGTTAGACCTGGGCAGCGAGCTGAGGCCAGCTGTTGGTCTGCCTCCTGAGGAGAAAAGAAGTTAATTAACTGCGGAAGTAGCTCATGCTGGGACTAATTCACTTCAAGGACAGGTTGATAAATGAGCAAACATTAAAATTCAGCCTACCTGGGTTGGAATTCACAGAGTATCAGCAATAATATTGAAAAGACCTTTCTAGTATTATCACAAATTGCTAGAGGTGTTTAACTGATTTTAAGAAACAAGAGTGCCCTCTTGTGTTAACATTCATATAAGCAAGAGAGAGAGAGGAAAAAAAAAAAACCTTGAACACATTTTTTATTACCATTCATATACACATATATTCTTTATCTTGCCATAAAGTTTCAGAATCATGGTTTTAACAATAGACAAAGAAAAAAAGATAAACATTAAGGATTTTTCTTCTTAGAAAATATACAGTTAAAGACATATGTCTACATGCCAGGATTTTCAACAGTATAATTTCATTGTACATATAAAGAAAAGCAGCAAAATATTGTTAAACATGTTGTCAAATGGATAAGAAGACCAGAACACGTCTCCACAATGCCTTCATACAGAGTAAGATACACTACAGCTAATCGCGAGTCAGTAGACATGGGTTACCATAGCATCACTGTTTCAGTTTTTTACAGTAGCACGGATTACATGAAACACCACTGGTGTGTTTATGAAACACATCAATACTAAAAGTAATAATCTGTTTTTTTTTGTTTGTTTAAATCACCAACACTCTAAAATCTTTGCAACATTACGCTGATGGTTTGGATCTTTAGGATATGTTTAGCATGTAAAGAACCAGGCAGGAGAGCAAAGAACAGGTGGCAATACAAAAGTATTCCCACCCCTTATACTTTTTTTTGTTGTTGTTGTATTAAAACCACAAACTTTAATGTATTTTATTGGGATTTTATATGACAGATCAGCATGTAAATAGTGCATAATTGTGTGGAAGGCAAAAATATTTGCACAAATCAGAACCAGCCGACTTCAGAAGTCACTTGTGGGGCACAAAACTCGCACTGCACATCACCCTGAACACACCTAGCCCATAGTGAAATCTGGTGGTGGCGGCATCATGCCGTGGGAAGCTGATCACAGATGACTGAGTCGAATAAATAAGGAGAAAACCTACTAGAGGCTTCACGAAGCTTTGGACTGGGGTGGAAGTTCAGCTTGGAATTCACAAAGAATCAGCAATTATATTGAAAAGATCTTTCTGGTATTATCACAAAGTGCTGGAGGTGCCTAACTGATTTTAAGAGACAAGAATGTCCTCTTCTAACTGGTGATCACTAACAAGTCATGTCAAAACTGTCCTGTCAAAGCCCAGAGGTAAATCTATATGAAAGACTTCAAAACAGATGTCCACAGATATTCTCTTCTAATTGAGTTTGAGCATTTTAGATAAGAAAACTATGCAGGATATCTTTACTCAGGATTTGCACAGCGAGTGGAGAGACTCTGAGCTTAATGTTCTCTTTCACAATCATGTGCTACTTTGTGATGTATAATCCCAATAAACCGCAATTAATTTTGTGGTTGTAAGATGACAAAAATCTAAAAAGTCTAAGGGGAATGAATGAATGTAAGGGGTTATTTCAGAAAGCCAGGTTTTTTGATTGTGGGGGCAGCACAGACTGGTTATGTGTTTCAGAGGTCTGATTAACAGCTTGATAGCTCTGTTTGTAGCAAGCTTCATTACCGTAACATCAAAAACACAAACATCAATCTCCATAGAAACAGCCAAAAGGATCCTAAAAAAATGGAATGGATTAAGATACAGCATGTGTCTAATTCACGTCATCACTGGTGATAGTTCTCATCAAACTGATAAATGAGGAAATGCCAGGTTTTGTTGAGTGACTCAAAGAACAAGTTGCTTTTGTGTATTTGTGCATAATCACATGGCCGGGTAAAGCAAGTTCTCCAATCAAATTATGAAGTCTTAGGTGTAAAATTAAAAGTGCAATTCATAATTCAAGAAAGTCACCCATGGGGCACCACTACAATACATTTTCAAAAGGACAGAGATAATTTTTTTCAGTGACACCCATTGAGCTACAGTAGTACTCTGAAATCACCAATACCAGCACGGTATTTGTAAAACAAACATTCAGGGATTTAAATGGAAACAACATGGAGTGACAAAGAGGTGATGGGAACACAAAGTGTGTTTCTTCTTGGGCTGTTACATGCATTTACACATGAACACAAACGCGCGCACGCACACACAGACCGGTTACATCACCTCAACCTCATCACAGCCACAGACGCAGGTAGTTTCCAGTAAAAACCTCACAAGGAATAAACACTTCGCATCTTTTCTCTTCAGCGATGCAGAGATGATGCGCATGAATCTCCCAGATGCCAATCCAGAGTTCATTCATAATGATAAGAGTTCTGACAGAGACCCGCTCACTCTGTGCTCTCCAGTCCCACTTCCACCTCGTCTTCGCCAAGTACAGCTTCGGGAACGCCTCCTTCCCCCTGGAAGAGCTCCTCCATCAGCTGCTCCCCAGCACTGCCAGCCCGGGACGCCCATAGAGCAGCGCCCTCCCGCAGGCCCAGCGAACGTAGCAGCCGTGCATAGTCCAGAAACGCAGCCTCGATGAGTTTATGTGCAGCGACGGGTCAAGGAGGACAGAACACTACGTGTAAACATTCGAGAAAATTCACAATTCTGACGTACTCACCAGAGTCGCGTTTAAATATGTATATATTGGCCTAAAATATGCCTATGCAAAACAGAAAGCGACCTAAGCATTATTGAGGCCCAATGAGTGCTGTAGTGAGATTTCAAAAAAGGATATTGGAAGAGTCGTTGGCCTCCATTACCCCAGATTTCAAACAAGCCTCAATGAAGAGTGCGGCGCGATCAAAGTATCTCATACTGCCCCAGCAGGTGGAAAAGAAAAGAAAGGCACACAAGGAGGTTAGAACATTAGCCATAAACCAATCTCATCTCTGCCTTCATGTGTGATTATGAAGCATTCATTAACTCTGTGGCCCTGATGGCTGCATGATTCCCTGAGAGAGCTTCCTGTTGCCAGGAAGCAAACCTGAGCAAGAGCTGTGGGGAAGGCAGAGTCGTACCAGCGTCAGATTGATCAAAGTACAGGGCAAGCCGCATCCTACATAACATGAAGTGACCCTCAATACACAAATTTAGAGATTTTGATTTTAAAATAAGATGAAAATAAATCCAATTATAAAAAGCCTAAAAACCTATTTTTAAAAACTGAATCAAGCTTGTTTATCAAATATTTTATAAAAAAGGTTTGAAATAATATTCGAGATAATTTATTTAAATAACTATAAATAGATATTTAACTGATTATTTATTTATAGTTATTTAAATCAATTCTATTTAGTCAAAAACTTTTACCTGTGCAGCATCTCTCCCACTTTGTAAAAGCAGCCCAGGGACAGCAGCACCAGGATGGCTTTGGATTTCTGGTTGACCTGAGGGGAGCACAGGTGTTCTGCCCAGCGCTTCAGCACGTCGGAGCCTTCTGCTGGGTTCAGGCGCACCTGGAAACCCAGAGATTCACACCGTCAGACAACAGGCAAAGCTATACATACAACACACAAATATGGTTTAGAGTGTAAGGTGGGTAAGGACACAGAACTGAGTTTGTATATTTTTTATCCAAAGGTTTTTATTCCCCAAATTTACTAATTTTAAGATAGATAAAGATAATGAAAGACAGAAGGAGGTAAATAAAAGGAAGTAAGGATCAATAGATTCTTTCCCAAATTTGCTAAATTTAAGATAGATTAAATTGAGATAAAGGACAAGGAGAGAGATGTAGAGAACGCAACAGACAGAAAGAGATGGCGAAAAAGAGAAAAAAGATCAAAAAAGGATGGATGGTTAAAATAGTTAGTTTGGAAATATAACCATCTTTTCATTTTCTTTGCTCATACTTATTCAGACAGGGAAATGACTAAAATCAAATTTCCACCTTTAAAACCATGAGCAACAATTGAGAAACAAATTAAAAAGAGCTCCATCTTACTTATTGCCTCCAACACAAACCCACTTTTTTCATCCGTCGACCCACTACATCAGCACCTGATCCCATAATGCTGAGTTACCTTAGCGAGCCATGCCGCTCGGTTCCACTCCCCGTAGGTCTGCAGGTAGCGGCAGGCGTCCGCCGCCTTGTCAATCAAACACAACAACTGGACTCCCTCTGCAACAAAGTCAAAATAGTCCATAGATATGTGTTAAGAAGAAACAAAGTACTGAGGCTCATACTTTCTGCATTTGACTCATTTAAACTGACAAAACAGACAACAGGTTGTAATAGATGATAATTACCTGCCAGTTTGCCATTAGCAATCATATTGGTGGCCACTAGCTTGATTGTAGACTGTGAAGGACCCGAGGAGGTGATGGTGGTCACTAGGCAGGCTTTGAGTGAATCGCAGTAGTAGCTGGGGTTATCTGCACTCGTCTCCAGCAGTAACTGCACCGCCCGGTCGGTCTAAGAGACACAACAAGATGGAGCGAGCACAACACCTGAGGCAGGCAAGCACTGGGAACTGTGAGTGGTAATTATGTTTTCATCACAATTTTAATCTGGTGTCCACACTCAGGAAGGTCATGCTGGGTTGTGGACAGGCATTTAAGAGCCAGATTATGATCCATTACAATTAATCTGAGTGTATGCACAGTTGAGAAGTGGAGCACTGTTCTTTAAAGCTGGATTAAAACAAAACATATCAGGCCTCATGTTGCAAACTATGTGAGAATTTAGTATCTAGATTCAAAAACTTAGCAATAGGAATCCTTAATGGCTCTCGCACAAAAAGTCAGCTTGAGTTGCAGCTGTAATCTTGCTGCAGAAATTATGAAAACGTGTAGATTAGCAATTTCCAAAGTCCTGATCCATCCTGACCAAAAGGTAGAACAATCTGGACCTCATATCTCATTTTAGGAAGCTATGATTTAAAACTTAAGTTTGCAATATGATACACTGTTGTGTACAAATCTGGGTAATGTCACAGTATTTCAGTTCAGTTTATTTACTTTGTTTATTCTGGTCAAAGACCATTTATTTAATGAAGCAATAAAAGTAATTGAGCTACTCACGTTGGAGTTGAAGTGTCCCATAACGTTCAGAGCAGCTTAGGCTCAATAACAAACTGTAAACCTAGTGCCATTTTTTTGCTGGTCAGCTATAAGTAAATTCATTAAAAAGTTTTTACCCTTAGTTTAGGGTAAAAACTTTACTCTAAACTTTACCCGGTAACCATGAAGTCTGAGAGCCGCTGGTTTAGGAGATGGGGTCCTGTTGTACCTACCTGACCCAGCAGGAGAAGTTGGTCAGCACATTTCTTGGTGTGTTCATAACTGGACCTCTTCACCTCCTGCAAGTGAACTCGATCCAACTGGAACTTCTGTTGAGTGAATCAGGTGGAGAAGAGGACTTCCAAATATCAATTTTAAAATGTTTATGAGTCAGAGAAATGTGAAGAAATGAGTCATGAACTCAGTGAGACAACAGAGGAAACTACAGCATCTTCAAAAAAACATATATCTTTAACATTTTAACATTTTGTTACTTCATTATCACAAACTTCAATGTCTTTCAGGGGGATTTGGGATCTTTTCTCAATGGAAGATAAAGACACAAGTAAAACTACCTACTGTGCCTCTCCTTTTACTGACCTGGAAGTAAGAACTCTCACACAAAACGTCGTGGCAAATGTCCAGGTGGTTCTGAGACGGCAGCTGGGTTTCTTCGCTTCCCCCTTCAGAGGTCACGCTTAGCTGACGAGCCTGGGCAAACAGCTGCAAGTAGTGGGACGCCACTGTCCAGAAGTTAAGGTCGGACTCATCCCCGAACAACCTAGAGTCAACCACAACATGTCAGACACATTCAGGAGCGGAAAAATTCTCTCTGAAGGATTCTTCTGTTTTACAAAGAACTTTATTTTCTTAGTAATATGCTCACTAATGATTTGAGCTCCTATAACTTTGAACTTCCCTTAGCATCATTTAACATAGTACATTCTGAACATTAACAAAGACTTTACAAAGAGGGCGAACCCACCGTGACACCAGGAGGCAGCGCTGCAGAAGACTCAGCTCTGAGTCCTGAAGGACGCTCTTCATATCGCTGAAAAACCACAGACACACATTCAGCAGGGCAGTACTGGAGAGGCTGTTTTTATCGTCAAGACCACAGAGTACATGCTGCTTTTGTGGCTGCAGATAAAACTAATTTAACCTAAAAGGCAAAACTTCATTTACCAAAACTTCCCGCAGACACATTGACAGAAATATACAAACATGTGAATCTGAGTATTTGAATTATGATTTTCAGGCTACAGTTCTAAGTGTTAAAACACTCATTGGCATGAATGTCACATCAATGTTTGTCCTTTCTACATGCACTGAAGCCTCTCGCTTCCAGGGTGAGATAATGACCCAACTCTATTGTTTTTGGTGCCTGATTCTAGAATAATACATACCTAAATGTACACACGCACACACCCACATGCACACACGCACGCACAAATGATTACATAACTGTCTCCTAGCAATTTATAGAGGAAACACAAACTGTTTTGTTGCCAAAAATAAGTTTCTGGCCGGATTATGTCTGGATATCTGAATAGTCATCTTGACAGGACTGACTGCTAAATAATAGACTTGGCTTTAAGGTCCAGTCCAGTCAGAATTGGTCCAGAAACCTGTGGACCTTGATAAAGCATGTCCATCCAAATGTTAGGGGAGGCATATGTATATTTTTATGCCAAGTTCAGCACCAAGTTCTTGTTCTTAAAAACCATTTAGGTCACTTTCTGTATAACCATTTGACCCAAAAAAACAAACCAATAAAAGCACAAAATTATGGACCTTTAGTGTTCGTAACTTTGAGCCAAAAGTTAAATAGTCTAGCATGTTAGCAATTTGTACGAGCCTTTAAAATCCACAAAAAGGACATATAAAACTTACTTTGACAGTGAGTTGAGCTGCTCCTGGATCAGGCCTTTAATTTCCACTTTTTCACTGTAATCTCTAAAGTGGGAAGATCAAAGAAAGTAAAATGGTTATCTCTGTGTTTTTCTGAGGTTAAATGTTGCATAATCATAATGAACGGAAACCTGATAATGGAGTCGATAACAAACAAAGACAAATAAATATGCTGAAGTCAAGTAGTTCCTTGATTATCTGTGAATAATAAAACTGAAACAAAATGATGCACTCAGCACTTAGGAAGCTGCCAAAGGGGAAAAACAAGAGAAATAAATTCAGTTGGACTTTATGCTGACATGTAAGCTTTTTTAATGATCTGATTAAATTCTAAGGAAATTTCTTCTTCATCCGATTTATATTTTCCCTTTTTATTTTGATGAAAATGCTACCATTACAGCTCAAAACAGTGTCAAGTGTGGAGCATTAAAATGGATGACAATATTAATTTAAAACAAAGTTGAACCAAAATAAGTCACCTGGAAAAAATTTTCTTCTGAGTTTTCATCAGTGGTTTCCAAACTTTTTACCAAGAGGGCCGAAAACCTTCTACCGTACTTGAAAGCTCTTGGTGGAGCAACAAAAACGCTATTTTTCTACATAAAAATTTAAAACTTAACTTCTTGTGCTTGTTCTTCTATTACATGCTCAATAATAAACTAAACGGCTACATTAAATAGCTACATGTCATTATACAGAGTGGATGTTTGTGCTGTGAAAACCGAATAAGTACTTTGAAGATTTAATTTCTTTGTGAAAATGTCTTCCTAAAATATAAAAGTAGTGTCTTTTTGCATACTGCCAGTGATTGCAGTGAAAATTGCTTTATTATAGAATCGTGGATTGCACAAAAATCACTTAGAGGGCTGTAAATGACAATCCTGATTTATATGATGATGATAGTGTATTCAGCCACAGAGACTTACACCTGAGTGATGTCCATAGTGAAGGTCCCAGACCAGGGCTGCAGGAGAAGGAAAGCCTTAAGAGTGAGGGCAGCCCGGGGTAGCAGCAGGTAAGGACACCACACTGGGTCTGTGAGAAAAAGGAAGGAGATGTTAATCCATTAACATACCAGAACATATCATAATGTGAAGTGCGGCTGGGTTCTGAATGACTAAATCCTCCTTTTAAACATTTTAACTTCATTTCTTCCCCGAGCATTTGCTTGCTCACCAGTCAGGTCCTGCTCATCCATGCGGTAACTGGCAGACTTCATGGCCATCTCCAACACTCGGATGCAGCCATCATCCGAAGCCAACACAACTTTATCTGATGTGCACCAGTCGATGTCCAGGATGCGGTAGTTCACATTGCGTCCAAACCTCATACTGCTGACCATTTGGACCTTAAAAGAATTAGAAACACAAATATTAAATTTATTTTTAATTCATTAAGGATACATTAAAATGTTATTTATTTAACCACTTTCACCATTGTAGCTTTTCTTTGGTTAATAAAAGAAATCATCATTTGAAATTTGATTTTTGACACCAGTAAGGAGGGCAAATACTTTTTCACTATTTGGGTTCAGTTCAGCACCATGGAAACTGACTTTATATGGTCCAAAGTTAATAATCAAGCAGTAAATCCCAATGTTGTTTCAGTTGTATTGTGATAAGTGTAAACAGGGCCTTACCTCTTTGGTGTCCCAGACTTCTGCTCCGTCTGTGTACATGACCAGAAGCTTTTGGTTCCCCTTACCAGGAGCGAAGCGGATCTTCTTCACCCAGCCCCGATGTGTCGGTATCCCCCTGAGAAAAATCAGTTTCACATATTGAATTGGTCCTGCAACCTCTTTAAACATAAATGAATAACAAAAAAAAACTAAGAAATCGACACGGAGAAAGAGGTCGTATGCAACATTTTGTAAAATGTGTATTGTACAAAAACTGAGTGCTATTCAGGAAATTTCTTAAAAGTCAGCCAAAGTGTTTCATTTGAAAGATAATAAGAGAAGATTTACAAGCAGAGTTATCTGGACTGCTAACATGCTTGGACAGCCAGGATGCCAGACAGGATTCATTCCTCACAATGGAAAACATGAGATGCAAAGTAAAACTGTCATTTACTTCCAAACATCTGGGACTTTTTTCTTTGTTATACCTTGACAAACGAGCTTTAAGGTCCCAGAAGTTAAGGTTGCCATCCACATCTCCAAGCACCAGGGTGTCGCCTTTCCAGGCAATGCAGGCGATGCTGCCCATGCTACCCTGCAACGGAAGCGCAAAAGTTTACCCAGAGCTTCAATATGCATATCCAAAAATTTTACTAAGCAAACTTAACAAAACACATGAAAGATGTTATACCAGATCTTAGTTCTAGAATCGTATCTTTTATTTTTTCAGGATTCTTTTTTACTTTTCATAAACAAAGAAAAACTAGCTTTTGAATTTCCAGTGCACAGTCAAATGTGTGTCACATCAGAAAGACAAAGTAACTATTAAAAGATATAGCAAGAGAGCACGCAGAAGACTTATTGATAGCGGCTTGAAAAACTTGTAGTAACGATCAGATATGAAGCTAGAAAAAGCTCTGGAGTGATAAATGAAAAATGTTACGACTCACGTCAGGAGGGATTCGTGCTCCGTCTTTCACCGTGTTGCCCTCCACGGTGATGTGATAGACCTGGCCATCAGTGTCTGTGAACACAAAGTGCTCCCGGGCAGAGATGGCCTGGCTGGTCTCTGATTTGCTCTCAGCATCTTGCAGGAGACTGTAGGGGAGTAAGGAATAAATAAAGCTGTGATTTTGCAGTTTAAAAAAATGCTTTTTGTACTGCAGATTAGAAATCAAAAGTAATAATGTATTATCATATTTGTTAAGTATAAACACTACACATCTATTTTTGCACTTCCCTCTTTGCTGTACTCAATATCCACACCGTCGCCTCTGACACCTATGACTTGTGGTCTTTCTAAGCAAATATGATACTAACCGCAATGCCTGAAAGCTTTTATTTATGTTAAATATAATGAGTTTCTACTTACAGGTAATGAAAACATACTATTTAAAATAAATAGAATGAAAAAAAAAACTTTTAAAAACAAAAATGCATCCTTAATAAAAAGTATGTTTAATACCTGCTCAAATGTTATTTTCAAAAGGTACTTTTAATTGACAAACGAGACTCATCGGGATTTATATTCTAATTTATTGAATACGAGTGTATATATGTTTAAACGAAATCAATTCGTGCTTATTACTATTATGCCAGCAGCCTGGCTGTAGTTTCAAGTTAGTTTCATTGATTTAGTCTGCAGAGTGTTCTAACCAAATAAAACTCAGGAACAAATTGATGAACTTTCAACTCTTACCTGATGACTGATGACTCAACACTGCTCTGCTCTGCATCTGACACGGTCTGCCTGGCCATGGCCTCCCTCGCTGCCATCTGCTTTTTCTTCAGACTCTTCAGGTTGTGGGAGGGAGACCATTCCTGTTAAAATACACACCATCAGGTGTCAAGTCTCTAATAACACTATGAGATGTATGCCATCTTGTACGCCTAACGTTGTGCTGCTGCAAGCTTTAAATTCATATCAAGTTGTTTTTGTATTTTTCTTGAATCTGAATGTTTAATCTATTTTCTTTTTCATAACATCTCTTCAAACTAGCAGTGACCGTTTTCACAACTGAATTGCTGTAAATTATGTTTTGGTAATATTAGTAATAATGTGATTAAATATTTTTATTAAGAGGAAGATATGGATTGATGGAATGATCAATTCAGGTTTTAATTATTAAACATGAAAAAAGAAAGAAAGGCTGATAGTTTACACTTTTTCTTCCCACAGAAGCATCTCCAATACTTAAAACTAAGACATCATTTCAATTATGTTTCAATGTTACTTTAACATAAAACTGTCAGAATAAGAAAAGGATCCAGATTTCACTAATATGCAAAACTGTGGTACCAGCGCAGTGACAGTGGGAAAGTTCTTGGCCATTTCTCGAAGAAGTGTCCCTGTCCTGATGTCCCACAGCTCCAAGGGTTTGTCTCTGAACACCACCACCAGGTACTGCCTGAGGAGGACAAACACACATATACATCTCTAACCTTAAATGACAGATATTTAAACTAAATGTCTTAAAAAATATATGTTTTCTATTTAATGCTTTAGATGGAAAGAAGCGAATCCTTGTACTCCACAGTTTCCTTACTTGTGATGCATTAACAATAAGACAAGTTGCTGGAACTTGTCTATATTTACATATAGAAACACCTTATTTTGCAAGAACTCCAAGTGATTGACCTTAGTAGTTTTCCCCTTATCTGAGAAGGAATTATGCTTTATGATGTTGCTTCATCTCACTAAGGGCTGAAGTCCTAGTGAGATGAGACTTCAACTCATCTCACTAACCTGAAGTTTAAGATGCACTAATTATTTGCTTTTGAACAGAAACCTCTTAGTCAGCCAAACTTTCTTCTTTATACTATGAAATTCTAATGTATGTGTATTAGCTAGCTATTTTAGTTTCAATTGGGAGGAGGTTAACACTTACTTGAGATGAGACACTTTAATCATTTCGATGGGCGGCTCATCGTTCCCTCGCTCACCTCTGAATGCAAAGCATCGGCCTAAAACACACAGACAGAAGGAGAGAAGAAAGACGGATAATGAGGTTAAGAGTGTGTGTTAAAGAGAAGCTACTGAGGGTAGAACAAACAATGTTTCCTCATACATCTAAAACAATTGATTCACCTAATTTTCCTTATGAACAGCTTTTTCTGCTATTTCGCTCTAGCTGGAGCTGCAAGGGAAACGAGTGCAATTTAATCTGCAACTTGTTGTGATTCTTTCTCCGTCAGTCAGTTATTGAAAGCATCAAGATGGCCTTTTCAACAAAACAAGAACGTCATTCAGGGGTGCGCGACTACATTTCCTGATTTGATTCTGCAAAAGATAATTTAGAAAGCTTGTTTAAATGTTAAAGTTGAAGATTTTTCTGGGGTGTATTATCTGGTTCTCTGAGGATTATAATAGGTGCACAAAAACTGAAAGATTTGCTAGATCTATAGTAGTTACTTAATTTTTTTTTTTTCCTAAGTATTTCAAGTAAACAATACAAAATGTAGATTCACTACATAGTGATAGTATTCATGTATTTGTTTTAATTTTGAGTAATGATTATTACACACAGCTTTTTGCAACCCAGAGATTAACTTAGAACATAGAAATTGATTTTCCTAAAAGGTATGCCCATTTGCTGTATAGTAGAGGGACCTTACTCGCTCGACCTCATAACACACGGACAGAAAAAGAAACAGAAGCTTGGCAGTTTAAGCTTGTAAAGTTATGATGTGCACATGAAAGAAACATTGCCATAGAAACTCCCTTGTAAAATCTCATTATTAAGCCAAACACTGAAGAGGTGAGATATGAAGAATCCATTTCTCTACCTACTCATGCAGATTTATTACACACCACAAATAGAAATCAGGAGACAAAGCTTTGAGTTATTATTAATTTTATTTTAAGTTTAGAATAAAAATCAAAGGTGAAAATTCAAGGCTTAGCTACACACTGTGTGTTGCTTACCAGTAGGAAGGTCAACATGCTGCAGCTCATTTCGCACCAGGCCCATGTTGTTGGGAGAAGACGTGGCAAAAGACAGGAAGCTGGTCAGACTCACCCATTCGAGCCCCCTGTGGAAGAAAAGTCACCATGTAAAGACAGTTTGCTTCTTCGGTGCTTCTTTGAGCAGGTGGGGTGTAGCACTTGATGATATTAGCTTAGCATAACCTGCTTTCCTTTCTAATAAAAAGTGCATCTGAATCAATTCTTCTGTATTTTCTCAGGGACCCATTTCTGTTCAGTTAGCCTCGTGGTGAACCTGGTTCCACTTCAAGTGTCTTCCTGCTAAAACAGAGTGGTTCTGTTGCCCTGACAACACCTCCATGCTCAGGATGAGTAATTGCTGAAAAGTCAGTGACTCAGTGTAATTTACTGCATGTGGATAAAGAGCTTATTTTTACCAACTTAACTAAAAGATCAGTAAAAAGTTAGGTTTTAGACTTAAATTATAAGTTATCGGTTCTGAATTTATTTGTCTTGTAAAGTCTTTTGAGATTATCTGAATTGTGAAATGATGCAATACAAATAAGCCAAATTGAGCAAAATTGAAAATATAAAATAACTCCATATGCTTTTCCACCACTGGCTTGCAGTGGTGAGACTGTGGATAAAAAGCAAAGATTTTACCTGACTTCACAAGAGTGTACACTGAGTTCTTTGTGCAGAAGACCACTGGTCAGGTTGTACACCAGTACAGACCCATTGCTGGTGCCTGTGATCAGAAAAGAGAAACAGAGCAGCACATAAAAAACATGACACAGAGTTTCTTATCGTCACGACATTTAGATGTATGTTTGATCAGAGAAAAAGTTACACAATCCAACTGTTCTAGGCTCCCTGAGAATGGTGCATAGTGATCTGTTGCAGGAAATAAAAACATTAACTTCACCGATCAACAAGCCCAAACTACAAACTCCCATGTGACATCTGATACAATGAGAAACTCTAGGGAGGTTTAATAGTCTTTTTCTTGTCTCTGGTTGTACTTCATCTAAAAAAATACAGAAAAAATACAAACACAAAATGTGGGTGGATGTGTGTCTGATATAGTGTTGTAACGATTCATAAAATTTGAGGATCTAGATTTGTAAAATTTCTCGAGGCAAATAATATGCCTCCAGTCTGTGTTAAATTATGTTTTGCCATTTAGTGTGTTGTGTTCTGCTCAGATGCTTATTTGATTTGCACAGCAATCTCACTTTCGCTAATGAGCGGTTGATGAATGGACAGAAAGAAGCACCGCCAAGGGGGAGACAAGAAGACTGCATTTTAAGCAATGAAGTGTTTCCTTATTTTAAAAAAAGGAAGAAAATGGCTTCCTACTATTAATTTTCTCTTTCATATTTTTCTAGCTTAAGTAGCTACTACAGAACAGGACACATTTTTATTTGATGACTAAATCATAAGAATAATTAATAAATTACTGAAATAATTGTTCACAACAGGCCTTGATTTTATGCTTTCTTACCCACCTGCCGCTAGAAGAGGCTGATAGTGGTTGATGTTCTTGGTGGTCAGAGGTGGACACATGCGGATGGCAAACGGAGGAAGCGGCAGACCAGACAGGAGGCCGGTGAGCAGGAACTTCAGCTGGACCTCCTGCTGGTTAGAAGATGGAGGAGGAGCCTCACCAGCAATCAGTGTCTGACCTGGATAAATTACCCAGAAGCCATTTAAAAAAAATTAAATAAAACAAAAAGCAGACTTTTTGTGCATCCTGCATTGTATTATCTTTTCTTTAAAACCACAAAAGACAAAAAGTGAACGCTACATGCTATAAACAGAGAAATCACAGAAAATTATAATTTCTTAAGTTTTATTGTTTTTTTTTAAGTCAAGAACAAATAAAGTTTATTCATAACACCAGTGATTTTCTATTCTGGTTAAATCAAGTATTTCAAGTTTTAGATGGGTTTCTCCCGATCATACCATTAAGTGTTTGTTGACCACTTATTCATTTAAATTTAAATTCCATCTAATTTGCTTCTATCAAAAAAAAAAAGTAAATCAGGCGAATCAGACAATGAAGCTTTAATGACCATTATCAATATTATATAAAATACTGCATGCAATGTAAATAAAAAAACATAGCAGCAGAGCTGGTATATAATGAAAAATAAAATTTCCACTAGTTTTAAATAAATGCACTTCAAATTATTAAAAGCATTCTTTAACAGTGTGAACAAAGAGACTTTTCTGCTTTACACATTAAACTGCCTCTGTTTTGAAATATCAGATGGTGATGGTGGTGTTGTGTATGCTCTTACTGATCATGCTGTTGAGAGAAAGATCCTGGATTCTTTTCTGGTTTGGACCCAAAGGAGCTCCACAAAACGACACAGGGGTGTAGAGAGGCGACAAACCAGAACTGAGGAGGGAGAACATCAATCAAAAATGATTTTGTTTGTCTTTCTGCCAAATGAACAATATTTTTTTTATTAGACTGCTGATCCACTGAGCAAGAACAGAAGGTCAAAGACAAAAAATATTTGATTAATACAATCCCAGCCCAACACTGAAAGACAAAGAAAATAAAACACTCGGTTCCCACAGTGGAAAGAAGGGTTCATTAACCATAGCAAGACACTGCAATTCCCCAATGCAAAGACTGTAAAAATAGTTCCAGCTTTCGCCTACCTTGGATTGGGAACTGACCGCCCAGTGTGTGCTTTCAGCTCCCAGAGCATGACTCTTCCATCGCTGACAATGAGGGCAGCTTTGTTCTCGTTTACAGGGCAAATAACCATCCGGTACGGCCGGACCGTTTTAGTGACTCTTATGGCATCGCACTGGGAGCGTAGGTCATAAACAAGCTCTTGGACACTCTGTTCTGGGTCTGTTAAAGGAGGAAAATTTAAATTTTAAAATAAATTATGAGAAGGAGATTTAAACAGAAAGATGTCCATGATGGAGAGTGAATGAAGAGAAGATAAAATTTCACAAAAGGCTTGGCATCAAGGAACAGTGGATCAAAGATACACAAGAAGAACAGACAAAGGTTAATTTCAATGCAGCATTAGCTGGATCAACAATACATGGGAGATATGTGAGTATTCTCTGAGTAGAAAATGGGTATGCGAACATTGTGTGACCTGTTGCTTCCTCTTGTGTAGATGTTGAGCGGCACACCCGCAGCGTGATGCAACCGTTCTCATGCAGACAGTAGAGGGCGTCGCGCTGAGCGCATGGAATTACCTGAGGAGGAAAAAAATGGTTCTCTGATCAAGTTTAATAAAATAACTGAATAATGTGTAATTTGTTAATTCAAACACAAACTAAACTGCAAAACATTTAAACAATACATGAACTTTGAAAATTCATAAGCCTTCCTATGAATTTTATACTATTTTAGAATACATTTCAAGAATTTTCCAAAAGTCTTTAACATATTTAAATATTTTAATATTACACATTTAACTTGTTGGGTTTTGTTATTTGAATGTCCACAAATCATAACAACATAACACTGAAATCAACGTCCAATTTGGTAAATGTTGTAAATAATTATTTTGCCATTCTTTTGAATCTGGGTCAACTTAAATCAACTCAATGTCTGCAATAATAATAAAAAACATCCTACATTTATTATTGTAGCTTATTTCAAGTATCACTTGTAATCTTTGATGCCCTTACTTTCTTTGTGAAATAGTAATTATTTACTTGCACACCAGATCGTAGATAAAGAACCACAGATCCAATTTAAAACCCCAAATTAAGCATGTAAGGCTTAAAGTTGAGCAAAGAGAAATATTTTGTATTTTTGCTTATGGGTTTTGTCATTCCTGTTAAGTCTCATGTTGACCAATAGAAATCATTTCATCAAACTTTTCAGCGATAGCGTATGCAGTCCCTCACCTGGGTAAATGGGACCCCCGAGCGCTCAATGGCCACCACGCCCACAGTCTGGCTGAGCTCCAGGTCCAGGATTAAAATCTCTCTGGGATAAAGCAGCAGCATGTGGTTCCTTTTGGATGGCAGGTAGGACAGCTGCAGACAGTCGTTCAGAGTCACCGCCTCTGCACTGCAACGTCACACCACAGGAAGGAAACAAGATCAGTTATTACCCTAACTTTTCCATCCATTCACTTGAAGACTTGACAGTGAAATAGAAAATTAAAATGACTAAAAAGGTATTGGATAACCTTTGAACTTTTTTTACATTTTATCACACAAAAATCTCAAACTTTATTGTATTTTTGAGGACTTTAGGCCCAGGTGCTGTATTAATGAACATTCCTCTGCTTAGAAAATTATTTAAACTTCTTTTTTAAAGTCACCAGTTGGAATGTTACCATGGACGCGTGCCCTTAAGCAGTGCTGACAAGTAGTCTCACTGGGGAAAAACCAGGTTAACTGAAGGCCAGGGGAGAAACTTACGTGGGTTTTTCATTGGTGATGAGCACTTTCACTTTATTAAGGGCTTTCTTGGCACCAGTAGGTGCAGGAGCTGCAGCAGGTGCAGGCTTGGTGTGTGCTGGGCTCGCATGAGGACTGGCAATGTACACCTTTTTCCCAGCACTGCTTGGTGGTTTGGAATGGGAAAAATCTGTGATGAAAACGATTCCTTCGCTGGTGAGCACTGCCAAGAAAGAAATAAAACAAATGATTCAAAATACACTATGTTCCTGTTAATCCAAATCTGTTGTAATTAAGTGTTCCTGTAGGTTTGCATTTGACACTTTTTGAAATGTCAAATGTTTGTCAATCATACTTTTTCTATAAAAACATGGCACAGAAACTGAAATTTTACCAGCAGTTTCATAGTTAAAAATATGACTGAAGACACTGTTGTTGTACAACAGCCTCATGAAAAAGATGCTCAGGGCTGTCTGTAATTTTTGGGATTTCATGAAGAATCCTTCTTTGGAATCTTCATGAATAATAATCTCCAGAGGTTCCACAGTCGTTTCCAAAACAGAGTCAGGCTTCGTTATCAAGTTATTGAGCCTTTTATATCCCTTTTTGATGCTGCTGCCCCAACAGATGGTGGCAGAAGACAGTACCCTCTCTGCAACAAACTTACAGAAATATGCACCATCTTGCTACAACATGGAAGAACCAAAGATTCCTCAACAAGTACAGTCTGTTCTGTCTTTTATTGTAGATGGCATTACTACTGCAACTCCAGTCCAGAAGTGAACAACTAAAAATAATGCTATTATTTGACCTACATGCCATGTTAGACGGATCAAAGGGGTCAAAGGAAAAGGAGAGGATATTCTCAGCATAGCTCTTCTTCCATAGCTTGGTTCCCGTGTCTCCATTCCACAGAACGATGTAGTTAGGAGGATGAACGGCTAACAGCAGGTCACGGGACACATCCTGATTCCACAGCCACTCCAAATCTGATACAGAAAAACAGGGAGGGCAAAGAAATGAAGAGCAGCAGGAAAATAAACAGTGCTTTGGAGAATACAAACAATAGAACAAGAGTTTGAGGGCTCTCTTGTGGTGTATGGTAAATGACTGAGTCAGAGCTTCATAATCAGTTACTTCAAGATCCTCACCCTGAATAGGTTTGGAATGCTCCTGGATTTCGCAGTGAGCTGTCCCACTGACCACGTCCCACACTATGATCTTCCCAGATGCATCTCCTGAGGCGAGCCGCAGGCAGTAGGGCGAGCTCAAGTTGTGGTAGTAATTTTCCCTTGACCATTTCACCTATAAGCACAACACTGCCTCAAATACTTGTAACATGTTGAGTAAATATGTTCATTCTTGATAAAAAAAAAAAAAGAAAAACACACACAATGCTGCAATTTAAAAAGGGGAATCTCAAATCACTCAAGTTCCTGTTTAAATTGTAACCTATCCATTTGTATTTCATTTTGACTTTACATGACATCAAAATGTTGTCATTTTAAAATCAACAATTTAATTCATTTAACTTAGGAAAACTCACCTTGACAACATTTGATTTGTGCCTCTCCAGGACTTGGATGGTCTGAGCAGTCTTTGGATCGATTATAAGAATACTTGAGTGACATCCCTGTGCTATTAGCCCCTGCCATCCCCTGTAAGACATGGAAAATAAACAGGATGGATGTAAAAATAAATAAAAACAAAGTTTAGTTACATAATCTATGTAACTTTCTGGTTATTTGATGAAGAAGATCACATATATACAAGAAATGACTATAAAAGACTTAACATACAGAGTATGTTCACAGCTACTTGAAAATGTTTGAATATGTTCTATAGTTTTATTTCAGCCATGTCTGCATTATGGTTAACTACTTTCAAGGCTATGTTAATAAAAACATTAGGTTTTTTTTATTATTATTTTAACTGACTTCAATATATTTTGAAAGACAAGGTACATATTATATTAGTAAAGGTTGTTTAAAGTACAATCATGCAAATAACTATGGTAGTCAATATTAAATTCTGTTTCTTTTTATTTTTCTCTTATGCCAGTTCTTCTGGTTCAGTGCGTTTGATTTTGTTCTCTGTTGTCACAACTCCCAGACATGTCATACTAAACCTGGTTTCTCTGTTGCCACATACTTGGTCAAACAGATTGTTGTAAAAATCGTCAACTCAACAACTCTGTGGTCCCTTAGATAGCTTTTTTTCCCCAGCTAGCATGACAAGTGACTTTCACTGTGTTGTATTTAATAAGGGACTTTAATATTGGACTTCATACAAAAATGCAAATCTGGATATATCATTGAATCGGATCTGATGGGACTGCAATTCATTGCACTGACATGAACTGTGTCAAATTGAATTCTACATATGGATATGAACTGCACTGGAATGGTGAAAAAATGCTTATAGTGAGAATTAAATGAATGCATTTAACTGAATTTGTTTAGGTTCTATGAGATAATGGTAAAATCAGTGTCCAAAATATTTTTACCATTTCATTTCCAAAATATAAAGCAGTACATTTGTTGGAAACAACATACGCTGAAAAAAATTAACACAAAGATGTCAGGTTTGACAACAACGAAGAAAAATCCCATAAGGCAGGTTTCGGTCCAAGCAAACCTAACATCACATGACACAAAAATGTCCTGCAAGACTGCTTGTTGACATAATTCTGCATTGCCCACAAACGATGACAGTGGGAGTTTTTCAACAGCAAAACCACAAATTTAGTCAAATAGTTTCAATAAAAATGACGATTTTATCTGGCAGCCGCAATGTCATTAGCGAGTGAATTAAATAGCAACACAGCAATTATGCTAACGGCGGAAGTGCAGCACTCACCAGTCTACGGCTGTTTTATTCTGCAAATTAAGCGTGCCAGTCAGGGTCCGAGCAGCGAGTTTGATGTTGACAGTGTAAGGAATCATTGTCGGCTATAAACCTTGATGCTACATTAACATTTATTAACAAAAATTACTTCGCTTCTGGGTGTTCGGCTATGGACTGAATACTACAAGGAAGTGAATAGGAATTCCATAAACACAACCGTGCAGCAACAAATTCCACCGCAGTAGGGTTCCGCAGATAACGTTTTTTTTTAAATCGCAAAATAATTAAACTGACATAGAAAAATAATTCAGCTTAGTTTTTCAAAGGAAACACGCCATCTGCTTTGGGCTGATCATTTTTCGAACCTATTTTAACAAACAAACCATTTTATCCAGAATTGAAAACTGATAGTTTGCTAAATATTTTTTGAGACATTTTTCTTGAAGGAAAAGGTTACAAGTTAATTGACTAACAAGGCAAAATAATGTGATGTCTCTGTCATTGCAAGCGACAAACATATGAAACTAGATAGAATGAGAATTATATATTCTGCTTTTATCACATAAATGCAAGAATAGACTTTTAGACTTTTTTGGTACCAATTGTGACTGGATACTTTCCAAAAATGTACACTTTTTTCACTGATTTTTTTTTTTTCAAAGGTCTGGGTCATCATCAGTATGTTTTGTTGTTCGTCTTTGTTTTTTAGTTAAGTAACAGATACATGTTTAAGTATTATTTTGTATCAATAGTGGAACTGACCAAGGTTCTCTCCATGATTGTCCTTTTTTTCCAGTCTTATCATTGAATGTTGACCCAAGGCTACCAAGATCCTTAGATTTTGTTTTCTGTTCTTTTGTGACCTTTTGTTGTTAATGTGCTCTTGGCTAACTTTGGTAGACTGACCACTCCTGGAATGACTCAGCATTGTTTGTCGTCTCCATTTGTGAATAGTTGGTCTCACTGCGTTTTACTTTGTATTGAAATCTTTTAGATCAGAACATAATGTGTTACTTTCTGAGATCTTTCACCTTGCTTAATGTTTCCAGACTTTGAAGATCTGGATCTGGAATAAAATCTGGAATTTATCAACTGTGTAAATAGATGATAAGTTACTTTACAGACAAAGTAGTAATTGTTTGAAAAATTTAGTTAAGAATTTTGTTTATTTTCAAATAAAAATGCTTATAAAAATACTTCACATGCAAGCAAACAAAAAAGCCTAAAAAAACTAACACTGTTTTTACTATTTCCAGCTGCTAGAGTTTTTCCCTGTCATAACAGAAACTAAATAAATTAAAATAACTCTTGTATTGACATAGGCAGTCTCTGGAGTTTAACTGAGCAGCTGCAATCGCCAACACTCAAATGAGTCCATCAGGGAGGCTCCGTCACAAACGCATCTTATTAGCTGCTCCAGATTGGCCATCCTGCAGCCCAGATGCACATGACCTTTTTGTGCCCCCTAAATGCAGAGATATTGTGATTAAAGCATGATTGGCACACTGCTTATTAATTATAATCTTGGACACATATGCACAGTGGTGGGCAGAGGGCAGGCAGCACTGTGTGCCAGGCCGATGTCACACAGAGGCTAATTCAGGCTGACACGCCATCAGAGCATAGTCACACACACACATATGCTACAGTATTCCCCCGACACACGGACGTCACCTATAGGCAACAGAGAGAGGAGGTGAGGAGGGAATGTTGCTCCAATGAAGACTCTACAGCACTGCAACATAAAACTAATATCTACTGAAAACCAAAAAGGTGCAACTTTATTTACAGTATTTGAATATCTGCACATTTAATTTCTATGTGATAAAATTAGCAGCCATAATGATGCAGATGATAACAGCTCTACATTACAATATAACCAGGTGACTATCAACCCATTCAAGCGCTGATTTGATACATTGAACAAATAAAATCACCCACTATGAATAACTTTCTCCAGTTGAATAGAAACAAAACTGAAGTTGTTATCTTTAGACCTAAGGACGAACAATCAAGAGTCAGCACACAGCTTCAGTTATTACAGTAAGAAACTGCTGAAAATAGGTCTGAGTCCATCACTACAGAAATAATTCAAATAGGTCAAATTTCTATTTTTTTCTGAAAAAAACAAAAACATAAAAACACATACAAAGGGTATCTGAAGACATAAAAATAGATGTGAGGACAAACAGGAATACAAAAACATTTTGAAGTTTAAATTGAAGGGTCTCACAGGAAGAGAGACCCTGTCCTTCACAGGAAGCTAAGGACAAGCTGTCATTTATTCAATTAGCTAACAATTGAATAAATGTTAGTTCAGAGGGAATAAAGCTCAGAGAGAATTGATTGTAGGAAAAGCTTCTCTCAGCAGGCAACGCTTACTCAGGACTTTCACTCCCTTTACTCTCTATTTGCCTCTCCAAGCCTTCTTTTTCTTTCAGAGGGATTGAGGTAGCTGGAGAAACAGTTTCTACAAGATGATAGAAATGATACACCGGACTTCATATGAATTATTCAGTATGTAGTACCACAAAAAGTTTTTCCTCATTATTTAGAATTTAAATCAAACAAAGATTCCCTAAGTAAATCCAAAGCAAGTTTTCAAAAGATTTCATTCATCTATAATAAACCATTCTTCACCTATGTGATGCTACTCTGATGGGAAAAGCCTAACTACTGCCAAATCTATACACATAAAAAAATTGTACACATAGGACATGTCTGGCAACATGAAGACCAAAAGATCCAAACAAGCAACACATAATGTGTCATCCTAAAGAAATTCAAGATTAAATTAGACCAAACGCTGGTGACCCATCTACGGGGTTACAAAGGTACCCAGGACAACATGGGACCACCTGTAGGGCTCAGTTAACTCAGTTAAGGTGTGTGTTTGTGAATCAACAATAAATGAAGAAGTTGGGTAAAAATTCCCACAATTAACTCCAAAGTTAAAATACCCAAAACTATCTCAAAGACTTCTGGAAAAATGTTCTGTGACTGACAAGACAAAAGGCGAACATTTCAGAATGTATGTGTCCTGTTACATCTGGTGTATAACTATCACAGAATGTCAGAAAATACATCAGATTTTGCTGCTTTAAAACCTTAAACAAAAGGATTCTTTTGTTTAATGATTCTGACCTTACGATCATTTCAGATCACTTCCTCCCTTTGGATCACTGTCTAGCTCACTGATAACTCAGTTTGCTTTCCCACTTCAAACTAAAGGATTGAGGAAGGATTTGTAAATGCAATTTGACACTTTGGAAATTATTACAAAATGAACATTTCTATGCTTTTGGGAGTCAATTCTGACCGACAAAAACATAAAAACTTCAAAATAAGGGCTAATCATTATTTTACCATGTTTCTTCTTCCTGCTCCCTTTTGACTCGTGTTTAATGTTGTAAGAAAATGTTTTTGTAAATTAATTATGACATTTGTTAAATCAAGCGAATTAACTGATTGATTGATTGATTGATTGATTGATTGATTGATTGATTGATTGATTGATTGATTGATTGATTGATTGATTGATTGATTGATTGATTGATTGATTCGATTGATTGATTGATTGAACTTTGGATTTCTGAAAATTAAGAAAAAAGAATTCTCGATTTTTATCATGTATTTCTTGCCTTTTGAGCTCTAGGTGTTTTTAAATTGCTAGTTAAAACCTATACCAGCTAGTTTAATCAAATTTGCATTACAGGTGTTAAATATTGAAGAATGATTCAAAGATGCATTTTTTTTTTTCTTGGAGCTGGAGGTGTGACTTTGTCGTTCCCAGTCAAGTAGAAGCCATTAAATGGACACAGATAAAGACCATGCTGACTGAAGAAAGGTGAACTATGTGTCCCTGGCCGATGAATGTCAAATTAAGCTTATTTTAGCAACAGTCCAGTGATTTGGGGTTGATGTGCCGACTTCTGCCCTCATCACAACCCGACATTCAACATGACATTTTAGGAGGACATCTGTTTCCACGACTGCTAAAGGTCAGTTCTGTTATTCTGTCAGCAAGATGCCACAAACTCTGACCCTGAAGATGAAGGCCAGAGGAAGTAATGAAAATCAGCATGGCTTCTGATACATTTTAATGGCAACTAATTTATTAATGTAAGAAATAATTTTTCCAGACAGTCCCAATAATTCTGGCAATCTAAACAATATTAGTCAGTGAGACAGATGACTTGAGGAATGTTAGATTTAGAGTTTCCAAGTTTCCTCCCATCTGTACCTGTGTGAAAAAAGATTCAGCAAAAAGTACCATGGGAAAGAGACTAATTTGATGTTAGGAAAGTATAAAAAGCAGCCATTAAGAGGATTAGGCTTCGTTCACTTCAGTGTGACAGCTTACAAACAATGGAAAAACTTCTAGAGTGCTTTCAAACATTTTCCTATATTTAGCTTATTTATTTTATGGACAAGATGTCACGGTGATGAAGAACCGAAATGCAGACAGGCAAGAAGGAAAAAGAAATGCAAATTTCTTTTGAGGTGAAGAAATTAACAAACTACACAGACACAATGTTTTTCAGCCAGGAAAATTGCTTATTAAGCAGATTATAAACTGCTAACACTTCGGTGTTTATGAACTCATAGTGTGTGAGAACCATACATGGTTCTCATTTTGGCAGCATGCTCCAATTTTAGATTGGTCGAAACAAAAGTTATTACGTTTCAGTGCCGTCTCATTCCCTCCTCTTCTCTCTATACCCCATTCTTTCAGTGCAACCTTTAATCCCACTCATGCTCCTTTCTTGTTTCCTTCACGTCACTCGTTCCGTCTCTCATTTCTCTCTGCATCATTTCCCCTGCTTTTCCTTTTCCTCCTGTTCTCTCCCTCCCACCATCTCCTCCTTTGCAGTCCTGCTGCGTTCCTTCTTTATTTACTGCAGAAACTGCAGAGTATTCCAGCGCGCCCCAACACTTTAGGCTCTGATGGATAGGCCTGCCAGCGGACAAGTGTGATAAACGGTGAGGTGATGGATAGATCTGCTGGGGCAGAGGAGACATCACAAAAGCACTTCCGCTGTTTCACAGCTCTCCAACAGACAGCGGGAGGGCCTGAGGCCAGCCATTTTGTGCCAAGCCATGGGCCCCTAATGGAGGAGCTAGGGTCTAATGAGGCCATGTGATTAGACAGCCGAAGGACGGGGGTGTGACACATATGGGGCTAGTAACTTAACTCAAACAGGAGGAGTGTGACTTTACTATAGTTGTGGAATGAGGGTTGCACAGGGATGCAGCGGTTCTGGCTGTTGGCTCATATTAAAAACTCCCCTCTCAAAATCCAGACAATGCCTGGCCATTTTTACTGTTGTTTCCATGTTCTCCCTGTGTGGGTGTAGGATTTCTCCAGGTACTATAGTATCTTCCTACAGCCCAAAAGCTTGCATGTTAGGGTAATTGGAGAATTTAAATTTCTCCTTGGTGTAAGTGTGGGGGTGAAGTGCTGTTTGTCTCGTGTGTATCCGTGCTGTCAAGTGATGGACTTGCAAATTGGATTTGCTTAGATTTGTGGTCCCCTCTGCATGAGGTAAAACTGTAGAGTATCTTTGGTTGCTGGCCCATTTTCCAAACACTAAGTCAACGATGATCATCAGTGATGCACCAATCAATCACTCAGTAAGTGACCAAAATCTCTTAGAGAAAAAGGAAGCATGTAGTGGTTGGTACAAGTATGACATGTGTGTCTCCAATCATCAAAAGGTACAGTCCACTGTTTCATTTTAATTCATTTATGAAAAGGTCTTTTGTTTTTAATAAGAGACCAATGAACTGCTTCTTTGATGATCTCACAGTTCTGGTGGTATGTGTGTTTCAAATAAATTGTATCTTTAAGACCCCCTAATAAATGTAATAGTAGAGTCATAACATATATTCTAAAGTACACCACTGAAAAGTAGGTAATATGGGTTTGACACTAGATAGACATACAACAAAGTTAATTCCTATTCAGCCCAATTTATACACGTTACAATAATTTAAGCATGAGGGCAGAAAGGTATCAATCACTTTCTTAAAATCTTGATATGGATCGAAGCTTGAAGAAATCTCTCTTGGCAAAGTTCAAGTGAGACTTGAATTTGTAATCTTTATCAGAAAAAACTGAGGTTGCAGATTGATGGCTGGCAGAAGGAAGGTAAAGAGCCAGTAACTTGGTTGATGCCATCCAAGTGTGTAGGCTGTCCAAATACAATAGACTCAGTTTTTTTATATATGTCAGCGATTCTCAGACTTGGGACACCACTTAAACCTTCAATGTTGAATAAAGGTAACTGTGCCCTTCATAGTTACTTATTGTTATCATTAAAGGAAATTTTTCAACTCCAAGGTTCAATTCCAAGGGATTCAATTAATCTCTAAATGAAACAAATATGTTTCAGTTTATTTTTTTGTTGTACATGTATTTTCAGAAAGAAAACAGTATCTGGTCAAACTATTTTAGAGTGCAATATTTTGTAAAAACTTCTCAATAATCCTGTGAAAACACACATTTGTCACTAAATTAACTTCTGATCCCCATTTGACCAAGAAACATAGAAATATGAGAAATAACAACCAAGATTAAACCAAGTTATCTCTTATTGACCTCTTGCTTGTTGATATTACTTCCAGGAGTCACAAAGAAACAATTTCAAATTTCTTGATTATCAGGTATGAAATGCCCTCCTTTAGAGAATGAACTGATGCATATGTCCTATGAAACAAGCTCTGGCAGAAAGCTCCGTTTAACAACGAAAAAACTAAAAACAACAAAACAAAACAAGCAAAGTTACAAAGATGAGAAATGACATCACCTCCCAACAAAGTTCTTCCATTGCATTGCTTAATATGTGAGGAGAGGAGAATATATGTACAAAATGATTAAAGGTTTGATCAGATCTTGCCCCTGCTGTTGGTTTTACAGTTAAAATGCCAGTTTGCCCTTCAACATTGGCTCATAATAGATAGCATGAAGACCAAAATGGTGAAGTGTGCTGATCACTGGACTTTCTTCCTAATGACTTCATAACATATGCCCTAAATAAAGCCAGGTAGGTTTGATGTATTAAACTGACAGCTCAACTATATTGATTGTTGTTGTTTTTGCACAGATAGCTCACAAAGAAAATTCAATGAAATAGACCACTTAAGTTTACCCAAAATGTTTGACTTCAAAGTCATGTTGTTTCACAAGTAAATATTCCATATGCTGAGGAAGTATATGTAAACTTCTGAATTTGTAAAAGAAATCTGCTTTCTATGAAATAGAAATAATTTGGGAGAAAGCAGTCATGTCTATGCCTCTATGGTGTGTGTGTAAATCCCTGGTTTCTCCGTCAAATCATCTGAATTTGTTTGGTTGCACTTCCACTTATTCTCCAGAAGAGACTGCTGTTGTTCCATGTTTAGGTTGTGACGCTGCAACTTCAACACGGCTTTGACTGAGGAGCGAGTGTGAGTTTTAATTACAGAGCTGAGACCAGTGCTACAGAGAAAAGCAGATCTTCTGCAGGTGCAATGACAAAAATATCAATATTAAAATGAGCAACATGAACTTCAAAACAGTTGTAATTGCCTAATCCAGAGACAAGCAGAAAAGAGTCTTTCGAAATTGGACCCGCACTGTTTCTAATCACACATTGTACCACTAATAATGAAAATAATCACTTTTCTATTCAACGAGGCAATCAAATTATAATTTGGTTATTATCATAATCAATAAAGATTTAGAAGTTAGCCCAGCTGAGCAATGCTGCAAATGAGCAGTTCCTTGGAGTTGTTTTAAGTCAGTGAAAAGCTGAAACTGATTTTCATATAAAAGTCATTCTCATGGACACATTTTAGCACTCAGAGCCTTTACATTTGATGTGGGGAGGGGTACTTCTTAATAAATCTAAACTATGTTTGTGAGAAATGTGTCACTCCAACTGTCATCCACCCTTGCCAGTTCCGCCTATAAAAAGACACTTTTCCAAACACCATTCTGATATCATTCCTGCCACTTATGAGATTGAATGTTTGTAATACCTAATTGCTCTGCTTACATGTGACGATCATAAACACGTCAGTTAGCTGACGTTTAATAGTGACAACTGCTTGGCTGCTATAACAGGTAAACTACTATCAGTCTCCTACAGTTGGCTTCCAGGCTCTCAGCTGCCCACTTTAGTAAATAAGCAGAATTTAACTAGAATGCATTTTACTGCTTGTGACCTTCTTTGTTCACCAGATGAACCTCTTTAAGCATGGCATCATAATGAATTCACACTTGAGCCAAAGCCAAACCAGTACCCTACTGATGATGCAGAGGAATTTTAATCATCATGTTTACTAAGTGTTCATAGAAAGACTCATAAACAAAACTCAAACTTTTTTATTTATTTCAGTTCAGTTCAATTTAGTTTTTTGTTTTGTTTTGCTTATTTAGTTCTGTTTAAAACTGATTTAAAACCAATACTAAAAACAACTGAAATAGCAGTTAGGTTAATTGTTTTGGTGTTCTTGTCATCCTTCAATTTCATTATGAAGTTCTTCAGAAAATTAAGATATTAAACAAAACTAATTAAAACATTTTAACAAACATTGGCCTAATTAAAATGGATCTCCATACATGGTATGGTATTCACTCAATACTTTGTCAAGGCTAGATTTGCATGAATGACTGCATAAGTGCAGCATGATAAGAAGGTAAGATGCCTGCGGCTTTTCTGAGATGCAATAGAAGCGCAAGTTGCTGGTGTAATAGCTCCCTGCAGTGTGTCTCTGGTATCTCTCATCTTCATCTCAACAATACTTCAGAGATTATCTATGAGATTCTGCTCAGGTCAGTTTACTAGCTTATCAAGCATTGCAAGACCATGGTCATTTTTCCAGGTATTGGTATGTAGTGAGGGAAGGTGCCAAGTTCTACTGGAAAATGAATGAAAGCATTGTCTCCATAAGGCTTGTAAGTAAAGAGAAGATATAAAACTTTCTAATAGATGGCTTTTTGACTTGACAAAACAGAATGGACCAATAGATAATACAATTCCCCAAATCGTCATAGATAGTTGAAATTTCATGTGGATTCCAGTGTGTGGAAATGTGATTTCCAAATGAAATATAAATGTTATTTTTATTTGAAAAGATGAGGAACAGTCTAATAAGAATGTTTTTCTTTTATTCATTGGCACAGATAAGACACTTCTGAAAGTTGTCTGGTTCTGTAGTGCCTACGTATGTGGAGTGCAGCAGTTGTAGCTCATGTCCTGAAATAATCTGAAATAATCCTCCTGACTCTTGATGCACTGACTCCAGTCACAGTCCATGCCTTATGAATCTCCCACAAACTCTTTGATGGACTTTGCTTTATATACCTTTGCTTTACTAGGGCTGCAGTTAACATGCAGAGTGTGAACGTTTTTCTGCTCTTCTTTTTTCCTCCACTCAACTTTCCATGATTTAGCTAGGCCTACCGGTTGTAGGAGGTTGGGCTCAAAAATTCAGTAAAAAAAAAAAATTATACAATATCAGAGAAACTGAATTTTCAGTTTTCATTAACTGTAAGATGTAATAACTATTAACATTAACTGAAATTCATTTTTAACATACATCACGCACGTTGTATGTTAAATTATAATTACTATTTATTACACTCTACAATTACAATCAAAAAGTTATTACATTTCACTAATTGAATTAGATTGTTTTTTAATTTATTGATTAATAAAGTGGACAATATCTTTTAAGTAATATTTAAGGCAACTGCTTATTGAGAAAAGAAGGCCTGAAATTGGTCAGTATTGTAGACTTTATATGTGAGCATTTTAGTTAGGTAGTTAAAATGTTTGGCAGATACTTATTCTAAAAACATGATAAAAACATTACCTATTCTGACACCTTTTCTGTTTGTTTCTTTCTCTTAGTGTTGAATTTCCCCTTCTTTTCTCCCTGCAGCAGCCCCGCTCCTCACCTGAGCACTGGTGGGAAGACACACAAACGCGACACCGTCACACACGCACGCCACACATAGAGCCAGATGAGGAGGAAACTTTTTGAGGTTTCTAGCTGTGAAGAGAGCCGCCTAATTAAAAAGATCATGAATATTCATGAGACACTTGTACTGCTGCAGCTAATTACATATTCAGAGAGGCTCGGGCGGTCGCCGGAGATGGTGTGAGTCGCCTGATTCAACTCAGGCACACTGACAACTCAATAAAACCAGAGCAAAAACGTTTAGCTTGTGCACATGTCATTGGCATTTGGACACAAGGGAAACCTGCTGACTCCACATCTACATTCATGTATCTATAAATTAATAGAAAACACAGTGAAAGCTTTGGATATTTTTTTTTCTTTTTTTGCCTGAATCTCTGTTTTATTCCAATGCTTTGTCAACCTTTTTCTTTTTTTATGACTATTAAAACAGATCTCAGTTTATTCACCAATAACCATGACCTGGTATAAAATTCTCACAGTATGACAGCATTGAGTAAAAATGCTGGGTATTTTCACAAATTATATATACATAAAATATATAACATGATCCAGTTGTTGTTTTTTTATTATTTAAAACAAAAGCACAAGGGTTGTCTGTTAGGTGAAGCAAGATCACCTAAATTTTTTCAGGGCATGTAAATATTGGGCCAAAAATTGAACCTTGAGGAACCCCACACATCATCTTTGCTTGCTCAGATTGATGTACATTTAAAAACTGCATTTTGTACTATACTTGTAAGTGACACTTTATCTATTAATCAGTCATCAGAAATGGACAAAATACTTTACTCAACATACACATTCTTTTGATTTTGAAATATTACTGGACAAGCCTCCTTTTATTTCAAAATATGTAACACATAGAAACCAAGGGGAATAGTAGTAAGTTTAGAAAAATTAAGACAGGAAGTGGAAAATAATGGGGGGAGGAAAAAAACAAGAAAGATGGAAAGAGCAGTGTTGGGAATTACAGTGCAGAGTCTGATGGGTTGGCTAATCACCACTTTGCCCTCCCTAATGTGGAGCCCCTGTGGCAACTGAACATGTTTTATTCACAAACTTATTACATCGCCGTCCACATCCGCTGATAACTGCCTGTGAGTGCATGATCTGAGTATGATGGAAACATATTCAAAACTCCTAGGTATAAACCAATATCAGATAATGCGATATAAAAGTAGACTCCTGTGGGAATCAATATATTGGTTGGTTGAAATACTAATATTTCATTTACCAGTTTCAAAAGTTAGCTACCTAAAATATATCATTTGATTAATTAATTACACAGCAATGTAAATACAAAAAATTATTCTTGAAAAAATTGTTTGTGCAAATATTGGACAGTGGTGAAGAATTGTTGATCACACACAATGGTTTTAATTCTTACAAAGTCTGGGTTTTTTTAGCATAAATTCCCTTTTTAAATCAAGCCACACCATCTCAGTGTAACTTTAACTGTCACTCCAAAATCTTCATTTTTACCCATCCAGAGGTTCACTTTATTGTACACTTTGGATCATTGTGCTTTTGTACAAGCCAAGTACATTTGAGCTTAACGAGCTTTCTCGTTTGATAGATAGAATAGTTTTCCAAAAAGTCAAACTTTGTCTCTTCAGTCTACAGAATATTTTCTCAAAAGCCTTGAGGGTCATCAGGACATAATTGGTAAGCAAAAGAGGGCCTTGCTGTTTCTGAAAGTCTGCAGTTCTTTAGATATTCAGTGCTTCTTTGACCTCCTGAAAGAGGTGAAAGTTATTTATTGGAGTAATTTTTCCCATGAATGGAAGGTCTGCTCCTAAGAAGGTTCATCCATGTTCCTTATTTTCTTCAGTTGTGGATAATGTCTCTCACAGTGGTCCACTTTAGTCCAAAAGCCCTAGAAATTGCTTTGAAAACTGTTTAAGACTGATAGATGCCAATGACTGTTTCTTATATGTATCAGCCATACTGAGACAGTTTTCTCAAAGAATGTGATTGATCACAGTAACTTGATTGTTTGTCGGGGATTTGGGGTGTAATTAAATTAATTTTCTAGACTGATATGGGTAGCTTTTCCCCTTTAAAAAGTAAATAATTTTTTTAAACTGAATTTGCTGTATTTGGTTGTGTCGATAATCCAAAATTGAAAAGAATGTAGTTTGGTTTTGAAATGAATTTGTGGAGTCAGATAAAACATCACTTCATCATTTATAACCAAGGACCTTATTTTAAGAAACAGAAGAGGGTAGGACAAGGACAAAAGAAGCGTAAGACAGAATACTCCCAATTTAAGATGGTTCTGTAAAGGGCAATTTTCATATTTGAGTATGCACTAATTATTTTTGCTGTTAGTGCTGATGTGTGTCAAAGTCTGCATGTCTGTGCTCACTGGGCATTTTGAGGAGGACATGCTGGCCATATGGAAAAGACAATGAAGCAGAGTAATTAAAACAGAACAAAGAAGAGAAGCACTGGCACCATAATTAGAACACTGATTAATCAGCTGATAATTTTATCTTGATTAATGTGACTGATTTTCTCTTCATTTTGACCCTAGCCAGTCAGGCCCAGTCCAATTAAATTTAAATTATGCGTCGGAATCTGTCCAGTTCTCCTCCCCCTCCTCAGTCCCCAAACAGACACTTTAATATAAAACAGCATGAGGTAAGGCAAGCAGCTACAGACATGCAAGCAAAAATACTGAAACTTTTTTCTTTTTTACCTCCTTCCTTTTTGCACAGGCAAAACAGTGATTTATTTTATCCCAAAGTCACAACTATCTTATCAAGAGGAAACAGGAGATGGTGCAACACTGTTTTGAAAGACTGTAGTGACTTATAGTAAAGCCCTGCACAAAGTCAAGACAGTCCTTAGCTCTCCAGTGGTGACTTAATGTGCTATTCACGAATAAATTTGTTTTTAAAATGTAGACAAATTATTGCATTTATTGCATTAAAGTGAACTTCATTAAAGTTGTTAGCTGTTTTATTCACGTGTCATGCATGTTGACCTATTGAAAAATGTGTCTTACATGGATTCACTGCATCAGCATGGGATTTACTTTATTGCATACCTAATGATCTATAGATTAAAGTTTCATGCTGTACACACAATCTGGGTGTGAAATCTTCATCAGTCCACACAGAGCGTCTGCACAGTGTATCAGCTAGTTAAGACATTTAAAGGAAAGTTGAGAAATTGAATTGTGTGACAAGAACATTAGATCAAGTTTCCTAAGTTACTCAAATACACTTCACTATAGAGTATATTGAAAATCAAACGCTCTGGAGTTTGATAGGAGGAGCAACCAGAGTTGCTGTCCTGAAACTTTTGTTTGGATCTCTCTTTCAACACACATCTAATATGCTGTGTACCTCCACTGTGTTTTATTTAGTTCAAGGTCACTCCAGAGGACGTGATGGAGCACTTCATGCTGCTCGATCCTGAAATTTTGTCCTTTATGAGCGTTAGTTGTTACTTCCTAACTTTATCTAAAGTACAAGTATCTAGTAATTGATCATTGTATCGGTGTGATACAATGATCATTAATGAGCAAACTCACCAGAGTGACAGATCTGAGAACAGATCTGTCACTCTGGCAATATATAAATTGGCAATTTATATATTGCCAATATATTGGCAATATATAAATGCCAATATATTTCCAATTGATCTAGTATAATAGAAATAATATTTATGACCATTGTAAAACTAATGTTCTTCAGTCGCAAAACCATGTTTTGTAGCAAGTGCTGCATCTTCCCTTTAAAAAATGCACTAAAAACCCTTAGAAGGTCACCAATGAGCCTTTCAAAAATTCATCAGGAATACCATCGCTATCTATTATTAACCCCATTCTTTTTCTCTCTGTTGAGTAAAAAATGTCTTTGTAGTTGGTGAGCTAGGTTAATGAGAAACAAAAATGGAAGGCAACGGAGCAGATGATCCTTAGTTTGTGATCCAGTAGCCAATGTTTCTCCTCTGTTATTTCTGCAGGCTTCACAAACTCATTCTGGGATACTCCATGAATAAAAAAAGAAAGAACATAGTTTAAAGACTGAATAAAAAAAGGGATAAAATGTTGTCTTTCTTTATCCATACATTGTTCACTTGTCTTCTTTCTGGCTGCCTTTTTATTGTTGGCCTTGGCTTAAATGACTGGCTCCATGCCAGAGCCCGCTGAGAGACTTTGGGGCACTGCTGCCAATGTGTGCGGAGCTCTGCGGCACACATCCTCATGTGGAAGTGCTGGCAGGTGATGGTGGTTGGAGGGCAAAGCTGCTGTCGCCCATGGCTCAGGTCCCATGGGAGAGAGCACATAGGGTGAGGGTGTTAATGCTTTCAGATCTAGTTAAAGGCTGGGTGACAGCTCTGTTACCTGTGAGGGGGTGGATGATGTGGAGAGGAGGGTAAAGGGCACCTCCTTTCCTCCTATCAAACACTAAAAGATTTAATAAATTTATGAAGAAACCACAAAAGACACTGGATTGCAGAGAAATTAAACCAGAGGTCTATTTTACATGTTTTAACACTGCAAACACTTCTTACTTTAGAAATAACACCTCTATGAAGTCTCATTCTTTGATATAATGACAATACAAGGTGCTTATGTCAAAGGCAACATGACATTAAAAGCCAAGAATGAACTTGTACGTTTCATAAAATGTTTTATTTATTTCATAATGGACTATTAATTGGGGTAAATAACTTTTCTGTCAGTAGCAGGGGTCTGTGAAAAGGTTATGAGCAGTAGTAGGAGTATATGTGGAGTGGTGGTTCACTTTATTTACATGAATCCATTCCCAAAACAAAGGCATCTTTGGGAACTTTATGAGACAAACATGGCAAATTCATATCCAGGTGTGCTGGGCAAGGCACACACTAAACATCCCTTGTCAAGACTCTCTTCAAATGAATGAACTAATATTTCCAAAAATAAATGTTTCCAAATCCGTCTTGTTATGTGATGTATAGAGGTTAGAAGCTCTAAAGAGTGAACCAATTCCCTTTCGTTACACTCTGGGAAAACCTTTCACTCCAGCTCACTTGCTTTGTTCTGCAGATGGCAAATGTGTCTCTTAATTTGATTTTCACATCTCTGTGTTCTTTTATCTTCAGTTTTAAACATCTCATGCTGAAAATATTTCAATCTTGTTCACTCAGTAACATCCTCAACACTAAAAGTACCACTTTGTAAGCATTTTAGACCAATTACAGGCATAGAAAGGAACTAATCCAACTTTTACTGTGTGGATTACTGCAGATTTAAACTCTGATATGCCATGTTCTGAGTTTTCTTAATGAGAATTTTGCTGCTGAGGCAATGTAGATTTGTAACGTAAGAGACAAATGAAGGATTATGGGAGGAGATGAAATAACTGAGAAGGTTCTCTGCATAGATTGTTCTTTGGAGTTATAAATTTTGTAGGGTTTTTGTGGAAGTTATGTAAAAACAAAGTATTGCAAAGTAGTTTCATGCAAAACCTTCATACTATCAACCACACACACACAGACTTTTATCATCAGTATTAGTTATACTTAGCTGCAAAAAACTTTAAACTTTACTTTTTAGTTTTTAACACTCCTGTAAGATTGTAGCAGACTTAGAGAAGTTAAAATAGAAAGAAAATATGTCTGTGTCTTTTCTCGATAGCTGTAGACTTAACTCTCACTGGTGAGCGATTCTTAAGTGAAAAACTGTTGTCTGCGGTCAGACTTGCAATACCTTCTGTCATAGGAGCTTGTGGTACTGTGCCAAGCTGGCTTGGCCATCAATAAATGATGAAATATGAAATGAATAAAAACATGAATGACTGTGGCAATGACTCTGTGTGACAGCTTAGAGATGGGAATTAGGAGCCAAAGCGGCGCTAAAGCTGGGTTATTGGGCAGCGTCCCCGCTAACGAGCCGTGAGATTGAGTTTGACACGTCGAAAAACAGGTGCTCATTTATTTCCCAAATAAAAGGACTGAGCCAAAACTCACCTGTCCAAAACAACACATAACAAGTAAAACCTTCGGAGGATGAGGGATTATTCTAAAGCAGCCAAATGAGGGATTTTGGGGGGTGGGTTGCATTGTTTCAGGTATATATCCCAGCCGCTAGCCTGCTTAATTCAGCTTGATGTTATCTCTGACATTCTTCAGATGTTGTGGGATGCCTTCCGGCACTGCACCGGCATTTTACCCGGACACAGGTGTGACAGCACGAGCAATAACAAGCAATAAGTAATTACCACAGCCATATCCATATCAGCCCTAAAACCCCAAAGTGTGCTCAGGGTACTACTTCCTCCCTCCCTCCATCCTCTCGTCTTGATATCACTCTTTCCAGCTAAATTACCGAATTGGGCTCGAGTCCAGGGGCCTCGCTTGTGCTGCTGCTGCCCGGTTTCTGTAGGGGAGGGAAATAAAGCCGGGCGGTCCTCTCGGGATGCTCTAATGTCTTTGTTAATTGTGAGTTATGGGGAAACACGGCAAAGGCACAGGGGTCAGGGCTGACAGCAATCACAGTCTTCAGGCGGAATTTGTCAAAACGCTTCTTGTTTATCCTCCTGTCAACGGGGAGGAAAATTTGCATTAGTACAACCAAACCCACCCTTCCCCCTTTCATATTTACACTGCTCGTCTCAATGCTCCCTGACTGACCGTGCCACATGATAACTATGAGCCAGACTGAACCAAAAGTTGGCGGTAAGTAATTTTATTTCTGCTGTCCAAGGAAATACCACACACTCTGCGCTGGGCACTACTGCGGTGTTATTTGTAAACAATTACATATCTGACTAATAGAAGTCATCATAGCATATAGCTATGCTATGATATGCTATCATACTATAAAGTTGTATAAACTATAAAGACTAAGAGTGTGTTATTGCACTTAGAAAATCTTTGGGACAAACCACAAATGGAGAAAACATATAACACTGTAGAGAGCACTATCACACTGATAAAGCTACTTTAGTTGTGCGTCTCTGTCCAAGAAATTGCAAAAAAAATTTGAACATTTAAAATTGTCTGAGGTTTTATGAATATATTGGTCACATGTAGCATATGCCAAAGAGTTTGGCAAACTCTCCACATTAGAAAGCATAATTAGAAATCTCAGTTTTGCCACAAAAACTTCAGTTACATGTGAACCAGAAATTCAGTGGCAATAGAAGTTAATTTAACAAAGATCCTTGTTAATGTGGACAATGCTTCAGCTGTGGAAAATGTCAGTCAGTGTTGTAAAGACTGTTCAAAAACACTAACTGTTTGAAACATTTTGGTGAATCCAGACACAATGTATTAGAAAATCTGTTTTCAGGGATAATGAGACACTAGAAGAGATCTATTTGTCTGACTGTGGAAAACCAAACCAGCTCTTTACTTTTCGGAAACAACTCTCACACCAGCCCCCGCACTTCTTGGACTGCTTTGTTGGAAAAATTCTATTAATTACTCTTCAAATACTCACCTACTTCACCTAGACTCACCTTTTCCTATTTTTCCCATGAATAAAACTTTAAAGGGGAAGGAAAAGCTTGTTTATATGTGTTCTGTGTAATTCTCAGAAAGTATCTCAGTGTTACACTTGCATAAGTTGAGACGTAGACTTTACCTTCAATTTTTGTCCATTTCCACCCTTGTCTGTACATAACAAACATAAATAAATGACTCTAAATGAAAACCAGATACCCAAAGTTGCAACACAGTATAGCACTATATATCTATATTGTGTTGCAATATTGGGTGGCATGACTGCGTCTAAAAATATCAAATAATGTTGGATGACTGAGATATCACTACAAAAATCACAGGGTGGCAGTCAGTAGGCCAGCTTAAAAAGTTACTGAGCTCTAGAAAGACTTTTTAAAATAAATTGCACCATTTTATTTCACATGCAAAGTGTTGACGCAAAGGAAAAAAGACAACATTGCCAGAAATGCAATATGTGTACAGTACTGAGACAATTAAAATCACAATCTGTAACGAGGGGAATGGTCTAATGAAGATGCTCAGACAGAGCATCGCTGAATCTCTCTGACCCTCACATGAAAGAAAGCACAGTCGCTAGAATGCCTACAAAGCTCCATCCCAGCCTCTTTGAAGTGGCTGAAAACTCGCCATCTGGCATGATCATCACATTTTCACTTTGTCAAACCTTGAATTTTTTTATATTGCAACCAAATGTGTGCAGGGGCTCCTCTCTGAATTCTTTTGCATCTTTTGCCCGCAACACAGCGCAGGCATTGGCTGCAGAGTTAACTAAGGTTTTTGCTGCAACATCCTATACTGAAATTTCTGTCACTATAATTACAGCCAGTTTGAATCAAGTTACACATCACATTAGAATGGGAAAAAAAAAAAAAAAAAAAAAACTGACAGTGGCAGCAATTTGCAGTCCTCTGAATTATTTTTATCTGAAGTCTTGTTTTGTACTGGGTGCCACTGAAATAAGTCAACTTTATAACATATATACAGTGATGGCATACTGACTTTGAAAAAGTAATTTTAATCGGATTACTGATTAGTCCTTGAAAGGAATAATCACTTGATTCGGAAAGTAACTAAGTTAAGAACGCTCCACCATCTGTGAAACTTGATTAGCAAAGTGAGCTTTGCTCATTCTTAATTGCAAGTTATTTTATAAAGGTAAAGTCAACAATGTATCTTCACTTATAAGTTTGAACTGAAGGGGAGGTTTAATGATTACAACAGTTCAACAAAAAACTTTAGTAATTTGTGCATGTTTTTGTGTGTTGCAGTATAGTCTGGAAAACTATAAACCACTGGATTTGAAATAGAAATGCGTTGGATTACTCGTTACTGAAAAAAACAGTCCATCGTCAATAACACATTACTTTGTAACACGTTACTGACATCACTGCATATTTATGTATATATTATGATGTGTTTCTGTACTTGACAGAATAACGGTGGAACGGCTTTCTGGATGCAAGAAGATTCTGAGTTAAAATGCCAGCCTGCAGTATTTTTCCATTTTTACTTATTTATTTGTTTCCCCACATTGGGTCACATTACAACTGCAAATTTAAGTATATTTCAATGGGATTTTGTGCTATATGAAAATGCAAATATAGCACATATTTGTGAAGTGGGAGTAAAAGTGCGCATACTTTAAAACTATGAACCAACAAAAGCCTGAAAAGCTGGGTGTGCTGAATGAATATTTTTTAAATATTTTAAACAATTTTTTTATTGTTTGTTAATTTTGAGACCTTTCAATTTGCTTTACACACAAATAGAGTTAAAAATTTTCCCCAGTTTACTTTTTCGAAATACTGGATTGGATTCAGATTGAATTGACGACATCTGTGAACATCAATGCTTGAAAAATGCCGCAAATCTTCAACTGGATTCAGACATAGACTTTCACTAGACCACTGTAACACATGAATATGCTTTTATCTAACCATTCTTTACAGCTGGCTATAGTCTGTTTAAGGTCATTGTCCTGCTGGAAAGTAATAGGTTCTTTTAGGATTGCATTGTATTTAGGTCCATCAAGGCTTCCTTCAATCTTAAAACAAAAACCACTGAATTTTATGATTATAATGTGGAAAAAAATGAAAAATGTTAAGGAAGTGGGAATATTTTTGCAGAGTTATGTATTTATAGCCCTTCTGTTAACACATGGCAGCTGACAACACAAAAATATATTAACACATTGTTCAACCTGAAAACACTTAGGAAAAAGAAGCAACAACTCTCCACTTCTAGTTTACATTAAAGCTTAAATTCTGCTTTTTAAAGGTCTGCAATGCCGCACCTAAGTGTATCTAAATATGGCTCGGAATAGTGTTGAATCAAATGGTGTTAAATATGCACAGCGAAAGCCATCTTACACTGTTAACAGAAGTGCAACCTCCGCTAACACCATCCTGTCCACCCAACTTGGCAGAATTCAAGTGTGAGTCACATCGTCTAGCCCTCCTAACCTGGAAACTGGTCTGTTACCCATCCAGGACAAAGGCTGATGGTAACACCAAGCAGTTTCTTTCGCAGGATGTTAACCTGCAAGGTCAAGCAGTCAGATAAGAGTTTTAGAAGTAAGGCAAATGTTTATTCTCAAGTTGGCATGCACGTTTCTTGCATGTCAACCTCATCAGTACCATTAGTAAGTTATTACTTGTACTTGTTTAGCACCATGTTTCCCACCGCTAAATCTCACACTGAAAAAAATCAATTCTATTTTAGTGCAGAAGTTTTTCTCTGGCTCATAAAATGAAGGAATCTGAAACATAACAGAAAATGCCCGAAGCACTACAAATCTTACAGCGCAGTATCAGCTAGATTGCTGTAAAACAAAATAAGCCTGTGTATTTGGCTGAATGATAACCTTCCTTTCAGAGTACACATTGAGAATTTGTTGAAAATGCTATAAGTTAGACTAAGCTTTTATCATTGAAATAAAGTTTTGCTTTATTTATTAGATTGATATACTGTTGATCAAACTGGAATGTATTTTGTTCGGTTTGAAACAATCCTATGTAAAATTGCACTTGAACTTATATTTCTGTACATAAACAAAACTTATTCATCTTATAAAATGGTTTACGATGAAGCCTAGATCGTCTCAAGCTGTTTTCATGAACACAAAACATGATGTTGGCTCGTTTCTGACCTCTTCTTCGGGAATGAGAAGTTAAATGTTTGAATTTTGCCTCTTTTCACCTCTTCCACCCATCAATGTCTGTGGCTACCACACTAGATCTTTCATCAGCAGAACTTTAGGGATCAGTTATGTAGAGCAACTTAGTAACAGGAGTTGACTGTGAGTGCAGATCAAGTTTGAAGGGACACAAACACACACACACACACACACTCTCCTGCACACACTGCAGCAGGAGCCAGTGTCTCAGTGTGTGTGCGTCACGTACGCAGACGGTCACAGGTGAGTGTCATGTGTGATGATCATTATTGCCATACACCTGCTCCGCTCCCGCAATTAACTTTGCCGATGCAAATGAGCCTTATTGCATCACCGAGGCCGAGCCTCCTCCCCAACAGACGAGACGATGTTCATCTGCTGGATCTAATTAAGGTAATGAGCAAGGGAGGGCAAGATGGAAGGATGGACGAAGGAGTGGAGGAGAGGAGCAAGGAGAGAAATGATGGGGGAGTGGGAGCAGAGTGGATGGTGGAAGAAACAGGAAAATGGGGATAAAAGACTTTGTGACAATGGGAGGGTGTCTGTTTTTACTAATGTATACAAATACTGAATCTGTACAGCTGAGGATAAGGATTTTATGTGTGTGTGTGTGTGAGAAAGAGTAATTATCATTCCTTATGGATGTAGGTTTTCTTACAGTGGGCCTGCTTGCGTGTGTTTAATGCTGAAAGCGATAAACAGGAGGATCAAAGAAAGTTGGAGATTGGAGGTGATTGCATTTTGTCCGCAAATACACAACATAATATAGAGGACGTTATGCATTAAGATGCACAAATATATGTATATCTAAAAGCTGCAGGGGCACACCAATCCAAACAGTACAACACCAGGATGAAGACCCAGCTGACACATTCTGTCAAAACTTATAAAATAATAATAATCATAATAATAATAAGTGAGCTGTCAGCCATATATAGGACACCTTTCTAAATCCAGCCGTGTTAGCCCAAAATTCTGCTCACGTTCTCACTAAAAGATAGAGCACATAACACCAGTTTTACTGGCTCCCTGCAGCTCAAAGAATAGACTTTAAAATGCTGTTGCTATTTTACAAATCACTGAACGGTTTAGCACCACAATATATAAAAGATCTGCTGTTGTTGTATCAACCTTCCAGACCTCTCAGGTCTTTTGGTTCTGGTCTGCTTTGCATCCCCACAACCAAAACCAGAACCAAACGAGGAGAAGCAGCATTCAGCATCTATGTACCAAAAATTTGGTACGTTTGGTACACAGAAAACTGTAAAACAGCTGAAACACTGAGTTCCTTCAAATTTTGACTAAAAACCCATCTGTTTAGAGTTGGATTTGAAACATAATCAATTAAAAATTTAATGATGGAACTTGACTTAATGTAATGTTTTGATTGTTTATTCTATGTTGCATGACTTTGCGTTTTTGTGTTTGTTATGATGTAAAGCACTTTGAAATGCCTTGCTGCTGAAATGTGCTATACGAATAAAATTTGATTGATTGAATAGACTGAACTTCACAAGCCTGTTAAGGTGCGTTTCATGGAAAAGACTATAAAATTCACTTTTGAGCGTATTTGATTGATTGATTGATTGATTGATTGATTGATTGATTGATTGATTGATTGATTGATTGATTGATTGATTGATTGATTGATTGATCCGACTGAATTTATGCTTTTGTGAGACGATCTCCTGGCAGAGAGGGTCATGAAGAAGTTCAGGTGAATAATTTCATCCATTTTGTATTCAGCATTGGATTTGGATTAGGGGTTGCATATACTCTGCAATGACTTTTCACGGAGCTTGTTGACTAGCAATCACATGACAAAACTGATTCTTCCAAGAAGATGAAAGAAGACGAACTAGGTGAGTTTGTCAGGCATAATAATTGTATAAAAATGTAAATAATGAACAAAAGAAGTTCTGCAAATTCCAACAAAGGCTACGGGAATTGGGGCGTTGAGTAACGCCATGATTAGCAGGGGAACCCCGCACATAGAGGCTGTAGTTTGACTCCTGTCCCTGGTTCCCTTGGTCCATACCTAGAAATCCAAATGCATCTCACTTTTTATACATTTTAATTTGTGAAACACTTAGAAGCTTCCCAAATTAGCACCACTTTTCCTATTGTATATGCCAATAAATCACAAAATGTTTGAGGTTGTAACTGGACAAATTATAAAAAGTTTCAAGTCATCATGTATACTTTTTAAGGTGCTAAGATTAACTGACTCTTGTCTTTGTCCAACAGACTTGATATTTCCTATTGGAGCTAGCAGCCCTTTATCTCTTTAGACCTTTTACAACCTGCTGTGAATTTTTTATATTTCGTCCCAGAATCACCCACTGTTTTAATTTTGAAGAAAAATTACTTCCAGCTGCACATAATAAACTGTTGTCCAATGTGACATGTTAACTCGCATCATGCTTTTGGATGATTCCTGACTTAAGGTTGCTGGAAATTTTCCCATTTTATCACTGTCTCTGACCTAATGTGTTTTGCGGTGTTAATGTGAAACTCTGCAGGTTAAAACCCATCAGGTGGTGTTCTCATCTCTCATCAAACAAACCAGATCAATCTCCAAATGCTCCTGCCACCACCAAAGACATCACTGAGCAGATGATATTTATTTGTGTTTAAAAAAAGCGAGGGAAACGTTTCACACAGGCGATATTTTGCCATTGGTTCCACGCTTGAGCTGTTTTCTCCTCCGGTTCTCTTTTCTTTTTGTTACTCTCCGCTGGCTTTAATCTCACCAGCCGCTGTGGTGACTGATTGACCAGTGAATGAGCTGTTTATTGGATGCAAGGCAAACAAATTGCAGTTTGACGTGTTCCCCGAGTTGTCTAATGAGAGTACGGATGAAGTATATCACCCTCTGCTTCTTCTATTCTCTCTCAGCATGCTTTAAACCCAAAACAAGGTTTGGGCATCTGCCAAGGCAATCTCAGTCATTCACATGCACCAGAGAGAACTGTGTCTGTGTGTATTGTACACATGAGTAAAAATGATGAAAAAAATTTTCTTTAAATTCTTCACATCCCATGGAAATTTGCTTTGAGCTCTCTGAAGATCAGTTTACCTCTCTGGATATTATAAATATTTTAGAGATCTTTGATGCAGTAATAATTTTTCCACTTCATTCCAGCTTTGGTGGTCCAAAAGAAAAGAACTCTTAGAAATGCTGAGAAGCAGCTTAAACACAGGATAGGAGGGTAACTTCAACCTTTCTGTATCTGCCATGTTTGGTATGTTCATCTTAGGTTTCTTTATTTCGAGGGATTACTCAAGAACAGGTTGTTTTTTTTTGTTCGTTGGATCTTTTTTTTTTTCTTTTTTTTTTTGCAATGTTATTGACAATATTTCATTTTAGCAAAAAACAAACAACAACAACAACAAAAACATTTCAAAACAAACAAAAAAACATAGGAGAAAAAATTGTTACACAGCAATACCAGAATGTTTACTGAGCTTCCAACATCCAAAAAGGTTCACCAAACACCCTCACATTAGATCAGCTGTTCAACTAAACAGTAAATACTGTTGTAATTTGAGTATTGGCACAGCGTGAATCATCTACATTCAGACATTCCAATACTTTCAGGATTCAATAAAAATAAAACATGTTTTATTGAATCCTACTGTGGTAGACCACTAAAAAGTAGCAAAAATTGTGAAGAGGGGGGAAATGACATGAAAAGTATCCCAAGCTTTGAACATCTCACATTCAATCCATTCTCATCACTCTCCACATGAACCTAGCCATAGTGGGAGAGTAACAAGAAGAAAGCTGTAGTTTAAAGAAATACATAAACGGAACAGCAACCATGGAAAAAGTGCTCTGATCAGGAAAGACCAAAATTTAAGTTTTTGACCTGCATGTAAAATATCACACAGAAAACTTTCCATTCGTAAGCCTTTGATGGAATGGTTTAGTTCAAAGTATATTAATGTGCTAAAATGGCCTTGTCATAGTCAGTGAGACCTATCTAACTGTTTATGAATGCTCTCCATCCATTGTGACTGAAGTTGAGGTAGAAAATGTTTCAAGTCTCTAAATACACAAAGCTGATAGAGACACATTAATATAAAAATATGCATTTTATTGCCTGCCTAATCAGAAATACAACATTGCAGACTGCAGCTGAGCTGATCATCATCTTAAATGGTACTGACCAATACAGGACAGCTCTATAGCAATTGAAGCCTTTTTATTGGTCTAAATGAACTTACCAAAAATAATGTCAAGACTTTTAAAGAATGTAGAAAAAATAGTTTGCCAATCTGGGTAAAATTTATAATTTTGACTATATGCAATACACTGATTGTCCATTTTATTCATTGACAAACAGATCGTAATTTGCTGGCACAAGTGGTCATTTGGACACTGGGATAGGTCTTCCTGAGAATTAATAAAAGAACAAAAATGTTTATACCGTGCTAGAATCCAAATCAAATTGGATCAGAGGTGGCAACACACCAGTACTGGCCCCTCTGATCAGAGGGGATTCACCCACAGCTGTAATTTTATGGTGTATTCAAATGATAAATAGACTGAATTTATAAAGCGCTTTTCCAATCACCATTCAATGCACTTTAGACCAGAGTCACATTCACCCATTTGCACTCACATTTATACACCAATAGGTAGATTGGTAGGCAGGTTGGGGTTAAGTGCCTTGCCCAGGGGTGCATCGACATGTGGCAGGAGGAAGCTGGAATCAAACCTAAAACCTTTTGAGCACAAAACGACTACTCTACACATAGGTACCCCCTCGTATTTGTGTACATCTCGTACATTGGATTGTCCAGAAATCTGTTTAGTTGATACAATCTTAAAGGTTTACATCACTTGAATAAAAGAACATTTAAAAAAAATGACAGATGTTCCCCCTCCCTTTTTAAATTAGTGGAACTGCCACAATTCCTCCTGTCTTCAGCCCTTGAATCAAATATATATGCATGCAGTGCTGGCCACATGTTCTGATGAAGAGATACTCAGCGCTTAAAAATTACTGGATCTTTTACTGCAGCACCAAAATCTAGCTCTGAACAATTTCAAAACATTCGCCTTTTATTTTGGAAAAACATATTAACAAAATAACTGAAGAGTTCACAAGACTGAAGCTTCCAAACCAGGGGATCTTGACCATTTGTTTTTGGAAAATCTCTATTTCAACAGTCCTTGTTTCTTTCGTATGCATTTTTATATTCAGCTCCTCGCACAAAAGTTTTTCAGTTGAATTTGGTGTGGGGATATGAAAGCTGGTACAGCTTTTTTGTCAGGTGAACCTTTTTTGTGTTGATTGGTCAAGATCGTACTAATAGACAGAAAAGTGGCCTATGTCTGAAAGAATAGGAGTTTATGTCATGTCATAGTTACATGTGTAGTGACAGATTAGGGTAAAAGTTGCTCGACACTTAAAATGTGAAGTATAAATTAAACTAACTTCACTGATATTTATTTTATAGGGAGCACTTTATTTGTTTCTTAACAAATATGCTTTTCTCACTGAATAGTTGTACTCATATATGTGTCTGAGTTTTCTAAATTCTCCAGTATAAAATTATTTGAATCCAATAAAAGATTAATTTTTAAAGCTTTTTACTTCCTCTTTACCATGGGGGGCAATAAATACGGTTGATACAGTATATCCATAGTTCCAGTCAACATCATACATCATTTCACTTTCTGAAAATGGTGTCACAGCATTCTGTAGATGGAACATCCATGAATATTGTTTGAGAAATGAATGTTTGACTTCTAGCTTCCTGCATTAAGATTTCTCTAACATGCCTTTATTGCTTATGCCTTTATTGCTTTCATTCTGATCTCCTGTGGTACGCCTCATTGTTTTAGTCTCATCTCATCAGGTTGACCATGTGGAGTCTGGCTATTTAACCATAAAGATTTAGTATTCAGGCGGTGTGCGTCGGGATCGCAGCGCTCTCATAAAAGCTCAGCCAGAGTCCATCACCAAACAAACGGGAGCTGCGTGTTTTTCTGATTTATTAGACGAGCTCTGCCTTCTTGTTCTCCTTCTCCTCCTCTTAATCTTTCATTATTGCCCCCGCCCTCCCCGTTCCCTCTTCCTCTCCCCTTCTCTCCTTGTGTGTTACAGTGCAAGGACGCATTCTCTTTCCAGCAAGTGTGTGTGCGTGTGTATCATTGTTGCTGCACTGTGTGGGGTGCAAACATGACAAGTTAGTGCGTCACATGACATTCTTAATGGCAATCCGTCTCTGATCTCACATTTCTCCGCTCAACTTCTCCTCTTGATGAAGCATGATGCTTTCCTTTTGTTGCTCTTAATGGAGGCTTAACGTCTCTACTCACAGATCAATATGACTGGATGAATTATTTGCTTCGTGGTTGCTGTTTTTTTTTTTGGTGCTGGTTGGGGAGTGTGCTTGCTCATTAGCATGCCATCTTTATTAGCCAGGGCCATCCCTGTTGTATTCTTGTTTCCATGCTTGTGTGTAAGTGTGCTTTAGGTGGCGTGCGTGGAAGTCATGGTGTAATTAATCTGCTGGCCCTCAGCTCTGATTAGGCTCAGATTCTTCCACACAGCTGAACACTCTCCAACCTCTCGTCCTCCTGGCTTGCGCTCATCAACCTGCTGTGGAGTACACACAGTCAAATCTGATGATTTATGTTTCTGCAAGGCAGAATTTACACGCGCTGACAAAGACAACAAAGACAGGAGGCGTGCTAGTGCGCATCCGAATTTCTAACTTATTCCTAAAACTTCACTTATTCCTTGAAAATTTACTTGGAAGAAAAAGTGGTGATGTGCTCCATTTAATTTCCCTGGCAGTGTATTAAAAGTGTGTACCATATTTGCAACACAAGCTAAATAAAAATGCAAAGCAGTTCCAACATGCACATCTAATAAAAGGAAAAGCTGGAATATGATTCCATTATTATTTCACGTGTTGCCCTTTAGGTGATGTGAGAAGTCAATAAGCCCCTTTGCAGAGATCTAATAAAAGCCGCTTTATACAAATGTGTGGTTAAGTATAATCTTGCAAACAGAAGAAAAGGTCACACACAAGAGACCAGCAGTGGTGGAAAAATTAGTGGGGCTGAAGAAACAAAAGGAGATTGATTCAGAACATGAGCAGCTTGATGATAGTTGGAAACTGCAGCCAGAGAACTCATTGTTCGTTGCAGCCTTTGGCCACTAGTCTCTGCTGTTGCATCAGGAATAAAGGGCTGCAAGCCTTTGGCTTTGGACACCCCTTCTCTTGGCTTGTGCCTCCAAAGCCCAAGGTCTCGCAGGTGTTGTTTGGTTCCTTTCTAACAAGCGATCCACCGTCTTCACTGACAGCTGTATTTGTGCACAGAAAATTCATTATCTCCTTGTCTGCATGCATTTCTTGTTATAAATCGAAATTCTTTTCAAATAAAGGTTGGAAGATATTGCCTTGCCTAAGTATTTAAATGTTAACTTTTTTTCTTTAAATCACATTTTTCTTATCTTAGACACATACGGTGATTTCGCTAAGAGTCTGTCGTCTTATATTATCTAAAAGGCAGCGGATAAATGGGTCACAGCAGATTAGCAGCGGGGACAGACGCTGGATGTGGTACCAGAGAGAGTGAAAATGCAAAAATAAGATTTAAATAACACACAGTTGTCTTCTGCTTGAGGGTTCTTAACTGTCCTCTTCGTCTTGTGAAGCTTCTCTCTCAAATGGACTGTGTTTCCCATGTTAAACTGGGAGAATTCAAAAGATTTTTGACAAATTTCACAGATTAATATTTGGAAGTTTGATCAGAGGAAGAAACTAAAAGTTCAGCTCACCCGAGAGTAATCCTCCCATCTCACAGATTGTGACTCAATTTTCAGAGGTGGACTCAAGTAGCACTTAAGTCATACAAACAAAGACTTGAGCCTGCATATAAGCTCCACACCACAGCTCTGACATGTGAAGAGCTCCATGCACACATTTTACTGTGAAAGGATGCGCTTGATTTATTCGCCAGAGACGTTTGCGGCTCAAAGGGTGTTAACTGTTCGTAACAATCTGTTCTTGTTAGCAGCAGCTTCACAATTATGGCCAAATGAATGTTTTCCGGCTGCACTCTGGATTCAATGACTGGGTCATTTCAGAACAAAATAAGCTTATGAGCTCTGACATCTCATTCTTTTCCTGTTGAGTAAGTTGTGTCGCTGCAGACATTTCCTCTGAGATTCTCACTTGTTTACTTACTACGTTGCAGACCAACAGACCAAGTGTCATGTATTTGATGCCTGTTTTTAGAACTTAGATTCTTCTCTCAAAGAATAGAGATGTGACTCGGACTTGGCAGGACTTATGAAAATCTCTGGTATGAAAAAAGAAAAAAAAAAAAGCCCCATTATATTCTTCCAACACATCTGACACTGTATCAAAGAAAGTTTGATCACCATCTAACCTAGGCATCTCAACTCTGAAATGCCCAATGTATTGAATAATCTCATTACACTGTGCAGACAGTCTTAACTAAAGAACATCTCAAATGCTAATTTGAAAACTTAGGACACTCATTGCCATTTTGGATTTTGAAGTCTGGGTTGGTCAGAAATCCAATTCAGTCAATTCAGAGTTTTTAGATTAACTCTTCATAGAGCTTTGCATGCTTAGTGAAAGTCATCAGCACATGACACAATTTGAATATTACTGAATAGATTTCTATAGCAGTCCTTTGAAATGTAAATCTGAAAAAAAGTTATCTTTGGGATTTTGCACATATAATAGTCTGTTAATTTATGTTTTCGAGTACCTCTAGATCAGACATTGAAGTTTTGATGGGTAGCATGTGCTATTGTTGCTTCTACAAAGTTTTGTCTATTATCTTAAAATCCTGCAATATAATTTTAACCCTGTATACATAGTCTTTGTATCAAATAAAAGTTTGCTTTAAGGTCCTCATGATAATATCCTGTTTTGACCTGAGAGTCAGATTCATTTATTTTTTAGTCAGAATATCTAAGAGTTAGCAAAACATCCAAAGTAAAAAAATAAAATAAAATACAATCTCTGCAGCAATTACCTGGTTGATGGTTGGCAATACGACTAATCATTGTAACTTGCCCTCTATTGTAGCCAACGTTACTTGTGTTATTTCTAGCTTCTTCATAAACCAGAACTGGAGATCCATCTTCTTCTCTGTTATTTACATTTTTGTCCTCTCGTGACTGCTCCTTTGTTTTCTTTTCTATTATTGAGGAACATGATTATCTTTGCTGCTACATTTTTTGTACATATAAAATGGATGACCATTACATATCATTATATATAGATCTTTATTTCTATTGTCTCTTTTTGTTGCTGCTTTGACTGTTTTTGTTTAATACAAACCATACATGTGTTTGAATACAAAGTTTTGATTAATTTTGTGGCATTAGCATTCTTTACTGTACACAAGAAGTGAGACAGAGGAAGAGCAGCATAAGGAAATGTTGATGTACTTGGTTTAAATTAACATGCAGGTTGCACTAAAAGGATTGATGACAGATCCGAAGATGTTCTGATTTTGGGTGGAGTGTCAATCCCCAACTGCAAAAGGGAGCAAAAAATTAGAATGTGAAAATTTGGTGGATGCTGAACCTTGGAGTGTGGCTTGGCTGCCATAGGCTTTGGTCAGAGTTGCTTAAATCAAAGAGGCACATTACACTGATGAAACACTAATACAAAAAACGTAAACATAATCATGAACCCGTAATATCGATACCAGAACATCGCACTGAAGTTCTTGCAGTCAAATCTTTTTTCTTTATGGAAATTGTATGTTCTCCCTGCACATGTATTTCCTTAGAACTATTGCAGTAGTTTTGCTACAGCCACTCTTCTTACCACATGTCACGGTGCTCCTGGATGAGGCATAAGCTGACTGAGGAGAAGATAGATTTCTCTCAATTTTAGTTGATGGAACATTAAAAAACAATCCATGTCTCAAATATCACTGAAATAAAATCTGATGCAGAAAACCTTTGTCGCTATTTACTTATGATGTTGCCAGATCTCTAATTACAGTCTAAATACAAAAGAATGGGTTTTTTTAAGATTTTTTTTTTCATCTTTAGCAAGAACAGGGGCAGTAACTTTCATAATGATTTCATGTAACACATTTTGGGACAAAAAATGTGAATAATTCAGCGTTGCATCTTGCAAGTTAGTTTTTAGAGAATGGGTTTGCTCAACTTAATGCTCTTTGGATTTTCCATCTTCCATGAGCTTGAAAGAAAAGACCAAACTGTGAGATGATAATCAGTACCCGCAAACATCCTTTTCACACATCCACAGTCATATCTCGAGCAAAACACAAAAGCACCTTATTTAAAGATATGAGTCTCACCTGACATACAGAAATCTGACCCGAGAAGTTTATTTCAAAAGTTAACTTTCATTGGCTTTTGGAATGAGAATAAGGAAAAAGAAGAAGTCGTACAAGGCAAATATCACACTGCTCTGATTCACCGTGTGACCAAACGCTGAGCCCAAGTTGGGCCTAATGAAGTCTTTAATTTGGTTATAGTTTATTAATGTCACAGACACTCCGCCATTAATCATATTATAACACCCCGAGTGTGCGTGTGCTTGCAATAATGCTTTCGTACCCTGCTTGTGAGCTATATGTGTCTGCTTGAGCATATGCCTGTGTGCAAGGGGTCGTGCACATTCGCACACATGTCAGTATGCGCGTGCGTGTGAGCGTGTGCTTGTGTGTGTGTGGATGAGACACGTAACCATGAAGCACACCACTCTCCACCAGCAATAATATCGCATACATTTTAAAGGACCGTCATTATCGCTGTGGGTTACCCCGCAGCCCCCCATCACAAACCCCACAAACCATTTTCATCCCAAACTCATTAATATGCAAACTTATTCAAATGAGATTGTAATTAAGCATCTACTGAGTGGGAACCCTTTTCATGATAATTTATGATAAACTCCTCGCCACCTTTGATTGAGATTGATTTTTGGTGCAGGCAAGCCGACCTGAATACAAAGCTACACCTGAGAGAGAATAACACTTTTAAAACAGCAAACTTATTTCATGGCTGATTGTGCCACAATCATCTTGGAGGAGTAACAAAGATCTATTTGAATAATGGATTCCCACTGTGCACAACCTAAAAAAACAAGAAAAGAAGAAAGAAAAAAAATAGGTGTATCTGTTTTTGGCATCAATAAGACAAAATGAGTGTGTGCGATTGTGTGTTTTGTAATTAAGCCAAGCCAAGCATAACTCAGTTCAACCAGCTATTTATAAGAGGGGATTAGTCTTTTCTGTAAAATACTCCTTAGAACAATATTGATCGCTTTGTTTTGTTGTGGAAGGTCTTTTGTCTTAATAGTGATTATCCAAAGCTTGGGTTTTTATATGCGTCATCATCATTGTTTACTTTATGAAAAGGTAAAGTTTTGCTGGCCCAACGTTCCTCTTTCCTTTAGGTTTTGCCATAAGGATTAAATCTTCACCTTTCATCTCCTGATGACTTGGGTGCTAGCTGCTATTTTTGCACACAATATTAAAAATTATTCTGGACTTTGACTGAAGTCAAGATTTCAAGTTTTTCAAAGTCGCTTTTTATGTTTCCTATTGGATCACATTAGATGCCACAAGAGTTGATGCAGCATTAGAACAGAAAACTTGCCTGTGAGGAGTTGAATTCCCCTCTTTTGTTTGCTATATAAAGAAACTAAAAACAAGCAGTTTCAGATTTTCTGTTACTTAATGTCAGGCTACTGTAATTAGTTGGGTTTAATGACTTCCATGTTCAACTTGTTGTTTAGTGCCATGAACCATCTGAATAGACTTGTAGTAAACTCTTTGACAAGTACATTTTTTTTTTAATTTGAGTTCAGATATGTCTTATGTCAAATGAAAATTCTCCTAAAGAAGTGTGTCGTAACTCAAGCATAAAATCAACCAACTTTAGACCAATAATAAAGTTAAAGCATGCAAATTCAATGGAATAAGAGTCACTGTGAGCCACTAACCGTGCCAGAAACCCTAAACACACCATTTATAGAGTCCATTCTTACCCAAACTGTTACCCTTTTCACATAATCAGCAGAACAGAAAGATAGTCTTGTTTATCACTTGATATTGCTCCACACTTTCTATCTGAAGACAAGTCTTTGGTGGAACTGTGTGTGACCCAAATCAGCATCCAATCCAGCATTTGGGAAGCAGTGGTTTGGATGCAGATGATAATTGCCTTGGTAATTAACACTTTGCGAGTACCAGAGGGGGATGAAGAGAAGGGAGGCATTGTTGTTTGAGGAACAACATCAAAGACAAAAGGTAGTCTCCGGCAAATGGTAGCTGTGTAATTGGCCTGCACTACCTGCAAACCGTATGACCGCACTCTCGGAGCTAGTTAAGATCCCCAGGTGGGGGAACAGTGGGGCCGGATCTCTCCATCCCCTGTAGTCTGTATGCACACACAAGCGCAACACACTTACACATTCACATGCATGCTTAAATTGGGGAGAAACTTTGAGATCAACATCAGGGATTCTTTTGTATCAGAAGTTTATTGTTTATCGAGGTCTGAGCGATTTGGGGATGGAGGGTAGGTGGAACTTGGGACGAAACAAAAGAAAAGCAAAGTGTTATTTGTTTGTGAAGCTCTAGTTTGCATATAGAACAGATCAATACCCTCTTCTCCGCCAGAAGTGCTTCTTTGTTGTTGTTTTTCTCCTCAGAGAAGGTGGTGCATGTTGGACGCTTAGCGGAGGTAAAGTAGGTGAGTCTCGTTAGTGCGAATGGCTTGCAGGCCAGCAGCTCATCTCCTGAGTGAGGCGTTTGTGAAGCTGGTTCAGGTGAAGCAAAATATGTGAACAGGTTTCAAAACCTCTTTTTATTTATCTGAAATGTTTTCTGTTTTTCAAAACTTTAAACAAAGTGCAATCCCACTCTAATACCCTTTTTATTACAATGTGATATTCAGTTCCAAACACACAAAATCGAGTAAATCATGAAACTTTTACATCTAGAAAATTTATCTTTTTTTTACACTCTTCAGGTTTGTAATTGAAAGTTCAGAAAAAAGGCACTAGCTAACCTGCAGCAACATTGATTTGATATGTTTAAGAAAAAAAATGACCAATGCCTGTGTTGCCACAGTTACCTGTAAAAAGTAATCCAACTACTGATTACTGATTAGTTCCTTAAAAAGTAAGTTAGTTACTTTACTGGTTACTTGATTTCAGAAGTAAATAAGTTAAATTACAACTTATTTTATCAGTAATCTGCCCCATGCCGTCACCCCCCACCTACAAATGAGAACCGGTCTTGAACTCACTTTATTGAAAGTTCATTTTCAATAGTGAAGTCTATGTTCCTCCTGACATTTCAGGTTTAAGAATCTAGTTTGAATATCTGACAAAGTTACACAAAAATGGGTTTTTTGTATGAGGTTAACTGGATGTCTTTTATTACTGGGTCAAGAATTAAAATCTATTTACATTTTCTACCCCGTGTTGTGCTGAATAATTTCTGAATCATCAGCTAAAACTCCCCTCAGGAGCAATTAGAACATGAATCACGACACATTGTTACAATTAAAGACAAAATTAGTGTTGCTGGGTGTTTTGGTTGATTTATGACTGCTAAGGTCCCTATGGACCAATAAAGGAAAATGTTAAGTTGCATGAGGAACTCTGGCACTACAGAATTACATCCTGTTTTATGCCTACTATACTCCATCAGTAGTTCTGACTTTTAACATATGAAGCTCCTGTTTTGCTTGAAAGAAACCAACAGAGGGTATATGCATCAAACTAATGTTCTTGGAGGTTACTGATATCATGTGTGGGTGCTTTATTGAGTGGAATGCTACAGTAAGCACACCATATGGGATGTAAGACAAATCTATATAGAAAATAATTAATGAAGTCTCATGTAAAGTCAATGAAACCAATGTTTTATATCATATCAAATCAATAGTGCTCCAGGACAGCCGGGGCACATAAAATGGCCAAATTATTAGGTACATTTTTCTATTACTAGATTGGGTCACATTTACCTTCAGAACTGCCTTACATTTTCAAGATGTGGATTCAATTCAAGTAATTGTAGTGCACCCTATTAAAGCTATTCACAGAATTTTAATTACGGTTGTCAGTGCAAATGCTGAATGAATATCCACAATTCACTTTCAAAAACAGATTTGTAAATGCAAAGGATTTTGAAAACCATGTAATCTTGTTTTTCCGTAGCATAGTTATAGACCACTATTTGTATCAAAAGAAATCCCGGTGAATCCCAGTGAATTTCTCAAAATTAGTGGCCATGATGTAAAAAAATGTGAATAAATGCTGCCAGTATGTGCTTAAACATTTGAATTCACAGGGAAGAAGCTGCTAAGTGGATGCAGATTAACCGAAACGAACCGTCATAAATCCAGACATGCATGGAGCCCCTTTAGAAAGCGTCAATATTTGCATAAAAGAAAGCAAATCACAGTTAAACAGCAACATGTCTCCAATTTTCACTTTGCTAGGCCACATCAAGAAACGCAAGAACCAAATGATGTTTGGTTTGGGGTTTTACATTTCAATTTAGCCTCAGGCCTGGGAGCCATTAAAGCCTAATCTGAATCCTGGTCAGTGCTTACTCCCTGGAGCAGAAAGTATGGTTTTATTAGCATCAAATTGTACACAAAACACACACACACACACACACTGGAAAAGACAACCCACGCCCAGTAACAGTGAAACAGCATCTCATTATTGGCCATTAGATTTATAATACTTTCATTTGAACTGGCACTACATCTCATATTCATAAAGGGAACAAAGTCACAGCATGAAATAGTGACACAGCTGCTGATGGGAGCCAAGAGAGTCAAGGCGAGAAAAACAAATGATTCATAAAATGAAATAGTTTGAAAATGTCGTTTTTGATAAGGGGGCAAGATGTCCATAATTACTGCTAAAATGTAACGCCCACTAGTGTGCTAACAGGTATGGCTGTTGAGTGTAATTAAAAACATATACAGAATACATAGATTCTGTTTTTAGTGGGGAGAAAATGTAAAATTTTAGATTTTGTGACAGTTTGAGACAGAAAGAAATGGTAAAAATTGTTAAACTTGTCAATCTCTCTAGTATGTCATTCATACTGAGCATTTCGTCCTGATGGACACACCACATTAACCAGCTCATTATCAGCCTCCCACCATATGGACTCAGACCGGGTTGGGTCAGAGTCACGACCACCCGGATCGTCTCCCCCCGTCCTAATTAGGACAATTATGCCATCTCCTTCACAAGGGCCAGTTACACCAAATGGTGTCGTGCCCTCGCTAAGATTGGTGTCAGAGATCCCAGTCTATGAGAGGTGGCAGGAGGACATGCTGCAGTGTCATTCGGCAAGAGCCGCCGAACCCGCTGAACAATTACCCTGTGTGAGAGGTGGCAGAATCAGAGCAACAAAAGAGAGATCTAAAAAGAGAAACTGGATGAGGGGAAGGTGAAAAATGGAAGGCGATGAGGGTCAAAACCTGGATCAAAGTGACATCAACGAGTCGAAGTCAACACGGTTGACTTTTGGTGTACAGCAGTGTCCTACTGAAGAGCAAAGAGTTTATTGAGCCATTTAACACCTGCTGTTCCCAATAAAGTCAACAGCCCTTACTCTTTTTGAATCCAATTGGGCACATAGTTTACATCAAGCTATGTTTAGTTATTCAACGACAGACAGTATAAGGCGCATTTTACATCTGAGTTGAAAATATGGACCTCTTTTTGAAGGGATATCATTAAACATTGTTGCTTTAAGATGGCAGAAATGGTTTATGTTTATATACACTTGGAATATGTAGATGTGATCTCCACTTAAGGTTTTTAGATTTAGACCCAATGATTCAGACCCTAAGATGCAGCAGTTTTGTTGTAAATATACTGTTTTGGTTCCTTGAATATGGCTGACATCAGCTTAAATGGGTCAACAGGAAGAAGTGGAGTTTTAAAAGGTTTTCTTTTGAACAAAGTTGACAAGTTGTACTAAATTGTTCAAAGACAGAACAAATCACTAAATGGTCAAGCTAAAACCAGTACAGTGTCATGCAAATGTTTGTCCAATTGGAGTTTTTTTCTGTTGTTTTTTTATTTTTGTCACACATAATATAGCTCAAAAGAGTCCTATCTCCCAATATCTTCCAATAGAATAAGGGTATTTTCAATCATTTAACAATTGTATTTTCTATTTACTTAGGTTACCTTGATATTATATCACCAATTGTCCAAGACGTAAATTATTAAAGTGTGACTAAAAAAATACAACAGAGGGAAGAAATCTCTAAACATGCTGACTTGCCTGTTGCTGATAATAAGATTAGTTCCATCTAAATGTAAATCTTCTATCAATCCAGGTTATAAAGGAGCAAATGTTTAAAAGCCCAAACTGAAAACTCCATCATGGTCAAGTTATCAGGCTTAGTTTTCAACCACAAGGCAGAAAATTTGTTATCAAAAGTTACCCAATCCTCTTGTGCTTATGCTTAAATGAAAAGCAAACTGAGCTAAGGCACAAATGAAACCTCAGTAGAAATTAATTTAACTGAACTATTTGAAAATAGCTACATAATTAAAAGCATTCTGTAGTCTCTTTATGCTGGCTCTGCTAATAGCAAGTATTAAGGTAAAATATTGGCTCTTTAGTGCAGTAATTAAGACACATTCATTGTAAGTGTTGCCCATTGATCTTCAGATAGTGCACATGACTCAGGGCTGATCTTCACTGAGAAGCAGTTCCAAATCCACTTAGTTTTTCCCGTACCTTTCTGATGTTCATCCAGTGATGCATTATTTTCTTCCTTTCATAACTGAATCCGTGAGACTTAAATTAGGCCCTGAGAGTATCGGCACATCGGCAGCCTCAAAGCAGGCAGTTTTCTGTCTCCTTTTATCAGAATAAAACATTTCTGAGAGCTCAGAGTAAAGAGAGAGATGAGTGAGTTTGTGTCCATCGCTAGCTGGCTCCAGCGTTACGTTGTACTCTCCCCACCTGTGTCTATTAGCCAGTCGAGGTATTGACCATGTTGTTCAGCAAAACGGAGATCAAACCGAGTTACAACAGGGACGCCTGAGTTCCTGAAAACAAACTGGTATTGATCTGTGTGAGCAGGTTGAATAAGCAGTATACAAGAGGCTGTGTTGAAGGTCCAATCCTGCACCTCCTCCTGTTCCATTTTATGGCCTGTTTCAACAAACACAAGCTGCCTGTTATTGACTAGTAGGAGAATTTCTGTGAAAGGGAATTCCACTTTCTGTGTACAAAGAATATATTAACTTCTGTAAACTTAAACTTATACAGTGCTTTGAAAAAGTACTTGCATATGGATGTTTACTTTTTTGTAACGCTTGTGCTTCTGATCCAAATATACAGTAGGCAACATCAGCAAATTTTGTCTGTACAGAAAGAAAAAAAAAATTTAATTTGTTTAATTTGTTTGTTTAAATGTCTAAATTGAGAGCAAATCAAAATTGCAGTCAAATTCTTTAAGTGTGCAAGTTGGCAAATAAAGTTGATTCTGTTATGTCAGAATTCAAATGTAGTTTTTAAGATGATTTAAATAGCAATTAGCAACAAAATAGCAAATACAATGACTGAAAAAGTTCTCACAATATAGGCATAGCGAAGAGAGTTAGTTTGATTTTACAGAAAACTGATGGGCTCATGGTACATTTTTCAAAATATAAACTTTATTTGCATAACCCCCGCCTCCTAGACCTCTACTAAAGCTATTGGTCATTGACAAACGCCTAGTCTTTGCTGAGTGGTGCCGTGGGAGGGACAACTTCCGGGAAGTGAATTGTTTTCATTTTCACAATCTCTAAACGCCGTGGCATTAGTTTATGCCTCACACATTAGATTTCGAGACGTTTAGTTTCACCGAATTGTCGTTGGGATTGCTAAGTGATACGAAAAACTGACGTTGGTTGGGTTCCAAAACCTTCGGAGGTGCAAACTTTCAACAGGTAAATAATTTCCCAGAGCTCACTGTTTTCTAATCGACGTACTTTTGATTTTAATCTGTATCTCGAGCGTTTATTTGTCTGAACAGTCATCTGAGATGTGAGCTGATGGTGAATAGTTGTCGATATGATCACACTTTAAGCTAATCCAGTGCGGTTGTTTCGTGTTGCTATTAACGGTCTGTGACCTAAACTCTGAAAATAAACAAAATGGGCTTTTCTTCCTAATTTGCGTCATTATGGGGAACTATAATGGACAGAAGTTTCGATTTTGTTCACCCCTACCATTAAACAGCTGGTACAAACACCTTTAGGAGCATTGACTCTCACTACTCATTTTCTAAATAAGTTCAGTGTCTAACATCGTTGTGGGTAAATGTTAGCCACCCACCTCCTCTTGACAGTACTGCATTTCAATCATGTTTAGGTCTGGTCTTTAAGTAGACCATTGATTTACCAATCCTGTTGTAGATATGCAGTTTTCTGAATCGTTGATGACACAGTTTGGACTCCAGTTATCAGACAGAAGGCCTTACATTCGACTAATACACAGGAGTTCATATTCAACTCATTGACTGCAAAATAAGTCCAAGTGATCACCTCCACAACTCCATGCTTGACTTCTGGGCTTTGGAGTGTGTTCTGATTTGCTGTCAGAAAAGTCAGCCACACAATCAAGTTATTCTTTTAATAACTTATTACCAATGATTATAGCATGATTGATATATTTAGGATAGAATTTCTCAGAAACTAATTATATCTGTGTGACTTTATAGGGACCATTTTAGCCAAAAATCTCAACTTCTGTATCAGCTGCGTGACGGTCATTGTTTCCAGAAGTGGTCTGCTTCAATGCTACCATATTGTTTGTTCAGAGAGAAGAGGCTCTCTTCTCCAACCAATTCAAACTTGTCAGCCTTTTTTACACCTGTGCCCCTCCTGACGTATTCAGGTGAAGTCAGATAGGCCTAATAACAACCATTTACTATCTCGCTTTAAAATCTGTCCTCAGTCATTAGATCAGTTTCCCATTTTACAGGCAAATTCTCTATGTGTTGTCGTGCTTTTTGGTTTCCGTTGTGACGGAGGCGTGTGGGTAATTGAAGATACACGACAAGAACGAAGGGTCTCTTGCAGGAACTTTACTCCTTCCAGCACAGATGAACTACAACAAAAACTGAGTTGTTCTCACAGAAGAACTGTGTGGCTTCTGGCCTCTAGCTCTGGCACAGACAGCATTTAGCGATGTCCGGGCAGTGAGCGGTGAGTGCCATAACCAACAACAGAAACATAGCGGATCAGCTGTTAGATACTGGTTGCTAAGGCAACCATCAGCTGTCAAGAGCAGAATAAACAGAACTTAAAACAATGAATCTCGAGATGCTAGCCTTTCCCCCGTGCTGTGTTGCATCCACTGATCTAGGCCTGGGAAACCAAAACAAAAAACACAAAACCAAGCTTAAGATCAAATAAAGTTTTAACCTTCCTTACAGTATTTTAACTGGTTGCCTTCTGGGTAATAAGTTACTTTTTGAAGCCTCCAGACTCTCAAACGAATGTGTCCCATAGCAGGTATCTGTCTGAAAGTGGCTTGAGGTCTACCTTTTTAAAAAACATTTTGATTGTGTCTACTGCTGGACTTAATATACTAGTTTTGTGAGAAGGATTTTTGTGTAAGTGTTCTGTGATCAGCTTTAACATTAGTATGCCTTCTTAAGAAAATGGAGTCTAAGATGTAGGACTCAATCTGAAATTAGGATGAATTTGCAGGGATGTTGCTTATTTTTATCAGGTGACTGATGATGTCTTTTGCCTACTTCAACACTGATCTGTGGTTTAATTTTTTAGGCAGTAGTTCTGCTATTTGTTCTAGTTTTTATAAATAATGTGTTTTTCAAAACTGTGTGCGACTCATCTAATTTTAAAACTTTATTAATAACCAGTAGGTTTTTTTTAATTCTTGGTAAATACAACCCAGCAAACTTACTTTTTGTTATGAGTAGGATGCATTAAGCTTGTCTTATCATTGAGAAATGTTGTTTGAAACTTTTTCAGCTGTAATGGCAGCCCCAAGGAAGCATGCCTTGCCCAAACCCCTCCCAGATGACTTCATACTGACAGACACTGAGAAAAAGAAATGGAGGCTGGGGAAGATCATTGGTCAAGGAGGCTTTGGACTGATTTATCTGGGTAATAATTAAACTTTTTATTTGAAAACACTTTGTATATGCACACATAACTTCTGTCTTCAGTTTGCATATATTTATTAATTGTTTGCAACCATTTTTTACTATATTGATTAGCCTCCCAGGATGTAAGCAAGCCTGTTCCATCAGACACAAACTTTGTCATAAAAGTGGTGAGTACACAGAAAATCAGTATGATTCTTTGTTGAACTATAGCTCAAGTTCTTACAAAAGAAAGTTATTGTTGCAGCTCTGGACTTTTCTTTCAATAACCAAACAATGTCTACATGACTTCTGGAGGCAATTGGCTGTCCAGTTAATCATCCCAGTCACCAGACTTTATTGGAAACACATTTTTAAAGCCATGTGTCCTTTGCTTTCCACTTTGCTGTTTTTCTATAACTTCTATGTTTATCACATGAAATCCCAGTGAAATGCATTCAGGTTTCTATTCAACAAAATTGAATAGAATCAGGGGTTATGAATATTGCCACAAGGCACTGCAAACAAAGAAAAAACAAATAATTAATTTGTACTAATCTTACAGGAATGTTCCTTATTTAAGAAAAAATCAGTCACTTGAATTGGCCTATTTGAATAATGTAGGGTTTTAACTTTTAATGAAAAAAAGGCCAACACTGTGTTTGTGCTTGCAGGAGTATCATGAGAATGGCCCCTTGTTCTCTGAGCTCAAGTTCTACCAGAGAGCAGCCAAACCAGAGAGCGGTGAGTAGCACAACCAGTCCCGCGTCCCGGCAGCCCGCCGGGGCATGAGTGTGTTTGACTGATGAAGTGGCTGCAGACGCAGAGGTTTCTCTGCCTGGCACACAGTAATTAATAACAAACCAAAGCAAACACGCATCCCAGTGGCAGTTGGGGCCTCCTCTCTACGCTTGTCTGAGTTCTCCAACGCCTTCGTTTGGAGAGGAGCAAAGGAGAGAAAGCCACTCACTTGTAATGATGCCTGGGCCTCCACAGAGCCCCTGACCACCTGCCAGCCTGGTTGAGAGCCAGTCAGGCCAGCCGCCATCAAGCTTCTGAGCCGGGCCCACCACTTTGTCTGTGGCCTCTTTGTGTGTTAGCAGTCTTCAGCCTGCTTGTCTGCTCATTTCCTTAGACACGCAGGGGCAAATCCGTTGTTTGAGAAAATGTTGTACTTTTTATAGAGTTAAACGTTTCTGTCAAATACTGTAAAAGACTGCATGGGTCATGACTGGTAGAAATAGGAGAAATAAGTGAATAAAAAGTTCTAGTTGGCAGCTATTTCCTTTAGACTAACTCCAGGTAATTGATGCAGGTCACCGGGCCTCCTGCTATGATTTCAGACTTTCTAATGGCAAACTTTGAAAGTGTTTTAACAGAAGTGTTCAGTTTTACAAACTCATAATTACTGCTCTTTTGTTATTCTTTCAGTGGAAAAATGGAGGAGAGCAAAGAAGCTGAGCTTTCTGGGTATCCCAACGTACTGGGGATCAGGACTGGCTGAATACAAGAACCTTCGGTAGATACATGAGTCCTTTTGAAAGCCAAACAACATCCATTAAATTAAAGAATGAAATGGATTTTTTTTTACAGTACAATACAAAGATGATTTTTGAAGAGGAACTCCAAAAATAAAAGAAAAACCTTCTGCAAAATTTCTGTGAAAAGAACAAATATGTTGCGTAGTTCATTCAGATGAAACTTTCTAAATCTAAGCCATACTACTTTTCCTTTTACTATGAAATTAGCAACTGTAGATGTTTGGCAGTTCTTCCATGACAGTGTCTGTTGTGATCCAACACAAACATACATCATTCGATTAATGAGGTACTAATTAGAGGGGGATCACCTGAGTCCCAACAGTAATCTGATGACTAGTGGAGAGCAGCCCAAGAGGTACAAAAACTGAGACTGAAAATCAGGATTATTCCAAAATTGATTTCAAAATTTGATTACTTTTGTATTGCTTTAAAAAAAAAAAAATATGAACCTATTTTGACCACTCGTCAATAATTGTTTTGCAATTTGGAAAAAGATTTTAGTATTGTGTGGAATAAAACAAAGATATATTAATTTTATTTATATATGTAGGTATAAATAACAAAATAAGATCTACTAAAAAAACTATTTTCTATGTGAAATTATTACATAAAAGGCATAAATAGATCAGAAACCCAGATAGAGTTTTAGTTAAATGTTTACATCCACTCCTCATGAGCTCAAATGTCATTTCATTTTAAAATGCAATGATTTATTTGAAACATTTCAAGCAGCTAGCTTTATTTGAAATAAGTTGAATAATTCGATGCTGTTCCATTTTTATTACATTATCGTTGTGCAATGTTAATCAAGATGAAGCTTTTCAACGAGGAACACAATACCAGCAGCATTTTTGAAGGCTGAAAGATCGTCAATAGCCTGTGTTTGTTTTTATTGGGTTCAAGCAGAACATATAGTTGGTATTAATAGTCAGTCTGGTTCCCCTCCCACTCAGGTACCGTTTCATGGCCATGGACCGGCTGGGTTGTGACCTTCAGAAAGTCTGTGAGCGCAACGGAGGTCGACTGAAGAAGACCACCGTACTCCAGCTTGGCAAAAGACTGGTGAGGGACTTATCATGATATCATGACTCTCTGTGCTCCTCTTTTCTTTGGTGTTTCAGTAATTAAGCATGGGTCTTAAGTGCCAAGATCTTGCACTGTTTCCTAAGAGCAGTGCATTAAAAAGATCGCAATTTAATGCTGCTGATTGTGTTTTGGTGTCCATGTCAGATGGATGTTCTGGAGTATATTCATGAAAACGAGTATGTCCACGCTGACATTAAAGCTGCCAACCTCATGTTGGGTTACAGGGACCCAGACAAGGTCAGTCACATAGCTGATTGGTGTTTGTTGAATAAAATCTAGAGTTACATCATCCTTTAACCTCAGCTGTTTTTCTTCAGGACTCTGTTTAAAATTACCAAGCTGGAAGTGACATTTGCAACATTCAGGCCTGTTTCCTGTTCACTGCTCCAGGTTTACCTTGCAGACTATGGACTTTCCTATAGATATGCCCCTGATGGTGTCCATAAAGAATACAAGGAAAACCCAAAGAAGGGCCACAACGGAACAATTGAGTACACCAGCCTTGATGCCCACAATGGAGTTGGTAAGCCATCCAATTAATTCCCATGGGCATTATCGCTAAATTGCTGATCTCTTTTTGACCAGACTCTTCTAGAAATAATCGGAGGCCCACATAAAATACAAGGTCAAATTTTACATGCAGTGAAGAAGATACATAAAGATTGGAGTGACAAAGGGTGGCAGTGTGAAACATCCAGATAATAATGTTTAATTGGACCACTTTAATGAACACAAAATATCTGGTTTAAATCTTTGGCCAATGATTTACACAAAGCTACAGAAGAATTTACACAAATCCTTGTGTAAATCATTGTCTTTACACAAAGCTCACATTGTGTAAAGACAGTTTAATATATTAAGGTTTTTAATAAAGCATAAAGAAAAAGTTTCTAAGTAGATTTCAAAAAGTTTGCAACAACACACCTTCAAGTTTTCCACAGACAGCCACACATCTGCAGCTAATGGTTTGATTTCTATTTTATTGAGAGCATGTACAGGGAAAACAGAAATGGACCAAGAATGTTCCCTTGAGGAACCCAATAGGTTGTAAGAAGCTGGCAGACGTCTATGATGCCATGTATTCTTACAGTATTGTCAGAGTATTTTGAAAAAAAAATTAGCACAAACCCCTTTGGACTGTTTGCAGCCACAAAACTCAATCTTAAGCTGGGTACACACTGCACAATATTTTGGCCGGTTGTATCCTCATTTCCAGTTGTGAAAAGTTGGGTCCCTGTCTCTTAGTGTGAGGTGGGATGAAGACAGGAGTTGAGTGATAGACCTCTGTTCCACATCATTATCTTACCCTGTGGAAAAAGGGGTCATGGATTAAAATTAAAATTTGTTGACACAAATATAATTTTAAACAAAAAAATAAAGTAAAATCTTGTTTATTTTATTGGAAGAGTTTAATAATTTTCACTAATAATGCTATTGCAATAAATTATCAATTTAGTTTCTGACTTTTTACACTTGCCTACCCAGATGTTTGTCAGTGTGAGGTCATATATCAAAGTTAACGTCAAGCTGATTATTTTATGGGACAATAAATGACTTGTTATTTCATGGTATCTTTACTGTAACCTGGTTTATTTACACTCTTTACTTTATCGCTCCAAATAAAATGGTCTTTTTGCCCTCTGCCTCCACCAGCTGATATAGGGAACACATTAACTGGCAAATTGCCTACATGCTCCCTTTTCTCATTGACCATTGATTTTCCCATCCATGCCCCCCACTGAATTCTTCAGCTCTGTCTCTGTTCAACAATTCCCTAATTAGCTGAAGTCATAACCTGCATCTTGTATTCATCCTCCCATTAATTAAGGGCTTTGATGTTTGGTTAGAGTGAGACCTAAGCTACCGATAACCTCTGTGCTCTCTACGTCGACCAGCTCCACCGCTCAGCAGTTCGATACTGTGGGTTTGTAACAACTCTGACCGAGTAATTACCATTTTAAGGTTTCTATTAGTCATTCAGCTCTGCAAAAACTCTAGTAAGGAAGATGCATCAGGTGTAATACTGAACTGGGAAGGGAAAAAGACTCTTCTTCAAATGGTGCTTATCATCAGTTTTACCATCTTTCCTTCTCAAATGTTCCTGCTTGTAACTTACTACAGATGATTAGACCTGTAGTCTAATCATCCCTTACTATATGATATTACATCATCATGTTTTACCCATGATGATGTAACATCATCTCATGTTTTACTCATGATGATATAACATCATCATGAGTAAAACACATATAAGTAAAACGCCTATATAAGTGACACTTATATAGGTGTCGAGGTATTTCTCAATGACACTACCTGTCATTCTTCATAAACACTGGAGTCCATATACATTTAGTTTTCCAGTCATTTTTAAGAAAATATTTTTTTTAATGGAGAGATGGATTTTAGTAGCTTAGGAGAAATATGTCCTCACCACATTCATACCTTTTCAATTGGTCACCTCTTGACTGTTTTGAAACACAATAAAACAAACCCTGTTTTGTCTATAAATCGTACAGTGTTTAAATTTTCTGGTTGTAAAATTATATTTGGTCTTTAAATTTGTTGTTCTGATCCTTATAAGGAAATAAATCAATGTTCCATCTGGTCCAGTGTGTGCTCTTATTGGAGCTCTAAGAACAGTTAAAAATTGAGACTTTCAATGTACAGTGTCAGATTCTAGCTAATGAAAGCTTTATAATGTGCTTTGATATTTTACTCTTTAAAAATCTGCTAAGACACAGACAGAACATGCTCAAGAACCAGACTCATATCTGCCCCTCACCGACCCGGTGGCATTCATTCCCACAAAGATGTTGTCAGGTTGCTGATGATGAGCCTTGGCGAACACATCCTGCTAGTGGCAGACCTATGTACCCGGAGCTAAACGGTGTAATTAGTGCCATTTGGTGGGCGGACAGCGGACTGATGACCGTCTCCAAACAACAAGTCTGCAAGGCAGAGGGGTTAAGAGCGCGACACAGCATTGTGCTTAAGGGAATCTGAATAACAATAGGAGATAATTAGCAGCAGGGCCAACGTTTTCTCAGCTCGCTGTCTAAAGCTGGATGGGAACACAGCCGGTGCGTTGGATGTATTTATGGATTGTTTGTGTCCAGGTTTCATATGAAAGCTGTACATGCACATACGCAGGCATGCTTCCTTTTGTTGTCCTTTGCCATTCTTCATATGAGGGGAAAGTATGTACATAAATATAGAATAGCAGACACATAAAGTGGCATAATGAGGAGCGTTATCGCGCCCAGAGCGAACGCAGAGGGCAGCAACGTTTAATGTAGCTGTTGATCTTTTTAATTGTTAATCCATTATGTTGCTCTGGGAATTGGACTCCGTTTTCCAGTGTCAGTATCACATATATTTTTCATCTTTATTCTCCTCCAACAGGCTTTTGGAAGCATTAAGTCGCTCTGTAATCATTTACAACTATAGAGAGCCTCACTGTAATGTGTACATAATACATACTTTAAATTCACAAGGACAAACAGACCTGACCCTTATTATCAGCGTTATTAAGATCAAGTAGAAGAGATGATGACAGTATCACGTTTGGAGATAATACATGTTGACTCTTTGTTTTTCTTTCAGAGCAGGTTTTCACAGTGCTGTAAAAAAGAAAAATTGCTACCTTACAGATTTCTTCTGTTTTTGCTCTTTTGTCATACTTAAATGTTTCAGATAATTTAAGAAATTGTATTACAAAGTCATAACGAAAAGTAGTTTAGAAATTACGCTTTTTTAAAAGAAAACAGGCGGGGGGAAGCTATCTAGTGCAGCCTGGTCTTAAGTGAAAAAGTAATCTCCACCCACTCCCCTGTTTAATAATTAATTTATTGTGATCTACCATTCTTTTAAAAGCTGAGTTTATTTCATTGCCCACTTGAAGCCTGATTACTGCCACACCTGAAGAATGAAGGAACCAGTATAGAAGCTGACAGCTTGAACCAGGCTAAAAGTTTCTAAAAAGCAAACACATCATGCCCCAATGTAGAGAAACTCAACAACAGATAAGCAACAACATCACGAGCATTTATGAATACAAAGTCATTTTGAAGATGCTGGCAGTCCAGTGAACCACAACGCGAGCTGTTACCTACAATGAAGAAAACATGGAATCTTCTGTGCTTTACCAAGATTGTTGACTCATCCTGGAGGTCACAATTAAACCTACAATATTTAAGCCGCTTAAGTGACCTTCCTTCTTAGTCTTGCTAGACTGAGAAGAGGTCAGTTCTTTTCTGCATGAAAGGAGCCAGTTACGATGGTTTGAGGATCTTGAAAGGATGTCTTTCTTGAGAGGTGTGTCAGATATGCCCCATTGTTAAGAGGCTTTAGGGCAGACCAGGACTTGCTTGAGATATTGTGTCTTTACATCTCATTCGAGGGATCTTTCAACCAAACTAGAGGATGTAGCTGGAGTGAGGGAGGTCAGCTTAAACCGTTGTGCCAATGACTGAGTCTTCGTGACAACTAGTTGCAATAACAGATATAAACATATATTCTAGCATAAATCATATTTAACCAGCATTTTTTAAAACTTTCAGCTTGTTTTACTGAATTCATGGTTTGGAGCTAACATACATATTTTTGATTCAGGCACATGTTTGTCCTGAACATGTGCCTGAAACACACTATTTCACTTGGAGTTGACAGTCATTATTCATGTTGAGGACAACAACTTGATTATGCCAAATCACAGTACTTTAATTTCACAAATGCGTCAACTTAAAATCAGTTTACCGCCTTCATAATCTGATCCTCTGTGTGAGTGGCCACACTTCCTCTTTGGACCAGCCTGCTGGCTGACCGGGGGAGGATCAATGCTGGCAGCAGCTCAGGCAGGTGATTTCTCCCTTCTGCTGGAGTCAGTCGATAGGTAATTTCTCCCTAGACATGTGGCAGCCTTTACTGTATTGAGCTACTAAAACTCCCCAGGCTCAACCTTACTGGACATGGTCACCAAGTATTGACAGACCTCACACACGTAAATGTGGATCCATGCAATCATTCATATGCACACCATAAGATGGGAAAAACACACTTATGATTAGTTGTAAGAGCCTGATGTCAACAATTTATCCTGACATTTTTTTAATTGTTTAAATCTTTGGTTAGAAACTGTTGCAGGTCTCAATATCACCATGCATTTAAAATGCAGACCCAAAGACAGTTAAGACAAAAAGGCACATTATTTTTAGAGTTGCCATATGCTCAGGATCTTCCTGTTGATGTGAAACTACACTTTTTAATAAGTATCATCTGCATTTGATCATCAGTCAATCCATCAATAATTAAACTGTTCAAGTCTGGACTGGATATCCTACAGAGTCTTTTTTCACCACAGGATTCTCTAGATTTAACATGCAGTTTGAGATCTAAGAAACCTTTATTCTACTTATGGAAAGAGAAAAAGAGCATTTTCAATGGTTTTTGGCTTTTCAACCCTGTAACAAGGGTTCCTACTACAAATGTATGAAATTATCGTTATCATTTTTCATGTCTGGAAAAGTATGAGCATATGAATTTACAGACTATTTTTTTATTTTCCAAAAGAAACCTTGAATAAATAAGTATTTCATCGGTATTAGATCAGTTATCTTTAAATTGACACTTCTCAAACTCACTTTTTGTGAAAATATCGACTTGTTTATACGGAGCAACATGAAAGTTTTTAAGAGGTGTTTTCCCCAGTTGACTTTACAAACACAATAAGAAAAAAAATGCCACACTGTTTGTATTTAGTGTGAAATCATTAATTCCAATTTTGTCACAGATGTTTAAATGAAACTGATTTAATATGACCAATGCAAAAATCAATCAAAATAAAAGAAAAAATGAACAGAACTGTGACTTTTTACTTCTGTCCAACATTTTCTCTAAAATCTTTGACATCTGAGTCTTAAAGTGTAGAATTTTGAAATTAGTCTTAGACATTAGAATTAGACAAACATTAAATATATAGTATATTTATGGAGTACATGTTCTTTTAAACACAGTTTATAAAATTAATCTGTAAAGACAGATAAAAATAGAATATAAAAGTAGCATGCATATATATATATATATATATATATATATATATATATATGTAATGGCTACTCTATTTCTACCCTCAAAGTTGCTAAAATCTCATCTTGCCAGTTGGATTTATTGTTGCAGCTCTATTGGTAAGCAACCTTTAGGTTGAAGACCTTTTGTTTTCGGTTTTATAGCGCCTTCAAGACGTGGTGACCTCCAGATCTTGGGGTTTTGTCTTCTTCACTGGTTATGTGGGTCACTACCCTGGGACGACGTCCTCAAAAACCCCATTCAGGTGCAAGAGGCCAAAGTCAAGTAAGTTGTCACAAGTGCTGATTTTGGGCAGATTTGTGTTGTTTCCAGGATGCAGCAGCTTTATTTGTGTTAATTTTAAGTTTCTTAAGTAAAAGCTGAACAGGAAAATGGTAATAAGAACTATGTTTTTGTTGTAAAAAAGCATTCCCCCAGCATGATTCTGTCCCCACTACAAACACATCAGGGTGGGGATGATGTGTTCAGGGCTAAAAAAAAATATTTGCCTCTGTGTAACATTATATTTCTATCCGTGGAAAACAAAAATGTTTTGATTACTATTTAGAAGATTGTAAATTAAAATAAAAACATATATAAATTACAGCAATGCCTCACTTCCAGTTCTTTTCAAGGAACTGCTCAAGATACAAACTGCTGTGCCTCTAGTATTTTTTTTGTTAAAATCATTTACACTGTTTTGCTTCCCTACTGAATGACTGTATTCAAAATGAAGGTTGGATTTTCTAAATTGTCTCTGTGAGATAATGATAAAAAAGATTGATTAACTTGGGATTCTTTTTGTACATCTTTACTGGATCAAACCCTTGTGGCTATCAGAGGTATTTTGATTTAAAGCAGCTCACGGCAGACCTTTGTCAAACGAAATATGTATGAAAGTATTACATCTTACCGTCTCTTTAAATTAACTCAGCTTCCGGTTCTGTGGTTTGTAATACTGCTGTATTACAATGATTGCAGGCTAATATATTGTGCTCTGCAGCAGAGCTGTGTAAATATTCATGGTCACTAATAATCCAGGAAGTGTAGTTGACCCCAGATAAGTGTTAACACTCTGTGTGACAGCTTGCTTTAGCTGGGATTTAGCTCCCCTTTCCTGCTGCCTTATTCTCATCCTGCTTTTTGCCCCTGAACTCTGTCTCTCGCATCTTTGTGTCCTCATCTCCTCCTCATTTTATTTCCTCTCTTAGACTGATGGATAATCTGCCAGACTCAGTTCAGCAGCTGTCAGTGAGTGGAGCCAGCACAGGTAAGCCAAGGCTGCAGGGCTGCTTCAGGTTACAGGACATCATTTAGACTTCTCAGCTTAAACTGAGAATTTGGAAGTAAGGCATGAAGCCAAAGGAAAGGAGGAAATTCATCTCTGTTTAACCTGGAGCTGATCTTGTGGGATCTAAAGAAAAGGTCATGGTTGAGGACAGTTCAGGTAGGGGGCAGGCATCAAGAGGATACATTCTGCACTGTGAAATCATGTTCAATCAACTGCATTTACCAATCAGGTTATAGAAATATCTGAATCATGACCAGTGAAAATAAGCTCAATTTTGAATTTGGCAAAGAGTAACTATGGTTTTATAGATGTAATGTTTAGATTCTATTCAGAGATACTTATTCCAGAAAAAAAATTAAACGCTGTCGTAACTTGTATCTTCAAAGAGTTGTGGATGGTGATGCTGTGGGCATGAAGGATCTCCAGTACTGATGTCTCTGACTGACTGCTATCACGGTTATGACATGCTAATAGCTCAAATTTTGGGCAGCAGAGACAATATTTTACATACAGAACACTACTAATCAATTGGCATTTTCTGCTCCTCTTTAGATCTCTCTGTGGCTGTGTGGATAGAAAGTCAGGCAAAGAGATGCTGGAGTTGGGGATATGAACCTTGTCCATTATGATCAGTTGAGGAGGCAGTTTGATTTTTCTCCTTCTCTCTCTGGAATGCGTCCATGAAGTTTCCTTTTAATTGGGATTTGGGGTCGTGGTTCTGGTATTATTCGAGGTGCTCATCAGCTGCTCCCAGTTGAAAAAAAACTAGACCTTGTTTCCATGATTATGCATCATGGCTATCAGAAAGTAAAAACTTAAGAGCAAACATCCTTCCAGCTGCACAGCATCCAAAACCAGAGGGAGAAACTGTCCAGACACAATGCCTCAACCAAAAACATGAAAGAAAAACAAATCTCCAAAAAGAACAACACAGAACCTATTATGGGGTATTGGATGCTGAATTTGTTTTTTATTGGGGGGAAATAATCCACTTTGGAATAAGGGTGTAACATAATATGTGGAAGAAGTTGTCAGGCTGGAGAAAGCAAGGAGGCGTATTTATAGTGCATTCAGTTTCACACCAATCACCGTTGGTCATTCAACTGATACAAACAAAAAAGAATAAATTCAATAAGTTGGCTAAAGTACGCAGCAGTTTTTTCCCCTTTGATAAGACATTCTTCACACTGGACCTTAAACTTATGTATGGAAACAAAAGCACTGCAGAATGTGCTGGATTTTCTAATAGAAAATCTTGATCCTGAAGGGTTTAGCGTTAGAACTAATTTTTACATATTAATAGTTTGATTTTCCTTAAACATGATTTTTACATCTGAAAATTCTCCCCTGGGCCCAAAAGCCCCCTCGGTTACCTGGGAATCCATTTTCCCTTTGTACCAATTAAACGGACGGCTGTCTCATTGACATGCCTTTCAAAGTTAGTTGTATTTTATCTCCTCTTTATACGGAGAGGTCACACCTTAGTGATGGCTCGGCATGTGATGTATGGTCAGAGCGGCACGCTCATCTACTGACAAAGCCAGGCTGCCCGCTGCAGATAAGAGCCAAAGAATGCATCAACCACCTGAGTGTGTGGGGTAGAGATACAGGTTCTACTGCAGTGTGTGTCATACACACCGCCTGGCCAGTGTGCGATCCATCGAGGCTGACAGTGTATGACACAATGCACCTCCATAGCTGTATGTTTGCCAGATCTGCTGTGTGTGAGGAGATACATGGCCCGCCTGTGTTTTATCTGCAGCGAGAGACCTTCAGGTTCATCCTGTGTTTGTTGCTCTCGCCTCACTTCTGAAAGTGATTTCATACATGGGAAGAAACATCAGAGAATCAACATCCTGACTGCAGTGCAGTTTTGTTAAATTACTTCATTGCTTTGCTCTGACTTGATCCAGAGTTGTCTATATTATTTGTCCATTAAACTTGTTTTTGATGTTTTCTGCTATCATCAGATGAGCTAGCTGAGTTTCTGATTTACGTGAGAACTCTGGACTATGACGATAAGCCTGACTACAAGTTTCTTAAAGAGCTGATGAACTGTCGTGCCAAAGGAGAACTTGACCTGTCTGTGCCTGAAGGTCACCAAAGGTCAGCCTCCAAGGAGTCTTCTAAAAGAGAGAAGGTAAGAACAAAATGAGATGATTATCATTATGTGAAGTGTCTCCTAAGTAGTTCCGGCATTTTGATACATATCAGGATCAATACTGCAGGATTCATACATATCTCTTAAACTCAAATTGTCAGAGTTTTTAGTAATGTTTCTTTTCCCACTTTTAGAGGACACAAAGATTCACCAAGAGCTTACTGATAAAATTCTCATTACGATCCCACCACATCCCAGCCCAGGGTTTTCACGACTGTCTTTGAACATATCAGGATGCAGTTCTGTGCTAGTTTGTCTGCAAAAGGCTCCATCCTTCTCAATTCTAAATTAAAGAGTTGTGACACAAACTAACTAAATATATTGACCGGCTTTTAAAAGAACATTAGGGACCAATATAGAGCTGAAAGGGTTTTATTTTTTCTGTTTCACAATCTCCTCCTTTGTAAGACGGAGAACAGGCACAAGAGGAGAGGAGCAGCAGAGTACATGAGCAAATATTTAAGTTTCCAAAAGGGCTCACAGTTGCAGAATAAGACACTTTATTTGAAGCGAATGACAAAATGACTAGTCTGACTTTAAATGTTTTTCCACACATGTTGGAAATTATGTCCAATATGTCAGAATCAAGTGGTCACTTCCAATTTAAAATGAGTGACTATGGGTTGCCTAGAAAAATGTAATTGATTCACAAGAGCCATCTCCCTTCACAGAGCTGTAAATCTGATCTCTCGTGGCAGGGCTTTTCTCCAACAGCCTGAAAGGTTCAAACTCAGTATTTCCTTTAGACATCAAGCGACTAGCAGAGTCAAGCAGGTGAACATAATCCTACCAAATGATTGGGCTGCCATTGCTACAACCTTATATCTTCCATATCCCAGTCCAGGACTTCAAAATACAACCATTACGATAACAGGACAACAATTTTGTTCTTGACTAGACACTCCCAAAAGTGGAACAGGATCCACTTCAAGGATGACCTGAACATGATCCTCTAAAGAACTTTTATGTTCTGGCTGAATTTTAGTCTTAATTTGGCCATAGTTTTTCAGTCATTAGTCTTTATTTCAGTTTTTATTAAATAATTACTTGCTGCTTTGTGACATGTGTTGCTGTTGAGTAGAGGTTAAGGTTTGGAGACCTGGTGAGGTCACCCTGCCTTCTGCTTAGTACACCCTTATACACAAACTATAGACATAAAGAAAGATGTGCTTAATGTTTCACCATAATTAAATTTTTGTATTCATTTAACAACCTCACCACTGGCCGTTGAGGGTTTTCTTTGCCGAGTCTCTTGACCTCAGAGTGCAGAAACGTGACGGCAGAGAAAGGCAGGTTTAACCTTCTGGTGACATTCCCCTCTCCACCACTAAGAGGAGCACGTCAATGAACGATGGTCAGACCTGACAGTGAAAGAAGACTACAGCCCCCTCCTCTGCATTCCCCAGAATCACTTCTTGACCCTGCGTGGCCCAGTGACCGCCCTCTCAACAGCCCAGTGAGAAGGAGCTGATGACACACACTTTACCCGGCAGAGGGTATCTCCAATTATGCTCCTAATTTCCTCTCCTCTCCTTGTGTCATTTCATTTCCATGCTAAAGTGCTGGCCAGTTTGATCCCTTGTTAAACACAAGTGGCCATTTACTGACGCTTTAGTGAGGAGAGGAAATGTCAGTGGAGATAAAGGCCACAGAATCGTCTGCCATTACTGTTGGATAAATATGATTCTTTTATGGGCGCTCACAGTTTGAAAGCGAAGGAGTGTTATTAAAAGCCAAGTCGAAGAAAGTTGCAAACTCCATTTGTATTAATATTTCAACTCTTCTTGAAACAACAGAAAGGAGGAACAGCCAAAGGGTCCTCCAGAGCCAAGCTGGTGACTCCAGAGCTGGATGATGGAGAACTGGAAAGCCCAAAGTCCAAACCGGTGTCAGCGCGCCACATATGGGGCCCACCCCTCACTAAATCCAGTGAGGTAAGCTAGAAACAGACACCTTACTTTTTTGTAATCATTGATTACATCTTGCCACAATTCAACCTAACAATTGTTAGGTTCTTAACAACACCCAGCCCTACACGATTTAGATTAACAGAGATCTAAATCTAAAAGATCTAAACCCTTAAAAGTTAATCCGTTTCTTAACCAAAGTGGCAGCTATGTTTTTTGCGTCTCCAAAATTTTATTATGTAGGAAAGTTGTTTAATTTTGAAAAATGAAAGGATTGTTTAAAGTAAAAAAGAAGGTGAAGTTATGGAGTAAATGAAACCAAATCAAAGTGGGGACAACTGCATTGACACATGTGGCGAATTACTCAGTGACTGTACTTCAGTGTTTTGGCTTTGTAAAGGGAAACTGAACGAAAGCCATAGACACAACAGAACTCTGTGTTTATTTACACCAAAAAACAGTGATCACTTCACCAACAGCATGTTTTATACTTCAACCTGCGGGGTGACTGGGGAACAACAGCAAGAATAAGCCCTCCTCAAGATTAAATTAGTTATTTTAACAAACAATATTTCAATGGTTTTTTTTGTTCCCTTCAATTTTATATGCAGTTCTTGAAACCGGTAAACTGAACCTATTCATCAAACCATTTGCCGACTGCTTTAACAGAGAATGAGTCTCTGTTAAAGACTCATTCTCTGAGTCTTCATTCTCTAAAGAATGAAGGCTTTAGAGAATCCGACTCAGTGTTTTACATGTGTCGGATTTTACAAGTAAAACACTAAAAACCTGCTGTTTCTCCCTTTTTCTCCAAGAACAAAGAGGTTTCTCCTGCTGGAAAGTATTTACTGAGGCCGAGACTCGCATGTATGTATGAAGAAAAAGAAGACAGTGAGGAGGAGGAGGAGGAGGAGGATGAGAACGAGGAAGAGGAGGAAAAACATGTCAGATCCAAATGTATTCCTGCACACTACCTGAGAGGTCCTCCCATTGGCTCTAGAGATCAGCCCAAACAGGTGTGAGGCCTGAAGGCTCACTGCCAAACGGCTTTTAAAGACTTTCCTGAATCATTTTTTAGACGACTGTTCCACACTACATCTTTAAATGACCCTTGAACTCAGAGACACAAATTGATCTCAAAATCTATTTTGATTTTTGTTAGCTGTACAAAATATATATATACATATTCATACATTTGTTTAACAGAGATCTAAATCCAAAAGACCTGACAACAAAACAGACGGGCAGACCAGGACCATGGCGAGACGAGAACATCAACGCAGCCACCATGGCAGGACACGTTGTGACAGGGAGAGACAGATGCATGATGGGGATTACAGAGAATGCGGGGATGAAAGGCCGCATCAGAATGGAGGGCAGTACTGCCACATCCATTCAAAGTACAGCCAGACCATGTCAGAGTGCAAACCTGCCACCATACAGAGAAACTCCTGGAAGTCCAGGTTTGTCTGTGTGGGATTCATCCTTCTGGTGGGAGCTGCTTTTTTGTTCGCCGAAGTTCAATTCAATAGCATAAGTAACTTATTTAGCAGGTAGAAGGTCATTTTCTTTTCATACTGCTCCTCAGGTCTTCTGGGCGGCCATTTTCACTGTAATAGGCTGAAATACAAAGATAAGCATCACGTTGTTGTAATTAATGAATTCTCTGTAAAGTTGAAAAATGTGGAAGAAAAAAATCTCATGCACAAATCACTAGAACTCTAACTCGGTTCTAGCTACTAAGCTGCGTGTGAAGGCACTTTGAGAAGACAAGGCCAGATGATGAATGGATCCATATGAGTAGCTGCTGAATATGTATGCGGCGCTGAGGCCGGGCCTTTGTGTTGGCTGCCTGTGTCCACGTACCTTACTGCAGTAAGGACACTCTCCAAAAACAAGGTTGAAGCTCTGCCTGCTGGAGGGGAGCGCTCGCAACCACTGGAGGAAAGAAAAGACTCGATGATCTCATCGTCACCTTGGACATGGTGACATTAACATGTTTCCACGTGCACTACTCTTTTATATGAATATCATTTTATATTCATATAGAATATAATATGATTTAGAGGGTTTTTCAAATAAGAAGGGCTCCTCCTGCCACCTTTCACCAGATCCTCAGATCAGAGAAGCAGAATTTGAGTAAATGCAGAGGAAATACAATCGAGAGTTTATTCTTCTATGCTTTGAAATCGCACCACTCTACCCGAGTGATGCCTCTTCACTTCTGAAGACTGAACTTCAGAGGTGAAGCTTTTGCCAAACTGACCAAAAGCTGCTAACCCCCCCCCCCCAAATTGCTGTGGTCCTCAGCAGTTTATTTGATCTCTTCTGGATTTGTTACACTAACCTTCTCTGCCTACAACTCCTGGTTACTGCAAAAAAGCACAGCGTCCTTCGGGGGTGAAGGACGTCAAAATGCATCAACACAAATCTAATATGACATTTAAGACACTTGACGGAGTTTGGCTATATCTAGGCTCACTGCAGAAAAAAAAGACATCCAGAGCGATCGGACACCAGGTAAAGCAGCACACAACTACCAACACTCACCCGGAACTGTCCCTCCCTTCCTCATTTTCTTAGTGTAATGTCCAGCGCACACTACGCGATCTTAGAGCTGTCTTTGTTTGTTTGTTTGTTGATTGTCGGCCCATTTTCAAAACCTGAGAGACCATGCATTAGCCGACAGAAATCCTGTTGTAACGGTTCGATCGGGTTCGTGCCCTGTGGTGTCCAACAATGGGCACAAAACAGTGGCTACAAGTCCAGTTAACTAATTGTAAAACCAGGCATTAATCAATGCTTTACTAGAATCTACATGTAATGCATGTGGCTAACGTCAGTCCTGACCGAATGAAAATCATTATAACCTATTTATGCCACGTTAACGAAGAACAGCTGAAAAGTTACCGGGTTTATCAACAGAGGTCGTGATTTCGCTCCAACTCCTCTTGTCATTTCTATTTTCTTTGCACGAAATGTTGAACAAACATTAATGTTGTTTCCGCATATCATCTCCGTCGCGCCGTGTCAGCTGTTTGGGATTCCCTCCGTAATTTCCCCTCAGAAAGCTCGGAGGAGAATCCGCGCTTTCTGATTGGTTACCTGTCACGTTCAACAGGCTGCGTTAACAGTCGGGGAAAACCCCTGATTTAGATCGGAGCGGCAACGACGATCTACCGTAACACACCAAACGCTTGATGATCGGTTACGAAATCACAAGCGACAATCTTAGAACGTTGTACGTTCTAGGATTGTCCTATGGGGAAAATTGGGGCAAAAATTGTGTAGTGTGAACTATTGCATCAGGCAGTCGATGTGCCCATTTTCTTTATTCAAATTTAATGATTACTGAAGGGCAGACTTCATCCTTTGCACTCTTGGTTGAATGCAGTATTATTTCCACTTTGGCTTTATGTTGTTTAGATTTTATTCAAGTGCATGTTTTGTTAATGGAGACCAAGAATCCATTTTATTTTTCTTTTTGGATGTTTTGTTTATTTTGTTTATCAGTTCCAGCATAAAGAGTTCTTTTGAAAATAAAGTGTTTCTATCTTTGGCAGGAAATTGCATGCATTATTACATCGTTTCTATTAAATCAGTGTAAAAAGGTCTTGAAACAATATTATCGTCTCAAAAATTATCACAATAATTTTTGAGACAATCGTTCAGCAAAATTTGTAATCGTGACAGGCCTAATGCCACTACTGTGGACTGAGTCATGTCCACAAAACCACACTGTTCCACTATGAGCATGAATCTGTCACACAAATGGTTGTAGCATCCTCATTTGTTATCCAATTTCTACAAAATGACTTAAATTATTGCTCAGAAAATAGCCAAAGTTTTGATTAGTAAAATATGAAACCAGCTATAAGCCTTGACATTCTCAGTATTTTAGCAACACTTATTGAAAAATACAGGTGAATGTGTCTCTATTTTTGTTTAAATACATAATTGAAACTTGTACAACCAAATACTGTTTTGAGCCATTGCATCCCAGTAAAATGCATTGACGTTTTTGGCAGTAATGGGGCAATTTGCGGAAAAGTTTGGGTATGAAGATCTTTTGAAAGGTGTTCTAAATCCAGGAGACTTCGTGATGGAGTCGATGTGTTTCCATACCTCATAGAGACAGGCCTGATGGAACGGCTGGCCACAGCGGGGGTCATTACACACTTGATCTGGGATGGCGTCTTCAAGCCGATAGGAGTAACAGATGCCACACTCCACATTGAAACTCTGCAAAACACACACAGAAACCCAGAAACATCGAGTGGCACTTTCTAAAATGGAGCCTCTGAGCACAAACATGCTAAACCAACCTCCAAGCATCACCTGCAACACCCACTCTGCACTCTGTTGCTGCTCCACTATCACACCTTCAGGGCACTCTCTCTTTGCATTTCTGCGTAATGAGAAGCTTCTGTTTTTGTTTTTTTCCCCTCTTCCCCTGGAGCCATCCATTAAGAGAGAGGATGGCAGGTTTAAAAAAAAAATCAACATCTGGTCAACCCAACTTTTTTGCACTCCTCTGAATGTTAATGAAGCTGAAGCATTAATCACCGTGGCGACAGCAGATAAACACAACGCCCTTTCAACCCATTCACAGAGAAGGGAGGGGAAGGAATGATTTTTTTTCTTTAAAAAAAAAAGGAGAGATAAATGGTTTTGCGTGATTAAAGCGGTTTGATAGTGAACAGAATTCTGCCATCTTTGTTATTCTAATGATCTTATCTGTAAACAACCCAATTAAAGGAGCAGTTGTGCCCACCTCTAAAAGAAAATAAATAAATAAATAAAAAACATGGAGAGAAAAATATGGAAATGATGGAAAGAAAAAAGCAGTTGTGTACATCCGCCCGCTTAAAAGTTGAACATGCACAGCTCCCGGAGCTAATCCTGATGAGAACGGACATGTTTGAAATGGAAAAGGGTGCATCTGTGTGACATACAGATTTTTCGTGGGTGGCCGGTGACGGGAATTCGATCTCCAAAACATCCTGGAGGTTGTTCAAGACGCTGGAGTCCGGGTTCCTGCCAGCAAACCACAGACAGCTCCTTCACACACTAATTAACCACATGCAAATGAGCCTGCAAAGACACTGAGGGATGATTAGGACACTTTCACCACTGCTACACAACAAGGGGGAGAAAAAAACGGAAAGGCTGCAGAGCATTGGTTTGTTCACACAGAGGGAGGGAGAACTTCCTGAGCTCTGGAGCAAATGCTGCAACCTGTGGTGAAATTTGAATCGAAATGAGGAGTAATCATCTTTTCTTTGCCTAAAACCCTGAGGGGTGATCAGATTATCTCCAAGCAGCTGAACTGGTTCCCACTTCACCAACGACATGGCTTCTGGAGCGCCACCCAACTTGTAAAACACAGAGTTGGCCCCACCTCATTGGGGCATCTCAAATGAAAATCTATACTTTATTTCTGTATTACTTTATTATACTTAATCTCAACAAAATAAGCAAAAATAAAGCTTAAAATGAGTACATTGGTTGATCAAGTCAACATTTATCTATTTGGTTTTTTTAATTCCTGCAAATCATGAAACTCCTGGGCAAAGTTAGATAAACACAAATCAATAATACTTAAAAAAAAAAATCTGGATTAACCTAAAATTAGTTTAAGTTTAATTAAAATAGTTATTTCAGTGCTTTGTTTGGCAACTAAACTGAACCCAGAACACCCAAAGAACCTGGGGTTCTGTTTGAGACCCACATATAAAAAGGATAGCAAGGTGCTGTTTGGATTTTCAATTGAATGTGGGTTTATCAAAATTATAAGTTTTACAAAAAAGTTTTTTCCATTAATTTATCAGACCTGGAAAACAATAAAATCAAACCACATAATTTTCAAGACCGCCTTAAAAATCTGGATATAATAGAGGACTGAGCAATAAATCAATAACACTGCAATGCACATGTGATCAATATCAATAGATAATAGAATGTCAGATAGAATTCCTCTGAGTCAGAACCGCACAGCATTCTGGGAGATGTAGACAGAGGAAAAGCTTTAGCCACTCAACATCTCACAGCCAGGTAAGGAAGATTGGTGCCATCAACTGACTCACTCATTTTTTGGTCACCTAGCAACAACCTGTTGAATAACTTACAGCAGCATTTGAAGGTTTTACCATCGTGCCTCATAACTGCTTAAAAATAAATAACTGCATGGAGTGAAAACTGTGGATAAAGCAGGAAATGTCACGAAAGTTTTGCAGTATTTCAGGTATTTAAAACAAAAAGCTGATGAATAATTACTAATCGCCTATTATTAAATGCTTATAGTATAAGTGTGCCCAGTCCTAAGTAATACATATATCAATATGGACATCACACAACGACCTGGAGAACAAATGATTGCGTTGTCAAACTCACCACATGTGCATGTTGGCGTTCAGTTTATTCCTCAGCGGCGTCACCACTGCAACAACAGAACAAAAGGTCGGACTTGGTTCTGGATGTGAATTCTGATAACAGCTTTAAATTTAAACTGAAGTTTGTCATCACAGATCCAAAGCACCTGCAGATCCTCCAGGATTGTCTGGAAGCCCCCTGAGAAAAAAACAAAGTTAGTCTGTCTCAAAAGAGCAGCCCTTTGCCCCTCCCCGTTTGACGGCGCCTCTACTGTCGCATGTGAACCCTCGCTGCTTCCAGCTCCACGGGGAGCACCGTCTCCGTGCACCGCTCATCACTTTCATATTTGTTTTTCCTACATGCAAAAAGCAATATTTCTAGGCGACCTTCTGTATTTGAGGGTCGCCGCCCGCCTCTCGTCTCGGCGGCTGAAGTGTGCGTGTGTTTAATATCTTTAGAGTTGCATTGCTAGGCAACAGGCGAGGAATTGCACGACCTTGGGCTGACAGAAACAATGGTCGACAATTGACGTAGACTTGAATAGAAAGCAGAGGCTCAAAGCTCGGCCCGGCCGGCTGTGGTGAGTGAGAGCGTGACGTCCAGGAAAGCAGGTTGTTTGATACGGCAGCACACAACGACCAACACCAGCAATTTGGCTGAAGACAGGTGGAGATCAGAAGAAGAAGTTGCTTGGGGATTTTTTTAAGCGGAAAAAATAATCCCAAAAAAACAGTGGTTTATTTCCTGAAGTCATCTTTAATGGATGATTACCAGCCATAAAAAGATGTGGATTCAAACCATAAGGGTTAAAGGTAGCATTCTTTGTAAGAGCAGTCATTTTACAAAATGACTTTCTAAAATGCAGTTTAAGTGACATTTACGTGATGACATCTATTACTTGTGAAAGAAATAGTTTCATTAGAATCATAATCTTTTTTTAGACAGTGAATTAATAACACTGAACACAAGGATGATTAGAAATTCAAACCTCTGTCATCTGAAAAACATTTCCAAGATTAAAGGACTAAAGTTCTAACTAGATCTAGAGAAACTCATCCCTGCGTTTATCTTTAGTCGCATTGACTACTGCAACAGCTGTAGCTGATCCAGAGCGAGGCAGCTCGCAACCTCATTAAAGCTAGGAAAACAAACACGTCATCCCAGTTCTAAAGTCCTTACACTGGGAACCTGTAGCTCAGAGAATAGATTTTAAATATTTCTGTTAGTTTATAAATTGCTGAATGGTTTAGCACCATATTAAAGATCTGCTGCTGTTGTATCATGGTCCATGTTTGACCACTCAGGTCAAACATGGAAGCATCATTCAAAAGAAATTATGCTTCCATGGTGTCAAAAAAATGACACCAAGAGTAATTTTTTGAACAGTTGTCAATAACTTAGTGCTGCTCATTTTTATTACCAATTTTGCTTTTGCTGATGTATGTGGGCTGCCTCTTTCCTAAATCAAAAATATAAGTCAATTAATTGACTTATATTTATTTTGATGCTACAGGTTAAAATGTATATATTCAGAATTTTCATAAATATTTTCTATATAAATCTAGACATTTTTTTTGTTGTTTTTAAAATATAATTGCTGCAGTACCAGAAAAAAAAAAAACACTTCTGAAGACAGGAGGGTTATTAAACATGGCAGGTGTAACTAGACTCTTTTCTCACTGAGTTTTGCTTATAAGGCACAGATCCCTCTGAAGGAAGCTGTAACGTTCGGTATGCTGCATGACCTCCAGGCAGCAGCAGTCACCTATTTATAGTTCCCTGCAAACTGAATCATAATGAGAGGATGCTTCATGCTTTAATACATTGTGTCAGTTGTTGGGGTGTAATGCAGTAGATAAACTTGTGTGCATGCTGTGAATTCCTGACTTAGAAGTGAAACTGTGTCTGTGGGCTCCTACCCACCATGATCGGCTCCCAGCAGGCAGCACTCTGGCAGCATCTTCGGGTGTCGCGGATCCACATCCACCTTGATGGAGACGTTGTTTCCTGCACACATTCACATTCAAAAATACTTTATAGATCCCAAAGGGAAATTAAATAATAACTAGATGTGGGGGTGTTTAATTCAGCCGCATGATCCCACTTAACGTGGGTTTAAAGAGTTAGGATCCCGTCCACTGACTGAAAAGTATGGAGCAAAGAAGAAGTCGCTTCTTATGACGTCACAACCAAATCAAAATCTTTCTAATGAAGTCAGAGAAATAAGATCTTAACTCCCTTTAATCTATTCTTATTTGCAGAAAAAAAATAGTTCATGGCTTTTGCTTTTAGTTTCCATCATCAAAATATCAGCTGCGATGACGCAAACATTACCTATGGCGATCCGCCTCATCGTGTCGGAACGGCTGGGTTTCTCTGGCTCTAGAACCCAGGTCTTCCTGTCGATCTCATCCAGGACGTCCCAGAAGTCTGTCAGTGACTCCAGAACCAGCAGGAACTGGCTGTGAAGCTGCTCTAGAGTACTCTGCGAAGGCAGAAACAGCACATGGGTCAGCGACAAAGTGTTGCATCCTGCTTTTAAATGGAGATTACTGAGAGACATGCCATCAACTGAAACATTATCCTCAACCAAACCGATCAAAGTAAACAATAAAAACTGGACTATTTATGTACAAGTAAAGATTTAGTCAAAGTTAAACACAGAGGTGTAGGTTGGTGCAAAAAGCTTCTGCCATGACATTTTCAGACTAAGAGGAAAGACAGCGTTTAAAACCAATCGGTTAAAAACTGCAGCAACTCAGGCTTGCAATAAACACGTTCACATAAACACGAGCTCTGAAAGCAAAGAAAGAGACGCTGATAGAGGTGCGGGAGAGCAATGCAGATGGAAGGAGAGGGAAAAAAAATTAGGGGAAAAAATGAACCAAAAATTATGGGTCATTGTGCCAGCACAGTGCACACAATTAAGCTTCGTCCAGGTGCTGAGAGCCTCAGCAATTACAGCTCAATTAATGCCAGCGCTATGATTACAGTTAGAGCCCAGGATAACTACTCGAGGCCCGGTTCAGCTGTTACTTAAATTCCTGCTCGATCAGAGAAGAACCTGAGTGAGAGCTGAGGGCTGCGGAGGATAAAAGGAGTTGAGTCGGAGCCGAGTGTTGCTCCTTGGCTGTCTCAATCAGTTCTCTTTATCTATGTATGATGTCTCTCCCTGACCTCCATTCAGCTCTGAGAGCAGAAATACTGAAGATGCGGTTACATCGCTCTGCTTTTAACCTGATTCAACTATTCATCTCCTCACCGATAACCTCAAAAGCAGTTTTTTTTTCCTTTCTTTTACAGAAACTTATCTAATGTACTTAGAAACTAAAAAGGAAACATAATAACTGTCAGTTATTCCATTTAATCATTTTCATCCAAAAAAAAAAAATAATAATGTACAACAATGTGTTCATAGTATTTGTCTGAATTTACTCTTTTGAGTCTAAAACTCTGTTTATGTCTTACATTTTTTGCCAGAGACAAGAAAACTCGCTCAAAATTTAAATTAAGACAAATTGAAAAATATCACACCTGAATGTTTGGTTAAATGTAAATTGGTAGTTTAGATAATTTGGGGGTTCTAAGAAAAGACAGTATCTAAACTCCAGTCGGCAGGTAGACAACTGGACATGGAATAAAATATAGAGACTGTGGAGTCTATATTATCACATGTTTATACACCAACTCTATCTTCAAATATGCAATTTCTGGTGGTTGACATATGGTAGAACCTGCAAGCACAAAGGACACGAACAACAAACACACACACACGCAGGTTTATTTCTCTTCCACATCTTGTTCCTTACAAATGCACTGAGTGGCACATCTTGGCCCTGTAACAGAGCAGGCAATAATTACTCATTCAAATGAACATGTCAGGGCTGCCGACAGACAGGCCCTTCCCCCTGCATGCACACACATAACACACAGAAAACACACACTTGGCAAAGTTAAGACCATGCACACATGCATATATGTATGCACACCCAAACACACGCACACACGCTTCATGTCGCAGAGTGGGAGAGATCCATCAACGGCCCAGCAGGCAGACAGACTCCATACGGTAGCGCTGTTCTAAGCTGCTCCTCACTGTACGCCTGCCATGTATCAGCTCTCACACACACACGCATGCACATGCGCACACACATGCATTTAGCTTCTCTTTCCTCTAACCCACCAACTCTCTGCCTCTCTGACTTCTTTTAACAGCTCTTACTGACATATTTCAGCTCAGCTCTGCACTCCTCACTCTGCAATCAGGTTCTTGACTTTATTACACGCCAGGAAGAACAGTCCAGTTCAGTGCTCCGTTATAGTGCGTGTGTGTGTGTGTGTGTGTAAGCGACACACAGACTTGGAGGCAGTGACAGAGATGAAAGAAGAAGGACGACAAACAACAATAACGAGGGAAGCACAGGGACACAAAGAGCCCACAGCTGGTTCTACATCAAAGCACCTTTACGGCAATTATAGCAGACTAAATTTGAGGGGCTAAAAGGAAAAGTGTTAATCGAGCAGGTGGAGACCCGCTTCGTTACATTATGACTCACAATGATTCAAGGATTTCTGTGGAGCTCTTCATTTTCTCCTCCTCCTCCTAAAGGCCTCAATGCATATAAAACTATGACGGAGTGACGATGCATTCACCTCATAAGATTAAAAATGACACATTTTTGGATAACAACAACAAAAAAAGAACATTTGTTGTTTCCATAAATAAATCTGAAAACACCTAGGTGCGTTTCACACCTAAATTTCAACATTAAAAATCAAACATGGGGCTTGAGATTTCCATTCTGATGTGACAATGTGAGACATCCATAACGGATCTGTTGAACATTTATGTTCAATTCTTCAATTGCAAAGACCAAACCTCGTAGAAATTGGTGTAAGTTGTGTTTCTCTTAAAATTGGGCTGTGGAGAAAGCACACACCTCCAGATTGTCCCATCAGCGGGATCGAGCTCATGTTCCCCTTTCGCAAAACACTCCGACATTCTCAGATTGGCATAGTTCTTAGTCCATTTTCACCCAGTTTTAGAGTATTAATAAGGTTTAGGAGGAATTTAGTCCACTGATTTTATTCAAAGTCAGGCTATAAATACAAAACATGCCAAAACTGAAGAGTGGGTGAACAAGCACTGTATGGATGGTTGAATAAAAGAACAACGCTTAGAAAAGGAAGAAATATTTTTTCATACTCTATTTTCATTTATATGTCCTGTTTCATTCTCCCATACAGGAATGTATCCAGACTGAAAAACAGATTTTGATCACATTCCATACTTTTCCAGACTTTATCAAGCCTATTAAACTGTGAAAAAAGTTATGTTATTTTATTAATTAGAAATGCATTTGCCCGCACAGATTCTCAACACCCTTTATTTCATCATGGAGTAGATTCAGTAGCACTAACTATGGCTTGGTTAACGTGATGGGATGCTAAAAGGCGAGAATCTATATTCAGAAAAATATCTGAATATGGTGGTCCACCATTTGGCAGCAATCCATACCTGTGGTGTCCAGATGATGGTCAAAGGGACTGGCAGGTCAGCTGAACAGTCAGGAGCCTCTGCTGGATGCTATGGACGCAGCAGATGGGGGTATCAGTCAGAAATACAAGGGAAGAGTTTAGGTCAAAACATGTTTGGGAATTAGAATGGCCCAGTCAAAGCTCAGATCTGATATGATGCATAAAATTCTAATAAGGTATTGGAAAACTTAGGCAAATCCTGCTGGTTATTCTATTTGCTTAATTAGCTCTAAAGTTCAACAAACTTTCCAGATGTTAGATATGGAAACACATTGATATGTTACCGTTTTCAAATGATTCAGTAAAATAAATGCTATTTCACCTTTTCTTTATTAATTTAGGGGAATACATCTTTCTGGCAGCCTTTATTCATTTTAAATAACTAAGCAGAGTTAGCTCAGATTTAACAAGCTGGTAAAACCAAAGTAGAGTCTCACGAAGAAGCTTTGGTAAACTGTCTCGGTTCACCTTCAACATTACGAAACTCTTTGTCCTTCCCCAGTCCTCCCTCACTCCCCAGTCATCCAAGCCTCCATGCGTCCATGCCAGTGCCGCCTCTTCCAGAGCTGTGTCTGGTGAGGAATGACCTGGCGCTGGATCTGGGGGAGGCAGCTGGAGGCCGGGAGGTGCCAGAGGGCTGAGGAGGGCCAGGTGGGCAGGTGGGCACAGTGTGGGGTCTCACAGTCCTCCCTTATCCCCGATGGACGTCATCCCAGCTTAGGTAAGCACCACCTCACCATGACACTGTGCCCAAACTTTGCAACTCTGAGCTCCTTCCACTCCTGCTGCCCAACAGCTGCCTTCATTGACTTTGTGCACTAAGAAAACTTTTTAAAAACTATTGTATTGTCAGCTTTAACCTATATTGTTATCCAAGTTAAATTTAGCTGAAATTTAAATTAGGATGCCTAATGAATGATTTGAGAAGTTCGAAACTCAAAAAGAAATCTAGTTTTTAAAGTTTTGGAGGACTTTTACAGTTTCTACACAAGTCATAGAAAAAATCAAAGGGAGCAATACTGTTTTATTATTTAAAAAAAAAAGAATCAAAGGATTCTTTTAGATTAAAAATTTTAAATACTGATTAAATCAAACCAAAATAGACCTTAATGGGAAAAAAAAGAGTTAAATGTGGATAATTCTTCAATTCAAAATCACAATCAACCAGCAAATAAAACTCAACCAATATGGTATTTAGAGCTAAATTATAGTTATCATAACTGATGTATAAATATAATACTTTAGTTGCAATGGACTGCTCAGATGCAATATTTAGTAGTAAATTATGATTCCTGTGCCATGCAGATTCTGCATGCTAATAATATATCTGGCCTGTTGGATGGACTTTCACTGCACCTGAGGCCAATAATGGATGCAAGTCTATAGTGGCTGCAGGTGTGTAACGATACAAAACACAATATATAACATTACTTTCGAGAAATCTTCATAGATCATACTTAGAGTATACTGCAAAAAGGGCCTTATTCTGCATTTCATTGATTTTTACCACAAACTGAATAACTTGTGCATGTTTTTTTTTTCAGGTTTCTTTTCATCACTTAAGACCTTAATAAAGTGCTTCAACTATGAATAGTCTGCAGTTCATTACTTAACACTACCCAGTTGGTGCAGGCTAATGTGCAGCATGTGCTGTGATAGCTCCATGTATCCCTACACATTCGTTGTTATGGTCATTCTTTCTACAAATTTCAGTGTCTGAGCAATTTACAGTGCATAGACATTGTTTGTTTTTATCTCTGTTGCCATTTATCGTTCCTATTGGCAACCCAAAATGGTGTCAAGCAGATGATGTAAGAGTAGTTGGGGAATCTTCTCTCACAACTTCACCAGGCAAAGACAAGTTGACTGCAATTCACAAGTCAGCGGTCACCTCAACAAGAAATATTAGGTTGTTTCAATATCGTGAGATCTTGTATGACGAGCTCTTGTTACACCCTTATTGGCTGAGATGTTAAAGTTTTTTGTTTTTTTTTTAAAAAGGTGATAAATAAGTCAGAATATTTACAGTATTGTAATTACCTGTTTCTCGAGTAGAGCTGTCGGGACAGAACCGCTGTAGGTAAACCGCATTTACCTACAGCGGTTTGCATTTGTATTCCTCTTCTGATACCCCTAAATAAAACCAACCAATTACCTTCAGAAGTCAACATATTACTAAATAAAGTGTACTTGTGTGAAATTTTAAAGCTTGTTTGGGGACAATCTGTGAATAAACAGCATCAAAAATATTAGAAACAACTATTTTGAATCAGGTTTGCATATGCAAAATGCAAAGAGTATGACATAACCTTAAACAAATATAAATGGCTGCCCACCTAAGCTAACAGACTGGACAAGGAGATCACAGGAATAGCAACCAAGATGTAACTGTAGATGAGCTACAGAAATACACAGCTCTGTGGGGAGAAACTATTGACTAAACAAGCATTAGTCACTCATTCCACAACTCTAGTCTTTTTTGGAAAGTGTGGCAAAATGGTTAAATTGTTGAAGGAAAGCCAAAGAAATTTCTACTGTATTTTGATAAAATGCTTGTAGGAGACACAACAAACACATGGAAGATAATGATCTGGTCAGAGCCTAAAATCTGACCTTTTTTTTTAAAACTCAGAATCCAAAATTATAAATGTGATGAAAAAATTAAGTCTCTCTCTTTTTTTAGGCCAATGACTAAAGTGCAAAAATAAAGTGAAATGAGAAATGAAATGAAAGCATTGACTGACAGCAGCAGTTATGCAGATTAGTGTGAATTTATTGGTTTTCTCTGTGCACACAGGAAGGTTTCTCCATCCTGCTGAGGTCTGTGAAGAGATGCATTATCTGAGTTACATCTCAGTCACAGCAGGTTATCGTGTCTCTCCACATCCTCTCCAGTCTGACCTACATTTAGGGGCACAGATGTAAATCACAGATTCGCTATCATCTAAATGAATGTTTCCCAGTATGTAGTTTTGGAGAAGTTGGCCTGTTGTGATTTAGACTCACTGCAGGTCGCCTGATGATGAGCAATTTTTTTTTGGAGTGACAGTGATCAAGTTGCTGTAAAGTTGCTGTGAGTGGCTCACCTTTGACTTGAGTTTAACAGTGAGAGTGTGCTGCCTTCCAGAGGAGTCCTCTGCCCTCAGCTTCAGTGTTTGGAAGTCCATGTCTATGAAAAGCATCCTGAGGAAGGACAGAGCTAATTAGACCTTTGCTGCTCTCAGTGTCCAATCTTGATGTGCATTTTTAGAGGCAGAAGTCTGAGGCTCACATGGAGACATGGAGAAATTGTGATGAAGAAAGAGAGTTGTGAAACGTGGGTTTAAGCATAAAAGTAATTTAATAACAGAAAATGCAATTTCACTAAAAAAAAAAAAAAAAAGCTGCCCAAACTAACTGAGCTCTATGTGAAAAAGTAATACCCCCTTAAACCTAATAACCAGATGTGCAATCACTACTCCAATGACTCACATCAGCTTTTCTTGGTTCATCAGTCTTTTACATCCTTATGGAAGAATGTTACCCCACTATTGTTTGCAGAACTGGTTTAATTCACCCACAATAATGAGGGTTTTCAAGCATTGTAAACCTGTGAAAGGTGGAACACTCAGTTACTGCAGCAGAAAGCAGAGCAGAATGTTATAAGTATAATGACGCCACCTTGAAGGAACGCTACAGACAAGATCGATTCCTAATGTGTTCTTGAGTTTGTTAAGATCAGGTTTTTGCAGATCTTTTAGCCTGCTCAGTGTTGTTGGACAGTTTCTATTTAAGAGCTTCTTTGATTCTGCAGGTCAGGCAAAAATGAGGCCTGGGTGCAGCTAATGAAACTGAACTCAGCTGTGTAGAAATGTGGTTATAACAGTTAGTTTTTGGTTTAACAAGGGAAGTGATTACACTTCCACATAGAGTTTAGCTGGTTTGGACAGCTTTTTTACCTTGATACCTTGATTTAAGAAATCAAAGCTGTTATTTTGTATTTATTAAGATTATGTTTATCTGGAGGGGAAAAGGGGATTTTGAATATTTTCTCCACATTTTGTTTTCTTTTTTTAAATGTAGACAGACCTAGAAAATATTTAAATTTCATACATGAGCAGGAAATAACAGAATAGGCCGTTAGGACAGGCACTTTACTTAGAAATTAATTGTCACTGTATTGCAGTGACACTTATAGAACAGCCAGAAAATAATGCGTCTTTGGGTGACTTCAGATTTTGGAGTCATCCTATAAATCAGACTCTTCTTCAGGTCCTAAATTAAATCTATTAACAGTACAAAATGCTGATGTGGCGCAACCATTCACCAACACCTCTGTCAGATTTATGACACCATGACCGTTTCAACGAGTGATAACCAATCAGAAGTCCACCTCTGATCTACTGAGGTCTGAAGACAAAACACTGATCTGAGACAAAGCATCTAAACAACTCTTGTCCAGATTTACAGTATATTACAATGGTGCTCTGTGATGAGGCTGGCAGAGTTGTATATCTAGCCAAGATTTATAGAGGGGAGCAAGCGATAAGTGATGTTCAGACACACACTTAGGCACATGATGGAACGATGGGAGACGATGTCCATTTGGGTTCAGCTCATAAAAACGATCAGGCCTCTCACACTGAAAGCCACAGAGAATGACAACAATCTGCGACAGCATCAACATATCAAAGGCAAACAGAGTAACATCTTCAGGAAGTCCTCAAAACAGCCACAAAGTATAAATTTATGAAACAGGCGACAGAGAGGTGTGCAAAATGGACTCAGAATGTTATTATGATATTTTGTGGTTCTATCATACAGATAAAAATAATGATGGAAATCTATTTATTACTTAATTTTTAGGCAACTGATTGGCTGTGACTGCATGGCACAGAAATCATAAGTGTCACAAACACAAAAAATGTTAAATTGGCTTCTTCAGGATCTAACTTAAGATGCTTGATTTGTATCACTAAACTGCACACAGCAGCAACTTTTAATCATATTTTCCAACAATGGTGAAAATAATAAAAAATTTTATAATGTCAGTTTTGTTATTTTGTGTTTGTAGTGTTAATTAAAATTTGTTCAGACTACAATAAATCATAAGTTTTATCATGATAAAAAAAAATTCATGATAAATGATGCAATAAATGCTACTTTCAAGATCACTTAACAGATCAGAATAAAACTTAAAATGAAAACAATATAATAATCTAAATGTTTTTTCTTTGTCCCATCATTCTGTGGGACTGTTTCACTGTCAATAAGACCAGTGCATTGAACAAAGCAAATATAAGTAGATAAAGAATCAAGAATCAAGATTCTGAAATGACATTCCCAAAACCTCCATAAAAATTGGAAACTAGAGTTTAAAAACCTGGCCTTTGCCAGCAAACCAACTAATTAAAAATCAGAGGAACATGGAGAAGAAAAGTTTAAATTATTATGTCAGTATTAAACCCCCTGGATGAGTAGACGGCTGATTGCAACTACATCAAAAACATCTACATGTTCATTTCCATTGCTACAGGGTCTCACACACCAGAGACCAGGGACAAGCTGCCACCCCGATGATGGAATCAGCATGATAGTCCGACCTCTTGCTGGGAAGACTGATGAGAGCTTCCCATTTGCAACTCCACAGCAATGTGAGCCACTTCTCCACCATGCAAATTTGTGTGCGATTGCTATTGTACTCTGTGCATGTTGACAGTGTGATTCATGAATAGTGCGATCAACGCTTTCTGTATGTTGTATCACAAAACACACATGTAAAATGCAAACAGAGGGCCGTGGCATGTACAAATGGAGGGCACAAGAAGAGATATGCACTAATTTTATACAGGATTAAGATGTGCAGATTCACGAGTCTGGCTCGTGGTGTTATTGTGGTAACCGGGACACCATCATTACTTAGAAACTGTAACCCGGGAATTCCCAGTACCATTAGAGATCATGTTTGTATTACAGGATTAGGGAAGTAATTTATTAGCTGGCCTAATAATGTAAGAAAAACAAAGACGGAGGAACAAAGCTTGTGTTAGTAGACCTAGAAGGCCTAGCAAAAAACACCAACCCAGAGTGTCGGAGTGATAACACTGCAATCGGAAGACGTGAAGCCCTGCATGTTCTCCAACAGGTTGTGAACACGGAGCACCAGCTGTGCCCATAATGAGCCCAGGAGCCATCATGGTCATGTTTCTGGTGGAATCAAGTGATAGCAGCTGACCTACTTGACCCCATTTTCCATTAATTTGCGCATTTTTCGTCACAGATTTGCCATTCGCAGCCTAACAAGATGACCAAACTAGGAAATGCCAAATAAAGACACGTGGAGGGGAAGAGAAGACTCGCTTTACCTGGTCCAATCAGCAGGCAGAATTACAGCTGAAACCCCCGGTGGCTATTAGCACGGCACATACCAATTAAGACGCTAAGCAAATCTCGAGTGCTTTAGAGATTGAGGCCTGCTGTGTATAATGCTTTCTAACCGTAACACTGCACTAAAAATGATGTCAGTCCCATTTCTAGCATTAAGCATACCTTCACCCCCCATCTCCTATTAAAACCTGAGAGTCTTCAATTAGAGCCATTTGCATTTTGCTAATATCATAATTGCAGTCGTGGTCATTAATAGGAAAGTGGAAAATGAGTGTGGTAGTCAAGGATTAATCCGAGCTGAGGGAGAACACATATCTTCCTGCTAACTGCTTTCTCCTGACGACGGTATTAGCCAGGCTCGTCAGCGCACGAGAGCTGAGCTTTATTAAAGGCGACCTGGATTTAACTGTAACTCAATAACTAAAAATAAGGAAGTCATTAAGAACCCCTCGTTAATGTGGATGTGTGTTGTTGAAAGCTACAAAGGAAAGGAGAGGGAGAAACCCCCCCCTGTCCCCCAATAAAACGACTGCTCCATTTAGCCACATGAGGCAGGGAAATTTTCATCACACCAACTTGATTCTACCTCTGGGGAATAAACAGGAAACTTGAAAAACAACGCTTGGAACTTTCCTATCCACTGCTGGTTTAGATTCTTACTGTTGGTTTAGATTCTTAGCTGATATAAGGATCTGTTAACAGAATATGCTCCATCAGCAAGTAATTCCACTGACAAATTGCTTCCACAGTGTCCTGGGACCATGTAAGTGGGAAATGGAACCATGTTAACAAGCTGTTCATTAAGGAAAAAAAATATTGTTTTGGTATTAGCTGATTTTCTTTGTAAGCCAAAACAGTTATCTAAAGCAGAAATTAGGTACAAATTGATTCAGTGGAATTTCACACGGTTGCTCTGAAATACATTTATCTGAAGCTCCTGGAAACTAGAAAATTACATTTTAATTGTTTCATTTTACAAAGGTATGCAAATGTAAATGATTTTGGGTTAATACTTTAGTAATTTTCAAATTATAATTTTTTTTATTATTGGTATCTGCGTGGGTATTGTCATGTTGTTGCTGTTCTCCACATATAAACTACTTCTGGATCACTGCTTCTGTGTTTTTTTTTTGTGCATCTACTCTGTCTTCTCAAACCCCCAGTCAGTCATGGCAGATGGTTGTTCACACTGAGCCATGTTCTGCTAGAGATGTCTTCCTGTTAAAGGGGAGTTTTTACTCTCCACTGTCGCTACATGCATTATCATAAGCAATTATCTACTGTCACCACAAGCTCCTTCAGGAGCAGTGAATGCTGCAAGTCAGTGACTCAATGCAATTTGCACTTTAAGAAATACTTTTCATCTCAAATTATGTTTGCCCTAAATTGCTATCAAATGCTTCCAGTGAACATAAAATGTCAGAGTGTCATAATTATCCCCAATATTCCTGTTTGCAACATTTGTCTAAGTTGCTTTTCTTTTGCTTCTTTGTTTGTTTTAAATCTACCATTCAACAAGAGTGGACACTCATTTGTCTCGTAAAAATATTTCATTTAATATTATCAGCACCCAAATAATAGAAATGTGATTGTTATGTAATTTTAACTTTTTTGACTGTGTTTCCTGAACAACTTCAGCCTCCACTGAAACTGTTCAGTGGTAACATTTGTGTGTCTGTTAAATGACTGTTAAAACTAAATGCTATGTTTGGGAGTTTTGTCAACACTCCTTTAATAATTTTTCTATACTTACTTATCCCATCCGACAGTCTCCATCTCAGAAATGAGCTGGGAGTAATATTGAGGAGGCGGGACGGAGCGACCTCTGGATATCGATTTAGAGCCACTTCCTGCAATAAACACGCAAAAAGAGCAAATCATACCGCTTCAAAATTATTGACCAAAATCATTTCACCACAAGCCAAACTGTATTAGAGTCACTTTCCTCTAAACCACTTTAATCAATTGAATTCTCATAGGATCATTTAATAACATAAAGAAACAATCTAAGGTCTACGTGTGCATCTTTTGCTCATAATTATTCATATCACATGTCATCCTTGTCCTTACCAAGACGGTTTTCAACTCCAGAATGAAACTGCCAAGATCCACCGACTGCTGCAGCCTCTGTGAGAAAGACATCCTTGAATGAAGGTATAATGAAGTGACACTGTCTATTTTTGCTTTCCTTCAGCCAGCCGTTCAAATCAAACACAGTGTTTGTGATTAATGCGTGCTGCCACCCGTTTAAATAATTAATGATAGCTTAAAGGCTGTGAAAATAATGAACTTTGCAGCCCAGGGTGAAATATCAATCTCATCCAAATAACCCTGAGGGGCCCACATAACAAATGCAGACATTTTGCAGGCAATGTTAATTAAACAGTGGGGGGAAGAAGTAGAAGGGCACAAAGAAGGCAACATGACATGGCGATAAATACACAGGAAACGACAAGATATTAATCAGAGATGACAGACACAACGTTTCACTTGATACCGTGATGCCACAAGCAACTGATTATACATTTACCTGCTTCACTATGTGCTCATATTCACGCAGCAGGTGTTTCAGCTGCCAACAGCAGTGCAGCCTGCAGAGACAGAAGTTAGGAGCAAATGCAGCTTCTTTGGTAAGAAAAACACTCCCTATGAAATCAAGCTGGGCTTTAATGCAATTATTAATAAAGCAAGGAGACGCTATTAGTACCTGGCCTGCTTCAGTTGGAGATCTGGAGGGAGGAGTATTCTTATTCTGAAGTCTCTTTCCTGGAGAAAACATACCTTGTAAATAAAATGTAATGTAATGACAAACCAACACAAAGTTAAGCATAAGTGTGGAGTGCAAGGAAAGGGGTTTATGGCAAAACAAAAATCTGAAATTGCAATTAGTTTAAAAATAATTTATTTTTGGGGAATCAGAGTAAAAGGCTTGGATATAGGCTGCAACCGTTACAGATGATCTGTATGTTTTAACATGACCGAATAGAAGAGTAATGCACAATTTAAGGGAACCTCACATCTTCCATCATATTCTGTTGCTTCCATGTGATTTGACAAAATCATTAAAACAACTGTAAACATAGAAAAACCTGTCAAATTTCCTAGCATTCTGTTTACATTATTTAAGTGTCTTCAATGACGCAGATGCTTAAACAAGTTGGACATTTGCTCTAACCGAGAAAATAGATTTTTACGCGAGAATACCCACCTGTACGGTTATAAACCCATCGTAGACTGTTTTCTTCTTGTTGAGAGGTAAAAGCAACGGGTTATCGCGTATTAATAAACTCTCCATTGAAGTTTACGCAACTTTCAGCTGTCGAAGAATATCAACGTCGAGTGTTTCCACGCATGAAATGAGACGAACTTTCATTAATTGGGTGAACTACGACAGACAAATTTGCTATACTTCAAGTAAAGCTGTTAAAAACACAAGAAAAGCCAAACCGATAGCAAAACATACGTTTCCCGCCACCAAAAGCAAAACAGTAAACGTCACCCAGTTGCCTTCGAGGGCCTTCGAGAAATATCGGAATTTACGCTTAATCACAGTTTTACATGTTAACATAAGGGTATTGATATTAATACAACTTTTTCATATCTAAAGCTTGATCATGTTAGAGAAAGCAATGTGATGTTCCATTTCATGATAGTCCATGCCGAATATTTTGTTGCATTCGCTTTAACTCGTATATCTGAACTTAAGTTGAAGAAGTTCTGTAGTCCCTTTCAGAGTCCAGTTCATGTCCTCGTTTCACCACTTTTTTAGCTCCTTACTTCCGTATTAAAAATAGCATGGCAGTTTGTTTTTGGAGTACAGTACTGCTATTTGAAAGAATCAGGCAGGTAAGCATTGCAAATTCCTGATGTTGGATTCAATTTAAACATATTTTTAAAAACATGCAAGATTTTTGAATTACAGAAGGCTGCTTCTGTAATGTTGTCATATGGTCCTCATAGTTATGCTAGTTTTTTTTTCTTAGAAGACAGCAAGTCGGTGTGTTTGAGGACATCACTACAAAAACACTAGCAGAGCAAGGGGTTTGCCAGTGGGGCAAATGACTTGCAGCAAGTCATTTAGTACTTGCTGCAAGAAAGGTTTTGGGTGTGAATCCCAGTCTGGAATCTTCCATGTTCTACATGTGCATTCTTTGGTTCTGCATTTACTCGGGCTTTCTTCCACAGTATAAAAACATGACTGCTAAGTTAAGTGGCCACTTTAAATTGTCCTTAAATGACTGTGTGTGCATGGTTGTTTGTCCTATGATTGACTGACAACCTGTGTATGGTGTACCCCACGTCTTGCCCTCAGAGTGCCAGAGATAGGTAACAGCTCCCACATGACCCTGCAATGATAACCAGTACAATGGATGGATGAGTTGACAGGGATCACCAACTTTTCAAGTAAGCACTGCAACTTCAGGCAATATTCTATTTGACTTGGAGCTCATGTTTACAGTTGTCAAGGTATACCTGTGCAACTAGCATTTCTAGGCTATGGCCAGTCAGATTGTTGTTAAAATGTTTTCAAATAGTTAAATTCTCACCACTGTAAGCATTTCAAACCTGAGTGATTTTTGTGGTGAATTTATAGATGTACATTTTGTGAACTAATGTAGTAAAGAGCTTATTTTTATTGAAACGAAAACTGGGGAAAGAAAATGTAATTTCTGGATTTATTTTGTCGTCTCAAATACACATTCTCACATGCTGCATTCCTCCAACTGACTTTCATTACTATTCCCTGCAGCATATAAGTTCACCTGTCCCAGCTCCCTTCACATGCTCCTACTCTTGTGGATCACAGTGTCATCAGCTGAATCTATAATCCACTCAGACTTCTGGTTGATCTCTTGTGTCAGCATGTCCATCTCTCAAGCAAACAAGAAGGGATTCAAAGCTCACCCCAGGCTTAATTTCACCTCCACCTTCAACCCACCTGTCACTCCTACCTTACCTCTCCCCACTAACTCACCACAACTGGCTTAGAAAGCATGGTACAAGAAGTTCAAAAACCCATGAATTTAGCAGCCATTTGAAAAAAACAGTAAAATGAAGGAGACAAATCTGATGGCAACAAAAAATTTTTTTATTTTTTCACAGTACAAATAACTTCTGAGATTTAGACATCTTATACCAGGCATAACATACTAACAGACCAAATTTGGTTAAACTTTTTAAGTCTTGCTCATATCTTAGTTCCCGCAGCACATTTAAACATGAATAATTTCATAAGAAACACAGCTATTAAAAATACATTTTAAAATAACTTTAACAGGGGTCAAAGGGACATTTTTTGGTTTTACATCCTTTTAAATTTACTTTAGTGTCTGTGCTGCTTAAGTTTGATGCACTGAAATTGGGATCATAGACATTGCAGCTGCTAAACTCATATTCTATTTTGTGAGAAAGCTTATTGATACCTGAGCTCAACCAATATTAATCTACAAAAATATAAACCCTTTCCTCCATAGTGAGCAATCTTTTTCACACATTAAATAAGAAAATTGGTCTATATTTCTAAGAATGAACACTTATTTATTAATCAAATATAATTATATGTCATCAAACATGTTTTTAGAAATAACTGTGTATTTATTGATTTCCTTTAGAAAAATAAACAAAAAGAAAACCCAAACAACATGGGCTTTTCAGAGGTTACTCCTCATAGAAATTGGACATTAAGATCAAGAAAACAGTATGTTGTTTGAAATTGTTGACTGTTAAGCTTTTAATTTCAGTTAAAACCACACCAGTTTTCAATAAACTCACTGTAATTTTACATCTTACTCCAAGTAAGTGATGTTTTATCAATATAGATTTCACAGAACCCCTCTTCAAACAATTTGCACTATCAGCCTTGTATGAGCTGTTCATTCAAGGCTGAATGGATCAGTCCGATTATACAATCCGAATGCCAAAGATGAAATCGAGATTCAATGGACCAGGCAATGCTTTTTCAATGTTTTTTTGAATAGTGTGTGTGAATTGCAGCCTCAGGCTCTGGTTTACACGACAACACCAGGACGGTAAAATGCAAATGTTTTGTTGTGTTTTGGCCATTCATTTACAAAGAAACAGGTATTTGGCTTGGCATAAGGCAAAGATTTGACAAGAGGATCCAGAGTGAAACTTTTTAGAATGCTAATCATGTCCGTATAAATACAAACCAGAAATGTTTGGAGACGATGACATCAATTGTGTCATCTTGCACATTACGGCCCAATTTTCACCTGCACACTGCACATCATCAATGGCGGACCTCCATGTTCTGTCTTCGCTGCGTCACCTCTTAAGATTATTTGCTTTGTCAAAGTAAAAATTGGCCTTTGTGGAACACTTATGCCTTCAGCGAGAGTCTGTATGGGCCAAATGATACGTTCATCTCTATACATGGTAATGTTTCCCAAAACACGCCTGTTGATCAGAAAGTTTTCAAAGCTTCCTGGCCTCCTGCAGGCCTGGAATGCACACTACATCATTTCATCTTCTCCTTGAGCGTTTCCATGCTTCTGTTGAGTAAGAGCAATTTCTCTTTTTCATTTACACAGCAGGAAACATTTTTGGAAACATTGTGTAACCAGGGCCTCTATAGCAGATAAAAGTGGCTCCCATTGTGATCTTCTGCAGCTGCAGCACATCTGCCTCAGGGTTCAACTAAGTTCAGAGAGTTTATTGTACATAAACAGAGCTACTGTTGCCTTTCTATCATATTCCATGACTGATAGAAAATAGTCGATCTCGAAATGGTTTTGAGTGAAAATCTAAGCAGATTAATGGTTTTTGAAATGCTCAGTCCACTCGAACAAATATTCATTCCGTCTCTTAGATCCTTTTCTGTATTTTGAATTTCATCAAGTTTCCCTCACCACATTCAGATACCGAAATGTGCTAGAAACTGCTGCCCTGTGATTGGTTGATTTTCAGCAAGCGATGTAAAGTACCTCCTGAGAGTAATTTCATAACCTGAACGCAGACGGTCAAAGCAAATGTCCTGCTCAACTTTTCCTTACATATGGCTAATTAAACTGCAGAAAATTCCTCTTCTCATCCAATGGAAATTTATTACAACAAAAAACACTGCAGTATTGCACACTTGTCCTTCACTTTCCTTTTGAGCCGGTGTTCATTCCTGAAGCAGTGAGCGGGAGAACACAATGTGTGATTATACTGTATAGAGCTGGTGAGGGGAGTGTGTCAAGGCGTGCATGATGCCACACAATGTGCCTGGAGAGATTGATGTTTTTGTCATCCACCTGCTTCAAAGCTGTAAAGAGCCAGCTGATGCAAACAGAGAAAAAAAAAAAACCTAGCAAGGCAGGCTCACAAACAAAAGAGGGAGAACCTCACTGCTCCTTCTTTGCACATCTGTTTTGGAGGAATATCTGATGTTTCTGACGCGCACTGGGCTCGAATGAGCACTGAATCTGAGTCTTTCGCCTGGGAGTGGGTAAGTGCCGAATGCCCTCTTTTCCTTTAGAAAATAAGTCTTTTTATGATTATTGTTTTTTTTAAAGGATTTATCTCTTTATGATGCATCGTCACAGCGGCAGCTGGGGGAATGCGGCTCCCGCACTTTTTTTCTCTCTCCCCGTGGCTCGCCTTGTTCTTTCTCGCCACTGAGAGCAAAGCTGCAGCCGTGCAGATCGGCCAGCTTTAACGGCATTCCGATTGTTAGAGAGGAAAAAAAAAAGGGCGTCAAATTGAAGCGCGAGAGGCGAGCAGAGGGGCAGATGCGAGCAGTTGGTGAGCTCTCTGCCGTCCTCTCTCCTCGCTGTCTGCCTCTTTGTCTGACCCGCCGCTCTGCCTTCCGCCGCCTCCGGTGCCGGGCTCCGTCTGCGGGAGGAGTGATCTATGGTGCTTTGTTTATCACTGGCCATGGTCACTTCTCTGGAACGCAATTGGCTGGAACCACGCCGTGTGGGTCCTGCTCCCGTCGTCGCTGCCTCTCTCTCTCTTTCTCTCTCTCTCTCTCCCCCGCTCTCTCTATGAAGGAAGACACAAGCCAGGGTGCCTTGTCCGACGTGGCTTTTTTTCTTTTAAATCTCGTTCTTTATTTCTTTTATTCACGCTGTTGTGTTTTTTTTTTTTTTTTTGCATGTGTCTGAATAATAATAGGACACATTGTTCCCCTGCACTGCCGGTTGATTGACTGCCCTGACAGCAGAAGAATTTACGCATGTCCATCATCTTGTGTTTTGTTCTTTTATTTTGTTGATTTAAAAATCATATTTTAGTTTCGAAGCAAAGAAATGAGGGCTCAGAGCTTTTATACTCATGCTACTTTCAAGACGTATTCTTTTACTAGGAAGGATTTTATTTTATTATCAGTTTGTCATTTTTGTGACTTTTTTCCTGCTTATTAAGCCAATTTTAGTCCTATAGTTGTACATAAGTGCTTTTCTGCATTTATGAGGAGTCTCCATTTAGGCACAAATTGGCTGAAGCTTCCCATCTTGTCCTTGTTTGGACAGATTGTGTGTTTCCGTGTGTTAGTGGGTCTCTTTATGAAGTCTTGGCCCTACAGGATTACAGGCCTCACATATAGGGTTGGCCTGCCTGCTGTATGACACGAGTTGATGGGATTACAGGATGGGATGGTGTCTGTCCTGTCTGTCTCTATTAGTGAGGGTAGCTTCATTCTTCAGTTTACAAACAGCTTTATTTTAAGGCTGCTGCCTTAAAATTGTATTTGCACTACGACATAGTATGTGACTCCGGCTATTTTCTGAAATAGAGTAAAAAAAAGCAGCTTTATTTTTTATTTGAGGAAATCTTTTAGGGCTCATACCAGCTTCTGTCAGACAGTACGCCTCAAATACCTGAATCACTGAAGTATGTGTTCAGAATTTATGGTTAGATGTAATTTGTTGATGTTTTCTTATAATTTATTTTATACTGTGTATAGTATTATTTGTATTTTATGTTTATGTAACATTTGACTTCTCATGTTGGGATTCATTCTTATCTTAATCTTACATTTGATTTGTTTATGTTTTTTTAATCTACTTATGTTTATGCCTCTGGGTTAATTTGACATTTGTGCTCTGTGTTCTATTTCCTTAATGTTGCGTTTGTTTATATTGTACTTGTAGCTTTTAATTAAGGTTATATACTTTATATACATATTACTTTTGTTTACATTACATTTAATTTATGTGTGTTTGTTACAGTTGATTCTTACATTTAATTTTATTCTTTGATTTGAATGTTATCTGTGATTTAATATTAGATTTATTTTCTTTGTGAGGTGTGAACTTTGACCTGTTGGTTGTTCATAAGTTGAGAGCCCTTAAATCCAAATGAAATAACCAGATTCCTGATGATTTATGTTTTTTTTTGTAGAATAATAACTCAAATAGTACCTCAACAGAGACCATTTATGGCCCCAAATTTGAGAGGCAGGATAATTTGTGTGTATTATTTTGACTCTGCTGCCTTGTCAGGAGGAGCGGAGCCTCAAGCTTCCTGCAGGAAGATCAATACATGTAGTGAGTGTGTGTATGTTTATCTCTTCTGTTTCTTCTAACCTCCTCCTCGCATCCAGCACTTTATTTTAATCACCTCAGGAACCGTCCATGCAACACGTCAGTGTGCTCTTAGTTAAATCAGTGATGGCCAAATCTATTGATACCATGCAGGCAGTTTTCATGATCTAAGCCGGGAGGAAAACAAACGCAGAGATGCGGATGCAGCGCAAGTCTACTTGAGCTGATTAGTGTGTGAAGTGTGCTTGTTAGGCATACTGTGAAGTGTGCTCGTTATATATCCAGCCCTCACGCTTGATTACCGCCCGCACTTGACAAACCGACGGCTGCGTGCCGAGACACTGCTGGGATGAGATGTGTCCGGCGACTAATGGAAATATTAGTGGCTTCTGTTTTGAAAACATGATATTCAAAGGGAAATTAGTTGAAATTTAACTAAGCACACAAGCAGTTTTAAATACCACACTTAATACCTTCCAGTAATCTTTATGTTTTTTTTTTAAAAATCTGTTTCATTTATTTCCATCTATTTTTCTTCACCCTTTTCCCACATTCTTGCAGTTGGCAGTTAAAGTAGTGCCAGCTGAATATGTTTTTCCATATGCTGTATTATTGGACATGCTTCTTTGTCTTGCATTCACGTCAACAGAAATCCCTCAGTAATTGTGTGATTGCATCTAACGCCGGATTGAAAATGCAATGTGAAAAATTTGGGGGAGGGTGAAAAAGCCTGCTGTGATTCTCCATCTGGTCTACGCAGCATCGGAATGGACCATCCTCCTTTTGCCTTTACCATGCCAGCGCTCGGAATAAAGCTTCACTTCAGAGGATCAATTCTTGTATTATTGAAGTCGGTCTCGGCAGCGCAGGCTAATATATTCCACATTGATCCCCACCAAACCTTCTACCCAAAAACCTTTATTACGATCCCTTCCAGGGAGGCTCGTGTTTAAAAAGTCGTGTTGGGCAGAGAGAGCGCAAGAGAAAGAGAAAAAAGATTTTACAAAGTGACTGTAGGACAAATAAGCCCATAAACTTAAGTATTCACATTTCAGTGGGAAGGAAAGAAAAGGGGAGAATAAGGAGTCGGAGTAGCCAGCAGGCGGTTTGAATATCATTAGCCGCTTTGCAGGGAAAAATTGAAATCATAAGCACACGGAAAGTAGCTGGTAATTAAAACTGTCTTGCAGAAGCAAGGTTTTTATACCTGCTCGGGAAAAGGGAATGCAAGTGTTTCTTCCAGGGACGTAGATCCTGAATCTGCACAAATTTCTGCTGTTTGACATGAAGCAGATCATATGAGAGTGTTTTTTTTTGTTTTTTTAACCCTTATCATGAGACTGCGCGTTGATTCGTTGCTTTGTTTGTGTCTTGAGCTCTTTGGTTTGCAGGTGCCATGTATGCTCAAAATGGGAGTAATGTGTGTATTCATAAAGCCAAAAAAAATAAAACGACAACAACACACAATCAAACACGTTTCTGCTAAACGTGTCTTGATTTATGCGGCTCATGCACGAGCCACGCACACCTTGGTTTAAAAATCAAACCCTGAAGCCCGTGTGCCGGCCGCTTATTGAAGAAATTTGCGCCGGTGAAGCCAGTAGTTGAGGACATTAATGATCTGGAGCCACTGGGGTCTGGTGCTCTGCGCCCACAGGCTATCTGCTCGATCCCCAATCAATAGCTTTTTATTAAAATTGTTTGTGAGGCAACACAAATCCATATTGTTTTGCCTCGGACTAGGAGGCCATGTGAAATACGCTGTAGGTATTTATATATTTTTTTCCAGATGAGAGCAGAAAATGATTGGTTGATATGCATGAAGTAAGAGAAAGGGGGGAAAAACTGCAGTGGTGGTTTGGCATTATTGGAATATCCATTTCAGCATTGATTTTCATAAGAGATGCATTTGTGATCATCTTATTTTCTCTTCCCTCAACAGCGTTGAATTACATATCATATTATCCCTGGTATTAAGGCAAAATTAATAACACAAGTAATTATAATACTTATGTCTAATGATACGCTGTGAGGGGCCCTATTGATTCAGTCGAGATGCATCGAGGGGAAATGGCTTGGAGCTTTGCCTGACGACAGGCGCTGCCAGCATGGAGCAGGAAAATAAAGATCTGCAGCAGCACGAGATGCACACGCATTGTCACTTCAGGCTTTAAATCCAGAAGACAGAGGAGACTTTATAACTCTCACTGTTATGTTTTTTTTTGTTTGTTTGTTTTTGTTTTTTTTATCAAGCACACTCATAAAACTTCCATATTATACTTTATTGCTGATTCTCTCAAAAAGCACAACACATGCATGGCGTCAGCTGATCACATCCTTGAACATGAAAGATTTATGCAAATGACGCCTTTGGGGCAATGACAAGCTGTTCCTTTGCAACAAACTTGATAAGTAACCTGTCAGAAGAAATAATAGAATCTTTTACTCTTTAAAAATTTTACTTTTAAGAAAATATCACTCTAAATATTTATATGGCTTTGGTCATTTATACAATGTTGTATTGTGGTCAAGAGCCACAAATGTTAGATTCTAATGCTTACCTCAATGAGGAATTCTTTGCATTTGTTATTTAACGCAAATTAAATTAAGAAATTTACTAAAACTAATGATTTACTGACACATAAAAGGATCTTGTATTTTTGTTTTTTTGCTGCATTACTTCATTTAATGCTATTTTAATAGAAAAACAAACTTTTTTCTTTTTTTCTGTTTAGATACATGAAAACTTGCTTCTCTAAAAGCTGCCATCTTGGACTTTTTATTTTAAATAGCATGTGTCACCTGTAGTACTTAGACCTTCCATGTGAGGGCATAAAACAAGTATAGGATTCAATACAGCAGGTTTTTGTGGAAAGAATACCAAAATAAAATGAATTTTTTCTATCTGCATCAGTTTTTGGATGTTTTACAAAAGTTAACGCTAGGCATTGCATTTTTTCAAATTTTGATCATATTTCTAACTTAAGCGATAAATTAAATGAAATAAGAGAAATTTATAAAGAAACTAACCGCAGTGCTCTTCAAATCTAGTAAAAACGAAAGGATAATGCTTTACATGAACGTACTCTTTGTAACCTATTGGCTGATTTTCTTTTCAATTTGTCATTACTTTCCTGTGTGGGTATGCTTCTAGGTTTTCTTTGTTGCGTGTTCTTGTTAGTCTGGAAAGCTAAAGTTCTTTTCCTTGTGCTTTTAGTACCATGACTAGCCTTATTAGTAATATAAAACAACCAGACATGATTTGAGCCCAGATCAAACAATACAATGTGAACCTGATTTGTTCGTGCAGGAAGATGCGAGAAAAAAAAAATCACTCTGATTCAAGGCACAGTCAAGACATAATTAGCCATTTTACCGGGGAACATGCTTCAGGATATATCTTCTGTGGCCCGGTAATGTTTCCAAATCAAATTTGCATAGTTGCAACAAAACTCGTGAAACTCCACGTTAACAGATTATTAAAAAAAATCTGACTACCTGGAAACAAAATAGAAAGGATTTAGTAAGGAATTGTGCCCAGAACTGTTTGTACTTATTGAATTGCATTGTAAAGCCAGGCTTTTAGAAAAATACCTATTCATAGCGAAAATATGTATTTTTACTCTAAATGTGACTCAGATTTTAAAGATTATCCTTTAAACCGGGGATTTAGATCATAAATCCAGTTCAACGACAGGTAAAGTTTATTTTAGGTGTTTTGAACTTTTGCTTCAGATCTTGTCCCAGTGCAGCTTTATGTATAAAGACAAGGTGAACTTTCCTTCAGGTTTCCACATTATTAGACTTAAAATATGTGATTCCCAGTATCTCTTTGCATTGCTTCGCCCATTAATCAACTGTTTGTTGCTTCATTGCACTTTGAAAGACATGCAGAGTTGTTGGCTTTGCATGTAAGGAATCATGGTGAGGTGAGAGGCCTGTGGCCTGCAGTGGCATGTTCTCACCAAAAGAGGGCAACATGGTGTCAGAATTGTCCATTCCCTCGCCCGCTTTACAGTATACCACCCTCACAGCGACTGCTGCTACCTCCCCCTGTTAGCCCAGGGCTCGATGTGTGTGTGACTGTGTGTGTGCGTCTGGTGTAAGTAACTGTACATTTTCTGTTACGCCGGAAATGGCTCTTGTGGCTCCGTCAATCACTAACCCCAGACTAAACAAAGATGACCACCAGGTAGAGGCCACTCAGTGGACAAAGTTCTTCACACTCAAAGTGCCATCAAGCTTCAAAGGACCAAAATTAAAATAAATAATGTTTGGGAATATGAGGTTGAAATTAAATAAGTCACTTCCCGCCGTTCGATCCCGTCCCGCAGACATGGTTTGATGTCTGATGCTTTGGGCCTTCCGACAGGCGGAAAACCTCTTGTAGAGCTACAATTTTTAGTTTTCTCCATCTTTTCATTCAGTCTGTAACTATTTTCTCTTTCTGTCTGGTGATCAATGCAATACCGGACGTTTATTCAGATCATCAGGAGCAATAATAGATCTCTCTCTGTGACACCTTTTGCCATCCCTTGTTTTTGGTCTGTGCAGCCCATTTGTTCTGTGATGTGACAGCGTTGATGATGGGATGACAGATGTGTTACCATGCTCACACCCAAACTCCCCCTCACCTCCCTCTCTATCCCTCTTCCTCCCACACTAAAACAGTTTGGGAGTCGAGCGCAGAGAGCACAGCTGCATCGCTCACCTCCCTTCCTGGAAGCCTTTTCTCCTGTCCTCCCCTCTGGTGGAAGGAGCGATAGGCCTCTCTGGCACACCGCTGCCTCTTTGTTCACTGCCAGGTTGCCTGCATGGTCAGCTGTAGTATAAGCACAGTCCAGCAGAGGTCTACAAGTCCTGCTAGACACCATGGTGTGGGGTGGATGGGGGGAGATCACAAGGACTTTTACTTCACTAACAGTAGCAAGGTCTCATTACTAAAAATATAATTGGCTTTACTTGCAGCTGCACTGTTGAGGCAACGACTCTGGTACATATTACTTTAATACTGGCTGTAGACTTTAACTACACCAGACATGGTGCAGAAACCTGGATGTAAAATCTATTAAATTACCTTTATGTTTTTTTAAAAAAAATATGGAATGTGCGGTTTAAATATAGGAATGCTGCTGTTCTGACCTGAAGGTCAGACTGCACTCAATGTCTGGTCCCAGGCTGTTGGGGGCCATAAACAGAATTTGATTTGTGGGCCCTCTAACTACCGTCAGTCACCACTAAGAATAATCAGCAATGTTCATAGACTACTATGATCCCACTGAGCACTAAACCAAATTTTTATTTTGTCATGAGTTATTGTATGTAACCCAAATATTTCATTAATGTTTAGGCCAAATAGTTTTACCCGTTTAAGCTGATTTAAGCATCTCACAAGATCAAGTACGTTTTTAAAAGAATCTTAAACAAATTCTGTTAATTATTGACAAATGGTAGGAAGCAGAAATCCAAGCTAAGCTGGTTTCACCCTCTCTGTGATCACTTTGTTTGTTTAAAGTATGTATAGACATGTACAAGTATTTCACAGACATCTGAACTAAACTTGGAATATATTTGAAATGAAAGGGAAGCATTTTTCAACTTATAAATTCACCGACAAACATTTAAACAAGTAAAACAAGCAGGAATTGAACTGAATTTGTTTTTAAAACGTTAATGACTTTTTCTTGTAATGAATCCAAATTAAATTTTGTTTCACATCTGCTTCGGAGATATTCTGCCAGCGCTGCATCAGCTCAGTCATCTTAGTTTGAAGTGACAATTCTTACTAAAGAAATAATTGAATTCTGTCTCTTCTTAAATAGACAGAGGCCAATTTCAAGTCATAAATCATGATCAAAGGTGTAGATCATGATTTCTGCGGAATGTTAAATAGACTTTTTCCACACATCGATATTATTACTGGCTGCACTGTGGAAAAGTTGTTAGTTACTTGGCAGCAAGAGACTCCTCGGTTTGAATCCATATTTATATGGAGTTTGTCTGCTTCTATCAGTGCATGGGTGGATTCTGTATTCTTCAGCTGGTTTATTAAAAACCCCTTAAAGAAGTGGCAATATATAAAACAGACTTTTGATCTTTATATCATGTTATGATGTTATTCACTCATGAAGAGCATGTATACCTTGTTGCTTAGGTTCTTTTTGTGCATGTTTGAGGAATCCTTGAGTCTTCCATGGCAACCATTCAGGGGTCCCTAAACACTTGCTCTCACCAAGGGCTGCCTATTTCCACAAAACCTCTCAAAGCTGCTGTGCCCAAGCCGAGCTTCTGCCTCACAGAGCACCCCTCCCCTCACAGCTCCTTCAGACTAGGGGCAGCAGCAATTAGCAAACAGTTAGTGGAAAGACACATCTAAGCTCATCATACGAACGACTTCTATTTTAAAATGACCCTCCCCCTCCAGTCTAAAATTTGTTAGGTATAGGATAGAAATGATCTAACAGAATGCATCTTTTTATTTTTTATCAAAGAAGTCCTAACATTTTTTGATAAAAAAAAAAAGTATAAATTATCAAAATCATTTTAGGAAAAGCTAATATTTCTTCCCATTGTTGGGAAGAAATATTAGCAAATATTTTGTTTGCAGATGTAGGAAAGTAAGGTATAAAAGTTATTTTTAGCAACAATATATTCCACTCATATAAAGGTATCGTAATTAATATAATATTTAAAAATCAATGATCACATAGTTTGTTCTGCAAGAAATTAGTATTTGTTAACTTAACATCAGTGACACTTTCAGTGTTCTTGTAATAACAAGTGATCAATATCACTGATATTGCAGAAGTTCAGAAGCATTTCTGTCTGAAAACAGAAACAGCAAAACTTTTTCACTAGTAAATCACTAGTAAATAAAGAGTGTCAAATATCTCACTTCAACAGTAACTAAAACTAAATCCTTTTTTACACTCTCCCATTCCTATTCATTCTCATTTGGAGCACACAGGACACAGAAACTGATCAGCTGTGGTGACTTAAATTTTGTGGCATAAGCTGCTTATGTATCACATGTTTTACCTCTCCTACCTCTGTCCAGGGTGATGCAGAGACTTTGCTTTGGTCTAATTGTACAGTTTTGGGATTGCTGTTCTCTTCGAGATGGGATGTTTTATTGAACGAGGCCCTGGTTCTGCAACTAACTTTGGATTGATGCATTTCTGCTCATTACAGAAAAAAAATGAAACACTAGATCAGATGGATTAATGTAAAACAAATGTACTTCATAGAGGTTAACTGTAAGAAAACACCTGGAACATTTGTGTAAATATCACACTCTTAAGTTGATCAATATTCAACAATCAGTCATTAATTGTAGCCCTGCAGGCGTATTACACAATAAAAAAAACTACAACAAAACCCCCCTGATAATTTCACTTCAATACTTGGTGGAATAAAATGCAGTACATTTATTTTTACATCGCTGTCCATCAAACACTCGCATATTTTTCCCATATAAACTTAAACCAGGGGCATTTTGACCCAAAACAAACTCGTTAAAGATCGACTCCTGCTGTTATTTCTGACGTTTTATCATACGGACGTTTAGACGTGCTGAAGTCTTCATTCTGTCTGCCCATCAGGCACTACACATTGAGCCTGTGTGCATATTTATTGCTGTTGCCTTTATTGTAGAACATTTTGTTAATTGATTATCACATGCATTGGCCTTATCGCCATACTGTTATTTTGTAAATGAATATTCAGGAGCGATTCCTTCTGTCTCTGTTTCTGTAGTGCGTTATTTGTGGACAAAATGTGCAAACACTGGGAACAACAAGGCGGATTACTTTTCTGCCTGACTGCCTAATTACATTTTTGTGCTAACACCTATACAGTACAGAGACGCAGCATGTATTTATTCATATTGGAGGAATAAATTCACACACTCTCCACCGGCTGCGATCTCCTGCCAGGCATCTGTCTGTGAAGTGATTCTGTCTCTGTTCTCCTCCTGTCTCCTCTACTATGGAAGGCCAAAACCCTCATAATCAAGAATAAATGCAGAAACAAATACATTTGTCAATACAGTAATTTCTGGGAAAAATCATTTAAAAAGATGAGTTTACATAATTTTGCATCAGTTGAATTGCAGCACAAATTAATATTAATGTTTGATAATCCTTTATTTTTTAACCATTTTGATTTATTTTATTGAATTAAGTACAATTTTGTCTCGTTTCTTGAAATACAAATGTTTCTTGTTTTAAACTTGACTAGAAATAATTATGTACATTTATGACCAATAAGAAACAGATAAGTCAGTGAGAAGCATGAAGATCCGCCTCTCTCACATCTCCCCTCCCTGCTCCGCTTTTGGGAATGCAAATCTGGAGACAGGAATGAGGAAAGAAAGGTACATGTGGAAATAAAGAGAATGTGTATAAATGCATGGGATGAAATATTTGAGATAGAGAGACAAAATGCATGTAATAAAATGAATCAATTTGGAAAATAAATGCATAAAGATGAATGCATGAATACTTCTAAACATTAAAGAAACAAGAAAAGAAGAAATGGTAAATAAAACAGCAGTTAAATGAGCCCATAAACACAGGAATAAAAATAATCACCAAAATAAGAAAAGAATATGCGCAAATCTTCTTTTATCATTTTAAACAAGATCAATAAGTGAATCACATATTTAATTCGCAGGCAAAATTTGCATAGAATCTTGTGGCTCTAATTCAAAATAAAACAAATAAAATTTCATGCTTTAATATCAAAGTACATTGTTACAGTTAGCGATTAAAATGTCAGTATCAATTTTTGCCGCATTCTATCACTAAAATTATTGAAAGTGATTATCTATGTTTTGTTTGTTGCTAAAAAAATTATATTACTTGGGTATTTATTAACTCCAGTATTGATTCTGAATTAGGACAGGTTTGGTCCTCTATACTCTACAGACAACTAGTAAAACGAACGGGTGTAAGAAAGGAGAGAAAGAAGTTTTAATCGTTCCCATCTCATGCATACACCTCTCCCTCCAAAAAAAAAATAAAAAATACTCTGCCCGGCTCATCCTCTGTGTGATCAATTTGACTTGTTTACATTTATGCACCACCGCCATGTTTGCGAGGAGACCTTGTCAGGAAGAGAAAGGGATGGAGGAGAGAAAAGAAGATGGGCCAGCAGGTGGGGAGTGATGAGGGATGGATAGACAGAAAAGGGTTGACAGACAGAGGATGGGGAGAGGGGTGATTTATCTGCGACATCCTGGTCTTCATGTATGTAGATGCCTTGTGAAGTTTGCAACGTGTTCACGCGGCTTGTAATGCACCGTGCACCCGTGACTCAGAGGGAAAAAAAAAACACCTCAACGTGCACAGTTAGTCTGCAGCAGATAATCGTGCTTGGCTGTACATGCTCCACTTTAATTTTACCATAATGGCAACGAGAGGGGGCAAAATGATACTTTAAAGAGCAGAGGGACAGTGGGGGCAAAAAAGGAGGATGGTGAAAAAGTGTAAAAAAGTGAAGAGAAGGGGAGAGAGAGAGAGAGAAGCTGTGAAGGTGATTAGTTGTACTGGCAGATCTTGGCGGTGGAGGAGGTTGGAACACTAATCCTTGCTTTGGTTGGAGACATTTTCGCGCAGTAGGTCCCTTCTTTCCGCCCCCTCTCAATTTTAAGCCCCGTGTCAAGCTCAAGCCCTTCTTTTCCAGCGCTCACTTGCTCTCATTTCCTTTGCCTTCTGGCAAGCCCTGCTATTTATAAGAAAAAATCATTTTTCTTCTTCTTTCCTCTCCCTCTCTCTTTCTCCTTTAATTCTTCTCTGGCGTGTTTGATTTTCTGCCCTGCTTAGAAAAGGTGCCCAGATGAGTGGCAGCCGGCCAGGGCTAATTTCTTCTTTGCTCTCCCCTCTTCCACATGTGGCTTTTAGCAGAGGTCGTCTAAACCCCACATGATTTACATAGAAAAGCATGGGATAGTAGCTCTTTTTGTCAAAATATCTGATTAATAGCAATAGGAAAACAGTCAGAACAGAAGATTCGTCAAAAATTACTCCCAGTTGGCGTCAACTTGGCAAGCAAAGGCAATGCACAAAGAGCTACTCTAAATCTGCATTGATTTGATGTTCTCCCTTGATGAAGCCACGTCACCAAATCAGTGTCCAGTGTTGCTGCTTCGGGACTCAGTGTGGGCGGTTTGTCCTCCCTCTGCCTTATACATGAAGCTGAATGCTCCCTGAGGCCAGACTTTTCTCACAACCACTTTTCTTCAAAACTCAACATGGCTGCCACACTCAGAAAATTTTTTTGGACTTCTGGTAGTTTAATCTGTTAAACACATGGTACTGTTTATTAAGATTTATGCCTCTTTGAAGAGGACCAGATCTTGTTGATCCAGGAAATAACCATTGGCAGAAATGGTTGTATACGTTTTGGATCAAAATTAGTTTCTTAAGTGATGATGCAAATTATTTCTAGACTCGACTCAGACTTCAATGAGAAATCTTTCTGGGACTATTACATTTTACTTGACCATTTATGTTATCAGAAATGCACATTCAGATGCAGCTGGGGTTTTTTGGGGTGGGGGGTTCAGACATTTTTTTGAGCATCTAGCCACTCATTTGAAGTTAAATGTTTTCCATCAGACTACTTTGTATGAGGCAATGTGCGGTTTGCATATCAAACATCCACAACACACATTCTGCTGTGCTTCTCCCCTTGTGCTTGTTCTCAGTAACATAGGAGGCGCTTGTGTGTAGATCTGCAAGAAAAAACGAAAATAAATAATCATAATCAAATAATGAAGAGCCAATCAGTAAATTCGCTTATGAAATTCACAAGGCCAACCTCTGTTGGCGAAACAGCTTCTACAGTGTCTGAAAGCACTTAAAATGAGTCCCACTGGTTTTCCAACTCGCAACTGAAACATGGATATGTGAGGCGTGATGTCATTTCCAGGTCTGAGTTCTGACATCTGTGGTTTATGAAAGGCTTAAAAAGACCGGCTCTAGAGAGGAAATTTGACTTTTACCATTTCTTTCAAAGTACTTTGGACATAGTTTAGTTTTTATTCAAACAAATAACATATTTTATCTAAACATCTGATCGATAGTAATAGCAAGACTGTGTATATGCAGTCTGAATAGAGTGAAGGTAAGCTAAGAATGATTCCTAATAAAGGTCAAGCCTTTGAGAAAAAGCAGTGTCTGAAGTAATTACATAACCAATTGAAACAAGACACAATAGTCAGAAAAATAAAATAAAATTTTTTTAAATTCTTTGAAGCATTACCTGGACAAAAGAAATACCATTGTTTCCTCATAATTCATATGTTGTTTGTTTTAGTTATGTATTACTTATATTTTTCTAATCAAAAAAGGTAAGATCATCCTTTCTCTTATCAAGAGGAAATGGACCGTTTCTCATGTGCGAAGCAGGACAGCTGTGTGCTACACCAGTGTTGCAGTTTCCTTAGCTAATAAAAGAAGTACCATTACAACTTCCCCCACCAGAGGGCAGAAGACAAGTATAAAACCTAGATAAATCAGATTTTTCAGGAAACGTTTATTAAAGATGTATCTGTCTCATTCCTTTCCTGCCATTTTCTCTGACTGCAACAACAGACTTTAACTTCAGACAATTTCTGCCTGCACATTGATACAAAATATCCATCGAAAAACAGAAGCTGACCATTTTGGTTGAATATTGACTTGCAGCTGATTTGCATCACAAGTGTTGCTGTGTAAATTGGCCATCTGCCCAGACAATAAGCCATAGATTTTTTTACATGATGACACAATCTATCCAGTGCTTTATTTGATTGTTTTGACTGGATTTTAATTGAAAGCATCTTATTCCACTCTCTTATTGTAATTAGCATCCCTTCTTTTGTTTAATCTGTTCAGCTATCACAGGAAAAGAAAGTATACTGAACCCTGTTGACACAGCAGTGTGATGTAAAAATAACGACACACCAAGATAAATAATCATACTTTTTTCAACTTTAATGTGATCTGTAGCCTGTAAAATGTAATTTAAACATTGTGGTTGCATAGGTGTGCACTTTTATGCAACCACCTTTGTAAGCATCTTTGGAATTTATTACAGCATTTTTTGGGTTAGTCATGGCACATCTTAATAGCAATATTTGCGAACTATACAAAAATATGCAGCAGATCTGTGCACACACTGTCCTCCTTAGATCACACCACAGACTGTTCAATTGGACTCTTGTGTGGGTTCTTGCTGAAAAACTGATCATCTTCTTCTTTTGTCAATCTGGATATGAACTTTGAGTCCTTGTCATGCTAAAAAGTAAGGTTCTGTTATTTGATGCAACTTTGCATTTTATTCTCGACATTATAGAGACTTTTAATGTGTTTTTGTAAATATTTTTGCATGATTTGAATGTTTTTCATTGTAAGAAATTGCTTTGTTTCACTCCCTGGAAAATTTGGGATATTGATTTCACATGTACTACATAGGCAGTGCTTACCAGAAATTCCTGCGGCATCATAAATGTTGCTGTAAGCCTATTGCTGATCTAATTTTCTCAGCAATTTTGCAGTGTGGTTCAGTTCTTTGCAGTAAAACTGCACCATATTTTCTGTTCAATTATCTAATCCCTTGGAAATTCTTTTTCTGACTGGTCTGTTTTGAAAGTTCTGAAATTATTTATTTTTCTTTATCTTGATTCTGTTTAAAAATAATAACAATAAATTACAAAACAACCACAAAAATTTAAAAGTAGGCTTTTTGTAGCCACTGTAGAAGTGCTTAGCCCACACTGTTTAGCTTTAGTGCTTTTGCAATGGTCTCAAATTCATGCAATAAGTAATGTTAATCAGGACTAAATAGTGTATATTGTAGGTTTGGCCTGCTTCGCTGCTTATGAAGAAAACTGCACTTTTCACATTTACATTTGTGCCAAACACTTCGGGGGCCTGTCAGTGCCGGAGGCCAGATATCATCCAAACTGCCATTGATTTGTTTGTCCTTTGGCTTTTTTCCATGGTTTGGGAAATGAATCATGGCTTTTTTTAATGCTGTTCGTCTTGGCATCGTCTTTTTAATCCATACAATCCTCGTTTTCCATAAATAACAGGGCCAAACTTGGCTTGGACGTACTTGTAATGCTGAGTGCTTTTGTTCTCCAAAGGATGACAGGCGCTCGAGGTGCTTCACGCAAACACACATACACACATCTTTAGCCACTCTTTCAGAGGTAGATTAAATTTAGTGAATGCTCTAAAAAGATATATGTCCGTATCTGCAGGGCTTCGAGTTCAGATTTTTCTGTGTATGCACAACAATAATTAAGTTACACATAAATGTTTGAAAGTTGAAACTAACCCATCAACGGTTTATTGCACAATTAAAAGTTTTATGTCGTGGATTTCAGTTGCTTTTTGTGTCATTTTCTCGTCTTTCCTCTGCAACAGAGTGTAAAATTAATTTTTCTGACCTCTGAAAGGCCAAGATAACAAAGGGTCAAATTTTTATCATGGAATTTTTATTCCATGATAAAATATGTACAACTGGATAACGAGAGCTTTGGGAAAACAAGTGCAGTTTTTTTTCATTTGTCTCACCATCCTGGGAAGAAAAAAGATTGATAAGAAGAAAATAATAATTAAGGAAGATTAATGAGGCATCTGGTCAAATGGCAAAGTAAAAATGAAACTTGAGCAACATGGAGGTGGGGTTCATGCAGTGGTGAGCACATATGTTGATCATTTGAGTTAATGCAGCTTTCTTAAAAAGCTCTCTCCTTGGGCAGTTCTTCTATTGTAAGTCTACTTTATATGTGCATTTAATGTATATATACATTTTTTTCATTGACACACTCCTTCATATCTTGGGCACAGTGGACTGTGGTCAAATATAATTGTAGAGTTACACTTTATCAGCATAGGTTTTGTAGGAGATGCTCCAGGACACGAAAATGGAGCTCTGGGGAACCAAATAAGATCTCAACCAGTGCAGCACAAAACCAAGTCATCCCATCTTCTTTATCAAGCCAATGGTTTTATCAACTGGGTCAAACACAGCACAAAAATCCAGTTTTTGATGCATCAATGTAAAGATGTACACCATTCAAAACCTTTTCTAGTGCAGTTTTAGTAAAATGCTGTGGTCATAAAACTAAATTAAAAGCATTAAAGATATTATATATTTAAATGCCAATTATGTTAGGTTTTTGGCATGGATTAAGTACTGTGAACATTCAATAAATTCTGTGACCACCAGATGTCAATGTCAGGAGTCTAGGTTTAATATACTTTCACAATGCTTTTACACACAAAAGAAGACATAATGTTATATTCTCCTGAGCCAAACCTGCTACGAAAAAGAAACACAGCTGAATTGATTGGTATTTGAACTATGGAGCTAGTTAAACAACAAATTTATGCAACTAATCTCCATGGATTAGAATCCATTTTTGGCTGCCCAGGCCTCAGCTGCCTGCAAAGCTTTCTGAAAAAAGACCACTTATTCTATAGCAGACAATGTGTGAATACTTTACAGCTTTATGCATTGTTAGGAAGCACCCCTTAGTTTTGGATATGCCCATTGTAACTATAGGATCCAAACTGTGGCAGGAAAGTATCTCCCACACTATTACGAGATCACAAAGAAACATTGATGCAAGTCTAGATGAATTCATCCCTATATGTTGCTTAGGCCAAATTCTGACCCTACATCTTAACTTCAGAGCTAAAATTAAGACTCTTTCAAACAGGTAATAATTTTCTCATCTGTTATTTTAGTTTCGGTGAGCAAGTGCAAACTTAGGCCTCAGTTATATGTTCTTAGGTGAAATAAGTGGCACCTTGTGGCGTCTTCTGTTGCTCTAATCTATCTGCTTCAAGGTTTCACACATTTTTGTGTGTATAACAGTTCAGACCAGTTTATCCATTCTCCACTGACTTCAATAAGATATTTTTGTCTAGACAACGGCTGCTGACTGGATATTTTCTCTTTCTGACAATCCACTCTGTACCCTAGAGATGGTCTCTGCAGATCGGCCAATTCTTTAAAACTCAGACCACCTGATTTCAGTGTCACTTTAATCTCCATTCTTTCCAAATTTGACATTAAAGGTAAGAAAGCCAATGGGACTTAAATAATGAAAGGTTAACAGTCCTGCAGAGTGGTGATGAATGAAGGTTGGTAATGTAACATCTTTCTCAGATTTTTTGTTTTTGTTTGGACAAACAGTAATTAGCTTCTGATTTTAAACGGCAAAGCAACTTTTAAGTACCTCCCAGTTTTTAAATGAGTTGTGGACAAATCTTGTCATCATAATCTGTCAGATGATTTTACCTCATAGTTCCACATACTGAAGCACAAAAAATATTACTTCAATTTAGTGGTGATTAGTTTCTCCTACTTTGCCAGTTTCATTCTTTCTCAAGTAACTTTAAAAATGCCACAACTCTCTAAATGCATCCCATAACAGCACAAGGAGTAAAAAATTAAGACTGTTCTAGCATTTTGAAAAGGAAGCATTGTATTTGTAAATTTTGTTCCTGACTCAAAGACCTTCTTTTTTGGCTCCCGAATGACTTGCTCCTTAAGTCTCCATGAGCCAATGTCAGCTGAAGCACTGTCCATCTACGGCCTGAAATGGGAGCTGGATGATGAATGGAGTAAAACTTTTAGAGTCGTGTGTCAAAGGAGGTGAAAGAAGAAGGACATACAGAGAGGAGGGAGAGGGGGGAGGACAGACTGGTTTAGGGAGAGTCTGTGCTTCATATTAATGGGAAGAATGAAGGGAGAGAACGTCGAAGGAGGACTGTGGAGGAAACAGAGGGAGCGTTTAGTTCTGATAGATATTGATAGAGATTGTAATGAATGTGGTGAGGGCATGGCACCCTAAAGCGCTGCAGTGGTAATGCAGGGTGACAGTGTATTTGTACTAATAACCCCTTAAAAGTGGTGATAAAATACTCCACTCCCCTACTGGAGCCCCTGATGGATGAGCTGGGAGTAATTAAACTCCATTAGACTGCAGGTCCACTTACCGTACGTCTATGTGTGTGTGTCGGTGTGCAGGCGTGTGTGCGTGTGTGTGTGTGTGTGAATGTCTTAAAACACCTCTCTCTTTAGGGATCAGGCTAGTTGAGGTAGAAGGGCAAGTGCACAGCCATTGTCTGTATGTGAATGAGAACTCTGCGCTGGTGTGCAGCAAAACATATGCTGCTTTTGGAAAAACCTGCAATGTGACACATACCCCACATCACTCGGATCCATGACGCCGAGTGTACACGGGCTTCTCACTCCGGTGAATTCCCAAAGGTTGGGAGTGCACAGTAGGTGCAGTGTCAGTGTTGTTGTCATCCGACACGTTGCTGTGTTTTGCCGCTGACAGGGAGGCGCGCTCCGCTGTGCTGCCGCCGCTGTTGTTGTTGTTGTTTTGTTTTTTTTTTCTTTTTTATACCACAGGAGATGTTTGACTCTACACTGAGCCAGGGGAGAAGCCTACGGCAAGACCACCTTACCAGACTCTCTGGGAATAATGTTCCTGCCTCTAATGTCATGTTTTCACTTGGTACTCACCCACACACAGTGCATGCATCTGGGAAGACATACAGGTGCATCTCAATAATTACAAAAAAAATATTATTATTTTTTTTATGTTGATGTTTATGAATACCTAACATCAACATAAGTATTGATGTTAGGTCAATACATAGGGATGACCTAACATCTATTCTCATGTATATGTATATCTATATATATATATATATATATCTATATATATAATATAATATATATATATATATATATATCTATATATATATATATATATATATATATATATATTATATATATTATATATATATATATTATATATATAATATATATATATTATAGATATATATTATATATATATATATAATAATATATACAGAACCACTATGTATGTTTTGGGAAAGTTTAGTGGAAGGAGAATGTGTGATAGACAAAGCAATAAGTTTGAGATGAGCTTTAAATATGTAGGATGTTGTATTTTTCATGTCCAAAACTCACACAAATGGATCAACAATAAAAGTTCTCAGTTGATAAAAAGAGCAAAAAAAAAAATCAGTGTGTTAGTCTGGACGACATGTGATTTATAAACCGTAGCTAAAGTCGCAGCTTGAAGAGCCACCACACACACATGTATCCAGGATATGAGGTACATCTGTTTTAACTGTATAACTAAAATCAAATTACAAGTCGTAACAATGAAATAAAACACGATGTTAAAAATATTAACATATTAGGTAGTTCATTTATGAAAAGTTCATTTATTTCAGTAACATGTTTGTAGATTAATTACACACAGACTGATGTTCTCAGGCCTTTATTTCTGTTAATTATGATTTTCCTCTTACATTTAATCCAAATGACATTTAGGTTTAAAATATTGTTTCAAATCAACAAAAAATATTTTTTAAATATATACATGCGGGCTTAATGAAGCTATGGTTAGTACCTGCTTTAAGGTTGTTATTAAATGTACTTTTAATCTAACACACAAAACTCATCAGAAAATATATTCTAATTTGTTGAATAAGCTTATTCGCTTTTTGACTTTCTTTACCAAAAAACTTTCAGTGACACTCAAAGTAATTGAGATGCAAAGTTAATGTGACATTAAACAAAGGAGTTGCAATGCAAAGCATCTAGTTGCATTAAAAATATGTAAGTGAATTTTAAAAAAAAAATATGCACGTGTGTCTGCAGTGCATTTAATTCAAGAGGCCCTGCATCACTGTGGCCTGCACCCAGACAGTCTCTGTATTTAATGACCCTCCTGGGATACCTTACCTGATGGGCCAGCTCCCAGCCAGTGTGTCCAGGTGCTACAACATAAGCATTTCATTAAAAATTGAAGCCAACGTTTTGGACTAAAGCTCACAGTAAAAGGAGAAAGCGAGGATAGACCGGATGTGTGAATAATAACAATAAAAAAAAAAAAGACAGCAAAAAGGCTGCACATTTCTTGGCATGACTCCAAAACTAAATGTATGTGAGCCGCCTTCTTACTGTTCTTCATGTCTTTATTGTTTCTTCCCTCCCTCTCTTCCCTTTTCTCTCTCCTCTCCCTAATCACACTGACTTTATTTGACCTCTCAGTGGCTAATTAGTAGGCTCGTGGAAAAGGATTGTGGGTAGTATGTCTCTCATGCAGATGACGATGGTGATGTCGCTATGTGTTTTCATATGACTTGCGGTTGTACCTGTGATGAATTCAGTGTTTTTGGATCACTTTTCACACCACAAAAAAATCAGCTTTGAATCAGATCAACTGTACTTGTGAGCCAAAAGCTAAATTTAACTAACTATAAGTTCATATTTCTTTCATTCTTGAATTTCAAGACTTAATTCTAAGATTAGATACTGCTAAGACTTAGCAATAATTAAGCCAATGGGCATTATTTGTGTTATGATAGGGATAGTTGATAGTATTAGTTGTATTGACTGAATGAAAACCACACAAATATATGTTCTTATTTTACTCAGTACAATTGGATTTGTTTGTATGTGCGCATGGTGAATTGGGTGGAAAGGGTTTTTTTTATATATATTTTTGGTGTGTGATTAGCCGAATATGACTCACGTCTGTTCTTTGCGTGTTGACATGTGCCTTCAGGTGCAAAGTGTTCTCCATTTCATGCATAGAAGATTTAGGCTGCTCACACATATACATACACACACACACTCATGCACGCACACGCACACATATGCACACAATAGAGGGGAGTAGAGATGTGGTAAATGCATGTGAAATATCCACCCACGTACGCAGACACTCCGGGAGGAAGAACCGGTAAAAGCAGGTGTGTATGTGTTGGATGCTCAGTGGGATACGGTCAGTCCATCAGTCTGCTGCCTCATTATTACAACAAACATATGTTGTTTCTGAGCAGAATAATTAGCTGAGGAAAGAAAGATTAATAACAGTTTTTTTCAGAAGCTTGTATTGCAAGTTGGCGATTGGAATCATAGAGGATTTTGTTAGAGAATATGAAGTATTCTCAATGAGTATTGCTTTAGCTATTTTAGAAAGTTTAGACCTGTTAGGTTGAAATGAGTCAACAAAAGTACTGACAATATTAAAAACTGAAAAAAAAACAACAGAAAAGAACATCATAAAAATATCCACGTTAGAATAAATAATTATTTTTCAAATATTAAAATTCATGCTATCAAAACCTTGTTATAAAATACATTATACCCGATCCAGTTTTGTTTAGTACCAAAATTATTCAGGAAGATGTTTTCAATTTTATCTTTAGTCTTTCCCCTCCCCTGCCTATTGCTGGACACTCTTCATCAGAAAAATCTCTTTATTACATTTATTACAGTTTTGTTTTAAAAATAATTCAGAAGATTAAGTATTTTTAATTAGTAAAGTATATAACATAAAGGCGCAACTCGCCTCATCCTCACATGCTGCTGTGTTCTTTATTTGTCTTGATTTTAGGGCCTATTTTGAAATATTTCCAGTTGCAAAAATCTCTGATAGTCGTGAGTTGAACCCTAGATTAATGCAGTCCACTTTTGTTTTTAGAGTTTTTTTATTAGTAAAACTTTACGGTGGCCCAGCTACCTTAGAAGTTAATTAGCTAACCTCTTCTTCCTAAACCTTTCTGTGTAATAGAATTGTAACAACTAAATAAATGTCATTACATGTGTTATAAAAACAACAATATGTAATTAGATTTTAGCATAAGTTGTTTTTTGTTTTTAGATTGTGTAACACATTTTTACGTTTTAGTTTTAACTCTTGCTCTCTCATCCTGTGCCTGCTTCAGATGTTCAGATTTTTACCCCAGCCACCTCGGTTTCTGATTATTTTTTTTTCTTTTCACTTCAGACCCCCACTCCTTTGTCGTTTTAGATGCTACACTCCCTCATCACAAAGATTGATCACTTACCAAGCAAACGGCTTTGCATGAAGCACATCTCACTTCAGCTGGTACAGAGCGCTCTGTTCCATCAAATCACAGTTCATCTCTCTGCAGCCAGTCAGACGCCTCAAACAACAACAACAACAACAACAACAAAAACAGAATACTCAGTTTCTTACCCCAGTGCCTGAGAAATACCTGCTGCTCTCCATGCATCAATTAGGTGCTGATGTGAGGAGAAAGGACAATCTATAGTTCGGAGGATTTATTCAATTTGCATCCGTAATTGCGTGCAATTTACAAACTCATTATTTTACAATTTAGTGCATTTAACAGCAGCTGGAGGGCAGATAATGGTGAGACTATAGGGGGCCCCAGATGGGCATCCCAAACATGATGCAAAGCACAAAAATAATGATGTTCATCTGTTTGACTTTAAAAACTCAAATAGTTAGGAAAATAAGAAAAAAATGAAAGCTGATGCAGGGGATAAGGAAGCTTCTATTAATGCAAATTAACTGTATTTTCAAAACCTGAATAACTTGTGATAAATGAGCAGCACATTGATTGGTCTCAACTGAATTTGGTGGAAATATTCGTTTTAATTATTAATGATCAGCTTAAGAGAGCTGTCCTATCAGCATCAGAGGCCATGATAAATCCTGAAGACATTTAAGCCATTTCAACTTTCTCAGCAGATTTCTGTGGAACCGCTTTAGTCTGTGACACTTTGAAGGTGACATAGCAATGCGACCTAACAGCCTCTGCACCTTTATTACATTCAGCAATTCAACAAGAGCCCATAAAAGAGTCGCTTTTCTTTCCTCTCTTTTTTCTTTCTTTTTTTTTTTTTTTTTTTTTTTGCTGGAAAGGTGGGGGGCTTGCAGCTTTTCAGGCCCTTCTGGAGTCTGGTTTGATCTGTGGGCAACACGGCCTTGTTAAGCACTAATAAAGTCCAAGGATTTTTTTTCAGTGTATGATGCCGTATTTAAAATTGGATTTTTGTGTGCCGCACCACACGAATTATTCTGTGATGGCCTCTCTCCTCCTCTCCTCTCATAAGTGATTGTTTACTGAGTGCTTTCCGCGTTTTTTTTTTTTTTTTTTTTTTTTGTTTCTCTGAGCTTGTAAGTATAAAATTTTAATTAGGAACACTGACAGGTCTGGCGCATGATCCAGAGCCTTGCATCCATCACAGGAAGGAAAAAAAAAGAAGAGAGGATTGGGGGGAGACGGAGAGGGAGAGATATTTTCTTTCTCATCTCTCTCCACTTCCACGTCCACCTCCTCCCTCCCGGATCTCCCCTCTCCTGACGGGAGCACCGGACTTGAGCAGCAGGTGCCATATTACTGTGTACAGAAAAGCAATTAGCCAGCATATTGGATGAATGAGGAGTGCATTAATATTAGCAAGTGCATTTGTCAGTGGCGTTTGATGCGAGTCCTTTTCTTTTCTTTCTGCAACATTAAGATTGTGGCGCTCATAAATTCACTGCTTAAACCGCCATCTGCTGCGCTGTCAGCCCACACCGAGGAGAGAGGAGAGAAGAGGGGAGCCATTTATTCCCCTCTGTCTCTCTCACTGGGGAAAGAGAGTGAAAGACAGATAGATAAGAAGAAAATGCATTCATTCCCTCCCTTTCTTTGCTTTTGCTGTGTTTTTTTTCCCTGTGCGTGTCCCACAGGGAATGTGGAATGTGTATTAGGATTTATGGAGATGCTTGGCGCGCACCAAGCGACCGTGCTCTTAAATCTGGCTCCTTTCCTATTGTGTGGAGCGCTACCTTCTGCTTACCGACACACACGCAGACACAATGTTCCTCATTGTGCTCGACACAGAGATAAATTCCTCTGTGCATGCCAATTCAAACAAGCCTAAGGAATAAGTTGCAATGAACAGGTGGTATTGTCATCGTAACTCAGGCGAGGTGTGTGGTTGAAGGTTGGGCCTCATCCTGACCTCTGTCTGTTATTTTTTTTTGCATCTCTTCCATTACACATAGCTTTAGCTACACATAAATAGTTTTGTGACATTCTGGGATGTCTACCACAGTCAACAAATAAAAGTAATGTCCAAAATGGTATCCATCTTTACCAAACATCCAACATTAAGCCATTCTTTTGGTACTAGTACACCAGCAGCGGTGTGTATCTTAACTCTTGTAAACAATCATGCTGCTGTCAATGCTCTAGAAATTCCCCTTTTGAGCATGCTGCAGGATGGAGGAGATACCAATGAGAATGTAGTCCTCGATGTGGCCGTTGTGGGTTTATTTCCCAACTTTAAGACCTCTGCTGCATGTTTTCCCCACTTCTTTCGCTGCCCATTTCCTCTCTGGTAAATGTGCATAAAGGCCACTAGTGGAAAAAAAAAAAGCTCTTCTTATCACTTACACCTTATTACATATCAGTAGTGTTTGATGAAAACAAACAAAAAAAAAACACCTTGCTTTGTGTTAAAAAATAAAATCAGTGTTTAAAGGACAAATATATTTTAGAGCAATAAAACTTGTTTCGGGTTTAAAGAATGAACCAGAGATAAGTAGTAATAGACCTCTTTATTATCAGAAAATAATTTCAAAGGCATTTTTTGACAACAATAATGCTTTTAAAACCTCTCACTCCCTCAAGGAATGAAGACAGTTTTCTTTATGAAACAAAAAGACATCTTTAATTTTATTTTTGAAAGGCCACTTTCAAAAATGAGGTCAGATCTATCTGAAAAGCTTACTTACATATTATTATCTTCTCAGAATTATTAAACTTGCCCTTTATTTTTTTATATTTAGCCCTTTTTGTGTTAATGTAAACCAGGAATTTGCATAATGTTTTTTGTTTTTGTCACAACTGAACCTTTCGGGTTTCATGCCACTTTCGGCATTTTGTTCCATCAGCTATGTTGGGGAGGATGCATTACCATGCATGGATGCATTATTGCATAAACCTATTATCAGGTGCATTATGTGGAATTATTTTTAGAGACGAGGGAGGGAAGGCATTGCTCTTCACTCCAACCCAGCTTTTCCAGGGCTGGCAGCAGTCAGCATTGTCTCCTCCGGGGGCAATCGTTTTCATGTCCAGGTATCTCTGTGTATGGTGTGTGCACATGGGGCTACTGGTGGGTCAGAATGGTAGCCGACAATGTCACATCACACACACATGTCCATTCTGTTTAATAAGAAAGGGAAGAAACATATCATAAAAGTGTCGGAGAAAGATTACTGTCACATGTTTGTCACAGATACTGTGAGCAGAAGGGGGTGGGAATGCCAGAGGTCGGATTAACTCAACTCGCGGTAAATGCTCTGTGGCCTAATCTGAAACTGGGAGGTGGTGGGTGTAGAATAGCAAAAGAAAAGCCACACATTGACAACATGGAAGATGAATAAACACATGAATGCTACATATTGAATTGTTTTAAAATCATTATCCACATCAGATAAAAGGATTTCAGAGACAGCAATATCTAGTTCTGTCAGCACAAGGCTGTATTTCCCAGGCCTAGACACGACTGGTGGCTCAGTGCAGAGGGGGATCGTACTGTCACCTGTTTTAAAGTGAGTCTGTCCACAGCTGCTGTAGCCAGTCTTCCAGATTTGGCATATTGATGCAGACACACATGTGGACAGGTGTTGTTGAAAAACTCTACCACTGTGCTGTCTCAGGAGGTATGAGATATGCAGACACAGAATGGCACTGATGTGGTGCTGTACCTCTGGGGTCCTACAAATTAGTACCAGATGTGACCCAAAGTCATATATGATTGCTTCCTACATCATGATGCCCCGAATAGCACCTTTCTGTGCTATTCGGGGCCAGCCCAACACTAGCTGGGCTGGCCCTTTACCCGTGGTGTCGCCATAGATGGTTTATTACTGAGTGTAATGACACCACTCATCATTAGTCCATGCCCCCTTGTTACACCATCACTTCAAAGCAAGCTCTCTTTCCTCTGATATTAATAGGACCAAATTCATGGAGCAGGGAATTAGTCGTTTGACTGATCGTCAGAAATTGGTGCAGGATGACATGGGATGTTGGAAAGTGTTTCTGTAAATGTGTGTATGTGGTAGACAGGGATATGTTTGGGTATTTGGCAAGCTAAACAACAAACTGTTTCACTTGCGGTGATTCATTTTGGGAAAATTTCTTCTAGATTCACCTTTTTTCAACAAAGTCCTCTTGCAACACCTAAAGGCTCCCACGTACTTCACCTGGAGTCCTGGAATCGGCCTTCATTGACATAGAGGTTTTTGCCATGTTTCATGCAAAAATTCACAAAGCAATACAAGACAGCAATGTTGATATCTCACTTCAGTTAGTCTTATTCAGTGATCTAGTTTTGGTATCTGCAGGAGGCATAAATATTTTTTGAGGAATGAAGCAGTTTATATGGTTCTTCAATAAATATTTAATACAATAATAAGACTGTCAAATGGCTATTACCTCCTGGATGTTAAATCGGTATGTCATTTATACTCAGAAGACCATCCGCAGAAAAGTGTGGCACTAGCTCAGTGGCCACTTTGTAAAAGGAAACAGAGGGTACAGTTAATAGTGCAATTACAAGGTACCCACTGTTTCTGATGACTTCCGCTGACTAATTTTACTTGGATGCTTTGGATTTGGAAAACTAATTATTTACATAAAATGTTTGCATGCACGTCAGCAGAAATCACTACCACATTGAGATCATTTGTGATATGCATGTAAGAGCTGGGGATTGATTGCAAAAAAACATTTTTTTATTTTTTGGTCAAAAACAGTGAGGCCAACTCATCTTTGTTAATCTTTGAGTTGGTTAAGCAGACCCATTATGACTCCTTGTCATCTAGTTCACTTAAATCAGCTCATCTGGATGGCATCATAGACATGTGGATGCCATATTGTGTCTGTCAGGGCCGACTGGTGCCACATGGTTCTGCATCGTTAAAGTGGTACCTCTTGAAGTGTTGCGAAGTCAGCACTTTGCATGTGTGAACTTTTTGACTGCTAGAGTCCCCCATGGACTCACACCATGTTATGTGCCAAATAATATGCAGCCAGCTTTAAACAGTAATACGCAGAGGAAGGCAAACGTTTTATCAAACCCAAATCAGCTGTGCGAGAGCCTTACATCTGTGTTGAATCATAGCTGATCGACCTTCCCAATCGACCATTTTGGCCCCGTCGAAAATGCTCCATTTCCTGAGTAAGCTCCTTTCACTAGTAGTCATAACCACTCTGTTTCTTTTTCATTTCTTCTACTTTCTTAGCTGTTCTTTCTAAACACTGCCTCTGCCAGGTTTAGCTGCCTTGTCAGTGGTTCGGCTTCTCGAGTCTCAAAAATGGCCACATCTCTGGCCTTAAGAGCTGATCAGAGAGATAAGCACATTTATGTCAAGCTCACTTGCTTATCCACAACGTAGACAAATATATAATGTGTATGGCTCGAATTCAGTCCAGATTTATGACAACAAAATCCCATCCAGTCTCCTGCACATCCGTTGAAAAGAGAAAGGCGGAGTAGAGTTCAGATAGACTTGTCACAATGAGCTGTGTCCTGAAGAAAAGATAGCTTTCTCTTTTACCGCTGCTGCCCTGTCATATTGTAATTCTCTTTCCTTTGTCTTTTTTTTTTGTTAGTGATGGTTTAACGCTCTCTTAGGCTGGATATTTAATGAGCTAACTGCAGTGTCTGCACAAGGAAATTGCTTATAATTAGAACAATGCTCTTGCCTTTAAACCCTTGTTGATAGAAAACAGATTTGAATGTCTAAAAATGAGAAAGTTCTTCTAAAACTAAATGCTTAGTCAGTGGATGATAGCGGCAGAAATAATCAAAGAGTGCCATTGGACTGTAAGCAGTAACTACTGGTCAGTAGTTGGGTCATATTAACCTATTAAAAGTAGATTTGTTGGACTTTATGTGGATATCTCACAGGTAAAACTTGTCGTCAGATCACACTTTTGTGACTTACACGAACACAATTTACTTTGTTACTTTTGTTGATGCTGTTTGTGTTATTTGGAAGACCATACACACAAAGGCTCATACTGCTGGATTCACCAAGGTCATTGCAAAGAAAGGAAGAAAGGAAGAAGTGTCTCACAAGTCTTTTGATCTTTTCTAGACATCCATGCACTCACACTTAAAAGCAGCTCATCTGCACTCCGGCGGCCTTTAAGCCCTCAGATATATAATTTTCTTCAAATGGACCTTTTCGGACTAGTTTTTGTCTGCGTCTCCGCAACCCTCCTTCGGTCTGAGCTGCCAGCTCATTCTGTCGTGCTCCATCTCTCACAAATCACACCGCACAATCGGAGAGGGACAATTTGTCAGCTGTATGCATGAGTAAGCAACAGAATTCACCATCTATTACTTTGACTGGACAGTGGAAGGCAAGTAGAGAGGACATGCTTGTGTGTGTGTGTGCCTTCCCTTAGAGAACCAGTTGCAGATCAGACGAAATGCCTCTTTGCAAAGTGGGGACATTTTGGCGGTTCATCATTTGCACGTATTCTGTGGTTTGATGTTTGAGTTGTGTGGTTTCAGGGTTTTGGATGAATAAGCCTCAGGGCAAATTTGTGTTCGGCAAAATGAAGAAAACACAGATATCAAAGTCATCCTTGAGAGACCACAAGCCGCAGAGCTCCGTGTTGACTTTTGTTTTCAGCTTTAGCTATATTGAGAAATTATGTTTTCTGAGGATTAAGAGCTGAGCCTGCTGTGTAGGGTGATTTTCTAACCATTCACTTGTCCAGCAGGCTGTAATGAAATGAATCTTCACTGCCCCGGCTGCTTGTGCACGCTGCTATTAAAAGCTTTCCACCTGTGAACCATTTGGAGACTTAGCAGTAGGCTCCATTCTGTCTCTTTAGCACATATTGGCTCAGTGTTAAGGCTTTTTTTTTTTTTTTTGCCAGCTTTAGTTTTGGAACTGTGTCATGTTAGCAGGCAGTCGCATATTTATCTGCTGTGCTGTGATTTTTGCAAGTACAGTTTCCAGTACTCGCCTCCGCTCATAGCAGCAGTTATTTTTGCACCATATGTGTGTGTAAAATATCTAATCTTTGTGTTTCTCCTGACTGCTAATATTGGTTTCAATGGATATAAGCTTTAGAGATAACATATCCCCATAAGCACAGGAAGGAATGAGCTAGGGAGACATTTCCAGCTGCTATGACACAATTTTGTTTTTCTGTGCGGTTTAAATTCCACTATTCTCTCCTGTGTTTTATGTAGGCACGATTCAGGATTTTTGGATTCATTTATTAGAACAGAAGTAAAACTACAGGGAAGAAACAGGTTATACAGGCCCAAGAGAAACTGTTTTTTTATGTTTTATTGATTGAAAAGGCCTCAGACTTGTATACTCAAACAATATCTCAAGCTCTGAAAAGAGCAGTGCTTCAACCATCGAGAAATGCAAGGCATATATATCATAACTACAGACCAACCAAAACATAGCTGTCCACTTAAACTGGGAACATGAAATAAAAAAGCTATCAAAACCAACAATGTGAAAGCTGTCAACAGTAAAACATAATAGTGGCACCATCATGCTGCGCTTTTCTTCAGCAGGGAAAGGGAAGCTGGTCAGAATTTCTAGATTGTGGCAGCATGTTGGAGTAGATCTGTTACATTACTTCTTATTTCTGTTCATAATTCTTTGAGTTGAGGCATTGAATGTTTGGGCAATTATCCCATCTCAATTTAAATGTTCTGCCACTTTAAGTACTTTAGCTCTTACTAATTACATTTTTTCACCTTTATTTATTCATGGTGTTCAATTGAGAGCCATGTGAGATCCACTCTATAGTTGCAAATGTTCCCAGGTCCTGTGGCTGCAAATAAAAGCCCAAATTATTAATCCTCCCTCACTGCTTTTCTGTATTGTTGGGGAAACCCACTCTTCTAAAAACTCCATTCATTGTTTATGACTCACTGTTAGATGATCCGACAGTCGTCTGATAAAACTATCAATTCACTGGACCCTCCTGCAGCTGTTCAACACATACCAACCCTTTACAAATCATGTAATTTCCAAATTAAATCCAGATCTGATCATTACAATGCTGCATCTAAACTATTTTCTGTTGTTGAGATTAAATTCAACATGTTGGTGGGTAAAGATACATTGTTCTTGGCTTTAGCTTCCAGCCAGCTAGTTCATAAACTTACTGCATAGGTAAGTGAAAAAAAAAACACAACTCTTTTGCACCTATAAACAGACACACACTGACACAGAGCCCTTTCTTTACACACTCATCTGCAGCAACACACACATCTGTAGTGGGAACGGCTCTTGGCCACAGGCAGTTTGCACATTAAGCTAACCTTGATCAATAACCTGCTATGGACCTCGGCAAAATCCACTGTTTTCCCAACTGCTGGTTTTCGATATCACGGCTGTTTGAACGCCTTAGCCATGGGCCAGCTGCATGTGCAAATGTGTGTGTGTTCGGGTGTACGTGCTGGTGTGCGTGTGCGTGAACATGCATGTACAGCTGCTGCATGATTTAACAAGAGCCTGTGAGCATGTGCAGATATGTATGTGTGCACTTTACACATCTTTGTGCATGATTTCCAGCATATCTGCACGTTGGTGTTTTCTCGTGTGTACATGTGTGTTTGACTGAAGCCTCGGGGTCCGATGTGAATGGTGCTAACTGGCCCTCTGAACTCTTCCCTGTGAAGAGAAAGGAAAAGCCACTGGGCATGTACATACGACAGCATGCCATTTACCTGGGCTACGCATGGTTTTTAAAACTGGCAAGAGGGACTTCCATGCACACACATGCACATGCACACACATGCAGTTGGGAGGGATACTCTTGCCTTTTGCCTCTAACGCAAAAGCACACCTTTGCTCCCTCGCCTCAAACACAAACACACTTCAAAAGTTTTTTCTTTCATTTTTTTCCCTTTTTTTATTTTTGGAAGCGATGCAGCCAGTGCTACCCCTGCGTTTAAAGAGCCTAAGCACTCTCTTCATGTGCCCTTTTCTTGCTTCCTGCCTCTGCAAAAAGGCCCCAGTGCGGCAGCAAAACTTACTAGTTTACATCCAGCTGTACAACTGGCAAGCCAACCTTTTGGCTTTCCAAGGTGTTCATTTCACAGTGCTCTTTATATGCAGTAAAGAGGGGCCGTGCATTCAGCCCTTGCTGCTTCTTCTTCTGCAGCTTGGCACTGAGATGAGTAAATGGAGGAAGAAACAAGCAGTGGTAGTTTTTGGCTGTGGAGGGGCAGATAATTGTTGAACAGAAGTGAAGTTTATCAGATAACTACAGCAACGTGTCAGAGGTTTACTGCTTTCTCCAGTAACAAGCGTTCGACTGATTTCAATATTCACTGGGCCGAGGAAGGAGAAAACAGTCCGGCTTTTCTGATTCTGTATGTGTGGGTTCATTTGTCTTAATGCACCTGGCTGGATTTGTGTGTGTGTCTGTAAATTGGTGGTTGAATACAGCTGACCCAGATGTGTTAACTGGGTCATGGGAACAACGCAGCCCACACAGTGGAGGTTATGTGTTGTACTGTGTGTATGTGTGCATGTAGATGGGGTTAGGACACTGGGGCAGTGCCCTGATTATGCTAAGATTAGTTTTGGGAATTCATTTCCCCTCCATCTGAGCTTTACCACCACTCCCCTGCCTCACCCCCCCACCCCATTTCTATTTCTTTCTCATCATTTAAAGAATTGCTAGTTTCACTTTTTTCTATTGTATTGTTGTAGTAATTAAATATTTAAAATAGTTTATTTAATACTTTTGACTGAACACATTTTTATTTGGATCTACCTTTTTATTGGCATCCCTAATAGAAAACCCTTAATTTTTAGATGGTGCTTCACATGGGAATATGGGAGATTCATCCCCATAAATAGGATTTTAATAATCCCAAAATAGGTAAAAAAAATGTACAGATTGATTGGTATAAAACAACATATTTAATTTTTTTTATGTATTCATACATTTGCATTAGTTTTATTAAAAACATGCAAGGCAGAATTTTGCATCAGGATTTTAGATCCTGCTCCTAAATTGTTTCCATCTAATTCTGAACCTGCTGTTTACTCTAACCTCCCACTGCTCTGTCAGATCCGCCAAAAGATCAACATCCCTGCTTATTCACCTTACTCAGCTAATCCAGAGTAAAGAGCAAAATTATTCATAGCATAGATTTAAAAGTTTTTATTTAACCAACTAAGAAGTTCTGCTGAGATAGGTGTTCTCACCACGTAATAAAAGAGTGTAAAAAAAAGTTCTTTAAATATTCATTTTGATCAAAATTGTTGGTTGTCTAGTGGTGTATTCTTCTGTGTGAATCTTGGAAATCCAATTTCTTGGATTGGATTTCAGAAGAAAGCAGCTTCTGGGGAAGGAGTAATTATGAGATAATGGTCAACCAATCAGAAGTGGGTGTAGCAAACATGTGAAGGTAGACAGCCAATGAGAAAAATGCATTAAGAGCGAGACCCAGAAATGAAAACAACTAAGGCTGCAGATAAACTTGCTTCACATCAGCTTCATTCGTATGCACGATTTAAAGAAAAAGGCAAGTTTACCTTTCAGTTTAACAAATTCTTCTAATTTTAGTGAAGTGAATAGTGAAATTCTACATTTAAAAAAACAAGATCCTTCTAATATAAAAAAACTGACATTCAGACATTTTCAGGACAAAACTTCAGAAGCATAACAAGATTCATATTTACATTTCCGGATACTGTTGGTGTTGGATAAGAGGGTATTTTTTATAAATTTAAGAGCCAACCAAGGGAATTTTTACAACAGTTTTATGTCTTCACTAGTGTATTGTCCAAATTATTTACACATATTTTTTATAAAATACGTTTTCCCTTTTTCATGGTCACAATTAAACAGATGTTTCAGTGAAGTAGGAAAGGATGTTTGTTTCTAAGAAATACCTCACAAATTAAATACTGGGACCATTTCTTTTAGCCGTGTCGTCTCCTTCTGTCATAAACATTGCACACATCTGTTCACGTTGCATGTTCGTAGGTGGCTGCAAAAATTTTTATGTGCATGCCCTAAAAAGTGCTGCATGTGATTCATTTCTGTCAATAATATGATGTCCATACGATGTATTGATGGTTACAATGGAATTTTGTTCATACTTCCTCAGTCTTGTTTTATACATCTTGCTTTACAGATCTAAAAATGCAGGTAGTTTCTAGAACATGTTTCCTCTTTCAATATTTTTTGCATGTGAAACACTTTTTTCCCTACAATAGGTTACATTTGTGCAGAAATCAAATAATAAAAAATATGCTTTTCACATTTCCCCATAACATTGGCAACTTCTTTGGTGAAAGTAATTACCAGGAAAAACCCAGGGAACATATCTTAATGTTCTCATCTCAATTAAACTTTGAACTCTTCTGCTCAGCTCATAACTTATTTTTTGATTTCTTCATTATTTCAATTGTTCTTGTGAATGTGTGACTGGTAATTGTTTGGTTTTTTCACTTGTTTTCTTTGGCAATACGGTGTGGAGTTGTTTGCAGTAAAATATTTAATCAGGTCCTCTTCATTATCCCTTGTATTTGCTTTTTGCTTTTTGTCAACTTTGCTTTTCTTTTTTATCTTCATTCATGAAATGTTTCGATCTATTTACTTCAAATTAATTAAATCACAAAAATAAGTACATAAATTGATGGAACAAACAGAATCTATTAGGTTTAAAATGAATACAATGAGGCTACACGGCAAAAAAAGTACAGAACCGCTGACCTATTTCTCTTAGCTGCCTGTTAGTAAGACAATAGAAGAAAACATAGGAATGTTTTTTTCCTTTCAAGAAGCAAAAAAGAAAAAAAAAAGGAAACTCTTTTCGAACGCTTGTATTCCTGATCGTCTTTATTGCTTCTTGCTAGGGGTAATAAAACAGTTTCACTGGCAAACTGAGAGCTCATCTCTCTTCACCATAACAGACCAGTGCAACTTTGAGATGTTTTGCAAAGTGTGAAGGATAAAAGAAAAGCTATGGAGTTTCAATAAAGGAACAGTTCTGACTGTACATCTCCCTTTAGAACAAAACCTTTAGAACTGAACTGACTTCAGTTTTGATGATGCTTTAGTCAATACATCCATCATTTTTTTCGCAGTTTTGTCTCAATCTATAGCATTTGACCTATTTTAGAGATGATGTATGGTTGTTTATGAGGACAATATTTCCCTCACACCAACTTGCAGTAATAAAAAGCTGTGTTTTATCCAGAGATCTGACTGTGACGACCCATCCTCTTGTCTCATTTGGGTGTTTTTCTGGTCGTGTCCTCAGTGTGAGTGAAAACGGGGCCCGGAGCCACGAGTTGGGAGGGGAGATGGCAGCCAGGGTGGCACGCTGACTGGAGGAGCGCCAGCTGCTCTCAACCAGGTAGGGATCGGTGCCAGCTCCGTCTCCGTTTCACACCCTCCTCCCTGTGTCTGTCTGAGTCAGTGGCCGTCACGCTGGCTGACATTCAAAGTTTGTTACCCACAGAACAGACTCACCGCTTTGTTTCCATTACTTTATCAGTCACCCTTCACAGACAGCCTGATACAGAAGCAGTGTTAGTTGACCCAGAGTTTATTAACTTGGTTGGTGAGAGTGTTAAGTTGAGTAAACTTTTTAAGAGCTATTTACAGATCCTGATTGATTGTACATGGGCTGAAATAAATTTAATTACAACACTAAAATGGTTTAGACTTCATTTAAATTCTACACTGAAAGAACGTTATTGGAAGACCTTAATGAGTTCAAATCTTTTTCTTACTCTGTTTAAGTCATCTATATTTTATTGACTCGATAAACAAGATTAACATTTCACTTTAGTGCAGTTTTTATTTAACTTAATTGGCTTTACTGAAATCTAAAATGCTACTTATTCTCCCAAGGACCCTAATCTTGATTGTTTACCACATCATTTTCCAGTTAAGATGCAACAATTATAAGCTTAATGCCACAGAATAGAGCAGTAGAAATGCCTTTAATGTGCTCAGTCGCAAAAATAAATATTTAGAAAAATGCAAATGCAAGTTAGAGTTGTGGGCCATCAAATAATGAGCATCAAACCAGCAGCAGATGAAAGATGTTCATATTTGAGAGGGAGAATGTGCATTAAAGGAAATATTTCATCATTCTTGAAAGTTCTCCCTTTCAATGTTCTAAGGCCTGTAGCTTACATTGTTTGAAAGTCTAAAAGCAAATACATTAGAAAGCATTAAAGAAAAAAAGAGTATTAGTTAGGCACCAACTAATACTATTAGTATTACAAAATCCGTTTTGTTATGGATTTAATCATTTTGTTCATCAAAACAAAATGATTACCTAAGAAGTAAATCAGTCTTCAGCTTAACATCGAGTTTGGAATTTGGATATATATATTTTTTTTGGTGATGAATTTGGGAGAACTCTTCTCTGTTTGAGTTCAGAGATGTAGCAAACCGGCACCGTGCTGAGGGATTTAAAAGTGCTCTGCAGTGAGCCTAGTTTCTCTGTAAGCGAGAATGACGACGTATGACAAAAAACATTGTTTGATAGGATAAATGTGAGATTGCCACATTTATGCTGGAGTTCCGACCAGGAGGATTACTCTGATGCCCACAAAAAACCATACTTGAATTTCTCAGATGAACTGTCAACAATAGACTTTCAAATAGGTAGCTAGGCAATAAATATGCAGGTGCTTATTGCATCTTTATCCACACTTTTTGTTCCATTCTTTCTAAACCTTCCACGTGAAAATACAGTTAATCATTATTTTCTGAAATACTCTGACCAGCCTGTTTAGCTGGTCACCTAAACACACTAAAATCCTTTCTGAGAAATTGCTTATTATACCGCTAGCTACTACAACTTTTAGGGGTTGTGTACTAAAATAATAACACTGATCCTTGGATCTGAGTAGCGTAAATCATGTGTTTTCAGACAGGTTTTACGTCAAGCTTAAGAAGAAGTATATCTGTTGTCTGTGGAAAGAAAAACAACAAAAACGTTCATTTTTGGTGTTAACAGCATAATTGCATTGAAACGAAGACTTTTGTAAGACTTGATAAAGATTTCACAAAGAAGATATGCCAACACTTGTTAATTATTTGCTTATGTTAATTTAGGGTAATGCTACATTACTGCCCACATGGAGTCTATCACGGTTTTGATGTTGCCAAAGGACAGTCACTGTAACTGGCTCCAAGACAGATTAAGAACATCAGGTGTTTTAATGCTCTGGCCAAACTGCCCTCGGCTAACACGCTCCAATGTTTATACGGCTCAGCGAGAGCCAAGCGGTCCTCTCAACATGCAGGTCAAAAGCTATGAACTCAAGAGTGGGCAGTTGCCAGGGAACATGGAGCACACGGCCTGCCAATTGCAACAAGCCTGTGGCCAGACGGCGAGTGCAGAGAGTTCAGGAACAGCCAAGTGGTGTCCAGTGAGGGTCCCACGGCTTAGTGTTGGCCAAACAACGCCTCCGGGTGGGATGGACCAGCTCACTACTGGATATGTTTCTGAGTTTATAAACTGGGTAAATAGGAGTCAAAGCTTGTCTTCTGGGGTTTTTCTTTCTCTGTTTATTTGTCAGGGTTGGTCATGAGAGGGTTTTGGTGTATTGCTTTCCTGTTTTTCTTATCAGGTAAGGGTTTAAATGACTACACATTTATCAATGAAATACACAAATTGTACACTTCCTGCTGCTGCCATTGCTCTGGAGAATACATGTGTGTATGAGCCTCGTCCCAAGCAGGAAGGACATCAGCAATGAGTTACTGACAGTCAAACTGAGAAGGGTTATAATAACGTTTCCAAACAATTAAATTTGCACTTGTTTTCCTTGAGTGGAAATCTTTCCAGCAGTGAATGCTTTAGCATATTTAGCTCAAGTTCAGACTATGCAATGCTCAGAGGAATGACAAAAGCTAAGAACTCTATCTTAGACTCTTCAAACCTCAGTTAGCTTGTTAAAGGATAAAATGAATGTCAGGGCAGGTTGGAAACTGGCAAGTTTGAAACAGAGGTTGGCTTTACCGTAGTCGGAATATGGTAACTTGATTTGGGTTTTCAAAGTTTCATTTAAATGAAACCCCCTGGAACACGGTAGTGGAGGGGTGATGATTCAGACTTGTTTTATAGCTGTAGGATCTGGGCAATTTGCAGACATCGACTATTCAAGAGTCAAATTTGAGGCTGTGTGAAAGTGAAAGTTGATCCAAACTGTATAAGTAGCATAGAAATAACCCCAAACACAGCAACAAATCCACAAGGAAATGTCTGAAAAAGAACATCAGGATGTTGCCATGGCTCAGTTAATATCCAGATCTTAAGCTGATTGAAATGTTGTGTTGGTAACTTGATTGAGTCTATGAACCTTAAAGAACTATAGCAATGAACTAAAACAGAACTTCAAAGAAAAGAAGACCACAGTGATAAATCATATGAAAAATAACTACTTGTAATCACTTCAGATAGATCACTTTTTCATAAAAAACAAACACATTTTAATATTTTGAATTTATTTACTTGCTACTCTTCTTTTCTCATTTAAACCCATGATAGGGATAGCAGACAATGTTTTGTCTTAATGGTCAATACATGTCCTTGGCTCGGATCTGTGTGCTTGGCACACTGACTCTGTAGAAGCTAATATCTTCAGCCAACCTCAACATACAGCACAGGTACCATCAAGCTAAATAAAACAGCATACACTTGCTCCTCTACAGGCTAAGCCAAATGTACAGCCAAGTCCACTTACAGACCATTGGAGGATAAACACTCAATTTGGCTGAATACATGGCAACATGGCCAAAACCATCCTCAGCCTCTCCATGGCCAAAGGCATTTGCATCCCCGACCCACTCATTGGGGAAGCTTTGAACCTCTTTGGAACAATCCTTTGGAGACAGAAACGGAAAAGAAGGAGCGGAGGGAGGGGGCGATGTAAAGCTGGACAATCAAATATCGCAGTGTTTAACACTTCATTTTCAATCCCTGCCGATCCCATTCTCTGCCACTGTTAATTGCTGCTCTGCTACCTGCCACTAGTGATTTCTGAAATGACTTCTGAATTGAAGCATATGGACGAGGAGCCGCGGAGGGAGCCACGAACAACTTGAGGAAGGGTCCCATTAAATAAGAGCTAGCTAATTACGTTGTCCTCACTTTTTGTCCTGCGCTATCCGGATTCTTGCTGCCATTCATATATCTTTCTGTAATGAGTAAAGCCAGGCCCTGGCACCTGCGCTCGGTAATTAAACATATAAATTCTCCCCTCACAGAAATATGTGGACTCACCAGGATTGATTTATAGGGCTCGCTAAATTACACTGTTGAGCTTATTTTCACTGGCGGTGTTCTTTCAAAGGCAGTAGAAGAGAGTGAGGCTGTTTTATCACTTCAATGGGAGACAGATTTTTTTTTTGTTATATAGTTGTTAGATGTGCTTTTTTTCTAGTATAACTGTGAAGTTGATGATAGTAGAACCTAATAGGAGGCCTTCAGGTTTGAGGAATGAGCGGTTACACCACCACAGCCAAAAACAGCAACACAAAAATCCTTTTAAAGTATATCACAGTCAATGTGGTTCCAAGCAATACACTTCTAAGACACATTTATGGTTCCTTGTGGTTAAAGCTTTTACTGTATTCATCCATTTTTCTTTTCCTCTCTTTATTCGTATGCACCCTGTTTTTCATGCTAAGTTCTCCACATATTGACATCATACTCTTATCAATTTTAAGTATATACTGACATGAAAATGCATGTTAAGTTACAGTTTTCATACTTATATGTCTGGTAAGTGTATGTCAACTTTGCACTAAATTTGAAATTTTTGCATAAACTGAGATTTTTGCAGTTTCAACATAGATTTCGTTGTAGGTCATTCTAATGCTAGATGTTTGATTGATATCAATCCACTGTAGCTCTGGATGAAGGTTTATAACAGTTGTTCTGAAGGTAAACCACAGCATGATGCTGCTTCCACCAGCATGTTTCACTGTAGAGATGGTTAATTCTTTTGGTATTCTTGTTGCCTTTTGCTCACTAATAGATCTCGAAGGGTCTTCACATAACTGCTGGATTCCCACTGAGATTAAATTACATTGACAGAAACTATTTGCTAATGAAGTGACTTCCAAAGAAAATGTATTTTTTTAGGGGTGAAAGAGTAAAAGGGGGATGATTGCAAATGCACACCACTCTTGATTTATTTATTTTTCATCTCGAAAACATTTGGAAAATGTTTTACTACAATAGACATAATTACAGTGATGTTCATGACTATTACCTGACAACATTTGAAAAAGATTCAAGGGGTCTGAATACATTTGCAACGCACTGTTGCTACTGTAAAACAGCAATTGTTTCCACTGGCGTGAACGCATATTTTGAGAGACATAAAAGAAATGCATCCCACCTCAGTAAAACAAAAATGTTTAGCATCTTGATCTAAAACAATTATAGATTCAGCACTATTTTACTGTATTTTAAAATTATCAAATTGGTCAGAATTTTAAATAACTTAAATTTTTGATGTTTCCATAGAACTATCAATAATTAATATATTATGCATACCCAACACACAGTTAGATTTGGTAAAACAAATTGAAATTTATTTATATGAATTTTTTCCCAGATGATAAATGCATGAATTGCCTATTCCCTAGTGGAATTGGCAGAAATCGACCTTGGCCAGTCAAGGTTATACAAAACTGGGTGCAAAACTACAACTGTTGCATCTATGAAACTACAGTAACTGTAACATTAATTACTAAATGAAACGGAATATTAGTGCTAAATAATGAAAGCCTCAACAACAAATAAGGTTCTTAATTGCATATTACCCAATACAAAAGTAAGGCCACTTTCAGTAAAGGTTTGTTTTTATGTTCTAAATAGATTTGCTATGTTGACTCTGTTTAACATCTCAATAACCATGTGTAACCTTCAATCGTTTTTCTGACTGATGGATGCATTTCCCAAAAAAGATAGCTGGATGTCACAATTAATTGGATATACTTTATTCGGAATGGAATCCAGTGCTACAAAACTGCCAGCCTGTTAACCTCTATTTACTTGTCAAACCATCACCTCATTTGCTTGCCCATTAATATTTTTTTAATGTGACATTTCCTTCTTTGGTTTACACATTTTTGTATGGTTTTTTGTTCAATTTCTCAGTATTTCTTTTCTTTTGGCCAAAGCCTGCAGCATTCGCAGGCATTCCTGACACTTTTCGTTAATAACTCATTGGAAAGTTAATGAAAACAGCACTCAGGCATATCCAAAATGATTGTGCTCTTTGTCATGCTAATAAAGTGAAAGATGTTCGTCCAATGGGTGAATGCGTGCACATTACGGGGAACTTGTGATTATGTGTGCCTGTTGCGCCACATTCTTTTTACCTCATTTTATCCTTGTTTTCTGTCACCTTCTCGTTCTCCCTGACAGATGTTTTAACATATTTATTTCAGGGGTTGTGAGACTGAATCAAATGGGGTCTTGAGCTGTTAAATGTAAAAATATCATCACCTAAAAGCTGCCACTTTTTAGGTGATGATTGACGAAAGATGAGCAGATTCTAAAATTATTTAGAAATTAATCATATTTTTTGTGGCACAAAGGTATGTAGAGATGTGTGCAAAATAAGTCAAAAATGTGTTGCTCAGTGTGCCAGATGCTGTTTTTATTTTTCATGTCTCTGTGTTTACATGAAATCATTTTAAAATGGCTGAATCCACAGTTCATCTGCTTTCATTCACATGCTTCCTGTTTCTGTTGTCAGAATTGCAGACAAAAAGTGTTTAAAGTAGCCCCCACCTACTTGCTGGCTAGTATTCACAGACTCATCTATTTCATGGATTTTTATGTGGAATGTAACTCCAAATTATTTGTGGGATATCCTCCTGAAAATGTATTTATTTATTTTGTGGAGTATATCTACAATATTAGGAAATTAAGCTTGGGGAGCTGAAACGCCGAAGTGCTATGCGTCTTAACACAACATTGGCTAGCGTTTGGAAGACAGCCAATCCAGGAGCCAATCATTTTCCTCGATGCTGATTGGCTGTACCCCAAAGAATAGAGAAAATGAGACTATAAATGCTGGCTTCTGTGGAACTGCAAAGATAGTTTCTACTGTGTGTATTATTGCATAATAGGAAATATTTGATGTTTGGAGACATGAAAAAGGAAGTTATAAGCACCTTTTTAGGAATCTCACATCTTTGGTTATTTTAGCTATTTAAATGTTTATTTGTGGCCCCTAGGCCTTTGTAAAATGACAACAATAAGCACTAGTTGATAGGAAGTTCCATTTGAATGGGAGATTAGACATGGAAGAATTGTTCTCAAATAATTGAACTATTGTTCCATGTTTAAAATGCTGTGTGTTGGGGGAAACTACATCCACACTTCACCCTGACTAAACCATCCCATGGTGAAACATTGTGATTGCATCATCAGCCTGTGGGAACATATTTATTCATGTGAGAAAGGGAGATTGATGGGAAAATGGGAAAATGGGAGCTAAACACAAGGCATTCCTGCAAAAATAACACCTAATATAGGCAGTGAACCTACTCATTTATCCAGCTCTACAATGAAAGGGTTTAAATTCAAGCATATTCATACTTAAATATATGCATATGCTCAATGTAAATATAATTAAGAATCTGTGGGAAGACTGTGTAAAGAGGAATGGGCAAAAGTTCAGTTACTGGTCTTGGTGGAGATGAAGACAGAAAAACGTTTTGCAGTGAAAAGTTGTTCCACAATCAATTCAGAGGGCCTGAATTCAAATGAATCCTACACTTTTCAGGGTTTCATTTGCCAAGTAATGTTGAAAAGTGTGTATATTTGCCCTTCCATTCACTATTATACTTTATTTTGTGTAGTTCTATCACAAACATTTCATATAAAATACACTGGAATTTGTGATTGCCACATGAAAAAATACAAAAATGTTCATTTAATTTTGCAAGGCTCTCTAGGCTTTCAGATTTCTGCTTAAGACAGCAGCCTTCCTTTTTCATCTAGAAAGAATAAACTCAATTCTTGTAATGTTTGTTGATTTAAAATTGTAAAACAACCCCTCTGTCTTTGATGACACAGTTAAGAAGTGAGGAATTAAAGGAAAACCATGGGCGAACTGTTCTCGTATTATGAGTTTCATAAAATTATGCTTGAGTCCCTGGGAGAAACTCCTGATTTTATCCCTTTCATCCCTTTTCTTAGTCCAAACTGGGGTGCCGGGGAAAAAAGAGGATAGAATATCCATAATAAAGCTGAAATTTGCATCATTATCCCGAATCATCCAAACCTTTTTAAAAGCATGAAGAGATAGTTACTGGTGTTTTACATGAATTTTGGCTGTGAATACATTTGTCAGGTCGAGCCTCTCTCACAAATGCATCTTTTTTTTTTTTTTTACTCACACTCACACACTTTATGCAATGATGGAATAAAATGACACGGTGTGAGGAGCGTGAACACTCCTACAGATATTAAAAATGGAAAAAATTCCAGATTTGCATCCGTTTTAAGTTTTGGCCATGTGACCCAAGTAAATGCACATTTTGCAAAATGTCCGTCTTACGAGAATCCAAGAGACACGTTTGTCTATTTTGGGATGTGACCTCTGTCTCACACTGCAGCAAGCTGACAGCAGTGTTGAGAAGACATGAGCATGGAGTGAAAATGATAAAAAAAAAAAAATCAACATGCTTTTCAAGTTTTGACAGAGAATGTGACTGAAGAAATCAAATGTTGGTTGCTTGCAGGCGTTTTTATTGCCTGATCCATGCTAATGCTGGTCACACGTTGCTCCAAAAATAGAGAAGGAGGGAACAAATGAAACAAAAATGGTCTCAAGTGTATGTCAGAAAGTTTTTTCTTTTTTTTGTCTTTGCAAATGTGACAAACTTCAATTATGTGTTACGACGCTGTGTCCTTGTAGTAAAACTACGAACGAGATTTCTGTCACATGTGAGGAAAACTAATCACAAGTGTGAACAGCAAAGACCGACCAAGGACTTCATTTCTTTTGTGAACATCCGTGCAGCCTCATATGTTTTTGTGTGTGTGCACTGGGGTGTAAATGCAGACTTCCCAGCTAACTGAGGAAGAGGTGGGGGGAGGACATCTGTTTGCCTGGAGGTGGGGGCAGGCGCATCTTGCCGTGTGTGTGTGTGTGTGTGTGTGTGTGTCACAAACACATTGCATCCCAAATGGCAGCAGGATTGGCAGCATCTTCTGGAGTCCATGTTGAAACAGGTAACTGCAGGAGAAGGCGGAGGGAGGGCACAAAGACAACAACAACACTTCACTTAGGCCTAATTAGGAACTGGCATGGTCAGAATCTGTGCAATATGTTGCACATACGCCTCTGTGGTTACACAGTGGACTTTGGGTTGGTTGTTTGGCTCAGTGCTCATGAACGGTTCTTTGAATAATGCATGGTAAGCATTATTAAGCATTTTATTAATTATTTTTAAATTAATGCTATGCAATATTTGGTCCTCAAGTGTGAATTTAATGCTGATTTTCTCTAATCCACACAAATTTAAAATTATGCATACAAGTGCAATTGTACACACTTCCTTTCTTTTCATTATTAAGGTCCATGCTTTTTACGAGAAATAGTACAAATCCTTTAAAATGATTGATTTCTGGAAATGGAGCTGCATTTAACCATAGTTAATCTATTTTAGTAAAATTTGCCTTTATCCTTATTCAAGCCTTTTTGATGTGTGTTTGGGATCATTGTCCATTTGGGACATCCAAATTGGGAAAAGATTCATTCACCTAACTCAAGCCATAGATCAAAATGCATTAGAACAACCCACGAAGCAAGGCTACAATAAACTGGAATATGCTGTATATAATATACCACTGTTGCTTTTCATAGAAAAGTGAATTTAAATTTAAATTGGACTGACTTGGTGAAATTCCCATTCAAGCACACATCAAAAATAGTTTTAGACTCAATAAAGGAGACTACTATTAAGCTTCTGGAATGGCCCCAGTCTTATCAAATTACAAAATTTTTGGACAACAGCAGATGTTTGTTGATGGCTACAAAAGTCTGTTTGTTTCTCTGTAACTTGCTAACGGATATTTAACTAAATATTATAAGTGAATTATGTAAATGTTTGAGCCTGTGAACATATTCATGACTCTCTGTGGATTAAATTGTGTGGTGCAAGTTGTCATGGTCAGACCATGCATGCAAGTTTATCTCATGTAGGATTTGCAGTGCAGCAGTGTAAAAATCAAACTTTGTTAAAAAAAAATCATTGGTTCATACTTGTGCCAATGATGTTAATTAAGCAAGATATGCAGTGATATGTTTAGTATAGTTTATATTTGATTAATGACTTTTATTTAACCAGGCTGGTTGCAGAAATGTGAAACCAGCTTTGCAAATCTGCTTAAAAGCATTAACTTTAATGTAATACATGACCTTCCCTACCTATGTGATGGAATAGAGTCGACTACTTTTTTGAAATTGGAAATGTTTTAGTTATTACTTTTAAGAGGAGGGAAACAAAAGAAAAACAAAGAGTATATAAAATTAATAACAGTAACTGGTCCAGGAAGAAGAACAGGTAAACAGAAACTCCAAACTGGGAGTACTTTTTATTATTAAGAGAAAAAAAAAGATGACTGCAGTAGCTCCAAAGAAAAAACCCCCAAAAAAAACACAGCCAAATAGAAAGCCATGAGTACGTATCATTTTAAAATTAACTCACTTCTTGTAAATGGGCTAAAGTTCTTTTAATATCATTTATAAAAATAAAAATAACATTTCCCGTTCTGTAAGAACCATTTTAGAGACATTTTAACCTAGTTTAAACTAACCAGCTTTCATCAATATTTAATTTTGACACCAGTCTGAATTATTGATATTGTTACATATTTTTGGAAGAAAGGTAGATCTTCTTGTTTTTTATGCTCTGTCACTGAGAACCTCTGTTTTGATTGTGAAACTGTAACATGTTTGTAAATAGAATTTAGCCTATTGCTTTTTTTGAGTTAAACTTCCTGGCAATCAAGTTTTGTTTTTTTCAGTTTTTAGTCTGAATCAATTAGTTGTTGAAACCAATTAAATGATTAAATACTGTATATTTTCTAAGTTACTGAACAGACTTTTTACTTTTAGCTAATTTAACCCTTCATGTTATTTTGTTGTTTGAAGAATGTTCTATTATTGCATAAATGTAGTCATTTTCCCTCCACTCATTTGGATCCTTATGCTGGACTAGGAAGAGAATCTATTGGCACATCAACCCCACCAAGATTATTCACTGGTTGCCACTGGCTTTTCTTCTGTCTTGGGGCATGATTTTCTGTAAGCACCTTTAGCACACTCAAAGTTCCTTGCCAAGTTCCAACCCCTCCAAGATCTATTCCTCCACAGGCGTCCTCAACGACCACCAACCCGCCCCCTTCCTGGTGAGGAGGTCAGAGTTCCTAGTGAGAGGTTGGGGCTACCCTTAAGCACTTGGACTCAGACTATCTTCTTCTCATACTTGTCTCCTAAAGGCTTGATCCAGGGTTACAGGGGGAAGATGCAGAAAGCTGCTGGCGAGGGCAATACCAACCTCCAATGGCATTTACACCCCCCAGTTACCTCCAAATTCCAACACTGGGGCATTTAGGATCTTTCTGTGTAGCAGGAAGTGAGAAAAGGTTCTAAAAAGTTCTTGAAGTTGACTACAAAGGGAATAAAGATTTTCCCAAACCTCTCAGGAGAGGTCATTAGTCTTTCCCTGAATTTTTAAAATCATCTTTCAGCTCCAACATGAGGTTAATCCCCTCTAACAACAAACTTTCAAGTCAGGTCTGAGCTGAGATGAGTTCTGTAGGGCTTAAAGGAAACCTTTGCCTTTACCCTCTGAAGCCAGTAAGGGTGTAGTCACAGAACCAAGTTGATGACTTGGTGGCGACTTTAATATGATCAACAACTGTCACTCACTGGTCCCTTCATTTCACTTTAATGCCTTGGAAAGTTATTCACATTTTTTAATCATGCCTTATTTTTAGGAGAAAATACAACCAGTAAAGCTATAGAGTTTTAAATAAGTCTGTTTTGTAAAGGCCGAACTGCAATGACCTGAACGGTTGAGGACGAGTCAGTGCAGTTCAGTCTGACTTATTCAGGAAGTGTTTGCATCACCAGTTGGACTCTCACTGGGGAGACAGAGTTAAGCCCATCATCATATTAGTGTAACAACATAATGCACAATGACCTTTTCTGGTCCAATGAGTTGACTATGTTGGATGCTGTGGTTGTATGGGCTGTTTCTACAATGGAAGCAGAATGGTATTTTGTAAAAACACAAACTACCATATTATTAGAGAAGCAGACAAGACTTATGATACGTTTGGAGGACCCACAGCTCAGGTCAGTTTGCACATCTAGCTTTGCTGGAGGATGAGCAATGGCAAAAGCACAAAATCTCTGAGTTGCAAGATTCTTAGATGACCAGAATTAACTTAAGGAAAGAGATAACATTCCTTAAATTCTGCTTGCAATAAAATATCACCCTTCTTGCTATACCTTGTAAAAGCTTGAGGGAGCTTAAAGATGTAGGATTATTTTTTGGACCCAGGACAGACTGGCCATCAGGAGCTGTTGTGGAAGGATGAGTCTGAACTTGAAACGCTAAGTTCTTGCTCAACTCTCAGGCTGGGGTCTCCTTCCAGGAAGAAAAGTGTTTTCTGGGGAGCAAACTGTTCCATAATATTGATGTCAGACTAAATGAACTTCCTCCCCATTGATCCACATGGGTGGTGGGAACATAAAACAGAAATGATAAACCTGGCTTTCTTGACTAACAACTTACCAACATCTTTTCCTTTGGTTTTTTTCTCCTCTTACATCCTTTGCTCTTTTATGTAAACTGGACCAATATTGCTTCATTGATGTTTTCTAGAGGGCAGTAAAGCATTTAAAAGCATATTGGCTTGTTTTGGTCTCATCAAGATGAGGGATACCGTCCTTCCATGATCAATACAGCAGCAGAGAATTACTGTTCAAGATGCTGTTTGTGAGGCCAGCAGAGCAGTCACACAAGTCTGATATGTGGACCTGCCATCTCATCAAGCCTTGGTTTGGTCCAGTGGTGGTGTCTAAGGAAACATATGCAGAGAAAGCTATAGTGTCAACCATGTCTGAGGCTTAAATATGATTTTATTTCAGTGCACCACTCATTGTGAAAAATGACAAATACATTGTGACCTACACTAGGGGATAACGATAAGAAAAGAAGCATGAGTTTCTTAATTTCTAATCTAAACAACCATAGTGGGTGAAGAATATATTGTAGTGCAATAAAACATAGCATAGCCCCTCTTTATTACCAGTTTCAATTTATTAATCTCATCTCATTTGCCCACATTAATGTCAGTGTGGACATAAAATGCAGCAGTGAAAATCAAACAGAAATATGAGGGGTGGGGAAGCTTCTAGTTGCTAAAGTAGGAAATGTTTTTGTTTTTAACTATTGACCATTTGCATAGATCATGACATACAATATGTAAGGAGATTTAAACAACTGCAGTCCTGGATCTCCAGTGCATAGTTGTATATTGGCATGAGGATTTCCAAGGGCGATATGATTTTTAAAAAATGTACAGTCGTCAGTCCATGTCAACATTTTGTCTTCAAATAGATGTGATTGCAGAGTCATAGTTTTTAACAGCATTTAAGAGCAGTAACCGAGTGCTCCAAAAACAGTACAGGTGCTCTCCATGCAGAGTGTTTGGACAGGTGCACCCGTCAGCAGGATATCGACGCCGCCCGCGTTCGGACATGAACCTTTGTCCAAATGCAGAGGTTCCTTCATCAAGCTATTGAGAGAGAGATGAGTCTGTTATGGATCAGCAGGAGGAGCTTCACTGTAAATGTTTTAGAAAGCATGTCATCGTTTTGATCTGGGCAGCCTTGCACATTATTGCACTGGACAAAGAAAATATACATTTATACAATACCAAATTCTTATTATGCGTTAGAAAGTCTGGTTTACAAAAGCAAAGCATTGTCTTGATATCGAGCAAGCATCTTCTTGTCAGTCTAGAGCCTGTAAAACCCAAATGTTAAATAAGTTTAGTTTAATTTGTCTTGTCAATCAGCATCACATGTATCATTATTTTTACTCCTCTCTCTCACAGTAAAGGTATATTAGATATTTCATGCATAAAGAAGTAATCCTTATATCCACAGCTCCTAATAATAGCTTACACCGTTACAGCAATTAGATTGTGCTTCCCAAGACAGGCTTGACATTGAGAAGAAATATTGTATAGCTTTTATATGGAAGCTCTTGTAATAACCCTAGTGCCTTCGATTATGCCCAGTGACGTTCAGACAGGATGCTGATGAAGGTGAACTGTCACTCTGCAGAACCACAGCATCTTTTAAGAGGAAATAGAAACAATCTGTCAGCTAAAACCAAAGCAATCAACAGCAATATGATTGACAGGACCCCTGGGTGCCGGGTCCCCACGGGACCAGGTCTGCCTGTCAACCCATCATACTGATGCAGAGTCATTGCTTATTGTCCTAAACAGACATAATTACACTCAACCTAACAATATTAGTCAAGCAAATCATGTAAATATGATGACACAAGGGAAATTTTATCACTTAGGCAGAGTTGTAGAACCTCAGCCAAAGTTGGAGTTGCAATATGTTCCATGAAGGTTAGCTGGTCACACTTCAGCAGAGTAAAATGAGGCATAAACACTGAAAGAGTTTAGGCTCAAATTAGGCTTGTATGCTGATTTTCAGCTGTAAAAAATGTAATTCTTTTAGGGTCATTTTTTACTCAGAAAGCACAGTTTGAGAGCCTTTTAAATTTTTGTCTTGCTCATCAAGCCTTTAATCTTACACCATATTGAGAAGCATGTTCAATCCACAATATCTCACTGGAATGTTGTCCAAAGTTAGAAGGTGGAAAGGGGAAGAAACTGAGACGTAATTGTGATTACTGAAATACACAGTGCAGCAAATTATAATGGGAGTATCGGCTTTACGTGTGAGACTTTGTACGTGTGTTTGTGTGCATCTGTCCTCATTGGCTCACCATACCTGGGGACACCAGGGAGTATGAGGAACTCTCTTGGCTTAATTAGAAGATCTACCTGTCGGTGTGCTTCCTTCTGGGCTGAAGTGGCTAGTTAGCATACATGCTTCCATGCATGTGTATTTACCCTGCATGGGGTCTCTGTACATGTGTGTGCCCCTGCGTGTGTGTATGTGTGTGTTAAGGCCTCATCTCAAGTCTCACCGGAGACTTGTTGTCTAAGATTAATGAAGGTCACCGGAATCCTCCAAAGTATTCCAATAATTAAGGTTTTGTTTATCAAAAACAAGTTATATTAAGAGCAAAAAGATTCATGGTAATTATTCATAATCTTAACAATTCAAGTGTAGCCACCTCATTTGTGCCTTTAATTCTTCTTGTTAATGTTTTGCATAAATCTGCATAATTACTTGAGATGCCTGTTGTATTTTTGACAGCTACTCAGTTCGTGTTCACTAAAGGGTATCAAATGTGCCGCGCACTGCATGCTAAAAAAGTGCTTGTGTGGCTGGAGCACCCAGAGCATATTTCAGCCATCAAGCCCCGCCATGCAGGGCTGTAATGCATGCAGAAAATGGGGTGTTTTTGATCAAATGGAGTAAATAAATGCTTCTACCTTTAGTAGTTCGATTGAAAGCTTTCATAAATGAGACAACGGCAACAAAATCACACCGGAGAAGAAGAGCATCCTAAAATGAACCAAAGCTTTGAACAGCTGGACCTAAGGTGCTGGGGTGAGTTTGGCTATAAAATAAAGGACACCCTTTTTTAACAAGTTAATGCATTTTTTCCCTGTATTAACAGAGGTAGGCGATATGCATTGGTCAAAATATTGAATGATTACAACATCAGCTGCCTCTTGATGAAACTTGTTTTGAGCTATTTCCTATGGGTGCAAAACAACCGTCATGCTACTGTTTTCTCATTCTGCTGTATTTTCAATTACCAGAAGCAACTATGACCAAAACACAAAACCTTCTAATTGAAAAATGACATAAGTTGTGTTTCAACATACTCATGGCCAACCTGACTGTAAGTTTTTGGGGGTTATTAGGTTACTTTTATGCCACAACAGGAGAGTGTGAGTAGTTTTACTTGTTTTTAATCAAATAAAAGTTAAATCTGACTATCAGAAATCCCTGGAGGATTTTTAGCTTTGGTCATCAGGTGAACAAGTGAAATTAGAAATTTAAAGTTTAATATTATAATAAGTTTGACATTTTAAATAGACAATCTGAAACCCAAAATGGCTACTTTATATATAAAAAGTTGCAATAAAATGTCTGCGTGTCATTACAACAGGTTCTCATATATCGCAGTTCACTTCTTATTACAACATCAGCTGTTGTAATAAGCTCATCCTTATTTGAATGAGTTATTAGGAACTCATTCAAATAATGAGTTCCTACATTATTTGGATAAATAAAAGCTGATAGCTACACAACATGAACTGACTAAATTGAACACATATGATCATTGCTGTTAGCAATAGTTGCTTTTTTTTCTAAAAAACTGCCGTATTACAAATAATTATGGCACTCATATAAATTCCCTTGATTTTCCCATTTGCATCAAACCACAGCAGGTATAATGTTAACCAGATTAAAATAGAATGCTACGTAACAAGATGCTGTCTTTTATGACCATAAGAATATAATTATGTGTTAGACTTAATCAAAGTTCAAGAAATGATTGCCAGAACTTCTTCTCTCTCATTGCCTTGATTATTGCAGAACCTGAAGCAGCAAAGCATCCCCTGACCATCAGTCTACCACCACCATGTGTGAATGTTGATTTGATTTTTGATTTACAAAATGTTACTAATTTTACACCAGATTTAAATCCTTTCAAAATATTTTAATTGTATCTTATCAGACATATTTTCCCAAATGTTGTCTAATTTTCAATATGTTCTTCAAATTTTGTTCTTGGTTCTTTTGAAACCTTCTGGATGAGCTGCTGATTATTGTCGTGGAATGATTTGGTCTGCTGACAACTTCTGGAAAGGTTTGCCACTATTCCGTGTATTCCCAGACTTAGGATTGTGACTCTGTGTGGATTGCTGGAATCCTGAAAGCTGAGAAATGGCTTTGTAATCCAAATGATTATGATATGTACATGACGCTTTGCTTTGTGAAATCTTTTAGCCTACTTCATGTTGTCAGACCACTTCTGTTTAGGTAATATTATGGGTGACAAGTGGAATTGAACAAAGCTGTCCAAAAAATTTACTTTATCACAGTTAATTTGTGTTTTAAGCAAGAATTACTTTTAAAACAAAAACAAGAGAAGTTGGTTTGAATAGCTCTGCCCCTCTGCTGATTAACATAATTATTTAGAAATTGCATTCTTTATTTGCGCTAGTTATCTTTAAAATTAGATTTTTTTTAATGATATAAAACACAAATGTCACAAAACAACACAAATAAATGTAAACCAAAGAGGAGCAGACACTTTTTCCCTGTAAAGTGAAGCTGTCCGATTAGTACTTTGATATAAGTGATTTAATTTAGCCTCCCACCCTTCCTTATTTGCTGTTACTTAGCATGCAGCAGGCATGGACATTAATGCGTACGTGATTGAATTGCAGTGGGTGATGATTTTAATAAACAGACACAATGAGGGGGTAACAGGTCAACACTGTTTGGATTCATCCTGTGCACAGGTAGAAAAGATCTGGTGATGATGCTGAAAAAGACGAGGCCACGCTTTACACCATGTTTAAAATAATAACCTGTAGCCTGTTTGTCATCCACTTCTTTCCTGATGTTTATGCACAAACTTTGCGTACAGACATGAGTAGGCAACTTTAACTCGCTCTCTCTCTCTTTCTGTGTAGTGTGTGCTGTCCACTGTGTCCCACTCTTCTTTATAAATCGCCCTTCTGCCCCAGCTTAGAGAAACATACGGCTCTGATGTTAATTGAAATGTCTAATGAACTAAATGTAAGAAATGGAGAAGGATGTAGGAGGAGAAACAAGAAGACAAAGAGAGGGCAAGAAAGAAAAGAAGTTTTAAAAAAAAAACATGCTGAAAGCTTCCAACTTTTTTTAATTATGTTTACCCAACAGACTTTGCTTTCTCATTTAAATAGCAAAAACATCTGGCCACGGTGCGCCACTAGCATGGCAGCGGTAGTCAAGCAAATCTTGTGGAAAATAATGAAATTAGATCCCTAGTGCTGTGACAGTGGAAGGGCAGAAGACATCCGCTCCATGTTAATAAAATTCCCATGAATGAGTGAATACAATTAGGAAATTGTCAGTGGCGGTGGTGAACTTTTGTAACTCGCTGATGTTTGCATCATTCGATTAAGGCAGCAATTTGGACTTGTTTATTTGCGTCTGTTGTGGCTTTTATTAATTGTGACCTAGCAGTGATTGGCCTGCGATTACAGCAGTCACATATGATGTGGCTGAGAGTGAGGGATGGATTGCTGGGTTGGCTGATGAACGGTAAGCTTTTGATTGATCATTTTATTGTTTTTTTCTTTAATGCCTGTGAATGTGCATCTGGGAAATAGGAGCAGTTTTGCATAAGTTTATGCACGCTATATGCATGATGCATCACCTTTGAACACAGGCAATGGAGATAATGTCTCTATTTGATCTTAAAATTTGTGATAAAATAAATCTAATTTTGCCCTTTCCTTTGCAATGCAGTGATCCAACATGTTATTTTGTAAGTGGGAGGTTGTAGACACCCCCTTACAGTGGATGACAGATGTAGCAAATAGAAATTTCCCTCTGAAAAATAAAGAAGCACCTAAGAACATTGTTTCTGTTGTAGAGGAGGCAAGAAAAGGGTGTAACATTGATGAAAAGCAACTGAAAACTCCCTTGAGCTATTGCTTGCATAATGCAGGTAAATACATGATTTATTCATTTTTCTCTACTTTCTGTTTTTCAGTAAAGCCAGCCATTGTATATCAGCACATCCAACTTCTACATAAAGTTAGAAAGGTACTAGGTTAAATTTCCTAAAAGCAACTTTAAAAAGTACAAATAAGTACATGTTTTCTTCCAAAATTTTGTTTTTCTACACTCCCTGTTGACAGTCAAGCCAGTGTAGCACATCTACCACTACAGAAAGTTGTAAAAGTACACATTTGAAACTGGTAAGTGCTTCAAAGTTACCGATTTAAAAAAATGCTGCTGTTTTTTATGTTTACCGACGATGTTTACTTTTTGTCTGTGCTTGGTTTACATAGATGTTACCATTACTACCTCAGAGATAGCAACTAAAGAAAGTTACAACAGTTGTAGTTTGAAATTCTCAAGAAAATCTACTTAAAGATATTGACAAATACAATGTTTTTACTTTTGTCTCTATTGTTTGTTTATGTGCAAATGAGTAATAGCACTGTAGCACATCTAGTCCTTTCAATAGGTAGGTCAAGAGATAACTAAGCCTTTAAAATTGCCCATCCCTAGTCTTGGGTTTAAAAATGAAAACTATACTAATTTCCATGTAGTTTTGTTCTTTGTGACATCAATCAGGTAATAATTACTAGCATTGTTTGATGTTGCTGGGGAAGGGGGAAAAAATAATGTCTGTATCAGTTAATGAAAGAGAGAAAAGACAGCTCCAATCAAGTCAGTCTCAGCTCAATATCAATGACATATTAAAATATATCGTAAATAGAAAATTTGTGTTTGTTGTGACTCTATATATATATAAAAAAATTAATGATGGGGAAAAAACCCAAATGCAACTGTTTAGGTATAGTTGATCTTCAGTTACTTGAGTGAAGTACTTATAGCAGTGTTTACTTTTTACAGTTTATCTATACAGACTGCAGTGCATTGGCATAATTCACTTCAAATACTCTTGGTCTTTATCATCCCACTCCTGGGGTCTGCTTTCCCTTTGTGAGTGTCTTTTGTAAATTTGAAGTAGCGTCCTTCTACCCTTCTTCCGCTGTGCTTTCAGAAGAGGAGACTGTGTTTACTTTAGAGCTTCAGACAGGCAAAGGAAAGGATTACATTCGTGGAAATGAGTTGTCATTTCAGGAGGTAATAACGGCTTTGGGCCTGAGAGCTCAACAAACACAACGCAGGCAGAGCGTATAGAATGAAACATGGGAGATCTGCAGAAGAGAATGTGGGTGTGTGTGTGTGTGTGCGCTGTGGATGTGTGAGCTCTTAAAGGATGGGTCACAGATTTACATGCACATTATTTGGCTGGACATCTGTCCAAATGAGAGAATGGTATTGGATTCTGTTGGTGTGTTTGGGTGGTGGTGCTCCCACCACAAGACTCCTTCAGTCTTTAAATCTTCAGTCCACTTGGTAGTAATCATTTCCATCCCTGCTGCTTGATTGGGTTCATCCTGTCAACACAACTATACAAGATTTTCTGACAACCACGTTTTTGCCTTTCGTCTTGGCTGCCCTCAGAACTGCCTTTGCTGCATTTTATGCTGACTTAAAATGTCTCTGAGTTTGGAAATCTTCATTGTTGCCTGCCAAGCCAAACAGAGCTTTTTAGTTTCCCCCTCATATGAACAACGGTGACCTTTTGACTGTGCAGTGGTTTGCCAATCGTGTTGGGCGCTTCAAGACAACACAGGCCTTCTTCCTTCACCTTAAATCAAATGTACACTGATGCAGAGTTTTTTTTTCTGAGCTACTGATGAATGCTAAAATGCATTCATAAATTATTTTCTACATTCATTGGAAACAATTTACGATCGCATTGTCCAAGTCTGCAGCAGAGGATGTGAAAAGTTTATGATATGTAAGACTGATGTTATTTCCAACCTCCTGTGAGTCCAAGCTAGACGGTTTCTGGTTGGCAGAGGTTTCCTCAATACTGCCATCTACTTGTAAACCAAATCCTTCACATACTCATACTCTATATCAGTACTAAATTTCATCAACATTTTGTGTGTTATAATTTTAACAGAACTTTACATTAAAAAAAACCCTGTTAAAATTCATCACTCTCCTGCTTCACTCACATTATAGCATTAAAGTAATAAACAATGGAGCTCTGTTTGAGAAATAGAAACAAAACTGAGGGGTTGTGCCTATCATTAGGGGTCTCTAGTTGATCAGTTTTACAGGGTTCCTATGTACTGCACTTGATGTTTAATGATAGAAACATATGTAGGTGTCCTGATGTGGCTTAAATGTGTATTCCAGGCAGCATGGAGGTGAGGGGCAAAGGGGTTTAGTTAAGTAAGAACCACATTCTAGCAAAGACATTTTGCCATGTGCAGCGATGAAGCCATGAAATCACCAGGCTTCTTGCTATTAATGGCACCCGAGGTATGAAAAGCCAGGGGACTTATAGTTTCTGCACATTTCATTGAGAATATCATTAGTCTGAGATGGGAGATTTCCTGGAGGTGAGATGTTGAGGTAAAGGCCTGCGGTTTGTGTGTGTGTTCATTATGTGTGTGAGTCTCTAAGCATTTACATCTGTGAGGAGAAGGGAACTGCATACAAGTATCTATTTGTGAATTTTTGTGTGTGTTTGTATACTTGCACATAAATACGTGTGCATCTGTGTGTGTGTGTGTCAAAAGACAGATGGGTAATGGCCCCTGTGCAGAGAGCGGGGCCCTGTGTAACGTGCAGCTCTGATTGCAGACCTGATTACCTGCCATATGCTAGCTGAAGGGTTGAGGGCCGGACCAAATGAGAACAGTATGCAAACGTTAAAGCAGCGTTTTTATAGCGCAGTCATTATACCCCCGCTCTGGCAAATGAAAATGAGCATGGCAGGGAGGGAAAATAATGAAGTCATAAAAAAACGGACGGGTCACGGTGCATGGCCGCCACCTCCCAGCTATAATCCCAAGGAAGGGTCCCCTGCTATGATGTCAGTAAAGCGCTGCTTTGAGCACAAGGTTGGCTGTCTTCCACTGGAAAGTTTCCAAAGTGGGAAGTTGGCACATAAAGTTCAAACTGGGTCTTTACTGAAGTCAAAAAATCAGAGCAAAACACGTGTATTTATGTGTGAAAGTTTATCTCCCTGAGTGTGACGTGATTATGTTCCTATTACCCTTTTTGTTCTTTGTTATTCATGTAGCATACAGGTCTAAACTGACCTTGGAAGACAATCATTGACTCTCCTTTGAAAACACTTGTTATTCCAGGATTAACACACATACCAATACTTTATCCCAGATGAGCATAGCAAATAAATCCAACATTTGTTTTGCAGAACCTCTGTCCTCTCTAGATGCACTGTGATAATACAATATATCCTTAAAAAACTAAGTTTAGAGATCAGTGGTCACAATATTCCCAGGTGTTGGTTGGAATTGGAAGTACTGCAGAATAGATGGTTAATAATACTGTGCATATAAAATAAAAACAAAACAAACAGAAGAAAATTTAAAGCTGCTCATATGTAGGGGACATAAATTTCCCCAAGGTTCTACCTTGAAGTCAGTCTCCGGCTGAGCTCCCGCCCTTCATCGCCCCCCTTCTCCACAACTCCACCAGACTAGCAGCAGCAGCAGTTAGCAGACACCTGGTGGAAATGCACCTCTGCTGATCTCATAAGAACTAGAATACTCCTAAGAATGTTTATAAACAGCATCTATGGAGCAGGGAGAAGAATTGTGATGATGTGCTGCAGACATCTACATCAGGACATCCAGTAGAGTTGCTTTATTTTGTATTTGAAGCAGTCAGGCATCTGGCCAGGAAGTCTCCTGTCATCTTGTTACAGGGTTTTCATGTACAGTATTCTGCAAACACTGGATCTCAACAGACACCTTTGTCTCAGCCATTTAAGGTTGTCAAGTCCTTGTCAGAAAGTTTGACATTTTAAACCCATAAATCTTAACAAATCCTAAAAAGAGATGTTTAAAGCCAGACTTGTCCACCCTGTTTGATCTACCACAACCAGGTCTCAACCACATTTAGACATCAATAGCTCTGCCCACATGGCAACTGGTTGTAAGTCTGGTGAGGGTAAGAGTGTCAACAAACCAGTGGGATTCTCAGCTCAGCTGTTTCTCTACAGCAACACATCACATAACTTCACATTAGGGCTCAGTCAATCTATCTCCTGCTACATCCCTCAATCGCTCATGGGCAAGACACAAGTAAAGTTACTTGACGTAGCAATCCACATATTTCTGGTTGAGAACTTTGATCTTGGAATTAAAGGAGCTGGCTCTCATTCTAACTACGTCACATTGCGTCAACATGCTCATGTCCACCAAACATCATTGGTTAAATAAGCCAACAAAACCACATAATCTGCTAAAGCAAATTAAGCTAAAATATTGTTGCTTTAGCACAATCCGCTAAAGCATTGATGAGACTGAGGTCCCTTATCACCTTGATATTATGTTCATGAAATCATGAACAAGATATCATGATGTTTAAATTGTTATCATTAACAACAAAATAACTCATTCATAATTTGGATCATCCTTCCACTACAAAATATTTTAGCTTTTTTCTCTTAAGGTTTAAAATGTTCATATTATTATTCTATTCCATTTACGGCAAACACAATAGATTTCTATCCTTATATACTAATCTGGTTGTAAATTAACACTCAAAGGAAATTCTGTGCAGTCCCTCTCAACGTGCTGTATATGTCAATCGCGTGCCGTGTTGGGAAAAGAAAACTGATTCCCATGTAAACCCTTGGGACTCCCACCTTCCCACAAACCTGTTAGAAGTGTGTCTTAGGAATGACTTTTGTGGCCAGGGGCTTCCCATCACTTTTCCGATTTCCCTCCATCACGAGAAAAAGGGGGACTTGTGCATAATCCTAAAGCCCATTGTGGCCTAGTTAGTGGGAAGGGAACATGCCTTTCCGACTGGTCGTGCCTTTGTATGTGGGTCAGCTTCATTCAAATTCTCTTTCATTCCAGTTCTTCTTCCGACACTGTGGCCCATCATTAGCTGTAATATAGGTCACCCCAGGCTTTGTGAGGCTGCAGCCCCATTTGCATTCTTGATTCAGAAGTCGCAGTCATGGGGTGACTGTAGGTAAGAAGGTGGGAAGCTAAGGGGGTAAAGATAGCATCAGAGGTAAAGGCAAAGCTTTTATCACTTTTGATGAAAGGATGGGGTCAGCCTGGATACATACTTTAAAGGATCTGGTTGTTTTCCCAGTGGAGAGAAGATAAAACGCCTATAGTTTCTGGATGAAATGTAGCATGATTCCACTTCTCTTCCTATTGGAATAAAAATAGATGAGAAAAAACAAGGATGCTGTTGAAACAATAGTCTAAACATAAGTAAAACTGCAGTTGTTTTGAAAACATCTGCTTAAAAGAAGTCAACCTCTTTTAGAGTGTGGCCTTTGACATCTTCACAAGAAAAAAAGTGGTGCATTCAATGGGTCATTCAGAAATATTGACAGAAGACTGTAGCAATGACCCAAAGCCAAAATGAAGCTGGTATCAGTATTCATCAGAAACACATTAATATCTGATGTCAGGAAGTGTCAACTGTGACTTTTAACAACGGCCACAAAGAAAATATTAAAGAGAAATTTTTATATAATGTCAGGGGCATAATAATTATCTCTAAGTGCCATAATACTTGTCCATCTATTGTCAGTTTTATTCAAATCTTCTAGTTAAACCTCACTTTGCCTTTTATATCCAGCTTTCTTTTCATGTTGCATGAAGAAACTGCATTTTTGGAGGTCATTAACAGAAATCCAGTGTCAGAATCAGCAATTCAGCAATTAGTTGGTTTTTGGTTTTTTCCTTCCGCTTGTACTGTCCTTGATCATTCTGGTTTGTGGCTTTTTTTGGACAAGGATTAAAGGAAAAAAACATGAAAATTTCTGTTTTTTATAACTGAAACCTCTACCTTTTTATGTTCTGTGGTCAATGTTGGTCACACTGCTAAAATCAAACAAAGGGCTTTCAAACAAATGGGCTATTCTGTCCTTGTATGACCAAAGTAAAAGCTTCAAATTGGCAAAAAGTGAGATGGACTCTGTCAGATCTTTAGATTTAATAGTGGATAGTGGGATGTTTGGCTTACAAATGTAAGCCAAGCATCCTTTGAATTTTCCAACTGGCCTTGCAACGCCTTAGGATTCCCCAAAAGGATCTGAAGATTGCTGCTTCTGAAGATAAGGTTAACCCTGCAACCTGACCTAAGCAGAAGATGATGGATGGCTAGATGAATGGATGACTAATTGATTGAAAACCCAACACCTTTCTGTTTTTTTTTCTTTTTTTCCACACTGCAAGGAAACGATCACATTGTGAGCTTCTGTTGAGAATAGACTTGTTCACGTCAGAAAACATTTGGCAATGACCCACACAGACGACTGTGTGGCAAAAAAGTACGAAAGTTGTGACTTCAATTCAGTAGCCTGAAGTCTGCAGTAACTGTAGTGTTTAGTATGCAGAGGAAAGAGAACAAATTGACATTTTTTTCTCCTTGGCAAATTACATGGTTCCACCTTAATTGTTATTGGAGATGCTATCGTGAAACGGATGCAGCCCTCGCTTCTGAACCTACAAAGGCCTGACAGTGGTGTGAAGGGGGCAAAGGAGGGGAGCTATGCAAAATACGACCTATGTATAATTAATGTTCTTCTTTCTTCTCTCTCTTGCAAACAACCCCTCTATCCTCTTCGGGATGGACAGCTGGCGCCACAATGTCTCTTTTGACCTCTAAAGGCTGCAGTGTTAACTTGAGATACCAGAGGTGAAGAGAGAAAAGGCAGACTGTTAAAAGAAGGCATATGTACAACCTGTCTGTTTGAAATATATGTTTAGCTCCAGCACTAGCGGAAAAAGTCAGAGTCAGGGCGAGGCTAATGATGGGCCCTTTATTCCCTAATAATAAAGCTCATGATAATTTAACTTTACAATATAGACATGCAGAGCTTTCAAGTTTTACCACCACAGAGAGCCACTATGTCATTCTGAAATCCATCTGACATGAAGTACAACAAACGAAGACACCAACAGAAACATCAGGCTACTGGTCACTAATGATGAAACAACACAAATTCAAATCAATTCAGGACCATGGATAGCGATTGACTTATTTTGACACTTTATCTATTTCAACTCAGAGCCTGAAGCCTGGTTGATTCAATGAACTGAGCACGCAGCAGCACACGTTGAAGCGGGTACAGAGAGACATGCTGCACAGCATGTCGCAGCACCTCGTGCACCTCTGGATGTTTGTAACTCGGCGCAGATCGCGCACGGTGCTGTTCACACATACTGGACAATCTGGAAGATGCTCTTCCAGGCCGCTCTAATGTAAACCTTAACTATAAACGCCATACTGCTGTCTTGGCTCAAAAACGCGCTCAAACCGAACTGTTGAAAGCGACTATAACTCAGCCTTCTGTCCCTGACATCATGGCTGTACCACCGACATAGAGAAAAGGGGATGTAAGCTAGGCGGCTGGGCTGATACAATATACAGTCAGTCTACAGTTAACTCACACATTGTGAATAATGTCGGAGTTGCTACCTGCAACCAGTCCGGCTCCTTCACAGGGCTGGCAGTTTTGGTGGGTCTGAATCGCTGCCAACAAAAACATCCGGTTCATCTCCAAGACGAGGAACAAAGTATGTGTCCTGTTTTTGGCTTGTCCTTGCTCTCTTTTTCCATCCTTTTCACTCTGCCGCTCCATGGAGCTTCACTCATCTTAACTTAGTCCGTAAAAATGCTCTAGACAGTTTGCCATCTGTTGCCAAGTGACTGATGATAACCTTGGTAGATGACTGGTGACAAGCTTTACCAGAATACACTTGGAGACAATATGGACAATCCACTTGTAATTTTGTGTGTCATAAAGTTAAATGTAAGAGTGAAAATAAAGCCAATCATGTAGCACAACATTTTTATTCAATATTTCACACCCACTATGTCACTAAAATTAGTCAGCCTTGTAAAGTTTTTAGCAGCCATGAGCCAGCAATGACTGGGGCAGCCTACTATATAATCTACCGGGGCACCAAACTGTGCAATCCTAAATACACCCGCTTTCTTCAGCTCTCATCAGACGTGATAAAGGCTTGGATTCCTGAAGTCATATTCTGCCTCCCATCTGAGCGCCATCCAGGCCCAGACCGGGCTGCCGCCCCCCCCCGGTCCTCCCCGAAGCTCCGCCCCTGAGCTCAAGAAAAACGGGTATAATACAACTACCCAACATGGCTGACTGTAGTTTTCTTTCTTTCTTGGTGAGAATTTTCGTACTTATAAAGAACCTAGAGTACACAAAGCACACGCACACACTGGGATGACTTTTGCACTCCCTCGTCATTTCACTCTCTGGCTTCCCTGTCTCCCCATTAATTGATCCAAATAAGGCGAAGATTATCTCTGCTCCTGTGCAAGAAAAAAGTGCTGGAGTCACTGCCATCTCTTTCAAGATAGCAGAAGACGAGACAGACAGAACTTTGGCTGAAACTCCTCTGTCGCCTTAATTCTTGACGGGAAGCACGTTAATATCGCTTCACCCCACCCTACCCTAAACCCTTTCCCTCTTATCTCCATCCGAAGCCTCTTTTGATGTCCCAACTCTAATCAACTTGTCCGGGGCTGAGGGATGTGCGCCTGACACGGGACAATCGCCGGAATCTAAATCGTTACATCTCCTCTGACATTATGGTGGCATTTTTGTCGTGGCAGAGGTAAGAAGAGTAAGAATCGGTTCAGTAGGGACCGCAGTTCTTTCCATCAGTGTGTGGAGGGAGGCGGGTGTTGGCGGGGTGGGTGGCATATTCATATTAGTGTGGAATTAGGCGCCTTTTTAGATGTGCAGGAAATCCAGTGTCGGCGAGGAGAGCGCTGGAGTCCACACGTGTTCTTATCGGGGGATGGCGGAGTCCCTATTCATACCAACTGCTATCAGCATAATTCTTTTTGACATTTTAGATAAGCATCTTAACGGAAAGCTCCCAACGAGGCAGTCGGGGGAGTTGTCAAATAATGCATAAATCCTACATGTTTACTACTAAAATATCAGCCTTTTAAATATGTGTCAGGATATTGGCTTTTATCGGTCAATCTGCGAACCCTCATCCCATCCGCTTCCCATATCTTGGCTATTGACAGGGGTTAGGAGTGCATGCATGTGTTTCCATCAAATGACATCAGCTCATGCAATTAATGCATCAAAAATTGCATACCAGCATATGTTAGTCCTGTTTGCTTCTAACTAGTCTATATTTGTCCTGAAGAGGCTGATCTATTTATAAATATGTGACTGTATCAATGTCCTTTGTTTAGTAATATTCATGTCCTGTTTGTACCAGGTTTTAGCTGCAAGTAAATTCAATTACATTTCGTGGACATTATTGATAGGCTATTTTTACTCAACCTGACACAGGATCCAAATGACTCAAACTAAAGTTGTATTCAGTTTGGTTAAGTGTGCACAGGGCCATTATTTGCCAAAATGTTCAATATTTTTGTATTAATTTCAAATATAGGCAAGGCACTGATTAACATACAGTGCCTTGTAAAGGTATTTATACCTATTGATCTGTAGATCATACAAACTGTGCAGACTGTAAAGTGCATTTGTTTTCCAAATCAATCATGGCTTGCATGTGTATTTAGCCGCTCCATCTTAAAGGCAGGATTTGTGGCCTTTATGGGTATTTTACCTGTTTCTTTGATGAATGCTCTCCATGCTGTCAGTGTAGGTGGACAGCTATGTTTTGGTTGGTTTGCAGTAGTGCCATAGTCTTTCAGATGAAGGACTCAGCAGTGCTCTGTTAGAAGTTCGAAGCTTAAGATACCATTTTATAGGTTCTCCTCAACTTTAAGCCATGTTTCCGTTTCCCTTCACTTCACAGTAATACACTACTTTGGGCTGGTCTGTTTAAAACCTTACTAAAATAGAACAAAATTTGATTAAATAATGTGACAAAACATAGAAAATTATAAGGAGTTTGAATACATTTGCAAGGCGCTCGACCAGACATATTTTAATACAGTTAATCAAGGCTAATTTGAAGGCAGAAAGGAAACTTTTTCTTACATCATCTACATTCTAGTATAAAGGAGTTTCTAGAGACCTATGTATAATTGTTTTTATTTCTTAGCTCCTTGATTGACATGTGAGTAAGCCATAGGTCTAGGCTTCCTAGACTGATGGACATGGCATACAGTACATTATGTAAATGATTTTCTCTAAACAAAAGGCCTACACAGAAAAAAATCACTATATAAAGTTGATAAAAATGTATAAAATAAGTGTTTACTTTCAATACTAACCTAAGAGTAAAAAAAAAAAAAGGTTTTGTACGATGTGATGTTATACAATGTTGTTTTAGACAAAGTCTTTTATTCAGCTTAGCGTTAAAAAGAAGGGAAAAGATGAGTGACTGAACAAGAATGTCACTAATAGGACAGAAATAATCAACAGAAGACAGCTGCCATACATACATGCTCATATGTTAGAGGGCTGTGGCCAGTCAGCCACATAATAGAACAATCACTCTGTCACTCATCCTCTGTTATTCCTGTGACTGCTACTCCATTTTAAAATTACACACACACACATGCAAAATCTTATTTTCTTTTGTGTTTTTTCTTCTCCTGTCATCTTTGTTTCTTCTGTCCCACTCTTTCTTGTGTTCCTCTTTCAAATCTGTCCTCGGTCAGCGTTCTGCTTTATTCCTTCCTCACGATGCATTGTGGATTTTTGGCACGTGACCATTTTAAAGTGTCTTTGTCACTTCTGAGCTCATTTCTGTCTTGTGGACACCTGGTTTATACAGAATGCACTGTGATGCATCAGAATAAATCACCCAACAGTGATGAAAGCAGTCAGTTATTTCTGCAGCTTAATTTGAGCATGAGCTGCTTTGGGACTATGATGCTTTGAGATATTGTCAAGTGTCAGGTGAAAGTTTAGAAGAAGAAAAATAAATTCACTTAAAATGACAAAGACAAAATCAGTTGAGTCCAGCAGGCAGATATATTGTAAATGTCTGAGTATAAAATGAGTCTATATAGGATGTCGTGTGTAACACGAAGTTGAAAAAAATAACGACTAGTACACTTTTTTATCTGCAGCTTAGTCCAATGGCCAATTTTGGAGTTTATATGTAAACCTGAAAAATTTTGAACATGTACTGGACCCCTTGGTGTTTTTGGATTGCATTTCCTGTCCTATCACTACTTTAACAAAAGCCATACACCAACATGCCAATATTTTCTTAATTTTATTAATAAAATTCAGCTGTTGGTCTGTTGCATGGTTAGGCTTGTTGTCTTGGTAGGAGAACTTCCAGCTCATCCTCTAACAGACTTTTGTCCTGAATTACCTTCCATTTAATTCCATTTATCTCCTAAACATCTTGTGGCTTTAGCATCTTCCATGTTTTTTTTTTCTCCTTTACTTAGATAGTGGCAAATATAAAAGGGCCTTCTTGTGACTTTCTTTGAACATGTACTATCTTTTATTTTACTCTTGCATAATGGACAAATAATTGAGTCTTCTGCCTGAGCTGTGGATCTCTGCTCACGTGTTACCATGTACTTGTTACCTACTTCTTTGATGACTGCTCTCCTTGCCTGGCCTGTCAAATTTGAAATGTGGTGGTGGTGGCAGCTTCCAGCACCACCAGTTAGGGGTGGTGGAAGCACACCAGTCAGGGGAGTGCTTTTGTTTTTTAGCAATATGACAGAAAATTGTGTTACTTTTTGTTGATATATCACTTAAAATCCAAATACAAAACATTAAAGTTTGAAATGTTACAAAATTTGAGCATGTTAAAGCGGTGAGGATACTTACAAAGTCACAGTAGAAATCGCATATAAACTGTTTTAATCCATGGATATTGAAACATTACTGTGCTTATTACTTCAAGCTTAAAATCCCTTTACAATTTTTAAAGATGTTAAAGTCAAAGAGAATTTTTTTTTCTTATTATTTAGACATGCAATTGCTGAATATCTGAATCATGAAAGAAAAATGAAGAATACTTGTTTTGTTTTGCTTTGAGTTGTATGTAAGTATTCTGTAAACATTCCTTCTCAGTCTGGTGGTGTATTTTCAATCATTATTAAAATGTCGGGAGTTCAAGGCTCGCACGCTTTAACCTCTGCTACTTTTGGTGTGTGATAAAAGACGAAGCCACTATAAATCTTTATTGTCTGGCCCATGTGCTGTAATTGCATTCAATAGTCCACTGATTCTCTTGTCTGGACTAATGTTGGGGAGCAGAGGGGAGCCACATGCTCTAACTGCAGCAAAAACACGCATGCAGATAGACACTCAGGTGTGCAATGCACAGGTCAAGTTTTTTTTTGCGGAAAGCAATTGGGGGAGGTTTTGAAGAGTGTTAAATTCACAAAGAATATGCAGAGTAACACAGGCAGTGGGGAACACTCGGCCCCTCCTTGATAAATTGTTGACAGTGTAGATTGTGAGCAGCTGTGCGACCAATGAAGAGGATTCATCGTCTGGTCAGATTGTTTATTTGACGTCGTTAGAGTATGTGTGTTTGTTAGATGGTGATGTCACTATCAGGGTAGGGGCACATATTAAAATTCAAATTTAAGCAACCCTAAGGAAGGAGGGAGAAGAGATAGAAGGAGGAGTGGGAGAGCTGGAGGAGTGCCAAAGTCTTGATTGGATCTGAGTGAATAGTAAGGAGGCTGACGGAAAGGGAAGAGGGTGGAGGAACCTGGAGAGACAGCCGGCATGAACGAGGAAAAAAAAAAAAAAAAGAAGTGTGGGTGTGTTGTTTTAATATCCTCCTGTAGCACTTCAAGGACGTCCTAATGAAATCCAACGGCGGCCTTTTCCTTTGTAATTTTCCATCCCCTGTTGGAGTTTACCGGATTATGAAGTGCATTTGTGAGCTTCTTTTTTGTTTTGTATTTTTTGTGGGTATGTATGGGTGTGTGTGTATGAGCTTTTTGATTACATATCACCCATCTTCACTGGGAAACCTGCCGTGCATTTTGCAGAGCCTCACACTGTGGACGGTCTCGATAAGACTGACATGCCAGGCAGGTAATAGATTTGAGCTCATCGTCATATTCATGTGGAGCTCACAAAACCTGCAACCCTGTGGATCAAGCTAGAAGAGAAGCAGCCATTTGATATTGGCTATTCCGTCATTGCTCCCAAATCCTTCTTCATATGCAAGATATTTTTAGGGACATCCTGGTCATAGTTTGTTTTTGATTGACCAGGTTCAGGGTTACAAGGACACCTCTTTGTCGTTTTACGTGAAGCTCAGCCTTAGCAGTTTTAATGTAATGTAATTAGCATGTTGCTAATTAACATCTAAACTGTTATGTATCTGGTAAAATACACAGAAAAAATATTTTCCTGTGAATAAAAGAAAAGAAATGGAAGTTGAAGTGATGCTAAACCCAAGGCTGCATTCAGAGTCACAGAAGAAAACAAACAAAAACTCAACTGTGACCTGGAGCAGAATAATGTGGCTGACGGAAAGTAGGCACTTTGTGATTTAACACTTCAAATGAACCTTCTTTTTAGGATGTTTTTGTTTTGTTTTTGTCACACTATGAATTTTAAAGATAAAAACATTTATTTTTTTAACAAATAAATGTTTTATTTGTTAAAAATAAAACATTTATTTTTTAACAAATAAAAATAAATGTTTATTTACAGCAAACAGCGTTTGTAATTCCTCAGCGTTTAATTTTTTTGTATCAAAAAAACAAAACAAATCATACGGAGCATTTAGATATATATTTGAAGTATTACAATAAAAAAATGTTTATGTTGTTACTTTTATTTGTAAAAGAAAAAGAAAGGTGTTGCAACGTTTGATAGTGCAGTATTCTTTTTTTTTTTACTTATTTGTTTTGGAGTATAAATATAAATAATTTAAGAAAGAGTTTTTTTGAGAATTGATTAGAGAGCTACATGAGTTGGAAATGATAACGGACTATAATTTTTTATTATTTTGGAGCAATATCAGTATATTTCATGTTCAGCTACACGAAAACATGTTAGCTATGTGGAAAGTTTGTACCCATTGTTTTTAATACAAATATCAGAAAAAATGTAACTTTATTTTGAGAATTAAGATTTTTGGTGTACAAACCTGACAACAAGCAATATTAATATTTTTATTTAGTTATTTTGATATAGTAAATACTATCAAAATATTCGTTTTAATATGTTCATTTATTTATTCATTTATTTAGTTGTGTTTGGTTATTTTTATAAAAACTAGTGTGTATATTTTGTCATTATGTTGTGTTTATTGAGGTCTTTATGGTTTACATACACTTCTGGAAATAACCCTCATTTTCTTTTATCTTGATCCAACCCAATATTCCAAGGCCAGCTGACTAACACTGTTATAGAACCCAGTTGAATTGTTTGTAACTGTGGCTCTGTCCCCAACCAACCAACAGTCATAAGAAATCATGCTGAATTCTCCTCAGCATGACAAGCAAACAGTCTTGGCAAAGATCTGCGTGCTTCATCATGAGACTGTGACCATGCACTTCCATGTCCGCTCTTTATATTGATGTCTGTGTCCACGGATTCTTTATGCAAGCTTTTTTGTGCGTGCATACATTTGCATGATACACGCATACATTCAGTGTCAGAGGAGCTTGCAGCTTACACACTGCATACAGTAATACATTGCTGAATATCAAAGGAAATTACCCTTCACCTCGGTGCATGGATCTTAGCGAGTTCCTTAACCAGAGGAATGGGCTTTGAACCAAGCAGATTCCCCCAGGGCCTGTATCCCAGCCCCTCCCCAGAACGCCACGCTGGATAAGGCCCGTAATTCCCACTTTTAGGTTTCCATTAATCTGATCCTGACACAGGGGAGACGGGCTGCTTTGCATATCGCCTCCCCAAGATGGAGGGCTATTTACATGATCGCCTCCAGATTGAATATGATCAGTAGCCCTCCTCCTCCTTCGCCGTCCTCTGGAACTGGGATGGTGGGGGGAAGAAAAAAAAAATGTAGATTCTTTTTTTTTTTTTTTTTTTCAGCTAGTATTTGTTGCATTATCATGGATGAAATATTATTCACTCAGGTACATTCACCATATCGTTTCAATATGTCTCAAGTAAGACTTGATGGATACATGTTGCAAATATTACGAGTTCCCTTGACGAACACCATTTTTTTCTTTTCGTTTTTTTTTTTTTTCTTTTTTTTTTTTTTTTTATGAATGTGACAGCAGAGATGGAAAGATCGACCCATTTATCATTGCTCACAGATAGCGCTAATGTGAGGAGAACTATACCGGCACCCCCGCCTGCCACCCACCTCACCCCTTCCCCAACAAATGTGAGGAACACCAGTGAACAGTCCTCCATTAGAAACCATGAAGGCAAACCCCCATGTAAATGTATCTGTAATGAACGGCGCGTACAGGAGGTGCATTATTCTCTTTCTGCTACATTTATTCCTGAATATCAAATGAATATGATAAATGTGGAGCGAGGGGGTGGCTTTTGAGGGGACAAAGAAGGGGGGGCAAAGTAAGCTGAGGATATGAGATGAGTGATATTGTTATTACGTCGACGATGAGCAGCAGAAGTTGAGACGGTGCAAGGCTCTCCTGCTCTTTCCCGTTGCACACACATCACCTGCTTATATGTCTCTTACCATCCGCCCTTTCAGCTGCTTTTAATTCACTTTTTTTTTTTTTTTTTGCTTTTGTTTCTATTCTGCATGTCAAGCAGGTCTGCATATCGTGAGCCAATATGCAGAGAGACAACGACAACAGGAACGGGGAACAAAAGCAAGAGAACAAACGCGTGTTCACACTGCATCCTTAAAGCAATGGTGAGGAATTCTAACCAGATGCACATAATCCTGGAAATCTATATGAAGCTTAACTTATTTTAACTTCTTTTTTCATTATAATCTCACTTCACCTATTTTTTTTTTTTTTCCAAGCACATGAAATACTTCAATTAGCATACGGTCTCTCTGGTGATCGCTCCTTTAAACAGTGCAACAATATGTCCTCATTCACTTTGTCTCAGGCTGTTTCCGGAGCTCAAGAAGGCCTCCCAGCTACCCAGCCCCCCCTTCCCTAAGTGCATTTCATGCTTTTAATTGACACCGCCGCATGTTAATTTGAAGCATGTCACGGATGTGTCACACCCGTAAGCCGCCAGTGTCCGACCTCATGTAATGTCGAATTACACTCCTGCTGCTCATCGCCGTGACAATAGATAAGCTTCTCCTAGGCAACAGCAAACGGTTCAAAGAGTCATGTGTAACTGAGGTACTTTCTTATTTTTGTCTGCTGCTCGCATCCACTCTGCCCCCACTCCGCATCCGCGTAGCTGTCAAGGTTTTACTCAAACAATTCAGTTTTTAGGTAGCCACAATTGAAACAGCAGCGATATGACAGTGGATAGCTGGAGATTTTCAATCCAAAATGTAAGAAGCAAAAGTTAAAATGGTGCGTTTTAACACAAAAAAGGGAAACGACAACGTAGAAAGAAAAATAGCTAAATTTATGCACAAATTATTCACACACCTGGGCAAAGAAAAGCCCTCTGCAATTTAAAAATGTAATCCAAAAATTTCCTGCTATATAAAATGTCACAATCATCTCTTTAAAAGAAACAAAACATTGTTAAAACAGTATTAATTAAAAAAAAAAAAAAAATATATATATATATATATATATATATATATATATATATATATATATATATATATATATATATATATATATTATTAATAGCATCACAAAGTTATTTATACCCTCATCAATAATCAATACAGAATTTCTAATTGGCACATCAGAAATCAAACACTACAACTGCTCACCAGTTTTTTGAATAGCTCCACTGGAGTTTTTAACTCATTTTTGTTAATCTCGGTCTCTTTGCCATCATCCTCATCTCCAACTGCCCTCATAGGTTCTCTTTAACAACCTCGTGTTTTATAATACAGAGGACAAATTTCAAATCCTGCAACTTTTAAATACATCTCTTCTTGATTCATTATAGATTGTCTTTTAACTGTTAACAACACTGCAGGTGAGAAATATCCATAACTGCATTAGTATATGAATTGCTGATATTAGTATAAAAGGAGTGAAGACCGATAATTACTTGCACATCTGAATACCTTTCTCATTTTTACAGTGTGAACTTCCTTTTAATAGTGCTAATGGAACAGGGCATGATGTAAAAGGAAAATGTGTGACTTTTATGTTGAACTTTGCAACCTATAGTTCAGCGATTTGCAACAGTTATCAGCAAGCTAGTGATTTTTGATTAGCTCTCAAAAAGGAATCATAGCTTATGATTTCCACAAAGCCAATTGAAACAAAAATGTAAACTCCATCTGCAGCTACATAGCAATAGATGTAAATTCAATGTTCAGACCACTTAAAATTCAGTTCCATAAAGCTCTAAATATGAGCTATTTAGACATGTTCGTCTTTATTAGCAGGTGCAATTGACATCGAGCACAGTTTCTCCTTGCTTTCCTACAATCAACCAGAAATTTGTAAGACGTAACCAAAGACTATGAATCTCACCAAGACTCTGCCGAGACCTATAGAGGGGAGAGTGCTCAAAAGTTAAAAGGGGCATATAACAAGATTTTACAATATAACGTAACCTGGTTCACCAATCCTTTTTTATCATGAATCAAATGTTGGAATTGCATGCTAATTTATATCAGGAGGTGGAAAGAATGCAAAGCAAAAGTAGCCATTGTACCTGATGGGGAGCATAGATAGTTCTCATAAGATTGGACCAAAAAAAGAAATGCATTAAGCATTACAACAGCAGTAAGCATTACAACCAGCATATTTAAATTGGGAGGTACACCAGTTCCACCAGCACTGATCCAGCCCCACATGCTAAACAGTTTCCCAGATTTTAAAGTGAGACCTTGATTCCTCTTTATTTATTTATTATCATTATTGCTAAAAAAAACTAAACTTTTGTCTTGTCTGATCAATTACAATGTTAACAATGACAGAAATCTTTCTTGATTTTAAGCATTTTAAAATATTTGTCATTGGTTCACAGTATATTGAACATACACTAGACTTTAAGAACTTTAAACAAAATTACCAGCTTTAGAACCACCTAGGAGCAAGACAAGCAGACATGTTACCATATAAATATGATCGATAGAAGAAGCAAAAAAAAAAAAAAAGGGGGGGAATTTTTAGTATTCCCTAAATTATTGTAAAAAGCTTCTAAGCTATCTATTGTCACAGTTGTAGGCATCGCACTGCCAAAAAGAACTGCTGATGGACGCATTGTTTACTCTATTTACTTAGAATCTTGTTTAGTTTTATAAATGCACAAATTCAGGCTTTTTTCCTAAATGATAGGAAACCTAATATTTAGATAAAATAGCTTTGAAACATTCTTGGACTTGCACTCTTTTCTATTTTTCACATACACACACAGTGATGTCTCTGATTCCCGCCCACAAACACACACACACACACACACGCAGTTTGCTTTTAGCCCCCAGGCATAGCATTTGAGAGTTTCATTTACTTGATTAAATTATATTTGCATATGGAAATTGTTTGAAAATTATATGAATTTGTTATATTCAAAAGAGAATTACTTTCTTATATTAAAGCTAAAGCAGACAGAGCCTGACAGGTGATGGTAGTAAACTTTGCTCAGAGGGCCCTGTCAGGAAAACCTTGTGCACACACATGCATGCACGCGCACATAAAAACTGTCTTTTATTTTTCAAAGACATAAATCCTAAAGCAATACCACCATCAGAGTTGAGTTTGAGTCCAAATCTTCATCCAACCCCCACATTACAATAAAGGGCCATGACTCTGTCGTCTTTGTCCAGGTGTGTGTGACTGATGGCGAACTGCAAGCTGTCACCATAAGACCAATCTTCTCCTGAGCCAACTTAACTTATCAGGAACTCCAAGAAAAAGGGAAAAAAAAAAAAAACAGGCTAATTAATTAAGAACAGTATTAGAAGTAATGGGATATTATAATATAAATTGCTACATTCTGGAACCAATTTAATCCAATTACTGGAACCCCTCATGAATATAATACCTCCAAAATCACTCCGTCAGAGTCCGAAGGGAGATGTGTCTGACTAGTAAGGCTGAAAGAAAAGAAAAAAAATCTGCTCCCTTTTAACAGCGAACACCAACAATTATTTAAATGCTTGAGAGGAACTGTTAATTTGAGTAATAAACCCAGTGATGATTTTTTTTTCTAATTGACATCTCGACCATTTTACAACCTGAGTAGGTTTTTGTTTGAGCGCGGCCGTGTTTGAAAAAGATGAATGACGTTAAAGGCTGATTGGTGCCGTTTCTCTTAATGGCCCTTATCCAATTTAAAAAATGTCTAAAAAGAGACAAAAGGCCCACAGTTCAACTCCTGGTAAAGTGAAGTGTGATTTAGAGGAATGGATAAATTGACAGGAAGAATGCCTGTAACCTCAAAGGCATAGGATATTTGATTTTCTTTTTCTTTTTTTGTGAAAATAATTTAATTAAATTGAACTTTTTATCGATACAAAAGTATGAAAATGTGATACAATCACTTAAAATTTTCTAAATGAAGTTATATTCTATATATTCATTGGCAGACAGATTTTTGTTGGGTGAGCTTAGGAAAACCATTCATTTGAATTCTTATAACATTCCTAACAGTGGCTCAAGCTACATATTTAAAAGTAGATGTGTGTCTTGGCAGTTAAAGTATTCTTCTCTGTTCTAAATATTGTCTTCGCAATGCAGTCAAATTTTTGAACTCAACTATTTAGAGGATTTTTCTCTGCAAAATGATAAATACAAAAGTTACATTTTTTGAAACTGACATGGAAGAAGAATAATGAATGCTAGCTGATTAAAATAAAAATCAAGAAGCGAGAAGCTGCCGGGGCTGCGGTTCTTCTTTCACCCCATGATGTCTAGATATCATAAAAAATGTCATGATGTCTGTTCTCCTTTAAAGAGGTTTCCGTATCTCCTTTAAAGGAGATACGGAAAGATCCCAGCTGTTTACGTACAAATTGGAGCACAGCTAGTTAGTGCAGAAAGTTAGAAAGGTGTTAGGGAAAAACTGTTATGAACCGTGAATTCAAAAATAATCATAACACAATTTTTTTTATGTTTATATTTTTTTTTCCCCCTTGTAGCAGGTGAAACTTGTAAATTCTGCCCTGCAAAAGTGTTTATACCTCGTGAAGTTTTAGGTCACATTTGGATTTAGTTGAAAGTGCATTAATTTTATGTTCATGTTTCCTGGTTTCTCATTTTCTTTCAGTTTAAATGTTGTCCTATCTTAAACTCTCATACAGTTGTTTAATTATTAGCAATATTGAACCCAATCACATTCAGGGTGGGAGCACACATACACTGTTAAACTTTACAAAGAAGAAAAAAATGATTTCAACAACAACAACAAAAAAAAACTTGGCCATGTTTTTAATCAGCAACAAATATGCTTTACAATGCATATTTGATTACATCAGCTTTCCATTTTTTATCAAATCGAGAGGGAGGATCTCGTTAAAGTGAAGCATATGAACTTTAGTGTGAAATATTGAGAAAGATATGAAAGAAGAGCCGTGTATTCCCCGGTGGACCCTTCAGACAATCAGGCCATTGAATTGAGCCGGCAGATCTGAGGGGCTTCTTGTTGTTGAGAAAATACTCGGCTCGCCACTAAAGCTATTACCACATACATACAAAAAACAATGAAATTTGAGTCCGTTCAGTTTCATTGACTCACTCAAGAGCAATTTAACAGGTTGTGTGGGTGGTCACACAGAAATATTCCACTTTATTCCCATCAACAAACAACAGACAACACAATAACACGATGTAATTGCACTGGTAGATGAAGATGAGAAACGGCACCAGTGGTCCGGTGGTGCTATCATATACTCAGACATGGTAAATCTCCATGTAATTGCTGCTTAGAGCACTTCAACAGCATTTTGCCATTTATTTCAAATTGTTAGTTCAACACTGTAGATGTAGACGGCCCTTTAAAACAACTTCTTTTTTTTTTTTGTATTTGAGGAGATTTAGTGAAGAGAACAAGTTCATTGCCTGAAGTAATTCATTCTTTTCATAAATGGACTGCCTGTTTGTGCTTACACCTGACATTTGTGCAGCTATAGTGACTTTTATCAAATTACATTGACAGTGATGGCACCCCCTAGAAATCGTACAAGTTAAAATTTACATTTCTTAACCACTGGTTTCCTTTTCTGTTAATGAAAATATAATAAAAAAGGAAGGAGTAGGGAATGCTAATGGTAAACCCGTGCACAATTTAGGTAGGTTGGTTTTTATTTTAGTTCTGAAACAATCAACCTCAAAATAACATGTTTTTTCTCTTTAAAAACACATAGAGATGTTTTTGTTTTGGGGCATCTGAAAAAAACTGAACATAAACACATTCAATCTGTCATTTTGCGGGAGTATAAAATGCAAGTTTCACAACATGGTTTACTTCAGAGGTGTCCAAAGTCAGTGCTCAAAGGTTGTCTACCTTTGAGCACTGTTAATCTGTTCGCATTTACCAGTGGAAATAATTATTCTGAAACTTTCTTGTGAATACTACTAAAGGCTAAGTACCTCCAGGGTTACAGTTTCAGAATATTTTAGTGCTTTGTGACTGTAACGGTCATATTCACAGAGGTGGACCTGTATCGGAACCTGACTATCATGTGCTACATTATCAAGCACATAGCGTTTACCACATTACTGTAATGACAAGCTTTTTGCCACCGTGTGTGTATGGGGAAGGTGTGCTTGTTTGGTGATTACTCATGTTCAGTCATAAGCTGAATCTAAATGTTGCTTCAGTGACAAAAGCATTGGTGACTGTGTACAAATGTTATGTGTTAAAGGAAGATTTATGTGTGTGGGAGTGGATTTGGCCTCCTCACCTTTGCGATTGTGACGTTATTAAAAGGTGTTTTTTCGTGTGTCAGATGGCTGAGACACAGAGGAAGCTGAAATGGAGAGCTCCTAATCTGCCCATTATACACATCATGTGTCAAAATATAGAAAGCTTAGTTGCGTTGCTATCCCAATCCATGACATTCTGCTGCTTTATGGTATCAGAATTTTATATGAAATATGATTATAAGCAGCATGGCATGAAATTACAGTGAGGTGTTAGCCAAATGCTACTGAAAGGACCGTTTGTTTATCATTCAGTTCATTAATGCCAGGGAACATTTTAAAAATACCTGGTTCAACATTTAAAGCCATATAAAATTAATCTTTTATAGGAATTAAGATTAAAAGTAAGGTGCAGCTAATAAAATGCAGCTGAGTAACTAATCACCAGCAAGTGTGACTGTCTCTGTGAAAGCAGGTGTTTCAGCAGTTTGCTGCTTAACACAATGACGAGAAGGAAAGACATGAGCATATAGAGAAACATCTGTTGCTGCCCATCAATCAGGGAACGGTTACAGGGCCATCTGCAAACTATTTTGCAACTATCACCATTTTCACATCAATAGGGAAATGGATTAAAATTTGTGAACTCTTGTTTTTAGAAGATAAGGACCTTCAGCGAGCGGTTCACATTTGTCCAGTTAAAAACCTTGGCTATCATGTCAACAACTTCACAATCATGTCCTAAATATACCAACAATTGAGTTTCCCATCCTAAATCTCACACTCACCTCTTTTCCATATTTAAATAGGCCTTGTGACCATGGGCAAGCTTGGTGGAGGCTAAACAGCACCAGGAAATAATTAACTGTGTGCTGAAAATACTGACATGTCCTTTGATTAAACAAGGTTCTGAAAACTTTTACTAGCATCCCTGGAATCCTATGTTTCAGCAACAACCCACCCATGAAATCTTTACTTGATCTGCTGCACTCATTTTCAGTTTATTGATATAAATAGATGAACCCAGAGTTTCATCAGTGGGTTCAGACCTGACGTTTTTTCTAAGTTTCACAATTCAAAATATTCTCTTCCAAACTTTACATACCTTTAGTGTGTGCAATATGTATTGTTCCCACCCCAATCCGTCTTTAATTCATATTATTTGTACAGTTTATTTTTAGTTCCACTAGTGACACATATTTACATATGTACATACATACAGTAATCTTTTGTATTTTCTGAGTTCTACAGAAGTTAGCAATGATATATCTCTGCAAAATTCACTGTAATAATGACAATAAAGAAAATCTAAATCCATATTCACATAATACCTAATCTTAGCTTCAACTTTTAGTTTGTTGCAAACAAAAAATGTTTTGTGTGTATCTCGAACAGAAAACACTTTCTGGAGGCCGGATGGATCATCAGATTATGGCAGCAAATCCCAGCATGTAAAGAGCACAGAAGACTCTAATGGTATGTACTTATTTGCTGATTTTTAGGGAAAAATCTATTTATTAATTTCTGTATTCATACATGTAAGCCATATGTCCCAAAGGAAGCAATTATGATTTATCTTTACTACAATCACATAAATGAAATGCATATTAATGTTAGGAATGCAGTAAAATAGCTGCTTTTTTTTATTTCAAATTGTAACTGATTAGAAATGAACAAGATTGCATCATCAACACTTGTCTTTTAATTGAGAGAGATTTACCATAATCTTTGTCTTTGGATGCCTGGGAATGACTGCATGTGATTTAGCTGCTGCAGACACTGACCCAGAGGGTTGTCTATTAGCAGTTGTCAGCAGTAATGACCAATCCCTTTACTGTTTTAGAGCCAATGCCATTTTTAGTGTTCTTCCCTGTTTAACTTGTTATTTATAGACCATGTCAGGCCTGTAATAAACATAAAGCATAAAACTGAAGCTAATGCACTACTAATGAAATCTGGATATAGACACGTTTATGAATGAAATAATTTAGAGCGCTCTACTAGTGTTAATGGAGATTACTGGCTCAGGAAGAGTTAACTCCATGCTGAAACTTAGAGCACATTTACTCACTCTCTGTTTCTCTGCATTTGAAAAACTGATTGAATAAACTTCATTCAGTTATGTTTTCAACCATAAGAGCAACACTTCCATGCTCTGATTAATGCGTTGGATAAAACTGGTCTTGAAACTTTTTCCCGTCTGAAAGTTGCTATCACATTAATGAAGTGCAGTATTCTAAGATTAGAGACACATTGTTTAATTTACCAGAAATATACAATGAAATGGAGATGGCATTTAAGCTGGTTACAATAAAGTAGCTCAATTGTTCTTTATATATACAACCTTCTTCAAACTTATCACTACCCCTGTAAAAGATGTGCAAAAAAACTTTAAAATCAGTTGATTTTGCTGTAAAATATTTATGCAGTGGCTATAGTCTAAAAACAAACAAACAAACAAAAATCAACCTTTAATTTGTGTATATTTATTCAGTGGGTTATAAACACTACAAATTAAGAAACAACAGCCCTGCAGGTAACATGTCTTTGGTCAACATAGCATCACTTATTCTTCTCCTAATCCGTATAACATCGCTAGAACATAAAGAGGGATGTTTGGCCATTCCTCTTTTCACAGTCTCTAGATTCTCCACAGTCCTAAGCTCTGAGCTGTGCTCTTTTATCTTTGACTTACCCTACAGACTTCCTGTAGGATGCAGTTCTGGATACTGAGATGGCAAAGAATGAAGGTTGACTTTGTGTCCAAACCAAGTCTTTGTTGATCTGGCAATATGTTTTTTTTTTATCATTTTCCTGCTGATTAAAAACACACTGAAGTCAACTCTAGCAAGTTTGTCTAGACCTTCAAAGCATCTCACAACCTCTAGCATTCTTAACATTGGGCATAAGGTTTTACACATATTCATCTGACAAATCATCTGTACTGTTTGTTAGAGAAACGCTCAATATTAGTCACTTCCGAGCAAGCTCCAATTAAAATATTGTTATAGTTATCAAACTCTACTGGTTTGGAAGAAAGATGAGCTTGGGAGGTTTTTTTAACCTCCCTTTACATTCTTCTTACAAACACTGAGGGCAAGATAAAAATGTTTTCTTGTCCTGCTTTATTTGAAACAGTTCCAGTTTTGAACCTTGTTGCAACTGATGGAAGGTGATTTATGAGCACATACCTGCTGAACTGTTACGTTGTCTTTTCTTTCTCATTTTGAATAGCAGCTAAGAGAAACTGCAATCCCAGGCATTTTTATAGATATAAAAATGTAAAGTTTTCTGTATTCTGTAGGAAATAGAAGAGGTGCCAGTAGGTGTAGCACTGGAATGTGCGCTATGCTCGATTGCAATCTGGAACAGGTGTCACAAGATGTCATTGAATCAAACAGACTGAATAGGTAGCATAGATTCAGATAAGCTTTTATGTATCAAAGACACCAGTGATTAAAATAAATGTTCCGAAAACAGTGAAATTTGATGTTTAAAACTTTGGAAATTATGGGAGGAATTGTTGGAGGTCTCTCTTTACACATTAAAGGCATACTGTTGCCTTATGTATCTATGCGTGTTCAGATGTTGGTGATAGATGTGAATTTTCCTATTATTTTCTGCAAAAACCTGCTTATCTGAGTTGCTCTACATGAGGTGTTGCATTCAGTCTGTGTGTACGCTTGTGCAGGCATGCGTACGATTGTGTGTCCACGCGTGTGTTTGGAAAGCACATGTAAATCTCCCGCTACCCCCATCTTATTGCTTTCTTGAGCTTCTCAGGGAGAAATCCCCTTGATTCAGCCCAGTCCCTGAGGCTAGAGCCCATACACAGCAGATGTTCCACTGAAAAGGCCATGAATGTTTAATCATTTGTGTTATTGATGCCGCCTTTTTGTTTGTTGGAAAGTGTCAGCGACTGTTACGGTCTTATGTGTCTATTTTTACATGTTATGTATCCATCTGTGCATGTGAAGCAGGAGCAGACATACTTTTAATGTGTTTTTTTTTCTTTTCGCTCTCATTCTTGAGGATGGGATCTCTTTACTTTATATTCCCAGTAATGAATGTACAAAGACATCTATTAAAAATGTTAGTCATAAGATTGTGGAAAGCTGTGAGTCAAATATCACTTCAGTGGTCTCTCACAAAACATTTCAACCTCTCTTTTTCTCTTTTGTCAAACTGAAAGTTAAATCCTACATTTGGACAAACAGACAGGGCCGCAGCTCTAAACTGTGATTTGTTAGACTTAAAGCTGCTGTTTTAGTGTTTGAGCTGACAGCCAGATTTGATCATAATTAGACAGCATGCCGAGGGCTTTGATTGGCACGGTAATTGGATTGTCATTGGGGCTGAAAAGCTATTATCTTTGGATCATGCCCCATGAAATTTGTTGGAAAAACTTCTGTGGCCATCATTAAGTCAGCCATCTTGGGGGCCTTCACAAATGAGCTTTTTTTAATGGCAGAGAAAAAGCAACAAGAAGAAAAGGGGAGAGGGCGGAAAAAAAGAAAAGAAAAAGTACCTGAGCACCGCTGGGACCCTTAGATCCTCTGAATCGCAGCAAAGACAATCTGAGCTCCATTGATTAATGATATTAGCATAGCAGGTAGCGCTAAGTCAAAAAGTGGCGTGCTGGGTTATTGCCCATCTCTCTTGCCCACTCGCTAGTAACAGGATTAGGAGGGGTGGGGGGCGACAAGTGAAGGAATGTAATAATGAAAGTGGAGTGAGCTTGGAAGAAGTGAGTGGGAGCGGTGCAATGAGAGGCAAAAAAGAAACCGCAGGGTGGCTTACATTTGCAATTGTTTATGTGAAGCACCAGCTACTATCCAAATGGAAATAACCAGTAATATGAAGTTTTAAAAATCACAATCATGAAGTTGAGATTATTTCAAAACTATTTGAGTTTAAAGTTAACATGGCCATCTTTGAAACATAGTGGACTGAACTGCAGTATGTCACAAACAGAACATGGATAATCAAGAAATGGTCATTTCTTGAAGTTAACTGACTTAATGTTATTACACTCAGTTTATCTAGCCACAGTTGGTGACAGAAGATTATGAAATGTGTATACACAAAATAACATGCATTCCCAAATTTACCATTGTATTTTAAGTTAAAAGAATTTTAATTACACTAAATGGTCATAGTTGTTTAATCATGTATCAACTAGACATCAGAAACTAGGATTATTGCTCAAGTTAAACTGAAGTTTGTTGCAGAATGATTCTGTGGGCCAATATTTTTTACGACTACCTGAAAATCCTTGTTAGAGTTCTTTCAAAACCAAAAACACAATAAAAATATGGTAGCTGTTATAAGGAAAGTTAGTCTTTGCTGAGTGTACCAGACACTATAATCCAAATTTAATGATTCCTTGCAAAAGGGTAAAAGTAGATACCAATTACTGAGTCTAATAAAAACTTTTAATCTTTGAAATATTGACCTATTAAAAATATCAGTTTTTAATATGACCTCAGCCAGGGAAATTACACAGGGTCTTGCAGGCATCATATTTAAGCTTTTTTGTCTGAAGACAACTTTGGCATAAAAGACAATATTGCTTACTTGGTATAAGAGAAACTTGGACATCTTTGCAAACAGGACCTTAAAATGCAAAAACTGAGCAACACAAACATCAAACTGGAATAGAAACATTATGGACACTTTTTAGAAAGATTCCTTGAATCTACATTTCAATAATTTAGCACATATGGTGCGCAAGAGAAGAACTGCAGTGAATACAACAGTGTCAGTGACCCTTCTATTAGCGGTATACGGTCATCAAACTAGTCAATTGTCACCACCTATTGGGATCTGGTTATCCCTTATGGTAAAAATAAATCCTGCAGTTTTTATATTTATCATGTGATATCATATATTATGAGAAATACACACATGTTTATATACTTTTCAGAAGGCAGGGAGAAAATATCAGCAACTTAGCTCTAGTGAATCAAGAATAAAAACTCTAAGAGGAATTTTTTCTTACCTTGAAGAAAAAATTCATAGCAATTTTCAGAGGTACAAAAAGTTGTACAATGTCTACAGGCTTTTCACAGAAATACTGACGTTATATGATTCTGATGCAATACTGGGTAGTTGATTATAGGAAGCATATCGTTAATCAGAAATTTAGGGGCTTGTGTGACTCCTTGTTTGTGTTTTCAAAGTGTGCTACCTCTGGCTTATGATACTGGTTCACACATACTTATCGGCTTGTTTTGCATTTTTGTGTGCTGCATTAATGCAAGATAGTAAATATGGCTTTACATCATATCTGAAAGGTGTAACATGGCAAAGAAACGTTTTGTCTTCCTGATGGCAGATCTCTCCATTTCCTCTTTTTTTATTGTGTCTGTGGGTGAAAGTTTCCATGCAGGCACTGTTGATCAGAGCCTATCAAGTAGCATCTGATTTGCATTCAGTGGACGCATCATTATTCACAACATTTGATGTCCACAAAAACACATTAGACCTCTGTTTTGATGCCGAATGGCGTTGGTCGCGACCGCCCAGACATCATTTGTGCACCCATATAGTCAGATGTAAATTGATATGTAAGAAAATGCCCCATTAACTTTTTCATTAATGGTTATAATGCATTCTGAGTGACATCCGCGGGGCGGTGTGCCTCTTTGAGCATGGCCATGCACACACGTGCCGCACACAAAACAACACAATAACAAACAGTAAAAAAGCAGAACCAAAATAAAACATGCAACCAAACACATAAATGTGCAGACATAATTTATGTTGAAAAGCTCACTCACAGTGAGGGGGAATGAACAAGAAGTACAGAATACAGCTGTCAGCAAACCTTATGTACAAGTGCATCTCATGATAACTGAACATCATCCAAAACTTGATTTATTTCAGTAGTTCATATATTTATCAAAACATGTGTTTAATATATTTCGTAATCTTGATTTAAAGCTAATAAAAATCCATTAGCCAGTATCTCAGAAAATTTGGATATAAGATTTAAAAAGTATTTTTAGTACATAAGAAATTATGTTATAAATTATTCAATCACAGGAAGGATAGTTGATATGACAGTCATTAATACCCTTCATGGCCACAATAACCTCACCTTTTCCTCACAAAAGGTGAGGAAAGAAGGTCACTGTTCATTTAATGGAAAGTTGAGTGGAAGACTTATTTATTTGTATCTCATTTTTTACTTTTTTAATTTAAATAAATTAAGTACACTGTATTGGATATCTCTGTACATTGTCCATTGAGCAATATTTAATTATGTTAAAATCTTGGTCAATGAGGAATTTTAGAATAAACAAATTGTGGCTTTAAAAATATGTAAGAAGAATAGCATAACTTTAAGCATGCAAGCCCTCTGTGTAAAACACAATGGGGATGCTTTTCTGAGGAGGTTGGTCAGAGCTGATAAGAAGATGCCTGGAGTTAAATAGAAGGAAATCCTGAGGAAAAAACCCCACTGAAGACAGGAGAACAACAACCCACAAACACACAGCTATGAAGGAATGATTTAGATCAAAACAAATTTATGATTTTGAAATTCCCAGTCAAAGTCCAAACCAAAACTCACTTGAAAATGTGGCAAGCTTAAAAAATGATGTTGACAGACAACATTCCTCCTGCCTATTCAGTTTTTGTTTATCAATATTTATAGGAAAGTCCACAGTTCTAACAAAAATAAAACTTTGTTAGAATTGAGCTGCATGTGAAAGCTTCCTGAATCAGAAAAATGTTGATATCTTTCTTGGTAAGTTCTTGGTTAGTTTAGGAAAAAAATATATCCAAGCCTGGAAAAGAGAAAAGAAAATGCATTCACTGTAAGTTACCACTTCTCTTCTTTTGTGTCTTAACATGTTTAACATCTTAAATGTGTCTTAACATCTGGGACCGGATTTTTCTTTTTTAGTTATTTTACCATTTGGACACACTCTCACAATGCATCCACACAAACACACCGATTCTCCTACCAGAGCTGATATGTCGGTTGTTCAGCGAGCACTTTAAGCACTTATACCTGAGTGTTTGCCGGCTCCTGAAGGTAAAGAATTACAGGTAACCATGTGTATAAATGATCTTCATTCACACAGACACACATGCAGGTCGCTAGTCTGCAAAACCATAGCAACATCCAAGGGATGAAGGCAACTGTGAGATTTCAGTTTTCTCTGCTGTGTGTGTTTGTGATCACATTGAAGCATGGAGGCTGTAGATAACTTCACACAATAAGTAAGTTGGCCACGGAGCAGAAGACAGGAAAACATGGTGCCGACACAGGAAAGGAGCTGGCTTCACAGCTGATTTCTGATCGCTTTACATCTTAGATGCTCTGCCATGCCTCATTAGAAAAATAGCTTGTCTGAAAGGGGAGAGACCTTTGATCTTTTTATGTTGCTCATTCTAACTTGATTGGTTAAAAAAAAAAAAATGCTAGAAATTAAGAGAAATATTCTGTGATTTTAGCCACTACTGATTACACATGTAAATGTTTTCATTCTTATTTGGTTTTAATTGACAACAGCTAAATGGCTGTCATTTATGCCTTATAATTACTATTTTACTTCTGTTGTTGATTGCTATTATTTCCACTGTAATTTCTTGACACTCATATCGTTTCCATAGTGACACATGGTGGTGGCAGTATCATGACATGGGGATCCTTGCCTTCATCAAGTAATCTGGGGAGAGTCAATGCCCCCTTTAATCTTATCACTAAAAAATAAATTCCTTTGTATATGCCATCATTTTAATGACCATATATTATTCATGTAAATTTACAGGGATTTAAATTATCTTGAGAAGTATTTAATTTGAGTCTGCTTTTGCATATATAGAATTTTTTCTCTCTCTCTCTCTCTTAACCAATTATATCCACTTTTGTCACTTGTCGTGAGAACTCTGAGTGACTGACATAAATCTGGCACAAAATTCTCAGAATGAGATGCAGTTTTTTATATCAAAACCTTTTCAGCTGGCTTCATTCCAGAGTTGCCTGTTTATTCCTGAGCTAATCATGTGTTGTGCAACTGAAAAACCTTGGAATAGGAGAATTTCAAAGGATGTTAAGAAACATTAATGAGTCTTTTTCATAAAACATAAAAAATAAATAAAAATAAAAAAGCAACTAAAAAGAGCCCAAAGACAGATTAGTTATGTATTAATTAGTAGTTTTGGGGTTTATACATTTGTCTGCTTTATTTCTTTACAAAAGTTAATGTTTTCCATTTTACAGCTTCAACTCTTATCTTAATTAACTCCTAGTTTTATGATAAAACTGTTGAATCTACTAGAGGTGATTTGGAAATTAAAATTTAAAATGTTTTCAAACTGAACCTGAAATCCCCAATCAGTGGTGACCACTGGCCATCTGTCACAGATACAGACACAATTCAGAGTTGTTGCCTGCATATTCTTTCAATAAACTGGTGGTTTTGATATTTTATTCAATTGCTCACTTATTCCCTCGAATTCCATTTCCTGTAAAAGTTACTGCTGAGGACCGAAGACATTAACAGAAAAGTGCAACAGATAATGTGGACATTTAAAGCGTAAGCTGAGATATGAGAGATGTATTAATGGTGGGGAAATTATTGTGCTTTCAATTATGGCCCATTGCCTTCCAGAGATGTTTGTGCGATTTGGCTGCAGCTGTCACGGTGGGGGCCTCTCTTCCTGTGACTGATGAGCACCCTAATCTGCTAATGCTAAGCTCACCAAACGAGGTGGAGGTGGGTTCGAGCGGTTGGTTTATCTGACGAGGCGAACGGCTCGACTCGCCGCTCCCTAACGATGGCCAATAAAATTAAAGAGCCGGTGCGTGCCCGGGTGGCAGAGGAAGACGAGGGAGGAAATTAGAGACAGATAAACAAATAGAATCATAAAAAGGCAGGGTGCTGCTGAAGTGGTAATTCAGTGGGAGTTCATTAGGGGAGAGATGGGGGAATGAGGAGCGCAGGGCTAAACTGTGGATGACATTACCTCTAATGTGGCTCCCCTGCAGAGTTTCTGATAGGGTGGCCGTTCTTGGTGAAAATAGGCTTTTTAGCATGACGCTATGCTCGCAAAAACAAACTCCGGCTAAATAGGATTTTTTTTCCTAAGCATTGTACTATTTTAGTTTGGAAACCGTCTCCAAATGGGTTTTCAAATGTGCTCAGGCACACAGCCAAGTCGAAGCACCACGGACAAATGAGTTTTATACTGCAGTAAATTTCTATAGTGTTACAATGTTTTGGAGCAGGAACCCTAAAGCTACTATTTCCTGACAAAAAAATAAATAAATAAAAAACAAACCATCAGTTACATTGGATCAGTTTTAAGTTATGCTATCTTACATGAGACAGCGATTGTTTTGGATTGAGCGCAGTTCCTTCATGTCATCACCAAATAATATTATTAACATAATCACTTATCTTTTATTTAATGTCTGGTATTATAATTACAGGCTTTTTTTATTTACTTTTTTGAACATTTTTACCCAAAACTCCAAACTTCATCATATTATACATGGCTTTTATGTGAAGGGCATAATGGTAAAGTGGAAGGAAAAGTAGTACAGATCAAAGCTTATTTAGATGTTAAAATGGTCCAGTTAAAGTCGAAATATAAACTTAAGGAAAATGTTGTCAAAGAAGGCATCAAAAGACTTGCAGGTGTATTTGAATAAGGATTTAGTTTTAAGAAGTATTGTCTTACTGGGGTTGAACACAAAGGCACACCACACTTTTAAGATTTTCATCTTTAAAAAAATATGAAAAAAATAATTAAATTCTTCCATTTATGTGCCACTTTGCTTACGTTTGTCACAAAAAACACTGACTTTTGTTGTTGAAATGTGTCAAAATGGGAAAATGTTCATAAGGCATGAATACTTTCGCAAGTATTGGCAAGTGGGAATTTAATCACCCAGTTAAGCCAAGTTATTGTTTCTCATTATTGGAGCTGTTGCTATCTTAGAACACAGAACAGATTTGATTTGTTTCTTGCTTGAATCTGATGACTCCACCCCTTTAATTACACGACTGACAAGTGAACTACTGTAAATAACACTGACCATCTAATTACATTGCAATGTTCTGGTAGGAAACTTCAGTCCCCGGCATTCACGCGGATGTTACTTTGACATGAACCGCCCACCTAAACACTGTTGCAGATCATACGCTCTCCCATGGCAACAACATTCCCATATGGCAGGCGGATCCTTACTGGTTTCAAAATGCACCCTGCCACACAAGGAAAATATGCAAGAGACAATTAGTTTGATGGATAATTAAGAAAAAAAAACAAACAATGTTTTTAATAGTGGTATGACCAGATATAGTCAATGATTTTGTATATGTTATTATGAATTAAATATGGTAGTACTATTTAAATATTGATAATAAATTTTAATTTTGTAACTATTAAAACTACAACAAAAAGTGTAGAGCATAAGTTAAAGGAAAAAGGAGACAACAATATAGAACAACAAAGTATAGAGTGTGCCCCACAGAGTATCCCAATATCTCTCATTTTTCATGTAGCCAACATGTTCAAATCCTATATCGAACATTATTACATTATCTACCCCACTTTACTTGCATGAAATGACAACAAAAGGCAAGAAATAGCAATAACTATGCCAAGCCTTTATGTGGTGCTCCAGTACTACTCCTGAAATGCACAGAGAAAAGAGGGAATGGAGCGTTGTATGAAGTTTGCTCAGCAGGTTATGGCATTAGTGTTTTTATAAGGTGACTCAGTGGTTATCTACACAGAAATGCAAGGGTGGGATTTTGAATTTTTTGTTTCTCTGGAACCTGCTTCTGTAACAGCACATTAAAGGATGTTTCAATGTGGACTTCAAGTATAAAAATTGCTATATTTACTTAACATTCTTTCCATATCGACAGTGTTTCAGCAATGTCCACATCAGGGGTGTCCAAAATGCGGCCCAGGGACCATTTCCAGGCTGTGGATTGATTTTATGCGGACTCTAATTTCATTCAAGAATGTTGTAGATTTGGTTTACCCAGGACAGGTGTTTGATACAGACCTTTATTTGTAACCAGGGGAAAATTATTACTGAAAAATCTTCTCACAATATAAAATGCTGAATACAACACAAAGTATTCATCTTTTAATAACACTGATTGTCACTTTCTTTTTTATTTTATAGATAGCAGGGTCACACCTATCCCTGACTAAAAACACCAAAGGATTTCAAAAGAAGTACTCACCCAAATTCTGTTCTTATTCATTTTATTTCAATCAAATCCAAACATTTCTTTTAAAAGTTTGATTATTTTACTTGTTTAATAAAAATATTGTATGCTCAGTTTGTTTAGAAGGTTAAAAAAAATAAATATTTATATACACCAGTGCTTTTAGTGTCTTTAAAAGTTTTTTTATTGGAAACCTGGGTACATTGGACTATTTTGATTCAAAAAACAAAAAGTTTTGAAACCTAGTATAGATGATAACCCTTCTTTTTGACAGCAATCACATCAGTTCTTGTGATTTTAAGATTTACCAATTCATATTACTGATTCAATGCCTGGTCTAATGTGCTTTGTGCAGGTTATTTGTAAAACCAGCCTTGATGAAAGTGTGATGCAAGGCTTTTCTTTATGTCACTGAAGAATAATAAAATGATCAAGTTTCCTTGCTGTCTTGTCTGAGCGCTTCACAACGATGTGCTGTAATTTTTGGATCCACAATCATGTCAAACTGTTACCAAACTTGAAAATAAAGACCACCTCAAACGAATACATAAAACATGAACCATTCTGCACATAAAGAAAAAGAAACAGCGTCTACATGCATAGTGAAAGTCCTCAATGCCCCATTCCGTGGCTTATCAATAGTTTCCAAAGGGATTACGAGTGAAAGACGGGTTGTTAGCAGCACAAGTATTATCTGTCCCTGTTATCAACTGTCTACCTCTGGATGTCTTTGTGAGACGTCACTTTGTCTGTAAACAAATTTGTTTTGCTCTTAGCGTTCTGCTGGATTTGTTGTCTGGTAGCGCGTATTTAGCGGATGAAACGTGTTGTTGTGACATCCATGATGGAATACATATGTCGCCGCGGGCTGTCCTTCCTCCCCCTCCTGTCGTGGATACAGAATCAACTGATTGTATATGCCTTTTTCAGAGTCAGGGTTTTGCGTCTGTGTAGCTCCGTTTCTGTACACTTAATATTTTTAAAACTGGCATCTCATCTCTCCCTTGCTCCTTTCTTCCTCTTCTTCTGCTCTTCTTAACTGTAAACCAGAGCCTGTAAAGCAGATGTAATTGCTCAGACAGAGCCGGCATTTAGAGCAGCGCTGATGTAAATGCTGCTCCGTGGCAGCGGCTGGCTTAATGAACAGCAGGGCTCGCAGCCCTCTGGCAGCACTTAAACTTTAAAAACATCTATTACTGAATGTTGAGGGGGGAAAAACAAAGTGGCCAGTGCTGACCCCTTTCTCATCCCTTTTTCTTTATTTATATCTCAGAAGATGGGTATGAGGAGTTGGAAGATGGAGCTTTTGCCAGAGCTTTTTCAATTTTAGTCTTTGTCACATTATGTTGTGATACTGTCGTCTAAACCTCAATCTTCTGATTTACTGCATCCACTGTAATTATTGGCACACTGTGCAAAGATGTGCCAAAAGATCTTAAAGTGTGTTCATGTTTTATTGCAGTAGCATAATGCCACACTGGACAATCTTAGAAAAACACGGCATTTAATTCGGGCACATTTTGGTTTGGGAGGGGGAAAAAAATCAAATCATGGCATAATTATATTTTACGTCAGTAGTACCATATTTACCAGCACCACTGCTTTAAATACTTTGTAGGACCCCTGATTATCAAAAGGAAGGTGCTTAATATTTTTCTATAATATTTCTCTAGGTTGGACCACACAGAGAAAGGGATCTTTGACTTTTCTTCTTTGCACAATCTGTTTGAAACACTCAGAGTCCTGACCTCTCTTTCTTCAGGTCACCCCAAAGACGTACAGGATTTATGTTTGAACTGGCAAAGCAAGATAGTTAATTTTGTGTCTTTTTTTAAATTCATGGATTCTGCTCAAACCATTATTTAAACCATTCTTGTATTTTTAGATTTTGCGGCGCTAATGAACTTTATTCATTGCATTCAAACAGGAAATGGCCAGTGAGATGTGATGCATTCTTTTTTTCTCATATCAGACTATCATCTTCACTCTACCCCATCTTTGCTGCTTTCTTCACATCTATGCTACACTGCCCGTTGCGTTGGATGGTTCCTTTAGCTTTGCTAAAGCAGTTTCGCTTTTGCACCAATCTGTCTGCTCTTGCTAGACTGGTTCAGGACAAGACATCAGTAACCTGATGAGTGTTTCTGAACATCTAGCTGGGTACAAGCGAAATGGTAGTTCGTATTCTTCCTGACAATCTGAAAAACGTACAAAAAAATTGTGTCACTGAAATGCTACTTATTGTTTTTAAAATGCATTTCCACAGATAAAAAGCAGAACACACAGATCCAGTGTTTATCTTGGGCTGGATGAAAAAGCAACCCATAAGTGCAGATGAAGTCAGAGTTGGCTTAATGCTAACCTCTGTCTCTTTTGCTCCGTCTGTGTCTCTGTGGGAATACGGATTTAAAAGGCCATTATACTCCATCACCTCCAGCACGCGCAGTGCCACTGCAGTCATCGCGATGTCAAGTGTCTTATTTCTGTATTGCAGCAAGAGAGATAAATGTGTGTGTATATGTGAGAGAGCAAACTTATGCCTACCGTTTGTGTGCGTCTGTGTGTGTGTGTATGTACGAAAATATATCGCACAAGAGGTTAGCTGTGAGTGTGAGTGGGCCTTGCTCTGTTCTGGACGTACTTATCTCTCCTGCTGTGAAATGGATCCTGCTGGATATTTGCATAGCGTATGTGGAGGTGATGTCATTTGGTCCTCTGAGCTGCATTTCAATGATAGTTGACTTTTGGGAAAATGGACACACTCTGGAAAATATGCATCACTTTATATCTCTGTGCAAACTTTTATCTCCTACCATCAACTGGAATGGAACTGATCTTTAGCATCTTCAAAAAGTATATAATTATTTATTCATAAAAAATAAAAACTTGTTTATTTTTCCTTCTGCTTAAAGATGTTTTGTGTTGGTCTACCACATAAAATCCTGTGACATGACTCAAAAGGTTCAAAGGAAAACTTTTCCACAACACTATAAATGCTAATTCTTATGAACTGGAGTTGAACAAAAAAAGAGTAGCTTTTGAAGAGAGACCAGAGGAGGGAAGTATCTGTTTATTACTTAGAGTTTAAGTAATAAACCGAGCACTTAAATTTTAACCCTGCATGGCTACTGAAGTTGTGAATGCAGCATTTTATTTCAGTTAAATATGTTCAGCAATGTGAGAAATGTCCTTTCTTTCTTTTAATGCTAAATATAGTTTAATTATTACATATCTACTATATTCATATATATACATCTGAGCTTTATGGGGCCACAACAAAGGAACAAAGATCAGGTAATGAGGATGTCAGCTTACAATGATCTGTCTGCATTTGTGCAGTTTTTTTGCTACAAAGTTTGTCCTCCTGCAGAATATTTTTATTTGCTCTACTAGTTATCAAATAACTAGTAGATGAAATATGGTGCCACATTTCTAATAAACATATGCAGTGGATTTGAATTTCCAAGCTCACATTCTGATGATGCTGTATCTGGAAAAATAGGCAAACATACAGCATATTTTCAGGTTTGGCTGGCCTTACTAGTTAATGTAAGGGCATTTTTTTAAAAACGATAGCTGGTAAATGTAGACAACACATGAATGTGTTTGCTTCAGACGGTTTTCAGTTAGGAATAAATATAGAACTCTATAAATTTGGGTTTCTAGAACTAGAAGGCAGGAGGAGGATAAAAGTGGGACTGAGTCAGAGTGATGAAAGATACTCTCCTGTGGAGAGTGTCAAGAGCAGCAAAATGAATCACAAATAGGATTTAGTAGTTTATGGATGACGGTAGCGTACAATGCAGAACACCAAGCTTTGAATTCAGAATTAATATATACATTGTTTCTTTTTTTAGTAAGAGTTAGAGGTGTACATACCTCTCCTAAACTACGAAGGTAAAATAATGAGTAATTAATAACTTTTTAAAAATGACATATCTTTTGCAATAAAAAAATGTATCTGTTAAAGGGAAAATTTGTTAGCACTAAAGCATTAATATCCTGGTCACAATTTTGCACTCATCTTTAAACTTACGGTTCTTTTCAAGCATCGTCTGATTTCAAATTAATCATTCAGTCTTTAATAACACCACATACTTTATATCATGCCAAAGTGAAAATAATCATGTGAAACAACAGTCACAAACTGCAGATTTCTCTTAATCTGATGACAAGACAAAATAAGAACTGCTCAGGAAGCCTGAGAAACCAACAGCAAAACAGAAGAAAATGTCTTGTTAGTTCTGCTTGTGTTCAACCTAAAACATCAGAAATCTCCATAGACCTTGTAAGAAAGTGTGTTATCGTCTGAAGAAGCCAGACTTCTTGGAGATAATATTGTTTGCTGGGCACAAATCCCAATTACAATCATAAAAGACCAAAGAGAAATGTAGTGACAAAAGTATCATGGCCTGGTTAATTTGATTCATTTCACAATAGTTTTACTGCAAGGTGTGAATGTACTAAAGATTTGATTTTTCTGCATCTCAGTCAGACTTTGAATGGCTAGCAAGGAAAAAAAGAGGGCTTTAAACAATTTTTTGCAATTCAACTTTTAGGAAAAACAAATCCTAGACAAAAGTTACTTTTGACAAAATAATGGTTTGAGGATGTGAAGTTGTGAAATACATATTGAAATGATAAAATCTGGATTTTTAACTGGTAAGTGCAAACGTTTGTTAGACCATTGTATATTAAATTTTCTTTGAAAAACCTGATATGTTTCATGCTTTAAACAAATGGTATATTTTAAGCAAATATAGTAAAACTTAGAAAATGAATAATTATTCTTCTATAGTTTAATTCCATTCAAATAGGGAATTGCCCATCTTTTTAAAAAGGCCAGGTTAATGAGCCTTTATCTCTATCAAACATCAAGAAGGAAAAGCTTGGTCTTTTATGTTAATTTATGCTGATTGTAAGATTGTCTCCTTCAGTGTTTTTAGACTCCACTGACATCAGCATTGTTCAAATGTCAGCAAGGTGGAGAAACTTTCACGAACATGTTAAATAGTTCAGCCGGCACAAAGGTCACATCCAATCACATTCACACTGTTTACAACACTTCTCTCTCTTCTTTTTCACCGTCTCCTCTCAAGGGTGCTTAGCTTCCTCCCTGAGCTTCAGCAACCCTCCCTTCACTAATAGCCCTTGTCTTAAAGCCAAAGTTGGGTATTTTTCAGGTTAAATTTGGGGTGGCGTCGGTAGGCGGTGATATTAATCTCGCCTGTGACGTTCCAGTGGTGTTTATGAAGAATGCTCAACATTATTTGCATCCTCGCTTGTCGAGTGTTTTGTCAAAAGTAGGCAAGTTTTGCTTGCCTGGTAGATTTGTGTTCTCCCTGGGGAGCCGTGGCCCAGTAAGAGGCAGCAGTTGCTCGACATAATTAGATCGGGAAGGTCCTTGTAAACTCATTAATATCTCAACCGAGCTGAAATGGTTCACTCGACCGAGGATCTTTGGCTAAGCAAATGGAGAAATTTTCTGGACAAAAGAGGATCGGAACTAAAAGTGGCAAGATGAATTGAGTTCAGGTGTTGGGGCTGTAGGTTATATATGTTCAGTGCAGAACAGGCAGTTTAAGTGGTGGGGACTTTAAGGAAGCTAGAAATTCTGTAAATGTTTAAATTTCTGTTGGATTTTTGGTTCCTGACAGTCCAGACAAGAATCCAAAGTCAGCAGTTTGTGTAAATTGTTCTCGCAATCGTTGGATTTTACTGTTTTAATGTAGAACAACATGGTCTTTTATTTGACCAATGAATGATGAATAAATTGGCATGTATGGCCATAAAAGGCTACCAATGCATCAGCCAACGTCCAGTAGCAAAGTTTAGTAGTGCAGCAATTTGCTGTAATTTAAATGACTAATTTAATCTTTAATTTTAAGAATATATAATGAAAAACTGCCTCTCAGGTGCTTTTTGCTGTTTTTGAAAAAATACTTTGTTTTTATTATACATTACCATCTTTTATTATCTTTAGCATTAGGTTTATATGGACGGAGAGATGCTTTGTTACTTATATTTTGATGGGAACTGATTCCAGCCATCATCTGTCCATGATATATTTATCCATTAAACATATGAATCCAGTGTTGAATACGTGTTTTAGACACTAAGTTTAACAACTGTCTTCTTTACTTTTTCTCTAAACTCCAGGAAGATGCATTTGAAAACATTTATTACATTTAACTGTAATAAACAAGTGGCTCTTTTGGACTAATCTGCACACTGAAAGTTGACAACGGGTTCTGAGCAGCGGCAAGTGTCAGAAAATATCTGTGCAAACTTTGGTAGCATTTGGGTAAAGAAAGCAGAGATTATCTTGATACAGGTGTGGTTAGCCTTAAGAATTGCTTGTATATGCACTTATATGGAGCTGTAAACAAAGAGCAAAAGTTGTCTATGTATGATATGTTTAAATGCTAAAGATACATTTACAAAAACAGCTGCAAACCTCATTTCTTTATGTATGGGTTCTATCTAAAATGCTGCATCCTCACAATTACTGTGCTTGCAGTGTTTGAATGAATTGGTCTTCAATAAAACTCAAACAAGGTGCCAGGTGTCCTAGAATGCATTGTTGTATGCAGTTAGGTCCCATATGTGCACGGAGAATGAGCATTTTCTGCCCTCTTCATTTTCTGACCTCTTCAATGAGTGGACATCACCAGGCAGATTAAATTTATTTAATGCACTGGGAGCTGGTGGACTCCCTATCTCACTCTTGGTAATCAACCAGCTTTTACCGCCAGCTTTTTTCTCACTCACTTTTTTAAATTAATACCCATTGTTTTTGCTAAGCCGAGGATGTTCCAGAGGCAGCCTCATGGCGTTGTCTCTCCCTCTCTTTGTGTGTGTGAGTGTATGTGAGTGGACTGGGCATTAGAGTCATGAAGAGAGGGTTTCAGTGGATTACCACGGCCCCAAAGTGCTGTGCCCTTTCATTAACCTTGCCTCTTAGTCGTCTCATTTAATGCAAAACAAATTTCTAATCTGCGCTCTGCTAAACAGTTCTGCAACTCGTTCTGCTGCTGGGAGCGCTTCTGTGTGTCTGTTACTGTTACTCTTATTGCCTTAGGTTCCCCTCTGCCAAGCCCCCTAATTACTCCCCGAAACAGGCGGCCAGGCTCCTCATATGTGCTATCATCATTTTAAATTTATTTTGATTGATTTGTGTCAGCTTTAACTATGCTTTGGGCTGGGGTCGATAAATAAAGATCAATACTTTAATGTTTTCCTCTGAACCTTTATTAAAAAATAGATTGGCTATAAAGAGGGCTGAATTACAAGGAGGAGTGCCTACTTCCAATGAATGTCAACTGGAATCTAATTGAACAACATTGAGCGGGTGGAGATTAGTCCGGGGAACGTGAGGTGTTGGAGGCCCAGGGTGTTACAGATGGAGAAGGGGTCTGGAATCAGGAGCTGATGCTAGGAAGTGAAAGAAGGACAAAACTTTGTTTGGCAGGGAATCAACATTTAAAATCAATGTCATGCCTTGCCAATAAGCCATTTGGAGAATATACCTTTGCATGTGTTTCTGTTATAGTTATCTAATTATAAAGCTTAAACTTGTTACATTTAAAAATGCTCTAGGCTAACACCAATATGGTTTGTTGATTTTTATTGTTCTCCTGATGCATCTATGTGTTTTTCTGGGTACTAGTGCTGCTCTATTAAGTGTAAGTCAATGTTAAGTGTAACTTTGTCTGTACCGTGTGTTTCTGTGTTCATTCACCGCCTCTTGTCCAGTGACAGTTGAACATCAGCATCAACCACCTCTGAACATGATTGATCAGGTAGAAATGAAAGCAGGCAGATCGCAAGAGAAACTGTTTATGAAAGAGTAAACATAATGTTCTTTGAATGATGGGAATTGTGAGGTTTAGCAAGGGGAGTCTAAAAGGTTGATCCTGTTGTAGGAGTAGGGTGGAGCAGAACTTTAGTTCTCAGGGACTAGTGCTGTGCAGGTTTTAAATCTTGTGTACACCAGCTACAAATAATGGACCTGTGTACAAACTGGTGACATTTTAAATGTGCATTTGCTCTTCAAGACTAAACTAAAATGGAATAGAATAAGTATTCTATTATCTGTCCATTTGTCTAAAATTGTTATTGATTCCTCTATACATTCATCTAATTCTATATTCCATATAGTCAGATTTTTGCAGATTCAACCGTAAAATAAATAAAAGTTGCATTACTGATAAGCACTTGGGCAAAGTAAACCCAAATCATCACCTTCTACTTTCCTTATAACAGTTAGAGTGATTGTAAACTGTTCTACAGGTGTGAATTGTTAAATATACGCCAACCAAACTCAATGCTGGGTGGCTAGCCATGAGTTTCTCTTCCTGGAGATGACTAATATTTATTAAAAACATTATTTTAAACCTTCCTTCCCAAACCTCTGGGGTCTCAAAGCTCACTTAACAGTTCGCAGTAAAGTATATCCAGTATGTAATCCAATTTAATCAGTTCTAACGAGTATAGGATATAAATGTTAAATTGGCACCAACCCAACGTACAAATCTAAAGTTGTAATTCCTTTGTAGAGGATTTTAAGTCTGAATGCAGGACAGGGAAGTGATGTGAGGAGGAATTGGATTAAAATGGAATTGTTATTTGTGTCACTGTAATTGTGAGAAAAAAGGAGAGGACACTCTAGCCTGCGGTGCATCAAATGTCTCTCCGATTCAAAGTGTGATTAACCTTTTGTACAGGGCACAGATTATGGCCTAAATGTGATCTGCTTACAGATGCACTTCTGGGTGCAGCTGAGATCGCTACACAGTTGGCATCACTACAGTTATCCCTTTGCCAATATTAGAAAAATAGTAACTGATTATGCTTTTTACATAATGAAATGGGTTTCATTCTTGTACTTTCAGAGATATTTTTACTGAGCCTTGACTGAGTCCCTATCAGATATTTGAAAAGAACTATCATCAGGATCAGTGGACCAACAAAGACTTTGGCTTACGAAAGGATTCTAAGTTGTTTAATAGTTTGTACCATGGCAGATTTTGTTAATATAAAATCATATCTTTGCATGTTTTAATGGTCACAATTGAATGGACTTAATTTGATATTTTTACTTATTTCTCAGAAAAGGGGCAGTTTCTACTATGAACCCAAAATACCTGAAGTTAACTTGATTTATTTCATTAAAAAAAACATATTGGTATAATTTTTAACTTTATTTAACAAATTATTGTCACAGGAAACAGTTTAAGAACATATTGTCGGTTCTGTCAACTGGAGGATTTATCTTTTTTTTTTATCTTTTTTTTTTTTTTATCACAATGTATTTATTTATTCACTTATTTATATACTCAGACACATGAATGAGTTTACAAAAAGCATGCTGTCATACATTTACAGTAATTTGGAACCTTTCAAGATGGATTCCCTGCTGAGAAGAAATTTTCTGCCACTGACAGCGCCTCACCTGTAACACAATAAAAACATTAAAATCTTGGGAAATAACATATTTAAAGTGCTTAAGGAAAGGTCAGACATTTTAAAGTTTATCCAGCGTTTATCTTCGTTTTATTTCTTTTTTTTTTTCTGAAAGAAGTCAGCAGAATAAAAAATCTGATACTTGACAAACAAAGGAAAAACTTGACAACATTAAAGTGATTGAATAACAAACTCTCAAACAGGTGGAAGCAATGTTGTGGGTGTGTCTGAACAAATTAGAATATTGGTTAAATTAAATGTAATTATTTTTAAATAAACAAGTGAAACACATATGTAACATAGACTCATTTAGTTTTAGGCTTTTGTAATTGTGACTGTTGAAAAAAAAAATTCTCAGAAAATGAGAACATAAAACCAATCATAAATAATAAAGAACTGTAATACAGAAAAATTATGCTATGTCATAGATCTCTGTTAAAGCAACCGCGGCTTCCTGAACACCGCCGCAGGGCCACAGGCTGATCACCTCCATGGCACACTTCACTGATGCAGTAATTTATGCAAAAAAAGTTCCAACTAAACATCGAGTCCATTCACTATGCAGTACACGAACATATATTTACAAAGACATTTCTTTTTTTAAAATATGTTATTTTTATTAAATTACTCATTTAGTAGTAATTTATAACATTCAGGTTGCCAGAAACATTTAGGGCTTTTATCAGCTAGAAGTCATAATCATCAAAATAAAAACTTGAAAATATCACTCTTTGTAATAAATGTTTGTGTTTCACTTTTTCATTTTTATTTTTTAATATATAAAAGTAAATAGTTTTAATCCATTGGCTCTAAAACTTGTTTTGTCTCAGGCTGAAGGACATTGATATGTTCCGTGTGTCTCCATGGTACTGCTGGTTCCTGATCTGGTTCTAATCCGGTATGCGACTTTTTTGGTTTAAGCTTTCTTCCATGTTTGACTGGTCAGTTACTGAAATACAGAAAACATATTCAGAGTGCAGACTTTTACATATGGATATTTGCAGCAGATATGCATACAGAAGCATAAACGGGCTCAAAGGACAGAGACAGCTATGTGGTTCCAGTGTCAGAGGGCATGTGTGGTCAGCCATAGTGCATTTTGTTGTAATGGTGTCCCAGTTGTTTCGTCAGAAATCAATGGGAACCATGCTTGGCGAGCATGGAGAGGTCAAGGCTTCGTCTGCTTAAATATTTCATTCCAGGAGCACGTCAGGAGCTTTTAAAGATCACCGCACTGCCCTCTTTTCTTCTGCCATGCGTGTGCTGTGTATGACACAAAACCACACGTTCATCTTTTTTAGGGGTTACAGTAAAAGCATTGCTTCATAAGTTTGTGAATGCAATACACACACATGGAGACACATGCAGACTCATGGACATGTTTTCATGCATGGACAGCACTGCATGTCCATCCAGGCTCAGGTCAGAACTGGGTTAAAATCAATTCATATCAATTATTAAGAGCCTGGGTATCCAAGTAGTCTCATCCAATGTGCTTCCCCTTCTGCCTTCCCTTGAGCAACTGGCTGACCTCTGAAAACCTGAACATCAAATGGGGAGAGTTTTTTTTTTTTTAGCAAATTACAAGGCTGTCAAGGAACTAACTTATTTTTGTTCTTTATTTCAAAGTACTGTAAAAGTCACCTCAACTCAGAACATTTGTAAATATGGCAAAGTCCTTTGAGCAAACACTGTGGGAAGAATTACTGAAGTCACTGTCATCTTGAAAAACCAATTTGTGAAAGTTTAAATTATATGGTGCCTTACTCTTCTAGAAGTTTCCATTGGATATAGCAACAATACTTTAAGCATTTCAGCAATATTCACTCTGTACTAAGGGTCCCAAAGTGTACTGAGACAATATTTGCTACATCATTGCACCACTTGCAGCCTGAACTATGGATGCCAGGCAGGATGAATCCCTGCTTTTGTATTGTTTTTCTGACCCTAAATTCTGGCCCTACCATATGAATGTCACAGCTGTTATGTGATTAGCTAACAACTGTCCTGTCAAACCAATCTCCCCATTCTTCTTCGACCTCTGACATCAACAAGACTTTTTACTGTCACACCACTGTTCCTCATTGATACATTTTCTCTTTTTCAGACTGCTTTCAGTCAATGAGAGATGCTTGAAAATCACAGCAGATCAGCAGTTTCTGAAAAACTCAGATATCAGCTCCAAACAACCATGGCAAAACACAAAATCTCAAAAATCCCCTATCTTCTCATTCTGATGTTTTAAAGTCAGCAAGACATCTTCAACAGATTTACGTGGCCTGAGTTATTGTCATGTGATTGGCTGACTTGAATTTGTGTTACTGTATTTAGAAAAACATTTTGGCTCTTTGTCTTCAAGTCGGTTGGCAGAGACAATAAAAGACACAAGAGCATGTTTGAAAGGTAACAAATAACTGGAGATTTAGTAAAGGTCTCTTGGGTTAGACCTGCATATAAAACTGTCCACCTTGGACTTTCCCATGTCACATACTGTATAAGTGAATATTGATTAATGCACCGTTTCTCTTTATTTACAATGAAACACTTCAGTGGAGGTGTTTTTATATTTGTTTGATCTATGCTTTTTTCAGAATTTAATAAAGTATCTTTTAGTATGCTTCATCAACTGCAGTTTGACATGTTATCTGAAGTGCATCATGACTGGAGCATGAAGTTCAGCAACAATCACCAGTCATGTCCTTACCTCCAGCAGAGGACATGTCAGGGTGGGGCCAGAGTGACCCAGATGGGCCTTTCTCAAATCAATGTTTGCTACTCCTAAGCGTGCGCAAGAGGACAGACAGACAGACGCACTAACATACTCAGATACGATGGCTATGCCTTGGTCGATGGGCCCCTGGGCTGGTCTGAAAAGGCGTCACATCTGAGAAGCATGTCGTTCCAGCCTGATGAGCAATCTGCCTCATCAAAAGACCTTTATCCCAATCAATAAGGCTTTCGGCAAGGGAGCTCCTCGCCGCCCGTCCGCAGTTCCCACCTCTGGGTCTCTGTCTGTGCAGCTCAGCAGGGGACATATTGGTGTATGTGTACACTGTGCATGTCAGATAGGAGGTTTTCTTTCGAGCCTGTACACTAATAAGCCTGGATGCTATTTTTTTCAGACTTGATGTTTGTGCATATGTATGTCACAGGTGCCACTTTGAGTTCAAGTCTGCATGAGTCTGACAGCTGGAGTGTTTCTTGTGTGTTTGCCGTGGAAGTCCATATTGAATCAAAAGCATGTCATTGTTTTTGTGTGTTTTTTGCTGACAGATGCAAGAATGGGAAATGATAAAAAAAAATAATAATAAAAAAAAAACATACCAGAGGTGTGCCAACTCTGGTGAGCCCAGGCTTCTTTTCACAATTCTCTAAACACTACTTTCTGTTTTTTGGGGGGTTTTTTAAATATATTTTTGTTTTGCTCTTTGTTCTCCATCTACAATATGTCTTCAATTAATCATGGCAATGCATTTGGTTAAATAAGTACACTAATAGTCTCTGTGATATCGACATGTTGATGTTAAGGAGTGGTGTTTGCCATGTTTTAACAAAGGAACTTGAGAGGAAGTCGCAGCAGTCATCTCATCTTGACAGAAAGCTCTGGCAAGGCTTGTTAAGTCCAAATAGGGAGTTTGTGCTAATAAAGTGTTTCCACTCTAAAATAAAGGCTAAAAATCTGCTTATGTCAAACTTCCATTTGTGGTTAAAAAAATTCTAATGATCAAACTTTTTTTTTTTTTTTTCCAACTCATCATAGAACACATAACAAGAAGTGGATTTTAATACAATAGTCTGATACAGGTAAAGGTTTTGTTTTTTTGTTTTTTTTTTACTTTAAACCGTTAAAGACTTGTAACATAATAAAAAATAAACTTTATAACAAATAGTTTTCTTCTTGTCAAGAAGGAAACCTTTTCATTCTTCTCAGTCTGGTATACGTAAAAACCCAAATGCCCCAGAAAAACTTCCAAAGCATCATTCTCCTGAATGGTACCTCTGTGCAACAGGAATGCTTGGAATCCTTTGCAACATCTGAGCAAACTATGGCATCCATAAAAGGTGCAAATGTGAAAAAACTAGCAGAGTTTTTAACTTTATTTCAAACAAATCAGATTCAGATCCACTCATATTGTCTCATTGCTGCAGTAGTAGCACTTTGACCAACTCTGCAGCTGCTTGACCAAACATGACAAAACACTTGGCTTTAATCCCTGAAGTTGTTGAGGCTTCTAGATCTGTTGTAAATTTTGAAAACATCAAATTGTTGGTAAAAGTTATACTAACAAGCCTCTAAAGTGACAAAATTCAAGCTGGTAATAAACTGTTTTCACATTTTGACTTATTAATATTGTATTAAACTACACAACTGTTAATATAAAAACAGTTTACATTTAGTTTGAGTGCATGGATAATTTCTCTTGAAGAAACTGCCATACTCTGAGTGTATTCAGCCTGATAGACATTACAGGAGAGCTAAGCTTTCATCTCTTATCTTGCTCATCCCACAGCTCCCACAGGGCACTGGCTAATTAGCCTAATAAAAACACTAGCCATTTTCCTAAGGTAAATTGAATTGACTTGTCAATGGTGTACATCAATACACATAAGGAGCTTTACTTTGTGGGAAGAGTGTTAAAGCTGCCTCGCTGTGAGTACAAAGTGAGACGTAGGATTTAACAGTGTTTTTGTGACAAAATTTCTGCCCCTTAAACAGATATTAATATCATAGCAATGAAACATTTGCTGTTTTAGAGTATGCAAAAATGAAAACACTTCTGATTGTTATATCTATAATATTGACCACATCATTTATATAAAATTCATTAGGCATTACTTTGCCTAGATTAACTAATAAAATTAAGTAACCATTTAAAGAGAAGTCTGGCAACACGAAGAAAGCTAAAAAAATATGAAAAGCCATCTGAAGACATTAAGCAATGCCTGTTTTTTTTTTTTTTTTTTTTTTTTTTTAAGACTAAACAGAAAAAATTGGTTGCAGAATTACAGAGAAGAATAAAACACCACTACTAATGAGTTGATTTTGAGGGACAGCTAAGGTTAGCAGTGTATAAGGTGGTATTTGTGTACTTTCAGAGAAAAAAAAAAACATTTTAAAAGCTTTAATCCAACTTAAACTAAAGAGTATGCCTTAGGCCGAAATTGATACAAAAAGTTTACATGAATTCCAAAACTGAAAGGTCTTGTTATGAAAGTAGATTCTAAAATGTTTATTCAAATTAATATCCCCTTTACTAAATCAAAATAGGAAGCAATAGAAAACTGTAGATTGTGTTGACTCAAGTAATATTTCTCAAAAAACATTTGACCTGTAAACCGGCAAGCACTTTTTCCACAGCGGTCTGATACATCTGAATTTAGAAAAAAATTGTTGCCAGCCTCAGAGGAAGACGTAAATGGAATGGTAAAATGCTGCTTGGCCGTTCTGATGTTTGCATTTGGCTGAGTGATCTCTATGAAACAGTCTCTCCTCTTTTATTGCAGCCTCCCTGCCTCACCCTGTTAATGTTAATGGTGCCAGCTGATGTTTTAATAAATTAAGCTTGATTATGAAGATTGTCGCCCCTTTGATTCTAATGGGGTCTTAAACAAGCTCTGCCGTGATGGCATAATCATAAAACGAAATCATGGAACGTGCATATGTGGGATGTTAGCGCACCGCTGCTTCTGACTGTCTGTTAGGATGTGGACTGGAGGGAGCGCAGAAGGACACACAGATACTGCATCTTCTGTGGAAGAGTGTCAGACTCACCGTGCGTGTGTGTGCGCGTGTTTGTAGGTGTGTGCGTAGGGGGGGTTCAGACTGTTCTTCTCCCTCAGCCATTAAGCTCCTTCCTCTGGGCTCTCCCTGTGGTGGTTGTAATGACTTGCAATCAGCTCTGAGTGTATCTTCATTGAATTGCCGTATCTTTCCAGCCTCACTAAGAACAGCGGGTTATTACTGATCTAGGGAGTCTCTTGACACCAACCCTACTAAGTAGTTAGTTCAGTTATTAAGTGTACTTAATTTATTGTCCTCTATTATTTCTGTTAGTGTGCTGCTTTAGAGAAAGAAATTGAGATATGACAAGGGAATGCAATCTTCTTCATGGGAAATCACAATACATTAAACTTCTGACGACAAAGGATTTTTTAAACATAGATTAGGGTATCTATTCTATTAGATGCTCTAATAGAATACCATAGATCTACTGAATTGATCTATGGTATCTACTGAAATGTAGGATTTCAGTCTTAACGTTTCTGGTGTGCTTTCTGAGAAATTTTGGTCAGCCAATCACTGAGTCAGAATGTATATATTTCAGTATTGAAAGTGTAATGCAGATACTACACCATGGATTTTAGGTATGATATGAATTTATTAAAAAAAAAAGTGCATGTGTCAACTCACATCAGTGAGAAAATAAACTATTTTATTTTCTCACTGATGGCAACACTTTACCTAAATCTAATTTTACAAACCAGCTTTAATAAATGTTTTCTGCTGCCTTCAGCTCAGGTTAACTGGCAGTCCTTTTGTCTGTCTCCGTTAACCTCTCGACCTCTTTTTCCTCTGTGGTTTACGACTGTACCAAAGGAGTTTCAAGCAATTTGTCAACAATACATTAAATATTCATATCAAGGGCAACGGCACATGTGTTGCTCAAGGAAAAAGTAGAACTTGTTTTCAGGGAAATGCTGTCCCTCTAAATATAAAGTGTCAAACTTGGTGCCAATTTATTTTACTTTGTGTGTTACATACATTTTGTTGTTTAAATGCAGGATCCCCCTCTATTAACTAATAACAAGCTAAGCAGGCATGTTCCAGAAATTAATGATATCTACTTATACAGAATTGTAAGTCCCAATTTAATGTGACACAGGCAACAAGAAGTCTGATGAAGTTATAATTATTATTATTTTATTCCTATGGAGCCCAGCGTCTGAGGCTCAGAGAAAATGATAAAGTGTGCTTCACAGAAATAAAAACAAAAACTTTAATATTTATTTGCAGTCCTATTTCAGTGAATATGCTGCAGACTTTGTCCATAAATTGCTTTGTAGTCCTTGTGAAGTTTGCTTTATTAAACCTGTCTGTATCTTTGTTTCTGAGATCTTTTCCTCACAAACTGATGGAGTAATACCAACTTTAGCCACTCGCATGATGTTGAGCAGTGCAGTGGTTGATATTTGCAAAAAAGACAAACTGTAAAAATGAAAATAATATGGAACCCTAGTGATGTCCATTAAAACTTTTGTTAAGAATGAAGCTAATTTATACTTTTTTTTTTTTTTTTTAAATCTTTCAATTAATTTAATTAGACATATTTAAATTTGTATTTATCCTCCTAATGCTCCTTATACAAGATCAAAATGCATAGATAAAAGGTTCAGGAGGAAACCAGACATCCCTCTCCCTACAGATATTACCAAATCAAAATGTATATTTGTTCTTTTTTGTTGTTTTTTGGGGGGTTTTCTACACCAGTGTCTCTTGCCATTGATATGCCTCAAAAAACTCAAAAAGGAGCCATATCATGATTACATGCCCAAACCACCACTTTGACTTCTTTCAGCTCCTGGAAGCTGAAATGATTGTTATGCAAATGGCTGCTGGGCCCTCTGGCCAATGCCAGCAGCCAAGGAATGAGGCAGGCAAAGAAAAGATTTTACCAGTTACCAGACAAACTCTTACCTCTTGAGTCACCGTCGCTCATCCATATGAGGAAGTACTCTCCATTTGTGTTGAGAAGCATCTGGGCTGGCTGACATGCAAACCAAGTGGCAGGTGACAGTAAGAACCTGGGCATGATAAATTGGTGATGTGGTGTTTTGGTTGACCTTTCTGTTTCTCTGGTGGTGTTAGTGGACCAGGATGCTTTATCACAATTTAAAGTCTGTTACTGTCTTTGTTTATTTTTCTTAAAATAAACAAGATTTTTCTTTTTCCACAAGTTTTAAAGATTTATCTGGCTAGAATTATATAAAATAGTTATCTTTATCTTCCCCCCCCCCCATTTACTACCATAATAATTACCATACATTTATTTATTTATTTTTTATGATTTTTTTTTGTAACTTTTTTTTCCTTTTTACATACTTTAAAGTAAAAAGATCAAGTTCCCACCCGTCCATTACCCATACAAAATCAGCATATCACAAAACAACAGCTACACAGTCAAGGCAACATGAAATAAATACACTTTGGTGAGTATTTTGATTAGATTAATAGATATTAAGGTGTCAAAAGAAGCTGAGTCAAAAATTGCTAAAGCATGTCTTCAGTAGTTGCCTCTTGGTAATTTAATGTGGCTTTACATGGAAAACATGGTGTGGAAGCAGACAGTTTCATCTGCATCCTGTCTGCATTTTCAGACTGTTTCCCCCTCTCTCCATCAGTCAGTGCATGTGTCCCGATGAGTCTCTTTATAGAAATGTTTGAACGTCTGGATGTGTATTTCTGCCACCTCCCTCCCTCTCCACTCCTCCCTCTCTTCCCGACTCCCTTTCCATCTCTCTCTGATATACATAGCAATGACCCCTGTCTCAGTCACGCTGGCACCATGCTGTGAATACCATCTAAGCAGAAAAACAAGTGGAGATTGTTATGCAAATGGCTATGTGGTGGGCCATGTGCGGGAGAGAAAAACTGGCTATGTTTGTGTCCTTATATGTGTGCTGGGGAGGCGGTGGGGAGAGAGCAATGAAGATACAGAAACAGGGAAAAAAAGAAAAAGGGAGGAGGAAAAGAAAAACATCAAAAGACAAGACAAACAGGCAGAAGGCAGGACTTATTAGAGATGCGGTAAACAGACAGGATGGCACGATAAGATGATCTTTTGAGCATATTTAAAGAAATAAAATCTGCCATGGTCAGGTACTCCGTACCTGCAGGATGTGTTTACCATGTGAGCTACAGTCACTGATCAGCCAAAGGAAACCGACTGTCTGCATGCTAATAAGTCCTCCTTTGTGTAGAGGTGGGGATATTTTTGCATCATATAACCGATGTATGTCGGTCTTGATGTCTTCTTGGAAATACTGACTTTCTTTCCCTTTTACTGTTGACAGCTAATTTACACCCATGCATCTAAGCATACACACTCAACTACATGCTCAGCAAGAAGAGATTGTTGGTAATGCATGGAGATGGCAGGTTAGTTTGCTGTTTAATTGTTATTGCTCTTCACACTGGTGTTGCTTCACTAAGCAAAATGAAATGGCTTTACAAACAAACACATATTTATATTTAGTAGTAAAACAAGAAGAAAAAAAAACATCCATACCCAAAGTTTTAACCACATATTAAGAGAAATTTAGATGGACAAATCTCAGGAGTTTTCTGAAAATAATAAACTTAGGATTAAAATATTTATGTCATGAATGCATCAATTAACCCAATTAAAACACACACACACACACAGACAAAACACATCTATCTCTGAAATAACTTGAAACTGCTAGAATACTAGTATCCCTTGTTCAGATTTTAATTTTGACTATTGACACAGTTGTATATAACATATAATTAAAGAAATAAAAATGTCATGGAAACTGTATAATTTGAAATTCTGTGACAGAACTATTTGCCACAATTACAGTTATTAAGCTACCTTTGTAATTAATTATTTATTGTAAATTGAGCCAATGAACTGAACTTGTTGTAAAACAATATACTTTTCTACAATGTAAAATTTTAGTTGGTGCATTTCATTTTATTGATCTGGACTAAAGCTTAGTTAGGTTAGCGGTCAAGAACAAAAACAATTGTCGCCTTCTTAAAACAATACGTATCCCAAAAGTTGAAAATAATGCCATCAATAAACCTTTACATAGTGGTAATTTTTAAAATAATTTGTTATTTTTTTATATTATTGTCTGTTTGTCGACAATGGAGAGCTGGTCTGTTCCCAATAACATTTCAAATGACTTTAAGTTACAGAACCGTTACTTCAGAAACTAACTTCTTTAAGCTGGGAAAAAGCGTAATAAAAACACAATACCTGAAAAAAAGATACCACACAAATAAAAATAAATTCCCTTTGCTCATAGTCAATAATTTACTAGTTTGTGGGACTTGTGTTCTGATTTCTAAATTGGCATTCATGTTTTGTCATAACATTTCTTCAATATGTTATTTATAAATGATACATTTATACTTCATTCTTGCTTTCTGTAGCATACAAGGAGTTTGTGGACTTTGGTTCACTCTGGCATTTGTTGATTGGGTCCAATTTGGTTTCTTTTGATAGTATAACTCTTCAGCATTTCAGCACTTACTTTTGTTAATTTCCATTTGCCAGTGTACTTACTTTTTACGTTTATTGAAGTCTGTAGCATTGCACTCTTCCAAAATCCCGATCAGACAAATTTCCCCCACACTTTCATAGTTTTTACCTCACACGTATAAACAAACTTTCTGACTTAGTTTCTCTTTCTCTTTTTTTTACTCTGTCAGTAGCAGACATGCTTGATCATTATCCAGCAACACCATCAATTATTAGGTCTGGTTTATGAAACCCGAGTGCAATTTGCTACCAAACACTCCAGATGCATCGCTGTTCATATTGGACACTTATCCAGCTCTGTTTTTTTTTTCTTCTTCTTTTTGTTTTGAGGGGTTGCTTTGTCTTGACTGAAACTTGCATCAGTTTACATCAGCGACAGACACAGCAGCAGACTGGACCTCCCCAAGCCCTGCACATACCTCACCTCCACAGCTGTGAAAGCTGGATCAATGTACACATCGTCACCCGTCATAAAGGCTTTTAACAATTCCTGAAACTAAATCGGAGAACTTATTTGGAACTCATTGTTGCACAGCATAGATATTAAGGCTGCTCTGTGAAATTGTTAGCTTGAGAAGAGCCAACAGAGGCACGAATATCAGTTACAACCAGTAATATGAATGATAATTTGCAATATTTATTGATATTATTGATATTATGATATTATTGCAAATTGATACTCTCATGTTTGATACACTCATGTTTTTTTCCTATAAATACTTCAAAATGTGTATTTTGAAATACTTCAAAATACACAAAAATGCTCTTCTTTGCAAAGCATTTTTGCAAAAACCACCATTCAATAAACTATTTGGAGAAATTTCAACCCCAAAAATTAAAATACTGGCATGTACATTTTAATTACATTTTATTCTCTACATCTCCAGACAGTATGTAAAATTAGCTATCATGAATGATATGACAATTTTCCTGATAGCAACACATTCCTTAATACCTCTCCATTGTCTGAGAAATGTGGCTGTTAATTTGAACCTCTACTTCCTGTTTAGTACAGCTATGCACAAAATGACAAAATGACCATTTATGTAGCCTGATTGATTTGATCCAGACTAGTAGCATGCCTAATTTGGATTTTTTACTTTTTTTTGCAACATTTTAAAAGTTCTCAAATTCGCATTACAATTGGATGGAAGCATAGTATATGACATTTTGTCTTTTAGGGCATAAGAAAAAGATTGAACATCACAGCCAAGTTAAGATGTGTAATTCTTTTCGTCCGTCCATTCACTTTTCTATCTATATTTCAAATGTCAATCTAAAAACTTTCAAAAGCTCTACATTTGCAAATCTTGAAAAAGTTGGGATGCTGACCTGAAAATTGTGTGTGAATCCTGCAGATCGAGATGCCGAAAGGAAATAAAACTGTACTAAAAGGTTAGGTTGTGTTTCAGTAAAAACTCTGTGAAAACCAAATAAAACTCTAATTCTCAGAAAATGAATCATTTTATGAGTTTTGACTGTGATCATAAGTTATTAGTGACACTAACTAGCCTTGTGCAACACTACTGTTATTGTTGTAAAGAGCTGAAGTACAATGAAATAAAACTGTATTCACTGCATTTTAGAATCTAATAATTCCATATTGCACTTTTATTAGGAATTTTAAAAATTATGATCAATAACAAAGAAAACAAAAAGGAGTGAAATTTCTATTTTTTTCCACCAAACAATGAAATGAATATTGTGCCTCATGTGGATCTTAGGGGGAAGAAGTGCTACTTCGATTTCAACCTTTTTTGAATTTTCATCATAATTATGTCAATATTCTCCCAAACGCAAACACTTCCAGTCCAGACAGAAAGTAATACATTGAAAGACCATTAAAAATGCCCCCCCCCCCCCCCTCCTCTCATCGTTCCCACTCTGTTCATTGACACAGATCTCATGCACATACACACAGAAGTCACCCCCATCTTGTCCCCACCCTCCACTCAATAAAACTTTTGGCATGCCTGAGGTGTTGTAATTGGCAGCCGGCTTGCCATACCGATAGACTCCTCTCAGTCCTACGGGTCAAGAGTAATTTACTGAGCTGCTAAACGCCACCGTTTTTTTCCCTCTCTTTCTACCCAGTCCAATCCCTCCTCCCCAGTCTCCCCCAGCATCCATATTGGAATTCCCATCCAGGCTGTATTACAAGCTGAGATGATGGCTTAATCCCTTGTTAATTAGGGACAACATCTCCAGCAGCTGAGGCTAAAGCGAAGAGCATCGAAGGCTCCTGAGATGCGAGGGCTCTGGCCGAGCTTGTGGCCTCGTCGGAGAGTCTGGCTCATTCTCAAAGAGCTGGCTGTGGATGGCGGGGGAGAGATGAGGGCTTGGATCTCTCACTGGATGAGGATTAAAAGGGCCTGCTGCCTAATCCCCCACTGATGGCCCTTCTCGGCTAATGGAACTTGGACAACTGGGCAACCGGATGCTGCTGTTGGCTCAGCTCTCACCTAAACCACTTCCTCTTCAGCTGGGTCAGGGTGTCACTGTGGCTGTGCTACTTGTTCATCAGAGAATTTGTTTCTGTTGGCCTCAATTGTTAATTTAGATCATTCAGAGTAGACAAAATGTAATTTCTTAGGATATGTTGACGATGTATAGTGGGGTCTTCCTGGTCACAATGTGTTACTGGATATATGTATCATTATCCTCTTTTCTTGACATCTATTCCTTGAACAAGTGCATCTCAAAGAATGAGAGCTCCATAGAAAAATGTAGTTTCCTTATCAATTCATTTTTAAAAGTGAAACTCGTATATGTCTGAGATTCTTAACACACAGAGTGAATTTTGAGTATTAGAGTTGAAGAAATGCCCCGGTGCCAGACTGTACCCTTAAATGGGAAATTGTTAGTCCGCCCTCACAAATTATAAGGGAAGACAAACAATCCAAAACTCTAAAGGACAGCAGGAAGTAGTGATTGAACTGCAACGCATATAAGTCAACACGCAAGGTCAAATCTGAAGGATCTGGTTTTGCCCTGCAGTGTTGAATAGCCACATGCCCAAGCAATGCTACTACCAGAACATCAACAGTGTGGCCCACAATCACCAAACAATGGAGCACATGGGCAAAACACACACACCTAAATACACACCCAGGAAATTGACACTTAGCCACCACCCTACCATCTTCCCTTTTATGGAAGTTTTGGCTGTAAGGAGGGTACGAAACCTTGTTGTGCCACCTGTTACATTTACCATCAATTGTATCAATACAGCATGGCATAGTCTTTAGAGAGGTGTTAAAACCAAGGTTTGCCCTTCATCTCATCTGCAGTGTTAGAGAATAGTCTTGACAATATTCCATAGTTTCTTAAAGGAGTTTGAAGCAGATGAGTTTGCTGGCCAGTCATTAGTCAGGTATTGGTATGTTTGAATGTGCACATATGTTGCACATCCTGCCAGCATCTCCATGAAGTTTGTGAGCAGAGAGAAACTGGAAGTGCTCTAAAATTGCTTAGGTAGATAGTTGTGCTGTCATTGGACACAGTGGACCAACACCAGAAGATAACTTGACTCACTGAATTATCACTGATTATGGCAGCTTTTCACCATCCAAGTTTATGTAGACTGTATCATTGTCATAAGAAAAGATTGATGTAAAAAAAAATCCTTTATTTCTTTTATGTAATTTTAACATGCTTGTACATAAATAAATAAATTAATATTCACATTTATAAATATACCTTTGTGTAAAAAGTATGAAGAATGGTCTGAGTTCATGACTACAGCTCACTTAAACAGTATTTATTCTTAGTCGTGTGAAAGAATATAAATGTGCAAAAAAACGTACCAGTAGAGCTAAAAAAGGACCGGAAAAGGCTTTTTCTTACGTTTGCTTTTTTGGTGGCAACAAAAGGTCATTTTTTATTTCCCTGGTTAAATGTACTGTTAGAGAATACTAGCTGTATTTATGATGTGTTGTACTAAGTTCCTCCTACTTAGAAACACAGGCTCCCTGGGAGCACAAAACTCTTGGTAATTATCCCGCACCACACCACCTGCTGTTTCTCTAAATGTGTGTCCACTTGCACTAGAAAGAGGTATATTACAGAGATAAGGCAGAGGGACAAAGAGGAAATTAAAAAAAAAAAAAATTAAAGAAAGATGTTAGAAAGATCTTTGAAAATTATCAACTCTATTCTTGAACAATGTAAAAAAAAAAACACTAAAAAACAATCAATGGTCCTTTGAATGGCATCAAAAAAAAGTAACAAGTTTGAGTTTTCAACACGAGAAAGTACAGGACTGTCTGGAGATATGTTTACAGAAAGAGTTCTGAAATCTGCAGATATTAGAAGCACATCATACAAGAGAAATTCAAGAACTATTACTGCTAAAATATTAGAAAATATAGATTTTTTTATAGGTCATCCATGCTGACCACAACATTTACTTATTTATATTTAAACTAATGCTTAGGCTTCAGCAAGAATATAGAATGGACGTCTGGTAAAGTTTATTTTCAAATATTTATTGGGGAGACTACTGTAGATATTTTTTGTTTTGTTCTTCCAAATCTTGTACTGGTATAATAAGCTAGCAAAAACTCCCCTAGACTACTTAGTCTGTACAAAAATGCTGCTGCCAGACTTCTGATTAATATTCCAAATTTTCTCATGTGACACCACTGCTGATGCAAATGCATCCACATTCACAAATCACAGTACAAACTAAACAGCATTGCTCTACAATTACAATATAATTGTTTGCAAAAAATGTCCATGAGGTAAAGTGAAGAAAATGACTTAAGTGATAGAGCATGTTTATTGTTTCAAAACCTATGCTGCTTTTGCACATTAGGCTTAATCACACCACAGTTGTATGTGGTGACTGTGGAAGCACAAGAGTTGCCTTGTGCTTCCTGCGCAAGGCAACTCTGGTCCGGCGTTCACCGCCCATTATTATGCGCCTCGTCAGCAGGCAAGCATCAGCCTTGGTTGCACTAACCATTGTCACTCCACAATCAAATTAGCTCTGCTGATGAGGCCTGAGCTCTGTGACCTCCACATGCCCAGTCGCTTCCCCGCCTCACAAAAGACAAAGAAGATCTAAGAGCTGAATTCTTCAGGGATGACAGGGGTTCACATACTGATTTCTGATTAGGTTGGCTCGTCTTTTTATTTATATATATATATATACCATGGAAGTAATTGAGACAGGGTGTTGACTCCAATATGTGAAACCAATGCCCCCACCAGCTGTGAACTCAGTGTTGATGTTTATCTAAAACAAAAGTTTTGTGTACTCTTTATTTTTTTTTAGATAAGGTTACTTCTGCTAGGTCCCAGCAACTAGCATATGTGTGACACTCAGACATTGACAGTCAGCTCAGCGTTCCCAAATCCCTCCAGACATGGCTCCCCCCGCCTCCCTCCTTTTTTTCACATCACCTTTTGTGGACATTTGCCTGTTTCAATGTGATGAGAGATGTGAAAGCGGATACCTGCTGCTACTTCCTTTTTGTCCCACTGTGTATGTATGCAAAAAAAATACTAATAATAGTTTTATATTTGCGTCCTTTAATGTTCATTACTTTCCAGCTAAGGTTGAGCAGGTATGAGAACTGTCACAATAGTTTTATGAGTAGTAAACTTTTTCTTCTTTTTTTTTGTTGCAAAAGTTACATACTGCAGCTTTAAAGGGGTGTAGTTTTTATGCTATCACTTATTTTATGTTAAATATCTTTGCTTGGTTGTCGTTATTTTGTAGGAATAAGTTTTCACTTTGGCATTAATGTGTTTTGTAAATTTTGCTGTTAAAAAAGCCAAATTTTGTTGATCACGACTGATTTGTAAAAGCAACAAAGAGTAAAACGTCCAGGGGTCAATACTTTTTTATAGTCACTGTATGTGTCAACAAGTAAACTGTTGGACAAAGAAAGTGTATCAACCTCCTCAAACTTCAGCCAAAAATAGAGACAGGCACTCTGTGACATCTTCTATGTGCATGTTGGGAGCATGAGAAGAAGGTGCATTATCAAAGGGAACTAGTGGAAAAAAATCCAAAACTTTACAATAGTAAGTGAAATAATACATTTGTTATTTGTTATTGACCATGATTTTTAAAATGTATTAATCAAGCAAACTATACAAGCCATTACAATTTGCTTGAAATGGCCATTCCTGCTATTCATCAGGAAAACTATACTTTGAGCAAATGTATGAAACAAGCCTTTCTATTGCAGGAGTGTTCCAGCTTTGCCCAGCTGACCTAGAGATTTAATATGGATCAGTGAGAGCTCACTGAAAGCGGAGCATGGAGGAACACGGTAAAGAAATCTCAATCAGATCACAGAATTACACTCTGGATGACTGCAGATCAGGTGGCAGCTGAATGGTCTCAGTGAAGGTTGAAAATGAGAGAGGGCTTCAACAGGAAGTTCATGTCCTGTAATTTTCAAACATGTTAAAAGTGATATCTTGACGGTTTGAATGTTTGTTTGTTTTTTTCCCCCTTTCAGACCACACTGCGGAGGAGGAACGGTCGACACTTACTCCTGTTAGCACTTAAAGAGAAAATCATCTTGTTACAGTTGTTAGGATTGTGACCTTTGGCTCTGTAATTTAACAAGTGTTTAACAGAGAAATGGAAAAGCAAAGAAAATTTAGTGTCAGGAAACATTATTGTGATAATCCTGCATCCCTGTGTGTTTCCTTTTGACCATCAAACATTCGAGGTATCAGACAATGTTTTAAGGAATTTCTTGGAATATTAAATTTACAATCAATGATTAGAAATACAAATTAATGTCACTTTTAACACTGTATCTCTTAAAAGCATTGAATTCTAATAAAAAGTCTAAGTCTAATAACTTATAGCTAATGGCTGTGGAGAATCCCATTCTTTATTTGTGATTAGTATGGGTGGAATTGCTAAACTGAATAAGAAAATACCAACATGCACAAGCTCACAACATCACCATGTATTAAACACACTGATCTCAGAGGGGAAAATAGCTGGATTTCATTTTTGCTGCTTATGTAAAGCTTTAAAACATAAGACATGTGTTACTTTTGCAGCAGGAGAAGTTCAAACTTGTTTTACAACCAACACTCGAGTTTTAGAGAGTTTGAACTCAGTGAAATGATCTGGTGGAAGCAATTTGAAGAGCTAAGTATTATTATAGCAAAGCAAAAAGCCAGTGGCAGTATTTGTAAGTTATTGTACACTGGATGATACATTTGTAGCTAGCTGAAATGTTTGGACATTGTCTCTATGCATTTTGTGGCTCAGTCTTCCACTGTTCTCCTCCTTCACTGCTACGTTCACTTTATCTTTCTTTTTCTCTCCAGCAGCAGACTTAAATACTGATAGACCTCACTCTGGGTTTGATTAAGTCCCTGCTCTGCAGAATCAGACAGCAGACATAAATATCTGGGGGCATTTGAGAGAGAGACGAGTCATTTAAAGAGGACTGAGTGTAGATCAGGTTTCTACCCCGGATGAAAATCAATGTGACTTGACCGGTTGCAAAGTGACTCAACATGTCAGCTCTAAAGAGAGCAGCCATTATATCATTAGAGCTAATTTCATCTTGCTCTACTTGTGCCTTCATTGTTATTCCGTCATTTAGTGAGGATGCGTGTGTAGATGATTCACAACTGTCCATTGTCATAATTTTCACTGGGCTTGACAAACCAGTATTGGAGCCTTTGAATTGCTGTAGTGAGCCCATTTTCCTCGTAGCTCTTGGTAATTCCAATTTCCATTTAAGCAAAAGTCCAAAGACTGAAATTTTGTTCAAATTCAAAAAGACAACAGGTTATTGTATTTCCATTTGTTTATTTGGAAATCTCAAGGTCTCATCTTTGCTTTTGTGCAGATCATGTGGTTCTTCTGTTGACATTGTCAGTGACCTTAAACGTAAACCTGAGTGGTTTGCAGCAAAGTCTGATGTCCAAGGGTGAGAATTAGCTTCTCTACGCCTGAAGCAAGGGGACCTGACCTGAAGAATGTCTCCTTCAGTTGGACTTGTTCAAGTGCATGCCTGAGTCTGATGTGCTGAAAGCATGCAACATGTATTTAAATGCAAGTTGAGTTCTTAAATATAAATCACTGTGATATTTATCAATTGATCAATTATTAATTTATATAGTCAGCTTTACTTTATTCCCTCTTTTTAATGAATAAGTATTTAAACATGCAAATTTCCAGGGTGGTTTATCATAATGAAACCTCACTGTTGTTTGTCTTCTTCACATGGTTAATACATTTTAATTTATGCATTAAACATATGCTCAAGGATTTGACACTGACATTTCCAATCTTTAAAAAAAAAAAACACATCACATCCTAATGTAATCTAAAGTTACAAACACATTTAAATGGATTTAGGACAACTTTATTCAACAACAGTATATCATCAGTTAAAGTCATTGTTGAGTCAGGTTTGGCTATGAAGAACTATAAATAATTACTTAGGGCTTAATTGCTTATTTATCAAATGAGTAATTTAGATCAAAATTGCAAAGTCAGGGTTCCACTTGATTATAAAAAAATATATATATCAAAATAGTTCAGTCTCAGGTATTTTTGGTAAATTAAAAAAATAGATGAATGTTTGCACATTTTGTACAATAAAGGGTTTGTTGAGTGTGATTTTTGCTGAGCCTTATGGCAATGAAAGAAGGTAAAATGCCTAATTTCCTGTTAAAAGGTGTATTTTGTTTGAGATTAGGAAAGAAGGAAAGTACCGGGACCTGGCAGAGCAGTGCAGAAGGTCTGATCGGAAAACTAGGCTTGTACCAGTCAAGGTAAGATCTCAGGTCTTTGTGCACTAATGTGGAAGAGGTTCATTAAACGGAGAATGGTGGAATCAGCCAAGAAGAGGGTCGTAAATTCAGTTACTGATACCACATACGATGTTTGAAGCAAGAGATGAGGGGTTAGTTGTCAGCTGCAGCTGGGTTGAAAACTAGAGAATGATGATTTCCCCCTGGATCGTCTGGACGAAAGTGTCTCATTCGATAAGGACCCGAAAGAACTCCAGATCCCAGGACACGTCACAGATGCATTCCAGAAGATAATTTATTCTGTCTGCTCAGGACTGAGATAAAAATAGAAATAGTTAGAAAAAAAAAATTCTTTTTATTAGTTATTCATGTGACAAACACTACCTAAAATAAGCTCATGAAAACATTCGTCTTCTACATCAACCTGTTTTCCTAAAAACATGTTGAATAATCAGGCAACAGGGGAGATAATTTTCACAGTTTTATGTTGAGTAATTTTAGGATCTCATCCCTATGGCGCTGTGACTTATAATAACTTCCTATCTTCAAGCAATGCTCAAATATCTCCACTAGAGGCTCCCTGTTGAGTCAACTACACACACATTCACTCGTCTTACATTCACACACACGCATACATTCCCTCATGCTGTTCCGTTCAAATAGACCTGCAGAGTGGAGAGCAGGGTGGATTGCTATTTGGCGTTGCAGGGCATTAGCCGCTGATGTCTTAACTCTTGTAAATGAACCTTCCTCCCCTCCTAATCTGTCACTTTAATGCACTATAGATTTTATTTCAGCCTCTGTAGTATCACATTCTCAATAATAATCATCAAGCCGACACTGTTGTCCCCCTCCTGCAGAAATTAAATCTCGCCACCGAGTGCACAACTAATAAAAGATGTTGCTGGAGGAAATAAAAAAATAAATATGATGAATCATAAGCAGCAGGGATTTGTATTCAGATGCAAAAGACAATTACATAAAGAGTTTGAATTTATCAGCCTCTTCTCCTCTCAAAGGCTCAATAATGGACAACCACCGGCAGGCGTTTGGTGTTGCATGCTAAGAAACACACATAAACAAGCATTTATGGACATCTGCGCACACACCGAGCAAACACATTCAAGCATTAGGAAAGCCGCAGCATCACACACTCATAACTGCACTTGAAATGTCTCTATTAGACTAACAGGAAGAGAACATAATCTGTGTGTTTCAGGTAGCCTAGACAACATCAACTGCATCACAAAAAAATAATAATAAGGGATTGGTGTTTTCAAAATTGAGGTAATAAGGAGAAAAAACTAATGTTATATAGTCAAAGATTAAAAAAAATAAAAAATAGGTCATAGTTGGAAAAAAATGTTGAACCCAAGATCACAGCTTCAGAGGTAGGCAGAGATGTGCCTGCCCAGAACAACAAATTTGTCTTATGACATTTTTCCACTATTTTATCATCTATTTAGTCTATGATTATTATATTTTTTATTCAGAGAAAAGGGTAAAATTAGACATTAGTAAAGTTTTTTCCACACTTATTATGTTTTGGATCATAAAAAATCATTTTAAAATTGGAATTAAATAGCCATATCAATTGCAAAAGAGTTTTGGATTTATGATTTTATTAATGAAGACGAAAAAGTAATTTCAACCCCACCTGGTTCTACTTGGAAAAAGTACTCCTCCAGTAAATCTAACAAAATTCTAGGTTCTTTGGATCATCGGACCCACATGATTAAAAAAAAACCTGCACTTATAAAAATGCAATCAGTTACAAAGCATTAATCTATGCCTAATTTCTTTAGATTTTTTCTAAGAATTGATTGTGATCTTTTAAAGCAGTCTTTATTAGTCTCTCTTTGTGCTTTTTGAAGGTTTTAAAAATTTTAATTGGAGGTACTAAGTAAATTGTATAACACTGAATCAACACTTTACTGGCTGACATGTACTGAAAAGCAAATCTGGAAGTTTTAAGGTATATATCTGATGTCTGGTTGTTACAATATGCTTCTAAATTTTGTGAAAAGTAAGTAGCCTCTTGCACAGAGTCCAAAAGAATTATTATTGATTGAGGCTTCAGTAACAGGTTGTTGGGTGCAGAAGAAAATGTGAGATTTTCTAGTTTGGCTAATGAAACCTTTCATCTTGTGAGTAAAGTTTTGACTTACAAAACCAAATTTTGAAGGAACAGGAATAAAAATGGACAAAATACGCATTTTAATTTCAAAGTCCTCTTTGCAAATGAGCATTGATTTGCAATTTGATTTGTTTTGTTCTTAACGTTTTTATGTTTAACTGTAGAAAAAGGAGCAAAATACCTCCACAGCTCACTTCCAGTCCAGAACATCCCAGTCTCACTTAGCAGAGTAAAGCTGCCGGACAACCTTCTCCCAGGATAGCTCCCACCTAACCTTTTGTCATCCATCTCTTCTCCTCCCCTGTTCCTTCTCCCCTCTTCTCATGGCCTCTGTCACCCCTCTTTTCCTATGTGCTGACTGGCTAGTTGACAGTTAGAGCCGGTCAAGGACGCCCCCAAATACACCCACACACACCTCCCAGGGGTTTAAAGGGTACAGGATGGAGCTGAAAGCCCCACGCCCCAGCAGCTCCCTGATTTGCCCCCCGTAAAAAGCCAGTGAAGTGTGCGTTCCTCTGCTGGGAGAGCAGGCTGCAGGCCTGAAGGTTTGGCCCTGAACTGGCGCTCCCCCTGCGGTGAGACCAGGCCAGAAGCAGCCTGCCAGTTGGTTGACTTGACCTCCTCAAACTGATGTGGCACAGGCTGGCAGAGCGGTCACTGATGCTGCACAGTTTGGGGGGAAATAAGCGATCTCTGCCCTTTTCTCAATGAGCCCATCTTAGTTCTCATGACATGTTTTTTTTTTTTTCCAACATTGTCTTTATGTAGTTTCTGAAAAGCGGTGAATACAAATCTGAAGAGTTAATTTGTTTTTTTAAGTGACTAGTGTTTGATGTTGAAAAGATAATACGAGTAAAATAGTTTAAACTTTCCACTTGAAAATAACAATGAGAAGGTCGATTTCAGAGGTGTTAATAGTTTTTTGCAAATTCACAATAAATTTCCAACTTATGTACCAAGTTCCTGTTTGTCAAAACAGTCATGTATATACAGCAAAGTTTTCTTGAACCCCACAGGAATGGAAAGGTTCAAATAAACTATTAAACCTCCCATAATCAAAAGTTTTGTCCTCCACCATAAGGGAAATTCACAGATAGCGTGTAAAGCTAAAAAAGGTTAGCTTCCTTGATTAACCGTAATAAAAATGTTTTTTATTTTGACTTCAGGTGCAAAAAAACAGATTTTTTTGTGCTATATTGAGGTTACAGATATCGAACTGGGTAAAAATAAAGTTCTCAGTCCATTCAATAAAGTTTGATTCCTTGAAGCATGAATAGATGGCTCCTCTGCATCCTCTGGACCATGCGACTCAAAATGCAGTGAAAACATTCCTCCAGCAACAACATGTTTGGATAGTCTGAACTTATAACGGAAAAATGTTGTCCATTCCTAAAATCAATTTAGACTCAGAGCCCTTTCAAAACATTTCCGATGCCTTTATGAAGTATTCATCTCCTTGGATGTTTTACCTTTTTTATTGCTTTTACAAATCATTCAAGATCAGCAATATTAACCTGTTTTGACAAAAATGTAACCTTGAAAATAAGTGTTAAAATTGCTTTTTACAAAAAATAATGACAATTAAATGAAAACCTTTAAAATACAAACATATTTTATTGTTGGCTGGACCTAATTTAACAGAGGTCCAGCCAATTGGTGCTAATCACTTGAGTGCTGTTTCTCAAGTCATTGTAGTCTAAAGAAACCTGTGTGCGGAAGATCCACTCTCTGGTCAGTCAGTATTCCTGGTTACCATTACAGCATGGAGACTAAAGAACACCCCAAGCAAACAGGAGGGAAAGTAATTTAAAAATATAAGTCAGAGGATGGATACAAAAAAAAAACCCTCTATGGCACTGAATTGTCCCTGGAGTTCAATTAAATCCATCGAGAAATAGAAGAAATATTGACGCATGTATAAATCTCCCTATACATCAGGCAGTCCTCACAAACCGAGTGACCGTGAGAGTGAGAGACACCACTGGGACACATCCAACTATGCTGAAAGCGTCACAACTTTAGGAGCTGAGATGAGAAAGACTGCATACAACAACTGTTGCCCACTCAGAGAGGAGGGGAGCGGCAATGAGAAATATATTGTTTAAGAAAACTGAGATCACAGCTTGACTACTTACAAAAGGCATTTAATATGTCCTAATTTTAAAATTGATATAATGGATATTTTTGCTTATTTTAATTGTATGCAGTTCTTTAAATGTCCAGTGAGTCCTGATATTGACTGGAAAGCGCAAAGTCTCCCTTTTTTTAGAAACCGTTTTAATTTTTCAGATAGTGCAAAGTGTCGAGGAATTACGGTGTTGCAACTTTGGCTCAATCGCCGGCGCTCCATTTAGGAGTGAAATGTTTAAGATGCTATAACATCAAATACTGCAGATGACCATAAGCAGACCATCCATGGTAGTAGCGTCAAGCTGTGGGTATGCTTATCGCCAGTAGGCCCTGGAAGTCTTGCAAATCAACGCAGCAAAATATAAGAATAAAAATACAGAATGTGCCGTTCTTGTGTCACGTTGGTAAATCATTTCTGCAACTCTGGGTCTCATTGAGAGCCGTTATCCACAACTGCAGAAAACACAGAAAAGTTTGGTCAAACTATTCTTTTTCATCCAAAGTTATTTTAGATGAAAAGCTAAATCAGTATCTTACTGACACTGATTTAGTATCAGTAAGATACTAACCCTATCCTTTACTGCTCAAAGGTAATCACTTCTGACTGATTACCTTTGAGCAGTAAGATCCTCCCGGTCTTCTTTGTTGGGTTCAGCTATAGGATACTAATAAGAAAATTTCAACAGAATCCAATTTTCACAGATGAACTTTATTTTTTGGATCAATGGTGGAAAAAACTGTGGAGACGATTTATCATCGTCTCATTATTACATGACGAGAGAGACGTGTGGACACCATTTAGATCCACCATAACACCCAACTTCTCTGTTTATGAGCACAGAGTTGTCATGATAAGTTTTGTAAGCTTGGTGGAGTGACTGATATGACATTTCCTTTGGCCCATTCTACAGCCATCTTCTAACTATCTCAGAGGTTAAAACACCGTGCGGCCCTGTCTGGGCTCATTTCCTATTACCCCAAAAAAGAAAGTGCCGTCCTACTGTTAGCCACTGATGGCTCATCATATATTTTTTTTTTTCTTTAGGATGGTCTGTCAGAGACAGCATCAAAGGTCTGGGAGCTTAGTTAGAATGGGCTGCATCCTGGGAACACATTAGCGAGTGCTTCTGTTTGTGATCTTTCTCTCTTTCATCACTTTGAAATTTTCTCCTTTCACTCCGGCGAACTCTCTGCCTCCCACTCCTACCATTCACTGACCCATTTCAGGATGTGAAGGGGTGTGGCAGAAATGACATTAATATGTCTCACTGTATCCATTTCCTCACTTTTCTTTTTTAAAATAATTAGGTAATAAACATTTTTTCTTTAGAGATGTGGGGAAAAAAATCTGAAAACCTTTTTCTAGTTCATATCTAAGGGCTGCCAAATAACAACAAATCAATGAAGACTTCAAAACAACTCGCATCTGAAAAGCAAAGCTTCCAGGTCAGAGGAGTTACAAGTAATTGTAAAGACTTCAAATTATCTTTAGCCAGAGCAGCAGATTAATTTCCTTTGATTATAGCTGATGTATCTTAAAAACACGTTTCAAGAGATTTTCAGAGAGCTTGTATTAATCCAGCAATCATTCAAATATCCTATACAGGTAACTCAAGGTAATTGAAGCTTTGCTTTCTAAAAAGTGTCTGTCAAATCCTACCACACTCCTTTTAATCTAATACAACCTTCTGACATAAATCATCCACAGCTTTGTTAGACGTGAAATCAAACTGACAGGTTTTGAGACTGATTAAAAGTGAACACAGCTAAAGAATATATATATAAAAAACCCGAAACAACAAAGCAAAGTATGGTCTGTAATTACATCGCCCGTCTCTGTCTCTTTCGCATTGTGCTGCCTTTTTTCTGTCCATCTCAAGCTGCTTGTGACAGCTAACTTTCTGAGTGGCTTTAGGAGGCTAAATTGGCCTGGTTCACGCAGGAAACTCTGTGTGTTTGGTGTCAGATAATGTGCGCTGAAGAGTCAGAGGAGAGTGTGATTAAAGCCAAGCCACTGATAATTATGTCAGACTCCACAGTTGTCCTAAACCTCCTTAGCTAGTTGAAAGATTTCTCTCTGATGAGAAAAACATGAGGAGGAAGAAAGAGACAGGGAAAAAAAATGTGAAGGGTCTTCCCATTACCGTTGTGGCCTCTTCTGCCCCTGCCAATTTGGAGAAAGTAACTGCGGACTTCCTTCTTTACTGCATATGTTCTGAGGGGGTGGCATGAGGTTAAAATGCTCAGCTAAGCTTTTTTGCCTCTGAGGGTTGGCTAGAATAATATTCAATATTTTGCGTACTATAAACCTGTGATTTGTTACTCTTCAGGTATACCAAGCATCAAAAGATATATTTTTTTAAATATCAAAAGCATGCTAATTTGTGTAGAAGGTGCTACTCCAAATGCTCCATGCATTCATCCATTATCTTCCGCTCACTTTGGTCACAGCAGAGAGGCTCAGACTTCCCTTTCCACAGCCACTTGGGCCAGCTGCTCACAAGCCGATCCCAGCCTGGAATATCACACCAGGGAAACCAAATCAGACGTCCCATCCACCTCAACTGACTCAATGCTCAGATTCCAAATTGCGTTTGAGTCTGAATGACTTTGACTTGACCATTTTTATGTATTGATAAGCTTTGATCTAAACTATTCCATTCTAGCTGTGTCCCACCGGAAGGTAAACCTCTGCTTTCTTCTTGCCACTCTACTATAAAGGCCAGATTTGTGAATTTCAAAACTTATAGATGTTCTGGCAAAAGATCTTTGGATTGTAGGTGTTTCTCTCACTAGTGCTCTGGTTCTGGCAAGGTTTACTTAAAATGTTTGCAGTTGTGTTGCACTCTTTAAGATCTTCTTGACAGTTTTTAGTAACAAAGAACAACTATAAACATTTCAAATTATTATCTCCTATTTGCCTTTATTGGTCTTTATGATGCTGTTTTATCACAAATGTCCTCTAAAAAACCTCTGAGCCCTTCAAATAACAGCTGGATCTGTATTGAGATTAATCTGCACGCAGGTGGACTTTGTTGCAGGTCATTTTTACCACAGACATTTTGATAATTCTTTGAAATGACTGGGTGACAGTTAGTTGTATTGGATTTTATTTGGAGCTATCAGGGTAAAAAGGGCTGATAGCCATTTTTTTAAACTTCATTTGTAAGACCTGCTAGAAACATTTATTTTTCCAACACATTAATTTTTGTTGGTTTTTCACCAAAAATCCCAATTATATCATGACAGCATTATAGATCTTGTCATGACAATGACACATTTTGTAACATTACAAAATTTGTGAAAGTTAAAGTGCTTACCTATTTCATTGTAAATACATCAGATTCATTTAACAGCTTTTTAACAAGTTTGTAAAAAAAAAAATAGAGGACAGACTTTTAAAGTGCTCTAAAAAAAAACACACCCAGAAACATTACATGTTCTTTATATATGTTTTCTATTTCACCATGGCTGCTCTGAATAAGTGTTCCAGCCATTACAGTAAGCCTGAAGAGCGTGATTGCAGAACTTGGCAGGAGATGAAATCCCATGCAGAGGTTAAGCCTCTGTGTAGTGCTAAGTGGCACAGCATATATTAACATGAAATTCATCCAATTAGATCTAATGGAACCGTCCAGTGTTATAGCGTATTCAGTCATTTTATGGCCATGAAGAGACCTTTAATATGTTACTCTACTTATTTGAAATTTGTTCATCCCTGTGGGTATATTTTATAGCACAGATGCTATATTTTCTAATGTTTTCTTTGAAATCAAGACAGTACAATCCTTGGAATCATCTTAGCTTGTGGTCAGCTGGCTGAATGAAGTTCTGTAACAGGAAAATGACAAGCCATAAATTTGATGGCTAGTGTCTCAGCTTCTCCCTGCTCACCAAAAGCTAAGATAGTGGACTCAAAGTCCTCCTTGCCGTGCCTGGAAAAATTCCTTATTCTCGGGTCTACTGTCCTGTTCCTTGCCAAACCAAGCAGCCAGAATAGTCCCTATCCACTCTTTAAGCAGTGATCTTTCCATAACTTTTATGAAGCTAGCTGAAAATCCTTCTCCATAACCTCCCACAAATAAGTTTCTGCAATCACATAAGCCAAAATCGTCTTCTTTCACTTCAGCCTAAAATGTTTTGCAGCTTTCAAAATGTTGTTTTTTTTTCAGAGCTTTCCAGCACTAAGTCACATAGGTCTCTCCATCATCTCTGACCAGTCTCTCTATATTTGTTGAAGAAACTCATTCCCCCTGTATGACTCTGCCATCACTATGTATGATTTGATTAAAGTCTGTCAAGATTGATGTGCAGCATATATTCTTTTGCTCCAATTAGTGTTTTGCATGCAAGTAAAAAATTTCCTCTCATCTGACCAGAGGAGATTCTCCCTCATGTTCACTGCGTCTCTTACACGGTTAGTGACAGGCTTTAAACAGGCCTTTTTACAGCTTTCTTCCTGGCATTCCTCCATAAGGGCCTGATTGGTGGAGCGCATGATAATAATTGTTCTGTCAACAGCTTCCCCCTTCTGAGCTGTGGATCTCTGCAGCTCCTGCTGAGTCTCTGATTAATGCACTCCTTGCCCAGCCTATTACTTTGGGTGGATGCCCATGGCTTGTAGGTGTGTCAAACTTTTTTTATTTTCAGATAATGGACTGAAAAGTTCTCCAAGACAGGTTTAATAAAGCTTAGGAACACTAATTTATAACATAATCTTGTTTCAAACTTCTGTCCAACTTTCTCCCTGACCTGCCTGTTGTCTTTATGATGGTGTTTGTTCTCAAGCAAAATCCTAGCCTGGTAAGGCTAGGATCAACACTTTGCTTCATGCTGATTGTTTGGACTCTCGGTTACTGAGAAACAACAGCTTGAGACTCTGTTGAAGTTTTAAAATGTACTCGATCACTAACTTTTGACTGTGACGTATGTGATGAAGTTCATTGGAAATTGCCTGCAGTGTAAACAACCATTCTCCACTGCAAAGAGAGAAGTTCCTAGCTGAACAAGATGGCTGTTTATGTTACTTCAATTCTAGGACGCATGACCAACATGGACTGAGCAGCTTCTTTCACTTCCTGTGCTGTGATTGCTGAAGTACAGGCAGACTACAATTCTAAATCGATGCAAAAATTGACGTCATCATTCATAAATTCTCCTGCTCATCGATTGGCCCGGATGAAATTCTACCAGAAAAATCCAAGTCATTGGGAGAAAGCTCAGCTAGAGCACTGACGGGAGATCTGAATCAAATGGAATTGCATAGGAAGGCTAGCGCCCAAAAAATTCACAAAAGCAATGGATTTATACTGCAATTATCTTATACAAAGTTGCTCTTGTTTTTAGTAATTTTATGATTACATATGCCATGGCTTTTATTATTAGAAAACCAAGGTCACACTTCTCAGGTTTTTATTTCTAAAATGTTTCTAATCCTAATGCCATTTTTTTTTATTTTTCATTTTTTTGATGTTACATTGAAGTTTGTTGTTAATTTTACAAGAAATGTAAAAAAATAAAAATAAAAAAAAAAAAAGGGGAGGGGAGGGGGAACGTAAATATTTCTTTTAAGCCCTGAAGGTTTGGTCAATGTACAATAAAGGGTATAATTTTGTCATTCAGTCAGTGGCACCGACAACAAGAGAACAGAGAACGTTTACAAGCTCAACGCAAAAAAAAAAAAAAAAATCCATAGATTATGTAAGCCAGTGTTCTTCTATCCAACACCGCTCCCCATCAGCAGCAGCACCAGTGAGCGTGGCGGTCTTCAAATCGGCGCGTAGACTGTTGTTAAACACTGATTACAGTTGTTGAAGCCCTCCACTCGTACCCCCTCCAACCTCCTGGTTTTATTGCCTTCGTTGCGTGTGTCAAGATCTGTTGTGAGAGTGCCACTTAATGAAGTCGTACCTGAATTTATTTGTGGGAGCCGCCACATAGAGCAGGAGAGGAGGCACCAATTAATAGAACGAAAGAGGAGCCAGTGATTTATAATTAACAAGCATGTGGGTTATAGTAAACATAACACTCAGTGTAATAGCTCTGGAGAGGGGATAGGAAGAGGAGAAAGAAGCAAGGAGGAGGAAAAAACTGAGCATTGATATGTCCCTTGGTGGATGAGCGGAGTCCTTGTGGCTGACGGGAGCTGTCTAAAGTCACTAAATGAATAATCATCTGTGAATAAGGCTGGAGACAAATGCTTAACGAGGATGATGTGTACCTTGCTGACATGGCGGCTGAGAGAAGCAGCGAGAATGGCAACAGGAACCAAACATGCTCGCCTCCGAGTTGAATGGCATGCAACATTATAATAGCAATGAAACTGCTTTAGTCAACCGGCCGTGGCGAGCCTGCTCCGTAAGGTTGACTGGTTGTTTGTCAGAATTTCTAAAAGGCCAATGAATCCCCACTCATTTACAATGGCTCGTCGCTGGTGCATGACGGGAACAAAAAAGGAAATTGTGGAAAACAAATGTAACACTGACAGCGCTGACAGTTGAAGGGGAGTGTCTTTTTGTAAGAATTTATAAAACATCTTTACGCCAAACTTTTCACTGTTTGCAGGGCGTTCAGCTGACTAGATCATCTAAACTTTAACGGCAAAAACCTGTCTCCCAACCCTTATCACATGTCACTTTACAGTGTATATTTAAACAGTAAGCCAAGAGAGGCTTCACTACAGTGGGTTTTAGAACGGTGGAGAGGCAGATGAGAAGCTTTGCAGTATCACTGTAAAGCTAAGCGTCAAGTGGCTGATTGCTTTCATGAAACACTGAGACAAAGAAGGCAACGGTTCAACAAGTCTTGCATTTTCTGACGGTAACATTAAAAAAACTCCCCATAAAACTCGTACTTTCTGCCAAATTACATAACTCCAACAACACCTCAACAAAGTTCCATTCTAATTGTACTTTCCTAGTCATATTTTTCAGACATCACAACAAGCGGTAGGTCTTATTTAAGCAGGTAAGTTGTATGCTGTACATTTTAATGAATCTGTGATTCATCCTTTATCTTAGTGTTTATTGTGCAGGTGGAGCTAATAAATCAGAACATTATCAAAAAGTGACTATTTATTATAAAGTTTACCATATTTTAAATGTTTATTTTTACATTTTTAATGACTTGCAACAAAAAACCCAAATTCAGTTTCTCATAAAATCTGGGTATTGTGTTACATGACTAAAAAAAATTAATACAGAAATGTTAGCCTTCTCTAAAGAATGGCCAGATGCATGATCTCAGTACTTCAATGCTTTCATGTTATACCAAATTCTGACCACCTGTGAATTTCACAGCTTAAATTGAGACTTTTTCAAAAAGGGGGTTTTTCCCACTCTGTTATTATCCAAATTTAGAAAGCCTTTGAGAATTGTAACTTCCTAGCTGAGAGTAGATACGATATATGTACTGTATTTTTCGGACGATAAGCCACTACTTTTTCCCCATGCTTTGAACGATGCGGCTTATATACCAGTGCAGCTTTTCTGTGGATTTTTCTTCAACCACCAGGGGGCTCTTTAGCAGGAAGTGAATCATTGGAAGTCAAAATTGGAAATCAAATAAGAAAGTGTTACTTTTCATTTAGAACAAACACATGCTAGCAGCAGGCACGACGGAGAAATTTCTTCCAACTCATACCCCTTCATTATGGAAACCACACGAAGAAAAAGATGCCGCTTTTAAGTTGAGGGCTATCGATCTGGCAGTACAGGAGGGAAATAGAGCTGCTGCACGTAAGCTTGCCGTGAATGAATCCATTGTTTGGCGTTGGAGATGTAAAGCTGCGTCCTTGTGGAAAACCGAGAACAGCGGAGATACCAGCGGCTTATGCCCAGGTGCACTTATATATGCGCGCTTCCAGTTTTTTTTGTTTTTTTTTTATTTTGTAGGTGCAGCTTATAGTGTGGTGTGCTCTATATCCGGAAAATACGGTAGTTTGTTTTCCTGAGAAGAGAATAAACATTTACATCATGGTGACTTTTGGGTTTGGCTTTGATTTTTTTCTGAAAGCTGAAAGATGTTTTGCCTTTTGCTGATTAAATTTTAGATCACTTTCAATAGTGCAATTAATCCAACTTCACACCTACCTCTTTTTATTATATTTTTACATTTTTTATAATAAAGTAATATTTTATTTAATTCATTTTAACTACAAGACTAACTATTGTTTAACTTGTGTTGTGTGTGACAATGTGACATATGCAATGCTGTTTTTGTAGGAGTTGAGAAAGCACATGGTTCCGATAGGGTGTGATAAAGAGTGTAATTTTGCATACTTCTCAAGATGGCCAATAATGCGGTGCATTTAGGTACACTCTGTGCCAAGGGAATATGAGATTCATCTGTCAGTATAATAATCACTGAAGTGATAATGGTCTCAGCAGCTACACCAACAGAGAACATTAAGGTGTCTGTGCTATTGTGACATTTTCCCTTTTCAGTTCTAAACACACAAGTACAGAGGACGACAAACCTTCTATTTGCAGGATTTGAAGAATGTAATGTAGTCCATCCATCCAAAGTGAGCAATGCTGTAGCCGTTCAGGCCACTGTCAGAGTGCAGAATAGGATCCTACCCCCTTTACCTGCTGGTCTCGCTTCCCTCTCACTCCTCCCAAGGGGGCTCGTTTATTTGCATTAGTGCAAAGCAGAAAGGCATCAGAGGAAGTCTTAAAGTTGAGCCACAATGACCAATTTAAGCCACCACCCAAAAGCCTTCCTTTTTCTTTTGGCTAAGAGGATTTGTGTCTGGTCCATGTGCATCAGGCCACTCTCTCTCGCTCAGACTTTCTCTCTGGGACAAAGTCACCCCTGACTCATTCTGAGTGAAAGTAGCGTCTTGCCAAAGAGCTGCCTGGCTAATGACAGTTTTGGATATATATATATATATATATATATATATATATATATATATATACTGCTCAAAAAAATAAAGGGAATACTCAAATAACACATCCTAGATGGACAGTTTGATTTCATAGAAGTTTGATTTACTTGGAGTTATATATATATATATATATATATATATACACCTGAGACAGGCCGACATAAATGGCCGACTACATTTACACCAGTGGTTCAGCACTTATGTATTCACACACAACTCCCCTTCAGCTCCTTATCCCCAAACTGGCCACCAGTCAAAATAAGCCTTACACTCTGGGGTTTACTTTTTTTTTTTACTTGGCCTGGCTAAGCACTTAAGATGGCAAGAATATAATCTATCTTCCCTAATTTTTGCTATCTTTCTTTTTCTAATGCAAAAGGCTGTATGGGTGCATCTGGCCCCAGGCATGCAAGAGGGCCAAATTTCTGATTAAGTTAAACACCAAATTTCAAGTAATTTAGGTCAAAGCATTTTTTCAGAAGGCAAGGAAGGAAAGTTCAAACTTTTTTTTTTTTTTTTTACATACACCACAATATAAATAGATCCAATATCACAAAGGACTGATTTGATGCCTTATTTTTGGGAATCTAGTGTACTTCAAGAGTCATGCATGTGATTTCTATTTAGTGTGCAAATTGCATTTAATAAATTTATCTCTAGGAATAATTTAGATAAATTATAATAATATTTATTTCAAATTTAGGGCTTCTAAAATTAAACTAAAAATAGTTTTGTACAATATTTCTCATCTCTTATCTGAGGACAACAGAATGACGTTCCCTGGATACTACTGCAGTGTTTTCTAAGAGAGGGAAGAATTTGAGGTCAAATGTTCACTGATGTCCTGTGCTCGTCTCTCCAACATGCACTTGCACAGGAGCTCAAACACACACACACGCCTGCGCACGCCCGCACACACACCCAATAGCAGACAGATCAAGCATACAACTCTAGAGTTGGTTACATAAACCAGATGGCTGTGGCTGGCATGAAGAAGCTGACATCTTAAAGTTGTGTGTGTGTGGGTGTACCTACAGTATCCTTTAGTACAACCCACTAGGGACTTTGTTTGTTGTCTGTGCACCACAGGGGAAATGCTGTCAGCTTTACAAGTGTATTGATTCACACCACACACCCACAGAAACAAAAGGGCCGGAGAAACAAGGGCTGTCCAGGAGAGTGATGGTCTGTGGAGTTCCCTTTTTTTCTTTTTGAAGAGTTTTTTCAGAAACTCAAATGATGAGAGCTTTTCAAAGTTTACCATGTAAATCAGAGCATGAAATTGAGCAGCAATGTCCAAGGCTCACCTCATAGGTCATACAGAATTCATAGGAAAAAATGTTATTTCAAATTGCTTCTTGCTCTTAATGAGAGTGCAATAAAATATGTAGATTCTTGCCTCTTCCTTAAGCATACAATGTGTTCAGTATGATAAAATTAATGACATTATCCTGGTTTACCTTGTCAACATAGAAGAGTTTCATGAGCTGCATCATGAGTTTTATATCATGAATTGTATTGTTAGCCTGACTTACAAAGCATGACTATCAGTATCCAACAAAAAGAAAATTGTATCCAAAGTTATTGTTAAAACTGTATTTAAAAACACTCAACATGAATCAAAAATGTGTGTTTTATACACATTTGGTTTCAAATACATATCTTCTGCTGCCAGTAGATTTGCTAATTAACAACAAATACTGTACATTTGCCATGAGTACAAATAACAAGTTCAGATAGAATCTAAAAACCATCAGCAGAACATATATGATCTTTGTCGGATGTCTCTTGTCATTCTTTTTAACGCAATTTCTCCTCCCACTGAGATGTGCCTAAAACACCTCCAAAGAAGGGCTGCCCAGGATGCATTCTGACCAGATACCCAAATCACCTCAAATGCCCTTAAATGATGGAGCTCCTCACCAGCTTCCTACAGCGGAAGATAAGATTTCTTGTTACGAGCGTTTTATTCTTTCACTCACAATCCATATTTTTTGACCATAAATGAGGGTTGAAACATAGACATACTGGTAAATTGATGACTTTACCTTTTGGTCAACCTCGGCACCAATCTGTCTATCTATCTCCTGCTCCAACCTGCCTCCATTTGTGAAGAAAACACGTAGACACTCCTCCATTTGATGCAGAGAGGGATTCTGGCAGGAAGGGAACAAGGCATGTTTTTCCAGTCGAGAACTATGGCCTCATACTGCAAGCAGTGGGCTCTCCAACCACCTCACACTCAGCTGTCAACTACTCCAATGCATGCCAAACATTACAACACAAAGAAGCCAACAAAACTACATCACATAAGCCAAACTTTAAAGCAGCTTGACTTGGGAAAATACCAAGCCATTAAGCTAATAATATGAACATGGTGTCTACATTATAAAATTATTTTGGAGTTCAAATTTAATATACTGTCAGGCAGTATATACAGGCATGACTGCTTGTTTGAACACAATTAAATTATTACCCAACAGCTTCCCAGGTTGGTGGTGGGAATTCTGCCTATGTGTGTGTTTGTATGTAGGCCTGAACTAAAGACCTGACGGTTGATGGAATTATTCACCATTGCAGCATGGCTTCCAGGCATGAGTGCGTGAGCACGTGCAGCCATGAATGTCAAAGATCTTTTATCCAGACTCACTGCTCCCAGTGTCACCCACAATCCGTGCACACATACATATCCTGACTGATAAACACCAGCAAAAACGAATGTCAGGATGTCACATTGAGTGACAGCAGCGAGCATTACAATCCCTTCTGACAGGCTTAGCTGGTATCACCGCACAGCAAGTGGCGTTTGAGCACATGTCCACAGACAAACAGACCAATGCAGAAATGAAGCATTAAACTACAGTATAGTACATTAATCTTTGCAAAAAAATGTCATATCTTACACTGATCTCAGTACTTTAATTTACTGCTAATGAATATCGAAACCAGTAGAGAAACAACACTTATTTAGTTTTAATGGTTAATTCTGATCATACTTTATTCACATCATAAGTGCTTCACTACAAGGTACCTGGACTTCTCTTCTTTCTTTAAGACTTTTCACCTCCCACACAAAAGGCTTTTTTGATTCTAAGCATGGCTGGAAGTAAAAGGCTTCTGAAATGTAGTCAGAACAATCACACAAACAGGGTCAATAAGGTCACTAATGGGGCAATTTGGAAATGTGTGTCACTTTGGGTTGTTTTTGCTTGACAATTCAAACATGCCCTTAAACATGCTATGTGAGATGGTTTGTTCACATGTTCCAATGTGTGAATTGCTGAAAAAACACCTGGGGAGTCAATGCTACAGAGTAGGTGTTAGAAAAATGAAATCTGAGACCATCTGATCTGTATAGTGTTATTTTTCATGTTTAACATAGATGGCTTCCCTCACTTCTCTTTCAAACTACATGTTTTCCATTTCTTCAAATGACTGGCCCTTTTCCATTACATGTAAATTAAATGCTGATTCTTGACTCAATGAATTGCTTTTCTGTGTTGTGCCATCCATTTATGTGACTGTTTAGTTTCTTCAGCGTAGAGGTTTGAGCATTCCTCACTGCACTGGATTGCATAAGCCACACCAATTGGTTTCAGTTAGTTGTTTTTTTTCCTTGGGATGAACAAATCTCTCTCTGTGAGTGTGGTCAGGTTTAAAATGCACTAGAATATCATGGGAAATAGCATACTTAGTTTCTTGGGTACTATAGTCACATGTGCAATGACAATGTTGATGGAATAATTATAACACAACGTGAGCAGTGTCAATAACTTTTGCCTCGAATATAGATACTATTTAAACTTACCTATAAATATAATTTTTCACCTCAAGCTTTTCAGGGTCTCCTCCAAGGAGGACATGTTTGAATGACCTTCCAGAAGGCCTCATGATCATGTGCCCAAAACATCTAAAATTACTTATTTTGATGAAGAGAAGCAGTGGCTCCACTACGAGCACCGCCCCAGGTGACAGCGCCCCTCATCCGAAGACTGAAGCCAGGCACATGACAAAGCAGGCTCATTCCAAGATGAACACTTCTTTTGGTTAGGAGCCCATGATAGAAGGTGCTTTTTATATAAACTGTTTCTTCCCTGTGAAATATCAGAGAGAACATCTCTATTGTGCCCATCAGAAATATATTTGAACTCCTCCATTCAAGGCAAATACTGATTCTGATCTGAAGGAGAAAAAAATCGACCTTTTTTCCCGTTGAGAACAATGGCCACAAAGTTAAAAGAACTCATTCCGACACTTACCACTGAACACATGGTTACAAATAGCCCAATAGAAGCTAAAAGTCTACCACTGGAGGTCTTTTTCAGGAGGTCTCCGTGTCTCATGGCCCCAAGTGACTCCGTTGTTCTCCACATGGTCATTGAGTCTCCCTACCAGGGACAACTTGAAGAAGAAAAGAGCTCAGTCCCTTTTGTCAGGTGGTGAATACCAGAGGCTAAGCTGTGCATGCAAATGAGTTAACGATCTAGTTGATAACACCAAATGTGACACATCAGCTCCTGCTTTTCTTGTTATAGAGAAAACAGACATCCACATTACAAAGACTATATTATGGCGGTGGAATTAGCACATCCAGGCCCCTGCCCTTGCCTACCACCTGGACCAGATTAAGGATTTCCTAAACTTTGCTTCTCATAGGTATTGGGGCCAAAGCCTGACTAAGCCCCACGAGTCAAGACTTGACCACCTGGAACTCACTGATAAACTAGACACCAAGTTTGTCTCCAGGAGAGTGAGTCAAACTAATCAACCAGTCGTAGACTAAATATACCTGAGGATCAGAAATACTCAAAACACATTGGCCATGAAAAAGTGTGGAATTTGCAAATAAGTATTAGTCATTTGTGTTTTATTTTTTGTATTTTTTTTTTTGTATTTTTTTTTTTTTTACATCTGTTCAATGTTTATTAAAGTGTTTGGATTTAGTTTCATTTTATTGCCTCTTTAATATGGTGTGGATTTTATGGACATGAATAATTGCCTTGCCATACCTGGATTTTTTTTCTGAAGCACTTGGTCTTATAATGGAAGAGATTCTTAAAATCCCTATCTATCCAGTCCAACCAAAATTACCACCATAACTTAATATGAGAAATTATCATTATAGCCAAGAATTTCCATGTCCTGGAAGCAGGAAATATTAAGAGTTAATGCATGATTCATTTGGGAGAAAATTTGATTAATATTCATTATGAAACATTTTTTCTTCTGAAGCACGTTCATGCTCTAGTACTAAAAACAAGTGCAAATTGCAAGTAGACCGTTCCATCTGCTGTGGAAATTATGTTTCCTGCTCAAATCAAAGACAATGCTGCAGATGGTTCATTTTAATGACACTACTGCTTAAGAAAAAAGCAGTATTAAGTACTAATAAAACACTTATGAACTCAGAATCATAGTCAGTTCTGTAAATCCTGTGGATGGGTTCTGATTTTGAACATTAGCTCAAGTTGGACAGCTTCTGTGTAGTGAAACCTCGTGTCTTTCAACACTCTGCCCACCCAAATGCAGTGAGCCCAGCTGACGTCAGGATGCAAAACAAACAGGTTTCTATCATTTTATTAATAGAAAGCCTGTTATTTCAGTTATTGTTCAACGTTCTCGTGCCTCTTACATTTATACCTTGCATCCTGTAGTCATTAGGACCTTGAATATCAGAAAGGAACAAAATCATTTTTAACTGTCACAGATGGTTGAGGTGATGCCTCTATCAATAGCTTTAGATTTAACAGCTAAGTGGATTCAACTTGTGTGTGTAGAAAAGAGCTCTGATATATATGGTGTACTTATCTACCACTCAGTCTTTTTCAGATTTCTCAAAGCAACACATTAAGCCCCGATTTAATGAAAATCAAACCATATGAGAAACAAAGTCATTGGTATCTATCTGAATGAAGAACTAGTTCTGGGGCACGAGGAGTCCAGCAAACCACAGTAAGAGCCAACATGCACAAATGTAGAAAACACTGGACAGTGTTGAACAAGCAGTTACCAAAGTTACTCCACAAATTCATCACTGACTCATCCAGGGGATGCTCTGAAAATTCAAAATTTGCCATCAAGCAACCGCAGACAAAAATCTGATGACGGCATCTTTTACTAGTATTTCCCTCCTTGTAGGGGTAAGTTTCACATCACCATGCGTCCGATTTTCTTCACTCTATTTAACGTTATGCTGCAGTGTGTGTTCTGTTTAAACATCTGTACAAAACCAAACTGATGCATGCCCATTCCTCCTACCTACACAATAAATCCTTTTATGATTAGAAGGAGCACTGTGATTATTTTTTCTCCCCAAATTGCCTAGCTTCTCTGCAAATTCACCCCACTGACTCTCCATCCCCATCATTTAGGGAGCACTAATGTGTTAAACACGAAGAAAAAGACAGGATGTCTTGCCATTTTCTGCTTCCCCACTGTTTCCCACATTGCTATAGTGGCTAAATTAGATGAAGCCAAACAGAGGGATTGTCTGTCTAAGGCCAGATGTGATATTTGTTTTCCACAGTGCGGCGTCAGGTAGAAGGGAAGAAAAAATAAATGGAAAATCCAAACAGCTCCCTCATTGGGTTGGGGACTGATTTTGATTTGCTGATGGAGGCCAGTTAATCATTTGATCCTGTTAGAACAAGTGAAGTGTTTGTGTGTTTGTGTGCGATTCTGCCGGGAGAGTTAACAACCGCTGTAAACAGGCCAGAGCTCTGTGTCTTGATTTGTGTGCAGGCCATGCTGTGTGTGTGTATTTGTCCTCGCTCAGGCTTTTTTTTCCCCCCTCCTATAAAAGCAATTTGCCCCATGCTCAGGCTAGGCAATGAGCAGATGCTACCATTGTAAATGATGATGCGAGAGGCCATAATAAAGAGTTGATAAACACAAAATTACTGCTGGGCTGTGGGCCATGAGGAGGGGAGGAGGGGAGCGAAGAAGACATAGAAAGTATGAAGAAAGAAGTGCCGCGCACACAAACACATCTGTCAGGCTTCCTTTAAGCGCATATCTGTAAACTAGGCCCATTCTAGGTTATGATAACATAAAAAAATATCTTATTTCATGTGTTGCTTTGTGTATTTTTGCTAAGTGCTGATTTGATCAAAGACAACCATACGTCATGCTAAAAAATACTTAAAGTTGGCTCAAATTAAATATGTAAAACTCCCCTGCTGTTAGATTTCACTAAAATGAGGGCATTTTATTTAGCTTTCATGGCTTGCTATGTTGGCTTTCTATGACACAAAGAATCTGACCTATAGCAAACAGCAGTTCAAACTTTGTTTGAGAGATTGTGAAGTTGACCCCACATGTTTTATCTGATTAAATCAATAACAGTTAAATTAATTCAGCTGAAAGTTCGGACAATGGAAGTTGTACAACATGATTTGTAGAAACTTTAAGTTTGTGGTGAGAATCCCACAACTGACTTGGTGATCGAATTAAACAAATTGTTAGTTGCTAATGATGCTAAGGGGCTTTTTGATGGTTTGTAAGGAATCAGCAGTTGTACAGTTTAAGTTGAAAATCTAAAATATTTCCCGTATTTACTTTTAAACATAAAAACAATCTTTAAAAAATGATGTGATTTAAATATGAATCTAAAATTCTGAAACAAAATGCTCATAGTGCAATGAAACTCATTGTTCTGCAACATACATTTGGAGAAAAAGAAGCCTGCTGAACAATGTGTGTGTTATGGTTGACTGTATTGTGTTTAATTTGAGACCTTTTTAGCCACACAGCTCTGGTAAGCAAAGAGGAGATGCATGGAAAGGCAGACAAAAGGTGGGAGTACTGATGGCATAAAACAAAAGCAAAGAGAAAAAGAAAACAGTGGTTCCAGCAATTTACAAGGCTGGACAGAGAACATGCCACTGCAAATGAGAAAATGGATGCCTTTCATCAGCTGACGTTCTGAAGGAGAAGAAAGTGATGAGACATGCAGTATATTACATATAAGGTGTTTGTTTGCAACAAGCCTTTTCATATAGCAAAACATATTATGGGGTTGGGGAGTGTTTACATCTGTTCTGCACCAAACTCATCTGGATTTGTCAATGCTGTTGCAGATTAAGGGAACATATCTGTGAAACTGTAATATTTGTTCTAAGTTTTGCACATTCTAGCTATCTAGTTAGACCACATTGTGAAAAGTATATGCACATGTAAACATACCAATCCAGTCCATTTCAACATTGTCCTCAGTTAAGAAAGACACAATGTGCACAAGAGATCAAAGAGAAAAAAATTCTTCATCACGTGGCTGATTTATCTACTCAGCATGACACAAAGCTCTACAGAAGCCAAGTAACTAGGCATTCATTTAAATATGGTGACTTTGGACAGGAATGCATCAAAAAGTTGGAGGACATTGGTTCTGAAAGTCTCCTGTTAGTCTTTGCATGTTTTTGGTTACATTGCGTGGCCTTCACATAAAAACTCCCATTTATCTTACATGGAGCAGCTTTGCTCTGACAATAACATGCATGAGCTTTAAACATCTTTTGGCAATAACACCCAGGAAAATAAGTAGTAAATTAAATCTGCCCATCAGAATTCTTGGTCACTTCAATATTATTGTGGACAGTGTTCAAAGAAATTGCAGACTCTGCAAGTCTTTTAAGGAGTGTTACAGGGATATCAACAGACTATACAAAAGCAGCCAGTATCCGAAGTTAAGTCTCCTCACAGTCTTCATATACTGCTTTTTCAAAAATACTGCAATCTGGACATCCAACTCTCATGTAAAAATTAACCACATGGCTTTGTCAGTGTAGGTAAGGTTCAATCCTGTAGTTTATTGATTAATGTTAGTGTCCAAAATTGTGATGGTTTAATGTTGAGAATAGTTTATTTATACTTTATTAGGACCATTCCAATTATAAGGAAAAATCATTTTAGCAAGTACTTGTTAAGGTGTATTTGGTTGATCTTCAGGTGAGTGCAGATGTGGAGTGCGCCACAAGGGGGTAGTGCAGAGTGAAGGCAGTAGTTCCGCCAGGCCGTTCATCTTCTTGTGAACCATGTTGCAGCTTCTGCTCGCACTATGAAACGAAGCTGCATCAAACCATAACAAGCTGCTTCACATCTCATCATTTCTCCTGTTAATAGAGGTAATATTGCATAAAATGAATGCAAAATCACATATGGTAGGACTGTATATGATTTCAGTGCTTTATAGCCAACTTATTTGTAATTTTATTAATGTTAAACGAGGTTGATAGAACGGTTAGACTGTTTTCGAAGCAGAGACGAGGCTGTGTAATGGCGGCGCTCCAACCTCACTTTAGCGTTTAGTTCCGGACGCTGTTGTAATGTTCAGTTATCTCTAGTTTAATAGGAAAATGGTTCTAGTAATACTATTAGTTTTGTTTGTATATTTAGTATGGTTTATTATTGCTTTGGGAAATATAAAAAGGATTGATTAGCAGACCAAGCTGAAGCAATTGCAAATATTATTTCAGTTGATACTCAAGTGACTAAATAAAGCACTATTTTCTGATACTATGTGTTTGTTAAAGCTAAAGAACATACATATAGAAATAGATTACATCATTTATTTAAAGGATATCTATTAGGAGAATAGAAAGTTATTCTACATATAGAAGTGATTGTGTTGTGTAACATGCAAATGGACAGAAATGTGAATTGAAATGTATTTTTGAATATAAATTTGAAATGAAAAACTGCATCAAACCAGAACGTGCTGCTTCCCATCTCATAATTTCTCCTGTTTATTCAGGACCATTCTTCTGCTGCTGGTCTGCCCCCCCTAGACCAGACCTGTAACATATGTTCTTATATGGCTGGAAGGTAAACATTCTTTTTCACATAACAAGTTTGAGCCAATCACCTAACCTCCAATAAAGCATTTCAGAAGGAAGTCGATACTGTGTTGTGGCTGACCACAAAAGACAGCACAGATGTGCTGAGAGAGCGTTTAACCTATAGATGACATATTTAGCACATGCTGTACATTAACACACAGAGGCAGGAACACACAACTATGGAAAAACATGAGCAAGCTGCCATGCGAAGCTTGTGTTTGTTGCTTTGTTCACCAGATGCCTAGACAAGAAACCATGCACACGCACTGTTCCTTCCTGCAATGAATCTGTGCAACAATGTGTGACAATGCTGCAGATTTCTAAAAATGAGTTCTAACTGGGACTTATCTGTTTAAAGGTCTCAAGAAGAGGTCCTGTAGCGAGCCTTTTAATGGAAGATCAGAGCAGACTATTCTGAGTGGGCAAACAAACATGCAGGCATGGACGTATGTGCCATAAACTACCCCCTTCCAATAATCTCTCTCACTTCTAATGGTGGTCATTTGCCATTCATTAGGATCAAAATGTTGTTTTCTGCCTGGACAAATTGCAAAGCTATTCCATTCACAGCTTGAGGAAAGTCTGAGACTCTGCTGGGTTTCTTTGGCTTGTTTAAGTGCCCAAACACGGCTGGCTAATGTGGCTAACAAGCCCTGAATTGTGTAGTGTAGTAAAACGGCAGGGAGAAGAAAACTGTAGGGAAGCAAGCAGAAGATTTTTTTTTTTTTTATGTTTCCTGTGTAAATATTTCAGTGATGGAATTCAAGATCTTTTTACAGCTGTTGTTAGGGAGTTCATATGCTTTTATTCAGCCCTTTAAGAGTCCTATTCAGGGTTCATCCAGAAACAAAGATACTCATCACTTAACACAATCTGTGAAGAAACCAATAAATTTTAAAGTATTCAAACTCTTTAAGCATATGTAAGCATAGGATACAATATTGGGTGACACTGGGCAATGTCTTGTTTACTATATAGTTCTGTTTTCTTATGTTTGCCGTCCTTTTTATAATATTGGTAATCTTTAATTGTAAGCTTTAGATGGACTTTGGCTGCAAAGAGCTGGTTTGACCAAAATCGGAACTCTCCAGCGTGAATAAAATCTGGAAACCATCAGTGATTCACCAGTCTTATACCATTAGCAGTTTACCTTAATCAGCATGGTTTTAAGTGCCACGTTAATTTTGAGCTCAGAGTACGTGTATAGAATGACATGGAACAAACAACAACTATGATGGTTGCAAAAATGTTGTTCCACGTGTTTATTTGGGATTTTATCAAATCTACACAGAGCCTATACAGGTTTATATTTTGCAAATTAAGTTATTGAATAAAATCAAGGTTTGAATAATATTCCAATTTATTGAATATGACTGAATATTAGCAGTCTTTCTTCATTGTAAAGGTGAGTGGTTTTATTTTCCGGTCTACCCAGGGTATGGGCTAAAAGTTAATCAAATGTTTGTCTGAGTAACATAAAAATGCAAATAGCTAATAGCTGCAGAGCAATTTGCATGGTAAACAAAACCAGAAAAAATGCTCCCAAGACAACAAAAATACAGAGTTGCTTTACATTATTTCTAGCATTTAAAAAAATAGGGACACAGATGCAATTTACAGATGAACTGCTTCCCGGAAGCGATAATATCTAAGGCAACAAGTGTAGTTTGTCTTTGTGGGTGTGATATTACAACATTATCAGCATTTCTGTGGTTTGCATGTCGTACAGGTGGATGAGGAGGAGGTAATTAACACTGACATCTCCTGAGCCAGGTCTAATCAGTGCTCTCTTCTCCTCATATGCTATATTCATCTCCACTCTTTATCCCTCCTATCATAGTGATTATCACTTCATAACTGTCTTTGTTTACCTCATCTTGCCTATCCACCTATTCTCTGAAATGATATGAGTAGAAAGAGATAATAGAAAAACCGAAGCCTTTGATGTTTCAACTCCAGATGTCCTGCTTTCAAATACAGTTTTTCCTTCCCTACAGGGAAGATAAAACAGAGGACTGGTCAATCACTTTTCAAAAAGTTCCTATAAATGGAACATTTATTTAGCAGAAAAAAATGTGTATTTTACTGCATGAAGTATATATTTTAGTTAATATTCACTTTAGAGATAGGCAGTTACTGTACAGAAGAGGTGAAACAGTACATGCATTCAAACCATGAAAGTGTAGATGTCACTTTTGGGTTCATGCTGGTGGAATGGGAAATACCACCACTGTCATTTAGGTGAGGATGCACATGTTTTTTGTACTACTTAAGCTAGTATTTAAAACAGAAGATTTTTATATATATCACAAAGCATCAGAGACCATCACAAGGTTTTAAAGTTTATTTAGTGTCACACTCAACATTTTCTAGCCTGTTTTGTGGTTTTGGGTTTTTTGAATATAAAAGTTCTGCCCTGTTTTGTTTTTATGTTTAAAAGTAAGGCAAAGCCAAACTATAACCCAAACTGTTACATCTTTATAAATTTTAATAAAAACAACAACAACAACAAAAATGTTCAAATAATACTACTAGTATTTAGTTGAACCCAGTTCTATTTTTAGGTTGAATTGATCAGCACTGTTTTACACTTATTATAAACGCAGTATAAACTGAGGAATGAGCGGTCATAGAAACAAATACATAAATCATGTGCACAACCTCAACAACATTTTGGCATAACTAAGTTTATAAAATAACTTTAGGTATTCACAGTTTGTTTCTGTTACAACATGCGGTCTGATACTTTTTGCCAAACATTAAAATCAAATGTGAGCTTTGGCCACCTACTTGATGAGAATTTGGAGCTCTGCGTTGGTTTTGAGTGTAATGTGTCCACTTGAATTCTGCTGTGAGTTGCATATAAAAGTTTGTGGACTCAACTTTTGCAAACCCTGGAGAATATACTGTTGTTTTAGTTTGAAATATGCACTAAGAGTATTGGGGGACTTATAAGTTAACCGCTATCTCCATTACTTTTCAACTTTAGTTTCTGTGAATTAAAGTCTACATGTTTTGCTTTCTCTTTGTCAGGTTAACATGACAACCTGAGCAATTCTGTCCTTATTTTTCAACTGTCTGAGTTCATAAATATTAAAAGTATTCAGTTTTTCCAAAGAGTGCGCAAGTGAGAATTACTCATTGACCAGCAGAAGGCAGGGTTGTAGCATCTTTGATCTCTTACACCCCCATTGCACCCTGATGCCCTTTCTGCACACATAGTCACATAGACATACACACCGAAATAGATAACAATCAAAACCGCAAGTCTTCTAAATGTATATGTATGTTTGCAAAAAATAATGGCAAAGATTAAAGTAAAAGTAAACAAAGCGCCATGTTTGTAGATGCACTTCTGCTAGAGATAGAGGGACACAACTTTCTCGAGGAAGGCTATCATGTTACCGTCTTAGAGGTTTGAGTGAAAAGTGAAGTTTTCTCACAGGCACAAGTCTGCTTTTTAGCAGACCTCAGAAACGCACACATGGGCATGTAATAAGGCCCCAGACACTGACAAGCAAGCATCCAGGTTCAAATGTGTTTACTGGCATTGGGCCCACATTGTTTATTCTTTGATGGAAAGCCAAGTGGAAATAGGTATAGAGGTTACAGAGGGAAATGGAGAGAAAAAAGGTTTAAAGGCAGAACAGTGCAAGAGATTTTTTTATGTGTTAGTTTACGCATTTTTAGGGAAAAAAAAAAAATCAGAATCAAAGAAATATTTGTTGAGACTAAACCAAAGGTTGAAAAAAGGAGACAAAAAGGGTCACATTTATTTTTGGTGGTGTAGAAGATGAGATAACCTGAACGGAAGAAAACAGAATAAAAGAAAGAAGGAGTAAAACCTAAGATTATATCAAACAATTAGTTATGTTTCAACCTTTGAACTCCCTTGCTTCCTTTAGGCATTGTTATAAGAGCATGTAACACTTTGCAATAAATATTTCTATTCATATTCAATTATGTATCTGTTTGTAAAACATATATGCTTTTGTATTCTATCCTACCGCTTGTCCTGTTTGGTGAGCACTATTCCCACTGTGTGTGAAAATCTACGAAATGGGGACATAATCGGCACAGTAATCTATTACGATTGCCCTGGCAACCCCTATGCAGTACATAAGTGTTGTTTTAGCAGTCATTCAAGACATTCTCCTTTTGTGTCAGAGATACTGCATTGGCTTCTTAGTCATTATTAAGCTAGTTTAAAGAATTCATTGCCATATTTTGTTCAAAAACTGTCCCGTGGATGATTTTTTTGGTGGTGAAGAGAAACACTCGAATATTACAGATTGTGTCTGAGGAACTTTCAGCCTGCAACTACAATGCCAAGTTTTCTACTTTATTGTATCACATTTATGGTGAGTTAGGGGAGAATGCAGCATTGTTTTATCACATAAAAAGCTGATTGAAATTCAGTTCAATTCTACGTATTTGTTTCTTGCTGTAAACTGTCCAACTGAAGAGATCATACTGAGATGAGGCAAGCTTGATGCAGTGAGTTTGATTGAATCAACTATGAGGTGAAGGAGGGACTGCAGGGAATGGGGGAGCAGAAATGGGTATGTCCCCACAAATTTCAAAAATGGAGAACTGCTCCACTCACTCCATTGTTCAAACACTTATTTCAAGGGGAATCGCCACTTCTCTAAAATTAATATTGACAATATAAAGATAAAAAAAAGTTCACAATCACTTGCTTGCACTGAGAAACCGAAATCATTAGTGCTGCTTTATAAACTGTCTAAAGTCAAATGGTGACAGTGTATTTAGTTCTGAAATGATGTCATATTTCTGCAGGTAACTCATCCATCTTGACCAAGCAAGATTGATTTTGAACTACTCAAAGCCATCCTCAATTTATTTTCAATCTCCTTGAAGCCTTTAACTTCCCTCTGTTTGAAACCCTCAGTCATTTGATCATGACACGAGATAGACCATCCTACCTTAATATAAGAAATTATTTCGAGTGATTGAGTATTCAAAGCATAAAACAAAGTCATAAGACCAGATATAATATTTATTTGATATGGAAATACTTGCAGATATGCATTGCAAGATATAAATTATTCATGTTGTTTTTTGATTTTTTTTTTTTTTTTTTTGTGTGTGTGTACAATATATATATATTATGTATTCTCTTCTTCCGACAGAACCATCTTTTGAAATAAGAAAAGAAGAGGTTAAAAAAAGATGGGTCAGTTGTCGTTTCCCGTTGACTACAAAAGATGAAAGAAGAAAAAAACTTCATCATGAGTACGACAGGAGGTGTGAAACACAACACAGACACCTTCGTTTTCTCTGTTTCTGTTTTGAAAAAAACAGGAAACAGTCTGCATAGACAACACACACATACACACACCATAATTGAAAAAAAGAAAACTGAGCTGCTAACTACCAGTTATCAGTTTGATTCACTTTAAAACGCGCTCTTTCATAAAAAGAACAAGAACTGCACCACTACCATGCTCCCACAACACTGCAAGCACAGAAATGCATCAATATTCATGGCTGTGTAAAATTTATATAGATTTATAATAGACAGTAACTTATATTAAGCCATGATATCTGTTAAATCGGACGTTTATGGCATACACGTAAGGATAAACCCAAAGCTCAGTTATTCAAAAAAATTCTAATAATATAAAGGTTTTAACACATATTACCCTCACAATAATAGGAAAAGCTGTACAGTTGACATGGATACTCTCATGAAGTTGTTTAAGTTACAGAATAGATTTACAAAAGAAGCTGACTGTGTGTGGTATATATATATAAAAAAAACCCCAGCAGTATAAAATGGGAAGTTGAGTGAAAGGAAAAAAATCATAAAAATGAAGTCGGTCCTCGAGGGCCGGCGTCTTGCATGTTTTCCTGGTTTAACGCACCTGGATGCAATGATGGCTCATTAGAAGGCCTAAGAAGAACATTGACATGCTGAAAAGGTTGTTAATACCACCCGGGAGAGAACTAAAACGTGCAGGATGCCGGCCCTCGAGTACCGACTTTGGGCAGCCCTGGCATAGAACAAACCCTGCAGCCACGCCTTTTGCACTCAAAAGATTCACTGAGACCTTGTTTTAAAAAGTGCCGGTGTCAGAGACTCTGATCACTGGAGATGAGCGGTTGAATAGTAATATAATTGTTGTGGTTTAATTGAAAATGGGACATTAATGTCAGTGTTTCAGCAGCTGATGTCAAGTTTGTTAACTACCGGTTTATATTTTAGAGCTTGTGCACCTTCATTTGCAGTTTAAACCAGATACTCACAAATACTGTATAAAAAGACAAAAGAAAAAAAAAAAACTTTGCATGGTTGTCAGTCTTGCCTCTGTTATTGTCTTGTCTCTGTGTTGCCTTGCGATGAACTGGCAACCTGTCCAGGGTGTTCCGTGCCTCTCGCCCATAGACAGCAGCCTGCTGTAGGAACAGTGACCAAGATAATAGATGGATGTATGAAAATCTAAATATTTCTTGTTCTAATTCAGTTAGGATTACCAAAATGTTTGTAGTAACTACGTTTCAGAAAAATTATTATGAACATGCTAGAGAGAAAAGGTTTGTTAATTTCTTTCAAGTCAGAGGTTTACCCAAAGCCTGAGTGCTATGCCTTTAAACAATTTGGTTAAATGGAGACACACATGTGGATGTATTTTAGCCTAAACACAAATCCTCTCTGTGTGATATCATGGAAAAATCAACAGAAATCAGCCAAGATTTCACAAAGAGTGATGGGCCTCCACAAATCTGGTTCACACTTAGATTCAATTTCTGAATTTCTGAAGATGCAACATTCATATATTCTAACAATTACATGTAAGTATTAACAGGTTGGGAATGCACAACCATCCTGCTGTTCAGGAGGGAGGTGGACTCTATTTCCCATAAATTAATGTGTTTTGGTGCAAACTGAAGTTGTAGATCCAGAACAAAAGGAAAAGACCTTAAGAGGATTCTATTGAAAGCTGGTAAGAAAGTGTCATTACCCACAGTGAAATGAATCCTCTACCAACACCGGCTGAAAGGACACTCAGACAGGAAGAAGCTATTCCCTTCTGTACTCCTTCTGCACTTTGTCCTCAGACTTGTACAGTAGAGTTTCAATCATGCTATTCAACAAACAGAAGGATATGTTATGACCAATGACATCGATTTTCTGGAATTTTTAGGAATAGTGGTATATATGTAGTTTTTATATATGTTTAGTCTATGTTGGCCACTCTTCCAAATAATGAATTATCATTCAAAGCCATTTTGTTCAGCTTGGCACTTCTCTCTTTGTAGCGGAGGATGGTTGTGTAGAGCATGCAGTTTGGAGCAAGATTCACAGCGGCGAACTGGCGGATTACATACGTCACAGCCAAATGGTAGCAGTCGGGTTAAATTTAAAACTTCAAAAGAGTCCACGCACTTAAAAGGCATTTGTACCAAATAATAAATGTAAGTGAACTTATGAATTATGTTTTTTTTTTTTTTTTGTCAGAAGAGTACAATTTGCATAAATAAAACAGAAAATAAAATAATTAGTGGCAGTGCTTGCCAGGTTCCAAATAACCATTGCAGAGGTTTGGTGAAACCACTGGATTTTTCTTTTGAGGAGCTGGTAAATAAATTGGGCTTTATTTACTGGAGCTTGCCTCAGTATTTCTTTTTTTTGTGCATCTGTCAGTATATATTAGTCAGTTTTGCCCACACGTCGGTGTTTTCGCTGCATTGTAAATTGTCAGAAAAAGCAGCAGTTTTCTGCATAAATGCATCATGTTGTATCGTGCTGTGGTTTACTAGCCGAGGTTAGAGTGGGGTTACATGTGTGGGGGGTTGTTTTGACTGGCCGGCGTCTTTTGTTCTTTTTTTAAAATGTATTCACAGTATTTATTTATTGTTTGTGCTACACTTCAGATGCTCGGCTGCCGTGCTGGTGTTATCATGTCCCACTGGGAAATGTTTTCACCATCAGTCACTGTGCGTGGTAAATCTCTCTGTGTGTGTACTTGTATCTAGGTGCTTGTTTGTGTGCTTTTCTTTGTGCGTGCCAGAATGTGTGTATGTGTACCAACAGCACAGTAATCTGTAGGCGGGACATCATTCTTAATGCAGCCTGTGTCATCAGTTCCCGTGACAACAAGGGGAATGATGTGGCCGATACATATGAAACAGGGTTTCATGCATAAACATGCAGCTTGCAGGAAGAGGAGGGCGAGGGCAGCAGGAGAGCCAGGTTATAAGGAAGATGTGCGCATGTGTGCGTGTCCACATGCTTCCTTACCTGGACCCCTCTAGTCCTGTTTATTATTTATGAGACCTCCCTCAGAGCACTGTCACCAGCCCCTCCCCCTTAAACATAAGTTTGTATGTGTACATGTGTGATGGATGGTGACGGCGACTTCGGATGATAGATCAAGATTAAGATCAAACACGGCTCAACGTCACACTCCGTCAAGTTTCGATTTATTTATTTATCTTTTTTTTGCATTTATTTTTGATGCACATGCTTACACAAGCAACTTCTCACATTTTAAAAATCGCACCAATTTTTATCCAAGTCGTGATGGATATAAATCGCTCTACCATCGTAAAGGAATAACAATAAGGTATTTCTTTATCAGCACAAACACCAGAATAAAATCCGTTTACATGGGTTTGGAAGTACAGAAACTGTATCTGGGAATAATTTGTGAACTATGTTATCAGAGGTGATGTAAGTGTATTTGGAAAAAAATGTGGGTAAAAAGTGACAAAGAAAAATATACTTTAAAGTGCATTGAGTACTTTTGCCAGGTATAATAAACTCACACAATTAAGTCCTATTAAAAGCTGGAACTGGCTTCTACGCCTCCAAGAAATTTACAGGTGGAATAAAAACTAAGTTTGTATTTGTTCACAGAGAACACACACACATGAACAGAGGAGAGAGCAGGGGTCATGAGTTCAGCTATGGCCTCCCCTCTTCACTCGCAACACTCCAAAGGGAGATGTTTTCAATTCACTCATTATAGAAGGGTCGCTCCAGGTCAAGTTCAATGCCAGAGAAAAAAGAGCGGCTACACTGAGGGAAGTGCCACCCACTCATGGGTAGAAATGCTCATGCACACCCTTGACTGTGCAGCGAGCATTGCATGAACTGAACTGCAGTCGCCATGGCTGGAGATTTTGGGTAAATACAGCTAAATTAGTTATGTAGTGGATAAGGATAGATGGAGGGAATTAGAGGACCAAAGTTGGTGATCTCATTAATATGTTTCACCATCTCCATTTTCAATATACACTGATACATTTTTCCATTTATCTTCATTCATGAGTAATTGTCTTTACCTGGTCTTTTCTTCTGCCTTTTTCTATTCTCGCAAAAAGTAAGAAATAAAAAAAAGTGCAATTCTTGCAATATTTAATGACTTAAAAGTGGAAATGCAGGAGATATGAGAAAACTGAAACTGGAATGATTAATCTACAATCTTTCAGCCTTCCTGCACAACAATGAAGAATCTACAAACTATGGTACAATTTTAAAATGTTTTATCTTGCTAACTTTACAGTTATAGTCGCAAAATTATATAACATTATAATTTTATGTAATTATCAGTGTTACATATAAGCCCTATAAACTTGTGGTTATAGGGTTTATATAAGCAATCCTCCTTACAAGACAGGCATTTGTTTTTACATTAATATGTAAAAACAATATTAATCATTTTAATATTTTTTCAGCCTTCAACTGAAAAAATATTTCAGTTTTTCAGTTGTTTGACAGTAAACCAAAAAACATAAAATAAAAAAGCTCTAAAAATTTGGCTACATAAGTCTTCACACCCTTAATTATAAATTACCTTTCGATTCAGTTTATGCTTTCATTTTTCTTCAATAGAACTTGTAACAGCATCGAACATTTTGAAATAACATTTCAATCTGGAGAGACTCACACAGAGAATAAAATAGCAGTTAAAGAATTTAATGGTACAAGATCTTTGGCGCTCGGACCTGGCAGAAGACTGTGTGCTGAGGATCACCGCGAGCAGGAGATTGGCTCGTGTGAGCTCGTGATAGTCTTCCCCCCAGGACCGAAAACTGGTGGTGGAGCGGAGCCTGAACATGGAGGACGTCCGTCAGGACGAAGGTGGAGATGGGGAGGAAGTGGGTCAAAGCTCGGCTGACAAGTAGGTAGACCCAAGGAAACTTGAACTTTTGAAGACGTCCTTCAAAAGTCTTCAATCAGCCATAATTGGCTGCTATGGCAAGGCGGTCCGTCCTGGTTGGCTGTGGCGGGCGTCCTGTCTGTTTTTCCAACATGGTTAATGCTTAATTTCTGCAAACGGTTGTACTATTTAGAGGAAGAAAGAAAAAGTGGAAAAAACAGGAGCAATTAAAATGACTTTACTTTTAGCTTAATTATGAGCAAACCAATGAATCTCTTTGTCAGAGCGACTCTTTCTGCCGGCTCGCCCCTTCTACATAAAACAATAAAACCTCCGTTAAAATTTAATTTTCTCTTTTTTCAGATTAGATCCTGCTTTCTTTTTTGTCTTGTCTGAGTTGAGAAGTTAAATCTAATCAAAGACGAACAACGCTCCTCTGCACCCCGCCACCCCCTCCACCCTATTTCCAAGCACCCTCTGCTTTCAGAGATTCCCTCACTGTAGCCATGGAAATGGGACTTTGGGGATGAAAGGAAATCATAATTTTGTGGCGGGATTAATTTTGAGACATGAGCGATGCCAAATGAAATCCCTGTCAAAACCTATGCTGATTCTTTTCATCGCTTGCAGATCCCTGAGAAATCTGTTCCCTGTTGCATTTATGATTTGACAGTCCAGTCGTTTTGGACTTACTTCCCCCCTGATACCTCTGACATGTTGACATTAAGTGGTTGCCGAGACAGGCAGCACCTATATTTCAATCACCATTAGGCGGAGGATATTTGGTGTTGGTTTGAATGGAAAGAAGGGCAGATGACAAACGCATTCACAGATACAACACAAGGCGAACGGCTATAATTACATTAAAGGGCGAACAGCAGCCATTTTCTGGGAGTGCACAGAGGTAAATATAGTCCACAACTGACCCTTGGATTGTCAAAAATGCGGTCCAGATTGTTTACTTGTGTCCTTGTCAAATGTCCTCTGTCCATATTAGTCCTTTCAATCAGAAAAAGTTTTTTATTTCCTCATCACTTTTTACTTTGGCACAGTTGGGAAACCCCACTGCAAGAGTTCCTTCACATTGGCCCCAACATCTGCATGGCAGAAACACAAGTATATGGTGGATTTTAGGGAATTTTGGACAGTTTTAAGACACTCTTCTCGGATCTGATTGGTAAGGGTTAGCCAAATTATACAGATTTCAGAGTTGTAGCTGGACTGGCTCAACATGGGTGTGACATTGTTCCCACCTCCAAACTCTGGCTTCTGAGATAAATCCAACGGAGCATCACTTCAGCAGCAGAACCTTTTGAGTCTGAGCCCCAAGTTTCTCCTTTCCACTTGAAAAGAAAATTCAAGGAGTGAACAACTGTATATACACTATTTTTCAAGAGTGCTTGTATTTTGTCTGACACATATTACATAAAACTTTTTAAACAATACAGTTTTTGTGCAATCTCTCATGATTTACATTTTCAGTGTTCCTGAAAAGCTTTGGTATGCTTGCTACCTCTATCTCAGACCAAATTCACCATGAGGCCAAGTAGACCACTGACTAAATTCAAATATGATTGGCTTATTAAAATGTTTTCCACAGTTGTGAGGATGAAGATACTCGGTTGGACTGGCCAATTCTTTTCTAATACAAATGAATTTAATGTGGAGAGCTTGGATAGAAATCTGGACTTTATGCTGATGTTTTGCCAATATGTTATAGGGAAGCATCTTTCTGATTGTTTTACTTGATATAAAAAGAGCTGTCGTGATACATGTAGAGTCTCCCCTGAAACCTTAAATACTGTGATGATTCACCACTCAGTCATTTTTGATGTGAGCATAGGATAGAAGTTTATAAATTTGAACTTCAATTATTAGTTAATACAAGTCGCAAAAGGATATTTGATGGTGCAAGATTTTAGGTTCTATGTGTTTTGTACATTACTTTTGATCAGCAATTTTTCTTTATTACTTTGAAGAGTTGTGAATGTCTGCAACGATATTCCATTGGGTATGCATCATTTTATCAACCTAAACATTATTGCAATTGCAAGATAAAAAAAAGAAACACCCAAAATGTTAAGCTACTTAATTTGCAAGACATGGCAAAAAAAGTATTCTGTCCTTGTTATTGCATAAATTCAGACTGTGTTTTTGACTTCATAGCATTTGCACAGAATCTTGACTATCACAAGATCACAAAAATCTACATAAATGGAAATTTACACAACAAAACAATTCAGATGACGTGTCAATGCTGTTGAATCTATACCAGTTTTGATAAATGAGACTCAGTATGAGGTTGGTAAAATTGTTTTTCTATGTACTTGAAAAGACAGTGACAAATATATGCAGTCAAAAATTCAATTGTTTTTTTTTAAATGTCACAATTTCACTGAAATCTTTAGATACGCTCCTAAAGATAATGAAAGTTGTGTTTATCCTTGGTATGTATCATTGTATTACATTTAAAATCAGTAATTTATTTCGAAAAAAGACCAGTCTCACTCCCTTACTTTTTTTTTAAAGCCTTATTGTTTTATTTAGCTTAATTAAATGCTTTTGAAGCATTTAATTGCTTAAAAAGCAAATGCTGTAAAAACAGGTGAAGATGAGTCTATTCTGCTTAGTTCAGATTTAAGTATTGCATACACACATAAACACCATTATGCACATACCAATACAAAAAAAGTCCCAAAAATCAGACCTGCATCAGCTGGGACTTTATGAATCTCATATCTTCTGGATATAGCTGCACATTGCACGGCTTAGTGCCTATCCACCTGAAATCCAACCAAACAAAGAAATATATTCCCCCAGCAGAACACTCTCTTAGTAGAGGCTTTGCAGCCACCCGCTGAGCTCAGTTTAAGCAAGCAACCAGTGTAGGTGCTTGCATTCAGTTTGGGGAAAGAGATCAAACAACTAGTTGAGGAAGTTATCTCTGTTAGAGCATTATGTGGTGTATTAGTGAAGAGACTGAATGCTGAATCCTTTCAGATTTTTCCCCATCTTTCTCCTGGGTGTTTGTATCCTGTCCAACTGTGTGTTATAGCCCAAAAGCATGTTTTTTAGTAAGGATATACATATTTTTGTGGAGAAGGAGAAGGAAAAGTTGTACATCTTTGGAGAGTCAGAGGGGTTCAGCTGTTGGAGGGGGAAATGAAAATAAAGAATGGCAAGTTAAGAAAGAGCTATAAGGTCACAGATCCCTGTAAGATGTGGATTATATGCAAGGTGCAAGCTCAGGTTTTTCTCAGATCTTCCTGCTGACATGGAACCTTCATGTATGCGCTCTCTTCCAAAAGCCAAAACTAAACTTTTACCTGAAAGGGAATATGGCTACCACAACTCAAGTTTGCAATTTCTACAAAAAGCATTTAGAAGCTTTTTTTCTTTTTATTTTTTACCTTTTTCTCAAAAAGTTATCTATATTAATAATATTTTCACATTTAGGCATATAACATCCAGAAACATCCATTGTGAAATTCACAGATATTAAGCTTAGCCTCGTGAATCAATATGGAGAACAACTTTTCACTACATTTACAGCTGTAACTCTTTTCAGATTATGTCTTTAAGAGTCAGTTTCTTTCTATGTGCTGGAGATTATGGCTCGACCATGACCTTAACCAAAATTTGGGTGAGTTGGGGCAGAATTATTGGCGTGATGGTCGCGTTTGGGCTTCTGTGGTATGTTTAATAAGACTGCAATACATACAATACAGAGAAACCCAAGGCAGAATGCACAATATAAAGTTGTGGTGATCTACTTATCATAGTGTGGATAAAGGGACAGATAATTTAATCTGTAAGTAGAGTGCAGAAGTTAATCAGACTGTAGCAAGTCCAGCACACTGCTTGTGCACGCCCTGCTTAGCTGGAATAGCAGCGGAGACGGGATCCCTCAGCGCAAACAGTTCACCTGTCCCTGCTGAAGAAAAGCATCCTCATATATTAATGCTGCAACCAGCAGGTTTCACCTTGACAATAATTTATTCAGAAAGACCTGAAGTGTCATTTTTCCATTACAGACCTAAATTACAAAAGTTGAAACTTTTATCTGAGCAAACTGAGGCATCTTCTTTTACGTGTATCTCTTATTTCGCTTTTGGCAAGCTATGCACTAAAATTCCTTTGTTCTTATTTCAAACATGTTTTTTTTTCCCCAATGTGCCATAAAAACAGTCTAATAATTGACCTGGCAATTTATTCTCTTCCAGAATTAGCATACAGATTTTGACTGCTTCTTTGATAAATGCTCCCCTTGCCTGAGCCGTCAGCCTTGGTATGTTTGATTTACTCTTTCCATTTTCAGAAGATGTTTTGTAGTTTGTGAGAAGCTCAAACCTTGGAATTTTGTTTTGTAACCTAACAATGCTTTAAACCTTTCAAAATGTTGTCCTGACCTGTCTGCTGTGTACGTTGGTGTTTATTGCTGTTTTTTCCACAGATGTTCTCTAAGAAATCCCAGATCCAGAAGAACTATTTTTTAATGACATTAAATTTCAATTAAATGAACAATTTACTAATGAGGCTATGTAGATAATTGGTTAGATTGGAATTTACTTGTGGGGTTCAGTATAAAGGTGGGTGAAAACAAATGCACACCAAAGGTTCCCATCACCTAACATTTGAGTAAAATGTGTTGAACTTTGTGATGGTGATGTGAGAACCTCAGAATTGGAGGTTTTACCTTGCAAGACAGTGTAGTCCTCCTCTGATGCATTTAAGCTTCGGGGTCATGACAAGATCACCAGCGGGAAAGCCACTGCTCTCTAGTTTATGTCCCTCATGCTGACACCAACACTGCATACAGATGACAGATACTCCATGTTTTCTGCAACACCCAAGTTTTCAACCGGACTTTTTTGTTCTGCGACTACACCCTGTCCATTGGTATACAGTTGGTGGGGTGAAAGGGGGCTGTCCCTTTGAAATGATAAGTAGTCTTTCTCCACGCAGGGACTGTCATTGAAGTCTTTGTTTGCCCGTCAGTGGCTCTGAGGTGTCTGAACTTGAGGGTCGGCGCAGAATAGAAATGACCATGTAACCTCGTTCTAGGTCACCTAATGAAGGAAGATGTATTCATATATTTTCCTGGTTGGATTAGTTCAGCATCATGCTTGCCTTTGAAGCCCAAGGTTGCAGGATCATATTTGAAGTAGGTTTTCAATCATCCCTTGGCACTGAAGTATCTTTTGTGCCTAAAATCTGGGCTCCACAGGGCCGAAGTTCTGTTCGGTTTCTGGTTATCTGAATTTAGTCTTGAACTTTAGAGTCGAAGTTATCACAAAAAGAGGAAAAATAACTTCCAGAGGAATTTGCGTATTTGTGAATAGTTGAGACCATGCAGAATAAACCACAAATGACAAGAAAGTAAAATCCGAGACAGAAAACCTTCTTAAATTCTTCTCTCCTTTGTTGTCCATCCCTTGGGCTATTGAGGTTCACCCAAACCTGTTGTGGCAAAGTTACCTTACACAGCCCCCCTCCCATCTCTGCTTTCCATCATCACCTGTATTAAACACTCTCACACAGCTCATCCCTGCTGACATACCACCCCCTACTACCTTACCACATTCTGGACCCATTTCCCTACATTTCTGAGACTCATTTCAGCTGCACCTCCTGGTCAGATTCTCAGCAGGGGCCCCTCGAGTCCATCAGAGAAATAATTCACACTCTGCCTCATTTGAGTTATTTACTCTATTACCACCCTGGCCGGCCCATTCCCCACCACTACCCACTGAGACCTAGAACTCAGGCTGGATACCTGGGCTTCCAGCAGGACACTCAATGCCCTCCATCGGCCCCCCTCTACCACATTATGACGGGCGCTGCCACCTCAATCTGCAGCTGGCACAGTATGTGGCCGGTTAGGAACAAGATGAGTGTGGAGATTGCTCAGCTAGCTTGAAGTAGAGAGGTGTGGAAAAGTACACTCGTCTGTGTTCATGTGTATGCATGTGCGTGTGTATTTTTCAGGCACATCCTCTCCCCGTTGGTAGTCTTCTGTAAGTCATTATCACACCCAAAGCCTGTGCTTCTCTCAGATGACTTGATAGATTTACATGACTCTGTCTGGGGACCTGTGAAAGAGGCTGGGTCCAGCAGAAAGATGAGAGAGAGGACTGCATCATCATCCCAGCCAAAATAAGAAGAGGGACAGCACAGTCACACCTTAATAAAAGATGTCCTTTTTTTGGAGGGGGTGGATAGCACACCTCATACTTCACACAATAGGCGCAAGTCTCCATCTTTCCATTGTAGAATTGAAATAGCCTTTCCCATCAAAGATCCCCTTGAGCTCATTTACCAGGGACTGAAATGAATGATTTTACCCATCTTCCTCATTTCATTTTAATCTCAAATCATGTCACTTTCCTTTCACTTACTGCTATCTGGTAATATTCTGGTTATCACAAATTTACCTGCCTATAATACATTGTCCTCAGTGACTAACAGAAACCTAGAGAGGACCACATACCTCATTGCGGAGGTCATTTGTAATGCTAATATAGTCCTGTTGCATATAAGCCAGGGAGTTCATCTTTTCATAGCACTGGGATGGTAAATAATTTGCAGCCTTTGATTCTACACAGCAAGCCATATGTTCACTTACCAGAACACAGGACATGAGTCTTAGAAGTTAGTTTATATAGAAATGACAATATATTTTCTTAATGTATCAAATTAATTAATGTTTTTTTTTTTTTTTTTTTAGGGAACAAAGCTATCTAAACCAATCTCATCCTATGTGAAAATTTGAATACGCAATATAAAATTGGTTGATATTGAACCAACCAACTTTTGGTTGGTCCAGTATCACTTCCCAGACCTAGGCCGGATTAGTGCAAGACCTGCAAGATTAAGAAATGACAGGAACAGAACAGATCTCACAATCTGCAGTAGGTCAAAATATCTTAAAAAGTAGCACTTCTAAAGAAAAGACAAGACAAGAAATATTTTTTACCTAATTAACAAAAAATAACATTGCATTCAAATTGCAAAGGTTCAGCATTTTCAAATTTGTTACCTTAAAGTTTGAAAAATTTTGTCCTGCTATTACTCTGCCATCTACTGGAGTTTGGCAAAGGAGTAGAAACATGTTTTCTCTGTTGTTAATGAGTGACGGGAGACTGCAAAACTCTAAACTATCTCAATGTTCCAGCTCTCACCTGTAGTTATGATACTTGACCAAAATAATGTAATCTTAGACATAAATAGCTAAAGTGAGTCACTCTGGTTGATGACTTGGCTCATCCTTAGAGACAAGGTGAGAAACTCCTCCTTCATCAGGTGGAGCTCAGAGCACAGCCACAGAAAAAGGTGAACTCCCGGGTGCTTCTCCTTGGAAGTTTTCCTGGCAGTCCAAATTGGAGGAGATCCCAAAAAAGTCTCAGAACATGTTGATGGAGCTGTATTTCCCTTCTGGCAATGAAAAACAATGCACAGCATCTCGGGTATGCAAAGAAATAGCATCAGTAAAGTATCTGGTACGAAAAAACAGAACCTTACGTTAGGTCAGTGTTTTTCAATTCTGGTCCTCACGCCCCCCTGCCCTACATGTTTTAGGTGTTTCCCTTATGCCACACACCTGGATTGAATATGTGGGTGATTAACAGGCTGCTGTAGCACTTGATGGTCATGCAATCATTTGAATCAGCTGTTGTGGAATAGAGGTACATCTAAAACATGCAGAGCAGGGGGACCTGAGGACTGGAATTGAGAAACGCTGCGTTAGGTGAAGTGACAAAGAGACTCTTTACTCAATGGAGAACTAGTAAGTTGATGAGCAGATGAGTAACAGCTGTGAGGGCTTCAGAAAACAGAAAACAAAAGCTGAAAAAGAGAATCACTTATCAAATAAAATAATACCAATAATATTGGTAAAATAATCAGTTGTAGATGGACAGTTTTAGGTCAAGCTACCATCATTGGTGTAGTTTTAGGTTGAATTTTTAGATTTTGGGGTGTATTGTCTTGATTATATTTAAAATAGCAACAACCTAACAAAGTAGCGAAAACTGTTGATGTGTAGTTGCAATGAGGGACTTAACAGTACCAATGTTAGTTCTATAATTATACCTGCCAGAAGGACCAGGCTCAAATCTGGACCTCCTGGGAACCTTTCTGAACAGTTTTTACCTTTTCTGCCTGGACTTCTTAAATTATCCTTTGAGTTTGTGTGTACGATGATGTTAGTCTGATGTGCCTTTGTGTTGCCCTATGACAGACTGCTCATCTGTTCAGGGTTAGCCCGCTTCTCACTTACCCAAACCACTCTGCATGGAATAAGACACAGTTTTCTAAAGTTAATATGTTTGTTTTTGCCAATTCTTTAAGTTATTTTTTTTTTCGATCTGTTTTGGATGAGCCACAATGAAGTCTTTTGTTAGTACATTAATACATCAACACATCTTTTTGTGTGTGCTTTCGTATCTAAGGTTGTGTCAGAACAGCTCCAAAGTGTTATATTTGGTGTTTGGCCTCTTATCTCACCAACTGTCCTCGGTGGCATTACGGCAGCAGGTGTTGATGCTGCATCCATTCAAAGTGTCGCTCACACCTTTTAAAAAGTGAGGATACACTCTGCTGTTTTACATATGTTGGGGTTTTGGGGACGTCCATGGAATCCAGTCCATCTGGGCAGGAGTCCACTATCAACATATTACATTGACTACAATTTTTTTTTTCTTTTTTTGATCAGATGAATTGTTTCTGACACATGTAATATGTAATGTTGTCTCACATAAAACTATAGTTTAAACTAATGTAACTACTGTTTTTGTTTTTGACTGCTTCTCAAAATGTCTGTCCACAGATATACTTACACAAACACCTGCAAAAATACAATGAACCACAATCACTTTCTTACACTACTGAAAATTGACATAAACAGTAGTGAAGTGTTTACAAAGACATTTTGTAAAGTTTGGGACTCCAGCAAATCACAGTCACAGGCAATATCTATCGCTAGAAAAAACATGTAAGAGCATTATATCTTCATAGGAGTGGCATTATTCCAAAATAATGTTAATTACTCATTTAGGAGCTCACAAAATAACCTAGAACATAATCTAAAAAACTGTAGGCCTCACCTGCTCAGTTAAGTTATTAGTGTTCATGATTAACCAAGGAACCGAGGAAGAGATTCTGCAAAAAGAACATACATGAGAAGCCTAACTTCAAAACCATAGCTAAACAAACACAGGCACACTTGTCTGACATTTCCCCCAAAAGACATCTTATTAATCCCATAAACCTTCTTGAAACTTGTCTTGACTAATGGGGGAAAAAGGTGAAACTCTTTGGAAAGTGTGCATCCTTTTACAGTAAATTCAACACAGTCTTTAGAAAAAAACCCTCATTCATGTAGAAAAACGTAGTGCTGTTGCTTCCGGTTATGGAAGATTTGCTTTAAATAATAAAACCTTGAAATTTGATTAATATATGCTAAATTTCATTTGCAAAATCAGGCCTGGATTGTCACTTTTCATTCCATTGCTATCCAACAGGTTAATGTTCTGCAGATTTGCTCTTGTCTGCAAATTCACTTTGTGTATTTTGTGCATTCTCAGGTGTGCAACAAATTAAAATGTTTAATAAAAGGTATTTCTGGAGTAAAACAAAACATGTATGTATGTTTTTCTCTTTTAGAGATTTTACATCGTAATCCTTTTTATGTAGTGTTGTGTGTTGGTTGGAAATGGAGGTAAAAACTTTGAATACAAAGTGAACAAATTACAAGTCTTGGTGTCAAACAGTTTATCTCTGGGAAGTTCTGGAAAAAAAAAAGCTTTTATTTCTGGAGTCACTCTGGTACCTGTTGACTCAGATTTATTGTTTTTTTTCTAATGGGATTTTCCTTTTTATCAACATCATCTAAAAAAATAATTAACAACTGAACATAAATATGAAACATTCCCAAATCTCATAATATACCTGTATACATACTTTATACACAGTTGTGCTTAAATTGCAGTTGGGTAAAAATAAAAATACAAATTACAGCAAAAAAATAATTTGTTAATTTGTGCAAATGTGATGGTGGGGATTTTGACAAAATTCTGTAAATATTCTTAAAAGTCCAAAAATTTGAAGAATTGTTGGTCTTATTATACATTCATCTTTCTAATATTTTTTATGTTTCAGTTTAATAACATCCGTATTCTTAAAACTCTAGTTCCTCTGATCTGTATGTTTTGAACTAGACCAAATTTTTCATACTTGTGAACGTTTGAGTTGAATTTAGATTCCTACTGTGCCTCACTTTCACATCCCAGATGTGTAACACATCCTTCCAAACCTGCCACCCCGCTTGCTTCTTCTTTTTTTACTCTTTGACTACATTAAACCTCTCCCAACTGAAACTCATATGGGACCATCTCTCATCATTGCCTTCATTATCCATTCTTTCCACTTCTTCCTTTTTATTTTTTTTTCGTCTTGCAGCTCCTTGGCTTCCCCTCCCTCTGTTAATCTGTCGGCTCTGTCTGGCACCTCAAGCGCCACTAAGCTTTCAACCAGTGTCAAAATGTACGGAGACGGAACAGTGACTCTGCTGTGTTTAGGTGCTGGCATTTATACACGCACACACACACGTGCACCCGCATGCTCGCACACACACTGTGGAAGCAAATGAACTCAAATACATTCAAATATAAAGACACACTTCCATAGGCACACATTATATTCTTACACAAGGATAACAGAAAACAGAGCGGAAAAACATCAGTCACATGTGTTTACATTATATAATGAAGACAGATGTGACACAGATCAATTAGGTATCAGCAATAGATTTAGACACACACACGTGGACAATGATACAAAGAGTTATTGAGTTAGACAAGTGAAAACCTTCCAAAGTTAGATTGTGTGTGTGCGTGTGGTGTGTGCGTGTGTGTGCAATAATCCATTGGTTCTGTTCTGTGCTGATTCTGGGCGCTAAGCCCTGCCACAATTATTCAAATCCAGGCTTTTAGTTGCAGCACACCTCTCTCCATGGGCCTGTGAGCCGGTAATCTTGCCTTTGGCCCTGCATTTCAAATGGCCTTAACTCCCATAAGGAATGCATATGAAGAGGAGCCACTAGTGGTTTAATCCGCCCTGTTTAAGTTGCTGAAACGTACACCTGTCACGCCGTCTCGCACTGGAGCTTGTGGCTACTGATAGTGAGGCTGTAATTCCAAAGGCATGTAGCTTTTCAGGTCTTTAAAAAAGTATTTTATGAGGCTTTTCTGCAGGTTGGTGGCAGGTGTAGAAGAACAGACTGTCTCCGTTCTCATGTCCTCCTTCACGCCTCTCCCTCAAGAACATTTTTTTCTCCATTTATAACGATCGGTCTCTTCTGTGCTAAGTTGTTTTCTGCAACATTTGTTGTGCTTCTTGCTTCTTTATTAGATCTGTATTTAGTTCAAAGTAATTAGATTATGCAGTTTGGATAGTTAACAGATAATGTTTATAAATTGCTGTGAATTTATTGCATAAATATTTCAAATGACTTGTGACTCTGCAGCTTGGCGTTGACCAAAAAGCATTAAAATTTACTGATATTTATTTCTGTATAGAGACTTAATGAAACATTGGTTGTTGGCAGTTATATTCTGTTTCCTACCCAAACATCTTCTAGTGTCCTAATTAAGTAAGTATATAATTCAATTTCATAACCCAAACAAACAAATGCAGGGTCATTTACGTTTTTTACAACTTCTGAAAAATATGTGTAAACTGTCTGAAGATGATTGTTGATTATGTGGCAAAATAAGCGTGGAGTTTCACCCACCTTTGTTTTATTCATCCATTTCCACTTATCCATGCAGAGTCAGAATAATGATAAATGTCTTATTAAATATTAATTTCAAAACCTTTGTTCGGGGTGACAATAAATGAGAAAAGTAGTATAAGTTTTGTTAAAGAAGTACATGTTAATTTATCAATAAAAACAAAAACTTAAAAAAATAAAAGAGAATTTATGAGAAGACGGCCACAGGATGATATGATATAAATGAAATTGTCTTTCTCCTTCTCTGACATTGAACCAGTTTAGATATGTGAAAAAAGGTTGGATGTTTTAAATGTCTCCACTGATAGCTGTTAATTTTTTTTAAATTAGTTGATAACTGTGCCAGATCTTAACAAAAAGATGATCTTTCAATGTGGCTCAATGATTTGTCTTCAGATGACTGCACTCTGATGGCTCATTTTCAAAGGGTGGCAATTAACACCCAGCGGTTAAACAAATGATTTTGTTTTTAAGGAAATGGTGTAGGAAGATACAATTTTTGTAGAATTAATTTCACATGAACAAATATTCAAAAACTTTATCTGTGCCCTGGTGAGAAATCCCTTTAGTTTTTCTGCTGCCATGTCTGTGAGGGAGCTGATGCTTGTCTCCAGTGGTCATTGGGAGAGAGGTACACCCTGGACAGGTCATCAGAGGGCAACACAGGGTCTCACAGGACAGACAACCATGCACACACACTCTCATATAAGGAAGACTTACAGAGACCAATTAATATAAAACTCCTGCTTTTAGATTAAAAGGATCAGGGGTGGAAACCAGAATATCTAAAGACCTTCTTGCTGCAGGGTGAAAGTGCTGCAAAGTCATGGCCAAAAAAACAAAAAGCCAAAATTCAAGGTTGGTTCAAGCTAAAAAGGAAACTAAGACAAATTGTATGTTGCCTGCTTGATTAATTCCCAATGAGTGGTTTCAGTTGCCACCATCAGAGACAACACAGTAATTGTAAAATATGATGTCAAAAACTATGCAAAAGCTGATTATAAGTTCTTATAATTCTTCAATTATAAGAACTTATAGATTTCATTCACTATCACTATCATCTATATACACACATAGACATATTCATTCAGAAAGCCACTCTGAGTGTTTGTTGTAGGGACAGCGATCAGCGAAGGACAGCTGCACAGCAGCCTCAGGTAAGACAGAAACTCCCAGCTCCTCACATGAGAGACCAACATGTACTCGACATCTGTCGACACAAACTCACAAAACACGGCGCACATACACGCTTTGAACTTCTCTTTTTCTTGGCTTAACAACAAGCTTTTGTTCGTGCTGGCCACAATATGCTTTAGATAGACAACTTTGCAACTTGGTACAAATTTCCCAAACTCTCACAAGCTCTGATCAGAGCATTTGGTGCCCAGAGGAAGCGGGAGTGCTCATACAAGCTGAGGGCAAGCACACAAACACACACATACACATTTAGCCTTCCAGCAGGCTTCAGCTGCCATGTGTGAGGCCTAGCAGCTGCTGGCTGCCGGGTTGTATGCGTCTGGACTATTACCCAAAAGAGGGACACCGCCAGCGGGCTTCTGCTCTACCAGTGGCCCAGGCCTGAAAGAAGGCCTCCTGAGGTGCAGTCCCACTGGCCTGAGTGTCTATGTATTTGTGTTTAAAATGCTGTATGTGTTGGCAGCAACATATTGGCCATCTGGTTATCTGGACCCTCTAGGATCACACATTGCAATACAGTATCATTACAGCTGCCACAGTATTTACAGGCCCACACACTCTCAGGGACATTGGCACACACTTGTTATGACCACAGCAGCCACCCATACAGGGAGAAGCCATTCACACAAAGACTGTAAAGTGCCCAGCTAAAGTATTATACCCTTTAAAAGTAATTTAAAAAATTAACATGACGATAACCATATACTTTGTTTGTAAAGGAAAAAAATCCTTTACAAACAAACACTTGGAAAATGTGGAAACATGGCAGGAAAGAAGCCAACAAGAAGTCCAGGTCAAAGTTTGTCACAACTTTGACCTGGAAAACACAGGAAAACATAATCATGTAAAATACGATTCTGTGTTTATATGTGACCTCAATGCAACTTTTTGGTTTACTACAACTTTTTGGTTGTAGCAGTTGTAGTTCTGCTACAACTATGTGTAGCAGAAAATGGATCAAACATCTGCTTGAATCCAATACTAGTAAAATATGGTGATGGCAGCACCATAGTGTGAGGCTGCTGGTGTTTGTATAATATATTCATTCAAGAGGGGCTAAAAACAAATACATGCCACACTGTCCAGATTTATACAATTTTATTAAAATCATTTTCCATCACTTTCAAAATCTTGTCCTGTTTTCTATTATATGGAGTTCTAGTAAAACTGGTATATGTGACTTAAATGCAAAAAAAAAAATATGGGAAAGTTCAAGGGATATGAATACTTTTACAAACAGTGTCAAAAATGAATCACTAACAAGTCAAAACTTGTCAGAGTCAGTTGGAAAAGTTTCTTACCGCATCATTATAAAAAACACACTCAGACTATCTCTCTACTGTCTCACATTCTGTTTCAAAATTGTCCATACTCTTATGTAATTTATAAAAAGCAAATTGCAGCTTGTGCTGGTCTGCAATCCGTTGCCTCCTAATGTTCTCTGCCACCTGCTCGGTGTTCAGTCAGGGTCTAAATGTGATGGCGTGGGCCGCATCGGGCAGATCGAGAGGAGTGCAGCAAGTGATTCATCGAGCTTGGGGGGAAAAAAAGTGGACACAGAAAAAAATAATTGCAAGAAAGAGCCTTTTATGCAAGGCAAATGTAGTTAATAGGCAGTCAGCAGTGATTTCTTAAGCAGGATTCCGTAAACCATTTGTTTCACTTCCTGTGGTTTTCCTTTTCTTTGTCACCTAAAGTACCGCTTTGCAGTTGCTTTCAAGAAGCATGACAACTTATAGCATTATGTATGCTGTAAGAGTTAGCTTGGCAGTAGACTGCATCTCAGCTTACCTACTGTAAATGTTGGCTGATGAGTTCCCACTGAAATTTCAAACATATTTATACAGATTAGACATAAGGGACAAGTACATACATGTAAGAGTATTTTATTGGGATTCAGTGTGATAGACCAACACAAATCAGTGTTGAGATGTGATGGGAAAGCAACTGGAAGCACAATTTCCAAACTTATTACTGAGCAAAAATCTGAAAAGTGTGGCATGTCAATGGCTGACTGATTGTTAAAGATTTTGATCCTACTGGAAGGTAAACTTATGCTTCAATAAGAAGGCTTTTGCTGCCTCTGATAGTTTTTTTTTCCCCGAGGGCTGCTTGTATTTTGTTCCTGCCCTGCAGCAGAAAGAAACCTTCACAGTATTATCATATGCATCACAAACCTTTTAGTCTGAGGAAGATTTTCAAGTTTTCTTGGCTAAGTAGGAGAAAACTTTCAAGTATTGGTATGAACAACTTATTAATTTTATCTTATCTGATCCCTGGGATGGTGTGAGGCTGCTGGTGTTTGTATATTTGAAATTTGAAAAGAAAAAAAAAACATGCATTCACCAGGACTGCATGGAAGACTACGTTATTGTATCACCTAATTGCAAGGGCATCTTAACTGCTACATTTTGTTTAGTATGATTGGTCTGCACATGCTTGCAAGACTTAAATTTTCATCCATAGCTTTATACATATGTTGTAATAATCAAGAATCCAAACTTGACTTCAGAACCAGTTTTCTTGCTTGTATACTTCATATCTGTGTTTGCATAGGAATGTGTTGTCAGGAAGTACCATCCTCTTGCATGTCAGCGCTGGATTACGTCGTAAAATCCTGACTCAGAACAAAAAGAGTTCAGACAAATGACCTCCAGGAGAACCCAACAAGATAATCTGACTGGGGATACCTGCTTTAGGAGAGAACAGAGGAACAACAAAGACAGTTAATTGCAACATTAATAGGATAACTGTACATGGCCATGATTTGAGACAAAAGAGTAAGGAGGTTTTAGCTTAAACAAATGACAGCTTGATTAAAGTCCCAGTTTTGAGTCATAGTAGAAAGGTGTTTTTACTATTGGTGCCTCTCAAAAAAATACTTTCAGATTAAATATTAGCATTGACAAATACAACCATAAGAAGTCAGTTATGCCCTTGTTGTGCCTGTTTCAGTCATGCATTGAATTAATTTGTTAAAGTAAGATGCTCATGGGTTTTGCTGGGAATAGATAGATAATGTGCTGATCCAAGGCACAGAAAAAAAAAGACACTTCCACAATCAGGTAATATAGTGGGTCATTTATCTTGATGGTTTTGGTGAGAGTGTTCTGTCTCCTATGAAATTAAGAGTGTAATTAAGCTATCACATAATCATTGAACATTTTTGCAGCTGAATATTTTCCTTTCTCGGAGATAAATGTCCAGTTGATTGGAGGAGATTGCATGTGGACGTATTGGAGGCACAATAAAGGCACAAAATTGAGCATTCAATACTTCTCTGACCTACAAATTAAGTTGGAGAAGTATACAAAGTTGCAGTGGTAAGGGTATGTTATTTTCTGGTAATAATATATATTTATTTTAATGTTTTTGTCTTGGTCTGGAACTGTGTAATAACTTATGACTGTATACTCAAGACCCTGGTGTGCCAGATGGAGAAAACTAGAACTACATGAGAGAGTTTGTCAAAACTTATGGATTGTTAAAGGTAAATGGTAGCAGGGACAAATGAAATCCATCATACTGCATATCATAAATAGTTTTGAGTTAAGCAAAATGATAGGGCTTAGAGTAAACAAAGTTTCTATAAAGGCCACAAAGATCATCCTCAGACACAACACAGTTCCTTTGAGCCCATCGTTCTTAAACTGTGGGACAAGTTCTTCTGGTTGTACTGAGGCTGCCTACTCAGAAGAAAGTTTGGAATAAATTATTTACAAGGCCAATACAAACAGCTTAATTGTGTGGCCGTGAACCATAGTGAGCCAGGAACAATGCCTGATGGCTACTCATCACTGTGATCAATTTACCTCTTCAGTCAGAACTTAAATATGGAAACTACATCAAATTAACAACATTATGTTTCCAAGTACAAAAGTAAGCTGTTGAAATGCAGTTTTTTGTTTTTACTTCAGGCTTCATTTTTTTCATAAACATGAAGGTAGTGTTTGTGGAAAACTTCTCAGAAATCCCACCTCTCCTTACAAGTCATGTGTTGGCTCGGACTGTGTGGCGGCCTGTAGCTGCAGTACACAGATGGGTTTTAATTCGTAATCTTTTCAAGACTTGAATTAACTGATTTGCTTGTGCACCTTTTTCCATCAACCCTTTTTCCCTAACCCAATTTTCTTTTAACAACCTTGAACACATCAGTCTTTGAACAGTCAGCTTCTTTTCCAATCACTTTATATGATTTACCCTCAATGACTGGGCAATTATCTTCCCAATAACTATGAAGATGTAACAACATATTTATGTATAAAAAAAATGCTTTCTTATATTCTTACTTTATTTTTATTATTCTGAGAAGCTTAATTACCTTTAATCCATAATCCATTCAAAATTAATAGAAATAAAACACTACTGTACTCTGTATGTAGTTACTCTAGATATGATTTTTACTTCTGAATCAAATCACTCAAAAAAAAAAAAAAAAAACGCTTTTATATTATAATTCATTGATGTACGACTGTATGCTACCTGTAGTTCTGAGTTAGCCTCTGGAAGCAGAAAAGGTTCAGATAAATGTACTAAAATCAAATTAGCAGACACTTTGGTTACATGAGTGTTTTTGTTTGAAAAAACCCCATCATCTTCTGTTTGTCACAATTGGAAAGCCAGTGGGATTTGTGCATTCTATTCCTCCCCCACAGCTACCTCACACATACACACACAGCCCCACATTTCTATGTCCATACTATTATCCATTTTTCACGTCCAATTGCTCTGTTATGGTAATCGTTGAAGGCTCGCCATGGGCTGATTACTCACAGCTGACTTCAGAAGATTCTTGCTCCAGTCTCCTGCCGTTCTCCTGCTGGCTCTTAATGCACTATTAACCCATTCCTGCTTATTAATTCCTTCCCAGTCATTGCGAGGCGTCCACTCCATGATATCTGTCATCATTCCATGCCTATTAACTCCTCGGCCAATAGTTATTCCCAGTGTGCTGCCACATTTCTGCGCTTTTGCAATGCACCCCCCTTCTACCCCCAGCCCAAATTGTCTTCCTACAGTCTGTTTAACAGGAGCCCTGATGAAGTACGAATTCAAGACACTGACAGTATGAGGACAAGCTCCAGAATTTGTATTGTACAAGTTCTATTGTAGTTTTTAATTTCTGTCAGTATTGGTGTGGGCTTTAACTAGATTTTTAAATGGGATCATAGTGCTACTACACTTTTTTAAAAAGTAAGCACATCATGCATTGCCTGGTCAAATTTTTTTTTTTTTTGAAGATGCGCCTTCATTTCACTATGTAAATATTTATGAACCCCTTATTTCATAATTACAATATGGCCAATTGTCTTTCAGCTAGCAACAAGTTATGTAACCCCAACTGATGTAATGAGTAGCTTCTCATTTCTTAACTTTGTTGAAAGAAACATCTTGTGGAAAAGTTGTTTGGCGCATGGTTGATAACTCTTAGATGGAAATTGTTGCTGTTCACGAGAAGACTGGCGACAGAAAAGTGTGGCACTTGCTTTGTGACTTATGCTTTATGTTTCATAAAATCAAAAATGAGGACGCGGGGAGAGAAGGGGAACCCCCGCTGGTAGTGGTGTGACGTATACTGAAGCGGCAGGGGTGAACAGTTGGTCTGTGCTGTTGTATGAAAGGTGTGTGTGAATCTGAATGGTTTGCAATCACATGCCTGTACGTCGACTGTTTGGCTTTGGATGAAACATGTTGGGGCCTTTCAGAAATGTCTAACCCGTTATTAAAAACCGGAAAGAAAATAGGGAACCACATCAAGACATTAAGGTTATGTGGTCTGAGTCCAGATTTAGGGTAAGAAGAGAGGAAAATGAGCAACAGGGTAAGAAGAGAGGAAAATGAAGTGATGCACCCATCATGCCTAGTCGTTACTCTAAAAGGAGCAGTGCAATGATTTGGAATTGCTGCAGTTGGTCAGGTCAAAGTTCAGCAACATAATGTGCCCAGAGAACTACCTGAATATACTGAATGACCACGTTGTCCCATCAATGTTTTTTCTTCCTTGATGGCACGGGCATATTGCAAGATGAGAATGTCAGAATTCATCTGGCTAAACTTATGAAAGAGTAGTTCAGGGAAGATGAGACATAATTTTCACACATGGATTGGCCACCACTGACTCCAGACCTTAACCCCACTAAGAATCAAAATAAGACTTTGGTGAAAGATTAATACAACACTGGATGGAAATAAATCTTGTGACATTACAGAAGCTTATCAAAACAATGCCACAGCACATGCATGCCAAAATCAAAGCTAAATAAAATATTACAGTGTGACCCTTTTTTGCCAGGCTTTGGATATTACTTGATTGATCCAGTCTAGAAGATTTTGATATGCCCAAAATTTCATTTTTAGGTCTTACTGTTTTGGTAAATACATCATCTGTAACCTAAGTCTTTAGAAGTTATGGTTATGGTCAGGTTCTGTGCTTTTCTTTCCTTACTTTCCTGCAGCTGTCATAAGTCTGTCTGTTAAAACTTTTTTTCTGGACAGAGATTTTCTCTCAGTACTTTATGTTTCCCACTATAAATCCTTATGGAAGGTTCTTGGACAAAATGCAGGAATATTCCGCACAGTGGATCTTGGCAGCTGACACTGGAACCACCGCTTGTGTCAGGGGTTGTGGTTTTGGACTGTCTAGAGATATATGTAGGAATGCTGGAATCACTCAAAGCCCTTCAGCTCTCCATGCGCAACCACATACTGTCTCAGGTTTCCTTCAGACCACATTAAAGTGCAGCAGTAGCACTAAGTGTGGTCTTTCTGATGGAACTTCGGCTGTTTTTTCTACAAGCTGGTCACCCAGAACTTCGCAGCTGTCAATCAGTTGGAAGCGTTGTTTGCTCAACAATTTTTTTTTCGCACGCACATGTTGGTCTCAAAGCAAACTTGACCACATGTGGCTTCAAAGTGCCAAAGCAATGAAAAGCGAAATTATAAAGACAGCTGTTGCTGCAAATGATCTAAGACAAAACCGCACACTGCCGTAATGGTTGTGTTGATATAATAAGATGATGCAGTCTATACAATCCAACAGTGGCTTCAACCAAAAATCTTGGTAAATCCAACAAAGCTTACATTGAAAGGCTTACGACCAGATGAAATTTGGTCAAGTTTGGGTTGACCAAATTAAATCTCGTGGAAATAAGTTTAAAAGGGTGTAGTACTGCCTAGCAAGCAAGCTGTTTAAAGCTAAAAAAAAAAAACTACTGATAACCCTCTGTGAACAAAGCATGCATATGCACTTTTTATTTACTTTTTCTTTGTCAAATATTTGGATGAGTACAAGTTTGCTGGAATAATCTAATTTTAGGACTCAGCCCAAATGACTGAGCTACACACAAGGAGAGACTATTATGAAATCCCAGAATGCATTGCATTAACTCACTGTCAGATTACAGGAGAAATAAGTATTTCAGCAAGGGATACTCTTAAGTAGGGACACCCTGCCCTCTTGGTCTGTCGCCTTTATAGGCTGCATCGGACGGGCCTAGAACATCTCCCCAATTTATGGTTATGGTCTGGTTCTGTGATTTTCTTACTTTCCTATGATTCTGTCTGCTTTTTTTCTAGGTGTTTTTTTTTGGGGGGTTGAGGGGCTGAGGCATCTTTTAAGTAATTCATTTGAAAGATTACTTAAAAGATTTTTTTAAGAAACTGCTCCCAACACCAATAGGAGTTAAGAGTATTTTTGACAACTTGCCCTTCAGCTCCTTAAGAGTGTAAATGCCTCCATACAATATAGCCAATCCTGTCCTGTTTGCCATCCACTCTGTTATCTCATTTCCTTCTCTTTCTCTTTTTTAACTTCCCATCTCATTCAGCTCTTACCCCAGTGATTTGGCATTCACACCAATTTGCCACTCACAATTCTGCTAATAACTCCCGCCTTTTATTACAGCAGCAATTCACAGCTCTGCTCTGAAAGTCGTAGCCTAGCTGTTCTCTCGTTACCATGCTAGCCTCCTTTGATTTCCAGTTGCATATATCAACCTTCAATTACAGACCTGGTCTGGAAATAGTCAAGCATGACTGCAGTGGCATTGGAGTTATTGCAATTACACTCAGGTAATTGAGCCGCCACGGGTGAAGATGTTAAACACTGTGTCTATAGTGGAGTCTGTGTTGCCACTGGCTCATTCTATTTCACTCCTTCTCTTCCTACATAAATGCTTGAAATGTTCTACCTTATCTAATAAACCCGTTAGAGATAATAGCAGAAGTCTGCATTTTCAACAGGACTGACTGAATCACTGAAGTGTTCAGAGAAGTTATTTTGGCTCATAATTAGCTATGATTTTATACACAAAAGTTTGCTCTGCTCTGAAATATCTGCTGATAGGACATTCTTCTCTGAAGCAAAAATAATATTGAAATGTGTTTCTGAAGATCTGATCAATATTTCTCAGTTACCTTATAGCTGAAGTGAAGATATTTCAAAGCATTTTTCTTAAGCTCAAATAAAACTCACTGAAACCTTTTTGCATTTACATACTGCATTTAAGCTGAAAAACTGCAGTTTCAGTTCTCTCTCTGTAGCCCAATGAGAGAGTGGGCTACACACCTTCTTTGTTTCACAGAGGGTGTGTACCTGCAGTTGTAAAAGTGTTTTAACTTGATTTTTGTCATTTGAGTTTTATTGACACTTTCCTAGAAATACTTTATGCTGAGGCTGATTTGAAAGTCACAGAAGAGGAGACACAAGACAGAAACAGAAAACGGAAAGGTACCGTTTATTGACGCATTGAGAAATTGACTTCCTGGTCCATCTACGTTATTCTCCTGAGGTCAAGACCAAAAACTGATTCTGTTTCAAGATTTTCTTTTATAGATCAAAAATTATGATTCCATCAATTATGGCAAGTCATCCAGGCCCTGAAGCAGCAAACAAATTGCAATCCACATGTTTGACTGTTGGCAGGACAATCTTTTTCTAAAATATGTTAATTTTATGGCAGATATAATGGGACACACACATTCCAAGAAGTTCCACCTCTGTTTTGTCACTCCAAAAACTGTCTACAATATCTTGGGGATAATTAAGATGTTCTTGGCGGGAACACAAGGCTTTGTGATTTTTTTCACTTTGGATGTCTCTCTTCACTGTTAAATCCTGATCACTGACCATAACTGAGGCAAATGAGGCCTGCTCTGCTTTGTCTGTTTGTGACCTAGATGAGTGATTTATTGCTTCATAGCATATTTTTTGGGCACAGTAAGCATTGCTCAGGAGATCACAGCTTGCTGATGATGCAGTCGGCATCTGATTCAAGTTTTTTTTTTTCTTTTAAATCGGTGCTAATTTAACGGAATATTTCTCAAAGACTCTGGCCTAACATTTCATCAACACTTTGAATTGTATCACTGAAAAACAATTCTTAAAAAAAACCTAACAAACATAAAAACATTTGGGAAATCTTTACTCTCTTGGAAGTAACTTTAATTTACAGGGTTGTTTTGGCACCAAGACACTTTATAATACTTAAAATTGCTTTCATCAAACCAGTGATTTGATATTTTTGAATTGATTATCAGATAGGTAGATTTTGTTTTTTTTCAAATCAAAATTGAAAATTTTAAATTTAAAGTCCACATGCATGACCTTCTCCATGGATGTCTTCATCACTGTTGTAAAATTCATGCCTTTATTTTTAAAAATCTTTCTGCTTCATTGGAGATTACCAGCAAGAAGGAAAGTCATCCTGGATTAATTCCGTTCTGACTTTTCAGCGTGTGGAAAAAGAACCTCTGTTACTCATTGTGCCCATGGAGCTCGGCGCTGCCCCCTATGAGTATGGAATGGTACTTTCTGCCTCATCATGTTCTAGTACGCATTTATGACTAAGACGAGAGACTAAATATGTCACACATTAAATATTTCAGACAGACTGTAGAACATCAGCATGTGTAACACATGTATTCAAACATGAATATTGACAAAGTAAAAAGAGACAACAATGGGAATTTCCAAGCTGCCTGCATCAGTCAGTGTGTGATATGGCATTCCCGGAAGCACAGTTCATCACTGCCTCACATCACCTTCCTCTCATATATTTGAACAAGCAATTTCTAGATTCAGTTATTTCAACTTTTTAAATTTTGAAATCACACAGAAGTCAAATTCATACAACAGACAAGTGGGTAAAATTACTTTTTCTTATATTTGTTAGTGATTTACTTGTATGACTACCTCCTTTGACTGCAAGTAACTGGAGCAAACATAGTTTTGTATTTACTCAATATGTTTGTCTGGTTTTAATTTAAAACATTTGTTTGACCCAAAATCAAAAAAAGCAGATATACATAAGGAATGAATTTGGTTTTTGCAGCACTGCAGATATCATAAATGCTCTAAAACAAACAAAGCATTTTCCTGCATCCTTTCTGTGTCCTTAAGTGACTCTGCATGTGTTCAGCATCCTTTCACCTGAGCTTGTGTGTGACAAAAAGTTGCTTAACGCAGAACTTTCACCGTGGGGCTATCACTGCTGTGGAGTTCTGCTATCAGCTGGCATCTGTCCACTCCTATCTTTCCTCTCTCTCTCTGCTGCGCTGTTTTTCACTCCCTGTGTGAACCCAGCTTTTTTATTTCGAGCATCTGTATAGCTGCCTCTTTGCCTTTCTCTCCTCTCTCCTGTGTGCCTCTGTCGTTCAGTCTGTCTGTATCCACTGACCCTGTCCTCATTACCGTCACAACACTCCAGCAGCCGGTTGCCTGAGTCACAGCCACACCGCTGTCGATGGCTCTCTCGTCCCACTCCCATCCACTTAAAGCTGCGTAGAGGGAGTGCTGGGGAAGAGTGAGAGAGAGAAAAAGATGAGGAAGAGGTAAAGAGGCAAGAAGGGGAGATTCATAGAACACACATGACTCTGTGGCTGCTGGTTTAATATATTTAGTGTATCTTTTGAAGTATTGCATCTGAAAAATAATAAACTGTGATAAACTTTAAGCTGGTTGACTCATTAGGGAGTAATTCTCAAAGGATTTCCCCATAACCACTTGTGAATGTAATGACTGGGCAGACGGAGAGACAAACAAGTAACAGCTACATACGCAGACTACAAAGCCATCCCACAAAAACAAATCTGTTCCCATGGCAACCATTCACTGACTGACAGGCTAGTTCCAGGGAGTGAAAAAGCTGCACAGCAGAGATTTTCTCTGCACATGATTGGAAGTATTTCTGAAGTAAATAATAAAATAGGCACATGTTAATAATGTCACTGAAGAAATACAACATTTAACTGCAGATGTCAATTTTTAGCAATATAGTTTATAATATAAACTTCATTTCCTGCTTGACAAGACAGTTGTGCGCTCACCACTCAGATCCCTGTGACTGTTGGGAATTATTTTCAGATGGGTTTTGTGCACAAGTGGTGCTTAACTGATTGTTTCTGGCAGCAGACAGTGCAGGTGGGACTGAGTCAAAATAAACTACCCATGGTGAAGGCAGCGAAGGAGCATGTCACCTAATCCTGCTCATGGCCCAGAGGGAGAGGGGAAAAAATTGTTCTTCCATTTTTGGCAGTCATGTATGGCTGTGTGGTGCAACAGGATATTCACTGGGCGCTGTGATGTTGCAAACCCACTTGAATTTTTAGTGTCACGACTCAATGAGGCGGATAAGTCGCTCCGAAAAATTATGCAATTTTTATCACGCAACTATATCAATGGGAGGCGATTTCGGTACTTTAGATGGATTCTGTAAGAGTTGTTACTCTATGTAAGCTACTTTTGATGTTATTGGTTCAGGACAACATTCCGAGAACTATGGGCCTCTTTAGCAATGAGCTTTTCTGTCTTTGTCTTTGGAGAGCGATAATGACTTTATGTTGGACAATTGGCAAATCATCAATATATCAAGGCCAGTGTCCTGCATGTTTTAATTTTCCCTGGTTAAATACATCAGAATCAAATTGGTTCATTGCCACACCTCTGCAGAACTTGAAAGGTTCAGGAGCTAATTCAGTCATTTGAATCAGCTTAGATGCAGCACAAAAAAAATCAGTTCCAAATAACTAGCACAGGCCTACAAGCTTCCTCTTTATTTATTGTTTATTTGATAGCGATAGATACAGGAAATGTAGATTAAGACAATCTGATGCTAAAGTCACCTAAAAGGTTTACTCTAAATACTACGTTTGTCATTAATGACAAATCCTTCCATTTTGTCTTAATCAGACCACATAGCATGTCTTTTAAAGTCAAGGACTGAGTGCATTTGGAAACTGTAATAGAAATAATTGCTTCTTCCTCTCTCAATGTCCTGTTAGCCAGGGGTTCTCCTCCAGGTTCAGTATTTATCATGTCATTCATACTTTTTCCAACAAAACCTGTCTCCTTCCCTAACAGTGTGATGGTCATTTTTAATTGCGCTTGTTCAAAGTTTCTAAAATATTCAGTTTCGTGAGTAAACTATAAGCCACAATCTTTAATAAAGTACTTCTTATTAAATCTCTATAAGAATTTCACTTTTTTAATTGAATTATTGAAATAAATATTTTTGACTATATTTTAATTTATTGTAATGTGCTTGTAGTGTTGGATAAATAACTACAAAATTGAGAAATTATTTCTTTTCAGAGGTCCTATCATGGAAAATAACATAGAGATGTAACAATTGTTTGAAATAATCTCAACAGATGTTTGGAATACATAGTTACATACACAGTGATGGTGAGGTATTCATATGCAGTTTTGAAACAAGCCTTGGGAGCAGCAAATTGTTTATTTTTATCAAACATTAAACAAATACAGTTGTTTTACTGGTATATCCTCCCATGACGCCGCAGGGAACAACTTCCAGACTTCTTCAGGGTGCTAAAGACTCACAACCAATTTCAGAACCACCTTCAAAATGTGTTCCAGCTTGAGGCAAACACAAAAAACAAGGTAGATACCAAAACATAGGGAGCAGGCCAGAAACCCAATGTAGGAATGTGGCGGAGGAGGAGATAGTAAGTGCAGGTGCTTGTTGTGTGTCAGCAAGTGTGAGAGGGAGGAGAGGGTTGCGGGTCGAACTTGGCCAATCCTCTGCGCTGCACTCTCATCTGAATTAAACTGTGCAAAACAGGCCCCAGGGCTTGGTTGCTAAGCAGAGAGATGGGCTTGCCGATTTCCACCGAGACCTCAGCGGCGAAAGCCTCTCTGATGACCTGAACCAGACAGCCCATAATAATGAGCTGTGCCATGGCAACACTAGAGACCCCAAATAACTGGGTGCAGTGCTCGTTTGCCATAAAGAGGGGGAATTATGCATTTTCTGCCAGATAATTTAATTGTTCTGCTGCACCCCATGTTGTGACAGAGTGACCACACAAATATGGAACATATTTTCTTAGTGGCTTTTGCTTTAAAAATTTTTGCCAAGAAAATATTCAGTGAAATTCTTCAAAGAAGCAAAACCAGGTAAACTGGTATGCCAAGTTTGGGTTCTCTTCCTCTTTGTTTGTCTCTCGGGTTGAGGATGGGCAAATTTCTGGCTATTGTTTAATTTGTAGCCATGGAGACATGTTGGCAAACTTGGTAACCGTGGCAGCAGGGATCCTGTTTGTTTCCCAGAGAGCACTCAAGGTCTGCTCGTAAGGGCATTTTCTTGAGGTCTTGTTTTTATTTTCCTCCTCCCTCTTCTCCAAGAGGGCATGGGGGTTGGTGCAGCTGGTTCAGGAATTGCTAGTGACCTTTCAGATTTTAGAGAGTGGAGAAGGCTAAACAAGCCAAAGTCTGTTACTCTGTCAACAAACACTTAAAGGTCTCAGGAGAAGTTGGGGGGCCTCTGGGGGCCGTGGAATGCTATTCATCTGGAGTGTAAGGCGAGCACGGCCAAGGATGCTTCAGTAGGGCACGTAAACAAGGACAAATGCCTAGCCGTTCCCGTAATAATCTGGTAGCGATATGCACACGCTGGCTGGGGCACTACGCGTGACTGCATGTGAAAGGTTAAGTGAAACATATGAATAATTATGTGCTGTCTCACTGATTCCCTTGTTTGGAGGTCTAGAAACAGTCACCAGTATTAGCAGTGGCATTGCAGATGTAGATACATTTGTAGATGCAATGGCAAGGGCATGGTTATCTTTGTGCTATGTGTGTCTGCGTGTGAGATGAGATGACTGACAGAGTTGCTGTGACATTTTTGGTGCCATTATAATTGTTTTTTTTTTGTTTTTTTTCTCCAACTGATTAATATAGATTTGGACATCGCTACCTTAGGGCAACTAAAATGTCATGACTGAAATGTGGTGGTTTTTTGCATTGAGACCATTTCCTTTCCGTTTCTCTTTTTGTTTTCTTGGAAAATGTTTCCTTTCACTGGTGATGAAATAATGGATTTGTAAAATTTCTTTTATTGCTCATCTCTGTGAGACTGGGTCAAACATGCAGTGCATTATAAAGTATTGTTATTAATTAGCTGCAACATATTTTGCCACATTATGAGCAAAGACTTACCTTTGTCTGATTTGAAATTTGTGTGAAAACCAACAAAAAGTACCGGTTAATTTCAAAGGTAAAGTATTCCTTTTGAATCAAAGTATGCCTCCTGTTATAATTGTAGTATTCACGATCACCTAACCTGTCGAGAGAGGTGTGACCAAGACTAAACTAATTTGAAATCTGTTTCAATACCATCAATGTCAAGATAACAATGTTTTTATGCTGTACATGTTCAAAGAAAATCAGAATTTTCAAAAATATCAAAGGTAAATTTGTATTACAATGTAACCCGAAGTTTTGCACTAAATTGCATTTGTACTGAAATTAAATTACACTCACTCATGTCTTCATTAAAGTTAAGGTGTTAAAGGTGTGTCCAAGAGTATTGGGGGATAACTAAAGTGGGCTGAGTACATATGTACAACACAATAACAATTTCTTTGTCAAAATTATTTAAAACTATTTACAATTTTCTTTCCATGTAACAATTGCCTTTCTGCTTTCAAGGGACTTCATGCATTTAATTTGCAAGGCAGCATAAGAAAGGATCTTTTCTGATCTTTAAAGGAGCCTATTAGGTTCCCTGGAAAGCAACCTCATAACACACTGCTATTAATATGACACAGCAAGTTCCCAAGAGTAAAATTTAAGCAGTTTAAGTAAAAATGTGTTGACCCTTGCCTTACCATCAGGCCACTTCTCCACACACCAGCGTCATCTTGCGTTTACAGAGCACTGACTCTTCCAACATTTAAAGCCCACATTTACAGAAATGTTAATTAACCAGCATACTAAGAACAAATACCATCAGCAGACGAAGAAAAGCACATTTTAAATGACAGTGTTAGTCGTGGCCCGATGTGGCCAATGCAATTAGCTGCTGCCAGCCAAGGCGACTGTGGCGATTTTTCTTGCTTAACTCATTAGAGGGGTCTCCGGCAGTGTGCTCACTCATGTCAAGTCTGCATAATTACTTTAAAACAAGGGGGGGAAGAAATCAAAGTAGCCACTGTCTACTATTGTTCACTGCCCCCTCATCTTGGAATTTAATTAGGCGTTCCTTTTAATAAAAGCCCATTTGGGATGAAACGCCAACGATAATAGTATTCCGATCCCCTAAAGGCTGTCACGTCTTCATCCGCTGCTCAGATGGACACTGACAGGTGACATTATGGCTTATTTTATGGGAAAATATCAAAGCGTGTTTGTGAGATGGGGGAAGAATTATGAATAAACACTAAAGAAGTTATAATTTGCAAAGATTAAAAACTAAAAGTAATTAATAAAGATCTAAAAAAAAATTGTTTTTAATTGTGTTATTTGAATAATTCAATATCAGTCTCTTTATGAAATAGCATAAAACGTTACTTTTTACCTTGATTATCACAATCTAATACTACTGTTTGTTGAGATGTGTAATGATGGTGTGTGATTTCAGGACAATACAATTCCCTTGGAGCAGGGTCTGCACTGAGTTATTTAGTGTCAATGAGCTTGGGGGTATTTCAGAAGGTCCAGCTCTGAGGCTTCGCCTCACATCCAGCCTCACACCAGCAATACTCCAGCCACATAAGGTCTTACCAACTAAATCAGACCCTTGTACTCAGGTGCACAGTCACAGTTTCATATTTAATTGGTCACAGGTGATTTGCCCTTTTTCCAGACGTGGTGATGGCTGTTGGATGGTCTGGCATCTGTGTACATGGCTAGGCCCTCAAGGAAACAAGGTCAATCCTAAGTCCCCATCTGACGAATTCATAATATGGATGTGGATCTGTAAAGTGCCACCTCTTTAACTCCCCCCATAAGCTTTTCTTAGAGTCCTGCAAGAATAAGACAACAGATGGATAAATGGTTGGACTGTTATTTGATTAAAATAAAATTGGATTTTATTTGATTTAAAAAATATATTTTTGATTTCAAAAAGTATAGAAAAGCAAGCTATTTGTAATTTTAAATTTTTTCGAACTCTAGTCGTAATCAATAACTAAAATATGATAAGATGCTGATGAGGCTTGATTGGCAGATTTAAAGTACATTTTGACGATAACTTAAGAAGGGATCAACTTTTTTCTCATTGGTTTAATGAAATATACCAGTCTTCTAAGAAATGAAATGTCAGGTTTTTGATATGAAGAATCATAATTACTGGAAATACAAACTTAAAATATTGGTTTATTTGTAATTAATCTATATGATGTGTTCCATTTGCTGAAATACAAATGTATATGAAATAGATACTTTTTTAGCTTATTCAGGGCACACAGTAAGAGGCATCATTTGTATAATAACAGATTCTATGGTGAAATATCTATAACTTGATTACCAATCATGTTATAGATGTTATAGAAAAGGCACATTTCTCTGCCTTTTCGTTTGGGTTTTGCACTGGATCACTTAAATCTGCATATCTATTTTCATCGTCAGCACTTTCAATAACTCTTTCAAACCCACTCAAGTTATAAATATAGTGCTTGAGCCAAAAGGATGACACACCAGATAAACAAATCAAGTGCATTTTTGTTGCTCAGTATTCCAAATGATAGAAATGTCATTTACATGGCCCTCATTGTTGTTTTTCTGCATGATTTCCCATAATTCAGACTAGAAATGGGGAGTCAAATGACCATCTGACAGCATGTCATTAAAATATAACTTCAACATCTTAATTTTTTTTTTTTTTTCCTGGACATTCTCCAATCCAGGTTAGTACACGTTTTTCATATTGATACTCTGGAAATAGATATTCTATTTTTTTATTATTATTTTTTTACTTCTTATCCAGATTTAGAAATTAGTGAAAGACAATTCCAAATCCATTCTGACCCAAACATATAATCATCTTAGTTTTTTCATGGCGCAATTCCACTATGAATTAATACTTCTGCATTGACCAGGCATTCGTCTCTTGGGAACTGAAGACACATATTTACCTGACCTCGCTTGGGTCTCAATGCAACCAAAATAGGGTATGCAAGTTAATGTACATTTAACACATACCACAATCACATTTAAAGCACTTTGTAGACATCTAAATGTTGGAAGTGTGCCTAGTTTATGTCTAATTTCTACAATTGGTCTGCTGGATACCTGCAGTTATATTTATGTGGGTTAATTTTGAATGTGCTGGAGAACAAAGACACAAAAATGTATAGAGCCAGCAAAAACACAGGGAAGATGCATATATCTTTTAAAGAATGGCTTACAATAACATTTTGATATTGTATACTTTAGATACCCAAAACTCATCCTTTACAATTTTTATATGTGTGCAAAGGAATACTGTGCAGTTAGCATTCTGAAATATTTTAGATAAATGACCATGATTACTCTTTAGTTATGTTGGTTTGTTAGAAGATGCTTCTTCTTGCTTTGTATATGGTCCAAGAGCCGCTTATTCTCCTTCTGTTCTTGATTTCACTTGGACTCTCTTTGTAAATAACTCGTTTGTTTCAATATATTTCTCCTTTGAATTCTGATGACACATTTTTGCCCATAAATTCCCGTTTTTCGAAGGGATTGATTTGGAAATGAAGCTGACACCAAAGATATGTAAACACTTAAGAATCAACAAGGACTGACAGAAACACAATATAAGAGCCCTTGATCAAACATTCACCTCAAAGGGAACACCAATCTTTCGGTGATTGGTTGCTCTCACTTTTATCTCATAACAGAAGGAAAAAAAGTTTAATTTCAAAACACACTGTACAATGTATTCTTTATAGAGCAGTCAGAAATTTCAATTAACATTGTGTTTTGGTGTTTCTGAAGTTTCTGTCACTTTGAAGACTAAAATAATATCTATATCAAATAAAAGATAAAGTGATCCTTGTCATTCCTAGCTGCCCCTTAACTTCAGGACTTTGAAGTATTTACACAGAGCATTCCATCTGTCCTGATGGAACATTCTGTTTTTGTTTCCCTTGGTCCTTTTCAATGAAAACATCAAGGACATGTTAGCCGCTAACCAAACAACTTTCAAGATCATCTTTAAGTGGTTCTACGTAGACAAAAGTAAAGAACTTCTCAGTACATTTAAGCTGGCTTTGTGTTAGAAGTGGTATAAAACATTTGATGACTGTGAAGGTGAGTGACGGACTGACAGGCTGTCCAGGTCATAAAATACCTTTTGTCTCATGACAGCTGGACGAGATGAAAAAGAATCATCCACTCGTTTGTCCATCCATCTATCCGTCAATCTCTACCAGTTGTTCATCATTCCGTCCATCCATCCATTTGTCCAACCAAGCACCAATATAGCCATTAATTTACCAATTTCACCCTTTATCCATTTATCCACATACTAAACTGTCCATCCATCCATCCATCCATCCATCCATCCATCCATCCACCACCGACAGATACTGGTTTAGCTGCAAGTTGAAAGGATTTGGAGTCCATACTCAATAAAACCACAAATAAAAGAAAGATGTTGACTCATGAATAAATGACATTAAATGACATAAATTCCCTATGGTACAACAACTTTTACAGCAATGTGAAGAAGATGAGCTTGCGAAGCCAAAAGCATTTCATGGAAATGTGCTCAAAATTAGTGACAGGGAGAAAAAGAGGGGAAGCACAGGGAGGAGGAGTGCAAGAAAGCAGAGGCCGAGTGAGAAGCTAATTAAAAAGATAAGTGACCAGCAGTTTTGGCCTGTCAGGGTGCACAGCCACAGTTGAAGTTAACCCACTTTATGCTGGATGGCAGCAGCTGACAGTCCCAACTGAAGCTTTGTATGGCCTCACCTGTGATGGAGGGGCTCTCTGTTCGCAGGTGAAGGGCTACACAGGCTGAGCTGGCACTTATACACTCTATTAGACACACACACACACACACAACTATTCGGCCTTCTCTTTCCCACTGTCTTGGTGCTTTTCTCTGATTCTTATTCTCTCCTTCCCCGGCCTCCTGTGACAGATCCAGGCGGTGGGTGGTGGCGCTGGCACATTGTTTCCTCCTCTGTCTCTCTCTCTCTCTTTGTCGCTCGCCTCTCTTTTCCTCTCTCCAACATGCAAAGATACACACCTACACTCCAACGTGGGGTTATAATTAATACTTCTCCCGTATCCATATTTCATACTGTTTGCTTGGAAAGAGCCACGGCTCTGGAGTGTTGTGAGGGAGAGAGAGGGATGCTAAAAAAGATTCAGAAAAGATTAATTAAAGGTGGAAGAGGGGAAGAAAAGGGATGTGTCCGGGGAAAGCAGCAAGCTCTGCACAATGCGGCGCACTTCATTTGAATAACGGAGCAGGGTGTTTTTCTACTGTTTATATGCGTGTGTCATGGCGACACCACTCTACCTGAAATGAAGGATAACAACCGCACAGGATTAGAAAACGTGCCATCTATCCTCCAAGTCTTCCCCTTCCTTTTCCCTCCCCATCCTCCCCCACTTTCTCCACATTATTTGTATTCAAGGTTTTTCAAAATGACATTGCAATCTGATGATGCACCAGCCCATTATATTGTCTAGCAGGACAAATACCCCACCGTTTTTCTGTGTAGAACTAACACAATTATTCCATGTCAAAGTCTGTGTGTGCGTGCGCGTGTGTGAATGAGATAGAGGGTATGGGGTAGGAGCATTGGTAATATTCTGACCGTCCAGGGTGGAGGCAGGGCCCGGGAATATTGTCATTAATCCTGGAGGAGGGCCAGAGCGCACTCGGATTATTAGAGAAATAAATTTGCATGCTGCATATGAACCAGGTGAAAAGCACCGAAGGCGCAAATTATATTTCCCTGACAGGCCGAGCGGGAGAATGGAGGCTGCCACCATCTTGCTCCAGTCCACACAGACGAACGCACACATTCATGAGATACAACTGGTAGAGGTACAGAGCTTTGAAAATAAATATTAACACCCCCAAAATATTTGTTTATATTTTCCAACTTACAACCACAAACTTAATTGTGTGTTTGCGTGGTTTTATGTGATGGATCATCACAAAGCGCGTAAGTGTGAGAGGTAAAGATAATGATGCAGGGTTTTCAACATTTCTTACAATCAAAATCTCAAAAATTTATTGATAGGTAAGACTAACCTCATTTTCTCTAATACATCTAAATAAAAAGCTGAGCAATTTATCTTCAGCGATCCCTTAATTAGAAAATAGAGTCCACCTGTGTGTACTTCAATTTCAGTACAAATTCAGTTGTCCAGTTGAGGCTTAGATGTTTGTGAGAAAGCATTTGTGAACAGTTTCATGAAGAAGAAAGAACAAAACAAACCCCTCAGTTATAAAGTTTAGAGAAGTTGAAATCAGGAATGGGTTGTAAGACAATATCCTAAGCTTTGAACGTCACTTGGAGCACAATTCAGTGTGTAGAGTAAAGGATAACAACAAACCTAATGACAGTTCAGGTAATCAACCTAAACTGACAAGTTGGGCAAAAAGAACATTCATCAGAAAATCAGGCAAGAGGCCCATTGTAACTTTGGAGGTGCTGCAGGGATTCAAAATAAATATTACTTGTGCACTTCAGATATCTTTCCTCAATGAAAGAGGAGCAAGAAGAAAAGTAGTGTTAAACAAAGCTGCAGTTCTGTAGTCAGTTTACCAAAAGCCATGTAGGTGCTTACAATAAACATATGGATGAAGGTACTCTGAAGAAAACCTGTTAGACACACTAAAACACTTGAAGCTGAGGTGGATATTCAAATTAATTATATTGTCAAAGAAACAGTAGGATAGTTTACATCAGAGCATATTTATGTGTTTGAAGGGCCCTATTAAAGTCAAGACTTGAAAATTTGCAGTGAGACATAAAAACTGATGTTCACAGAAGCCACCCTTCTTATGCTGTTCTGCACAAACATCTCTTCAGTCTCTAATGGTACAAAGCTGGTAAGGTAAGCCAGTTTTACCTTACCAGTACATTTTCAGTAGAAAGAAATTATTAGAAGGAAAACAAAGCATCAAACAAGCAAAGGAACATTGGTAGATAAATACCTTAAAAGTGTGGCAGCTGTAAATGCAGTTAAATGTGGTTCTGCAAACAATTGACCTGGACTCCTTTTATTTCCACATCAGAATTGCAGTATTCACTCTGCTGTGTTGCTCTAACATGCAAATACTCAATAAAGTACATTAGGGTTTATGTCTAATAAACCAAATACGGGGAAAAATCGTCAAGGGGTAATGCCACTACAAGGCACTGTGCTTTAGATACAGTCCCTCAAAAGGCTGAACATTTCTATATTTCTGTACGTGAAAGAGGAATGAGCAAGACTATACTTGTTTCTTGCTTATCTTCTTGTACAGAGGAATTTACAAAGAGACACAAGTAGTACTTAGCTTGTATGTAGGTATAAACAAACCCCTGAGGAATGAAAGCTGTGTGAGGACATTTTCGACATTTTCATCCAAGCATGTGTGTAAACCACCTTGTTTTTTAGATGTGTGTGTGTGTGTATTTCGATGGGTCCTGTGGCTCTGGGCTGTCCTCTAACCCTGCCTGTAATGGTCCATGCAGGCTCGGCTTAATGGGGTAGACACTGGTGTCAACTTCATTACTTTGCATCTATTGCCAAGAAGAAAAGTCTCTCCTCGTTCGCACTTTGACCACGCTTCGTTAGTGTCTCCTGCCCCCTTTGCCTTTCTCAAACCTCTAAAAGGAAATGTGAAACACTTTCAGAAGTACACTGATGAGATAATTTAGCTTCAAGCTGATTCAGTTGTATTTACTTCAAATGAATGAGGCTATTTGGAGATGTGTCAAATAAGTATTAGAAATCCGACTATGGCTTATACATGGCACACAATCTGCAAATTGCAGAACTTCATGATTTGTGTCTATAAATTGGTAGATGGTCCTGAAATAAGGGCTGTAAGAGTACAAAACAGTCATAGTTTGTTACAGCCTTGGTTTTTGGGTCATAGTTTTATACACTTATGGTACAAAAGGCAAAATAAACAAATGCTAAATGCCAAGTCCTTTTTCATCTATTTTAAACCGAAATAAAATCTTAGAAAAACAAATTAGCCTCATTAATGGAAAGGCATTAAAGTAGCAGGCTATCCATTACAAAGCAGGATTTGTCTGCTTACTTCACTATGTTTGTTTTAACTATTCTAAATTACAAACATAAATTTACCGTTGATCTCAACTGACCAACTATAAGTCTGATCACCACTGATTGTACCGAAAAACGAGAATCGGAACGTTATTTCTGATCAGTGAACTCACCATTCCCAGGAGTTAGCAGGTTGCTGACCGCAATTCTTTACCACATTGGAAGCTGTTCTTACATGAAGAGTTAATATATGTATAACCTCTAATTGTGCTGTAAAAAAATGTGAGACTCTGGACTTCTTGAATTCAAATCAAACAAGTTATTATAGAAAAGCGACGTTGCTTCTGAGAGATGCATTGGTTACCTTCCAGGTCCAAGATTATGTTATGACGGACGATTCAGTTTAAAGAGACTAGTAAACCAAGCCAGCTCCTTACAGCAAAGACCTGATTAAAGCAGCATTAAAAAAGATTAAAGAAGCACTTCAGTAGAGATGTTTCCCTAGACCATACAGATGAAGACACATGGTTCTATATGTCCACTGCAGTGTTTCTGTCAGTCATCTTTCATCTCTTAGCCTGTGCCTATAGGCAGAGAGCGAGCAGCAGGCGGTGTCATTCTGTTCTAAAGTCCCTAGTTAGGCATGCATATATTCCTATTATAGTCAGTGCTCCCGGAACAAGACAACAGAGAGCAAACAGAATGACCTTGAAATATTTATCCCCAGCTTCGCTTCGGAGAATTAAGTTTGGTGTCAGGGGCAACTCGCAGCTATCCAGTTTCACTTTGTGTGGAAGGGTACGTGCCTGCGTACATAAAACCCACACACATACACACATCGTGTCCTCCTTTAGCCGGCTGTGTAGAGTGAGACAAACGGCTCATGTACCATCTTGCAGTGTTGAATATTGAAAGCGGTCAGGGAGGCAAGGCTTTGATTGGGACAATAAAGGCTGATGAGCAGAATCTTAGAGCATGGGAGAGGAGAGCATGCATGTGTGTGTATTTGTGTGTGTGTGTCACAGTGCAAGAGAAAAAGCCAAAACCATGAAGTGGATGCCAAGAGCTGCTAGGCCCAAAATACTGTTACTTAGTTTTAGTGTGTGCGTGTGTGTGTGTAGAAGGGAAAAGGATGCTTAAGAACGTTGCAAATGACCCAAACTGAGTGAATGTGGGTCAGACACGAGATTTGCTAAAGTTGTAGGTTTTATTTTCATGACCCACGATGCCTCTTTGTGCCTCCCGGTTGTGACTTCCAGTTAATAGAGGCTGATTACAGACTTGTATCAGAAGGTATTTCTGTAGTTTTTGAAATAAATTATTTGACAGATGCATCCCTAGCAAAGGGGACTAATTGGTGAAACAGTTATGATGGCACAAACAAGACATTTGAGCTGTCATAAAATTGGTGGGGTTAATTTGAAGACAAACCAGAGAGACTGAAAGCCTAAGATTTTAGTTTTAATTACCCGTTGAACCATAAAACACTAATTATGAAAGGTCAAAGAGAAGTCAGAAAGTGAAACTGTAAACTGACTTTATGACTATACCTGACACTTTGTGTTGCAACTGTAAGCTTAGGTATGTTTGTTCTTCAATAAAACATGTAATAGCAAACTCAGAGTTTACTGAATTAATAAAAGGATTTTGACTCTCATAGGCAACTAAACTTACAACAATAATTTCTGATTGGTTGACAGGTTGTTTTTTTTGTTAAAGTGCTTCTCGGTTATAAATCTTGTACCACTGGAAAACGTACATATTGATACTTAAATCTTTGTGAGGAAAATGCAACTGAGTTGAATTATTTTTTACTTTTTACACTGCTCTTTTACGTTTTTGCTATATTTATAGACATACTCCTTTTTGCTGGTGTATGATGATCCATTTAATGGACCCTGAGTTGTCTGGACAGAGGTGCTACCTGAAAATGTGTGAACAAATCCACTAAAATCGAGCTGCTAAAATATCACTGCTTATTTTGTATTGTTCAGCTTTAAAAATTGAAAAGATATGAAAAATAAATCTGGAGTTCATGAACTCATCAGGCCAAAATATTACTATCCAAAATTGCAAGAATGCCACTCACAGATCAGCAATGAGTGTTTGAATGAAATTGCAAGGAGCTAAAAAGTATCTGTCGCCTTCCTCAGGATTCACCATCAGGGTCCACCATGTGAAAATGGAGACAGTACAGCACAACTGTAAACCAACCAAGACTGGCTAACCTAAACTGACAGCTTGGCCAATGACAAATCACAGAAGAAGCCAGGAGCCTCAAGGTATGTCTGGAGATGCTGCAGATGACAGAGTAACTGCACTTTTTAACATTTCAAGAGGTATGGATACTTTTTCAAAGTATGGTATATGTACTGACAGAACACTTTGGGAATGAAGTTCTTAATCACACACACATTTAGTGTTAGCTTTTTATTTTAAAATCCAGTCCCCCTGCTTATCAGACAGAAATAAATATTTTTCTTTCCTTTTGTAAAACTCTTCACAAAGTTTAAATCCCAGTCCTATTCTATAGTTACGACTTTTCAACCCCAGATGGTGAAAAATCACCAACAACTTCTTGGTATATATTTAGACATTTCATTAATGATCCATCACATAATATCTGAAGGGACATCTGTACAGAAGATACATGATGGGATGCTTTGCCAAAAGCCTCTCTGTTGGACTTATGTAATTGTCATGTTCATTGGGAATTTTTTTATTGAAACAATAACAAAGCACATGTCCACAAATTAGCTTCGCTTTCTCCCATTCAACTTCTCATTGTCTGCAATGCCTGTGAGGGCTTAGAATAATGGATGATTGGAGAGGAGAAAGGAATCAGTGAGAAGCGTGTGTGAATGTGTGTGTATGCGTGCAGCCTTTGGCAATGTGGTAAAGAAAAGCCTCCCGGATTGTTTGAGCCCAGTGGAAGGAAGCCTGCCAGTTTCTCCACCACCGGGACTCTCTGACCTGCGCTTGTGTTTGTTTGTGTGCGTGTGTGTCGGTTTTTATTATGATTGTGAAGCCCTCATATGGTTCTGTATGTGTCCGATCTCTGTACATTTATATAGAGCGTGTGAATGAGCGTACTTGTGTTTCCGTCCATTCCTGAGATTGGTCATTGGCCACGTGCACCTGTGTGTTGTGGGTGTAGGCGCGTGTATACATGTGTGGGAAGCAAGCAGATGAAGAGAAGACTCGCCTCATATTCAACGTGATCTGAAGCCTCACCTATGTCAATATGTTTAGTGTACAACCTAGCTCCGTTTCTCATTATACATTCTCATCTACTGCTCGATGTTGCGAATCTTACATCTCAATTAGCCTCCATGTTCTGGACATAATCCAGCATTATTTGTGGCAAACGACGGGATATTAAAGCAACTAAAAATGGCATCAAACACAAACATGAAGAGCAAATAATAGTTTTCCTCATAAATATGAATATCATTACATTATTTTGTTGCATGTTTTTATCTTTCTATTCTGCATGTGTGATTAAATTAGACATAAGCGTGACTATAAAATGGTTATTTGGCTGTTATAATGGCTACTTGCAGCTTTTTGGGAGGTTATTGTCCTGTTGATGACACATTTTGGGCCATGCTTCAGCTGTTGAACAGATGGCCTCACATCTGACTCTGGAGTACAGAGACATTCACAGTTTACTGATTGACTGCAAGGTGTCCAGTTTGTCTGGTTAAAAGACAAGCCCAAACCATCAACCTTACAACTCCTTGCTTGCCAGTTGGCATGAGATTTCCACACACCAGACCTTATTTCAATTGTCTTGGTCTATATCTATGTTGTTTTTGGCAAATGTTAGTCTGGCATTCATGATTTTCCAGGTTGGGCAGTGTGAATGTACTTGAGTTTATTTAAGGACAAAAAATTTAAGAACAAATTTGTGGTGAATAGAATTTCATTCTGCAAAATGATGGACTCACCTTAAATTATTGTTGCCGCTGTTATTTCATTGCAGATGTATTTCCACCACAGCATTTAGTTAATGCACACCTGTAAGCTCTGGATCAGAAAGGTTCCAAATCTAATGTCTTACCAGAAATGGTGAAATCGATTATGATTTTGAAGAAGAGCTGGTACTGTTCATTTGTAATCCCATGGAGGCTGCAAAAATGTTTTTTTTTTTAGTTTTTAAAAAATATTCTTCCCCTAAATTCAAATGGTTTTTATTACATTGTTGAAAGTTACTCACATGGCTGTAGCCTTCAAAAATCTGTTTCTTAGAATAAACCAACCCTGCTGAAAACAGTGGCAACTTTTAGGATAGCGTGAATCTTATTCATGAAAACAAAATTAGCTACAGGCAATTTCAAACTACTGCCGCTCTGATCTTTAAAATAAGAATACTCCATGGCTATTACTCTCCAGTGAGAAAATTTACTATTTTGTGATTTAGTTAAACTGACTCTTTATACACTTACCTCCTCTTTGAGTTGGTATTGTTAAGATGTTTCGATCCGCCAGTGAAAGAGTTGGATCAAAGCCTTGCTGAAGGGCACCTTGACAGTAGCTGCTCAAGGAGGAAGCAGCTTTACTTTGACATACTTCAGGTTTTAAAATGCTGCCAGTGCCTTGTCAGCATAATCTTGGATCCTGGCCCAGAGAGTTCTCCTTAATCTTACATTACCATATCTGCTATAGAGGGCCATATGAACCTGTGAAATGGGAGCAGAATCCCAGATACATACACAAGTGAATACACACACATTTTATTTTACCCGTTTACTGGACTCTTTGTTTTTGAGTGGGCTTTTTTTTGTGTCTGTGATGTAAATTTCCCTCCAAAGTGTACTGCTACTATAATACCCTTCATGAAACTTTCCCAGTGACTTCTTACTGAAGAGTAACAGATCAAAAATAAAGTCAAGTCTTTGACAAAGCAAACAACCGTGATAATTTTTTTACAACCAGTTCCTAAAGGTAAAATCAGAGGCATATTCAATAACTTTTTGCAGCTCTTCACAGTTATTCTGAGCAGCTGCAGCTTGTTCCATTTTTATAGAGATGGTTCATTCATCATTAGATGGATGTCTGTTCATGTAAAACTTGTGGGTCACCATTTTCTTGTACGGATATTGCTTTTTCTGATGGTATTGTAATAAAGCTGCAAGAAGAAAAAAAGAATCAAGGTATTTGCAGGATAAAGCTGATTTTGCTAAAATACGTCCTCATGAGACACAGAGCCTGTTTCTTTTTAGCTCGTTGGACATGGTGGCCACCTTATTGAGTAAGAAATTCCTGGCAAACCTTGAAGAATCACGCTTGGTTATATTTTATTGAATCTGAAACTGAAATTAATTGATTGATTACTTTGCATCCAGAAATGTGAATTTCCTGTTGCCATATAGCATTTATTTTGCCTACACCTAAGGAGCAATGTAATAAGGCACTGAAATAATTTATATATTTAATTGAGTACATCAAAACACACAAATCTGGGAGTCTATTAAGACTGAACCGCATATTGTATTGAATCCCTTTTATTGTTTTACTTTTGGTAGTGCAATCAAGCTGTTTTGTGAGTTATTCTGCTGTAATATTATTGTCTTTGCGTACATTTCATGTATATGTAGGTGTCTAATTACATATTATTATAAACCCCAGCGGGCTCATCTTCTTTAAAATAATGTGTTAAAGATTCCTTTGGAGAGATTCTTTCAGCAGTCATTTTTATGCTGAGAAAGTTAAGCTCATTTTTTTTATTAAAAAATATATTGGTCAGTTAATCAGACATTTTGTTCAGACTTTTATCCCTACTTAGATGGTCCAATTTTCAAATCAGTATTTAATTTACAGAGCAGTGAGAGCAGCCCAGGTGTAAGAACATTAACAATGGCTCTTTTCTATTCCTGAATCCCAGCAAGTCACAGTGACACTGAGCTTTTTATACAGGGTAACAGCACCCTGGAAAACAAACAGCTTCATGGAATTGAGCCATTTTGTGTTTCTGCTTTTGTATTACAGCGTCTTTTGTCAAAAATAGCCTGAAGAAATGGCCTTATCTGGGAAAAACAGGTCTGTTTCTTTTCTGTTTTGTTCTCTTATTAAATGGTTCAATTTTGGAGGGAACTCTTCCAAAAAGAGCTGTTAATCTGAAGCTACAGTTCCAGTCAGAAGTTTACACAGAGTCATCGTAGGCATGAATGTCATATCAATTTAGAGCTTTTAAGGATTCATTTGAGCTGTTCTTTTCCAATGCTGAATGATTATACAACGTACACCTGCAGGTATTTAGAAAAACAAGGATCGTGTCACCTATGACATATTTCTTAGTTGCAAAACAGAAAGTAATTTATGAAATCAAGTAAATATGCAACTTGAAAGAATCTAATGCATGAAGGAGAGACAAGAAGGCTATTTGGAAAATTTAAGTTTTTTTTGGGATCCAAACAGATTGTCTTCAATCCCATCCTTGACTATATAGTTTCATAGATTGAGTCTGTCCAATTCATAGATTCACAAAGTTTCTAAGCAGAAACTTTGTGAATCCAGTTTCATCTTAGCTTTTTAATTTTTCAAATCATATCAAAAATTAAATCACATCTGTAAAACCCTGCGTGCCACTTTTTAAATCATAAAGTTTAAAAGTAACTTTGTTCATGTTTTGTTTTTAATTGTTGTACAACTTTGAATGATTTTCAGTAAGCAGACACACAAATGTTACATTTAAGGAATTAAAAGTGTAGTCATTGATATAAAGGAAATTTAAAGAAATTGAAAAATAATCATTTTTATTCCTTTTTGGGTTTTTTTCATTTTCATCCAGTACTGGTGCCTTGAGTAGTCATTTGGCAGCATGCCCTAGAAAGGTAGCCAGTCAAACTGTTTTACCAATAATTTAGGAATATTTGAGAGGATTGCTAAATTTACCCCCGATAGCCATTAATAGCAATTAATGTAAATGTTTAGCATATGAAAGCCTTTAGTGTTGTTCACTGACCTGTCACATTAGGTCCATCTTGCCTTCTCCAACAGCACCAGAAAGCTGACAGTAGCCTTCTCCTTCCTTTCTCATTTTCACTTGTTGTGATAAAGAGCATGTGTGAGTTTTTCATAGTAAAATTACCCCCCAAAGCTATTCTAACAGCCTACCCTATGTGGGCGTACATTTCAAGATCGCTCTGAATCAAAGGCGATGCTGGCAGGGAGAGAAGTTGACCGGGAGAGGGGAGAGATGTTTTACGTGTTAACCTTCGTTGAAAGGCAAAGCTGGAAGAGCCCGAGTACGTGGCAGCAGACACACTGGGACATGCAAGTAGCCTGTAGCCACAGCAGGGATCAGCTGTCCGTGTGCTTTTCCAATGTGCAAGCCTGCCAGCAGATATGATTAAACAGACTTTGATGAAATAAATACAGCTATTGATTTGGAATGGGTGCGTGACTTTCCAGCCCCCAAAATCTACCAAAAGCAGATGTGTGGAAGCAGGGGGGAACTTTTCTTCTGAACCCATGTCCATCACCAACAATGAAGGGCTGTTCTTGCATCGTAATCTTTGACAGCATTTCAGCAGAAATAGGTTCCACGTGGAAGAAGGTGTGCTAATACAAGGAGTTAGCACACCAGTCTTTGCTGCTCCCCTTCATGTCCGTAAGATCTGAAAAGCTGGTCGGTAGAAAAACGGGTTTTGTGGAAGACCTTGTGTATGATGCTAGCATGCTCTCGCCCCCCCTTCCCCTGAGTTTAAACTGTAAGACATCAATAGCCAACCTGTAAATGACAGGCACAAAGGGAGTGCGTTTAGCTGTGTGGCTGGTTCTTAAAAAGGTCACACACGCCCACACCCAGGCCCCCAAACCACAAACACACACAAAGGACCAGGATGAAAACCTTCATGCAATTTTTGCAACTAACTCTGCTATTGAGGTGCCTCAGGTTTTGCTTATTTGAATATTTTTGTTATCATGTGATGAAATGAGTTGGGGGAGCCTCTTAAAACCCAAATAATAGTCACAAGACTCCATTCTCACAACACACAGAAACTTAAAACATATTTCACTAATACTTTTTCTGTCTTTCAAAACTAAATTTAAAAAAAAAATTACATGTAACATCCATCCATCCATTTTCTAACACCCTTCTCCCCAGTGGGGTCGGGAGGTGCTGGTGCCCATCTCCAGGGGTTCACCCCAGACAGGTTGCCAGTCTGTCACAGGGAGAATTTCTCTAGGGAGAATTTAGAGAGACCAATTAACCTGACGGTGATGTTTTTGGCCTGTGGGAGGAAGCCGGAGTACCCAGAGAGAACCCACCATGCACAGGGAGAACATGCAAACTCCATGCAGAAAGACCCCAGGTCGGGAATCAAACCCAGGTCCTTGTTGCAAGGCAACATTGCTATCAACTGCGCCACTGTGCTACATGTAACATGTGAGGCTTGAATAAAAGAGTTGTGCTCTCTTGTAGAGGAGCAGTCACGTTTCAGTGAAATTTCACTATTTTTATTTTGCCAAACAAAAAGAATCTGTCCAAGCTTCTTTCAATCCATTTTTAAATGGTTAGATGGATTGCTGCATCTATAAAAGCATGCGAGAGCAACACTAGTCACTTTTTTGAAGTATGAGAAGGTAGATAAGCTGGTAGTAAAACAATTATTGATTTGCAAAAGAAAATATACACAAGTGCCAAAGTCTACGATTATACATTACCAACCAGACAGTGAATATAAAATCCAATGGTTGGTCAGAGATTTATACCCAGTATAAGTCTCTGTTTTATATGGTCAATAGTATCCAGTCATGCACATATTCCTCAAGAGCTGGCAGATTTGTTTGCCCTCTTGAGGCCAAGAACAATGTTTGTTCTGACCAGAACATCATGAGTGCTGTGCTATTTCACCCTCAAATGGTTGATGATGCAATTCTTAATTATGGTTGTAGCATTGATGATTAGCCACACCACCTTTGTTGTCCAACACATCACAGATTATTTCTAAAACTACATGGAACATGTAATTTATATTATGAGTATGTCCTTTTGCAGAATTGCAGATTTTCTCATTTGATGCCATTTCATCAAGCACATTGGTGGTAAAATATGGTTAGTGCCAATGCAGACAACTGAGCAAAAATATTTCATAAAATGTGAGATGAACTGATGTCAGATAATCTCTGTTTGCAAAGATTGATCTGATTGGTCATAGTTTATAGCTTTAACCAGTGTAGACAACCTCACTGACTTCTTATATATATATTTTATTTTATCTCCCCTTCCCCACAATCATCCCTTCATCTCCATCTCACCAGGCATATGCTTGATGAAAGAAAAACAGAAACAAGAAAGTGAGAAAAAGAGGGAGACAGATCGGATTTCCATTCCACGTTGGATCACTGGAACGGAGTCTAAAACCACAGAGCGTACTGGCACTGGACAAAAAGGCTGGATTCAATAAATATGTGGACTAAGCGCTCCTATTCAGACCCCACAGTATTGAATTCCTTATTTAGGTCATTTACACTGGGCAAAATTGATACAGTATGAAGCTCAAATCTCTGTCTTTGCCCTTCCAAATAAAAAAAGAGATTAGAGCAAAGCCAGTGTGTGGGAGTGCAGGAACGGCTGCAAAGGATGAAGAAGCCATAAAAGAGGGAGTGGAGACTGTAAATGTTTGTGTATTCTGGCGAAATAAATGACAGGGTGAAGAGAAAAAACAAGAAATTAGAGAGCAGGAATGGAAAGCTGAAACAAATTGAATGAAAGGCCTGGACAAAGTGATCAAGGGACACAGCAACTGCGTTTGCCGATGCACGTGCAAGAAAACCACTGGCATTTTGACATTTTATTAGAGCCTCAATGAGATCTGCAGAAGACAATGCTCCTTTGCCTCCTCGTTTAGCCTGATCTTAATTGGCCATTAGATTGAAAAATAGCTGATACCTCCTCTCCGCTCCTCATCCTCTTCTTTTCTCCTGAGCAGCTTTGCAGCTGATTAGTCCTTTGATTTACCAATAAACACAAAGAAACAGATTAGCTTTAGAGCTCAAGCACTATCAGACAACCTTAACTGTGTCAGAAATAGAAACATCCTCACTGAAGCCTCAATGATGAGTAAATGAAGTCAGATTTTTGTTGGAACAGTTTTAATTTAAGCTAAGATGAGGTTAGAAGCTGACTCCTCCACAGCGATAACACACTTTTTCAAATCCTTGCTTGTGTCTTCTTGCGTGTTGTTAGCATGTGTTCCCTGTGCATGGGTTTTCTATGGGTACTCCAGGTTAACAGACCAAAATCATGCATTTTACATTTATTCATCAATCTAAATGTGATGAGCCAGGGAAAAACCAGCAACAAATCACCAGAGTGCAAAAAGAAAAACATAAATCTCTAAGAAAACAGTGATTTCATTTTTTTTGCTTTATATATGACTTGATGTTATGAAGAAATCACCCTATGTTATAAAAGTTTAAAATAATAAAATTTGTGTTTGATTTCAGCTTTTTTACAAAGAAAATATTCTGTCTGCTTGGTTATTTATATTACTCTTCTTGTTGGTTTCTGCCAATAAGATGGACATCTGAAAGGAACACATGGCGACTTAAACCTGCAGGTACTTCATGCTATTTAATGAGGACACCTGGTTGGGTTTCTGTTACTGAACAGAGATAGACCAAGCTGAATGCGTTGCTAAGGCAGTGCTTCTCAACAAAAGCTTACGCAAATCTCACTTCAAATTCTGAATCAGAACATGCAGAAGCAGAATAATGAGACGATAACAACTGCATTACTTTGGAAAACATTCCATGTTTCCAGCTGAACGAGCTGAAGATGAGGACGATGAAGAATGGTTTGGACTCGTAGAGGAGGAGCTAGAACACAACATGGGAGACGTTGAAGTCTGCAGGAATGCTCGACAGTTTCTCATTATGGGGCGAGACTTACAAGGTTTATTATTTTTGATCAGGTATAGGAACAAATCTTTTTAAACCATAACCTACTTGTTCGTAGGTTAGTGAGAAAACCTACGAACAAGGTTTTCTCACTAACCTTGTTCGTAGAGTGCCAACATTCAAATGTTCATATCTTGTCTTTATTTCTATGATAAATACATACATACAAATGTGAATGTATGTGGATACATGTACATGCACATTTGTGCACCAGGCACCACTCCAGTAACTGCTGAGATACCTTCCAGCACCCTGCAATAGTGAACAAGTTAAAGAAGGTTTAAGCAACAGGACCTCTAATTTGATAAAAACTTTTCACTTCTTTTTTTTTTTTTTTGTTACATTATCATTAGCCTGACAAAATCAAAGACTGAGACTCCATTCCCTCATGCCAGACCATTCCAAATTCATATTGACCTTCTGTTTTTGTAGCTCTTATCTTCCAAAGCTGCAGATGACTACACTCCATGCCTTCTCTTTTTTTGGTTTTCTGTTTGTTTGCTTTCTTGTTTTTTTTCTCTCTCTCTACAAATCTCACACTGGGCTCTTATGATAAATAAGACTTTACCCACAATGAGAGGAACTCAATCAGTGCTTATGTTGGCTGAGAGTGGGAAAGACAAGGATAATTACTCACTAAATAGGCAATCACCGAGGTGGCGCCCACACAATCACGTCAGTGTGTATATTTTGGGGAAGCTACTGGCCAAAAGTCTTGGAAAACGGAAAACTGTGCAGTGAAGTACAAGGAGTAACAGTGCCACCATTATAGTATCGTATCTTACAGTTGCAAGTAGGGTTAGGGGTTAAGGTTAGTAATGTGTTGGGTCTGTTTTATTAAGATACTCGCAGCCTGGTTTCAAACGGCAGAACAAATGGGATAGTCTTTAGATATTGCTGATTATGTTTGGCTCAAAAAATATACCAAAGTACTCTTATATGTATATGATGCATATGATAAGAAAAAAACGCTTGGAAATTTAACCTAACCTCTAACCCCTTCACCAATTAATATGGGTTGAGGATTGAGCTTCTGAAATTCTGTCAAATCTTCTGATTTAATGAATTTTGTGGGTTTACTAGTGAACCTCCCTATCCCCAGATTCAGAGGGATCTCCCTCTGATTATTTTAAAGTACTCAAATAATACTTCCTTCAGCCTGAGCAGCTAAATTATGCACAAGCAAAATACCTTGCTTGTGCATCTCAACAATCCTGGTTGGCGGAAAGATATAAAAAAGGACAGAGGTGTGTCCATCTCCTCTCCTTTACCCCAGTTTTTTATACTTTGTTATCCATTTTAACAAATACTTTCAACCTGGTTATGATCATCACCTCATAAAACTTGTTCTGGAGAGTCTATCCCCTCTTGTCTGGCCTTCAAGGTATTGCTAGTGTTGCTGGGGATGTCCATTTTTACTTTATTGACCTGTTCTCTCTGTGACCTAGATCAGGTCACTGAGAAAGTCAATGCTGCTTTACAGTTAGAAACAAAATGGATATAAAGTTTCCATATTTCCCATCTTTCATTTAGTTACTAAAGTTTTTCTTCCTTTATAAGTTACTGCATCCATACCATGTTTGTAGTCTGATGCAGTTATAAAATGCAGTCAAATTAAATGCCTGTTCAGGACTTTAAAATGACCGTTTACGTTATTTGCACACATGAATAAAAACACAACTAAAGGTTGAACACATTTGACATCTGTATCACTCATATTGATAATCATTATGTAGGTTATCAATTTATTTGGAAATATGCAACATGAATGTCTTTGATTGAGACATTCAGATGTGTAATGTAAAACATCTATCTGAATTATCCTTACAAGTAAACTGAATGAATAAAGGAAAGCTTTGATGAATTTTACATTACATTACTTTTGCTCAACAGTCTAACAAGTACTTATCTGCTTTGAATAAAATATGAATCTATCAAAAAAAGACTCAGTGTCATCCTTAGACAGTTTTCATTGAAGTTAATAACAGCACAGGAGCTGAACATGAATGCTGGATTATGTTTTATTATTGTTTTACTATTGAGAAATTATTATTTGGAATCTGACCAGCAAAGATAAGTTCCTTTGCATTGATGAGCATTAAGTCTGTGAGAGATTAATCAGCTTTGGCATGAACATATAAATTATTAAATGGCTATATATTCTTTTAAAAATGGAAATGCGACCTACTACATGATGACCAGCGGTCATCACTATTGTCTTGTAGAATTAAGGCCTGATATTTAAATGTAGGTGAATAGTGTACTCCTAATTGCCTTTAGATACAAATGTATGTGTGTGTTCTTGTATTTGCTACATTGTAAGTACCATTTTCCAAACACTTTACTTTATTGTGAGGACCAGAAAAATTCATACTGAACTGTGAACAATCGGTTCATTTTATTGTTCTATTTTTACCTACTTTTGTTGTATTTTTACTGCTAGTCTTTTTTTTTAGCTTTAGTTTAGTCATTCTTTTATCTTTTTATTACTACCTTAGAGAGTTTGTTAGATAAAGTAACTAAATGTAATGTTGAATTATGTTGTTAATCAACTGTATAATAGAGAGAAGTTGTCTGTATTTATTTAATTGATTTGTATTATCTTGCTGTTCAGATAATGCCAGTGCTGGACTTATGCCTTAATCATTTATTATAAAATATAAGTCTTATCATATCTGGAATTTATGAACAATGAAACTGAGACTAAAGTATTTGGCTTTTTTTTTTTTTTTTTTTTGATGATCAAGCTGTGCTTCAACTTTAAGGAATTTGATCCATGTTACTATTAACCAAAGTTTACAGGCATTTTACTGTTGGAAAAAAATGACCAAAATTAATCTGTTACATTTTAATTTGAGTTCATTTTATTTCATTTGTCCATGAAGTTACGTGTATGTGCAAAATCTTTGTGTTTGTATTTGAGCTGGGTATTGATATTATTGATGTGTTACTTCCTGAGAAAGAAAGGCCAGACCCTGGAATGATTTAATCAATACGGGAATGTTCTCCGTAATGAAGTGTGTCAGCTTCTTAGCAGGACTAAAACCTTCATCAAGTCAATGAGAAGGACAGAGGTAACCCGAGGCCCACCTGAATAATCACGCTGGCTTATTGACTGGACCAGAGACGAGGCGAATGCCAACCACCGGCCTGGTCTCTCATATAATCAGGCAAAAACATCCAGGTAAAGATCTGTTAGTACATCTGAGCAAGGATTTTCATTTTTTGGATAACTTTTTGTGTTGATGAGAACATACTTCATAAAGTAAGCTGACTGTTGAAAACCGTTTTAGTAGTGCTGCAATTCAATTTCTACCTTTAAACAAGAAATGAACTTTAACCTCTTTTGGCTCTACTTTAGGTTAGGTTATAAAAGAATATCCCAAACTTTTATCATCTCATGGGTCACTGCTCAATCCATCAGATAAAAAAACAAAAAGAGATTGGCAAAATTGCAAAACATCTAAACTAACAACCAGACAAGAAGAGAATTAATCAGCAAGGCAGCCAAGATCCACAGCTCAGGTGGGAGAAATGTTGACTAGACAAATTTTAGTTGTGCAGTCCACAAACCTGGTCTTAATAGAAGAGAGGCAAGAGGAAAGATTACGTTAAAAGAAAAGCTAAAAGTAAAGGCATAAGTTTGCAAGAGTTACCGTGAGGAAACACAAGACATGTTGAAGGTGCTCTAGTCAGCTGAGGCCAAAGCTAAACTTTTGGGGATGATGAACACGTCATCCCCATGGGTAGGCAGAGTGGTGGCAGTGCAATGATGTGGGTTGCTTTTCCTTAGGGAAACTGGTCAGAGCTTATTGGAAAACGGATATGTACAAACAAAATCAGAAACACATTTTGAAGGTTTTATTACAGTTGGACAACCTTGGGTGTTGGCTTTTTTTTCCTCCAAGCAACCATCATAAATGCTGATCAGCTGCAACCTTTCAACATGAGTGCCAGAGATGGAAGTGTTATGTGACAGCACTGTATATTCACATAAATAAACATACAGTGAAGATTGTGAACAGTGAATAATAACACCAACTGATCTGCATATGAAAACAGTGTGATACATAAGCTCTCACTTTCTCAGTATGCGGCACAAATGCGTCCACATACAACACTCACGCACACACGCACACAAACAGAAAACCTGTTCACCACTTCTTCTTTCTTCACTCTTTTTTTCCACCAACCTCCCTCTCTCCTCTCTGTGCCGTTCATTGATTCTTTCTCATTGGACTCATCACTCTGCATTCTCTGTAGACAAAGAGCAACCACAGGATGACAATCACATTAAAGCATACAATCTATTTATGGCTTTGCCTCATATTTCAACTCCATTATTTCTCTCTCTCTCTCTCTTTCTGCCTCTCTCTCTACATTTCCACACACATAAATTCTAACTCTCTTTTTTTGGTGGTAGTCTGTGATGATATAAATGCAGGGGTTTTAGTGGTAATGAGTTTTTAATGAAAAATGAATTATTTACTGTGGCTGTAGGACAGAAGACAGAAAAAAAGAAGAGCAGGTGATATCAAAGCCTTGAATGTAATGCAATCATGGAGTTTATTGGAGTTTGCCTTGGATACACTGACTAGGCAGATTAAAGCAGATTACTTTGTATATTTGATGAACAAATACATTTTTAATTAGTTTGCTTGGACCTTCAGGAGAACCAGGAGAAATGTATGAAGGTGATATGACCAATGTATGTCTTTTTGAAACAGTGATATGTTTTACACACGTAGAAAAAAGAAGGTTTTAAATCCCATTATATTTTTACTCAGCGCACCAAATCCCACATATGTAGATGGAGCTTAATCCAGTAAATGTACCTCCTGCTTTTTGAAAATGAATTTTAATTTAACAGTTTCCATTGGTTCTGTTCAATGAAAGGTTTTTCTTTTGCAAATGAGGTGGGGTGTATCATGTATTTTCCAGGCATATAGGGCTATTTTTTGGCACAGTCAGTCAAGTAACTGTTATCTTCAGTTGTAAAAATGCTGTAAACCTCAAACATAACGTAAAATAACTTTGACTTTTCAATTTGATGCCTTGAAACTGGCCTTTGTCCCTGAGTAACTCCTGCTATTTCCAATACTTTGCTTCCAGTACGTCATCGTAACGATGCTTTTTAAAACTATTCTTAAGAGCGTTGGACTAAGAAGTAGTTTGTATGATGATCTCATCATTTCCACCAGGTGTTTTTCTCCAGCAAGTTAAGTGGAGCTGAGTGTGGCAAGGGAGGGGCGCTTCTGGATCAGATAAAATAAAACCTCCTACAAATATCCTAAAATCACCTGTTTAATTAATAACATTGTTTCAAACAATACTAATTGTTTGTAAATGATCTATACAACACTGAGTAGCATTGGCATTTCTGCAATTAGGAATTATGCCTTTTCACACAGGATTTATAAAGAAATGATTTTAAAAGTGCTTATAAGCAAAGCAAACTGCAGAAACAAGAGTCTAAGCCTATTTTAAGCATAAGTATGTGTTATTTAAAGTTAAGTCATTTTATCTTGATTTTTAATTTTTATTTCAAAACCAAGTTTTAATTATGACACACTTTATACATTGTCTGTTTACATATGCCTCTCTCTAGCTTCTGTTAGTTAAGACTCTACTTTCGCAACAGAAAGAAACCAAGTTCTGTCTTGTTTATCTTTTGCACCAAAGAAATTTGGTGCAAAAACTTCAATGGCCCAGTCCATGTAACAACAGATCATCATTACAATCACTTTAAAGTACATTAGTCCAGTCCACTTTTTTATGCCATGTTCTAGTACATGGAACGAAAGCTCAAAACTTGTTACACTTGTTCAAACCAACTCTTTAGAGCATCAAGCATAAAGACAGAAAAACAGAAAGATCTACTGTGCTGACTCTGCTAAAACAGTAGTACATTTCTTGGTCCAATTTCACTGTCATACAGATGCAGGAATATCTCTTTCAACTCTGACTTTAGTTACAGATGAGCTCAACATACGTGATGAGAAAGATGCTGAACGACAAATACCCAGTGATGGCAAGCAAATCCTGCTATTCTTACGTAAGAGGCAAGAAAAAAATATCCAAACAGTGAGTAACAATAAACATGTTCAACTCAAATTTAACTTTACTGTAAGTACATTATGAGAAGATCAGACCCTCAAAATGTTGTCATTATGATTTGTGATGCATTTCTCAATGTTACATCAGACTGTTTCACTATTTTAGTTTCAATTTTTATTATCTATCTATCTATCTATCTATCTATCTATCTATCTATCTATCTATCTATCTATCTATCTATCTATCTATCTATCTATCTATCTATCTATCTATCTATCTATCTATCTATCTATCTATCTATCTATCTAATTTGTGTTGCTGACAATGTTTTAGGAATTCAGTGTCTGGATGCAAATGGGTGTTATACAATGGACATCAGTTCCATACAGAAATATTGTGATGATTTTAATAGTAAGAGCAGAGTGATGGAATTGATCTTTATTACTCAGTGAGCACATGACATTTCAACCAAAGCCTTGAGCATATAGCCCACCCATCTCCTATCTCCTCTCACCCCTTCCCCCCCTTCTGATCTTGTTCTCTTCTTTTCTTCATTCTTTGTTTGACCCATGAACACTTACTTGGCTCCACCTTTTCTGTGTGCATTCAGCTCTCGCTGCACTTTGTCTCAGTGTCATCTCAAACTTTAATTGCCACCTCTCTCCGCCAGCCTTTATTTTGATTATATTTTTCTCCTCTATCTCTCAACCTGTCACACTTTCAGACGCACACTTCTTTCATTTTGCTTTTTCAACTTTGTTTTCTGACTCAGTCACTAACTCACAGACAGTTGCGCGTGCACAAACACACACGCACAAACAACCCCCCCAAGCCACTGGTCCCATGGGTCAGCCCATATTAGCTTACTTGTTAATACTTGGACAGCTCAGGATCAATACTTAATCAACAAGTAATGGGATTCCTCAGTCATCCCATATGATCTTTCAATAAAGACTTGAATCTCTTCTCATCCAGACCTAACCGCACCTCCCCCACCCCTTCTACGTGGGCATAACCGTGGACGAGGGAGGGTGAGAACGTGAGAGTGAGAGATCCGTCTTATTCTCACCAAGCAGGTGGAGAAGGTGCTGGAGGCAAACTGTGCACTGCAAGAGTGTGTAGATCAAATTAGACTTGTGGGTTTGCGGATGAGCAGTATGCTACTTTAGTTTTACTTATTAAAATATCACACACATCGTAAGTAATTCTAACTTTTGATTGCATGCTATGCTGTACTAATTAGGATTGGCTTTTTTACAGACTTTGAAAAAGTAGTTTAACCTTTATATTTTTATTGTAAAAAGTTTTTTTTTCCCCCCACAGCCAATTGATCTGCCATTCCCTCATTGCTCCGAAGGGATTAAATGTTCGACCCCAACATGGATCACAACGTGGCACGTGGTTGTCCTTCAGTCAGATGATTGTTGTTTTATTTCCTAAATTATCCCTAGATAAGATTCTGAAAGGTATTTAAAATCTTGATAAAACCACTTGCGGGAATAAAACAATACTAGCAGAAATGGTTAATATGAGTTGCCCATAATACGATCAGATGACCTACTTTGTTTGAGACAGTAAAATATTTTCCTCTTCTTCCTTGAATCGCACATTCAATGTCCTGCGTTTACTAATTTCTGCATTGTTTTAGTTATTTTTTCTACTTAGCTGTCACCAGCACAAGAGTCTCAAGCCAGCTGATTGTGTTTATTTTCCATTAGAGCATTTTGTTTATGTGTTTATGTGCCAGAGTTTCTCCAGTTTCTCTTCTACATTTTCAAGTTCTTCTTTAAGTAAACCATCAACTTGAATGTCTTGTCTTGTCATCACAGGGAGACTGTAAGAAACATAATTTTGACTTGAATTGAACTGACTTTATTTTGAGACTCCCATCTGGATGCCATTCTGCCATGACAGGATACCTTTCTGGTGCCAGTCTTTTAGCTTTGTAATACGTAGCAAGAGTCACAGTCAAATCAGAATAGTGTGGAACAAATGATAGAAGGAAAGAAACAGACATGGATGGCTTTTGCTGCTGTGTGTGGGTGTGTGATTCATAATTTTAGGAACAAATCTTTAGGAACATGTATTGTACAATTAGACTTAGAAGTGACTTTGATTCTGGTCCAAAGTGTAACAGCTCTAGAGTTATCCCAACTGTGGAACATCAGCTTGTTGCCCTAACTGGGTACTTTTGCAGTTGTTACTCCTTCTCCTGAAGTTATTAAGTGTAATTGTTCTACCAGAATCTTTGGTATAAAGGTTAAAAACTATGGAGGTTTATATTTACTACTTCTTTGCTCCCTTACTACACACACGTGTGGATTGGGATCAGAAGAGTTCATTATAGCAGCTTCTACAAGGTTTGAAATGACTTTACCTTTTAAATTAAAGCCATTCTGAAACAATTTGAGATTAATTCTATATCAGATTATTTTCACTGTTTTTGTTTACATTTTTGTTACTGCATTATGAACTGTGCTGTTGAGATGGCTGGTCATGTGTCTCCTCATATCACTGAAGCGACAGTTGAACATTCCTTCAATAGGATCAGTGGTCCTCTCCACTTAACTTTACGTGTACTTTACATAAATAGCATAACTTTGGATGTGACAGCTTTGAACACATGCGACTTACTGCCAGAGTTTAATGATAGGTTTCTGGAAATTAAATTCAGGGGTAAAATATTCCTGGTCGCAAAATATAAACATACCGTTAGCTGTTTGGGCCATTCACAGTGCAAACTCTCTGTGGGGTAACATATGTCAGCAGTCTGTTGCCTTTAGAATTGAACATAATTTACAGAAGGAATATATGTACGTGTGTGTCAAAGAAAATCCTATACTAAAGTTGTTATCATAGTAAGTTGCTCAACATATGTTGCTTGTAAATGTCTGGGAGGGTGATGTAAAAAATGTAAATGCACCACAGGAAAAAAAAAAAAAAAAAAAACCTGTGCTGCTGCATTAGGCTGAGCAGCCTTCAACACGAGCGCAGTGAGATAAATCCCTGCAGAGGCTCATGCTAAACATCTTGAACCTGGCTACAGCCAGCACAGTTACTGTAAACAGGCTTTGTGTCACTATTGTCATATCACAGCGTCATTAATATACATGAGATACTAAGGCCTCTAAGAAGCTTCACAGAGTGCAAAAGCTGGCAGATTCTTTTTTTTTTTCCTCTCTGTGGCTGTTCTTTCTTCTTTCTCAATCACTTTGTCCCTTCTTTTCTTACTTGTTATTCTCACCTCAATGTTTTTGGTTCTCAAAATTATTTTACCATATATTTGCACCTTCTCTCCCTTTTCTTCTTTATTTCTTGCTTTATAATTTTAGCATAGTGCTTCTTTTCATCTTGATGCTAGGTCTTTAAAGGCATAATGCCATGTGTTATTGCGCCTTGTTTCCATTGAATGATTTATACAATTTCATGGCCCTCCTTGTAGGTCCATAGGACAACAGTGCAGTTAGCTGCTGACATCCCACAACACAGTCCATTGATTGAGGGGCAGTGTTTGCACGTAAAAGGAAGTGATTAAATCAATGTTGGTGACAGGTAAAATAAACAATAACTACTTAGTCGACCTCAGTGGAAGTCAGATGTCTCTGACTATGTTACCTGCTTAACTCAGTATCATCCATAACTCAGGTGTGACAGCATTTACAGCTCTGAGTTTCTGATTTTCAAGGTAAATGGTACGTCACATTTTTGTTGCACTAGTATGATGTAACATTGGACATTTGTGATAAACTGACCAACTACCGGTGGAAATGCTTTTCTGAAAATACTGTATGGGTCCACAGAGACCTGTGCCATACTGTTCAGTGGAAACAATAAATTAGAGACTCATAACTACGTATTTGACCTTGATATACTTGGAGCTAATGAATACCTTCCACATCATTTATACACCTATTGTGTTACTTTTAAACTTTCTTCCTTATATGAAATTCATACAAAATAAGACAAAAAATTGTATGAAAATACATTTTCATAAAAAAAAATTTATTTTTTCTGAAAAAAAATACAAAATTTTGTATTTTTAGCAGACATAAGGCGCGTCTGCTAAAAAGGTTTCAGGCTGAAAGCTTTTCAGTGTTGCTCATGATGAGAATTTTTTAGTTTTTGTTGCAGGAAAATTTAATACAGGACACAATTTGTCTAAACATAAAAATTTGCTGGAGATTCATAAAACTAAAGACACTAACTTGGTGAACATGTTAATTTCTCAGATTTTACAAAAAATTCTTTTTCATTTAAGTTTTTCTTGTTTTTCATTGAAGTTGTCAATACTTGCACATAACTTATCCTTTATTTTGATCTTTTTTTGCAAGGAACTTGGATGTATTTTCTCTGTGCGAGTTATGTGTGTTAACCATAACTTATATGCTTCAGTGTCATTCATAGGGCTAAATCATGTAAAAATTGCATACGTTAACATTTCTATTGGGGCCGTCTGTTTTCTTTCCCGAATCTGTCAAGCATAGTGATTTATACTGGATCTGTTTCCTCTGTCTTATCTCTCCTTCTTCCCTCTTTCTGAGTCTTGCTGCTTTCTTTCTGCCTGTTGACACTGCGGTTGTCTTTACTTCCGACAGCATGTGCCTGTAAATATGCAGCGAGGAAGCGTGTGCAGGCATACGGAAACAGTGGTCATATGCAGGAGCAGTGCAGGAGACTTGCTGTTTGGCCAGTGGTTTGTTGTGCCCAGTTGTGTGTTTCTCAACACCTATGGAGTTCAGTTGGTGTAAATATGGAACAACTCAGTGACCCTACTTCTGCTCACTCTCATGATCTTCTTACTTTTGGAGGTTTAGAGTGACAACCTGCAAGAATAGAAGTTACTATAAAGCACTTAAAATCTGTCTTTACTGCCATTAATGTTTTAGGAATACATATTGAATGCATACAAATACATCATTTATTCTTTAAGTTGATGCATTTTATTTTTCATGTCAGGCAAAAATTACTTTATGCTTCAATTTTAGGAGGCAAGTGTGTAAATACAAAACATTTAGTGCCATTAATGAACAAATGTTATTTGAGTGTAGAGTAAATAAAAGCTTTAATACTATTATTTAAAAAATGGATTCCATGCCTTGATGTTCTGTTCAGTAAACGATCAAGTTTAAAATATTGCTAGTTGTTTAAAATAGAAACTTTTAGCAGCATGTAGCAAACTTTTTTTGACGTTTACATCCTTCACTTTTTACCTCTTAGATCCAACAAGAAAGGTGACAGACTCTTTAGAGGTTGCCCTAAAGTCTGAAACAGCATAGACATTTTTCTGCTATATTATTTTAGTATCTCTTTATTCAATTAGAGGATCAAACAAAATGAACCACCAAAACTAACCTGCAGTCTCAATCTATTATCAAGTTTCATTCCTTCTTTGCGTCCTCTGCATGATGCACTGAGTTGGTAATCACATCCAAATGCTGAGCCGTCACTATTTTTGACAGACTGCAGTTGGTTATTTAGATCCATAATTGCACTCATAGTTACATATAATCGTTGGAACCACTTAATTGATCTTCCTCATTTCATCTCCATCATTGTCTCCATCCATCTATTTCTCCCCTCTGCTGCTACTCTAAGTATAAGCTGCTTATGCTGACGTTGCAATGACAGCAGCACTACTACAGTATTTCTGTATGCATTATTGATTTGGTTGTTAAATATATGCACCTGTGGGAAGTTCACATGAGGACATCACACTGCTAAAAATGTCAAAATGTTACTTATGTTTAATTTTTATGTTTCTATTTTAATGTTTAAACTAACTGTTAAAGTTTTGCTGTAAGAGAGACATAAATCAATAGGCTGTAGACTTTCAAATTAATTAGTTTTTAATTAATTCTTCCAGAATTGGAGATTTCAATGGCAAACCAGAGACAGGAAAGCAAAGCACATGTTATTTTAATTTAATGCTGCAGTACTGTTAGGTTGCACAAAAAGTGTAATGTGACTGTTTTCTGATAAAAACGACCACAGACCTTAAGAAAAAAAGATGTCTCTATAGAGCATGTCTTTCAAAAAATTTCACACCATGTTGGATCTTATTTTGTTAGTGGAATTCTACAAATTGAATTGTATAACTTCGTCTGTCTTTGATTCTTGCCATACGTTTTGGGAGACGTCCTAAATATCACATTGTACGTTGGGCCACTGTGAACAAGAACGGGACCGTTTTTTGGTTGATCTTGATTGGTGTCGTCATTACAGAATTCAGGAACAGTATCACAATTAAATGCCTTCTTTATCTCACACGGCCATAGTTTGACAGATGAAAAACTTTATGACCTGTTAAGACAATGCATACATTAGCAACTTTGAAATTTTAAACCTATACATTTTTATTGTGACTGAGCAAGGAGAAAACTTTGATCACTCAGTACCTCCTTCTGGATTGATATACAGATGTTATACTACCTTTTTGAAGAAATATTGTAAGGTCTGCCTTTAGGAAAATAACCAATGTGCAAGCAAATAAATATCTTTGTTTTAAGACTCAAAAAACAGAACCAAGAATGACCTTACTCTCAAAAATAAAAGCAAAAGTAAAATCAAATCAAGAATGGCTGAAAATATTCAAATGACTTAAATGAGATGAAGTAATGGAAAAGGAAGTCAGTAAAATTAAATGGCAAAATGCAACCCTTAATCATTTATTCTCTCCTACAACACTAAACATTTAATAGCTTGCAAACAGATTTTTCTATTTGAGCAGCTCATTAATGTAGATAATTGCCAACTGTTTGAACTTGCTTTGGCCTGAAATGGATCTTTCAGGCAGTCTGTTTGCAGTGGTTATCAGTTCATGATGCCCCGGCCCTAACCCATCGCTCCCCTCTCAATCTGTCTGTATCATTGTTCTGTATCAGTGCAGTGTGCTTCCCTGTGTGAGTGTCAGCCATCTGTTATAATCAGCCATGAATATTGCAGCCACCCCAGCACTTTAAACAGCTTATATACCCCATGGATGTTGACATGCATGGGAGAAGTCATGTGTGAACTCTGTGTGCGCTTACAGTTGGCCCATTGATTTATAATTAACGCCGGGGTTACTGCTCCAGCACACGCACAGCTGGCCCGCTCTCTGGGGTCACAGCAGTGTGTGATTGCCAAAGCATTTGTGCAGAAAGTTATTTCAGTGTCCGAGAAAGATGCATTGTGCTCAAGCGTGTGTTCAAGTGTGTGCAAATGAGGGTGAATGCTTGTGTAGGTGGGTCAAAAGCATATAGCATATGTTTTTATAAATAGAGTATCTCTTAGTGTTTGTGCAAATTATATGCATTTGTGAAGTTACCATGGTAACTTGTTTAAAGATATCTACAGACAGTAGACTCTTCAGACACATTAAATTAATTGATTTCAGTGTCGCCGTGAATAAAAAGCTGGTAACACCATTAGCTTGCATTCTTACAATTTGATGTCTCACGGAACAAAACACTACAAAATGCACGGACATCGATGTGTGAATGGATTATTTAAACTCGAAGTGTATTATGATCACAACACGGATTAAAAATAAGTAAAAGTGCTGTCAGGTGTTAATTTTTGATATAATATTTATCAAGAAATATTCACAATAATAAAGAAAATCTGGTGTGTTTTATGTCAAATTAGTGTTAGGATTGAGGTCCTTTGGTCTGATCTCACAATTCACCAGATTCAACTTAATTTGGATTAAAGAAGAATAAATTATGGATAATAAAAGCATATTCAAATAATAATTTAACATATTTCAATTTAAAATTCCTTTTTTTTAAATTGTAAATAGTGGGGTCATTTTTTTAATTTAAGGCAAGCAGATTTCAGGTACAAAAAGGTCCTGGACTAGATATGTCTGGTTGGTGTGAATTGTCACATGGTTAACAAATGTTCACTAGGCTGAAGGCATCATTTCACATGCAAAAAAAACAAAAACAAACAAAAAAGAACAACAAAAGTGTAGATACAAAACAAGGATGAGCATCCCTTTGTTTGACTATTTATTTTGTGTGTTGTAAGGATAAATGACCTAAAACGTAAAAATGCTAATGTAATTTAAGTAGTGGTGGGAGTCAATAAAATTTTTTAATTAAGTTAATTGCAGAGTCTGTAATTAATTGATCCTATTTTAATTGAAAACCATATGTTATCAAAATAAGCAACATTTTCAATTCAAAATCCCTTTCTGTTCCTATTTTGCAACAAATAGGCATAAGTATATTAACTAAACACAATGGAGACCAAGAAGATTGCTAAACAAGTCCAGGACAAAGTTGAAGTTGACAGAAGTACAAATCAGGGTTGGGTTACAAAATATATATATATATACATTTGATTATTCCCTGGAGCACAACAAAATCCATTATCATCTAATGGGAAAAAAAACAACATATCACCACAAGAAATCTGCCAAGAGAGTGCCGCTCACCAAAAGTCTCAGTCTGGACAGAGAGCCGGCACAGAGACCAAAGCTAACCCTGAAGGAGCTGCAGCGTTCCCAAGTGGAGCCTGGAGTATCTGCCCATAGAACTACAATACGCCACACACATCAAATGGGCTTTTTAAAAGAGAGGCCAGAAAAAAAGCTTTTACTTGCAGGTATAAAGAGGAAGACTCATTTTGAGTTTTGTCATCAAGTTGTGAGGTAGCAAAACACAAAAAATCCCAGGGGAGTGAATCTGTGTGCAAGGCACTGTGCATTCTAAAGTGAGTTTAAATGTCTTTACATCATTTGAACCACGAGAGAAGAAGAAACCGGATTTATTTACAACAGTTCACTTCCGGAGAGCCTGTTCATTCGGTTACTTGAGGAAAGTGCAACCTCTCAACAATAAACATACAAAACAAATAAGTCAGGGCCATGCTGGATAAAAAAACATTGCCTTGTTCACCAGAGCTAAAACAGACTTCAAAAGCAAGACTCAAGCAGTCTTTGAATATGAATTTTGTGAGGTCTTGGCACCAGAAAGAACAGTTTGTCCATCTTTATATGTAATCAAAGTCAGTCCAATTCAGTCCAATGAAACCAAGTAAACAAATTAGAAGAAAGGTTAACTGTAACATTATTTAGATGTTAAAATTTCAAATTAGTCTCCACTGGATATCAATTAAACTGCAATATGTGCCTGTGTTCAAGGGGTGTGAGGTTAGATTGGAAAAGCCAAGCATTGTTGACCCTGACTGTCAAGATGAAAAAGAAACACTTAATTTTTGCAGGTGGACTTAAAAGATGTTTCTGCATTGGATAATGACTGATAGTCGTTATAAACTGTTTTAACTGGCAGGCTGAGTGAGTTGAGTATTAAACAGGAATGCAATCAAGGGGTAACACTGAAGCAGCTGCACAGCAAATTCAAAAGTGTTAAATGTTTTGGTGTTGGTAGACTTTATGCAAAAGCAGAGTTAATTTTACTCTAATAGAGTCACCTTTATGTAACTCTGGGGTGTATATTATTAGTAGTTAAAATCCAGTGTTAAAACAAAGTGTTTCCGTATCAAATCTAGAGGTGTTAAAATGGAATCAGTAACTCTTGGCTTCTTAACTCTGAACTCCTACAGCGGCTGTAACACTAAAGGAGTTAATTCACTGACTTCGCCCCCAGAATCACAGGTTCCCACCGAAGTGAAGCGACACCAGACTAACATTGTGATACTGCAGCTCAACTAAATTCAGATACACGCACAACAACCTAGGCATGACCACTTAATCCTTTTGAGACCTATCTCTCTGTACACTGCAGTTGTCTGCCCTCCCTTCTTGCCCTTGTTGCTTCATCTGCCCCACTTCTTTCCTCTTCTAATAGTACTTTTTCAACTTCTTTTTTTTTTTTCTAAATTTACCTCCTCCGCTCACTGTGACCTCTCATCTCACCATCTGATCTAATCTGTGCCTTCTTATAAGGTCATCTCTCCACTGCTGTATTTTCTCAGGGAGCGAGAGTAGCGAGAGGGCCCTTTCTCTTTGATTTGTCTCTATGTTGGAAGGTGGATGGCCTGGGTGTTTAAGATGACACACTGGATTAAGTGGCTGCATTCACTCTGGATGTTGGGGTCATCCACAGGGGGTTCCAGGGGCCACTCTGAGGATTGTTGCATGCTGATCTGTCATGGGGTGCTGAAACACATTTCAAAGCCCTTTTGATCCATCTCAGCAGTTTCCACAGGCAGCACAACCCTGCACATCACTAAGGATGTACATGTGTACTCATCATAACCTTAAACGGGGTCAACTGGAGTTTTGAAAAACAGTCTCCGGATACAGTCACACTGCGTAAAAACTTTACAGACATAAAAGCATAAAAATATGAAAACAAAAGTTTGTTCGGGAATGTGGTCATTAGTTTTACTACATACTTAAAAAATGGATACCACGTCTTTGGTTGGAAGAACCATCCAGAAATAGTGATATCTGAAAAAAAAAACAATACAGAGGCTAAGCATGCAAATTTTACTTCTTATCTCCAAACATTTTCACCTAGAATCTAAAAAAAGCTAAAGTCAAGCTATCAAAAATATTAGTCCACAATGCCTTGACAGAGGTAATGGTGGCCTCATCTAATATAAATTATATACACAAATTTTGGGCAACACTAATGTGTCCCCACTGAGCAAAAAAAAAGCAATTTCGGTGTATGCCAAGGCTAAAACTCTGATTTAGAATGTCCTATTCAATCCAAAATACAAAATGTATTATTAAAATGGGTATTCTGATTTGTCACCCTTTTTCACAAAGTAAGTACTTTCCTTAAAATGAAAACATTCTGAGAATGGACTCAAAAATTCAATATGCATTGTGCTTTTGTCATGCTAGCAAAACATAAAAATGTATTTGTTATAATACAAAGACTGAGAAAACTTGGATTTATTTCAGCAACAGATTCATTTTCAAAATGTGGAATTTAAAAAAAAATCTTAATTATTTGTTGCCACAGTCTGTAACATTAAGGAAACAGTTTATGACCAAGATCTTTCAATAAAAAACTATCAAGAGTCAATGGCATAATAAATAAGCTGTTTGGCATTGGTAGAAAAAATGTGATAGAAAAGTGTGTTTTCTTTTCAAAATGGCAGCATTTAAGTGAAAACACACTTTTCAACTGTATAAGCATAAAAAAGCAAGACACGCTTTCATACAAAACAAAAACGGACACAAAGAAAAGTGTTTTAGTTGCACTCACAGCTACTTGTGTATTGAAATATCTGACTTGTAAATTTACATGTTCATATCTGAAGGCACATGTGAACATTGAAAGTGGTCAGTTTCTATAAGTTGGCTGAATGTTGGTTAAAGTTAGGATTGTCTGCATTTGTGTGTATGATAGGGTGTGTAGAGAAGGCTTGTTGCTCAAAAAGGCCCTGGCATACTTAAAAGTGCATTACATGTGTCAGGCTAATCCACAGTGATAGCTAAGTGCTCTTTGTTGACCACAGGAGACTGTGTGTGTTTGTTTGTACAATTATGTTTTTGGTCAGGCAGCATGAAGAAGATAACACAAGAGATGGCCACCATGCATATTATTCTTCATAAATTTTGCAACGGGCCACAAGGCTCCTGTCATCCTATGTACAAATGATGGGGAGAGACAGGGAGCAATACAAAGGGAGCACAAGTTCATAAGACAACTGAACAAGAGAGTAACAAACATAAAAAAACTGAAACAAAAGATTAAACATAGAAATACAGAAAAATATGTGAATATGTTCAAAACAGAGATATGAGAGAAACATGGCTACCTCTAACAGATTGCTCTGCAAATACAGTCACAGTGATCAGCTTAACTTTTTATTTTGTCTTAGTGCTGTTCTCTCTTTTTTTTTTCTGAATACAGTAGTGTTATCAAAATGTAATATGCTGGTGATTGACGTAAAAAGTGACACTCACGCATTCATTATGCAAAGAAAGATGTTTTCCGCACTTTTTGTGTTGCTCTAGTAGGTAGCTCTTAAAAAAATATGTAGTTTTACATATTTGTTAAAACAGTCACTATGTGGGGTATTGTGGTGGCGCAGGGGTAGAGCATAACGTGCATAAGAAGGCCATCACAGGTTCAATTCCCGGCATGATCACCTTAGCCACATGTCTTCCCCCTCTTTCATTACCTACTTTCCTGACTAGCTACTCTCAAATAAAGGTCACTGCAGCCAAAAAAAAAAAAAAAAAACTTAACAAAAACTGTCTCTATGTTATGATAGTAGAATATAAAACAGCTAATCTGAGGTTAGGATGAGGGTCAGTCATCCTCATGTATGCACTACTCATACTCATCCCCCACACAGGGCTTACCGTTGTTCAAGCTGAAGATTGCTGGTTTGCAGGGGGGAGGTATCTATAAGGTGTGCTTGTTCAAATTTTCAGGCTAAGTCCACTGTTTTCTTAGAACTCCCTGCTGCATCTTTAAGTGTTTGTTGTCACTTACAAAACAAAGGCTGTGTAAAAGAGTCATGAAATAACCTGAAAGTATTTCTTTTTAGTTGCAAATGTGTCCATTTCTAAGGCTGCATTGTGACTGAAATGTATTTTTATTTACCAAAATGTCTTAAAAAGCCTGAGATACATATCTTGTAAATAAACATATTGCATACTTATTGTATTTTCAATTCATAAATGTTCTTTTCATGACTTCAAATCAATAAATATCTAGCATGTGTGTATATATGATGGATTTGTAAATACTTGTGCTGTGAATAAAGAGAAGATGTGAATTATGAGAATTTCTGTGCAGCTCAGGAAAGCTGTGTGTGTTTGGAGAGATTGGGCTGTGGAGGTTAGCCAGGGCTGCAGCAGTGCTGAAGACCTATTTTAATTCTTAACTAGATGTCCATGATTTATTAATCTGAGTTTGAAATAACAATTACCATGTCAGAAGGGATCAGGCCAAAGATTTAATTGCATTCAAAAACAGACTTAATGTGGAGCTTGCCCGAACCAACACACACGCATAGCATTCCCAACTGGCAAAAGGATACACCTCTTTTTGTATTTGTGACCATGCCGTGCACAATTTTATGGAAATATGAGCATGAATCTCAACACTCGTTTTGTATCATTTATCTATTTGCATTTTCAGTCTAATCTTAGTAACAACTCTTACATGGATTTAGGTTTTAAAAATCAATTAAATGATTCTTTAACTGACTGCACTTCTTTTCAGGTTGTCTCTCCAACAGATATAGGAAGTGAAAAGGTTACTCAGTTAGTACCAATTTATATTAAATATCTCAAGACACATCATGAGTCATGTAAATATACCCTTAGAGACTTTTATTTCTTCCATTTAAGCTTTGTTGTCAGACTTGAATGCTTCAGATCATCAGACAAATGATCTTGGCCTTAAGTGAGAAGTGTTTGTCTCCTTGAATTATCTGTAATTAACCAACATGTTTTCATTCATTTTAATAACCCATGTTGCTAAAATACATTACAAAGAAACTAAGAAATGTCACATGATTGTTAATTCTTTGGAATAATTTAGTCAGCTGGCAAGGGGGTGTCAATGTTTGTTTGGTGTTAGTTTTGGCTCCTGCTGAGGATGTCAGATGAAAACTTTGTGTTCAGAGTTGACCATCTATTGCTCTTCAGAATCCATTGCCACTCAATATATAATTATACTATTAACTCACATGGCAAACTTTGTACTTATTTTTCAGTTTATAGAAAAATAAATGGTGTTTAAAATCCTTTGTTATAGGGCTGCTACTGCAACTACTGAACTACTTTGAGAAAATGTTTGATAAATTTGAAGTTTAATTTAGTATTTTATAATTGAATTGCACCTGGGAAATGTGAACACAGATTAATGTGCAAAGATGTGTTGTTTCATTTGGCTATGATGCGCAATTGATTTTGGATTTTATTTTTGTACTTTTGACTCATTTTGTGATTGGCATGCTATCCAGAAATAGCAATTTTTGACTGTAACTGTGCAATTAAATTAATGATTTTTCCTAAGAAATACTGCATTGAAAGCCCCATATGAATAGAAAATCCCTTTAGATTATCTGTTCCTCTAGCAGAAAATCTAGAGGGAAAATGTTTGGTTTACTTTATTTGTAATCTTGACCTCAAGTGCACTTTGCTTATGCAGCAGCACAATAATCCGAAGCAATCGTACCTCTGAATTGTTGCACTAGATTGTCACTAAACCTTTGAATAAAATGAACTTTTATTGCCTAGTCTGGCTAAATAATTATGTTAAATTTTCACATTACTTCAGCAATTTTCAATTTTTCAATAAACTATTTAAACAAGTCTGAAAGATTTTTTCCAAGCATGTTTAGACTGCACTGCCATCTCTGTGTAAAAGGGTTGGTGATCTATCAATGTTAACATGAACCAGAAATGCTGGTCCATGTTAGACCAGCAAAAAAATTAGTTTTTTTTTTTTTTTTAACTCATTGAAGATCTAAAATGAGGATATATGTCATTTGGGTAATTTAGTTAATGTTCCTCCTTGTAAAGATAATCCCCCCTACATTAAGTAGCACTTAAACAACAGTTTTCATGTATAGCCTTATGGCATGGTTACTAATAGGAAGTGTAATGAGGCTGACCCATGGGCCTTGCCTAATTTGAAGAGCCTGTTAAATGACTTGATGATTTTTTTTAAAGGTAATGTTTAAGAGCAGTGCAAAGTTCGGAGAAAGTTAGTAAGAGTTATGTAAAAACTGGAAGTAAGAGCTGCTTTTTCAAGTGTCGGAGAAGCAGCTGGAGAGATTTTCATTTACTTACTTATGCATGTATCATAGGTTTGTATTATCCATACTCAAAGAGGCTGCAGAGAGAAATGTATCTACTTAAATAGTAAGTACTCTCCTTGCTGTTCCACAACTAACACACACACACACGCACACATGCACTCAGAGACATTCAAATATCCAGTTTCCTTTCCTCTCAGCTCTCTTTTTGTGTCTGTCCCCTGTCTGTACTTCTGAAGGAATTCTCCATCCATCTAATTCCCCTCCTGGTTCTTTTATATTGAGGCTGGACCCCGCTCGTATTCCATGTCAAAGGCTTTTTCTTTTATTGAACATCAAATCCTCTGTGTCTCGCCTGGCGTTCTCTTCTCTCTGCTCGGCACCATGCATATTCAGGAGCCGGCGGGCGCACTGTAAGGCCGGCTAGGCCTTCCAAAATCCACGATTGTGGGCATTAGCGTCTATATTTGGGTGTTAAGTCGACCACACTGTAGCCAAGAATGAGAGTACTGGATGGAAACACAATGTTAGAAGCGTACTTTCTCTTTTGTGCTGATACTCTCTGTTTAATTCTCCCTTGGTCTGTGTCGTAGGCATTCTCCCTCAGCTCAGGAGCCTTCACTTGGTGTCCAAAAGTTTCGACAAAGCTTTAGATGTCTTGCTGTTAGGAGCCAACATGCTGTGGCACTTTGCATACTGATTTGAGTTTTATTGCTGACTTCAAGACAAAAAAGAGAGAAAAGACCTGACTGCTGTGAATTAGGCTATAATATGCTTGGCTCACTTTATTAACAATAAAAGTCCCAGCAGAGATAATACAAGCATAAAAAACAGAAACAATTGTGGAAACAATTACTTTCAGCACTTGGCAAAATTGCACTTCCTGCATTTTCTTTATTTACTTTTCTCACTTTGTTTGAGGTGCTAGGACTCAATACTTTTGTATAAATATACCTCAAGAATTTGGAAACAATTTTTATTTTGTAATTTTTTTTAAGTTTATTTATTTGGAAAATTCTGCAATTATTAATTTACTATTAGTTGTGTCACTGCTTTGGGGAAAGAAGTGCTTTCATTGTGTGACAGAATTTATGAATACCACTATTATACCCCAAAAAACTTTATTTAGAAATAATGGCAACCTGGATTTCTGAAAATATAGTAAAGTATTGTTCTGTCTGCTTGTTCTGCAGTCAAAAGGTTAGCATTCTCATTTTGTTATGTGTGGAATTGTAACTCCATTTCCAAAATTTCCAAGACATGTCAATACATTTTACCTCATATCTTTAAGGACCTCTTAAAATTATATTAATATCTCAGTAAGATCCGGATTTAATCCATGACTCTTTTAAAAGCTGTTTTTTTGCTACAAATTTGAGACAACTAATTTTGTGTGGAAGTTATCATGAAGCTCCTATCATTTGTACTTAAATAGCTCTTCACTTCGGTTTGCATGTCGTTGAGATTCTCAATATGACAACAGCACTTTTACTACAGATGTAGTGCAATAGGGGACAAAGTATTGGATATAAAGCACTAACTACAAAACTAATATGGTTTAGAGAAGTAAAAGCTATTTGTGAATTAATTTTGTCATTTGATGAGATTCATAATGCTACGTGGAACATGTTGAAAGAATAACTGTTCAGTTTAAAGCCATTTGTGATGTAATGAAGCTAAGGGTTCTCTACTGCGGTATGTGATAGCTGATGTGATACCTGAAGTATATTGTATATGAAGTGTGTTTATTACGTAGAAGGATACATTTTCCTGTTGAATGTTAAAGGAAACTCATCTTTCTTATGTCACAGCATCACACATTGAAGAGAATTTCTACATTACCCTCAATCCATCCAAGGTTGCAGGATAGCATTAGCACCAAAATAAATTAAATGCCTGTTGTTGTTGTTATATCAACCCAGAACCAGAACCAAACACTGAGAAGCAACATTCATCTTTGTTCCAGATTTGTGGAACAAATCTGGAACAAACAAGTTTTCTAGAAGTTTCCTTTAAATCAAGACTAAAAACACAACTGTTTTGAAAATCTTTCAATTCGTAGAAAGTTGATCAACATAATTGTTGTGTGTTTGCTTGATGACATTTGGCAGAATGCAACATTTACAGCTTGTTTCATAATTGATTACTATGAGGTTTTTTATTATATAAAACACTTTTAACTGCCTTGTTGCTAAAATGTGCGATACAAATAAACCTCTATGTGTGTGATCTTCTGTCCTAGTGGAGGTGTTGAGGCCACAGCACTGTCAGCCCCCTGTGTGTAACTGCAGAGAGAGCACATCTTATTTTTCTCTCAGAAATAAATCAAAGCTAATTTCAGTACCCACAGCCAAATGCTCAATTTTCAACAAGAACATCATCTGATGTGGAATTTAATGATGTGGGAGTGAGAGATGTACAAGCTGCTTCCAAAATCATGAAAAGATCAATTTGACCACATTACCCCGCCATGGAGTGAGTGTGGACGATTGGTCGTGAAGTGTCCTCTGGTTATGAAGTGGTCTCTGGACAGCTCAGACTTTGGCACAGCGACTGGGCACTGTACCGCTCAGCACAGCTTGCCACAGTTGACCACCAGCCCAGGCAGATGGCCAGCAACCAAGCAGCCCTATTAGCATTTGGTCTGGATTAAACCAAATGCCTGGTGGAGATTTATCTGTGGAATAGCCATTTAACATGCTGCAGGGAAAAAACAGCAGGAGCTGGAGTTGGGAGTAAAGCTGGACATGAGACATGAAACATGTTGGACCACATTTCTTGATCCAAGCAGACTCCTTTGGAGTTTCCCTCTGAGTTACTCTGATTTTTTTTTTTTTTTTTTATCTTTATTGTAAGGACTTTTGATACTGCTTATGTTTGGAGAAAAAATAAAATTCCTCATTCGCAAATAGTTACTCTGGTTTATAAATATTACAAGTGTAAAACAAAATGTGATTTGCATTCATCTGAAAAGTCTCTTATTTATCCCCATAAAAATATATTTACTGTGAGTCAATGCAACAGGTTTCCAAAAATAGATTATTTTACCAAATGGCTTTGCACACTGAAATTGATTTCATTATATTGTAACTGGGACCAAATTCAAATTCATAGGTTGAATTTGAATCTGTCTATAGTATTGAATTTTATCAACTGACGTTTAAAGTGGTTATTAATTTAACTTGCTTGAGCCTCAATTTTAAGCAGATTGCAAGATTTTTTTAAGGCATATCTGTAAATTCATATGAATTTTCACAAGGATGAAACATGTATTTTGAAATCAAGGCATGCTGCTATTTTCACATGAAAGTAAAGCAGAAGCCAGTTGAGGAAAAAGTGGCAAAGAGCTGCACTGATAGAGAAAGTCAGTGACCTGTCATGTTACAGAGATCCCCTTGTATCTTCCTCTTACTTCCTCTTTCATACATGCACACACACAAGGGCATCATGCATGTTAATCTGAAATGATTGCATGTCCACTTTTATAAATTATGGACTGTGCTGGATGCATTATTTACTCAGCAGAATTAAAAGGCATGCTAGGTTGCTGCATGACATCACAACATCACGATACACACATACAAACTCAAAGGAATGTGGTGTTTCTGCTGTGCACATCTCTGATTTAGTTCTTTCTTTTCATTTCCTTTTCTTCTGTTCTCTCCCTTCAATTCCAGTTTTACTTTTCTTTGTTGTGTTTTTTGTTCCCCTCTACTCATCCTCATTTTTTTTATTCTTGGCTCCTCAGTTCCTTGAACCTTGCTGTTTCTCATACCTGACCAACTTAATTGTGTTTTATGTCTATTTTTCAGTCTTTTTTGAACAAAATTTCTTCTACTTTTAAACCCAAGATGCTGTGGCTCTTAAAAATGTTAAGCCACATCAGTAATGTCTTTTTTTCAGCCGGTAAGAATATTACTTATGATTTTTTTCTCTATTCCTAACACTGAAAATCAAGTTGAAGTCAAAAAATTTACTTTAGTCTCATTTGTTCAAACCAACTTTTGCCCTAGCTTCCACTGAATTATTTAGATGTTTGACAACATTATGATCAGAGTGTAGATGTTCTCCAGTGGAATTACAAGATTTCCTTTCATTATACTGAAATGTGCAACCAATAGTGTTCTTCAAGAAGACTGCAGTCCAATCGATTAACAATTCAGACTATTATCAATCTGGTTTTATATAGAAATATCCTAACCCATTAGTTTTCTGATCTCGTGTCAAACTTTGACATTCACAAAGTGTCCCACAGTTGAAGGGTGGGCAAGTTCTTTAATTGGACGATGTAAAGTAAATTTTTCAGTCTGGATTCTTCAACTTTCTCCAAACCTTCGTATCTTGACCTTGTCATCCAGGTTGCAAACAGCACTGAAAATAAGCTTTGAAAGTTAGCTTAAGTTTGTGTTTTGCCCTGAAAATAGATCTTGTTCTGCCCATGTTTCATTCAATATGCAGAACACAGAGTTTGTCCTCAGAGAGATGGAGAACTGTGCATCTTTTATGTTTGTAGAGTTGGATGAGTTGGGGAGTATGGATGCAACTGTCTGGATTTTTTGGCTTGTACAACTCTGTCTCTTTTGTAGCTTTTTTCTGCACATTATTCTTTAGCATTGTCTTCATTATGCATTCTCCTCCAATAGAACGAAACAGAGGTTCTATACTAATGACATAAACATAACAGTCATTAGGCACAGCGATATCCATTCCAAAAAGTGAAATAGAAACTTGACCATTCACTTTTCTTTTTGCATAAATCTCCTGAACCTGCTAAAAAGGTTTCAACATTCAACAATTCTGATATACAACTCTTTTTAATGCCAGAGTTTACTTAATAGCTGTATTCTGATATTTTATTTGTTTTGTTTTTGTGCCCTTTTCAGGAGATTTTGCTCTTTTGTTAACAGGTAAAAAATAATTGAACTACAACCTAAAACTTTAATGGTTTTCAAAGGTTGACAAAAAAAAAAAAAAAGACTCTTACAAATTTTTTTTAAATGAGCTATGTGCACCAACACAGCAGAAATAATGCCCTAGTCAACCAGACAATTTTGACAAAATGGAAAGCAACAGAAGTCAAAAAACCAAGGTTAAAAGTAACACAGCCTCACCAAAACTGAACAATACTAGATTGGAAGAATGTTGATTGCTCTGATTAGCTCATTTCAGTTGCAACATTCAGATGGAAGGGACACAAGAAAAAAAAATACTATGCCTACTTCCTGCCTCGAATCACTAGGTTTAGCTGGTGGTGGTAGTTCAGTAGTGTGGGGGACATTTTCTTGATACAAGTCATACCTGTGTGATTGATTGTGATAATGTCCATCCACCCTTTGATGACCATGATGGACCTTTTTTCTGATCCCTACATCCAGCAGGACAATGTACCATGTCAAAATGATAGTAGCATATCATTGGCTATCATCATGAGTCAAAATATGAGGTGTTTCCCACACCTCACTAAATCTATTTAAGAAATAAATAAGACAGCAAGTGAAGAGGTAGTTTTGTGTCCTAATGGTATCATTGTATGTTTTGTGGAAATAAAGACCATAGTACCAAATGTACAAAGGTAAATACCAGTGAAACTGGCTACATGAAGTGCTCAGAAGAGATATGTATGTGAGGACATAATTAACCAAGACTCAGTCGACATTAATTGAGTCTTAATTCTGCCCTTGTAGGCTTTGACGGCCATTTTTCTGAAGGCATTTCTGCATAATGTTATCCTTGCGTTCTGGAGATGTAGGAATTATGCTTGATACATGAGCTAATATTTTCACACATCAGCTGTATTATTCAAAACATACGCCCTCTCCTGCAAATCGCACATCAAAAATTCAGCTGTTAAATGAGTCTTTCTCAGAAACCAGAAAACATTCAGCTTCTAATCAGATGGAACCATTTCTTCAAAGATCAGCCTGGAAAAATGACAAAGATCCACATATTGACCAAAAAGATAAGCGATATCACTTTGTGCAAGTGTCACAAGAGCTTTTTCACAAGGCCCATGTCACACGTCTACCTTTAATGCCTCTACGGAACTCATTACCCAGGACACCTCTGGGAAATTCATTTTTACATATCTACACCATCTCAATTATGCCTCTTAATTGATATCTTTATTTGTGTAAGTGTCAGCTTTGTACATCACCAGCAGAGAGACAAAGAAATGTTTGTAAAGGAAACACAGCTCTCATAGACTGTTTTATTATCCTTTCTGCATTTCCTCATTATTTTTCACATGTCAAGAATGTCACAACACATCGTGAAATTATAATGAAGAGTGACTCGGGCATGTTTTCAGAGAGGGAACGAGCTGAGTATATTTCATGTCATTAGTAAGTGGATTTTTACTGTTTGAAGGTTGTAAATATTTAACACCAAATATGTTTACAGCAACAGAAAGTTATATTCTTTAAAGATGAAAAAAATCATTCTAGGTGTTATCTGGTCGGCAATTGGCAGATTGTATGACCATGGATTATAAGAAAATGTTCAGTAGCAGGAGCAACATAAGTTGGAGCCTTCTTATGGATTTCTTTAGATTTTTTCTTCTTCAATAATTAAAATTATCAAAAAAATATCTGAAAATCGTTGTAAATGAACACAAAATTCAGTTCTCAAATTATAATTTCAATTAACAAGAGAAAAAAAATATATCTAAACCAACCTGATTCTTTCTGGAACTGACTACACCTAAATTTAATAACTAGTTGTGCCACCTTTTGTGGCAACAACTGCAATCAACTGCTTGCAATAACTGGCCATGATCTTTGCCGTTGCTTAGAAGGAAATTTGGTGCAATCTCCTTGACAGAAATATTTTAATTCAACCATTTCTGGGAACTTTCCAGTATGAATGGTCTGTTTATGGTCAAACTTTCAATTGGACTTCAGTTCAGTTGGCAATTTCAAAAGCTTCAGTGGTGGAGTTGGTGCTCTTTAGTTGATTGTCCTGCTGTAAAATCTAAATGTGCTAGAGGTTAAGATACAAAATTCAGAATTCTGTGTTAGAGAACAGAACTTAATGGCTTAGCACCAAAATACATCAACAATCTGCTGTTGTTTCAACCTTAAAGACCTTGCAGGTTTTCTGGTTGTGGTCGGCTCTGCAGCCTCAAAATCAGAACCAAATTTGGAGTTTTTATGCTCCTCTATAACAAACTTCCAGAAAACTCCAAAACTGTTGAAACTAAGAACCCATTTAGATGGATTTGAATTTGATTAAGAAAAGATCGAACATTCTTTTTTGCATTGCTGCATTTAATTACTTCTTCTTATTTTGATACTGCAATGTAATTATCTATGTTTGTTTATTGTGTCTTGATTTTATCAAATATAGCACTTTGAATGCAGCTCATTCTTGAAATGTGCCGTACAAATAAACTTGATTTGATTTGAAGAAGTGAGTCACGCCCAACATAAAGAAAACTATTCACTTTTTTCCAACTGATTGGAATTTAAAATCAGTTAAAAAAAACAGCTTGATGCAGCGCAGCACTACAGGGTTTGGTCATTATGTGTTGATCCAGTACTAAAACCACCCATACAATATGAAGTAGCTAAGGCCTACTCTGCACTCCTTTCCTCTCAGCTTGCGGTTTCACCCACTCTGATTGATTCTTTATTGACCTAATGTGTCCTGTAGTTCGCATCCTCCCCTCCCTTCAGCCACTGCCTCAAATCTCCTTCTCCAAGTGGAAGGTGAAAAAGAGATTGCACTCAAAATTGATTTCTTCACGCTCCTTTCATTTCTGTACTCAGGTTGGCCCCTCCTCTCTCCTTGGACAACCAGCCTCTCTTTACAAGTTGCAGTAGTGGACACCTCAGTGCGATGATAAAAAGGAGTAGTTCTCCAATTTATGAAGAAAAATTTTATTCCACATTTGACCTGTCAATAAAAGCAATATTGATGCAGGTTAAAGTGCAAAAAACATGGAGTGCCAAAATAATTTGTCAGGAATCAAAGAGTTAATCCTAAGAAAAAAAAATAGTTTTTGTCACTAATTCAGTTTGTCCTTTTGCACGAATTAAGATGAAGAGAGCATTAACATGGAGTCAATGATCTTCTGTTTGAGGTTTTAAAGAAGCGCAAGTTACTTTAAAATCAGCCTTTAGCTCTTCTGCACTGTTGCGACCTGGGTCTTTCATAGGCCTCTTAAAAATGAGGCACTGGCAATGAGGCCAGTTTCAAACCATGCTGGGAAAAACTGACGAACCAGCACAAGCAGATGACTTGGCCCCCAAAATTGTCACACTGATTTTTGGGAGGAACCTCACTTTCATGTGTAAGAGATCTTTGGAACAAGATATCAGCCTTTTTCTCTTTAGTCCTGGGGTGTCCAAAGTCAGTCCTCAAAGGCCGGTATCCTGCCATATTTAGTTCCATCGCCGTTTCAACACCCTGGTAGTAGATGTCTCCTCAGGAAGTCAGTGTTCTGCAGAGCCCTGCTAACAAGCCATCTTTTCATTCAGATGAGGTGAACCAGAGAGAGAACTAAAACATGCCGGATGCTGGCCTTAGCTTGAGCCCATATTTCTGATGTCCTCTGGTTTAGAAGTGACTAAACACAAAGAGTGCAACAGTTATGGCCGATGGCCTGAACTCGTCTGTACAGAGTCTCTTAAAGACTTGACTTCGGTGCAGTCCACACCTTGTGTATATTCAAACTCTTGGATGAACCTGTAGGAGCTTCACTTCTGCTTAAAACTGCACAGTTGTAGAACGGTATTGACAAAAGTGCTGCCTGACTGCTCTCCCAATCCAGTCTAAATGACAAAAACTCAGATTCTGACACTGTAATAATTAAAAACAAAGACTAATCAACAATTGTTCACATCATCAAGCCAATTATAGCTCAGCACATTTCAAATATGGAAATGTGGAGAGTATAATTACACAAACAAGGACTCTCACACACTTACACCCACTTTCGACACATGATAATAAGTCGACCCCCTGGAAAGCAACCCCCAACATCCTGCCCCTTTGGACAACACATGAGAAACTAAATGTCTCAAATGGAGAAATAAACAAAAGAAACAAAAATACATGAGATGAAAGAAGAGGCAAGACAATAAAGGCGAAGCGTCCCGGGTGGATTGTTCCATCCTTCCTCTTTGCTCTGTTTTTTTTTTCTCCTATTATTTTATTTGTTTGTTGCCTGGCCATTCATTACATTTTCTCTTTTTTGTTGTTGTTGTTTCTCTTTGTGATGTTGCACGTTCCTAAATGGTTTCGACTCTTGCTTTGATCTCATTTAGAAAGTGAAAGAAGCCAAAGCTTTGGAAGTTATTTTGATTAGACTTTTATTAACTTCTGTCTGCATTTTCTAACACCGTCTCTGAAGAATTCATTGAAAAGCCTTGGCTGAAAGAACTCATATTGCCACATGGATGTGTGCCGAAATCCAAATCCAACTAAAGTAATTGCTTTCTAAAACTTAGTTTAAACTTTTAACTTCCATCAGATTGGGTACATTTTTTCCGCAAAGATTTTCTATTTATAGTTTATTTATTATTTTATTATAGTTTATTCTTACTTATTTATTGATTTAATTTAGTTTAACATGCACATGTGTATATATATATATTTTTAAGTCTCTGATTGTGTTACTTTACCTGCTACAATCTCAAAACATTATGCCATATTATTTGTGTTAAATACCTAAGGTTTTGCTCCAGAGACTCTTCTTTTTTATGAGAGTTCCTGAATTAACTGAAAGCGATGGATCGATGAATCTGGGTCACAAAACAGGAAAATACAAGATATTGCCTTTACCAGAATAAGGCGAACAATTAATAACACCATCCATTCCAAGTTTTTTGTAGTTTTCAACTGGATTGTTACTAACTCTGATCTTCAACAAATGAAGTAAAAAGTTTTATAGCAAATAATTAAGTGCTATGAACATATATAAGATGTTCGGAGCTACTTATTAGAAGTATCTTATTGTAACTAGCGAATGTGTTCATGATAAGATCAATTAATGCCCTCTGATAATGACAACTGTGGGGCCACTGTTGTTTTGATGGCATTTGTGTTTGGCCTGTTAATGTATGTCCTACAGAGATAATTAGGAAAGAAGGCTTCAGACAGAGCCGAGCTGAATGGGAGGGAAAGCATTTCACCAGGATCTTTCAGGCGATTAGCATCTTGGCTCCTTCTTGCATGCCACCAGCTTCAAGTGGAGGTTTTGAAAAAACATAAATTGATTCTGCATCTTGTCACAACTGTCATGCAGAGGAATAATTTCTTGATGTCTTGTTTATGTTTATAGATTATTTAATATAAATGCAAGCATCAGGTAGGTATCTTGGGTCTTGGTTTGCTGCGAAATACTTTTGAAAAGTTAAACGTTATCAAAAGATTGTTAGAAATATGGCAAAAGGAAAGTAAAAAAGATACATGATGTTTTGATGCTATACTTGTGATCAATATAATAAGAGAGGGAAAATGCTAAACATTTCCTTTTTAAGATTTTTAGGCTCAAGAATCCATTATAGGTTAGTACAGGGCCATGCTGCAAGACAGGGAGACTCGAGACCGGAAACTGAATCCAAGACAACTGCGTTGAGGAGTACAGCCTCCGCTCCTGGTGGCATGTACTCAACTAGCTGAGAAAGGTTCACATCCCGTGACTTAATGTAATGCAAAGACATGCAGATGCTCTGTCTGCACTGATGAAAATTCTGTCTCCAGAGTATGTCGAATGTATAAAGTGTTGAGCTGGCAGAGAAGTTGACCTTAGTCAGATTATTCATGTAATAACTTGACCAGTTGGAGTCATGCAAAAAGAAGAAAAAACATGGTGAGAGTACTGCAAAACTAACTTAAGCAATCATGCCGTAATACAGTTTATTACAATCACAACACATCCCAATATACAGATTATGTGGCATCAAAAAAGGTACATCATAAACATGCACACATCATACTTACAATGTTTTCTTTTTTTGCTCCCTAAAAATAATCTTTTAAGATATACCTGCGTATGCAGCAAATTCAGAGACTGAGCCATCAGCTTTAAGTGTTTTTTCTGTCCTGTAAAACTGAAGGAAAGAAACTTCCCAGCATCTTTTCAGTAGTCATCAACTCAATGGAAAAAAAGGGATTGAAATATTGTAGTATAATAAAAGCAACACACATTAAAGATGTGACGGGATTTAAATTCTTATTATAAATCCCCTTAAAGCCTTCACATATAGACCTGTGTGACGTGTTTTTAATATGTCAGCTTATATGGCAGGAAAGGAAACAGTTGCAACACCAACTTTTAACCCTTTGACAGGCCTCATAGCTGTTCGGACCAAACTAATTCTTACAGAACAATAAGTGTTTCTGGATCACTCTTTACCTTTCTGAGACTATCTTCATCCGCAGCGATGCCACTGCACAGAAAATATGCAGCTTCAGCAACTTCTGCAGTCTTAATGAATGTCTCAAAGCATCCCCAGATTGTTCTCAGCTGTCCCCAGTAGGTGGTGGAGAAAGGGAGGGACTGGGGATCTCCATGGGGCATGAGGAAGGGAGAGTAGATGCTAAAAAGAAAGATAATGGAGGAGGGTATGGGTAGGTGGAGGCTTGATTGACAACCACAGACTGCAATTAGTGTGTTCTCTCATAGCATCTGTGCTTTAGTGCTGCATGTGTGTTTATTTTGGGTGGTATTTGGTACAAGCAATGATCTGGATCCACGGTCCGCCGGTTCTGATCCGACACACAGGGACGGGTAGCTCAGGGTGTGAGGCGCCTCTGCCAGATGGCATATATACACAAGCCTGTCTCTCATGTACAGATGCATGCACACATATATCTGACCGCGCCAGAGGTCTGATGGAATGATTTTCAGTCTGTCAACCTGCCAGAATTTACATCCATTTCATGCTGTGAAACCAGTGTAATGTTAATTATTCTTTGTTTGTTCAAGTACAGTAAAATCCTTTTATTTGTGAATAAATTAGCCCAAGTCAAATTTCTTTGACATACTTGCTGCTGATTGTGGAACCATCCTCCTCTGAATCACTCTCTTTTACTTTATTTGTGTAGTTTCATCGTTCTTTGAAGTAAACACACACAATTCCGATCAGTATTGTGAAGCGGTTTTATTTGCTGTATTTTTGTAAATGTTGTTTATGGTGATTCAAATGACAATTTCTAACTATGTCTTTTGCAGACAATAAAATGTTTGCTCTAAGTGTCTGTCTTATAGAGCATAATGTGCACCGGCTCAAGAAACTACATTTTCTACATCCAGATGGATATACATTTATTTATAGTGAGACAGTTTTAAGTTCTCTTTTATCAGAATGTATTTATGACTTATTTATCTCTACACGACCCAAACCAGTGTTATCAGAGGGCATGTCAGAAGAGGGTTAAAAGGAAAAATCATGGAAATGTGCTGTTCCCTTGTGCTTCCTTTTAACCTAGAATCACAGCCCAGCACAGATCATACATATGTACAGGGTGTCTTAATCCCGGGCGCATGCAGCAGGTCCAGCACTAAGTGAACACACCCCTTGATATTATTCTCATCAAGGTTCAATCAATTTTCTCTTTTTTTGCCTGCAGCAGTATATCAAAAAGGTTCTTCATCTTCTCTGTGTCTCTATTCCTGTCAGTATCACACTGCTCTCCTTTACACTGAGACAGGGGACTTAAAGTATAAAAGGTTGGGGAGGACAGTTAATGCAGAAGATTCTTAGGTCCTCATTGAGAGTTTGCCTTGGTGGGAATGCAAAAGCTGCAGAAATAATAGTTTAATATATGTATTGCAAGAATGTATGAGAGTTTTGTTACATAGGCTCATCTGAGGTTGACAGGCTGGTGCTTCTAACAGAAGTAGGCCAAGATTCCTTGGATGAAATGCAGACAAGAGGTCGCATAGGCGACACTTCACAGAATGAGATTATTCCCCTCTGCCCTCACACAGTCAACGTGTGTTGGTCATGGAAGGTGATGGTTAAATATTTTGACATCCAGGTCAGCAGATGACCTTCTCCTGACCTGCTGGTGAAGGCAGGTGTTATCTGGGACTCTTCCCATGATAAATGACCACTAAGTGCAAGGAGCTTCAACCCTGCACTGGCTTGTCAACTGGGGTCCCAAATCACTGCAGACATGCACATCCATTTATGTTCACTCTTTCAGTATTTCAGTAATACTGAACATATATTCAGTAGTACTGAATACATATTGAAACGTTAATTTAGTTTCAACATGTGATAATTGAAACTAAATTAAAATTGGGGTCATTTCTATCTTATATTAAATTGTATCACTAAAAGCTTAACACTCACATGGTTGGTTGTGTTCCTATGCGTCTGTTTTCACCTTCACCTTGTAGGTGGTTTTTCTTAGGTTTCCAGTTCCAAAACTGTATAATAAACGTACATATTAAATTTACATACATATTGAAATAACCACAACCACATCTGTACAAATGGTACTTTCCTACAGAACATGTGAGATACCTTTTTGAATTACTAAAGTAGTTTTAAGTGACCAATGGGCTTTTTATAGATTTATTAAATAAAAATAAAGATACAAAATTCCAATAAATTGCTCATGTTAATTTTTATTAATTAATACAATTATATCCAAACTATAATCTTAAGGCAGAGTCAGGACTTTATCTGTAAGCCTTGATCTGTGTTGATTGTTAAGTTTTATTTTAATTATGTTAGTTTATTTATGAGATATATCTAATGTACCAGTGCACATTGTGTATGAGTCAAACAAGCAATCCATAAGGCACCTGTAACTATAATATGCACTCTCAAATCTGATGCTTTAAAAACAGGGATGTTATTACCAGTAATACATCCCAACAATGAGATACAAAATATATACTGTTATAAACTGCTTTTACATCAGTCTCACTTTCAGCAAATGCTGCTCTCTTAATTTCCTCTGTGTAGTTTGGGCTGTTGCAGATTGATGCACACAACATCAGACGCGTGTGACTACTGCTTGACAGGATCAACAAATCTGCTGCATCCAGTAAAAACAGATTTCAGCCCCAATACCATGGCGATGCCAGCGATCAAAAATGACACAACAAATCAGCAGCTGACCAATAGCTTTGATTTGACATTAAAATAGGGGGCAAAGTCTTTGATTGGAAAAAACCCCCAAAACAAAACAAAACAGGAATATTCATTAATATATTTGAGGGTTATTATTCTTGATTGTTGTATTCAATGACTCCTTATTGGGTAGTGTAGTGTTCACAAACAATAGGCAATCAATAGTTTGTGTAGTTGAAATGTTGTTCAATTCTGAATCTTCTTAAACAGTGTTAATAATTTACAAAGTAAGAAATAAAAACCTAGAAGAGTTATTTTTATACAATCATTATTTCTCCAGCTGTATGGGACATTCTGAGTTCAGAATTAGTCTCAAAATCAAACAGTAAATGGATCCTAAAATGTTATTGGAAAAATCCTTTCAATGCCATCGTGCATTGTTACAAAATTAGTTTGCTTTCAGTAGTTAAATATTTGAACCATCAACAAAATCACCTCGAAATATCTCTTTTTTTTATTGATTTTGTGATTGCGTATATATCGGATTTACAGGCATCCACTGTATACATACTGTGCTTACAGCTTATGCAGTCATCTGTGGGCGTATGGACGGAGAAACCTGCTCCGTTAACACGTCTCCACATCCCGATCTGTTAGGACCCAGATGGGAATATCAATGTGACAGTGTTTGTGAGAGAGCCCAGATAGGCTGTCTAACCTTCAACACCTCTGCGTTCCTGTTTTCCCATTCAACCGTTCCGAAGACTACTCCACCCAAAAACCAATACCGAGCACAATAATACCTCCACCGGTCCCTCTGCGTGTGGTGTTGCTGAGGTTACCCACTCAAAAGGTCTCAAACAGAGTCTCAGAGATGGAGATGGGGAGAGGTGGATGGAAAGAAGAGAGAGCAGGATGATGTGATGGGAAGTCCCTGGGTGATTATGTTGTGTCCAACCGGCGACTCCTGACGTGACTTCATTTAGATTTACATTGGTTCCTAAATTAGAATAATCACCTCTAAAGCACTCAGGGCTTTACCTCATTTCTTTCACTATGCCTTTTCCTCTTTGTTTTTTTTTGTTTTGTTTTTTTATCCATATTGTAGTTTCTCTCCTTTGATTTACATTGGAAATCATGTACATTTTTGTGTGACTCTGCACATACAAACTTTGTCTTGACTTGTCTCTCTAATGGGCAATATATAAAATCAAGAAGTCCACTTACAACATTTGCTTTTTAAAATAAGTAGGATTTTATACTATCAGAAGTTTCTACACTATGCATATAAAGTAGGTGCGTATTACAGGTTTCTTCTGTTTTTGCTTTTTGTAACAAGCAAAATCCTTCTGGAGCTCTAACAAAATTAGCTTCTGATCTAGCTTAAGAAAAGTCTCTAAAAACTAAATTCTTGTCAATCGTCAACCATTCATATTAATGCTGATGTAATCAGGTAGCGAGAGCATTAGTTGAATCCACATATCAGAAAAAGGATTTAAAACTAAATCAAAAAATAATACATTGAGCTATAATGCACTCAGGTAAACTTTTTTCTGCATATGGTGTCACATTTAACTGTCACGTATAAAATAAAAAATAAAAAAATAAAATTGTATAGGTGAGTCATTGCCCTATCCACACTTTCAGAGAATTGTTACAACTAAGTAAGCTGGGGTCAAAGTGTGACTGGACCTAATGGAAAACCTGATTAATAATCAATCAGAACAGTAGATGTCAACCATGATTGAGATTTGATCACTTTGAAAGAATAACAAAAAAGGGCACAGTAAAAAAAATTATTTAAAATTTAGTGAAGCTATACATGCAGTTTACATACCATCTAGCTCCTTTTTTTACAATTGTATAAAGGTTCCAAGTTTACCTGAAATCAATATGCACCACCACTGTTGTGTAAAAAGACGATTAAAGCCCATTAATGTATTTTTTGCACATGCAAAGGAATGCATTGGACAAACTTTCTTGCCATCTAGTGACCTAACTTATGCACATTTATGCCTAATTCTGCCAACTTCCTTTAAAGAGTGCTAACATTTATGTTTAGCTGGTGCTACATTAAAAATAACCATCTCTACTTAACAGTCAAATTGACTGCAAAAACATCTTTTCATACAAGTCAGAATAATACCAGGCAGCGACTGATTAAGCTAACCAAGGCGATAAGCTCAATTTAGTACTAAACCAAAACTGCTTTCATAGAAAATATAAACGTGGTTGCAAGCCTGAAGAACAGAAATGTTTGTTTTGGCAAATATACACACACATACAAAGGAGTGGACATCATTTTTTCTGCTGCTACTCCTCTCTTACACACAAACAGAAAAATTCTCTATGGTGCTACTAGTCCTAATAATGCTGGAGTGTTGTGGCAACTGGGCCTCAAGCTACAAATTGACTGCTAGCTGCGGGTGGCCTCATCTTGCTGCTTACTAGGGCTACTTCAGTACTGTCCATTCAAACAGAGGAGACTGTTAGACAGATATATGGCCACTTAATTGGCCCATGATGGCAGTGTGGTGGAGTGGTGATCGCCAGCGGAGAGCTCGACACAAGGATGATTAGGCGTGTGTATATATGTGTGTGTGTGCGGGATAAGAAGCCAAGCTCGGGGTCTCTTTTTGTATACGTGTGTTTGTATGTATGTGAGCGTGTGTAAAGAGACTGCTCAGCCCAGCAGGACAGCACCAGGCCTGGACTTATTAGTCACTAGTCTCAAGCTGTCAACCCACACAAAAGGCTTCAGACGATTAAAAAAATGAACAGCCGCAAACAAATTGTGCACACCTCTAGTCCTCTTCTGTGTGTCAGGTGTGTGGCGGAAAACAAGTGTGGTTTGATAGAGGCCTATTTTCCTTCAGCGTCCATTCAAACTCTAAGTGGGGAAATCAATGCAAATAAGGGAAAAAGGGAGGGCAAGAGGATTGAAAAAATTAGAAAGGAGGACTGTAAAAAGGAAAAAAAAAAAAACTCCAGGATTTAAGAGACCAACAAGAGAGAAAGGAGAGATAGGGGGTGGGAAGGCCCATTAAGGTGGGAAATTGAAGCTCTTTGCTTTTAAGCATTCTGCTTGTGCCCATATTTCCCTGAAGGTGCTACAATATTCACCAGGCCCCAAGTTATCCAGATGAGACGGGCAGGAATTAAAATGCCATATGTTCAGGATGGCACCTCGGCGCAAATCAAACGCTCCTGTAATTTCTCTCAATACAAAAGGGGCTTCTACCATTAGGTTTTCTCCGCTTTACTGGTTTGTTTATTTCCACCTTTTTTTGTCATTTTGATGCTGTAATTTATTCTAGTTTAAAGCCAGCTTCTGCTGTTCAATAGGCTCACTGTAAGTCTGTGCATGTTAAGAAGCAGGTTCTGGGCTTACTTTAGTTAAATGACTTTTTTTGCCTATTATAATGGTTCTTGAATTGAACATGTATTTTATTCTACATTTAACATGTATGTTAACATATATTTAAGCTATTTTATAGAACTCTGCAAAAAAATTGTAGACCTCTGAAACCTAAACTGAAATTTTTTTGTCCAATCTAGAAAGATTCCCAATTAGGAGAAGTAAATTGTGTGAGAATGAGAAATTTGCATTCATTTATTTATTTGATGTGAGGACAGAAAATAGTATAAGGCTAGCAAGGTTTCCCACTGAATAGTTGATGTCCATTTACAATAAAATTTTTGTATTTAGATCTCCTTATAGCGTGTAACTTTTACACACACACACGCAATTTTATATATTCTATAAAATTTATTTTGTTGAGAATAAATACTTCTGCGTTTCACTACATCTCTTTTAGCTATTTGCATGCTCGTATACACATACATGCAATAACATAGAGCATACACGCAAAGCTAAGGCTAGTGGAAATGACACATTAGGGATGCCTAGCTTAGATACAGGCTAACACAGGGAATTGCAAACTGTTGTTTGAGGCCATTTTGCTCCATTAGCCCATAGGATAGCATGAACAAATGGACCAGCTGTATTTTGGTCTTAGATAGAATTCATGAATCCAACTCACTCACTCTTCTTCAACCTCATACATCAAGAACCTGATGGAATCTACTGTAAATTGATATTCCTTTTTTTCTTTTCTTTTGGCTTTATTTGCCTTTTTAGTGACAGCAATCAACACTCTTTGTAGGGGTAGGATGGAGCAAGAGGACAAAGAAATTATGTCTCATATGCAAGTGGGTGAGTTGACCTTTGTTTATAGTAATGCGTAGCTTAAGAAAGGCTGTAAATCCAAGATAGCTTGGCATAGAGCTCTGCTACATCAAAAGGATTAAGTTCAGGCTTCTGATCCGAATGCCTCTCAACTACCTCCCTTTATCTACATTCCTATAGATAGAGTCCCAGGAGGGATCCAAAACCTGCTGTTACATATCTTTTCTGTCTATGTAATGCCTTGAGATGCCCAAAAAACTGCTGGGGAGAGGAATGTTTGGGCTTCCGTCCTTCCTGTTAAATTGCTCAAATGATCCTGAATAAGTAGAAGGGTAAAATAACCCTACTTATGAACAAGACACTAAAATAGTAGAATAATGGTGTCCTAGAAACTTTCATCCATCCATTTTCTTTTCACCCTTGCCCCGCGAGAGGCGGGTACACCCTGCTCAGGTCGCCAGTCTGTCGCAGGGCAACATAGAAACAAACAGGACAAACAACCATGCACACACACTCACACCTAGGGATAATTTGGAAAGACCAATTAACCTGACAGTCATGTTTTTGGACTGTGGGAGGAAGCCGGAGAACCCGGAGAGAACCCACGCATGTGCAGGAAGAACATACAAACTCCGAGCAGAGAGACCCCGGGCTGGGAATCGAACCCAGGACCTTTTTGCTGCAAGGCAACAGTGCTACCAACTGCGCCACTGTGCCCTAGAAACTTTCACCAAAACAATTTTCATAATTAGCTCAAGGTATAATGTAAAAAAAAATGACATTATACAGAAGGTGCACCTTCTGTGCACTTTCTTTAGTGCACAGAAGGTTCTTACCCCTTCTGTGCACCAAAGAAGGGGTAAGAACTCATGAGGGGGCAAAGCTCACTGGGTGTTTCAGGTTTTCTTTGCCAAAACTTTTTAGTGAAAAGTGTATCCCTTATCTGCTTTCCTTGTCACCATGCTTATGCTGACCACCAACTGTTTAAATAATCGTTCTCTCTATTGCTACCTTGTTTATGCGTCATTCCTCTCCACCCAATCGCCTTACTCACACCAATAATTGTGTGTTCTCAACCTCCACTACCTTCAGCTAATTTAATGACAGACTGAAATAGAGTGACTCCCACCCCAGCTCTGAAACCACCACCCCCTGCCTTCTCTACAGACGTCGTGCTGAGTAGCAATCAGGAGTCTGAATAGACTCCTTTCCTCAGCAGACACACAACTGATTCCAAAGCTAATAGTCATTGTTTGAAGTAACGCTGTTGCCCTGGCATTTGCTTAACCTTTTGTATTATGCACAAGACAGAGTCAATGCACAATCCCTGCTTAATTAATATCTTTCTATGCTCCTACTCCTCCCCATGCCCCTGTCTTTTATTCCTCCCTGTGCTAACAGAAGAGAAAAAAATGAGATGCCAAGTGTCACCTGTACATTTTGTGAGCTGTATGTATATTAAATAACCCTGATTTCTCTTTCTTTTAAATCAGACCAAAAAAAATATTTTTGTAAACTGCTTAAAAAATCTTTAATCACAATCACCATGTATATATAAAAATACTTTATTTTTATTGTTGACCTGTTTAGAATGAAATTATTAAAAGATGTTTACTCCTATTGATTATTTTTTTTTAAATACAATTCTAGGAAGGTATTCACAAGAGATATTGATTAACCCAACGGTTATATTTTAGTCTGTAGGAGAAGGGGGTACCTGGAGAGAATCCACATATTCACAGGTAGAACATGTATGCAACATTCATCCAGAAAGACTCCAGGTGGACATTGGAACCAAAATATTTATTCCTGTAAGACAACGATGTGAACAACTTTGACATACCTTATCAAGTTTAAAAAGGCGAGATAGTCTCCATCTTCTCGGGCTCTTTATTGAAATTTTCTGATAGGATCCCTCTGGACCTAAGAGGTCCTTCATTTGACTCCTCTGTTCTATGTAGTCTGTCTGCCTTCTCCGTGGTTCTCGCTGTTTCTCTGGGGGTCCGATGAAGTGGTCAGCAGTTGACAGGTCTTGCCGTGGCTGACAGAGTAAGCACAAAGCCAGTGAGTGTGAGAAACGCTGTGTGCCCATTTGTTGCACGTTGACTTAGGGTCCGTCGGCCCTGTGCTGCAGAGCGTGGCAGGAACAAAGCCATTGGGACCCCGAGTCAATGACATCTCTTTCAGCCAGGCTCTTCTCTTACCTGCCTCACTGCAGTCTCCCTCTTTAAGACTTCCTCCTTCCCCTTGTTGCCTCTTGGTTGGTGTTTTATATTACATATCTGTGTTGAATGAATCCATTTTAAAAGATTTCTAATATCAGATGAAGTTAATAGTAAGATTCTTCAACCTGCTGTCACATTAAGTTGGGTGCAAGAAGTGTTAAAGATTCTTAGGCAGCTAAAATAAAGCACAACATATCAAACAAAGTTTTACAAACACAATAAGAGAGCTGAAAGAGTGGTATGTATTTTTCAGGTACATAGTGCTATTTTAAAGCATAATCAAGTAACTTTATTACCTTCAGTTGTTATAAAAAATGCTGCATTCATCAAATATAACTTTGTCTTTGCAATTTAATGCCTTTAAATTGGCCTCTGTCTCTGTCAGTAATTACACCAAAGTATAATACTAAAAATACTCACAAAGGAAATTAAAATTAATACATTGTTGTCTAAATTAAAAAAAGAGAGAACATTTTATGTGAAATAGATAAATTAAATCATCAAATGGCAAAGAATAAAGGGACTATTAATCAATGAGAATTCATAACCATTTGAAGTAACACAAACTGATTTATATATTCTATTACTATTTACTACTTCAATCAGTGCCTTCTTTGACTTTCATAAAACCCAAAAAACAACCCAAAAACTTATTTCCAGAAACTAAAAAAGAATGTACACAGCAAATGAATGAATAAAACACGCTTGTTAAATAACTCTAAAGTACTCTGTTAAAAACCGCTGGAATAATTTTATTTTCATGGCTTTGTTAATCAAGAAATATAAAATTTGTTAACCTTTTGAAGTGCTAAAAGTACTTATTTAAGATTTTTAGGAGATTTTCTAAAGACCAAACTCTCCATTTAGGGAACTTTCACTTGAAAGGACAAAACCTTTTTGTAATGACTTTCCTCCCTTATGACTGGGTGTTCTTAAACTGTGTTGAAATAGCTTTGGTTTTGATGACTATGCTATAGACAAGAGCCAGACAATGTTTTGGTGTGTCCCAGGTCAGATAATTGAATGACCTCCACTGTGTGCAGTCAAGTTCTCCTGAGTTCTGCTAACAACCTGATTATTTGACTCAGTTGAGTGAGTGAGTTGAAGCAAAGGCACATTTAAGAGTTGCAGACCCCAATAAAGAATGTTAACAGGTTTAAGAAGAGTAAATTAGGGGGCTTTGAGATTTACAATATCTATCCCAACGTGGACATTTTGTCATATCTTACTGCCAAATTTAAGTATATTTTTTGAAATATGCTTAATATTTTTAGGTTTTTAAAAACGTTTTACATATAACACTTCAGAATAACACATCTTCCAAAGTCTTGTACTTTACTTTTAATCTAAGTAAAAGTAGATTACTTAGTACTTTACTTTTAATCTAAGTAAAGTACAAGTCGAGTTAATTTTTTAGCACATTTCAGCACTAGGGGAGTTTAAAGTGTTTCACACCATAACCAACAACCAGTAGCAAATTGTAAAACAAGCAATAAACATGACATTCTGTCAAATACCATTATCAGTTAATCAAAGACAACTCTAAACAAAGTTTAGGGTTTTAAGATTTGAAGACCAGAAGATCTGACTGATGTGGATGGCTGGTACAATGACAATAGGTCTACAATTCAATTTGGTGTTGAGTCATTCAGTGAATTAGTTCATCAGCAAAGAGCATCAAAAAGCCTAAAAAACACTGCAGACTGGTCTTCACTGCAGTGAAGCCCTAAAATTGGTAACACACAACACAAATGGAAGATTTTACTATCAACTGCTTTTTTTGCTACCACACTTACAGCACAAAGTAAAAAACATACATGTTCAATTATTCAGACAATAGCACAGTGACCTACTTAGCACATCCCTGTGCTACCAATCAGTGTTATTATAAGGCCTCACAGTTTGGCTGCGGTGGAGTTAGCAGTAGTGGATTTAAATCAGGCTTGACCAGCTGAGAGTGTGTGTATCTGAATGCGCACTCTGCTCTTCACAGCATTTGTATCTAAATTAAATTGTCTTTATCTCCTCCAGTAAAAGAGGGAGAAAAGGAAAGGACAGGAAGGGCTAGGGAGTTGGGGTGAAAATTAATTTGTTAGATCAAAAAAAAATATTTAATTTTGCTGCACATCAAACAAACTTTGTCTTCAGACAGGGTGTACTGAGGCGGGTCTGCCTTTCTCCCTTTTCTTCCTCCTCTCTTTCTTCATCTGCTTCCTCTTCTTTTCTTTAATTAAAAAGCATCCTATTATTACAGCAGATGAAAAAGAAACATCTATTCAAACAGTACAGTCGTACCGGACTACCACTAATCTTTTGCTAATTATTTTTTAATTGAATCTTTTGAACACAAAAGCCCTGCGAGCAGATGCTTGCATTACTGTGGTCCCACATCACGCACCACGCCATGTATACGAGATGATGCCTGCCTCACCGCGAGCTGCCAGCAGGACAACATGGAAAAGGGAGGGAGAGAGGTTGAGTAGGAGAGAAGGAAAGCAATGACAAATGGAGTGGCAGGAAAAGAAGGGATACGATTGGATGAAAAGTTTTGGATACTGAACAGCTCAGCAGCTCTTAAGAGGACTGAACATGAAGCGGGTTTGTGCTTCATGTTCACAGGAATACTTTCTGCTGACACACATATTTAGATGTAAACGGGGCGGGTCAAGAAGCTTGAGGGTGAACCACACCTCTGCCACTTTTTCGCAAAATCCCTCACTTGGCTCTCACCTGGTCGCCTAAAAACTACTTTAGCATCTGCAGAAAGCTGATTCCAAGCACATAATGGCTGGTCTTAACGGAAATGGAAAGGGGGATACTTAAAGAGAAAACCCCCCATGTAAAGATGAACCCATGCTAAACTTTTCAGCATTTTGGCTCTCAGAAAGGACCTTTAAAAACACCTTATTACCACAGCGCTCCTGATTTCACTGACATTTGATACGCTTCTGCCTCTGAGTGAACGATTCAAAATGATGTGTGTAACGTTCTCCCTCGGAGAAGCCTCAGAAGAGCTTAAAAGACACGTAGAGGAGGATGCAAAGAGGGACTTAAAGAGCAGGCAAATAAGAGCGGCTCGGAAAAAAGACATCTTTAGCTGGGCTTTATGCAGCAATATATTGGCTCTTAATCATGTCGAGTACCCGTCAGAGCTCGCCAAAGCAGGTTAAATCACATTACCCGCGCATGCAACGTGTGTGCCTTTGTGTGTATGTGTGTGTGTGATGTGTGTTTTTCCTTGCTTTTATGGCTGTGTAGCTGTGTCTACATGAGGCAAAATATTTGAGTAATGAAGGCATAAGCCGTACATTTAAATTTGCCTTGGACCTACAGAGATCAAGCATCTTTGAGTAAGAAATCCAAACTGCTTCAAGAAAACGTCCAATAGAAAACAAGTAGTAGCACAAAAGCTTAATGCTTTCTTATGTTGTTTTTGCTGTTTCTAATGCAAATTGAAACAAAGTTACTCTTTGTATTGTTTACACGTAATTCATGTAACATTTATGTTATTTATGTTTTAAATTACATTTTTAAGCTTGTTTTATTTATTGTAAATATTTTTCGATGATTCATTATTTTTTATTTATTCAATTGTTAGGTTTTACAAGTAAATACATGATTTATCAAATAATTAATTTCTGAACTATTAAAAATATCTCTTGCCTAATAGTAAAGACTACTGGCTAAATAATGCAGTTTAGACAATTTTCTAAATTTCTAATTTTCTTAGGTTTGCATTCACGATTAAAACTGCTTTTCTATTTTGCATTGTTTGATTTTATATTGTCTTACACTTGTAAGGCATTATCAAGTACATAGAAAAGTGAAATAACGTAAAAATAATATGTATTATCTATGAAATTCTAAGAAATTTCATTTGACTGTAATGTGTCACATCATACACTGACACCTTCTGGGGCAGCCAGTGGAAGTGAACAAAACTGTTGTGGTTAATTTTGCGGATAGATAGATTAAAATGCTCATTACCATGGTGATATCTCAATATTTTTTTCTATAGTACGGCCCCGTTATATTTAAAAAGTGTCTAAAAAACCAATCAACAAAGCCAGATATGGGCCAGATACCTGTATTATTTTTTTCCTTTCTTCTTTTTGGGAAGAATTTGAAAATTAAAGTGGAAATCACACATTTATTTGTATTGATAGACTTTATTTAATTTATTTTTTTTTATTTATTTTTTATTAAGGAGTCTTTTTAATGCATAAAGATGATTTGGGGAGCAATTGTATTTGCCAAAAAACCCCCAAGCAAACAAAAAAACCCTTATATATTAGGGTTGATTTATTTGTCCACAAAACACAACTAGTAATAGCAGACACTGTGTGGCATGCGTTGATTAACACAAAGTTAGTACAGAAATTTACCAGATCAATGCATTGGGAGTTGAAACAGAAATGAGAGCTTGAGAGGAGTGTGCTTGGTGAGTAGGTCTGACGTTTCCTCCATCCCTGCTCCTCACCTCCTTACTTTGGCATTTCAATGTTATTGAAGTGAATGCATGCTTTCAAAGAGTGTTTGTGAACTGTGCACGTGAAGGTTTGTGCGTTTGTTAGTCGTAGCTTCAGTACCATAGGTGCTCACACATTAGAAAGGGAAAGAAAGCCTTTTTTCCTGTTCGTCTGAGTGCAGCTTTGCCAGCTTCAGTGCCCTCAGCCATGGGCACAAAGACAACAGTGACAACCCATTCATTTCCCTGACAAGCTGCTGCTTGCGGGAGGATAGGTAATGTCTCTCAAGGTTATTTATGGCGTTGTTGATCTCTCATTCTCGGTTTCGACACAACCCCCTCCCCCTTATCCCTCTCCATAGCACTTTACCAGCAACAAACCTTCTCTTTTTTTATGGCCACTTTTCCTCACTTCACCTTGTCATTTCCTTGGTTTGGTCATTGTGATTTGTGAGGTTTTGATTTCTTAATGGTAACATGGGCATCTGATTGGCCGTAACATATGAAAAAACAGGAATCAAGGAACCAAGTTTCAATTAAAAAGCAGTGTTGTTTGAATCAAGGTAAAAGGCCCTCTAATATCCAGATTAAACATCTCTCTAATATTGATGACGCTTTAGAAAAGAACTAGAATGGAGCTTATGCCATTGTTTATTATTATTATTATTTTGAAGTTCCATTCTGTGCACTTCCCTACTTTTGTTCAGTTGATAGCATTTATTCAAATTCTGCATGTCTTTGAGCCCTTGGTGAAGGCTCAATACTCCAGGACATAAAAATAGTTTTTATATAATATAAGTGATGGTATAGTATGTAATCAGTTTCTTGTTTCCAACTCATTGGTGGTGCCCAGGCTTTATGAAGGAAAATTGAAGACATTGCTCAGTTATGATTTGAAGCCTGCTAAGGTGGAAGTGGGTTTGCCTATGTGTGTGTTTCCATTTGAAATGGCTGCTCTGTCAGAGAATAAGTTGACAGGTCAGAAATAGATGACTCCAGCACTATTAAACAAATTCACAGTAAAGAGAAAAAGTCAGAGGCTCCTTTTACACAGAAAATGTCTTCAATTCATTTCAATTTCCTGCAGGGCCTCAGCGACTTCAGAGAACAAGTAATCTGTTGAAGAACTCCATTTAGCCTCGCAGTTACATCTTAACCCCAAAACCAGATATTTAATAAATATGGCTCTACTGGCTGTGAGGGACGCAGCCTGTCGAGTTTATTTAATTTGAGAAAAGCCTGGGTGTAACATATTGCAACTCCTCCCCCTTTGACACCGAACCCTCGCCTTAAGTGGCACCCCTCACAAGTAACAGGACTACTTACATCACAAAATGGACATTAAATGCAAACAGGCATAACTGGGGACAAATCGTTCTCTTGCTCCCCCGCTTTTTCCAGTTTCTGCTTTTTTTGGAAAAAGAGTTTGGGGCCTTTTTACTTCAAATTTCACACTGAATATCATTGTGCTTGGATAAAAACGAGCAGAGAAATGAGGAGAAAGAGACACAGTCAGGCAAGCTGAGGATGGAAGAGAAAAGAGAAAAATCAATAGTGAGGATGTAGCTTGAGGGTTTCCATATTACATTTTGCATAGACGTCAGCTGTAATTTGCCTTTGATCTCAGTCCCAAGATGACTCACTGAAGCCATCTTCCACAGCCAATTGAGGGTGTAAGGAGGGGAGCAAAGAAAAGATGTAAGGGGTGGGTGGGTGGAAGAAGTGGGTGGAGGTTTATGGAAGGAGTGAAAGGTAGGGCAGGGATAAGAGTTGGTCTTGGGAGAGATGGGTGGCAGAGTAGACCACAGGGCCTGGATGCCAGGACAGGGCTTATGCATCCTGCTGAGATGCATTCATCATTGCAGACTGAATATAAAACAGATTTTTCTCGTTTTACATACAGCAACAACATTTGCTATAATCAGTCCCTTTTCAGTAGAATACATAAAATAGGACATACACATTTTATAAACTGACTTTAAAATAGTTTTATTACAACACTTTGCTTTGTAACATGGATAATATCTATCAGTCAGTTTGGTATCCATAAATCATAAACCTTTCAGTCTGTGGCAGATTGCGTGTGTGGATTTGATAAAATTGTAATTCATAATACCGTTCTAAGACTCTGCCAGGTCAAGGTCCCTTCTCCTTATACATTTATATACAAAAAAACGATGCATACATTTCATGAGAACATGACTGGTATTTAAAAAAAGGCAGTAACATGCAATGGACACAAGATATGTGGACTTCAAAGATTACACAAGCTTTTCTGCAACTTTCCAACACTGTAGGTAAGTTATATGATAATCTTAAGAGCTCGAAAGACTGCAATGAAGAGCCCATGGTGAAATGTATTGCCACTGGCGATTAAAAATCACCCTGGGTGTTGCAATGGTATGCAATAATGTCTGAACACATAAAAGTTATTAATAGACACTACCGTCTTTGAGAGAAAAGGCGAGGATTTGTCTTATCCCAATACCATTGTTTCCCCAGATGTTCTGCACACTTATGATCTAGAGAGAAATGTATCTGCACTTTTTTACCATCTATAAATATTTTTTGGGAGTCTTGTGATTGCTTTTTACCAACATCGTTGGCATTACCATAATGACCATGATTTCTTTCTTTAGCTTTCAGTTTTCTTCTAATGTAAGCCATAAGTAACTCTGTTATGTTTACCTGTTTTTAAATTATGCAAGTGGTGTAAAAGATTATTTTTTTACATGATGATTTTAACTGTTGCCCTAAATTTATAGTGCTCTGTACCAACTGACTTGTTGCAGCTTTAACCAATATAAAAAAAAACAACAACAAAAAAAACATTTGACAGAAAATACGCACAACCTTAAATTTTTATTCAATTTAACATTCAGCGACGTTTAGTAAAATTCTTGTCAAGAGTTCATATAGGATACTTTTTAGATCCTATATGTTGTCCACTCTACATGTAGGTTCACTGTTATGTTGCAAAATACACTGCTCAAAAAAATAAATTTCACAGAAGTTTGATTTACTTGGAGTTATATTGTGTTATTTGAGTGTTCCCTTTAAATAAAGAGAACACTCAAATAACAGATCCTAGATGGACAGTTTGATTTCACAGAAGTTTGATTTACTTGGAGTTATATTGTGTTATTTGAGTGTTCCCTTTATTTTTTTGAGCAGTATATATCCGAGAGGTCTTACACTTTTAGCTTCTATGAAGTCAAAATCTGTTTGAGGAATAAGTTTAACTTTTTTAAAGTACTTTGGAACAAAATACACAGAAATGTACAAAATGTTCAGCAGACTTAATCTTTCAGGGTTTGGCATTCACCATTTGAAAAAGAAAGGGACTTTACAGCTAAGAAAGTGCATGCAGCGGCTCCTGATGCACCAGCAAGTTTCCACTTATGTTGCATTTCTGTCATATTTAGGTCCTGACTTGCCAACCATGCTGATGCTTAGTTTTGTTCTCATGCTAACACCCAATTTCTTGGTGTGGGCGGCAAAATTTGATATTATTTGAGACTTATTCATAATCGTCCAGACGGTAGATGTTACACACTTCTTCTGCGGTGGCCTAATAGGCATGTAACTTTATAGGCAAACATGTGAAGTGGTATCCCTATAGTGACTGGGTGTTTTGCAGAGAGTGCCAGGCATTCCCTGAAGATGAAAGACTTGTCAGATGACACTGTCTAGCTCTGCTTAGATGCTAATGAGAAACAGACCTTCAGTAGAGGCTAAAGGTCCAATGTCCTGTTCCTAAGCACAGCAATACAGCTAAATTATCTGCAAATAGAGTATTTTAGAAATAGAAACACTGATCTTTCTGTACCCTGGCATCATCTCCCATTGAAATGGACACCTCATCCAAACCCAACCAGGAGCACACTGGGGATTATTGCAATTATTACACTTCATAAATTCCCTCCTATCTCATGATTGATGAATTTCCACCCTTGCCTCGGATAATGTGATGGATCACTTTCAGAAATTTAGTTTCTTTTCCCGACAACTCGACTCTAAATGATACTTTTCATCTGAAGTCCATTTGGCTGTCGGCCTTCTCCACTGAGCCTGAATTAGCATTCAGCCTCAGTAATCTACCCCCTCTTCTCCCATGGCCCTGTCCACAATCCCTAATGATGAAATGAATTACACCATCTATTGTCAGAGTGCTTTAATCATATTAGCTTCTGTTAAAATGACAGAGCATTGTTCAGGGGACCAGACATGAGAATACACATCTAAGGTACAATGGACCTCCGATCTCTCAGTGAATTACATTAATTCTAAATAACGACACATTAAGCTGCCTGTCCAGAAGAGGTAGTAAAAGAGATTTGACTGGGATGGCGTTTGCACCTTCATCATTGCTCCTAATGAGAAATACTGACAGTTATTCACCGGCATGGAAAAAAGATTTTTTTTTTTCTTTCCAAACCTGAATACAGGTTTAATATATCCATGTCTCACCTCAGGGTTGATATTTGGGATAATTATTTCATACGTGTACTTTAACATTTTTATACAAGGAAACCTGAAAAAGTTAACATTCCATGAGTTTATTGAGATCTACATCACAGGTCATGATGTATTCATTACAAGGGCTCCATGGCTCAAATATTTTAGATCTAAATGTAGTAAAAATGATGGATCAGACAGAATAAACCAGAAAAAACCACTGGGCTTCATGGTTTCACTTTAAGTCCTTATAGGGGATATATCAAAATCCACTTTTTTTCTCCTATTTTCTGCATACAAAATATTTATTTTGTATGAACCATACAAAATTAATAAGCATTACTACATGGGAAAAGTACACCATCGATAAGCAAATTATTTCCCTTTTTTTTTTAACCAGTGATGGCATGTACTTCATGCAATTTGATGTCTTGGGAAAACAAAATCCCATTTAACACATATACAGACTTAAATGAATTGTAGATATGAGAGGGTGGAGATGATGGAGAGGTAACAGAAAAATACAAATTACAATCATCTTTAGGTTATGGAATTAATGTTAAGGTTATACTCTTTAGACGCTAAAAAGATTTGTCCATAGAGTTGCCTATATGGTTCTTACCATTTGTATTAGAAAAGGGTACTAAAATGTACATGTTTGTATTTATTCATAATAGCAGAAGTCTTGTTAGCATGTACTGTCCTAGGAATTTGTGCATTTTTGCAGAGCAAGCAGATTAGTTTTTTTTAAAAAAATCATAGGTTTGTAGTTTGTAAATGTGGTGCACAATGAAAAAAATCTTTTTTCTAACTGATGATCCAGAAAAGTCATATCTACTCTGTAGGAATGGCTTATTTTTAAAGAATCCCTGCACTGCTTATGTAATTTCTGGACATTTTTATTGACTAACTCATTTGAGACAGTCCTGGTCTGAAGTTTTACCGGTGTGGTCTTTACCACACACCTCAGACAGATGTAGACAATGGAATACTTGACAGGGTTTTTTTTGACAGATCATTCAGTGACATCTGACTCAGTTGTGATCATCTGTTCTTCATCCTTGACGTACATCATCATTTGATCAGGCATGTTTCAATTTTTTTCAGTGCTTGAACTTCTTGTGTTTGTGTTTAAGATACAGAAAAGAGGAAATGAATGCACACTTGCTAGCACTGCGGTGCCCCGATCCATAGATGACGGCACGTCAAGACAATACGCTCTTTTTCAACATTTCACCTTGAGATTTTGTCCTTGAACATCATAAACAGCATCATTGATAAATAAGATGGAAAAACATGTTGCTTTTACTGATGATTTCTTGTAATTCATTACAGATCTGCAGCTTTATGGTAAAAAAAGAAAAAAAGAGGATTTAGAAAGAGTGACCTGATGTGCTTGATACTTGATACTCAACACAGTTCAGCAAAGTCAGAGGAAAACAAAGACAAACAGAGAAAAAGCAGTAAAAAAAGTATTTCCAAGGAAGGACAAGATACAGAGAACAAACAGTGTGTAGATGCAAACACACATGCACTCTACATACATAAACATGTGCACTTGCTTTATTTCATTATGCCCCATCCCAGCCTCCCACCACACCCTGTTCAGGCTCTCTAAGGAAGTTTGGAATTCTGTCATTCTGTCTCCGACTTCGGCATTTCTTTCATGTGTGCCTCGACAGCGGGCCTCTCCTCCTTTTGTATTGTTTTATTATTTATGCATGGGGAGGGGTTGGTGGTTAGTTTGACAGTGGGGTTGGGGTGCATAAGCAGCCGCAGCATTAAGACAGATCTGGGGGAGATGGAGGAGGCTAATTTATATTCTGTTTTAGCACCATCTTAGTGAGCCAGAGAGTTCAAACAATCTCCAACAAATGCAAGGAGAGAAGGGGAGAATGAAAGAGAAAAGGAAAGAAGACAGGAAGGACAAGACACTGGGGGTAGGTGTGTGTGCTTGTGAGAGGAAATGCACTAGAGCAGGGGATTTTGCATGCACTTGTTTGTATGACTGAAGGGGTATCTGTGGGCATTCAGATACCCAGCAGATTGGTAGCCTTAGAAAAAGTTTTAAAAGGGCTTAGGGTCAGTAAAATGAGGAAAAAAGTGGATCTAATTTTGAAAAATTCACATTGGAAGCATTGTAAAACCGGACGCTTACCTCCTCTTGCCCCGAATTCTTCTGAACGAAAAACCACTTGAACTCTGCAAAAAAGTACCAAACATGGGACATTAGGAAGAGGTATGAAAGTATTATTCATTAACAAGAAAACAAATGATCTGGCTGATTCTGAAAAAAAAAGATTTGACAGGAGACATTTTCTGTACACTACAGAGGAGGAGGTTCAATCAGGATCTGGGAGGTTTTTGTCCTTCAATGAAACAATGGAGCTCCTGGCTGTCTGGGGTCATCAAACTGCAGCTGGCTATCTGAAGATGTTGCAGCAGGCTTCTCTCTTGATTGAGGGCTTTTGTCTGCATGTTGATGAATGGGTCTTTCAACAGGACAATGCTGATGTTCACGTCTGTCTGACAAACCCTCCATATTATACGTCTCCCTAACCTTAACCACTAAGAAATGAATTGTAAAGAAGATTTAGGGGGGGAAAAAAAGATTTCAGTTCCATACGTTACCATTTATGAAGCAACAGAACAAATTCCCTGCTGGACATACTTATGAAGCAATTAATTGAAATAATTAACAACAGTTCTAGTTTTGTTTATATTTTTATTTCAGGGTGGGTGTTTAAATGTTTAAACGTAAATTGCATACATTACCTCTTTTTCTCTCTTGCTTTTGTTTCTACTTTGTGCATTTTGAAGACTCCTTATGATGAACAAGAACTTTGGACTTGGTGTTCCCTTGCCCGGACGCGGGTCACCGGGGCCCCACTCTGGAGCCAGTCCTGGAGGGGGGGCCACGATGATGAGCACCTGGTGGCCGGGCTTTTACCCATTGAGCTCAGCCCGAAGAGGAGACATGAGTCCCCCCTCCCATGGGCCCAGCACCTGGGAGAGGGGCCAACAGGGTCAGGTGCAATGTGTTATGGGTGGCGACTGAGGGAAGGGGCCCTGGCAGTCCAATCCTTGGTTGCAGAAGCTAACTCTTGGGACTGGAATGTCACGTCTCTGGTGTGGAAGAAGCCAGAGCATGACCATTGTATCAGATTGTTTGAAAAGGTTTTAATTTAATCGAATTAGCTTTATTACAAGGAAGGGGATACAATATGCAAAATTTTCATTCGACTGTGACAGTGAATGGCCGTCATGTAAACCAGATCTGCTTGTTTATAAACATTATTTTGGAGTCATTGAATCACTTTATGTGGTTCCATGGTAGATTCCCCCTGTAATTTCAGACTGCTGAATTCTATTGTGCTTCTTCAAACTAAATACAAAAATTACAGTCACACTAGCACCGTAGTGGCAATGCTGCAACTGTTTTGACAGTAGTCACGACAGCATGTACACTGTAGTGAACCTTGTCATTCGTCATGCATTAGCTGCGCTCTGGCCAGTTTAGACTGCACTTAACTAAAGCTGAAGCCTGCTGTGGCCTCAGGGAGCCCCTGTCTGTGCCAGCCATATCAATAGTCACCACAGCTGGGCTCTTCTCTGACACTGTGTTGGAGAATATTGCACCACCGCCTTAACACCAAAAACATCGGAGCCAATCACTGTCAGTGGATGTTCGAGCTCTGTGTGTGTGTGTGTGTGTGTGTGTGCCTTCCCCCCACTCTTCTCTTCCACATCTTCAGTACATGGCCTTGAGCATGAGCAAAATGGCTCAGTATCAAAGAGTAATGATTGAACTGAAAACAAACTCCATTGGAGAAAATAAAAACCCTCAGTGTGTATGTGCGTGCACAGATCTGTGTATTTATAATGGCAAATTAGTGTATTTCATGAACCAAATCCAGTATGCCTGTTTGTGTGTTTCGACTGTAAAAAAAAACAAAACAAAAAAAAAACAAAGACTGACAGAAAGGCAAGGAGACGTTTGCTGAGATGTATTGAATTTCAATAAAACTGCAATGAGGAGAATGAGGCTTGGGCAATTTTTCAATTTTTCTTCACTCTGCCTTGAATTAGTTGTGGTACACTCTATTTTTCACCATGCCCAGCTAATCAGATCTCTACCGTGTCCCGTGGGTCTCCCCTCATTTGGTATGTCCCATGAGTCATGTGCCAATCAAATTGTTCATCAATGTCTGCCTTGTTTTTTTTTTTTCTTTCTTTTTCTTTCTTGGTCTCTTACTCCCCTCTTGCTTTTAAGCCATTTCATTAAAATGTGTCACAAGAAAACTTAATGAAGCTGGATGCCATGCCATATCAAGATTTAGAAGAGACTGAAAACCACTGGCATGGGTCAAAATGGTGTTGAGAATATTTTTACATTAAGGTGAGATTATTTTAAAATCCTGGAGCAAGGCAAAAAATTGTTGGACCAATTTACCATAAACAAATGTTGAGACCAAAGTCATAAAGAAACCAAGGAATCCTCAAAAGCGTAATTATTTGGGATGAACTCTATCATCAGGTGGGTGTCTGATTGTTTGTTCTGTGTTTCTCTGTGATGCACTGGAGACCTTTACAGGATGTGCACCACCTCTCGTCCAATGACTGCTGGAAAAACACACTAGACTCCTACAGCTCTTCAAAGATAAGGAGGTTAATACGATTATCTCCTTATCTTATTTACCTCACACTTTTCTGGTCCATCTATGTCCCAACTCTCATCTTTGGTGATGGAATAGGAACACTGACCAAAGAACGAGATCCATGACAAAAGTGGAACAAAATAACGTCTTCTCTATGGTTGTGATGAGATGAGAAGCTTGGAGGAGAGATTCTGCACCTCTACAAAGGAATCCATCAGTTGGAGTGGTTCAGGATGTTCTCAGTATACACCTTGGAAGTTTTTAAAATGTATATATTGACTGTTTATCAATCAATCAATCAATCAATCAAGTTTATTTATATGGCACATTTCAGTAACAAAACAGTTCAAAGTGCGTTGCATCATAAAAACACAAAAATACGAAGTCATAGAACACTCTGAACAGTTGAAACATTAAATTTTATCAAGTGCTGTTGTTACACATCAGATTGTTGTTTAATATTTTATATATGTTTCAAAAGTAACTCTAAACAGGTGGGTTTTTAGTCTAAATTTAAAGGAACTCACTGTTTTGCAGTTTTCTGGAAGTTTGTTCCAGATTTGTGGCGCATAGAAGCTGAATACTGTTTCTCCATGTTTGGTTCTGGTTCTGAGGATGAAGACCTGAGAGGTCTGGAAGGTTGATACAACAATCGTTTCCAAAAATCAAGTAATTAAAATCTGAGCAAGAGAAATGTGAATTACATTTTATTTTAGATCTCATGGCCTTACTTGTTGACTGGTTGGCTTCCTTGAGCTGCCTCACTACATGCAATATGGCCAAACATTAGCAATTGGCTAAAATTTGAAACTTTAACAGAGTCAATGCCTCCAGCAATTGTTTCTCAGTAGCTGAAAGTCCAGACCTTCTGTGTGAAGCAAAGCATACAACAAGGGGCTGGTTTTTACCAGGTCAGAACTTTCAGCCAGAATAGGACGTTTCTGGCTGAAAGCTGGGTCCAAACATCAACAGCAGACCACTCTTTCCTTGATTCTCTGGGCAAAAGGATGAGTAGATTGACTGATGGATATATTGACAAAAAGGTTCACATTTTCTGACCTCCACACAAAACATTTTTCATAATGTCATATTAACATTAGTATGACTACCCATATAATGGATTTCTGAACAACTTAAACTCCAGCAAGTAGTTTTTAAGCAGTTATAAAGCAGCTTAGATAATACACTATTGCTTCTTAACGATTTATGAAAGGTTTGAAACTTAATTAAACTGGCTTAAGTTTTATTATGAATAGTTAGCAGTTATCTTATTAATTATGTAAGTGCATAAGCTAAAGACGAGTGAGGAGAATTTATTTCCGAGAGCTTTAACTTGGACAAACCGGTTTACTTCCCAGGGATTTTAAAGTCAACAACTCACCAGTAGGGAGGCTGGCTGGTGGAAAAAAATACATATTTGAAAACACAAAAATTCTGACAGCATTGAGGAAGATGCAGTGATTGCTGTTCCAGTTCTGACCAGCTGTGGAAACTATATTAGGCAACTGTTCATTAACTATGGCAGCTGTGAATGGCAGGAACTAAATATCCTACTTTTCAACACTTAGGTTTTGGTTAACCGCACTAATAATGTCCCTTCCCTTATAAGCAGACTTGCAAATGTTTTAATCCAGAGAGAAAACATGTTTCAAACAGACAAAATTCTGCAAATCTTACATACTTTTTATGCAAAATGTTTGGAGAAAGTAAAAAGTAATGTACATCAACAACTTACCTTTTCTGTAAAAATATACTTATACTTTCTCTTTTATCTTCTATTATATTCAGCTTTAGTGTAGTTAATTTTTCACAACACACAAAGTTTACAATTTAAAATCTGAGATAAAGTTCAGCTAATTTTTTCATTTTTAGCATAAGATTAAAAAATGCTAATATTTAAATAAACATATAGCTACATACAACAGTATTTACAAAATTACAGTAGTCATAATAATAGACTTTAAAATCCACAAAATAAACAAATTCTTTATTAGAACCTTCACATAAAACTCCATGTTAATTCTTGAACAGTATAAACGAACGCCTTGGCAAAGTGAATAAAGTCACACATCTCACTCTGCTCAAGCAGTTTCGGACTAGTTTCTGGAATTTTATTAATTTCCTGGAGGAAGCAATGAAAAAAAAGTTTCTTTCTCTACAATTATACAGTTGGAGGGAACGATGTCCCATTTGGGATTTTAAGCCATTTACACAGATGATTCCTGTAATGCCATGCAAATAGAATTTAATTCAAAGTTAATTCGCCTGCATTACTTTTTAATAAAGAAATGATAAATTATAATCTCCTCTGCAATTTAATCTATTTATGCTGTTTCCGTTACTGGAAAGTGTCCACTGCTTCAATTCATTAATTGTGATAGAGGCTGGAGAAAAAAAGAGAGAAAGAAAGACTTAAAGAAGTAGGAAAATAAAAGAGGTGGGAGATAAATTTGTTATCTCAGCACCGGACTGTGTTTGAGAAGGGAATAATGGGTGTAATGAATTGATTTCATATTTAGTCTAGGGCGTGCTGATACACAGAGATCTCTTGTGGTCTTTTGGTGCCTGTTGCCTGCAGTATTTTCTTTCCTTTCATTAAGGTGGAGATTCTGCCCTTTGATAGTGTTATCGATTCTGCCTGCAAACACTGTGGCACCCCTGTGAAGTTGCTTTTCAGGTAGACAAAAAAGAAAAAAGCAGATGAAGCTATTATCTTTCGTCTTATCCTGTACCAGTGTAGGGCCAATTCTCTGAACCGCTTTACCAACCAGTAAACTGTTTTTCCTTGTTCTTTGTTCCTTCTCGCATTTATTGAATCCAAGGGATAATTACAGATTCTGTCGCTGCCGCCGCTGATCGAGCTTGCTGTAATTCCACAGGGCTGAGAAATTACTGCTGAAATCATTATGATTCTTTCCCTCACCTCTGTCTTTAAATTCTATCTCTCCCTCAATCTGTTCTGAATGTGTATGAAGAGACGAAGTTGCTGCACTTCAACTTAAGTCCATGTTTGACCTGATAGTGAACACAAACTTAACACCAACTTCTTCTAATCTGATACTTTTTTGACCTCCGTGTAATATCTCATCACCTTTACCGAACATCTTTTGTGTCTTTGACTGTAATTTCTCACTTAAGAAAGAAGCAGTTGCTGATAAGGATAACATGATGGAGCAACTGTACCAGTACACTGGATCTGTTTTGCTCATTATCTAAATAAATCAGATATGGAACTATTGAAATAACTAGTAAAATTTGTTTTTGTTTCAACTGAAATGGACTCAAATTGTGAGAAAATAATGCCTTCATCAAAAACGTTTAGAAATTTCCCCAGCCCTTTATTTTGATATGTCTTTACTTATTTAAGAGGAACAATGCAAATAAATATACATGAACATTTCAATCCATCATATAAATGTGCCAGATTTAGACACGCAGGTTGATAATTAACCTAATGAATCAAAAGTGTCCCACCAGATGTGATTTGAATCTTTGAGCAAACCCAGCCTGTCCCTTTAAGGTGGACCCTCTGCTTCTCATTGCATTTTATTTGCAGCTTCTTCGGGTGTTTCGATGTCTTTGTGTTTTGTTTCTGAAGCCTTTTGGATATTTTGGGCTCATTTTGTCTCTTGGGTTATGCTTGATTTGCACATGCAAAGAAATGGTCTTTCTTGTGTTACTTCTCTGTATCTGTGCAGTCACTTTGTGTCCTTTCTTTTTTTCTCCCTATTTAGTCGCTTTCTCCTCTTCAGTAAATCTTTGATTCTTTTTGTGCTTTATTTCCCTGTGGTATGTTGTTATGGTTCTTAAATCTTTACTTGATGTAGGGTTTTGAAACAAGCACCTTCTGACCACTTATACCTCCAAGCCTGCAACTGGTCAGAAATTGTGACAGTTGAGAAAAGTAGGAATGTTATATGACTTGATTACGTAATTGCAGATAATTGAAAGTTTCTACATGCACCTGCAACATAAATGCTAATTTTGTTCTTGTATTTTTTTTCTCTTGACTGGGCAAAGGGCCTTTGTTTGTTTTAGGTTATAAGAACTCTTCATTGCTTTGAATGGATTAGAACAATATTATGACAGGTGCTTTAGCTAACAAGCCGAGGAGCAATAGAGTATAGATGTTTTCCTCCGAAATACAAAATGTTAATTCACAAAATTTACTCTGCAGTTTAAGACATTCAAATAAGAATATGTTCAAGATAAACTGCTGAATTGCTCCTTTATACAAAGAAACACAGTCTACTTAATAGTCACAACTCAAGTGAATATTGAAGAATTTACAGATTTGGCTGATGGTGTTTAAAAAATTAAAGGATGAAATTAAAGCATAGCAGCTGAACCAAAGACATAAGATCAACCATGATAACAAAGCAAATCTCATTTTTCTTAAAGATCTTAATTGATTGATAGATTAAGCTTTTTTTCTGCCGCCGTCTCGGTGAGTCTTCTTTAATCGCTCCATAATGGTGCTGCTGAACTGGTCGAGGAAGTCTAAGCCAATTAGAATAGTAATAGTTTCTAATTAACTTAAAAAAAGGATTTTCAATAAAAAGGAGGAGATAGCAAACTTGATTACTCATATTCATTAACACCACCACCCCTCCTTCCCCATTTTCTTTCCTTACTGCCCCCTGCCTTTGCTGGAACTTTGCTCCCTTCATTTTTATGAATATTTTATCTTGTGTGAAACATTACAATACATGATGTCCCTGGCAAAGGCCAAAGACGTAACAGCAGAAAAGCCTTTCTTCTGCTCTCATTCAAAGAGCCTGCCTTTGTTTCTGCATAATGAACAAGTCGCTGATGGCGGCAGAATAAATTTTAATTAGAGTTTTTTTTTTTTTTTTTTTTTTTTGAGCATACTTGTGAAGATGATAGGTTGTTTTAAATGAAAACCCGACACTGTGAAGGCTTTTTTTGTAGAATAAATGAAAGTCGGTTTGCTTAAAAAAAAAGTGTGTGTGTGTGTGTGTTTGTGTCAGAGATGGCTGCAGGTATCTGTTACATGAATTTGCCACAGTTTTAAGCAGCTCGTTCCCTCTTGATGCATTTGTCTTCCCTTCTTCCCATCTCAGTCTTTCTTGCCTTGGGTCAAGTTAACACCACTTAAGGACTACAACACTGTGCCTATTCACCATATGTCGCTGGTGTCTGTGTGGAGGTGTGTGTGTTTGTGTGTATATGCTTGCTTTTCTTGTTCCCTTACCTGATGCCTCCCGTTGCTTGAAGCCAAAGCATGTCATCTTTTTTGAGAGACGAAAGCAAAAACAGAGGCGAACAGAGCGGGGACACCAGGTACACTTGTGCATTTGTGAGTGTTGCTGTGTGTGTGTGTGTGTGTGTGTGTGTGAATCCTGCAGGCTGGTGCGCCATGAGACAGGGCCATATGGTCACCCCAGGCAAAGCAGGTTGGGCCTGTTTACCTGCTTCACTCTGGGTCATGTCAGTTTCGCTTTCAGCAAAGCTGCAACACGGTTCAGACTGTGCTGCCAAAAACACCACATTTAATTGCCCTTCTTCTCCACCTCCACTTTCTCTTCCAGTTCTGCTCAGTTTGTACCATCCTTACATCGCCAGTATATATATCTTTATGTTATTATTTTTTTAACTTGAGCTACTACTGAGCATTTTACTCTGAAGAATTTCCAGCTAATTCCACTTAGTCTTTGGATTATTATTTTGAAACTTTTAGAATATGGCTGAAGTCAAAGGATTATGTCGCATTAAAATCTAACATTACTCATCTTAATTGATGGAACATTTTTTCATTGTTCAGGAAAAATTCTATAAACTTTAAAACCAGTCTTTATTGTGTAGACTTTATTTTAATGAAAAAATATGCATTTAAAACAAATTTTCTCTGTCTGCAAATTAGGTATAGGGTCAAAAAGGTCCATGCATTCCAAATTTAGTAGTTGTGTTGTGGCCATTTATGTTAAATTATGTAAATTGTGCTTTCTATCAATTTAGTTTTTCTTTGGGCAGTAAGAATATACTTGCTAACTTGTTTTCAGTTAAGTTGTCCGAATTTTTGGGCAATTTTTTTGTCTATATTTTTTCAAGAAATGAAGCATATGTATTTTTTCAACCAATCAAATTGGAAGTCTGTGCAAGAACCAAACCACCTGTTACCATCCAGGGCCTTTATGGGAAATTTTTGGTTTTGGAACTTTGAAGGCCATGGCATCTAATATTTTACCTTTGTCGAGTAGCAGAATCTCAGAAAGTAATTTGCAAAGTCCGGTATTACGGCTCTGAACCTTATGAGCTGGGCTGCAGGTGTTTCTGGTGTCTGTTTGTGCCTTTCCTCTTTACAGCTGTGGTTGATCTGGTCATTCAGAGCACAGAATATTTCAACCTGGCCGTCTCCACCTCCTACATCCACTCTGCACATCCGGTTTAGGTAGCTTCTTTTGTGGTGGACAAATGTTAAGAAATTCCATCCACACAAGGTTAGATTATACCCAAATAGAAGAAGAAACTGTCTAGCAGAGTATTGGATTTTTGAGGGTGACAAAAATTGTGAAGGAGGCTAAATGGTACAATATTCCTTCCCCAGGTACGACATATTTGTGATACTTAATCAAAAGATCGCACTGTTTGTTTAGAAGATTTTTCAGTGGTGAAAAACAGACAAGCAAAGTGTGGAAACTAAAGGAGACCCACTCTCCACCTACCTTAAACTGTAGTTTGAAAAAGCAAAAGTAACACATCCAATTTTGATTAACATTTTTGTGTAAGTACTGTGATAGTGTTGAACTTTTACAGATTGTTATTCATGGTAATGGTTAACTTAGCTGGACAAATAAAGCTAATGAAGGAAGAAAAGCTTGGAAAGACTTTTGGAAATCCTGATCAAGAAAACTTTAATGATCTATAGGAAACTCTGACTGTTTAGAAGCAAAGTGTCAGAAATTTCCAGTAGCTAAAAATGTTTCAATGCATTGTATCAAAAATATACATGGAACAGTAAGGACACTAATGCATAATACATTCAACTTGATGTAAGTTAAAGTAAATAGCGCACAATAAACTATTTTGATAATTCACTGAAACAAAATGTGATTTTATGCGCTGAACAAAACTGATCACACACTCTTTAATTATACTCCCCCACTGAGCAGCATTTCAATAGTTTAACACAAGGCTCTTTCCCTCAGAACAGCCTTTCCTCTCCCCACCCCTGTTAACCCCCACCCTCCTCCTGCTGTAGCAGCAGTTGTTGGCACCACGGCAAAGCTCGATGTTCGCCTGTAGCAGTCACAGGTGCCTACATGTTGCCTGCTGGCAGAATGCCGCCACGCTGCTGCGGCCATCTTGGCAGCATGTTCGGTCCTCTTGCCCAAGCTTGCCAGCTGTAATCTACCTAATCTCGTCCTTCGTCCAGCTGCCAGTCATTTTGAAGTAGTTTATACACACCAATGATGACTCCACATCAAATAACTGACCTGTACACTTGCATAGTTACTTCTGTTTAGTGTGAAACAGATTCCGACTCCAATTTTTCTTCATGTGTTGGCATCAAATGTCCCACTTACACCCCTTCACTCCCCAGGCCTACACTCTTGCACCCAACATCCCCTCCTGCACCTCCCACACCTACACACCCTGCCCTCTTTCTTCCATTTCACATGCAAAGAAGGGGCCAAGGCGAGCCGTGCATGTAGTCACAGCGGCAATCTCATCTATGTCCAATCTGTCATGCCACTGCCTTTCATTATTCTCCTGCGTGGGGGAAGTGATAACACCAAGGCATATTTTACGGACAGTTAGAGGGAGAGAGTGTGATAAGAAAATAAAGGGGTTGAAAGATGCCAATATGCAGGGGTAATGGTGGCAAGATATGAGTGGTCCTGCTCAGGCCAGGGGAAGTGACATTCGTCTTTTTTGGTATCTGGGTCAAGGCAACAGAGAGGAAAGACAGGAAGTGGGGGAGCAGGGAGAAGGGGGCAAATGAAGTGAAGAAAATTATGAAAATCAAGGTTTCGGAGTGAAGGATGTAAATAGGGGGTGCCTGAAGGCCTGCAGGGGCCAGAGAGGTGTAAATGGGCAGCAGTCATTCTTCCTGGCCACTCGATGGCTTCATAAAATCACTGCTTGTATGTACGCATGCATGTCGCTGTTGTTGAATATGGAGGAGTAAAAGAATGTGATGGGGCCAGTGTATGCTGGAGGGGAGGGATGGTTGGAGGGATGGGTGAATGAACTGAGGTCAGGTATTCTCTGCTGTCACCTCTGTTGCTGGGCTGAGTGGCTGACTGCCTGTCTCTCAGCTCAGCGCGCTGGAATGATTGGGTCCTGGCCTACAGAGAATGGGGCTGGCCAGCTTTACATATATACATATATCACGGCTATTGTCGTGCTGTGTATGTCCCTATGAGTGCATCATGCATGCAATATGTGTGTGTGTGTGTGAGTGAATATGCAAATAAGATCCGGTTGTGCCTTTCATTTTTTTATATGTGCTAGTGTCCATGCAACAGTGCAAGATACAGATGTCAGTGCAGTCTCACTCTGTGTCTGTCATTGAGACGGGTGGGGGTGGGGTTAAGGTGACCTGTTTTAAATATAGAGAGTGTCAAGACAACATGCCCGGCTTGACTTATAAAACCCATTTGCATAACGTTTCTCTATTACCTTTTATTTTTCTTCTCTCTTCTTTTTTTTTCCACCTGGGAGACAAGCAAAGCACACGTCACCTGTTTTTTCTTTGTCTTGACTTCTTGAAGACAAAAGATGCCATGTCAAGGGTTTTTTTTGACACAAAAAGACAAACGTAGCACACATCGGACAGTCTGGCACATGAAGTGGAAAAGGTTTTGCGTTTCATTCCGTCAAATGGTAAACACATTCTAAATAACACTGTCAGTACAAAGGGTCCTCACCAAATAACATAAAGACATTTGTCACCACTTCCTGCGCCTTTCTTTGGGTGGGGCTATCGGTTTACTGCTAAAGTACTAAACCAAAATGAGTTGCACTAAAAGCCTTTAGTTAGTGCATTGGAGAGTGGGGTTCATATTTTCTGATAAAGTTTTTTCTTACTGAGAAACTTGAAATGAGGACTGCTTAATGTGGTGATATTAAACGGAACTATTCTGGATTTAAAAATTTTTCTGGTTCTGGTTTGGCGTCTCAGTAACAAATCCATCTCCCCAAACTCACATCTGCTATCCTTAGCATCTACATCCGTCAAATTGTCCCTCTGCACAGCTTTCTTCACAATATCCATATACCTTCTGTGAGGCCTTTCTAGTTTCCTCCTCTCTGAAAGAGAATAAACTCAACCGTTTTTAAGTGTCCATAATATCAATATAATGAACAAGAAGGTTCATTGTTCATTGTTTTCTGTAAAAGTGTAACTCTAAAATTCCTAACTGTGCATGCCATTGATCAGCATTTACCAGCTTTTTGATAAAGACTCACTCAGAATTTGAGAAATTTTGGCAGCTATGCATTTAGCTCAGAACTTATAGGTGTTGAATAATAAATTGGAAATAATTTAATTTTAATCTGTGTGCTCTGAACTAACAGCTTCTACTTGTGCATGGTGAACCTGATGAACACTACTGATGACCTTTTTGGAAAGAGGTTTAAAAAATGATTTAAGGGACCCTGACTCACACAGATCTCATAGACCTTGGACTCTGATTTCTGCTTAACTTTTGTAGCACATTTTGTCCTTCTCGAGCATTTGTGTGAGCAAGTCTTGTCAGCATGCCCTTCAGTTTGAATGCACACTTCAGTCTGGCAAACTAATTAATTATTCCCCTCTTCACCCTCCTTTATTCATGCATTTGTTTTTTTTTAACTCTATCAAAAATACATGTCACATTCCTTCAATACCTTTCCTTCTCTCAGACTCAGAGCCTATTCATTAGGAATTCAAATTAATCAGTATTTACTGTAGCCCTCGCCAACTCTGCTCTCAAGTGCAATTTCTATCAACAAGGTTGAGTGGGCTTTTGTTTCTCATAGCCAATTGGAATTAAGTCTGCTCTTTCTTTGTCCTGTTTTTTTAAATGTTCAATTGAACACATCAACTAGTTTGGCACAAAAAATTGAGCCAACATTCCCCCCAATGAAACACTACAAGGATTTTTGAGCTGACATTCAATGAACTTTGAAATTAAGGCACTGCAACGGCTGAAAAAACAATTCAAGCTAATTGATAGTGGTTGCATCTATTTTTTTTTTTTTTTAAATCTTCAAAAGGTGCATGGTTACAAAAACGTAAACATCACACATTGTCTTAAGAGTTATCTTTGGTTTAAGCGTTTTCACCTTTTGAAAGTTTATTACTATGCTATTTTATTAAGCTTACATTATCATTCCACTGCTTTCCTGTTAAAGTTATTGCAGATGGCAAAACTTTAACAAAGTCCTATAAACCAAAAGACAAAAAAGCACCAAATCTACTAACACTGGACTTCATCTACCTTTCATTTAAGACATGAAACCTCTTATGAATACTTTGATAGCATAATGCTGACATTTGCCATTTGCCACATATCATAAACTTGCTGGTACATAGTATCAGTGTCCCTGACAGTAATTGCTGGTAATGACTACTTTACCCATTGACATTGGTAAGAGATGTATACATAAGAGCTATTTGTGCTTTCAACTGAATAGATGAAATAAGAATGCTGGCATGGTTACTAAGTCATAGCTCTCTGCACTGCTTTTTACTGAGGCGAACGCATGACTCCCAACGGTAAGTTGACAGATAAGCACACTTAGTGATTTGGAGATACAGCTGCAGATTGATAGTGAGTTGATAGACTCACATTCTTTGTCAGATTGTCCATCTATGTTTTCTGTATGAAGTCTGAGCATTTCCTTATGCATGTCAATAATAATAAATAAAAAAAAAGTCATCAAATACCCACTTAGAAATCTACTGTTTCAGAGAAAGCATTCCCCAACCTGTGGTCCTCCAGCACAACACACCAGGATTCATATGTTCTCTACAGATCTGTTAAAATTAAATGTAATTAAATGTCTACTCTATAAGTAAATATGCAACATATTACATGCAACACAAATAGTGCTATCATATTTCAGTTTTACTCCACTCTATAATCTTTCTAATTGGGTAGGATTTAGTGGATCAGGTGGTGCAGAAAATAGAATCTATTAGATTGCATTGCTATAGCCTACCAAGGCATTGTAAGACAGTACCATGAAGTTTTGACAATGATCACAAAAGGTATAGCAAAGATCATTTACATGACACATCCCATCATATTTGACATAATATGATATTTTTATGACATTATTACAAATTGTAGCTAAAAAACAAGTTGGTAAACCTAACACCAATTGTCTCAGATCAGCTTTAATGGTGATCTGAGCTTCTTCGGCCCCTCCAGAGTCTCAATTATGAACTCTGTGCAGTGTGTAATCGCCTGTGTTAAGATGGCCAGTGTAGCAAAGGCAGTGGAGTTTTATGGACTGTTTCAGTGTTGCGTAAAACTATTAATTTGATTAACAATTTTTTTTTTATATTGAGGCCATTCATAAGTAATCCATTGTACTTATTGAGTACAAGACCAAATACAGAAGGTATTTTGAAAAGACATCCTTTCTTCTTTTGTTGTATAATGTAGTCTTATGAAGTATACTTGTCTTTTAAGAGTTGATACATTTTTTCCGACACCATTTTTATTTTTTTTTTATCTGATTCAAGGTTGTAATTATAGAAAAAGGTATAGACCTCTATTTAAGTTATCAACGCCTGGTTGGAACTAGCCTTTTGGCCTTTGCAAGCTTTCCCTTTACACAACTTTTTACTTAACAAGGCCACGCTGAAAAAAACCCCACAGATCTAATTGAATATTGATATGTGTGTGTATAAAGGGCCAGAACGAGGCACGCCCGTGTTAAGCCATTCAGTGCATTCTCTTGACTGAAATTCCATTAGCTTGTTAGTGGAGGATAGTGGAGAGTCAGTGAATACTTAGCCTTGTTAGCCGAGGCGCAGGCTAAATGAGTGTGCACAGGGTCATTGTCCACTTAAAACTCGCTCTGCAAACTGGCGGCCGGCTTGAATAATTCATGGAGCATGACCCACGCTGCCTGGGCTTTAAATGAGTGTAGCTTCTCTCTCTGTCTGTTTGGATAATATCTCTACTCTGAAGTTAATTAGGTTTTCACTTTTCTTTTTTTTTTATTTCAGCCAGCTGCGTGTACTGCGGTCAGGGACTTGTCCCCGCGGACACACTGAGAGGCAAATAAAAACAGAAAGAAGCAAAGATGATTGCATTATAAAGTTGTAAATGGAGCTTTTTCTTTGTTGCTCACATCTCCATGAGGAGCATACTAATGCTGCAAGAAACTTGACAATAACAAGGCTTGGACAGTTGGTATGCAGTAAATATTAAAGTCACTAAAAAAATAAAAGAAACCAGGGAGACATTCCAATTGTTCAATAATTCAAAACAACAAATTTAAGGTTGTAAATAATTTTAAAACCTAAGATTAATTCACATCACACTAGCATAGTGATGATTTGGATATTTGCAGATGTTTTCACGCTGCATGTCTAAGATATTTGTAAGGAAATACAGCCAGTAGCACAAAATGTTCAACGCAAGAACATTTTGCGTTGTGAAGATTTTGTGAAGGTTTTCTTCACTATATGAAGAAAATCTTCATAACGTGAAGATGTTTGCTGTATGAAGACCCTCCTATGTTGAATATTTTCAGCAACAGATGCTTATCGTCTGATGCTGAAGATCTCATGTATTACAGTATCTGCAAACATACAACATAGCACCTGTTGGACAGTGAAACGTCTATTCATGGCGTCAGCAAGAAACCAACCAGCGGTATTCAGATTCAACACACCTTCATATCCTCTATACCTAATTTATGTCTGAGATTGTTTTCTGTTGTGTTTGGGAACTTGTGTGATGTGGGAAGTTAGCTGCAGATTGAGAGTGCAGGTCAAATGTAAGTTCAATTTGTATATCTATCCAGTTTCTTTGATAGGTGTGTGGGGGTGTTTGGTGCAGGTGTGTGTGTGTGTGTGGGTGGGGTGGTGTGTGTGTAAATATATTACAGAGAGTTTGTGTGTAGCCTTTGAACTCTTTTTTCTGGTGCTTTTATAATGCATAGGTCCAAAAGACAATCCTTGTACACTAGTGGTGTACAGCCCACATGGAAATATACACAAAAACAAAGCATCACTTTTTCTAACGACGGGGTCAATTTAGGGAAAGTCATAACATTTCAAGTCGGAAAAAGATAGTTTAGGGTATTTTTCCTACAACTAAACATGGTAATGGTTCACTTTTGACCCACAAGACAACACAAGGGTTAAACAATTAAAATAGGCAGGTATAAATATTTTTAGATGGGCTCCCAAGTATTTATGGATTTAATCTTTTCACAGGCAGTTGTGATCCCTATCCACCATTCCAGGAGTGTACTATATGTGCTTCGTTGTGCTACAGAGTATAAGAATGGATCTCTTTCCTTGTCCCACTTATAGTGGCCACAATCTCACGTAGCTGTCTTTCATTAATCTTTGTTCACCTGAAGTTGACTTCTTCAGGAAAAACCTCTGTGGTCTATAACCAGTACAAAGTACAATGACAATAAGCTAAAATGTAGAAAACAAACAAAACAACAAACTGCCAATCTAATTAGCAGTGCTCCTCATGTCTAAAGTTAACCTAATGGTAAATATTAGATAAGATTGGTTGAATTACAACATTTCTGCCACAACCAACAATGCAACACATTGCTTGACTTTACCTATGCAGTCCACAATCCATCTAGATTATCTAATCCACCATCAAAACCTGACTGTGACCCGTCTATTTTCTCCAGCAGGTCTTACTCTCTCTTCCTCTTCTACCATCACTGCCTGACCCTGTTCCTTGTCCTTCTTTTCACTTCTCCATTCTGGTAGCTGCCATCAATCTTTCTAAAATGACAGGCGACAGATGTTAGCCTTTGCAAAGATCAAATCTGGTGTTTGGGACATGCACACAAACACGCACATGCAAATGCAGCCATACATGCATGTGAAAAAACATTTTGAGCCATAACCACTGACAGGTCACATGGTGCTAACAGACACTCAGGAATCCTCTCTGCCCATCTTCCTTTCAGTTGTTAATCCCATTCTGACACCAGAAACTGAGAAGAACAGATAAGTGGTGAACTGGTCACCCCACATGTACATATTTGGCCCATGCATGATGCATCTCAATAAAATTAGACATCAAGAAAGCAGTCTGACTATGTGAGCAACAGGATATCCACAACAAAATTATCCAGTATTAAAAAACAAACAAACAAAAAAACTTATTGTTATGGGATTAGAAAACAGGAAGAAATTTGTGTAATCCATTACATTGTGTTTAATAAACCAATAAAATAAATTCATAGAGTGAAAACTTAAAAATGTTCTATAGCAAATGATAACCTTTCTGGACTCTCTCTTTATGTACAGTTTGAAATAACCAAAGCAATAAGGGATAGAGTGGCTCTTTTAGTTATTTTTATTTGGTTGCACCAAGAAATTGTGAGTTGGGCCATTTGGTTCAGCATGTAGACCTACTCAGGTGCAGGTGCATCACCAAGCCTATTAGAAATTTAATTCTAATTCATTTCAGGTAAAAATGACTTTGATTAAATTTCCTATAATAAAGTAGACTACCTTCAACCTGCTTGTCAACTTGGCCAACTTCTTGGATAATACACTATCAAGCAGCAATAACCTCAAAACTTTTTATTGAAAATTGTGTTTTTATGAACAAAGGAAAGCGATTTACTCTAGATGGCCAAGCAAAGATTATATTGTGTCATTTAAACCCAGAAAATAATAACAGCAATGTAAACTAGTCCCTCACAGCACCATTTACATGCTCATAAGCCAGCATTGCGCTACAATCATATTAGGCTCACATAATATTGGATTTTTAATAACATAGCTTTATTGCTAACAATTCTGCCTAAGCTCTGGTAGTCGTGTCCATACTGTGCAGCATGTATGCACACAGTGACCCAGGGGGAGTTTGTCCCAACAGGGGTGGCGCGCTACACCACAGGAAGAACTCCGTTTGATCGTTGAGCAGGATGTGCCTGTGTGCACTGCACATAGATTGAGGGTGTGTGAAGACTCTGAAGCTGCCTTTCCCAGGAGAAGACAGAGAGAGGCAGCACTGTCATGTCTACAGCCATGGGATATGAAGCCATACCTCTCGTGTGCACTGCATATACAGTGCACACGTGTGTGTGAGTTGGATGGGTACTTTTTTGGCTATTGTTCCTGTGCACAAAATATTGTGCTAACACTATAGAGATATTTAACTTATGCACAGAATAGGATAAAGCTTTTGTGCTCAAGTTATTAAAATAAACACATTTTTGAAAGAAAGGCTTTCATTGACTTTCTAAAAAGGGCAGGATTGATCAAAAATCCAAAAATATTTAATGTGGGATGGGATGGATTACTTGGAGACTACCTGATTTTAAAATGCTTCACTAATAAACATGTTGAGAGCAATTCTTTCCTAAAAGAGAAAATGTTTTCAATAGGTACTTTAAGTTTAGTGATATAATTTCTTTACTTTACAACCAGCCCTACAACACATACGTGTAATGCATTTCATTTCAGGGAAATCTGACAAATAACAAAAGAAAGAAAATGTAATTTAATAATGTAGATTCCACTTCAATAAGGAATATTTTTGTAGATCTGTCTCCAACAACACAAAGAATTAAAACTTAATTTTATTATATCAAAGAAAGATATTTTCAAATTATCACAATCCCTCACTGAACTCTACTGCTGACTCTTGTTGACCTAAGGTTATATATCTGCATTTGATAATATTTAATGATAATTACACTCATGGTAAAAAAAAAAAAAAAAAAAAAGAAAGCAGCTCCCTGAATGCATTCTTGAATTTTATGCATTTTGTGTTTATCTGGAATTTTCAGGTTGCACTTGGTTTTTCATCAATTTTTGCAGTTTTGGGGCATCGTGTGGCATTCAGGTGGAGTTTAAGTTAATGGTCCTCAACTCAGGCAGACAGAGTTTGATTCCAAACCTCAGGACATTTGTTACAGTATTCCTTTCTCTCTCTGCCCATTTTCTGTCTGCATACTGCAAGACCAAGGCCACTACTGCCACAAAAACCTTGGAAAACAAGCAATTTGGTTTCACCTAATAACTTGCAGGAATTTGTGTTGTGTTTTGATGAAACTTAAAATTGCTGTACTTACTTTTCCGTCATCACTGTAAACTAATGCAAATTTATGAAACAGAAAAAAAACTGCCCTCATTACTGACCGAAGAGAATCATAGGTCAGGAAATCATATATTTATCACCTGGTTAGAGCTCAAAAAGCCACATAGAGAAAAAAAAACAACAAAAAAACTCATTCATTAATTTTTGTTCTTATACATTGTTTAGGTCTATGAAGTGGAACTGAAGAAAAGTGAAACAACAGTGTATTTCAGTGACGGACGTATCACGGTTCTGAGCTCTCCTGGAAAAGTGTGCTCTAAGATCTCGGAAAGGAGTCGTCATCTGATTGGTGAACTTTGGAACCAGGAGGAGTAGCCTCTGTGGAATGGTGGAGGAGATATTTTTTTTAAATGGTTCATGGAAGTCTGGTTGTCCGGTTAAACATGTTTTGTAGATCTGGAAAAGGCTTGTTTCCAGGAACAATTTGTGGTTTGTGCTTTCAAAGATTATCCTGTCCTTGAAGGGTCAAACCAAGAGTTTGATGTATTCTTGACATGAAGTCAAAAGTTTTTTCATGTTCCTAGACAGGATCTACAACTTGAGTAAGACGGTATCCGGTTTGAAAACCCCAGGCTCTCAGCTTTTCTTTTTACTGATGATGTGGTCCTGTTGGCATCTTCAATGCTTAACCTTCACTGTGGACTGCAGCAGATTGCAGTCGAGTATAAAGTGATGGGTCGTTGTGTCTGTGGTCGTTCTCAGCTGGAAAAAGGTGGTTTCTTGGTATCCTGTTCATTACTCATAGCAGAATAGAGTGATAGTTGTAAAAACAAATTGGGACTTTGTTTGTCCATCAGTAATATTATAGAAGATAAAGAGATTAAACAAACAAGCAAAGCTTTTAATTTGCTCATCTATCCACTTTCTAACTTTTCCCTATGATCACGAGAAATGGTTAACGACTAAAACAATGAGAGAACAGTGAAGTAAGTTAATTTCCTCCATGTTGTTAAGGTTTTTGTGGACTTCTTGTAACTAAACAATTGAATCATTGAAATAAACAAGACCACAAACACCATATCATAGAGAGAAATTAAAGTTTAATGTCCTATTTTTAAAAAATAAAAACAGACTAAAATCTTCATCGTTCTTTCATGGGCTGTTTTTGAACCCTTTTCTTAGTAAATCAATTTTCAAAATATTATCATGCAGTGAGCATTACAAGGAAATGTAATGCGTATGAAACAACTTCCAGTTGAACAAAAATTTAATTCAATTCAGCATTAATTTGTAGAGCGGAAAACAACTTTAAAATAATAGAGAAAGGAATGTGCATTGAATCAATACAAAATGATAGAAAATAGAATAAAACAGCCTTTTATCCTTGAAACTCTTGGCAGTGAATGTGGAGCAGTATTGACCAATACTGTTTTGCCCTTCTACGCAACATTAGGGCATGAACAAGGTGAACTGTTGAGTGGGATGAGGGGTGGAAGTGATAGGGAAGCGGAGGAAAAGGGAGACGACAGGAAATAGAGTGAAGAGGAAGAGCGGATGAAGAGGAGGAGGGATGGAGCCAAGAGCCGCATCACATGGGACGGGCTATTGATTGAATTGTGACATTGATTAAGCATCCCCTGTTTCACAAAGCTATGTGTTTGTGTATGAATGTGGAAAAGCCTGTTTTATGTATGACGGCGTGTGTGTGAGTGTGTTTGTGTGCGACTGTGCTATCTGTGTATGATACCAATTGTGTATAAAGACAAAAGAAGAGATGACGAAACGAAGCTGTTCTCTTCATTAATCTGTCTATTTGTATTCAAATGCATCTACAGTGATGGGTGCTCTTTGGAAATAAATGTTTGAATGTGTGTGTGTGCATCTATAGATCTGCACCCCTAGGAGGGCTGACTTGCAAAATCACTTCATCCATCCTTCTGGGACAAAAAAGCCCCTCTGTTTTCCTTTCTTTATTCTGTCTTGTTTTTATTTTGCTCCCCCGTTGAGTTTTTTTTTTTTCTCTGTGCCTTCTTTGTGTGATTTTCTTTTCTCTTTTTTTATATTCATCATTAATCCTCTAGCCTGGCTCTGGGATGTCACAGCCTTTCCCTCCCTCCACTGCCCTCATCCTAGCATTTTTCTTTTTTTCCCCGTTTTACATCTGCGTACATCTGTGTGCGTGTGTGTGTGTGGGTGCTTCTGTATGAGTAGGGAGGGCAAGGGCTTGTCATCCAATGCCCCTGTCACTTTGCCACCCCTACTGGAAGGGACAATTACCCAATTCCAGCCTTTCTCCTCATCTATTTCATCCTCCCACTTTTCTTCATTTTTATACAAACTCTTTTATATCCCAAGCTCACAATAAATAAACTTAATGGTCACTTTATTAGGTAAATTCATACTTAAATGCTTGATTGCAGCAAGTAGCCACTCACATGAGATTGTTTCAGTGTATTTAGCTAGTTAATGCAGTGAAGACGACTTTCGGAAGTTCACACCGAGCAGCCAAATGCGAAAGAAATAAAGAAAGGAGAAAAAAGTTGACTTTCAATGTCGCATTGCAATAAACTAACCTCTCAGTACAACTAAGATTTGAGGAATCCGTTCTCTGACCACCCAACACGTCGAACCTTGACCATATCGGGCGCTGCTCATGTCAGCTAAAACTGGAATCTGAGCCTGCAGTTTGCACAGACTCACCAAAACTGGACAGTAGCAGAATGCCAGTTTTTAGCACCACACAGAGGCCACTATGCTGGTTGGCCTAAAACATAATTTAATGTGCTTTTCAAACTATAACTTTTCCTTATTTAAATCTAGAATATTTTCCATGTATTTAAAATACACACATTGCATAAAGTTTTCATTCCTTAATTGGTCTTAAATGGCAACACTTCCAAACCCAGATCTGCTCATGGCCAAGTAGGCAAAGGGTTTCTTGTCCTCTGTTTCGGCTATTGTTCTTTCTTTTTTGTCTATGCATGGCCTCTTGTTGGTCGGAGGGGAGGAGGGGAAGAAAGGAGCCAACCTCTTACTCTCTGATGCCCGACGAGTTGTTAGTATTGATCGCTGAGGCTCAGTAGCAGAAAATAATGGGGTGGTGAAAGCTTAGTAGACAGAGAGGGAGATAGTGAGGGAAAAAAAGAGATCAACAAACACAAATGTAGACTGACACACACAGAGGCACACACACACTCTCATTCACCCCCTGTTTCTCCGCCTTTCTGTCCTGCTATGAATATTAGTTCTAGAAGTCAGTTCTTCCTGTGTGTGTGTGAGAGAGAGAGAGCACACTCTCTCTCTTTTACATGTGTGCATTATCTATGTGAATAAATCCTTCCAAGCCCCATACGCCTCAGGGTGATGTGATGCGGCCAGTGCCCGAGAAGCCTTACCCCAGCTAATTTACAACCAGCCTAGTGTGTCCCCACTACACCTCTTCTCACACACACACACGCACGCACGCACATTCACAAACACACACAGCTTGATGACACCACAGTGAAACATGTCGTCTAGACGACATTGAACCTTGAGTCCGCCCAGGGTAATTGTTTTATGCAAATGGAGGGAGCTAGGGCTGACATGATTGGGGCAGACTTAGTTTCGATTGAAACGCGTGTGCATGCTTGTGGACGTGGGTGTGCAGGGGTGTGCGTGTGTGTGCGGGTGTCCGTGAATGTGTGTCTATGTGGCAGCTGTTATAGATGTGGTGGGGACTGTGGTGTAATGCTGGTAGCCATTAGTGTTATTGTTATTGTTGGCAATGCTCTATTATTGAGCAGGGCGGGGCAGAGCGATCTACAAACCAGGATGAAATTATGGAGGTAGAAGACACACAAATAAACACACATGGAAAAATCTTCAGTAAAAATTCACCTTGTCATTAAACTGAGTCATGACTCCTCTATGATGTCACACACTGCACCTTTGAAGCTAATATAAATCAGTGAAACTCTGAAAAAAAAAAACGCACACAAGTTGCACAGTCACTCGCTGCTCTTGTTAGTTCGTGGCACGTCAAGCGCACGCCTACACACACACACCCACACACCCACACACACCCCAACACACGCGCACACCCACACGCACTTTGGGCCTTGCGTTATCAGGACATCATAGAGGAGTGTGTGTATTCGTATTTGTGTGTGTATTGTGGCCCAAGTCGTAAATTTAATTTCATGCTGGATTTGCAGAGCTCATCTGAATTGCATGTGAGCACAGCCTGATGGGCTTTAGTCTCAGCGTTGCAAAGTCACACACTAAGACGCAGATGCTGCCACCGATGGTGGCCGCGAGCATGAGCGCTTGTAAAAAACGTGTTCAGGAATCACAGGGCAGACACATGACCTTAGAGCACAACCAGGCGTTTACGGTAAAGGCCAAAAGTTTAGCTTTATGTTCTGATTTGATTTTTTTTATTTATTGTTTTTTGCATTATGCAGACTGATATTATTTTTGCCAAATTTTATCTAAAAAATGTTCACCTTTAATTTTACATTATTTGCACAAATATTAGCACAGGTGAAGTTTTGAAACATGTTCAATTTATTTAGCAATAATTATATTTTGCTATAAGAGTATATGTGTTTTGACAGTTTTTAACAGTTAACTCAAAAACAAACAGCAATAATTAATCACTTATTTATATCAGAAACATACAAGCATGGATTAAAAAGATCCATGCTTGGATCTATCACATATAATTAGCATTATATGTGACTTCAAATGCTAATCTAGTAGTAAGCAGATTTATATGCGCTTCACAAAAAGATGGCGAATACAACAAACTGTTGATTGGAATATTACAGTGAAAAGGAGACTTTGGAGAATTAAGAACTTCACTCCGAGTGATTCTGTTGCAAGGAAAAAGGCTGCAGGACATTCACAATTATTCCACAAGCTCCAGGATTGTGGAGGGAACATCAGGATGTGTGGAACATGTGGATGTGTCATCACAATCTCTGGGAAGAAAGACATTATCAATGATGACAAAAAAGTTATTGCTACCCATCAATCTGGGAAGAGTTAGAGGCCAAGTCCAAAGTTCTACATTTCCACAATGAAAACAATTATTTATAAGTGGATAAAATTTAAGCCACCTGCCAATCTCCCAAAAAGAGGCAAAGTATTCCTAAGATCATTGCATTCAATGCGTAAAGAAACTTTAAAAAGACAGGGAAAAAAACGGTTTGATCTCTGTTACTACAGGGCTGAGGTACATTAAATGTTACAGTTCATATCACAATGATTACAAAAAGCCTGGAGGTTTGCTGGAGACAGCTTCTGCTCTCAAAAAAATATATAGCAGCATTGCTTCAATTTGCAAATTTCCACCTTAACACCCTTTGGACAGACACTTTGAGACCAAAGCAAATGCTTTTGGCCATTTTGGGGAAAACCAAAACTTTCATAGACTAAACACCTTGTAGCATCCATTGTTGATGAGAGATGAATTTGGGTTGTTTTGCCTAGATCTCCTTTGGGGAAATGTGAGGCTATTTTTCTGACAGCAATGACTTGAACTCTGATCAACAGAAAATTATTTCAAACACAGCAGCAAATTCACAGCAAAATAGACCTAATCCGGCTGAAATGCTATCATGAGACCTTAAATGAGATGTACTGAATTAATTACCTGTGACACTTATCTCACTGAAACAATGTTGTGAAAAGAAATGGGTCAGTTCTTTTTTTGTTTTCAAGACACCCTGACTGAGTTCATCTCAACCCCTCCAATGTACCACCTCACCTGGCCAGCAAAATCCTTCCTGCCAGCTTAAGATGCCCCAAGGCAACCATGGCATCGAGGGCCCCAGGTCAGGGCTTGGACCCAGCACAAGCACCGGCCCTAAATCCAGGCAACATACCCACCAGAATCAAAGCCCTCCGGAAAACCAGCCCAGAGGCAACACACACCCAGAACCTCGAACCCACCCAGTAGCAGACACCCCACCAGGCCAGTAACTTTTGTCTGCCAGTACAGACAGTCTAAAAGCCAGCACACAGCCTCGAGGAGTCAACCACCCCAGGTGGGAATGACAACCTCCTGCCCCCAGTGGCTGCACTCCTGAGACTCCATTCCTCTGACATCCCCAAATCCAGTATCGCTTAGGTCTGATGTCCTCCACGACAATGTGAGTGTCTGTTAAAGTTGTGTAGAATAAAACTACTGACAGTTGTTGCTTTTAATGGTGATTCTGCATTATATCTCGTGGCAGTGCATCCGGTTTATTCTTCTCACATTCTTGTTTAGTTCAGACTTGAGAAATAAAGCCTATGTAATTCCTGCAACCTGCCTATCTGCCCCCTTCTTCTGCGTTGGGATGTTTTAACCACCTTTATTCTCCATCTGTAGTCATGGTAAAAGGAAAGTACATAGCATTCAAATACCAGGAATGCTGTGTACAGGGGTTTCAGGTGCCCCAATTTTTTCACAAACAATTTCATTTTGGGTTTATCCTTTGTTTAGGAAAGAATGACATGATGGAATTTGTGGCATACAACAAATGGAAGAAAGTTCGCCAGTTACCCTTTTACAAAGAGTGCAGCAATCTAGAAAATGTCTTATTCATCTGGGTTCAGGTAACCTCTCTCTCACATTCTGGTACTACAACAGTTGTTTCAGCAGAACTCTTCTGTGGTTGTTATGTACTAAAGAGCGAAAGTCAGCGACACCTAACAGATTTGAAAGTGAAAAACTATGTTGAGGGTTCTAAAGGAAATATTGTTTTTCCATTTTTTTGTTTCCCTCACTTTCTTCGTCTCTCTCTCTATACACAAACCTGCTGAGGCCAGTGGCAATTCACTTTGTGCTGTCTGAAGGACAAATAGAGTGGAGAGAGAAAAAACCCTTCATTTTTCACCTAAAAATAATAAAAATAAATCTTTTCAGAAACACAGTGAATAAGATTCTTTGCATTGTTTTCCATACAAACTTTCAATATGTGTGTTCCTCTGTAATTTCTTTGCATACACAAAGTGGGACTCTACCACTAACTGACAAAGGGTGTTTTTTTTTTTTTGTTCCACTCTTGTTTTGAGAACAATCATTTAAAACTAATCATATGAAACCTTGAAATACAAGGTATCTCCTGAAAAGCTAGATTTTCTTTTAAATAGGAAAAAGACAAATCAAAACAATGCACCTTCTAAAGTAGCTTTTGTAAGTTGACATCTGGTAGATGAAAGGAAAAGAGAAAAAAATCAAAGTGCAGTCCAAGTTTTATTTCATTTGTAGCATTTCAACTTTCTTTTAAATGTAAGAAAACTTTAATCAATAAAACCTTAACCTCACAAATGTCTATCCCCTTAGTTTCTTGTAAAACAAACATTTGGCAGATTGTTTTGCAAACTGGATAAGTGATGTTTCCATCTTTCAAAGGTAAAAAAAAAAATTCTGCTCCAGGCAAAATGCAACTCTTTGTTGGTCTGTAATCTTTAACATGTTCTACATGCTTCTCTCTTTTTTCACTGGAGCTAAAATGCAGACTGCACTAATTAATTGCAGTTGCAAACATACTAATCTGAAATCAGATCAAAGTCTCTTCACATTGTGTGGATGTATTTTACTTCCTGGTAGATACGTGTTCTGTAAAGAGTTATATATTTGAGTTTTGAGTATTATCAAATATCATCGGAATGTTCTGCATACAAAAATGCAACTACAAGATTTTACACAAATATTATACATATTTACATAGAATGCATATTTGCCACATGTTTTTTTTTAAGGACAGCAGTGCAAAATGTTTTTTTTTATTTCCTTCAATCTGCAATTTGTAAACTGCATAAGCCTTTAAATAGAGGCATTTCCACAAGCTGCATTTACATAAATGCACAAGTATGGATTGTTTTACTCTTGTTCTGTTGAGTGCATCTTTCTTTTTGTGCAGTCTGAGAATTAAACAGACACATACGCTGTTTTGCACCCCTTTTGCACAAGAGAACAGCATAGTGAATGTGGATCTCACAGATGTTTGTGTTGCTTTTTTCTGAACCAAAATATATGTGTTATAAGTTGCTGTATCAAAGAAGTAAAAGAATCATAAAGTATGAAGACATGCTGTGCACATTCAAAACATTGCAAAAATTCACAAAGATTCTTTATTGTAACAACCAGATGGAGTTCTTGTTGAGAACATGGAGATCTGCAGTGAGAATTATGTGCTTTGCAAATCTACGGCTCATTCCTCTTCAACACGTCATAAACCCAAAGTCATTTTACAGCTGACTGTAATACTGGGATCAATATCCCTTCTACTGGGAAAAATAATTTTATCCTCTAAGTCTTGGATTTCTGGGAGCCCTGGTTGTAGGTATCAGCTGATTTTCCTTGTATAGAACTCTATTGTTAACTGTTTTACTAACAGTTGTCTATATTTCTCTTTTTACAGGGTTTTAGGTCTTAGATTTTGTTCAAAATGTTTTAGTCTGAACTAAAAACAAAAAGAAAAAAGATCTTGCTTCAAAAATTTTTAACATAAACAATCTTATTAATTGTATTAAAAAAAAAAAAAAAAAAAAAAAAGCCCAATGAAGCACATTAGCTTTGAACTTTGTGCTTTTGGGAAAAAACTAAGTTTGAGAGATAAAGTCAAACGAGCAGCTGAGAAGGAAATACCTTCAACAAACATCCTCGCAGCAAGTATGGCTCCCATTCCTGAGCCCTTTATCTTCCCCATGCTCCTCAGTAACAAAGGCAAAAGCGGACAAACACAAACATGCTCACTCTTCTATCCCCTTGCTTCGCCCGGACGGTCTCAACATCCCAGCGCTCTTTGTGGTGACGTCCCAACAATTCCATTGGGTCCCTCATTAAGGCCCAGTCGCTGGGTCTCCAGGGGACAAGAGGAACAGATGGGGGTGGCGGCTGCGTAAACTTAGGAGAGGTCACCTCGTCGTTTCCCTCTTCCACCTCCTCTCATCCCTCCCATCCTCAGGTCCTTTCAACAGAGAGCGTAAACAAGCATGAAAGGTTAGGGCTGTTTTCAACTTGCACCATCTTCTCCCATCGGGGACAATGGAGCCTGTACCACCAACAAGGCCACTCTTTGTTTAAGACTGAAATTCGGCAAGGGTCGATGAATTGTGAAATGTGTTCAGCAACACAAGATAACTTCTTTGCACCACATGATTTTATGTAAGAACTGTCAATAGTGGCATTATTAATGATGATTGTTCCTTGGATCATTAGCTTAGACCACAGTACAGGCTGTCGTAACACTGCTGGGTAAGACGTAGGCCTTATTCTAATGAGGACGTAAGGGACAGATTTGGATGTGAAGTTTGAAGTATTTTAAAAGCTAAAAATGAGAAAAATGTAACAAAGTATGAATCTGAACACTGGATTCTTCTAAAAGTGGCATCATTTTCTCCCTTACATCTTCAACATAATAAATCCCTCCATCTTTAAACCTGAGAAAGTCATCTTAATGCAATTCAGTGGATTGTGTGTGTTGTTTGATCTGTGTGTCTCTGTGTTGCCATGTGATGGACTGGTGACAGGGTGAACCTGTCTTGACCCCAGTGTGGGCTACAAACAAACACTGTTGCAATGCTAGTTTGGTTGGATTTAGTTTTAGTTTTTATGTTTTGGTTGGTCAGTAAGTTTGACATTTGTTAAAATGGGACAAATGTTCACATTTTCAACTGGCTACAGTTATCTAAAGAAAAGCTGGAGCAAAGTGCAGTTAGCTTACAAGATATTTATTCTGTGGAATCTAAAAAATAGCTTTTTTTGCACAGCTGTTTTGCACAACACACATTTTTCTGAACCCAGGTATTAAGATGTTGCTGTGCCTATTGTCTCTTTTTCTTTTTTTTTTTTGGTCATTTAATGTTGTTGCATGCTTGCACAGTTTATCATGGCATTGTTTAGGCATTTAGAACTGCCCACCATTACACTGAATGACCACAGATTGGAATGACTGTGTGCATAACCTCTGCATACTAATAAACCAAAAGATCCTATTAAAACTCTCCCCATGGCCATATAAAACCACCTTTTAAGAGTCATTCCTCTTTTCTTTTACAGCTGTGTTCTTGCCAGACCCAGGGTGTTTGTGTATTGGCGACACATACAAACATATAAAGCCAGTCCCCTTTTTATGGCTGCAGACTGTATGTTTGCTGTCATATGAAGAAACGACCGCTGAAGGAGATGGCCGTTTCAGACACCAGTATCCCCCTGTGATCCATAACACCAAGCGATTTTAATGCAGCGAGTAATTACAATATGCCCCCCAACCTGCTCTCTCCTACATCTTAGTGCAGGACCGCAACTGCATCACCTCAGTGTGCACATGAAAAGTTGTGCTTACACTTGTGTACTCAAAGGCAAACAGACTGGTAGTAATTTGGCTCTAAAAGCATGCCTAATGCTATTCAAAATCACTTTTAGGGAGTTGTAAATGGCTATAGTTAGTTTGCAACTACTTGGAACTTTTTTTTACTTCTGCCTGTAAAGTAACAGATAACAGACATTCTTTGGAACGTAAAAATAAACTAAGAAGCTCAAGCTTGAGATTGATTGAGACTCAGAAAGAGTTTACCAGAATCAGTACTTTTCAAAAAGTGTTACTGTAAAATGAACATTCAGTGCAATAATGTTAAATATTTTAGACTGTGAAACATGGCAATAATGAATGACTCTGGATTTCATTTAAAATGATGATGTCATTTGACTGGCTGCTTTGTGTCAGATGTAAAGTTTTGTGAAAAGGAGATTATAACATGGAACTGCTTTTCGAGCATTGTGTTTGGCCACTGATTTTCTACGTAAGGATTTTCTCAGTAGTTCAGCCTTAAAATACATGTTTAGACCATTAAGTTTTTTAAGGTTTTTGTGGGACTGATTACTGTTATCTGCAGTATACAAGAAGTAAATAGACAAACAGAGAAGAGGACATATATGCAGCAAATGTCCTAAGGTCAGAGATTGAGCCTCAGCTGGATGTGGTGAGGATTAATAGCCCTGAATATGGGACACCCGTTTTACCTCTTCACCCCGACTTTAGACAATTTTATGCTCCAAGCTTTTGTGGAAAAGTTTGGGGATGGACTCTCGCTGTTGTAACATGACTTCACAAGTGATAATGCAAGGACATAGACACAGTTGACTGAATCTGGTGTGGAAAGCTTGACTGAGCTCCAGAGTTCTGACCATAACACCTTTGGGAGGAATTCAAGCACAGACTATGAGCCAGGCCTTTTTTGTCCAAAAATGGTGTCTAACCTGACAAATCCCCATGAGAAAGGAAGGCCAACAATTCCCCGTAAACACAATGAAAAGCTCAAGCTTTTGAAAAGCTATAACGACTGCCTGGGTTGGACCAGCATTATATTAAACCATATAAATTAAAAATGACATATGACAAGTTTCAATGTGTGAAGGCAAAATTAGTTAATACTTAAACACATAGTGGACTGGCTTAATTTTAATGGTTTGATTTCGGTTGTCTTTGCAACAGAAGAACCCTTAAGTATATTTCCTGTTGGTTCTGCAACTTAAGAAAGAAACTAACAGATCTCTAGTTGATCAAATTTATGGTATGCATATTTACCAACAATGCTACAGCATCCCTATTCCAGCTGCTATTTTTCTCTGTGGTTTTAACTATTTTTCATAGCTTGAGTAAACACTTCCAACTCTGTCATTAACTGTATCAGCATTGTCTCTATTTCACCCTCCATGTCTTTCATCCCTTCTCATTCTCTCTCTATGTGACTCTGAACAAACATATGAATGTGATTAGACCCTGCTTAAAGTGACATTAGAAGTTAGTGTGTTTAACGACTCAAACAGAATACAGTAATTTTGCCCACAGTCATGCCTCTTACTGCTGTTCTTTGAGGTGTGTGTGTAGGACTCCACCGTTTTTATACCACACATTTATTTGACTGTGAAAACAGATTAATGAGTGTGACATGTAAGAGCAGTTTTCTATGCAATAAACTTAATAAAAAATGACAAAGAAAAACAATCAGCAATGTAAAATTTAAAGAAAGACATTCGAATTTGTAGTTATCAATTCAATATTTTCTAATGAAATAAGTCCAAGAATTAAGTTTCATCTGTGAGCCAATCCGTCAGAATGTAAATCAAAACAGGTGATCACAGGTCTATGAAACAGATCTGTAGTGACATAGTCATAATGTTACATATTTATGACTATTTCCACCCACAGCTTTTGGAGTCCACTCAGACTTCAGAATCAGGAACTGCCATGCACCAAGCCAATTCACAAACAGAAAAAAAGTCAGATTTGAGCTCTTCATGTAGGCCCAGATGACTGATTCAGTGGCAGCTTTAATTTTGGGTGCCATAATTTGCACAGAGGTTCTTGGCAGGCCAAACTCCCCCAAATTTAAGTATTTATGTAAGTCTGCACATTGCTGACAACATTTTTGAGTTTTATGCAACTGTCTGCATCGCAGTTACGCAGCAGAATGTTTTAGATGGCTAGTGAGGAAAAAGGCAGCGAGCCTGCAGAATGACTGAATGTGAAGACAGTCATCACCACAGGGAGGGAAACCCTCATGGGACAAGAATTTACTTTTAAGTGGACGAAAACAAGATGATGGCTGCTTCTTGTTATATTTATTAATTTGATCTGTTATCAGATGTTAAGTAAACTGCAGATTATGTTACTTTTATTTTGCTCTCTGAAATGTTGGTTTGGCTCACATTATACTATTTCTGATAATCAGTAACCTCTCAAGTCTCGGGGTGGGGGCTTCGCTTAATTGATATGTGATATCGATCTGAGACCTCTGCAGGTGGTTTCCTTAAAACATGATTTTGCTTTGATAGACTGCAGTCATATGTCTTTTATTATAAAGTCTTGTTTGTGTCAAACCACATAGTTCCTAAGTACAATGGTTTGAACTGTGGTGAGATGATTTATCACATTGTATTTTTGTTCTGTATAGTTATGTTTATCCTTTTTTAATTTTTTGAAATTACATTTTGTAGAATAACCTTGGTCACTGAGCCACAGTTCATCTACTGTATTATCAGTAGAAGAAAAGTACATTTTTATATTAAGCTAGTTAATCTTTAAAATTTCAATAATAGAGCTCATGTCAGTGCACAAACTAATGAAGGCCAACAGGCATTTAATTTAACTGTTCATAAAGACCGCAGTTGTCGTGTGTTATAGGTAACTTTTAAATATGTTTTTCCTCAATAAGGACTAATGAATCATTTTCATGACGTACCTCTGAAACTCTTAATTACACATCAATACAATAAAAATTTGAACAAAGCAATAAGTTTGCTGGAGTTAATGATTTTATCATCTTGTATTTTCAGCTCATAGCTGGAGGTCCCTTTATGCATGAGTGTTGAGAACACCATTTATCATTCAATATCTGTACCCTGACAATCCCAAAAGCCATCTTTCCTAACCTCCACACTCCTGAAGCTTGGCCGCTACTAGGTCATGTATAATAATGCTTGAAAAATGGAGAAGTGCTGTAGTCCCCATAGTGATATCACACACACATATACATGCATGAAAACACATCTGCCCACACCCGCAACACCCTCTACGCTCTCATCTGCATATTCCTTGCTCTGCACTATGAAATCCACTAGAAACAGGCACTTATACTTTCATAAATCTCTTCCTTGTCACTTTCAGATTGCATAGAATTTTTTTCACACAGGAACAGAGCTCAGATAGACACAAGGGAACAAGACAGGGTAGAGAGCAAGGGACAAAAGCAGATTTCTGGGCACACTAGGTGTGTATATACTCCTTTTGTGGTCTTAATGTAATTTCCAGAGTGTTACAATCTCACCAAAGTCTTTGGGATTTCAATTAAAAAACAAATATTTCAAAAGATGTCAAAGCACCTATTCATAGCCAATAACGAACATTTCCAGACATCTGGAACAGTTGGTGCAAATATACAGATCCTCTTTGGAAGAGTAGAGGGAAGCGCAGAAGGTCACAGGTTTAATGATTTTTTCACAAGAATGTTCCACAATATGTCACAAATATGAGCCTGTCTTAAGAAGTATCATATTTTAAGAAGTCAGTCCCTCAATTCAGCCCTATGCAGTGCTGATGTCTACACATGTATATATGAAACCGGCATTGTGAAATGAGCAAATAAAAGCAAAATTGGTGTTGTGGTACACACAATACACTAAGCTTCACCTTGTTTTATGTTTTTTAATCAAGTAACCTAAAACTAACATGTGCCTCAGACTTTTTAAATAAATCTTAATATGATACAAAATGTGTTGTGAATCTTCAAAATGAGAATGCCTCTCTAAACTCAAAGTTTTATATCAAAGGGAAACTCTCTTCAAAAAGTGATTTTATTTCTAGAAATGTTGAAAAAACTTTTAAGGTATTCTATAAATTTGTTCATTCACCCCAGCAACCTGACCTGTTGACATAAGTGGGAGATAATAAATGGGTGGAATAAAACCTGATGGTGATGGTGTTGAGATGCTCTTTGATTGCTGGTGTTGGGTAGCTGGTCAGAGCTGATGAGAAGATGGAAGGAGATAACAACAGATCGTTTTGAAAGAAACCTGGTAACTCTCGCAAAAGACTTCAGGCTGTGGACTCAGTAGTTTAAAATGTATTCACATGCCCCAGGCAGGGCCTAAAGATAAATACAATGTAGAACCATTGGCAAAAAAATACTTTTCAGACACTCTAAATGAAATCCGAATCAGTTTAAGGGATCTGAAAACAAGAGTGAGCGAAAAACGTCACTAAATGAGTGTAAGGCTGAATGGGATCCAGGTGTGGAATAACTGATGGCCTGCAGGTGTAAGTGAAGATCCTCTCAGCTCTCTGAGAAACTAACAGGAGAAAATGACATCACAATCAATCAGAACGCCAGATTGAATCGCAGATAGCTGTGGAAGCATCCAGCAAAGTCTGCGAGAGGGAGCACAAAACAAACAAACAAACAAAAAAATATCCCCTTGTGACATTCTCTATGTCTACTAATCTCCACTCCTAGTTTCTAAAAAATATTTCATCCAAATTTTCCAGAGTCATCTTTCCAGAGTTGTCGGTCTTTTATGTTATTTAAAAATATTTAGGTTTTCTATACATTTATGGCAGATATCTCAAAAATGCTTTAAATATGGAGCCTTCTTCAATGTTGCATCTCCCTGGCATTTATTTATTTATTTTTTGGTCTTTGCTGGAAGTGTTAAGTTTCATTGTTAAGTGAAAAGGCAGTTGAAGTTATAGTTAGTGAACTAACACTCTGCACTTCTTTGTATGCGTGGTATGTCTGTCCCTCTCTCCCTATTCCACTCTCAGCAAATGTAAAGAGGAATGTGATTCTTGTACCTCTTGTGAAGACCTCCATTAATTTCATGTAATACATGTTTTATCTCCATCCATGGGCCTGATATCTGCTCCTTTCTCTTTCTCTGGCTCTCTTTGTGTCTCATGTTCTGTCTCTAGTCTCTCTCTTTTCTCTTGGATTTTTACTGCCTTGCTTGTGTGACAATGTTTTACCTCAGTTTACAGCGCTCTTATTTTTACCTTGCTTCAGTCCTGATCCTGGGACTTGTGTGTATTTTTCCTTATGTTTCCCAGATCTCTGTGAGAGCAGGGCTACTCCGCTGTGCTGCTGACTCATCTGAATCCTCTTTTACCAAATACTTCAAGTCAGGACTTAAACCTCTATTTAAGACATCTTTAGCTCAGTGTAAAGAGTAGTCACTCAACACCTCCCTACCCAACATCTGATATACTTTCAGTTTCAAGTGTTTAGCACACCGAGGTGAGAAAATCTTCAATAAGGATGGACAGCATATGATGGTGTGAGATTAAGTAATGTTATTACTGGGTCATTTCTGAGAGTTGTGGTTTTGATTCTGCAGGAAATCATACACAATGATGAATGCAAAAACAGACATGAGTATTTATGTGCGAAAAATATGAACTCCCCTCTAAATCAAAGTATTTTATAGGCATTCTGCGGAATAACTGAATGAGACTTGTTATCAACAAACCAATAATTGCAGGCTCAGCAACAATTTAGAAAAAAACTGAATTGATGTCAAAGAAAAAAAAATCCAGGCTGCATTTGCCCTGTTGGCGTCCAGACCCCAACCTGACTGAAATATTGTGGTTGGACTTCAAGAGAACTCAGGAGAATTAAACATCTGCAAACCTCAATCTCCATATTTACAATCTTTGGAAGTAATGTCATCACATTTCCTTTCTTGATGCATAAAACTCCCTTCTACAATGGTCATCTCCCATCAGCCACACACACAGACACACACACACACATGCATACCCTGTCACAGTCTGTGCTCTTGTTTTCTGCTTGCCTTCACTTCTCCACAGTGATGTCGGGCCATGGAAATGTCAGGGGTCGCGTTACGTCGGCGATAAAGCGACGGTCACCCTGGGCCACGATAAAAGGTCGGCACCGCGGTGACAGCTGGTTGATATCAGAGTTCGGGAGTCACTCATGAGTCACTGCTTTAAATCCACCATGTGGCATTAAAATCATTTTCAGACTCCCCCCTCACTGTCTGTCTTGTTTTATTAGACGCTGTCTTGACAGAACTGTGCTGTACAGGGTCACAGAAGGGTCATTAACATTTGTTAATGCTTTTTTTTTCCTAAATTTTACCGTCTTTTGATGCAACTATCGAAGAAGAGGATTGGTTTTAGGTATTTCATAAAATTAAAGAACTCAAAAACTTCAGGAAACAACACAAAGTTATGAATGTAGAAGACATTAATCTAACCCCAATATGATTATGAAATCCAAACCTCAAATTTACATTTGTGTATTGATTAATATTGAAGAACAAACCTAATCACCTGGGTGGACGGTACCACGTCAGGCCTACCAAAACTCAAGATCCACTGGTATCAGTGACTGACTGGCCTGGAAACTTTGGTGAGTTTTGTGCATAATTTCACCTCCACAAAGCCAATTCATCTGTGGGAAGAAAAAGAAAGCTACAGATAGGATAGGTCTTCACAGTGCTTTTGCTACTCTGGCCTAACAAAAAGAAAATGGTCAATGAAATGACTCGACCAATAGCTCCATCCTGAAAAGAGACACAGAAAAACACAGTAGCACTCTTTTAGATGTAACTTCAATATTCAAAAGATGTACAGTATTTCCAGGCAGCACTGACAAGCTACTTTGCAAAAGATTTTTAAAAAGCATTTTATATGCAAACTGCAGCAAGTATAATAAAATAGCCACCATGTCCCCGTCCAGTTTGCTTTCTCCAGCTTTTGATGTCTCCTTCTTTGCAACTGACAGGTTGAGTATCTACACTTTGCCACACTACAGGGAGTCTAATGTATGTGTGCTGGAGAAAAGGAAGAAGTGTTTAGACCACATATGTACATAGTAACACCTGAGCGACAAGCACTATGCCTTCTACACACACTCACAACGGTTAATAAGCCCACCAGCTGCGTGGCGTGGCTGCATGGCCCACCCTCCATCTTGGCCAGTCATTCACCCTGCTGGGTATGACACGCCCGCTTGCCAGTATTCATCTGCCAGACGTCAAGAACCTACTTCAAATGGTGGGCAGGGATGAGAGGAAGGGCAATGGCACTGGACATACACTTGGAAGACTAAAATACATTCCACAGACTGAATCGGAGATGAGCAAGTATAGGTTAGTTTGCAAGACAGCATTTTCATGGAAATACATTTTGAAAAGCAACGCGTACAGAGTGAATTGTAAGGCGGACAGGTAGAGTGAAAATACTGATAGACTGCTGGGTTTTATTGTATTCGCCTTTACTGTTTTTCAATTGCATCTGAAAAGGCTTCCTATAGAAACACAAAGAATTCTTGCAATAAGAAAAGCTGTTCCTTAAAATGTGTCTCACTGCAAATCATTTGCAACCTAAAATTCCTAATTAACCAAAAACAAGCATTTGCAAAAAATAAAGAACATCATATAAGTCTGTACTAAAACTAAAGGTTCCAATAAATGTAGAAAGATTATCGGTTCATTTTACTTATATGGGAACAACTCGTAATATAATCTCCCACCATTTATAAGACAAAGTTCCTATTCATATCCAGTTGTGTGAAAAGCTGAGCAGCAGTGCTGTTCATATTAAACTCTGAAACAATTGTATGTTCAAATCTCCGCTGCCCCCAAAAACATAAACTCTCCTTTTTATTTTTTTAGAGAGGAATACCAGGTTGATCTTTTGCCAGAATACACTTGTGGTTGCTTTGGATTTGATGTTGGATTCCCTAATTGACATCAGTAAATGAATGGCACCCAGTTTTCTGATTACAATTGAGGAAAACACTGATGTGAACTAGCAACCATGACACCCTGTTGTGCTTGTATGGCTCAACATTTAAAATGTTATTATTTACATTTAATAAGGGGTTTATTGCCAGAAATATTCAATTTAAGACATTGGTTTATGAGTTTAGCTCACTGTGAAATTATCTAACTGAAAATTAATGTAATGTAAGAACAAAACTTTGTGGTTGAAGTGAATGTTGCTTACTTTCAGACTTTTTTTGCTTTCCAGAAGATGACTACTCTGCCAAAGATTTTGAGACTTGAGTTTTTTAAGCTGTTCTTGTGTCGACTGACTAGTGATTGACTCTTACAGATGACATATCCAACTTAAGTTATGTCCATCCAAGCCAACGTCCTATTAATCAACTGCAAATAAGATACTGCAGTTCAACAACTCCTTGTACTACTAAAAAAGTTTGAACTATCCCTTTAAACATATTATTTTTATATTTGATTCAATCAAAATAAGATTGATTAAATATTTTGGAATCTTTTAAAATTGGTGTAAAGCTGCATAACCCTTGCATATATCCACTTTATTCATCACAAAAAAATGACAAAATGTATAAGCATGAAAAATGTTTATGTGTTTGTTGACCATACTTCATCTTCCTTGATGTCTCAGTCAGTCTCTAAGGTCTGTGTTGCCAGCAAAGGTCAGAATCTGTGATTTATTGGTCGCCTTGTGGAGAACTGTGCCATATTCCACGAGATGTGCTAACATCTTCAACAGCAGCAACATCCTGGAGATAAAAGCTGATCATACTTAGCTAGATCATAGTTCAATTTATTGTATTTTCTAAATGTTACCATGCATATAGTTACAGGCTTTTTTGACATGATAAAAAAGCTCTGCTTTAGGTAAATGATATTACTACGCTCCTTACTAAGTGTAGATATATAGAGAAAGGCCGTCTTGAGTTTAGGTCTACATGAGTAACCTAAGAGCATTTTTTTTTTTGTTTAATATATTTTATACATACAAGTCTGAGCTAAAACTGGGAAATATTACATCTAAAATAGAAAGTTATTTCCACATTTAAATTTTACTTTGGGACATTTATTAAAAGCCTAAACATATGCCTGACAAACTAAAGTGCAGTTGAGCTGGACCACCTTTTTTAAAAAGACTGTAATGAGCTGGAGGCTCAATCTAAGGATGCATTGATTGCTAATGTTGCACCTTAACCCTATGAGCTACATAATGATGATTCTCAAAAACATCTAGGTTCCTATGTCTACAGATAATGGTTTTACTGTCATTGCAAAAAAAAAAATGAACAAGTTTTTTGCTACAAAAATAAAATAAACTCAGTTCCTCACCTGACTCAGAAATGTCAGTGCTGCATCATATGCTTATTGCCAGCAACATGGTGACTGAGGTGCTGCACTGTATATGCTTGCAAATTAAGATTCATGCTAAACTGACTGCTTACTTTTAGGGCTCTGTTGAAGGACAAAATATATTGCTAAGATAAAAATATGTTTTCCATTTCTCAGATTCATAAATATGTTATCTGCTATTCTCTTAAGTTAGTTTTTTAGGTCTAAAACAAGCATTTATTAAACATTAAAGTAATTATTTCACAATCACCACTAAAAACAGAACCAAATAAAGCCACCTTTAAATGCTTATTTAGACTTTAGATGTTTCACTTTTTTATTTATTTATTTATTTTTGTTTTTTTAATTCGACCCCCAGCAGATTCTCAGAGACAGTTACCACCCTGCTCTCGCCTTTTTCCAAATGGGTGGATTCTGGCCTCAACATGAGACATGGTTGGCCTATAAGCATTATTACACACTGGCCCACCTACACAGGAGCTTTTTTCCAGCTACTGTCAGATTAGTGGCACAGGATATTAAAAAGGGCAGGAACTACTTATAGCTGCAACACAAAATGTGATTAAGGTGCAATATTTCAACTGCAATTAGATAGATAATCCTAAAGTGTAATATTAATGACTGTTTATTTATGTAGTGAGGAAAATTAATATATTTCTTCAGTGAATGGTGTTTTATCTTAGAATTATTCTCTATTTTTTACATTTTTACTATTGTTGAATTTCAAGGTGCTTGTATTATAATATATATGTGGCAATAAATTCCTATTCTGTTCCACTCTATTGTGTTAAACTGTTAAATTTGGTCTAGTTAGATGAATATTAAATATCTACAATTATATATATATATATATATATATATATATATATATATATATATATATATATATATGTCAAGGTTGAGTTAATGTTGAAAACAGGTCTAGTGTTCAGTGGGACTTTGGGCCATCAAATCCAGATTGAAATGGGAATTTTTTTCTTGGTTTCCCATCTGAACTTGATCTGTGGCAAATTTCAGACAAAGAATCGATGGATGGATAATTAATATTGCAAAACCAGTGCAGACTTTGACATGATAGAAAAGCTCTGGTTTAGGTGCGTTATATTACTATGCTCTCCATACAAAGCCGCATGTTGAGGCCACCTTGAGTTTGTTTGCAAAAGACCCAAAATGTCTAAAAACTCCTATTCATTTGTGAAGGAGAGAAACATTTCCTTTCAGCAGTAGTGTATAGAATGCAACTACAAGGTCTCTGAAGAGTCCTGGTAAAAAGACAAAAGAAAATCTTCAGTAAAATAAAGAGTTATGTAGAAGTGTGTATGAGGGGGTGTAACTGTATATGCACACTAACGTCAAAGGAGAAAAACAACCCTTGACCTTCATCGTGCTAGTAGCAAGTTTCATGGCCTTAGCACTCTAAATAGTCATTACATATTCAAAGGAAATGTTTACGCAGTTATTCTACTCATCAATAGAATCATAAAAAAGAAAACTTGTTTCATTACTGGTACTTTAAACTTATTTCACTTTTAGATTTGCTTTTTTAAATCAGTGGCAAAACTGCTGAAAAATACATTTTTCGACTTGGTCAGTCGTGTTTTACATTCCCATTCTAAAATTGAGTTCAAGGTAAAAACCATTAAATAACACATCCCACAAGGACAGAAACAAACTTTAGAATACAGTTTAGGTTTAAAAGTAACTTCGGTTCAGAATGTACATTCCTCTCTAAATGTGAGATGTATTGTGGAAGCCTTTTAACAAAGCAGCGCCTGCAGCCGCTCTGCAGGACACACAGCCTAAGCTGTCATTATCCTGAAAGACTCCCAGCGAATCTATACATTAGAGGTAGAACTCCACTTAATACACGCAGTTGAAATAATTCACAGTCCAGGACAAGTCAATGCTCCCATCCCCCAAATTAGCATGGCTTTTACTTGACTGGAATATACTTTGAGGATTAAAGGTGGCACACAACCTTACACTAAACATTAATCGAATGGAGGGCTTTCAAATCTGGCATTTTAGCCTAAGAAAAACGTAACACTTTCCTGTCGAGTGAATGAATGGAGGAGGCATTTAGTGACAAAAAGGTGGCCTTTTCCCTCCTGCCATGTGATTCAAAGGCAGGGGGAAAACTGTAAGTTTAGAAAACTCTGAATTGCTGCATGCAAAAGCCCAGAGGACTCATCTTCATCACATCTTTAAAATTGTATACACAATGACATTTTTGTTTACATTTTTACACACTACAGCAACAGACTTTGGTTTCATTGAGAATTTCTGTTGCATCAACAAAGTCAGAAGAAAATAGTTCAGAATGTTAAAACAGAATGTAAATGGCAATTTGTTTTAAATGTAATTACAAACAAAGTTGTGAAAAATTTGACCTGTTCTTTACAAAACAGCTCAAGCTCAGTCAGATTGTTTGGTGAATGTCTGTACACATTGATTCTCAAGAGTTTTCTCAGATTTTCAATTTGATTTAGGCTTGAACTTTAACTGGACCATTCTGAAAATAAATCTGCTTTGATCTATAAAATTTCGGTCCAGCTCTGGCTATATGTTTAGGGCTCCACCAAACTCTTAAAACCTGTACATCCTGTAACCTGTAGTTTTTTTTACATGGAAAAATGTTAAACACTTCTGCATAACTCTTTCCTTTTACTTTCACTTACCAGTTTTGCACTATTTTGTGTTGACCTGCCACATTAAATTCCAATAAAATACACTAAAGTTGTGTATGTAATAAAACAAAAGTGGAAAAGTGTGTGACAGCATGGGAGCAAGAAGAAAAAAAATGGACAAAGTTACAAGGTACAATACTGGAGGTTTGTCATTAGAATTGAAATATGGTCAAATGATAAAATTTTACATACATATTTTTTCTGTCCCTGTTTGTCCTTCCTCCATTTACCTGACAGATGTCTTAGAGGATGTTAACATCTCCTACTTTTGCCGTATAAGGTGAAAAGGATCCGCCGCTCCCCAGGACAGAGAAGACCTCATTTTTAAACGAGAATGACTGTGAACACCACTGAATGACACACTACAAAGGTTGGATGTGCCGCTGCCCTTTCTCTCTTAAATGGTACGTTGGCATTTAGCTTCACACGTGTCAGCGGAACACACACCTCTCAAGTATTTGCACCTAAAATGTGTGGAAAAGTGTGTGTGCCTGAGTCGACACTAAGGATTATTCTTTCTCACCAGCTCCCCGAAACAGGAAATAAGGAAGAGAAAGTGTGCAGGTATGAGGCAGAGAGAGAGGATGATAAGACAAAGAGCAGTAGAGCAGATTTGTATGCATGTTACATTCCCTCCAAAGACAATTTACATTTTCAGTTTGTATTATGTTAATTCTGAGTGGCCTCTCTAGATAATTCTATTACGCAGATAGCTCTCCCGTGTTGTCCAGGGCAGGGAAATCATCTCACCGTCCGAACACACACCTGCTGATTAGCGCCCCAACATGATAGAAAACAAGGGCTAAAGGCAAATGGGTGTGTAACCGAGCTGCGTTGTGTGAAATGGGATGTGTGGGCACAGAGGCTTGCAGAGAGAAACTTATCTAAACGACTTGTGATCCAGTGAAATGGTTTATCAGTTTCTCTTACAATACAGGATGTGCTGCCAGTGAGTGTGGCGCACGGCATGATAGCTCCCAGATAACCGTATCAGTGCTGCAATCCCACAAGCAAAGGAGTCACTGTAATTCCTTGTTATTCCAACATGATTCTCTTCTGCTTCTACATTGTAGGATGCAGCATTAGTCAACACGGAGTTCAATATGTTTTTGACTTTTTATCCCAGTATCTCCCTGTTTGTTTTTGTTACTTTTAACTTGTGGTAACAGGGGCTCGAGGCAGAGGCCTTTTTCTGTCAGAGTAACTGTTGCATATTGTAATTTAATTTAAGATATTTTTTGAACTGAACCTAAGTTTGTTTCATTGTTCCTTCAGTTTATTTGGGCAGGTGTGAAACCTCATCTGAAATCTGGCATAGATTATATATTGGAACTTCAACCTGCCTAAAAATGTTAAGAGTTTACCTGGAAGTGAAATTTGAAAATTTAAATTAGAGGAAGTCTACCTTCGTGGTCTGCTAATTTAACAATAAGCAATGTGTTCTCTGTCATTGCTGTAAAAATAATTACAGTATATACAGCTTCTTTTTCTTTTTTTTTTCGACAATTTATTCACAAAAAAACATTCAATATTTGGTATTTAAAGCTTTTCCAACAGTATGTTCACATGTATCTTAGTTCTTAATGCAAACCTGGAATAGATTGTCTCCAAAATATATCCTTAACTGCATGGAACTCTGACAGCTTTAGTGTGCCCTACTGAAAATAGCCCAAGCCCCTCATGTTTCCCTGTGGCCTGTCAGAGGCCACTTTCTCTGGCCCCTCAATCTCTCCGAGCAAGCTGGGATCATTAATGAAGTGGCCTTCTCGTGGATATTGACCAGCCTGTCAGCTGGCCTGCCACACTCACTAATAGGAGTCATTGGTCTTGGCTTAAGACCTGACAAAAAAGAGGCAGAAAAGGTGGAAAATGAGCGAGAATCTTCCCTCGCTTGAAGGTGGCTTCTGTTTTTAGCCTTAAGGCAGCAAAATTTGAGGCCAAAACTGCCGAAGACTTCTTACTGCAGAAATGAATGCTTAGTCAGAAGAGAAAACAGGAATTTCTGATACCGCACATACTTTTGGACTGTAAGCAAAGCTACGACTGCCGTAGCAGGAGTGCAGTAAGAGCTCATTAAAAGAGATGTGATGGTAGAGTGGCAATCTTTAGAGCCTGAGGGTTGTCTATGAATTTTTGCGAGTCCAAGTAATAATTTGTGACATTTTCACATTAAATGACCATGTATAACCTGCTGATGTAACATGAGTTCACTGTAATCATTGTCACTCTGTCCACTTGTGAAAAACGAACTCAACAGTTTCAAACTTCCATTATCATTATTTGGAAATATATGCAGGAATCAATTAGGGAAAGTCTGTAGATGACAGAGCTTCAAACTGTGAATCCTGGTTTCTGTTTTCAAGCTAACTTGTATTAAAGTATGTTATCAACATAAACAATTTCAGTCATTTTACCCTTTCTTAATAAGGCGTTGTTAATATGACTGGACCTACATTTAAAGAGAACAAAATGATGGTCTACAGAAAAAAATAAAAACAATGACGACTTTAAATTTAAGATTTAAGAAAAGTTTTAAAACTGATTTTTATATTAATACTGTAAGTGATTTTGATTTATTAGATGAGAGATTTTCAAAGTCCAGGTTCAAATTCAATTTAAAACAGATGTTTGGTGAATTCCTTTTATAGACTGTAAGAGGATGAATAAATATATTCAAAAAAATCCTGTTTTTGAGTTATTCAAACAGCTATATGACAGAGACCTTAGCACAGCATAATTATAATAGTTAAAACACTGATCATTTTTCAAAAAATGTATCCTGAGCTCTCTGAACATCACAGCTGGTGAATAGGTTTGGTGGACCACAATCACAAAAGTATTGCAGAACATATGTAATACTCATAACCTGCAGACTTAACTTTCAGTTCATAATCTTAAGCTTTTATTTTACAAAGCAATTGACTCGTGCTGATTTTGTTAATTATAAACATACTGTATACTGCTAACTGGCAAGTAGATTCTAAGAGCTTTTGCTAAAACATCCAATGCAATTAAACACACATAAAGAACATGTTTATTGTGTAAAACATAAAAACAAACAATGAGGGAAAAAGATTAAAGGTTTCAGCTAATTGAAGGAAGACAGTAGCCTTTTTTACACCATGTGGCAATGTATCTTTGCATTTGTAAAATTTACCACAATTATCTTGATGTTACTGTGTCTTGGTGCATTAGTCTTTTTTTTTTTTTTTATCAATTTATTATTTGTAGAAAATGTACACTTTATTTGTGGAGGTGTGAAAAACGAGAAACTTCATTAAGTTTAAGTTTAAGAGAGTGCTCATTATGCTTTACTGTCAAAAATAATAGTGGCTTGCAATTGCAAACAAACACTTGTGGTCATAAATTATCATTTCTTTTACTTGTGAGTTGCAAGCAGTTTTAATAAGAGGGACTTTTTTTATCACGACTGTTTACGTACTGTACCTTTGGTCTTATCTTGAGAACTGATTCTGCCCTTCGAACATCAAGCCCGAAAGCCCCTTTTCTAGAATTTTGGATGTGTTGCGACAAAAAGATCCTAACTGAACAAAGCGAGTTTTGCATATACTGCATTTTTGCAAGTGTCAGCTTAGCGCAGCTACTTAGATGTAATTGCAGAGAAATTGTGAAAAATTTAAAAATGACTCGTCTGAGGTGTTAAAGATGCTCCGGCTGCTTTAATTATGAATTTCAGTTAATCTGCATTCTTGGCTCTGCCGTCTCTAATCTTCTTGTTAACAATACTCCACAGATTCTCTGTTGTCAGGCCAGTTTGATGGCCAATCAGACCCAGTGATACCAGATTCATTAAAGCAGGTATTGGTACTTTTGGCAGTCTGGGCAGGTGCCAACTCCTGCTGGAAAATGAAATCAGCATCTTCATAAAACTTGTCAGCAGAAGGAAATATGAAGCCCTATAAATCCCCTGGTGGATGGCTGATTTTACCTCGGACCTGATAAAAGACAGTAGATCACCACCAGCAGATGACATGGCTAGTGAAAGTTTCATGCTGAACCTCAAATAACTGAGATTGTGTTTCTCCACCTTTCCTTCTGACTCTGGTAACAGAAAAGCTAGCTTCAGATACAACTTTGTGTGGTGGCTCTCGAATAACTGCAGTCCACCCAGATCTCTCAAGGTCACATTTACCTCTGTTGCTTTTGCATCTGCCACACCACACACCTTTCTTGCAATCAACCATTGATAAGTATGGTGGTTTACAGCACTTTGTAAACTCGCAGCTTTTGTAAGATGGAGTTTTTGTTGTTTAACATCCTTGTAAATGGTGTTCATGAATGTCTGCTGAACAGCAGTTCTCACAATAACTGTGAAGGCCATATTATGAGATATGTGTTAAAAATTATTTTTATGCCTAATTCCAGTGATTCAAAGATCTGCATTTGGGTAACTTTTAGTGGTAAGAAAACAGCCATCAAAATTAACAGACATAAACACATGAATTGTGTCACTCTGAATGCGCAGAGTTGTTTTTAAATGGTTAAATTTAGATATTGTGACATTAAAAAATAAGTCATTGAAAAAATATGTTAAATGTTTCAATAGGTCAACTATTGTAAAAATAGATTTCAGGGGAAAAACCTTTCAAAATAAAGAAAACTTCTTGGAAGACAAAGGTTTGGCAGGAAGTAGGAATGGTGATGAAAAGTTACGTTTCTTTGGCCGTTTTTCAGTAGATCATGTCTTCTGTGGAAGACTAGATCAGTGTGCGGGCGTGTGTGTATGTATGCTTGTCTTGGGGAAAGGGGGAAGGGACAGGCTGATGAACTTCACTTTCTATTAGGAACAGACAGGGCCTCGATGGCTCGGTCGCCAATCAATAGGCTGAAGGACAAGGGTGTCAGAAAAATGAGTAGGCCTTCCCTCTGCCTGGCTGGGAAGGGATGGAAAAATGAGAGAAATGGAGAGAGACCTCTAGACTGAGATAAATTTAGAAAAGAGCAGGAGAAAATGGGTAGCATATGTGAATGTGTGATTTACATAGTATTTTAGTTAAAAACGGCCTCAGTGTCTTCCAGGATAGCGGGTTAGCCACCTTAGCTGATGGTTTTACCTATTGGCAGATTTCTTTTTCATCTCTTTCTGTCACAAATCCCCAGTGGTGTCATGATGGGTTTCAGAGTCGGACCAAAATGCAGACAGGAACTTGAGAGGACAGTGGTGGGGAGGAATTGCTGAAAAAGTTTTATATAAACTTATAGAAAACACAAAAGAAATGACGCAGGGCCAGGGTGAGCGCAACAGTAGCTAAAAGCATAAAAACACAAGAGTCCAAACCAAAAACGCAAGAAAAAATGAAGAAATTCATCACAAAGGAATTAACTAATATGATGGTGACTTAACTCCAGTTTTATCTAAATATGAAGACAAGTGAGAATTAAAACATTAACAGCCCAAAAGTAATTTTAAGGTCAATTACTCTCTATAGACCACTTCTATCTGCTCACGTAAAGAAACTATGTCTGTATAAAAAAATGAATCAAATCCTAAGAAGAACCGGTATTTGTTTGTATTGGTCTTTTCATGGTGAACAGCTGTCAGAAAGCTTGAACAAAGGTCTGCACTGAGCCCATACAATTGTGAGCTTCCTTTAAGCAAACTTTGCAGACGTCTTTGTACAAAAAGCTAAAATACTGTATACATAAAATGCAAGATAAACATATTCTCATTTTTTTTTTTTTTAACCTAAAATCTTGACATCATTTTTTTTGCTTGTGGTATGACACAGACATGAGTGCACATCAGCACAAGTGAATATAACTCAAAAGCCTTTCCTCCGGCCCTGTCCTCCTGACTAAAAGCCTTTTTGACATGAATTAGCATGTCGTCCTTAAAATGTAGACGGGTCCAATTTTCCTCTGAAAGGTCTGTCTGTAATGGGTACTCCGTCACAAATTTTAGACCGCTCTAACCTTGAAAAAAATACCCATATACTTGTACTATTTTTTTTTTCTTTTCTTTCACTGCATTTACCTCTTTTGCCTTTCCCCACTCCTTCTTTTGCTCTGCTATTTGAGCTTATAAAAACACAGAAGAAAAAAACCCCAAATATGCCATATCAGGGTTTATAAAAAAAAAAAAAAAAAACACACACACAACAAAGATTTCATTTCCATAATGCATTCTAATGGCTGGGCGATGTGTTTCAGCAGGTGAGACTGGAGGCCAAAGGCTTCTCAGACAAACACAACAATAAACCTGTCAAGCACCATTATGCCGTAGATATTACAGGTTGTTAGGGAATGGAAATGATGATAATTAACTAATTCAGCTATAATCTCATTTGTTTGGCCTGACCTCTTGCTAATAAAACTTTGACCCGGATGCCTGAACATTTCAGACAGCATAAATGAGAGCACCAGCATGCTAATTTGGTGTGGATATATATTGGGTTGTTGTGCTGTTCTGCAATGAATACAGGTTTGAAAGTTAACAAGTTTGTTATTTGGCTGTAAACTGCGTATTACTAATGTCCTTTCTGTGTGACCGCTGTAAAAGAAATGTACAGAAACAAGTTAGCTCTTTTAATTTAGAGTTTAACCTAGCAAGTGCATTAAAAATGGAAATGTCTTTCTATAGACCATCTCTAATAGAATTCAATATATTATTGTAGGTTAAGACATAATGTGATTTACTTCCTTCTTCTGAATTGGTAACATTTTATATTTTCTGTCATCCAAGTAAAAATCCAGATTTGATTAACGGAAAGTTAAACACTGTTGGAATTGTAGAGGAACACAGGCTGGGATGAATGCCAAATCAAAAGCCTTTTCTGTTTTACCATCACAAAAGCAAACATGGAGTTTTCCAAACTCTACTGGGCCACTAAGTAGAAAAGATGGTTTTGGTCACATGAAGCTATGACTACATTTACAGATCTTAATGTCCAATTCCGTTTTTTGCCAAAATCTGATTTTTTTTTTTTCCCCGCGTGGTCGTTCGTGCTACAAAATAAATGTGGCTGCAACACAACTTCTGCGTGAACTGTTAACAACCCACATGATTAGAAGGCTGTAGACATCACACATCAGCACACTGTTTTCAGAAGTAATAATGGATACTGTTGTCTATCCATTATTATTGTTCATATTAAAGGTAATGGTCAAATATCCGTGTATTTGAATGTTTTCAATTGAATAGGAGAAAACTAAGTACTGTCTATGTGACAAAAAAGGGATTGTGACAAAACTGTGACACTGTTAATTTTCTTGGAAACCATTATTTCTTACTGTGTGTCCCCTCCTCTGAATAACTGTTGCCAATTAAAGGTTTATTCACTTACTTATTGTTTGTTCTAAATTAAGAGTTATTTTTACATACTGTATGTTTGTCAGAGATTCCAAGAAATATGTGGGGCAGTCTATGTGTGTAATCTGGATGCAGTTTGAAACAAAAAACAACAAAGCAGTAGTTCATAATAGACATATGTGTTTGATCATAGTGACCATCAAACCTTTTACTCATGATCCTGCATTTGTCCTGCACTGAATTACCAGGCATAGAAAACAGATATCTAGTCGAATGGATACATGTCCATGATACTCCTACATGTAAACATACAAGTACGCTTAATGTTATTCTGCTGCATGAACTAAATGTAGACACACCAGCCATCACTTCCACTGTAATTGCTACCATACTAGGGAGGATAAGCACGCTCACACTCACTGGGAATGTTTCACAAATGAGAACCTTCCTTGCAAATAAGTCCAAAGTGTAATCTGCTGTTGACCAGGCACATTCCTTCAACGCGGGTAAGCAGCACATGGTGCTCATGTCTCCTCTCTAATAAATGCTCCATAGGCACTGGGCTCTCAGCCAGAACCTTGGCAGGGGTTTGCTGAAGGGTGAATCATGGGTATATGTATGCCTCCATGTGTGTATGTGTGGTTGGTTGGTTGGTTTGAGGGTTCCTGTGTGGCCTTTCATCCCATGCCAGCCCTGGCCTGGTGTGAGTAAGTAAGGGTTGAACTTCAGGATTTATTGGTTCCTCTGGTTCCTTGCTTCATATACTTTGGCCCCGGAATGTTGGAATAGAAGCAGTAGTTTACTCTCCCCTCTGAACCGCTACCGGATGTGGTTCCATAGTCCTCCCTACTTGGTCATTTTGTTTAGAATCTCTCGAATGGGAACACTAAAATGCAACATGAATACACAGTTTGAGGCAGAGGCTTGCTTTGCTTCACAATTTATACCATAATTCATGTTTTAACCTGAATGTCCCACTTTTGCATCAAAACCGGGTGGCGACTTTGCCAAGCTGATTTAAAAATGCTAATAGTGAGGTCAATGAACATGTAAAGGTGAACATCTATTTACTTGTACTCATACTTCCTTTACAGTTCTCCACACCGGCCATTCATTAGGAATCAGCACACCTGATACTCAATCAGCAATCACACATCCAGGCACTCAAACTCACCTGCTCTTTATTTTTCCTATTGTCTTATATCTGTCATATATTAGCCTTATGTGTGCCAGTATTTGATTTATCTTTTGGCAGCAATAAAACAAATCTGAACAACCCAAAGAAGGTTGAAGAATCTGATTTTTGTTGTTTATATTTTATGAAACTATTGCCTAATACCTAATTTATTTTAAAGTATGGTTGAGTAGTAAATCGAACATCCTGTGTACTTGGGGCAGCTGTATTACTCAAAGAACACACTCAGTGTTATTGAGTATTACATATTTTATCCATCACACATTGGAGAAATTTGTTCATCTGGTGCATGTTGTTGTTCTTTATTATGAATGTTCCATGAAAACGTGGTTAGCTTCATTTCTTTGTCAGCCTTCTCACCATTTCTTTTTCACATTTTTCACTTAACAAGAGTAACTCATCGAAAACAAAGTCTTGGCAAATCAACTCTTAGTTGTCAAATCTGACAACAACAAAATAAAAACATTAAAAAAACACATTAAAAAAAAAATTAAACAAATGTGGTTCAATCCAAACTTTGCTCATTGGTCAATAATCCAAGGGTGGAAGGTTGTCTGAGATATTTAATTTTGCGGCATAATTTTTTTTACAGATTATGTATGACAGATTTCACTTCTTTGACAGCAAAGTAAAAAATGAATTTGCATCCTAAATAACATTTAAAGTATTGTGTGTCACACTTTACATGAAATCCTTGTTGTATTTGTCATTTTCTGATCTGGGTCTGGGTTCAGCAGGCATGTTTACTGTCTGACTCATCTGAACCCATTGTCCTGAGAACCAACCTCATTTACTTACTCAGCCTTACTTTTCTCTTCCAATCACCTCAGTTCTCCTCTTCTCCCCTCAATGTCTTCATCCTTTTCTATTTTGGAGGCCAATCAGAGCAGCCCTCTGATTCGTCCTGCAGCCCTAAAAACAGTGGTGGAGCATCCAATAATCGACCTCTCAATGTGACACACATGCTTCTATTTCCACTTGCTGTAGCCATCTAACCCATCTCACTCCCACCTTTTTTTGCAATGTAATATGAATGCACTTAAACCTAATGGTAGACTTCAAAGTAATTAGCCTGGTTTTGTCATTTAGAGTTTTGTACAACAAAGATTGCTCCAACTCTCATTCGCTTTCCTTCTCTGATCAATGGGTGATGTCTGCAGGTCACTCCCACTCTGTCTTATTCTCCTTCCATAAATCATTTAGCTAAAATGTTTTTTTTTTTTCTTTATATTTATTTCAGGGTATTATTCATCTACGCTACAATGAGTTACCCAACCCATCTTTTGGAAAGCTTTACAAAATTTGTTACACTGGGCCAAGCATGATTTTCTTTTTGTTACTCTTTAAATGATAATCTAAACCTGACTATGTTGTTTGATGACTAAATTCAATTGGAGTGTGTGTATAATTGTACTGAATATTTTCTTTTGTAAAGTTCTTGGCATGAATAAAAAAAAAGTTTTTGGCATAGCGTTTTGTGAATTGGCACTATATAAATAAAACTGGACTAAAAGTGAAATCTCCATTTTTGCTCTGGTATTTAAATAGTTTTAGTACACTAGGTAAAATGTACACTAAGTTCTTTTTTAGGACTGAGGGACTTTATTGCTCTTATATGTTATTCTGATGCCAACCCTAATTTGCGGATTGTGTTCAGACTGTTTCAGGGTCCAGAAGTGACAACAACAACCACCCTCACACTTTTAGTTTAATATGTTCCTCAGATTACAAATAACAAACTGCGCCTGTGTCGTTTTGGCTCCAGATGCCCTCATCAACTTAGCTTGTTCAGAATACAATGCTAATTTATGCTGCTCTTTATTACTGAAATGAGATGGCTTCATCTGTATTCATAAATTTGAACACCGTAATTAGATACTTTGCTGGGCAGACCCACTCTTGCATACAGTCTTTGATTTTGGACAGTGAAGTTCTGATCAGTTTGCTTTCTGATTAAATGTCACAACCTTTGAGTAACTCTCCCACATTCCCTAAATACAAGTCATGAACTGTGTGGCAGAGAAAGAAATCTGAAGATTCAAATTCAATCAGATATTGTCAAATTGATATAACTCTTAACTTTAACTGGACCGTTGTAACACATGACTATTCTTTCACATAAACCAGGGGACGGCTATTCTAGTTCTAAAGAGTCAGTATGTTGCATATTTTAGATGGTCCACTGGTTTACTGTGGAGAAGCTCTCGATTTGAGGATCATGGCTGTTTTGGCTGGTGAAGTTCATTGGGCATTAATAGTATTGAATGCTAGTAAAGCCTGTAATTGTTTTGCTTGTTTAGCCATAGAAACATGTCAATGCTCACTGATGAAGACAAACTAAAACTAACCAATCAGAAATAAATTCTTATATAATTTAACGTTTCCTGTTTCAGGGTGTAGTGTGCCCATTTACAAACATGGAGATATTGTCTAATTCCCTAATTAGACACATGACCAGTCATGGACCACAAATGAATAGGTTGAGTCACTAAACATCAGTGAAAGTATTATCTGAATTTTAATTCACAGCAATTTAGTTCAGTATAATGGAAAGTGCAAAGTAACCTGACAAATAAAAAAGGCAATATGAAAGGATTTCATAACTAAAAGCACCAGGCAATCAGGTAAAATCATTACAGTTTGCAGTTTGGCAGCCATAGAGCGTCCAAAGCTTTTTGCTGTAATAGCCCCAGCTATTATGAGCATTAGTCCAATTCCCTCACGGATTCAGCCTTCTGCAATGAGACGGGTCAGAAACACAAACACACAGTCGTGCACAGAAATGCATCTCTCTGTGTCGGGTCCGACTGGTGCTGCGGTGGTGCTGGGAGTGCTCGTAGGTTGGCTATTGAGAAAAGGCAAGAGGGCAAAAAGGACATGCTGGCATAATACATTTACTAATAACTGTTTATTATTGTTGGCTCCCCAGGGAAAGCACTTTATGGAAATGACTGGATATGAAGGGCAGAGGTGCGAGAAGGCCACAGGGAAAATTAGCTTTTTAGATTCCCCCACAATGTCCTTACCTGCTTTGCTCTATCTCTGCCTGTGGAACGTCGCCCTGGTAGCAGGGATCACGTGCATGTGCTTGTTTACGCTCATGCACAAAATATAGGTGGAACTTAAAAACACAAACTTCTACACAAAACTGTTTAATTTGTGTTTAATTTCTCTGTTTCACACTAATCCAGCATGCACATCTCCAGTTCATACTTTAAGGACAGCATACTCTTCATAAATACTAATTAACAGAGATATGCAATGCACAACCACACTGTCTCATACTTTGCCAAGGTGTGATCTTGCACTTATTTGCATACATTAATTAACAGCATTTCTTCTAATAACACACAACTCCACTGACTAACACAATGCAAAGCAACACATCTCAGCAGTAAGAGTGCCGACATTCACGAGGACTTTGCATATTTTAACACCATCGTGACCCATCAGGCATCATCACAATACATAATGCAGGAGCACAGGTTATGCAAATTAAAGAGTACATCTCATATGAAATAAAAAGCTCACTTAGTTGGAGCTTAACTTGTTTACTGTTAAAAAAGTCTGTTGTAGTAATTTTGGGCTGAAGAGTTATCTATTATGCTACAAAACCAAGAAAAGAAAGGATGGCATAATTTAAGCTGCAGGGTGTTAAAATAAAGCAACTAGATTCCAGTCTAAAACATTTTCAGTCGTGATTTTAAAATTTTGCTTAATACTTTTAATTTTTTATGGTACTCAAGTCCAAAAATGATCTTTACAATTCAAGTAATGAAGGTAAGATTATGCACCAATTAACTGTCAGGGATTGCCCAGTTTTCTCTGTCATCTCTTGATAGATGAATGACAGGTCTACAAATGCATCACCCAGTTGAATGAGCTTTGATATATTCATCTGAAGTTGAAATTAAAAACAAAATGACATGAAGAACATGAATAAATGCACCATCAAATTTTCTAATGATTAATTTATTAAGGGGATAAACTTCAAGTCGGGAAAAGTTGTTTGTTTTTTCTATGGAAAGAAAGCATGACTTTTAATCATGGAAACCACTAAAACACTTTGCACTATGGGCACATTCACCCATTTACACTCACAAGCACATCTAAGAGCGTGCATTTATAAAAGAAATTACACAATTCTTCTACCTACATGTCATATTGTTAATAAATTAACACAAAATTAAAACTTTATAAAAAAAAAACCCATTTTATTACTGTTTTTATCGTTTATTTTGTCAACTTGTTGGATTTTGCCTGCTTTTCAGTAAATGTATTGTTTTGTATATATGCATATTTTATAACTGTCATATTTTTTCAAGAACACAAAGTCACTTGAAAAATGAATGGATAACGATGAATGATCTGAGATCCAATTGTTGGTGTTCATTCACATGGGTACAATTTACCAATTTATATTTGATTAATTAGTTAGACCAGAAATATTGTAGCAGGACAGGGCAGACAATGAGTGAAACACAGCTAATGACCAAAGAAGAACTTTGCACGACTTTCGTTTTAAAAGTTTGTAACAAAGTCTGACTCATTGACAGGAGATGAAAGACTAATTATGCCTAAAGTAATTTTGTCTCGTTAGGCTTTATTCATTTGCTCTCTTTTTTCCTATAAATCTGCCTTAACAGCCCAGCATTAAAACTCCAGACCTTGTTGTTGCAAGCTAACAGCGCTACCATCTGCAATATAAATATTCTTACCAGATAATAAGGTTGGTAATTTTCTGTGAAAAAACACAAATTAGATAATTATTTTATTGAAACACAGAAAAATCTTAACTGACTTCTTTTGTAAAAAAAAAAAAAACAAAAAAAAAAAGCATTTTTAAAATAAATGGTTCTAAAACATCTGGATTCAGATAATAAAAGTAGCTGACAGAACACTGACATCATCTTAATTAGTGTTTCTTGAAATAAACCATCCACGGCAGGAAAGTGCATAAAGACATTAATCAAGCCTGATCATTTCGAGTGCGTGTGTGTCTGTACTTTAAAATGACTCGGCTCATTGCGCTTGGTGACCTCACAGAGCAAGTACATAGAGAGCCTGTTTTCTTCTCACTTTCCAGAGGAAGCTTTAGTCCAAACCCTTCTGGTTTTGGCCCGACGATCTGTTTGTCTGCTGCGTTTGCCTTGTGGCCCTTCTGCTGCTGCTGTCCCGCGGTCGGGAAGACTCCCCATGAAGTACGAGCCAGCAATGATTGTCTGTGGATCAGGCTTAACCACATCGTGAAGAAACACCAGACACATGGCTAAACGGATCATAACTCTTTGTCTGTCTTCATGTGTCTGAGAAAGATGGAAACAAACACAGGGATCCAGACGGTAGGAGAGACCTGAACGACATTTTAACTTTTTCTCAGTTGCACTGGGTAACTCTGGATGAGTCAGGCTGAAAGATGAAGCAGAAAAATGTCTGACCATCAATCTTTGATTCTTTGGTCTGCGTTTGCAACTTCTTCATACACCGCAAAAGTTAAAAAGTAAATGGCACACACGTATATAAGGCCAACGTGACCTTATATTAGTTTACTTTAAAAAAAAAAAAAATTAATATATTTTTCTAGCAATATCCAGTGATGCAACTTCAGACTGGTAAAAATATGCTTGCCTCACTGTTCAGTTGTTTGGGTGATTACATCTTGCTTGGAGTATTGCTGAGAGAAGAAATATTTTTGTCTTTAACAGGTTCTAATCTTATTTAAATTTAACATTAAGCCCTCAAAATTATAGATCAGATTCCACAATGTGAGAGTCTATAAAAAAGATGAAGTTATAATGGAGATGTTTGTCCAAAAAACCCAACAATCACAGAAAAGTTTATACTTTTTGTGAACAAAAAGTATAAACTCGTGTTTCTTTTTATACTTTGCCTATCGTCAATAAAATATTGGCAATAGATCAATGCAAAGTAGCATATCATTTTGAAACCAATAGAAAATTATACAAATTAATATCTTTTCCAAATCTTTCTACACGTGTTCTTCTGGAAGGGGATCCTTCAGACTAGTCTCAAGTCTACTGCGCCTTCTAACAAGTTTTTTTTTTTTTTTTTAATGCATATTAGCTCATCCATTGTTCCATCAAATCTTATCAGCTTCTCTATTGAAGAAAAGGATAATGAAAATGCTATTATCATTTTTCCAAGGTAATGATGGTTTTTCTGGGAGAGGAAAAGCTGGTTGTTCACTAGTAACCTTTAGCAAACTTGTGAGGCCTTCACGGAACAGCTACTCTAGTTAAATCACACACAGGTGGGCTCTTAAGGCAATTGGCTGCACTGGTTTTATTTACAGGCATCGTAGTATAACGGGTTGAATACAGCCACACATAAAAAAACTGAGAACCATGCACGTTTTTTAGATTTGCATTTTCATTCTTTCCACCACTGTTAAACATAAAAACATTAAAATGCATATGAGCAATAGTTGAGTCTTTTGTTAGCTGGCAATTATTGCTAATAGAAAACATTAATGTTGACTTTACTGAAACCATTATTAAATCCCCTTTGTTGTTGTACTGCATGATCACAGATGTGTAAAAATCCAAAAAAATCCTTTTTTTTTTTTTTTTTTTGCAAACCACACTCTAATCTGTACCTATCAAATGTGGGTGGAGGAGATGGAGCAGCAGAATCATGGAGTGCAGCTCCAGGTAAAAGCTTTAAGACATACCTTTGACATGAAAGTGAAACAGCAAGGAAAGCAGGCACACAGGCAGCCAGACTGAACTGTAATTAATGAACAAGTTTCTCATGATTAACTTTTATTAAGCGATACTCCTGAGTCCTCCAGCCGGCAGGTAATGGGAGAGGCCTGGGGAGTGGGAAAGAGGGATAGAGTGAGGGAAGGACAAAGGAGGGAGACACTCAACCCCATTATTTCTCCTCAGCCGCTCGTAAAAACAGCATCCCGTAAATTCATAAAATCCTTTCCCACTGTTACTCTGTGGCCTGAAGAATTAGAAGGGCACGCATTTAACCCCCAAAGGAAAGCTACTACACAAGGAAAGCTTAAATGGCTCCTGCAAAGTATTTCTCTTCAACTGCTCTGAGAACTAAAAAAAAAAAAAAGGCAAACTGTACTATCATAACACAAAAAACATCTGCAGACACAAAAGCATTACAGTTCATAATTTTAAGAGATGTTGCATCTCATGCTTTCTAGGAATATAATCCACAAATATTTCTTTGATTTAATTTCCTCAGGTGAAGTTCCTGTGCTCTTTGTTTCTCATAATCATTTAGGTAACAAAGGGATAAACAGCAGTAATTTTCACATAAGGAAACAATAGATGATGAATCAAGAACATTGAAACAATTTATTTCTCTGAAAATGTCCAGATTTCCAAATATTTCGACCTGCAGAATTTATTACTTAATGTCACTTGATGTGATTATTTGTAAAGGTCAGAAGTTCTAAGTTAGGATGACTAAATTGATTTCTGTTTGGTAAATAACAGAATAATAGAGAGGACATTTTTTTCTTCTCACTTTTCCAGCTCTGCTTCTCAAGAAACATCCTGGTATTGTGCTTATGGATGAATTAGATTTGTTGGTCCACAATTCTCCTTTATTAGTACTTTTTATTTTCCAATGATGTTACACTCGGAACCACTGTCTTTGAGGTTTTATAATACAATTTAATCATATTTAGTAAGTTAGAAAAACTTTTCAATTAGATTCATTAGTCAGAAAAAAAGTTACTTTTGAAAATAATCTTTTAGTAGGCATTAAACATGCCTGCTTTTGTTTTTAAGTTGCTGACAGTGAGGGAAAAAAGTACCAACATTTTTATGCAGAGTATACAAAAACTGAATCTCAGTTTCAACTAAGTTGAGATTGATTAATATGCAAACTTTGACGTCATCATTAACTATTGGCAATGCCATCCTTATCTTTGAATCTCAAATTGTGCTGGTGAGAAATACACAAAACTAAAAGACAATGAAAGCAACTCATACCTTCAATTAATTTTAACTAATGTGAATTAGGAGAGCAATCTTTTAAGTCCATTAATTTATAATGTATTGCAACAACAACCTAAGTAACTCTGCAAACCCGCAAGAATATTTCCTTCTTTCCTGCTGATGGTACTGCAGCAGACCATTTGGCAACGACAACCTTAAGTCTAACACATCTGCCTCTGAAATATATTTAGATTGTGTCAAGTGAGATTGTGAACAGCTATCTACTTTTCAGTATGAGCTGTGCCAGGACATCAAAATCTGTGAAATATAAAGAGAATTACACTAAGTCAAAACAGAGCTTACATTTCCAAATATAATAAAGTGACACCCAAACTGCTAACACCAACCTAGGATGATGGTGCAATCGTTTCAATCGCACGACCAAAGCCAGTGAGGTCTTCGCATAAGAGGGTTTCATAAGGTGGCGGCTCAGACGCCTCCACTTCATAAAAGAGCATTAGCTGCGAGAGCTCATGTCTCATCCCTCCTGCTTTAGCACTTCCATGTCTCTCAGCGTGCCTGCTAGCATGTTATTAAAATGACGCCTCCCATACGCAATCTCCACAAAGGGTCACAGTGACAGATATTATCTATTACCTTCTTTGTGATTTTAAAGAGAAGGGGTTCTGGGTGTTAGATCTGGGGGAGAAAAACAAAAGAAGTAATGAAAAATGTAAAGACAAGACACAGGAAATAAAAGGAACAACTTTTTGGAAGGCACTGTTTTGTATCTGGCTGAAGATCTTTTTTCAGTCACATATGTAGATTCATTTCAGTCTGCTGTTATACGTCTGTTATATTCACAGAGGTGTTGCTACCTCAGATTGCATATGAATCTCGATGTTTTTCTGGCAGAAGAAAAAAAAAAAGCTCACAGAGAAAATATAGGAAAAGATGTTATTTTTATTTATTAATTAAATAAAAATACTACTAACAGTGTCTTGCAAAAGTATTAATACTGCTGAAACTTTTTCATATTTTGTCACATTAAAACTTTAGATTACACTGTTTTTATTTTATTCTGTGTGACTGACTGGCACAAAATAGAGCACATTTGTAAAATGGTGAAGCACACACGTTTTAAACATTTTATATCTGGATCTCCTTGGGTCAACTTCATCTGCAACTTTACAGGTGTGTATCTTTACCAACATGTAAAACTTTACATTTTTGTCCATTTTGATTTGCAAAGTTGCTCAACTTCAGTCAGATTGGATTGAATCTATCTGTAAACAAATTTTATGTCTTCCCTAGATTCTCCATTGCTTTTAGGTCTGGATTTTGACTGAAATATGCTAAAACATAATTAAGGATGTAGTTTTTGTCTGCCTTGAAGGGGAACCTCCTTTTTTTTTTTTTCTTTTGCAGTTTTCATCTTACTGCTGCCTTTACTTTGTAGTTGTTTATTACTTAAACCCTATTGAAGTTTGTGGCTAAAATGTGAATATGTTGAATTGATTTGAATATTTTTGCAGAGGATTATAGAAGAGTGTAAATTTGTGGACAGAACAAAACCCATAATCTACCTCATGTAACTCATTTTGCTTGAGTAAACACACCAAAAATATCAGATGTATAAAATTGTATCTGTATCTTTCTGCTTGTGTGTTTCCCAAGCTTTATGCATATGTTGTTGTTGCATCAGGACTCAAAGGTGCGCAGGACGGAGTGGAGCCAAATAGACAAACACAGTCAAGGAAATGAATTCATCTCTCCTGCCAAATACTAGAGCTATTCAAATGAATTCCTACTTATCTATGTGAGAATCAATGAAAAGTGCTTAGAATACCATCCTCACTCTGTCGATGTCTGGCCTAACAAGTTAACCTGCAGTTAATGAATACAGTAAAGGAACAAGTCGCTGTTATTGCTACCTGGCTGGCTTCAACAATAGCTCTGAATTTACGCCCAAACATGTCAGTGTATCTCTGTATGAAGTGAGTACACACAATAGCGCTGGCGACTTCGCTGATGTATCAGCTCTCAGCTTTCCTCGGGTCCAGCTGACACCTCTGGAAATTGAAAACGGCAAGGGCCTTGTTCGTCGACGAATGGTCCTGCGGCGCGGGATGCACACAAACACACGTGCTCGTCTGGACATTTCCCATTCATGGAATATATATATATTCCAATACAGCTACTGGGCGAGGGATATTTTAAAACCTGAATGAAATCTAAATGAAATCTTAACATACTGGTGCCGCTCTACACATCCCTCATGTCTCGTGTGGATTGCATGGCCTCAGTGGAAAGTTCACCACAGCGTCGTCTTGGTAATGGAGAATCTTGTTTACCATGGAGAGGGTTTAATGTGTGCAGCTGCAAACTCCTGGAATATAAACGATTATAAACATTTTCCTTTTGACCCTTGCTTTGATATGAGAACAAAACGTCCTGACTGTTAACCACTGACAAGGTTTAAAATGATTATTTAGATTTTTAGTGGGCAGCTGATTGATTCTTGCTATAACGTGAATAACCAACATATTGCATCCCTGTGCCTCTGAACTCAGCATAGCCTCCTCTGAACATTACGCACATTATCTAACCTTTAGGTTTCGCTACCCCCATTAGCAGCATTATTCAAATCAATTTGACTTAATAAAATCAATGGAGAAAGCCTACAGTCCTTATTCAAATAACATAAAATGTATTAGTGTCACAAGTGTTCCAGTCTGACATGTCAAAGCAGCCCTAGCTTATTGCTTATTGCTTAAGCCATTAATTGATTTTTTTTTCTCACGTCCTATAATTTAATATGTCCACTGTATGTCAGGACATGCACTGAGCAAACAGGCTCTGCCTGCAAAGAGAAGAATAGAAAAAAAAAAGGCAGTTCAGCACATTAAGTCAGACAACTTAATTCCAACAGTGCACATTGTACTCGTTTTCTATTGTTTCAACTAAGTGGTTTCAAATGTGGCCATGACTGCTTCCAATTATGTGCTCTTAAAAGGTAAGACTCATGTAAAATACTTCTGTGAGTGCACTTAGAGACAAAACAACTTATAATTGCGTTAATATGTGTAATTTATGAGGAAAAATCTTTTGAAATACGTTTCTCTTTAGTAATGAAAATGTGAGAATGCTATTATTTAATATTCTGAGGAAATTCACACTATAGTTCAAAGATCTTTGGGATATTAGGACATTTTTTTCATGTACATGAAATTAAAAAAAAAATATTAACATACTCTAGTTTACAGTTTACTGCAAGAAACAAGCAGAATTTTCTTGTTTGTAGTTCTAATTTCTCTGTTTTTTTTAAACAGTTTGGGGCACAGCAAAGAACGGTGACAAAACAAAGCATTTTTAATGACATTAAAATAAAAAAAAACAGACAATAAGCATTTGAATTTCTACTATCCATTCATTCATGTGTTTTCCACTCAGGCAAAATGTTTCAGAAATGTCAGGTTCAGAAAAGAAATCCAAACATTACTCTGCCCAACAAATCTCTAAATCACTGCATGGGATCACAATGGATTCCAAAACATTGGATCGTTCCTCCAAGGACAAATTGCTGTCCTGGGTCTGTCCCAGGATGTGCTAGAAAATCCTCCAAAGGGAAAAAGCTCGTCCATCCACCCTGTCTCTATGGTACCACCATACCTCAAACACAGTAACCACTGAGTTATTCTCAGACATCTTCATACCTCAATTCGATTCTGGTTCCGACTCTGGGGATGCAAAGTAGACTTGAAACAGAAGACCTGAGTGGGCTGAAAAGTTGATCTTTATTATATTTTAAGTCATTCAGTGATTTATAAAGTACCAACAGTATTTTAAAGTCTATTTTTCTGAGCCACAGGGAGCCGGTGGAAGGACTTTAGAGCAGGGATGATATGCTCTATCTTCTTGGTTTTAGTGAGAACACGAACAGCAGCGTTTTGGATCAGCTGCTGCTCTCTGACTGACTTTTTAGGCAGGCCTGTGAAGACACTGGTGCAATAATCAATGCAATTTAAGATTTTCAAGGTCTTGTGGCGACATTCGTCCTTTAATCATTGATACATTCATTATTACACCCAGGTTTAAAGCCTGTTTAGTAGCTCCTAGCTGTAATAACACAACATCTGTGCTGACTCTTGATTTTTCCTCGTTAGGTCTAAAAATATTTATACCAGTTTTGTTTTGAATCAGACGAAGAAACTTACAGGACATACATGCATTGTTTTGTTCTATCGCCCATAAAATACACAAACATTTCAAACTGTTCAGGTTCCATGGCTTCATTGAGGATCAAGATCAGGATGAATATTTTCCAGATTCTTTTTTTGTTGTTAAAAACTTCAAAACTGACTTAGTTCCACTTCTCTTGTGCTGATCCAGTACAAATAAGACATTGCTGTATGTATCTGGGACAGGGCTAAATTGCTTAAGGTAGTCCTCTGAATTTTTTGCAAAGCACTGTAAATGTGTTTTCATGTTTTTTTGTGTCAGAATGATGAGCAGGGATGTACCCCACCTCTCTCACAATCCATGCTTTCTAATCAACATCTCTTTTGTAGCCCTGAACAGGATCAAAGAGGTATAGAAAATCAGTGAACAGATATAATCAGAGACAACTCCAGCACTGATTTATAATGGTTTTCTCTTAAAAGTAGAGCTTTGTACACTTATATCCATTGTTGTTTAAGAAACAGCAAGGGAAAAAACATTTATTCTGTTTAGAGATAAGTCAGTGATAATTAAATAGAAACAGGTAACCAGAATGCAGGCTGCATTAACTTACCCAACAAGCTAGCAAACAGCTTTCCCTCCTACCTGTCCCCACCGTTGCTTCCTCTTCTTATTCCTCTGTTTCCCCTGTCTCCCAGCTCCTTCTCACTCATCACTCTGAGCGATGAGCCTCAGATGAACAAGGGCTGTGAAGTCAGGCGGTGACACCGGTCCACCCGATGTCGTCCACCGTGTTGACGAAAACAAGGATTTACACATATTAATGAATAAGACACCGTGACACCTTGGGAGAGGGTCTGAAAGGAAGAAAGGAGCTGGAGTAGGACTGAGATGAGGGGGAGGGTGGGAAGTGAAATGAAAATGGGTAGAAGGAGGGGTTAGCTTCATTTGGTATCAATTTAGTTGGTATTCCTTAGGGGATATGCTAATATTTTCTGAGTAGCCGTATCTCTGTGTTTCTGCTGCTCTCTCTTTGTGACCAATGTACCTTGTTAGGGCTGTGGCCTCTTCCGTGCCACAAAATGGAGGAAATGGCGACAGCAAGTTTGAGATAAAAAAAAAAAAAAAAAAACATACACACACAAATAAATAAGTGGAATCCAAGAACACACAAAAAGACTAGAAAGAAAGAGTGATAGAGGGAAGCAGGGAGGGAAGGATGCACCTTGACGGCGATGTACAGCTGCTCTCTCCCAGCGCGCCGGTTTCACCTTTCCAACCCCCTCCTGTCTGTTGAGTGACGCGTTTGATTTCACCGCATTCATACATCAGTGCACCCGTGCAATGCTGACACCTCATCTCAGCCTGCCGACTTTGGCGACCGAGGCCCTGCTTTGCATAGTGCATACCCCCTCCTCCTCACCAGCCTCCTCCTCCTCGCTTTCACTGCTCCTCTCTACTGTGACACACTGCCCATCTTTAAAGGGAGAAAGATAGATCAGGAGTGGAAGACAAGTTTGTAAGGGGAGGGAGCGGGAGACTGCAAGTGATGTGTGTGCGCGTGTGTGTGTGTGTGGGGGGTGGGAGGGATATGAAAGCAGAAATCAAAACAGAAAAAGTGATGCTTCTCACTAATTTGTGCAATTGCTGTCCCTCATCTTTTCATTAGATGTTTCTTCTGTGTTCCTATGCTTCTTGGTGTATCTTATTTCTGTAAACCTAACCTGCTTCTTTACAGTTATTTATTATATATATATATATATATATATATATATATATATATATATATATATATATATATATATATGAAACATCAATTTATAAAAACAAATTAGATGATGTTTTAGTTATTTGAAACGCTTTAATCATTTTCTCCAATTAGTAAGCTTTAAAAGAGAAGCATTTGCCTTCTTCACTGAAGACTTCTTAGTATCATCCTGGACCACATGGTCAATATGGAGAACATGGCACAGGCTCAGGACAAAATGACAGCACTGTCATTTTTGACGTTCATGGTTATTACTTTTAACGTGTTTAGGGAAAGGAAACGTGTGTGTAAATTTGAGGGCGGCCCAAACAGGAGGTGCTGGGTTAATAAGAGTACCACCACCAATCAGCCCAAAAGAAGGAGTTGAAGAAACTCTGCTATGCATTATGAGTTTGAGTGCTTTATATATAAAAATAAATGTATTTATTTATTTTGTTGCTTAGAACACACTAGACACAAATCAATAAATAATAAGTAATAACTGAGATTGAACTATTTGGCTGTTTTCTCAGTGATCAAGTGGTAATGTTGATCTAAATTATTAGGTTTTTTTTTTGGTTTTTTAAAAAATTAAGATAAAAAAATACTATATTTATAGCCAAAACTAAATAACCTAATAGTACAGCTAAGTAGTGGTTAGACATAAAGAAAATCAACAAGTTAAACAAAACGTTTTGGTTTCTTCTCCCTGGTTTTAATATGCAGCTGCTGTAACTTCAAAATTAAAACATCACATGTTGTTATGAATTTTATCTCAATTCTTTCTGTGAGCTTTTATAAACATGTTCCAAATTTTGATAACAAGTTAATGTTAAAAATATAATAAGAAACAAAGTTATCTTCTAAAAGCAGGGCAGTGTTGGTTGTAAGTACAAAAGAAAAGTCACAGACAGTGACTTGCTAAATACAGCAAAGTTTAGCCTAATTTTCTCAAGGTTAAAAATTAGATTTTACAAGCAGTGGGTAATTGCTATGGTGTAAAAAGGGTCATATTTTATCCTCAAGGGAATTAACAGTTTGAGTTTAGCTAAAAATGAAAGTTGACATTATTTACTGTGCAAGCGAAAATAAATACCTGCTTATAACAGGTATTTATAATAGTAGAAAGACATCACAAGGCACATTTTTTGCATCCTATTGTCTTGTGTAAGTAATCTTTGAAGTGAGCTTCAGCATGTATTTTGAGGTTTGTGTGTTAGTGCTGGTGGATGACGTCCAGTTTGGTGGCTTTGCAGATACTAAGGTATCATATAGACATCAGGACTAATGTCACATGTTGGCACCTATTCCCTGTTTCCATGTGTGTATGTGTGCAAGAGTGAGAAATAGGACAGGAGAAAAAGAAGGAAGTGTGAATGTCACTTTGAACTGTCACACTGTTGCACCCCGCCGATAACACACACACATATATACTTCCTAATGAGGGAGATAGGGGCTTCTGCAGTGCCAACCCAGAGGCCAAGGTGGGAGAGACACTTCTCTCTCTGCACCCATTGTAAACACTCCAAACCCCACCACCACCACTGTCTTTCTCCAACACACACAAGCACCCAACAAGGCCTCTCAGGGCCTGACAGGCTTAGATAAATCAGGCTTTCGACACTCCTCCGCCCTCTCCTCCTCTCCATTCCCGTTGCCCCTCCCTTTGCCACCTGGGGTGGGAGGATAGCGCTAATTTCCTTCAGAGAGAAATGGAGGGGAGGGAAACGAGCATCGGTGTGAGTGTGTGTGAAGATGGTAGGGTGTTAACCCAGAAGTGTACGCACCTGGCAGGGGAAGAGGAAAGTCCTTGGGATCAGAAGCATGAAGATCTTCCAATGTGACCGTCAGGTCTCCCAATTACAATGATTCAAATGTTTCAGGTAGTACAAATATGATTGTCTGTTATGGGGGTTAGTGTGTGGAACACACAAAAAATGTCAAACTCAAAAGTTTTCTCTCATTTGATTGTAAATGATGTCTCACATCATGTCTGTTGTTGATTGGTCGTGAAACAGAAAGTACAGAAAAGAATTGCACTACGTTTGTGCAGTATGGCTTTAGCATTACAACAAATATTTTAGCTTTGACAGAAACATTAATCTGGCATCCTGAAATTTGTTAAGTCTGGAAGCGAGTTTCAAAATGATCATTTCTGGTCTCCCAAAACGTAAGCCCTTTGACCAATTAACCCTTTGCGGATACACCTAAAATGATCTCTAAGGGGACGGGGCTACAGTTTCCTGTACATAGTTGACATGTGGACCAAGTTTCTTAGAAATTCTTATTTGAATCTCCTTTGATCAGCTTTCTTTCTCTATACTAATGACAGTTTTAATATATGTAATGACAATCCAAGAATTCATTAATATAAGACATTTTCTAAACCCTCTGGCACTTATCTGTAGAAAAAGCTTGTTTAGCATGTGGAGGGAAGGTGCAAACCCAACAGGAAAACTTTTCAAAATAATAATGTGGACAAAAAAAATGTGAAATAAGTACTAGACAAACATACAAGGCAATGGTACTTAGGCCCTGACACTCCGAGGGATATTTAAATTAATATTTTTACACAGTATAATAATGTTTCTCTGGAATTCCAACAAAAACGCTAAATAACCATGATATTCCATTATGTGGAGATGCTGTTGGAATTAATGGCACTTCAAAATTCAAAGGAAGAAAAACTTGAGCAAGGCCAAAGTAACAGGCTAAAGATTTCAGCATATATTTCAAGTTTATTGGAAAGCAACAGAGATGTGGAAAAGTAAAAACACAATTTAAGTGTTCCTACAGTTTCTGGTGTACATGCATGGAATAGACTCTTATGTCATCAATTTTGTCTATTTAGCCAGAGTTTTAAAACCTTTTGGATAAAAAACTAGAAGAAATGTAGATTTTGAAAATATCTTTTCTGGACAGAGGATTAAACCCTTTAACATACATTATTTTGGACTGGGAAAGAAGCACATTGAAACTTAACAGTTTTAAAACTCTGGTTTTATGTACAATTCCCAAGATTAACGTGTGTGTTTATGTAGGAATGTTACAATTTCAGCTGGTGTAGTTATAAATGTAGGACTGTCCAGAACTCCAGAAGGAATTATTCAGTAATTCCTTGGCTGCTAAAAAGCATTCTGGCCTTGTGGACAATTATTAATTGTTAGTATTACACACTCTGGAGACAAACTGTGTTGTATGTCATTTAAAAAAAAAAAAAGCCCAAACTCTAAAATCTGTTAAGTCAAACACATCAAATAAAATTAAAAAATCTGGATAATTCACAATATTTTTTTACATATTTTTTCAACAGATCACTGTATGTTCATATGAAATACTTGCAGGATCTCAATCCAATCTCTAAGCTTCCACATTAATCTGATTTATTTTGGTCATAATCTGGGCCTAAATTGGCACTAAAAGTTCACATTATGATTCAAAGAGAGAAGACAGGCAACCTAACTGGGAAGTCAACAAGCATTATTGATGCCAGTTCCACTGGTGTTAAGTGCTGAAGACTGAGTGAAATGCAGCTAAAACCAGGCCTCTGGGGCTCATTATGTTACTGGCTGCATTCCGGTGCCCCACTGTGTGGTGGGAAGGCGAAAACTAAAAGGAGCACTGACCACAGCAGAAACTTTCTCTCACCTGGACCTCCATTTGTCAGACACTTGAATAGTCTTTTAGCACGAGCTTCGAGCTGGGAGCTGCCTGGAGAAGCCCAGATGTCCACCAGAGACCAATAAACAAGTGAATAGAAAAAGAAGAGGCTTAGTTTGACTCAGATATTTGTGTTAAATTGTGACTGTTTCAGATCTTTTAATTGAAAGGGGAGATACGGCCCCTCTTTGCAGCCCATCTGCTGAAAGATTGATATGAGCCACAGTTGCCCTCTCAATTCAATCAGTGAACAAGCGTGAGACTTCCAGAGTCTTTTTCATTTATTTTGTATAATTGAAATACGAGGCACACTTGAGGTACAATAACAATGAAAGGAAGTAATAAACATACTGTTTGTTGTTTTAATCACACAAGATTATTTTAATGCCATTTACATTTTCTCATTTTTAGGCCTTAAGAATTCAAATTACCATCATCAGTATCTGGTGTGTTCTGAATCCAACAAGACACCCTACTCTTAGGACATCTCCAGCTAATTCAGATGCAAAATTATAGACTTTGTTGCTATAGACATCATTTGTTTAGCTTGTAAATCCCACAAAAATTTCTTTAAAAGCTTTGGCTCCTCTCTAGTTGTTCAGGATCTTTGACTTTATCAAGAAAAATGAATTACAAGTTTGTAGATTCTCAGGACCTTCAGCAGAGATTTCAAAGTTGAGTTGAGTTTTATTTTCAGAAAAAAGGTAAACAAACAAAAATCTGCCTAATGTGTACAAGAAAGAGAAAGGGGAACAATGAATCCTTTACAGGTTGATTAAATGAATCCATGTTGGAATGACAAAGATGAAAAGAAAAACTTCAAACAGATGGAAAAGAGAGGAATATGTGAGGAAGACAGTAACAACATACTCCTGAGGAGGAATATGGCCTCCCAGAGTTAACAGAGGCAGGAAAAAAGTGCTTGCATTGTTGTTTTCAGTATCTGGCTGCTGTCATTCTGCAGGCTTTGTGAAATGAAAGTAAGTGATGAACGAAAAAGAAGAAGGAGAAGGACAATGATAAGAAGTGAGATAGAGGGACAGAGGGAAGAAGAGAGGGGAAAAGATGAAGACGAAGGAGAGGAAGAGAAAAAAAAGCTGTGAAATTAATCTTTTGTGCCGAGCCTTTACACGTGCCACAGACAACAGACATGCTCAGACAAAAGCCCGGACCTGGAGAAGCTGCCTGGGTGTGATTGATGAAGAAAGTAAAGGTGTCAGAAGTGTATTATGTAAATTAGCCCAGGCAGGGCCCATTTCAACGTCAAATGAAAGACCAGGAACACACATGGGTGAGAGAGAAAGAGAGAGAGAGAACGTGCATTGGCGTGACACGAAGGGTGTGATCGTCCATGAGCGCTGCAGCCGTGCCATCTTTCATCTTACAGGACAGCCCTGGACTCCAGTCTACCACGGCTGCTGGTTCAAACCTGCCAGGGAGGATGAACAAAGACAGACAGATGAGATGTTTGTCTGAAAGAGAGAGCTTTTATGGCAGACAGGAAAATAAGGGTAGGAGGCCAATTTGAGGGAATTCAGTCCTTCTGGTTGACCAGTGTGTGGGACATCTCTCGTCTTACGGATCCTATCTCCTCTCATAGTAAATGTATACAGTTACATTTCCCACCAGCACTCTATCTCCCACCAGGGAATACAGTTATTTCAGTCAGAGTCGTAAAGACTGCCATAAAGAGCCTGTCTGTCTGATTCCCTGTGACAGTCTACAGGCTCAGGGAGGGAAGATTGAACTGCTGTGTGAACAGGAGGAGTGTGTTTAGAGTGTGTTTATCCGTCGGTAATGTTATGGACAGAAGCAAGCTGAAAGTCTTTTGTGGTAAGGAAAGTCATTTGATATCACGACAGCAGTGTTGAAAGTGCCAGGGGTTTTGTCAGTATTTCTGATCAGCACATAAACGTGAAATTCAAACGAGATGTTTGTTACAACCCAATAAATCCACTCACAACATTTAACAACATTAGTTAAAGGGTGGATATTGTGTAAAAAGGGACTTTTTTGAGCTTTACATCATGTCATAATGTTATCCCATAATCAAAAACACACCTGGAGTACTGCTTTGACTCTTTCATACATACGTAAGTAATCCTTGAATCTCCTCTGGCAGCCATCTGGCTCCCCTAAATCCCAAGCATTTAGAGGTGCCTAAACACTCACTCTCACAAAGCACCGCCTATTTTCCCAAATCTCCTCCTTGTAATCTCCAGTCGAGCTTCCACCTCAAAGAGCACCGCTCCCACACTTTACTCAGCTCCATCAGCAGCTCTCAGCAAACACCTGGTAGAACTGCAAGTTGATATTATCATATGATCAACTTGCCAGTCCAACACTCCTAAGGGTGATTGTAAATGCCATAAAGATTTTTTGTTGTTGTGATGATGTGCTGAAAGCTGAGCGTTGGAAAGCGTATGAGCGACTTAAAGAAACAGAGGCCCAATTTCAAGCTGTCAAACATCTTTCAAGTCATGTTTGAAATATACAGCATTTTTACAAACACTGAAGATAACATGGTTAGTTGATTCTGCTATTAAATGGCCATTTCGTGTGCCAGCATCAGTTGTGTATTTGATGCAATAATCTCATTAGAAATATATTTACAAAGAAAACTCTTACTGCAAGAAACATAAATAGTGAGAATAAGTCTATTTTCCACCATCCAACCCCTCAAATTCATACAAAAACAAATGCAGCACTTCCTGGCTGGAAGGGTGTGTTCCAGCCTCTTCTGTTAGCATGCCCGATGTCACTTTTAATAGGATGACAAAAACAATCTATCATGCATTCACCTACAATGAGCAATATAAAACAGGTTAAGGGAAATTGATGGGATCCTTGGCTCTAATTCTCGCCATGACTGGCATCCCTCCATGATTGAAACAGACAAAGATGTATAGGGTTACCCCAGCGTCATGGAAGCGCTAATTGCCGGTGCTTGTCATTTGCCAAAGCATTGTCTCAAAGGCTAACTAGAGGGCTAGCTCCCTCTTTTTTTTTTAACAACTATCCTTTGTGTTTTTGTGTTTGTGTGGCAGCTGGAGACAGGCTGCTGAGAAAGCTGTTTCCATCACTGCAACAGCAGCCAGTTATTAACGAGTTCATAAGTGAGCCCAGGCCCCGGCTATTTCTCTGTGTTAGTATTTATTAAGAGTCCACAAAGAAAGGCAAGGGCGCATGCTGATAATGAATGGAAGAAACTGAGTGTAATTGAGCCTTATTAGGCCACAGTGGAGAGATGGGGAGAGAGGGGAAATAGGACAGCAGGAACAAGAAGAGAGGGATGCAACAAGAGAGAAAAGAGACTTGCTTTGTCAAAACCTTTTCCACTGCTGTGTCTGTTTATTAATTTCGTCACCAACGCACACAGCAGAGTAATTTTCTGATCTCTTCCTCTACACTGCTTCCTATATTTACAGTTTAAGTATGAATGACAGTCCAAACTATGCATCATGCTATACAAAGTGGTAAACAGTGGCTAACACATCAGATGGGCATTCACCTCAACTATGCTCTGCTTAGAGGAATCATAGCATGGAGCTACAAAGTCTGGAAATGAACAACACTTCAAAGTGTTCAGACAGAAGCAGTAGTTTCAGCAGGGTGAAATTGTTGTGTCTCAACTAGCATCTGTTGAGTATTAAAGCTTTTCTACTGAGGAGTGAATGATCAAGGCAAACAAAACCAAATAAATAAATAAATCTTGGGCTGGATAGAGAGTGATGATTAACATTTAAATCACTGTTCACGTGAAACACACCAATATATAACAGCAGAGAGAGTCTCTTCTCTTAGCTGGATGTTTGGACATTGACATTTTGGGAAAGATCCATTAAATGAATTCTTTCCCAATGTGATCGTTTCTTAAAATGGTAAAGCCAACATGTTCCTGATTTCTCAGTGTCCTCCACCTCTTCAGTAATACAATCCAAGTCATTTATCTCAAAAAGCTCAAGTGGTCATATTGAAGTAATTTTTAAAACATTTCATTTTTTTTTTTTCTTAAATTTCTCATTTGAAAAAACAGAAATTTGATTTCAGGTCAATTAGTATCTTTTGTCCACTCCATTTTTGATTTCTTCTTTCTCTCACATTTCCTTTCCTTTGTCTCACGTCCCTCTAATTCTCCTTCTCATTTGGCTGTGTGTTCCTTCTTCCATATGCAGGAACTGTCATTATATGTTAAAGCGTATCAGTTCTCCGCATGCATATGAGCCTCTGTATTTCTCTCCGTCTTTCATGTTTTCCTGGCAGTCATACATTATGTTGGAGAGACAATACCTCCTCCAGATAATGTCATAAATGAGGGAATTTACATACATATGCTCGCATGTGCAACCGCAGCCTCTCATATCTGTCGCACTTAACACAGGCCGCATTTCAGCTTGTGCCTCTGTGTGTTTGTGCAGGTGCATGGGTGTGTATGTGTGTGTCTGTCCATGTGTGTGAAGTGGCGCTCCAGTGGGACCATCATTAGAGTGGATCTAGACTAATGACACAGGAAACCGATTCACACAGAGAAGTTCTATAAAGCTCTATTTCTCTCTCTCACACACGCTCACACACGCTCACACACACAGTTTCTGTATCTGCTTTGAGAAGTAGAAAAGAAGGATTAGATCTCGCTACTAAAATGAAATAAGAGTAAATTAATTACTTATTTAAATGATCAGTAATCCTCTTAAACTAATTCCACCAACAATGATCAACTTATTTCACACTGACATCGCGTGCTCACAAGTGCATAAAAATGGATCAAAGTATCTGCATGCTTCATTTAAATACTACGAAAATGTTTTATGTAGAGGAGTTTACAAAATTGTGTATGTTGCATGCTTTGTTCTCCAAATAAAATAAAAAAAAGATGTTTTCTGTGGTATAAAAATGAAGGCCTTCGTTGCGGACTTGTCAACCCATCACTATTAAGTTGTGAGTTCATTCTAGGACATCACCATCAATTACAATTGGACGGATGGATTAATGGATGATGGATGGATTGATGGACATCAACATTCAGGAAAATAATCTTCTCCTTATTAAATTCTTGGATAAAAGGATAAAGCATCAAGTCTGGATGTATAATCTTCTCTTAATCTCCTGGTATTTCTTGTTGTGCTCTAAACTTTGAAAATGTTTAAATAAAAACACATACTATTTGCCCCTGGCATAACACGGAGACATCAGGGATAAACAACACTGCACACACACACTCACACCTTAAAGAGAAAAGTCGACCTAGCAGTTATGTTTTTGGACAGTGGGAGGATGTTTGAGTACCCAGAGAGAACTGACTCATGCAGGGGAGAACATACAATTGCCACTGTGCAGGCCAAACTGTCTTTTTTTACCAACTTTTGATAATCATTTAGCCAACTTCTGGTTATGGTTTAGCAATAAAATGGTACAACATTATAAAGACTACCATAAAAAGTCATATAAAATATCCTTTACAATTTTTGACACCCTTGGTAAAGGTAGGAAAACCTTTAAGTATATAAAGAAATAGTTTTAATAAATCACTGGTTCTAAACTGATTGGTGTCCGTAATGAAATACTTTAAATCTATGAATTTTATTTTATGCTTTTACTTTGTCAACTGATAAGATTGCCTAAGAACTTCATATTAGTAACTGATCACTTCCTGTTTTCCTGAAATATAAACAAAATCTGATACACAGAACAATTTGTCTGAGCCACAATTCAAAGTGGGAAAGACAAAAGAACATTGAATTCAAGTATTGCAGGTGTGTGCTAAGCTGCACAAGTCAGAAAAAGATTGCTCACTGAACTAACCCCTATTGGAGAGCCATAACTGAACAACTGAGACTGCATCAAACAACAAAGGAGAATGACAGTTTCACATTTCTGGCTGATATAAGTAGCTAAAACTCATCTCTTTTTGAAAAAAAAAAAAAATATATATATATATATATATATATATATATATAATGTTTTGAGCTACAGAGAAAAGCCTCTTAAATAAATTGTCAGTTGTTGAACAGCTCCATGTTTAGCAATACAATGTGTTATATGAACAACTTGTTTCAGTTCCATGATGTTTAGCAGCTGTATAAAATTTGAGAGAACTTGCTTGCTTCTCATGTCTTAACATGGCGTGTACAAAAATATAACTTGTTTTAATGCATAATACATTCAGAATCCATCAATCCATCCATTTTCTATATCTGCTTTGTCTTGAAAGGTTGTAGCTGGAGTTGGTGCTTATCTCCAACAATTAATGTCCAACAGCCTGCATTAAACCCAGAAAAGTTGACAGCCCACCAGTACGCATATAAATATACCTGACAAATGAAACCACTCTACATCTGTTGACTAAACTCCATTTTGTGATCACCTTTATAAATGACTTGACCTGGAGAATCATATGTCAAAGCAACAGTGTCTCAATAATCCTCTAATCATGAATGTTCTGCTGGTAAAATTTCTTCACTTGCACTTTGCCATTCTTCTAATAAAGACCAACTTAAGGAGTGAGAGTTTAATAGTTGACCTGTCAGTGGATTCTCCCACTTGAGCTCTGGATCTATGTAGCTCCTCCACAATCACCCAAAGTCTCTTGGATGTTTTTTTCTGATTAATCCTCTACTCACTTTGCTCACCAGTCTAGGTGAACCACCACATCTCGCTACAGGAGGGCAATTTTTGAATGGTGTGCTCAATGACATGCTGATTTTTTGGGATTATAACTTAACCCAGCTTGAAACATCTCCACACTTTTAGCTCTAAACATGATCCATAATGTTTCTCTGACAAACCTCTGAGACCGTCACAGAACTGCCACAGTTATACTGAAATGCACTTACACACACGTGGACGCTATTTACTAATTTAGTGTCCTGTGAAACCACTTGGTTACCAGTGTCAGTGTGAATGACAAATACAAGTTCAGTCCACACTTAAGACTTTTGTCTGTAAAAATGTTAAACCCATGTATCTGTTTCCTTCTGCTTTACAACAATGCACTAATTAGTATTGATCTGTTACATAAAATTCCCCCAGTATACATTGCTTTTGGTGACTGTAAGGTGACAATACAGAAATAAATTCAAGGGGTATGAATATTTTCACCAGCTACAATGTGTCATCTTTATTATTAAAATCTCATTGTTATGGAATATGGTTTGGGACCATGTAACTATAATGGCTTTAAAACAAAATATCTACTGCTTTTTATACAGTTGATGAATCATAAAATATGGAATAAAAGGGGTAATTCAGAACTACATCTTGTCATTGTTGCCCAAAATGTCCAGAAAACAGAAGCAAATGATGAAGTTTCAGAGTCAAAGTCTTTCCACAGTTGAAGTTGTCTCTTCTCCGACTCATCGCATCTGTGTTTTTCCATCTGACTCTTCTCTTTATTGTTTACTTTTTAATTAATCGCGCTGGTTCATTCTAAACATGTCAGAATAAATACATTTTTCATCCTGGTGATATTGGACCGCTCCGCTCCATTATTAATGCTGCGGAGAATTCAGCCACTGTTTGCAAATAATATCCTCAAATTGAATCATTGTTGCATGAATATATGCAAAATATTCATTTCAGGCGGCGTGAGGGTTGAGTGCTTTTAAATTGGAGAGATCATTCATGGCTTCACCTTTTCAGGCAAGATAAAGTCATGTGCAGTAACATTACAATGTCAGTGGAGGGGAGAGGGGTGAGGGAGGGGGTGAGAAAGAGAGGGATGAGGGGGGGAAAGGTGGAGATAATGACAAAAGGCGAGCAGTGTGAGTCAATAAAGGGAAGTAAAATACTAAACAAAATGAGAGCAGAGTGGAAGACAAAGATGTAAGAGCAAGAAAAGCAAATTGCTTTCTCCGTTGTCTTTGTTTGACCACTTTGTAAGCAGAAGGAGCAGAGTTTGTGAACATGTGCAGGACTCCACGATAATGTTTTAGAATAAAGACAAACATATCTACTTCTGTCCCACAAGATTTTATTTTTCTAAAAATTTTAATTGTACATGTTTTCTGTTGTTGTATGAACTGAAAGAATGACTATTTCTACTTAACATAACTCACAAGATTACTTATTGTAAGGAAGAGCAGGGTACATATAATGAAAACTGTTTTTAAAACAAACAATACTATAAAATGTTTTTGAAATAGGGAACAATTATCAATTAGGTGCTATATTTTTATTTTTGTTTTTTTAAGTTAGCACATTTCACTTTAAGGTGGAGTCCTTGATAGTTTTGGTTCATATTATTATGAACTGATTGATTATTATGAAATCCTTTTTTGTAATATTGTTGCAGCAAGAGTTTGAATGCCACAGTGAAGATTATACAGAGGTTACTGTGAAAAGTACAGAGACTGAGCTTTAACCAAATGCAATACTGTTAAAGCACATTGCTTTGACTGCTGCTCTATTGTTTTTAAAGTTCACTCATACCATCATTCACAGTTGCAGGTACACTCTTCATTTTCATACACATTCAGAAAACCTCTTCTTACATGGGAGTAAAGCTAATCAAATAAACATGCAACTTCCTATCAGAATCATTAGATACAAGACTTCAAAATTAGAGTGGCACGACAATGGCATCCAGAAAAGCAGCTGGATAACATTATATAACTCGAGTCAACAATCTTCACAGATGAAGCACTTTTTATATTCAGCCTGTTATAACTACCAATTTCAAAGCCTTGTATCCCACATATACACCAACCAGGAACATTAAGTATGTAGATGTAAGATTGCTATGCACCTTTCCCTTCTCAAGATCAGGGTCTTCACTGCGACTAACAGAGCTACAAATCCCTCTGTGGCCTGAAGCCTGTTAGTGGACTTTGCATGTCCAAAACCTCCACAGCGAATTTACAAGTAGGAGGATTTGTTAAGGAATGGCCAATTTTGTGACCTGTTAAGGTCTAATTTTTGACTTAAAAGCATTTAACAACTGCTTTTTGAGCCAGACTTTCAGTAATTTAAACAACTTCTTACTTTCTGCACTCACATTCACCATAACTGGTACCACCTTTTTTGTGGACACGGAAGGTATTACAAATGTACACATAGAAAAATGACACCACAGAAAATTGGTGTCAAAAATATTTTTTTCATTTGACTTTCTAGGCTTAAGTGTGTTTTGTTGCAAACAAGGAGTGAGCTGTTTAGTTTTTATAAATTTTACTAAAATATTCTCACACAAATGTTGCCATGTTGTTTACAGTGCAGTGCATTTTGGGTAAATGACATATGCTTGATGCTATTGCATCAAGCTAGCTCGTAGCTGTGTAGCTCGGTTTCAGGTCCAGTCACGCCTGTTTATGGTCTGGCTTTCCATCCAGCGTTGGGTCTGTGGTTTCACATTCATTGTCGTCGGCAGTAGCTCCATTAGCATCTGTCAGATCTCTGCTTGTCTCTAAGGTTTCTCCCAGCATCTTTTGCTCACCAGCCGAGGGAACGGTTCATGCACTTTGTGGTTGGTTTTAGCTTGAGAAGGTAATGATCACCTGTCTTATGGAGAAAAATGTTGAGGGCACAAATGTAAGTCCTGTGGAAGTTGTGTTTGGCTCTTTCCCACTGCGCTCTTTTTTTATGTGGGAAGCGATCAGTGCTATCTTCACAATTTTTTTTCAATTACAGCCGTCCATCCATCTTCTAACACCTTTGTCCCTAGAGACAAACAACCTATGGGAAGCCGGAGTACCTGACGAGAACCCACGCATGAGCAAGGAGAACATGCAAACTCCATACAGAAAGACCCCAGTCCGCGAATTGAACCCAGGACCTTCTTGCTGCAAGGTAACAGTGCTACCAACTGTACCACTGTGCAGCCCTAATTACAACCAACTATCACAAACGGCTATTCTTTAGTTAATAGAAAAATTACAACATATGATGACCGACATGTTCCATTAATTGTGGCTCCTTTAAATAGAATTACACAGTCAAATCTGCAAAAAAAAAAAAAGTTTCTCAAGGAAAAAGAAAATGCTATGCCTAAATACTGATATTTTTTTGGTATCATAAACGATTTTAGTGGGATAAGTCACCACTCAGATCTTTTGCTAATTGCACATCCGGATATTTTATTCAATAATTTTAATTTCAAGCATTCTGAAATACAGTGATTGGTATATAACTGTAACTAATATCACTAAAGTGTTTTTCACTTTTTGACCGTCAGGTGTTCCGGTATGCTAAGAGTTTATTCTCCAAGCACACAGGTTTTCTAGTGCCACTTTCTGCAGCATTTAAAAGTTTAGATATTTTAATAAGATTTTTGGAAGACTATGTCCTAAAGCAAATATTGCTTACCCCTGTCTTCACTTTACCATCTCTCATGCAGCTACACATTAACAAGTGTAAACATGGTCAAATCACGGGCAGAATGAAATTCCTCAGATATGAATGCGTGCTGCGCTCTCAACAGTATTTTATGGTAATAGGATAAAAATGTAAAGTTGGAAGAAAAAAAAGTGCGATCCCTCCTCTTTTTTAATGTAAAAGGTAAGCTGACGAGAAGTAGAAGGAGGTGTGGAAGGAGTGGTGAGGAAGATGAGAATGTGTGTGTGGTGGAGGTTGGTTGGGGGGGTTCATCACATGGCCTGGGCCTCACCAAGGGATAGGCTGTCGCTAGGAGACAGAGGCAAGGAACGGACCAGTGGCAATGATGTATTAACTGGCGAAGGTGGCTGACAGTAATCTTTGTCACTAGATGCAGTGGCTGTCTAAGTCCTGTCATTTTATGCATCTCATGCAAAACAGATGTACCCGGATACTACAGGCTCAGGGAGAGACGGAGCGAGATCCAGCCAGGATGGAGGATAGAAGAGGGTGGAGGAGGAGGGTGGATAGGTTGGGGGGGGAAAAATCATTATACAGCTAGGGGTAGGAGAAGCTGTCACAAAGAATTTCATTATTTTTCATCTGGTATCCAGAAGGTGAATTGTGCATATTGTAATTCCACCCCACCCACCTCCACTATAAGCTTCTAAATAATTTGGGAACTTTCCAGGGCAGAAGTTTTCCATTTTCTTTCCACTCATTACCCAGAGTTCAGGGCAGAGGTGCTCAATCAACCTGGCTGAAGGAAACGCTTACACATAGAAACACGTCTGCCACCGCCACCTCCTCCTCCCTGCTGTCCTCCCCTCTGCTCTCTATCCAAACTCCATCCTTTACCACTCTATCTTCTATCCCTCCTCTTTATTTCTTTCCACTATTGTCCTCACTCTCTGCAGTTTTTCCTTTCTTTTTGTGTCTATTTTAACCTTCCTACCCCTTTCCTTGGCTTGTCTGTATCTGTGTGTTCTTTACAAGTCATTGCTATTTTTTTAACTGCACTGGCAGCAATGTAGAGGGTACACATTACCTCTTGGCCTGTGATATCTGGAACCTAAGATATGGAATTCAGATGGATGTTATTCTTTATCTGCATGCATGAACCTTTAATATAAAATAGTGAAAGGGCCTGATACAGGCCACAAACCAAAATGCTTTCGTCTGCAAATAAAGTTATTTCCTAGTACGTCGGTTGTTGCTGGAGTCTTCACCTCAAATGATCTTTGGCTGTCTCCTTGCACCTTGGGAGTTGATGAAGTTATGCCAGAAAGTTTTGCATAGACGTCGAGGACACATGGAAATGTTTTATTTAGTTGTCTGTTAAAGGAAAAAGTTTAGCTGCAGCTAGATTTATGCCAAGAAAATATGTAAAGCCCAATTCTATTTTTTGCCAGCTTAGTAACTTTGTTACTGTATTTATTCAGGATACAGAGCTTTCTATTGTCTCTTTTTATAAAAAGAGAGTAGTGACAGTTGAAGCAAAAGCTTAAAGTGTTTCATGGAGCGGTCTTGGGGAAGTCTGGAAATAAGGTAAAATCCAAAAGTCAGTTGCTTAGGGATTAGCCAGGTTACGGTCATACACGGAGGAGAACAACGTGAGGCAAAATGAGAACATTTTGCAGAGTTCGGTAATGGGTTAGTTTCTGAAAGCATAAGAGAAAGGACAGGTTTGGCAAGGATAGAAGTTTTGACACAGTAACATAATCAGAAAAACTGCTGAAACACTGGCAATACTGATAATCTGACACAGGAGAAGAGACTGAGGGCATAAAATACAGCAGAGATTGGTGACTTACATAATCATATTATTATGAACAGCAAAGCAAGATCGCCAAACAAAAACTGACAAATCTTTTTTTTTTTCCCCCACCAGCCTGTGTGCTGGTGAAGTTGACTTAAGGAGATATATTTGGAGGACCACAGTGTGTCATGCCAATATATGCCCTTAATACACATTGGATCCATCATGCTCAAGTTTGCAAAGATAAAACAAGGAAAACAAAATTAAGCAGAGACTACAGAATGTACTAGGAGTCACAGTTTTAGTTATTTTTGAACTTAAAATTAACAATGGGTGTTTCAATTTCTGGCTTCCTGTCCTTTGAAATGAAAGTTAAGAAAACTTAATGACTCTCTTCCACACATAAAAATATTCATGTGCATCATCCAGGCAAGAAAGATCTGTTGTTTGCTGCTCTACAAGATTTCACACCTCTGATAGAGACTGCAACAGAACATGAAAAATGATGATGCCAGCTCTTGCTTAAATGCAAAAGAAGATTGTTTTCAGTACGATAAGAACATCTTATAGGAATGTTTTTGATTCTTCATCTAACCATTGAGGTTGACACCAATGTCGTAGAGAATGAAGATAGATGGTGATGCGCTGCAATGGCTGCTAAAGACATAGTGTGATTTACATACTGTCAACTGAGGGTTTCTCTTATTTGAGAAATATATATATATTCCTGAAACCTTTTCATGTTTAAAACTTTGCAACCAAAAGGCACAATATATTTTCATTCTGCTTTGACCCCGCCAGAGCAAATGGCATGTAGGAAACAGGGGTGGTGGGGGGACAGGACCAAAATAGAGCACTGATTGTAAAAAAAAAAAAAAAAGCACAAGACTTCCTCTTCTTCTTCTTCTTCCCAACTGTCCTCCACTCTGAAGAAAGAAGTGTCAAGCCAAATGAGACGGCTGCGAATGATAATATTTGGCAGCATGGACAACATGGACAGAATGGCTTTGTTCACTTCTTCCATCTCCATCGCTAAAACTACAGGCGACTGCGATTCTAAAACTGCGCAGAAACATCATCGTTCACAGCTTCTCCTGTTCACTGATTGGCCAGGTAGAAATTCTAGTAGAGAAATCCACTTCAGTGAGAAAGCAGTGAAATGAAATTATAATTGAGTAGAACTGCATATAAAAGCAATGGCCAGGCTCATTCGTGGCTGAATGGCTCATTCAGCCACGTTCAGTCAAAAAAAGCCACCTCTCCTGAAATTATAGGTAGGTTTCTGATGTGTTTTGCACACCTAGAAGCTACAAATCTTGCTTTTTCCCTTTTGCAAAACAGCCTGCTTCACAGGCAAGTGTCTGTGAACTTCAATTTGTAATTATTGCCACAGATTTTTAATTGTATTAGTACATCAGAACCATGTGATCAAAACCATTACACTGTAGCTCTGGCTTTATGTTTGGGGCCATTGTCCAGTAGGACAATTTCTGCCCTAAATCTGTTCTCAAGTGTCTTGGAGCCTCTCAGGTTTTCCTCTGGGATTCTATTTAGCTCTACCAATCTTCCCATCAACTTGAAAGAGCTGCTGTGTCCCTACATGATTTGTAGCAAACTTTTAAAGGGCACTTTTGCTTCTCTTCCCTAAAGGCCAAATTTGAACCAATAATGCAACTCTGCATGGGAATCTTGTCAGCTTCTCTGATTAATGTTCGGCTCTCCTCCCCCATCAGTTTAGGTGGACGGTCATGTCTTGCCAGGTTGTGGCATACTCTTCATTTTTTGTTTTATAGCCTATCCTTACTTCAGTCTTCTCTAAACCGTTCTCCATTATGTATTCCTTGCTTTTTATGAATTATTTGATCAGTGTAACAAACCACTATGGCCTTCGTAGAACAGATGAATTAATACTGAACTGAAATTACACACCCGTGGAGCAAATTGCAAAAAGAGCAAAGGTTTGTCAAAAACAAAATCAATCTCCTTCTTTTCACTTTACAATTGTGCTACCTGAGAAGTGGTGGCCGGAGTTTGTCCTGCAACAGATGGGTTGCCGGTCTGAACTCTCACTCCAACTTTGCACAAGAACCATAGCTGTAACACATGTATTCCTTATCAGAATTCAAATCAGACGTCTATAGGACAAACCCTGCAGTGTGCACATTCAAACCTGTGGAGTTCTTCTTGTTTCACATAGATACTCCAAAAAAGTTTCACTCTGACACCTGGTTTCAAAAACTGCTGTTGTCCAACTCCAATCAATGGAAATGTATGATCAAGCAGGTGATCACAACATTTTTATGGTTTCACAGAAAATTGGCTCTGTGTGAATGGGGCCTTAACCTGGTCCTGACCAAACACGATAACTTGTCTTCATACTCACTTCAACATCACAAAAACTTACCAAGTATTTTTGGTTTAGTTTCTAGTGCAAATATCTTAGCACATTTGAAATAAGATTGACTTAAAACTAACAGTTTAACAAGATATAGAGGGTTGTTTTGAGTTAATAATTCCTCTAATTGATGAAAAAGTACTTGGTCATTTGGCATGGGAAATGTATCTTGTCATAAGTCAAATAATCTGCCAATGGAATAAATAATTTGTCATCAATATTAAGGAATTATTTACTCATAGCAAGCCTATATATCTTGCTAAAAAAGTTACTTTTAAGTTTTTTTTATTATTATTATTTGAAGTATATTTAGATATTTGCAATATAAACTAGACCATCTCAATTTATTTTATTTCTATTTATTTTTACTTAAATTCTAGATATTGGTGTTGAAGCACAAGACGCAAAACACAGATGGGCAGGTGGTAGTATGAAGTTTTATTCGAGGAGTAAAGTTTAGTTCTTGGTCGATCAATTTCTTTTTTTTTGTCTGACATAAAATCAGGGTTGAGCACTGAAAAAGTAGGTGAAAAAAAGGCTAATAGATAGTGGTACCATAGAAAAACTATAAGGACTGGAAAAAACAGAAGCAATTTAAAGCATATGAAGAAGAAAGCAAAACAGGAGGTGGAGAAGAAAAATGAAAGGGTCAAAGAATAAAGAGGTGATAGAGAGATGGAGAAGAGGAGAGATGGGGGAAAGAGATGTAAGTGTGCTCTGCGGAGGCCTCTGTCGGTGGCAGTCTGTCTCTGATTTCCATTCATTGTTAAGACAGATGAGATCCCAGCCGGACTCATAGCAGACTGCCGCATTTCTTCCTTTACTCTTTCCTTCTTTATATTTTTTTCCCCTTTTTTTTGGGACCAGGGTGGTTGGGGGCATTATTTAAAACAGTCTTTTTTTCAGTGGTCATTATGCATGCACACCTGATCAGCATGTCAGCCTGGCCTCCCTGCATCGCATGATGGAACGGCCCAATTTACCTCTTTCACCTGCCTTGCATAAAGGCACACAGAGTACATACCAGCAGGCACGGGCTATAATGTACATCACATACACATGCTCACACACACATGCATATGCACATTTAGTGGAGTGGAGGTGGGAGGATGGAGTCAAGTGTTACCATGCACTATCATACACCGATGCAAATGTGAAAGCACACACATACACTATGCTGTTTATTTGCAAAATGTGCATGAAAGTGTGTACTTTTAATATATACACCCACTGGAAGTACACACTCACCTACTGTATTCACACACACAGGACTCCCACACAGTCTCCTAACTGTGTCAGTTGTTACGGAGTCAAACCTGAATTCATTAGCAAGTCAAAACACTATTTTTCTGGTATTTCTTTTTCTTGCGCCGCGCCAAGTGTGGCACAAAAGCAGCAAGGGTTTATTTAGACAATACACTGCCAGCGATCCATCAATAAAGAGCCACACGGGCAATCAGTTACGAGTGTTAATTGAGCCAAGAATCAGCACCTTGAAGTCTTAGTCCGTGGTTATCGATCTGAAAGATGTAAACAGCTGTCTGGATTATGCTTCAGAGTTCAAGAATGTCTGTGTCTTGTTCATAAAATGGAGCAGGAAATGGATATGTGATAATGTGGGCACTGCTTTCTCTGTTGTGGTGAAGAAAGAGCTTATTTAAAACAAACAAAGCTCTGGATTTACAACCCCATCCACATTTCCACCATCATCTATGGTTATGAGACGAGAATCATGACTGAAAGATTGACATCTCTGATGCAAGAGGCTGAATCGAGCTCATGATTCTCTTTTCCCCAAATAGGTATTCAAATAATACAATAAATTCGCTATCTGTGACATTATTTTTAATAGTGTTGTGACTGGGGAGAAAACCAGAGGACATCAGTGAAAAACCGTTGCTACACCAGATCACAGAGCATCATCCACCGCCAGAGTTAATGCCAAGTTTGCAAAATTCAAACAGTCACACTCCCATTGGAGAGGTACTGACGGGAAGTTAAGTCTTGGTGACTTAACACATCTTTGCACTTTCAAAAGGGCATTCTGGTTTTCTGGATTCCTGCCTTGCGTGACCTAAAAGGCTTATGTATACTGCCAAGGAACCAAGCTGTGTTTGAAGTGGAAACAAATTAGACTAAAAGCTGGAAATAAAAGCAAAACACATGGTATGACATTTCAAACAACTTGCAAATCTCTTTATTTATTTTAGCTGTATTTAATCTTGAGTTTGAGGTTTTTTTAACAGAAGAATGATTTGTAGACAACAAATCTAAAAGAAAATCTAAAATTTTACTCATTTTAACACATAACGCATAAAGTAAAATATTCAATATACAGCTTGCACTTTTTTAAGGATGTCCTGGATTTTCTGCTAACAAAAGATTGCTATGAAAATTAAATAAGTGCGAAGACATGTTTTGCTGGAGGTCATGAGATCTCACCTTGAATTAGTGATTAGGACAAGAAAAACTTTAAATTAGAAATCTCAAAGGGTCTCTTATTCATTGACTCTCAAGGGTATTCGTTGCCCTGGAGTCATGGAACCTCTATTATCTGAATTTTTTATTTTTTTTGTTTCTTTTATTGTAGAATTGTCTGCGAATGGCCTGGCATATATGGGATTTTGATTTCTGAAATAAGCTTTTTCTGTGCAGTGGCTATGCCTGTGAGATAAGGTGAGGAGCTCTGTCATCCAAGGGGAGTTTAGAGCAGAGTCGCATTTGTCCCACTTCTAGACAGACCCAGAGCCAGATAGAAACAGCACAAATCTCACCTAGCCTATTAACACCTTGAAATTCTCAGGATGATCTGGAGAGTGACATTGGAGAGAGAGATGTCTTGGTTTCCCTTCTGGATCAGTTAATTCTGAAATCACATTGTTGTGTTCAGATGGATGGATAAAAGGTCCACTCTTCATTCTCATCTTCTTCTACCATGTTTCTTTTTGAGTCTTCCTGCATGAGTTGTTGCTGTATCTTGGAGTAAAGTTTGGCAGACTGACCACTCTCAGGAAACTTCACGACTTCTTTGTGGTTTCTCTGTTTAGTGTCTGCTGTTGTTTTCAAGATTCCCAAATCATATGAAATGGCTTGTAACCTCTAAGAGACTTCAATGACTTTGTTTTTCACATGCTTTAATTTGACATTGGAGAAATATATTCACTCAATAGGAATGACAGCTATCATGTGGGTGTGTGCCTAATGAAACCAAACCAAAACTTAACAAGGAAGAATAAACTTTTCTGCACGAAACTACCTATGTGTGAATGTTTTTTTACCTAACTTAACATATCATAATCACTTTAAAGCAAAAACTTTTATCTTTAATTAACATATTAACATTTGTATAATGGTCTGAAACATGTCGCTGTGACAAAAATTGAAAAACAGAGAAACTCTTTAAGAAGACAAAAAAAAATCTCAAGAGTCTGTACATTACTGTCTTGATTGATATTAATGCAACACTGAGAATATTAATTCACAGCATCCTGTAAATGTCAACAGCGTTGCCTTTTCCTATTTATCAGAAAATCATGGCAAAAATGAACTTTTAGATATAAAACATTGGGTAAAGGAGATGTGAAAAAGAGATGGTGCACCTAAACTTTGTTGCGTCGTATCAAGAAAAATTGATAAGTGCACCAGTGCAACCAGTGCTAAAAGACAGTCTGGAGTCCTGTCCTTCAGCACAAATACATGAAAAAGTTATTGTGAGTAATGTTAACATGACTGAAGAATGTCAGCGCTTCAAAGAGTTATTTTTCTTTGAATGATTAATACGCCATCAAAATGTCACGGCTAAGATGTTCTGAGAATGGCAGCTTGAGTTTAAAATTTCCACTTGATGGGCATTACCTGACAAGCATGATTTTCCCATCACAAAAATCCTTTTATTTTCCAGTTACTCTTGTGTAAGTATTAGTCATTGCTCTATCAAAGAATGTCACAGATGTCCATAATTACAAAGAAACTTTTTTTTTTTTTTTTTTGTCTGAGGATGTTGTTGCTGTGGCTCATCTGAAACTTCCATGTGAAACTCAGTTTAAAGGAATCTTTTTAACGGTTCTGATGTCCTTCACCGCGGGAGTCTGAGAGGTCATGCTGTTGATGCACGGCGTGAATGTGGAATGGTTTGTCTGCAAGACTGCTGCCATTCAAAAAGGAATTTTATTATTAGTACTTTTCATCTTAATTCTTTAAACTCTGACCCACGACTACTCTTCCTGCCCATTTATCATCTATAACAGAGCTTTGCTTTTCTAATTGTAAAGCTGACATATTTTTGAAGTTTTTTATACCAGGAAATGTCTGTGTCTGCAATGTTCACACTGACTTTATAAAATACAAGTTTTGAAATTCTGGTATTGGAAATGTTTTTATTACAAAAGTCCAAAAGCAAGTTTTATTGCTAAGGTGTTTTACTGAGAGAATAAATAGAGGATTTTTTTTTGTTGTTCTGATGACCTAAAACTCACTAGAATTTCTCTGTTTTACATACTTTCATTAGGGGAAAGAGGCAGGCAGTGCAAAAGTCAAAACTAGAGTTAGAGATCTCTTACACCTTCTGTAATTCATTTTGAGATGCTGAATATCAATGTCTCAACCAAATCTTAACTAATGGTGAACAATTCTTACAATGTAGGTGCTTAGAGTTAGTCATACTTTTAGTAGAGTTTCTAACCAGACTTTCTTCTAAGGAATTTCTTAACCCAGTGTTCAAAATTTCAGTATTCTGAACTTTGAGCCTTTTTGTAACCTCACACACAGGATTTGTGCAGAAAAGCCACTGTTGAAACCACATAGGAAGGGAAATGGTGACATGAAGATGGGAAAATTTAATAAAGACAGAAAACGTACATAAAAAAGCTACAAAAAAAAGAATTGATGAGAAAAGAAATTGAAAAACATATTAAAAAGAAGGACAGTTGACAAGATTACTGTCTTGTCAACTGTCGGGGAGTGGAGAACAAAAAGAGAAAAAGAAGTGACAAGCTGGAAGGAAGAAGAGGGTAGGAAGGTGAAATTAGAAAGAGGCAAGAGTCAGAAATAGAGCAAGAAAAGGAGGAATGAAGGAGGTGAGGCGAAAGCCCAGCGGAGTCTCTTCCGTATATTTACGGCATCTGACTCCATCCCAGCCCGGCCAGCTGGAGCAAGCAGGTGGACCAAAGAGGTCAGATCATTAACACTCACACACATACAGTCACCTCTGCGTTAGAGAGCGATGCTATGGCTTTCCAGGCTGTGAGGTTGCTGATCTCCTCTTCTCCACCACACAGGCGAGCCCAGGTGTGTGTGATGTCGTGTTACAGGGGTTAAAAAGACATGACCCAACGGTGGCACAGCCTGGAGACGGATGTAGTAAGTTTGTGTGTATCTGTGTCCATTTATCATAGCTGTGCTCCAGGCCAAGCCCTTTGTTCCAGTGTTTCACACAATGGACCACCCTCACCTTGCTGAGCGGCATTTCGACACACCTTCTCTTTATACACACACACACACACACACGCATGCAAACATGTATACAGAGAGCAGTCTTGCAGCTTCATTCCAGGACACTTTATCTACAAGTTTAAGGTGGTTAAAGATTTGGAATACAGTAATCATTCTTTATTATCACTTCATTTTAACAACCCTTTTTCTGTCAATAATGTACTTGCTAAGTGTTAAAGTTGAAAAACTACAAAAAGCTTTACTAAAAAGTTCAGTGTTGCATTGGCTCCATGGTTTTTGACTGAAAATTTAAAATGACAGAAGAATTCTGCATGTTTAAATCTCTATAAGACTTTTGGGTCCTTATAGAGCTCTATTTTGACCGAGCAGTGCATTACAATAAATTATGTTCCCTGTAAACTTTTCAGTCTTTTGCTACAGATTTTCTTCCAGTTTTGTCTTTAGCTCTGTTCATCTCCCCTACAACGTAATAAACCAACACACATTACTGTGGGGATTGTTTGTTTGGGGTGATACGAATTATTAGTTTGACACGACAAAATATGAAAAAAGATGAGTGTTGTGAATACTTTGAGGTGGTACTGTATTTTTCCAGGTCTAAAGAGAATAACTGAGCAGATGATGGGCACAATATAAAAATGGATACATCACAATAAAAAAATAAAAATAATGGCCTGAAGTTCTATTTTTACTCCTCTAAACACTGTTGCCCATGAAAGCACCTACTGTTTTTGTTGCATGTGATCTAAATAGCAGCCACAGCCACCTTTTTGTGTCTGTTCACAGGTAAACCTGTGACAGTGTGGCCAAGGGTGTGAATCAGCCAGTGAGCCACCCCCTCACCACAATCACCAACCAACTCCCCAACCTCCGGGTTGCAGCGGCGGTGTCAAACATGGTAATTGACAGCGACATGAGGTGTAAACAGGGTGATGGTGGCGGGGCTGTAATCGCCACGCTGATGGTGTGAGAGGAAGGGAAGAGGGGCGGGAGCGGAGGCAGATTAAGAGCCGCTGCGACAAGGTGCGAGGCAGTTGCACACAAATGCAAAGTCTTTCATCAGCAGCACACGTGAATGCTAAGTAAACACACAGATGGTGTGAAATGCTTTTTTTTTTTTTTTAAATCAGCAACAAACGGTAAAGTCTAATATCTTCATTGTTCTTTATCACCTGGACCACCCCCCCAAAATATCACAAAACACATATTATTAGTTACAATTTACATGTATATTTTGACTTCCGAGGATTAGTAATATCTACTCTGTAATCAATACTATGTATTGAGTTATTTAGAGTTATTTAAATTTAATGTCAGTTTAAATTGCTCACAGATTATTTTAAAATAGTATTTTAAATAGTTATATGTTGACAACTGTTTGTGAAAGATGGAGTGGACACTAGATGAAAAGTAATATTTAATAGTTTTGAATTCTTGATGATTGGAGGCACAGAAAACCCCCAAAATCTGACCAACTGGCATTTCTACATCCAAATCATTGGTTATAGTGAATGAAAGTTCATTCAGATGGTCTCAGAACAATGGCCTGTTAAAATGTGGAGAAAACTGTTGCGGAAAACAAATTCCTCCAGGTCAAACATTTGAAACGCACCTGAAGGAAAACATGAAGGCCAGACTAAAGCTTGACATGGAGAATGTAGATGAAGACTGGGACTTCTAAAATAATGATTTTGGATGTAAGACTCTGAAATGAAAGTATCTAGACAGCAGAAAGGAGACTGGTTTTCACACTTTACAAACATTTTGTGTTTGTAAAGTGTGAAGTTTGAAGATTTGGGGGTACATTCCTGCTCCAGGACCTAGCTAGCTTAAAATCATGTTGCCCACCATAAATTCTACAGTGCATCATAATGTGCTTGAGGAAAATTTAGATCATTTGTAGGGAAAATGAAACCTGATGGAAAAACTGGATCCTGCAACATGACAGTGATCTTAAACTAACCAGTAACTATACCAAGTACCAAATGTCCTGAAAGTCCTGGGCTGAGTGAAAGCCCAAATGTTGATCTCATTCAGATGATGTGAATTTACATGAAACATGATGTACATGGAACAAACTCCTTAAACATCTCACAAATGAAAAGGATACAGGCTGGTGACTACAAAACCTCAAGTCCTAGTTATTTTCCATTGGTAGAGTGTCAACTATAAAAACTTGTTTCACCAGGTTTAATTTTGGCGTTCACCTGTAACTTTCCTTTCCAGAGGTAAATAAAAAAAATCGAACATAGGTATGTATAAATTTAATTTGAGAGAACTTGTTATTTAACAAGGTGCCCTAACTTTTTCAACATGACTATGGGCAGCTCAGACACTCACACACATACACACCAGCACGAAAGTGCTGACGAGCGGGAAACAATCTACATCGATAGCAAATGCATTGGATAAAGTGTGTTTTCATGTGAATGTGTGCAGTACAGAATTATTCCCACTCTGAGCATACTGTAGATGCTCTGCCTTGCATTAATGCCAAACCAAATTACCCTCCTGTCTGCCCGCTAGCCCTCATCCAAAGCCATAAGCACACTGAGACATGCACAAAAACTCGCTGGGATTGGAAGGAGTACAACTCTGATGTAAGAATATGCTGGACACACACATACACACGCAGGAGCAGTGACTATGACACATTTTGACAGTTTGCAATGGTCCTGCCCAACCCCTCCCCTCTAACCTTTTCTTCTTTATCCTTCAGCAGTGTTCTCTTTATGTTTTCTGTCAACACATTAAACACTCATAGCTAAACTGCTTGTTTTATTTCCAAGCCTGTCTCTCAACTTTTCATGAAACTCTTTAAACTAAACACAAAATTATTCCTCATGTACTAAGAATGGAAATCTAATCCTGCCACTTTCTAAAAAGCAAAGAGTTTTTAATTGCCTCAAAGGTCATTTCCCTACATAAGCAGTCAGTGTTTCAGACACACAGAGAGGTAGTGAAGTCTTAAGCGAGGGCTGAAAGTAATCCTTAAGTCTGTATGTTAGTCTACTAACATACAGTAGAGTCTGCTTCTCACAGACACATGTCCCTGAAAATCAGACACTTGCAGATGCAGACAGAGTGCTGGTAAAGTAGGTAATTAATGCCAAAGGGGAGTGATATTGAAAGTGGATACTTTTTCATGTCCTTATTAGTTTCATCCAACTTCATTGACCTTTTACCTTCTGTCATTTTTCCCCTGCTATCTAATATTTTTGACACTATCTCTGAAACCTTTTAACATTTACAAATGTTTTTGACTAAAATTGATAGATTCCTTAATTGCTACTATTTATTGCAAACTGTATGTGCCTCTCAGTATTTTCATTAGTGTAGTATAAAGTGCTTGAAGAGGTATTAATTTCCCTTGAACGTTCTCACATTTTGTCTTGCTATTATTATTATTATTATTATTATTACTATTATTATTATTAGTTAGACATTCAAACAAAAATGATATATGATTAGAATCTTTTTTAAAAGGCAGTCATTACAAAGGTGCTGCACCGCAGCTTTGTTGACATTTAGAATGAGTAAGAAACTGAGAAAAGCAAAGATAATGTTCTCTCAGAATCATGTGGGTCAACAAAGATGACACAATAGACCTTGAGTATCTGGTCAATTTATTGCCTTACATGCGCTATACCGCCACCACCACCAAAGGGAGTGTTAATGGATAACAGCTAGGTTAAATTACATGGTTAAACTTTTCCAGCTTTAATGTGTCCTGTAGAAAATGTCCCTGTGTAAACTGAATTTAATATTCAATTTATTGGCAAGTGGAGGCAAAAAGGGTGTTGTTGGCTTGTTTTTTTATTTTATGATTTTATATTTTTGTTTAATTTTTATTATCCTTCTTGTGTATTTTTATTTCTTGCAGCAGCGCCCCTTCCAGCAGTCTGCCTAAATGGCTGAAGCAAAGAGTCAGCTGTGTGTCCACTTATCGGAGGAAAGTTGACAGATGTGTCGAAATACAAATATTTTGGATTTAAGAATTGATAAACAAATTAAATCAGCAGTGAACACGATAAAGTTTCACTTAGCAAATTTCCGTCACATCAAAATCTCACTGTCAGCAAAAGCAGGAAGACTGCATGTTATTGTGATTATCATGTCACATGTGTCATTCTGTCACAAGCCTCCTGTACAAGTTAAAGATCGGTACATAGTTTACCATCAGGCTGTGAAAGTACTAGACAGAAAAACAAATGCCTGTCATTAACGTTATAGTGAATCCATTGAGCTGGAACAATTTTGTTAAATTCAAAGATGTTTGTCTTACTTATAATATCCTGCATGGCTAAGCTCCTATCTTCTGCTTTTATGTAACAGAAAACATCTACTGACAGGCACACCAGGTATGTCAGTAGAACAGACTGTGTAGTTTCAATTTGAAGAACTGTTTTTTTGTCAGGCAGCTTTTCGGTGAAACTTGTACCTGGAATATTTTCCATTGGAGCTCAGGGAGCATAACACCTTTGTTTTTAAGATAAATTTACACTTAAGGTTGAGGGATGGTCATGTGCGATTTGCTCTGAATTTGTGCTACACAGTATTTAATACATGTTCATTGTATCTTGTAAATATGGTATATTAATTTTTGCAGTGCTCATGTCACTTGCCCCAGAGACTATGGCTGAAAATTATCCTATTTTGATTAGCTGGCTTTTATACAGAAATGTTTATTAATGTATATAACCAATAAAACCTAATCTACCCACTTCAACCTTTTCAGAGTACAGTGATGACTGGTGTCCATCTCACGAAGGATGTCGCACAAATTCCCTTGACAATTTTGTCAAGCTTGCATTTGGACTGAGAAAGTTCTGGTGCCAAAGAGAAAACTTTTGTATTATCAAAACAAATTTGAGAAAAGCCAAATTTGCCTTGAATAACTTCAAAAGACAAAATGGTTTCTTTTTTTTTGTTGTTATTTATTTGTTCATTTTCTTGGCCTTGTGATGTATTTTATTTTGCCAGATTCTTGGGGGATTCCATCAGGATTGAGCAGGATGGCACTTCAGCTAACACAGATGGACTATTCGTGTCCTGCTTGAGTCTAAAACTACACAGAGGCATGTTAACATCATAGGAGGAGGCATTGTGCATCCTCTGTAACATCTTTCACTGTATTATTTAGCATACTGAACCCCTTCTCCATGTTGCACTGTTCCCTGACCTTTTCAAATGAGCCTCTTTCATCCTAGCTAGCCTCTGTGATCTCCACCAGAGACACACATTTGTGTTTTCTATTGTAAATACTATCTTTTTGTTGTAGAATTGAAATATCAGTCTCCCAAATGTAGTTTTTTTTTTAAGCATGTTGAAAAAAATGTCAGCGACCTTATTCAGACCTGGCTTTAACATCTCAACTTTGCAATTCCATTAATCTCTGAGCAGGTGTTTTACACCTGATGTTAAATTTTTTCCCTCAGAATGTGTGTTTTCAGCTGTCTTCCTTATTTCTAGCTGCACAAAGTAAAAGCAATGCTGGTACCAAATGTAAGGAGGCATTGCATTTTAAAGTTTCCAGGTAAAACATACAGCTAAGATTTAAAATTAATTCCAGCCAACAAAGAAATTGATTTGGTATAGGAAATATGAGAGACACAAAATTAAAGATTCATGTAAGTACTACTTTTGTAAAATAAATATTTTATTAAATAATGGTAATTTCAAAAGTGTTTATACCTTTCACCCATAATCAAAGGAAAAATTATTATCGACATCACATCAAATTATTTTAATTGCGATTAACATATGCATTTTTTTTTTACCAACATTTTATGATTTATCTTTGGTGACGAGCTGAAAGTCATAGAACTTGGAAGGATACGTTGCAGTCACCAGACTCTGGCTAACTTGGAGCAATGCTTATGTATCAACAGTTTTGTTGTTGTTATTTTTGCATACTTGTTTTCACTTCCCCAACTAGTGGCTCTGGTCTTGCACAACAGGTTCTGGTTTTGATTCCTGAACCAAGAAAAAGAACCACTTTGACTGGAGCAAGATAAGCAGCCCATCAAAATTCAAAACACAGTTAGCACAATGTTTAAAACTCTGAACTTTAGTTTAATTTTTGAACAACATTAAAAATGGCCACTTTTCAACAATAGTAAATTGTTGGATTAGATTAACACCACAAAGTCATCGTCTCTTTTCTTCTTTCAATTTATTTTAATATCAACCGTCAACAAGTTTAAAAAGTAGAGAAATGCCTCAAACACTCATGCTCACAGCTGATTATTTTCCACTGATTTTATTTATTACAATTTAATCAAGTTTTGTCATAAAATCCTCAACTTTTTGTTCAAGTTCTTTACTGTGGCTCAAGATAAACTATACAACTCATGAGCCAATAGATGGAGTAATAATATGGTGAAAGTAAAAGCAGATCAAACATTGGGTCAGAGGTGGCATAGCATTCCAATAAAAATGAAGATAATTTAGATAGAACCTGACAAATCTATGTAACACAAGAAATTATCCTCCTTGTTGAGCTGCACACACAGTTAGCAGAGGCATTAACATTGTATCAAATAGCTGACAAAAGCAAGAAAAAACAAATCATAACTAAAAAGTTCTTTGTTGTATAGATTAGACAGAGAGCTGAATTGGATAAACGCACCTCTGTTCTGTATGAAGTTGTCCCTGACACCCAGAGGCCTCATCATCTACCATGATCCTGACCGTGATGCATCGACCTGAGCCCGAGGCTCAAGTCAATAAATCCATCCTTCCTCCTCTGACTCCAGTTCATCCTTCTTTTTCTTCTCACTCTCCAGTGACCGGGGAGGTGAAAGGTTTGCTGAAAAAGAGGAATGAACACAGTGACACTCTATCATGGCAAGGTCGTACCGTGTCCAAAACTCTGGGACATGAGAGCCAACACAGAGAGAGGCTGTAGGGAACAAAAATGGGAAAGGAGGAGAAAAAGCTAATCAAGATAAAACGTGGTGTATTATGTTGTGAAAACTGGCATAAATTGGTGAGATCTTTCCAGGTTAACGCAGAAAACAAATCATAAAAGTCTGAAAGACATAAGTAATCTTGTATCTTGATTTATTGATGATTATAAAATAAATAATCTTCTATTTTGATTTATTGATGGTTATACAAAGAGTTTGATGTAATAAAAAGCAAATCAAGAAGGTGAAGACTCCGCACTGCTAGAAGACCCATCAACCCTGGTTCCTGATTCCACCGCTGCTCTGCGCTCAACCCAAAGATCTCAATGCTGCTGCAACAGACTTGGTGAATAGACAACGGTCACTGAGTGATGAAGCTCGGAGTGTTTGGAAGACAACAACCGGTTCTGCTTTGCTTTTATGCAAAAGAGGATTTTGCCATACAAACCCAAGACTCTAACCAAGGATATCGAAGCCTTCTGTTGCCGAGATCATCGACCATCCGGGTATGAGTTGAACTGCAACCCAAAGCCTTGCTCAGAAAATTAGTGACACAGAATAGGGAAAGAGGTTAGGAAAGAATGAAGGTGATTTCAATAATTTTTTTTTTTTTATTCTTAATTTGTAATCATTTATAATTAAAGTTTGTTTAATAAAGATGCATCAAAATTCTAATGAGATTTGTGGATAGTGAAATTAATTGAGTTATCTATTGTTTTTGGTTCTTCTAGTTGGTGTACAACCTATGAACTTGTTTCCATTTAGTGTTGGTAAAATAATGACCTTGGGGCTTATGTTGAGCCACTAAAACTGTCCAGTCTGTGCTAAGTGCTAAATGTTGATAGGGAGAGAGCTACCGTTAACAAGAGTGGTTATTAAAGTTATGCAGTTGCAAGGGCTACTCAGCTGATTGCTTCTTAACTGGAAATGGTTATAACTTTTGGAATGTAGGTAGTTAAAGGCAAGATGCGTCTTTCTCGACACCAGTTTAGAAAGATTATATCTCCTAGACTTGTCTCAGGGTAAGACTCCAGGGTTTTAGATGGACCCGTTAGACAGAGAGCTGGTCAGTAGTCAGTCCATGGGAGTTGTGAGGTTTAGAGCGAGGCTGGATATTGCGCAGTAACAATTATGATGTTGTGTAATAGAACAAAAATAGACATACACATTTCCCATAAAGAAACAGTCATAAAGTATTCACATACCAGTAGAAATGCAAAAGGAGACACAATATATCAATTTTTTTTCCAATTACTCTTTTCTTGAGGGAAAATTGTAATTGATCAGATTATATGTATATATTAAATAGTTAAATTTATGTCTTAGCACAAAACGAAAAAGAGTACATTAAGCGTTATTTGGTTGATTTGTTCAATATTCAGAAATAGTGTACTGCCAACGGTGTGTGAAACACAATGGTCTACTTTCTATGGCACAAAACTGCCATAGAAAGGTTCAATTTTAAGCTTTTGTTCCTTTTTGAGTACTTCAAGTTCAGGCATATTGACAAACATCAAAATGTCTGTTAAATAATCAGAAATACATGAAAAAATAGAAAACCTTAAAAAAAATATAGAGTAGATTTTCTTCATTTTGCAGAATCCTGGTTTCTGATTTGAATAAGAAAAAATATTTTACAAATCTGCACTGAGTAGTCAATCATCTGCTGCATAAACTGCATCACTGAGATGAGAGCCTACGCCTTGTGCAACATGGAATTGTGATTCACAAAATGACATGCACGCACAGTCTCACACAGCCTGGACATAAGGATGGGGGCTTAGCCAACTTCTGCGAGTCGTCCCGACTTAACTTGAGCTCCAGACCAGGTCTTAATATTCCACCGGAGTGGTGGAGCTGCTCTTCTGCACGACCAATCCCATCGTCAAGTCAAATTTGCATTAGCAAATGGGAAAGCAGCGACGGCCTGTTTGTTAATCTGATCTTTGTTTACCCAACACTCTTGTAATCCACTTTTAATTAAATAGCCACCCAAATATGTGAGAGCAGCAGTTTGACTTTGTCTGTGCCCACACTGCCAGACTGAAGAAAGAAAGAAAGAAAGAAAGAAAGAAAGAAAGAAAGAAAGAAAGAAAGAAAGAAAGAAAGAAAGAAAGAAAGAAAGAAAGAAAGAAAGAAAGAAAGAAAGAAAGAAAGAAAGAGAGGAAGAAAGAGAGGAAGACTTCTGTCTCTAAACTCTGTAATGAGGATCTTGCCAGAAGCAGTTTTGTACATTGCAAACTTTTTTTTTTGTTACACAATGAATTATTTTCCTTTTTCGATGCCACATACACACATACTGTACGTATGCATCTTTCAGGATTTATACAGGTCACTTCTGGAGATTCAGCTTATCCCATTGTCTGGTCAAATATCTAATTCTAACCTCACAATAGATTTGTATATCCCATCTGTCATAAACCATTGGCTCTGTAGTGTGAATAAATCAAATAACAGACACACACATGCATGCCAACAGACTTTCAAAAACACTCACTGGTCATATCAACCACCCACCGACCATCTCTCTCTCTCTCTCTCACACACACACACACACAGAGTACACAATGTGGAAGCATAATGTCCTTTATCTATTTATAGTTAATGCCATCCGAGGCCTGATAATGCAAGCAGATACCTGGTAGGCAATTACATCTTCCTGAATCCGTCTGCAATAAAAATGCAATGCCAATAGAAAAAGAGGGGGTAAATAACACAGCAGAGTGAATGAAGATGGCCTAGCGTGCACTATACATCCCCAATAAGTCAGCCTCTACTGACACAATACACATTGTCATTCAGATGCACCCTCACTGCTGTTTTTACATGGGAAAAGAAAACAGAGGAAGGGACATTGTGTCTCTATCTGTGAGCTAAAGGTGACATCCCGTTGGGGTGATCTCTGAAGTGTATTCAAGGAACTTACTTTTTTGGATATTTATGTAAGTTTTTTACCGGTTTGTATTTGTTTGTGATTTAAAGCAATCTGACTGGTGCAGATGTTTTATGAATTACATAACACATCTTTGCGTCTGAAGATTTAGGCCGTGGAAAATTAAATACATTTACTTTTTGCTGTTTATATCACAAGAAAGTATGGCTCTAAATCAAATATGATTGGCATCATTGTTAACAATATATTTTCTATGTTTGGACCTTTTGTGGTCCTAAGATGCATTTTGTTAGACTCTCAGTTGAGGTTGATGCAGAAGGACACGTTTTTCAAATTTGAAAGAATTTCAAAAGATAAACTCAAAGTACAATTAAACTTTTTGTATCTTTAATTAACATTTATTTTTATTCCAACCTCATGGTTAAAATGCAACAAACTTTAACTCTTGTGTAAACTTTTATAAAATCTGAAAAATTTAGCAAGCAATTTTTAAGACAAAAATATTGTTGTATAGAGCTAGGATTCAAACTGCAAGAGCAACTTCCACAGAGTGATGTTTTTTGAGAAGTGACATGATTCTAGGTTCCTAGGAATAGAATATAGTGAAGTTCCAATCAAAAGACACCCTTCAAAAAACTGACCCACAAAGGCAAAGGAATGAATTTGGGTTTTTTTTTTTTTAGTCTTAGATCTTGAGAATGAGTGGTTCCTAAGAACCAGAAGTTATTCACGGTAGACACAGTTTTACCAAGATAGTTTATGATCCCTTTTGGAATCAATGTAATTGTGAAATGTTTTAACTTCCTTCAAAGCATTTCTGTCTAAACATCAAGATGTGAGGATCTCTGCATCTTTGTTTCCCCCCTTTCATTTGCATCTATGGTAACATTTAGTATTTGTGTCAACTTGTGTCTTTTTGTTGAATGCAGTTCTACCTTGTGTTTGTACACTTTACTGGATAATTACTGAACACTGCAACTTCAAAAAAGGAAAACAGATGGATGTAAAACTGACCCCTGGCCACATGTACAACCACAAAGCAGTTCTCTGAATATTTGCGGACTTACTTCTTTTGTTGAAACTTCTACACCCACCTTGCTGGGCTCCTTTAATTCTTGCAATTAACTGAAAGAAGTCTGTAAGAAGTATTTGGCTTTCCTGGACCATGACTATTATCCAATGTCTCATTTTTCTCATAAGGCTACAGTCATAAAGGAGGAGCGGGGCACTAATACACCCACTGTTCCGGGGAGAGAGTATTAAGGGGAGATTTAATAGAGGCGTGAGTATGGACAGACTCATTATCTTTCTATTAGCCCTGTCTCTGCCAGCAGGGTTATACTGACTTCTATTAGGTTAACGGTCAGATACACACAGTCACACGCACCCATTTACAAAAGAAACTGCTAATACAGGCTAATTTAGTGAACACTGTAATAGTACAAGCAAATGAGTGTCCTCTTAAGAATGTGATTTACGAGGTTAGTTTAGGAGTTCTTTTGTATTCGGGTGAGGAAAGTTCCAGAAGTGCCAAGAAATTACGGCCATGAAAACTCTTGGTAAACGATTGTTGTTGGCTTTTCCATCTGCCTGATTTTTTATTTTTTTATTTTTAACAGTTTTTGTTGTCTTTAGATTAAATAGATACTAGTGGATTCCTAAACTTTCTGGAAAAGTACACCAATACATTTGTCCACTTGTCTTTTGGTCATCCACCAATCTGTCCATCTATCATTTATTAATCAATCTGTTTGTCCACTCATCCACACCTTCTTCATTCATCTATCTTTTCATCCAACCAACCATTTATCAGTATTCGAAGGTTCTTCCATGGTTATTCTGTACTTGACTTCATCCATGTTCCAAATGGCTCTTAAAAAAATATATACGCATTTGTCGTACATGTACATGTGGCCAAAACACCTTCTTCCATATGTCTGCTGGGGTACATTTGACACAGAAGCAATACTGAAAACTGCCACTAAAAATTCCACCATGCCAACTTGAAAAACAGATATTGGAATAATCCCGATCTGGGATTTCTTTTTGATTTGGGAGTTTTATGGAATCCACAAAAATGCCACTAAATTTTGCCACAGAAACTTTAGGCGTCTTCTAGCAATGAGTAGATGAAAGGAGATTTTTTTTAGACGTGTGCATGGATCAACAAAAGAATGCTTTCATCAGATGGAAAATTAAAGTCTTGAAATGGCTTTGCCACATTGTAAAAAAAACATCTCTAATTTAAATTAGACAGTTTTGTATGATTTTACGCAGATTTTACTATATAAGTACAGTAAACTTTTATTGTATAAGTACAGTAAAATCTACTTATATGGTAAAATTTTGCCGTATTTAAACTTCTGTCAACCACAGCTGCCAGTATTTTCTTGTAAATTAGAGATATTTTTTGTTTTGTTTTTTACAGTGCAGAATTAAAACAGAAAAATTGTTTTGAGAGGTGTGGATAAGACATGTCACGGTCTGAGGAAAGTATATGAATATATGTGTGCGTGTGTGTGTGCAATACTTCAAACCGTTCGGTATTCGCTGTTCATTAATAGTAGGAGGAGCGCTATCCTAACACAGACATGTTACATGTTACAAGGTACTAAGGTCTTCAAGCTTTCACAGTAAATTTCTTCTTATACGCCATGAATGCACCCTTATCGCCTCTCTAATTGAATCGTAAATACATGTGTATGCATATTACCCATTAATAAATAAAGACAACATTTTTTATTAATGAAGTGGAAAATGTGCTACGGTGAGACATCAATCATTTAACATAAAAACCATGTGTATTAGTGGGGCGGGTGATACTGTGCAGAGGGGGATAAATTTAGACCTGTTAAACAGGGAGCACTATGAGTTTTTACGTAAGCAATTATGTGGGCCTTCAGTGTTAATTTATGTGTGATCGGTGAAAAAAGAGGCACCGTGTTGTGTGAGTGGCTGTAATAATAGGATGGAAATAAGAGAAAAGAAGAGAAAAGAGGACGGTGGATTGAGGGATAAAATGGAAATAAGGAGATGGAGTGGCAAGTGGAGCAGGATGGAAGGGATACATTAGTGAGGGGAGAGACATGTGGGAAGATTGTGTGAACAACAGGCATATTAATGAGGCAATATGAATCACACTGATTACAGCAGCAATTAAAGATCGGTCGCCTTGCAGCATGTGGCAGAAGGAGGGATGAAGGGCAAGGAGGAAGGGAGGGAGGAGATTGTGTTTAAGTGAGATCTTAAAACCAGGTCTTCATTGTACTCTTTATCTTATTCAATCTGCCTCAGTTTAGGGTTAAACTGCTTGTTTGCATTCTGAAACATATCAATCAATGCATTACTTTTGAGAATTGTTTCAAACAGTATTTCCTCCCCAGGAAACTTGGCAGTCTTTGTCTTCAGTCATATTCCTCTGCTCAGCAGTCAACTGGATTCTTAAAAAACACTTCAACCTTAATTTAGGGTTAAAACTAGTACAATGGTAAGTGAAGAAAAGGTTTACCTGTCTGCTGCTACTTTAATAATGCATTCTTTAATATTTTTTCTGCAGAGGACAGTGATTTCCAGAGGTTTTTCCAATCAAATTTGTTGCAATATCTTCTTTAAATGTTTCACCATATGACAACAAAAGTTGTGAAAAATTACATTTTACACTGTAAAGATGCCACATGCTATCCTGATATCTAACTGTATATAGTAATGACATGGATTGCCTTTGTTAGCTTTTAATCCAACTGTTCTCTATTAATTCACACATTACAGAAACATCTTTAGCCTTCTACATAGAGTTAATGTTTAAATATATGAGAAAATAAAAGACAGAAGCTTATCATTTTATTCCTTACCAGTTATCTTTCTTCTGAATATTCCCTTTTTATCCTTTTTATTTGGTCACAATCACATATCAGCTTTATCTTCAAGGTTTCTAAATTGCATTTAGCTAAGAACTGACTAACATTTTACAAGAAATGATATAAAGCCTGGACCACACTGAACACATTTTTACTGTCCATCTTTGTGAAAGCTAGGAAGTTTCACTCTACAGTGTGTATTTGTGTGCAGCTTGCAGATGTTCCTGGGTCATGCACTGGCCAAGGCCTTTACAAGCTCAGCTGCAGTATGGCAGGATTCTGATTTTCTGCATACATATGCACAAAAATACACAGATTCAAGAGTGGACAGAGACGAAAATGCCTGTTTGTGCATTTGTGGGCATGCACATGTAGTTGTGCAAAGCCAACATTGCAGGCCTATTCACTTCAAAAAGTGAATAGGCCTCCATGTGTGTGTATCTAAGCGTGTGTGTGTGTGCATGCGTGTGTGTATGTGTAGGATTTAAGCAGGATGTGTGCAGTGATCTAATTAGGCAGTAACTTGGCCAGCCTTGACCCTACTAACCAAAGTGAGACCCTGCCTGGCCCCAGATCACACAGAGGGTTCCCTGTCTGGACAAAGGAAGCACACACAAACACATATGCATACATACAGTATGTCTTTCTATATTCACAGGGACTTTGCATTGACTTCCATTCATTTTTCACCCATTTCTACAGCTTAATCCCAGCTCTTACCCTAAACATAACCGTACATGTGTAACCATAGATCTACCCTACACTTAGTGCTAAACCTAATCCTTACCCTAGAAACAGTACCTCCTCTTAAGAACATCTGGCTTTGGGCCTCATAAGACGCAGTCGGTCCTCACAATGTAGCATTTGTTGGAAAATGGTACTTACACTGTGTCAAATACAAGACCACACACACGCATACCCCCCAAGAACTTTGTATTGACTTCCTTCATTTTTCATTAATTTCGCTAGCCTAAGACAAAAACGACGCTTCTTCCTATGGGGACCAGGCATACAGATGCACAGAGACAGGGAGACAAATATATGAGACTTACAAAGACTTAGACATTCCTTGGACTTATGGCTAAGGAATGTAATGTTTCTGAGGATGGAAGGGGTTGGCTTGTGCCTATCTTCAGTGACCAGTCCATCACAGAGACACACACAAGTCAAACAACTATACACTCACTCCTAAGTGCAATTTGAAGAGACCAATTAACCGACCAATTATGTTTTTGGACTGTGGGAGGAAGCCGGAGTACCCAGAGACATTCACAGCTGTCAAACCAGGACATTCTTTCTGCAAGGTAATGATGCTTCCACCTGCACTGCTGTACAACCCAGCTACAAAAATCCTATCATTAAAGTTATTTCAACCAAATGTGAAAACACTAATTATAGGGCATTTACTTTTCCTAAGGGAAAAAAATGCATTTTTTGTTCAATAAGTAAAAATTTTTGGTCTTTAGTTGTAATTTTCCAGAAGTAAAATAATAATGTTAGACCTTATCTTATTATTTTATTTGAAAGAACAAACATTTATTTCAAAGAACAAAAAATGTATGTGGTTTTTACGTCTGTATTTTTTGCACAGCTTTGCCAGACTACCTTCAGCAAGTATCAGAATAAAAATTATACAATGATACATTTTCAAAGCAGGCCGTCACAAACCTTTTTTTTTTTTTTTTTTAAATCACCATTGGTGTTTTACTTGGTCCGGACACACAAATGCACAGACATAAACATATTGAAACTACTGTGTGCAGTATAACCTTAAGGTCAGAACTCACTGGTCTCAAAAAACATTTCTCAACATGACAGAAACAGATGTAAAGAGGAATTATTGTTTCGGTTTGGATTTTCTTTGGATGTTACAGTGCCCTGTGGCACTACACCACACTACTTTTCTATGTTCTCTTTCATCCTGGGAACACACTTACAGAATACACAAAAAGGTGAAACCAGAGAAAAACATGTTTAATGTTTCCACTCGAAATGTCTGAAAGTGGGGGTTATTAAATTTTACACTTTGTGGGTTTTTTATCACCCCATCTTGTTTTTATTACAAAAACTGTTCTCTATGTGTTTCTGCAGCGCAAATATTAGGGACAGTTTTATTGAGATGTTTGAATATGCGTACTCTTTTTGTTCAAATTTAATGTCAGAAGAAAAGCTATTTTTAGACGGCACAGGAAAAAAAGACGTTTCATGGTTCATCTTTCTACAGACGTTTTCTGTCTTTTTTATAGATTTGTGTCCTCTTGCTCTGTTTTATAATATGCTTACTCAAAAATAACCTGAATTTCTGTGTGGAATAAAAAGTCACATTACCAGCATTGAAATCCAAGATAAGAAAATAACTGGGTCATAGACAGAATGTTAATCACATTAAAATTGATTTCAGGTGTAACATTAGGCTCAATATTTATTTATTTATTAGTTAATTTATTTATTTTTATCAAAAATACTACTTTAGGTCAGTTTTGCATGTTCCACCTTTTAGATTGGAAGACACATTAGCCTCTTTCGAGCTCTGGATCAAAAGCTATTTGTTGCTATTGAGATGTGGTGAGATGGGGATTGGCAAGAAATTTGTCGGAGCAAATCAAGCTTTATTTTCTTTTTTACAGCAACATTCATGTTCATTGTGGTTCAAAAACAATTTACAGAAGTAAAATGAAAAGCAGACAGTTTTAAAAAATTAGACACCAGAAATGCATAACAAAACAACCCTTGTAAAAGTTTGCCTCTAAATGGGTAGAGAAAAAACTAAAAATTATGTTTTTCTTTCTCATTTTAAAGAAATCTGTGCAAGTCTTATTTATCAGGGATTTGTTTTGGGGAATTAGTGTTGAGAACCATATTCTACCCTCTCATGGTTAGTTCTGGTCATTGGAAAACTAATTGAGCTGGTCTTTGCTGTCTTCAGGACATACGTTAACAGAACATTTTGTGGCCAAAAGCTAAGTTTAAAGACAGAAGGAAAATATGCAGTTACTGTAATAATTTGTCTGTCAGCAAATATTTCTACTTCAGTTTGGCGCATCAGAGATAATAAAAATCCATTCAACCAAATGAACTCATCATCCACTTTATCAGATTTAGTATATTGCATGTTCAAACGAGTGGTAAATATGCCAGTTAACTGGCAGCAGCTCGATGCTTTTAGGCATCTAGACTTGGTGAAAACAACTTGCTGATGTTCAAACCAAACATCGGAATGGAGAAGATTAACTTTGAAAGGCCTCTAACCTGGTACGAGAACGGTCCAATTAATGAAGTGGCCAGTGAATATATAAAGCTGAAATGCTGAGGTAGAATCCTTGGGAAATGAAAAATAACAGCCTGTCATGGATTGCATCTAAGCTGTGCTTTATGCCTGCAAAGTAGCACACAAATATTGTGCTGATGATTTCAGTTTGGTATATTGTGCAGATCTACCTGAGAACATTCAGAGAACAGCATGACTGCTAAGCTGTCTGCAGAAATAATGGACTTCTGTAATAAATGCCTATTAATGCTTTGTGTTCCCGCAAAGCATTTTGCAATATTCTGTGTTTCTTATTTGAACATCTTTCATTGCAGTGTCCTCGAGGCTTACGGCTCCAAATATATTTTTACAGCCATCTGCGCCAGTTGGTTATTCTTAATCGCTGCACTGTGTGTTTTAGTGCGTGTGTGTGTACTTTTCTCTCTGTGTTTGTGATTTCACTCGCGCTACGTACTGCTATGGATAAAGCGAATCATCAGCTAGAGTTGGCTCAGGCGCTTGCCTCTGTGGTATACACCACAATGCCAACATAAATGGCAGTGGAGGAGTCTAAATGTCAGTCATGCACACAGACACACACATCCAGAGTTTTGAGGGATAAGACTTAATGCGGTAGCATGGGCCCGTTGGCACGGACTGCTAGCCAGTCTGGTATGTGGTCTAGGGTGAGTGGGGAGGTGCTGGCTGGGCTGACACCACCAGAAGTGACATACTGTGCTCCACTCTCTCCTTTACTGTCTGTTTGAGATGTGATTTCATCCATGTCCACAGACTGCCTTGTAATAATTGTGAATTACTTACGTGACGATCTAAGTTGTTTGGAAAATTTTCACCAAAGGAATTTGAACAAACAGTGGTTTCAGATTTTCCTGAAACTCCACAAAAGATGCTTCCTGAATAAATTTAAAGAAGCAATTTTAGGTAACTTTAATCTGGAAGGTAAGTTCCTATGTGTGTGTCTATCCCTATTGAGTCCTAATTAAGCCCTTAGTTTTAATGTCCAAACATTAAAAGATGATTTTTAAAATTTCTTAGATATGAACGATATCAAGTTTGAAGCTTTGGTTAATGATACCTTGAAAAGACAAGACAGGATTAACTGCCTTTAAAAGTAAGGATACATGGGAAGATAATCAGGTTCTTGAAACACTGTTTTTAAATAGACAGAAATTGAAAGGGTGAACTGTCGGAAGGAATATTGTAGACTAGGATTGTTTCTCAGAAAACACTAATACAAATATTTTATACAAACAACGTAACAGTTGTCATACAGACAAGTCATTCAGAAGGAGGAATCAACTAATCTTTAATATTATACTTCATCGATATAAAGATAGAAGGTAGAATACAGGGGTTTTTAAAGGAGGATTTTAAAGTGGATTGTGACAAAGAATAAACTTCACATTTTTAGAGGTTTAATTTACACAATGCCTACAATAGTTAGCTTAGTTTCTTTGCTTGAAACAAATTGGCTGTCATTCAATGACAAAACCCATTGCTTTCTCTTTGCCTTGTATGAAGACCCCTGTTTGTCAGATGAGATAGGTATTTTAGAGAAATGCGGCATCTGGCAAAAGCGAACATTACCCACACCATTTAATGCATGTGCCTGTTTATCCAAGGTCTTTTCTGCCCCTACATTCAAGATTAGCCTGGTGGGCCATGCAAGATGCCAGACTCAGCTGGTTTGGCAGATCTCCCAGCTTGGCCAACAGATGACAAATGATTCCACCAATTGACTAGAGACAGAGGAGGGAGAGAAGTGAATGCGTAGTGCGACATTTGAAAGGGAAGCAGAAGACAGAGCAGCAGAGGTAAGCTAAAGAGCAGAACAGAGATAACAGTGGTACTTAATATGTAGTGGACTTTATGGAAGTATTTACACCTCGTTAAACATTTTTACATTTAATCATGTTACAACCACAAACGTCAATGGATCTTCTGTGCTAGAATAATACGAAATAGCACAAATTTCTAAGTCAAAGGATAAGATTCATGTTTTTCAAACTTTCATGACCTGCATTTATGCTTCCTTCCATTGATCCAATACTTCGTAGAGTTTTTCACCACAATTACAGCTGGAAGTGTTTTTGAGCTATGATCTAACAGCTTTGCACATCTGCAGTCTGACCTTGGAAGGATAAGTGGGATAGATGGACGATGCACACTTAAGTGATAAAGCCAAGATCATCATGTTTTCTTCTGCCATGTTCCTTTATTTGGTAAAAAAAAAATATGGCTTTTATACATAGTGGTCACACTGAAGATCACATTTGGTCAATGTCAAACCATACAGAACTGTTATTTGTGCTTTCTAGTGTAGCTCCTTACTAGTAAACCTCATACACAAATTCCTAATCAATTTTCAGCCTTGAACAATGGTTTTATCTGATGCATAGACAAAATAACTGAGGAGTTCCCTATAAAACAAGAAATAATAGCTATTCTACTGCATTTAATATGACTGGTGTCAGAGTATGTGAATTTTTAATGTTTTGACAGTAAGCTTTATTAAAACATGTCATTTCTTCTCTCACACTATTTCCATTCTACATCATATTTGTTTTAACAGTGAAATATGTGTTGTAAATCTTGCTCAGACATCTCTGGAGCCCTAAGCGGTTTCTGTCACTGTGGACCAACGTTTAAACCTTTAAAAGTGCAGCCATATGGGCACTGTCCTTGCTGAAAGAAAAAAAAGTCTGAATTATTTGGCCGTTTGGGTTTGAGGGCAAAACATTTCAGTTTCCAGAGCGGGAAATTAGGGACTAACTTATTCTGACACCAGAGGAAGCATTTGTTTCAGAGTCACCCTGTTGAGGTGGAGGGATTTGGACCCCAGGGAGGCATTAATGCCATCGCCTTCAAATTTCACCTCTCGCCTCACTGCCCATGAGGCTCACTGCCTAAAAATGACAGCCCAGTTAAATCCAAGCCAATAGTATAAACATGTAAATGACAAAACAGTGAAACAGGCCTTGTGATTATTATTCATTAGTTTAAGCAACAAATAGTAAAGATTATTCGAAGGCAGAAACTTTATGTTAAGACTTGCATGTGGACTTTTTTCAATTGTCTGAAAAAAATCAGACCCGGCTGATTTTTTCTTTTCTTCTTGCTCTAAGTCGTTGGCATCTGCCAGTATGGAAATGTATAAAAAGTCATTATATTGATCGTGGCTGTGCAGAACATGTGACAAGCCTCCATAAGGCACCTCATGAAAGTCTAGAGCTGTCCCAAATTGAAGAAGTGCAATGAAACCAACTGAACCCAGCAATTGTTCTACAAATAAACAATCCATAAAAGCCTACAGCAATCAATGTCCAGCGTTAGAAGCAGATGATCACTTTTCTAAAGCCTGTTGCTGTTCTGCCAGCTCTATCTCTGCGCCACATCACTGGTAGAGGTGATTAGAAACTAATGTTTAGTTAGTTACATTTATGAACTATTTTTAAATATATGCTTGGGAATAGTTTTTCTGAATCGTGTTTTTTTTTATTCTACTTCGAAGTAACATTCCTCTTACTTGGGTATAATTTCTGGATGTCAAATGAAAATACTGTATACATTGTCAAAGATTTATTATTATTATTTTCATTAGTATTATTAAAATACGAGAACAATGCATATAACTTAATATTGTTTTGTCCTACTATACGATTTTCCAAATATTAAAACAGAGTTTATGGCCAGTATTCAGGAAAGCAAGTTCCTTGACTAGATCCAGTTTGTTCTTGCTTTGCACAAACTCTGGTATTACTCACTTCAACTTTGTAAACTTAAACATTTTGAACACAATGCAGTAAAACGAAGTCTTCACTTTACCTTTCTGATATTGTGACTGGTCTCATCTACTTTTGTGTTAATACATAAAAACTTAAAGGCTTCACCTTTGATGTTCTGATTCCAATTGGGGAAATGCAAAAGAATCAATAAACATGATTTCATTTAAAATCCTTCATAAAACGATCATTTTAATTCTATTACACTGAGTTCCCCTAGTAGTGGCCCAAGCTGAATGTGTGTGTGCATACCTCCACGTCCTTTTTCTTTAATTCTTCCCTCTTCTCATTGAAGTTAAATGTCTTGATTTGTAACGTGTGTGTGTGTGTGTGTGTGTGTGTGTGTGTGTGTGTGTGTGTGTGTAGGCGTGCCGGGGTGCATATGTGTGTGTGCTGAAGATTTTCTTAGTACTCAGCAGGGGGCTATTCCATTAAAGTTGGCAAGAGGTTCTTAGAGGGCTCCTGTTCACCCTGTGCTCGTTTGGTTCTTGATCTCTCAACGAACACTTGCGCCACATAAAACAAATGGCTCAGTTCTATACTGCCTGCTGAGCATACAGAGATGACTAGGTGAGAGAAAATTAAAACACATACTCCCCAGGCTGTCACAGATACCAGACTTCAGAGGGAAAAGTTTTTTTTAACTTTATGGTGTAAAATTAGAGCAATGATAGAAGGAAAATCATGGGTTATGTTCAAATGAGTGTGTGAGTTAAGGTGTAATAGCTAATAAAAAGTTTAGTGAGATGTATGTAATATATTTTTGAGATAAAGGTTCCATTTTTGACTTGATGCTTCACTTAAAAGTCGCCTTTTAAATTCATTTAAAGTTATTTCATGCCTCACATATTTTTAAAATAATTGTGGTTATTGTAATTCTTCAAATTTGCACAAACATCAAAATGAGACAAATACAGTAAATATTTTTATACATTTGCATAAATGCAGTCATGAAAAAACACCCTGTAGGTCCTTGATCACATTTACAGACTTTTGGTAGATGCAGATCTGCAAACTATAACTTCTATGGTTTTTTTTTCAAGAGAAGAAACCGTGATAAAAGCCAGATTTGTGGAGAATATGACAAATTGTTCTGTCAACAGTTTCTGCAATCTGAGCTGTGGGTCTGCTCGATAGTTCTTACAGTGTTCATATGGACCTAATTACTGCTACAATGATTTGCACTCCCTTTGTTCAACCTCTCTGTTTATCTAATCTCAATAATCTTAATCGCAATAAAATACAGTATCATTTGTAGTTTTTTATCTGAAAAGTTTTATTTGTTTCAAGAAACAGTGCTCATTCAATCCAAGCAAAATGGGGTATTAGAATTTTTTGTTTTGCGTATATTAGCTCAATTAGCACTAACATACATGCCTTATCATCTGCTGTCAGTATACCTTCTTCCCTTCAACCAGACATTTCTCCTTATTTCACCTGGAGCAGAATTGTGTTGCTCCTTCTCTGTGTTCACATTATCTTCAGTTCTGAGTTTCTCCTCTGGGCTGAATTTGAGTCTCTGCACAGGTGAGATGGGTCAGTTACAACCCCAGATGCCAGAAGCACATCGTGCATGCTGATGTTTCCAACAAATCATTGTCATGCATTTGAAGGCGAAGTGACACTTGCCTCTTTGAGGTGGTGTCAGCTCACTTCTGCTGGAATAGGTTTGGACATTCTGCGTCTGTATTTACGTTAAAACTGACAGGTGTGTTTGGATGATGTCGCTGTGTCCATACTTTTCTTTTTAAACTGGCTTCATACTTAACCCAGACTTGTCATTGCAATTGCTCGTAGCGGGCCCTGCATGTTTTGGAGCACTTTTTATGTTGCATCTCTGTATGTGTGAGAGTGTGTGTTGACACTGCTCGCTGTCAAAGGTGATTTGAGGCCAGTTCAGTCACTGTCAGGGCTGAGGCCAAGTGGGTTGTAGGGCGTCTGTGTTTATCAGCTCTGTTAGAGCCTGTCATCTAACAGGCTCGGAGCAGATCAACAGGGACTGATCATCACCTCCTCCAGCAGGTAAAGAACATTTAAGTGACAGGAAAGGACCTTCAACTGACTGGAAATGAAAAGATCCAAACTATTGGCCACTCCCACAAAACCCTCAAATTCAAGAAAGATATAAGTAAAAAGATGCTAAGCACTCCTAGAGCCAAGTAGTCACTTTTCTTTGGTACAATATTCCTACGAAAACTAGCAATGGTAGGAACCATCAGTACGTCTACTCCTTTTGCAAGATGGAATAGCGGAATAGATGGAATAGTGGTCACACAAATAATATTCAATTGTTAGTGTCACCACAGGTCAATAAGAGAGCAGTTTGTGTTGAGAGTCAGCTGTTATCCAAGCTGAGGAATGGTTGCTGAAACTTAAGTCAATTCCATTAGAGTTGAAGCAAAGAGACAAGTAAGGCGCTCTATGTTGTTGTACTATGGCTGGTGTCTTATGGTGACAAAGTTCAGCGATAAAAGGTGATCCTCTCATTGGAGAGACTCCATATATATTTGATCAATGTCATAATATTAACAGTTAAACATAAAGTGTTTACCGTCACTCAAGCAGAAGCCAACAACAAATGATTTAGCAGCACACAACCATTAGGCTTCAAATATGTACCCAGAACATATTTGATTCATTCCCCAGGTAAACTATGATTCAGTTCATTTCCCAGGTAAACTATGATTCAGCCTGAACTATGCACAATGGACAGTGAACAAAAATTGAGACTTTGATTCGTTGAAAACAGATTCATCCAAATTTCTCAATATACTCACCCATAACTCTAAGAATTTCTCATTAGCAACATTACAATTAACATAAAAGGGCTGGATGCCCTTCATTAAAGTTAAAATGACATTACAATTGTTTCAGTTGTTTATCAAAACACCTAATCATTTTTGCACAAAAATAAAACCTAATCAGAAGGGATTCTTTCCTATTTTCTGCTATATCTGTCTTAGTAGTTTGATTAGCGAATTTAAAACATATACATGAAAACAAATATAGCCTAAATTACATGAGCCATCTTTAAAAGCTAAATTATCAATATTAAATTCTCAAATGCTTGAACAGTTAGTCTTTGAACTGATTCACAAGCACAACAAAAGTTTCATGACAGAGGCTGATGGATCTGGGGATTTAAGCCATTCCACAAGTGAGTGCTTTGTGTTAAAGCAAACATCTGTTCATTGTTTTCTTTTAGTGAGCTCACCCACCGGACAGAATTAGCCTGGAAAAACATGCCCATCACATTTTTTTTCTCTGAATGTACTGGCTTTCAGACTATCAAAAGAATAGCCTAAACACAAGGCAGCATTATCCCACTGCTTGGGTGGGTGGTGTTCTAACTGGGAGTTCAGTTTCCCATCCTCAACTGTGCTGAAGTAGCACCTGAGAAGGCAGCTTAACCCAACCTGACCTTATTATGCTTATCAACGTGAGGAAGAATATCTAAAATACTGCAAACAAAATGTAAAGAATGTACTGTATGCATGTTGTCAAAAGAGTAAACATGAAATGCTTTGTTGCATGTTGTAGAACTTAGAAGTTAGAATGGGTTTTAGATTGTGAACGTCTTTGCTTTTTGATGTACACATAACAGCTCAATAAAGAGCTGACGATTACTGGAGTGAGTATGTATAAGAGGTAAATAGGGAGAAGAAAATAGGGCTGGAGTGGTTCGAAATGTGGAAGGATGGATTTGATGTAGAGTTGAGGTCAAGATAATGAGTGTGGACAGGTCCAGAGGAGCAGACCGCCAAGCCGTGAGTTCCACCACTAATAGGATTAAGAGGGATGGGATTCCCCCTGGAGGACCGGACGCACTCACACCAGAGAGAAATAGAAGAAACGACATCTCTGCCTCTACTGGCAACACACCCGCAGGACTGGGTTTGAGCATGTAGAAGTGTGTGTGCTTGTGTTTGTTCTCAAAATGGAGAACATTTCTAACTAAGATTTGAAAAAATATATAGGGGAAGATGTCTTAGAAGTTCTGCAACCTGACTGCATTATTTGCTTTTCAGTTGTCACTATGAAGAGGAAGAATACAGTTTTGTTCTCAAAAGAAGAATTAATTATTAATATATGTTTGCTGATTAACTTAACCTACCTAGTGCCTTTCTGCTCCTGGGACACCTTCTATTCAGTTTCCACATTGTCCCTGTTCCTTCACACAACAATGTTTTGGGGTTTTTTACCCACATGCAATTAAAGTTGAATTAGGAATTAATGTAATACCTAAAGTTTGCTGACTTGTGCATATCTGGATTCTGGTGTTTAGGTGTTTTTGTGTGGTATCTTTTCCTGGACAGATGATATTACCTGGAGGGCGTGGCTCTTCGGTTCAGTCTGTCCTACTTCCTGAGTAATTTAGGTGGCAAGGTAAGAAAGATTGTTTGCTTTTTTCAGCAAGCTATCAATGCATCAATAGCATCTTACCTAATAGAAAACTTCTGTGATTCTTTTTAGTTTTGCACAACTGTGAAGCACACTGAAGATTTTTAGTATTTAAAAACTACAAAAAAGATCAGCTCACTGCCAAAAGTATTGGCAAGGAATGTCTTTAAGAAATTATAAGTTTTAAGCCTGGAAAATAAATCCTGTCTGCCACTTCTTTTCATTATCTCTTCCACCACTGTGTAGCCTTCTGGGTTAAAATGTATTGACCATTGGTTCAATGGCTCATGGCCACTGAATGATGGAATTGGAGCCTTTAATGCAAAGTCTAAACCATATTCAAACCACTTTGAAATGTATAAACATTTACATTTGATTGAAATGTCTGTATTTTTCAAGCTTTGTTATGTAGAAACCTTGTAGAATTAATATAATAATAATCATTTATTAAACTGATCAGGCAACATCCTTTAAATTACAATAAGATTGGGATTAAATTGTTTTTCTAAAATGTAATGTTCTTTTTTTCCTATTCTTGAATTATGTATTTTCTTGCTGAATTAACTATCCGTCAAGGTTCTATATGGAGCATTTCCATCACTGCAGCATTTATTCAGCCATCCCTCACTGTTTATAAATCTTACAGTTTTTTGCCTCCAACTCATCCAAATTATAAATACGTGGGAGCAACACAATTATGCATGCAAGCACTTCCTTTTATTCTTGTTGTCGCCCTCCAGAAGAAAAGAAGAGGAGACAGAGAAGTCTGTGAGTGATGGCAAGTGATGGTGACACAAAGTGCTGCCTGGAAGACTCTTCACAACTCTGCCTGCAAGATCTCAGCCAATGGAAAGCAAAGAGGTCAACATAGCATTCAACTCCCGACTTTCCCTTTTAAAACGTGGACGTCCTATTAATGTAGACTTTAATCTTTATTCACTGCAAATGTAATTGCATATCCCAAAAATGAACAGAAACTAAAATATTTAGTCACAGACCAGCCAGAGTTCTCATGCTAACTCCCACTTTAGAGATGTTCACAAGTAAATTTTTCAGTTCGCTGTCTTTCAGGGCCAAGTCCAAGTCAAAGGATTTAACTGTATCTTTGGCCACAATCAAGTCTCAGCCCCTAACATTTTCTTATTAAATCCACAACATTTAGCTCATTTCTAATTCTGCATTGTGGTAGATGGATTTTCAAACCTTTATTTATCGGCTTAAATTACCACATGAACATTTTACTGTCTGCCTATTAAAACCACTGGTTCTTCTGTATTGTGAGTTAGCTTTTCTCATGCTGTGATCAGCCATGATAGACTGCTAGCACTCATAAATTATTAATAATAGCATTAACTGTGCTGAAAAGTAGACCTAAGGCTAAAAGGAATTGCTGCAAAGTGCCAAAACTCCAGTTTTCCTTTTAGATTTAGCCGCCTTGTTTTAGATACCAGAGCACACTCACAATGATCTAGTGGATTCCATCCCAAAATGGATCAGCATTGTTGAGAGCAAAATATAAACAAACACACTCTTCAACAGGTGGTCACACATTATGCCTGATCTTTGCATATTCCTAAAGTGAACCTGCCCTCAAGGAGCAGGGATACTTCCTCTGATAATGAAAGCTTTCATGCAACATCCGAGGCTTAGTCTAGCAACCCCATTTAGGAAACTATTTCCTGACACTTCAGAACTTATTCTTGCTCTTTTGGTCCTAATCCATATCTCATGGTCACAAGTGAGAGTTGGAAATGTCAATGGACTGATAAATTGAGAGCTGAAGTAAAAGGCAAAACTTTTTCTTCTGATCCAAATCAGTTCTTTCAGTCTGTAAGAGTCTTGTCAATACAGTTTCTGTTTAATTTAATGATTCAGTTTAACACGCTGCTTCTCAGTGCTTGATGCATCACCTAAATTTTTCACTGCAGACCAAGAAAGTGTGTTGTTTTTCAAGTGTAACCCCAATGATCACAGTCGCACACAGACAAGCTAACACGTTCTCTTTCATGCCAAGTTCAAACAATCCCTGACCCTCCAGTTCAGTACTTAGAAAACATATGCTGGGTGCAGCGTCTCTGTGCAATAGGGCCAGTGGGACTGAGGCCTTTGCTTGCTTGACTTGTCTGCTTTTTTTATGACCAGAGCCAGTTGGACAGGACTGACGGATGATCCCCTGAAGCTTGGACTGGGCGGAAGGCAGCGAGGGGTATTAGTGGTGGGAGTTGAAATAGGTGAAGGCAGGCAGGGGGTTGCATTCAGTTGTGGGCAATTAGAGAGAAATGTTTGTTGTGTTGTGGAGGGGACATAGGGAGACTTTTCCTAATCCATTATCACCAAGCTTTGCTCCAGGTAGTGTTATGTCGGCACACTGAACAACGAGTGTGTCAAGATGTGACAGATTGGGTGTGTGCCCAGCGCATTTGAGCACGTGTGTGCGAGTTATCCACGGATGTGTCTGATGCGGCGTAATTGCTGCCCTTTCAGTTAACGGTGAGAGATTGCATTAACAGGCGAAACTCAGTTAAGTCAGCTTACAGTTTGTCTCTTCTCCAACCAAACTTTAGTTTTCCTTCAAGCGACTTTAGATAAATAGGGATCTGATAGCTCAGCAGAAAGGGAGAAAAAAAAGTATTTTGTTGACTAAATATGTTCTAAGACATTAGCAGGAACTTTATTTATGAGGCAGGTGTAGTTCCAACTCACCTGCCTCATAGGGTTTAAGGAAAACTTAAACCCTATGAGGCAGGTGGTGTGTAAGTTGATCCCAGATACAACAGGCACTTCCGATTTCAATTAGAGAAAAAGAAAGAAGAGTTGCTTAACTGACCCAACATGCCAAAAAAAAAAAGAAAAAAAGAGGAAGACACGGTTGGGGCTGAAAATTTTGGAGAGAAAGCCCCCATATAGTGTATTTATGTTCTTGGAAACAATTTAGGAGAAAGTCTGTGTTAAAGTCTAAAGAAATTATCTCTAAAAATGGTTGAAACATTTGAAAAAATAAAATTTACCCCAGCTTTAAACAATTTGAATGTTATATAAGACCACACTGAAAGAAATTTTCAATACAGAAATGTGGGATTAATGAAAGTGTCTTTAATAGCCGTTTAAAGGCTGTTATTTTCATAAAATACATTTTACAAATGAGCCTCAATGGAATGCATATTCTAATACGACTGTAATTTTACATGCAAGAGTTTTCTGTTTTTGCAAGGTTTTATGTAGAGAGGAAAGTGCTACTGCCAGGGTGTTTCTGTTCTTATTCATCTTTCCTTTTTGGAGTCTAATATTCTTTGTTTATCTCCTGTTTGTTCATTTTACATGTGCTTGTTTTCCATCTCCCACTGAGCAAACTTCGATGAACTGTCCTGATGTCATTCTCATTATTGATCTGATTCAACTGCTCCAGGAGCTGCATCGTGCTTGAAAAGCATCAAGTTTGTAAATCTTGTTTCTGTTGATATTTGATAGTTTGACTTCTAAGACCCATGGTATTGTTTTGAGCTGTCACGCTGCCACTTGAATCATTGCTAAAAACTTAAGTGCCAGTTTTGAGATATTACTCCAGAAAGACACAAACAGAACAAAAGTTGATCTTTTTTATCTAATAATTTACCAGTCATTGCCATGAATATGCTCTGATATATTTTCCAACCTAAGATTTGAATCTCTATGTGCCTTCTCTTCAGTAGTTACAAGATTTTGTATGCTGTTCAGTAATAAACTTCTTATGATTTTGATAACTTCTCTTTCTTACTTTTGGGGACATGATAAGAGATTTGAATAAGTTCTTTGATTCACATTGTTAGTTCAAGTCAAACTGACACTTGAAGCAGAACTGAAATCTCAAATACATTCTAAACATCATGCCAGCTTAAAAAATGAATAAAAATTAGCTAAAAGCAGAATTAAAAATATTATATATAACATTTTACTGCTTCATGTTATCCTTGATAATTTGGGCCTCATGTAATTTCCAAACTGTGCTTGATGGTAAACTGCTTTGCTTCTTCCTTTTTTTATCCTTTGAACCAGAACCATCGTGTACTCTGTTGCAGGTTTAAACACATCGTTTGCTTTGCATCATTGTAATGGTGAATTCGAATCAATATAAACCCAATTTACATAACAGTTCTTATAAGTGTGTAAGAGTACTTTTGGTTGAATTTGTTATGTCATAGTTGTAGCTTTTTAAAGGAAGTAGACCGATCATATCTTATGTAATTAGGTGAGTTATTCAAAGCAATAACCATATGACTTTTCCATAAGTCATAAAATAGTCAATTGTGGCCCATATCTGTCACAAAGAAGGCTTTGCCTTCATTAATTAACATCCAAACAGCAGACCTGAATGAAATGGCTGGATTGCCTCTTCATACAAGACATATTTCTTTACATGTTTTTAATTTGTAAAAACACACACCAGCGGTAGCCTTAGTTTGTTGCACTCTTATTTTTCTGCCTGTAAACTTTACATTTTTGCAACCAGTAAGCATTAATACTTCCTCGTAGGACTTCAATGATGCCAAACTCTTACCATCATCTAAATTACGCATGTTCACACTTTCATCTTGCATTGACCAAACATCCACTCTTCTCAGTTCTCGGCCTTCAGAAGGTATTTTTTTCTCTCTTTTCATGCCTCATCAGGCCCCATAGCAGAGGGCAGACAGTAGCTAATAATAGGTATTGACTGGTTCAACGTGGGATGAGCAAGGTTCAACCATTGGATCTCCAAATACGCCCGGGGGTCACTCACACAGCAAACACGTCTCTCCGGACCTGACTGAAAGAGAAGGCATTTTAAACTTTCATGACTTCTCTGAAATCGCGGCTGTTTCGCCTTTCAGGCCTTAACTCTTTGTACTCAAAGTGCTCTGCTCGATCAATATCCGAGGAGAGGGAAGAGCGGAGAAGAGGCAAGGAAGGAGAAGAGAGGGAAGGAGAGCGATAGAATAAAATCCAGATGTCTTTATTTCACTGGTTAAAACTGAAATGCGCAGCGCACATATGGGCCTGTGTTTTTGCAGTCACTCAAGCTGTGAGCTTTGTGTGTATGGTCACAGACACACATGGTCATTTGGATGTTGCAGGCTGGATTACACACATACAGTGTGGATAAAGTTAAAATGGTAATTTTGGGAGAGGATGTTTAATCTGAAATTATAAAAGGAACATTTAAAGGGTGCATTTAGTCTATTAATCAACTTCTCAGTTATTTCTTCTGGTCAGTTTCTTCATTATATAAAGTGAAATTACAGCATTGATACTGTTTCTCAACCCAAGGCTGGAAATGAATACACGATGTCTTAGTTTTTACCATAAAACACAGTTCATACTTCATTGTTGCCCTAGTGAAGATGTGAAAAACTATTTATATATATTTTTTTTTGCATTACCCTAGAAATCCTAATTTATGTTATAGTCCTAATAAAATTCCATATAATACATTTAAATTCTAATTTCTAGGTCATTTTATTCTGTAGGAAAGGGATGTTCAACTGCAGGGCTGATGGCCAGTGTCCTGCAACTTCTAGACATGTCTAATCTTCAACACACCCTAGTTTCCTATTGAGATCTCTCGTAGGACTCTGGATAACTTGACTGCATACTGAAGAGGCTATCCTGGTCCTTCAGGTCTGCTGGACCAGGGACATATCTAAAAGCCTCAGAAAACCAGAGGTGAACACCCATTTCTGAGCTGATTTGGATATTTTTGAAAGACTTATTGGAACTCTTGTTTTCACTTTTTTTTATGCTGGAATCTAGCAGTATTTCACTTAAAATCTCCTTGATTCCAATCCTTGGACATTTCCTGAAGCCGTTGGACATTCAGACCAGCTTAAAGAAGTGAAATATAGATTCTAAAATTGATTCAGTTATATTTATTTCAGGGGGATTGGTAAAGGTGACTGTAATGTAATAGTGAATATTTCTTGGCGTGATTTTTCTTTTAAGCTTATTAATTTTATGCAATATAAAAGTAGATTTTACTGAACAATACTGCTAACAATAGTCTAGTAAAATAAAAATAAAAAATGTATTATTCCTGTGCACACTTTTTTATGAGAGTGAAATGTTCACACGTTGAATTAAATTATATACTAATTTTGGGAATTGATTTGATCAGCCTGAAAAGTCTCATTAAAAAAAACCCTGAAGGAATCTTTTTTTTTTTTTTTTTTAATAACAGGACCACTAACCTGCTTCAGTACACAAGTTTAAAAAGTAAAAAGTATGCATCTGTTTTTAAGAGCCCACTTTTCACTGAAACAAAAAAAAGTGAAATGGGATAAGATTATTTTTATCAAAGCAGCAGGTGCACAGAACAACAGAGAGAGAATTTGGACAAACCAGCTGAGCCGCTGTGATTGGCCCCCGGCTGTCATGGACACGATGAACAACCTCTGCACTAACAGCGCAAGGCTCTGTTTCGATTTCTGAAGCCCCATTTCTATTTTAAAATGGTTCCCAGTTAGCTGAGTCACACGAGTCTCAGAACAGTTCCGTTGACTTTCCAGGGTGAAATAAACTGCAGGAACTTAAAAGAAAATTCCACATAGATGTGCACAATGCAGGGCATGTACATTTTGAGCATGTGTGAATATGTAATGCCTTCAGGTAAAGAGAGGTTTCCCCAAAATGTGATTGCAGCTGCTGCAGAGAGAGCATTTAATACCCAATGCATTGGCACATAGGGGAGGATGTGTGTGTAAAGTGTACTGCAGCTGTGCCCTCTGCACATTTATAGAGTAAAGGAAAGTAATATTCTAACACAAAGTAAAAAACTAGACCAAGAAAGCTACTCAGTGGCACTCCAGCAATCAGCCACTACATTCTCATGTGAAACGTCTTTTTTTTTGCTAATTACATGTTTATATTATTTTTTTAGTTATTCCAAAACATTAGAGATTAATCCCAGACTTGTTACAAATGTATCTCCTTTTCACTCAATAAGATGAGATACATTTATATTACACATTCCATCCACACTGTACAGACAACAGCTGTAAGCACAGATTGAAGAAAATCAGGATAAAAATTATTTACCACTGATTATTACAGATAGTGAAGACTAAAGCTTTAGGAATGACATTTGTAATATTTCAAATGAGCTTATGCATGTATTCCAGGGAGCTACAAAGTGATAATTTGCCGGAGTTTATATGGGTCTGCTCTATTTTGAGAAATCTAGATCTAGATGGGAACAAAATTCAGTTTGATTGGGTCAAAGGGGCCCTGCTATTATAATCCTAGTTAAGTGGATTGCCTCCTCGCTATAAGCTCCGATCACCTGACATCCTTTCAGATGGGTCATTGTTGTAAGCCACTTCACATAACTTGTGCTAAAAAGTTATCGCAGAACACTGAATCTTGCAAATTAATGTTTTATATTATATTTACTTGTTTTAACCTTTGTTTAGAAGCTGTAATCGTATAATCAAATATGTCTCAAAATAGTAACAAATTTGGTTTTCTGTTTGAAATCTTCACATCACCGCGTGTGGGAGCACGCACATGTGTGTGTGTGTGTGTGGATGCTGCTTATGTCAAGAGTTTGATTTTGGCCACTGGTAAACTCTGTAGAGTTGCAGTTTTTTTTTTAATTAAAAAAAAAAGGTAATGGCATATAAACTTACTTGTTTAATGTTACAAGATTCAGATTAGAAAGACATTCAAAGTTTTCAGTGGTCAAAGAGTTTGAGTTTGAAGTTTGTTTGTTCTGTATAATTTCTTAGGGCTGAAGGACTGAGAAGAAGGCAGGCATTGTTATCTTTTTACTAACTGCTAAGTGCACTCTGAAGTAAAACAGCCTTTTTAATTGTTGAACTTTGCATTAAAAACATGCTTTTAGGAAACTTTCACAAATGTGTCAACTGCACTTCTTTTAAAGTACATTCAACTGTTTACCTAATAAAAATATTTAAATAAATCAACATGAAACCCGATAAACTCATACTTAGTACAAACTTTTGAGAGTGTATATTTGCATTTTATATTGAATTGTTATGGTAGATTATTAGATCTTAACTAAAAGGTTTAATTAAAACTTTCCATGGCGATGCACTCATGACTGAAATGAGTCCTATTTTAGTCCATTCCCAGTACAGAGTCATGTCTAATATAAGACCTGAACATCTGGACAAATTTTACATTATACTAAAATCTTAGGGCCCAGTGATGGACTGGTACTCTTTTCAGAGTGTACCTTTCTTCTTACCCACTGGTTGCCACAGGTAGGCTCCGGCTCCCCAAGTATAGAATATTGTTGGAAAAATGAAAACTCAGGCTTGAGGCACAAGAAATAATAGCCCCATTTTTATTTTTGACATGTTAATGTTGGCAATTTATACCTATATTTCAACATTTATAAGCCACTGCTTACATTTTTTGACAGTATACAATAAATACCAAAGTTGCCTGCACAAAAAAACCTAAACATGGAAATAAAATCCTGCATATGTGGGGTGCTTTTACATGCATGTGCAGAGGCCCTCCTGCACCTAGTGCCTCTGTGACATATGCTCATACCACACACTGTGGGATTCTGCAAATCAAATTTCTCTGTACGTGAGTAAGGCTGTTTAATTTATTTATATCGTTTGAGTATGCTAAGTGTCAGACTGTTGGTCACTTTGGCAACTGACAGCTCTGATACAAAGGGCTGTTTTCACAGTCAAAATAAGTCAATGAGTTATCACTTGAACTGATACAAAGTCCTGAGAAAAATAATGCATTTTTTTTCTTCAAAATAGTATAAAAAATAGCATTCCACATGTTTTGTGGAATTACCGTAGTAACCCGATACTGGCTTTTAAGCACAAAGTCTCCCCTTTCAGAAATTGTTGCAATTTTTTCAAATCTTTCAAAGTGTGGTGGATTCACAGTACCGCAAATTTGGCTGAATCGTCGGCCCTACGTTTGGTCTGGAAGGGTTAAAAACAGATAGAAGCTGCCGCTCTCATTAGCTAGTTTGTGAAATGGGTTATGGTTGTTCTTTCAGATGTTGCAAAAATATCTATTTTAATCAAAAAGAGGAGACATACTTTTACAATTACCATTCTTACTTGAAACTCAACATAAAAGATACAATGATGGCACATCACTTGGCATACAAAAATAAGCACATTCATTAGTATTGCAAAATGAGCATGCTCTGGTCATTGATGTTTTAGGGTGTCATTAATAGGCTGAAAACTAACCACCTGTGGAGTGCTTGACTGGAAAACGAACAGATTTTGTTCGTTGTATGCACACGAGGATCCTTCAAAGGATCTTTGGTTTCTATAACTGTGTTCTTCTGGACTTAGATGTCTTGTGTTTCTTCTGTCACACCTCATTCTCCAGTGTAGAGGTCACTACTCCGAGTTCTCTCTTGAACTCTTACCTAATTCCTTGACATTTCTCTTGTTCCTGATGTTTTGATTGTTTGAGGTGGCCCCATTGATCACACAGGCTGTGCTCTGCTGCTTATCGATGATCATAATGTCTGGCGCTTGGGCAACAAACCACAGGATGCAAGCTTTACAGACGTTTCTGCTACACTGGCTGCTTGGCTGTGGCCTTCCATGTATTTCCTTCCCACCAATATCGTAGACTCTGCAGTGAGCTTGCTTTTGGGGTCTCTATGCACACCCTGCACCTAGGATATTTCCTGCTCTGGTAGCTCTAGGTTTTAATCGCTTTGGTGCCGAGGTCTGTCATTCAGTCTTACCCTCTCTAGCCATTTGTATATATGATATTCATCTGTGCTCATATACATAAATGTACAAAATTGTATATTAATATATAAGAATACAAACAGCAAACTTGTTAAGCAGGAATTGACAGGACTTTTGTAACTGGTTTTCTTCTTGCCACAGAGAATGGATACCTTTCTAAGGTACTGGTCATAAAAGTGTATGGTGCTGAGTTTAAAGGATCATTAGTAACGAAAATGCAAATTTTTTCAAACAATTGAAATCATTTTTCAAAATATTTTAATGTTCAGCCTTGAGATGTTGGAATTAGCCATCTTCATATTCATTCTTCCTCTGCCCGGTCCTTGCCCCGAACCACTAATCTGCTCCAGATACGCTTTCTTTTACTCTCAGACACACATATACACACACAGCGTGGGCGCTGACAGTCCCTTGAACTGTTGACAATAAGTTGATGGGCTAAAGCCTCCAGTAAACATCTCTGGTGCCACTTCTACCCAGATGGAGCTACTTGGAAAGCACACACACATGCACGCACTTTCCAGCTCTGAGTTTCATTAGTCAGAGTGTTTATGTCTACATTCATGTGGCCTGCTGGCGAAACCTCACCGCTGCACTGCCCTCCTGGGCTGGCTCTGCTAGAGGAGAAATTAAAGACACACACAGAGTGACCACACTTACTGCCTGTGTTTCATGTAGGGACAGCTTGCTGGGGTGTGTGCGTGAGTGTGTTTGTGTGTTCTGAGTGGCCCCAGTCACCTTTGATGTTAAAACGCACAGTACATGCTGTTCTCATTTGTGATCCCACCCTTCTTACAGCTTTGACACCGTTGTCCAGCCACCCCAGGGCAGATGGCACCAGGATCTGTGTTTGTATGTGTGTTTTTGTATGTGCACAATCATATGAACATGTGTGCTTTCAGTATAGCGAGGAAAGTGTTGACCTGCAGGTCACTGTCCTGAGACAGGCTTAATTTTTAGCAATTAATCTCCTTCAGACAGGAGAGGCCGGATTGCTATAAAAAACCTTCAAATACCATGTTCCCAATACACACTCGATTACAGCGGCTGATGATGACAGGCGTCAGGCCAGTGTGTATGTGTGCTTGTGTGTTAATCTGAGATGTGAATATGAGGAGATTAGATGGACCCAGGGATTAAAATCTGGCCTTTACCTCAGAGGATCCTTTCCGGCAGGGACATCCTGATGGACTCTCAGCTGCCCACACATACACACACGCATCCACATTTAGCACTTGAAAGGTATGCAAAAGGAAAAAAAAACATTTAGATTAAATCACACAACTGAGAAACCTGAGAAAGCCCATTAGAAGTGTCTCTAGCAGAGCAGAAGAATGAGAGACAGATGGAAGACTTCAAATGTTGGATTAGAGGAAGGTGAAACGACGTGGCAAAAATGTGTTTTTGAATTTTTGATTTTATTAAACAAGCGCTTTAAGGCATCAGTCTTTGTGCAATTAATTTAAACAAAGACTGTTTGGGATACTGAGAAAAATGATTTTTTTCCCCCCCTAAACAATATTCAAATTTAATATTATTTAATAATATTGAATAATATTATTGAATATGCTCTGTGAAGACAGATCATGCTTCACAAAGAAAGTTTCAACATAAAAAATTATCAAAAAAAGACCAAAACAAAAAACCAAAAACAAATTATATTATGCAAAAGACAAAGGACACTTCTCTACAGCTTGCATAATTGTCTCACAAATAAGAGAAAATACATATTATTTTCCTTGCTTAGATCAAATCAGCCTGACATGATATGGGAGCAACTGCCACTGTGTTTACCTGTCCAGCCATACAGTTAGATATTCAAAAAGTGTTATGATTTATTGTTTGAAATACCTAGTTTTTGTTGATAAAAGGTGATAATATTGAGTAGTGCAGCGTCATTACTATGTGGCCTGTGTAATCGCTGGTAAATCTTTTTCTTGTTGTCATTCTCTTTCTTCCTGCTCATCAGACCTCAGAGTCTTTTTGTCCTTCAATTCAAATGGAAGGATAACAGCTTTAATTAAAAAAAATTAAAGCTATTTCATATACTTGTGGGTTAAAAACACAAAGACAAAAAAACTGACAAAAAATGTTTCATAAATAAATTTAAGAACATTGGTAATTTGTAGTAACAAGTACTGTTATGTAATTTCCGGCTAATAGAAAATGTGAATTGTGGCACTTACTTATTGATAACAGCACAACAACAAGTTTTGACAATCACTTAACTCGGATTGAGAAAAAAACCCCAAAATAATTAGAAAACATTAAACTCTGTGTTTTGGTGACAAAAACACCTCTGGGATACATAAGTTAACAAATGCATACTAATATCTCTTTTCTCTTTGCATGGTATTATTGTGTGTGTGTGCGTGATTGCTTGTGTGTGATTGTGTGTGTCCAGTCAATTTTGTGCTGGGTTACATGAGGAGACAGGGAGCATGTTGGCGCTGACAAGGCCTGTAGGGTCAACATCAAGCCAAATCAACTGCACTTGGGATCAACCACTGCTCCAGCTCTGTCAAATTAGGGCATTACGCCAAAACACACATACACAAACACACACACGGACACACGCACGCACAAACAGCTGTCAGGCACACACTCGTGACTGCCCACTGCCCCGGAAACATCAGAGCACATCTCTGCCCTGAGGTGAGAGTTGCAGCTTGCGTGTGTGTCGGGGTGTGTGTGTGTGTGTGTGTGTGTGTGTGTGTGTGTGTGTGTGTGTGTGTGGGCAGTCACAGGGTCTGTGCGGTGAATACTGGCACACTGAAGCTAAGTTGCAAGAGATTTGTTTTGGTTTGTGATTGTGTGTTTGATGACATTTTTGCTGTGCTTCATGATGTTTGAACTAATGTGTAAGAATTTTTCACCCGGTGTCATCTTCATGTATGTATGTGACAAATGCAGATTTTAAGGTGTGTGTCCATTCCATGTGTGGTCATATCAATGCATATGCTTGTACTGTGTGAGTTTAGATACATTGTGTGCGTGTGTAGGTGTGCGTGTGTGTGTACGTGTTATGCCCGAGGGGCGTCATCAGCAGGGCAGTAATTGGGCATCTGTGCGTAGTCCAGTGGAAGCTAGCCGGTTAACTGGGCTAACTGGGCCAACTCTCTCGTAGTTGTTGCCAGCTGTGCCACTGGATGCCCACTCTGCACTTTATAAGCATCATCATTATTTCAGCTTCACACACTCTACCCTGACTGGGCACCATGATCGCTTCATCTCCACCTCTCATCCCTTTCTGCAACAGAGGGAGTGTTGACAGTGTGAGAATGTTATATCTTCAGTGAAGAAAAGATAGTCCTTTCATTTCTGCTTGATGTTGAAAAGTTCTACCTTGTCAAAGTAGTTTTAGTCAGCTGCAAATAGCTTCTCCATGCTACAATAAAGAATTTGACATTGTTTTTTGTGACTCTTTTGTGTTAAAGAGTGACAAGTTGTGTTTACAAGTGCAAAATTTATGGGATTGAAATGTATTTGGACTAAGGGTGTAATTCACACCTGGCACATTTCAAACGGCCCAGAGTTTGTTTCCCTGTTGGTTCGACCAAACAAATGGACCAGGGGATACACCCTAAATAATCTGAATGCATAGTTTATGTGGGCATAAAAGTAACTAAATCTGCAAACAGCCTTGAATGGCACTCGCAGTTCAGGACGGGTCCGGCTGTGTTAGAAACACAAGAGCTCCGGCATTGCCATCCCCTCACCATCGGTAATGCTATCACGCCCTTCCCGCATCCAATATAATTTAAATGTGACTCCAAAACAAATAATCCCAGATAATATTAACTTGAAGTCATTTCATCAGTACAGGAAAAGAAGAAAAGTAACATTGAAACAACCCACCCAACTCTCCTTATCTGGTTAATTTCTGCTTCTTGCTTTTGCTTGTAGACACTTTACAGGTTCTGCCATCCCTAACAACCAATCAAAATGCTTCAAATCACCCAAGCATGTGGGAAGGGATTAAATCCTGGGATGTTTCACACATGGCACGTAATCTAATCTTTATTTTCTCACCAAAATGCAGCAAGAGATTCAGATCAACTGCACAAAAGCAATTGAAACTTTGTGAACATTACTTACAAATTACATTTTTCCTTTCTAATGCTTCCCTAGATGACTGACCATATTGTCATGTCAAAAAGCAGCACTGACAGTGAGGCTGTATGTACTTGTATTTACCAAGATGTTCAAAGCTCCAGCTAAAGTATTGGAAAAAGTATTCTTCGTTTGTTTGAGATGTTAATGTTTTAAGAGGAAGAGTGTATAACAAAATATGAGCTACCAGTATTTGTTTCTTGTTTATACTAGTCAAATATAGAATCAGGAAAGGTATAGTTAAATTAAGAGCTGCAAATTTGTTTGTTGTTTTTATAACAGTTTTGAATGTAGTTGCTTAACCACAATGAAAAAAAAATAAAAAATAACATCCAGTGCTCAAACAACAAAGTTACAGGTTTCTACTGCGGTCTCTGGAAGCCTGCGTAAGTGTGTGTTTGTCACTGATGTCCGGCAGCCAGCCCCCTATGACAGATCAGGGCATTCAGGCCAGTGACATTCCTCTAGAGCCCCAGATGCATCATGGGCCAGTGGTGTGAAAAATGCTGGTCGGCCTGATCCACTCAGCCGCAGATGAATGGAGCGCTCAGTGCACTCACCCATAGATGAATGGAGTGATCTGTCTTGTCAGTGGAGGTCGACCGAGAGGTTACAGTATCCAGAGTATACCTGTGTGTGTGTGTGCGTATCTTTGCTGACTTGGGCAACAAACATGCATGTACACCATTTGGAGACATAGAGAGGAACACATCTACACGGAGACATGTCTCTCTTGTTTGTGGTCTGCTTGTTTTCTGTTGCTTGGTTGTGACTCAATAATAAAACTCTGATATAGTCCATTCTATTTTATCACTACCTAATTTTAATAGGTAATGAGTTACACCTCCTATTTTATCTGTATCCATAGTGTTTGAACTGTGGTAAAATGACCTTCCTTTAGTGGCATTATTTGCAAAGCACAGCTAAGCTAAAAAAATTAGTACCCCTAACAGATTTACATTTATAATTATATTAACTTTATATAATATACTGTATCTTATTGCATCAATTATATATATCTATCACCATTGCGGATAACATGTCAAAATGGAAATAAGCGCATAAAACAGTGCTTTATTGATCCTGAGTTTGTCCCACACACTTGCAGGCATTCACAGGCTTACATCCAGAACAGGCAGCCCATCTCCTCAGCCATCAGCCCAGAGCTCAGCGCCCCGAGCTGTGCCTCTGACACGTCTATATGTTTTTCCTGCTGACCTTTTGTCGTCCTTTCTGCCACAGCCCATAAAGCATAAGCTGATATATGAAGGCAATTTTTAGCGGTGCCACTTGTATCTGAGTGATTGCGTACGTTTTACATTTGGGGCCTTGCCACCTTGCCACCACACCTCTTTCAGATCTCTCTATTTGGAAAGCGGACAATCTGGGGATGGGGCTGCAAAAAAAACGGGTGCAGAAGGGATGAAAGGATCGGTGAATGCGATGCCAAATACACACATCTGTCTACTCCTAGGGCAAGCAGTCTGTTCTGTGATAGACCGATACAGACAGGCAACAACTGAAGAACCCTCATGAAACAAAAGCGAAAGAAGAATATTCTTAAAAAAAAAAAAAGAAAAAAAAAAAAGAATCAAATTAACTTTGTTGCTTTGAGTTTTTTTTCCTAATTCAACATTTGCATAATTGTTTTTCATGGTACAGTAGGTTGTTCTTTTAAAAAAAAAAAAATCTTTTTGATTGTCTAACTTACTTTGATTAACAAGTGCACAGATTTGAATACATATGTATGTACAGTATGTACCTATGGATATATATGTTTATTAGTCTTTGGCTTTTTCTGTTTCATCTTGAATTCCAGGCAGAATAGACGCTGAATCTCAATTGGGCATCCCATGGCAAATACAATAACCTTTATAAAAAATTAAAAAAAATCAGCTCTTCTTTGAGATTTGACTAAAATGTTAGATGAAAACATGAGAAAATGTTTTAAGTCTTGCAGTTGTTTTTTTATTTTCACTTTCGAACTTTCTGATTTTTTTCAGCAACATTTTTTATTAAACATGTGTGTGCGTTTCCTAATGTTTTTAATATAAATAACTGTCATTTTGATTAGTACTACATTATATTTCTTTGAGATACTGACACACTGGCTTGTTAGCATTTTAACTGTTGTTTGAATAGGTGACAATTTGCCCCTTTAGGCTCTTATCACACCAGCAGAATGAGCTCATTAGCTTGTTAGCATGGATTTGTGCTAAGGGGGTTGTATGGCATGATATGTTGTTAACCGTAGCCATCAATTAGGAGTATGTGGTACATTAGCTTGAATTTTATAAGAAAGCATTTGCATGTTTAAAGCGCTGACACTCATTTCCAATTATATCAAGATGCATATGTGTGGGCTTGTGTTGAGGTCAGGGTGAGGTGTCATCTTTTCAATGATCTGCCTAAAACAGAGTAATATAAAAAAAAACAAAAAAGAAAAATCTTGCCTTTAAGGAGGAAAACAGTTTCTTTGCCCCCTATTTTATTTCTCTTGCTCTGATCTATTTACACATGCAGCTACAAGTAGATCTGTTTGTCTTTACTATATCCTTTTCAGTTGTACAACTTTGGCCTCGACCTGCGATCAACAAATTGAAATATTTTTTTTTTAAACTATGAGATGCATGAATACAAACACCAGCTCAGTTAATTAAAACGAGGCTTCAGAAATAGCAGTTTAAAAATATATATATTTGCATTTGTATTATAAGTTCATGCAACATGACTGTTTTTCTTTTGCAGTTTGTCTTTGCTTCTCACTAATATCTTCAAGGATCAAAGGCTTTTCCTCCTCGAAGCATTGTGTGCCTCCCAGGACAACAATAGAACAAGTTTTGCACTATTGCCAAATTTGTAGAGAAGGGAATTAGCTATTCCAGGACTTATTTGACATCAAAAAGGGAGAAGTTCCACTGAGGGCACAGATAAAAGAGGTGGCCCACCCTGACCAGTAGCTACTTAAAATATAAAATTTGTGTTTCCATTTTACACATCAAAGCCTGAGTAATGCAACTGAGGCAAAAGAGAATACTTTCAGCTTATCATTACAAGGATAAAACAATAGCATTGCGGAGCAACCCAAAGATATTTACACCCCTTCTTGTCTTTTCCACATTGTAGTGATAACAGGCATATCCTAAAGTATATTTATAATTAAAAAAAACACATAAGATGGACTATTTTGACGAATTGAAAACAATTTATTAAATGATAAAAATGCGACCATTTGACATAACATATAGCAGCCACTGTGAGTTATCGTTTCAAGTATAGTCTCTTAAACGATACGTATTCTCTAATCATTTGAGTGATGTATTTTAGTTACAAAGCATCGTACTACACTTCACATTGAATGCATTGCTTTCCTTCCTCATTCCTTATGAATTGTAAGTGCATCAAAATGGAGATGTTTCATGAAGGATTTTGCACAATTGCTGATTTGAGTCTATCATTTATCAAATGTTTTCATTTCTTCTTTAATTTCACCACAGAACCACTTGAAGAATATAGAAAATGTCAATTTTTCACATTCAGTTTAACACTAAAAAATGAACAGTGAAATAACACTTGAATTTATGTTATAGAATGTATTCCCTTTTTTACCAGTTCACTTTTTTTTAAAAATCTCGATAAAAGCACATCAGCATTACCTTTGTACCATGGGGATTTAAAGTCCCTATTGAGAAAGACAGACAGGATAATGCAGATGTCTTATTGAAAACTTTATTAATATATAAGGTAATTACTATGTCCTTAATGATGCACTCACTGTCACTTAAATAATCGAGGTGATGTGTTTATACTGAAATAAGCCCATCAAGCACATGTCATCTAAAATAGATTTGTCAGTCAATGATGGGTAAGAGAGAGAGAGACAGAGAGAGAAAAAAGATTACACATCGCACCCAATGAACTAACATTTATGAATTGACACATACAAATTGCAGGAGAAGTGCGTTACATTGTGTAGAAATTTTTTTAACAGCAGTGGTTCATAGTGATTAATATATGCTTGATGTTATTGCACTACAAAAAAGAAAACAGGTGATCCAACTTTTAAAAAATTAAATACAAGTAATTAAATTAAGTTTATTCAAGTAAATATGATCAATTTGTCATGTTAAACGAGCATGACTAAATTAAGTTTGGCAAACTTAATTCAAGAAAATGTAACAAATTAAATGCATTTTTTAAGTTGGAGCCTTTGATTTGCAGATGAGCATGCATCGACATCAATTGCAGGTGTTAACTTTCAGAAATCCCTCATACTGCTTGTGGCAACAGCAAAGAGAAAAATAATTTTCTTTCCTCTTCACAAAAAAAAAAAAAAAATTGTGTTGATCTATTCTAAAAAAAAATCTCAGTAGATTGTTGTAAGGAAACATAAAAATGTTCAAGGACTGTATTGTTTTATTTGTCTGATGTGAGGTGCATGTGTGTGTGTTGGTGTGTGGATATGGTTTGTGTGCATGTGTGTAAGCGTGTGACCAGGTGAAGGCTTTAAGCGAGTGCTGAGCTTCGACCTGGTTAGTGTTGGAGCCAAAGTAACCTAAAGGCTAGTTAAGATCTACATGACACTGGCCTACCTCCAACAGCTGTGGTCTGAGCAACTCCACCACACACACAAACACACGCCTGTTTACACACAAAATGAGCACAGTCTCAAACTAGTTATACTTTATCTCTTTCCCTTGCCTTTTTGCCTTCACTATATGCACTTGTTTTGCACTCACTCATAAATAAGTTCTTCTGAAGGCTGAGGATGTATTATTTCCTTTTCCCTTTATGCCTCCCACACACATGTCATACACACATGCCAAAAAGCATTGCATGTTGCCACTATAAAAATGCAAATCCACCTGCTTCTTGACTCCTGGCTGCACGTATTTTTTCCTCCATTTTTTTTCCACTGACTTCATTAGAGTGGAAGCAGAACCTGGGTGACAACTTTAATTACAGGTGTACGCACACACACTGGGAGCTATTTTCTCCTGAGTCGACCTAATCATCATCAATAGCCTCGTCATCGCCACCACCATCCGCCCCCACAAGACCATCATGCTGGGAGCAGATGAGATGCCTTAAATTCATGCATGTATAAGTCAACAGATATAGGCAGATATAAAACTGAGACTGTGCTGGATGTGACTTTTCAAGATGCAAAATGGTTAAAATAAAGAGGTGTGAGGGGTGAGATAGTGGGTGATGGCGTGGAGGTGAAGGAGGGTAGTGGTGGGAGGTTATTGTCGGGGTATAATTGCCTGGAGACGGTGCAGAAATAAGCCCTAATGGTCACTAATCCAAGCCTGGAGAGGGCCTCTCCACAGTGCTCCACTGAATGCTGGTAATGGGCTTCCAGCTCTGTCACTTACATATGCATAGATCTTTCACCATTAAAGCTTGTTTGAATGACAAATATGGGTAGTTGTAAAAAATGATAAAAAAGTGAAATGGGGAAAAGAGAGAACGAGATGGAGAGAGTGATGGAGGAAGATTTCTTCTTGGCTGGCAGTAATTTGGCAGCTGATCAGGAGCCTGTCCTTAAACCTCATTAGCCTATTGTTCACCTGATGCCGACTGGAGGCACAGAAGCACAGGATGCAGCATGAAGTGGCCAGAAGAAAAAAATTGGACTTGTTATCTAAAATATGCTTTGATGATTTTTTTATTCAAAGTCCTTTTTGATTTTCTTGTTTTATTTCTTTGTCTTTCAAAAATTATTACCTACTTTATTTAAATGTTGCTCTTGGAGTGGTTGCCTGTGAGGTTTTCAATTTTCCCCATTATCTTCTGCAAGCAGTGTGGCCTCAAGGGTTTTAGGAAATATTAAAGTTTTTTGTTTTATAAAGTGTTATTGTTTCTGAGCACCGCTCCTCCAGACTAGCGGTAGTAGCAATTAGCAAACACCTGGTGGAATTTAATATCCGCTGAGCTCGTCAATCAAACTGCTTCTTAGTCCAATGCTCCTAAGAACGGTTGTAAACAGGATAATGGAGCAACACTGTTGTGATGACTTGTTGAAGGCAGAGTGTCAAAAAGAGTAGAAGCTTCTTAAAAAGACAATGGCAAAGTTTGAGGCGCCAAATTTTTAAATACATTTTTTTAATGTTATGCTTGATGTAGACTGCATTTTTATAACAAACGAAAGTAACATAAACACTATGTGCCTGGAAAATACATAATACATGTTCTTACACACAAAAACAAATATTTGGGCAGCATAGTTATAGTTATGGCTTGACTAAGGCTTAGGTGCTTTTATGAAGCATCAAACAGGTGATGCATACTCCAAAATCATCCAAGTAAGAGGAACCCAGAATTCCTAGATTATTTGTAACTGGAGACATGTAGTTGCAACTTTTTCCCACAAAATGCGATACAGTCAAATATCATATTTTGGGTGTGATTCGTTTTCATTTAGGATGTGACTGTTTGGAATGGATTTATTCTGTCTTAATGAATAAAATCATCAATTGAGATAAAAAAATTAAAAAAAATGTTTTGATAACCTACAACACTGAAATCTGACAAAAAAAACCAAAGCCAGAAGAAATTTGTAAGGTAAATACTTTTAAATAACACATACAAACTTCAACAAATGCTGTCCATCTGTTAAACAGTCTGTTGGAAAACAAACTACACAGTCGCCGTATTGAATCATTGAGGTGCTGGATGGATTGTCCAGGACATAGAGCAGTTTGTTAAGTGACCTTCTGTCCCTCAAAGACTCAAACATCTCCAGGTTCTATGCAATGATTTTTCTGTCTTTATGAATGACTTTATTGATTGTGCTGGCGAATCTCACACAGATGCTGCTTCCCTCAACAGACCACAGCACAATCAATGGCACTCTCAATTTGGACGTTTTCAGCACTTTGTTGCACACAATGTAGAATCTGAGCTTAAGTTGATAGCTTGTAAATTTTCTAGTATTAATAAAATTATGTAACTGATCAAGTGATCTATGAAGAAGTATTTTTTTTTAAATTTGAAGTTTAACAACATTAATGTCCGATCCTACCCACATAATATGAGACAAAACATTACAAATTTCACTCCAGGTTGCTACCCCTGTCTCTTACAGATGGGATTCAAGTATCACAATGAAGTGAAAGTTCCTCTGAAGTAATGTGGACATTTCTGAGGAGGTTTGCTGAGACAAAGCAAACCTCCTGATACATGACTGACAAGGTCTATCATCCAGAGTTAGTTCAAAGTACACAAGCTGATCCTACACATAAGTCAATTTCCGATGCTTTAGGTATCACCTCAGGATGCCTGTTGGATGACACACAGAGATTTTAGAGCATTTTGCTGGGAGCTTGCTTGAGGATCTCTACATATACGTATGTTATATATATATATATATATATATATATATATATATATATATATATATATATATATATATATATATATATATGTTCAATTTGTAAGAAGATGCTTTCCAACAAGATTACTTTGTCTGACTAAGTTTCTTTCAGGGAACATTTTTTTAAATTATTTTTATCCGTCCATACAGCCATCTAATACTGGATCAGGGTCAACATTATCCAGTTTCCAGTTTCCAAGGCCATCCTCGACACAGAATGTCCTTTCATGATGCTATATCCTAGCATTCCTTTTCCTTGTGGGATTTCAGTTGTGTCAGACATTTATCTTACCATTGATTTGCGATTTCTTCCTCATGGGCATTTGCAATCCAGTAGTGCAACTTTGTGATGTAGTGAAAGGGTGAGATTTGGTGAAATGTGAGATCACTGATGTGCAGCTGAAAAATCTGCAACGATTACGTGAGATTTTGTCTAATCTTGACAATATAATATTAACGGAAGATTTCGAGTAAATTTTATGATGTATGCCAAAAAATACGTAGTTTTCTGCATCGTAAAATCTGTTATCAAGTTTTAGTAAGTTATACCCAGTGAAACTTTGGTCAGCTGTATCTTAATTACTTGCTTTGAATTCTAACTTAGAGAAACTAAAGTTTATTTGGACAGGAATAAAATGGACCATCATTGCACTTTTGTCTGCAATGGTGGCTTGAGTGAAACTTGCAAAGATGTCTCAAACATAAATGTATCGGGAAAATCAAGGCAATGATAAGTGAAAGGAACTTCACACAAATGTACAAAAGAATAGATTTAATTAAATGCACCACAGTACATTTTGTGTTTCTAAATGCTTGTGAGTTTTTCGAATTTTACAGCTTTATTTAGAAATAAATCCGTCCTCTCTGAAGGAATCAGGGTGTTTCTCTTTGACATCACAACATACAACTGCTAGTTTTAACCTCAACATAAGTGTGGCTTGTAGTAGCATCAAAATATGTCACTGCCTGGATGCTGGGACACTTTGGAAATGCATCACTTTGTAAGATTTTTTTTGTTTGGTGTCTTAGCACTATTTCCAGACCAAATGTGACACTCTTCTAAAACATAAAAAGGGAATCTGCTTTGAGCTTGGATGTGTGCAAAGTACATGAGTTCAAGGACATACAGGCCCTTATGTGCAGGAATGAATGTACCTGGGTACCAAGATAAAGTGGTTCATATTTCACTACTACTTCTCCAATGCTGGGACTCTAATAGCAAAGATGGGTTTCCGTGATACAAATACCAGGATATGAGTGGCATGGCTTTATTTTCTTCCTCTATGTGTCTTAGAGGGTGTATCTTTTCATGTGTTTTGCAGAGCAAAGCACAGATATCTTTGCGAACAAATCTGTCACATAATTTTAGACTACACAAAGTTACACACATCCAAATTTGCACATCTTTGTTTTATTTTTTTCCATATTTGTGGTGCCCACAAGTGACACACAGACACACACAAATGTACACACTGAGTGCAAGTAGTAATAGATATCCAATAGCTGGGAGCTGTGGAAGGGTCCCGCTATATCTGTCAGCGCTGCCTGGCAAAGGCGCGGCAAGTTCAGATGCTATCACCACAAACGGCTGCATCAAAAGATTTAGTGTCCTCGCCATCCCTCCCACCTTCGAGGCTGGCCGTGTGGCGCAGTCCGCTGGGCAGAACAACAAGAAGGAGGGGAGGGATGCCGAAGAAAGACGACAGGCAGGGGACAGATAAGAGGGAAACGACAGCAATATGAGCCAGGGGAGAGGTTTGAGGTGGAGGACAACAGAAAAAGGGGGGCTAAAATAAAAGAGGTGGAAGAAAAAAGGGAGAAGAAGCACTGTGGCTTTTCTTTATCACCTCATGAGCACCTCTTGAGAAACGAGGTTCATGAAAATTAGCGAAAAGTAACACTAAGGGCAGCAAAAAACATCAAAATCAGCTGCATGGCCATAAAATTTTTTAATTACCTCATTGCCAGAAAGAGAATTGCATAAGAACCCTGAGCCAGTACTCAACCACTAACTCAGAAACAGCTGCTCCTTGAAGACTTTCAGACATTGCATTTGTATAAAGTTATCCTCTGCTAAGTATTGTTAATGCTTAACTTTAACCATGCTAAAAAACTAAAATCACATAAACTCAGCAAACTGCTGCAACTACCTGATGCAGGGCATGAGAACTTGAAGCAAAATATAAATTTACTTTATCTTTAGTTTAGTGAACACAAATTACCTTTACTGCATGCAGTAGCAAGAAGGTCCTGGGTTCAAATCCCGGCCTTTCTGCTTGGAGTTTGCATGTTCTCTCCATGCGTGTGTGGGTTTGCTCCAGGTACTCCTTGGTTTTTTTGAACGCCAACCTGCATTGAGGACATAGAGTGGTTTTGTATTAATTTGATTAAAATATTATACAAAAGTAGGAATGTCTGCTTTTATAACAGAAGAAATACATAAAATCAGACGAGCAAGAGGAGTTTCCTAAAAACACTAAACACAAATTTCAATTGTCAGTTTGGGTAAAATGAAAATTTTTTACAGTGTAGGTTTAGTTGAAAATTGCTCATATTTTATGTTTTAGTCAAACATAAAATATAAAATATTCAAAATAATTAGATTTTTCTTGCTGCACAATGAAATAAAACAAAAATGATGTCATGAAACATTTTAAATTGGAGAACTTGTGTTTTGTATATGTACCAAAGAAGTGCTGTTAAAAATGTGTTAAAGCTTTTGGTGTTGCATCAAGCAAAAAAGTTAAAAAGGACCTTAAAATGCATATCAGTTTAGCAATGAGGGTGGAGGTCAGGATGGGGTGGTGAAAAGAAGGAGGAGTGAGGAAAGGTTCAGATTTCTTTCCCTTTGGGTCAGCTGCTAATCACAACCCTCCCGAGACCTTGCTATCAAATACACCCCGCACAGAAACACACGCACACACACATTGGAGACACCGATTCCTCTGCTCTTGAATAACCTCACCGGGGGCGAGTGACGAAGAAGGGATGGAGGCAAGGAGAGGAGGGAATTGGGGCAAAATCATACCCCCTATTTAGAAAGGAAGAGAGGGAATCAGCATGCCCTTTGAAGCTTTCCTCGCTCAACCAACACACAGCTAAGGGGCTGCTGCCTTGTCGAGGATTTCTCCTGGATGTGTGTGTGTGTGATTTCTTGCATTTCTCACCTTGTAAGATCCATTTTCCAACAAATATTACATAGTGAGGACCATTTCCTCCTTATGGAGCTCGAAGCCTGGACCCCATAAGAAGAAGTGCTGTTTTTCGGGTAGGGGCTAGGGTTAGAGTTAAAGCGTGAATTGAGTTTAGGTTAGGTTTAGGAATAGGCATCTACTGGTAATGGTACGTTTAAGGGTAACGGTCAGGATTAGGCTATAAAAATGAATTATAAAAGAATGGAAGTCAATGTAAAGCCCCTGTGACGATAGAAAGACATACTGTGTGTGTGCGTGTGTGTGTGTGTTGAAAGACCCTCCCGTGGCGAGAGACAGTGAGGGAGAGAGCACAGCAGCCCTGATTAAATGCTGGAGCCGTCATGCCTGCGAGCCAGCCAGGAGATTAATATCGGCGTAACCTGTTACTTAATTCATTATGGGGATACAGGCTAATTTGATTTGATATTATTTTAATAAAGTTCTGTGATATCCAAGATTGTTTCAGGCTATCAAAATAATTTTCCAGTTATTACAGTTCGTCAGGCAGGTCCCTTTGATAGCACTGGTTCACCAGGCCTGTCCTGAATACATTACAGGCCCCCACTGCATCTCCATAGACACACACACACACTTCTTCCCTAGAACTCAATCCACACAAACACACACACACTTATAAATTCTTCAAAATCTCTTAATTTCTTCTTTATATACATTAGGAACACAAACCTAATTAGATAAGTGGAAAGGATTATGGGAAATTTGGCAGACATTTAAAAAGCAGTGGCAGGTTGAAGCTCAAATAAAACTCAGGTATGCACCGTTTGCAATAGTTACAAGGTGTGCATGTCTCCACCAGCTTTGCACAATGGATGATAATGTCCATTTTTCTTTACAAAACAAGTTAAGTTCACCTTGGATGGAAAACATCCTTGAAAATCATTGCATAACTTTCCTCCAGTCAAAATTCTTCCTTTGCAGATATGACTGTATATTTATTGTGTTGTCTTGCTGAGGTGACACCCTCCCAGAGTTTTAAGTCAGATTTTTTTTTTGAGGATTGCCCTGTGTTTAGCTCCATCCATCTTTCCATCAACTCTGAATAGTTTTCCTGTCCCTACTGAAGCTTCTCCACAATGTGAGGCTGTCAGCCTGTTTCACAGTGGGGATGGCAATCTCATTTGATCAAATCACCTTCTTCTATATGTGCATGGCTTGCAGAGTCTAAACATGGCCTTTGGTGGCTTTCCTCCAACAATGACTGTCTGCTTGACAATTTCTTGGAGGTCAAATTTGAGGAGTCCATGACTAATACCCATCTTGTTAAAACATTTCCCCACTGGAGCTGTGGATCTTTGCAGCTCCCGATCGGATTACCGCGGACGTCGTCAGCTCAGGTGGACAGACATGACTCGGTAACTCTGCAGTTGTCTCGTACTCCTGAACAGTGCGCCCTGAGATATTCAAGAGTTTTAGATTAAGTTTGGAGTCTAATAATTTATGTGCATCTTTCGTTTGAATCTAAAACAGAAAACTGATGATAATACAGCTGGAAACTTCATTCACACAAGGTCAAAGTTATACTGATGCTTTCAAATAAACACTATGACTCCATTAATATTTGGGTAGCCAGGCGTTTTTACTGTTGTTGATAAGCATCAGGCTTCAGAAATTGTGACTGATTGATCTTAATAAAAAATTTAAAGGGTTTGGTCATTTGGCTCAAAACACAACTTTTGAGCCCAGATCAGAAGCCAAATGTCAGCCTGAAGGATTCATCTAAAAACCAGCGTTAATGTGGGTTTTTCATCCGCGCCCTACTGGAGCACATGGAAATTAAAGCTCATTTTAAATGATATCATAAAAAAAAAAAATGTGGTTACTTCATGTTTACTTATTTTGATATAATTTATTTGAGTATATGAAGTACCTAACAGCCTGAAAGTTTAATAGAGCTGCATGAGCCTAAAACTCATGGGAGCAGCTATAAGACCTTCAGGTTAATATGATGTCAAAAACACAGCTAGAAGAAATGTTCAGGTTTACATCTCTAGCTACTGTTAAAACAGTTATATATTGAGGTCTTACCCAAAAGATATACACCCCACCAAAAGTGAAAAGTTGAATTTTTTCAAACAGGTCAAAAAAGCTGTAACAGGTTTTTCTCTTTGAGTAAAATAACCATATTAAAAGGACATCAGGAAATGGTGCCAAGTTGTTAAATTATATAAGAAACTGTCAAACGCTTAGAACAGTTTAGACAAAAAAAATCTAAGCTGATACTTAGCCATGTAGGTCAAGATCTTTCCACAGCAACACTTCTTTGACAAGACAAAAATTGTACTGGTTAATTGATGTTAAAATACCAGACAAAGCCCCTTTAATCAAAGCTTTCGTTTTCTTTTTACCTCTGCTTCAGTCGCTGCCTTTTTCTCCCATCACCAATGTCATCCATTCATTATTAAAGCTCCCCTTGCCTTGTCTCTCCTGTGTTCTGCTCTATTAGAAACCCTTGTATCAGCTGCTCCGGGCTATAGAAGGACAGAGTAGGGGAAAAAAAAAAAATGAAGACATGTTCGGCTCTTTGCAGGGGGCGTGTAAGTCGCCTGTCAGCCTGTAATCACTGTGTCCGCGACTCTGTATGCTAATTCATTTCCCCATACTGCTGACTAGGACATGCAATATAAATGAAGTTTGTTGGACTGCACAAGGGCTGACTTGAATAAAAGATCAGGGTCCTGAGGAGATTCGGGCTGTTATTAGCCATGTGGAAATTCACATTTACACCACCAGAGACCTAATGTTGTAATGAAAGCCTTATTACATGGAAATTGGCATCTTTATCCCTGTCAGGGACGGATTAGCATGGATGGGTCTACATTGTACAACAGCAAAGTGAAGGATGAAAACTGCAGATGAAAAAATAAATTATATTAAAACATCCTTTGGCTAAAATATTTTTGTGATCCTTTAAGTAATGCTTATTGCCAAAGAATCAGGATGTATACTGTCATCTTTATATAAATATGGGAAGAAGAACTGCCACTGATTAGGTGCCTGTCTTTATCATGTATCTAATATTCTCTATGACGATGCACTTAGCTGGTGAAAGAAATCAACCCGTAGCTAAGGTTACTTGCAAGACCAGTCAATCAAACCAATTAGCACTGCAATATTTTTATTCAGACTAAAGGTGACTTGGCTCTATAAGAAAGAAGAAGTAAATAGTTCTAAGCAGTGGGTAGAATGGTTCATAAAATACCAGGTTCAAACCGTCTTGCTTGGTTCTGGATAACAAATACTGATGTTACAGAAAGAATTCATTTGTAAAAGTCCATCTGAAAATTTGTGGAAAGAAATGAAAAGTTCTGTGGATCTGGTTACTGGATCTTGAATCTGGGTTTGGTTTTATTAGCTTTGCAAACATTTCAGCAGGCCATCTTGTGAAGCTTGTAGAAAGATACCCAGAATGCTTCATGAAAATCTACCAAATACAAAGGAAATGTGTGTAAACATCTCACCTTGAAGAAATCAAAACTAAAAATTATTTCCAAAATTATCTCACTTCGTATTCTTGCAAATAGAAGCAATTTTGGTCATCAATACTAACCCTAAAACACCAAACCTTTGTTTTAATGTTAGGCAAGGAGAAATAATAGTTAAGTCTTTTTGTGGTGTGTATGTACCAATTTTGTTTTTGTTTTTTTCAGCTGTAACTTAAGACTATTTCTTTCAAAATGAATTTAACTAATTTATTACAAAGGGTGTAATATTGAGGTGCTAAACATGTTGTGAACCATTAATAGCTCACTTTACACAAACATTCCTGGGTAATAAATCAAAAGCACCCATTCACAGCAGAATATGGACATTTCTGACTGTGTTTTGCTTACTTTAACCATTTACATCAAATTTGTCACTACTAGGCAACCAGACCCACCAGACTGTCAGGACAAGAGAATTTATAAAATGAAAAACTTTTTTTTATTTTTATTTTTCCTATGAAACAATCCGTCTTAGAAACTTTTTAAACAGAGCTGACACTTCAGGAAACCTGAACTTGAATGTGTCCAAATAAATTCAGGTGTCGTTCTGTTTGTTTTATAAAGCAGCTCGCTGTACGTGGTGAGAAAAAAAAAAGTATGTCTTCCATAAATACTGTGAATCCAGGAAGTGTGTTAAAGATTAAGTCAGACGAAAGCAGACTTGGGGGGTGAGCAGCTGTCTGTCATTTAACCTCCAAAAGAAAATAGACATGCTTCTACATCTATATTTGGAGAATGTGGAAGCACTTTGCTCCACGTTGAGTTAAAGCTTCAAGGTCAAGGCCTTGAGCTCCCCAGAGGATGTGACAAGATACAGGTGTGTGTTTGTGTGCCTTCTTTTGATGGTTTAATACTTTGCACCTTACTTATACTGAATAAAATTGCAACAACTTTTACAATTTTAGCTTGTGTTTTGGCTTAAATTAATTACACTGCATAGGTCATTAAAAGTGAACCAGTAGAAATGCAACGTGAAATAATGTTATGTGGTCAAACATTTGGGTGCAACGTTTGTGCTAATGCACCTCCAAAAAAAGAAAAAGTAAAAAAAAAAAAAGTTGGGCACACAAGTGCAAAAGGTTACTCTAGAGCTTTTTGCAAAAGTAGCAGAGATGTGTTAAAATACATGCAGCTGAAAGTTGTACACAAGGCTATCTTTCTCAGATTTTCTTTCTTTATTTTGAAAACCATGCATATTTTTTTATTCACTTAGCACTTATTTGCTGCTTTGTGTTGGCTTATCATCAGTCTCTCCAAAACTACCCAGGATGTCTCACAGTTCTCACCCAGAGACCGCTGAAGTAATGGGGCATGAGCCCCTTGTCACCCCAAAAAGGATAAATGATTCTGGACAATGGATTGATGGATGAATGCATTTCACATTTCCTAACACAATGAGACATATTTAAAAGAAAATAAACATCTACTGTTAAAGACAATTATCACTGTAACAATAAAATAAACCCTCCCAGCTGTTGCTTTTCCTTTTTCAAACTTGACTTTGTTTCCATCTGCATGCTCTTGCTCTAGGCATCTTTACCCTCAAACAATTAGGGGTTATCTGCTAAGTTCTCCCCAAAGCGTTCTGCGCTCTCATTATGAGTTTATACTTCTATTAAACCATCATCAAAAAATCACGAGTCGTGCCCTCGATCAATATTTATGCAAACACAGCTGTAATCAATATGTGAAACATAAAATAAGGACAAATTATTATATTGAGAAGGAACATCTCTAATTTCCTCCCCAGTCAAACGAGCACACTTGATTGAAACAAATCTGAATATTAAAGAATCTGCTTGCTTTTTATATGAAGGAGTTCTGCATGTTGGTTTGACACACAGTTCAATATTTGAACAGTATTTAGAAGCAGTGAGATAGAAAGAAAAAAGTGTTTTAACTCAAAAATGATTTTGCTTGGAGTGATAGTGGTAGTAATAAAGAAGTTATTGACCAAACGATATTGATCGACAGCTCCTCGGGCAAAACAAGCCGACCTTGGTCTCCCTCTGTGACTTGCCCTCCCCTCCGTCTGTCTCCCCTCTACCCTCCTCCCCCGGAATTCAATAATATATTATTTTACACAGTTTAAAGCTGGACAACAAATAGCTGCACAATATAAGGTGAAGAATTGCTGGGAATTTTATTTTGCAGCTGCAACAATTAACAAATACCCTAGTGACATTATTACTATTAGGTATATGTCCCTAAATACTTGCAGCATTAAATTCAAGAATGGAGCTTTCACAAAATATTGACTCGTGTGGGCATTTCATATATTAAAACTGTAAACCCACTGATAAAATTATGTAAAAAGGTTCCAAAGAAATGCAAATCTTGATGTAGAAATAGTTGATATCACAAAATTTGTGTCTGGGTTCGATATGCGTGTGGTACAAAGGGAAAAGGAAATAAAATAGTTTCACTGATTCTAAAACAGACAACAAGCATCACAATAACAAATCAACCTTTGGCTCCAAGCAAACAGGCAATGAACAGGAGGAAAGGATTTGCCTGCTGCTAATTTCACACATCAAAAACATTTTTAAAAAAGTTAATTGAGTTTGAGCTACACAATCGCAGGCAAAGTTAGGTTAAACTTCTTAACCTTTAATATGATATTATAAAATAGAAATAACAGTCTGTTTTATTTTAAATCATTTGACCTTACCCTCATGAGAAATAAATAAAAAAATACAGATTTAAACAACTTCTATACAACTTCTACACATTTCGTTAGACTCCTATTGTGACATACTTCACAGCACCACCAGTCAGATGCCTTGAACTTTTTGATCAAACATGGAAAATGTTAACTTGCAATAAAATATTTAAACAGACTAACCACTAGGGATATTGTAAATGAATTCCAACAATTTAGAAAAGACAGCTACTTTACAAAACCGCGCTGTCTCAAAATGTGTTCTAAGAAAGTGAGGCGACAATAACCCTTGCCTTTTCTGCCTGCCTCTTCAGGGCTAAATCAATGGCTATTGTTTCCCTCCTCTGCTCTTGCGAAAAGCCAGAGGACGAAGCTTGGGAGTAGTTACTGCCACTTTTCCGCTGCAAAGACTTCAAGGTCATTATCTGATTTATGCCAAGGAGAGGAAGGAATGCATCGCCTCTAGTTTTTTCTCCTTTCTTCTTGCTAACCTTCTTCTTTTCCTCTCTATCCGGTTCCTTCTCTCTCTGCCATGCTCCTCAGTTGAATGGCAACTGAGGAGCAAACAACCAACCAAAGGAGATGATTGTTAATTTTTTGTCATTTTGAAAGGATTAGATCAAAGCTCGTTTCCTTTGTGATAGAAGAAGTTGAGGAATATAGACCTTGGTGTTCATCTGGACTGGAGACACAACAGTGAAGCGTCTATAAGAAAGCACAGAGGAGATCGGGCTTCTGGAGGAAGTCTGATGTTGAGAGAATCATCTGTTGGGGCAGCATCAATCCCAGGCTTGTATAGAAGGCTGGTTCTGTTCTGGGGACGTCTGTGGAACCTCTGGCGATGGTAATGCAGAGAATGATTCTTCATAGGATTGAGAAACTTACGGACAATCCTGACCATCTTCTATACGAGGCTGTCTTGGGAGGGAAGAGCATCAGTCTTCATTCAGAGGCTTCTTCAGGTTCAGTATGGTACAGACCGCTTCAGGAGATCTTTGCTGTCGACACCCATCACCATCTTCAATGGCTCTTTGAAAATTCTTGATGAACATTTGGGTCGTGCTCGACGCGACCGTAGTGGGTTCGATTCCTGGACCAGACGATATTTGCCGCATGTCTTCCTCCTCTCCTTACCTACTTTCTGTCAAACTAATGTCCTACTGGATGGGAAAGAAACAAAACAAAAGAAAACAAAAAAAACACAATTTGGTTTTTGAAGCAAACCTCCCTAGCTGGGGAGGTTTTGCTTCACTGATTTGCCTAATGTCCAACTGGACGAGAAAAGAAAGAAAAAAACAAAACAAAAATAACAAAAACAAAAACAAAAAACAAAAAACCAAAATTGTAAATAATTAGAAAAGGAATGAAAAGTAAACATAAAGTAAGAAACACTAAAAACAATTGCTCGCATAAATGAAAAGAATCGATATTGGTCGGGGACGGATCGAAGGGAGTGGGATGAAACTCAACGTTGCCAGAGAAGCAAACCTCCCCAGCCGGGGAGGTTTGCTTCTCGGTCGGAGATGGTTCTAAGGGAGGAGGATGAAACTTGTCATTTCCAGAGAAGCAAACCTCCCCAGCCGGGGAGGTTTGCTTCTTGGGCGGTGACGGTTCGAACAAAAACGACTCAAATACGTCGTAACTGGAGAAGCAAACCTCCCCAGCCGGGGAGGTTTGCTTCTTGGGCGGTGATGGTTCGAACAAAAATGAATGAAACACTTCGTAAGCGGAGAAGCAAACCTCCCCAGCCGGGGAGGTTTGCTTCTCAGACGGGGACGTATCGAAGCAAACCTCCCCAGCCGGGGAGGTTTGCTTCTTGGGCGGTGATGGTTCGAACAAAAACGAATCGAATACGTCGTAAGCGGAGAAGCAAACCTCCCCAGCCGGGGAGGTTTGCTTCTCAGTCGGGGACGCCGGGGAGGTTTGCTTCTTGGGCGGTGACGGTTCGAACAAAAACGAATCAAATACATCATAAGCAGAGAAGCAAACCTCCCCAGCCGGGGAGGTTTGCTTCTCGGGCGGTGACGGTTCGAACAAAAACGAATCAAATACATCGTAAGCAGAGAAGCAAACCTCCCCAGCCGGGGAGGTTTGCTTCTCGGTCAGGGACGTATCGAAGCAAACCTCCCCAGCCGGGGAGGTTTGCTTCTCAGGCGGTGACGGTTCGAACAAAAACGAATCAAACACGTCATAACTGGTCTCGGTTGGTGACGGAAATGAATCAAAAGCATCATACAGGACAAGATCAGGAGAAGAGGAAGTGATCTTGTCCTCAGAGCTACTGGTTTCCTCTTTTGTTCCTGGAAATAATGTGTTGCATATTTTCTGCAGTCCAGTGGTTACTGCATAACCAATAACAAAGCCGAGGTGAAAAAAGATACCGATGAACACTTCTGCCATACTAAAACTCCTTACAGTAAAACAATCCTGAAGTTGAAAGAGCTGGTTGGATATGAACTCGTGTTTTGAAACACAAGCATTCATAACTTCAGGTGTTCTTTGATCTAGAACCGCATGTCATAGATGAGGTCATAGCTACAATGAGCTCACTGTTGTTCCGGGGGAATGTCTTGCTTCTGCTCGTTACTATGGAAACGACAAGATCAGATCTGAAGGGGCATGCAATGGTGTCACTTAATCATTCGAGGCACCGTGATGGACGTCGGAAGTGAGGAATGGGAGTACTGAATTGAGCGAATGAAATGGCTTTCCAAACTTCTATGCAGTCGGTGTGTTTTTTTATTATTATTTTTAAAAATGTGTATATATATATATATATATATATATTTTTTTTTTTTTTTTTTTGTCATAAGCAGGACTGCAAGGATTTCTTCTGTGGTGAGCATTTTACTGGCTGGACAAAGTTATTCCTGAAAGAAAGATGGGTTTGTAGTTTTTATCGTTGATGTATTGAACAGGGAGCCTGCAAAAATCAGACTGCCAGCTACAATGAGCCAGCGGTCGGTATTATGACTGTATTACAAGCCTGACGGGCCGTCAGGCTTATAATACACTGGGGGAAATCCTGCTGTGTGCGCGCGTGTGTGTGTGTGAACCACACACATCAGAACCACTGATATATATATCTACATATATCAGTGGTTCTTAACCTTTTTTGAGGTACCGAACCCACCAGTTTCATATGCGCATTCACTGAACTAACCCCCTTCAAAGACCTCAAAAAGAATAGAGAAAATATAGCTGTGCAGAACCTTCAGTAGACATATATTATCAAAGTATTTCTGGAACACTATTAGACTTGTACATTCCCCTTGAAACATATTTCAATGGAAGATGCAAAAAGCTGTTATTAGCCTCCATCCAAAGTTGTTGCTAAGCTCTAACACCCCCTTCAATATTTTCTTAGGTGATCTACAAACTGGCTGGTGAGCATATTCTGCTGATGTTGAATTGTTTTCTCTTGTGGTATTTTTTAGACTTATTTTTGCCATATTTCATATGCCATAGAGTATTTGGAGATCCAAATGTAAAGTATACCTCCTTTTTTTTCTTTCCCGATGTCCGAAAAATAGCATAACAAAGCATAGAACACAAAGATTTAGCGCAATGGCACCTCACGCCATCAGTGTTCCTTTACTTATCCTATGTGAACGTGATCATCTTGTTCGTTTGCATGTTGAAGATAGTGATTTAGAAAGAGATGACAGTTATGCCTTTTAAAATATTAATTCTGCTTCCACGACCGCCATGTGAGACAACCAGTGACTTGGCACACATGCAGACAGAAAAAGACAACAGCCAATGTGTTTACCCTGGGTCGGGGGGCTTCAGGAGTGTGAGTATTTATTATTAACAGGCTTTTCTCAATTTATGCCAGGGTAGTATGGAAGGCTTTAATGTGTGCATGTGTCAAGACTGCACACATTAAAGAATGTGTGCATGTGTCAAGAGTCAACAAGAGTTGAGCTCACTCTTGTCTCCTAACATTTCTCATGGTTTTATCTCCTAAAATACTTAACTCTGTGCCTCTCCATGTGTTTCATTGGCTTGGTTTTGTTATTAGCCGCACTCCAACTCTTCTGAAGCATGGGTACATGATGGCACAGGTTATGACCTTACTGCTGGCAACTTAAAATTCAGCCCACAAGTCTGTTTTCCCTGCAACACACACTCATACAGAAGGATGGATATGCAGTGTTTGCCATGGGAGAGCTCCTCATTTACATCAATTATGGATTGTTAACTTCCATCTTCTTGGCCTGGTCCTGCATATTTCATGGCGAGGGGGTTATTTTATGAGTTAATGTGTCCAGTTGACATGCCTTTGAAAGCACTGTCCTGTCCCGTGCACCATGTGCAAAGCTTCGGAAAGCACGCAAACACCACTACACCAGTTTGTGTGTGCGTGTGTGTGTATGTATGTTAGCCTCTTGCCTCACATAATGCATAAAGCACAAATGTGTCTGGTGACCTCAGTTTCTCAGGGTAGGAGGGGGCAATTTTAAGTGCTTGCAGAGTTTTATAAGTAATTCTAAATATGAGTTGTTTTTTTCAAGCTTTGTGCATTCATAACTCAGTGAGCTAGTTGGAGATATACAATATATTGCCAAAAGTTTTCACTCTTGCCTTTACACATACATGAATAATAGCGTCCCAAAGTAATAAATAGGCTCCAATATGGATATGGAGGTAGCCAACCCTTTTCCCGTATCAAATTCAACTCTTCCAGTAAGACTCTACAATATTTTGAGGGAACATTTTATTTTTCTCCCAGGAGAACTTTTGAGGTAAGACATCGTTGTTGGACAAGATGGTCCTTGACTCAAACTTCACTGTAATTCATAGTAAGAATGCTTTGTAGGTTTGAGGTCCATGATCTCTCCACAGTCCTACTCCTTCACAGTCAGAAGGATGGAACGGTCCAAAATGTTTAAAAGTCCTTTTTATTGGAACTAAAGATTTAGGCCTAAACTCTAAAAAACAACCACACACTATAGACCTCAACCAAACACACTTAGCATGGTGCAGTTAGAAAAGTACGCTTGTCCTGGCAAACACTCAGCACACACTCATTCATGACATTTCCAGGCAGAGGCCTGATAGATGGTTTTAGGAGTTGAATGTCTGGGTGCTGTATTGAGAGCCTTTGGCCATGGAAGTGAACCGCCTGAATTCAAAGGGTTCTTAAAACGTTTCATATCTACGTAACTCGTGACCGAAACAAAGCTATGTGTTATACAGGTTTTAGTCTTTACTTTTTCTAATCACCATTCATGTTCCCAAAAGATGGTTGACTCAAATGTGTAGCTACAAACAGTCATTCTGATTTGACCGTCTTGCCAGGGTGTCGGGGAGGTGTTGCCAGCAGCTGGTGTCTTTGCACAATGTGTGAGGTGTTGTGCATTTTTTGTCTTAAACTGTATGTGTGTGTGTGGGCATGGGGGCGTGTGTGGGTGTGTGTGTGCGCGTGTAGAGTAACACAGCGATGATAATGTGGAAAAGAAACGGGGACTGTTCTCCGATGGTACAAATTGCTTTTTTGACCTCGTAATTAGCAACAGAAGACACTAGGAAGGAGCTGGTGATGAAACTCCTGTGGCTGGATTTAAAGCTAGAAGCATAAATTATCATTTACGGAGCACTAATGGCCTGATGAGTCGTCCTAGAAGACCTCGCTGTGCCACAGCTGACTCTGCGACTGTCCGCGGCTGATCGCGGTCATCCTCTATACATTATCTCTGCCGGGAAGACTGAAGATGACATGACATACTACCAGTTCTCCTCCCAATCCTTGTTCATATTCCCTCAGCTGCCATTTGTTTTCCATCCTGTTTCTTCTCATTTATTTAATGTGTTTTGGTTTTGAACTTTTTGGGGGCCAAAAAAAGAGTTGATTGAACTTGTTTTGGTAAAAAACAAATTACTTTGAGTGAACATAACCTAATGTTTATATTGCTTGGCAATTCTTTATAACTATTACACCTCTTTTATCTCACATTTCCTAATTACCTTACTCCCTCATATTAATCCATATCTTTTCAGTTTCCGTTTTCATTAAATGTCTTTCACACTCTGCCTCTTTGACATTTTTTGTTCCTTCACCTGTTCTCACTCTTTTTCTTTTGTTTTTTGGCTGTTAAATTGCTATCTGAGGGTGCAGCTGTCTGGAATTCATGCAGATGTCACGTAAAAGCCTCTTCTGTCACTGCAGAATAATTTGGTTAGTATTTCAATGTACCACATATGGAGTTATTATATAATTTGGATTCGGTAGCAGGACCATGCCACTTTACATCCTGAGCCCAATCCATCCAGCGTTCCATCTTCGTCACATTCTACAGTTATCCACTCCTTTGTCTCCTTCCTTCATTCAATCGTCCTCAATCTTTAAACCACATTGGTGGGGTGTGATCCTCACTAGTGAATCCCTGCGTTGAAAGCATGTTTGTTTCCAGTGTGACACTGAAAGCCTTAAAATGACTGTTGTCATTGAACAGAGAACAATGTAATTTAATTGGACTGGTCAGTTCTGTAATCTGGCCAATGTTGGGACTCCTTTGTCTTTGAAAAACAACAACTTAGACCCAGATGAAGATCAGTTCAAACATGGTCTAAACTGAACTTCAAATCTCAAACTTTGGTCACACAACCCATTTGTTCATACAGAACAAGACGGAAAAATAGAAGTAACAGGGAATGTGAAAGGTTCAGAAAGCTCTAATAGTGGGCTGTGGCCCCCAGTGGGGTGTTACAAACCATCAGTTAGCAGAACCTACCACATCTTCAAACACACTGCATCATTGTGATGAGTTCCCTGAAGTGATCTACGTCTTTGCGTCGAAAGCACCCAGATTTTTGCCTTTGTGTGCACTTTTAATTGCACAAGCATTGGTTTCTCCCCTAGTCCTTACAATTTCTCTCTCTCTCTCACATTCTGGCCCTTTGCTTAGCCTTTCTTCACAAGGCCCCCCAACTGCTCACTCCTCCCCTTTGTCTCTTTCTCATTCTGTCGTTTTAGCCCTCACTCTATCTTGTCCATTCTTCAAAGGGAGCTTCGTTCATTTTATTTTAATTTCATAGACAAACCCCGGGGCGGACGGCAGACTGAGAGGGAGGCAGAAATAAGAAAGTCAGCTTTATTTTCTAGATGGCTCTGTGGTATTAGGGCAAAGCCTTTGATGGTGGGTTACTGGCCCGCCATTGGCAGTGGCTAATAAACAAATGAAGACCCCCTAACAGAAGTGTGTTACTTGCTGATGTCTGCACATGTGTGCAAAAAAGGATAGTCCTCATTGGAGTTTGGTGGGATTTTCTTGCCGCTCAACTACATTTGGTGAATATAATTTCTAATTACAGATCTGAGATCAAAGAAAGAAAGTAAAACTTAACAAAAATTAAGAGAACAAAAGTTTTGCAACATTACAGCGTGACTTATTTTGATGTGAACCAAGTCACATCTGTAAGCCATTACTCAAGATGTGTATATATTGATGCATAAGTCGATTAATGTATACTCTTATTGACTTCTTGAAAATGTTCTGTTGCAAAGGATAACCCTGTTCATGTAGAACTGAACTGAAAACATGCCCAACATTTCATAGTGTGACTTGCAGACTTGCTTCAGGTTTATGTCAAATAAAAACATTCTTATCGGCAAGGAGAATTTACTACTGATGAGATAATTACACAATATCTCATAGATATTGTTATTCTAGTTATTCCAGATATTCCTCAACCTGGAATAACTATTCCAGGTTGAGGACCACTAAAATTAATTTCCTGTGTATTTGCTATTGAAACTGTTTTCCTCAGGGGAACTTTATGGAAAGGCCTTGTTTTGAGTGTGAATTTTAACCGACTGTTTTTTCTTTGTGTTACTTTAAAATGTTCTTGTAGAACCAAAACAATTCTAATTTTTACCAATGGTGGCCCACGGTTTCCAAAATATGTGAAGCGTATGACCTTACTAAATAGTCAGAGTAAAATTTTTTTTTGTTTTGTTTGGAATGACAGGCAGCATTTGTTAATGTTCTTCCCAGTCATCACATTCTTTTTATGTTTGTCTTCTACAATGTTATGTTACTCTATTTTTGTGTATTAAGAATGTTTGCAATATTTTCATGAAATTAATACCTGATAAATAAAGAGCACAGCACCAGGTGGGCAAAGCACCAGGTGGGCAAAACTCGTCTCACTTTGGTAGTCTCTTTGGCTTGCCATTAAATATGTACCAAATGAGTGTGTACAGTACTCAATGTTAAAACATGTCTTGAAAGCTTTTCAGGACTTGTAAAACTAGTTTTTGTTTTCAGCTCTTGATATTTCTTGAACTCTAAAAGTTCCTTTCGCCCTTTAAATATTATTTTCTCTTGGCTTATATACAACATCAACCCTTCTTTTCCTGTTTGTCCATGCTGCAACATCCGACCCCACGAGGGCTAGTAGGCCTCTCTGTATGATGCATTATGCGTAGTTTGTGTGTTTGCGAGTATGTCAGCATGCAGGTGTACAGGCTTTATGAAAGATGAGCTCTGACGACAGGCCATCCACCTTGCCCTTTGGCTATTTTTGTACTGTGCTTTCCTCTGCGTCTGTTGCGTAATGATCAGGGAGATAAAGATCGGTCTTGTTTGTTGTCTCTATCAACCATAAATGGGCCTTGGTGTCAGAAGGTCAAGTGTACAGAATAAGAACAGGCTTACACAACACTGAAAACACAGGCACACATTTGATGTTAAGAGAAAGATGTTTGTGCTTCTCACAGATCGAGGGTGGTGATTGATTTCAGACAGCAGAAATATACCTGTGCTGTGGCCAGGTCCATTTGCTCTGTAACTCTTTTGTAAATATTCTATGGATGCATGTTGAGCGCTGAGCTATTTCTTTACTTAGAAACAGTGGAGAAAAGTATTAAATCATCTTTAAAGGATAATATAGATCACCATGACAGTAGTGGTACAGTAAAGCCTGAAATTATGCATACTTGTGTGTTAAGAGTTGTTTTTTCTTTTTTTTACGTTACTATGCATCTTCTGCCTAGAAACAACCATAAAGGTTTGGAATGGCTATGCCAAAATCTTGATTTAATCTGAATCACTGGAGGTACTAAATATTAGTATTATGCTTTAATCTTTTTTTCCCCTTTATATCTTTATCTAATATTCTGTGTCTTTAATGCAGCTTGAATGAATGCATGAATGAATGAATTAGGGTGATGTCATTAAGCCCCTCCAACCTTAAAGACTTGGAGATCATCCCTTCAGGAATATTATCAATATAACATTCGTACCATCCAAAAACCTGGTCACCAATAGCAAATGACTCCACTAATAATCGAGAAGGATATAACACATTTTTTTAACATGTCATCTTTTTATTAAAATGCAAATAAAGGCAGAAACTTTCAAAATGTTTTCTCCTTTTACATTATTTATATTGTGTTTTGAGAAATTCCTGTCTGATGTAAAATAAAAATAAATGAATGAACGAATGACAGTCTCTCATCCAAATGTTGCATCCTCTATAGTAGTATCATCACGGTGTATCTTTAAATATTAAAGTGTGAGAACTAGTCGGGCCTCTAACTTATGTGTTTGTGTGTATGTTTTCTCCCACCAAAAGAGGCTTGCCCATAATTTGAGAACTCAATGTTTTCCTTCATATCCATCTATTTACCACTTTGTTTATCCTTCCACCTTAACCATATTTGGATCCTAAGCAATAATCCAGGTGGGTAATCCAGATCAAAATGTCTTCTCCAGCTACTTCTTGGAGATGTTAAGTTGTTTCTAGGTTGAAGGAAACCTGTGCATAGTTCGTTGAGATCAGCCTTTACCCTGGGGACTCATTCTTGTAGATTATAAAGGAAGGAATCTGATTAAATGCCTGATCCTCCTTGCAATGTCGATGATCTCCATCTGTTTCTTTTTTCATAGTTGCCTTTATCTCTATTGCAGTACTTTGCCAACCTATGGAAAAACATAATTTCAGAATCTGGTATTCTGGATCTTCCTTGTTACGTCTTGATCCATTTCTTATGGCCAAAGGTCAGCAAGTAGAGCTGTGAATTGATAACTCTGCCTTTCAGCTTAGTTTGTTCTATAACACAGCAGATTGAGCAGTCTCCTCATTGGTTCAGATGAGTCTATGATCCCTCTCCACCCATCACTCATGAACCAAGATACTTCAACTGCCGGGCTTCAGGCAGAGACTGACCCTTATACCTTATGAATCATATGTACTTATGTATGAATAGTATGTTCCATTAAAATGTAGAAGTAACGTCAAACTACAAAAATATGTACCAACTGCATTAACTACAGGAAAAAGGATAACATCTGAAAATTCCCTGAAGTACCAATTTGCTTCTAGAATGTTGAGGAAATAATGTAGTCTCCTATGAGATCATTTTATCCCTTTCAACAGCCTTCTTGAACTTTTGAACTAAGAAATGCTACAGAATTACAATAGATGGTAAAACGCAAAAAAGAAAATTCTTTAAATGAGGATTTTAGAGTCTCACAAAACTATTCATACCCTCCAATTTTTTTCCCCTGTGTTTTGTAACTTTACAACTACAATCTTCAACGTACAATAATTTTATTGTGTGATGAATGAGCACAAAATGGATCATAACTATGAAGCGGAGTTACCTTCTCTAAATTGCCTTTAACCTTGATTTCTCAATACTACGTCACTACGTCACTTGTACCAAACTTAACACTTATTAATCCTTATGCATTTCTATTATTAATTAATTCCATCTTGAAAATTAAATCTGTCATCTGTAAAGCAAATAGTTGTCATATTAAATGTTTCTCACTATTAAGCTGTGTATCTCTGCAGCCTCTGCCAAACTTAGGACTGTGTCGGATGTTGCATTGAAGAGGCATTGAGACCGATATGCTAGGATAATGTTTTATGGCCTAGCCCTTATTTGGAGGCACAAGATTAGAGGGAGTAACTTTTCTGCCTGGTTCACTCCAAAAGTATGTAACTGAAAATAGTTGTGATCTTTGTAGCATGTTCAAATTGTTGCACGAGAATAGTTTAAAACTGCATTTGTTGACAATGAGGCAAAAAAAAAAAGTCTATATCGTGTTCTACACAACCTTTGATGTGTTGTGGGTTGACTCATCCACAAAATAAAGTGGATGAGTTGTTTTTTTTTTTTTTTTAATACTTTTTTTTTTTTAACAGACAGTTCTTTCCTGGTGCCTGGAGTTGCAAGTCTGATAAAGATAGGCTTGGCACTTAAAATAAGGGAAACAGCAAACATTTGTGTGGGGTATAGTAAAGAATGCATGAGGGATCTACAGAAGACACAAATAAACATCAAACAAAAATGAGATACACCTGTTTGATCATTAATTTTCTTCAGGTGCTTACCGTAAGACAAGACCCAGCACTGGAGAGAGAATGCGAAAGCTGGATAGGTAAACGAGAGCTGGAGGAAGGCGGGCTGAGGGCAGAATGTCCGCGAGGAATACAAGCGGTGCCTTGCCAAATAGAAAAACAGGCCTTGCTATCGTCTTTCTTTATCCTTCTATTTTATTCTCTTTGTTAGAGGAACTCGGCGTACAGAACTTCAGAGGCAGCTACAATGAGCACATCAAAGCGTGCCGACAGATTGTGGCCCAATGGACACACTCGAATTGGGCATTAATTTCTTTGTTGAAACCATAAAAAAATCCAGGCAGAAAAAAGGGAAATAAAAGCAACCCTTCACGCTGTTGTTATTTTTGCCTCATTCCTGTTGTTGCACTGTTTTACTTTTCCTCTTGGAGTTTCACCATGTTTAAGGTGGTGAGGGTCAGGCCGGCACCTTGTTTTTGTCAGATGCTCCTTTGGGGAGGTTTCCGTCCTCCGTTCTGTCTTTCTTTCTTACATTCTTTCTCTCTCGCTCTTCCCTCTCACCAACTCTTCTGACAACCTCTCTTTGAGTTCAGCCCACATGGCTCTGGGCGAAAATCAATGCCCATATGTGTCTTCAGCTGCTCTACACTGGACTGACGAAGGTTAGGAGAGAGAGAAAGACAGACAAGTCAAATCCACACTGTCTAAGAGAATCCAGCTGATTACAAGCTAAATATTCATCAAAATGTATTCTTCTTTTCTGACAAATTGGATGAATAATTATCAGAGACATGCTCTTTTGGCTTTTAGTGTTGTTCGGTTGTTTCCTTTCTGCTCCAGGTGTCTTTTTGGTCTGTGATGGATGGGGAGAGGGTAGACTAATTGTGAAACAGAATTAAAGATTATAACCACAGGACTAAGGAAGGGATTTTATTCAGATCAGGATTCAATGACCATCAGACAGCATAGTGTGCTTCTAAGTTCACTGACCTCAGGCTGGGTATTGATTGCCATACGAGTACTTCATTATTTCTGTGTTATGAGCATGGTTTCTCTTTTGTTTAATTGTTTTTTTGTTGAATTTTAAAGTAGTGTGTGGGTGGAAACTGAAACAGGCTTTAAACTGTAAGAGTGCCTAAAGGAGATGGGAGGGACAAAGACTTCCTTCATCATTATTTTAGAATAAGTTATAATTCAAAAGTTGATTTATTTCAGTAATCCAATTCAAAAAGTAAGACACATAAATATAATATATAAATTGTTCTTAAAGGCAATTGATATTTACATATTCTACATAGCCAAATATACTGGTCCGCGAATCCAAATACTTGAATCCCGGTATTCCAGTCACTTCCGTGACCACAATTGTAAAACCTCCAACATCTAAGCATGACGACTGCATCTACAAACATATATGAAAGAACTTTTCACTTTCAAGGAACTCAACCAATTGTGACGCCTTCTGTGCAGTAAATACAATAATGAAATGTGTTACATTATGCATTCCATGGGCAACTGTTACGACAAAATGGAAGTGACTGGGTAGGACAGCAACCCAGCCAGTGAATGGTATATTTCCACAGACTCAGAGTCAAACTTCATGTGGTCTCCAGATTAGTTCAAGAACAGTGTAAAGAGGGGGATCATGAAATAGGTTTCCATGGCCACTCAGAATGTATTCACGTCTCACATCACAGGAAGTGTGACGCAAAGCATCAAATGGCCATTTTCTAAGGCGTGCTACTCCTAGACTCCAAGAAGTGGACATATTTTCTATGGAATGACAAATTATTCCTCCCTGTCTAGTGTTGCAATTGACAAGTTTGGGTCAGAAGAGAACTTGATTGGCTGCTTTGTGTCAAAGCCAAACCCAACTTGTATTTTAAAAGTAAGATACAGAGATAAGTCAATATGTATGTATAAAAAAAAAAAAAATTCCCTTCTAACCCACCGCGGGTGGTTCTTATCCTCTGAGCTCGGGTCCTCTACCAGAGGCCTGGGAGCTTGAGGGTTCTGCGCAGTATCTTTGCTGTGCCTAGAACTGCACATTTCTGGACTGAGATGTCTGATGTTGTTCCTGGGATCTGTTGTAGCCACTGCTCCAGTTTGGGGGTGACTGCCCCGAGGGCCCCTCACCTTCCAGGCCCTCTCCAGTTCCTCCCTGAGGCCCTGGTATTTCTCGTGCTCCTTTTTCCTGATGTTGCAGTCACTCGGTTCTTTGTCGTAGCAGTTGTGTTGTACCTCGTCAATCTCAAGTTGTGACAGCGTTTGCGGATGTTGGAATACTGCGCTTAGCACTTAGTGTAGACTGGGGATGTCGAAGTAACCATTGGTCCCTCAGTCTTTGCATATAGCCTCTCCGATTAGGGCTACTTGAGTAGTAGCATTCCAACAGATCCAAGTTTTCACCTCTCGCCCATTTCCGTCTTGTTCCAGTAGCCCATTTATCGTCAAGGTGCTCTGGTTCCCCAACACCTGACGCAGACCTTGTTTGGCCAGGCGACGTCTGAGCCGGCATGTTTCCTTGCTTCTCAATGTCTCTCATGGTCTGAGGTAGGCAGTAGCTCAAAGGGTCTTGCCTATCCCAGACGGGATAGCGCAATTTTTGCCGGTTTCAAACCCGGGTCTTCCGAGTGAAAGACTGATGACTTATCCATTGAGCTATCCTGTCAGCTATGGTAAGGTCGAACCAACCGGACATTGTCGTAGTGGATAAACAACAGAGGAAAGCCGTTGTGGTGGATGTAGCAATACCGAGTGACTGCAACATCAGGAAAAATATATATATATAGTTTTTGAATGTCACGTCCTTGTTCCAACAAAACTGCAAAACAATGCACAAAAAAGGACCAAAAAGACATGATAGAACTTTATTGAGGAATCCTGACTTCAACCCAATTGATAGACTAGTTAGTATCTGACCCCACATCTCCTGAAAGAGAATTCCCACAAATACACTCCTACACCCTCATATTAGACAATATATATTAAAGAATAGCATTTTACTCAAATTCATACATGTGTGAACACAAACACTTTTCATAACATATCCCACTGGTTGTAATGAGTTCATGTGAAATGAACTCAATTACCGAAACAACTGAGCTTCCAATTGCATTACAATTTACCAAGAATGTTTGAAAGTTTGCCAAACTGCACACTGGCCTATGCTTAGGATTTAAATCACAACTAGTGTGAAATAAATTTTCTATTTCTCATGTTAACCAGAAGCTCACAATTCAGAAATTCACTGAGCATCAGAAATCATTTTGAACTTAATATCTACAGTGAACCATCACAGGAACTTGGTGCCAGTGGGTTTGGTATGCCTCCTCAGGGCAACGTTACAGCCCATTTTTCTCCTGGAGTAGCCAGCATTTCACAGCACTACACTCTTCCCACATTTGATGCCTTTTTTGCTCACTGTGCTGACCCTTTTAGAGATTCTGCAGAGAACACGGATACTTCCTTGGACTGTAGATGCTCCCTGGATCTTTTGCTTCGCATCGACCTCTTGGCCTCTTCTCTCTGGTTTTGATCTCCCTTCCCCAGCTCCTCTGCCCCCACCTCCCTGGAGGGTGTCAGCGTTGGCTGAAGGGGCTTCCAGGGGGCTTCAAGGGGCCTTTCAAACCTTCATCCAGGTCTTAGTGTTCAAAGACCCTGGCCAGTCATCCAGCTGCACACTCACACACTCATACACACAGTTACACCCTTGCACACAAGCCTGCACTCGTTTACATCTGTGTAGATGTGCACATGATCTGCACTGACAAAATAAAAGAAGTGCTAAGAGAGTCAAAAAGGCAAGAGTTACTCAGAATTTCAGAATAACATTAAACTGATTTATCCGAGATGTGGCTTTAGTAAGATCAAATTTAGTTTCAGAATGTCAAGTGAATCCAATGTACATAATAGATTTTTAATGCCATTGCCGTCCTTTTTCCTATAAAGTATTTTACGTTGCTACCTGCACCTATTTTCTCTTGGTCTACATGGTCTTAGATTGGAGCTCCTTGCTAAAGTTGTATAAAGCTTCCTAATTTAACACTGCCTTCTGGGACTCCTAACGGCTGAAGAGTGGATGGAGAAAGCAGATGTGCCTTCCAACAGAGGAAATAGTTGCTGGCCAACCAAGTGTAAAATGTCACTACAGAGCCAAGAGTTTTCTGGCAAAATGATGAGCAGGGTCACAGGGGTTGCAACAGTCACTACTCAGAATGTGGGCATTGTGGATTAACAGTTCCAAAAACATTAGCCTCACTGAAACATTTGTACGTTTTGTCATCTTATAACCACCAATTTTAGAGGCACCTGTAATATGTGTGATGGGGCAACACAAAATATAGTATAATTTTAATAGATAATCCAAATTTTGAAGAAATAAAAATCTGTAAATTGTTATATATGATTTTTGCTGTCCCTTTACTGTCACCTATTGCTCTAAGAGGTTACATGTTTAGCACATAGCATTATGTAAGTGTGTGTGTGGGTGTGTGTGTGTGTGTAGTGCAATGTCTGTAATTGAACAAACTGCATCATGGAGTCCAGGGAACACAACAGGCAGGTCTGCAATAACATCAAGGAGATGTTTAAAGTAGAATTTTGGTAAAAGCTTCACCTTTGAATGTCCCAGGAAGTAACTTTTAATCCATAATCCAAAAATGGAAAGATTATAGCACAGCTGGAAATCATTGCTGACCACCTAAACTTACTGGATACAAATGAGGATAAATTAGAAGAGGATCTGAGAGACTTATGATAACTCCGAGGACCTGCAGAGGCTCAGGTAGAGGAATCTGTGGAGAGTACAGTGTCACACGTACACTCTTCAAAGCTAGTCTTTGATGGAAAGGTGGAAAGGTTGTTGAAAGAAAAACCAGAAGAAATTGTAAGAAACCCTGTCCAGAAGTTGCCATATTGTTGTCCGGTCACATCAGAATAAAATTTAAATTTTTAGTCTATATGCAAAATGGTCTATCTGAGGGAGAGGGTGGAGTGTAACAGCCTGAATAAACCATCTCCATGGTAACATATGATGGTGACAGCATCATTCTGTGGGGTACCTGTCTTGAGCAGGGACAGGGAATCTGGTTAGGGCAAGCATTAAGATGGATTTAGCTAAATTTAGACTAATCCTGAAAGAAAACGTTTTAGAGGCTCATAAAGATTTTAGACTGAGGTTCACCTTCCAGTAGGACAATGAACCCAAATATACAACCAGATATCTTTGGGGTTGTATATTGTCCAGAGGGACATTGGAATGGTTGGAATAAAGTTATTTTGACTTGAAAATGGATGTTTAAAGATGCTCTCCATCCAAACTGACTGAGCTCAACCTACTTTCAAACAAGAAAGAGCAAAAACTTCAGCCTCTAGATTTGAAAAGCTGGTGGAGATGTACCCCATTTAGGCAAGAGGCAATTTTTTAACATTGACTCAGAAGTGCTGAATGAAAATGCACGCATTATATTCTTTCCACTCTTCTGAGTAGCTTTAAAAGGAACTGTACATATGTGTTAGTGTTTCTGGTAAGTGTGGATCTACAGGGTTCCACACTTTCTATGATGCTGTGTGTGCAACGTAGTGTGTATGTGTCCAACTTTGTGTGTATGTGTCCTTCAGTAGTACAGTGGGATAACTGTGTGTACACACGGCTCACAAGGCCTTATCTAGATGTCCTAGTTATCGATTGGGCAACATGGCAGATAAGAAAAAGATGAGTACCCCCTCCCACTTATCCACAGCCACCACCGACATCCCAATGGCTCATTCCCCATATCTGCCATCCAAACCTGCAGCCCTTCATTCCCCGCTCACTGAGACATTTTAAAGCACCTAAATGGAACAAATCTACATTACACCAAAGTCCAAACACATAATTTATATTTAGAATGAATTAATATGTATTTGGAACATACTGAAATAGTGAGATATATAACAGCTATATATAATTAAAAAGCTTGCATAGATGTTACAGCAACATTAGATTTGGAGTCCAGTGTTATTTTTTATATATACATCAGCTCAATATTGAGTAAATATTAATTAAGCAACTAGTTCATCTAATTTTAAACCTACCTTTCAAGAAAATTTTAATGCATGCATTTTCCTCAGTAGTGAATACAGTTCCAGTAAATTTAGATATTGTCACAAATTACTCAAAAAAAAAAAAATAATCTATACAAAGAGCGATTGCATTTCCTTCCCACTTTACATCCATCTTACACCCTTGTCCCTAGTGGGATAGGGAGCGGTGCTGGTGCCTGACTCCAGCGAGAAATTTCGGACGAGTGGTGGGGTACACCCTGGACAGATTGCTAGTCCAACAATCATGCACACACACACTCATACCAAAGGAGAATATATACAGATGAATTAACCTAACATTCATGTTCTTGGACTGTGGGAGGAAGCTGGAGTACCCGGCGAGAACCCACACATGCACAGGGAGAACATGCAAACTCCATCCAGAGAGACCCTTTGCCAGTAATCAAACCCAGGATCTTCTTGCTGCATCGCAACAGTGCTACCAACGGCGCCACTGTGCAGCCAATTCCCATTTTCCAATATTTAAAAAAAGAAAAGAAAAGGAGATCTCAATATTTTGGCAGGAATTTTAAATTGATTTATAAGTAACTGGTAATTCTGCTTTTGGGACTTGAGCAGCCATAGTTTTGTTAAATGTTAGACCTTCCACAATTTTAATTTTACTTAATACATTTTCTTCAATGAAATCCTTCCTTGAAAAGTTTTTGCCTGTTTATTGTCAAGTCAAATTGTTTAATTATTCCATCATTAAAACCAAAACATGTAGCACTAAAGAAGTAATAATTTTCTTTCTTCTTGCCGTTTTCTTTGTCTGCTCAGGCTTATGAAAGGAAAACCTGTTTGTGTTTTGTAGTCTCACGCTTGACTTCACCCTGCTCCTCCTCCTCACTAAGCGTTGTCTTGTTGCTTCCGCCCGAGTGGCTCCCGTTGAATATGCCACTTGGTTGAACAATTAATTATTATAATGATAGACCAGCACTGAGCGCTGCTTTAGAAGTGGACACACTGAGAGGGAGAGAAAATGGCACAAATACAAATAAGCAGTTTAATCCTTTGGTAGGAGACTGATGGTTGTAGTGGAATGTCTGGCATTGGTTTTAAACAAGAGGGCAAAATAGAGTACATGTATTTAATGACACAGTGGAGTGATTCAGTTTCAGCACATCTTAAAAACCAGAAATACAACGATCAGGCATAACATTATGACCAACTGAATAACAGTGTGTTAATCACACTGAGCTGTCAACTCCACCTGACTCCCTGAAGATTAGCTTTAGCATCTGGCACAATAAAACTTTAAGGTACACATTACAGCTTAATGAACAATACACAATGTAATGAGTTATTGAAGGAGTTTTGTTTACCGAAACAACTAAAATGGAAGTGCTTCTATATTTACAGTTCATGTCCGATTAGAAGTGGATTACATTTATGTTGTTTCTTAGATGAGACAGGTATTTAATACAGGAATCTTTGGGTAGTTATTAGTATGAGGCTACAGACACATGAAAAGATTGTTTAGAGCCCATATGCCAGAAACGTCATTGACTCATAAGTGCATTCTTTCTTCGTGAAACATGATCAGGATCTTTAAATTCTTCATTACATTAGACAAAAAAATGTAGTAAATAATTCCAATAAAGAGCTATTATATTGATAAACCTTTTTTGATATAAATCATTTAAAATCTAAATCTGGCGAAGATATGAATACTTTAGAGTGTTACAACCAGTCAACGCAGTGCTGTTGATTGACAACGTATTTTTTGTGCGTTTTTATTTTATCCTTGTGACATAACACAAAACTGACAACTGAAAATGGCCAAGTCTTGTGGCAAATGCTATTTTAAAATGCCTCTCAACATGGCACGACTTGGAAAACTGGGTATTTAGTGAGGTAGTATCTGCTATAAAATGTTTGAGAACCACTGGAGTCGTGGTTGCAAAGGGAAAAGTGTCACTTTCACACGTGCTGTCATTGTGAAGGCAGTGCAAACGTGCCAGGCGGCCAGCAGGCAGTCAGCCGGTCTCCTTGGCTTCCACTTGATAGATGCCCACAGTTGGATTTGCATATGCTATTCAGGGCATCTCTGTCTCTCTCTCTCTCTTTTTTTATTGTTTTTAATCAGAGGCGAATGTCAACAAAATAAATGAAGTTGCGCAGTGAAGTGAAATTTTTATCACATCAGTGGTGTTTGGATGGGTGTGTGTGTGGAGGGATGAAGAGGGGGGGTATGATTATGATGATGCCACCCCACATACCTCACACCCTCCCCACCCTACACAGCACATACACTCCACCTCCATTCATCACAGGCCATATTGAGGGAGTGAAATTCAGCGGCAGTGCCGGTAATCAATGGAAGGGCTCCATATGGCGGGGATCAAAGGTGTCACATAGTGTGTGGTTCTGCTTTATTGCCAGCCAGCACTGTTAATTGGACAACAAGATCAGAGGCAATATTAAAATCCAATTAAATTGATATGAACAGATTGCCAAGTGATGTACACTAATGTATAATTGAGTATCAAGCAAATGCGAGTGGCCCGTCTCGAGCGCCGAGCTGCTGAATAAATGATGGGCGAGCCGTAGAGGACGGAAACAAGTTTGCACATTAGCCACCCTCCACTCCCCTTCCTTTCTCCTTCTCTTTCCCTCTATCACTCCCTGGGTCTTCAAATTACTTTTTTTTCTCCTATCCCGTCTTTTTTTGGGGAATTGGCAGTTGTTCTTAAAGGGACATTTTTGTCCTGCATAATAAGGTCAGAGATGAGGAGAGTTTCGGCATGTGCATGTGGCAGAGGAGGCTGGCATATACGCAGACACACACGCATGCAAGGGGGGAGTTGACGGGAAGCAGTTTAAAAAGTGTAATTCCATCACACACACACACACACACACACACGTCTTTAATTTGACGTTAATAAAATATAAATGATTAATTTCTCCATTTTTGCTGCAGCTAAACCAAGAGCATGTTGTGGTTTTAGGGCTAATCAGGCATAAACATGGACACCCTGCTTCATCTTGCTGAAAAGGCTGCTTGATCCAGAGCTCTTTTCCTCAGCAAAGGCAAGAAATAAGCAGAAAAAGAGAGACGCGTTAGGGCACCCACAGACCAACGAGGCCCCGTCCAAGGTGACATTCTGTGATAAGGTAGTGTTGGACTGCAGCCCAAAATAATCAAAGGTTCATCACCACTCATTCTTTCATTAATTGAATATTTTTAGCCCCAATTTAAAGCGTGTAACTACTGCGCTAAATCGTGACATTGGGAGGCAGATAAGGAGATTTTCATTTCAAATTTTAATGGTACTTTGGCTCTGATGATCGCCCCCTTTTTTGGGAGGCTAATTATTTATTTCTGTTGTTTTGATTGTGGTCCAGCATATGCTGTTTCTTTTCTTTTTTTTATAGCCTCCCACCTCACCTCTTCCCTGCATTATGCTGGTTTCTTTAATTAAGCGGGCACGGGGCTCATTAGCTGCCATGGCGATGGGGTGACACGGTGTGCCCATCTCAGTTCCCGCGGGCGGTGCCCGGACAGAGCGCCTGGGGAGCAGGTGCTGACAAGGTCGGGGTGGCAGCTTGCCATCTGGACTGCCGCTTAGGCCTTGTCTCAGCCAGGTTCTTTGTTGCCATAGATGGGCTAATGCCATCCACCAACAACCCTCACTAAAAGACATCAAAACAGGGCTCTGGGTCTTAGGAGATCTGTGGACTTAACAACCACTAAAACAAAGGCCCAATAATTGGTTTTGGCGCAATCTGTCCTTCGTTCGCCACTCTGGGGGCTTCCCAGTTATTGAGTTTGTCTGGAACAGAAGGCCCATTGAAGGTTCTCTTCATTTAGTCATGATGCACCTCCATTTGCATAACTTAGATATCCAAGGCAAACACTGTGCACATAAATTAAGGCATAGATTACTACAATATGTACTGGCGTCTCTTCTGGACACCTAAGAAAGCTTTTGAAAAGGACTTTCATTTTCTTTTTAGATTAATATTTAGGTTTTCTATCTCATTTTTCTTTCTAAGTACTCTTAAATACCTTTGTTTGAATAAGTAATACTTGTGGAATTCACATTGATGAATAACTATAAAATATTTGTTGTGTGTTTATGTTGAGTTCATAATTACATACAGTATCTTTCAAGTTTTCATATCCCTTTAACCTTGATATTGTTTCAAACCAGACTTATTTCAGGAATTTAACATGATAACATGACAAAGTAGTGCATAATTATGAAAATGAAAATATTTTGACATTTTTATTACTTAAGAAAAAAATGTGAAGTATATACATCTATATAAATATATATTTAGTTCCCTAATAAATTCTTTGTTGAACAACATTTTAGCTGCAATTACAGCTGCTAGTATTTGGACTTTGACATTGAAATACATGAATATGCTTTGATACTATAGTTCTTGCTCTGTGTTGAATGCTTTGTTCCTTGCAGCCTTTTCCAGATTGTCTACCAGAACCATCCTATCTTTAGTTCCACCAAGTTTCCCTGTTTACTGAACAAAAACAATCCCACAGCATGACGTTGCCACTACTATGTTTTCTCTGAGAGGTGTGCAGTGTTTTTCCACCACACCTTGCATTTATATTTAGAAAAGTAAGTTATAACTTTATTTGACTAACATCTTTTTACATATTTCCTAATACCTTTATGGGCTGTGGAAAATGGCAAATATGAATTGGAAATGTTTTATTTGAACAATCCGTTTCTCCTTTCCATCTTTTTTAAAAACCCCAGATATCTGAAATGCACCATTAATCGTTGCTCTGTCAAAATTCTCATACCTGAGCTATGAATCTCTACAGTTCCTCCAGAGTTATCATGACTGAGTCTCTACCTCTGAGAAACTTGCCAGTTTAGAAATTTTAGGAAAGCTAAATCCTTACTTTATATAAATTAAATAATAAAATCAATTTCTGACAAGTTTTTTGAGTGACCTTTAAGAAGCATTAAGAACCTCACTTGTTCTGAGGAAAGTTTCCTCTGGGGTAATGATCAAGCTCGAGTCCTCAGTGATTTATTAGCATTCAAAAGACCTAGCTAGAATAAACAAAGTCCTCCCTCCTTATAATTTGTGAATTTCCTTAAACTCTTTTACAACCCGACATGATCTTGTTAAATACATTTGGAGGAGAACTCCTCTTTCCTCACCAACACCGGTCTGCAGTGACTAGCAGATTCTCCCACGATTCTCCGACACTGACTTATGAAGCTTCTCGTTGCAGTCTATTTAAGATGACCGTTCCGCTGATCAGGCACATAAAGACGTCTTTAACAAAGAAGTAAAGCCGTAGTTCTGTATTGGCCATTCACCATTCGTTCCATCACCACATTATTTTACTACACTGCGGCCTCCCTACCAGAGGCCTTGGCTGTCATTATGTGGTCATGCATTTGAGTTTTGCGAGTGTTCACCCACTGATTTAGAGAACAGATGCCTTCTTTTAAAAAAAATGAATTCTAAAACAGAGTTGAACCTTTCATGCCAAAGTGTACAGCGTCAATGTTATTAAATATCCCAGACCTTTCTTTAAAAGTAAAAAGGTTCCTGAGCACCACATTTGGATGTTGATTCTCGCCTTAAGAGAGTGCAGATGTTTATTTTAGAGACTTTGCTGAGGCTGGTCTGTGGTCAGCCATGTGGTGCTGGGCTATACATGAAAGCAAAAGCTAGGTTCAAGTCCAGTGGTGCCAACAATTTCTCAGAGACGAAGGAAAAAGGTGCACACACTGTAAAGCAGGAAACACAGAGAGGGAAAATCCAATACGACATGGGACATTGTGCTGCGACGGTGTAATGTTGCCCTTCTAAATACAATATACAGGTGCATCTCAAATAAGAATATTGATCAAATTTTATTTCAGTAATTCAATTCAACAAGTGAAACTCTTATGATATAGTTTCCTTACACAAAGTGATATATTTCAAGTGTCTATTTCTGCTTATGTGGTTAACATCGATTAGACAAAACCTGAAATTCATATTTTGCCGATTACAGAACATCAGTTTAAAAAGGGGTTTGAAATCTTAAAATGTTATGTTACCAGCTTGTTACGGCTTACATAATCATGGAGAAAACTATACTGACTCAACATTTGTCCAGCAAAGAGTTATTGGCACTTGTACAAGGAGTCACAAAAGGTCACTCCTGACAAAATTGGCTGTTAAATGTGTTTTATCCAGGGATATTAAAGAAAAGTTGCTTGAAAGAAAGTCTTCAGGAGCGCCCCATGTACTCCAAAACACCCCCTGCCAGTCTCCTTGGCAGGTAGAGTCTGCTCTAACCCTCCTGTAAAGTGAATCAGTGGGTGGCTCCAGTCCAGTTTATGAGAACACCTGGTATGTTAAGAGTCCACTACCTCAGTTCCCTGAATGTGTCAGTGTGGTGGCACTAGTAAATCTTCTTCTACATCCTTATATTTCCCCATATTGGTACTTTTAATGTCATACGAAGATGCTGTATAGTAATAAAGATTTTTTTTAAAAACAGCAACATCAAGCAGTCAGACAAATACAAGGCATTAAAAGTCATTTTAAAAAGATGACTTAAAGGTGAGGAGGTCAGAAGAGAGTGGGGGACAGCGATGGAAAATGCTTTGTAGCATCGTGCTCTTCCACTTCTTAACACTTCTTTGTGTTAAGAAGTGGAGGGAACGGGATGGCATGTGATGGTGGAGCTGGTCAGAGAAGTAAGAGGGAACCAGATTAAGGAGGACAATAAAGGTGATGAGGAGGATTTTGAATTGGATACACAGAGATTGGGAGCCAGTGTAGGTCTCTGTCAGCCCTTACCTGTGATAAAACCAACTATGACAGAGATTTAGTCAAAAATATGGGAGCCAAAATCTGGAGGAAGAGTGGATAGGTGAAGAATCAAAATTGCTTGAAATCTAGTGGGGGGTTTTTTGTTGTTTTTTTTTAGTCATTTACTGATGTTTTCTCAATTGTTTCTCTTTGCTGACAAACATTATGGAGATGCTGATTTGATTTTCCACCATTGTTTGTCCTCAGAGGAAGATATGAGACAAGGCCCAGGAGAGGAGCTAAACATCACATTACAGCAACCTTTACTCTCTTTAACACCTGAGTAAAGCCACAAGCTGGTTCAGTACATGTCACAAAAAACAAGTAATTAAGGAGGCCTGTCCATGTAATGTGCTAAAAAAAAAATTCTGTATTAGAAGATCCATTTTTATCTTTATTATATTTTATTTTATATAAAATAGTCTTACTTGCAATTAAACATCTAGGTATTTAATGTACTTTAATCGCTGATATCAGAGGACAGCATTAATGGCGAAGTTAAACTGCTGTTTGCCCACACAGAGATAAACAGAGCAAAGTCGGAGGGATTTTCTTGAAGTCCGCTAATTTAATCCTCCATTCCCTAATCGGGTGTGAACCCCTAAATCCTTTCATACACAAAAGCTGACCGACAGCAGCTTTGGAGCAGAGAAACGGCCATATTCATTCCCTCTTTCCTGGTCCAGTGATTGCAGAAAATGAGTCCTGGAGATCACATATTTATCATCTTTTTCTTTTACTGGATTGTCAGTCATACCCTATTTCATGTCCAATTTCCTATCAATGGCAGAAACTGTTTGTTCCACTGATTGTGGTCTTCCAAAACATTAACAATTCAACCAAAGGACCAAAAAAAACTGATTAACAGTGGCTCTTCTTTGCTACACAAGTGTCAAAGACACGTTCTCTGCAGCTCATATAGTGAGAATCAAAGTGGAAATACACACCTTGACAAGGACTGCGTAAGCCACATTATTTGGAGAAAATTCATGAGAAGATTACCCTTGGGGGAGTGGACGAAGGGGTGGGAGAATGAGTGGCAAAGTGAGGAACGGCTGGGGTGTCGAAATAGGCTTGTGGGGCACAGAAGAAGGGGCTCAATGGGGGGCTAATTCCCACCATGCCCTGCTGCAGCTGTGCCCCTGAAACTGACTGACAGATCCCTATACATATGGGAGATTCTGCATATGCAAGAACAGTGAGAGGTGGCAACCTTCGCTTCCTTCATTTATAAACTGTTTTTACATAACAGTCAGTTCTAACATTTCTTTCATTGGCATTTCCATTCGTCAAAAGGTCTTAGGGTTCAGTATTAAAAAGCTTTGACCCTGGTAACAGATGAAATAAAACATTTTAAATTGGCATATTATGCATTTTCTTGGCACATACATTTTATACCACAATCAAGTAACCATGTTACTTCAGTTATTAAAATGCTGTATATATTGAATGTGACAAAATAAATTTGACTCAAACATGCATAAAATAATAAAAGCAACACTACATGTATGTTTTTGATGAGAAAATAACATAAAACTACCAAAAGTGGATTCTGTATAATAATCCCCACCCCTCACCATCCCTTTAAGCATTAGATGAATACATTTGTACAAACTAAATGTCCAAAACGTTTGATTGCAACACAAACAATTTGAGTATTATTTCATAAAAATGTATACCAATTTTGGCATAGAAAAGCAGCCAAAACGAAAACATTTTCATTTTGGCACTTTCTCTATTGAGTAAAGTTGAAGCTATTACCAAACACAGCTAAGATCACAATATTAATCTAATTAGTAAACTGATAGAAAACTATACAGTCATGAACACTTTGCATTAGGGCTGTAACGATTCCTCCAAGGATTTGAGTACCTTGATTATTAAAATTTCTCGGGGAACATGTATGTTCCTCGAAGCTTTGTAAAATGATGGTTTATTATTTAGTGCACCATGTTCCACCTGGGTAATTATTTGTGGTAGGCAGCGCTGTCACTTCCGCGCTGTCACTCATCAGGTTTTTGGGGACCAAAAAGTAATGTTAAATTGTCTAATTGTCTGGCACTGCATTTTGAGTACGTAAGTTTTTCTGCCGTCGGAACTACATGGATAACTTTTCGGAGAAAGAGAGCGAGAGCAAGCTTCGATTACTTGATTAATCGTAAAAATAATTTATAGAGTACTCATTTACTAAAATATTATTTTACAGCAGCCCTACTTTGCACCAAACTTGGATCACATGTAGAAAATTTCAAACCTCATGCTGGTTTTCCTTTCCAGGAATGCCAAGACGAGGGGTTCAGCTGCAGTAAACTTCACAATGGAGTTGCAAGCTAGCTTCATGACCTAAATGATATTGCCACCAACACAGAGCTTACTTGTGAGTGGAAGCATGAGCCAATCCACACAGAGAAACATAAAAAGCAAAATTGGCAGATAAAATTCTGCAGGTTGTACAATAATAGACAGCAGAAGATCCAAGTTATTTTCTCTGATTAATCCATCATTTCCCAAATGTCCCAAACTATCGAAAAACAAAGTGAGTCACCATGAGACATATGTGGTACCATCAGATAAGGATCCTGATATAATCTACTGTGGGGCCTCCTGCCAATTCTGCTCAAGAACTCCCCAGTGAAAAATGTGTGATCCAAAAGCCTCCAAGAACAACTTCATCCAATAATCAACAATTTGGTGATGATCTCTAAAAGTAATAACTGGGATAACCAGCTAACTCCCCATATCTTCCACAGGGAAAGAAGATCCTGTGTGGGCATTTAAAGAAAAGCTGAAATACAACATAGGTATTCCTCCTTCAGGAAGTCCCCAAGTATAGTAAGCTCTTGTCAAAGCTCAGATCATAACGGAGCATCTACATAAAAATACGCTAATAATTTACAAATATATGGTAAGTTGTGAATGTTTGGGTTGGTCTATAGTAAAAAGGACCACCACTCCATGTCCCATCATCTTCTGGAAATTGCCACCTTCTTTTTCTCCATTTCATTGTCATCTTACATGTCTCGAAGAGGATAAAAGCCAAAAACTGTTCTGTTTTGGATTACACACGGATACACACACCAGTTTTCACAGTTTGCTTGATGCGCCTTTCTGGTGTCGACATCCATACTGATCATCATGATTCATCATTGTGATAGACTGTTGGTAAGAGTAAAGTCTTACTATTCAACATAAATTTGGATATTTACCAAGGCATCTAATAAATGTAATGTAAAAGATCACATGACACAGCCACTTTATCCACCTACTACTCTGCACATGCATACATATTTTTCTTTTTCATTCTTTATTTTTTTTAGTTATTTATTTTTGCGTTATTACATCAACACAATTTCCTAGCCTGTCAACTTGTTTACTGTCAAGGGCAACACAAGTGATTCTGATATGTATACTGGTTTATTCAGGCTAGAAAACATTTTCCATGACATCACTTTATGAAGTAAAAGAAAAAAGAATCGAGGTATTTAGAGTATAAACCAAAATAGTATGTATAACATGTAAAAGGCATTTTAACTCTTTTCCACCTGATTGAGAGTTAACCTTCTCGCTTTCATTTTCTTAAAAAAAAAAAAAGCCTTCCTCTTTAGATGCAAGGCAGAAAATTAATTTCAAAGCATTAAATGCACAAGAAAAGCTTAGAGAACTTTAGTGAATACTTTTTTAAAGATTCCTTATGGGAATCAAAAAATAAATAACTAAAACCAAAGACTTTTGCACTACCAAAGAAACTACCGAAATACCAGAACAGTCAAAAAACTTTATGTGGAAAAACTTCAGGTAAATCAAATGTGTTCACACATTTATTTTTCATGGTCAAATACGTTTTTATTCTTATTCAATTTTAGCCCAGATGCTCAGTGTTGGGACTCAGGAATGTGAAAGACTCAGGACAAGGAGAACAAGAACAAGAATTTGAGTATGTGACCTAATTTGTGTTGTAACCTGATGTTTTTGTTGTTGCTTGGTGTAGTCAGTAGTGGTCATCCAGTGTTTCATTTTGAGTTAATAAGGACCGATACCAAGAGAAAAGAGCTACAAAGAAGAGGAGAAGTCAGTAAATCAAAGGTTGGAAGGTGTCTGACGGCCACTTGAAGGAATCTTCCCGTTAATCCTTGTTGTAGGTTAGCTTGTAAAAGTGAATGAACTCAGCAGGGTTCAGAGAAATTGACCGCACTGCGATCTCTGATTGGTTTGTTTCCTCATGCCCACAACCTCTGACCCCTGCAGGAGAAGGGTCAAGTGCCTCCTCGGCTCAGTGTTAATGAGCCATTAAACACTTTTCAGTTTTGTTGGTGTGTGGCAAGCTTTCGCTTTGTGTGTCTGAGTACTACAGTTTATGCCTCAAAACATTTACAGTTCTTTTACCTGACCTCAACTTAGTAAACAAAGTTGGACTAGACTGGATGTTGATAAAGAAATATTGTGCGAGTACTGCAGTCTATGCCTCAAAACATGAACAGTTCGTTTACCCGAATAAGTGCTCAGTCAACAAAATTGGACTAGATTGGATATTGGTAAAGGAATAGTTAGAAAAAATAGTGAGATTAATATAAAATCGGTACCACTAATTAGTAAATATAAATGACTAATTACAATTAAAAGTGTAATTGTAGGATTTAAGGGCCACAAAGGCAACAAATACAGAACAAGGTCTCATTTTAATGGCATTTTCCTGTCATATTTAACTACAGCTGAGAGCAGACATGTTAAATGTTGAGGAGAGTTACATGATTCCCAGTTTATGTCATGCTTGAGCTAATTCATAATTTCTAGAGGGGTTGAATTTGCACCTGCATCATGTAAATCTGCTGCAGGTTAAATTCTAAATTATGTAAAAACGGTGTGAGAGACTGATGTGGTGCAGACAGTAGTATGAACTACTACACATGCGGAAAGGCACACGCAGCCCCTTAGTGCTACTTCACTACAGCCGCCACATCGCACACAGAATAGAAACAAAACCAACCACAAGTTTTCCAGCACTTCCAACTTTACACAAACCGATTATTGTACCCTCCACCACTGCTTCCTTTTTTAATATATTTTTAATGCCACATTAAAAGGGATTTTATTAATCAGATGGTAGAAGCCGGAGTGTGACACATTCAGCCAGTGCTCGCATTTGATGCTTTTTTTGTTGTTAAAAGGACCGTTCCCACATGTCGTAAATCCCTATTGCAGCTCCGCCGAAGAAAAAAACAATGGCAAACAGCAAAACAACATAAAACAGCCACTGAGTCAAAGTGGAGCTCTCTCAGATGGGGCCGGGGCCTGAGTCCCCTTTCAAGTTCAGTTGCAACAATTATCTTCAAAGTGGTACTGAGCGGGAAACCTTTGTTTTCCTCCCAATCGGCATGGCTTGAACCTGACCCTGTTTCTCCAAGCCTACTGGAGGATAACATGTTCCTACAGCTTGATACCAAGAGTACGTTTTCTTATGACTTATTCATCTTTTTTTCCCTCTCTCCAGCTCCCTACTTTATAATTCATTTGATCTAAAATTTCATTAATTTTCTAAAATGTTCCAATTGGGGCCTTGCTGGGCTTGGGCGAAGGGTTTTTTTTTCTTTGTCCAACCCTCTTTTGTAGTTGGCTATTATTCTTTTATGTAGCAGCCTTGTAGAGGTTATCATCTTCTGAGGGCAAACAGCGCTCGCTGGAAAAGTTTTAATCAGCTTTAATGAGCGAGGTCAGTGCTGGAACCACAGAGAATGAGAGACATTGGTGGAAACTTGAGAAGCAGTGAGAGAATAACGAAAATAGTTGGCCTCAGAGACGTATGGACATTTTTTTCAAAATCTTTTTTGTATTTTCTATCTCTCTCATTTGTACTGTTTTTTTTTTTTCGCCAGGCCCTCTGATAGTCTGATTTAGCTCAAATTGCACTGGCATCTTAGGCATGGGAACAGATTATAGATAATGAAGGAGAAATTCATTTCAGACCATCACTATCTTCAAGGCATCATTCCAATCAGAAAAGGCTGCAATTAGAAGGTGAAAGTTAATTTTTTTTTTTTTACTTGCTCGTCAGTAGGTATGAAAATATTTCTAATGTGGCAGTGGGAAAGGACTGTTAAAATGCTTAAATTCCTGCATAGTGATAACGCTGGTTTAGTCCTAATGCTCAACCATCCCTGGCTTTTTATCATTCCGTGAAATCCTCAGATATCCTTCTTTTACCTTCCCCTCTTTGAGTTACCTTGCTTTTCTTCGCTTTGTCTTTATCAAATGTTACCGTCCTTTCTTCTGGCTTTAGCCTTGGACTCTAATCTTCTTTCAGGGAATAGTCTAAGCCGTTTCATTTTTAGCATTTCACAGCCAAGGTTGGCTAATAACAGCATAACGACTGTACCTCCTTGTGAGATATGACATGCCTTATTCAGATGTCAAGCCAGTACATTTACTGTCTGTGAGATTCTGAGCTCTGCTTGGCTGTCAGTCATTACATTTACGCGGTATTTTACCTTATCACTCACTGACCCCTTTGTTAGGTGACCTTTGCTGTTACCACGTTGGACCCCTTCTACTTTAGAAACTGCCTCAATTCTTCATTGGAAAGATTCGACAAAGTGTCTGAGACTTTCCTTAGAGATGTTGGTCAACATTGCTATGACAGCAACTCAGAGTTAATACAGATTTGTCAACTGTGCATTCATTAGGGCAACATATTGCTCCTCTAAAACATAAAGATGCTCTTCAGGTCGGTTTTCTGTAGAAATCAGTAAAATACTTTTTATGTTCAAGAAGACAGTTTGAGAATATCTGAGCTTCTTGACAGGCTACAAAGTCTTTCTGGAGGTACCAGTAAGTCAATAGAAACATTATGAGCAATAGATAGATTGGTAGGGCCAACAACAGGTAGCTATATCAGCAAAGCTCAGTTAAAACTAGAAGCTCAAAGTTTCCCAGAAAAAAAAGGTTTTCCAGCCATAACACCACCAGTAGAATCATTGGAGGTTTCCGCCTGCTAAGGGGGATTTTATTTTTCTCATTACATGCATGCTCAGTATGAGGAATTGCTTTAAAGTCAACAACACAATGCAAGCAATTGTCTACCACTGCATGCTCATCCAGGAAGAATAAATGCAATCTGCTGGGCTTCCTTAGAAATTTTTTAACTACCTTGAATAATTAATTGAGTTAACTGTATTGTTGATAACTAAGAAGGCATATTGAAAGGATTTTCTGGAGAGTGGCTCAAAACAACATTTATTAACTGGCTCTATAAACAAGAAACTGAATTGAATTTTATGTTCCTATCTCTGTTATTACTAACAGTACTAGCAGTCTTCTGTCTAGGCTTCAAAACTCTTGAAGGTTGTGGGTTTAGAGATGGTATTCTTTTTTTTATTTGGTAGTTACAGGTAATAATTTGAGCTACTGTTGCCCAAGAAGATTTGCTTCTTTTCTAGCATTGAGAGGGCGTTCATACAACTGCTGCTCACTGGATATTTGTTTATTAAAATGGCTGGTATATGTAGTAAAATAATACATAACAGTATGTACTATGTCGTATGTCACTTCTGTCATTTCTGAACCTCCATAAAAAAAATGCATCTGAAAAAGATTATTTCAGGTGTGCATTTTGTAATTTTAGCAGTTTGAAAGGGTATATTTTTAACCCCAGATGTGCATCTTGCCAATAAAGTGTAACATGTATAGAACAGTTCTTTAAGAAACCTGATTAACATGAATAATGACCAATAAATGCTGCAGATGGGAAAATTTAAAAAGTCTATTGCGAATAGATAAAAATACACACCCCAATAGCTTAACGTATCAACAGTATCTTCAAAGCATTTGTGATGTAGTTCATGAATTCGAAATACATTTTCAGAGCACTTTATGAGCAGTCTCAGATTTCATTTCCAAAAGTCTGTTCCAGACTGTTTCAAAGTTCTTGGTGGTTTTATTTGTTTCCAAAGTTCTTGTGGTTCTCTTTCTTTTTGAAAGTTCAGTCAAGGACTCCCAGGACTATAATCCTATCTGGAAAAAAAAAAAATCAAAAGAGAAAAAAGAAGAAGGTCCTACCATTTCGCCATCAGATCAGTTCAGTTTGGTTCTGTTCAGTTTTCATTTGAAGATAGAAAAAAAGCTAACCTGTGAAAGGCCAGAAAAATAAACAGCAATTCAAATTCAATCATTAATTGGAATCAGTTCACCGGCAGACATTAACACAATACACGCTTTAAATCAGTTCAGAAATCTTATGGGGCTTTCAACGCAGTATTTCTTAGGAAAACTCGTTAATTTAACTGCACCGTTATTTTTGAAAAATGCTACTTTCGGTTAGCATGCCAATCACAAAATGAGTGAAAAATACAAAAATAAAATCCAAACTCAATTAGGCATCATAGCCGGATGAAAGATCACATATTTGTACATTAATCGGTCTGCACGTTACCCAGGTGGAATGTAACGATAAAGGCTTAAATAAAACGTCAAACTTGAAAGACATTTTCTCAACGGAGTTCTGCGGTCGCGGTAGCAGCGACTCATCAAAGGATTTAAAACAGCTGAGCTAAATCAAATACTGCTATAAACAAACACACAAAAAAAAACAATACAAAGCTTACCGCGGAGTTGTTTTGCAATTACGCCAAGTATTCCTCCAGCAGCCACATCAGGAGCCAAAATAAACGCCAAACAAATGCCAATGATGCCCCCTTGAAAGCTAACTAAACTGTTCCTCCGCCAAGCAGTGACGGCCATTTTTTGATCATGTGACATTTCCTAGTTTCTTCTTCTTTTATTGAATATTAAAGCAACTACAAAAAATAACATACTCACACCAACAAGTCTATAACAGACATTACCGAAAATATGACAAATTTACTTTTGTTTATAAGTAATCATTCGAGTGAGGGAGGTTCAAACCAAATGCAATTTTTTTTTTTTTTTTATAAAAAATGAACATAAAGCAACTAAAATGAGACATGTTAGGGGACTATCTGAAACTCGCACAGTTTTGTTGCGATTGTGTTCTGCATCTCACTCAAACATCTTCTGAACAAGGAGAGTTCATTTTTGAAGGAGCATTTTGCATATTGACATTAATAAATATAACATTTTATTACAATAATTGCAGAATTAATTGGAAATTCCACATTCTTTTCTTTGACAAATAAACTAAACTGAATATTTTGAAATGAGAAGAAATCCACATTTATGGCTTTAGAAGAAAGAAAATTGTGAAACAGTTCCCATAAATTGAGTACTTCTTTACACTCATGAAACACGTGTTTAGCTGTACATTTCTTTGTTTTTTTTAATGTATTTTAGTAACATGGGTTACAACAGAACATAAAATATATATTGCTTGGGCGTTGTTGGGGTTTTTTTTGTTGTTTTTTTTTCATGCCAAAGGGCTACGATTTCAAAATAAAAATATAAGCGTGTGTTTTCATTGCTCATCCCCCCACAAAAGCAGGGCTTACATTGGATAGATGACTCACATCTTGGTTGGCCTGTCTTGCTACATAAGTAGTGCAGACGTCTGACATTTACTTTGACAATAAATACTCAGAGGAAGGACGTAAGGCTATTGGGGTCAGTAGTCCACATGCCAAGCAGGACTTTGAGACCCACCACACAATGCAAGATGTTTGTTGCCATCTTGCAATTTCTAAACACATGTTCTGATAATGCTTTTACTGACAAGAATTAGTGAAAATTAATGACATCCTGACTTTTCTCCATAGCTGAAAGATGCGTCAGAAAAATGTCATTTCTCGACCTTTCATTATGACCCCTGTGGGACCCCTGAGGTGAGGCTGGGCATTTTACTTTTATATGCAACACTGCTTACTTATAAGAGACACCTGAGGACCTTGTTTTTTGTTGTTGTTTTTTTTTTTTTTTTTTTAACCCTGAGAGCCATTAACTTCCATCTGCTCTCCTCTATAGATATGCTGTCGCCTTTTGCTTTGCGTATTATATAGATTTCCCATTACAACACTTTCACACATCACAATCATGAACACCGTATGGCACCGACTTTCACACGTCATATTAAAAACTTTGATATTAATCTTAGTTTGTGTTGAATACCTTTACTTTTCAGACTCTTATGCATGGTTTGTCTCTCTTTTTGTTGTGGCCTTTGAGTCAGATCATAACAGTCTATATGCAAAGATGTCGAATATGCAAAGTTGAGCCCTGAAGGATCAGAAACCAACAATGGTACACGATAACCTCTTTAACCAAAATCAGTTTCACATATGTTCGAGATGATATTTCTGTATGAATAAAATTGTCTCAATTCCAAACATCTAGCTGCTGATTTGAGGGAAAGGCAACAAATCTGAAGGTAGTCTGACCATGAAACCTTAATACTGAAGCTGCAAATTACAATGGAAGCTTTTGACAGTCTTCAGTCATAGCAGATTTGAGTCTTGGTTGTTGCTGTGTTGCAGCTAATCACCTTTCAACTGATGGTTTGGATCTTTTTCCGGATGCTGGTGAAGGGGTGACACATCGCAATCACTTGTGCTTATTACAGTTGAGTGAACAAATTATTCATCCATCCAGAAATCATTTGCTGAGAGGCAGGTTACATCCTGAATAGGTTGATTTTTCCATCACAGACCAAGAATGAGACATACAGGACAAACAATCATGCACACGCATGCTCATTTGAGGCATATTCAGTGAGATCAATTAACCAAGTATGCTTGTTTTGTGTGAGAACAACTTTCAAACTCTATGCAACTGGAACCCTGACCAAGATTCAAAGCAAAGACCTTCTTTCTGCAAAGCAAAAGTGCTATGTATTAAGCCAAGCACTGCCTACTTCACAAAAGAGTTATGTAGTCAGTCAGACATTAAACATATGGATCCAAGGAACTCAAGAAGTTCAAAAAATTGACTTTATTTGTAAATGAAGTAAAGCATTTGTGGGTTGCTAGATTATGTATGTTTGATAATATGTTAGAGATGTGATACAGGAGTGTCTTATTTACATAATGTTGCATTTTCAAAGCTTTCAACAAATGTTCAATGCTCAAATGGCCTATGGCTAATTTGTGCTATTGCACATTTTCATTATATACCATTGGTGATATTATGCATGTTATTATATACTATTGCCTCTTTCAAGCCTCATTTCTAAAACCTTTGCATTGATAAAGTTGACTCATGTTTGTATGTTATGTTTACAAACATTTATATGTGCAACCTTGGAGAACACAATTAAAAGCTTTATTCTCTATTGGTACTCACATGAATGGTGCAGGTATGTTTTTAACGATGAGTGATTATACAAAGACCTTATCCCGTATTTACCTCGGTGAAGGACCTGTAAACAAAAGCTTAGATTTACTGGAAAATACTTGAATTCGATCTTATTAAGACAAACATTCTTTTCACAGAAGGAAATGTTTTGGCCTTGGTTTGCATTGTATCATGAGAAAACAAATGTAATTGGCATCATAGCCATGGTGAATTATTGTGCAATGGAAAATAAATCTGAACTCAAACGTTCCTTTCACTGAAAAAGAATTCTGCAGTTCAAAGTTCACATCAAGAGCAGAGAATGTTTTACTTTTACTTTAAAGTTGCAGACAGAGGCTGTGGTCAATTCTCCACAATAGATATTATATCCCAACAAAAAATCCCACCTTTTTCAGCTCACCTCCTTCACACCATGAGGCCACAAAGCTCCATTGATCTTCCTCTTGCAAGCATTACTGTTTTCCTCTCTTGTATTCCAAAGGGAAAAGGTTAGCATGTGTATGTGTGCGTCAGAGCACGTCCTTCTGCCTATATCTCCATCATCCCCATTATCTCCTTCCCCACATATCCAAATGTCACTACATCTTTCTTGCAAATGTCTTCCAGTGTGCGTCATTTGTGAATGTATGTGTGTCATCTTTACATGAGCAAGTGTAAGTGAATGTCTACTTTTTTTAACTCTTTACTTGTATTTGTGTCTGTGTACTCAGTTTAGTCCTACTTGATTGTGTAAGCGTATGTGTGTGTGTGTGTGTGTGTGTGTGTGGTGTGGGTGTGGTGTGTGTGTGTGTGTGTGTGTGTGTGTGAGTGTTTGTGTGACCGGATCGAGATACAGCCGAGCTTTACCTGCTCCCAGTGGAGCCAGAGCCCGAGCTCAGAGGGCCGGCGCTTAGCCCTGGTGTCGATAAGCGGAAGCTCTTCAAAGAGCGCAGAGTAAAAACGTCTCGGCCCTGTCAAAGACGGACAAATTCCCTGCTAACACCCTGAGCCTCGCTGCTTGAACAGTTCAAAGAAAGAAGCAAATGCAAAGGAAAGGGTATGCAGTAAGCATACATTTTTGTGAAAAAATCAGCTGGTCTGGTGGAGGAAGTGCTCTGGCAGATGTGGCCGTATGAGCTGCCTGGTTAAATACCACCTTCCACATTTCAACTTTTAGAACTTGTAAGTAAATGCATTCCCAATATGTTATCTCAAAGCATTTCTCAACAAGGCAAACAAGATAAATTTAATGAGACCTTAGATCTTATGAGAAAACCTGATGCCTGAAGTCCCAGGGGCACACCTCTTGTGCCCCTGCCATTTAAAGTTTTCCAGATCCACTGGGGGTCCATCTTGTTACATAATTGCAAAAACCTTGTAGCTGTAGATTTGATATCCAGAGAATTTTAGAAGCAACATAATATGTTTTGGGTTTTTGTAAATAAAACCACACCAAACATGTGGAACAGTTTATATAGATTGTTTTACATTCATCATGCTGTCGCCTAGCTCTCAGCATCTTCTTCTTCTCAATCTAAATTCTAGATGTTGTTAATGTTCATGTCGCCACCAACTGGTGGAGTGTGAAAAATGCAGAAATTCTACAATGTTCATGCTGATTTAAAAAAAAAAGGAGTGAGAAGATTATCGAAAACATTGGAGCTGGGGTTTGATCACATATTAATAATGAACATTTTATTAGCTTATCTTTTTGGAGGTGTTTTAGATAAACTACAAATATTTAGCTGCATAAGTAAGATCTATATTGCTAGGGTCTGCTGCTGTACTTTATAAATGTACAGTAAATTATCCCCATTAACCAGAAACATATAAAGCAGTGAAACAAAATAAAAGGTTGTGGCCTTTCCTTTTTATTATTGAGGGTTCGGCTGTTTATGTGTGTAACAGTGTCTCCTCTGTCTCAGTGCAGTTTATTTTCAGAAGTTCACCTGCCTTCAGGAGAAGATTTATTCCAGAAAGGCGCTGAAATGACCAGCAAAGCCTCGCCTGCTGGAACAAAGGAACGCATGATGTACGAAAAGTTTTGCCATAAGACAAATAAAAAGACAAGAACAGGGTGAAAAAAGATTAGCCTCAGCAAGTCCACATTTTATAGTTGGCTTTAATTTGTTCTCAAGAACAACAAACGATGCTGGAACGCTGGTGAGGATTTTCTCTTTTTTTATATCTGCCTCTAAGACATTAATTATATATTTATATATAGAATATGCAAAGAAGAGCTGAGGAATGCTGGGGAAGGCAAAATGATTAAAAATTAAACAATGCAGAAAATCACTCAGTTACCTTCAGGGATGTACATCTCTTTAGTTTTTTTTAATCTTTATCTTTATTCCCTCCCTCCCCGGCCACTTTCATTTGTTCTTTTTTTGCTTTTCCTTTCTTATTTTCTTTCATGATTTTATTCTTTGGTCATAGGTTTCTTTAAAGCTGTGCGCTCCGCAGGCGTGCATGTTTTCCACCCCACACACGGCAGTCAAGTGTGTGTTCTTCCTATGTCTGTGTGTGTGTGTGTGTGTGTGTGTGTGTGTGTGTGTGTGTGTAGGGGGGTGTTCATGCAGCAGCTATTTGTCATAGTGTAGGCTGTTTGCTGGGTCAGTCCAGATAAACTAATGTGTCAGTGCAACAGAGCTCCGCCGCTGACCAGAGTGCCTGCAATATGCAAAGACTTTGAATTATTTCGCGGCCCTGTGGCTCCCCTGCTGCACACCATGCTAAAAGTAAATGCAGTTGAACCGCGGGAGCAGGGAAGGAGAGTGGAGATGAGGGAATACGAGTGAGAATAAAGAGGAACAAACAGAAAGAGAGGGAGGAAAAACAAGACATTGAAGGGTGGTAAAGAAATACAGGAAAATGAGGGTCTGAGATTTAGAAAGGAAGAGGAGTTGCCACATGGCCGAAAAGGAAGAAAAGAACAGATGCAGGGAGACAGAGATAGTGTGAAAGAGAGAGGAAAGGAAAAAAAAGACGAGTTGGGGCCAGTTTGCTCCAAGCTGCCTGCAGGGAGAGAATTATCCAGCCTTTGAAGAAAGACAAAGTGGGCTAACAGAGCAATACAGAGACCAACAAGGTCACAGGGCAGCTGATCACACTTCCACCTATTAGCAGGTCTCTGCTGAAATTTGTGCTATGAGCTCCATAAACAGAAATAATTTGTTTTACACATTTTTGGTCTCTGAAGCCATTAGTTCAGAGTTAACGGGCTGCATGTGACCACTAGTTGATGAGAAACTGCATCTCCAAATCAGAGGTGATACCCACATCTCTTCAAATGTATCTCAATACATATGTTATCAATAAAATTAAAATTTTAGTGATTCACTGCTAAAATTGAAACAAATAACATATTCATTACTCAAAGATTGATGTATTTCTGTTAGTTTGATGATTACAGGGAAGAATGGTGGTGCAATTATTATCCGATTCTGTTGCAACAAGAAAGCCCAGGATTTGGATGAAGGCCTGGTCTTTCTGCATGAAGTTAACATGGATTTGCCCACTCTCTAAGTCCAAAAAAACATGACTGTTCAGTTAGGTGGTCAGTCCAGTGATCTGTCCTAACGCAGGGTGGGTTATTCCAGTCCTAGAGGGCTGGTTTCCCGCAGGTTTTATGCACATCCGTGGTCCGACACACCTCAGTAACATGGCTCAACTTCCTCCTCAATATGCAGTCAAGCTCTCCAGTGTTCATGCTACATGACATGATGCCTGAAAATGCATGGAACTCTGTCGTCCCTTTTACAGGAAAGTCCTGAATGCGGATTACTGAAGATATGACTGGCAATAAGCCTTCCTTTAGAGTTTAGAAAAGTTTCCCAACTGTTAGCACCAATCAAAAACTGTTCTTAATAGCCTTCATCAAAATGAAGTACACAAAAACAGTCCAGGAGGAATGCAAAATGTGGCAAAATTTGCAATCAAATATTGTTTGCAATCAAAATAGCCTGGAAAATTGGTTATTTTTGCTGCTCACACCTGGTCGAGCATCCCTACATTCAAATAGATTCAACCCCAGCACCTGAAATGCACTGGATTACACACGCTAACAATCATTACAGTCTTGAGTCTTTGTAAAACCTTAGATTGGGCTCTTTATTTGCCTCCAGCTGACAACTGCATGAAGGGAAGAGATTTTTTTTTCTTCCTTCAGTTTTGGCAAATGATCAGACAAGCAGCACAGCAGTGTATTAAAATGTCAGCTTAAAATGAAAATAAACAACTTAGGGGTGGAAAAAGGTTTGACGATACAGTAAATATCAATCCCACCCCCGGACAGACTCAGTATGGCCTCGGGGCAGAGTGGAGATTGACAGGTTGGGAGGCCACGTTTCACAGCCACAGGGGGTTTTCTTTGCTTGAACGGCAGGAGCTTTAGGTCTTCAGTGCGTGAGTGTGTGCGTGTGTGCGTGTGTGTGAGAGAGAGAGAAAGGGAGGGAAGGTGAAAATACAGTAGAGCAAGGCTAAAACTTATATCTAAAGTCCTAAAACCCTAAAAACGGATGGAGTGCACATGCAAACTATACTCAGCTATTTCTCAAAGTTGTCCTCTGATTATTAACACTCGAGTTAACTAATTTAATCAGATTGAATTTATGGTGTGACTCATTAGGGCTCACCAGCAACAGAAAGCTGGTGAGCCCTAATTAGTCCCTAATTGGGACTAATTACTATAAGTTTGTGCAGAGGAGGAGATTCATCAAGGCAGATTTGGTTTTTCATTGTTAAGTTGTCCAGTTTTGATAATCATGTACTCTCTGTGACTAGTGACCTCTTCTTAGTAAGACTGGGTTTGTCTCATTCAGGTCAACATGTTTCAAATCAGTTTTATTAGACTTCATGAGGTTGTCTCAGTTTGTAAAAACAATACAACACATCTTCTTTGAGGTGATCAGGTGTTGTAATATACTTTAGGGTGCACTGTGTTTTTTAAAATTTGTCAAAAAAAACTTTTTTGAAATAAACAGTGACTATTCCAAGCTGAACCACTTGAATCGCCACCTGTGCACTCACCTGCAGTACTTCTGTTTGAAAGATCTCCCCTTTCCTGTTTTTTAAATTGTACATCCTTGCCTTCTCCCTCCACCTTTCCTTTTTTTCCCCTTCCTCCAGTTGCATGAACACACGATTAACTAAAAAAAGGCACCATTTGTTTGGCGCGGTGCGGACCCAGAGCGTGTTGTTTTGGCCCGGCGTATAACACGGGAGTGTTTGTTGCCGTTAACTAGCACACGTGTTGAAAATAAACACCTCGCTTGACAATGCTCCATTAATAACACGCCTTCGCTTTGTTACCCGCTTGTTTCTGCTGCTGCTGCATTTTGTTACTTTGCTGTCTTACTTTTCCCGTCTTTTGTAGTGCATGTGCATGTGTGCGTTGCTTAATTGTGTGTGTGTGTTTGTATGTGTGTGAAGAGGAAAGCCTCTGCCTTGCATCATCACTGTGAAGATGTAGATATGATCAAGACAGGTGTAAGTGCTTTTCATCTTGTTTTGGGCTCCCTTACATGATACCTCTCCCCACCGCACACTGCTGAATACATTATGTATACATATTCCATCCAATAGAAACATTTACAATGCTATTTGCACCTTTATACATGCATACTTTGTTAACTGGTTTTCTGTGCACTTGTTTGTTTGTGTTCATGTTAACCCTTTTGAGACAATGTTCTGCATCCAACACTGAAGACATCTCAGAAAACAAAGATCTTGCAATATATTACTGCTCTAAACAATAGAAATGTACTAAAAAGTATTCATGGATATGCAAATATGACACAAAGAAGTCAAAGCTTTGAATAAAGAACTTCTATATTTGTTTCCAGATATAAATATCTTTCTGTTATGTTTAGATTTCATCCCCTGTCTGTCTGTAGTTCCCTAGCAGCACATTTCACCTACTTTAGACAAACTATCCACACAAAGACAGAAAATTAATCAACATCGCATAAATAACATTACACACCTTCCATACAGGTTATTTTTTTTATTTGTTTTGCTATTTTGTAACTTGACAATATCTACACTTTGAAGAAGCCAGTTTCATCATTTCCTCCACATCAAGTCTGAGATGCACCAGGTGTTTGTTTACAGAATGGAGAGTTGGAAAGTGTAGCTAAAAAACTCACAGTACAATATGTCTTTCTTGATATTTCTAATCCACATTTGCTTGACAGAGGAGGTTTTCTATTCTTTAAAAATTAGACCAGAAAACTCACCAGATCTGTTTCAATCTTCTTTCAAAGGACGAATTCTACCTTAAGTCAGCCCGTAGTGTTTTGTACTTAGATGCTTAATAAAATACATAAAGCTTGTGGAAATTAGGTGAGCAGATACCAACATGTTAAGTAGAAATTACACACTCTTAATATTATTTATTTAGGATAAAAATATATTGTAATATTTATCTTTTTGTATGCATGGTTGTTTTTTTTAAATTTCTGGTTAAATTTTTATTTGATGAATTATGTGGGTTAGAAGTCAGGTTGATGCATATGGCTTTGTTGATCACTTGAAATTATTTTTCCCAGGAAAACATAAGGAAATGCCAGAGTGTACTTATTTAATGCTATAGCAATATCAACCCAGATTTTCTCAGTCTTTATGCCTTGTGGCTGACCAACCAAACCCCTTCATGGAAAAAGTATTCCCTTGCACTAATAGTTATTTCAAGTTTAAAAGTAAAATTGCTCTCAATCACTTCAGAGAATGTGTAAGAAACTCAACCATGAGTTTGAGGCTTCTAAAATCTTCAAATCCCAACCCACTGAAAGATTTCTGCAATTCTCTGAACTAACTAATACAATGTTTGAAGATCCTGTCTCTCCATCTGACATGAAGGATCTGCTGCTAATAGTTTGCTGCCAGATGTAACAGCAGAGCTTCATGGGTGAGGACTGTATAAGCAGGGAAATAGAGGAACTAATCAATTTGAAGCAGGTGCTTTAGATTTTATGGCTGACCAGCGCTTGATGCATCAACAAGTTCTGGCTGCATCTTAGTACTTTAGGATCTCAGCTGCAGAACTTCTATTCTTACCTGCATCTGTTTAAGATACATTAGATGAATTTCTTTAACACAGTTTAGACACTTCCATTTTCATATTTTTGATAAACAGCAGAGGGGTATTAGGACATGGCCTGTCACATTTCATAAGAAGCTGTGTGCAGGGAGACGAGGGCATCTGCACAGGCTACTCCTCAAATATTAATAATAATAATGAGCAGAAGGCTGACCAGGGCGCAGGGCCCATAGCACCATTCCCTTATTAGAATAACTCCTGAAACTCTCTGTCACACACTGTTGTTGAATACCGACTGGAACGTGTGCACATGACAGTATGATGGGCCATATGCACATACATGCACACACAAATGCATCCAAGCCAACAAAGACGTATTATTCAAAAGATGGATATTGAGATAAGCCACACACTCAGACACAGACACAAATGGGACAGACATGCAAATGGGCACCCGTCGGGACAGAGAGAAGGATTCCCCTCCGGCCAGAGAGCCCGTTCTCCCTCCATCACCCCCCTACTCCACCCGCCTGACCCATGTCACACACAATCAGCCTCCCAGTCCAACACACAACTCTCCCCGTCTGTTGGCAACTCATATCACCCCCTAAGACAGAGTGTGTGTCACTCCCACACATCCACATACACACACACTGAGACATGGCGGGTGCCCTGCCTAACCCCTGAACCCCGTTGGTCATTAGTATGGAGGTCTGTCTGTGTTTGTTTGGCTTCTAATGGACCATTTAAATGCAGAATATTCACAGCAGACAAGGCCATCCTGGGGGACTGCTCACACTGAGGCCTGAATATGCTGTGGCTCCATTATCCTGGAGGAAGTTATCCTTATTATCATCACACAGTGCCTCACTGACTGGCAATGAGTTAGTGTGCCTTGGCCCTCAGCTGTCTCTGCTATTCCAGCACTACGAAGAATGGAGAGTAGCGGGTTTAACTGCTTAAGTCTATATTACTTGAATGACTTTCTGCTTCCTTATTGCTTTGGTATCTGTCATACTGAATATGTTTGGTTTTACTTTTTGAAGATTTAATGTCACTTTAGCTACAAGATAATATCAAAATGTAAAATTTACCTTTCGCCACAGGGAATGGAAGGAAATTATGTAATTTGGTTCTCCTGGCATAATCCAATTAGTAGTGTAAGGACTCCAACACAAGTATGTCTCACATGATCAGATATTACATGACAACCAATTGGTCTTAAAGAAACCCAAAATACAATCCCTTTACAAGAAATTTGTTGTGTCTGCTGAGCTTCACTTAGTGTTCAGAATGTCCAGATGCTCTGGTAACTGCACTCATGAGTCATCGATTGTCCACTTTCGTGTGCTTGTGGTACACTTATCAGGAGGATGCAACAAATTATTTACCTGGTGATTGCTGGGCTGTGTGTGGACCAAACTATGTTCCAACAGTTTTCCTTCAGGAAGCAAAACTGTTTCATGTGTCATTGTATGTTTTTTATGAAGTTGGTAAATAAAAAAAAAAATATGATGATCAACACTTTATTTTAAATATAATATAATACATTGTCTGCACAATGTAGAATACAAATACAACAGCTATGCAGTAGAACCACTAAGGGGGGAGCATGAACTGACAAGGTTCAGTTCAGTTTAGGATCAGTTGCTGCTTCTTCAGAAATCTCAATGATATGCAATAAAACAACTTACAAACCATTGATTAGGAAATGATATCTAAAACCGGCTACAGATTTTAATAGTTTGCAGGAGATGTTAAATTAATTTGAGCTAAATTAAATTCAATTTTACTATAATTAGTGCAAAACAGTAAGTAGGTTAAATGTTGACAGACTTAACCGTTTCAGTATGGGTGCATCGATTATCAGAGTTTGTGAAAGTGTTTTCTGATGCTCTTCCCCTGCATGAGGCATTAATAGTGGTTACAAGTGAATGAGCATGGCTGTCCAGTTAACTTGATACATCATCTCTTTCTCTGTTGTTTCTTGTGGTTTATCTTCTAAAAACTGAGAAGACTTTGGCATCAACATGCTGTGCTGCTGGCTGTGGATTTGCATAAAATTTTACAGTTTAATGTGTGTGCCTTGTAGTTACATGTGGTAGGTAGGTGTTCCATATTATTATCGAAGTGTGCTTTTATATAAGATGAACTGTGAAAATATGTTTGTGAAGGTAAGTTTTATTCTGTGTTTAAAGAAGAAGATGGCGGGAGGGTGTGGCTACATAAATGCCCAGTGTTCTCAGGAGAGCTGTGGCGGTAAAGGTGGAGGAGGAGGGCTGGAGAGAGGCTGCCGACCCAGCGGGAGGCTCCAGATGTGGGGCTACTGCACTGACAGTCCTGGGCCCCTCTGGGCATATGCATTGCCAACCACAACCTCTTCCGCTCGGCAGCAGCCTGCTTTTGTGGTCTGGCTAGAGTGTGTGGACAAAAACGAAGGAGAGGCAGTGAGAGTTTGATTTAAGACTCATTAGAAGGATGAAGCATGCAGCGTAACAAACAGGATGGACAGTTCACTACAGAGCAGCAAAATGAAAAAGAAGCAGATAAAAAAAATAAAAGGAATACAATTTTCTGATATTCAAGCAGCTTTACAAAGCCTCCAAACCAACATGTCATTTTTATGCTGGATTCCACAAATACTGGGCTTGTTTCAACCACATCTTACAAAACGAGGAAAAATGCTTTTTACTGACACAATTTTATGATGTGGCAACGCTGTGGCTCGTTTGTGATGTTTCAGAAACATTTAGAGTATAGTCTGAATTCAAGCATAGCAACATTTGTCATAGGCATATGCCAACGACTGTGAATAAAACTGTAATCCCCCTATATGATGGAAGAGAACAAAAAAAATGTTAGCTCAAGAGGGGGTAAAAAAAACATAACCAGGATTACTGAACAAGGAATATCTGGTTGCAACAGATCACTTTTTTCCACAGTTTTCAATACAGTTTTATCCTTGCAGCCTTGTTTGAGCCTTTCATTGCTCATAATAGTCCATAATAAATTGTCAATTGACCCAGTTTCTGGGTCAAAGTGTAAATTCTTAATACATAGCTAGTACTAGCTTGCACTTACTCATTAGCAGGTAAAAGGCTAATGCTGTCTTAAGCTAACAAACTCATTCTCTAGTGTGAAATAACACAACTCACTAATATTAAAACTGTTGCACAGCATAATCCTACTATTTTACAATGAATTATTTAATGTTTTGGAAGTAATTTGGTGAAGACTAATTAGGTTGCTGAATCGTTCAAAATGTGGATGCTATATTTAGTCTATTTCTAAACATAGAAACAGTGTCACATTTTTGCACCAAATTTAGAGAATAGAGTTATTCAGTCAGCAAAGACACGGATCCTTTAAAAAGTGTAATATAAAATAAATTTAAAAATTAGCACCTTTTTTTAACATAGGCTCAGTATTTATACCCTTATACACAGAGGAATAAAAAAAAACTTGGTGTTGTCGCATACCTTACCTGCTTTAAATCTTAAAGTTGTTCACAAATAAATTGCATACTGCAGAGTTGGAATTAAAAGTATTACTAACACATCCCACTAAATCTTCAAGTTTAAAGATCCAAGTAATTACTCCCAGGCAACCAGATGTACAGAGCTTATAGAACCACACACACACACACACACACACCTCCACGCACACACGCAGACACTTTAAAGACACTCACAGTATTGTATGGCATGTTTTGTGTAGAGTTCAGTGTTGAGCCTGCAGCAGTTCTTCCAGTGAATGTTATCTATCCTTATCTCTATTTGTGACTGGCCTGGTAACTGTGGGCCTGCTCCATTTGCCTTATCACTGGGACAGGCAGCTTTTTTCCACACATACCCCTCCCCCTCATCTTGACACACATATTGCTAATACACACAGTAGAAACCATGTAACGATCAGCGGTAAGAAATTACAATCTACATTACACTTTAAAAATTTTACCAAGATGCTAAAGTATTTTGAAGATTTCTTTCCTTCATTAATTCTGAACAGGGAACTTCAGATTTTTGGAGTTTCCAAAAGAAGCTTTCGGTTATAAACAGTTTACAATTTGGGTTAAAACAGCAGATACAATCTCTGTCTTTGTCTGCATGCAAATAGCTCTTATCGACTGTGATGAAGCTAAACTAAAGTCACTAAAGATTCACACCTTTGAATTCTCAATTTCACAGCTATGAAAGAAAAATTATTTAATTCCATCAACCACAGTTCATGCAGAAGGTAGGAATCGTATTCAACCATCAGAGTTTTACCGCCCTTGAAGGGAGTAATGCAGCAGTGTCACAAATCGCAATGGCAAATTTTAAACGAACAGAATGTATCGGTTAGGAGATATGTTAAAAAATAAATAAATGAGTAAAAACGTTATTTATTTCTGATGAAATCTACTGTCTTACTTGGTCTACTTTGGAAAATATTTGGTTTCTATTACAAAATTACCCAAATAGTTTTCTCCTGTACAGGTTTGAAGTTTTGCTACAACTTTACAAAAAACAAATTAAAGATACATTTGACTAAAAGCACAGAGAAAAGTATAAATTAATGTACCAAACCCATAATCTAACATCTAAACCACAATCATTCCCTGAAGATACCAACGTTTTCTTTTCTTTGTTATTTTTTTTTGTGTACTTACCCAGGATTCTGATATCTAATGCTCAAAAATGAAACACAGACCAGGAAGGAGCATAATGAGCAAAGGTAGCCTCGACTACAATCCCTCCATTACCTCATTTACTCTTCCTCAGTTCTGTATGCACACACATCCATGCAAACACTCAATCATAATGCACACTTGGTCGCTCCTGGTGAGTTTGAGATGAGCAGGAGGGGGCAGGGAGGTGGGCTGAAGGGGGGCAGTGCCTCGGGCCATATGGCAGAGACACAGACATTTACATAATGTCATATTTTATTTAATTAGCCATTCTAAATGCAATCAAAAGCTGATGAGGGCTCTGAGCTGCCTTGCTGATTGGCAACATGATAGCACACTGACCCCAAAAGCAGACCCACAACCTCCCAATGATGCAATATTGAAGCTTTCCCTCTGCACTTCACAAACCTAATTCACAGCTCTGAGTGTGTGACTGCAAAAGACAGACAACCAGAAAGAGAGAGAGAGAGAGGAACGAGAGAGCGAGAGATTATTCATTGTTTTGCCTTCATATACACATGTGAAAAGAAGGTAACCTTATTTAGTAATTGAGAAGGGGTGAAAGATAACCCATTCTGGAAAAGGCAACAAAAGGAGGAAGAAAAGAAAGACCGTGAAAGACTGAGAGGGTCAGTCAGTGTGTAGCACACTTTAGGTTAAATTTGGAGCATTTGGGAGGTTTATTGCAGGTGGGTGTGCATTTCTGAGAATCAGGAACTAGAATCATAGACCAGTCCTCTAGGACTAGTCTGTTCAGCCAAGTGCACACAAACAGGCGCACACACTGAAACCACCATCCCAGAGGAGCCAAACGTTGGTGGCTAGAGGGACCCTCCAACAGGAAGGAAGGAAGCAAGGCCTAACGCCACTGTGAGCACACACACCAACACACTAGACTGACTTCACAAGCTTGGGTGTGCATGTATAAACTTACTGTAGCTTTGACACATGCACACACAATCACACAGAAAGAGCCTCCTAACACACACAGCACAGATCCAAGCAGCAAGTCAAATAAACATTTTTAGCAGGGTGGTCAGAAGCTGCATGGTTAGCACAGCCAAAGTGTTTTAAAGAGCCTGCTGACAGGTCCTTAATGTTTATCCCCTGCCCTTCTGACATACTAACAGAAGCTAATCTGTTGTCCAGAGAAACATCTGAAACAAGATTTTGCTGTATAATCTAGTCATTATCTTAATGTAATAGCACTATAATCAAGTAAGAAAACAATCTCATTATATTTATCAATAGTAAGTTAAATAAATGTACTTAACGTTTCAAACTTGGATGTTGAGTGCTACATTTTTCCAATAAATATAGTCTTGTAAAGTTACAATTGTAGTATTTTTAAAATACTGTGATTGCTGTATTTAAATCTCCCTGACTGGCAGATTTAAATATATAGTGGATCTAAATCTGCAATGATTTAAGACTTTTACAACTTTTGTTGCTAATAATAGTACTATTCATCTCCATGTCAAAAATCAAAAATGTCAAGAAGAGTAAAAGAAAGAAATGTAGCAAAAGGCAACATTTTTTCCTTCAATTCAGATAAAAGTTGCAGAAGCGTGATGACATTACACTTGAGACATCAAACTCAGACATGAATGAGTAACATAATGACCACCCAAGGCAAAAAGCAGCAATAAAAAAGGCTCCAATTCAAATTTTAGTTCAGACAGTGAAGATTTATGCTGCGATTTCTCAGGTGAGAAGGAAAAAGTAGTCTTAGAGAGAAATCGCAAACTGGCATACAAACATTTCTGGGTATTCCCAGCCTGTTTCCTCTTTCCCTCATTTCGCCCAGGCACCAGAGAAAACAAATGTTTCAGCTAAAAAAACAAATTTAATGGTTATAAAAAAAACACCCCCAGTCACTGGGAAGTCTGGCTGTTGATAGTTCCTATGTGGCATGAATTATGTTGTATCCTAATACCTTAATTTACTGTTTTTCCTTCTCTTTAATGCAGAATGACCAAACTTAATAAGAGCTCCTGTGAAATGTCTAAAGAGCCAGTTGTGGCAGCGAAAAGTACTTCAAGTAGAATAGTTTGAATGAATAGTTTGGAGTTATTTACCACAGAAAATCCACAAACACTGAACAGTGAATAGGCAGGGGTCCACTGAAGATGTCTTCATATGCATATTTGGAAATTTATCTACAGACTTGCAGTAAAATTGTTCAGATTTTTCCCAGCTGCTTTTTTGTACACGCCTGAATCCTTTCTGACACTTTACATCTCATTTTTCCTCCATTTGAAATAATCTACTATCAAGTTATAAACTAATACAACAAATCTAGAGTTAAATATGTGGTTCCCTGTGTCTAACAAGCTCTTACTCTTTTCAGGTTTTGGAGATCTCTTGCATTGTTTGCAGAACCAGCAGGGCTCTGGTCATTGTGTTTGATGAGAGAGTGGTGGTTGAGGGGTGGGGTGGGACTATGTCTGGTTAGGAATTGATCCAGTCTGGGACTGAGACAAGGGTGGAAGGTTATAGCCTTGACAATGACCCCCCAGCTGAGGCAGTGAGCATGTGAGGAAACATGTCTTTGGGTCTGTCATAGTTCGTTTTCACGGAATTATCACATAAGATCTTTGGACTCTTCCTTTTCACACATAAAACAAAACAGCATTCAGGAAGTGCATAATGGCAGATTTTTTTTCAATTGTCTTTGTGTTGCTTTGTTTGCATGCGAGTAAGTTTGTTTCATCCATAAGGAATGTCTCATTATGTCCAGAAGAAAGTGCAGGAGGCAGGATAGGGTCATTGAAAAGGGAGGGAGGGGATCGATCAGGACGGATACCTCCCACCGCCACCAGCTCGAAGCCCATCACCTGCCACACAAACATGAAACCATACACACCTTTCCACTGTGAAATGCTCATAAACATCGCCATTTGAACACAACTCATTATGTTTTGCTCCCGATGTACACACTGTCGTTCCTCACACAGAGATAAACCCGTAAGCTTTGTTGGCTTCACTGATTCTGGTCCCTCAGCATTGACATGTGACAGACAGGCACATTAACAGGTAAATGAATACAAAAGAGATGTAGGCACACAGTGAAGGACAAACGCCGAGCCAAATGACCTCAACATACACACAAACACATTCCAATCTAAATTACAGGTGCAAATTGGGTGAAGGGGGAGTCGCAGAAGGGGGTTGGAGGCGACTGAAATGGAAGAGCCGCACTGATCAATACTCTTGGAGGTTTTCCTCCATCTACTCCCCTCTCAATTGTCATGCTCTCTCCAAGCAATTAAAGGGTCTCTGTCTTCCCTGCTCACATTTCTTGATTTCTTTCTTTCTCTCTTTTTTCTTTCTTTTCAATTCCTTCTTTCTTCCTTTGTTTCTTTCTTTTTCTTTTCACCATTTTCTCCACTACTTTTCACCATCATTCTTGCCTTTGTTTTGTTTTTTTAGCAATGCTCAAATTTCTCTTGAACATCTTTTGTTTAAAGATTATAAGACACATTTCTGAAACCACAAATAAAAGCTACAACATCCCATATGTTCTGCTCTCAGATTCAAACTTTAGCTTGAGTTTGACTTCTTCTTTTCTTTTTTGTTACTTTAAAATATTTCAGATGCCCAAATACATTTTGACATTAGACAAAGACAAAGTAAATACAAAGACACTTTTTTAAAATTGAGATAAAAATTGATAAACAAAGTAAGCTAATCTTGTCAAGTGTTTAAGTAAATAAATAAATAAACATTCCCCACACACATATAAACTGGTGGTACAATGTTTTGAGGCAACCACTGCTATCATGTGGATGTGATGACTACCAATGGGTGTTTTAAGCCACAGAGAAGGCAGAAATATTCTTTATTCTCCCTCATTTGGTAATTTCAAGCATGATTAGTCTATTTCTTGCCACAGCATTTGAAAAATCTGCATTTTTGCGCCCAGAGGTGGGTTTTCTCTTGTACTTTGGGTTGGTGTCCTGCTGCATAATCCAAGTGTGTATTTATAAAGAAAGAAACTGGTGCCCAGACACTTTTCTTCTGGATTTCATACTAAAACTCAGAAATAGTTGTTCAATAAATCACTAAAGGTTGCTCTGGTCCTGAATAGCAAGGACCTGCTTTTTTTCTGACGTGCTGTTTTTGCTTTGTACAAACACAACGCGATGTATACCTTCCAAACATATCCCCCCTTTGTCTCTTTAACCAACATTTGCCATAAAGATGGCCATCAAGGTGGCACATGTCCTTAAAGAGTTGTCTGCTATGTTTTGTGACTCCTGGATGAATGGCTAATGCTCTCTTAGAGTAATTTTGGTTGCCCTGCGACTGCTGAGGTTCTCCAGGCTCTTCATACATTGAAAATGACTGCCTCTATCGTAACTCTATCAAGCTGATAGATGTGAATGACTTTGCTTCTGATCTGTTCTTCAAATACTTTAAACCTGGATATTTTGTGCATAATATGTTAAACAGAATAATAGTCACTCATGGGAAATACACAAAATCCTCCACCAAACCTGAAAGAGAGTTTTTCAAAAGGGCAAGAAAATTTCTCCCAAAAATGGCATTTCAGTGGAAAGTGGAACAATTAAGGACTTTAAACTTAATGGAACAGACAAAAAAAGTCTCTTTAAGGAAACTCACCAATCATTCAGGACTACTAAGGGAAAACCACTGTGTGATTTCCAGACTCACAGAGGCTTGGCTTTAACTTCTCTAAAATGTAGACAGAACAAAGTTAAACAAACGCTCCTTTGCCATTTATATATATTTTTTAATTATTTTTGAGTGTTTTGAAAAATCAAGCAGCAACTTGAAGTTCAGAAAGTTTTGTTTTAGAAATGTCCTGTAGTGGGCACTGTTTAGTGAAAAGTGAGTAAAAATGTTTAATGTTTTTATTTTAAAATAAAGTTACTCGTGGAAAAATCTTGCTTGGATACTTATAGACTGCAAGCCTTAGACATTGACAATAGCAAAATGAGTCTGGACTGTGTTTCCTGTTGTACCTCATTCATATAGAGTGAGACTCTTGACTTATATGTTACTGTCCAAAAGTAAAACAACTAAATCTTTTCTGGCTTCTTCCATGTCTATTCTTTTTGCAAAGGAAACGCCACAAATGGATGGGCCACTAATAATCAAGAAGCTTACGAAAATTGCACAAGCAAGTTGTCTGCCTGCAAATAGGAGTGTTAAATATTACAAATTTTGTAACAATAACGGCAGATTAAGAATATGCTTTGAGCCAAACTCTGCGGTGCCATTAACATGTCCCAAGTTCATTCTGAGTTTTTGTGAGTCTGCTCCATCTGTGACCTTGCTACATAACAGAAGACACTGTCTATCGGGCGGCGTTTCAAACACAGCCACTTCCACACAAAGCACCCATATGCCCTCACCCACATGCACACACAGCAGGTGGCCACAAACACAATCATACAGATGCCGGGTCAGGCTGTACACAGCAGGTCAATGTTAGCTTTGTGTAACTCAGCATGGTACCATCATGGATTAGCACAAGTGTGTTAAGGTAACACTTTGTTACCGAGCTGGCACATGGGTGTTGTAATTAGTCATTGACCTTAGCTCGCTCTCACACACATGCACATACACACACAGAAGGAAGGCAAAGACTAGTTAAATGGGGATGAAAGTGGATTCATAAATTTTGTAGCTAAAATCAATGTTGTATTTTATTACTTAGAATTAATGTTGATTATAAATCGAGTTCTTTAGGGGTTCTTCTTTGTTTATGCGGCTCTGTTTATATCTTATTAGCAATTAGTATCTTTTTGCAGTGAATAATTTTTTTTAACTAATTCTGGATGGTTGAAGAATTAGGACAAGTTGTTTACTTGTCTGAACAGACAAGTAAGACAAGTAAGATTTCCAAAGCAGATTTCTGCCATCTTTAAACATTGTTACACATTTACATAAGTTGAATATTTATTAATAATCAGAACATATCAAGCATATTTGACCGACTAACCATGTGATGTGATGAAAGGTAATGCTATGTAAAAAGAAACGTCATTTTCATACCGTTGTGTTATTAATATTTTCTGTCATGATCTTTTGGTATTTGTGCTTTGGTTCTCTTTGTGTTTCTGTTTAGGTCATTTTACTGTTACTGGTATCTCTCCATACTGGTTTATTTGCATGGAGTTTCTGGCTTCAGCTCCCTTTCTGTTTCTTAGCTTCATTTTGTCTCATTTAGTGTGTTTTCCTATAATTGACAGATTTTCTCCTGTTGTTAATCTGGGTTTTAGTTCAGATAGCTCTATGTTTAATGTTATATTTTCTCTCAGTTTAAAGCTTGTATTCTCCCCCAACTGTTCTGCATCCTGCCATACTCAGCTGGTCTCCATGTCATAATCACATATCCACAATATTAATGGTTCTTGGTTTCATTCTCTCACTGATGGATTCTTACTTTATTCTCTTCTGCTCTGGCTCCTGTGTGGTTTTCCCTCCGCACTCTGTGTGTTGTTTTCAGTTCAATCATTAAACTAATTATTCCATTATTCTCCATCCATCCTTCTCTCTGCATTTGGGGCCTTGATAACACCAAACTATGACATTTTTATTTAGCAATTTAGCTCATAAGTGCAGACAAACTTGTTTTTGATTATTCAAACCATCATAAGGACTGTTTCATACTAGAATATAAATACTACCATGTTATAATCCTTTCACTTAATCATACTTCAAACAATATAAATTTTTCCTCTGTTTATCTTTGATTATTGTGAAATTTTGGGGTTTTATGATCATCTTCTTTAGTTGAACCTGTTTCTGGAAATAAACTAACCCGAGGTTAACTATTGAGCTGCATTCATACACACATAAAAAGGTTTTGGAGATGTCTTTGAAATCTGGGTTTATGAGGTAATTGGTGTATGCTCAGTTGAGCTTTCCAAACTCTAGAATAATCAGTATTCAGAAATTAAATACCTTAAGTGGCTAATTTGCACCATCTCAGACATTCTTGTAAAACCTGTTCTGATATATAATTGAGATTACTGGAGCCAAATGACCTGATGTCACTCTGTTAATTTCCTTTAATCCTTTAATTCCACAAGACAGTGCCTACTTGTTTTTCTGTTTACCCTCATCCAGTAAGCTGTGATTTTTACATTGTACTAGAAAACACCATTTCTGTTTAATAGGTTTATATTAGTTTTCTGCTTTTGATCAAGTATAGTCTTGTCTTTATATAAATCTCAACACTTTTCTAAATTACTAATTGAGAGCTGAGACTACAATGTTGGATTGATCAGTGAAACGAGTAAAACGGCAGTAAAATCTAACTAATTGGATTCAGATGAACCAGAATATGGTTTAAAACATATCTGCATGTGTTTCAACTCAACATCTATCATTCAGTTATCATTCAGTTCAGTTAAAATGAAATAGACTCCCAGAGTTGAGCCTGATGTTGCTAGTTCTTGAGCCAAATTAATAAAACTACAGAAATACATTTCTCCATGCTGGCTAAACCTTTAAAAATAGTTAACATAGGAATATAAATACAACTTTGAGCTTTTGTATTTGTTTTGCCATTTCAATAGGTTTTGCCCTGGAGGAAACATATGATAAAACAAATACAAACTCCATTTTGTTTATACTACTAGGAGACATCATTGAAGGCTATAGTTACATAATTGAGTATTGTTAAGCAAGACAAGTGTACATAAACAGAGATGTAATTTCACTTTTAAACCATTAAACTCAAACTGAAGGATATATATGATGGCAATGTCTTAGATTTTTACAATACTATTGAAATTGTATTCAATAATGTGAAAAAAGAAGTACAACTACCTCATCTGTCATTTTATTGTAGTGACAATGGCTTGTTTGATGTTGTTACATTCCTACCAGCTAGTGGCGAATGAGTATCTTCACATTCTTTATCCCAAAGAAGAATGTCGGAGCGTCACACAGACTTCATTTAGTACTCAGGGTGTGTGTGTCACTTAGAGAGATAGAGAGAATTGCATTGTGTTACTCTGAGGGTGACGCTTTGCTTTCACAGACAAATCGATTAGAGTCAGTTCAGCACCGTGGATGCTTTGGGCATTTCACATAGACGAAGAAAGAGGGAGGGTGATGGGGAGGTTCATCACAGAAGCGGGCCCTCCCCCAGCTCATTTTAAGGCAGCAGGACCCCTACAAATACATAAAGACTTACATAGTGAATGCATGACTACAAGGCAGTGATGCATTGGCCTTTTATTTTACCTCTAGATTGATAACACTTTTGATGTGACATGACAGTGGCATCTGTGTTGGGCTGAAAAACTTACTGTATCCACTCTGCATGCATTACAATATGTTTTGGTTGCCAAAAACTTGCTCTAAAGCTTTTTTTAAAGTATAGCTGCTGTGAAACATTTGTCTTCCTCTTCACAATACCACCTATGTTGCCAAAAACAGATTACAATGAAAGATGCACAGCTTTTACTTGATGAAACCCAACACAGAAGTAAAGGCCGTGGACTCAGAGACCTGAACCAGAAGGGCATGCAGAAGGGCAGACCCAGAGTGTCAGTCCGAGCCAAGCAGTCACCAGGGTGAATCGATTCATTCCCAAAAACCCAGCACCAGAAACAGAGTCACCATCAGGGAGTATGATGGGAAGAAGAAAGCCCCACACTTAGTCCTGGATTCATCTTGAGATTCAGCTAATAAGCACAATTTGGAAGTGTGAGCGCTTCTGCACAACTATGAACACAAAACTTACCAAGAATCGGCCTTCATTTTTGTATGCAGAACATTATTTGTTTTAGTCAGCCATGCATTACCAGGGAAGAGCAGGTCAGGTGGGAAGTTGGTCATCAAATTCTTTTATGACTAAACCATGTTATTAAATGTTGGCCACTTGTCATGGAGAAACATTTCGAAAATATTCGGGGAATTTCATCACAGTTAATGAAGAGATTTCCAAGACGGGGAAGAGTCCATCTATGTTCTGTCATATTTTTAGAATCCTGTGCAATTTTAACCCTTTCATGCATAGTGCTCACTACAGTGGACAGCTATCTAAAAGCCATCTTTATGTGCTTCTTGTGGATTTTTATATTATAAATGCACACAGACCACTGAAGTGGACACTAATGCATCATAAAATTCACTATCAACGACTGGCCAGCAGCTGCAAATGCAAGAAATTATTTTTTGTTAAATTCAATATTGCTGACAGACCCTGTCTGTTGGCATAACCTTTTGCAAGTGTCGTCTAAGACTGTAGACGACACTTGCCGGCAAAAAATATTGTGACTTTAGATAACCCCTAAAGAACAATATTACTGATGTATTTTTCAAATAACAACTATGTATTCGGAGAATTTTACAATAGAACACCTAAAAAAAAAATCTAATTAAATAAAAAATTTTGACAAATTTCTTTTTTCCTACCTTTTTTATGCCTTAAGAAAATCCCCCCAAAAATTTGGAAATAAATCTTGACACAACGGATCATAATTCATGCAAGAAAGGGTTAATTTAGTGTGAGAATATTTTTAATTTATACTGTTAAACATGCAAAATTATCTTCAATTACATTTACAATGCACTTATATCATAACAAAGTTGTTAAATGTTTGCATCTGGAAGAAATTCTGCAAACACTTTACCCTTGCACTTGCTATTTTTCATTAATTGTCATGCAGTGAGAAGTGATGTTTTTGTTATATCATAAAAGTTTGCACAAATCACCTAAACTGTGAGAATGTGTTGATTTTAATGTTCCTAATGATATGTATCTATTTAACGATTTATTTAGACTCTTTCTTCTTTTTTAGCTCACACACACTCACAGACATGCACACAATTCACACCTCCCCTATGCCCTGTCTGGGCTGAAAGGTCAGTGTGTCTGGGAAAGCCGTATTGGGATCCCCTTAAGTCATGAAAGGTCATTTGTATTGAGAGCAGACACTGAGAGACACATAGGCACTACCTACCCCAATGTGCACTCATTTAAACGTGCTGACAAGATAAACTGCAGATTCAGGATCTGCCTGTAAAATGCTTAAAAATGACTGTGCAGTTCAATGTGTCAAAGTAAAAACAAACTCTTTAATCAGGCTGAATTATTGGTGATGGTAAAGGAGTTTCCCAGTGTTTAACTTATTTAAGGTAAAAAATGGAAACTAAGACTTAACAATATGAAACTTAAAATCAAACAATAAACGCATTAACAGTTGTAGTACGTTGTACATATAGGTACTTAAATAAGATGTAAATGTAGGTACTGGGAACTGGTGTAGTCTCCCAGTTTAATATGCACACACTATTCTCCTTGCTTAAAAAGTCCTTGATTTAGCTGATTGCAGACCAGAGGAGAGAGCTGTTGATTATGATAATAGGAGTCTGTTAACAAGAGGCCACATCTGAAGTCCGAGAATCCAAAACCTGACCCCAGTTTAACAACAGAGTCAAGGTCTCAAGCTTCTTTTAAAACTCTTTTTCTTTCGTCTGTAAATGCTATTTATCTGCAGCCAAGAATAAACAAGAGAACAGGTAAATATATATTTATTATATTAATCAGATTTGTTTAATGGTTTTGTTTTTCTTTCACTAACATGTTCCTTCATACTTGAAGTATTATCAATGTTTTGGACTGACCCAGAGTCTCAACCTGTATCTGACTGACAATAAGTCACATGAGAAAAACTTAGGGTGATGGCAAAGAGGGTTTCCATCCTCAAAGACTTGGACCTCATTATCAAAGATAAATCATAAATAAAAATACCTAAAAGCAACTTTAAGGTGTTGAAGGCTGTGATGGTGAAAAATATTTTTTTCATAGTAAAAGAGTAGAATAATTCTCATTGTGTCATTTCTGATCAAATAAGTAAAGTAAAGCAGATTTTATTAATTTGTACAGCTTTAAACATGCCTGTCTCACTTTCTATAAGGAAGATACTTCTTGATTGCATGAATGTAATTTCTATCTGAAACTGCCAGGGGCATGATTAATTTTGGATTTGACTCTATTTGAATTTAATCTGTTGGTCCCTTTTTGCATCAAATTGTCCCAAACGAAGACAAAGACAAATAAGACTAGAAGATACTTTTTTCCTTACAGAGCGTCAGACAGGCAGGTGTGATTGACTTTTCAACTGAAATAGTAAAATGATATGGGGTATTTTATCTGTTATCATAGAAATTAACAATAGATACAACATAATTTTTAGTTATTTTAAAAGTTGACATCAAAAATAGATTGGATTTCCTTCCCCTCATAAGTTTTTAAAGTTGTTTTACTACAATCATTTACACACATGGGTACTCACATGGACCATCACACACAACTGTCTGGGGATTATTTTGAATAAATATGAATAAAACATTAGGGTACCCCTCCCCCTGATTTAAACTGCTGCTTCTTATTGGCTTTGGCACACTGCCACTCGTTCACCACTATGGGCTGCACCCCCAAGAATCAAACCTCATTTTCTTTTATAAAAAGAAGATTGGTGAAGGCCCGTGGCCACAACAATCACATTAGAGAAACCCATGTTTATGGAAGCAGGCCAAGTTTATGGGTAGGGTAGAAATTTAGGGAGGGATTTAAAAAATACTATTGAAATCCTAAATTTTGAGGTGAGAAAATATAATTTTTATTACAAAATGCAGTTTATGACTAAATACAAGTGCATGTGATTTGTTTTAATTCCATTCAAATAACGTTTTTAATCTAACGTGTTCATTGCACGTGTCTTCACAACAAAATGTGTAATGCGATAAAGGCATTTGGTCGCTCTCTTGGGGTCAGAGTAGCCACTAAGCATCAAACTCTGAGACCTATTAACCGATTATCGCGTGGACATCATGGTCCAGCTCATCTAGACACGCACACACACCGCCAACAACCTCTCCGCACGGTGATATTGGTCAAGCATCTGACGTTTCAAAGTCCCAAAAGATGCCACTCGAGGATTTAGGCCAAAATCGCTTTAGAGGTAAAGGGTGAGTCAGGGTCACAATGTTGTGTGTGTGATGCGCAAGTGTGTATCTGAGTCCATTCGAAATAGTGCAAGACAAACTCGTGTTTTAAGCGCGCATCCCCGGAGGCAGATAACTCTGAGGCTTTAAGAAGGCAAATCAGGTCAGCTGTTTGACCAGAGGACAGGCAGAAGGCTGGTGTCTGATACACACACACACACACACACCCACGCACACACGCCTACTTATAGCCCAACAGCTTCCTGATACACTTCCTTATTTCCTTTTTTTAAGATCTACCAGGCCTTTGAAAAGGACATCATTATGCGGCAGTATCCATCTTCTCTGTTGACAGGAACATGTAAAATACATGGCAATTGTCTTGGGCTAATGTATCGCTGTGGAAGCAGAGCAGACCAACTTAATAACCACATGGCTGTGGAATTTCAAATATTAATGCAATTTCCATTCTTTGAATCTTCTGCACATTATGGACCAAGCTTACCTGGTGTAAGAAGAACAAAACACTTATTCAGAAAGTGCTGATTCAACAGTACAGCCATAAAATACTTCAATTTGCATCTAAACTATAAAAAAAAAGTAACCAATAACTTTTTTTTACTGAAATGTACAAAAGGTGGGGAATTAATGTTTTGAAAAATGCAACAAAGGATCTCTGATGCCTGGTTTTTATTGTAGAAGAATATACCCAAGGTTTATAGTTTCTCAGAGTAAAAAAAAAAAAAAATTATATGTTTCAAGTATTTTTCTATTCATGCTTAAGTGGATTTTGCTGTTGAATTATATTCTGGTGGTGTCTAATACATGTCTGGTCACATATTTAATGTTGTTTATCATCAGTTGCTGTAAATTGTGAAAATTATGCTTTTGGCTTTTTATATGTTCATCATTAGCTGCTGTAGTTTATTAGGAACCTGAAACCTTTTATGTCGATTATAAAATAAATGACAAGAAGATCTTTTCAATTCTTTTTGTGTCAAATTTGCACTTCTTTGGTGTGGATTTGTGCAAATAGTGTCTCCATCTACCCTTTTCTCATGTTCATACCACTTTTTTATAAAACCAATGAGCAACTGCAAATATTGCATGTATATGACTTTATGCCTCAGACTAATACAGTGTGTTTACAGTCCTTCTTTTGCTGTTCATCTTTATGTTCATTTTTTCTCTTACTTCTTCCCCTTTTTCACCATTTTTTATGTAATTCTTTGGTGTTTCATTTTTCTTTTCTGGATTGTTTCAAAGCCCTTCCTTTTTACCTTCATAAGTTCCTCACACTGCTTTCCCTCACTTGTTCCCCCTGCACCTCATAACACTTTTTTAGACATCGCGTTCTCCTCTCTGTCCTCCCTCCTGCCCTCTTTCTCTTACTTCCTTTCCATTTTCCTGCTCTTCTTGCTTTGTGTGACCTTCTGCCATTTTTCTTTTTCTCCTCATTTCCTCCCCTTTGCAAGAGAATCAATTTCTGCCCTGGGCATGGTCCACGCCCCCTTTTAATATCACACACACACACATACTTACACCCAAACACACACTTTTTCAGAAGGCAAATACGAATATAAATCACACAAACACACACAAAGTCAAATACACAACTAGTACACACACACAGATTGTCCCGTTGGTGTGGTCAGGCGACTCTGGGTGACCTTTTCACCGATTCCCGTTATTAGAGAAACTGACATTCAAACCTCCCCAGCCCTCAGGACATTAAGACCAAACCTGAAATCCCCTCCACCTCCCCACCAAATACACACATACACACACACACATTTACACACCCATTTGTGGTCTCAACATCTTACAGCTCATTCCCCCATCCGGTTTTTGGTGGCTGGATTGATTCCCTTCATGTGAACTAACACTGCCAGGCATTGGTTCGTTGAATTTTGAGATTGGTAAACTGATCGGCACAATGTAAAAAAGAGAGTTGTTTTTGACACCATTTTAAGTCTCTTTTTTCTTTAATCAACACTTTAATCAGTGAAGCAATCAAAATACAAAATTCTTTACTAATCAAACATCAATTACATCCAGTTCAAATATCAACTAATTTTTAGTCTTAGGTGTCAGAGAATAAATCTCCTCTTCATGGGACTGTTATAAAACAACAGTGTCTTCAGTCAGAAGCTTCTTCAGAGCTGCTGTGAGATAGACAGCTACAAGACCTTTCCTACCCACAGCCATCAACATCTACAATAACTCTTTGAAGGAAGTTGTGTGAGTTAATTCCCTTTGGGGTTAACAATATTTTCCACTGAAATTGCAAAGAATGAAAGGATTAAAAAAAAATCAGAAGTCTTAAAATTAAATGTGTTCTATAATCACCAAATCCAAAGATTTGGATTTAAGACCTACATTGTTGATACATTTGTAGACAAACATTAATGGATTTGAAAGCTTATTCTAAGAGGATGGAAGGAAAGTTTAGCTGTCTGTTTGGCCAACCTATATAGATCTGAAAAGAAGTTATGACCGTTCGGCCAGAGGCATTTTGGGAAATGAAGTATCATATTTCAGGTTTTCAAGGACAAGGACTATTTGTAAATACTTTGTGCTGCATCGTACCCTGAGCGTCCTTTGTTCTCAACACTATCTGTGGTATTTGTGGAAATTCAGCTTACACTAAAGTGGCTTTCATGATAATTTGGGTGTTGCATAAAAAAGATCTTTTCTTTCATAACATACTGACATTCTATAGTTCAGTTAAATTATATGTCATGCATTCAGAATGTGAATGTAATTTTAGTCGTTAGAGATTTGTAGCAAAATGTTTTGAGGCTTGACTTGATCTGGGGCCAAAAAACATGAGTCGACGCTTGGATTTAACCTTCTCGAGACTTGAGAACTGACCATTAAAAGTCTTGAGACTTTAACTGGATAGCCCATCAAAGATTCAGGAATTGATCTGGACCTGTCTCTTTAAAAATTGTAACTTGTCTTGGAATTTCCTTTTAAGACTTCATGCTTAAGGAGTCAAGATTTCACTTGGAAAAAGTACTTGATAACATTTATGTTGACAAAGCAAATTAAGAAGACTGTGTGAAACTAACATTTACATTTCCTCAGCTCTTGATGACATTATACATCACTTAGAAAGAAAAAGAAGTTCTTCTTCCCTTTCTCTGTCTGATAGAATAGAAATCATTCTTAACTTATCCAGCAAAGTTCTGCCTGTGAAGTCAATGTCTATTTGACTTGCAACTTCTCCACTAAACAATTTTCATCCAGTCAAAAAAGGGAACAACATTTAGGAATAATTGTGTGTTTTGTTTTGGGGTTTTTTTCAGAAAAAATAATGTTTTTATACAATTTCCCAACAATGAGGAATTTGTGGACTTTCAGTGTCAACATGTTTGATGTGTATTTGTTTAATGATTGTGATGAAGGCATTTGGCAAAATGTTATGTTTACTGCTTTTTTCGTAATTTACCACTGTGAGATGTTTTTATGACATAAAGCACTTTGAACTGCCTTGTTGCTGAAATGTGCTACACAAATAAACTTGACTAAAGACACACCCATGATCTCTGCGTTCTGATTTTAGAACAGTACAAAAGTTGAGTTCAGCTCATTTGAGGTTTCACACTTCCTGATTTAAATATCCACAATCTGCTCAGATTGTCATCAGTCTGTCAATGCGTTGCTAAATGTGTTTTAACCAGCTCAGCACATGACTGACTAGAAGAGATGAAAGCAGAAAAACGTTCACATATTTTCTGTGAATATGTGTCAGTGTGCACATGTCGGAGTTTGCTTAGGTAATCCTACCAGGTTCCAGCATATGGGCCCCAAAACACCAAAAGGGTCTAGAGCTAAAATTATCAATCATCTAAAAATGTATGGTACGTTCTAACTAAAGAAGTCTGTACACACTCTCAAAGCAATCATCCAATAGCAATAACGTGCAAAAGCTCCTGACTGATGAGGCGAACGGAGACATTTAGAATTTTTTTGTTTTTGTTTTTTTTTTCAAGCCAACTGTGTGTGAAGAATTGTGCATGTGCATGTGCTTGTGTGTTTGCTTTGGTCAATAGTGATCAAGCAAGACTCTGGTTTCACTTAACATGTCGCTCATCCCAGGGTGTGGTGTATAACAGCTATCTGTCTGTGTGATCTTATGAAAGTACAAAGGTGCAGAGGGACAAGCAGAACAGGTCAGACATATGACCAGTGCTTAGGGGCACTGTTGTGTTTGAGTGCCTTTGTGACAACATCTGGGAACAGAAACAGAAAAGTGGCACAAAGCCAGGTGTTTGTATTCGTGTACGTGCACGTTTGTGTGAGCACTTGGATCTGAAACTGCCAGAAGGAAGGGGACAGGTAGCATACTGCACTTGAACATCTTTTATGTCTTTGATGCTCTCTTTTGTTAAAATAAAGTAATGATTTTCACTATAGTGAGTTATTTTCTGGTGACAGGCGGTTTGAGAAAATATGAGAAACAAGGTGTAATTTCTAACTTTCTTCATTGACCCTTTTTTCCAGATTCTGGAAATGCTTTTTTACTTTCAGAATCCATCCTTTCATCTATCAAGTGTCTTTCACTCATCTGTAATTGGTTAATGAGGGTAACAGGTCCTCTGTGATCTGTCTCGATAGTGAACCTACTGATTCTCTGGGGGTCTCAAAGAATTGCCAGAAAAGGAGGGACTTTCTCCTGGCAGTGGGATAAGACCAGAAAACTCCAAACTTGAAAATTAGCCCAGGAGGTATCCTGATCAGATGCCACCTGAACTGGCTCCATTTGATACAGAGAATCAGCTGCAGCAGCTCTATTCTGTACTTAGCCCAGATAATCAAACCCTTAAACCAGACTTTGAGGGTTAGCCTTATAGGAATTGACTTATAACAGGGATGTTGTTATAAGTCAATTTATGGTTATATCTGGGACTTCTGATCAAAATTTTGAGACCAGTTGAAAAATGACAAGAATTTACATTTTGCACTGTTGGAAGAAATGGGAGTGAGATTTAAAAAAATAATAATAAAATTTGAGTAAACATTTTATTGTAGAAACCATTAAACTTATTAAGTATATTTGAGTAAAGCTTTGCAAGACTGTTTATACATGTATTATTGGAGAGTATATCTTCTCTCCAATAACAGAGAGCAACACTTTCAGGGCATCTAACATTAAATCCTAAAGAAAAGATATTGCAACTTTAAGAAAAGGTATTTTTTTTATTCTTACATGTTGCCAAACTAAATTAAAGAGACTATCGTCACTCACTTTGAAGGCTATAAACTGCACATTTAGTTCTTTATCAACAATTTGACAGCCTGTCTCTTTAAAACGCTGATCAAAACTCAAGCAGCTACTGTATTTAGTTTGATGCCAAGGACTTTTAAGTCAAAACACTCAGAATAGATCACAACTTAGAACCTCTAAATGTTTTAATGAGATTGACCTTCTTTATACAGTGGATCCTCTTCTTCTATCCATTCTTCTTTCTTTTTTTTTCTTGCAGGTGACCCAGATAAGAAAAAAAGCCACCTCATCAGGTTCACCCTCCACCTGTAAGTCAAAAATAGAGCATGTTGAGAGGACAAATAATCATGCTGCTACAAGGCGAAGGAAGGGAAATAAGAATATACTGAAACTAACTTTAGTAAGCCACGCAGTCTGTGGATTCAGAGTTTCAGAAGCCAGATTGACCTCATTTCAGAGCAGCATGTCCTGTAAAAAGGCCAAAAAATACTTCTGATGACAATTTAGCAGAATTACAGACTATTTATGACTCCAAGAAAGACAGCAGTGAGATAAAAGGCAGAGATTTTATATACGTAATCTACAGTCCTACCAGTGGTCAGCAGCTACAGTGACAGCAACATTTTATTCCACACTTAAAAATTAATATTTTATTGCAGTTGCACAATCTTTCTCTAATATAACCATAGAGTTATCCACCCTTTGGATGTGTTTGTTCAATTAAAAAAGAAAGCTTATGTTAAAAAAATATATCCTCACTTTTATTATCGGGTACAACCATTTATGTTAATGTAACCCAAATGAAAAAAAGCTTGGGATAGCTATTTTCTAGAAAAAATTTAATATATATTTTTATACATTTGCAAAAATAAATGTCATAAAATCCTGTATGTGTAAAGAATATATTTTTTATACTAAATCGTTATTTTTACCTATTCTAAACATTAGAGCTATTTCAAATTCTTTAATGGTGTCAGGACTGATCATCTTTAGTTCATAAATCAAAAATATACTGATAGATCAGACCTGAACTGAATGTTTCTTCACTAAACTGAATTCAATTTTTATCTTTATTCTTTCACGACAACAAAAGTGATCAATCGTTTATGTATTTTAGCATTATCACCAACCTATAATTCAAAAGCACGTAATTACAGACCAGTCCAGTAGACTTCAACCCGTAACTGCAGAGCCGCATGTGGCTCTTTAATACCTTGATATTGGCTCTTAATCACTTTGCTCAGAAATAAGAGTTGAACTAAGGTGTGTTATTGAGATAAAAACAATAACATCTGAATTCAGTTATTGAAGCACATAAAGAGAATGTCATTATGTAGCAAGTTACATGTTTTTGCCTTTTATTTTAGATTTGTATGAAAGGTCTTATTCACAAAAATGTACTTTGTTATACTGTAAACTGTTATTAAAATGTAGGGTTTTTTTAACCATAAAACATTTTGAGACCTGATGAACTTATGTTTTATGGTTCTATGCAACTTTGATTTTGTGTGACTGAAGATTCGTGAAACCTTTTGGGTAGTACAAGTTGCTGGTCCATAGACTAGTCAAACCAGGACTGAAATATTCAGTGTTGATCACAGATTTGTTTATTTTTTTACTTGTGAAAACAAACAAAATAATTAATAATGATCTTTGTCTTTTGTTCATCCAAAGTAAATAAACTAGTATCCATCTAGCTTACATACTTTGGATCAACATTATTAGATAATTTTTCTTCTTTTGTTCTTTCCTTCGGGTTGTTCATTTGTTTCTATTTCCTTTTAACTCACATAAAGCATTTTGAATTGCCTTGTTGCTGAATTGCATGTGCTTTATAAATAAAATTACCTTACCTTACCTTGTCTTCTCCACAATATTGCACAAGTGCAAAACTAAAAATCTATAATTATTTTCTGCTTAATGGGCAGAAGTTATCTCACAGGCAATATTCTGCCATTGTGTGAATACGTTATGCACCTCATTGTTTTTTGTATTTCCTTTAGTAAATTTAACACCACAGTAGTTGTGCAGTTAACCAAAACTAAAACACCCTGATTTGCCTGAAGTTGGATTTTGCTTTAAGTGTTTTCTCAAGCAGCATCACGAAGCATTAAAAACCTGGAAGCGAGATCAATCTTCAAGGTGATTTCCTGCAGGCAGGGTGAGGCTGGTTTCACTGCATAGTTTACCAACGGATTCCCCCTGCAGCTGTTGTTCAACAGTGAAAAGCATCAAACCAATATTAGTTCATTCTGTCTGCTCAACCACGAGTGTGTGTGTCCGTGTGTGTGTGCGTTAGAAACGTGTATTTATAAAATGTTCGCATCACATGGCATTCAGAAGATATGATGTGAGGCGGCTGGCCAATGAGAAGTAGTGTTGTCTGTCCTCAAACTAGACACAACACCTAAGAAAAACCCCTCAGCCAAGCTGTGCATACAAAAAACATTTAGTCTTCCCTCTGCAGGCTGCAACAAAGGTGCTTGGTCATGTGAAACCCAAGGCTCCAACCCACAAGTTGAACTCTGACCTTTCACACACACTCACATATGAAAGGACTGGGAGGAAAGGGGGTGGAAAAGATAAAAAGACAGGATGAGAGCATGTGTGTATCTGTTGTAACAAGATTATAGGCGTGCAGGAGGGTCACTAATACAGATAATATGCACACTAGCTCCAGACATAATAACCAAACACACAACTTCTTGTCCACACGTGTGTGTGAGCCTATTCTTTTCCCACGCATATTGAGTTCATGTAGTGTCCCATCTTTTTTTTTTTCGCTCTTTTTTAGTCACACACATTTTCAGACAAAGGTGACCCAGCCCCCACATGATAGCCACCTCCACAACCTTTGGATGCATGCACGTATTGGAGACTTAGTGTCCTGAACTCGGTTACAAGAGACGGCCAGGAGTCTCGGGGGCATATCTTCACACATACACATACTTTAGCTGCTGTGCCCTGATAATCCATGTCTCTCCTGGACTCCTGGACATCCTTTTATCCAGCTCAGGCTGCGGGGATTTTCCATGAGCTTGGCCAGCCAGTGGAGGCAGGGATCAGAGGGAGGCCCCTTCCTGACCCCGGAGAATGCGAGCCTGGTGTTGCGCTTCCAGCCATCAGCCATCACTGCACTCTGTGAGGTCAGAGACTGTAAGAACAGAGTCAGAGAGGATGATGTGAGGGCAGAACAGCAGCTTATGCAGTCAATGAGTGAGTTTATTCCACTCAGGCACTGTTTGAAAGGCCAGCATGGTTTGGTTCTTATTGGCTTTTCTATATAACTAACAACAGCAAAACTCAAACAAACCAGATCAAAGTGCCTGGCTTTAAGAAATTAAATCAATTTAAAATGGGCGAATGAATGTGTTTTCCATGTGATTTTGCAATTTTATAGCACAACCAAGTAACTGCATTACCTTTTAATGCTTTGCAGATAACATATGACTTAAAAGAAATGTAATGTATTTTAGCACCTTGAAATTGGGCTTCTATCTGTTTAAGAAAGTCATGTTTTTCTGAAACTCCACCTTCAGGACGTCATGACAACATCACTCCTCCATTAACCCTTTAATAGCATTTTTACCAGCATTGCACTGAGAAGTAGCTCATATAATATATAATAGCTCAGCAGGTGTGAAGTTCCAGCAGGTGTTTGCTTTGTCTGTTGTCAGTTATATTCTGTAAACATGACTGTAAATATATTATAAATTACAAAACAAAGACAGACATGCAATGTTGCCAAAGAATGACAACAATGTAAAATTTCTGAATGAACATAACATGAATTTCCATCATACTGACACCAAACAGCAATAACATGGCAGAGATAAGATCAATTTATTTTGAACTAAACTGACACATCATACACAGTGATGTGAAAAAGTGTTTCTGACTTCCTCTTTTTTTTTTTTTTTTTTTGCATATTTGGCAACCACTTTTCACGGTTGTTTAAAAACAGCATTTTGTGTTTACTTAGATTATCTAACTAATATTTAAATTGGTTTGATGTTCTGAAACCCTGATATCTGACAAACATGCAAAGAGAAAAGAAATCAGAAAGAGAACAAACACGTTTTAACAGCACTGCACAGGTCAGTGTGAGAGACATCTGTGTGGTCATTATTATTAAACTATAGCAAACATGAACAGGATGTTATGGACAGTCCTCAAATGTACCTGACTAATAAATCAGACAAAAGTGGGTTTATGTATTTCTCTTAAAGCTGCTGTTTTCACCGTTTTAAATACAAACAGACTTCTTTTAAAGGTGGATAATGTCAAGAAACATTACCTAATATCCATACCAACCCTATGCAACAGTACTGACAACCTGACTGAGATGTTTGTCTACATTTGTCAGTCAAATAAAAAAATAAAAAAAACATTTAACATGCTTCAAATTACCCACACTTACCACCTTTTTTAACCTCTGATTACGAGCAAAAGATAGTTTGTGATATGAGAGTCCCATAACTTGAGTGTAAATGATTTCCAGAGACTTTAAAGCATGAGTCCTGGTTGAGTTGGAGGTTTTCCTTTTATGACTTAAACACGACCCTGTACTATGTTCCAGACTTCAGTTCAAATCTCTGCTTTAAGCATCCCTGAATGTTGCTTCAAATGAAGCAAAAATGAAAAGGTTTGTTAAAAACGTCCAATTCTTTATGCATCAACTGCAAAGGTTTTATGCATTTTAAGAGGTTTTGATGGCAAAATGTCATCAAAACAAAATGTCCTGGCACAAATTGGTGCAGGTACTTAAAGAACAGGGTTAAAATGTATGGACAAGGAACATGCCCATTTGACACATGTTGCTTCACTCCCTCTCCATGCCTCCCCCACCTCTCCTTTAGTTCTCCTTTCATTCATTCATTCCTCTTTGACAATGTATTTGAACTTCAGACTGGGTTCAGAGGTGCAGGGAATGAATGAAAGACTGAAAAGAGAGGAAAGGAAGGGAGGGCTCTTTCTTTGCTTCATCTCAGCCTACTCTCTGACCCTGTGACCTTTATAGGAGCAGACACAACCTTTCTCTTTTAACCCATCTCCTCCCCTCCTCCAGCTTCTTCAACTGCACAGCAAAGGCAGTCTTTCAGGTACATCTGGGTGAGCCAACGCCAAAAGCACAGAAGCTAATCAGCCCACCTGCCTGGCTCACTGTGTTTGATTTGTGTTTCTGTACAACTAGCATTTCAGCGTGGCTCATCAATAGACTTTAACCTCTTTTGCCTTGGCTTAGCTTTTGTGTGTGAGTATGTGTGCGCTTGTGTTGAGTGTGAGTTGAATAAGTGCATCTCCCATGACTAATTCAAGTAGAGCTTTGTTATAAAAAAAATATCTGTAAGAATGGAAATTGAGCAACTGCAGGCAGAAAATAAAAATTTGAGAGGGTTTCTAAATTAAGTTGCATGTGAAGCATACTTGGAGTATCAGGGTCATACTAAGAAAAATAAAAATAAAACAATAATAAAATTACAAGAATAAAGTCTTAATTTGAGAATAAATTTAGAATATTTTGAGAACAGTCATGATATTACAAGAATAAAGTTGTAATATGACCATTCTCATATTGTTTTTGACTTTATTTTCATAATGTGAATGTATACTAATTATATTACTTTATTCTTGTAATTTTATTATATCTATTTTTTTAGTGGGGTCCTAATACTCTGTCATAAATATTAGAATTTCCATTTGTCCTTTGGTTTGTCTAAACACATCTTATGGCTACCTCATAACTTAGAGCATTAAACTCGTCCGCTCTGACCTCTCACCTCCTCAAGTTTTATTCACTATGTTTCTTTTAGGGATGAGCGCATTTACAAGCACATAAAACACAAAGAACCACTTGTTACATCAATGCTTTCTTCAAATCAAATCCCGCAGTGTGTTTTCGCATGCCATTATTTGGTCATAGAGATGCAATCACAAGCTTAACTTGTTCTCCGTGCCTGTGGCCTCATTCTCTTTGTCACTGTGTTTGTGACAAACTGCAAGGGAATCTGGAAATTTTCTGTCATGGGTTTGCGCTCTACAAAACACTGAAATATTGTTGTCTAATGTAATTGCAACAACATTACAGTATGAAAGGCATTCAGAATTTCCCCATTTTTCTCACATCACAACTCTGAGCTTGATTTTTATGTTGTGGGGATGTTATGTTACAAACTAACATAAAGTAGTGTACAGTTTATAGAAAATTATGTGTGATTTTTATAAGTTTTTATCTTGCAAATAAATAAGCAAAAAGTGTGGCTTGCATCAAAATTCTTTCCCCTTTGAATGGCCATCCTGACATATTCTGTTTAGAGAAAACTTTGCAATGCTGTCAAAGTGCCAAAAAACTGGTTCAGTGTTTTTGTACCATTCAAAAAATTTAAACTTTGTCTGAGATGAAGATCTTGAGTTGTTTGTCATTTTCTGATGTTTGCACAAGTCAGACTTTCATGATGAATTTGTTGGAAATGATCTGGAGTTGTCTAAAATATTTTCCACTTATGCTGTTTGTATAATGTACGTTAGTGCAGTCAATACCTTCAGGTCCATAGATCTGCGATAACTCAACTTATTACCAAACGGCAACATTTAACTTTGTGACTGAAGGCAAGGAAAATATATGATACACAAGATTTCATTACACAACATCCAAAAGCACTCAAAATAATACTTCTTGACCTTATTAACCCCAAAGCATATAGTGAAAAGAAAAGATGAGATAAATGAGAAAAGAAGTTATCCTCCTCTGTCTTGTCTATGGTGAACTTCATGTACGCTGTAATTATGTTAAACATCCTCCATTTATCTGCTCTAATAGGTTTACCAGCATGAAATAATTATGGGCTGAAGAATAACTTTCCTCTCATTTAAAAAGCTTCAGTAGTTTTTAGAGAAATGTCTTAACAAGATGTCCAACACACCAGCCTTAGGAGCACTATTGGCAAAAGCGGTCATTATTCCTCTGCTTCTTTTGATTGCGGGTTCTTTTTACAAAGTTAACTGACCTTGTGGTCGTTGTATGTGCTGCTGCGTTCAATCGCTGTCCATTACAGTAAAAGGCTTTTATTCTGCTGCACCTTCTTATAGACCTGTGTGGTCAGCATGGATAAAGTTATGCCATACATATAGAAGCAGATTCAGGTTTGTATGGGAGGCACATCCTGGCCTTGACAAAATGTACTTCTGTGGTAGAGCACAGTATGTACAGGCAAACAAAGTCTGCTCCGTCTGAGGACAGACAAAACACACATATATTCCTGTCCTTTATCTGGATATTGCTGGAGCTGTGCTGTACCAAGGACACATTGTGACAAAAGCAGTGTGAAAACATGCTTTTGAAAGTCTTTAGAGAATATCTTATTGTTCAACTCACTGGGGCTGAAGACAAATCCATGGTAGTTTATGGAGCACTGCAGGTCATGGTCATATAGATTTTATAACAGCCACAAATGCTTAATGTTTTTAACATAAACTAGCTCAGAGGAACCTCTGTAAAACAGAGAAAGTGTGGATGCTTTCTGGGTTTACAACTCAATGAATTTATCACAAAACAGCAGGAGAGGCAGAGAAAAAATATAGTGGGGATTGTTTTTTTTTCCAAGGTGTTGACAATTAGCTGTTTTAGTAAACTGTGGTCTAGTGACAGTTTCTTTCTTTTTTTTTCTAGTCACATCGAAATAGCAAACTCCAGTATTTGTCCAGTGAAAAAGTTTTAACTAACCGGCTTGAATTATTTATTAATTTTTTTCCCCCACCTTTTCCATTTATCATAGGATGGAAAAATGTGGGTCCTCTTTGAAAATACTTGATTTAAATGAACTGGTCATTACCAGAATCCTGTCCTGCAGAACATGAATGCAGGCTGAGACAATATATTACCTTGCAAAAGTATTTACATGATGCCTCTTTACCGTCACTGTCTTCAGTGTATTTAATATTAAAGGAAGGAAGATGACAGAGGGTTTTCAACATGTATCGTACAATTGAAAATCTGAAAAGTATGGCATAATTTTGCCTGCCAATTTGCACCTGCTTTCAATGAGCTAAATTTGGACACAATCTGATTCAGGTTTTTTAAAAAATCGCATTATAGGTGGTAAGTAATTACATTTGCACTTTCTGATGATCAGCATATGTTTTGCAAATTTCTGAAGGGAGGTGTGTTAAAAATATTAAGTCTGCTCTTCTCCTCATTTTGCTGACACAATTCTGTTTGCATGTTGTGGATCGAGTTTGCACCTGTTTTTGTACCTGCAAACCTATTATGAATCAGGCCCACAGGTTTTACTGAATCTAAACTGCAGATGGATTTCACTTTTCAACTTCCAATTAATTTAAATTTTACAGCTTTTTATGTCAAGATTTATTTTTTTACTATAATTGCTGTGAACATTTAAAAAGGTTTAGATTAACACTTATGGGAAATGTGCAAAATATGAAGTTGATTTGCCATGGTAGAGAACTGAGAGTAGACTGATCAGAAAATAAGACTTACTGGTGTAAGACTGGACAAAAGGAAAGTAATCGGAATAGTTAAAGACCAGATCTGATTATTTGGGGCTACACATTTCAAGTAACCCCTAAAACATCTCATAGATGAAATATTAAGAGTTTTTCTCATATAGAGCTTAGATACTGACAGAAAAAAGTTATTTCAATCAAAGGATATAGTAGTTTAGTACTTCTTTTTTTTTTGTTTATCTTTTTGAGAGAAAACAGAAGAAAAGAACAGAAGCTAATATGAACATTTCCTTTGGAAGAACTGAATATGTAACAGGGTGTCCTGATCCTTCACACGACTGTGTGTGTTCAAAGGAGTTGGACAGTGACCAATCAGATCTGTCTCTCCTTCAGTCACAAAGCTGAGTGATCCTAGCAGCTTTATGAGGCTTTGTGACTGCGGCTCAAACAGAAGGACATAATGGTATTTACGCAGGTACATTGAGAGTAGACGCCTGAAAGTACACGCCTGTATGAGCTCAGACACTGCATACACTCTACACCCTACATAGGGGACAGTTATTATCAGCTTTAGATAATGCACTATACTTTGAGGAGGGACACACACTTGGTATGCATGTGTTCTGAGATAATGTGTACACTCACACACACAGTTGCACAAAAAACAGCTGGTCTGTGTTCACTTGCAGATAGGATGTTGCATGCAGACACATGGGTGTCAGGAGTTCTCCAGCCCCTCTGGGCAAGGTTGTGATATCACACACACTCGCACACATTCACACACACACAGGAAGCTATAAAGTTCATAGAGTACAAGGCCAAAGACTAAAGTAAGGGTGGAGGAGGAGTTTTCTGGGTCCAGAGCACATTGTGAGCCCTCATCAAAGACACAGTGTTTATGTGCCCAGATCACCACTGATACCCATGACACACAGCCGCAAAGTATTTAGAGGTAGTGAGGTGTCTCTTTTATCCCTCTCACACTTTGCGCTTCAGTGGAATATGAAGACATGTTCCAGGATCATCTTTCTAGTCACCTGATGCAGTAAAATCTTAACGAATTTAGTAAAAATGTAAACAAAAACTTCTTCGAGTGTCACATTTTAGAGATGTCATACACTCTTACCAGACATGACCTCATGACCTCCTGCCTAATTATTTGTTGACCTCTCTTTTCTTTCTAAAACAACCTTGGCTGATGGATCCATGTTCTCCACAAAACCCCTGAAGCTGTGATGTTATCTAAATGTTCATAGTTGATCATTTAAGTTACGAGATTTGTTGGTCAAGCACATCACACAAATGCTGTTAACTTAATTAAATGGAAAACAAGGCAATATGGAGGTCAAATTTAAACCAATTCTGAACCATTATCGCTTTTTGACTTCATTACTCAATGCAGCTGGTCTACAACATTGATAGGTGGTATGAAACATCCACATGGCTGACAGGATCCAGTGCTTCCTGAAATGTAACACTGCCTCCACCAGCTTCTCACAGTGCATCCTGGTGCTATATGTTCCTAAGTTCCCCAGGCAGGAGACCCACATGCAACTGGTCAGACACGTGAGGCAAAGGATGCAAGTGGTTCAGTGTCTGTCCTTGTACGTCTGACCTTTGTCAATCACTTTGTGTTACACTTCACTGTATGAAAAGTGCTTTATAGGTACAATTTCACTGACTGATTGATTGCTTTGTGGTCCAGTCCCATTATTGGTACTTTTCACTGGTCTGAGGCAATGCATCTCCAATTGCAACAAACTATAACCCAAAATGTATTCTGACACCTTTCTACCAGAACCAACTGGTAGAAAAGCAATGTGAACTACCTACGTGAGCCTTTGCTACCCTCAGAAAGCCTCAGAAGGCTTTATGTGAAGGGAAGAACACCCATGCTGTTCTTATCTTTCTTCTTCATTTGATACCATGCAAAGCAGATCCTCCATCTGCACTGATGAAGATTCACTCATCTCAACATGCCAAATACCCCAATAAGAGGGCAGTGTGACCTATATTTTATTCATTAGCTAATGATTACTAATGTGGGGAGCTGAAAAACTCTGTAGCACATTGAACTTCCATCCCACTATGGTCAGACAATCAACAAATAGTAATAGGAAGAATTTTTATTTACATAGCAATTTTTTAGCAATGAGGCAGTTCAAAGTTCCCCCATAATGAGGTAAAAAACTACGAGCTGACAACAAAAAGTAACTCAGTCCTTGTGAAGTGTCACTGTAAATTTGGAAAATGTGAAAATGTTTCAAATTTTCAAACTGAAAGCTTTGTGGACTGTTTCTTAAGAGATCAGTTTGTATGTAAAAAAAAAAAAGAAACAGCCTTACTAAAAATTGTTAATGAAAACAAGGGATCCCATTACACTTTCATCTTTTTTTATTAATCATTTTTCAATAAAGGGACAAAATGGGCGTGTGAACAGGATTATGCAGACATCTGCCAGAAAACACAGAGAGTGGTATTCCCAATACAACTGAACAGAGATCCCAAACAGGTACAACAGAAATCATAGAGCTTGTTTTGTCCAATGACCACTGGCCACCATTAGAAAAGAAAACATAATAAAATTATAGTATAACCAAAACAAAAGAATAAAATAAAAACAAACCAAAAATATATGACTCCATTCCATGTCTCTGTTCAGAACAGAGCATATAGGTAATAATAAATAGTAGCTCCCATTGTAAAAGATAAAGTTCATGTTCAAGTTACAACAAACAGCTCTCAGAACAGGAATAGAAAAGGCTGATAACAAAATATTCCGCATTGCCATTTACAAAAAAAGTCTCAACTCAAGCAGGCTTCTCCACATCCCCCTGGTCATTTTTAAATATGCTTTGCATATGAAAGTATTTTCACCCAATCTAAATATAAAGCACCATTTAGTATTTGGCAATGGAAAAGAAAATGCAAAAACATTTTATTTCTTTTTAAATGTATTTATTTTAACTTTTTTTTTTAAGTAATCCATGTACTGCATTTTTTTTTTTTCTATCTTTAGATTTTTTTTCCTCCTCTCTTCTTGATGTTGGAATGTTGTCAGGTGGGAGAGGTGAGAGAGACAAAAGCACACAACAGAACAGGTCAACGTCAGCTTTCAGTACTGCATACAGGAATGGCAGCAGAGGGAGGAGAAAGAAGTGCGAATAAAAAAAAAAAAGAAGATATGTACAAACACCTCTATGGACAGCAGGAACCAAAGCAGCAGCCATCTGATGGCCTGCGACGCCTCCCAATGCCACACATTTTAGCTGCTTTTTTATGGGATGTTCTTTTTTTTTATTGTTTTATTTTATTTCTTTAGACATACAAATAATTCGCACTATATTATCCTGCCAAATTAAAAAAATATACCGTGGCAGCTTGGGTTTTTTTCCACTACCAAAACAGGTATGGCAAATACCTTTAGAGAGAACAAGCAACAGTTAAAAATACGAGCCTCAATATAAATACTATAGTGCCTACTCTAAGTGAACATTGAATTCAAATACAATTCTAGAAATACAGAAAAAGTAGACCATAAATGTGTTTAAGTATAGGAACTGACATGACTGTGCATTTTCCTATATTTTAAGTTCTTTATTATATATTCATATATAATCTTAATCCTTTCCCCAATGCAAATTGTATTTCAACCTGAAGAGCCGTAAAGAACCAAAGCAAAAAAAAAAAGAAAAAAAAGAAAAGAAAGGCAAAATTAAACAAAAAAAATCAGCAAAAAAAATTTTTTCTAACGTTTCTGAAATGTTTCACCTCATATGTACTGTTGTGGGAGTATTGGATGCTATTGGGATCCAGGAACAAAACTTAAAACATTTCCCACTAAAACATAGCGTAGCTCTGTTTGTGAAAAAATGTTCTATTTATGTCCATGTTTAAAGGAGAAGTTCTACAAAAACAGAGACTGATGGTGTGAGGAACAAGATTGGAGTGTCTGTTTTCCAGGCAGCAACTTGCTCAGATGATGATAAATCACAACTTCTTTTAAAACAAAATAAGTGGTTGTTAATAAAGCCAGGAGAAGTGCATTTAGTTTGCTACTATGTGTGAGCAGTGATTAGTTGGGAGGAGAGTGTGCTCTTGGGTTTCCAGGGTTAACAAACAGTCAAGGGTGAAATGGCGGGGATACAGAGGTCAGGGGTAATGAAGCTGCTTGCAAAAAAGATTTTGTGCGTCTTTTTTACTGCTTGCAACAAAGGGATCCTCATCATCTGACAGCATTACAAAGATTTTCCCCTTCAGCGTAAACTTGTAAACTGGGAAAACTAAAAACAGTGCACTTCATGTCAAACAAATCCAGCTTGTAGACTCAGTCCATGTACCATCTCTGCATGGATGTAGGACAATGCACACGTAGTGCTTTACATCGAACAGCATGAATGAAACTGAATAAACAAAAGCCTCTTTTGGGTTTAAAATCAATTTTTTTAAAAACTAACCGAAATTAAATATAACGCGCCCTGTGTTAACCTACAGTGACTCACAAAAGTGTACACACCAATGTTAAAACAGCAGGTTTTTGTGATTACCGCCATTGTGAAATACAATTTTTCAAATATTTTTCCATTTTTAATGCAGAGGTATGTCTCATTCAGTTCAACTAAAAATTGACAAATCTGTTAGGAGAGCAAATAAAAAAAAACAACAATTTGGTTACATAAGTCTCCACACCCTTAAACTTAAAATGTTATTTCAGCTGCCTCTCTTATTACAACCTTTAAATTGTTTAAGTGGATCTGCTAACCTAGAAATAAAGCTAATCTGGATCAGTTAAGTTTATTTTGAATAAAGCCATGGTTTATGGTGATGTGATAAAGGCTCCCAATAATCTTTTATATACACTATGACAGAGTAAAGAAAGTCATCAATAACTTGAAGAATTATGGGACAACAGGAACATCAAAATTGGATAAACGGATTGTAAGAAAAGATAAGAATTGGTTGGGGAGGCTGCCAAGCGGCATACAGCATCACTGAAGGAGCTACAGTAATATTTCTGCCAATTTCTGGTTGTGTTATGGAGATGGGCTGTAGAAAATAAGTTTCCTGAAGATCTCCTCATAATCTGAGAGATTTAAAGTATTTTTCCAAAATAAAGACTGCAAATATTGACAAGTCAAGATGTAGGTCACTTTTAGGCTCCAACCAAAGAGTAAATGTTGAAATTTAATCAAATTATGCTTCATTGAAGTATTAGTTCGGGGATGTACATGTCCAGATTTAACTTTTTTCTTATTCTAGAAGATTTCTTTATTCTCTTTTAGTTGAATTGTGGAGGAATAATTTCATTTTGAGTCTGGAAAACATGAGTCACAAAAGTCACAAAACCTGACATTTCCGCAAAGCTGTGGACAGTTTTAAGAGCCACTGTATGCATATTGGTTAGCATTAAAATATTTTTCAAAAGCCCTAAAACACAGATATATGTTTTTGCAAGTGTCTCTTTCTCTGCTGATGGCCGTGTTTGGAGTTGTAAAGTGAAAAACATTGCCTTGTATCCCGTAAAGCATACGTCGCTTCCAGTTCTGTTTTGCTTTCTTTCTGTCTAGCTTGTATTTTTTTTCACTGCTCTTAAGTAAAGTTAGCTTAAATTTGAGCTCACATATTACTTTATGCATTGTTCCACACACTGACATGCTGAAGCAGCATTGTAGGTTTGTGCTAACGCAGACATGTGACGCTCTGCGCCTCATCCCTCAAGTCCAGGATTGTACATTTAATCATAGATTACCTTTCTCTCAAAAGCTCCACCAAACCAAAAGCAAATCTACAAGTAATTCAGATATACACAATACTGCTTGTACCATGCTTGTCATGAAATTTCCAATTATAGATTAAACATGTTAAAGGTAGCGAAATGATGATTTTGATCTTTCATCATGAGTTGTCCGTTTGAGTCGTCAGGTGCTTGATGCAAGGACCTTTTTCTGCATGGTCTAACTCTTTCAGCTTCGTCTGTGTGACCCCAAACTTAAACCAGATAAAATTATGGCCAATGCAGTCTTGAAATATCAAAGGCACTCTTCCTTAATCCTCCAAATGATAGTACAAATTGAGTTTCTTAACACACTTTTTTGTCTTTTTGAAAGAAATTTGAGGCCTGTCATCACTTTCAGTTTAGTAGTCAAGCCAAATACTTTTTTTTTCTTCTTTTAAACCCTGTGTGAACATGGCATCTTTTAGAAAGATCAGGATAAGTGCATTTCCAGGGTAGTAAAAAGAGGGTCAAGTAAAAAGACTGTTCACTTTCCATGTTACAAAACAAAGCTGTACATGATATGTGTTACAGAATGTACGCAGCATGGATGTATCTTTCTTCTCTTTTTTTCTTTTTAAAGAATAAAAAGAAAATAACTGAATGAGAGAAAAACAGCAATACATTTACTCAACAACTAACCAACCAGGGACAAATTCTTTTCTTTTTTTCTTTTCTTTTTTGATTAGCAAAAAACATACTATGCATGCTGACTAATTCTTAAAAATGGGGAGAAAAAAAAGAAAACTCAATAAAAGGAAATAGTACACAACATGTAAATTATTGCACAAGAGAAAGGCTCGAAGTTTTGCGTCAATGCAAGAGTATTGCCCCGATACAGATCATGCATTCGATGGGTAATGGAAACGAGGTGTGCTGGTGCAGAGCACATGGTCTTAGGCTTCCACCAGGTTGGTGAAAGGGGAGTGTTGGGATGGGGGCAAATCTACAAGGGGGCTAGGAATAAACACTTGACTGTTGGCGACCCAGTTGCAAAGGAAAAGGTCTCATTGTTCTGCCTTCTACTCTGACTTTATTTCGGTACTCAAGGGACGGTCACTGTGCCATTTTTTCATGTGTTTCTCCAAGGTGCTGTAAACACTGAAGGGCATTTGACAAATTTCACACTTGTACACATCTTTGCCCACCTGACCATGGGTCTTCATGTGGCGAGTAAGTTTGGAGCTCTGGGCACACGCGTAATTGCACAGCTCACACTTGTAGGGTCTCTCTCCTGTGTGGCTGCGCCGGTGTACTGTCAGGTTACTGCAGTTCTTGAAAACCTTTCCACAGAACTCACAAGTGTCACTCCTGCGTCCATCCTTGGAACTGGGTCTCCCAGGACCCCCCAGGTGGGGCGTGCTGCCCCCGCTGCCTGTCCCACTGCGACCTGACATTCCCCCATCCAGTTCTCCTGGAGGGGTTGAGAAACGCAGGCTGCCATTCTCTGAAGAGTGCTCAGATGATGATGCAAAAGGCGATTGTCTGGAATCCCCAAAGTTGAGAAAGGGGTCCTTGAGTTGTCGAGAAGCAGCATAGCCAGCCAACCATTGGGAGTAGACGTTTTCTGTATTAGGGATTGTGGGGGTAGGCAGGTCAAATTCTTTCTCCAGTTTAATACGTTTTGAGAAGGGACTAAGTGGACTGGGGCTACCCAGAAGCAGTTTCTTTGAGAGGCCAATTGAAGAAGATTCATTAGGAGACGCTCCCCGTCCATTTACTGCAGAAACAGTGCCTTCCTCTACACGTTCTGTTTCCAAGACAGAGTCTCCATCACACATGTCCCGACTGTGGTGATGGTCTCTGCTGAGATGGTGGTGCAGGTGGTTCTCCTGGGCCATGGCGTTGCGTTTGTGTGCGTTGAGGGCTTCACTGAAATGCTGCATGCTGGCGGCCAGACCCATTCCCTGCATGACCTCTGGCAGTGAGCGAGGGATAGACGTCTCATCAGCCACTCCCCCCAGTCGACTTCCAATACTGCTGCTGTTTTCATGCTGCCGTGCTGCTTCCAGGCTCAGTCCGAAGTGATAGCTGTTGTTTCGCTTGGGTGGCCTCTCCCCATTCTGTACTTCCTCCTCTTCCCCCTCCTCTTCCTCCTCCTCCTCCTCTTCCTCCTCCTCTTCTTCTTCTTCCTCCTCTTCTTCCTCTTCTTCCTCCTCCCCATTTTCTCGTAACATGCGATCATTTTCACTCTTCAGCTTGGCCACCACTGATTTAAGTGCATTGCTTGCACTACCTATATGCTCACTAGTGCCAGGCTCTGGGGATGAGGCTATTGATAAACCATCTTCTGACCTGCCCGTGTTTGGCGAGGATGATTTGTGCATGTGAGTCTTCATATGTCGTTTCAGTTTGCTGGCTTGTGTGCATGCATGATCACACAAGTGACATTTGTACGGCTTCTCTCCTGTGTGGCTGCGCCGATGCACTATTAAATTACTCTGGAACTTAAAGGCTTTGCCACAAAACTCACAACACTTTGATTTCAACTGGGTGTTGGAGGAAGAGGGTGGTCCTGCTGTAGGGAGAGGGGTTGGAGGAGTGGTTTGTGAGCCCACAGGCGACTGCATCGAGCCTTGTAGTGGTGGTGGAGTAGCAAGATATGGAGGTTTGCTGCCCCCTGCACCCCCTGCACCTCCGTTTCCTCCTGTCTGGAATGGCTGCAGTAAGCGCTGCATGGGGCTTGGCCGGCTGGGTGATAGCGGGGGAGTAGACCCTGAGGTGTTGCCCGCCAGTTCCCGTAGACGCCTTGAGAAGTCCATTGTCGGAGGTGGGTCTAGAGGCAGAGGAGGATTAAGGCGCAGCACCCTGTCAAAGGCACTCGGGTGGTGGGCTGCCAGCGCCAGCTCCTCTGGGCTCAGGTGGTGGGGATCCAGATGGTTTCGCGGAGGGGGGCTAAAGAGAGGAGGTGTTGGGGGGAAACGTTGATGATGGCCTCCAGGAACACCAGAGCCAATGACACCTCCTGCTCCAACGCTGTCCCTTCCCCCTGAGCCTGAGCCAGGGATGCGGAGGAGGTTGAAAGGGCTTGCATCAGGTGGCAAATGGAGGCCATGAAGGGGAGGCTGAGAAGGGCAGTCAGCGCCACCACCAAGGGAAGAAGGCCCGCCCATGCGTGGGGTGAGAGGACTGCCATGTTCACTTTCCAGGTAAATTCGAAAGCCATGGGAGTTCTGAGCATGCTGCAGCAAGAACCAGGCGCTGCCGTATGACTGCTTACACGTTGTGCAGGTATACGTGGTCGGCTCCTCCTTACCTGTGGGAACAAAGAGGAAATGAACTTACTAAACATGTAAACTATTTGTTGAACACTGCTTTGTGAAACAGACTTAAAGAAGAATGGTCTGAATTTATTTTAACACTTTAATGTAGAAAAAAATGCAGGACCTAAGGCCTAAACGTTACAGCGTTTAAAAGGGGTTGGCACATGGTGTTGAGGGCTTTGCAAATACAACAGCAGCTCTTATTGAGGTCATGCCCCACATGAGTAGCATGTGAGAAGTACTGTTTGTATCTCTTTTTCTCCCAGACTGCTTTGGGACATAATTTCTCCCTTTAGACAGACTGAGAGTCCTCCATTGTCAGCAGGAGAACAAAGATGCAGGCTATCCCTGTGGACCGTTACTTCTTACTGATCTACCAAAACAGACTCGTTGGTGAATTCACATCACATAAAACACACGCGCAGGCATACACACACCCAGGAGACACAACGAGCAAAAAAAAAAACCCTCTTAAATCCTTTAAGTTAGTGGGTTTTTAGTGTTTACTAACTATCTCCATGAAATACGTACAATCTTTTACTGTTAATCTTGGAAGATGCTATTATATGCTCCAACTGAAATCCATAATCCATATGCCTTTAATCCAAAAAAATACAGTACATGCTTATACTCAATGATTCATCCAAATAGGTAACCTTGGCTGCCAAAGGAAGCTAAAACTGTAGGAGTGTGAAACCTTTCAGGCTCCCGACTGAAGAGGAAATCTGACGCTCTCTGTCTGCCTCAGAGCTTTTTTTTCTCCCTCATCGGGCCATGTACAATCGCTTTGAGAAGACGATGAGAGGAACATTTAAAACAATAATTGCTTTTGTAGGGGCATCGGGAACGATGACCTGTGGTGTGACCCGCAACGCGTGTCTAATCTCATTAGTGGACGGAATGGACGGCCATCAGCTCGTTTACGAGATTAGATGACAAACGAACCCCCCGTCGCTGTTGTTCAGAGGCGACTTTTGCTAACACGAAATGATAAAGCACATCAAAAGCAAAAAGGAGACAATTTTTACCAAAGTCTGGGAAAAGATCTTATTAAAATACCAGTTCAGTTTGTTTCTATGAAGAGAAGAATCACTATGGAATCACTGCTTTATCCATTGACTCCTTTTTGAAATGCAAAACAAAGAAAACGAAAGTGATTCATCATAAAGCTTTTTTGTGTGAGTGCAAACAATATTTATAACACTGTGTAAATTTTCATACTTGTAAAATTATCAATAGACACTCATCAAATTCTGAAAGATGGATTCTGACCCATGAAAGGTGGTACACAGTAAAAAAAAAAAGTTTAAGTCCATGTGAAATACTTTATACATAAAAATGAGTTGAAACCCGGGAGAGGAGAGGTTTTATATTCTTTCTGTTCTTATCACACTTCTCTCTTTGCACTGCTGCTACTTCAAGAGATCTTGACAATTGTGACACATAAAAATGTAAATTGACAAAACTGTTTATTTGGTCATGGATAGTGGTTGCAAATTTATAATTTGAGTACAAAAAAACAAATTTGTTCATAGTTTAACATTAAAACCAACAAGTTAATGACAAAACACTCACCATTTTTTTTCTTTAGGCATTCTACCAAGAGAAACATTAATTTGAGGACCAGAGTACATTTTTTTATTATTAAATTCAGTAATTCTACTACTTAAAATCACATATAAGCTCATGGAAACCCAAATTTAATTTCTCCTCAAAATTTGAATACTGTTCGCAATTTAATATGCTTTAAATTATGAAATGTTTATTATGAAAATAGCATCCTATTTAAAGTTTGTCAATAGTTGTTTGGTAAGGATTTGGTCAGAGCAAATCAGGTAAGGTGCTTTGGACTTTATCTGCTTCATGAGTGGCTTAACCCAGGACTGCAACAGTTATAGCCCAGTCCTGGATACGCCTGGACTGGGCGCATGTAGGACACCCACGCTTCAGACTGTGGGGTCGCTTTGAAGCCCTCACAGAAGCTGCAGTCCAGGGACATTTATGCATAAATGTCCCTCAGACTCTTGAACAGACTTTGTAATTGTCTCCAGAAATGATCATCTTTCATTTTGTACCACTTTTCTCCTTTCACTAAACTTCTAATTATATCTTTGGATACAACAGCTAGCTTCTTTAGTCATGATCTGTTGGGTTGTGGTGTACTGTTCTTGCTCAGTTAAGTCCCCATGATTTTCTAGGCAATAGAATATTTATTAGTCTCATGTAATACAGTGAATAACAAGCTTAATCTTTCGCAGCCTCGCTGTTTCATGGCTTTTTTAGTGCAGTGGTTTTTACAGTGTATGAACGCACAATGTCTTCTGATTGGCTATCAATAAATCCACTCCGTTCCTCTTCTCTGTCCAGTACAGAATGTGTTCGGCTTGGCAAATTTACATTTGTGAATTTCCTCCACGACAAAACCCACCATGTCAATGAAACGTTCTGCACCGACAAAGGCACCTGAAGATGTGTCAGAAAGGCAAAGAAAAAGCCTAACTATCACAGAAAAAGCTAAACGTCTGGACATAAATGGGGAAAAAAAGCACCAACAGCTAACAATAACTATGTCCTTCTCTCAGAAAAAGACACCTGCACCTCGGCCTCTACAGCGGAGAGGCACAGTCAGAGGAAATGTGAAATATGCGCGAGTCACAATGTGTCCAATCTTGTTGGTTCATTAAAATTCTTATGTTGCAGTATTTCTAAAAACTATCAGTTATTTGTAAGAAAACATTTCTATTTTTATTTCTTAAATGCTTGGACCTGAAAACAGGTTTTAATCTTTGCTTTCGTTCTATAGTTCTGTATAATATCTAGTAAATCTTTACAAACTGGGTTTCACCTTTCAAACTGGCCTGAAATAAATTTAGTTTTCAATTGTATTCTAGTGTATTGAGTGACCAAAATTGATACCATTCATGAGATATAAGCCATAACTTCACATCTTAGTTTCTGAAACAAATGTTCAACCACGACTGTGCAACTCATGAGCTCAACTCAAAGCTCAGAACTGAATCTGCACTGACTGAAGCTGTAAGGTTAATGGATGTTGGAGTAGGCGACCGCTCCACTCTATCTCTCTGTAATATACTCCCATCAGCCACTTCATTAGGCAAACTCTTCACCACTCCAAGGTAGAAAAAAAATGAAGTGAGAACGCAAAAGATGAAGACAGATGGAGTCAAAGAAAGGCAAAGACAGAAATGAGACGGTGGTAATTCCTCTGGATTAAGTTCAATAAAGGTGACAAATACCTCTAACAACTCTAAAGTTTGAGCCTGGCTGAATAGATAGACATGGCAAAAAAAAAAGGAGGGGTATATACTTGCATCCGGTTCTCTACCTGGGGTAAATGTCAGAGCTTTGGAGGCACTAGTGAGACTCTAGAGAACACACGCAAGCACTGTTTCAGAAATGTCCTAACACTCAATACCTGCCATGCTACAGTGACAAGCACAGGCATTAAGCCCTATTAAGCCAAGGGCATTGCCTGGACACTTATGTGGTGCTAGATGGAGGAGGAAGCCAGTAAGGCAGCCTGGCTCAGGTTTCAGAGCTCCTCTGTGTGTGTGTATGCGTGGGTGTGTGTGCAGCAGGATCCCCTGGCTCCTTCAATCCCACTCTGAAGGAAATGTAGCACTTTGGCTGTCCGAATGGCGGAAATAAAGCTTGTGCACCACAATGAGGACACAGAGTACACACCTCGCAAAATAGATTTATTACGGCCATGCATCTTCACCAAGAAATTATAGCAAAGTTATGGATTCATTCAATTATAGATTCAAATTACCTTTCAAATATGCCACCTTAGCAGTAGCAACAATAAAGTTAACAGAGCTAATAGAATTACACTATAAATACTCAGTAAAATAAAAGTAGGCTCTAAAGTGTTATGTATATTTAGTTTTACTTGTTCAATTAGTGACTACACGTGTCCCTGTAAATCCCGAAGTATCCTGTTTAGATATTTTACATGATAACACATTTACATTGTATTTTTTTTTTCTTTTTAAATGAATTTACCTTGGAACGTCAGCCTGAATAACTGTCTGTTCCTCAGCCAGTCATTCTGTTCTATAAATTAGCTGGATTGCCACCATTATTCCTCTCCAACCAGCTGGGAGACAGAAATCAATGCCAGGTCTTGGCTACCAGATAGGACAGTCCTGCAACTATCACATTGGCCTTTCCACCATCTCAGTTCAGTTTCTTTCTCTGTAGAAATGTACTTTTCTCTCCTGTGTTTTAATATTCCTACTTCTTGCCTTGTTTGGAATTGTACCACACAGTGCGACAATGTAACATCTCTACCACAAGTTAAGGTGAAAATGTACATGATTGAAATCTGACATTTCCATTTAAGCTCCTGGTTTTCCAGGCATAATTCTCAATATTAAAATATATCAAGATTTTAAAAAGCTGTAAATCAATCATTGAATGTTCCTTGCAAAGTCCTAAAACAAAAATAAAAAGAACCTGCAACCAGGTTGTTCCGCTAGATGTACAGTAAAGGAGTGCTGACCTTCCCCAACTTGTTGCTGTGCACTTCCATTCAGCTACAGTTTTTCGACTGCTAGTGTATACTGTAAATATTGTTCATCGGACAAGCCTCATGTGAAAACTAAAGCTTACTAAGCCAACACTGTTCTATAACTATATATAACAGTGTTCTATATAGTTTAAACTATGTAGTTTAAAACACCCACTAACAAAGTTTACTCAATTTTTCTGCATTTTTAATTATGTTTATCCTTCAAAATCAAAATAAAGGAATGTTAGAGATAACTGTTCTGTAACTTGAAATAATTAATGTTTGTTTTTAAAGAGAAATTAGAATATGTTGTGAATTTCTTGTATTATTTACTAGGTTTTCAAATGAAACAAACAAAATACTAGTCATAAAGCAGGAGACATTGATTTCTTGCGGATACAACGCAGACAAAACGTTTGGAAGCAGTTCCAACACAGGCCAGACATTCCTGTTTCTGTTCAGAGTTTTATGGGATTTTTTGGAGCTACAGCATGTTCAGACTTTCTTCGTATTGGCATGACTATTATCCTCTGTTTGCCCTTAGGCATACATTCATGATAGCAGACCATTTCTGAATGAACAAGTCACTGACAGAAAAGAAAGGCTTAGCTGAGATTTGTACAGTCACAACTTGAGAAAAAAAGCAGAAAATAACTCAAGGTTATTTTGTCTGAAATTATTCTTATTAGAACAATCATGTTTGTTTTGATGGATTCTGATCAGGAGTATAGATAAGATTTTATGTAGCTCACATTTTAATGCAAAATGAAAACATTTCACTCAAAGAAACACTTATCATTGCTGACAACTTCTTCTTTGTAATGTTTATTTAAATTTATATTGTATTTTTTGGAACTGACTGTAAAACAAAATGACTGACAATCAATTATTATAGCAAATGAAACAAACACTAAAATACAAAATGATAAAAAGTTTTAGTTCATATGCTCCTATTAAAAAACAAAACAAAATGCAAAATGCATTTCTCATACAAAAAGTGGAGAGTTAAAACTAATCTAGTGTGCTAGTGTAAACTATTCACTATTTGTATTATGTAACCTTTATTTCAAACAGTTAATGAATGAAATAAACAAATAAATAAATAAATAAAAATAAGTAAATACACATGCCTCTCCTAACTGTGCAAAAGAAAACTATTTTGTGTTACAAAACATTGGCCAAAGTTTATAGTTACAAACATTCAGCATTACTTTGTATCTTAATCCAGCATTCCTGAGTCCTCCTACCATCATTAACTATTAAAGTGCAATGTTTACGGTCTTTACATAGTGTTATTGCTCCCCTAAAACACACGACTGGTGCCTTGAGAACAGTTCAAATCTTAATCAAAACTTCTTTTATGTCTTGAGATATTTATTATTTATCTTTGCTTTATCAATTAAATGCATCTTTGTAGAAAATGACTTGAAATTAAAATGAAATAAATAAAATAAAATAAAAATAGCTATTATAAAATCTGAATACTTGACTCTCTACAGAGATAAAAGAGAGTGTAGAGTTAAACCTCCCACTATGAAAAGTTGTTTTGCAGCCCACAGGAAATTGATCGGCACAATCCTCCTCATTCAATTATTTTCCCTCTATGTTCAAGCATTTTTCCTAACTGGACGGCAAACAATTGGAATGCAAACAGTGGCAGCTGGTGTGCTGTCCGCTCGCCGAGGAGAGCGACGCCATCAAATAACAACACGAGAGAAATTGCTTAAAAAGAAAAATAAAAGCCACCAGTGCTCCGCTTGGAGGGAAATCAGCCTCTATTACTGGCCAGATCAAAGCAACTTCCTCAAACACAGCCATTTTAAGAAAAAATATGACAGCGTTGGTGCAAAGAATACTACAAAGCAATAACTGTGAGGATAACTACCAAACAACACTGAAAACGACTGAGCAGAAAAGTCTGAATACCTCAGTTTGTAGTCAGGAGAATTGTGCATCTTTGAATTGTGCTGAACAGAAGTGGCTTCTGTTCAGCTGCTTCCGCTTAAGTTGCACAACGATGAACCTGATCTCGCCTAAATGACATTCGGCTTAAGTATATATCAAAGTAATGACACGCATATGGTCTGAATTTGACCACATTGGGTATTTTGTAACTAAATTTCACAACTGGGTTCTACTGAAAAGACCTGGAGATCAAATTTGTAATAAATTAGGGTTATATTTATACATTAATTGAAGTGAGTCAATTAAAAATTGACTTTTAAAAATGCCGTGAAATGTTTCAGAACTTTTTTCTGTCTCTTATCAGACATCATCTTAAACTTTCTGTTTAGCTTGTGGCTCTGCTGCTATTGTCCATCTGAGAACGATGCCTCCACAGATAAGGTGTTTAAATGCCAGAGTGATATGTTTATCTCTTTTCTATTGAATAGTTGCAGGAATGATTCCACAACAACAGCAAGGAATGTATATACGCCTCAAACCTTAAACCAGAAGCATAAAAATGAACACATGATTTAAACCAGGATACATCTGTGCATTCATAAAGAATTATGAAAACTGTCAAGAACATCTTGATGTAGTTTGCAGAAACAAAATAGTGTTTTGTTGTTTTTTTTTAATCGAACGAAAAGAAATAAAATGTATTTTTATCTTCAAAGGAACGCGGTTCAGTCAGCGGTGGATTTGTCAGATTTATAGACTTTTAATCAACAGGAACATCAACAATACTGTCACCACAGAAAACCCCCAGGCTGAACTTAAATCGGCTTCAAAAAACTTTTGAAAAATGAGTGTCCAGGAAGAAAAGAACTTTGAGCGCATTTGGATTACCAAAGACAACAATGAATTATCGACCCGCTCTCTGATTACATGCTGTGTTCAAGCGCAGAGGTGCGTTTGGACGTGTGTGTCTGCGTGGTGCTGCTAAACAGCCATGCAGTCCGGGCTGATGAGCAAGAATATCAATACAGTCTGTCTCTGCATGTGTGTGTGTGTGAGATATATCAATACCTTCTGTGTCTGTGTTTTGAACTCCTGCTGCGTTACAGACTGTGCTATTTGCAACTCTCTTACCAATTTACTTATGAGTGTGTGTGAATAACGTGACAATCTCTTCTTGTTCCATGTCTTTGTAGCTCTCATAAACACACAACCTCTCTCACACAAACACTTGTGTATTTTTTTTAAGTTTGTCCAAATGAAACAACTCGGCCCCTTAAACTATAAACGTAGTCAAATAGTGTAGCGTGCGTGAACGTACATATGTGTTCATTTGGGGGACCGATAGTCACGATGGCAGGGACAGCATTCACTTAACCCCAAACCGCCATGGTGAAATTACAGAGCATCCAAATTACAGCACTTATGTGAACACAGAAAGAGGGAGAGTAGACTTAGTCCTGACATGCATACACACACGCACGCGCACAATGCATGTGAGCCTGGTGACTCAGCATGAGAACTGGCATTAAACCACAAATCAACAAACTTTATTTCACCTCATTTTTATTGCGCATTACTAATCTTAATCACTGTTTAAGTAGTCGGGTTGTTTTGTTGTAACTACTGCTGCAACACTCACAAAGACATCTGTTCATCACACTGTGTGTCTGATCCAACTGTTCACTAGATCTGTACATTAAAACTCCTTCAGTCCATCCTGATCATCATATTATCATAAGGGTTTTATTGGGAATGTAATGGCATTTTGCTATTAATGAGGAAGTTATTATTGTAGCCCCTAAATATGCTTTCAAGACTGTTTGATGAGTTCTTTCAAAGGAAGCATTTTGGGTGCCTGAAATGATAAACATCAACTGCAGACAGACATCACTTTAATTAGAAATAAGTGCAGTTTTATAATTCAATAAGTTCTGCTTTGAGAGCTTATTACTTATAGAAGATCAAAATGATAAGCTTTTGACAAGAATAACTTGCAAGAACTGTGAAGAGTTGTCCACGAACGATGCTAATGTTAGCATTTGCTTCAGAACTTAAAGACTATCCGGGTTTATTTTAAGACGTTTACACTGAATTTAATCAACTCTAGTTTAAAATCTAAACATCTACACTGATCAAAGGTTTTAAAAATATAGCTTGAGATTGTTTTTGGTACTGTGGCTCTGAATTAGCCAAGCATGTAAGATTATAGCGCTCTGGAAAAAATTTAGAGACCACTGCACTGAACCCCATTGAAAACTCCATGGTTATTCCGCCAAATATTAATTTCTGAACTCTTCCTGAGTTAAAACATTACTATAGTTGTCTCTAAATGAATATAACTTGTTTTCGTTGCATTATTTGAGGTCTGACAGCGCTGCATCAGACCTCAAATAAATTGTTGTTTTTACCATTTCTCATTTTCTGCAAATAAATACTATATTTTTGCTTGAAATTTCAGCGACATATTGTCATTAATTCATAGAAAGGCTCCACCTTTTGTACGTATATTTGTTTATTTCTTCTACTTATGGACTAGTTTCAATCTATAATCTGTAAAAAGAGAGGGCCAAAGCTCGACAAACAGACACACTCATGCCTAATGGCAATTCGACGTCTTAATTTTGATATATATATTTTTTGTATAGTCTAAATGATTGCAGTTCCTGGATAAATGTTACAAATGCACAGGGAGAGCAGGAAACTCCAAATAAAAAGCCATCCTGCCTTCAGACAGAACTGCTAAATCAGGTTAGTGACACATCAGATTTGAGAACCATCTGTTTTGAGCACTGAGTCACTGCAAGTTCAGAAGTCTGACTTGTGACGATAGAAAGCTCTCCAGCTCATCATTCCACAACAGCGTACCATCAATGTCAGTTCAGCCAGACATCAAACAGAGATGTTTGAGTGTGTGCCTTTAATAAAGTTACACACTGCCTTTAATAAAGCACACATCCTTCTAAATGATTCCAACTTTCACTTCATGAACAAGTTTGCCAACATTACAGAGAGCAAGTCAGGTGTCTCAGGATTTACAATTGTAAATATCAGCTATGAAACACACAAAACTACAAAGTTTAAACAAACACCATAAAACAGAGCATTCAGTCAAACCTAAGAACTTGCAGAGGGTGTGTTTTCTTTTTCCTGGACTGTTTTGTGTTGATGAGGAAACAAAATTAATGAGAAAAGAAATGCAGGAGCTTTGCATTAAAGCCACTAAAAGTGTGATGACACCCTCTGTTTGCCGTATTATTACATGTTTAAGTGTATTTTATAAAATGCACTTAAATGCATTTACTGTAATGAGTCCACTGGACTCATGCAAAGCTAAAATAATATTTGAATGCTATTGAAATAATATTTTCTCATTTTTTTAGGTAATGAAAAAATATATTTTATCAAACTTTTCTTAACATTCATGCCTGCCCTGACCAAAGTGAATGCCTCTGATAGAGGTAACAGTGTTGAACCTAACAGAAGACAAAGGGTTAACAACAGCAGAGTAAGTTTTGCATCCAAGCAAATGTCCCCAATTAATAAAAAGCGCATCAAAGAACCAGCTGTGGGATTTACTGATGGATTACAGGGTTTACAATAAAATTTAAATATTGTTTATCATCTTGCATTGAGTAAATTCTTGTGTAACAGCAGCATTAAGGTATGTAAGTTCACATCAAAAAGTCTCAAATTATTTTTATTAACAGGGTTAATAATAATTTTTAAAGACTACTGAGGAATCTCATACCTTAATGCAGTAAATTCACTTTGTGACACATTTTTGTGATTAATGAGCTGAAAATTTTATGTTTCTTTCAGCTTTGACTAAAATTACATGATTTGTGTTTTTCTGACAATGATCACATGACAAATGTGGACAACTATTTAAAAAACAACAAGAACACATACTGAGATTAAGTGCTACAGAAGTTTAAAGGCTGTTGATCATCACAAACACACACTTTCATATTTATTACTGATTTATTTATATTACCTAACCGTGACCTTTGACCTAAGCTTTACCAGTACATGACTATGCCTAATCTAAACTCAAATTCACACCTTTGTGCTAAACTTAACACCTAACACTAAAGCAATACTTTGACTCATGGGGCCAGAGCTTTGGATCCCATAAGGAGCAGGGGGTCCTTGTAGCGTGGTACTTACTGGAAAAATAGGCCTTAAAAGGTGAGAAATGCTAAAACACACACACAATCGCACGCACGCATCCACCCCAAGCAGTGTGGTATTGAGTGATTTAGGGAACTGCAACAGCTGCCAAGCAGGACAATTCAGTCATCAGTGTTTGTGTGCGAGTGTGCGAGTCCCGCCGTGTCCACAGTGGGAGATCACTCTGAGCCAAGCAAACACCTCAGCTGGCCGGAGGCCCACACACACACAAACACACGCACACATACAACATAAACACAAGGCTTTGCTTCCTCTCTTCAGCTAATCCCCGCCCCACCCAGTCGGTTCCCTCCGTCTGTTCGTCCACACTGAGTACAGGTGGCTTGTCCTCACTCTGACTCCCGATTTTTCCCCGATCACCTCATCCCTCCTTCTCTCAGTCTTTATTGTCAATGCTTATCTCTTTCACTTTTTGTCTTTACTTCAACAAAGATGAAAAAAAGAGCTTTCGACAAAGAGTACATCAAGACGGTCCGGATAACAACCAGGGAGGGGTGTGAGAAAACGAACAGCCCAATGAAGGCCTGAATCACTAAAGCCCCAAACCCAGCCGCCCACACACGCACTCCTTTACGGCAACATGCGAACAAGCTGCGACTCGACCGAAGAAGCTGCGCTGTTGCCAAAAAACCCTTTATCTCGCCTGTTTTCCTGCCTTCATCTTCCCGCTGCTCTAGTCCTTCCCTCCTGAGCTCCCAAGAGGGCAGCGCTCAGCATTATCTCTTTAATTGTACTCATCCGACAAGGCCAATCAATAGAGGACATATTTAATACAAGTTTATGTCTATAAGCAATCAGCAACAGCAATAGCTTTTGCCTGTGGTGAAAGAAAAAAAAAAAAAGAAGGACGGGAAAGGAAAGGAAATATAAGCCATCCTGCTTTTAACACGAACAGCCTCCCACAATCTCCTAGTCAGACCTTGGAGAGAAACGCTATAAACTGCAACGAGAACACAGGAATTCAAGACTCCTCTCTCTCTCTGGTAAGAGAAGGCTTTAACTTCAAGGGGGTCTCGGGTGGATTTCGGCGGCTCTTTAAAGCGTTCGATTTTAGCACTCAGTCCACAAGAGGATTGCAGGATGGACTACGGCACTGAAGCAATGTTTGGCAGACATAATAAATAATTATATCAAGTAGTTATTTTCAGATTTGAGTGTGATAAGTCGCTCGCAGAACGAGGAAAAGAGGAGAAATAGATGCTCTTTGTGCCAATAGTATAGCAACGTGACATACTTTATACTTTATGTGTTCTCTGTTGAATCATTAGTATTTTTAAGAAAACCAAAACTTAGTAATTTTCCACTAATGACCCTATTGCCAACCGTAGTGAACGTGTAAAAAGTATTAATAGAAATTATTCTTTAACTTTAAGAACATAATGTCACACCTTGTATTTTAGAAAAATCCTCTGATTTATATGCACAGTGGGGGACATACTATGTTAGAAAAACAGTTTTTACAAATCAGCACCCCTTGAGTAACCTCTATAAAATAAATATTGCTGAGATATTTTGTTTTTCTAATCATCTAATTAGTAATCCATGAATTTAAGTTTCTCTGGGACATAAATCTGTTGGACCACTCTTAATATTTATTTTGCTGCATGGACAATCACAACAATGGTAAGCGAAGGGAAAACATCTACTAACTCGCTTTTACAGACCTGCAGCAAAGAGAAACTCCTTGATTCTCCAAGTCCCCGTAACAAATAATAGAGCCTATTTATGCTAACTTGTAATTTGGCAGAGATGAGATTAAAATCAAACACTTCACTTATATTTTGCAGGATTTCATTAATACTTAGCATGCCCATGTTTAAAAATGTCGTAGGATATTTACAGCTGTAGGCCTGTCATTGATTATAATTAGAAGTTTTTAAAAACTGTAATGAAGAAGCAAAAGTAAAGTATAAATTTAAAGATTCGAGTGGAAGAGTTTGCTGGAAGAAAAGATGGATTCACAACATTTTTTTACACAATATATGTGCCAGTAAATTTTCCCAGCACTGCATAGAGGTACATTTTACTCTTTTGGTTTTGTTTGCTTACATTTTTCCACTGACCTGCATCTTACAGAATCAAAAAGCTACAGGACAAAGTCCCCTTCTTCACCCTTTCACAGCCTTGTCTGCTTAACAAAAAGTGTGGGCTTGATTCATTAGAGCTGCAGTCACTACACCCTGAGAGTTTTATCGATCACCCCCCGATGCTTTCTGCAGGCTGGAGGGAGGGAAAAAAAAACAAGCTGAGGAATGAGACACTCAGGAAAACAGAGGAAAGGTGGAGAAAAGAATAAGTCAGAGAGGCAGGCTGAATATATGGTTGAGTTAATGCAAAGCGAGCAGCTGTTTACCTGCCCCTTTAAATTCGTTCGAGTGTGCAAGGTGAAGAAAAGACCCGATTTGCTAGAGGAGGAGACCCACAGCCCTCAGATACCCTACAGAAATATCCCAGTAGTTTAAGCTATTTTTGTTCTAACTCAAAACACGGTGTGCTTCAAAGTTTTAAGAACGGGATGGAAATTTGTTTCGGTCAGTTGAAAAGACTACTTTTATTTTTTATTTTTTTTATTTTTTTGAAGAAACATGTGTTACAGATTATGACTGTCAAGAGTTTCTTCTTATTCTGTGATATAATACAGATTTCCTGAACTAAAGCCCCAGGAAGACATAAAGATATGTAACTTTTTTGTTTCACATTTCAGATTTATGTAAGTTAGGCTTATTGAGATTTACAAACTCATTTCAAGAGGAACCCATTGACACGATCAGACAACGAACAACCGATAAAATAAAACCTACAAGAAGAGAAATAACAAAATCTCTAAAGGGAGCAGATGTCCATGAAACATCTGTGCCAAAAGTGAAAGTGTTCCTTTCACTTCTACATTACCTGTACAGAGTACATGAATAAAATATACTTACACTATATTTTCATCGACTGCTTCTATTTACTCTGTTTTTACACCTGCTATTTACATTTACTTCAACAGAAAAAAATAAAGATTACACAACTCTTATTGCTTTTGGTTATTCTTCACCCTTTTTGTTGCCGTTTCAAAACAGAGAAAAAGGCAGGAACATAACTTTCCTAAACTTACACTACTATTCATGTTAGGTTAGCCAAATATCTGTGTCCATCTGAAGCTAGTTCTGAGTCTGCCTCAAGGTCTCCTTCCCTGTTTAACATTCCCGTAAAATCTGTGGATGTCTTTGCCAGCGACAGACCAGCAAGCTGAGAACTTTGCTTTTTGGGTTAGCTCTTACTTTACCAGACATTTACCAGATATTCATCAACTGAGCCAAAATCCATCTAACTCTCCCTCTGCCCTACGCAATTATCACTCATTAACTGGAGACATTTGGTTCTGCACTGCAAAAACACAAACAAAATCTTACCAAGTATTTTTAGTCTTAATACACTAGAAATAAGACAAAACTAACTTAAAAGTGACTTTTTAGCTAGATACAGATTATTTCATTTATCGCAACAATTTTTCTCATTTTGTAAGTTAACTTATCAGTCAATGGAACTAGTTCTTTTTCATCAATATGAAGAAATTATTTACTTAAATCAACCCTCTATCTTGCTGAAAAGTTGCTTTTAAGTTCATTTTGACTTATTCCAATTCTAATACGATATTTGTACAAGAACATAGACCAACAGTACTTGGTCAGATTTTGTGTTTTTGCAGTCTAGTAACATAGAATGTTATTTAATCTAAAAATAAAAAAAGTGATTTGCAGCGCTTCCTGCGAGTTTAAGCAATATGTCTCTGTTGTAACAGCAGAGATTAAAAAGAGCAAAGGGATATATTATCTAAAAATGGTTACCAAAACAAATAAGTAAGACCACAAATCTTCCTTATTGCTGGTTCACTGTCTCCACATGAAGCCCTGTAAAATATAGCATCAGTGAGCCTGTGAGCGGTCAGCGCCCGCCTGAGCATATGGTCCAGACAATGCTTGTGAATGATAAAAGGCCTCGCATTTGTGTGTGAAGTGGTATTCATTTCTGCATACACAAACACACTGTGATACAAGCTTGGGGCCTGGCCAACAGCAGAAGACAAAAAAGCCAGTAAATAATTGAGAAGTGTGAAAAGCAATGAAAAGGGAGGGGATTAGGGGAAAGGGGACGATGGGTGGGGCTACAACTCGCCCTGATCTTTTCTAGGCTTTCTCATTCACAAACATCGGAACAAGTGTGTTTCTGCTGATCTTGTCTGTCAGAGTGATAGTAGTGAATCATGTTTTCCTTTTGTCTGAGAATCGACAGTTCATACATGTTTTTTTTTTTTATATGTGTGTGAGAGAGAGCTAGTTTTCATGTGTGTGAATCAGGGATAGAGAGCCCAAAGATGCTCCATTAGTGATTTGGTAAGTGGTGTGGGGGGTCTGGCATTCCCATCAGGCTCAGTATGGCCTAAGTGCTGCACCTCACAGACTCCCAAACCCAAACCAAACCTCAGCCTGGATGCAACCCACACCCCCACCCCGCCCTCTTTCCCTCTCTCCACCAACTCTTATCCCACCTAGGACGACCTAAATGTGCCTCACAATCCAACACACACACGCACACACCCAAACACTCATGGTCCACTAATGACCAAACCCAAACAGCTCCCAAACAACTCTGAAAAGCTATTAAGAGAGGGTATTTTGATGGGGGAAGTGATTTTTTTTTATATACCATTAAAAGCCATGGATAAAATGGGCATTCGCGTAAATACAGCCACAGGTCGGAAGGGGGATAGCCAAACACCGATAATTGACAAACCATACTTTCCCCTGAGGTAAACCTTGAGGAGTGTCCACACTTTGTTCAGTCCATCTGATGGGTTCTTTGGTTTCCTATAACTTTGAATAATATTTGTAAACTTTGTAGAAAATGTTGTTTTTGTTTTGTTTTGTTTTTCTTTTACAAACATCTTGTTGAGAATTGCAAAATTATTTACCAAAACTTGTCAAACTAAAAACACAAGTTCCTGCAGTTTTATTGATATTATTGATAAAAAAGCACAAAGTAGAGTAAAGCTAAGACATGGAATATGATGCATATTTTTCAACATCTTTTACAAATATCAATACCATTTCCTTTTGGAGTACCTTGAGTCAGTTTTTCGTAGAGCTGCCTTTCGCTGCAATTAAAGCTGGAATCTCTTGGTCTCAGAATATTTGGGCTACATCTAATGAATTAAATTTATTCTCCATAATTTTATTTGGTTGTATGCTGGGGTTGTTGTGCTGCTGGAAGCAGAACCACCACTTTGGTCTCCAGTCTCAAGGTCCAAAGTTTACACCATGAAGGCAAAAATGGTCAATTTGTAAGTATTTGCCAGCCACAAACATTCAAATACTTCAATTAGAATGCAAAATTTATTTTATACTGAATCTTTTTGTTTCTGCCAGTTTAATGAGAAGATTGACCACCCAGTTCATCTGAGGTTAAATTATGCAAATCAGAACTATATTTATTAATTAGATCAGATTTAACAAAAAAAACAACAACTTTGCTTTGAGAATTATATCAAGAAAATTTACTGTATTTAACTTTATTCTGATTATACACATTTCCTAAAACTAATACCGATGTTCCCCCAAAGCTAATTGAGTCCTAATAAACTGTACAAGTTCAGATAAGAATCATGAAGTCCAGAGGAGATAGTGATCTGATGCAGAAGCTTCTGTAGAAAAAAAGTTCTGCTTTTTCCCGTAAATTTTCCCGTAAACAGGGAAAATTCCTGAAAAATGTCAAGCACTGGGAAACTCATCAGCTCAGGTTAGAACGCGATTTAGACCAGCATGCTAAGTGACGCCATTTTTTCCTAGAAGGAAAGAACCGCCGTACCTGTTCATTACTATAACCCTGCCCTCTTTTTGTCTTTTTCTTTTTCCTCTTCCTTTTTTTCCTTTTTTTAAATTTCTGTTGTCCCCCATGTCCCCCCTTTGGAGCAGAGGAGGGAGGGAGAGAAAGACAAAACAAAGTCATCACGGAGAAAAAACATCTACATGCACACACACGCAGTGGCCTGCCTCGGTCTTATTCAGCTTTACCAGCCCGTCATTCAGCACTTCAGCTGGATTTCCAGAGCCTCGTGATGAAACAAAGAGAAAGAGCACGAGCAAAAAAAAAAAGTAGGAGAAATTCAGGTACCCTCGGGGCTTGACACACAACACACACACACCTCACATTTACTGCAGGGTATCTTTCCCCTCCTCATTAGCTTTTAATAACCCACAAGGCCATCATTTTCATAACAGCTGTTAGGCAATCTTTAGAGAAACACTTTCTGGTGAGAAGGTCAGTCTGCCATTAGAAAAACCTGCCGCCGTCTCCTGCTTCTAAAGCCGCTGGAACGTGGGAGAGACGGACCACACATGGAGGAAAAAAGAGCCACCAGTAGCAGTTTGGGACCGGGTCGCTGCAGCACTGACGTGAGATTTACAGCAACTTACAAAAGTATTCAAAATCCTTGAACTTTTACACATTGCCACGTTACAACCACAAAACCCAATGTGTTTTATTGGAATTTTTACATAATAGACATACATAAAGTGGCACATAACCGTGAAGTAAAAGGAAATAATACAGGCCTTTTAGTTGTTTTTACAAATAAAACTCTGAGAAGTGTGGTGTGTGTTTTCTAATCAGCTTCATTTCTGCTTTAATTGCCTCAAAAAGAAACAAGTTGCCCCTAGAAGATCCCTACTGGCAGCTGTTCACTTTTTGTAGTTTAATCTGTCTACCAAGACATGAACTTCTACCTAAAGCCAGTGACGACCTCAAAGGTGGGTCAGGGAGGCCGTTGCCCCATCTTAAGAAAATGCAGCACACCTTATATTTGTCCCAACAGGACACATATAGGCTGTTCTCTCCACAAATCTTATCTTCTCAGATGAGTACCATTTGTACTCATCCCAGTCCCATTTGTGATTTTTAAAAAGCCACATATGAAAAAAAGGTTGCTCTGGTCAGATTAGATTAAACTTTAACTTTTGAGACTTTGTTCAATTAAACAGCATCTCCATCACTAATCTTAGTGGCAGCACTATGTTCTGGGGATGCTTTTCATCTGCAGGAAGGGAAGGTGAACTGATTGGAAAAGAGATTAAGCAAAAAAAGGAAAGGAAAAGAAAAACAGGAAAGAAAAGAAAATATTATAGGTGCTCCAAAGGAATGGGACAGATGTTCAGTTTCCAGCAGGGTAACACAAACTCTAGTCAAAGTCCAAACCATAATCACACTGAGAATCCGTGCCAACACTTGAGAGATGATCTCCATCCAGTCTGACTGAGCTTGAGCTCTTTGGCAAAGAATAATGAATAAAGATTTTTCTATCTCAAGGGGAAGGGAAATCACATTTCCTTTTCACTGCACAACTGTACTCTACTTCCTATTGGTCCATCACATATAATTCCAGTAGCATACTTTCCTAAAAGTATATCATTCATCATCTTTCGTCCAGAGTTTTATATACTGGACGCAAAACAAGTGGAATAAACAAGCAAGATGTGTAAAACTGTGAAGTTGTTCCTTCTTAAATAAATTTGGCAAACAGCCTAAACTTAGGTCTTCTAACAGAAACAATCTTCCATGAGCTTATTTACTGCATCAGTACCACAATCATCTGATGTTAAATGACTTTGTGCCAAAAACACAACTACAACCTTTAAAGATTTATCAGGAGTTAGTGATTTACTGTCTCTACTGTCTGCACCCTTCGCATATCAGTTTATTATAGCAAGATTCAGACAGTCCTGCTTGTTCCATTAGTTTCTTCTGAAAGTTTGTTTTATTTCCTTATAATTGACTCAGAGTGTTTCTGTTCTAGTTACAAATGTAAAACAAGCCAGTTATTTCTAAGAAAACTCTCTGTATTGATTTATTTAGATTGCTTTCACAAAGACATTGTTTGCAGAAAGAAATGCTCTCTGTGGACTGTTATCTTTTAATGTCTCAAATGAAAATCTTTTTCTCCTCAGACTGAGATTCGAGACAAAATAAATCAAGTCTGTGCCCACTTTTTGTTTCTTTTCTTGTTTCTTTTTTTTTTTTTTTTTTTTTTTTTTTATGAAAACCACATCCCGGAGACCATACAGCAGTCTGTCAGGTATTTAAATGAAAATTTCCTAACCACAAGCTACGTTTTTACAACAGGGCAGCTGCTCCCTGACCCTGTAAAATCCTGCGCAACTTCTGTTTAAAAGCCTTCCACAATCACCAGACCTGCTACCTGTGAGTTATGCTTCCTCATCCCTCTCAGTCCGCAGCCCCCATACTCTTTGTCCCCCCCCCGACCCCTCTTTCTTTCCCTCTCTCTTTCTCTCTCTCATTCCATGCAGCTGAGAGTTGTAAATCAAGTAGAAACACAGCTCTGCATATGGGCATGTGTGTGTGTATACTGTACGTTGCCTGCTCACCGCTGCCAAAAAAACGTGTCCCAACCGCCCCTTTTTCACCTCCCTATACGTCTGCCTATAGGAGGCGGAAGAGCCAGAGGGGACGGAGGCATTGTGTGTGCGCGTGAGTGTGGGTGGGATTAAGTTCGGTGCTATCTGTAAGGGTCATGCGGGTTGAAGGAACACATCCTGGACACTTATCTCAAGTGGTGCAGGGAGAGTGAGCGCGCTTTCTGCAGGTTTTTTAAAAGAAAAAGAGAAAGAAGGAAAGAAAGAAAAAAAGTATTTAACTGTCACAGACCTGCCTAAAGAATGTTGAAGATTCGATGTTTAAACTTAATTCAGCTTTAAAGTGGCACAACTGTCAAAATTACTAACAATAATGCTGTTCTGCATCAGAGCAGTGTAATTATGGCAGCACTGTCACTAATGCCTTACAAGACACCCCTTTATTTCCTTGCCTTAATTTTAAGTTCAATGCCAGAGTAAACCAAATCATAAAAAAAATACTTTGTATCTATATATATTTGTTTAAAGGCCAGGACAAATCAAACTACACTGTTAGTTTGAGGCCTCCAGGTCAAAACACATGATGCTTTAACACGCAAGATGGACTACAATGGAAAAATAAACTTATAAGAACTGATTTTGATTACAGGTTTGAAAGAAAATTATAAAGAGATCAAATTGAAACATGAAACAAATGGCATTAAATCAATGGTGAGAAAATAAATATTAAGAGATGATGTAATGATGCACTGTCTGGCATGAAGTAGAGCCAAAGTTATGCTCTTCCAAGGGCCACAAATGCAAATATGTTTAATAGTATCATAATAACGGTGTTATTAAGCACTACTTAAATATATTATAAGACTGTGAGCAACACCCTGATTGTGTTTATGTGAAATGTTTCAGTAGTCATTCTGAAGCTAAGTGTGTTATTCTATTTTGGTAATTAGTGCGGCTTTTATCACTGATGGGCAGCTCCCAACACTATCACTGGTCATCTTTCAAATGCCACACTGTCGCAGTGGCGTTAGCGAAGCGAGGAGGAAGGCTGTTGGTGTTTCTCCTCCATGAGAAGCAAGTGAACAGTTCGCTTTTAGCCCGACATTTTCTCAAAGTAGATGAGCTGAAGATGTAGATCCATCTCTTTTTTTTTTCTGTTTTGTGCAGAAAGTGTCATGAGAAACGGAGAGTGTGTGCGGGAAGGGAAAAAGTGTCAAAAGCATGCCATATTTAGGCCAGACTGACACACTGTGAAGACACGGGCTAACTGTTGCTTTTCACACGTCGCACCGTCTCTTCTTACCATCTGCCCTCCCTCTTTGTCTGAGTGTGTGCATATATATGTCGCTTCCTTCGCCTCTGCTGTTCCTCGCTGAACTGTTGTTCTCCGCCTGGCTGATACCATCTTGGCTCTTACGCTCTCTCCACCTCCTTTCTTCCACTTCGCTCCATTAGGAGTGCCTGAAGGTCTCAACGAGACAGCAGGAATATTTTTGGAAGGAGGAAAATAATTTTAAAAATTTTTTAAAAAAGGCTGACGGCCATCGTGGTCCTGTAGATGCAGTTTCTGGCCCTAAAATGGCTCCTATTTGAATCTGTTCTCCATAGAGATGGTATAATATCAGGAGTGAAAGGCAGTGACTAAGTGGCACTATGTGTCAGAGGGCTTGTGGTCACAATAAAAATAGAAAACATGGAGAATATTTCTCATGGTCTGCTGGTATATTTAAACCAGACAACCAGAACATAAAGTACAAAACCGATATGACTCACAAATGCAGAGGAGATTACAGACACACACATATGCAGAGACACAAATAGACTTCTTCACATACAAATCAAGCACACATCAATCCCACTGCAGACAGGCATGTTTCGCCTCAACAGCCATTCACGTTTCTCACTACCTGTTTCTGGCCATCCTGGAGCCAGATGTGTGCGCATGGGTGCGAGAGAAGCGTGAAAGAGGAAGTGACCAGTGTGCATGGTGGGGCTCGGCAAGCCAGGTGTGGGCAGTCAGGCCTATCAATGATTTTTTATATGAAGTATAAAAATAGGAAATAAGATTGTAGGACTTACAAAAGCTTAATCCGTGCTGATTTAACAAAGGGATTAATTCTTAAAAAGTCCTACAATCTTTAAATCTTTGATATTTATTTTAATAACTAACTACATAAGCCTGAGTGAAAGATTAATGTGAAAATATGAATGCATAAAATACAGCTGTTATACACAGAGATCTTTTTGACAAGCATCTATCTATGAGATAAGTAAAAAAAAAAAAAAAAAAATCCCAAGACGATGAAAACAAAAATTTAAACGTCATTTGAACCACAGACTGATAAATGTCAAAAGGCATTCATCCCCCTGCAGACATAATAACTGTTTATGGTTAGGGTTTTTCCACCAAACCTTTCCAGTGCTAGAGCCAGCTCTCAACTGTTTCTATTATAAAGCAGAAAGAAACCAGCTTGGTTGTCTACAACCAGCTTGGTGACACGTCATTACTTCACCTAAAATGTCACTTTCAGTGGCTGTTTGACCTTTCATCCGTTTGAATTTAAAGCCCTGTGTTCAGTTTTGTTCATGTTAAAATCACAGTGATGTCCACACAAAGTCCTCAATTAAAGATCCAGAATTTTCATATTAAAATCTAATCTTTAAAATCAAGTTTTAAACTCTCTATAGAAAGAAAAATGAAAGAGTCTGTCTTGTCTACATAAAATTCCCCACATGCTGTTTTATTATGCTCTTTCTTAGTATGCCATAAAGAGCTTCTTTTCTAACCTACAGTATTTTTCTTAGCTCTACTTTGCTGTCGTTTGGTTGGTTTTTTGTGGAGAGACAGGGAAAATCTTTGTAGCTTAAAAATTGATCAAGAGTAATGCATTAAAAGATACACAATTTAAAAATGTTCAATAACAATCGATCTGGCTCCAAGTAAGACCTGACGTAAACCACAGTCCAGCATCAGAGGATCTCAAATGGTGCAAAGGATCCCAGAGGATGGGGGCCGTGCAGAAAACTCACTAACGTAACCAACAATGTCTTCATATCACTGCATATATAACCATTAACAGTTATATAAGAGCAGTGCTTCATATGGAAGTTACACACACATTTTTATATGAACTCAAATTATAAGACCTGACAGCATTTATGCACACTGCAATCAGCATTTATGGAAAACAGTGGTGGTGAGAGCAGCTCCCTGCACTAAGCTGACCCACATATGATACAGGAAGCAATAAAACAAAAAGTACTCCAGCTCCTGATGATCGCAGTTCTGCCCTCTTTACAAAAAAACATGGAGAACCTGTCATCTTAATGTACTTATACCCCAGAAAGTAAGTTAATAAAGCCTTTTTATATCTTAAACTCAATTAAATAATGTATTTCTGCGACACTCCTTCATATTTACAGCTTTTTGTCTTGAGATCTTTATCTCATTCCAATGAAAATGCCATGAGATGAAGCTCTAAAAAAAACAAGTAAGAGCATGTTAACATATTTACTTTGCCTTTTACAATTGCATGTTTTTCAAGTCAAAAAAGTGGGCCAGAATCAGCCAATCAAGAGGTTCTAATCCATTTGCCCAGCTGACAGCATTCATGCATATTTAAATTAGGTTTTGTTTTTTTTTTCAGCCAAGTATGAACACATCTTTCGCAAGACTTTAGTATGATGTTTTTCATTTTGGAAAGAATATTGTCTTCTGATTCTCCCTTTTGTCCATATATTGAAAAGCCCTTTGTCTTTATGTTGATGTGTGTTCATGAACTATTATTGCACAATAATTATCTGAAGTTAAGTCACCATTTAACATTAAAAAACTTTCACATTAGACTTTGTCTGATCCAGTTGCTCATTACTCATCAGCCGTTTGATCATCTGCTGTCTTCACAGAGGTGAATATTCAAGATAAGTGTCCAGATGCTGAACACTTACATCATTAGCAGCAGCAGAGTGCAGCACAGCAGCAGCTAAAAATATTAGCATTGCACATGCTAATAACCAGCCTCCCTGAAGCCCTGGCTTGAGCCCAACGACCAGAGGATGGGGGCCATGTCAAGCTAATAAACCCTCTTAATCTAAACAGGCACTGGGTCAGAATGCATGTGTGTTTTTTGAAGTGCATGTGTGGCTATAGCTGGCTAACCCCAGCAGATGAGCCTTCACCCCAATCACAGCCCCTTTTTGCTGGCAGTCTGCCGTCTGACTTGGCAGACACACACTAGTTAAGGGGGTCTGGTATGCATGCGTGTGCGTGTGCATGCATGTGCATTTGAGTCTATGTGTGATTGCACCAGGGAGGGAGGATTATAGTTGTTGAACATACACACGCAAATGAGCAGCGGGCCCGACTGGTCTGCATGGTGTGTGTGTGTGTTTCAGTGTTGTAATAAAGCCAACAGTGTTTTACTAGCCCACTGACACAGAGCATAAAAAGATCAGTGGGCCAAATCCATTAGTAGCATAATTGCATTACATGGTAAATATTCCTAAAAGGTCAGTATCTCCGTCTGAAACATCATCATCATAGAGAGCTGCAGTACAATCAGGAATTCTGGTGTTTTACGTAAGTTAGATGAAATAATTGCCAGTTGTCTGCATCTGTTGTAGGGGGAGAGTTGGCCAGCAGGACTGATTTTCCACTTCAGGGTGATTCAACATCAGCCTCTGGCAGTCTAACAGATGATCTTACACCGTGTGAGTGTCTGATGTTTCGTTTTAATGCCCCAAAACACAAAAATCTCCTGACCGGTGCTGCTTCTGTTACCCAAAGCTGAATAACTTAGATCCAGTTAAAAGACATCTACTATGTGAAACACTGTGTAGGCACCCAGTGAGGGAAACTTATCTCAAATAATTACCCAAAAACGATTAAAATTAATCTGGAGTTAATTCAACTTCAACATGTTGTCTTTGAATTACTGAGGGTTATAATTTATAGATACCAAGTTAGTTAAATCATTTAAAATATCCGATGATTGAGTGGAAACGAGAAGCTTCAGTCTGCAGCACATTGTGTGGGCAGTTAAGAGATAGTTTCAGGAAACGCAAAATTTAAGTTGCAACACATGTAAAGCAATCCTGGAATGCTTTATTATGTTTGTTTATGGAGTTTCAGTTTTCACTTATGACAAGTTCTCAAACAAAAAGTTTCATTCAACCTCAGCCTTTACTCATAGACGTTTTGTACTGAGACCTTGAAAGTATCCTGTCTGACTTGTCAAAAAACTCTAACACAAACAAATGATCATTAAAAGTAATTAAAAATGGCTTCTGAGTGGCAGAGCGCTGAATGACAAGTGAATACTGAGGTGACGTTCATTGTAAAGTGAATAAACTATAAACATAACATTTTGCAGGCTATTACACATAAGTCATTAAATTACTTACGTATGTTCAATTTTAAAAGTAAAAGTTATTAAAAAAAACTGATTCTACTAAAATATTTAGACCAACATTTAAATGAAGACGTCTCAATTAACTTTAACTGTGATATTTTTGGGCCTGGTGTCCTGCAGATATGTTTAACAGGTTGTATTATGAATTATTTTATCAAACTTAAGAACGATCAGAATGTTTCTGTCATGGAGCAACACTTAAACTTTGTGTCCAAATGTAATTATATCAGAAAATAATATTTCTGTTATTTTTCTTAATAATAAGAATAATTTAAACCTATATTTGAAAGCTTAAACAAACATTGTAGTAGCAATGGAGAAAAAAAGTGTATAATATTGTTTCTGGACTAAGTCAGCCATCTCAGACTGATCTGAATCATAATTTTAGACCAATCAACACTGTCAAATCACTCGCCGCCACTTTCTGCACTGCTTTAAACTAACAAAGGGCTGATATCACACACAGACCAAAGTAAGTGGATGGTAGTCAGAGAAGTAAGCTTAAAAACCGGATCGCACAACAACACACAGAGGCAGCAAAGAGAACATACTGCACTGTCTACACACACAAAAACACGCGCACGTACAGCCTCCAGGCTATTGTCCTCCACATTTAGGTCACGGCGAAACTAACAGCTTCACACACACACTTACACACATACTCTCCCCAGGAGGCTCTCCTCACCTGCAAAGAGGCCAGTTTGGACACAGTGTCAAAGATTAAACCTGTGTTTTATCTCTGTAAGGGGGGAATGCTTCAGGGAGTGTATGCTAGCATGTGTGTGTGTGTGTGCTCACTCAGTCCCTTTAAACCAGAGGGCATGAAGGGGGGGGTCACCAGAGAATACACCTTTCTCTGTTGCACGCACACATACAGCTGCCCTTCTCTGTGTGCTCGGTCAAGTAGAAAGGTGGATCTGTGTCAGGTAGCAAGGGTATTTACTGTTACTGAGACAAGCAGACCCAGAAAACATCAGCACAGCCAAGGGAGGCAGGGACCGGGGACCAGACGAAGGAGAGAAAAGAAAGAAAAGAGTTGACCGGGACAGAAACTGAGAGGTGAAGGAGGAACCGGCCATGCACCCATGCACAAAGTGCATATGCAAAAAGAGAAGCTGGTAATTTATTCAAAAACGTTCACCCTGTAAAACTCTCTGTACATTAAAGGAAAAAATTTTGTCACATGTTTATGTTTAAGCTAAACAGCAGATGGCTAAAACATAAAAATATCCATTCAATATGACATAAAGTCGACAAGCGAACCCTAAAATCATGGCTACAAAATATTTAACCTTAACCTAATTCCTATGATGATCCTATGTAAAATACAGACACTAAAAAACTGATGATACAAATGGAAACTGAAAAATGTTTCTTCATAAGAATTTAAAAAACAACCTTTTTTCAGTTGTAGATTTTATTTTTTTGCACAGCACTTTGAATTCTATGTAAACCCCATATACTCAAGATTTATGCGCTCTTTACATTTCTTATATATTTTCTCTTGTATCAGATTAAATCAGATTTTGATTGTGATAAGATCAGTTAGATAAACTGATGACTGGTGATGCAATGGCTAAAATAGTTAAAACAAATGTACCATTTTATGTAACGCCTACATGTAATTTAATGTTAGTAAAATATATTTTTTAGTAACAAATGCAAAATCTTTTACTCTTATCATAATTATCCAGCAAAATTCTCAAGATGTGCTCATTTTGGCATTTGGATAAGCTGTTTTATAATTTTAAGTATTACAGTATAAATAACTGAAATTCTGAAGGCTTAATCTGAATTAGTGCATGATTTATTTGTGAGCTGTAGTACACAAATATATGCTAATGACAACAGAAGGATATTTTTATATTTTAAAATCATACTCGCTCTAGAAAAGAGAGAACGCTTATAGCAGCAATTCTAGTTATAAATTAAATTCTCAATTCAAAATATAAAAACTTTACACATTATTTTTTCTTATTTAATTTGAGCATTTTATTCTGTACATCATAAGTTTCTGTAAAGATTTGACAGCAGGGTTTTAAAATTATCTGACCGAACTTGCCATTTTACCGTAGAAAACAAGACGTTAGTTCCCCTTAGTAAGGGTGTTTCCCAAGGATGTATTCTGACATAAATTTTATTCTCTGTTTTTATCATGGTGTTGGAACTAAATGTAGCCAAAATAGATTTAGTCATCAATGCCAGAGGCATTGATACTGGCTGGGAAGCTTTTTCAGAAAGCTTTTTCAGAAAGCTTTTCAGTCACTACAACAATCTCAGCAGAAGCTAAAAACTGCTTTGAACTCCAAAAAGACAAAATTTATGACTTTCATTTAATCTCAGCTAAAGTTAACAGATCCCAGCTGTTATAAAAAAGTTGCTTCCTACAAATATTTAGGAATTTAGCAAAATGTAAAAAGTATCTCTTGACGTTAACGCTGGCCATCAACAAATCAAAGCTTAGATGTGAACTAATTTAATACAATATAAAAGATATTTTCCCTTTTGTAAATTTAACTAAATTGAATTATTATTATTAGTATTATTAATAATATTATTACCACTTTTTCTTTAAAACACAGATATGATTGAAAATAAACAACAGCAAAAGTCCTAAACAAACCCTGAACATTGAAAAGAACATAAGTGGTATGCTTCTCAAATAAGCATTAATGTTCATATTTCCTTTTCTCTGTCTCTCTCTTTGTTTATTATTTCTGCTCAGTTATCACGCGGCCTGGTGAGCGAGGGACCACAGGTGCCTGGGTGAATCCGACGGACATCCGTAATTTATCATTCATACGCCGGTGACGGCAGGCCAGGCCGAAATATGGCACGGTAAACACAAACCATATATCATTCACAGACACAGATACACACTGACAGCCGCAGACACACATAAATACACACACATACAACGCTTCTTTGAAGAGCGCTTCTTTTATGCGAACACGGAGCCGGACATGGGTCACGTCACAACATGTTTCTTATATCTCTTTCTGTTCATTCCACTTAATCTTTGTCTATCTGTAGAGATATTCTTCTTCTGCCATATCTGTTTTTTTTACCCTTGTTGATTTTTTCTGGAAGACTAGACACTTAAAGGTATACTGTAAAGCTGTCACCTTTCCCTAACAGAGAACAAATATTTTGCCATCTCATGTTGAATGCAAGAATATGCTTCCTCTGAATAGTTTTATTTTTTATTCTGTCTATACTTCTTTTCATATTCACATAAAATACCTTTTTGACAAACATTTGTTTTAAATTTTTTTGCATCAACACACTGAAGAAATGTCAGCAGGTGCCCAAAGTCCTGCATAATATCTTCTCTCCTAAATGGCTCCTGCTGCAAAACTTTTAATCCAGGTTTTAAAAAGATATATCACAGTGGGACATCACTGCTGGCCAGCATCTGCCAGAGTGAGCTGAGAGCTGATTTCTGTGTTTACATAAGATTACAGCGCAGGGAGAAAAGAAAGTAGCTGATATAGTAGCTCCAAGCCAGGCAGCTCTCATTTTTAATGCAGCAAATGCTGCCACAAACAACCTGCAGGACAGGAGAGGGATGAGCAGACATAGCCAAAGGTTGGAACGTTAAGTAGCACCACTTAAAAGCCTTTAGGGAGTGCCTCCATGTGTATGTTTAATTATGGTCTACCCATATAGGATTTGAAGCGGTGGTCAATGATCCTAGCCTCGATGCCAGCACCATGATGCAAATCCCCATATGAGAAATCTCTGGAATATAAAATCTGTTGTAAGAACTGGATTTAAAGCTTTCAGGCAGTTGTTAGGTAGAATTTAAAGTACTGAGTTTTATTATGACATACATTTGCAGATGAATTAAGCTGTAAGTTTTTTTTTTTAAATATTTAAAAATGTTTTGAACGGCAGATATCAAAAAAGAAATTGTTCAAGGACCTTTCTATCTGAAAACCTAAACTCTGTCCAAAAGGTAGTAACTGGAATTACCTGTGCTCCTGCTTCTGCAGGAATCTGGGGAAGATTCATTCTATTTTACTGCAGAGTCTAGTTTTTATGTCTTTGAAGCACTTTGACAATAAAGCCAGACTACAAGAGTAAATCTTTGCATTTAAAAATATATATACACATATAAAACTATCACTCCACATGAGCTTGAACACACCATTCCCAACACGGAGGCTGCAGCATCATGCAACAATGGTGGTTAGAGCTGATAGTACATTTTGGTTTGAACTTTAGATTCAGATCTTGTCCAGCATGACCTTATGTCTTTCAATACCCTTGGATCCATCTAGTGCTTTCCTTTTGGATCAGTAAAGTATTTTAAATTGAATTTGAATTGAACTACATTGTCAAAATATGGATGCTTAATAATTTACTAAAGCTATGAGCTAAATGTGGAATCTAATAAACTTATAAAAACTTACAAAAATGAGCATAGGATATTTTAAGTTACCAAAACAGGAAACAGGAAAATATTTAATCTACATCCATTAAGATGTATTTTAGAACTGAAAGATGTGGATAATGTATTTTCATGCCTTATGAAAGGACATGAATAAGTACAGTACAGCTAAAAAAATATCAAAAAATTTAAAACTTGGCTCCCAAAGAGTCAGTTTTGGTTCTAAAAAACTCACTCAGCTGAAAATGACTAAATAATTGGTCCTTTGGAGTGACTCCAAAACTCTTTCTTGCACAGTCAGAGTGTGTTGTGTTTACTGCACTTGTTTCAGTCTGTTAAGTTTATGGGATCCAGGTCACAGTGCAGGCTACATGTGCTGTGAAGCCAAACAGACCAAACATAAGGTCAGTGTTCCTACCTGACCTATCATCGACTGCTCACAATCATGTCAATGACTCATAGGGAATGACCTTGGGACATCTGTGCAAAATCGCTACACCTCTACAAAAATGTGACAAAATATACATTTTAATGCATTCAAATTGATTTTTACTTCTTGGTTAATTCATTTTCTCAAATAATATTATGATGCCTATATAACTGGGACATTTTTAGACAGCACTTTACTGTCACCAAGCATGCAATGCAAAAGAAAGAGGTTGCAAATATACTAAAAATTAAAATTATCCTTTTTATGTATTAAGTGAGGACAATATGCATACGAAGGAACTTAAAACAGGATAAAATAAATAACACTTTTCTGTAAGTAGGCATGTAATGCAAAAGAAAGAGGTTGCAAATATACTAAAAAAATTAATTATTCTTTTGGTGTATTGAGAGAGGAAAATATGCATATGAAGGAACTTAAAACAAAATAAAAATATATTGTGTGAGTTTAGACAGAATGGTTCCCACAAAACATGTTATGTTAATGGATCCCTATAATGCATGAAAACAAGAAAAAGTGCGTATGAACGTCACAACACATCCTGTGGTGAAAGCATATTCAAATAGCCTTGGTTTTAAATTAAACTCTACACCTGTTTCAAAATGAAGGCAGAGTGTGAAGATGCAAGCAATCCATCAATAAGTACTCTGAGTATTAATGTAGTAATTATTACAGAGCCTGGTCCAGTTCAAACATCAGCATGCTGATAGGAGATACAGTTGGAGATTATGTTTATGTGTAGTAATTTTTCATTAATGATTCTCTCACTGTCAACACTTTACATGTGAAGGTTTCAAGGAGGAGAAAATAAGGAAACTTCAAAACAGATACATTTTACTCTCATTCAAAAGTATACAGACAGCACACCTCTACAAGATAAACATTCATAACTCTCAAGCTTTTTCACATTTTGTCACATTACAATCACATATTTCTATATATTTTATTGTGGTAATGCATGAAGGACCAACACAAAGCTGAATCTGATTGTGAAGTGAAAGAAACAATGTCCTGAAACTTCTACCCTTTTATAGCTCAAGCTCAGTCACAGACAATAGAGTGTATGTGAACACCAACATTCAAGTTCTGTCACAAATTCAACAGTCTATCTTATTGTACAGGATTCTGAGTATCCACACCAGTCTAAATACTTTTGCTGTCCTAACAAATTTTCTTTTTTATTGAAAGTTGAAAGAGGGGAAATAAGTTGGCAAATGACTTTTACAACATCAAAACAATTCAAAAGATAAAACTGAAAAATCAAAATCAGCTGTTCCAACTTTGCCATCTCAATCAATGCGAACGAAACTTTGAAAAAAAAAACAAGAAAGAAAAACTATCGCTGAATTCAACCCACCTATTTTGGAGCAGGGCAACTAGATGTTGGATGTAACTGAACAGAAAAACACTAAATTCTCAGTACTTAAACATACTTTCTTTGACTTTGTATGATACATCAGTCAGATATAAACCAATGCTGTGTCAGTTAGAAACAAAACCTGTGCTAACCACTTTTCCATCAACTTTCAGCCAAAGAGCCAACTGACACGGATATGCCCTTTGGCAAGGAATGAAACCCACATAACCTGCTGGATAGCAGCTGGGCTGTGAATGACCTTCCCTCCTGATACAGGTTCTGACCCAACTTGTTGCTGGCAATATCAGCAAACTCCCGCTCTGTTCATTCACAGTTGGTTTCAGGAGCAAAAAGCTGAAAAGAAAGGTTGAAAATATGTTTATTTTATTTTATCAAGTATTCTTTCTGCCTTGCTTTCACCTTCCTCAGCTGTCTCTTCCTCTCGGTGCACTTTTCTCTGTTTTTCTCACCCTGTGTGTTGAGGAGAATGACTCAGCAGGTCAGGAGCTTTGGTGAAAATCAGCAGTGTTTTTGTCCATCTTTCTGTGTCTTTTTGAACCTTATAGTTACCTTCCACCTTACTATGCCTTTTTTTAAAAATGAAATCTGGATTTTTATGCCAGCAAACCAGTCAGAGCCTGTTCTATTGAACTCAATGTGTTGTGTGTTTGGGGGGAAGGTGTGTGCAGGTGGACGAAATGGGAGTGAGAGCTTGTTTTTGGATGGCAGCAGCAACTTGAAATGTGGAGCTGGAGCGGGTGTACATAATTGTGCATGCATGACTGTGTGTGTAACCCCAACACCCACCCATTATACACGCAGCCCTGCGACACCCGTCTCATCAAACAGTTGGACGCCAGCCAAGTTCATCTGTTAATGGACAGAGAGTGCCGGGACCCAGCCATTCCTCCCTCTACCCCCTCTGTCTCTCTTTCTCTCCCTCTCTCTCCACCTTATCCCCCAGGACACTCTACCCCCATGCCCTCTCCTCCTCATCTCTCCATATCTAGCTTTTTTTTTTTATTGCCCCCAACCTCAGCTCCTCCTTAATTTCTCTCAACACCTCTTGGGGCGGTACAGATTGGGGCCTGAATTTCCCTCGTGCTGCAAAGATAAACACTGCGTGTGCGTCCTTTTGTCCCGTCAGTCCATCGGCAGGACGGTAGGGGCCTGCTGCACATGTACATCGACCTTTGGAGAGCACCTACAAACAAACACTCTGAAGCCAGCTTGAGACAACAAAAAGATAAAAACCAAACAAAAGCTAAAAAGCGTGTTAAGTCCACAATCCTTCTGTGAGAGTGTATTCAGGAGAGAAAGAAAAGCAGTGACTACAGTTCAGAACATGTTGAAACACATCTGGAGTTCAATGGAAAACTGCAGAAAAAAGGGGAGAAGGGAAAGAAGGGGAATGTGGGATTTCAACCAGGCTTTCCCGTGGAATACTTCATACTTTACTCTCAATTTAACACTAAAGCCTATGTCTTGATGCCCCAGCAATTTATTTTGGTTGTTGTTGTTTGGTAGGGACAGGATGTGCTCTTCATGTGACGGTTGGTTCAGTTTTCAATTATACTGCAGCTGTGGTTGAATGATTGTGTGTCAGGAATTTTTAAATGAAAATAAACAATACAGATGATTTTCTTTTGACCTAAGCCTAGGATCTAGTAATCTTTCATGAAAGCATGTCTGCTTTCATTATCATATTTTATTTGCTGAATGCTAAATGTCACTGGACCTGTCTGAGATGCTAATTTTAAGGCTCTTAACATGCAATTGTGGAGAAGAGAGCAAACATCAGTCGTACATTTGCTTTTTTGATGACGTGGTTCTTTTGGCTCCTTCAGAGCATGACTTTCTGTATATGTTGGCTTGAGACTTGGAGATGAAAAAAGAAACTTTTCCTCAAGGGTTAGGCTCAAAGTAGAGCTGCTGCTCCTCCTTACTGAAGGGAGTCAGTTGGGCTGGTTTGGCATCTGATCTCCTCCCAGATCTCATTTTATCAGGCCGTTTATCTCATTGATAAACGGCCTGATAAAAATCTCTTTCACAAAACAGGGTGGTCATTATTCTGCAAAGATAAATTCAACTCTCAGTTGTCTCCAGCCATTTATGAATTGTCTGTCACTATGCCTATCATAAAAACCAATTAATCAATTAATTGCCCAATAAATTAAAATGAGATTTATAATTTCCATTAAAAGAATAATTTTCTTTACAGAGAAATTATGATTCTCTTTAATAAAATAAAGAAATAAAAATTTGTGTGTAGTTTTTATTTCTATTTTTTTCACTTGTTGTGTTTTATTTTTAATATTTAAAAAATCTTCCAGTTTCAGTGTTCAGTTTTCCTTACAAAATTACAGCTTATTCATCTTTGAGAGAGCAAACTGCACTATTATTCCATTATCAATATATTTCTTGGAAATGGTCTCAGACCAACAACATTATCATTTATCGCAATAATTAATTGTCCAGCAAAATTTGTAATCATGACAGGCCTACATATCACTTCAAAATTTTAACCCAAAATTTTAATCAAAATTTAAATTAAGCACATTTGTGGCATACAGCGTAACTCTTTCTGTTTGCAACATTATGTTAATTACACACTGCAATGAGGTGATTTCTGTGTATTTTTGCCTATCTTGCTGCACAGATACATCGCTATATGCCCTGCTTGAATGATGATCACACAAGTGTGTTAACATGGGAACTTGACTAGCTTGCTTAGCGAATCAGGTTGGTTTGACTTTAAGCTGCTGCCTTGCCACTTTGATTTTTTCACAAACTTATAGAGCATCTGAATAAGCATTTTCAGTGCAGCTTTAGTTTGATTGAGCCACAGCCAATTCAACATCTGCATACCGTCACAGTTTTTCATAAAAAAAGAATGTTTATAGTTGTGTTTGTGGATGCTTTAGTTTTTCTGTGCCAGCTAACAGACCCACAGACTCAAACAGAAAAGCTTAAAAGGTACGTTTTAGCAGCTCTTTATCCATTTTAGGGGTGGGGGTTGGATACGAGAGGAGAGGGGGTGTTGAAGATGAATTATCCATTAGATTTCATCATATCTTACGCGGGCAATTACATCAAGAAAATGATCGCGGGCACGGGATCAATTATGCATGCCCTTGGCCAAAGACCAGGCACTAGGCAGAAGGAGAGGGCATATGCACACTCACATACACACACATGTACAAAGACAAGGAGGATCTCATAGATGTGGCGCATCAGTTCATCTTACTGCCTAAAAAGTTCATACGCTTAATAATTTAGTTGTGTTCTGGATACAGTTTCCCAACTGAATATTAACAACTTTGAAGTGAGTAACAGCAGCCAGAGGTGTGTGTGTGTGTGTGTGTGTGTGTGTGTGTGTATGCGTATATTTGTAAGGGGGCTAAAAGAGACCTCAGGAAACAGGTCTTGTGAGTCCCACCAGAGACAGCACCTCGAAATATGCACACACACGCCTTCACTCATCCTTTACAACACCGTTTGCAACAGTGCTCATTCCTGAGCAATTAAGAATTCCTTTTCATCGGTACGTAGGTTCCCATATCTCGCTCACAGCGCTTGTACACAAACCAGGAGAATAGGAGGAAAAGCAGAAGTGTCTCTGTGAGAGTTAGAGGTTACGAAGGGAGGTTTATAGATGAGAGAGAAAAAAACAATAAAGAGGAAAACAAAGAGATTAATTCTTGTGTTCTGCTTCTTGTTTGTTGTTTCTACTTTCTTAATTGTCAGGCTTTATTAGTGAAAGAAAATTGATTTACTTTATTGACTCTTCTTTTTGTCTTGGTCTCACAGAAAAGAAACATAGGTGTCTGCGTACAAAAGGCGAAATAGAGTGTGTTTCTGCACACACAGCTTGCAGAAACAGACGCATTTTTCCTGCTAACGACAGAACAATAGGAAGCATTTTCTTTGTCTCCTTCCTTTTTAAGGAGTTTTTACCAACGGCTGAAGAGAAAGTCAATTAGGAAGACGAATCACTAGCTCCAAAATGGCAGCTGAAGATAGAGATGAGTAAGGATGGAGGAAAGAAAAAAAGGAGATGTATCTGACACGAGTTTGTTCAAGGAGAAGCAGATAGACTGAAAGAGATGTGGGCAACGAGAAATCTTTTCCAACATGTCAGGACCTAAATGTACAGGGGAGAGCCAGATGGTTCACGCTGGGTGATCTTTGTCAGTGTGTTTGTGAAAAACAAGAAGTGTAATGGGGAAACAGAGAAGACATCATGCAAATTAAACGCATCCAATCTCTGGCTCACTCCTCAGTCACTGTTTCAATTAAAAAATGCTACTTTCATTTATATTAGCCTAGAAAAACACATACATATCTCTAACCTAAGGCGTGAATGAATAAAAACACACACACATATGCACAAAGAGGCATTAAAACACACAAACACCTCCTGACATGCCGGCTCTGACAAGCGTGGCTGATGTGCGCCTCCAATGCGCATGGTAATAGCCCAATCAAAAATGCAAAACAATTGGCAATTACTGTGAGGACCTAATGGTCATTAGAATTTACAACAAGGTAATGAACTAAAGTCTGCCCATTGCATGCATATTCATAAAGCTATCTGAGCTTTGAAGATTAAAGTAGCGCTTAAAATTCAAATGAGCCACCGCAAATTATCGGGAAAAAGTCAGGTCTTCTGCTGGTGACGATGATTTGCAGCTTGAGCTTATAATCAGTCCAGAAACCAATGTTGGTAGCCATAAAATGTGAGGCTGCCAACCGACAAAGAAGCATCTACTTTGAAAACAATGCCTATTTGTCCTCATGGACATGTTAAATGCCTTTTAAAGAAAAGGTTTTATGGTCAGATGAGGCATTACTGAGCAGTTTGGTCACCAGAACAATGAGTCAATGTGAGGTTATCAAACCTAACAACGCAACTTTATTGTCAAACATTGTGGCGGCAGCGTTTTCATTTGTTCTGCTTCTGGAAGTGGATGTAATAATAAAAATCGGAGAATTACATCAATATTCTGCATCTTCATGCAGGCAAATATAACATTTCTTCAATGGCACAGAGCTCAACCATGTTACAAATTTGTAAAATTCAATAAAAGTCGCTTCCAACCAGTTTAGAAAAGCTCCAAGTATTTAGAGCAGTGGTCGAATATCCATCCATCCATTGTTGATGGCTTCAAATACTGAGTGGATGAGAAAGAAATTTACTCAAGGACATTCAACTAAATGAGCTAGTGAAGGGTGTATTTATATGTTTGAGCTTATGTGTATGGTGTTGACCATGTGTGGACAAGAGAAAAGCCCCAATAAAGGAAAATATTGGCACGTAATTCTTATTTTGTTGGTTCATCTAAATCAATGGGATATTATTGCAACTGTCTATACATTTGAAGTTTATCAAATTACACCAAAGAAAAACAACATTTATAAAATTAGGTTTGTGGTAGAAGGAAGTTTTTGCCGCAGAACATTTTAGGGCAAACCAATGTGTAATTTAATTTGTCGATTCATATTAATTTCAATACATTGTTCGTAATTTCTTGTCTGGTTCTGAAATGAGGAAAACTGTGAAACTACTGCCAGAAATGAATGATCAGTTTGTATTGTCTGGACAAGATTTTATAACCAGGGTTGTTTTTCTGTCTGTGTTCAGGTAAAAAGCTTCAGATGCAACTGCAGCGATATGTTTGAAGCTAAAAACTCCATCTGTTTACAACATGCCGAGAAAAAGGATGTGAAACGAAGGAGGAGACGGTCGCTGTGACAGGAGGAAGCCGACTGAATCTCAGGATGCAAAACTCAACAATTAGACTGACTCATGCAGAGTGGTGTGTGCCCAGTCTGTGTTCTGCTTACATAAGCAGCTACATATAGTGTGGTCATACGTCGAAGAAGCAGTTCAGCCAAACTGGAAGCAAGAAATCAGAGTTGAGAAACACACACACGCACAAACACACAGCCAGCTCAGCTCTGGCCGCCTTTAACAGGGACTATCCTGCATAAACTAACACTGAAACACACAACTGATGTAAGTAATGACAGGTAACACTGAAGAATGGACACATAAGTAGCCTATGTGTGTGTGTATCCATGTGTATGTCTCTGTGTGTGTGGTATATAAAGCCAGTCTGTAATCCAGTGGCCTATATAAATAAGCTTTGTAGTGTATAAACAGTTTTATGTACAAGCCTTCAACATAATAAGAGAGCTGAGCTACATGTGCAGCCCCTGTGTGTGTGTGCATGCCTTGGAACAGACACTTACACACTCACACAAAGTGAGCGGCCAAAAACAGCAGCTTTCCCTCTCACCACCAAGAAGTAAATGTAGCGTGGATGTCGAGGCACTTGCATAAACACAAAGAGCCGGATCAATAAACAATCCTCCATCACAGAGACCGGGTCGACCTGACGTCACCGACACGCCGCCACCACCGCGGGGAAATAATCCTCCTCCTTCCAACATCTCATCACGCCCTGTCACTGTTTTGGGAAAGTTTGCCAGCCAGCCAAAAAAAGCGTGGAGATCTGTCCTTTTTTTGTTATTGTTGTTTTGTTTTCTTTTTTAACACGTCTGTCATCATCGCTGACCGTTGTTGCTGTTTTGGTGCGTCAGCGGCGCGCTTCTCAGAGAACAGCCGTCAGTCAGAACGTGTGGGCAGTCTGACGTCTTTTCCTTGGGATTTTTTATTTTTTTAAGCCGTTTCTTCATCATCGTGGTGGTGCTGTCCATTTCCTGTTTTGCTTCTATTTATTCCAAACCCAGAAAAAAGGCGTTACTTCCAGCATGGCGTGGGCTGGTATGAGATCTCAGAATATTAATCAGATATGATAATATTTTATAGCATTAAAATATAAATGAATAACATATGCACAGGTTTTTCCTGCTCCTAAAAGATTGATAGATCTACAATTTTATGATTGATTTCATTTATTCGTAGATTATTATTAGAAAAACACATTCATAAGGTGATTATCCTATTTGTTATTCTGCTTTTCATAGAGTAACACATTAACAAATATTTTAGCTGTTAACATGACTGTCTTTTTCGTGATCAAAAATATTCCTCAACATCTAAATTTGTGTTTTTGTATGTAACATGGAACAGTTTCAGCCTCCTGCCCACCAGTGTGCAGCAGCAGCATTGCTCTATGTGCCATGCAGCCAAAGACAACTCTGCTGATTTCTCTGGCATCTCATTTAAAGGTTTTTAAACCTCATGAACAGAATCGCGGAACATTTTAGCAGTTTTACAATATTACATTATGCTTCTGTACTTTTCACACAACTTTTTGTAAATTTTCCAAGCAAAAATGGAAAATCTCAACTTTTAGCCAAACCTTCTAGCAATGCACAAAAACATGGTTTAATGTTACAACTCGATTTGTCAGCCAGAGAACATTTCACTCTGTCTTTTTCTCTCGCATCTCATAGGAAGGCCCTATAAAACTTACATTTGAAAATTCATATGACTTTTTTTTTAAACTACATTTTTTTAAACACTTGATATACCTCAATACCAGCAATCAGCCCTGGTTTAGTTCACCACACATGGAGCACTTTCCCGTCAGCGTCTGCACTGATAAATTTGATTTTCAAGAGCACAACCGGCTGCTATTTAATACTGATACATTATTAATGACTGTTGATCATCAGTTTATCTTCTTTTGCTACATCATTTGCCTTGCATCACTTTCTTTGCAGGAGCATGATTTGTTGGAGGAAAATAAATACACCAATCAACGCCATGAGCACAAAAAACACCAAAAAAACAAGGATCAAAGCAACCTGATGTACATATGTGCAGGAATCTAATGATCACCGCAGGGAATCTCTCAGCTACTCCACAAAGAAGTCAAAGGTCGCAGTCAGGATCACATTCAGCCTTAGCTTTAATCTCAATCCCTTGTTTTGACCACTATTTTTTTTTTTAACTGCAAAGCCTAAGAAACTGCTTGCATGATCCCCCTCTGCGCCTCCGGAGGAGTCACAAGTAACACTGGTGATGTTGTCGGGATGTCATCAGGGTTACCTCAGCCCGGGCCTCAAGCTTCACAAGTCTGGGAGAGAAAGGAGAGCTGCAGTCAGAGGAGGACGGAGGTGCTCGCTAAGCGGACAGGGTTCAAAACCAGGAGCTTAACGAAATCTTCTCGGCAGTTGCTGAAAGCCAGGATACCTCGGCTTTATAAATATTCAAGCAGAAAACCTGCCAGACGAGGATGCAGGACGAGGTTTATAGTAGTTAACACTTTAATGCTGTCTTATATAACAGTGTGGGTGTGTGTGCTGTGGAATTACCAAGCAGGATAAAGCTCAAGTCAACTGACTCGTCTTTGTTTTATTGCTGCTCTTAATACCATAAGCAGCAAAATTCTGTTGTTTAGCACCATCGCCATGCGGCCCATACTCACTGTTTTTCTTCTTTTTGCTGAGCACTAAATAATTTATTCCAGCTTAGTTTATTTAGAAAACGACAATTTACAGCAAAAATCATCACAACTTGCTTTACAACACAACAGATTCAAATCATATCAAATACAGTTAAATCAAAATAACTCAATCCACTCATACAAACAGATTCAGATTCACTTACTAACATCCCAGTTCAGATTTAACTGTAACACAGATTCAGATTAAAATGCCATTTGGTAAAAACTGGTAGATCTGCAAAAACACTCCCGATTTAATTCACTTTTCATCTATCCATCCTCCTGAGCAAGTATGATATGACAGCGGACGGCCGATTGCATCAATATACAAATTTGTACTCAATATAATTTAGAAATTAATTACTTGTCTGTTTTTATCTCTTTTTGATTTTTAGTTACACTTAAATGTTTCAAATAACCAAACACATTTTGAAGAGACTAGGATTATTTTTCTTTTCAAAACCAACTGGAATAAGACAAAATATATATGTAATTTTAATACACAAATGTTGAAATTACACTCAGCCGGGTGGTGTTCATGTCAAAGTTTAGGGTTAGGACAACTTAGCAACACAGGATCTAGACAACGAGAAAATGTCTGACCCAAAGTTTGTGACCTTAAGAAGCAACTTGGATTATGTAGCAGGACAATGTTCCAAAGCACGATTGAATTGCTCAAAAACAAACAACAAAAAACAAGGTTAACAATGTGAGAGTTCAGGAATGCCCTAATCAAGGTCTGAAAATAAATGCGATTGAGATGTAGACATGTTAGACGCGTCAGTCAAGCTTCAAAATCCTCAAATGTGGCTGAATTATACAATTCTGCAACAAAGACTGGGCCAAAATCCCTCCACAGTTTGATGGCCTTTGTTGCCAACAGGAGTGGCAATGTTGGCGTGGATAGATTTTTTAACTCCAATAAATGAAAGCATCGTTTTAACACATCAGGTTACTTCGTCTGATTAAAAAAAAAAAAAAACACTAAGATAAAAAACAAAAGAAATCTGAAAGGGGGGGAAATACTTTCTCCCAGTGACGTTTATGTCAATATACAGATATATAACACAATGCAGACCACTGGCCTTTGCAGAAGATTATTAGCTTTTCCAGTCATCCCAGTAACCTGTAATGCATGTGTTATCCTACCGCTGATGATTTCCACACACACACACACACACACACAGCAGCGTGTTTACATTCGGAGAGGAGAGGCCATTCACCGTGCCGACGCTGTTCAAACGCAGCGCAGCACTTGAGTCCACTAAATAAAATCTTATGTGGAGAAATAAAGAAAGGCGGACAAAAAGGAAGAGCGACAATAGATTAGTGATGGCAGCCAGCGTGTGAAATCTCTTTGTTGGGCTCGCTGGGATGTTCCACAGCATGAAACACACACTCGCACACACATGCCTACCAAACATACTGTAATTGATTCAGTATCAATTGGCTGTCCTGGATTTGCATTGACTGCTAATGCATCAGGGTGAGACTCAGAGAGAGAGAGAGAGAGACTAGAAAAAGGGAAAATAAAAAGCAGCGGAAGGATACGAGATGGAGGGAGAGCTTTCTGAAACAGAGCCAGACTGTGATTGGGTGTTAAAAATGCACTAATGTGCACTGAGATGGGCAGCATTAGCCACTGATGATAAGCTAATTGCTAATCAGTAGATCATAGACTAACAACGCTCATGGTGCGAGGCTCCAAGCCAGGACGGCACTTCAGCAGGGCCAGAGCGGAATGGAGGACCGGATATTTTGGGTTCAGAAATGTGAGAAATTTTGGGGGGATTCATCATCCTGCTCTTGTAGCGATAAAATCCGTGCTAATGAGCTAATACAGATAGCTTATCAGCCAATGTTTCACTGAAACGCAGATCGCTGGCCTCATCTCGACTCAACATCCAAACCACGTGAGCTAAATTCTTGCACCTCATTAGGAGGAAATCAATTTGGAAAAACCAAACAGGAGGAGGTGTATCTTCAGCTGAAATCATCCATAAAGATTTCCTTCTAAATTTCAATCTTCAAACCAAAGAATATTTTACATTAATATCCACTGTTGATGGGAGGGGGAAAAAAATAGGACAAGGCATAGCTGTTCACACTTCACACACACACACAGAGAGAGACCCCTCTTTCTTTCGAGACATTAGCGATTCTGTTTCTGAGCGAGGGACCGCCTCAGGGATTATAATCAGAATTTTCATCTCAGTTAGGGATTAATAGAATAAATGGGCAAGCAAGAGAGCGCTGAGCATTTATGTGTGTGTGTGTGGCTTTAATGGTCAGGTACCCAGCCTTTTTTTTTTTTTTTTTTGCAGCAATGATTTGCCTTTTCATTTATCACACACACACACAAAAAACATCTAGGCCAGAACTGTTTGTTGGTTGCAGAAAAAAAAGCAAAAGTAAGTGCAGTGCTTTTCCCAGATGTTTTTTTTTTATTATTATTATTTCAACATGCGCATGCTCTCAGCTTGCACAGTGCACAGGATGCATGCAGATGTAAAGATGGGGGTGCATAAACTCTAAATTATGTCCAGTCAGCAATTATTATGTTGGAATATATTCAGTCCGTACAGTAAAAACAAAAGTTGCATCTTGATTCCTTTTGTTCCTCTTGTCCAGAGGCTCTATAAAGTTTATAACGCACAACAGTCACAAAGAAGAAACACACACGAGCCATCTTTCTTCTTTTTAGTGTCATTGTGAATATTTTTGGATCGCCACAATTGCAGTTTCAGCAGATTATATATATATATATATATATATATTTTTTTTTTTTTTTTTTTTTTCATCTCCTGCCAGTTTGGGGTCAATTAGGATGAAAGCTGGGGTCGGGTAGGGGACGGAGAGGGGGTTGGCTGGAGGGTGCTGGCTTTAATTATCAGCTATCAGGATGAATGTGTTGCAGAGACTGGCCGCTGCGGAGAGAGGGAAGCTCCGCAGAAAGAATGGCAAATTAAAGGGGAAAGACGTAAATTTAAACAGACCGTTTAGAGATGTGTTTTCCCCCTTTTCGTGAAGCGGCAAACTTTTAATAATGCTCGGCCTGTCCACCGCTCAGTGTGGTGTCAAGTCTGGAGAAGATATATGCTGCTGCTGTCCTGTTTTCCTGTCCTGTCTGAGCGTACAGCTGTTCCCACCAAGACGTTCCCACACGCAGCACTATTCAAGCTACCAGACGCCCTTATTATGATGTAAATCGCTCTAATAACCCAGTTTAGCTGGTGAGTGTCTGCGAGAGTGAGAGTGTGTAAGGAAGCGTGTGTGTGTGTCTTTTACATACATGCAGACACCAGAGAAGCATATAAGCCTAAAGACAAGCTCGTGTTCCTGCCGTTGTGGAGAGAAAAGGTCAAGGAAGGCGCAGATTTTCCAAAAAAATCTCCGTTCCCGTAGCTGCAACGTTTCAATCATGGGAACTGAGTTCAGCTCCAAATGTGGAATATGGGGCTCATTTTCTCAAATTCCTGAGCTGTGTATGTCAAACGGAGTGATGAGGGGTGTTTTTCATCTCTCCCTCTCCGTGCAACAGCTAATTTAGTACACGGCTAAAAACTGCCGCTAATTAAAATGCACAAGGAAGCGGGGGGGGGGGGAAATAGCACTGTAACAAATAATTAGTGGTGTTAGAACATTTCCGTGAGCGAGGCTCTCGTTTGATTCAAAAGCAGAAAGTGGAAGGATTCTCCAGCGTGAAGGTAAACTCCGAGAGGGAAACGGACGTGGGCCAAATTTATTCGGGTAAAATACGGCGCACTGGGAAGGAGGGCGGGCGCACCAAGAGCAGGAGACACAAACAGAGTCCCAGCGAGACGCTTCAGCTGCTCCCAAGACTAAAACTCACAGGCACTGATCAGAAAATGATCCTGCATCAACACACACACATGCCTTGACCAATGGGAAAACAAATTCAAGGGCACTCTTGTCTCCTTTCCACTGGCCAGTGGGAGTAGGCCACACCGGGTAAGCACACACACCCTGCACCAAATACAGCTGATTAATAAAGCCCTCCCTCACACAAACAGATACACACTACATCCTGACCAGTTGGTGCAGCACACACTTCACTGGTCCACTCTCCAACCCGTGAAGTTCAAGCAGATCTGAGTTGGTTTTACTGGGCCAAATGTTTTCATTTGGAAGCTACAAAACATGCCGGCTTGTTCTACTACAGTAAAAACATGATGACTTGAAAAACGTTCTGTCCTTTCAAAAGGCTAAGAAATCTGTGTCTGAGCTCCTCCAAACTTCTACTAGCGCTGTTTCTGAGGGCAGTGAAGGGAAAAGGCGAAGTACAGCTGAACATCCAGCCATGATCACACACAAGCCCATGCTCTGAACGTTCAGTCACCTGTTTTTCTGCAGCCGGCCGTGCCTGTGTTCATGTAGAGCTGGAGGTGATGCATGTTGCTCTGTTTACCTGGGAGGGGCTCCTGCTTAGGGCAAATCCCCCGAGGCGACGAGAACCTCTCGTCGTCTTCGTCTGCTAGCGTGGCCTGAACCCCGACTTCAACCGGCCTCCGGCCACGCAGAGAGTTCAGAGCGGGTGAAGGGGTGAGGGCCAAACCGGGGGAGGGCGAAGGGGGCTTGTCCAGCCCCCTGCCTATGGCAAGGCAGGATGGCCCGTGGCATCGCTTCCGCTTGTGCTCGATGAAGAGCAAGATGTCTGCCAGGGGGAAGGTGGCCTGGCACTGACCGCAGGTCAGGAGGTCCTGCTCCGGCGAGGGGTGAGAGTCTGGACCCAGCCGGGCCAACCGGCCTGCGGTGGGGACCGGATGGTGGCCGTTGAGGCTGCCGCTGTCCTCCGAGTGCTCTGAGCAGCGTTCCGACAGCTCCTCCGACGAGACGACGGCCGTGGAGAGGGGCTCGGCTGCTGCGGAGGCAGAGGGGAGAGAAATTAGATACTCGTGTTTAAATTTCCAACCTATTGATGCGACTCCTGGTGGGATGTGATGAGAGGGACCCAACGGTCACACACAGGATCAGAGTCATGGAGACGGAGCTTCACATGTGGTTCACACAATAAGGGGCTGAGAGTGAGGGCCTTGTAATAATAGAAATGCACAAAATGCAGCAAAAGTGATTACAATGCAAGATGGATCTGGATCACAGATCACAGCAATAAACGGTGGGAAATAATATCCCGAATGGATGCAAAGCTCCAATCACACGGCTTTAAAGATAACAATTTCATAGCCAATGACAGGGGGAGCTTAGAAAATGATGCGTTGAAAAACCTAAATATGTGGATGAGTTTGACTTGCCGGTCGGTGTTTGTACACGGGCTGAGCCTTTAATCAGCGCGGAGGATTGTCACAAACACATCCAGCACATGTGCTGCGAAAGGAGAAGGAGGGACAATGGGACGACTCGTACCTCTGCTTTTGCCTCACTTGGTGTCCAGACCCCAAAAGAGTTCAATTTCTCCCTCCTAAGGTGAGGAAAAAGTGGACAAAACTGTTTTTTAAGGAATCTTCTTGTAGAGCTCAGGAAGCAGCAAACTGGGAGGACTAAAACTCAGTGTCCCTCTTTTAAAAGAAAATCTTCCAGTCCAAGGTGAGGAGTCTGACTCTGAGCTAGTAGCCTAATGTGCGCTGACCTTCTTTACTCATCTGCCAATTTCACATTTTAATGAACTTAAGACCACTGAGAATCAAAAAATAGATTTTAATTTTCACCATCTGGGTGATTAGATACAGATTTTGGTCTGATAACAGGAAAGGGGGCAGGGAGATGGGACGGAGTGCTGTGTGCACACACGTGTGGCCGAGTGTCTGCAGGAAAGTGTGTATCTATAAGGGAGGGAGAGGGGCTGGGTTGGTGGGAATGTGGACTGCACCCCTCCTCAAGGAAATATCTGGACGTCACGGTCCTGAACGACATCAAACTGGGACGCAGACTCTCCAGGCCCAGCAGCTCCCTGAACACCGCTTCCAAAATATTACCTGTCGTTGATTAATCTTCAGGTCTACGCAAGTTAGACAAAACCTCCTGAAGAGTGGTAGCATTAAATCCACTTATTTATTTAAAAATAAATGTTTTCTATCTGCAAAAAGCTCCGGACGTATGAAGGTGAAATTGAGAGACAATTTGTAAACTGAAAAGGAGGTAAATTCCTAAAATAAAAAAAAAGAAAGAAAGAAAAAAAACAGTAAAACAGAAACATGCAGAAGCCACTCATCTGTGTCTAATTTTAGAGCTGAGCAAACAAGAAAAGGAGCAGAGGGGATATGTCTGCTGCTCACTAAATTCACATGCCACAACAGGATTTACAGCCATCACTTTACAGAGACATGCTTTTTCAGTTAGATTGTTCCTTTAAAAAGACAGAAAATATCTGTTGACACAAAGTATATCCAACATTTTCTGGAGGATAAAAGACTCCTTTAGTGGAAATGCAACGTGCTTTTAAAAAACAGAAAATATAGAACTATGTAAAATTATAAGAAGGGAAACAGGAATAAAAATAAATAGTTCAAGTTTATTATTATTATTATTTTTATTATTAGTACTACTGTTATTATTGTTGTTGTTTTGCTCTAGTGGCTGAAATTTGAGCCCCGTTTGCTCCAACCTCTCAGTGTGTCTGTGTGCTGAAGAAAATTTGCGTGGCGGACAGAATGGGTGCAAAGACTACATGTATGTAAAAAGTGATGCACAGACAAAACGGGTGGGGGGGAGTTCCGGAGAGAGGACGTAGGTTTGGGGTGATGAAGATGAACTGGGGAGGGGGAGATGTTGTTTGGGAGGGGGGGGCTTCCTCCTTCCCTCTCTGTTTGTTCCCCCCACCCGTCCTTACGTCTTGTACGCTTTTCCTTTATTCTAAAGAGCTCGCAAGACATCAGCCCGTATAGACAGGGAAGGGGGCGTGGGGGGTTGGAGGTAAAACTCCTCTGGTTCAAGTTTGGAACTGGATTTTCTAATCGCGCTCTGCCTCCTAGCGACGGGACAGGGTCACTGTCACTGCGCTGTCCCCCCTCTGAAGGAAACACACACACACACACGCATACACAGCACACACTCTTTTTCTGTCGCTATCTCCAAACTAAACACACGCGACTACCCGTCAACGAACTCTAATGTTAATTAAGAAGCGACACGTAAAGATGCGCCAAATAGCCGCTTGTTTTCTTGCGCGTGGTCCGCAAAGAGAGGCGCACACTTTGCCAACTGCCTCGCAGTTTTCCAAAACACCCGCACCGGCTTTCAATTGAGAGATAAAGCTTTTGCGCGCAAATAAATTAAATCTAAATACATAAATAAGATGAGGATTTTGTTTTGTTTTTTTGTTAGTTTTTTTGTTTGTTTGTTTATTTGAGAAATAGACGTTGTGCGTAAAAGTCAAACGCTGTTGGATTAAATAGTTTTTCTCTCAAACACCAAACATCTGATAATTAAGTTTTTATTAATTTACCTGAAGCTCTAAAGTGAAGTTATTCCGTCAAGTTGTTCATGTTTAAATTTCTTTGTGGTTAGCATTTCTAGTTCACAAACAGAGCGTGGCTTCAACTTTACGAACTAAGCAGCATTCACTGTTAAAAAAAAAAAAAGAGCTAAACATACATCACTAAATCGATCATTTTGATTGGCTTGGATAAAGAGTTTTCCGCTCGATCCAAAAACGTCCACTTTACAGTTTCACCTTCTTTTTTTTATTCCAAAACAGAGCAGACGAGCTCGCACTGCACGAAGCGAAATTCTAGATGGTGATCTGTCCACAGAGCTCCGCGGAGAGGACGCGCTCTGACCGGAGCGACCGTCGAGATCCAGATCGGGTGCGTTTACCAGCCTGTGAAAGCTGCACAACTTAAAACCGGTCCATCAAAACTTTTTTTTTTTGTATTATTCTCCCACTCTTCCTTTTCATGTTTCGGGAAGGCAGCTTTTTACGCACGGAAGGAGTCTGACTTTGTCGCCGCGCCGCAAAAGTCCAGTTAAGAGTGTCCGGTGTCCACAAACACCCCCCGTTTTTCTGTCCCCCTTTTGCTCCCAGATGGGTGAACTGAAACAAAAGTGTTCCTAACTCTCTCTTTAGAGGCTTTTTTTTTTTTTTTTTTTTTTTTTTACTTACGCGAGAAATCCCGTTTGCTCAGGTGCTGCGGTTTGCCTTGCTTGCGGCGAGACATGGTGGCTGTTCAGCGGCTGCGTTCAGCGCGGATCACATCGGGGAGATGCCGGGGTGACAGAGGAGAGGAGGAAGGGGAAAAAAAGAGAGAAAAGATCTTCATCCAACGCCTTGGACATCTACCAGAGGAGGTGGAGGAGACGGAGTAAAAAAAAAAAGCCCAAAATAATAATAAAATAAATTAGAAATAATAGAAAGATTGCGCGGAGGCGAGGATGGATCGCGGGATCGCCGTCATGGCTTTTTTGAGAAAGGAGAGCAGAGAAAAAAGAGAGAGAGAGTGAGGTGGATGGAGAGAGAGAAGGGGAGAGAGATTGAAAAAAATGGCAAAAACCCCCCTCCACCCCCCACCCCACACCCCCCAACACACACACACACATACACGCACGCACGCACACACACCACCCCTCCCCTCTTAGCTGTGCAAGTTCAAGTGCACGGACGTGACGTTCCCGGCGAACTTGAACGTCAGGCGGCGGACGGACACCCGACATACAAAAACATGGGCCGGGCCGAGGCACCCGAGTGGGAGTGGGGAGTGGGAGGAGGGACAGACAACACCATTGGACGATCATTAGAGAGAGAGGGAGAGAGAGTGAAGGAGAGGAGGGGGCTGGACATGAGAAATAGACCCAGCGCAAGCCAATGGACACAGAGATCAGGGGGGCCGGACAAGAGGCACTGCGAGGGAGGGAGGAGTGTGTGTGAGTGTGCGTGTGTGCGGGTGTGTGAGGCAGAGAGATGTATAATGAAAGCAATATGCAGACAGAAAGAGGAAGGTGCATGCAGAACAGGGCACTCTGCTGCATGGAGTGTGCCCTGAATGTGTGTGTGTGTGTGTGCGTGTGTGCGCGTGTGCGTGTGGAAGAGAGAGAGAGAGAGAGAGAGAGAGAGAGAGAGAGAGAGATTACCTGGACCCACGCGTGTCCCTAGAGCTTGTACACAACATTAGGAAGAGCAAAAGAAACGGGAAGGAATAAGTGTGTGTGGCTGCAGTGAACATGAACGACAGGTTGAACAACTAAACAGCAGCATGTTCTGATCCGGGCCGCAGGTTCCGGACATCAGGACACATCCAGAACCGGACCACCGTCATTTGGGGCCAAAGGCAGAACCAGGTTTGTATGTGGAGGATCACTATTTTAGTTTATCCAATAAAAATACTAATTTTTAAACTGAGTGGGAACCCCTTGCCCTTGTGTATTTTAAAATAGTAAGAAACACACTCAAACCTCATTCATTTAGTTCGTTTGTTTCTTTTCTCACAGTGCCACACAGCTTCCCTGCAGCAACAAGGTCCAGGGTTCAAATCCCAGCCTAGAATCTTTCTGTTATTCCCATTCATGATTGGATTCTCTCTGGGTACTCCGGGTTCTTCCCACAGTCCAAAGACATTAATTGTCTCTCAAAATTTACCCTAGGTATGAATGGAATAGAAATATCCCCATCATGTCTCACAGGGGGGAAATTCTGGTGTAACAGCAGCAGCAAAGTGATAGATTATCAGCTTCATGCAAAGATAAAAATAAAAATGTATTGAATTAAGAATAACATACTGTACAGTAAGGCGAAATACAACATAAAATACTGTACAAATATTCAAAGTAGCATACTTGAACCAAAGAAATGTGGAACTCATTAGTAGGATCATTTTAAAAATGACAATAAATACAATATATATATACATATATATGTGTGTGTGTGTGTGTGTGTGTATTTCTGCATTAAAATTAAAATAAGCAGCAGTAAAACTGTGCAAATAACAACAGAAGTGTTATTTGAAATAAAAAGAACTGCAAATAGCAGCAGAGATGTAAACATCTGGTGTTGGGAGCGGTGATGGTTCTAGAGCCTCACAGCAGCAGGGAGGAAGGATCTGTGACTACGCTCCTTTATGAACTGAGGACGCAGCAGCCTGATACTGAAGTAGCTCTCCAGCTTTATGCTTTATGTAATGTCTCCAACAATGAGTTGGAGACATTGTCCAATAGTGATGTTATTTTAGCCAGCTTCTGTCTCTTCAGTCTGCTCTGACCCTTCCTGTAAAGAACAACGGCGGTGAGTCCAGTTCACTTTATTGTTCAGATGAACTCTCAGGTACTTCTAAGAATCTCATTGTCCACTCCCTGGATGTAGACGGGTGTTACTGAAGTGGGACTGTGTCTACAGAGGTGAAAGTGTGACTGCATAGTAGTTTGCCTTGTGAGTCTCTTTGTTGCCCTGTGATGGACTGACTACCTGTTCAGGACAAGCCCCGCCCCTCACCCAGTGACTGCTGGACTTAGGCACCAGCCTGCGAGTGTAAGTGAGCATAGACATTGAATATTCAACCTCTTTCTGGTAGATATTGTTTACCAGAGTCCAGGGCCGGCCCAAGGCATAAGCAAACTAAGCAGCCACTTTGGGCCCCAGGGCAACTAAGGGGCCCCCCTCAGCGGGGCAGATTTTTTATTTTTTTAGTAACAATTTTCTATGTCATTATAATATCAAAAACACACAATTTCACTATGAATTGATTGTTTTTACATATATTGTTTTTATCACAATATATGTTTGATAATGTATATAGAAATCATTATTTTATTTTATTGATAAAAAGAAAACAAATAAATTGGTCTTGGGGCCCGCTGGTGGCCGCGGTAGGTACACGCTTCGCCGGTAAAATGCAGAGCGCATCCAAACGTCCAACGCTCTGGTCAGAAGACAAGTAAGCAAAACAATGTCTCAAAAAAGGACTTATCCTTCAGGGAGGGAGAAAATAAAGAGAAAGAATAGAAAAAAGCCAAGATAAAGATAAAGGTTTGTTTTAATGTAATGTAACAGATTTGTAAAGCTGCTAATAGAAAACTAGCTTGATAGCGACCTGGAACGGTCCAGTTCAACAGCCAAACATTTATGCTTGGGTCTTTGTATGAAACCGAGTTTAAACTTTAAATGAGTTGATTCTCATGGTTGGCTCTGTATATATCTGAGGTATTTTTGGCTTCAAAATGTCGTGTTTGGTAACTTTTGATAACAATAATTAAAACTTCTCAATGTTTCACATCGTCTAGCAAAATGTTGTTACGTCAGGCTACATGGCTGTTACATTGATGAGCTGCTCTAAGCTGTAATTGGGGATATGTTGTTTGCTGCTGAGCATAATCACTTTGTGGCTAAAACAAACATTATTTTTACATCATCTTCTAAGTTATGTGAAACTTCTGTTAAAATCATTTGAAGGCTCAGAATCAGTTTTATTTAATCAAAGAATGTCATGAATATGTGTGTAGAGATGCACCGATTGCAGTTTTCTGGCCGATCCCTGGTTACCAATTTTTAAAAAGCCTGACCTGCTGATTTTGATTTTAGTTATGTTTTTTTGTTTGTTTTTTTTTTTTTTTTTTTGGGGTGGGGGGGTCTGAAATGTCGCTAAATAAAGCTAAAAAGTTGGTTAGTTAGCAACTGTGGGGTGAATAATGTTAATTGCAAACATGCAGACCTGACCTGGTGGGCCATTCTGTCAAACCTCTCACTGTAGAGCAGAAGAGGACAGAGACTGATTTTTAAACCATTGCTGATGAAGAAAAGATTAGGGGATACGATGGGATTCATGTGTAAGTATCAGCAGATCACGATCTCCCAAAATTAAGGAAATCAGTGCTCAGAAATCAATTGGTCAATAAATCAGTTGGCTAATAAATGTAACTTATGTATATGTATATGATGTAAACAGCACTGCCAGAGATGCAATAGGTTTATAGTAGGTGTGTGAATGATCTAATGATTGGACTGCTGATTGCTGCCAGTCCACATTGTTTGCAGGACTAAAGGGCCCCAAAACCAGATTTCGCTCAGGGCCCCATTGAGGCTTGGGCCTGCCCTGCCAGAGTCAAATAAGTAAATTTCCTAAAAGTAGACATAAAGTGGATTATAAAAATAGCAGTTGACAAAGAGGGTATGCAGCATATACAAGGCAGGGGCAAAACGATACATGGTTGGTAAGATGAAGACCGTTCCCATCCAAACCTGAAGAAATCCACAATGACATATCCAAAGCAACAATTATAAAATAGCAAAGGGGCGAAATGTCCAGGACCCAACCCAGAACCAACTTTTACCCTTGATGTTGCCTCAAAATTATGCATTACTGCCGTAAAAAGCCCATTTACTAATTATTACCCCATTGAATATCTTTGGATTTACATTTTACCCCCTTGTACTTCCATTTTATAGATATAAATAAACTACTTTACATTTATGTATGTAACCATTGCACAACACTTATTTCTCACTATTTTATACGTTAGTCATGCCTGACTTTCCATGTGTGAAATAGATTTGTCTTTCACAGGATACAACAGTATTTCATATTCACTTGAGTGGTCAACATGACTGGAAAAAATATGAACTTTTAAAATAGATCAGTTGAATTTTCTTTAATATATTCATAGTTTACAGTTAGGAAATATAGTTATATGGCTCATATAAATATTATCTACCAGAAGGGTGAGAGTGTCTTAGATTGATCAGGAGATAATATTTATTATGCTTAATAAGAGTCAACTGGTCCAAATTGAGATAAAAAACAAAATAAATGGAAATATATTGATAATACAAAGTTTTAATATAGTATAGCACAGCATATTGTATTATATATGAGTTTTGAATATTGTTTTGCTTTTTTTCTTCATAATTCATCTTAATTCTTTACTGTATGCTGTGGTTTGAAGAAATAGACAGCTGATGTAGTTATGAAACTGATCCAGAGCCAAACAGATGTGATTTCACTGTGAATTTGCAGAGTAAATAAATCATGTGGATTGGTAAGGCTAACACCGACTAGGCCAATTTTAATTACTAAGAACAATTTTAGACTTCAGAGCTGTTGGACATGGCACAATATTAATGGCTGTTAACCGTCTACATCTGGTCCCTTCTCAGCCGAATAGCATTTGTGTTACCAGGTAAAGTTACATTGGTGGGACGCTGCTGGTTCCATCAATTCATCTCATCATCTTCAACCCGTCAGTGTGCTCCAGGTCTGCCAAGAGGAGAGTGAACCTTCAAATTTCTCAACGTTTGCACATTTCCTATTCTAGTTCAGATCTTGTGGCTTTTTGGAAATCATGCTGATAAACGTAACCAGCTGATCTACCCAGTCAGCTCCTTCAAAGTAACTTAAGGACAGTACAGGATGTATTTTGCTTGTGAATGTTTAGACATCAGGTTCCAAAATGGGAGACATTTGTTTCCAGAGTTTGATTTCTTACATTTGCTGTTATCTGTTTTGCCTTGAACTGCTTTGTTAGGCATTACGGTACTTACTGTGTTAGAACAGGACCGGAGATGCACCGATCCTGTACTGGTGTCTTTATCGGCCCGATGCAGAAAAAAATTCTAGCTCAGGCATCTGTGATAATGTTGCCAATCCATAAGGGCAGAACTATTCAGTCTAATTCTATGTGCCGTGCTCTGAGCAACGTCATCCTTTATCCTTTATATAATTATAAATCATATTTATAATTCCTAATTGCACTTTCCAAATATTTGAAAGATTTGTTGCAGTTTATTTTTACACTTTTCAATTTTAATTTATTATTTATTTTACTCGTAATTGCACTGACTGAACAACTTAAAGTTTTCTTGTTTTTGCATGTCTGACCAAGCTTCTGAAGCTGTTGATGTATTTCGGTGTGCAGAGTTATCAAATAAATTTGTAATTGAGCACATTTATGTCTGTACTTGAAAAAAGAAACATTTTAGGTCAATTCAGCACAATTTTTTCCGTATTGGATCGATGTTTGCCGATACAAAGCCTCAGATATCTGTATCGGTATTAGAAGTGGAAAAAAGTGGATCGGTGCATCGGGACAGCAGACTTCCTGTCTCTCTGTGGAAACAAGTCAGCATCCGGAGAAGGAAGGAGACGAAGTCCTGAGAAAAATATTGTATGTAAATTAAGAAAATCTGCATGAGAATTGGACTCAGCAAACTCCTACATGTGTTTTCCTCCTATGGAAAGTTCAGAGACAGTATCAAATATGAGAAATATCAAGGATTATGAAAAATTAAATGATATATCTTTAAAAATGTTGTGTGTAGTGGATTAAATACTATTTTATTCACCATTTACAAATAGATCAATAATCAAAAGGACTTTCCACAGAATGGGTTGATTCACATTATTAAATATGTAAAGAGAAGTGAAAACCTTTTGGAGGCAGGTTTTTTTTTCTCTCTTTGACTCACTCATTTGGTTCTGCAGTTCTGTCCGGCGCTCTGCTTCTTCAACAGAGTCAACAGAGTTCTGAAGGACTGGCCAAGTTTAATTAGTTCTGTTTCCAAGAAATCTGAGAAAATTGTCATGCATTTATGCAGATTTATTTGCAGTTACAGGGTGTTCGAAATGAGATTCCAGCACTGACGCAGAGGCAGAAGAAAAAAAAAAATTAATTAGCTTCATTAAAAAATAACCATTAAGCTTAGTCTTTCTTCTGTATGATTAAAACTGGCACATCTCTCAGGTCTTTTAACAACAGAATATGTCTAAAATTTTAACTTTAGAAGAGTTTTCCTTTTATTTACAACCAATAATCAGAAAAAACTGTGACTTTCTGACCCTTCCTGGAGGGGCTTTTTTATTTTATTTTGTGGAAGTTAAAACCTTTTACCCCACTTATCATCCATTCATCATCCCTCTGTTCATCCAGTCATTCATTCATCCCTTTATCATTATCCATTTATCATCCATATATACCTTTTTCATCCATCCAGCAAAATGTCCATCCACTCCTCTGTCATCTATTCCTTTATCATCCATCCATCTGTTCATTCGTTAATTCATTCATTCCTTTATTGTTATCATCCGTCAAAAATATCTATCAATTTAGTTTGTCATCCATCCATTAGACATAAACCTAATCAATTTATGCCTATTTATTCATTTATCTTCCATCCATCCCTGTTTTCATCCATCCAAACGTGTCTTTTTCATCCATCCATCCATCCCTCTGCGGACACCGGTAGTGAGAGCGGACCACTTAATAACTTTCAGCTGTCTAAGGTTGGAGTTGCATACCGTACAGAGGACGGTGTGCTGCTGCTGGTGGGGGGTGGAGAGGAGGGAAAGGAGGAGGAAAAGAAGAAGGAGAGGAGGAGGAGGAGGGGGAAGAGACTGTAAACACGCTTGTAATAAAGAGGGTTTGGTAATATAAGACGCGGGGCTTAAATCTGCAAAAGCGCAGCGAGAGCAGAACAACTCGGCGCGCTCCAATCACTCTGATTGTTTTTTTCTTTCTTTCTTTTTGGGGTATCAAGATAGGAGAGAGAGAGAGAGACGGAGCCATGGACGGATTGTGGAGGACCGAAAGAAGGACTGAAAGGGGTTACATTCAAGAGGCTTACGGGAGCGGAGAGATTCCCCCCACTAGGAGCCGCGAGAGGAGGCGGCAGCCGCGGCTGCATCTGGGGGTCTGCGGCTCGGCGTCCTGGAGCCCGACGGAAGAGGACGCACACTTAATACCGACGGAGGGTGGGGGAGCTTGGAGGGGGCGGTGGGGAGGTGAGAGGTTGGTGGTGGACGAGCGAGACAGGACAGAGAGGAGGAGGAGGTGGAGAGCGGGGTGACGGAGAGAGAGAGGGAGGAGGCGGCTCGGCGTCAGGGGGGAGAAGAATGCGTGACCACAGAGGGAAATATTTCTGCAGGTTGAAACTCGCCGCGTGGCTTGTAGGAGCGGGGCCGGTGCGCGTGCGTGACTGGATGTGTGGAAGTTCGTGCAGATTTAAAGCAGTTCAGTTGGACGAGGAATGAAACTCCATTTATGTTAGTAACAAATCCAAAAGTATTATTATTATTATTATCATTATTATTATTATTGAGAAAGTTCTGCTTCAGGGCCCCTCCTGCGCCGGTTCGTGCCCACCGGTTGTCATTTCGTACCCTTCTCCTTCTTCCATTTTGCACCCGCTATCCAACCATTTTGTCTTCGTGTTTTTCACCGCTGCATCAGTTTAACTCTCTTTGTAGCTCAGAGTGTTTTCATGAATTATGGAGATAATTCATTAGAACAACGCGGACGTTTCGCAACCACATCCAATAGATTCAGTTGCTCCATTCTGCTTAATTGCGTTTTAATTCCAAAAAAGCTGAACACGTTTAATTATTCTCCCGATGCTTCTATAATAATCCATAATTTATGCCACTAAAGTCAGAGAAAGTGCACAAATGTGGTTAGAAGTTGGCGTGAATTTTTATTTATTTTTTCTGTGTTTTGGCCATTTTGAAGAGAATTTACGTAACAAAGCAAATGGTCCAAACTAAATGGACAAAAGATAAAATAAAGAAGTGTGCACATTGTGTAAAAATATAGTTTCTCCTTTTTAAGGAGAAACTGGTACGAAATGGAAGGAGAAAATTACGGGAGGGATCAGACCAGAACAACTCTGAGCGACAACCTGCTGGTAGATATTATTTAAATCGTTAAATAATCAATTTAAAACATCCTGCGGGAAGAACTGATGGGTAAAAGAAACGGGCGAGAACTTTAAATATTTCGAGTGTGTAATGAGCAACTCTGCAAAACGTGAGAGTACAGTTCGACCAGAACCCAAATCTGACTCTTATGATACACATCAGCATTAGAACCATTAGAACCTGTTCAGTTCAGCTCGTATATAAGATGACAGTCTGGTTCTAATTCTTCCACAGCGTTTGCATGCAGAGTGGTTCTCCCTCCTTCAGTGTCGTGGCAGGAGGTTAAGAGAGTGAATTTCCTGAAAACTTGCTCAAAAACTGCATCCTTTAAACTGGCCTGTGTCATCCTTGTTTTGTGCTTGTGGTTTAAAGGGGCCCATCGTGTTTTAAACAGCCTCTCTTCACACATCCGAGAGCGCTAACCTTGACCTCCCTCCATCTGTCGGTGACAAAGGACGCTTTTTGTTTTCTCCTCTTCTCCTCTGCCCAGATACCCCTCATTCCCCCTCCCGGACCCCCTTCCTCCTCTGAACCAGACCCACTCACTCTCTTTCTCTCCCTCCAAACCGAGGAGGGACCTTGAGCTAAACCCGCAGAGCCTCTCGGAATCGGGTAGCGGCGGCGCACAGAGCGACTCTCCCCGGTTCCATCATAAATCAGCCATGCAGAGGTACAGCGGCAGGAACTCTGCATGCCCGGAAGAAGCTGCGCGCCTCTGCATATCTTATATTTGATCTTAGAAACACACAGGCTGAGTTGGGAGCCGAATGCGAGTTGCGCTCAGGTGGAGGTGACACTGCAGTACCTTCCCTCTCCCTTATGTAGGCCACTTTATTCCTCCTGTTCAGCACTTTTTAGGCGGTTCGAGCCAGCACACGCGGCTCGCACACAGAGTGATGGAATGGACAGTGGAGGACTTTGATAAAGCTCCATGAAACCGTTAAGGAGGAGTGGTCACATGCGCTCCTTTCCCCTGCAACGCACGGCGGCCCCGGGGAAATTGGGGGACCAGAGGGGGGCGCATTTCAATATATGTAAATTACTTGGAGAGGTAGAGTGAGGAGGGGGTGGAGGGTGTTGGAGATACAGAGATAAATCAGTTCTGCACACAGTACACCCCCCACACGTTTTTTTTTTCCTGCGCTCCTTGTCATGTCTTGGCTTTTCTCCATCAGACACAGCTTTTGTGACTTTTGTCACAATTAACTCTGTGCGTAAAAATTCACCGCTAAACATTAAGGGGGTGGCACAAACTAGGAATAACAAATTAAACTGTGAAATTTATTTCTAAAAGAAAATAAACAGGCTCTAAAATCAAGTGACTAAATAAATGTATAATGTTCGAATTCCTGACAGTGAAAAGCTACAGAACGCTTGATTAAAATGATGCTGACTTTTTCACCTGAACAAAACCAAACCCAGAGTTACTTTATGTATATCTTTTGCTATTTTATTTTATTCTCATTAATTGTTTATTGGGTTTGTTTTGGTTTCGGTTGCTCTCATTTTAGGGAAATTTTATGGAAGAACCTAAAAAAAAAAAAAAAACGACGCAAATAATACTAAAAAGAAATAATAAAGTATCTTCTGGTTTCGGTTTTTATTTCCACAGAGAATTAACTCTATATCCCTCATAAATCTAATCCCTTTTCCTCTTCTTTTTGTGTGTGCGTGCGTGTGTGGGTGCGTGCGTGTGTGTGTTCATGTGGAGGAATTTCAATCCACCACATAAATACACTTTGCACACACACCTTCCCCACGGCCGCCACCAGCCTTCTATCCAAAGGGCTCAACTGTAACGAGAGCGCAGTGGGTGGACTTTTTTCTTTTTTTTTTTTTTCCTTTTTGCGGAGCTCCATTATCACATCTGGGGATGTGCGCACACGGAGCGGAGTCGGGCCGGTGGTATTAGATGAAATCGGGCGGGATTACATGGTTATAGAGCAAATTATCTGAGCCCTCCAACACCCAGCACCACCCGTCCGACATGCCTCCACCTCCCAGCGTGCCTCCAATCTCTGCTGCTGTCTGATGTGACGGCTGGCTGTGGAATCAGCGAAGTTGTCCGTCAAAATAAAGTAGGGGGGGAAAAACAGACGAGGTTTTGTGCAAGCGCAAAATCCTAAATAAAATAAATTTCGCCTTGAAAAAAAGTGTTCATGCCCCTTGAATATTAATAATTTCATATCCCAAACCTGCAGCGTCAAATAATTTAAATTTCGCCAACACTATAGCGCACAAGAAGTAAATGGTAAAGGGCATATGATTCTCTATTTTGCCATAAATTAAACATTTGAAAAGGGTGACGTGCATTTTAATTAAAACCCCTTATCCTCTGATACCCCTAAATATAACCCAATGTTTTCAGACGTCGCCGAGCTTTAACGGAGTCCAGCTGTGTGTCGGTGCAAATCCAGCTGTTCTACGAAGGTCTCAGATGTTTGTCTGAGAGCATTAAGGAAAAGCATCATGAAAACAAAGGAAGACAAGACAGAGAGAAAACCGTGGAGACGTTTAAAACAGGGTTAATTAAAATATAAAAAAAACATATATATGCAAATCTTTTAGAACATATCTAAAATGTTCACCATTTTAAAACAGGAACAGGATGATACAAACTTACCAAAACATGGCAGGTTAGACGAGATGTGGGTTAATCAGAAAAGAGCCACCAAAAGGTCTTTGGTTACTATGAAGGAGCTGCAGAGATTCACAGATTAGGTGGAAGAATCTATCTACTGTTAGCTGTGAAAACCAGTCTGCACTAAGAAGAAAACCATAAAATGTCCTGCTTGCCTTTTACCACGAACAAGTGAACTTTTTGGCCTTCATGCAACACTGTGTGTGATGAGCATTCAGTAGCACGGTAAGGGCAGGATCATGCTAAGGGGAGGCTTTATGTTCAGCGGGAAAAGAGGACATCAACTAGAGTTGTTTAAAGATGGATGGAGCTAAATACTGGAATCCTGGAAGAAAAACTGTTAGCAGTAGCAAAACATTGAGGATGGAGTCAGAGCTTCACCTTCTAGTAAGACAGAAACCCAAAACATACAGCCAACAAAATCATAAAACAGTGTAATCAGATCAGATTAATGTGATAGAATTTATGAGAATATGTGACAAAACCTAAACCTTGATGAGCATGAAAGTTCTCAATTCCTTCAGAATTGGATCGAGTCGGTTTGCAAAGAAGAATCAGTCTTCATATGAGCAAATTTGGTAGAGAAATCCCCCAAAACACTTAATAATTTAAGATAAGGTTGTTCTACAAAGTATTGACTGTTTTTGCAAAACAAGATTAAAACTATGTTATTGTCCCTTTACGCTCCACTTTGTGTTGGTCCAGTAGCTTACAACCGCCCCAATAAACTACATTGGAGTTACTGGTTGTAACTGGAAGTGAAAAGTTAGAAATTATTCACTGAATTGTTCCCAGAAAATACTAAATGCACTGATTTTGGCCAGTTGATTTCATTAAAGTTGAAAGTTTCACCAAACTTCTGCCAACCGTAATAACTGAACACACACAAAACACACAGCGAACACAGACAGACCACCACTGAGTTTCATTTTTGAAACAAGTGATGAGCGTCGTACACTTCGAGCTCTCCAAACGCGGACTCTAGCGCCCTCTTGTGTCCTCATGCTGCCAATGTAAAAGGGAAAAAAATGAATCTGTAGGCCTTTAGTCCACTGCAAAGGGCCCAAATGGTCAGATCGAGCCTCAAGGTGGTAACAAAATATTCTGATGAGCAATTTGAGGAAACGAGTCTGATGTGTGAGAAAGAAAAGATTAAAAATTAGGGAAATAAACGCCTAATCACTTAAGATACTTTTTTTCCTCTATAAGCTACAATGAAAGATAAAAAAACAATTAGTGAATTTTTGTAAAATTTGATTTTTTCGTGTTTTTTTTAACAAAAGTCCTTATATAAATAGTGTATAACAACACTAAGTTCTGATAATATTTATATAGAATACGTGTTTTCATAGATCGACCTATCATGTAATAATGAGGTATTTTATTTAAATATTTAGTTTTTATTTCCAAAATAATTGATTCATTATGATTACAAGAATTACAATGAATCATACACACAACAATGATGTATTATTGTAATTTTTATTATCTATAATAATACAAATAGTATCATAATCCATAATCTATTTCCCTTATGTTTTATTTCGCCTATTTCATGACTAATAGCCCATAAAAGTCAATGTCTTCCAAGTTAACAGTCTTTTTTCCATGCAGCCTAACTAATATTAGACATTGTCCGCCTGGTCGCTTCTAAGGATTATTAATCCGCAGAGTTATCAGAGTGTGTAAATAAAGTTAGACCCTATAAAGCTGCGGAAGGATCTCTTAGCGGGCCGTTCTGATGACAGCTTAGTGATAAATCAAATCTTTTAATGAATATCTGCGGAGACCAAAATGCGGGGAACAGAAAAAAAAGGAGGAAGAGGAGGAAGGGGGGGGGTGCAAGAGGACAATGAAGGCCGGCTGTGTAATTAGATTAAGCGACGCAGGGGAGGCAACTTTCTAATGGGCTCTGAGGCGCCGCAGCCAGAACCTTTCAGACCATTAACACGGAGCGAAGAGGAGGGAGGGAGGGACCCGGGAGGGGCCCATAACACATCTAATCTGACATGACACCCCTCCTCTATCAGCCTGCCTGTTAACCAGCACGCCAGGAGCGCTCCGGATCTCTAACTGCTAAAACTTGAGCCGTCACTGAGTTTCTGACAACATGTTATTAACATAAGTGCTCAATTATAGGCCTCATTTCTACTACTGAGCTACCGGGATCAGTATTACTCCTCACTCCTGACAAACTCTGAAGGGGGGGGGGAATCTGAGGCTAAGTGAATCATTTGAAGAGGGGGGTCAGGTCTTTGCAGAATGAGGCTAAAAAAAAAAAAGTGCATTTGAAGAATGATCCTCGGGAAAAAAAACAAGTTAGGAATGAGAAGAAAGTGAACGTTTTAAAGGGAAAGAAAGAGTGAGTTTATTGGAGCTCAGTTTTCAGCGAAGGAGACCCCGAGGGGAGTTTCAGCACTTCAGATTTATGAACTGCTGCATGTCCTCAAGCAGCCGTGTGGGACTTTTTTACAGGAAGCGAGAAGGGGGGGAAAAACAGGGATCCGTTTTGAAAAGCCTTAAAGGAATCTGGCTTGTGTTGAAGAAAAATCAGCATGTTTAAAAAATAAAATAAAATAAAAACTCCTAAAAGTCCAGGAAATCTACAAAATAAAAAATAAAAATAAAAATAAAAAAGTGGAAACTGGAGACTCTTAGTAATATTAATAACTCTTTGTAATTCATCAATTATTTTTATTACGACTGTCGATTAAAGGCTTTATTTTGAAGATAAAATCAAGATGAGAAAATAACACGTGAACATTTTCTTTCATGGCATCTCAGCATTTGCAGGTAAAAAGTGTGGAAAATAACTTAATTCAGACAAACTATATATATATATATATATATATATACCTTCTGATGAAGGAAATTTTTTATCTTAAGCCACTTACATAGAAATAAAAAAACTAATTACCATCTTTTTCATTCTGTTTTGGAGCAATAAACCAACTGGTCTGTTTTATTTATGCAGCAAGGTCGATGCTTTTATTTTGGTGTACTTTTTTTTTAAATTCACTTCCAGAAATTCTTTGCTCCATGAATAACATATTGGTAATATTTCACATTTCAGTTCTTCTTCCACTCACCACAAGAGGGCACTAATGCACTAAAACATTTTAAACTCGGAAATCTTTGGAGTTAATTTTATCCGCTTTTTTATGGCGACTTGGCGGATCACCCGGACGCGTGACGAAGTTCTTATTGCACTGGATTCATTTTTGTGTTTTTGTATAAACATAAGAAAATAAAGGTCATTGATTGTATTAACAAGCATAATGAAAATCAATTGACGTAATTGGTTAATTTCTTCCTTCCACTATCCAAGTGATTCGTTTTACCTTGTATTCAGTTCATGTAACATTGGATTTCTGTTGCCTCGGTCTTTTACAGCTAGACAATAAAATTCCATAAAACAAAGGAAAACACTGACAAGTTGAACTGATGCTCCTTTTATTTCAGCAGACTCAAAAAAACAAAAACAAAAAAAACAGGAACTTTGTAATTCAAGCCGGCTTGTTGAGGTGTCGCCTGGTTTGAGAACCTCAGGGTCTAGTCTTTGCTTTCTGCAGATGATGCAGTTCTGTTTCCGTCTTCAATACGTGACCTTCACCTCTCACAGCAAAGGTTCACAGGTGTGTGTGAAGCAGCCAGGATGACGGTCATCTCATCAACGTCTGAATCTCAGCAAGAATCCAAGCAGAGGTTGTCAAATATCTTGGACACATCGGATCTTTATCCGAGGACATTACTGTCTGCCATGATAAAGAAGAAGAGGAGTTAAACAGTAAAAGTTCTGATTTTCTGACCCATTGACATTCAAACTTTCTTTGCAGGATAGCAGGACTGCATTAGGGAAAGGTAAGCTCTTCTGTTTATCACTCGGAGTAAGTTTTAAATATGAATTCTATCCATATCCAACACACAAAGGAAGAACAAGGTATGGATACATTAATCAATGGATGAATGATGATGGATAGATGAATAAATTAAGAAATGATGAATGGAAACAATATGTAGACAATTTGACTAGGAGTAAAATCTAAAAGTATATATTTGTAGATCTCAAATCCCATATTTTTACAGACAGAGTCAAATTTTATACTTTCAACCTTTATCATTTTAGCTTTCATATCTATGTGGTCTCAGATTGATGGCTGTCATCTCCATTCACAACACAAGGTGGCAATAGATGCTATGATTCTGGAAGACAGAAGTTGGATGGAGTTTAAAGTGAAATCAGCAAACAAAAACAAAAAAAACCTGATTAAATAAATCTATTTGGACACATTCGGTTTAATAGTGAACTTTTCCACATCTCCTTTTAGTGTTTCAAGAGTCACTGGCATCTTTAAACACTCAGTCTGTAATGGATACCAAGAGAGAGGTTACCTGAGCATTAACAGCTAAGGAAAAACTGAAAGCAAAGGAAAAACCGTAAATCAGAAGAAACAGGCGAGAGGGCTGTAAGTATTTTTAAAAACACACAAGAGGTAACACTTTCCTTTACACAGACTAAAATCTGTTGGTGGCCTGGTGCAGATCCATTCCTTTCAGCTGTTCTTGAAAATAGGAAAGGCAATAAAACGTGGTATTTAGGCAAATGCAAAAGAAAATGGATGCTCACCAAACCGTGCAAAGATCAACAGCCGGATAAGTAATTAAAACATTTAAAACAACTAAACAGTTACTGAGGAAGCAAGATTATCATTGCATGCCACCAATTATTTGAGGTAAGAAAAAAAAAAAAAATGTTGTCCAAACATCACACATGTAAACATGTCTCTTTTGGTCAGTTCAGGTCTGGAACTCACATTATTCTTAATTTAGCCAGCAAATATTAGTGGCAGGTTTGCCTTAAACAAAGTATAAATATGTGGAAAAGCAGCTCAAGTTCACTGTTAAGGAGGATCCGTGATGCCCTGCTTTTCTTCCAAAGAAACTGAAAACAACATCGATAGCATAAAATTTGACATACCAAGACATTTTTAGAAACAACAATAAGATATGACCAAATAAACACTGATATAAACTCTACCTTTTCTCAGTCCACAAATCAAAATCCTGAAGAAAATCAACCGGTTGAAATGAGAAAACACGACATTCTGGAGACTGTCAGAGATCCCTCTGTCGGTTCGCTCCAATCCTGCAAAAAGTTACAGAAAACTCAATGTGGTCAAAGTGACAAAACAGAATATGCAACAATGTTGGAATAAGAGAAGAACTCTACAGATACAAACATTAAATAAAAAAAAAACTCTGAATGTAACAAAATCAACCTGATAACATGTAAAATTATCTCTGCTGTCCGCTGCGTCTCAATAGCTTGAGACACCGGTGATTAAAGAAGGCCAGGCTCTTCTTCCACACAGTCTTTTATTTGTAAATAATAAAAATGAACTCTTGAATATAAAACATACACATCAGTAGAGCCACATCTGTTATACAAACAAGAACTGTTGCAGTGAATACTTTGTCTTTCATCAAGAATCGTGGTTTGGGAACCATGGGCTGTAAACAATCAGTATTCCTGAAGTAATACTGACAAAGGAAAGGGCAGTCGGCCACACCGCCAAGGATGAACGAAAACATCTGCAAAATATGTCTGCAAAACTAGATTTCTCATCGTTTCAGAAGTCCATTCCAGACCATAGTCAGAAAACAGGGAAGGGGGTGATTTAAGATAATTAGGTCTGCTTCTTTTTTTTATTGTTATTCTTTTTTTTTTTCTCCTGCAAACGGATCCAGAATAAAAGCCTATTACCGCCCCCTTGTGGCTCAGCACCGCTCAGCGGCTCAAGCACCAGAAGTAAATTCCTCTCAACAAGACCAGGGAATGTTTGTGTCTGTGATGTTTGATTTGATCGGATCCTTAGTTCAAGCCGCTTGTTCTGATTAGTATGAACAAGCTGTGTGTGTGTGTGTGTGTGTGTGTGGGCTGAGGAAGTGTGCAGTCAGATACACTCTTTTATATTCATATAGCTATATCTTTATAATTTCTGTCAAACTCATAATGATACTTCATATACATTTAGCTGTTACACACACATTCTATATCTCTGCCTCTAGCCCCGACTGTCTGAAACTAGTTTAGATGCCTACAGGGGCTCAAGAATGCTCAGTACTACAGAACAGCACTGTTGTTCATTGGGTTTGAGGAAAAGAAAAAAATAAAAACTCAACAAAAAGACGATTTTCCCGGAGACTGTCTCGTGTAAATATTTCGACCCAGCGCGGTAGGCGTGGCCTGAGTGCAGCTGATCCCGCCCCCCCGAATCCGCGCTTCTTATTGGTCCGCTCCTGTCGGGGACGGGGATGGCTTGGCTTTTCTCTGTATTCATATTCAGTACGAGCAAACTGTACAAGAACATGCAACATACAAGCTGGCCTAAAAGTATGTGGAACTAACACACATAGTCTAGTCTTTTTTTTTTATTATTATTATTATTCATTTATTTTTTTTTCTTTTCGGCTTTTGCTTTTTTGAGAATTGCTTCGGTTCAGTTTTAGTCTCGTCTTTCAACTTCACAAAAAAAGGTAGAGAACGACAACGTAAAAAAAAAAAAAAAAAAAAAAAAAAACAGAACGGAAATGAAAGAAACGTGCATGCAGCTTGGGGCCAGGCCGGGCGGGGCGGGGGGTTTAGGGCGGGGTGGCGTCCCCCGAGTCATGCTGCTCCCTCCACCACTGGGTGGAGTTGGTGGGCAGGGGGGTAAGGAGGAGAGTTTGTTGGATGGGTGAAGAAGGCGAGTTCGAGCTACAGTGACCGTTTTGTTTGGCACCGCTCGCAAAACCAAACGTACAAATATACAGAGGGAGTCTGCACCTAGTGGTACCAATCTGAACTGCAGGTGAAACCCAAACAGGAAATGAAAAGGTGATAAATTATTTGGCCAATGTTTTCTCTTATAGACAGAAACCTTTCTATGATTCTGCCTGAACGAATGAGTCAAGCTTTTCTTCTTGTGCTTCTTTTAATTTTTAACAATATGCGAATGTGCTGCCTCTCCCAAACGATTACCACTCTGCGTCAAACTGCTGCCCCTAAAGTTAACATCCGCAGAGTCAACAAGCAACCTCTGCAAACAGTTGCATGAAACTCCAACAGTTTGCTTCTCTTAAGACGGAAGATAAAGCAGTGCTCTGATTGGCTGCGGAGCACCAGCTTGACCGGGCGCTCCTGCAAAGACCGCACTTGAAATCAGGGAGAAACAAAAGGAAAGATGAGGTTGGACATAAAGCTCCACAGCTGCAGCTCAGAGAAGAAAACAAAGAAGGCAAAGACGCTGAAAACAAAAGATGGAAGAAGAAGGAGGAAGAGGGAAGGTGTGAGACGTGATTGTCAGACTCCAGCTAAGCATTTGATTGGCTAGTTCTGTCTCTCCCTCTCTCGTTTCTCTCTCTTGTTCCCTGGCTCTCCGTCTGGTTTCTCGTTGATTCCCCGAGGGCGTCTCCTCGGTGGCGTACTCGGGCTGCGTCTGCGCCCTCTGCTCAGGCGTGGTCCAGCAGCTGTGGTCCATTCTCTGATCGTGTCAGGGCTGTTTTGGGGTAAGCGTTCGCCACTTGGTCACTAGGACCGAACGCCGGGCGGTGGTCCTGAGTCCAGCGACGTCTGAGACGCCAGCCGCGTGAGCGGAGCTAATGTAGGGTCCACCAGTGAGGACGGTGGAAACAGTTTGTACCAGCCAATCACCGTGCTTGAGAGGTCCAGCTCCTCCAGCAGGATCTGTGCTACACCCATGAAACATTTGTGGTCCAATCGTCCATAGTCGCCCCACACTATCACCTGAACAGAGAGGAGCAAAGTCAGAAAAAGCGGAAAACACACACACACACATTAAAAAACACAGATTGAAAGAATCAACCTCTTGTAGGTTAACACCAGACCAGAATGTTGCTGTGTTTCCATTACAAATTTCCACAAAACCTTGTCAAGATTCCACTTAACCAAGTGGAATCTTGGAAAACACAATTTTCCAATTGCGGTGTTCAGATTTAATAAGGAACACAATTAAAATAATACGTAAATAAGTTTGTTCATGTGATAAGTCATTTAAAAACATGCTGTGCAATCATCTTCCTGCCACTTCCTGTTGTCTTCCTCATCTTTTCTACCAGTAATAATTGTTGATCACATGACTTGTCTGATGTGAAAAAGTATTTCTGTCACAGTTTTGCAAAATACTACCAGAAAAAAACCCACCTTATTCCAGCGCAACAACTTTTTGCAGATTGTTTTTTAAATCGTGGAGTTTCAATTAAGCATGTTTATTCTATTTTAAGGTCCATGGAAACGCAGCTAATCTAAAGCTAATAAATCACCAACTTATAAGAATATTTCACCACACAATAAACATACAGTTTTTATTGAAACTTTATGAGAGAGAGCAACACCAAGTGTAAAAATGTTTGAGAGCTGTGAATCCTTTTGTAAAGCAGTAAAAGTGCAAAATGCATCACTGACATTAAATTCTAAAAAAATAATAATAATAAATAATTTTTACAGTAAAGAATCAGTTAGATTGAAGAAAAACGAAGGCAGCTTTGGAGACTCTTGAAGTAAATCTACGACAACGTCAACATGTTGAAGATGTCGACTGTTACCTGAAGCACTTTGCCCTGAGGACTTTCTTCAAAGAGCAAGTGCTGCTGGTAGAGCGGCTCCAGGGTCTTGCGTGCAATCTTGGTTTTCTTTTTGGCTTTACATGTTCCGTTTTCCAGCAGGTAGACCTTGACGTAAGGAGCTGGGCAGAATGAAACAAGAAAAAAGAAAAAGAAGTCAGCGGGGAGAAAAGATGAGCAGAGGTAAGCTGCATTAGACTGAATTTTAGAGTTATTGTTACCGGGGAGGGATTTGGAGCCTGGTTTAGAGGTAAGGCCTCGCGCCCTGATCACCTCGACCTCCAGCTGACCTTTCTTATCCATCAACCCGATCTGAACATCACCTGTTGAGGAGTGGCAGACTCAGACAAACTCTTCCAAAAACTGTTTATGAAGTCATGTCACCAAGACTCTTGGTGACCCTCTTGCTGCAGTCAGACCCGTGACTCACCCATTGCCGGCGTTGCCAGCGTTTGGCGGCCAACCAGCTGACCGGGACCCAATCCGTCCAGGAAGTCGCTGAACTGGCTGTCGGCTCCCAATCGCATCCCTGAGAAGATCAAACTGAAACATGCAAACAGGATTTATCCGCCAGGTCCAACTGTCAAACATGACATTTTAATGATTCAAATTCAAAGTTTACTACAAATCTATGGCAGATTTTTGTACAGCAGTCAGGATTTAAACATGGAACCTGAGAAGAAGCAAAGAAGAAAGGATGAAAAGGAGGTAGGACAACAGGAAAGAAGGGAACGAAACAAGGAAAGAAAAAATGACGAAAGGAAATGAGGCCAGAGAGACGGTCAGAGAAGAGGGAAAAGTCAAGAAAGGAAAAATACAAAAAATAAAGACATAAGAACACATGGGAGGATCAAAGAGAACAACAACAATGGATGCGAGGAAAGCTGACATGAAGACAAAAGGATAAAAGAATAAAGGAGGGAGGGAGGGATAAAAGAAGAAGGTAGCTGACCAGAGAAAGCAAAGAAAGATAAGGGAGAAACGAAAGAAAAGGAATGTAGGAAGAAAAGAAGGAAGGACAAAAATCAGGAAAAAAGGGAAGGAAAAGAGAAGGAAGGAAAGAACAAAGATAGGAAGGAAATACAGAAAGCAATATGAGGAAAAGAGGAACAGAAGGAAGAAAGGAAAGATCAACAAAAGGAATGATACAGAATCTAGAAAAGGGAAGGTGCTTAAAGTCCAGAACAAAATAAATTGTTGATTAATAATTTCTTCTCCAGACTAATACTGAAGTCAACTTTTTTTTTTCCAGGTTGTGTCAGAAAAGTCAGAAAAAGTTCAGAAATTTATATCAGAATTTTCAAAAACTGAAATAAAATGTCAAACTTTTTGAGATTGTGAAAACGCTGTGAGGAGGAAAACAAGCACCTCACTTCACACCTGCCAGTTTATGGACACTAAACTGTCCACAAATTGGTGTCGAAACATAGAAAATGTTGCTACGCACCCACACGCACCCTCACACATGTGTGTGTGGGTGTGTGTGTACGTACTTCCCCTCAGAGCTGTAGCTGTTCATGCTGCCATCAGTGGACTCCCTGCTGGCCTGGCGGTTCATGGCTGATCCTCCTCGGGGAAACTCCACCGCCATCCCTGTCTCCACGCTCCTCTGGATGGTGCTGCTGCCTGCCTTGCTGACCTTCTTCCCCGTCGGCGCCTCTGTGGCAAACACAGAGAGAAGCTATTAATCCAGGAGCATCTTCACACTGAGACTCGCATCAGTTATCAGGCCTCTGGCCACATCCGGCCAACACCAAACCAACCAAACCAAACCTGTTTCCACCCAGCAGAAACCCAACAGAGGTTTAGGCATTAGCGACTCCAACAGAGTCTTTTTCTTATGACTTTATTGCAGAAATGCATTTGAAAAAGCCTGATAACTTGAGGCTGAGCTTATCTTCAGGCAGACCAGCCCATGCAAAAAGATTTCCCCTGGTGACCTCACCAACATCTCAACAAATATCAAAAAATAAAATTATCAACACAGAAAAAGTCTTTGAATCATTTCCTTCTTCCCTTTTGTTAATTTTATTGATAAGGTCACTGAATGGAGACAAAAAAAAAGAAAGAAAACTAAATCAGGGGCTCAGTCATTCCAGATGAATGCTTAGCAGGAATAAATAAATACAGGGGTGGAAAAAAATAAAAATTGTTGGGGAAAAGAAGTTCACTTTAAAAAAAAGCTACTTTCAAGATCAGATTGAATTGACTCTGGTTTAACTCTTGTACAGAACATTGCAAAGGTATTTACACCCTGTGACCTTTGTCTTTTTTTTTTTTTTATTAAAACCATAAACATTAATGTATGCTATTGGGTTTTTATGTGGCAGACAAAAACAAAGTGCAAGAAAAATGATGGATCCATCCATTTTCTATCCCTACTTATTTAAACTGGGTCAATGAGAGAGAGGTGGGATACACCCTGGACACAAGTTTTTCAAAAGTAAATCCTTGCAAAATTTTAAATTCCACTTTACATGTATATACTATTTGCGTTTTGTCTGCTACATAAAATCTCAAAGTGAAATGTAGCCATGACAAAAGATGAGAAAGATCAACGCGTGTGAATACTTTTAAAAGACACTGGAGAACAGAACGGAGATGCAAGAGGAGGGTGGGGTAAGGGAGCGTGCCAGAGACAGAGACCAGGAAGTTCTTTCTAGCTACATATCAGCTTCTGCAAGTGCTCAATGTTTCCATGACTGTCTTTGTTTACACCAGGTTATAACGCTAAGTCAATAACTTCTAACACCCACTCTGAAAAAACACAAAATCTTAGTTATTTGGGTCTAGTTTCTAGTGCAAATAAACTTGAAACGAGACAAAACTAGCTTAAAAGTAACTCTTGAGCTAGAGGCTTGTTTTAGGTCAATAATTTCTTAATACTGATGAAGTACTTGCTCTAATTGGCAGATTACTTCACCAATAAGACATTTTGCCCTTGTATACTGTGCTAAAAAGTTACTTGTAAGTTAGTTTTGTCTTATTTCAAGTGTACTAAGATATTTGCAATAGAAACTACACCAAAGCTACTTGGTAAGATTGTGTTTTTGCAGTGCATTACCAGGAAGTCTCAGAAAAAAACTGCTTTTATTTCAATTTCTAAATGTCCGTTGCATGCACCATGGTAGCATGCTGTATTTATGATGATCTTATGAACTCCAAGTTCCCATAAACATCATCTCATCTCAGCTACTACTTCTACTCAACTATTTCTAAACTTCCTGTGGTTGGACTTCCTTCCTTTTGCTTTACCTTTCTGTCTGTCCGCCGCCTTACCCGCTGCCTCTGAAATAACAGAACAACAACAAGAGCAATAAACAACAACACTTCAACAGTTTTTTTTAATGCGTCCTCATGATTTGGTGACCACGCTCATCATCCTTTAATTGACAAAAAATAATGCTTTAAAGACAGGAGAATAACTTGTTTTTAATAACTTGTTTGCATTGATCATCTTTGAATCTTCATTCGTTTAAAAATGGCCTCAAAAAAACGTTGCTGTAAGGATAATCAACGATTACTGATCACTAAACAGAAGTTCATAATCCTTGGCAAGTCAAATTAAAACAAGGAGATGAAAACTGGAGAACCATCATTTCCATCTCGTGATGTGTTTTTTGTCTCACCTGTTGGGCTGAGCTGTGAAGTACTCCGACTCCGTCTCGACGGCAGGATGGCAACGACCCGTTGGCTCAGACTGGAGCGCCGTTTCTTGATCCCGCTGCCCAGACTCCCGAGGGCCGTATCCGATTGGCTGCCGTCGGCGTGCTCCATGCCGTAGATCTCGCCGCTCACGCTGGTGCTCTTGAGCATGTGGCGGCCCGACGCACGAAGAGCTCGACTGATGGGCGACATTTCAGAAACAGTCAGGGTTCGTACAAGTTGACCAACTAAATTCAACTTTGGAAATAAAAACAATACAAATGAACTGAAAATGACCGTTTCAATTCACTATTATATATTATATAATTGTTTAACATGAAACATAAGCCGACATTTATTTCAGTTACACAGATCAATAAGCTATTGAGCCACAAGGAATAATGAACTTTCATTACAGTAAAACAATAAAAACAAATCATGTTAAGGTAAAGTACCTTCCTGCTCAAATTAAAAGCTTAAACAAATATATAAAGAATGTTGCAAAAAACAATCTAGAAAATGTTTTCTCTACATTTTCTGACTTTTAGCAAATAGAAATAATTGTGGTAATTGCATCAGACCTAAAACAAGAAAAGTTTAGTCTGAATTAACTTCAGACAGCGAGAAAAAAATGTGTCTTTTCATTGGGTGTATGAAAAAATTGGGCATGAACTGTAAATAAAACTTTCCAAATTTAGGTTTTTAATCAAATATTACATTGTACTTTATTACAAATTGTACAGTTTGAGCAGGAAGCACTCATAAGGACTGTATACAGAAATCAACCACTTTATAAACTGAGAAAACACCTGATTGAAATTAAAGGATTAAAGTCAAGTCAAACTTTATTTATATAGAACATTTCAAACAGTCTCAGCTGACCAGACTGCTTCACAACAAACACACAAAAATGATCAAACAGAAAATAAAATTACCAAATACCAAAAACTAATAATATGAATAAAAACCAAAACAATATTACATTTTCTTCCTCCCTTTACATTTTCTCTTTAATTGTTGTTGAATAGCTGAGAATAGATGTGTTTTCAGTCTGGACTTAAACAGATTGAGAAAGCTTAAATTGGAGACTGTTCCTCAGTCTGGGTGGATTTCAAGCACCTGTTCAAACCCTGGTTAGTGCTTTATTGAGTATGTTGGTGTGTGTATGAGTACCTGAAACGTCCCCGGGGTCTCTCTGACTGGATGGACATGTAGCTGGTGCTACTGATGCGAGAGGCACTGCTGGTTCGAGAGATGGCTGACACGTCACTGACATCACTGTCTGAGGACTTATGGGAAACATTTTCACTGCTCCTCCTCTGGTCCTTGTAGAGCTGCAGGATGAACGTGTTAGAGGAGACAAATAAATATTCCAAACTTTAGATACAAGGGGAAAAGTGATGTTAAATTGTGGCAATTCTGATCTGACAAGCTGTCTGACATAAAGGCAGGATTTAGTTTTTTTTTTAAAAATGCTCTTTTAGTTTGCTACAAGAACTTAAATTAGGATAGAAACCCTTCCTCTAAACTCTGTAGAGACCAAATATGCTAAAGCTAAACCTTTAATCAGATGACAATATTAGATATCTTTAATGGCAGGGGTGTTCAAAGTGCGGTCCTAGGGCCATTTGCAAAATGATTTTGAGAAGCAATCAACCCAAATTCAAGAAGGGAATGAATTTGTTTTTTCAACTCAGGTGTTTACTGCACATAAAGATAAAAAATATTTATAAGGTGCAGTTTTCTCTGGTCTTTCAAAAAAAGGAATTTCCAAACTAACAAAGAATTCATCTTTTACAAACCATTATTTATTTTTGGCAGTAAAAATAAATAGCTTGAAAAGCAAGAGATAGCTAATAGTTGTTTGTGACAAAAGTTTGGACACAACAAATCTAAGGCAAAATATAAGGCTGATTATCATCTTAAACCAACATAATTTAAAGTAGCCACCAGGCCTGCCACATTCAGAGGTACCTCTGCATGAATATTTAATCTACAGCCAATTTTCACTTTGAAAATAACAGCCATTTTTAATACATCAGCCATGAAAATGATTTATTCTACACACATAGAATACATCAATGGAGATGCTACTTCCATTTACACTTGCACTATTTTACACTGAGCCTCAGGCCAAACAGAATTCTGGCAGCAGTGGTACCCCATAGATTATACGGGGAACGACAGAAGTCACATCACTGTGTCTCAATTTGCAATTAAAATGAATGAGTCTACAGACAGTGGCTTGGATTGTGCTTCAAAATGTTAGAAAATCTAAGCTGGACTGCAAACAGAAGCATTTAAACTTTTTCCCATTTTACACAAAGCAGCACATCCCCATCAACTCCTTTGCCATATAGCTACCGTTTAGGATTTTAGGACGCTAGCTGTGTGGAATACAAGAATATCTTAACACCTACAGTGAAGCGCAACAAAATAGAAACTACTGACCTCTCGTTTGTTCTTGAGGGCTCGGTCCAGGTCCTGTTGGCTGGAGGTGGTGGCAGCTGTAACCCGGTTAGAATGAACCCTCATCTGGAGCTGACGAACACGCTCCTCTGCTACCAGGGCTGCACGGGCAGAAAACACAAAGAAAAATGACTAACTTCTATTGAACAATATAGATCTATGTTATCCTTTTCTTTCACTTCTTACGGGTGACATTGACACTGCAGGAGTATTGATAATTCTTGAACTTTTCCACCTTTTTGGAAAGCATTTAAGGCTTAGCACTCCAAATGAGTATTTAAAAAAATAAATAAATACTTTTTTGATCATCATATTCTCATCAAAAACAAACCTGGAGTATTGCTTTGATTTTTTTATACATGTTAGGTGAACTTAAAAGTTCATCACAAGCCATGTTGGGGGTGGAGCAAACATGTGGAAGAAGGTGCTTGGATCAGATGAGACCAAAATGAAGCTTTTTACCGGACAGAAAACTAAAACTGAGCAAACTACACCAATGGTTTTCTTGGTCAAACTAAGAGATATTGCGGGCGCCTTTTCTCGTACCTTGTTCTACAGAGCTGCTCTGGGGTGGAAGCTGTGGGAGCTGCCTCACTCTCCGTGCCGCCGAGGAAAGAGATGCACCACCGTGCAAATGGCCCCTAACGTAAAGCCACACGAGAGTCACAGCAGACAGGGAGACAAAGGAAGAGTAGAAGAATGAATACAGGCTACGATGATAAAAAGGAGGGAAAGTTGTGGAAAAGTTATGCAGTCTGGGCAGAGGAGTAGCAGAACAATTCAGTCAGCAGAAAACTAGATAAAAATCCCAACAAAGCAACTGCAGGTAATAGATAAAATAAACAAAACAAGAAAAACACACTTTTATCAACATCATCATCTTCACAATGGAAAAGGTGAAGCTTGTTCATGAGTTGGGGGGAGAAACAACACCAAAACATTTACAAAACTAGACACACAAACAAGAATGTCCACAAAAAGACAGAAAAACAACAGCAGCAACATCCAGCCCCTTGTTGGGAAATTTCAGACCAGTTCTCTTTCAGATAACACCGTCTCCACTCACAGTAGGCCAACCGGGCCTCAAGAAACCTGCAGCGTGGCGGCGCCCAGCACTGTGGCTCAAACTCTACAGTCAATGAGTAGTGCACAATCACACAAATGCCTTACAAACCCTGCAATCTTTAAGCAGCAGCATGCAAAACAAGAATAAAACTGAGAAAAAGAAGAAGAAAAAATAATGCTTAAAAATGTTGAATGAGATTGTATGTAAACTTTTGTAGTGAGGTTTAACAACAATAGCCACAGTGACATACACAGTACTCAGGAGAATTTACATGAAAAAGCCTAAGTCTCCTAGAAGTACACTTTGTACTCAATCCGTGAGGTTTTATGGGAATGCTTTGAATGAGCAATAAAAAGTAAAGACATAAGTTTTGTTAAAATGACAAAAAAAAATAGGTGAATAGAAGATGAAATTTTAAACCAGGCTCTTGCTACATTTGACAACTCCACAATTTTCTCAACTTAAATATTCTGACTGCATAGACAATATTTGTGCATCTTCCTTTTCATTTAAGATCAGTCTTGTACTCCAAGCTTTTTATAGAACGTTCAAACACTTTGGCTGCTTTTTCACCAAAAAATGAAAAACTAAATCATTGTTGTATTTCCACATAACACACAAAAGGATACAAATCTCAAATAGTTTCAAAGAGTATTCTCGAACAGAAGGTAATGCCTTGTTGCTGAAATGTGTCACACAAATAAACTTGATTGATTGAATACATGACATAAAAATGTTTTAAGATTTTCATAGTATGTCATATTGCATTTTACTTGAATTGCCCATAAATAAAGACAGCAGACGTCTAGAGGAAAACCTAGACTGGGCCTACCTTCAGCTGTCCGACACATGGCTTCGTATTTGCCTCTAAAATACTCCTGTATGACACTGTGCATTACAATTTAACGCTGCTACTTAGGTCTTGACAAAGACTCTTATTGCAGACGTTATCTGATTCATTCTTATGCAACTTTTCAAACCTAAGCTGTGCTGCCATATTGTCTTTAAAGAAAAAGGTTTTCTCCATCAGATCTTCCAAACAGTCAAACGTGCTCAGTGGATTTAATTTGAAGTTTTTACTTTTTTCTCTGTACTACACGGTCCAATCATGACGTAAATGTGCTGGGATGTCCACTTGGCAGCTTTCTTAGATATTTTTTCACTTTTTTATTGATCCTTTGGGGTCAACAAAGTATCTTTGAATTCGAATAATCTTGGAATCGGCTTCTAAAACGCTACAAGGTCATCCAGCAGAAGTTAGTGATGCAAGTCAGTAACTCGATGCAATCTGCTGGATTTCCTTAGAAAACTTTTTAACTAACTTCAATAATGAATTGAACTTCACTAACATGAAGGATCAAAGTGAACTTTATATATGTTGCATGATCAAGTTTAATTTCCTTCTTTTTTTGTAAAGTGAAATTATATTAGTTGCAAATTGGCATTGAAGTGAATAAACTGAAATGATTTACTAGTTAAATAAACCAGCAGTACAGGTTTGACATCTGAACTTAAACAGGTCACCACTTCAGCTCAGAAAAGACAGAAACTGTCCCAGCAACCTTCAGATGTTGCTTGTTTCAAACTGGTGGTGCTGTTGGAGGGGTGGGCTCGTCCTGTCTCTGAGCATTTCTGACATGTGCTGAATCCACAGTACATGTCTTACCTGCCGCCGTCAGACCGCTTCCTGCCAAGAGTCTGACATTCAGGGGCTTCCAGGGTCCGAGGCTGCCTGGGGAATGGCCGACGAGCAAAGGAAACAACACAAAAAAGAATAAAAACATGAACGGATGGATGTGTGGATAGGAGAAAGACTTAAAGATCTGTCCAGCCTGAAGCAGAGACATGTTGTGAGGGATTGTGTGTTGGAAGGAATAAAGTTGTCACATGTTTCATCCGAGTTCGTGTGTATGTGTGCGTGCTCATCGGTGTGAGTACCTCTTCTTTGTACTGAGCTGAATAAAAGTCTCTTGAGAGGGAAGTAGCATCCATATTCTCCATTCATGGACATGAAGACGACAAGGATGATGTACATGGCACCACACACAAAAACACAACCACACTTATGATATGAATTATGGATGTCACATCATCTCTGAGCACAAAGGTTTGGGGAAAAAAAAAACTAAAAACAGCAACATTCTCAATGATTGAGAGGAGCAGATGAGAACACAGAAGCTGCAAATTCCCAGAACTGAAAAAGTGGACTGTGGGAAGCAAACGCAGCGGGAAAGCGCACACCACAACCAGCTCCAATGACACCAAGATAAAAGCGGCACGGAAAGTCGTGAAGCAAAGAGAGAAAGTCAAAAGAAAACCAAAAACAACAATAATCACAACCAAAGGCTTCTGCTGTTTCTACTCATCCAAATACAAACTAAAGAACAACACCGGCACATTAGTCTGCACAAACATCCCTTCACAAATTATGAGAAGCACTTTCTAACTAAAAGAAAGATTAGCGCTCATCTGTGCCTGGCGAGGCACGATGAGTTTGGCATTATGTTGCAAGTTCATACAGACTGCGCTGAGTTTGGCTATCACCTCACAGTCTACAGGAGTTCAAAAGTATAAAGAGTAGCTTGCAAATTTATCTTGCATCTGTCTTCCTCATCAATGGAAGAAGATACAAATTAGATCTGGAGCTTACTTATCAATTTTCAGAATGAATTATGACCAGCTATTGTGGACTAAATGTTGTGGCGTCGTCTGTCTTTTCATCGGAGTGACTGTTGGATGGTTTGGGAACTGCCTGACAAAAACATCCCTCCACTTGTGATGCCACTACTTTTGCCCACCGTTACCAAAATGTGCCGGACCTTTGCCAATTCAATTGTGTAAAATATCACATCCAAATCAGATCATTCATTCTGGGTGATTAACATTTTTCCGTTTAAGATAATGAACTGATTTGGACAGAAAAAGCATTAGATTATCTTTCCAAAGGAATATTTACCCCAAAGACTGAATGTGCAGCAGATTAATTGCTGCTACATTGTACTCTATGTATGGGATACAAGATAAAGTCACTTGCTACATGTTTATCAGAAAAGACAAATTCAGAAAAATGTCTGGAAAGGTTTACTACAAGCTATTCACAGAGATATCAGCTCTTAGCAAGAGGATTGGAGCAAACATCACGTAGAGCTTGACATCTGCCTGAACCCACCAAGGCCAACTGAACCAAAGAAATCTACGTCAACTTTTAGCAAAAGCAAATTGCGTTTAAAACATAAAAAAAAAAAAAAAAAACGAAGTTATAGTTCTGAGAAAAGGAAGGTAAAATCAATATTTTTTACCCCTTTAATGAAATTAAACAGAAAACCTTTTTAATCGTTTGGGTCATTCTGGCATCAGATTTTAAGGCACAAGTCAAGCTCCGAAAGGAAGGAGAGGAGCGTCCACAAGAGGCTACCTGTCATCTTCAGGGGAAGCATGTTGGATAAGAATCCTGGGACTCGCTGGACGTCTTCGAGGCAGGGATTGGGAGAAAGATTTTCTACATATACACATACAAAATATGTCATACAACGTCAAAGTGCAAAGCTAGTCCATCATCAATAGAAAAAAAATCTTGATTTGTGACATGGCTGCCAACAGGTTTGAGACTCAATGTAACCAGCAGAACAAAGAGGCCTGGTATTCACAGGTTTTTTTGAGGGGGGTTCATCACCTGAAGGTTTCTAAATACTGCAGAAAATATTTATCAAAACATTCAAGACACTTTAAAAATGAAGACATAAAATGAACGTTAAATGTTAGTGCTCCATGGGAAGCATGAAAACAGTGAAGGACAGTGAGCCACAAATCTTTTAATGTTGTCTGAAATGCAAGCAATGTGTGACAAAGTGAGATAAAAAAAAATCCTATATTCTCGACAAAGCATAATAATGTCAGAAAAGGTTATGTTGACATTAGGAGGGGATGAAGCTCAGCTAACAGCATGTCAAACAACTCAGAACAAGACTGCATTGTGAACCTCGTTTCTATGTAGTTTTTAAAACAGGTGCAGTGTCATGAAGGTGTAACTACTTGTTATTTCTTCTCTGTCAACGTAACTAACAGCTCAGAAAACAGTTATGTAGTTTAACAGTTTTGAAACCTAACCAAGCCAACCACTGAATTGTATTTCTAAAAGTTACAGCAGTGGGAAAAATAAAGAGCACCCCATGAATCAAAAGCTTGTGCAAATACATTTAGCATCAATACTTTGAAGTCACATTCTTGATGTCTCTTTCTTCTTTGTGACTTTGCTTCAGTATGTTGAGATTAGTCTTATTCTCCACAAATCTCTTAAGGCCTTACCATACTATGTCAACCAGGTTAAGCTCCGAACACTGATCAAGCAGTTGCCTTTGCAACAACTAAATTATTTTGTGTTGTAGAAATGCTGTGGTGTTTAGGGATCCTTGTCCTTTTAAAGACCGAAGTTTGGGCCAAATTTGACTCTGTAATACATAGCAGACCAAATGACTGCAAAGTATAATTGTTTTCACAAAGTCTGTATTACTGAGCTTCCTCTATCATGCATGAGAGTTGCTATGAGGTGTTCGTAATGATTCAAGGTAGATTTTTCCAAACATGCATTATGGGCAAGCATACAAAGTTCAATGACATTGTTCTATAACTTCTGTGGATTATTCAGATGCAAACTTAAACATGCTCCATTTTTTTTTTTTTTTTAAATGGAGTTGTGTCAACTCTTAACACCCAACTACGGCCTGTAGAGTGTGAGATTGAACACTTAGTCTTTTTGTGGCCATTATTGGAACAACAGTGGCTACATTGGAATGAGTTCATCCTATAATCGGTTTCCAGTTCGGACCCTGCCTACGTCTGCCTCCGTCACTGTGTTCTTGGGCAAGCCACATCACCTGCTTTGCCTGCTGGTGGTGGCCAGAGGGTCCGGTGGCATGGCAGCTTTGCCTCTGTCAGACTGCCCCAACGGAGCTGTGGGTATCATGAAGCTTACCACCATTAGCGTGTGAATGTGTGGATGCATGGAAGGATGAGAATGCAGTGCTGAACGCCTTGGGATTCCCTGGACTGGATGCAGCGCTGTACAAGTGCAGGCCACTTAGCATGTAGACTTGGAGAATTTGCTTTAGTATTTGTTCCTGATAAAACTGGCAATGGTCTTAAATGTTTCCCCCTCCTGTATAATCCTTTTGATGTGATAAGATATTATATCGCATCAAGATTGATGTGCAGCAACAGTTGACTCTCGTCATCTTGCCATTGTGGTAACACACCTGTATGCGCCAGACCACCCTATTTTTACAGAGTAGTCACACATGCTGATAATACATTATTCAAGTTAATTTGGCAGATCACTCAAACTATATGGAAGCAACAAGGATATCCAAAGTTTTCCCATTGCTGTACTCTCTACAACTTAATATGCAACTTCAAGAATTGAGTCAATGTGCAAGAACTGCAAGAGAAATACAGAGGTGCCAAAAGAGTCAGGTAAGTGATAAAGAGAAAAATCTACTAATAACGTGTAGGATTTACAGCGAGGAGGGGACTACAAAAAACAGGAAAAACTAAAGGTACTACAAAGATGGGGTGGGAGCAGAGGCTGGTACCTTTCAGTCTCTGGTGAGGGGGCATGATTGTCTGGAGTGAGACAGTTGGCGCTAGCACTCTTAACCCTGTCCAGAGATGGCTGGAGATCACTAGATGCACCACAGCAAAACATGCCATCCAATGGAAGAAGAGAAGGAGAAAAGAAGAGGATACAAAGGACAGGACAGGAACAAACAGAAAGAGAAACAATGGACAAACAGAAAAATGTTTTTCAAAGAAAGTTTGGTTACATTCCAAAATGTTAAAGATAAAGCATGACTGGAAGGGATAAGGATGGGAGCGTGCCTAAATTCTGATGAAGTAAAGCTGGGAAAAATGTCACTCGTCGTGGTAATTATTACGCTTGTGTCTTACCAAATTTTTAACGAAAAAAGATGGAGCACCATATTGCTCAGACCACCTTTGTTTTTATTGCAGCTCAGCTTTTGTCATGCATGAAGCAAAAATCTAGTAGGAAAACATGCAAACTATTCTACTGTGCCAAGGTGGATGTGGAGATACTCACGCCAAAGTTTATACACAGCCTTCTGGCTCCTCCTACTCTGGGTAGGTAGGAGTTGCCCATTTTACAAAGACGCACAAATGCAATGAGGTACAAGGATATGAGGCAGTTTCAGTGAAACCATCGGATAAAAAGCTACTCACCAAGTGTACAAATTAAGTTTACCTGGAACAGCTAGTCAGAATGGTCTTACAAGAAAAAACATTCTTCTAAAACTTCTAAAGCAAAGTCTGGGCTTAAATTACAAGTAGAGCCAATTCATCAGATTTCAGAGTTGACCATTTGTGATTTTTACAGCCACTTTATAAATATCGATTCAACTCAGTATGCCACACAAAGTTTGGGACAAGCCATTTGCATCTTCTAAATGTCCAAGCTAGTACAGTAATATTTCTTATAGAAAATGCATTCAAAAGGGAAAAACTAAGTATACCAACTCAACAGCTTGTAAAGACACTTAGCAACAATAAATAACTGTTACTTTTTTTTTTTGCTTTATAGCTAAATGAGGTTTATATCTAAAGTTAACTTGTTAAGACAAAACTTCGGCACATGGGAAATCGGAAATTATCATTATTTATTGGTCTTGTTCATTTAAAGTACAGTAAACCAGCACCGGATCGACCTACCTGTGAGTCTGTTTGAAGATACCATTGAACTAAAGCGTCACCTCAAATTAGTAAATTAATGAATCTAACAGATTTTCTAATGTTAGCATGCATGCAACAGATTAAAATATGCAATGGAGGAAAGGGTGTGGAAGGTGAGACAGTTGACATGTGGAACATCCATTAAAAAAAGTGTTTTATATTGCATATTTTGACACAACTGATGCAGAGAAAAATGTTTTACAGCAAGGAAAGTTAAGTATTCTACAAGTAAAAGTCTTTTTTGAATATTTTTGTTGGTCTATTGATTTAAAAATTCACACCAGATGTCTGTAGCAACGTAAATAGCACGTATATAGATAGAAATAAAAACCAACTAGCCCATTGAGTAGGCCATGTTTGTTTATTTTCGTTCTCTAATACAGTTTCCTTGGCTTTGTCTCTAGGTTTCTAAATACTAACAGATTTAAGCTATTTTCCTCAACTTTCAAGCTTGTCTAGTTTCAGTATTTGTTTTTATCTCTTTGTATTGAGAAAAACAACTAAGTTCCCATAGATATCTGGAGTGAATATAAGTTGAAATAATGAAAGAAAATGTTTTCGTGCGCAAGACTTATTTTCCCCAAAGCAAGGTTTATATCTCAGAAATAAGGCATTTCTGTACATGCTGTAAAATACCCAGCATGTCTCTAAAGATGAAGAAAAATCACTGGCAAAGTCGGTGTAAGCAAATCAAAAGCAGCGCACGTGTCTGAACCTGTCAGACACGCATCTCCATCAAACACATCTGTGTATGGATAAAGTCTTTAAGCTTCCTCGTTTACCTTCAGAAAAAAAACACAGATGAGTTCTCAAGAAATAAACTTACCTTTCTGTCTTTATGCTCAAAAACTAATATAAGATCACTGCAGATGCCACTGCAGAGTATCTATCAGGCAACAATGTTTTTGTTGATTAAACGGGGAATTGAATGCAAGACAAGATGTCTAATCTGGTCTAGTAATCACCCCACGCTTCACCCCCAATGTGGTCTTGTAACGACAATACAATCAAAAAGCTTTGGTGCCCTCTTGTGGACTTGCAGCAGAAGAACAGCTGAACATCCTGGGGATTCCCTCTAATAATTATGGGTCTGGCTGTATGTTTTTTTAAAGAAGACACCATTAGTGTGTTTTCATAGGTATGATTTAAATTGGGCATTTAATCAGACAAAATGTTATTGCTAGGAAAATATGTGCAAATAGGCTTTTTTTGCAAACATATCAAGCACAATTTGTTGTCAAATTTAATGCAGCATTACAACTTTAAAGTTTTTTAAAGAGACAAAACACAAAGCACATGAGAATGCAGCTCATCTGGAACCTATATGCCAACAACATGTCAGGATTGGCCAGTTTACCTCGTATGCAGGCACTCGGCACTTTTGCCTCGCATTGATTGGTGGATCAAGATGACCTCACTGTGGTTACCATGGGGATGGATGATACATGAGGAAATTAACAACAGTCAAAAAACCAGAAAAGCAGAGGAAGAAAAGGATGTGAACAGGACAGTGAAACTATTGCTTACGTTGTTCAAACACGTTCACAAATGGCACAAATCTCCATTAGCTACAGCGTTTTTTTTGTTTTTTTATGTCTTTAAATAAATCGCAAAACTTTGCAATCACTTTACAGCTACAGCACCAAAACACTTCAGTAAAGAAGTAAAGACAGCAGTCAGAAAAACAGGGAAGCTTTTTTAACAAAAAACAAAACCACATTCACACCTACACACCTGCAGCACACTCACAATCAGCAGCCAAAAAATAAAACTTATTTGAAAAAACAAATAACCGAGCGCCCCAGTGGCTTCATTTAGTTTAACTATCGTGCCTTGGAAGCATTTTGCCCCATTTTAACCACAAATTTCTATGTATTTTTATGGAATTGTAATTGTGGATTCATGTTTTTTTTCTCCCGTATGTTTATTTTTACAAATAGTTATCTGAAAAGTCTGCTGTGGATTTGTATTCAGTTCCTTTTCCTCTTTCAATAATCTAAAAGTGATTATTGAAAGCAAGACTAGCAATACAGCAATAACAGCACACCATCTCCACGGTAAAATATGGCAGTGGCAGCATCATACTGTGGGAATACATTTCCTCAGCAGGTACGGGGAAGCTAGTCAAAGTTGATGCAGCTAAATAAACAGCAATCCTGGAAGAAAACTGGTCAGAACCTGCAAAAGACTTGAGAGGTTCACGTTTTGACTTTAAAGTCATTCCTCTGGGGCGTTGAATACAAATGCATATGAACGTTTTCAGATTTTTGTTTGTAAAAAATCTCTGTCTTTATTTTAAACACATAAGCATTACTTCGTGTGCTTGCAGTAATAAAATCCTGATTAGTTTGTGGATGCAACATGGAAAAATGTAAGACCCCGACATGAATACTTTATGTCGGGGTCAGAGTGTTCACACATTTACACGAACCTGTCGTCCAGGTACTCTTCCCCCTGACGGCAGCTTCTGGAGTTGTCGCCATAGCGGTTTGGAGATCGGGAGCGGCGAGAGTGAGGAAGCTCATCGTCCAAACTCCTGAAAGACAGACGGGCCTCGGTCAGGCTGGTGGTCAGCCTGGGCTGCAGCAGCCGCTCTGCAAGCCTCATTTGGCTCAGCCTGTAAAAGCAGAGCTGGCAGCACTGCATGTTCTGCATCACGCTGTCATTTCATTAGCAGATGGACTCCACTTCCTGGCTTCCGACGAAATCCCATCTCTTCTTCATTGGTTGTGGCTTTGTCGTATTAAAAGTGACCACTGACCATAGGGCAATGTGTGAGATACTAGAAAGAACATGAAAATGAAAAGCCTTGTTCTCACCTCTGTGTGGGCACGTTGGGGGCTCGGGAGCGGATGGTGCGCCCCTGCTCCTCGCGGTGCGGGGACACGGACCTGGAGCGGATGTGATGGGAAGGCGTCCGCTGCTGATCAGGAACCTCCAGGGTAGACGAGGGCTCCCGTTGCCTCTCTCTGCCACGCCCGTCTGCTGCTGGGCACAACAGGATTATGCACATGTGTCCAATCAGAGGTAAATCTGAAAAGTTTTCATATCATATAGACTCCATATATTTTAAATAGGTAAAATGTCTTGAAGCTAATTGTAATCGAAGACAATTTAAGTGATCTGATCAGTATCCTTAAGGATTTTGAAGAAAGTAATGATTTATCCTATGTTAAATATTGTGAAAATCCCCTGAAAAAAAGAAATTTTTTTGTGTAATTTAAAAAAAAAAGCAAGACCATGATAAATCACTTCAAAAGCTTTCCAACTTTAAATTTAAATTTAACTGAAAAATAAAGAAATCCGTCAGAAGGTAAAAACTTTTTTAAAAAGTGCAGTAAGTTGGGTGTGCACACCCTGAAATTAACACTTTGTTTAATCTATAATTTACTTTTATCAGTCTTCTTTCGTAGGAATCCACCTGCATGCCACATACTGACTTGGTTTTCCACTTATTTGTGATATTATTGCTTTCCAAAAGTTTACTTTGCAGCCAAGACAACCCTAAATGTAAACAAATAAAAATTAAAAACGAATAGCTCTGGGGGAAGTGCATATAACCACAAGAAAGGGTCCCCACCCACCTTTAGAGACTACTGATGTATGCTCATCAAACTCAGGCTCTGTTACACGCTGAGAACCTAAACAGTCATAAATACACACACATGCACACAGAGATATGTAAATGCGCTACAGACATACAGATGCACGTTTTCCTGGTAGAAAGGAAGCATCAAAGAAGCCTGATAAAAACAGACAATAACACAGAGACATTTACACTTTGTTTAACAACATTAATTAACATGCACGTTCACACACACATACTCAGATGGGAAATATGAGTGTTATTTGTGTATGTGAAGAGTTTGGTAGGCTCAGACTTACGCTGCAGCTTCTTGCCAGGTGCGTCTGTGTGTCGTCGGGGCAGGAAGGGGGACGGCCGGGGGAGTGGGATCGATGAGACGTCGTGGGTTTGGAGGGGATACCAGTGAGGCTTGTCGTCAAGTAAGGCCGTCTCCAGCTCAATCAAGATCTGCTCAGGTTGTCATGGAAACACACATTAGCTGTTCAGTGATCCTGTTCGTTAATTTGACCAAAGCCTTCACATGTTGACATACATGTCAGAATCTGGACTTTACCAAACGATTGAGTCTAACATCAAATATATAAAAACATCAAACAGATTCCTCTCTCCTTGTTTCATAAGACCTATAGACCATGAACTCGTTCTTATACTAAACAGTCAAATCAGAGCGAATTGGTCAGGCAGTCGAAGTTTAGCCCAATTACCCCAAAAACAGCAACAAATCTACAAAAAAGTACAGAATCAAAATGTTTCAAGGGCCGAGTAAAATCCAGACCTCCAGCTGATTTAAATGGTGTGCTGGGGCTTTTAGAGTAGTTGTACAGAAGCAGATGTTAGAGAAGCATTTGAAGCAAAACCATTCTGTTAAGCATAGTGGGCCATCATGACCGAGGCAAGAGGCAACCTTTTGTGGTTACTGCAGCTCAAAATAAATTTTCAGCAACAATTTGGAGGCTGTTGTATGCTTTTACACATATGAGATTAAAATTAAAGACATCTACCACCAGGTGAAGATCAAATGATTTTCTTATATTCCAAAATAAAAACGACGGTAAAATGTCCTTTTAGCTAAGCTATAGTTTCTGCAAAGAGCCATATATAAAATGAGTGTACATGTAGCAAAACCCAACTTATTCAACTTATTAATGAAATAATTTACCTTCTATCTCTAAATAGAGTTGCAGAGTTAGTAATAAAGTTCTGTAATAATGTATTTAAGCTACCTCTCCCATAAAGGTGCTGTCCTCCTCAGGTGATCTGGGTTGGTCCCACACCGTCAGCTCCAGCATGTGGTTGCGGAAATCCCTGCGATGGACGTGGGTGTAGACGAAGGTCTGGTTCCACTTGGGCTCGCAGGTCTTCTTCATTGTTTTCGTCCTTCGTTTGCTTTTGTCACTGCATCGAACAAAACTTTCAATTTCAGAGAACTTCTGCTGCATATCCATCCTCTCCAAGCTAAAAATAAAACCTTAACCAGTTTATATCGGCCTGAAAGCATCGAAAGGAGACTTTGGAAACATGAGAAGTATGCTATAAGTAAGTAATTTTAACAATGCAGGTCCTTTGAGACGGTTGGATGGCCTACCTGCGGTCAGGGAGGAAGTACATCTTTACATATGGACTCCTGGGGCGTCCGTCGGGCCGAAGAGGAAGCTCCGCAGCCTGCAGCACGTTGACTATTAGCTGGTGACCTACTTTGTCGTACCACAGCTTCACCTTGATGAGAAATGCGCATACACAGAAGTTCACGTCAGGACTCCAAAGCAGCCCGGGACAGTCGCAGCACACACACTCACCGATAGCTGCCCTGGCATCAGCTGAGGAGCATCTCGGAGCATCCCAGGACTGGAGGGAGACAGGACATTTAAAGATGGTCTCTCCATCTTCTGGGACTCAAAAGAACTGGAACCTGCTAGGAAAGGAAATTAAATGTTTGTAATCCAAAGAGAGGAGGAGCAGTTGTATTTAAGAGGAGGCACAAAAAGTACAGACAGAGGAGAGTAAAAATAAATAAATAACTTTTAGTATTAGCAATAGCTGTGCAGGAGGGACAATAGAGTTAGCCTTTAATTGCAGCAGACTTATACTCTGTGTCAAGTTCAAAGAGATTTTTCAGCGCTATATTGACTTTTATTTTGAGCAAAGTTAATGAAAAAAATATTTCAAAGAAATCTTTAAAGTCGTGAAATATCTCTCAATTGATTCATAAAAGAACCTTTGTCTCATTACTTTATTATTTTTAAAGACATAATGAGGTAAACATTACATTAAAAGTTGAAAGTTAGTGAAATGAATAGAAAGATTAGAAAGAAGAGGGAAGCATGTTAAAGCAGATACTTACTGGATTCTAATGGAGGGTGGGACGTGTCGGGGATTCTTGGGATATCACTGAAAAAGAGTTGAAAGCAAAACAACCGTCATTCACATGTAAACAGTTCAAAGTACATCAGAAATGAAGCTGACAAAAAGTGCATGCAGGCATTTAAAAAAAAAAAAATAGCTGCACTGTAATTGAATTTTTGCGATGCTCAGATGGAAAGTATCATGAAGAAGCAGAGGGGAAGATGTGAGGCATGCTCCTGTTGTGACTGCAGTGTTTCCCTGGCTCATTCACACGTTTCTGGAGGCCATGACAGGAGCTGAAACAGGACTGGACTAAAACCAGCAGCTCGATTCAGTCAATGGCGTCTTCTGTCCCCTCTTCCATTACCCATTGAAAACATCAGTATTTACTGCACCAAAAAGGAAAACCAGCAAGCCGTGAAGCACTTATCAGTGTCAACTGATTGATTGTTAGATACAATTTTTTTTAAAAAAGGGTTAAGTATGAGGCCATTGTTGGATTAATAGAGCCTCTTTTGTCCAAAGTTTTGACATGAAGCATGAAAAACAACAATTTGTGTTTTAATGAGCCTCAGAAAACAAGATGTTATCATGCAATTGGTTAAAATACAGAAACATGTTGAAGAATCTCAAGTCATCCAACGTTCAGTAGAACTATGAACCACCATTGCATAAATGGGCAGTTCAATCAAATTGATTTTGGCCTCTGATTGAGTCTTTACAAAAGATCCATTCATATTTTTTAGGTATTATTTTGCAGATTCACAGCTGGGGTTGGGATCACTGCCTTTTAGCGGTAATTGAAGATATTGGCTAAGCTGTTGCTGCACATCCGAGTTGAAAATATTTAATCAGGCAGACTCATGATAGAAATTCTGATATCAAGGTGTTTCGGTCTTGTGTCTAAACTATCAGCCTTCCACTTCCATGTTTAACATTGGTAGGCTGTGTTTGTGTTTGACACACCCCAATTCCGGAATGGTGTTTTTTTTTTGTTTTTTAAATCTAAGGCTTAGTGTGAATTTTATTGTATTTTATAGCCAGAAAACCTAAAAACAGTGAGTGTATGAGACATAAACAGGTAAAAATCAGGGTTTCCATTGTTTTTCTGATTCTATTGAGAAATTTTAAGGAAATCAGAATAAACTTTATTACCTAAGAGTCTGTGCACAAACAAGTAACTTGTCTTTGGCTTCACTCACTCAGAGAGTACACACATTAAGTATAAATACATATATTTACAGAAAAATATAAGATAAGGAAACAACATATGTATGAACACCCATGACATGGTAAAGAACACCTCTACAAAACAAAGCATAGATCAATGGCAAATCATTATGTAGCAGCAGGACAAAACTACAACTGCCAATTAAAATAATTTCAAATATTAAACTGATAAGTGTTTCATGAACCATGAGCTGTTTCTGAGTTCATTCCAAAACCAAAATACAAAATAACTCAAATATAAAAAAAAAAAAAAAAAAAAAAAGCTTGCTTTATGGCTCCTAACGCTCCAGCAGAGCTCACCAGTCACAGAGATGTTGTAGGTGCAGGATCTGACTTTTCTGCACAGGCAACCTGAACTCTTGCAAAAGCGTGGCTAAAATGATGAATGTTCCCGGTGGCCATTTTGGATCTCATGAAGTGAACTTGACCGAGAACGTTTTATCCGTTTTACTTAATGCTGCGCACAAATATTCCGACAAAGGCTCGCAATTTCATAAGTGCTAGATAATATTCAGAGTAGTTCATTAGGAGATACAAAATGGCACCTGTAAAGCCAAAGTAGTTTCAGTGAGAGGATTAAAGATTCCTTAAAAAACAGAATTACTTACTGATATTTTCTATAAACCCTTCGTGAGTGTTTGGAAAGAAAGTATTAGATTCAAAATTTCAAATATTTTTCTTCTGCTAGTATATTAGGTTAAATCTAAGTCAGTGGGAAAAATGTGGTATGTTGTGTAAACAACCTAAACAACATAGGCATTTATGAAAACTAACCTTCATTTATGTTTCTGTGGGAGATTTCTTTGGTTTCATAGTATATATTCTGATAACCCAAATCCTTATGTACTCCATTAGGGATTTGAAAGTCATCTTCTACCTAATCAAAACGCATTTGATTAGGTAGAAGATGATTTTATGCCCAATTGTAAAATAAAAATTCTTAGTTTTCAAGAGTGTAAGTATCTTCAAGTGGCAAAATATAATTTTGTTCAATCAATTAAACTACAATTTATCAACTTTTTTCCCAAATGCAATGTAATCAGTGATGGAGTCCATTTAATTCATGTGTTCATTTTACATGTTTAAGAAGCTAAATACAGCAGTCAAGTATTTACATCCATGCAGCACTTTCAGATACTTTTAGTCACTGGACTCCAAATGTATCTTTGTAAAGTACATTTGCATTTAAGATAAAAACAGTTGATGCAGATCCTCAAGCACGAAGGCGCACCAAGTCACCAAGCTAAAATCAAAGTGATCAATCATTCAAACATCAGAAAATTGACATTTGGCACCATCCAAGGGTCTCCAGAATTCACAAAATTTAGTTGGAGAAACAGGAATAAAACTGATCAGCTCCTCCAATTATTGCCAGAGGAAAACGGAAGAGATTTGACCAAGACGTTGATATGCAGAATGTCAAGAGCAGTTTAGAGTAGCAACAAAACTAACTATTTTTGGCTTTGATTTTTTTATTATTGCTTTTTTGATGGGGAAAAATAGAAGAAAGATATCAAGACAGTCTCATGCCTGCATCACAGTGTTTACACTCATAGCTACTTCGCAACACGGAAGACGATTAATAAAACAAAAGCATTTAAAACTATATGAAAAATGTTTTAAATGCGCTCTGTTATACGATAGAGGTTTCAAAATATTAACTTTGGTCTTGACTGCACAGACTAATGTTAACAAGTGTTAGGGGTTTTTGTGTTTCTCTCCAGACTCACCCAATAGGCCTGGACACCACCAGCTCCACCTGAGGTTCGGCTTGAGACTCCAGGATGATGTTATAAACTTCCTTCATGGTCGCGCCTGGTAACAGCTTCCCGTTCCACTGCAAAACTTCATCCCCTGAAATCAGGTGTCAATGCCCATGTGATTGCTCATCATAACTATAGTTCAAATTATTTTTATGTCAGGTAGAAGCACCAACTGTGTGTGTGTGTGCGTGTGAAGAAACAAGGAAGTTATACAACCTCTGATGAGATTGTAAAAGTTGAATCAGGACAGCAGAGAAGGTTTGGTGTCTACCTGCTCGGAGATGTCCCACAACGTCGGCCAGGCTGCCCTTCTTGACTTTGGTGATGAAGGCACCTAATCTCCCTGACTCAGTGACCCTCCCTCCCACCACCTGGAGAGGTTAAAACACACCAAGGAGTTGTTATTCAAGCCCGAACTCCCAACCGCGTGTTGCGCAGATGGCCTCTCACCTTTAGCCCGAGCAAAGCCCCAGCCTCCTTAGGCATGGTGGCACTTCTCTTGCTTAGGGTGATTCGTCCAATCAGATGGTCTCCCTCTTTGGATGGCTGCCATGTTACAGGATGCTGCAGGATGGAGACGGCACACATTAGACAGCAGACTTTGATGATAATAAACATCTGGCAACATGAATCTAGTGGAACCTGCAAGTTCATTTAAAAAAGCTAAGCTATATCAGAGATGGAAATAAGGCTTTTAAGATGTGCTACAGCAAGCTAGCTTTAGTTTAATTCAGTGTTTTAAAGGCACACTGCCCTGCATGTTTTTATCATTTCCCTGGTTCAGCAAACAAGATTTCAGTTGAAATCACTCCAACTGTTTTTGTAAAAAGACTATGCAACATGGATTTTCTTGGCATGTCTCAAAACCAAAGGTCATAATTTCAAAAAAAAGATTTGCCAGCACATATTGGATTGACCTAAACTCAATCAAAAAAGGTTTAAGGAACTCAGGAGATCTAAAAAGAACTGAAGATTCACATAGGTTGGAACGGTCTTTTGGAGGCTTATTCAAAAGCTGCAGCTGCAGATTAATTTGTTCAACCCAGTTAGTATTTCTTTAAAATGACTGAAGTTGTATCTTCACTCCATCCTGAAAACAGAATAGTTCAAATAAATCATTAAAAGTCCAAACTTAACCTGGAGCTCTGATAACCTGATGAGTTAACGTTGCCAAATTTAAATCCGGAACAGCATTGTGTTGACGTAAAAACTATCAGAAAAGAAAAACAAAAAGTGACTTACATGCCACCCAGTGGGGTCATGTGGATTGCACTCCCAGTCTCCTGCAACAGAAAAGACATGATTTCACACACTGAAGACATCGGAGTTAGCTCAAGCTAGCAACTCTTAGCCATAACATGTGCTACAGAGAAGGTCAAGTTTGTTTAATATTCACGTCTGAGATGAGATTAGAATGCATAAAAACAGTTAGACATTTTGAGTCACTATGAATAGAAAAACATCTCGTCTAAAAACAATGAACCTGAGAAAGTCTAAAGCCGTTTCTCCGATCATTCAAACGTAAAACTGGTAACTCTACTGACTAAATGATTTACAGTTAGACAGCAGGAGAACTGCATGAAGCGAAGTTTTCTTCATCAAATTATGATTTAGAAAAAGGTTGACAATGTTTTATGTAGACAAATATCTGTAAACCGGAGCAGTTCGGTGACGACAATGTGTGCAGAACTTCAGGAACAATGTTACGAAAGGAGTAAAACAGAACCAAGTGTTCTCCGTAGCAGGGAAGTTGTGAACTTAACGAACTGCAACCACCATCAGTAATGTTATGAAACCTTAACGATAATGCCTCTGCCTATAGACTTTTATTGTTATAACTCAGGCATTATACCGAGTATAAACCTACAGGTGGGGATGGATCACATGCTAGAAGAGGTGTGTTTTCATGCAAATACATTCACCTTTTATTCCAGCTTTATTAAAGCTTAATCTCAAACTAAAAATAACTAAAATATTCAATTAAAGAGCACTCCTAACAATTTCTATAAGATAAATGGAGTAAACATTTTTGCAGTTTCCCCTTTTCCCTGGGCGCATAGTCATTCTTCAAAATGGGAAAGACTTGGAACATGGAACTCAAGCAGACATTAGTCTAACACTTTTATAGTCTAATACCTGACTACAGATGCAACGGCTTCAGTTTATTTTCATAAAATGTAAAATTAAAATCTAAAAGATTTTCATTCAAGACAGAAAAGCAAATGTTATTGTAAGTAAAAATAAAAGCATGAAGATTATTACAGTTATAACATTGTAATAGTATTACAAACATAGTAGATTATGACACTGGAGGTTTCTTCCTGTTAAAAGATGACTGCTTTTTTTCCATTGCTAGTCTACGACAACTTCTTCAGACAGACAAGTTATAAACTGAACTTGTTTTTGAAGAGTAAGTGCAGAAAAAGGAGAAAAGGACGTGGAGAAAATTTTCTGCTATTTTAAGCAGAATCAAGAAAGCAAAACAAGAAGAATACAGAATTATCTTCCCAAAACAAAAGCCTACTTTGTCCAAGTTTGAAGTTAAAATGATTACAAACAGAGAAAAGCAATCTTTAGTGGTCAGAGCAATAACTCCGGGGTTAATTGTTACTTTTAAGCAGGTAAAATCAACTGGTAACATCTCCCAGTCAATCTCACAGAAAAGAAAAACATTCAAAGACAAGAAAAAAGTGTATAGCTTGTGTAATATGAGATATTTTTAACAAAATAATACAAGAGTGAAAGGGAGTAAAAGCTCCCTTCCTGTTGTTTTGGAGGATGTGAAGGCTGCATCTGTGTGTGCACATATGCAGAAACACGCATGTACTTTTTCCAGAAATAAAAAAAACAGACATGCTGTGCTGCAAGCGTCTGCATATGGAAGCATGAGTCTGAGTGTTTTCCTGCAGTGATCTTACAAAGATTTACATGCCTGGGTGCTTCTCTGCTGTCAGCATCCACATCTCAGAGCTGACCTAATCTCTGGCTGAAGATTAAAAAAAAACAAAAAAAACAGGCAACAGCTACTCACAGCTACAGGGGCCTATTTAAAACCTGGCCTGACTGGAATTTGGAGAGCCAGTTAGTGGATGTCTCCTGCTGATGCGAGTGAATTTAGCATAAAATACAAACAGTCCCGGGAACTGTATTAAAAGTTTCAGTTCAAACTCATGTTAATATCATAAATACACCAAGAAGTTTTCAAATGCCAATTTATTAAGGGAAAAGAGCTATGCAAATCAACCCCGACCTATGTGAAATAGGCAGTTGTCCTCTCAAAATTTGTATTTACCCTCAGGTTTAAAGGTCTGTCTTTACACTTTTACCAGCACAACTACAAATATAAAACATTAAAAACCTAAAACCTCTCAATCCATAAATTGTCACAAATGGAACAGATGACCTGACATAATTCCCAACATTTGAGAAATGTTTTATCACCATGACTTGTTTATTTTTCAGGTAAATGAAATCACACTTGCCAGTCATGCCTCTCCTGCTCACCCTTCAACAGTGGGCATTAAATGCTCCAGGGCATTGTGGGATTTGTAGTTTTATTCACATGTTAACTGTATACCCAGCACAGTTGGGTAATAACTAGTAGTAGGATAAACTTGAGTAACAATTTTTTGGGAGGTGGGGGTATTTCTAGCCTCCTGACTACCAGTAGTTCAAATTTGTCCTCTGTAAAGGACATTTGTAAACTTAAAAATCTCCCACCCACTGCATGCTACTCAATTAATTCCTTTTGGTATCTACAGAGGACATTTAGGGCTTTTCAATGATATCAAATGTGAAGGGGTAGGGCTTTTGAAACTGCCTTTTTCTCATTCAGAAAAATGGAGTCCATCAGTATTAGCACATTTTATGGGAAGAGAAAAAGTAAGTGCATAATACTTTTATTGTGCAAATTTTGGTTTAAAATTTTGTTGGCATATTCTAAATAAGTCTCTTAGTAGCATATTAAAACATGCTATGAAGTATTTGGATTGTATTTTATCTTAGTATTTGAAAGTTGAAAAATTGTCCTCTGTAGTGGACATGTGTAGTTAAATTTGTAGACCCGGGGTCTTTCTGCACAGAGTTTGCATGTTCTCCCTGTGCATGTGTAGGTTCTCTCCAGGTACTCCAGCTTCCTCCGACAGTCCAAAAACATGACTGTCAGGTTAATTGGCCTTTCTAAATTATCCCTAAGTGTGAGTGTTTGTCTCTGTGTTGCCCTGCGACAGATTGGCGACCTGTCCAGGGTGTACCCTGCCTCTCGCCCGGAATGTTAACTTGAGATAGGCACCAGCACCTCCCGACCCCATTAGGGACAAGGGTGTAAGAAAACGGACGGATGGATGTGTTATTGATGGAGACTCAGATATTGAGATGTCTGATGAAGAAGGTGAGAAGCAGAGGAAGTTGATTCAAAGAGCTCTGAGGATGAAATTCAGGGAGGGCAAGCATATGCAGTCAGGTGAAGCAAGACAGTCCACATCTCAGTCCAGTAGCACAGGAATTGCTATGATACTCACACTAATATTTATGTTAGTGATGATGGACAGTTTTGTCAATGTGAAATTCATTCATTTGGACATTTTCTTTGGGACAAACTGGTTGCCATCTAGGTTCAATTTCAAATGTATAGCGTTCTGATGTCCACTATAGTGGACACATAATATTCCAAAAATAAAAATATTTTTTCCAAAAAAAATGTTTTCAGTATTCTAATTACCTTACAAAGATTGGACAATATTTTTTTTCCTGGTAGTCAGGAGGCTAGGAGTATTTTTACTTTTATTTGAGTAATTTTATTTAGTATCGCTCCTCTCACTTGAGGAACATTTCTGAATACTTAACCCACGGTGAGTAACTTCACTGAATGCTCAATTTAACCAAAAATCCACCAGACACTGACCGACTTCATTTTTTATTTTTTATTTTTTAACTAAAGTTTCAAATATTTTAAATTTTAAATAGAAATTAATTTGCCATTTCTTTTGCTTAAGGTTGTCAGTTTGTAATAATGTTACTTTGGTCATTAAAATACAAATTTTCCACATAACTTTATATTTTGGTCAGTCTGATGTAATTTTTAAATATTGAAAAAGAGACACATCTTGTCTTGATAAATACACTCTATGGTTTAGTGCGAGTAAACTAAATTCAGCTTCTTCTTTGTCTATGATTTGAGTTGTTCTTCATAGAAACACATAGCAAGCAGCCCCAGTGGCTTTTAACGGTTGGTAGGAAAGTGACATGGCCCAGCTGAACCGAGGAAGGTTAGATAGTGTGTTTTAAAGCTAGCAGATGTACAGCTGGTTATGTGGGACGACATGGGGTCACATGGGGTCAACCCTGGGATTTATGGAGGCCAAACAGTCACCCGTTGGCCATACTGCTCATAATGTTAGACTGTGCCTCCTGTGGGCTAGGATGAGAACAATTTAACATGACAAATTATCAGAAAACAATTCATGTGCTGACATGCACTTTCTACCACAAAGAGTGTAAATTTGACAAAAAGCCTACATTTTTGTCAAAGAAATTCTTAAATTCTCAAAGCAACAATAATACACACATGATGAAAGGCATTTGTTTGTTTTATTCTGAAAATCATAATTAATTCATACTTTTTTTTTTCAAGCCTAAAATGATTTTTTGTGGAAAAAATAAACAACCTTCAGCCGGGCAAGCATGTTATTTTGAACTTTATTTTGAAAGGTTCCTTTAAAAACCTTTTTTTCTACAGGAAAAATAACATTTTGCAAAGCCTGTAACCTTATTCTTAATTAATATGTTTTGATTGGTTCATGGCAGCCATAATGAATTAATAAATTAATGAAGAAGCTCTGAGTGCCAATTTTAGAAGAACTCAAAATGCTGAGTCGCTGGTTGCCATGGTGATTCCTGTCTCCTCAATGGTAGAGGGTGAATCTACAGCACCACTTTTTGTACGGCAAACATACATGTATGATTTAACTCTAAAACAAGAAATATCCAGTGCATCTAAAACGTGTAAACCCAGGATATATTATAGGTTTAAAAGGTTGTTAATTCCAAGTTTTTAAAGACATGTTCTTAGTTTAAATATGACAGGAGCGAGTTAGAGTTTGGTTGCACACACTCTGCATTCTGTTGAGTTGAGAGAGAAACATAGAGGGGAAAACACTGGGTGAAAGTTGACAAAATTGCCATCGTTTTAGCGTGCAAATTGCACTTTTTGAAGTAAGCCAAATTAACGAGAGTGTGTGGCGTCAACAAAGTCTCAACTGAACATCCCATAAAACAAATAAATCAAAATCAACAAACATTAAGCAAAAAAGTATAAAAAACATAAACTGTCAATTCAGTCAGTTAAAGCCCAACTTTTAGAGACCTACTTAAACTTAAACTCATTCAAAATTGTTGCAGTGTTGTGAAAATTTTGTAAACATACATGTATTTTACACATGTATGTTTTTCATAATTACAGAAGAGGGAAAAGTGAGCAGAAAGGCATTACTAAAATAAAATAAGAAGAATAAGAAGTAAATCAGACGGAGTCAAGGTGTCGAGGGAATCCATTATGGTGGCCGCAGGATCAGGTCTCTGCTGTCATTTTAATTAGCAGGATATCTTCACGACACAATCCCGGATTAAGTGGAAGATGATGGGTGGGCGAATAAATGCATGATGGAAATCACCACCACCAAGGTCAGAAATCTTTGGTTTTATCAGAAGCTGCACATTCTCATTAGATGTTCTAAACCTAAATTCAGAAGGAAATTTGTCTATTAGTTTACAAAAATACATTACCATTCTTTTATGTTCTCAATTCAAATATCTGTGTCACTAATGGATGGAATAACAAACAATGACCTAAACATTTTAAACAGATGACTCTGCAGGTTTGTATCTATACGACGGATCATAATCAACCATGCATCCAACCAACCAACCGTCTGCAAACAAGGAAAATGAGACACGTTTACAATATTCCCCTGACTGTTCAGGTTGCAAACTGTCAGAATATTGGTGAAAGCTCTCTTCAAAGAAACAAGTTACAGCAATTAATAAAGTAGACACAGTTCGCAAAATATGGAGTAGGAATGGAGTAAAGTAAAACTGCTGAAAATGCAAAATGAGAAGAAGGCTTTGGTTTTTTGCTTAATTTATTTTAACCAAATATTATCAATTTTATTATCAATTCATCAAACAGCAAAAACAGAAATCTCATAATGAACCATCTTGATGTATAGAGTATTTTGTAGGATGGGTTATAACAGACACTTCATGTGGCTAAATAGAGACTTTAGAAATTTTAACATCTCACCTCTCTCGCTTATGCTTTCGATCTCAGCGTCGTCGCAGCTGCTGTACTCTGGTGTAGTTCCACCTTCCTCCTCCGAACTGCTGACAGAGGTTTGTCTCTTCCCCCCGGACCCCAGCCCTCGTTTGGACTTGTAGGGCCGTGGCGGAGGCGGCCGCAAAGACTCGGACTGGTCGGAGCTTAGCGAATCATTGCGCAGCATGCTTTCAGCCTTGTCTCGCTTGGTCCGTTTCACCCCGGCGCCCGGGCCGAGACCCGTTTCAGGTCCCGAAACTGAAGGTACTCTGAGTTCAGGAGGAGGGGCTTTCTGTGAAACGGGCGGTGCCCCGCCCACCGTCCTCTGTCCAGGTCGAGTAGTGTCCCCGACCTCGCCTGTCGCGCTCCCCGTGCCTCGACCCGGCACAGCCTGACCCCTGCCTCCTGAAGGGAAAGGCTCCGCTTGTCGAAGGGGACCCCCGCTGTTGCCCACCTGCTGATAACCGCCCTCCTCTGTCCTTCTAACGCTGGCGCCTCCTCCCACAGGGTCGTGCTCCAGCGACCGCCCCTTTGACAGCTGCCAGCCTTCCTTGCGCTCCCCTCGAAGGTCCCGGTCCATGGACACCTGGGTCTGCAGCCTCGGATGGCCTGACCGCCGTTCCCCCCGACCCGTTCCACTGCCTCCACGTCCATTTCTCCTGAGGAGTAAGTGACATTTTGTATTAACCAAAAAAACTAAACACCATTACTTTGATAACTATTTAACCCTCTAAGACACAATGTTGTAAAATTAAAACATGTCTATTTCAAACAAAAAAGTGAAATGCTGACTTTCAATATCCAACATATAAAATATTGACTGAAATCCAATCCAGAACCACAAGGCATCCTGGGAGATGTAGGCAGTGGAGAGGCTTTAGCTGTTCAACCTCTCATGGCCAGCCAAGCAAGGTTGGTGAAATCAACTAACTCACGCATGCTACGGTTACCTAGCAACTCACTCACTCTTTGGTTACCTAGCAACAACTTGTTGAGTAACTACCGCAGCAGCAGTTTCAGGTTTAGCCACCATACCTCTCAGCTATTTAAAAATAACAGAATGGAGTGGAAACTGTGGATAAAACACTAAAGATTGCCCCACCAGTATAGCTGTATTTTCTTTATTTAAAACAATAACGAATCAATAATTATCAATATCAACTGATCTGAAAGACTTAAATTTTAATAAGTTTTTCAGCCATATCGTCCAGCCCTAGCAGATCAGATGGACCTATGTAAATTGGGATTAGATCATCATTTACTGGCCATTTATTAAATAGGACCAAAATCATTATTCTTTTTTTTTTTTTTAACTTTATCACTAAGTCAATAAGTAACACTAACAACCAGTGTATTTTTCTTAATCTCAGGAAAGAGGTTTGGAGATTGCAAAGCTCATTTGAGAAACTTCCTGACAAGTTTTATCTACTGGAAGCCATAAGAATGTGCGGGAGAGAGGATGAATTCAATCCATCTTGTTTTGACTTTCCCTAAAGAATCTATTCCAGATATTTACCAAATCCAGTTTCAGATAATACAACAGACAGGATTTGATTGATATTTTTTGTGCATTCACTTCACCTATTGTTCAATTTGAGAGAAAATCTACAACTCAAACACATAAAACCTAACATGCAATCCTCTCTGACACTTTTATTGGAAAGCCTCTCTCAGATTTAGTCCTTTATCTTACCTGTCCCGAGGTGGCTCACTAAGTGACCGAGTGTCTGTCCCCAGCGCGGTCCCCAGCGTACTAGCTCGGTCTTGGATTGTCCCTGTTGAGCCTGTGGGTGCTTGGGAGCGAGATCTCAGCTTATCCAGAGACACTTGGCACACAGACGGCTCGCTGACAGCAGAACCGAGACCAGAGGGCTTCCCTGTGGGACCAGTGAACCAGTCGCCTGGCTTGGTGAGGATCTCCTGCTGCTTTCTGCAGTTATTGCACACCCATATCACCTACAAAACACAGAAGTCAGCCATTTGACAATCAGATCATATAAAGCAACATAAGGCACAAGGCCTTACAGAGAACTTTAGATAAGAAGGTGCTTCTGAAACTATGTTGTACTGCAGCAAGTGAAAACAGCCACTTAGTTTGCCACACACTCATCTGAGGCCAAACCTCAATTGCTGTGAAACAGGAAATGGAACAGTGCACTTCCTAAAGATCTGCAGTGATGCCAGTGAGTCATCCTAGGGAAAGAAATGCTTTTATGGAAGCTTTTTAAGATTGAAATGATGGAAAGCATACCAGAGAGCAGCTTGCCTTTCCCACTGTGGGCTGCCTTTGGCCACAAAATAAGGAACATGGAGCCAACTGTTAAATTAAAGGACACCAGGATTACTGTCAAAATAATATCTCCATCTCTCTTTCTAATTCTGTCATCGCACATATGCACACCAACTGTACACTGGCTGCAGAGCGCAGAGGAGTGTCCAAATTCGGATTTATTTTTGAAGCCCTTATGGAACTTTAATGGCTAAATTGAAGATGAAATGTTTGTTGTGTGTCCACAATCTACGACAGAAACAGATACAGTAGCAACACAAGCGCTCCAGTTGCAGTCATGGTAAAAAGTAAGAACAAAGTCAAGGTTTCTGTAATCACCTGTCATTGTTTATCAAACACAGATGAAGCCAAAATGGAAATGCTGTGTGTGGAAAATCAAACCGACCCTACAATCCAACAGCCTGCAGAGGTTTGAGTTTATGTGACTCTCACATCGTTGTGAAGAAGTTTTAGATTAGTTGCGAAATGGCTGAAAAACATATGGGTTGCATATCAGTCGATAAATAATTATTGATTCGTTTTTGTTTTAAATACCTGAAATCCTTCCAAACCGGCGATTTGACCGTTCCTGTTTTAATCACAATTTCCTCTCAAATTCCTTTCACTCCACCCCATTTCTCCTTAGTTTTAAGTCGTTATGAGGCATGGTGGCAAAACATGAAACTGCTGCTGCGCATGTTACTCAACAGATTGTTACTAGGTAACCAAAGCGTGAGTGAGTGAGTTTATGCCGCCAACCTTTCTTAGCTGCTTGTGGGGTCTTCAGTAGCTCCTCTGCCTACATCCCCCAGAATGCTGTTCAGTTCTGGATTGGAGTTCAATGAAATTATGTAATATTTTATTGGATGTGTTATCTATTGATGCGTTTATCACAATATATGTTATTGACTTCTTGTCCAGCACTATTTCAGACGTTGCTTCAGTTCACTGAGTATGTAGACAGTTGTTTTTGCAAATGTCTCTGCAAATGAGGTCCCACCTCACCAAAATTGCAAAATGATTATTTCTTTTTCAGCCCTTCAATAGTAATTATCCTTTTATTTTTGGGGTCATTAGTGACTCAGTTTGGACCAGCCTTCGTTTGGCTCAGCTCCACAATATTTTGGTAGATATTGGAGTCATGTTCAACTAAATGAGTGAAAGGCGCCTGGGTTGTGTGACCACCAAATGTTTTGTCATGCAGTTTTGGAAAGTAGAGCTTGCAGATGTTGTTTTGTGTTTTTATCCTTTTCAAGTTTTGCAAGGTCTGCTTCCCGTGCATCACCATCACCACCTGATTGTTCTGATCAGTTGACCTGAACGTATTGAAAAACATGAGACTCAAAGATCTGTGCAGCATTCTGAGTCAGTGAGGAAGTATAGATGGACTGAGGATGTGAGGTTGGGTGAGAAATAAAGATGCTGAGAAGCTGAGCCAGAGGATGGGAGAATCAGTCCCACTCCTGCAACCACCAGGGTTCTCATTACTCCTGAACACTCCCCGATGACTCTTTAAAGAGAGCTAAAATAAAATACTCAACCCCCATCTCTTCCTTTTTCCATCCCTCCTTTCTCTTTTTCTCCCTTTCTCACCCCTGCTTTCCCCTTCCATTTCTCCCTCCTCCAAATTGCTTTTGATTAAAGCTACAAAAGCCGAGGAGAAAACAGCTTTACACCAACGCAGCTATATTTATCCTGCCAAACACCCCAGCACCACCGGGGAGAGAGCGAAAACATGTGCATACACACGCACATAGACACACTCAACAAAGAAAGCAAAACACCACCTTATGTGGGACGTTATAGCTTTGGTGAAAGCATCTACCAATCTGTGATTTTTCTGCAGCCGGACCAACAAGGTGGACGGCAGCCAGGCCGACAGAGCGGTGCGAGTCTATGGATGCAGAATACTGAAGGCATTCTTCAGGAATCAACTGGAGATTCTTTATGTCTGCTTTGGTGGTTTAAAGGAGCAAAAGTTACACATCAACATGTTTTGGGCTACATAAAACATACATCTCACACAGAAACATGTTAATCTTCACTTTCAGCAAGTCTGAATTGACAAGAGAAAATGACCTGATTAATAAAAAGCTACAGTGGGCCAGATTTGACCCACAGGTCTCGAATGTGACACGTGATTCAGAGGGTTAAGTGGAAGGAAAAAATATGGCACAAAATGGTCCACAAGCAAAACAAGCAATTTCAACCTTCATCGGATCAAAATCCCACAGACAATCTATGGGGTTTCACAGAAAAATGTACTGTTTGGAATCATTTGAATGCTGTCACTCAGTGAGTAATCAGTTTAATATAATCTGGTGCATAATATTTTCCACTATCAAGCAGGCCTAAAACTGACTAAACGCAGAGTTATAACAGGAATGATGACTGGATAACAAAAACAACAGCAGAGACCAAAAACAGAGTGTAAAGGTTTGGGACTGGCATTTTATTCTGACATAAAAAAAAAAAAATCCTATTGTGACTAAAACTGCATTGACGAAGGAAGTGTGAGCAAAACACAACCTTTAAAAGGTGGGATGTGAAGTAAGACTGAAGGTGCTAAAAAAAACAGAAATGAGCAATGGAGTGTCTGGAAGATATATGATACACAGCTAATTAAAAAAAAATAACTAAGAAAAGGATGATTTTGATGTCCGCAATGCTCAGGAGTCTATAGTTGAAGATTGATCTTTGGTGCTTAAAAAGTACCGTGTGATAATATTTGTAGAGTTTTTCTGATCCAGTAGGAAACACAACACAAGCCAGAGCTAATATATTTTCCCCTTATTGAAAGCTTTGTGATGCGACTGAACAAACAGGCAGAGATTTGGAGTAGTGAGCTGTTCTGTTTTTTAAGAGACTCACTTAATCTCATGGTAATCCTTGAATTAGATCACACTCTGATGGTGAAACAGAGCTGCTTGACAGCAAGCACACACACACACACACACGCACACATTCGCTTAAACATATAAGCTGCTTCTTCACATAAACAAAAAACAGGTATGCTGTTAAAAAAAATATAAGCCTATAGGCAATGATACATGCATCCACAAATCAAATGACTGCTTTTTTTCCCCAAACGTACAACATCTCCAACAGCAGAAGCAATGCATCACATGACCACAGTGGGACAACCCCCCCAACCCTCTCGTCCCAAACCGCAAGATGAGTTTATGAGTGAAGGAGAGAACAGTGAGCAAGAGAGAATGGCTTCTTCACAGATGGAAACTAGGACACGGAACCCCTGAGTGTGTGTTTGCTTCCCGCTGCTTCCGCATGCGTTTGTGCATGTCCATCTGCGTAAACGTATCAGTCGAGGAGCATGACTGTGCACTTGTGTCCCATCGCTTCTGAGATGCAAATGAATAATCCAGGAGTTGTTTTATGAAGTCTGTTTGGTTGTCTTGTTTCTAGGAAAAGTAGATCATTTGTAACTTTGTAGCCACAGATTTAGGATTTAGTTAATTCTCTTTTGATGAAATGAATAAGGCCTTTACATCAGACAAGCACATTTAGAAAAACATGTCTTTTCAAAATGTCTGCTGCTGGTAGATGGTATTGAAAATGCAAGTCAATCAGAAAATGTTTTGGAAGCGCAAACCCTCACATTTTTGAAATATGTCACTTCTGATGCACTTCCGTTATAAATAGCACGTGTATTGGGAGCAGTTTTGTGAAATGTACAATGTTCCATCAGGACTTGGTGTATAACTTTAGTCCTGACGTCACTTTCTTGTTTTATTTTCTTTTTTTCCCCAACATTGACTAATCAACTGATTGGGAATTTTCTAAAGATGATAATTAACTTAATTAATCAGAAAGCAGTTGTAGAATCTCTGCAGTGTAGACGAGAAAAAGAGTTTTAATAGTTTTTAGGGACAAAGCTTGACATTGCAAGTTGGTCCATTATTTTTTTAATTAACATGAGTCACACATTTATTTACATCATCTTGTGGGTAAAATCAAAACTAAGTTTATGTTCAATTTATTTAAATAAAACAAAACTCTTAATTGTCACTAATAATTCTAATTTTAATTCCTCTGTTCACTATAGTTTACGTTAACGTGCTGTAATACGCATAAATCAGTCTTCTACAGCACAATAATCAGCTATTGTGTGGTTGCTCTGTGAACCACTATCATTGCCATCACGACACAAAGGTTTTGTAGCACTGATGCTTATCAGATGAGACCATTCAATGCTCGTTTCAAAGAATGAAAGGGACTTCAAAAGGGGTGGGATCAGACAGTAGCCTCCACCAATGGAAGTGTGATGCATGGCAGCAATGATATGCAGAAAAGTGCAACTGAGAACATCCATAAATCTTGCACTAAGGATGAAAAACTGCCACAAAGGAGATTAGTGCCCACAGCAGCTAATGAGGTACTATATCAGCGCAGCTCAGTGTTCAAAGCAGAGCACACACACAGGCGCACACACAATATATATACACTCAACAACACAGGCTCAACTACAGAGAGCTCACACACAAATAAAGCATCTCAGCGGGGATACAGTCTGCTTGGGGACAGCCGAGCGGACTGCATTTGTACAGTAACCCAAGACATACTGGTCTTACTAAGAGCGGCACACATTGGCCTGCATGTCAAAGCTTTCATACGAACCTCAGAAGTCATATTTACAGCTGAAGTGAGCAACTGGACCACATAACGCGTTAGTAAAGTTTCATATTACAGACTCTTTACCAACACAGAAGCAACTCATCAGCTCCAGCTTCATTTTAATGCCATTTATCATTCTCAAGAAAATACCTATTTATAGACAGTGATAATTGTATTTGCAGATTTATTTATTTTTTTAATAAATAGAACATGTCACCAGCTGTTAACCAAAATGACATTTAGGGAAAGGCTCTGTTTGTTCACTCATTGAAGTGTTTTGGTTTCATCACTTTTTCTTCAAAGTGATGATAGGACTGAGCAAAAGAAACATTGTCTGCAGTAATAAGGGTGTAGTCCATGTAAAGAAATAACTGATGCAAAAGTTGAGCTCCCAGTTCGATAATCCAACTCTTACCTTTGTCATCGGAGACAAGATTATACTTAAACTGGAGCAGAATGTATAATAAAAACTTAGAAAACAAACCTTTGTGACATGAGGATGGATGTGGATCTGACAAAGACTCGTCACAAACCAGGCGAATAAATACAGAGGAGGGTGATTACTGTGACAAAGATCAGGTGAGACTCATTAACTACATGTGAAAAATTCAGAGAGGATGTTATAGGAATGATACATAACTAACCAAAAGTGAGCTCTAAAAAAACAGCAAAATCCTAAATTAATAACAAAAACAAAAAAACAAAATCACAGGAAATTAGAACTTGACAAAACTAAACCTCAAATCCAACAAAAAAGGCAAAAACTGTAATGGTTACTATTCTGACATTGTAAATGCATTATGAACATAAGACTAAAGTGAAAAAAAATTAAATTTGACAAAACTGTGGACATCTCCCATCTGTGCACCACCGTCTGTTCTTTTCTGTGCATATAGACACAAACTGGGGCTTTTCTGTGTGTGTGTGTGTGTGTGTGTGTGTGTTCTCAAAAGGGTGTGTACAGCAACAACTGAGAGAGAGATGACACCCTTAAGACTAGTCAATGAGAGATGAACGTGAAGACAGATACAGCTCGCAAGACTGCCGATCAATAGTCATCATGAAGTGGTGTGACATTAACAGCAGATGACACATCGCCCAGCCTTTCTGCTGTGCAAAACCCTGACACAAAACGGCACCGAGCCATTAATCCCTCTAGACCCTGATCAATAGTTACACATTTACACAAGCATAAAGGCTATAGAAGCATGTTTGGAGATTCATTGCTCATTTGTCTCATGGTTCAAGACTTCGTTTTCCCACAGATGCCAGAAAATCAACTTAAAAACTCGTCCTTTCACCCAGTCCTGCACTCGTCTGAACCAGCTGAAGAAAGCATGACAGACTGAGTCTCTGACCCCGTAAACGACCCCCAGGGGGCAAAGGTTGGGAAACATAACAACTACATTAACATGATGTCCAGTTAAGAAGATCTGTGTGATAAATGAATTTGTTAAACATCTAGGAATACTTTAAAGTAGGCGTTTATAGATAGAGCAGAAGTGCATAAGGGAAAACTTATTGCTGAAAAACATCAATGTTGGAATCGACATTATATTCTGCTCTCAAATGTTTCGGAAAATGTATCTCTTACTTGATAAATTTGCTTAAACTCTCCGCCTTGTAGTTTCATAAAACACAATTCCACTCATTTTTCAACTATTTAATGGATGCTTTGTGTCAGATTTGACCCCTTCGCATGACGTTCGTGTCAAATGTGCCAAATCAGCATTTTTTCAGTGGTGGTACTTTCTGCTTCACATGCAGACCTTCACAGAAACGTTTAAGTTCAGGTCAAATTCAGTTCATGCTACAGAGAGCCTATGTGATTTAGAGATTAGATGTTTTAGCATTCTGTGACATCAGTGCATTTTATAATTAATTATTTCATTCAGTAAATTGAATTTATTAATGTCAGTACCATCTCAGATTAAAGAACCGTAAAGTGAGAGTCCCTTTTAGTCTTTCAGCACAAATTCACTCATTTTTTATTACCATTGAGAGTTCAGTTTGTTTGCAGTGAAAAAAGCATCCAGAGCAACTTTTCAGCAGTGCTGCAAGGAACGATTAATCATTCCTGCAGTAATTTAATGAAGCCATGTCAAACAGTAAATCAACCTGTTTTGCTGTCTTGCTACGCGGCCAGAGCTACATAAGGCCCCTGTTCTGCCAAAACTATTCACTCTTGGAGCCAGTGATTGTTGTACCAAGCTTCAGCAAGGGAGTGGGACTGCTATGTACAGCACAACAAAGCAATCCTGGAGAGCAATATTGTTCAGGCCTGGCCAGGAATCATCAAAGTGCCCATTTGGCAGCTCATTTTAGGGCAGGCAGCCAAGGCCAAGGAAGGTTCTCAACCTGACACAAGTGTAGAAGTAGAGGAAGGTGTTAAAAGCATGTCCACTGGGTAGACTGCTCTGCCCAGCAGATACTATAGCATCCAAATAATCCTTATGTATCATTTTCTTATAGTCTTGCTTAACCAGGCTGCAGCTGTGAGGAAAATGTACACCTTTCATATCTGGGGTTTTCTTTTTCCACCAGGTTTAGGTCAATTATTTAAGTATTTTCCTCAGGCATATAGATTCAGATTAAGACAAAATGGAAAATAAAAGCATAAACAAGCATAAACAAATGAGTACACCAACTGATAAAATCGTTTGTAAAATTAAAATTAAATAAGAAGAGCTGCCTGTCACCTTAGATTTTAGCTGTTTTCTTGAAGATTTTTCTGCAGTTTGGTTCAGTCTCCAGCTGCCAGCTAAATGGCTCCACATTTGACCCAAGAATCACTTCCTATACAGAAAAGTTCTTGATCGACTGTAAGGTGCCAAGATCCAAGCCTAGATCATCATTCTTCCCCCACAGTGTTTAATAGTTGATGAAAGCTTTCTTTTGTACTGACATGTTGTGTTTTCTTCTCTCTCAACATAATATTGTAGTTCACTTAGAAACCATGAGTGTTGGGAGAAAACAGACTCTCCTGTTCAGTCTTTCTGAACTTTACCAGTCAACATGCTAACTAGGGCTAGTTCTATAGACATTTTTTAGTACATAGTTCGTAACTTGGAATAGATTTGTTAGGTTTTTCTGAGAAGACAAGCATTTGTGTCAAATGATTTCCACTTCTGAATATTTTCTGTGCACAGCAGCCGACTTCAAGTTGTTTGGAAATTACTTTACAAACCCTTCGCAAATTAATAGGCAACAACAATTGCTTGACTGTTTGATTAGCAGCAGTAGAGGTGTACACTGTATTTTTTAATAAATGACAGTGAAGATTTGTTGTGTGTTTTCATCCATTAGAGGTCAACCTTTTAAAGCCTTTTAAATACTGGATTAAACTTATCATGTCCAGATACCTAAAAACCAAGAACTGAAAGAGGGTTTCCTTTCCATAAATCCCTCTTCAGCATAGTAAAGATATTTCTGTAGCTCAATCTTCTCAGGTTATCATCAAAACAAATAGTTTGCCAATGATGAGTGACATTTAGCCTCTTGCATTCACACAGGGAAATTAGCGAGGAACATGACTAAAATGTCAAAAGGTCAGATTTCGTTGCAAAAAATAAACTGTCTCAAGAGGGAAGTTAATTGATTAGAGGCAACAGCAAACCACCGGATCGGAGTCATTGTCTCAGATCAATGAAGCAGCGCTAACTGTGTAGGAGACCTCATTCTGCCCGAACCACCTGGATCTCCTGCCCTGCAGCGAGGATGACGGCGCTGTCGGCCTAATTCTCTGGAACAGCAGAGTCCACACAAACAGACTGCAGCCAGGAGCATGGAGCTCTCTGCAGCCGCTCCAGTCAAGGCTGTAAAAGGTTTATAGTAGCACTCTGAGGCTAAAGGATACAGCTTTTAAAAGCTGAACTGGAAATGGAGCATCATGGTCAAGAAAGGAGATCAAGTCTGAAACACAGAGCCATCTTCTCTACATTCAAATTTTATCCTTACCACTACATTTAATTCAGACACCTTCTCTGAGAAAGTCTCTCTAATAACAAACTTTAAGTTTAGCAAACAGCATTAGAGAATAGCAATACCTTATTCGTCTGTACTCAAATAATAAAGTTTGAAAGGAAATCCCCTCTTAGCTCCTATCATGGAACCAGCATACTTTGCAACAAAGCAAGTATTCCCATCAAATATTTCTGGAAGGATACATTTACAGTATGTTGCTTGTAGTGAGGGCAATGAACATAAGAAGGGACAAGGGTTTCAATACACAAGTGAATATGTTCCAGGTCAAAGAGCCATGAGGTAAAGAGAAAACAGCACTCACCACTTTGTCCTCCTGAAGCCCGGTCAGTCAGGCATGTAGGAAAAAAAAAAAAGAAGGAGAATAAGAAATGTAAGAAAGAATGAAATAAAAGCATTGAGAAATCTTACTTCCCCTGCCAGGAATGAACTGCGTAATTTGGTGGTTTGTGAAACAATTCATACATTCATTTTCAAATCAAGCATGCTGAATGTTGGAGCAATTGGTAGCATTGTGGCTTTGCGGCAAGAAGGATTCAAATCCCAGCCTGGTGTCCTTCTGTAAATTCTAGGTACTCCGACTTCCTCCCACAGCCCAAAAAAATAACTAAGTTAATCACTTAGTTAACTGAGTAAAGGGTCCTTAGCTATGAGTGTGTGTGTCTGTGTAATTCTGTTTGTATTTTATGTGTCTGTACTGGTGATTTGGACCCCACCTATTGCCCTTTGACCTCTGGAGATAGGAACTACCCAACCAACAGAAGCACTACACTTGGTAGCACCACTGGTACACGAAAATGTACTACCATTTTTGTACACGATCTTTACTAAAGTCCTATAGGACTGAAGCCTCACCGAGAGATCTTGTGATGCTCTGCATACACTATTATTATTTTATTTAACAAATATAGACATATATACAGGAATTTTGTTATTTCTTTACTTTTTTGCCAATGTCAACAATATTAAGACAATAAAAGAGCTGAAATATTTCAATTAGTGTGCAATGAATATAAAATATATGAACGTTAAATTTTTATCATTACATGATGGAAAATAATGAACTTTATCCCAATATGCTAATCTTTTGAGAAGGACCTGTATATATTTATATATATTTAATTGGCAAATAAACAAAACAAGAAGTAATAACACAGAGCATGCTCATTGCGCTTTGATTGTTTCCGTCACCTGTCCTGGTGGCAGACAGGGTGAGAACAGTCAGCCTTCTGCTTGGTTACTTCTTGCTTGTTGCGCCTTGGATAGTGTTCATAGTTGAGTGTTGTTTACTGTTAATGCATTGCCTTAATTGCTATGTTTAATGGTGCAGATAGTTGTGGTTCCAGGGCCTTATCTTTTTAGGAGGAGACCTTTGCGGATTGTGGCACAGAGATGGAAGCAAAGCAGAATGAAGAAGAGTTTGAATTGATAATGATACTGGTTAACTGTATTTCAGCTCTAAGTATTTAATATCTAGGTGTTTTTATGGGAATGTGGATTTTTCAGATCAATTTGAGAAGCAATTTTTCATAGATGCACTTAGTTTTATTGTGTCATGTAGCGCAGGACACTGGTCTTGGTCTTCCATCCCTGAAATTATGATGCATAGAATCACATATCCAAGTCTAAACTGTCACAGAAAGTAAACTAAATAAAAACCTGCTTTATCTGTGGCATTGTTCATTAAAATGGCACATTTCTGATGTATTAAAATTAAATACGATAGGTACACTTAATGGTATTGTATTAGCGACTAGGTACTTTTACTTTTAATATTTAAGTATTTTTAAAAGCTAGTACTTTTTTACTTTTACTCAAGTAAAAATGGTAATCTGGTACTTTTACTTTTACTAGAGTACATTTTTGTCTGTGTATTTGTACTTTTACTTAAGTACATTTTTTGAGTACTTTCTCCACCACTGTGTACCACGCAAGACCTCAACCAGTCTGAGTATGTTTATTTATTTAGAGTGAGGGACTTCAAGGAGTTTGTAAATGACCTTATGACCCCTCACAGATTGATAGGTAGCACTAATTGGCTTTGTGCTAACATACAGATTCTTGCTATAAATTCTCTGCTTTTGTAGAGATGATAATCAATTAATCAAATGTTTTTCTCAGTGACTGTATTCAGAATGATGAGGCTTAATTTGCCTTGTCTATGGTTTTATCTTCCTTGTAGGCGTGTTGGTTTGCTAAATTTACTCTCCCAGTGGTTGCAGCGGCTTCCTCCACCTGACCGAACCCCGCAGCTGAACACTCCCGACAACTAATTAGGACGTACTTTTAGATGTGTGTGTTTGTGCCTGTGAGAGGTCATTAAATGCCACACCGGTAATGTGGGGAAGGGGGCCATACACAGACCGTCACTTCTTTAAAAAGAAGACTTGCCTCCTGTTCACACACACACACAAACATACACACACCCCGCTGTGTTGCTTATAGGGCACATCCGGACCCCTGGGAGACCAAGACAGAGTAGTAGACCACCCCCTCAGTCCGAAGCTCAGCCTAATGCCCAATTAACCTTTACCAGGCCTAGCTTGGGTCACACTGATTCATGCACAGCTCACACATGGGTGGAGGCATGCAGAAACACACACAGTTCTTGAATGTGGTAGATTTTAACCACGGTGACACACATACCGCCACGGCTCATCACCTCCACCTGAGCTCCAACACCTGAGGCCCAATCCGATGTACAGTATTTTGATTTTGTGAACAGCTGCGTGTCTTTACAATGCCCCGAAAACAAAACAATGACAAATATGAACCTGTTCACCTTTTCGCTGTGTACTTTGTTCTATATATATCCCAAGGCAGAATTTTTTTTTTCTTCAATTCAATTTATGGCTGATAAAACTTGGTGTGTATCTTCAATTTGTCATTCTTCAATTCCTCTATATGTAAGATGCATTATTTGTAATTAGCTTACACCATACCAGTGTTATTATGGCTGTTGATTTTAACCTTGCAAGAGTAGAAATCTACAGCAAAAAATATTCCGATTTTGAACTGCAGAGAGGTATTTAAGTGTGCCATATTATTTTCATTATTTGAAAATAACATCAGTTGATACACACACAAAATTTGCAGTAACAAGTTGACAAGTTTGATATCTTATCCTAACAGTGGCAGCAGCCAACAGCAGGAGGAGATTAGCCTTTTATTTGTGTAACAACTATAGAAATATAGAAATCGTTTTTACCAGCATTTTGTTTTAATAATTCAATGTTATTTTAAATGTAAATATGTATATCTATATTTTCATGGTGGATTGCTGCTCTTGGAGAGGGCCCCTGCTGATGTGGGGGCACAAGCAGCCGCTTAACTCACAGATGCCTTGGGCAGTGCTACCAGCTGTGCAGCCCTCACTGTCATGTTTTATAAAAATAAAGTCAAAATAAAAAGGCAGTATGTTATCATATAAGTACACCCTGTAATCCAGGACCTTGTAAGTAACTGTAAGCCCTAAAGAGGGGTGTACTTTCTATAAGTGTATTTGTGAAATGTGTCTGTTTTCATATATCAGAATGAGCTCTTCATATTAGTATCTTTACAAATTAACAAGACCCTCATAAGTTTTAATTATTATGGGGGCTTGTAATCTGCAGCTTCACCACCAGATGCCACTAAATCTAACTTCCACTTAAATCATAATAGGTTTTGTTAAACTAATTATTTGCGATCAAAATGAGACAGAAAAGCATGCAATCTTCCCAAGAAAAACTAAAATTTCAGTCAACTTTCATATCACATTAAAAGCAGCACAAGCAAAACCTTCTCTCACCGTGTTGGACCGCAGGGACACTCTTCCCCCACAGCGAGCGCAGAACTTGGTCTGGCAGTACGAGCACAGGTTCCCGCAACCATCCGCAAACTTGGTCTTGTGGCAGATGCCGCAGGTTGGCGCGTCGTCCCGATGAACGGCAGAGCCCGCCGCCGCCGTGGCCTGCCGGATCACTGTCTCCCGGTAGCTGGAGAGGTGCTGCTGGATACCTCTGGGGAAAAAAAAAAAACACCAGATAGAAGCATGAAGATTGTTTTATGTGTGGCTGCAGGATTTATATTAGAAACAAAAGTACTCGATAAAGTAATGGTGCAAGTGTTTCTTTAACGTAAGGGTCGATTTAAAGGTAAATGATAATCTATTTTTAATTCATTTGTGCACTTTCTAATCGCCAGTCCACAAATAGCCGGATATCTGGGGAAAGAAATGCACTTTTCGGTGTTTTGGTCTTTAATCCACACAAAAAGTCCCCTTAAGATCACGAAAGCAATTATTTCTAACAAATATTAATTGTGTTTGAGTGTGGGAAAACAAAGATTTAGGGTCCGGCGCGTAACAATCTATCCACATACTTACTTTGAGATTGTATTGTGCCTTACAAACTTTATATCCTAACACGCTACCTAAGAGTTAACTTCCTGTCGCCATTTTCTAATTCTTAACAGGAAGATGTTGTTTTTAAATATTCCGAGTGGCTGGCAGGTTTTATCTTTGCGCAACACTGCTCCCTATGGGTTTGGCGTATTTAAAACAATATGGAGCAGGGAATTTGTATGTATTCATATGGATGAAACGGGGCTCAAGTTTGTCTTCATCAGACTAAAATACACTCTCCTGCATGGTTAAAACAAAAGGTGGTCCAACAAAGTATTATTATTTTCATTTTCTTCCCTCCAGTATATCTTGTTTTTCAGTTGAATTGCCCAGGAAATAAGTACATTTTTCTGAAAAGTCAGTTTTGGAATGATTTATTATGGTCTCACAAACACCTTCCATTTTCAAACGGATGTGTACACTTTTGAGAGCTGCTGTGAGTAACTTAATACAATATACATGCTAATATATTTGAATAAACAACAACAAATAACTGGAAGAGTGAATACGACCATTTTTGACAATTGTAAGTTTCATATCACTGTTCCATGCAATCAGTTCTGTGTACGAAATTGTTACAGGCCGTGTTGCCAGCACAAGAAACTCCTCAAATCAATATTTCAAAGGGGGGAGGAGGAGTATTGGTTTTATGTGGTGTTACAGTAAACTGATTAATTGGATTTCACGCCGTGGAGATAGGAGAGAGTGAACACAGATGGGAGGGAAAAGAGAAAAGGAAAGGAAAATGAGCGTCACAGCAACTCTTCAAATTAATTACAAAAATACTGAGGTGACCAAAAGAGACTGATGTGACCAAAAATCAGAGCTCAAGCCAAACTTTCTTACATGTCATGCAAAGTATATGGGTCTGTTTCACTAATCTTTATTGCTCCTGAAAGGATCTTTAAAATCACTTTAGTAGATAAATAAGGCAAACAACCAGATCTGAGTCATTCCATGTCATATTTAAGTAATGTTAGCTCAAGCTGAGGACTTGGTTATGATTATAAAATAGAGAAATAATATAATTCAATGTTTGAACACATCAAGACCCCACTCATCTGAATACAGATGGTTATAAAAGCTTCACTTTGTCTGAATTGCACAGTCGTCGTCGATGTCAGGTACTTACAGGCTGGGGCTCTGCGGTGCCGACTCTTCGCCCATCAGCTCAGCCAATCAAAACTACAAATCCCAGTAGAGGTTAGAGGAAAGAAAATCCAACATCCAGCTGTTTGCTCCACTTTTCAGCATCGCTGCTGTAGTCGTAAGAGGCCAAACCGTTCCTCGAAACGCAGCTTTCAGAGACGCCAAGAACCCAACGGGTAAAATACAAGCTACCCGCAGAAGAGTTAACACTTTACTTGGACACACACGCAAACATTTGTTACACTGTTATATGACTAATACACACACACAAAAAACAAAAACAAAATGCAAACCTGTAAAAACTCACACAGGGATGCACACTTCCTGGGAGAAATAAGGTCACGAAAAGGTGACCTGCTGCTGCAGCACAGCAGGAATCACTTCCTGATCCATGACTCTCGCTGAGTATTCCCCAACTACCGGCTCTGCTCTGCTGCTAACAGAGTTAACCCTCAATAAACTGCAAGCCTGATATTTGGAACTTGTGTGATTGATTATATGTTTATGGCTAAACTGACAAATATTACATGGGTTCTCCTCCTCATAAAAAAGAATTGACCAGGGCTGAATCTGGTCCATTGGTTTGCTGCTGTGAAGCCTCGTACCTACTTTGTTGTCTCAGAGGCGCTATGCTGATGCCATGGCTTTAATCCAAAATGGCTTTTTCTAGTATTAGGCCTAATAAATCCACTGCGGCTGGATGTAAGTAAAGTCAGCCATAGAGGCAAAGAGGCCCTTCCTCAATGTCATTTTCTGCTTGGGTTCATTGAGTACTTTTATTATTTCCAAAACTATTTGCTCCATCTTTACTGTAAAACCCCTACTGAGCATCGTCATAAAAAATTTCACATTCACCAATAAAAAGTGTGACTGAAAAATGCAAATCGAAGCAAGTTTGCACTTAAAAGGATTGCGAATTTCTGCTTTAAGGAGGGAACTTCGAGTATCTTAATGTTTAATTTATAAATGATGGCAGCTTGGAGTGAGAAATGGATAACTAGCTAGATAGCTGGCAAACTAGTTAGCTAGATGGATGGATGGATGGATGGATGGATGGATGGATGGATGGATGGATGGATGGATGGATGGATGGATGGATCAATTGATCAATGATTAATAGCTACCTCACAAAACATAAAACAGCAACTAAACAAATTTTGGAAAAGTCCCTGCTCCACAGCCTAGTCACTGCTAATTTAACAAATTCTAATTTAAGCTGTTTTTGTCTCGTAATGAATTGGTTTTCCATGACATCATGACCCTTTCAGATCTATTTTTTTTGTCATTAAGTTGAAAACAATGTACTTTCTCCATTTCCATTTGCCATAAACTTTCAATATCCCACAGGAGGGAATGTATTCATTTCCTTTCTGAAAAAAAAAAAAAAAAGTTTTTCTTAATTTCAAATTCTAAAAACAGAAATAAATGAGGTTGTTTAAAAATTACAACAAAAAGAGTTACTGGAACATCAGAATTTGTAAGCAATAAACCTTGGTTTAAATTGCTCTAATGATTTTAAAGTAATTAAAGTGTTGTGTAAATGGTTGTAAATTCATTAAGAATGTTTGGTTGAGTGGCTCTAGATGGAATATATAAATGCTGAATGTATTTTATTATTGTGTCTGACCACAGATGGAAAGTAGATTTAAGCTACATCTGGTCTGAAGCACACTAATAATAAAACAAAACAAAAATAATTTGGAATACCAAAGTTGAAGGAGGGCTAGCCTGGTCGCCTCAGGCCGTCATTAAAACATCTTTAGAAATCCCAGAGAATACTTACTTTACTTTTTAGATTACTTTTTATATTGTTATGCAGAAAGACTTCTATTTTTGCTGCCCAGAAAAGGAATTAGGACAACTGTAGAATCCAGAAAAACTACTTCCAGAACAGGAACATTTAGTTTTTATTAATACTTAGAAACTGTGGAGTACTTTTACAAAATTAGAACATAAGAAAGTCCAGACGATACCTACTCAGTTGTGTTCTAGCAACCCAGAACAGGGATTAGAACAAACTTAGAATCCAGAAATATTACCCAAACAATTCAGAACAGGAATGGATTATCAACACTATTACATTCTCTTTCTTTTGCTCTTGCCTTTCGTTTGTTATTTTGTTAGTATTTCCTTATTAATCCAAGTACAGCACTTTGAATTGCCTTGTTGCTGAAAATGTGCTATATAAATAAAGTTACCTAACCTCACAGGTTAGCTGAGGACTCATCTGTAGGCTAATGCTACCTATCGGAGTCTATCCTGTCTCTTTTACCAGCTGTCTGCAGCAAATGATCCCTTTAACAAAACAGAATATTACTTTGAAAGTCAACAAAATAAAACAGACAAAAAAGATATTCCAACACTGCGCCAAATTCCAGTTAACAATGTTTAGTTGTGTAAAGGCTCTTTACGATGCTTGCTGTCTAAACTGACAGAAGCAGGAAGTACGTCAAGTATCCTTCTTCAAATTAGTCAACCACAACAAGCCATCAAATCTTCTGCTGCAAGAAGCAGCTTCTAGAAACGTATGGTTTGAGGGTGGCTGCAGATTTTAATTAGGATGGAGGGAATGAAAGGGAATGGAAAGTAAGGCAAGGACGGCGAAACACATGAAGGCCAACATCAGAAAGAAAAATGCACAGAGACAAAAGAAACAGAGCTCATTAAAGAAATTCAGAAATATTATATTCAAATGAAGCCACAAGGTTAAAGCAAAGTGAATGTAATTCCTCAGCTTCTTGCGCAAGCACAGACACAAACCTCATCATTTTTCCCAACAAACTCTTTGATGCTTTCACTTAATTGGAAAAGTTGTTGTGTGTATATCCCATTGCTTTATATACATTTCAGACAAAACCTTCATGATTCAACAACATTTAAAGTGTAAAGAAGCTGGGAAAGTTTGGTCTGTGATGATGCAAAGTGGCGTGTGTTACAATCAGAAGATAAACTCCAACAATTCTTCTGCATAGAAATTATATTCCATATTTGAGTGTTGTATTCTTGCTGGCCTATTTACATTTTTGAATTGCTAAATATGTCTGAAAATAGTAGCTGGATTTCTTTTGGCTTTGTGGAAAAAGTCAATAAATCTCTTAAACAAAGAAGACACAAAATTATTATTTTTAGACTGCAGGAATTGGTTTGCATTTTGCAACCCTAGCACCACTTAATATATAACTGAAACCAGAAGTTTACATACACCAAATAAAAAGACATCCTCACTGATGTCACTTTATCTTTACAGCCATGGAAGCAATCTCAGGGATTACTAATTAAACACTGATAAATCTAAAAATGAAGGCAAAAAAAAAAAAGGAAGTAAAATGATTTTGGCTACCTTTATATCATACTATAGAAATCAGGGTCAGTGATGATTTTGTTAAAACCATTTCTTAATTTTAACATTTGTTGTAAGTAAATGTTCTCAAATTGATGTTTTGCATGTGATTATGCTTCAGCAACAAAAAATTAAACCACTTTACCAGGAGTACAAAAGTAAGGGTGTAGTCTGAGTTTGATGCTTCTATCACAGTATCACAATACGATAACGCTTCAGTTTTTGTTAAATATATAATGTTTTCATACCTTGTCATACGGCACTACACTATCTGATGATTTTCGGCAGCAGAGAGATCCTTTCTCTACCCCATATTATCTGAAACCTGTGGCTTGCTTAATAATGTGGAACATCCTTCTTAAGTAGATTTCTTTTAATTGAGCTCACCAGGTAAACTAATCAACCCAGCTTTGAAATTAATTATAGTGATTCAAAGAGCACCTGACACACAATACCATCTATAAATTTAAAGGCACAACAAAAAATTATATCTTTATGACGTTTAAATCCAATTTGTATAATAATTTGGAACATGGTGTATTAATACGAGATGCCTTCTCCTGTCACTATTTACAATGGCACAATAGCATGCACAGCGCTGACTCACTATAAACAAGTGTGTTACCAAAAGAAAAAAAAGACCATTTACCCACTTTTTCTCAGTCTGACTCACTAGTGTGTTTTTAATGGTTATTGGATGATAGAGTTTGTGGCAGGAAGGAAAGAGATATATTGGGTTCAGGATATTAAGTGAGTTTGAGGGAAAAAATATTGGAGAAGATGGATGGAAATGCTGTGAAGAAGAATGAGAGAGCAGAGGAGAAGCGCTTTCTGCAGGACGTTTATAGAGCCGTGACAAAAAGTGCGAATAGCTGTAACTCAAAGCTGGACAGAACCTGGACCTTTTAATGGCAAGGACAGGCCAAGATGACACACAGGGCTTTCACTGTTGTCATTTTATTATTTCAGACTTTCTCTTTCAGTCTTAAGTACTACAAAGAAAAAGATCTGAACTGTTGGACCGTCTACTCTGAACCTATTATGGAAAAACAGCCTTTAGTTTTTAAGGTCCACAAATCTGGAACAAACTTCCGGTAAATTACAAAACTGCTGAAATACTGAATTAATGTAAATCAGGGCTAAAAACTAATTTATTGAGCTTCACCTTTGATTTATAATAAGTGGCACTTACATTAACTACTCATTACTTCTCTTTATTTTCTTTTTTGTTTGTTCTTTGTGTTATGTTTTTATCTAGCAAAGAAACTCAAACTGTCTTATTCCTGAAATGTACTATACAAATAACATAAATCTTGACCATTTTGGTCGATCTAAGAGATGGTTTGAACTTCCTCCTTCTCTCACACCTCTGCATCCATGGAGCCTCGTTTCCAACTCCTCTGGGATTTAAGGTCATAGTTCAGGTATTATTTGTGCTTCTGAGATGCTGCTGCAAAAAAAACTATAAATAAGATACCTTGTTGCCATGGTGACGAATAACAACTGTCTGAAAGTGAAAAATTAAGAGCAAAAATCCTTCCAGCTGCACAGCATCCAAAACCAGAGGGAATAGTTGTCCAAACATGAAATTCCTCAATCAAGGAAGTTATGAACAAACTTCAGGATGCAAAAGAATTGAGATTGGGAGGACAATATAATACAATTCCACACCAGACTAGAGATTTGTATTTGTAAAATAAAAAATGGGGGAAATTATCTCATTTGTGTTGACGTGTCAACTCTGTAAATACGCAAATAAAAATGTTCCTCAGGTGTGAACATTTTATAAATCACTATTTCTCACATTTGTAAAAATACAACAAAAAAAATCATTCAAGTAATGATGACTTTGGCACATAAATTTTCTTTTTACCTCAGCTGGTGATCCCAGTTTGATGGATAATAAACATTGCAACAATAAGTCAAACAACCAGAAGCAATAGTCTAATTTGGACAGCTTTTCCAACACAAACCAAAATAACCAGCTATGCGTAAAATATTTCAGATTCAAACAATGTAGCTAATCTTTATTAGCCAACGCAGTTTTTAAAAAACTTTGCACGTTGATTTAACCCAAGAAAGGTGCCAACAAACTTTTTCTCCTTAGCTGCCAATTTACTTAAGTCTTAAGAACTGGATTTGATGATCACACAAGGACGCTGCTCTGGGCAGAGACAAGACAATGATCTCACAGTGACAACATATTTTATACAATAGCCAAAAGCCATTTTTCACATTTATAAGACATCATGTAAGCTTCTATAATCCAGAACTAGCAGTGTGTAGCTCATTTCTAACCAAGCACAGTATGTGAAACATTAAAGACACATAAGCAGCAAACATCGGTACTGTACAATTTATTTATTCACTCAACCAGAATTTAGCCTAGGTTAGTATGTTTTGTATGAACTAATATGACATAATTTGACACAATAAGTTGAGCCTATCTTTAATTATTATTATGGGACAGATTTAAACCAAAGACCTTCTTGCGGCAAGGCAACAATGATGCTAACTGTGGCACCATGCAGCCCAGTTTGCAAAAATACTACTATTCTTGTCAACATAATCATTGTAAAAATCTTTATTACTGGCTTGGACCAATCAAACTGCTCTTACTGCATACTTCTACAGGTTGGAAGGACAAACAACCATCACCTTAATAAATTAATATTACAGGAAAAGTGGTTCACATCAACTCATTTTGTCTATGAATGAGTTAAAATGATATTCTGGCAATCAGCATTAGTTTTATAGACTTCAGAAAGTAGATTCTGACATTTGCAGATCTTTTTTTGTTCTCTCCTCATTGGGCTTAATTGGGCAAACATCATTTTCCTAATGTCTGGCTAAGACATTAGGAAAATGAGTCTAGAATCAAAGATAAAAATGAGTATAGAATCAAAGATACTACAGAGAAATGTTTCCCAGGGCAGCAATCAATCAATTTTTTGAGAAAATTTAAGCTCAGCCAGTGAATAAAACTTATCAGCAGTTGATTTGAGGTATGGCTCTCTGTGTTTAGGCTCATGTTTTAATTTTAAGAACACAGAGATCACAAAAAGCAGTGGTGATCACTCTGGCATCCCCAGGAGAAGGAAGGACTTCCCTCAAAATGAAAAACCCAAATGCAGATTAATTTACAGCTGAAACTAAATCCACAATAACTACATTTCTTCTCACTTTGTTAGCCATTTATGAGGTAAATTAATTTGCAGTAAAGCTTTTCTATGCAGCACAGGATACAGTATTACTTGTTGTAAAACATTTTAAGCAGATTTTCCAGTTTAATGAAGACACTGTTAGTTTGAGCCAATAATTGTTACTGTGTGTCCACTCCATCTCACCACTTTCTAACAGGCTCACAATTAATTTGCTCTCCAATCTCCCAAAATAGCTTTGGACCATCCTCCGCCACAGCTTGTCTCCTGCATTAAAGTGTGCACTTATGCTTAAAACACTTCCAAAACATTAAAGATCCCCCATACTTGACATGACAGTTAATGGGTCTAAAAATAAGGCAGATAAAATAGCTGAGTCCTGAAGTCCTTGAGCGTCGTTGTTTTCGGGCCAAATGTTGGCGCTGCCTCTTCCAGTCCCGGCCACTCGTGAAGCAGAGCGGCACCGGGTTGGGAGCGGGAGCCAGCTCCCTCTCTTTCCCTGTGGTGACTCAGGCCTCTTTGGCCGAGTATGAGTCACTCCTCCAGTTCCGGGATCGATATTCAAAAAAGCAGGCAGACATGAATCAAATAACAATGAGCAGTTTCAGAGAAAATCACCTCGTAGCCATTAAGAAATTAGGAGCTCCAACTTTTCCGTCTCATTAGCAAGCAGCAAGTTCACTTTTGTCCCCCTGCCACGGACTTCACCACGTCCAATTTTCAAACTTATTATGGTGTCAGCATTATATGTTTCTTCCTACAACCTTATTTTACTCTATTTTCCAATCTAGCACACACACACATACAAACGCACACATAACGCAGACAGGTCATCTTGGAGATTGATTGCGACTCGCCGAGTGTCCCATAATAGACGAGTATTAAAAAAGTTTCCTCCCTCTCGTGCTGTCTGTGAAATTGAATGGAAAGTAAAATGCGAGCCAGAATTAGAAACAGGGATCTGGTCTGCAGCAGCTGTGTGTGCGTACAGAAAAGGTGTTTGTGGAAATGCAATGCAGAGCCTCCTCAACTCTTTTTAACACCTCATTATTTGCAGAAAACAGTTTGTCGCCTCTGCAGGCTGATAGAAATCTTTGATGACTAAGATTGTTATTAAAACGTCTCCCATACTGGACAGTTATTGATAAATGCACATCACACTCAGAAAAAAACTGCTTCTGTCTCTTTGAGGCAGGACAAAATGAGTTTCTGAAGCGCGAAAAGTACAGTGCATTCAGAATATTACAAGAATATACCTAATGATGGTCACATAGGTTGGAAAACAAAAAATATATATTTTGAACATACTTTTGAAAGAATAGACAAAAAGCCCTGAAATGCGGGTGATAAATTAATAGAGCTAAAAAAGAAATTTCAAAGAAACATTCCTCATCCCTTTCTTATTCGGCTCCTCATCTTTACTCTTCAAGTTAAATCCCTGAAAAATTTATCTAATATACAACAACATAAGATGTAAAAACGTTTCACCACAATGTAGCCATGACTCAACAAAGATAAAGCTCCCAATCCTTCTGGTCAGTGAATGCACCACTACTAATTCCATCTGACTGTGTGCAAAAGCACCAAATCTCTCTGATTCAACCAAACTAAAAAGCTGTTTATGGGAAACAGGGCTCACCACCCAGGGTGTTGTACAGTCTGAGAGTGGTTACCAAAACAACAGTCAGCACAAAGTGTTCAGTGGTACAAAACGGCCAAAACTACAAAAGTACAAGAGGGAAGAGAAACCAAATGACCATCCCGTCAGGACAATTCCAGTTGCCAAAACTGTATAACATCCAGAAGCATGAAAATGATCAACCTTTCATAATGGCAATCAGTTTAACAATGAATTAAGAAGAAGCACAAAAGGAACATGCAGGACCGTATGAGCTAGCACAAGCCAACACTGACTGTTGTACTTCTGGCTTACAGCAGCAGAAGACAAAGTACGGTGTCCATTAAAGGACATACCACACCAACTGCCAGAACCCAAAGAACAAATATCTGCTGACATATTGAAGCCACTCCCCTATATTCTCAATAACTGCACACTATCAGGGTTAATAAATATGGCTAAAATGGAAAAAGAGGAATTCAGAGCTATAAAATAAAAAATTGTGGAAATCAATTTGCAGACACCCCCGAAATAAAATGCTTCTCTTATTAGCATTTTATTAGAGAAGCTTCTCTTATAATAAGAGAATGCTTATAATAAGACATTATTATAATGCCTTATTATAAGATATGTCTTATCATTTGGACAAATGTTGCTGTTTTCATGTACATGTTTTTGGTTGCGCCATTCAAATGTGCAAACCTCATTTGACATGAACGACTCAATGCAATCAACTTCCCACCTCCACCACATGCTTACTCTGCTGCTGCAAAATCAATGACTGTGTGCAGAGGATGGGCTTCCTTTTTACCAGTTGGCAATTTAAACTCAATTTGACACCGTTGGATTATAACTAGGATCAAACTGCTTCTATATTTGGACTGTGCTGATTTGATTAAACATTTCTGGACATGAATTGGATCTATTTATCTTTCAAAGCATCTTGAGATGATGCTTGCTGTGATTTAGTGCTAAATAAATGAACTGAATTGCATAACATGACTTGGGGAAGGGAATTTATTGTATCGTTTATCATTTATTGTGAAAAAATGCCTTTTCGTGATAAGAAATTAGATTTGTCATAACATTGTCATGATGCATTTCAGTTATTGATGATAAATAAAAAAAATTATGACTGGAAATGTTATTTTTCTTATTTTCTACACTGCTTGTTCCATGAAAGTATCAATAAATATCAGTATATTTGAAAGTAGGGTTAAATATTGTATGCAGTTTAGTGATATAAATCAGTTTTTCCAGTAAGTGGCACCCTGAAGTAGCTTATTGTAAGTGGAAAAATCATATTTATAGTTCTCACAATAATACCACAAAATATTGCCCACTCCTAACATAAATCAATCAACGAATCAAATTTATTTGTACGGCACATTCCAGAACCACGAGCTGAAACGCTACATCTCGTCAAGTGCCATCTTTAAAATAATCAAATATGTTTGTCAGTGTTCCAGTTATTATGGATCAAAAACTGTTTTTAAATTACACAGTAAACAATTAACAATAATAGTTTGGTTTATTTAACCTGTCAGAGAAAAAACTTTTTAAAAGTGATATTTTCACCATGTCCTTAATACATTTAAGGACATGGCAAGCCAACTAACAATAAATATAAATGTTTAGTTTGAAAATCAAATGTCTAGCTTGAAAACTAAATATTTAGCTCAGAATTAAACATTTAGTTAGAAACTAAAAATTTTGTTTGCAAATTAAATATTTAGCTTCCAAATTAAATATATTATTTGAAGGCTAAATATATAGTTTGTAAATTAAATATTTAGTTAGGAACTCTGACATTTATAGATGTATAAATAACATGAACACCTACATCTTTTTTTTCCTATGACAGGCTAAATAAACCTAAGTATTGCTGTTAATTTCTTTACTGTGTAACTTTTTAGGATTTTTAGCCTTCATTTAAATCAGTGGTTCTTAACCTTTTTTGAGGTACCGAACCCACCAGTTTCATATGCGCATTCACTGAACCCTTCTTTAGTGATAAATAAAATATGTTGTTTTTTTTAAATTCAAGACATAGGTATATGCTTTTTCTACTGGTGCACAAAATGAGCCGTGCATGAACATCACCTTGCTCAAAGAACAAAACCAACACAGTGCATGAACTCACAACAAATTACGGTTTTACTTTATTCTGGCCCCCCCAAAAAATATTTCGGCCCCATAAAAGAATTTCAGCCCCCAAAAATATTTTTTTTGCTGTTTTACTAATTAAAAATAAATTTGGATTTTTTTTAAAGAAATTAAAATTTTTAAATAACTTAATTTTTTTTTATTTGAAATTTAATTAGTTTTTTGTCGTTTTGAATCCACAAAATACTTTTTTTACTTTTCCCCATCCCCATACAGCTTCAAGAAGTGTTCCCTCAGTTTTGCCGGTGCGAGACTAGAGTTGCTCAACTTGGCATTGCATATCATGCAGCTAGGATATTCGTCCGACCACTTTCTTTTTTTGCTCGACATGTTTAGTATGGATTAAAATATTGAAAAATAAACCACACAAAGTACAACTACCATACTACAGCCGTTGACTACTGCGAGCACTAAATTCCCTGCAGCACTGATTGGCCAAGCAATGTCACATGATCCTCTGAAGCAAGCGATGGCCAAGCGGGGCGGGTCATCAAGACTTCACATAAGTGTGTCTTTACTTCCGCGGCAGAGGCTCCGCCGAACCCCTGAGATCGACTTATCGAACCCGTAGGGTTCCATCGAACCCAGGTTAAGAACCACTGATTTAAATGAACTCAGTGTTTCAGGCATCTTGCAGTTTTCTGGAAGTTTATTCCAGATTTATTGAACATATGTCAACGTAACTAAGTTATAGTTACAGTAATTTGAGTATTCAGTAACCTGCTTACACTTTTTTTGTGTACTGATGCACAGCTCCAGTAAAATGAAACCCAAAACAGATTTCTGGATTAATACATTTATTTTTCTTTCCTACAAGCTGTGCTCTGCTGCTTGCATACCTCTCCGTTTGTGCCTGCATGTGATGCGATGGCTGCTCACCATATGGCTACGGGGACATGGAGCATCTCTCACTCTCTAGTCGTCTTTCACTGTGCCAGAGCTCTGCTGCTTCTCCCTCATGCCGCCACACTGAACTGCCGGGATGTACTCTCACCTCCCCTCTCTCTCTGCCTCCATCCCACCAGTACTACCTCTTCCTCATACATCACGCGCCATCTGACGGATGCTACAGGTTACCAGAGATTTGCGGTGTTGAAAGCGCTGAGAGCTTTTCACCGAGAAATCCAGTGCAGAAGAGCACACGCAGGATTCGGGGGAACCCCATTAGAAAGGAAACGTGATGATTCATCCCCAAACTGACAGCAGTAATTTCATACACAATAGCACAAGTGTACAGTGTGCTTCTTAGCTAACCATCTCTGTCATGTAGACTTTGCTTTTCTCCTCATTTCTCCCTCCCCTCTACTCACCTCCCCTTCCTCTTGGTATACTTCTCTGACTGCCTTTCCACCCACTCACTGCTCATCCTCACTTTTTCTCTCCATTTCTCACTTCTTCCTCTCTCTCTTTCCCTAAACTCTCTCTTTTGTAGCCATTTCGATCCTAACATCAGGAAATGTGTAAGTAGATGCTATTGTTGATAAATATTGAATTTAATTTAAATCAACCTTCTTCTTTGTCACCAGCATTAGGATTAATATCACACAAACGACAATAAAGAAAAGCCCTTCATATGGGGGGAAGACCAGGTAAAACGTATGATTTCATGTGATGAAGTGAAAGGCATTCCTGTCAGTCTAATGTTAGCTTTTTTTTTCTAGATATCATAATTTTATAATCAATATCTGCTGGGAGATCATCTGTGTTGAAACTTTCTTTTAAGTCAATACCAAAAGTACGAAGATAGAGAAGGTTTTAAAACTTCTTTAGAGGCCTAGGAGTTTAGTCAGTTCTGGAGGATCGCAGTTGAGATACTCAGACTTGGTAGCTACATCCGGTTTTCCCCCCAACTAATAGGTGGAAACCAGAAAACTGCCAATCATAAGTTCTAATAGTCACATGAGTACCAGAGTCATTTTAACAAATTTTGCTGGATGATAAATTGTCCCAAAAGTAATTGAGATAAATGACAACATTGTTGTCATTTATATATTCATTTATATTATTTTCAAGTAATATCATGGTGGTGGCATAATAATGCAAATGCACCCTCCCAAAGATCTATAAAATTTAATTTCTAATGAACATTTAACTCTGGAACTGTTAAATATCCTAATTAATAAACAAAACAACAAATAAAGTCTTCGTCAATAAAATAACGTGGCTAGTTGAAACCACAGCACCAAACTGAAGTCTTTAGTCATCCAGGTTTTGGTAGAAACAAAAAAACTGTCATGCAAATGAAAATTATTGATCTTGTTTTAATTTATTACGTGATTAATTGATTTATTGCAACAGACGTACTGCCTCTCGTATGGAGGAAGCTCATTTCAGCCGCTTGTATCTGGGATCTATTCTTCCATTTATGATCCATATGCTATGGATTTAGGTGAGAGCTGAAACATGCATAAACTTGTAAACTGTGATCATTACTGCTAATCATTTTAATGAAAGTTGAACTCCACACAATATGTCTTGCTTGGTCAAGGGGAGGGTTAGACCTTCAATGCCAGAGAGTTGGAGATCCACAGGCACTGTGCGAAAGTCGTGAGACAACAATGGATCCCCAACTAGGCTTTTAAGTAATTTTTGTCTCCAAACTCCCAATCTGGTCCTTATATAAATAGACCAGCAGCTGTTTAGGGCCAAATTAAATGTGCTGGACCAGATCTGTACTGCGGCAGCGTTCAAAATGCACCGGAAACAAGAAATACAAAAAGAACGACAAGGAGAGACTCGACTCTGTCACTAATGCTTGCATGCTAGCATACAAACACAGGCAAATGTGATCAAACAGAAAACAGGAAGTGGGGTGTTGACGAGTGAGGGTGAGCAAGAGTGAGAAGCAACCAAGCTGCAAGAAATGGAAATAAAAGAAGAGGCAATGGAAGAAGAGATGGGAGAGAGAAGGAATGGACAGATGGAGAGAGCACCAGAGCCAACAACAGAGCTAAGTGGGTAGTGTGCTCCCCAGACAGCGCTCCATATGGCCTGGCAACGCCACGCAAACACACATAGACACCGCATGTATATGCACATACATGGACCCAAATATACCTCCACACAAACAAATGAAATTTTCACAGGTAGTGTGTGTTCACACATTAATTACCATGTACCCACGGCTTAACAGAGTACAGTTTCCCACTCATTACAACTGAGATTGAAACAAATTCTGTTCTGTCTGTGATATCCATCCAGTTTCTTCCCTAGTAGGGTCAGGAGGGGTGTTGGTGCCTATCCCCAGCGAGACCTTTCAGGCGAGAGGCGGGGTACACCCTGGACAGGTCACCAGTCCATCACAGGGCAACACAGAGACAGAGAGGACAAACAACTGTGCTTTTGGACTGTGGGAGGAAGCCGGAAAACCCGGAGAGAACCCACCATGCACAGGGAAAACATGCAAACTCCACGCAGAAAGACCCTGGGCCGGGGTCTTTCATTTCGCCAAAGACTTTTCTATAAAAAAAAAAACTTTAATATTTCTGAGTTTGAAACTGTGAAAACTGTCTTGAAGAAAAACTCTGAATTTTTTTAGATTAATCTCTGAAAATTTCTAGAAAAAGCTTTGAAATTTCTGAGTTTCAAAAGTTCAAACTTTTCCACTGCTGGTTTCCACTGACCATATTAATGTAAATTAAAGTATATTTTTCAAGCAGATTTCTACAATTTGTGGTCGTTTGTGATTGTGAATACTGAGAATCCAATATATTAATCTGAAGTAAAAATGCACCAATTCGATATTAATACCTGTATTGGTTGCGATATTGAAAAAATTCTAGATCAAGTGTCGGTGGCACAAGTGTCCGATTCATAATAATAGATCTATTCAGTTTAATTCTATGCGTTATGATATCATGCCTTATAATTTATTCAACATTATATTTAAAACTCCAAACTGCACTTTCTGAACCATTTGAAAGAAGGTTTGGTGCAGTTCATTTTTAGATTTGAGAAACACAGTTTCAGTTTCTTTATTACTTATTTTCTATTATTTTCCAGTTGTTGGATTCATAATTGCACTGACTGAACAAATTAAAGTTGGGTTGTTTTTACTTAACAAATATTTGTAGTTTATAATTCAATACATTTATTTCTGTGTTTTAAAAAAAAGAAACGATTTAAGTCAGTTCAGCTCTGCTTTTCAGATGTCGAATACTAAACCTCAGATATCGGTCTCAGGAGTGAAAAAAGTGGATCGGTGCATTCTTAACTGGAATTAAATAAACTATGTCAAACTACCAAAACTCTCTTTTTATAACTAAAAGCAGATTTTAGATTGGGGTGCAAGGGGACTCCTGAAAACCTGGTTGCCCTGGTTGTGCCATCAACCTTTTCTTGATGGGTTTGAAGGTACAATGAGAAGACTTGACAAACTGGTCAAGCAGTCCAGTTGTCTTCTGGGACGCCTCATTGACCCAGAGCAGACGGAGCAGACACAGGCTGCAAGCCAAGACGTCATCATCAACAATGAACACTTTTCACCCCCATCCATGACATAATAACCGCCCTGGAAAGCTAATCCAACCGACTGCTGCATCTGGAAGGCATGATCATCCAAGGTCTGACCTCCCAGGAGCAGACCGGCTGTACATCTACAATCCTCTGCTTCCAACAGACAACATGCAAAATGCAAAGCGTGTTCCAATCATATGACCAAATATATTTCCTCTTACACCATCATAGAAACCTGCTCATGCAATAATCAGTTATAGGCGTGACATTGATGATGCTATTGCCTCCAAAAAGTGGATAACTATTTGCAAGTCGCTTCCTTTTAGTCACAATTAAATGTTTCAGATCAACATTTCATCTGGTTTTTCTTGAAGTTCAAGAAAAGGTTGGACATAATCGCACATTTTCACCAAAATAATTAATAAACAAATTACTGAATCATACATAGGAGATATTTTATTAAATAAAAGGGGAGAAAATATGCATAAATGACCAAAATGTAAATTCTCTTTTTCTATAAAGTTTGTGAAATTTATTAAATTAGGATAATTTTTGAACATTTTATTGAACTGTAACTTAGGACGGTAAAAGATCAATTTTAAGAAAATTACACCCTGTGAATAAAAAATAAAAAAGACAATGAGATGAAAAGTTTTTTAAAAAATTGAATAAAATACATAAATAAATAAATTATTGAACCCATAATGTATTTTCTGGAATTTTGGTTATTACTATTTTTTACTATTTGTAGCCATCCTGTGTGAAAAAATAACTTTGTATGATAATTTTTCATAATAAAAGTAAAATCCACTGGCTACTTGCCTCCAGTAGATAATATCTATTAGTGGGAGGTTTCTAATATATTATACTCATTTTATTAGAAGGTTTTGACAACACAGAAACTCAAGCACAGCCTTTGGCTACACTATCTGTGTTTCAACCATCAATTCATAACGCTTCCTGGAAAAAACATCCAGTAATGGTCAAACACCCCAGGTTATGGTTACAGGCCAAATACGCTTAAAATAACATACATTTATTTAGATGATAATATGACATATTCAATCAATGCATCTGTTTTCTACACAGTGAAATGCAATTTTTGTCTCATCTAAATACTAAATACAAAACTGAACTCTTCAGAAGAATAACTGAGAGTTTGGTCAAGTGTCTTCCAGATACCAGCTGGAGCAGAAACTCGTGGGAAGACCAGGATCGCAGCCAATCCCTGAAGGAAGGCAGGAAGTGACTTCTCGCCAATCCTAAGGCTCATTGAGGTTACTACAGGGCCGCTGGGCCGTCGCCATGGTACCCTGCTAACAGGGGACACCTGGCCAATCACGTTTGTTGATGTGAGGTGTAAACATCCTTCCATCATGCTGCCCTTACATCAGAAGGAAGGAGAGGCATGGATTAAGAGCCAAACATATTAACTGACCCATTTAATCCTCCGGTTCCGATATGTTTTTAAATGTGATATAAAATAATTGTTTCTGAATGCATTGGCTTACAGCATTTAAGAAAAGCTCCTTTGATTAGTAATTATTAAGCCTGCAATCAGTCAATTAAATTATGTCTTTCAAAGCTTTTGTCTGGAGATTAGTTAAAGTAACACTTGGTCTCGTACACGCTGGAACTTCTGGAAGTTTTGGTCTTATTAAAAGTTGAAAACCCGCTGAGATTAAGTCCTAAAAGTACGCAGGGGTTAAGTTTAAAACAAGCAGTGTTCTTCGGCGGTCCTCTCGGACTGCCAACAGCTTAGTCAACAGATCAAAAGAGGTCCGCTTCTGTCTGTACTGAGCCGATCAGACGCACAAAAAACGCTTGGCAGGAAATGATCGTCGGCATCCAGGTTTCTCTGCCCACATTATTTCTTATACATTACGAAGCTTTTAAGTGAATCATTACTAGACGTTGAGTAATACGCAACATATAGTGAAGGAAATAACTATTTGGTCTTCTCCTGATTCTTTAGGTTCATAAGAAATATGAAGAAGTTTAGGTAACACTTGATTTTACAGGGCATCAAGATGAAGAAGTCTTCATGAATGTTTACGACTGTTGTCATGAATAATGACACTTTTCATGAAAAGTTGCATCAAAACTTGTATTAAAAGTCAATTAAAATGGGCAACTTTGCATTAAAAGTGTCATTGTTTACCGAATGACACTTCCTGACAACAGTCGTAAGCATTCGTGAAAACTCCTTCAGCTTCGTGAAAGATGTTATGTCACATTTATGACATTGTCATGACAGTCTTGTGCACATTCGGTCAAATAAAGTATTTCTAAAGTTTACATATCAGCATGTTACAGTGAAATTTGAAGTCTAACTCCAAAAAAGTGGGTATGTACCAATGTGCCGCATAGATTTCAGTCATTCAGTTGAAGATATTTCAGAGGTGTGGCAAATTTGATTTTTTTATGAAAATTCAATAATTTGATTCAGGTCTATGAGCAAAGTTATCCTACTTAAATAACTCCTTATGTTCTTCCTTTTACATTAAAATCTGGAGAATATTACTATCCAAAATCACACAAACAATAGCTACATTTTCAAATCATTTATTCATATTGATATTAACTTTGACGATGGTTCTGTCAGCTAAGTGATTTGTAATAATCCCTTTTATCCAGCCAGCGGTCGTGTTTGTTACTTTAGGATCAATATTTTTGCTGAACTATTTATAGATACCCATTAACCAAACAGTTATGGTTTTGGACTGTGTGAGGAAGTCAGAGTTCCCAGAGAGAAGCCATGAATGCACAGGGAGAACATGCAAACTCAGGCAATATGTTAGGATTTGATTTAAAAAGTTTCAGGTGAGCGTCGGAATGTAAATCCAGAGAAAATTTAAGGATATAAGATTTTTTTTTTTTTTTATTAAATGATTCATTAATAAATTAACTTTTAAATTATATTTGAATTAAAATTTTTAGGTATCCATTTTCTGAGTAAACTTGAAAGACAAACAAGAATTGTTCTAAATTTCTATAAACTTGGTTTAAAAAAAAGAAATAAAGAAAAAAAAACAGTAAAATAAAAAAAAATCTAAAATTTTTTACACTATGTACCTAAAAAAGAAGAAATAATAATAGTTAATTCATGTTCATTAAAAACACAATACCCTCATTTCCAGGCTGCAGTTCAGTGAACTAATCACTTTTTCTGTGGAATAATATGAAAGACATTGTTTCTATAAATAAATAAATACTCTACATATGATGAGATTTACCAGAAAAACAGATAATTTACTCTGAAACACAGCTCTTAGAAAAAAACTATGAAATAATCTCTTACATCTCACACAAAAAGAACACCTAAAATATATATTTTTTATTATTATGGCGTAAAAACAGAAAAACTAAATTCCCAGCTATAAGAGTCACTGAAATAAAACAATTCACGGATGACTCTTCAAACAGATCAACATCAAAGCATAAAATGACAGGATTAGATTCAAGCAACCCTGACAAATCAAGTTTCTATTACTGACCACTGATATAAAAACTGCCCTAATGTAAATGTGGTAAAGGACAGAGTATCACTGAGTGGTTCCATAATAAATAATTGCTTCAGACCAAAACATCAAGCTTCTATCTCTGCTAATTGGAGCAAAGATGGAAGCTTTATTCCAGAGAAGGCTAACTTCAAAGCAGCAGCTTAATGTTATTAGGAAAGTTCAGCTCAACTCCTAATTGCAAACTTTACATCAGACAGCAGAGTTTACACTGACATGGAGGATTTGACTCCTTGTGATTTCACAGGCAAATAATGAATTTGAAACTTTTTCAGTTCTAGCTCACAACATTTTTCTTTTGCTGCCCCCTGAATGATGAAGTCCTGGATAGTTGCCGTAGGTGGCTTTGTCAGCTAAATTGGAAAATGTTCCTTTAACTTTCATAATGTTTGATTTAAGTATTGATCAAATTTTTTATAGGTATACATCTGAGTAAAATGAACATTGTTCTTTTATTTTAAGAACTCAGACAACATGTCTCTGAAATTGCAAGCAAAAATTTAGTATTTAATTATTTAAAAAACAGAAATGGTCAAAATAAAGAAAAAGATGCAGTGCTTTCAGACCTCAAATAATGCAAAGAAAACAAGTTCAAATTATTTTAGAAACAACACTAATGTTTTAACTCAGGAATAGTTCAGAAATCAATATTTGGTGGAATAAGAGGTTTTCAATGGGTTTTCGGTGCATTTTTCCAGAGCTGAATGCATGATACGTTGAACTTTTACTTTATTTAAAAAGGAACAATTTAAAACTCAAACATGAATATTACCACCTATTGCCTTGTCCTAGATCAGTCTGATGCAATATTTACAATCCAGAGAGCCATATTTGCTAAATAAGACTTGTTTAGAGCCACAAACGTTGCATGATTTTAAAAAGATCAGCAGCATAAAATGTTTGATAAATATTTACTTCTGGAAATCTGTTGTCATTTTATTTCTGTTCTTAGGTTTTATCTTCTGTTTTTAAGGAGAACATGGATAAGTTACTATGGAATGTTGAAATCTATGGAAAATTGAAATGACAAAAAGAACGTAATTTCCAGCTTAATGACAAAAATATTAGCTCTAAAACAATATAACTGATATCAATCTACCACAAGAAAAAAACAGCTTGGACCAGCATTTGTTGTTAAATTTATATTTAAAGCATTAGTTAGCTTTTTATTATTTTGAGCTAGAGTTAACAGTCATTGTTGCAAATCCTAGTACGATATACATATATCATTTATCTGGATCCATAGATTAGAGCATTTAGCTTATTCACATTTACAGCCCCCAAATTTTAACATTTATTAGAGAGACAGGACAAGTTTAAAAAGTTTCAGCATTATTACAACAACAGCATTATAAAAACTACTGGAATTAGGTTACGGCTTTTTATTTTGTTGTCCTCTCCCCCCAGTTTTCTTTTTACAACTTTGTTGAGGCACCGCTGGTGCTGTAAAGCACTGTAAGAAAAACTTTTTCAAATCAGTTTCTTTCTACATAAAACTTGTCAAACTTTAGCAAAAACTGCAGGGTTGTGTGTAATTTTTGGTAAAAAGTTAATCAAAGTGAGTAACCAGACATTTTTATCAAGTAAAAGTAACTAATAAAAAGAATTTCATAATAATTAATAACAAGCATTATTAATTATTAGTAGTATGTTATTTATTAATTAATAATTATTATTTTATAAAATCATAGTAATAAAATTATTCAAGCAAAAGTACAACATAGCAAAAATACTCCTAAAATTACATGTTTTTCAAAAGATTACTCAAGTAATTATAACTGAGTAAATGTAACTAGTTACTGTCCACCTCCAGCAATAAGAATTCTAAGTTCTGCTTGCCTGGGAATCTAAAAGGCCCAATCAAAATCTACCATCAGCTCACCAGGTAAATGGAAACCCCTCGTTTGAGATAAGAAAGGCTAAATATGGGAGGAAAAGAAGATATTACCAGCATTTAAAAGCTTAAAATTGTTGCTCAAAAGCATAAACCAACATTCACTGGATCTACTGAGGATTTAAAGAAACCCTAAAGCTGGACGTGAAACAAGTTTCCAGCCAAAACCAAACTGAGTTCTCAGCCAGCGACTTCACAGCACAGGAAGGCATTGGACGTTTTGTTGATGACTCAGCAATACCAGGACTAGACTAAGCTCACTGACCGTGTCCGTCTCAAGATGGACTCTGTGGCTGTAGTGTAACAGATGACAGACAGCAACCTGAACAGGGAAGTACTCACAGGAGGAGACGCCAATCAAATGGCAAACCAGAGCAGCTCGCAGTGGATCTTTATCAATAAGTATACTTTATAAACGCCGGGGGTGAAAATATTCAAACCGAACCGTCACATTACAGGCCTCGTGTTGTGCTCATCGGAGGTGTAAAGTAGATTTCACAGCAAAGCTTCAGGAGAGAAGGGATGAAGAAGTTTTCCACTCACCGGACGTCATTTTGCGGTGGAGGCTTCGTCTGTCGGACCAGGTTCACTGTCCTCGCTTGAATCGGCTTCTCCTCTCTGAAACACACAGATTTTGGAAAAACGGTTAGAGAGCCGATGTAAAATATGCAACATGTGGTAAAGAACCTAAGCTTTTAAAGAAAGCAAATATTTTCTTTAAAAAAAAAAAAATCCTAAAGACATGCAGGTTTCTTCTGATTGCCCATAAACTGTCCAAGTTAAAACTTTTTGACACCTGCAAGCAAAATTCCTTTTCTATGACATCTTTTTACCTTGTACTTGCTTAAGATTGCACAAAATGCAAGTTTGCCTCTTCCAAGTTTTCCAACAAAGTTTTTCTTGCCACTTCTTCAGTCAGGGTTCGAATCATGCTTCACACTTACTTATATGAATAAGCAAGTAAAACTGACTCTCTTTGATCTTATCACACAGCTCGGACGCTTTCAGGTGTGGATGACAGGCCTCAGACAACAATCGCATGATCTCAATATGTCCAGCGACACATTCACAGCGTGTTTCAAAACTCCCTCATCAATAAACATGAGCAGTGTGCTCTGATTAGTCTGATCACAGAGGGAACTCAGGAGAGATTTCCCTGCCAATACCCACGCTGTCTAAAACAGAAGACGTGTCTTTTCATTGTCAGCACTGTGGGCACCCCACTCACTCGTTATGAAACAATCTGAGCAACTTTAGGCGTAGCAAAGGATCCTGTTCTGGGAGTTTATACGGAGCTAATAAACTGATTACAGGTCAGTTTCACTGGTTTGTTCATGAAACCAGTGAAACTGCTTTCACATTTGCCATATATGTGCAATACTAAGACACATATTTGATGCTTATTGTGAGAGAAGCATACACTGCAAAAACACAAAATCTTACCAAGTATTTTTGGTCTAGCAGATTGTGCAAAAATCTTAGCGCACTTTAAATAAAGCAAACTGACTTACAAGTAATTTATTAGAAATAAATATGAGCTTCTTTCATATTTAAGTTAATCATTCCTTAGTATTGATTAAAAAAATCCAAGTTCCACTGGCAGATTATGTCACTTATAACAAAGTAAAAATGAAATAATCTTACATTAAAACTAGAACTTTTACATCAGTAGGGATTATTGTCTTAAAACAAGCTCATATATCTTGCTGAAAAGTCACTTGTAAGTTAGGTTTGTATAATTTCAAGTGGACTAAAACAATTGCACTAGAATCTAAACAAAAATACTTGGTAAGATTTTGCGCTTTTGCACAAAATGTGAGATAATGTAGCTTCCAAACTATAGTTTACCTTAAAAGCAGAGTTTGGTTTTAGCATGAATGCCACCAGGGAAATCACTTCTTATCTACTTTTTCTGATTTCACAAATAGTATAAAGATTTCATAAATTTTAAAATCAGTGTAAAATATCTGTTTAGGTTTGTAAGTGTAGGTATATCTGATTTTGAACTAGAGTGGTTAAAATCCAGTTTTATCAACTATACATCTGCTATATAAAGCCATATTTTTTTGGTGTTTTGTTGCAAGTACATGTAACGGTGTCCTGAGTTGTGAGCCATAGCAGCCAGACAGAAAGTTTCCAGCAGCAGCTCAGGGCAGAGGTAGATATAAGGTCGGCCATGTTGGAACACCAATCTGTTGTCATTCATTGACAGACCAAAGACCAGCAGGCTTCTCAGTCCAGGCTGACGCCAGGCACCATGAGAGCTTTAAATGGCCGTTGTAGATGAAAACTCGTTCTCACTGTCCACTGTGTACTGATCAAATTTTGATTTATTGTTTACATAAGTCTCAAATAATGATGTGTTAAAAACCCCTAAAGCTGCCCATATTGTCAGGATTATTTTTGCTATTTTTCTCCACTCTAATAAATGTCAATAAATATGATCAAATGCAGTTACTGTGAGCACTTTAGTGACATGAATCACACTTCTCTATGTGACTGGTGTCCTAAGAAAGTATATTAAAAAAAAAAGAGCAGTATTCGTGTTTGTGAGGCAACAATTGCTCTGTCATACAGTTACCTAAAAAAGAAGTAACACTTCTTATCGAGACTTTTATTATTATCACAGTACTACCACAAAATATTGTGATAAAACTTTAGATGATCCCCATCTAAAGTCCACCCTTACTGGCATCTAACCTACACAAATAGGGGAAAGGTGTTTGCCAGATTATGGTTTGATATATGGACAGATGGAAGGCCAAGCATGTTGTAATAACTGTTCTTTGTCAGATAATGAAAGACATAAAGGTTGTATCTTTCCCTCGTAAAAACCCCCGGTGAGAGACTGGAAGGCTTTAGAAAACCAGAGATCAATTCAGGAAACACCGTCACCATGAACTGAGCTGAAAGTAAGCCCAGCTGTTCCACTTAAGATCATTTCTTCGGTTCCCTTTATCAACATGAAATTACTTTTTTCTCTCTCGGGAAAGCAAAGTGTGAGCATCGTGTCTGAACTCTGCCAGATGTGGCAGATTCAAGAACCTCACTAAAACGTCCAGTCAAAAGCAGCCCTGGCCAGTGTGTCCAAAAAGACAAACCATAGCATCTTATTCAGGCTTATCTTTATCCAACTGCACTAGTTATCAAACAGCTAGCCACAGAGATATTTTATGTAGAATGCACCAACTTATATCAGAGCGCACACAGCTGTGTGACGTAGCCAAAGCCCTCCATAGTAAGCTAGCCCCACATTTTATGTAATAAAAACTGACCGAGTGTAGTGTAAACTCTGCCTCTCTGCATCACAGCCCACGCTACCGTACAGCTCGTGTACTTGGCATGCATGTATTAGCAAACCAGTGCACCCTTTCTGTTCACACATACATCACTTCCTCTCAATGATCCCCATCTAAAGAGTGGTGACAGCAAACAGTGGAGGCACTAATGTGGGTTAGGACATGACGGCCTGCCTTATTTTCAGCTGCTGCTGCGCTATGACACGACTACATTTAATGTATTAGTTGCAGTGATGCAGAGCTACTTAGAGCGAGAACTATGTATTGGACATTTCCTTCTTTAGATGCAATGAATCGATCTTCCGTTCCAGTGCTGGGCCATCAGTCCGTACAGTGGGCTTAAAATAGAACAGGGACGTAGAGCTGGAAGAGCGCCTCACTAAGGTGGGTCGTTCTAGCTTTCTATCTGCTCATCTGTGCATGCAGCTTGTATGCAGACTGTGCAGAAACACTGAGCTTCAAGTTGATGGATTTTCTAATCCTGGAGAAGACCATGGTTTGGCTGCAACTCAGCACATCAACTGTAAACCCTCAGTCTTCCCAACATGCATTTTTTTTTTGTAGTGTAAAAAGAAAAGCAGATTCCACTGGTACCTTTTGAACCACTGCTAAAGGCTGACTGCTTCTGTAACAGCCTGTGAGATGTCTATTGCAACAGCATTGGCCTACATACGGTGCATAAGGCTGGGAAAGGCTCAGCCGCACCCCAGAGCTGAGAACAGCAGCTGTTGAGATGGATGCTGCACAGATAAAACCCAGCAGAGGGAAGATTTTACTTTTACTGTTCTCCACTTAGCCGCAGCATCTACGTCTGAGAAATATGTCAGGTATTGCTCAGTTGTTCGCTGCCTGACTCAGGCACAAACTGTGCATGTAGAAGTGCAGATTAGAAAATTTGCTCCCCTTTTGAAATCTGTGGAGTAGTTACAGAGCGTCAGCCCCTGCTCCGTTTCCCAGCAGTCACTGGGAGTACAGAAGATTTCATCCTTCTGCCCCATGCACGGTTCCTCCTGCGCAGAGCTCCAGCCTATAAGAGCCTGTGAGTCAGTGAGTTCTGTGTGGAGTTTCCAGCAAGACGCACACACACTCACACACACATGCGTGGAAAGATTCAGTGTGGAAGTCTTAATGAAACATTCAGTCCAGAGAGGAGATCTGAGGTGCTGGACTTCTCCAAAAATGACATTAACACACACACACACACCAACAAACAGATTTTTTTTTCCTCTTTTCCCTCCCTTACTTTAACATGGCCTCATCCTTGGCTTCCTCCTCCCGCTGCCGAGCCAGCACAGACATGATGATGTCCCTCTCCTCCGCCGTCAGATGGCTGAGGTCCGGCTCCGGGATGGCCGGAGCGGCGGGTGGGCGCGGGCCGCCCCGAGGGCCCACCGAGGCGAACATCTTCCCTACCACCACCACCACCACCTTTCTTCACTCCCGGCTCCTCTTCCTTCTCCTCCTTCCTCTCCTCCCTCCTGTCGGATCACGGATGAAAAGCCCGCTGGAGGAGCCCACGGATCACGACATGGCCCACTGATGGAGCGGCGGTCGGAGCGGCTGATGCGGAGTTCCCATGGCGGTGGCGGGGGCGCCCGGGGTGGTGTTAGCTGCGGTGACTGTGGCCTTAGCGCTTCGGTTCCCGTTGCCGTTTTCAGCCTCTCCTCCCTCTTGCTGCTCCGCTGTCTTCTCCCCCCACCCCCTCCCACCGCCCACCCGCCCGCCTCTCCCCTCCACCACCTCCGTTTTACGGTGAGTCCATATCTCCGGCGGTCAGTCGGGACGCTGGCGCACGGGAAAGAGGACCTCGTTTCCGTCCTTGTGGCCAGGCAGAGGCGGAGGAGGGCTCCCTGAAGACGGCTCTCTCCGGTCGGCGCGCTCGGCTGGCTCCTGTGGCTGAGGGGCGAGGCGGTAACTTCTTGTTTTCCAGCTCCGCCGCCGCCGCTGCTGCTGCTGCTGATGCTGCTGTCAGGGAGACGGACGGAACCGTCAATGGGACCGCAGCCCCTCAAGCGCGCTCACTTGCCGTGCCGCGGGAGCGAGCAGCCCTCATTTGAGAATGGGGGCTCCTCTCGGCGCACACACACACACACACACACACCACAGGAAATACGTGGTTCCTCAAGGATGAGCTGTGGCTTTACGAGACCACATGATGACGATCGTATCGTAAATTACATAAGTTAGTGTTATTGTTTCTATATTAAGCAATATATACCTATGAAAAAAAATCAGCTTTTTAACCACGATTTCAGATTAAATCTCTTAAAGAAGCATTGCTGTTATTTACTAAGCAAAGGCAAGAAAAAAAACCCAAAAAAACCCGAAAAGTTACAGAAAAATACAGTAAAGTCATATTCAATAAAACAGAATATTGAAAAAGTGAATTTAGATATTTCAGGATCAGGATAACACAATAACAAATTTTGCTGGACGATTAATTGTCCCAGAAATTATTGCGATAAAGATATTACTGATGTTTTGAGACCATCTTCAAAGAATATGATGGTAATGGCATAAACTTTCATTTCTATTGAATATTTGACGCTGGTACTGGAAGACGTTTTAAATATCCAAAATAGCAAGATAAATAAACAAAACAGAAAGGATAGAGAAATTTGTTTCTCTTTTGTTGTAGCCATTTTTTTTTCTTCATAAAAATGGCTAGCTTTTCCAAATCATCAGACTGAAGACTTTTGTCATCCAGCTTAAAGAAGGAGAAAAAAAGTAAAATTATAAACACAAATTAAAATTATTAAGCTCATTTTATTTTATAATGAGATTAATTGATTTATTACTTTATTTGACAGGCTTATTATTCAGACTTTTATTTTGTTATTTATGATGATTTTTTCCTTTTACAGCTAATACAAGCAATACATTTAACATTAGAATATGACATCAGACCAGGAACTATCATTTTTTATGCGTAAATAGGGGTTTATTTTCAAAAGATACTTTTAATCTGACATATGTGATCCTCATTGGACCACATATTCTACTTTGTTGAACATGACTATACCCCTCAAACTTATTTCAACTTTGTTTATATATATATTTTTTTTATTTATTTATTTGTTTATTTATCATATAAACACAATGCAAGCACAAAACTGTGTGTATTTTTTTTTTTTTTTACAACTTAATGTCATAGAATAATGGTAAAGTGGGGGGTGACTGGATCTGATTTATTTATCTTATCCACTCTGACCAACTTTCCTGCATTTGCTGAAGAAGCATTTTCCCAAAGCATGATGCTGCCACTCCCTATTATTTTTCACCAGGTGATTTGTTAGACTATATAGTGTTTTGCCTCTGAGCTACAAAAAAACAAAACAATAATAATAATGATAATAATTTAGCTTTATCTGACAAAAGGCACTTTCCAATTACTTAATGCTTGGCTGAAGCTTCAATGACAAATTTCCATGTGAATTAACCATAACAGATGAGACTGTCAGAAAGATATTTGGCCATAATAAGTTGTTTTCGTTTGGAGGAAACAAAAACAAGTTTGTTAAATAATAGGAGAAAATGTTGGATGCTATTACTGATAGAGGTGATTCAGCAAGTTAACGAAGCAAAGATAGAAAGTTATAAACTATGACATGGTACTTGAGAAAAATAGTACATTGAAGTGGAACTTTTTACCTCATAGAATTGTATAAATCTAGAAATTCTATAATATTTTCTTTCTTGTTTCATAATCTGCTGAGAAATTATTCTGGAGAGAGCCTGAGGTTTCCTATATAACCACATCATACAGCTACATGACATTTACAGTATGTCACTGAGCAATATTATAATTATAGCCCATGATGGGACTGCTCAGTGGTCAGCAGCGGTCAAGTGAGTGTAAACTAAAACATGTAGGCATGCAGATGCTTCCACAAACGATGAGCTGGAGGCTGAATTTATCAGCAAGAGATTTTAGAATCAGGTCTGGGGCCAATACTTTAAATACTGGCCCCATTACTTATATTGTAAATTTGATGAGCTTGCTTTTAAGAGTCTTTTGCTAACATTACTGGTCACATGATTGGGCGATGCTGTAAATTAAAAAGTACAATCTGAAATCTGCCTAATTCAGCACCATGGTCAGCTCACTGTGCAGCCGAGAGGATCCTCCAAAATCCAGTTTTCTAACTGAAATTTTAAGACTAATTTCATGAACATTAAACAAATAAATACTGGGAAATTCCTAACTTTTTGCACAAGAATACATTTTTTTCTATTTTACAAATAAATATTTTTGTTCTGACATTTAATTCATTAGCTTTAATTAAATTAAGGCTAACATTCAGAGAAAACCACAAAGTGATAGCTTTCTAAATATAGACATTGAAGATGGCTATGAAAGGCTGACCGAAAATAATATATTTTAATTTGTTGATTTGTTCTTGTCAAGTTTGCCTCTGAAGTCAACATAGATATGTTTGGAAATCGGATTTTAATCTATTTTACGTTAATCCAAACCACAGAACTTACTCAAGCTTCAGAGATATAAACAAAACGCTCTCTACCTGTTTCAACTCAACTTTCTCAAAATCACGTCTATTCTTCACATCGTTAAGCTAATTCTGTCAGTTAACAAAATAAAAGCTGCGTCAGACGCAAAGGGCTTTTATTTTGAACGGCTCGTTGTGGAGTTCCGGAAGTACTGCTGCTTCTAGTCCCGTGACTAGAAGCTCACGGGAATATTCTGGTAAGGAAAAATATATACTATTCAGTTTGTTAGTGATACTTAAAGGTTGTGTTGATGTAGATGTGGTGTGGTAGATTTGGTGAGTGACAGTTGCTGCGACGCTCTTCCAGCATTCAGAGAGCTAATGAGGAATTAGGTCAGTCTTTAGAGTAAGGTTTCATTGTAGACAGCAGTGTAATGCAAGCATTGCACTACCTGCTGTTTTTTTCCCTGTGTCCTTCTTTCTCTGTTTTTATTTATGCATTTTTATTTTATTTTTTTTACATGGTAACTGTTTATTGTTTTTACCTAAATAATTGATTGCACGTTAGAAAATTCACTTGTTCTTAATTTGCAAATGTGCGCAAGTGTGGTTTACTTACAGTTTGTTGAATGCAAAGGCTTGTTTTTGCAAGCCTTTGCACAGCTGGTATAACCGGTGTTACTGTAACCCAGCAGTATTTGTTTAGTGTTGGTGTTATTTGCATTTCTGTATTGCTTTTATTTTATGGGTAGTGTCCCTCTAAGAGCACAGTACGGCATTACTTTACGGCTGCCGTTGCTAGGGGAACTCCCGGGCTTCGAAGTTTCAGAGCTGCTGCGGAGCTGAGACATGCTTGTCTCTGTCCAGCTTTTGCATACCGCCTGATGTATGTTTTCCTGCTAGCCTAATTGTGGCCGATACTGGTGGAAGGGACTTTAGGAAGGTGTTGGTGTGCCTGCGGAGGAGGAGAGAGAGGCTGCTGGGTTCCTGTGTCTGTGGACGCCGACTGACTGCTGTCTTCATTCTGGGTCTCCATCCCAGTCAGGACCACCTCTTGCATCCATCTTCTCGTATGCTTCACACACACAAATATAGAGCTCTATATGAACAATTATTTATTTTTGCTGGCCAGCTTCTTTTATTTTTTTTCCCACCAAGGACCCTGAAAGGATTCTCTGTCCTAATTTTCACGTTTAGAGGACTCCTACTGAGGCAAATATAATTTGCCCCACACAATCAAAGTGTGTGTAAAAGAAATAAGCACGATGCATGTATTCCACTCATGTTTGGAGTGAATGTTGTTTTGTTTTGTCTTTTGTTGATGTTTAAACTGACCGAGTTAAGACGAGGTTGAATGTGTTTCGGTCAGGTAATTTGTAATAAAACTAACTGGTTGATAGTAAACTGCTATCTGAACCCGAGTGAATTCTATTCTTTGGTTACATTACCACTCAAAAACATTTCTTCATCTTTGAGATTTACTAGTCTGTACAGGTGTGTCTTTCTTTATTAAAGTAAAAAAAAAAAAGCATTTTAAAAAGGAAAACTAATATATGGATAAATACGGAGGACCCACCCTGCCGAAATTAGCAAAAAAAAAAAAGAAAAGTACAGATAAAATAAATTACTTGATAATGTAATTGATGTGCTCAATAATGTATAAAAATAAGAACTTTCCCATTTTATGTGATTATACAGTAACAGTAGGAATTCAGAGCTAGCTTCTCTACTATTGGTTAAGATAAAAATTCAAGAATGGGCCAAAATTGCAGCTAACTATTATGAGAAAAAAAAAAAAAACAGAAAACGTTTAGCACAAGCCATTCAGTTCAAAGTCAGTGCTACCTAAAGCTAAATGTATGTAAACACCTAATTTTGAAGACATTCATAAATATTCTCTCTCTCATTATTGTGGCATTTGGCAATAATAATAATTTTGTTAATTCCAACTGATCTAAAACAAGGGCAATTTGCTCTGATTCAGCTTTAGAGAGCGAGAAAAAAAAAGGAGTACATGTGTGTTTTTTTCAGTGTAAATCTGAATAACACATTTGAGATTTGCGATGTATTTTTCCAGGGGGCTAACATGTTGCCAGTCGTGGTGGTCCATGGGGGCGCGGGTCACATCCCCAAAGAGCGCTCGGACCTGTCCACCTCAGGAGTGTGCTCTGCAGCGAGGTCAGCGTATGCACTCCTGCAGGGAGGGGGCAGCAGTATGGATGCTGTTGTGGAGGCTGTTATGCTACTGGAGAATAATCCATCTTTCAATGCAGGTATTGTAAAAATGAGATGGCCACCTAAAATTAGCTCCTGCAGGATTTTTTAAATATATCTATGCAGCAAAAAGCTGTGAAGTGGACACTTTCAGCTTTGGATATTGTGGTGAGAATTCTCATTGATCTGATGATGATTGCTGTTTTTCCAGCATGAAGGGATACCATCTGACAAGCTTAAAGGGGTAAAGAAATGTCTTAAAGAACAAAAAAACAAACTAAAATTTCAAAATGTGGAAGCCTAAAAACAAGAAAATGATATCCTGTCCTAAATTGGTGACATTTTCCACAAGATTCATCCACAAACTCAGTCATTTCTCACATTTTTTAAGGATGTGGCTCAGTGCTGAATGTGAAGGGGGAGGTGGAGATGGATGCCCTCGTGATGGACGGGAAAACGCTGAGCAGCGGCGCCGTGTCTGCCGTCCGCAACATAGCTAACCCAATCCAGCTGGCCAGACTTGTCATGGACAAGGTGATACCTTCTGGAGGCTTTTGTTTATTTTAAATAAACATTATAAAACTGTTCAAAGTGATTCTGCAACTCATTTTGAAAAGAAAAACAAAGAAGGTAGCAGTATAGTTACAGAAATGTTTGGACTGTATTACCAATGCGACCTTTGATCCCTCCTTCAGACCAGCCATGCCTGTCTGACGGCGGAGGGTGCCAATCAGTTTGCTCGCTCTATGGGCGTTCCCGAGGTTCCTCAGGAGTCCCTCATCACAGAGTACTCCCGCATGCGCTGGAAAAAAAACCTGGCCCCAGATGCCAACCCTGTGGAGTGCCAAATGTAAAACTAAACACTAAGTAACTTCTTCTGGATTTCATTAAAGATTCACTGCAAAAGCACAAAATTTTACCAAATAGTTTTGGTCTCGTTTCTAGTTCAAATATCTTAGTGCACTTGAAATAAGACAAAACTAAAAGTACATTTTTAGCAAGATATAGAGGCTTGTTTTAAGTAAATTATTTCTTAATTTTAATGAAGAAGTACTTGTTATATTGGCAGCTTATTTTGCTTGTTACTAGACATTTTCCCCTTGTTTATAAGTTAATTTATTTGCCAATGGAACAAGTATTTTTTTCATCAATACTAAGGAAGTATTTACTTTAAACAAGTCTCTATGTTTTGCTGGAAAGGTACTTTTGAGTTATGTGTGTCCTACTTCAAGTTTACTAAGATATTTGCACTAGAGAGAAGACCAAAAATACTTGGTAAGATTTTGTATTTTTGCAGTGTAGTAGTAATTGAGATAAATGATGTTGTCTTTTTGTTTATCTTTAGTGAAACTCACAAATAGTCACCGAACTAAAATAAGGAACAGGTCTTTTTTGTTGTTATTGTTGCCAAAAGTGATTTTTTTTTTTTTACATTAATTTTATTTACATTTTTTGGTTGCAAATTACCAAAAAATTGGTTATTTTTTGGAACCATTCACACATTTCTTATGTTTTTAATGATAGGAGAAATATGAGGCACACTCATATAGCCCAAGTTTGTATGGGTTCCAATTACACGTAAATATGATTTAAACATTTAGATCAGAAACAAATAACCTAACAATTCAAGTGATTTTTTTTTTCCTAAGACATCTTTTTGGAAGAGGTGGGAAAAAAATCTTGTGTGCTTTTATTTAAGGAATGTTGTTTTTCACCACATTTTTAGCCCTTCCTAACCTGTGCTTGTAGCATGTCATGACAAATTAGGATAATCAGAAACATCTGCTGCTCTTAATCTTTGCCATGATGACAATAATGATGATTAATGAATAGTAGCAGTAATACAGAAGTTGGAGCAGACTTGTACTCCATGAAAAATGTCTCTTTACACTTCATTTTAAGAATCTGAACTAAAAAAAGACAAAATGTTGCTTAAATTATATATAGAAAGCTTTTGTCCATATTTGATGTTAATCTAAATAAATCTCTGCTGACCTCTGTTTCCTCGTTTAGGGGGAAGATGGGGACGGTTGGAGCAGTGGCAGTCGACACAGACGGCAACGTAGCGTGTGCGACTTCCACCGGAGGAATGCTGAACAAGATGGAAGGCCGAGTGGGCGACACCCCATGCATCGGTCAGTCCTCACACCTGCAACTGATGATCAGGTGACCCGGTTTTGGCCAAGCTTCAGCTGTGAGGCAGATGCACAAACATTCGACTCCAGAATACTTTGAGGAGTTCATGATTCGTTTCATTAGTGCAGAGTTCTGTAGATACAAAACCTCATATCACTGGCCTTGCATTCACACACCTTAAGAGGTTATGAAGTATGGATGGATGATAGTTGGCATTTAGAGAGAGAACGTTCAGCAATAATCTTTTGTTCTTGCTCTTGTAAAACAATAAATGAAGTCAACTCAGAAGTTTTTATAGCTGAGTGTTTCTCTTTCTCAAGACTCTGTTAAACTTTAACCAGCAGATCTGGACTGTTGTTCTACAGGATTACTTGGTAAACAAAGCAGAGTCCCAGTTCACCACGTTAAAACTTGTTCTGTAACTGCTCACTTGTAAAAAAAAAAAAAAAAAAAAAAAGACACCCCATCTTTAATTTCTTCAACAGAATTACATATTATACTTTTCATTATGTTAGAAGCAAACAGCTCCAACAGTTCAATAGACATTTGAATAAACAAAGAGTAAATATGAGCCTTAAACATGCATCCATGTTGTTTTGATGTTTGTTTCAGGCAGTGGAGGCTATGCTGACAATATGTCAGGAGCCGTGTCGACTACGGGCCACGGAGAGGCCATCATGAAGGTCACGCTGGCGAGACACATCCTGTTCTACATGGAGCAAGGTAACGCTCACATCCACACTGTTCAAATAAATCAGTTCTGAATGGATGAACTGGGATTTGTGCATTGTGAAAAATGCAACAATTAACCAATCTATATTAACAGACTTCATGTCTACAGTAAGATTAAAAAACACAAAGATGAAAACCAAAATAAGGAATATAAAAACATCTTTAAAATATAAAAGTATAAAATTAAACATGCTGTAAAGGATAGAAATACCAACATCTACAAACATCTGAGTGGCTCTTCCTCCTCTTAGCATAAAGTGACTCTCATCACATACAACATGCAGCTACTTCATACTCTGTTACTTGCAAGATGCCCAGAGGGGGGCAGTATGTAGCAGTGTGCAATAGATTATAAAGCTGCAGAATGTAACTTTTATAAAAATGTTTTTCTACATATTTGGGAAAATTGTCACTATGTTTCATCAGTATTTTGTTTGTCAAAATGTGAGAAAATTCTCCCAGAACAATCAATCAGATACAAGAGGAGGGTCTCAGTGCTGTCAATAACCCTTGTGTATATGCTGTTAAGAGGAAGCCTTCCTGTTCCACTAAAACAAAAACCAGACTAGAAAAAAACTAAGTCTGCGTTAAGCTCTGACTAGTGAACCACAGGATTGTTTTATGTAACTCTCTGTTCTCTTTACCCAGGCCAGTCAGCTGAAGCTGCCAGTGATCTGGGTCTGGCCCACATGAAGTCCAGAGTCGGGGGACTTGGGGGGGTCGTGACTGTGGACCCGCAGGGCAATTGGGCCGCTCGCTTCTCCAGCCGCCAAATGGCGTGGGCCGCAGCGCAGAAAGACACGCTGCACTATGGTCTGTACACGGGAGAACACTTCACCCAAAACCTCAAGGACGCCCACTGAGACCAGGCCCAGTTTGTGTCAGTAGAGCTATAAACTAAGATAATACAGCTGAAGGTGAGCTTCAGGTAACCAAATAATGATTGATTTTGTTTAATGTTGATGTTTAAAATCAGATAGAAGACAAAAAGAGCAACAAAATTAATTAGTTTAGTCACAAAAACCAATCAACTGTGCACATATCTGAGCTGATCCAAAGAAAAGTGAGAAATTTCCTGAAACGATGATGACACTTTGTGATTCTTTGTAATAATCATTTGAAAAGTCATTGCAGAGTTTCTGTCGCTAGAGAAACTAGAGCAAAACTATCAAATTCACATTAGATACAAAACTCGCTGCTCAGTTTTTAAGCTTCTGAGGAAACCCTTCAGGTTTTACTATATTTGTTCATTTTTTACAAACTACTGGCCAGTTTTATGACCACTGATCACATTATAATGATCTGCACAAAGTGTGTTTTTCTGTCACTGTTCACATTGGTACTGACGAAGTGCTGCTCATCATTTGCTGAATGTTGGTGAAGAAAAACCAAACCAGAAAGGTATTTGAATGATATTTTTATTTTAATTTAGATGATTATAGTTTACCACAACGGAGTTTCTCAGGGTGAAGCATTAAAAAGAGCCAAGAAAACCATTTTTGTCAGATTGTTGGTGGTACATCTCACCAACAGACTAGTTTTTCTTCTTCGGCTATTAATTTACTGCAAGCCACAATAATCCAAATTAATAGACATAAACACTTGAAATATATTGTAATTAATCTTTATTATTTGTACATTTCACTTTTTGAACTTAATCACTCAAATAAATTAGTTTTCTGTGATCTTCTGATTTATTGAGAAGCTCTTATAAGCCACTATGTGTTAACTCAATCTGTTATGAACGCCATTTATGTGTTAACCTTTCTGATCCACTAGATGGTGCTGTTTCCTCATGCAGACAAAATGCGAAACTTGAGATTTCCTTTTTTTAATTGAACTACTTCTGGATTTACGTTGTGTAATTGTAAGTTTTTTAGATGTTTTATAAAGTACTTTATATTTACTTTAATTGTGCAATACCAGCCTTAATGTATTGTGTATCGTTTTTAATAATAATTGTTATAATTTGTTTGATTTGATAAAGAATGTCTCGTTCATATATTGATTAATTCTTTGTGATGTTCAATAAAAACAATAGAGCTCATGACTCAAATCACACTTTTTTGCTTTATTGGTAATTTTCACATGGTTTTTGTGAACATTTCTTTGTAAAAAAAAAAACAAAAAAAACAACTTAGTTGAACACAATATCCATTATAACAGCTTATATAATGCATATGTATTAAGAGTTATGTTCGTGCTGCCAGCATATTATTAGCGCAGGTGAAGCTGTGAAAAAGTTCCTCAGAAATCACTCCTTTAATATAATTAATTAGGATATTGTAGATAAGAAAGAAAGAAGAGTCACAACTTTTTGACTTTTGAATATTTCCAAGTTTTCTTCTAGAAAATATGTGAAAATTTCTAAACTTGTGTCTTTTCTGACAAAATTTCTACTACTTGGCTCAGAATTCATTTGTATTTTTGTCTAGACAATTTCTGAGGTTTTTCTTACAAAATTATGTTTTTTTTCCTCTTTTTTTTGAAAATTTCTGAGATTAATCTAAAACTTTCTGAGTTTTTTGGCTTAAATTTACCGCATTCTTTGTTAGCAAAATTCTCATGAACGTATTACATGAATTAGCAACATGCTTCAGCCAGAGGTGTCTCCAGAGTCGATGCAATACTGTCTGCTACTGGCAGAGTTGGACAGTAAATAGTTTCTTTTACTCAATTACATTTACTTGAGCATGTGTTTTTGTTTGTTTGTTTGTTTTTTTTGGGGGGGTGGGGGGGGTTGAAGAAATTTACTTGAAAGAAACTGATTTGGAAAAAAAATTATTTTGTTTGATTTTACTTTTTTGTGACTTATATAAATTATTGTCATTTCCGTCCTTAAAATACCAAAATTTCCACTTAGCTTTACGTTTCTGTCTGTCTTTTTTTAAATATTAAATGATTGATAATTTGATCAGTTACTCAGTACTGCCATTTAACTTTGGGGTAAGGAAATATTTTTTTATTCAATTGCAGTGCATCAAAATAACCCGAAATACAAGCAATTGCAGGTAGAAATATTGCAGTTGCAGGAAAATCCTCTAATTGAACAAGAAATTCAGCTTCAGTGAGAAAAGCTTCAAGACATTCAAGAGAGTCCTGCATCAGAGTTTTGTTGCCACCAGTACACCTTGACCACAGAAAAACATCCAGAAGAAACAGATTTTTATCCAAATCTATAGAGAAAAGAGTCGGCATAAGTCGTATTTGGAGCCATTAATGGACCTCCTGATGTAATGGATTTGTGTGTTTTCTGTCTTTAGCTTGAAAAATCTCCAGTTAGTCCAGAGTGGCATCATGTGAACTTGGTGTAATGTTGCAGTATACGGTAGTGAGGGCACACAGTAAAGGTGTTCCTTAATAATAAACCTAAGTATGTAATTAATTTCCACCAGCTTTACTGGAAACAGCTGAATATATCGTTAGTGTGCACGTTGTGTAGGTCACCTATCTTAACTCTGTTTTGAGTTGTAACTCCCCACTTGTTTCCCACATCCTGATGTGCTTGGAGTGTAAACACTTTCAGGTGTTTTATCTAGACTCAGATCCTGACAATAATGGGTTGCTGCTAGAGTTTGGACTCTAAACACAGCAGCGATGTGGGTGATGGAAAATACCAGGCAGCCAAAATGAGTCCTCTCATTTAAAGCGGAAATCAGCTGCACTGTGTTTCACAGTCAACTCTTTTAAGGTCATATTATTTTTGGAAAAAATTCCGTTTTTGTCAACTTAGCTCCACATTTCCTCATATTATTAATGACTGTCTTCACTGTACCATTCATAGTACACATAAGATGTTGTCATCTGGATGTTTTATATTCTTTGTCTGAGAATCTTTTGTAACTTTTAATCTTTGCAAATGACCAAATAAATGACGCTAAAAGGAAGTCAAATAGGTTTTGACAAGTTATTATAACCAGGTTACTGAATCTTTTTAAAATTTCTGGTAGATTCCAGTTGTAATTGTTACTCTCAAGGATGTGTGTCAAACTCAAGGTCCAGGGGCCAAATCTGGCCACCTCAGCTCTTCGTGTGGCCCTCTGGTCTCCAGTGGAACGCATAAATAGAACCGTCAAGACAATAGTTATGTGCTTTTATATTATCTCATCGATCAAATCAAAGTAGTTTTATGTCTATACGCCCAAAATACATAAATGAGTTTCTTACAGTTTTTCATGAGTCCATGTTTGTGGAAATTCACACAAAATCAACAAATTGACGCTTTTTTTTTTTATGCGAATGCATAAGTTTAGTGCAAATTTTGGGAAAAAAATTAGTTTTACTTTATTGAATGTAGTGTAATAAAGGATGAAACAAAATTTAAAATAAATTTAAAACAAATGCAAACAAGAAAAAAAATTGTCAGAAACATTTGGTTTAAAGGATTATAAATTCCCCCAGAAGGTGGCAAAATTTCTTACTGCACTGCTGTCTCAGTCTTACTTCATATCGAGGTAGTTAATGAATTTAAAGTCACTATGAGCGCAAATGTCGCAAAGTTTCTTGCAAATATTTCTAAATTAGAAAAATAATAATTGGGAAATCCTGGAGGCAATGCTGAAAATCTTGGATTTTCAATATTATTTAATTTTAAGAAGTCCCATTACTTACGTTTACAGCGATTTATTAATATTTTAACAGTTTATTAATGGGGTTTTATCAATATATTCTGGCACAATTGGCCCGCGAGAACATTTATGACCTTGATATGGATCCTGCTTTAAGGATCCATTTTTCAGGGATCTGTCTGAGATTCACTGTGAAACTAAAGAAGTGTCTTTTCATAACCAACTGTGCGCAGAAAATGAGCCAAGCTCCTGAATCCCTGTAAGCTGATCGGTGCAGAGTGAGAAGGACATCGGAGCGCAGCTGACCTCCCAACAGTCAGCAGAGTGAAGGACGAACTGATGGAGGCTCCAAGGTGACATCATCTGCTCCGTATTCCTCCCTCTGGACCCATCCTGATCATTTGTTTATTTATTTATTTGTTTGTTTCTTGTGTTTGAAATTGTTGCACGAAAAGCACAATTTGCGCAAGAATAAGAAGCATCAGGCCTGTGGGTTGAGTGGACGTGTGTGACCCGTTGCGGACTCTTTCACGGGGGAAAAAGTCATTATTCTTTTCATTTGACGTCACAGTGGAGTCTCATGCGTGTGCTTTGCGCGCGTGGGTGCTTTATCCTTTGGGTCCCCAAGGTGAGAATCCAAGGTGCTCCAAGTTAGACGCGTCGCGTTAAGCGGTTCCGGAAGTACAGCGTCTTCTTTCAAAATAAAACTAACAGTACCGCCAGTTAAAAGGGAAAAAAACAAACAAAAAAAAGTTAAAGATTTATAAACTCTTGTTTTTTAGATGCATTAAATGTTATCTCTGTTTCTTATCACTTCTGGATTGAACTTTGGATAAGTTGTTTCGCAAGTTGCCAGACGCGTTTGGGAAGCTGCTGTTGCGTAAAAGTAACTTTACGGATTCGGAGAGGAAATAAAAAGGGGCTGGACTCTGTCCAGCTTTCTTCCTACAAAAACCTCGACAGCTGACAGAGAGCAGAACCGTTTAGGACAGGAGACCCGCTTCTGCGCTGAATACAAGAAAACTAAAAGAGGTAACACATATTTATTTATTTTACTAACAACTTTATTGTCTCTTTCCTTATCCCGCTACTTCACAGAGATCTGCTGTGTGAGATTATCACCTGACCCTCAGCAGATCTCTTTACATTTATGTCACAGTTTGGTTTAAAAAAAAAAAAAAAAAAAGCAGAAGTAAAAGGTGTTGCTTAAAGGTTTAAATCCATCCAGAAACCCAAACATGTGCAGAACTGAACTGAATAAGTTATTTTATTCAGCTTTAATGCCGAACTCCGGGGAAAAGAAGGTTTATGCCTATTTGCATTCGCCATAGGAGAAATGCGTTAAATTATAAATAAAACTTTTCGGGTTTTACTTATACCCAATTGTTGAGTCAGATCAGTTAGGAGGAACAGAGAGCAACGAGACAAGACTTAAAACTGAACGAGAACCCTCAGTAACTAAAGAGTTCACGAACTACCACACAGACTGTTTTTGTTTGATTTGTATCATAAAAATGAAAAACTGACAAAAATCGTACATGTTTGCAATTTTCTTTTGATGGGTTGCATGTCAAAACAAATGGCTTCATTTCAAACTTAAAATCATTTTCTTTATGATAAGATCATCTGAAATCCTGTAAAAATGCATAAATCTCAATCTGTGAAAAGTTGTGGCACAAAATCGTTGCAAAAAATTTTTTATCTTCAAGTTGGAATAATGACTTGATGTCACAAAAATAGCTGCATGTTTGGCTTATAGATTAATTTTGCATAGTAGTGAAAATTGTTGAGCTTAAAGTTGGAAAAATAACCTGAAAGTTTCCATAAAGTCAGATTTTCTAGTAATAGAGATTTCTCACCAACAGTAGTAACACACAAACACCTTCTGGAGTTTAAAAGAAACAAAACATAAAATAAATAACATGATTTCAAAATAACAAAATCAGGTTGAAGAGGCACACATATTATTTTTTCACAACATAAAGATTTTGATATCAATACTTATGTTTTAACATTGCAAAGTATATCTACTGCTTATTATGTAATCACCTGACCTCCAAATGTCTCAGCAGAAACAAATCATCAGAATAATGAAGCTCATGTACAAACAAAAAATTTCAGTTCAACACAAACTCTGCTGTAATTTTTTTTTATTAAAACATTTTTGTTTTTCTTTCAGAGAAGTAAGCAGAGGAGGTAGAGTAGCAATACTTCGAAACAATTTAATCAAATGAAATTAATAACGGTGCAGTAAAACTAAATGTAACAAGTTGCTACCCAGTTCTCCCAATATTCCTGCAAGATTTAAAAACATCTCAATAACTGCAGTAAAAATTGTTTTATTAAGGTTTGATGATGACTTATAACATTAAATTGTTCACACACATAGTATTGAAGCACCTTGTGGTATATGTTGCTGTAATAAACAGCAGAAATATTACCAATGTGGCTTGAATTGCCCCTTCGGGAGAAACAAAGTGATTTAATCTGAATATATTACTAGCAGTTTGGTATTTGTAGTGCAGCAGTTGATACCAAAACATCTTCTGAAAGTAAACCCAGTTACCACAAGGTTGAGAACTGTGACATTAGGATTATTTATATTTACTTGTACATATGTAATTCTTTATTTTTTTACACATTAACAGTATTGGTTTTGTGTTCAAGGCTTATTTTGGAGGCACTCACTTCGGGGTGACTGGTTTTAAATTTGTTGTCTATAGGAGTAAGAGACCCAGATGGATTCTAACAACTCATATTTGCATTTGATGGTTTGTGATGCCAAATAAATTGATAAGAGTTTTCCTTCACTGTTCATTAAATGGGTCAAAATTGAAAAATACTTTCTGCATTTTTAGTCTTCAGATGCAGCAGCTAAAAACTAAAATTCAGTGAAAGTCCAAGATTGAGGAATTACGCTTTGATGCGTAGAAAAAAAGTGTTGGATTGTGGAAATCTGGAGCTCCTCTTTTCTTAATGATCCATGTTTGTTACTTTTGATTCTTCAATTAATTAGTTTACATTTAGCATGATAGACTATCAACCTCTTACATCTACTGTTTTTATTTTCAGTGTCCGGATGGTCACACTTTGGTTAGTTTTTTTTTAAAAAGGAATCAAACAAAAGTCCATAGAAATCTATTTTAAACTGTTATTGGTTTGGGTTGTAGGCTACATTCAGATTGACCAAACATTGTCCCTACTTGGACAAAATGTGTTTATTTTTACTTTAAAGTTTTACGTTTGAGAAATCAACTGGAAGTCAAAATGTGAAAAATCCCCAATCATCCCCAACCTCAAAAGTCAAGATGGCTGCCATGCTATCAAACAGAATAACAGGTGGCAGACTGTTGACCTCAAGCTCCACCGAATTTAGCTTCATCTCATAAATTATTTACACACACACTTATCTATATATCACATAAATTACTTTTTTTAATTTTTATTTTATTGGTGTATTAAATTTCTTAATCTGAGACCTGAGTCCAAATTCCACACCACAAACAGGCAAAGGTGGAATGACAATAAAAAAAATCCTTAAATCCTTGAACTTTTTAGTAATAGTTGCAGACACAATATGTTGCTTTGGTGCTTAAAATACAGTATATACGCTGTTGTTGGCTTGTTGCTCATTATAAAAAACATAAAATGCTATATTAAGCCAATTACTGTTAGCATAAAAGGCTGACAGAAGCTCGTTTGCTAACTTTGCACAGGAATCCCACTTCTTTTGACTTGCAACTGTGATATGTTTACGTCTACGGCATGGTGTGGTGAGGTTCGATTCAGTATTTTCTCTGTTTCCATTGTAAAAGTTGCATTACATTACATGTTTGTCACAATGTTGGGCGTTTAGGTTAAACCCAACGGTCCAGTGAGAACGCAACTGGTGGTGGAAACAGTCTCCTGAATACGCCGGGCCATAAAACAGCTTACCAAAATGTGCCGCTCAGAATTTACCATATTCAACTTCCATATTCATAGATACATCAATTTCATGCTCTCTTTCTTGTACAATGACAATAGAAGAAATTCTAATTCTGATTTTGGTGTACATTAAAAACGAAATCTTGTTCAAATTTGGTCCAAAGATTTTGAAAGTCAAGATTAGTCCAATCATCAGAAAAAAAAATAATTCTGACTATTTTCTAAAATTTCTAACTTTAATATTACATTTCTGACATTTTCAAAAAAAAAAACCCATTAAAATAACTGGGTGTTAATTTTTGCAGTGGCCGGACTGAGTGTTCTCTGTATTTAAGCACAGAAAAAGATTACAATTTAGTGTAAACTTGTAAGATTTTCTGCAGATATCAATGAATTTGGATTTCATTTTATCATTTACAGTTCAAAACCTTGAACTGTAAATGAACTTGAATACTCTGAGCAGACATTTAGTAAAACACAATTTGAGATTTATTTATTTACTTTATTGTTCACCACCAAAACAGAAGAAAATAATATTTTTAGTCACTTTACACTTGAGAGGATTGTAGAAACTATATGATCTGTTTACGTTTAAGAAATTGGAAGCGTACTCATATGAGGACAACATATTACATGCATGTTTCTCATTTATCCTAGTTTTTGTCGTGAAAACATCTACCTAGAAGTAAAACTACAACTTTTCGGCTCTTTGGTAGATCACTTATTAAAAGTAATCTGTAATGGGTGTGTAAAACATAAGCTTTCTGCCTATTTGTGTCTTTCCTCCCCTGGGATGGAGGTCGCTTTGGTTCCCAGGCGGAGATGTGTGTGGCTGCGGAAAAGCTCCTGCTCCGAGGAGAAGATTCACTCTGGCAGTGAAAGTTTAAAAGTTGGTGCAACAGATCCAGCAGCCGATCGAAACTTCTGATAAATGACAAGCTAATTTAATTCAGAAACAGCTGTTTGGGTGAATTGGTCCCAGTTAGCAGAGCTTTGAGAAGCTGGTGGAGCACCAGGCCGATTATCAGATCAGATCCCATACATTCCAACTGTGCATCTTCATGCAGCACTTTGAAAATATGTGGTTGCTATAGCGATTGTGCAGGAAATGCTTTCGTACGCGGAGTGGAGTGCAGCTTATGTCTTGTGACTGTGCTTGCTGTTGAGTGTGTATGTGCATTAGCCTGGTTGTTTGTGTTGATCTAGGCCTCTGAGCTCTTTGTGTTTGAGGAAGGGTCTCCGGCCTCTCTGGGCTGACCTCAGGGTTGCCATGGAGACAGCAGGAGCCACTTCCTGAATTCTCGGCCCATCCTGCAAGCTGGGCAGGGGACACGGAGTCTAACTCATGACTGGAGTGGAAACAAGGCAGGAAAGCCCCCACGCTATTTTAACTGACCCATTCTAAGAAATCTAAAGTTGCAGTTTAGTTTGCGTCAAACTGAAGCAAAAGGGAAAATATTAGTTGTGTGGACACGACCAATATTTAATATTGTGTAAGGATTGTAAAAGCTTCAATTTGCTCATTGCAAAATTTCTACAATCAAGACGTATTGAGGCTGAACGAGGAACCACAGACGCAACGGGACAAACTCCTCTGTCCCCCGATATCCTGATCCGGTTGCCAGTACAGTTAATCTGTGTGCTGAGAAGTTTATTTACTGAGAGAAAACGGTACAAAGTGTCCTTCCATTGTGGTTTAAAAAGTCATTAATGTCATCAGTAGTGTTTCTACCTTCCTCTGTTTTAATCATTATTTTCTTAGTTATAGCAACTTAAACAGTGACTGCATTACTATTCTGTAGTCATTTTCACAGATGATTTATATTTTATCTGCATTTGTTTCAGCACAATGCCAAACTCTGACAGAACCTCGGCTTTCCCGACGTGATTGCGTAATATTTTTCCACCATGAAAGTGACGGAAGCTCATCACCGACACAATTTGGCATTATTTCTCTCCTGGTCTCCCAAAAGAGAAAGTTTACTATGTCCTTATATCTTTTTAATGAATTGGGTAAAAGTCCTGGTACACACAGTAATGCATGAGGCTTTAGCTGCTGTCCAATCACAATGCTGACCTCCATGTACACCGCCTGCCAAAACTGTTGAATCTGAAACTGAGTTTAGTTTTTAAATTTAATATTCAACATTAAAACATTCAAGCTACAGTCCAACCTGACTAAAATATTCAATCTACAGAAAATTTTATTTAATTACGCATTTAATTTCCACTAAAAAACTCTAAAAATGTTTCTAGAAAAAAAAAAATTCTAGGCTCCAAATGCAAAAAAAATGTGAAAATTTTTTTAGATTAATTTCAGAAATTTCTAGAAAAAAAATAGTAAATTTTTGAGTTTCAAAAATTAATTAAAATGCTTGAAAAAATTTTGCATTTTCCACTTTTGAAATACAGAAACTTTCAACATCAACATTTTTTTTCTAGGAAGTTTACAACTTTTCAAACTCAGAAATTTCCAAGCTTTCTCCAGAAAATTTCTAAGATTAAGCTTAAAATGAGATTTTTCTTGCAAAGTTTCGACTTTTGAAACTCAGAAATTTCCACAATTTTCTAGAAAATTTTGTATATTAATTCAAACATTTCCAAGTTTCTATTCTACCAAATTTGCAACTTTTCAAACTCAGAAATTTCCAAGCTTTCTCTAGAAAATTTCTAAAATTTACTTTTAAAATTTATTTTCTTGCAAATGTTCAATTTCTTTGTAGCTCAGAAATAACCCTGTTTTTTTTCTAGAAAATGTTTATGTTTTTGGCAAAAATGTGCTCCTTTTGGTCTATCTGGAATGGTCCTAATATGCCGTTGTGCTGCTTTACCAATAAGCTTTGAAGAAACTTAATGGCGTTGCCAGATTTGCTACCCAGCAAACATTAGCCATTAGCGAGTCAAACAGCCTAGGTAGGCATTTTCTGTATAATATTTTAGGTACACATTACAAAAAAAACATACAAATAGTTGAATCCGCAAATACTGGACCACTAATAGACAGGTAACACTGTATTTATGACAAAATTCTAACATTAGATTTACTCCACTTATTCTTTAAATTTAATGGGGTTAAAAAAGTCAGACAGATGTAAAACATCCAAAAGTGCTTCTGTTTAGTGGTGGTTACTGATTAGGTTTTAGCTTAGCTGATCATAGGTAGGATACAGAGGTTTGCTGCCCAAACCTCTAGTACAGGGATTAGTGCAGGGATCTTGTACTCAACACCCCCAGAATTCAGGGAACATTAACCAACAGATTTCATCCTTAGTGAGTAAACAGGGTTAATAAAAGGAGTTCTGGTTTCACGGCCCACGGAGCCTGCAAGTATTCAGGACTCGAGTTGGAATATCTGTTGGTTTGTTAAGGAGACGGTAACTCTGAGAGACGCAGGAAAACTGCTGCTGCATACTGCTTATGAATATCAGAAGCTTGAAGAATGCATGACAAATATGTCTCAAAATTTCAAAATGTTGCACATCTGAAATAATCTGACCTTAGGAGAGACCAAAGAGAGCATGTCAATGTTAAACCCTCAAGCCGAGCAGTAACCTCCTGAGTTCATCTTGACAGTTCAGGAATGTCGTTACTCAGTCACCAATCTGTGTGGGGTTGTAGGTCCTCGGTGTCCACTCTGGTTGTTGTGAAAGCTAGCAATGCGAGCTAACAATGGGAGCTAGCATGTCTCTGTCTGTATGTGTTGAATTTTACAGAGAAGCTTTCGATATGCTGTAACGTTATTCATCTTTATGATGATTTTTGACACTTTCTTTGTGATTTAGTTGTGGGAAAAACAAATTTTTGTTGCTATGTTGGACTTAAGTTCTGTTAATCAAATGTACTAATGTCACCAGTAAGTGTTGGCATCTCAATAAAAGCAGAGATTATACCAACTTTGCTGCTCTGAAGCACAACTGCAGAAGAAATTTTAGTCCATTCGTCTTTACATTACTGCTTCTGTTCATTTTCACTAATATTTCAGTCAAGTTGATGTCTGAACTTTGACTATGCCATTTTATGATCTTGATTCTTTTCTATTTCAGCCATTCTTTGTTAGTTTCCTTGAGGTGTTTGTTGTCTTATTGGTGGCACAGTTTGGACCTAGCTTAAGATTATCTCACAGCTACCTATAAAAAACGTTAATTTACAATTGACTCAGACTGCAAAGGTATAAGTATCAAACAAATATTTACTTGAGATCGATACTTAGTAAATGCAGCACTGATACTGGTGCTGATACCAATACTTTTTATTCAAGGTTGATGTATCATTAAACTTTTGACCTTTTTGTGGTTTTTCCTTTAAATTTCACAGAATTTGGACCAAATACTTTAATAACATCTTGACAAAACAAATAGAAATAACCTAAACACACAAAAATACAATATTTTCACACTTAACAATGACATCCAGCCACCCTTGTTATAATGGATCAGTAAAAACAAACCAAAACAAAGCTCTGAGCAATATTTGTCACATTTTATAAAAACCAATGCCTGTTGATGTCAAAAGAAACAGCAGTGACTGCATAGTCTGGTCCAAAACACATCCCTTTGCAAGAAAATAACCTGTGCGCCCCCTACAATGACATTGCGCCCCCACAAGGGGGCGCGCCCCACACTTTGGGAACCACTGCAATAACATAACTAGAAAATTCCTGAAGAAATTCCCGGGGCCTGCCAAAGTGTGCCCGTCGGATTGGACCCAGCGTTCTGATGCTAAACATTAGCATCAATGATAAAACAGTACAAAGTAGCATGTGGACAATCACAAGAATGTTCACTAACATGGGCTTGCACCATTCAGTATGTTAAAATGAGTGTATGAGCTAAAATTAGCCAAAATGCTAATGTTAGCTTGAATACTGTCAGTAGCATGTGGGGCATCACTAGCATGTTGCCTGTAATTGACTTACTCCATTCAGTACACGAAACATGGCTAATAAGTTTGAGACATAGCTAATACCTTATTTAAGGTAAAATGCTAATGCTAATTCTCTGCCTTGCTGTGCAAGGCAGAGAATTTGGAGGCTTTTAGAGCAATTTGGAGGCTTTTATTTTGAAATTTTCAGTATGCTTCATTTAAAATGGCCACACATATCAAATGTGTAACAGTGGTTTCATGAAACCATTCACAGAAAGGCCAAAGCAGCAATCACCTTATTTGAGTCATTATTGACTCAAATACCTTATTGAGCTTCGCAAGTGAGTCACTGTTCTCTTTATGCATTGCTATGGGCAGGCCCCAATAATAATAATAAAGAGGCGTTCTATTGGGTGAAGAACAATAGGTGCCTGCCATGCAATGCATGGAGGCAGTGACTCTGCTCTCCTTATGCATTGCTATGGGCAGGCCCCAATAAGGATGAACGAATCATACAGAATAACATAAGACAGAGTGTAGGAACTCGGCTAACTCGCTCTTTCCTCTGAAAAATCCCTCCTTCTTCCTCGAACTTGAGTTCTTCTTCTACGAATTCTAAAGCATCATGGGATATGAAGTCCATTCTGTGAAATATCCCCAAGCAGTCAGTTTTGAACTAGATACTAACTATCAAATGCTAACTTGAATGTGAAATCACTTCAACTTAGATAGTTAGATATTAAATTATAATATCCCAAATAAGTTCTAAACAAATCCTGTTTAAACACAAAACAAATTCTCAACAGTCAGTATGGCCAGGCGTTGTGTGTCTATTGCTCGCAGTGACATTACACTGTAAACAACAAGGCTCATTTTGCTGCCGTTTCATTTCCTTGTGGTGAAATACAACATTGTGGCTACAGCGTGACCAGACGTCCCCGATTTCTGGGGACAGTCCCCGTTTCAGATGGCCTGTCCCCGGCTGAAGCCGTCTCCGGAAAAGTCCCCGATTTTAGCATTTTATGAATAAGAAAAAAAAAAAAAGTTTCCTATCGATTATTGCGGTATAGCCAGAGACTCCATATGGAAGGGAAAGCGCAAGTGAGCAGTGAGGTTTGTCAGAAATAAACCCTGAGTTTCACCGTAATGGCTGTAAGCACAAACACACACACACAAAAAGGACAGTGTAAGCTACAAAAACACACTCTTAAACCAGAATGTTTCAACTAAAAATAATGTTCACCACTAAAAATATCAACTCTAATTTAAAACTATGTGTTTATATGTGTTTATATACAACAAATTCACAATTTCAATCGATCAAAATTAGAACCATCCTTATTTACTAAAGAGAAACCTTGTGCCTCCAGCAAGACACTAATAACTAGACACGTTTTAACACGTAACTCTTTTTGTGTTCCTTTCTGTCCTTAAGCTGCCATTCTACAACATGTACAGAGCGGATGTTGTCTCATCAAAATAAAAACATCAAATCAAAAACTAGAAGTCAACCACATGTTATACAAAATAAAAAGCGCTAAAGATGTGATACAACAAATAGGGAGCTTCATTTGGATTTATTTACAAAGTGTTTGGCAGACTTTCAACCATACTCATATTCTATAATGAATTATTATATTTAGCAGGAAATGACAATATAAAAAAATACTGCATTTTTTAGGAACTTTCTCCCTCTTTTGCACCACTCAGGTTCGTTTCCCAGTTTCGCGACCTGAACAAAAACCCCTCAGTGTCGGCCTGTTTGAGGAGATTCCTACCAGGAAAACTCCTGAGTAGAGAATTAAACTTCTCTTTTCCCAAAATATCCAGTTTACTTCTTTTTTTTTTTATGGGAGCAAAAACAGCAGAAACTGACTTGCACTTTGCAGAGAACCCTACAGTATCCAGTGAAATGAAGAAGGTAGCATAATGGCTGTAAGCACAAACACACACACAAAAGTCTGGGTAAATGAATGTCTCAATGGCAAATGGCCAAAGTTTAACCTGAGTTCATCAAACACTTTTCCTGGTCAAAAACGTCTTTTGATGAGGAAAACACAGTTGAGCAGATTTAATGGGACACCGGGTGATTGTGTTTTGCACATTGTTAAGCCAATATCAATTACAGCCACATTGGCTGAAGCTCGTCGAAATTGTTGGAAAAAGTTACATTTGTCTTAATATGAATGAATTTATTTGGAAATGCTTTGATGGTTTGAAACATATCCTTCACTAGAAAGTGTGAATCACTTCACAGCTTCTCCTGGTTACCATAGCAATAGCAACTAATGTTACGCTTCTGCCTAACTGATGATGTCACAAGGATCCCATGCTTTGTGACATAGCTTCTATGACATCAGCTCTGAAGCCTCTTAAATAGAGTTACGCATGTTCTAGAGTCATATGTGCAGAACCCAAAAGTTATATCGCGAGTTTAACCGTTTTCATGGATCACGTTCGATTGACAAGGAGGCTTTTCCCTCTCAGGATGCCGTTGACAAAGATCGAGTTGCACGGCCCTTTTCCACCGAAAGAGCAGGATTGTTCTTTGGGGACCTTTAGGTCAACCCTGAAAAAACTAAATAGTGCGTGGGACGACCACACTGAAAGTAAACGACAGAAGACGAAGGAAACGGACAAGAACAAAAAGAAGGAGTCTCTGTCCGTGATGGAATTAAAGCGGTTGGAGGAAATTGAGAAGAGGAAGCAGGATCAGGAGAACCAGAAGAAACTTAGGAGACAGGAAAAGATTGAGAAAGTAATGAGAGCGCAAATCAGAAAACAGGAGGAAATTTGTAAGAATCCTCAAAATTCTCTTGAGGAATCACAGAAGATTGTTTTTGGGAACCTCAACAACATAAAGAGAAAAGAAGCTGCCAACTTGGTTCTTGTGGAGGAGAAGCGTTTTAAAGAGAGGGCTAAGCAGCAATTAGGCCAAAAATTACAAGAGGAACAAGAAAAGGAAAAGAAAGCCGATTGGAAAAAGTGTCTGACTGACACATGGGATGCCCAAATTAAATGTAATCAACAGAAGAAGAAGGACAGTGCAGAAATTGAAAGGGAACAAATGGCTGGCATCATGGACTCAGATAGATTAGATCACATTGAAGACACTGAGAAGATGAGACAGAAAAAAGAGAAAGACCACAAATTTTTTAGACAGGTTGAGCCAAACGCAGAAGAGCAAAGGAAGACTGATTTAGATTATATATTGAGAAAAGACGCTGCTTATGACTCTCTCAGCAACAGTACGGCCAAAAAGCTAGCGAAAATGATGCATTGCGCACGTCAGCAAGAAAAAACTGCAACGGAAAAGCCTCTGACTGACGAGTTGGCAGCTCGTTTTCAAGAGAAACAGAAAGATAAGAGGAAAGAGGACAGGAATGAAAGACAAGGGGTTCTTCCTGGGTACCGAGCTGTGGAAACTGGAGACAAGAGACAGAAGGAGCCCCAGCAGAAACATAAAAAGGACGAGAGTAGAAAACATATGGACAACCATATATTTCCACAGATAATTCAGAGGGAAATAAATCACAGTGTTCCTGACCAAGGAAGACGTGTTCAGCAGAAATCGGGCTTTCGAGATCATGAGATTGACTGCGACATTTCTGATAAGGACAGAAGTCGTAAAATACGCAAAAAAATAGTATATGACCAACTGTCACAAATAAAGATGGAAGAAGCATACAAAAGGTGTTTTGTGGAGGATAACATATTGAAAGAAAGGAAACATCGGGAGGTTGCAGAGCAAAAGCGTGAAAAAGTGGAGAAAGAGAAAAAAGCTGCAGCTTTCAAGACTCTGACTGATATGTGGGATTCCCAGATTGAACATAAACAGCAGGAGAAAAACGAACTACGTGAAATCGAAAAGAAAAACATGACGTTCTTACTTGAATCGGAAACAGTGTGTGGAGGTGCAACTGGTAAGATAAGCCAGCTTACTCAACACAAACAGCCTGTTCAGAAGACTCTGCCAGCAGTGCAACTCTGTACCAGGTCCTGTGCAAGAAAAATAGTGGCTTCTGCTGACAAACATGAAGAACCAAAAATGAGCAAAGGTTCCAGACGTATACTGAGTCGTCCGAAAGTCAACAATACCACAACAATAATGCTCGTCAAACTTCCCCCTCTGAACTACAAAGCTCTGCAGGTCCCTGAGGATTTCCAAGAGAATTCTGAAACTGTAAAACTCCCACCCATTGTCTCTACAGATGACAACTATGTTTCTCAGATGGAATCTGATGACTTTTCGCCCTGTAAGAAGAAGGAGCCAAGTGGCTTAGGAGAGTCAAGTCTGGGAAGCCTGGGAAGCCTGGGAAGTCTGGGAAGTCTGGGAAGCTTGGGAAGTCTGGGAAGCCTGGGAAGTCTGGGAAGTCAGGGAAGCCTGGGAAGTCAGGGAAGCGTGGGAAGTCTGGGAAGTCTGGGAAGCCTGGGAAGTCTGGGAAGTCAGGGAAGCCTGGGAAGTCAGGGAAGCCTGGAAGTCTGGGAAGTCTGGGAAGTCCTACAAAGACTGCCACCCCCACGACCTGAGATAGATAGATGGATGGATGGATGGATAGATATTCTTAGATAGAAGTTTTCTCCGGGTGCTCCGGTTTCCCTACAAAAAGGGTAGGTGGGTAGGTCAGTTTCTTTATTAGTAAAATTAGGTAGTCCGACTTTAAATAGACCTTTTCTCTGGGTGCTCCAGTTTCTCTGAAAACACAAGTGACAGACACTGTAATTTGCTCTGTTAGTAAAATCAACTAATCTTGCTTTAAACAAAGGTTTTCTCCGGGTGCTCCGGTTTCCCTACAAAAAGGATAGGTGGGTAGGTTGGTTTCTTTATCAGTAAAATTAGGAAATCCTACTTTAAATTAAAGTTTTCTCTGGGTGCTCCAGTTTCTCTGAAAACACAAATGACAGACAGACAGATATCGCATGTAATTTTGTCTATTAATTCTACTTTGAACATAAGTTCTCTGTGGCGTTTGTGGAGGCTGTGGTGCCTGGATGGATGGATGGATGGATGGATGGATGGATGGATAAATATTTTCTGTAATATTCTCTATTATTAAAATGAAATAAACCTATGTTTTACATAAGTTCTCTCCGGGGGCTCCGGATGATACTACATAGGTTAGCGGGCTATAAATAGATAGCTAACCTATCAATAGGTCTACCTATGAATAGGTAGAGCTATTAATAGGTATCAATTGATACCTATCAATAACCATCAATTGATACCTATCAATAACTATCAATTGATACCTATCAATATAGTTATCAATACCTATCAGTTGATACCTATCAGTTGATACCTATCAATACCTATCAGTTGATACCTATCAATTGATACCTATCAATAACTATCAACTGATACCTATGAATTGATCCCTATCAATAACTATCAACATCCCCGCCCCTCCCGATAAACAACCGTTTATCTAAATTTCCAAAGGCTATAGCAGCTGGATTGGTTTCCGCCATATGGTCCTGGCTGTTGTTCGGACAGCACTCGATTTCACCAGTCCGTCACGACCTGGAAATGGTTCAATTCTCCCCAGCTTCCAGTTCTGCCTCGGAGTCTTGTCCTCTCCAATGAGCACTATGTCCCCCACCTGCAGCTTCGATGGCGTCGGGGTGTCACAACGATGTGCTGATCTTAAATCCAACAAGTATTCCTTCCTCCATCGATTCCAGAAGTTGGTCATTAGTCTTTGCCTGTACCGCCATCTCAAGAAGAGTCATCTCTTCTTTGGTTGCTGTTGGATTCTTGGCATCAGCTGAGAATACTCTTGAGACAAACTAGTGAGTCTTTGACCCACTAAGAAGTGTGCTGGTGTCAGAGGCTGTGGCTCATCCACATCATTGTGAATGTAGGTTAGGGGTCTGGAATTTATTATAGCCTCTGCTTCAGTAAGAGTTGTCCACATTTCTTCAAAACTTAGTTTTGCTCTGCCGAGTACTTTCGTAGGATCACTTTTACTGACCTGACGAGTCTCTCCCAGAATCATCCCCACCAAGATGCTCGTTCAGCAATGAATCTCCAGGTGATGCCCTTCTCAGAGAAGAAGTTTTGCAGCTGTGGATCTTTTATGCTCTCCCAGAGCTTCTTTAAATCCTGTTCAGTTCTCTTGAATGTCATGGCGTTATCTGAATAGACCACTTTACACAAACCTCTTCTTGAGGTGAATCTTTTTAGAGCCAGCAGAACGTTTTTTGTGGAGAGATCTGAAACCAGCTCCAAGTGCACTGCTCTAGTTACAGCACAGGTAAACAGTGCAACTTATGACTTTCTCAGGGAGCCTCGCTCCTTTGCATAGAGCGGCCCAGCAAAGTCCACACCTGTGACCTCGAAGGGTGGGGATTCTGTTATTCTGTTTTTTGGCAGTGGTGCAGTTGTTTGTTGTCCTGCCTTGGCGTTGGATTTCTTACAAAATGTGCATCTTGACACAACCTTCTTGACTACTTGGCGCGCTCTCACAATCCAACATCTTTCTCTAGTTTGCACTAAAGTGTCTCGTATACCTGCATGCATCATTTTCTCATGTTGACACTGCACCAACATTTCTGTGTATCTGTGATGACCAGGTAAAATCCATGGGTGTCTTTCCCTGTATGAAAGTTTGGATTGTTGCAGCCTTCCTCCAACAGAAAGCAGCTCATCTTCATCTAGAAATGGTTTCAGTTCTCGAATTTTAGAGTCAGTGTTGAGACTTTTATCTTGCTTCAACATATCAATTTCTGACTTGAAACATTGAATCTGAGTCACCTTCATCCAGTGTTTTTCTGCCTTTTCCAACTCTTCTGTTGTCAGCTCACCACTGATTTTTGCTCTTGAGCGGGCATTTGTGATAAATCTCCTTACCCAGGCTGTCACTCTGAGCACTGTTCTTAGTTTGCTGTATTTTTCCAGATCTAACATTGGTTTTAGATACTCTGCATCTTGATTGACCAGGTGTACTGCAACCTGGTGTTTGGATCTCATTTCAGATCTCACCTCATCCTCCTGAACAGGTTCCTGGATGCTTTCTGACTGATCAGGTAATGTTAGTCTGCAATGTCCATGCCGCCACAATGTGTTTTGGATCAGTTCTTGGACAGACAACCCTCTGGTGGGAATATCAGCTGGATTGATTTTCCCTTGGCAATGCGACCATGCCTGTGGATCAGTTAGAGACTGGATTTCTGTAACTCTGTTGGAAACAAACTGCTTCCACCTGGTGGCGGAGCTTCGAATCCAATGCAGCACTATCATAGAGTCTGTCCATAAAATTAGCTGGGTTTGGTCTAGAGGAAGAGCTTTAATGAGCGTGTTCCCAAACCTGGCAGCTATTACGGCTCCCATTAGCTCCAGCCGTGGAAGTGTCATCCTTTTAAGTGGAGCCACCCTGGACTTGGATGCCACCAGACTCATTTTCATTTCCCCTTCCTTCGTTTTTCCTTGCAAATAGGCGACTGCACTGTAGGCTCTTTCACTTGACTCACAAAACACATGTAACTTTACTTTCTGACTGTTCAGTTGTTGCATGTCCATTTTGTGCCATCGTGGGTTTGTCAACTGGTGCAGTTGAGGGAGTTCCGAACACCACTGCTGCCACTTCTTGGATACATCAGGTGGCACAGAAAGTTCAGGTTTATCGTCTCCAGGGAAATCTGCAAGTTGGAGACCTCGCCTTTCCATCTCATTACGCACATGTTCGCCTGGAACCTTCATCATTGCTGCACAGACCGTTCTTGTCACTACTGCTTCTATTTCAATGCTCTGTCCTGTATCCCACATTTTCCAAGCATAGCTTCACTATGTTGCGTTCAGCTGGGGTGGGCGCTGAAGAGCCAAATGTATAACTCATAAGTGTCCCTTGCTTTGTGACAGGTAGCTGCAGTGCTCTCACAACATTCTCGTACACAAAACTGCCTCGACTTCCTCCATCTAATAGGAAACGCACCATGCCTTGGCAGTTTGCAGCAGCACAGTGTTTTCATTATTAGTCTTGGTTTCCTCAACTTGGGGGACTACAGAGGAAACTAGAAAATTCCTGAAGAAATTTAACCGGGGCCTGCTAAAGTGTGCCCGTCGGATTGGACCCAGCATTTGCATTGATGCTAAACATTAGCATCAATGCAAAGCTTGGCTAAGAAATTACAAAGTATCATGTGGACAATCACAAGAATGTTGACTAACATGGACTTGCACCACTCAGTCTGTTAAAATAAGTGTATACGCTAAAATTAGCCAAAATGCTAATGTTAGCTTGAATACTGTCAGTAGCATGTGGGGCATCACTAGCATGTTGTCTGTAATTGACACACTCCATTCAGTATATGAAACATGGCTAATAAGTTTTAGACATAGCTAATACCTTATTTAAGGTAAAATGCTAATGCTCTGCCTTGCGCAGAGCATTAGCAAATAATTACATTTTGCAAAATGTAGGATAATCTTAATGCACTGCCTACGACAGTGCACTAACCTCAGGGCAATTTGGAGGCTTTTATTTTGAAATTTTCAGTGTGCTTCATTTAAAATGGCCACACATATCAAAAGTGTAACAGTGGTTTCATAAAACCATTCACAGAAAGGCCAAAGCAGCAATCACCTTATTTAAAAAATGTCAAGACTTTTATTTTGAAACTTTCAGTGAGATTCATTTCAAAGGGCCAAACTAATCCAAAGTGTAATAGTGGGTTTGTTAAAGATGTCACATAATGCCCAAGAGAGCAATTACCTGATTCAAAAATCGTCAAGTCTTTTATTTTGACATTTTCAGTAATCATCATTTCAAAGGGCCCAACTAATCCCATGTGTAACAGTGATTGGGTTAAATCAGTTTTGTAATTTCAAAAATAACAATTATGTGATGTAAAAATGTATTGGCTTTTATTTTGAAATTTTCAGGAAGCTTCATTTGAAATTGCCTCAGTAATCCCATGTGTAACAACGGTTGGTTAAAATCAGTTATAAAACTCCCAAAACACAAGTAGTTGTAAAGGACAGCTTAGTCCTCCTCAGTAGAAAGTGACATTTCCGCCATGTTGTAGTTCTTAAATTCAGTCATTGTAGTTCTAAAGAGCAGCTTAACTGTCATGTAAGTGAGACACACAAGGAGAGACATAACTGTAACTGTTTGAAGCAGTTAGTTTTTGTGAAAGGCCTGAGAGGAATATTCAGGCTTTTATTTTGAAATTTTCAGTAAGCTTTATTTTAAAGGGCTACACTAATCCTATGAGTAACAGTGTTTGGGATAAATCAGTTATCTATTGGTCAAAACAGCAAGTAGTTCTACATATCAGTTCTGCCCTCTTTTAACTGATTTTTATTTAAAACTACAAATATGGTGTATTTGTAGTCCTAATCAGCTGCTCGGCCCTGCTGTGTTCCGTTGCTATGGGAATGGATCCTCTGCCAACTGCCATGTGTGTGAAACAGAAAGGTGGAGAAAGAATTCTATCTTTGTGAGACGCCCAGTCAGTTTGAATGAAAAAAGCAGTCCGAACAACTCCTTCCCGTTCGGCAACCGTGACACGTATCGGAAAACCGTTTGAAGCGTATGAGAGGGCTATCTTTCATCTCCGATAGTGCCGCGATTCATATCTGTACATCACTCACAGTAATAACAGCGACAAGATAAAAATGGTGTGCGCTGAGGTTTGGCATTTTTGAGAAATACATGGAAGTCAATGTGGCTGAGCGTGTGGAAATCCTGTCGCATGACTTCGCTCTGAAGCACCTTGACAGAAAACCATAAGCCCTAGGAAAATTTCGAAAACATTTTACCGGAGCAGGCACTCCTATCGATGTCTTGACCGAGTTTGATACCGATAGGGCGATATTTGTGGGCGTGACGGCGATTTCAAAATTTGGGGGTCAAAATCGCTCTGCTTCCCACACTCTAACGAGACGTCAGTTACACTCTAGTTTCGACAGTTTCAAACTGACAAAAAATTTTGATCGTTTTTCGCTTTTTACGTCGCCATCGTAACTCCGAATCCCACCAAAAGTAATAACTCCAATGCCGGCGCCGAGCCGCACGTTTTGATACCACTTTTGTGGGTGGGCACGCAGCGGTACGAGCCTCATTAACGGTCACGGAAGAAGTTATAATAATAAAGAAACATTCTATTAGGTGAAGAACAATAAGTGCCTGCCATGCAATGCATGGAGGCAGTGAGCCACTGCTCTCCTTATGCATTGCTATGGGCAGGCCCCAAACAAGAACACAGGAACTCCTATTAGCTTGCTGTATATTTAAATAAAGTCTAATTTCGGATCATATAGAACATATAACTTCTATATATTAACATGAGGAAAAAAGACATATACCTTCAATCACCGGAATGAATACATGACTTATGAAATGGCGAATTAATCAAGAAAAATGTTTTATATCTGGACCGATAGTGCTGCACGCCTTACCTCCAGCTAGCCCATTACGGCATTTTACGTCTTCCACACACATCCGGCTACGTGTTACGCTACGTGAGGTGCGTTCAAGTGCAATAGGAAAGACTAATTTCTCACTTAATAACAATTTTACATAACAAATAATGACTGATTTGGTTGGAATTCGAAGCTTAACTTAAAAGTAATATAGTTAACTTGATACATTAGTGAGGTCAGTTCCTTGGCAAACAATAACTATTTTTTTATGGAACTAAAATGAATGTTTTGTTAAATGAAGAGCAGCCACAAACAATGCTCTGGAGAAAACAAATGCCTTTATCTGTTTGTTAATCAAACTTCAATTGTTCACCCTTTTGTCGCTTTGTAAATCTTGACTTGACTTTTTAATCATGTTGATAAATTTGTGGTGCCTCTTGAGGTGGTAAAAAAAAAAAAACATACAAACACCAAGGTGACCAATCATTTTCAAAGCTTGCTTTGTAGTAATTGTAGTCATCTGTATATCGGCTTTGACCTCTAAGTCACCTCTGTTACTACACAGACCTGACAATAGCCTTTTTATGCACTGACAGATTTCATGGAGAATTAACAAATTGCTCCAGATGTTTTTTATGGTTTGTGGTGGAGCAGGAGAGTATGAGAGTCAGGACATTGTTCTGCAATATACATGCTTACAATAAGTTTTGTACAAACACTCTATGAAGTTTATTATCCCAAGAGTGAAAAAGAAAAATATTCGCTTCTTCCTTTTGTTGGTACTCTTAAACAAGATCTACAGATTGAAGAAATCACCTTAGTAGATAAAGTAAGATAAGTAACCATGTTATAGTTTTATTTCTTAGTGAAAAAAAACATACCTGGAGTTTTGCTTTCATTCAACGCAGCCCCTCCTCAGAACTGCTGTTTCCAAGCTTCTGCATCACAGATCAGCTCTCCCCTGCAAATCCCCCACTAGGCTCCTTCAGACTAGCCAGGAGAAATTAGGAAACACCTGGTGAAACTGTTTCTGAGCTCCTTATATGATCTACTTCTCAGTGTAACGCTGGTAAAAATGTTTTTACAGGGTTAGAAGAAGAGCCATATTGTGTTTCAGAAACACAGGAGTTTTTAAAGAGACAGAGGCCCAATTTGAAGGCGTTAAATTTCTAACTAGAATTTATTTTAAGTTATATTTTATATGTACAACATTTCCATAACAATTAAAGTTAGCATAGTGACTTGATTGTGCTATTAAATTGAACCATGTGCCAGGAAAATCAGAGGAACTGCTGCACAATTTCTTGAAAACTTGATGCTCTTCGTCCACTCTAACTGAGTATGAGCTATCCTGCAAAATGTGAGGTAAACTTCAGCCTCTGCAAAGCTGATAAAGACAGCTTCAACTTCACAATTAACCACTAATTTCCTGGAATCTATTGGTACCACGTCAATACAAATACACTGAAGTTTCTGGTCGTAATGTGACAAAATGTGCACTCTCCTATAAAAACTTCTTGATGTTCAAATCCTGGACACAGTTCAAGTAGATGGAGACTGTGAAGCTTGAGAAACGTATTGTGCATCCTGTGTAAAGTTTCTGCCTCTTTAGTAGTCCTGGGAAAAACAAAATGGTTTCAGTTCTGTGGAATTTTTGCCTTTGACAGTTTAAAGATGTTTAACATAATCAAAGAATTTAAGAGCTGAAGGAAACCGCAGTCGTTTTACCGTAAGTACATCTCCGAGAGAAATTGAATAATGTAATTATTCTCACATTCTGTCCCTAATTTCTATTCACCACCTTGTGAAAAACCCTTCAAATGTTCCCTTGAGTCAATCAAAGCTGTCAGTTTAAAATGTCCAGCTTCCTCATTGAGAGTTTATGCTGAAATCTTCAATTTCTCCAGTTTGTCTGAAACAATTCAACCCTTAGAAATAACCTAATTCTCCGACCCTTTGCTTCTTGAAGAGATTTGTTCCCACCAGACTGACACAGCCGTTTTGTCAGCCAGTCGAGATCTTATGAAATCGGAGTCACGCATGTGAAGGTGAACACTTTTTCTAAGCCTGAAGCTGCTGTACAGATTTTGAGTTATTTTACCTTTAGAGATTTTGAAAATTTTCTTTAAGAAATTATTTTTTTTCTAATTTTGACAAGCATTTCATTACCACCTTTGTAATTATCTATTAATAAAAGTAACATGATGAAAGCAAACAGCTGAATTCCTGAATAGTTGAGACTCCCTTTAATTTAAAAACACTTTTAACTCGCCATTGTACTAGTTCAACAGGATTCATCAGAGGACAGAATAGAATGTTTTTTTGTTTTATGATTTCTTTGTTTCTGAACATTGAGTATTTAAATAATTTTTTTCTTTTACTAGATCTGAAAAAACAAATGAGGTGTTAATTGCAATGTTGTCTCCTTTTTCTGTTTTACAAAAACCAGAGTGTTCAGCAAAGCGAACACTACAAAAAAATAACATCTTACCAGAGATTTTTGTTTTAGTTTCTTGTGCAAATGTCTTAGTTTTGTCTTATTTAAAGTGTGCTAACTTAAAAGTAACTTTGTTGCCAGATATAGGCGCTTGTATTAAGTAAATCATTCCTTAATATTGATGAAAAAGTACCAGTTTAATTGTCAGATTATTTCACTTAAGACATTTTTCCCATGTTGTAGTTAATTTATCTGGCAATGGAACAAGTACTGTTTCATCAATATAACTTGTTTCAAGGTTACTTGTAAGTTTTTTTTTTTTTCAAGTGTAATAAGTTATTTGCAACAGAAAGTAGATCAAAAATAATTGGTAAGACTTTTAGTTTTTTGTAGGCTGACTACACTTTTGGACCACCCAGAAAGAAATACACACATTTTTACAAAACACACTGGCAAACTGTTATCTCAGAGGATGCTTTTGTTTCCTCTCACATGCTGCTTGGCTTTTTAGGCAACGCTGCAGATTCCTTTCAGACTGTATGAGGAAAGAATAAAAGCGAGTATGTACACCTGCTTTTATTTGCCCTCCCTTTCTCCTCTCTCCGCTGTCTTCCGCTTGCCTTCCTCCTCCTCTTTCTCCGTCCTTTCTGTGTTAGCCGGTTGCCAAGTGCTAGGAATCTGAGGAATGCAGGATTGCAATGTCCTGATAAAGTTTGCTTTGTTCCCTGAGTGACCTGGAAGAGAATAGTGCCCAGAAGTCTACATATGATACACAGCACACGAGTGTACATTTCTTTTTTTAATAAAAACTCACGATGTGGGTGGATGCCGAGAAGAGATTCACAGTAATTTATTAAGTGTTTGAATGAATTTCTCGTGAATCAACAAGTGAAAGAGTGAGCGGGAAATTGGTTGATTATTTGGAGTAAAACAAAACCTGATGAAGGTTTTAGATTTATTCATACAAGGGACAATTTACCAAACACTAAGGAACTGGGGATTGTTTGTTTTTTGTAAGCGGGGATCTGTGTGGAGTTTATTAGCCGTTAGTATCTTCTCTGCAGTAGAAAACTCTCCGCAGCTTCAGTTTGTATAAATACAGAGAAATTTTGAGCAAACAGATGAGCTAACAGCCGGGGAGCTACTCTAGATCAACACCACTCCACCACCAAGCTTGACAGTTTGAATTGGGCTTCTGTGAGGTTCTGCTGAGACCGTATGAATAGTTAATATCTTCTGTGCAGTCGTTGACTCTCTCAATGACTTCAGTTTGGATAAAACTAAAAAAATCCAGACTGAACGGACGGACAAGCTAAATTCAACAGCAGTCCACCTCTGTGCTTTACAGTTGATGTGATTTGTTTCTACTGATTTGGTGCATTTGGATTTCTCTAAAAAAAAAAAAAAAAGGAAAATGTTGAATAAACCAAATAAAATCTTAACTTTTCTTCCTAGGGACATTTTTATTCAAAGGCCTGTGACTGGGTGTAAACGTAGCTTGAAGAGGGGACTGACAACTAATAATAATAGTAATGAAAGAGAAGAAAGTATTTTTGGCTGCCTAAAATTATGGGTTATTTTAAAATGGGGTTCTGTGGAAAACATACAAGCAGTTAACATCTTTTCTTCAGTGTGGAGAAAGCCTGGCAAGAAAGAAATTACGATTTTCTTATTTATTCATAATGATAAAAATATTTTGAAGACCCAATTGGCTATAATTTAAGAAAGAGAATTAACTATATAAACGTAATAATTTTTGTGCAGTTCATTGGTGTGTTGATGTATTAATGAGAGTTGTTTTTTTTTTACTCGTTGCTGCTTTCCGCTCTTTGATTCACAAGTTATTTATGCTAGTAGTAACCCTGTCCGAGACGAATCTCTTTCTTAATTTAAAAGCTTGTCATCTTGTTCTGCCCCTTGCTTCGTACACGGTGTCCTGCTGGCAACACTTTCAGACTGAAGTCATTTTTCTGTATGAAGCAGGCTCAGCGGCTGCTTTATACTCCAGTTCTTTGTAAATGAAGGAGGAGCCGCCGCGAAGCAGAAAAGAAATTCCTAACTTTATCTCAGCACAGAACGCACATGTGATTACATGCTCTCTATCAGTCACACACACATTTTATCTCTCACTTCTGCTATTTTAGCTCACACAGCTGACTATAAACCTGTGCCTTTTTGCTTTAGAGGAGAGAAGAAGAAGAAGAAACAGGAAGCAAGCATTTAACTTTTTAGAGGAGGGTCAGGCAGGGCAAAATGGGAGACCTCCACACTCATTTGCGTGTGAAGAAGTGATTATGTGTGTGTGTGGGTGTGTGTGTACATATGCAGAGCTGTGGGAGTGTGTATGATGGCTAAACAGAAGGGCCAACTTGTGTTTACATGGTAAATGCGTGGATGTGTGTGTGTGTGTGTGAGTGAGTGTTGAGGGAGTTAAGGTTGTGGAATGTCACATGCTGACACGATGCTTACGAAACAACAAAAACAGTTAAAAAAAACATGGTGGAAGTCATTAACGATGCTGGTGGCTGCTCAGCACTTGGCTGTATGTACGGCGAGGTTGCATTCACAACAGCCACGTTTAATCGCACTCTGGTCCATTTGTCTTAAAAGTCTGGTTCATTTGGGGAGGTGTGAATGCATAATCAAACCACCTAAAAACCTCAGTCTCAGTTCGATTGAAGTGAACTCTGGTTCAAATGCCTATGTGAATGCCAAGCAGACCGAAGACTGCTCCAAAGGCAGGAAATAGACTATAGTGTAGGGCATTCTGGGTAAATGGGAACTAAACAAACACAAAAATCTAATGCTAAATGGAGAAATGGCTTTTAGTATTTTTAATAAAGACAGAAAAGAAATCCTACAATCACTAAAGTCTGACCCCACTTAATTTTTGTTTGTAAAATTTGGATACTAAGGAAGTTGCGCTCATGTCTTCTTCTGAGGTTTTTGTGTCGTTTCCTTGAGGGGTTCTTGGTGCAGCACCACCACAGGTCGGGAGAGGAACAGGTGTTTTAAAGGGTCTGGATCGGTTAAAACAATGAGGTATGAAAGCGAAATGCACCAGCTGAAAATGTATAAATATGTTGAACTGAGCGGTTACTAAAAGGAGATCAAGCAGTGGTGGCAGCATCATGTGATGACATTATTTCTCAGATGGAGCTGAGATTTTTTTGTCGAGGTGGAAGAAATCATGAACATTTCCTAAGTTAGTTAGTAGATGTTTAATAGAAAGGTGAAGAGTGATTTCAACGAAAGAGACTTAATAAGAATAAAACAAAAGCAAAATATATATGTCACATTTTTGACCTGAATGCATTTGATTTTTATTTAGTTTTATTTTAATACTTATTAAACTTATTGTAACTACTGTCTGCAAATAGTGCTGGTTTTCGTCTTTTCCTTGATCATTTATCAAATGTTTACCCCAAACACAAAAGAGGCGCCATCATTTCCTGTAATTAATCACAGGAGCAACAGGAGCGGCGTCACCGAATAACTCACTTCTCAGTCAGCAGGAGACGCCGTCAGTCATTCGTTCATTCATTCATATTCAAGAAAGAATGACACAGTTTGATTACATGCCAGCTATGAAAATAAACAACATTTTTAAAAGAATCAGTTTGTTTCCTCCTGTTTCTCTTATGCGCCACATGTTTGCAACTTTAATAAATAAAAGCTAACAGAACTGTGTATTCACAGGTGCTGCGTCCCCTCGGGCCCGGTTGGCAGTCAGGGCTACTGTAAACATCCTTGACTGGAAGCTGGTGTTAGGTTTTTGAGCTTTCAGTCGGATGTTTGCAGCAGCCAACTGCCCTTACCATCTCAGGAAGGTTTCCACATTGTAGCATCATCCAACTTTACAAACAGAGATATAGGCCAGTTCACTCCTCTGACTTGAATAAGGTAATTGTTTTACTAACAATCTTTTCACCAAAACTTGTTTTCCATGAATTGTTCTTGCTGTAGTTCATTTTCAGTCTGCAAAACCAGTTTTGTGCAACGAATGAGGCCTGGCGCCATGACAGTTATGCATGTAAACAGGAGTGGTGTTTCCACTGAACATAAAGTGAAATTACGAAAATAAATTCCCATAATGGAAACACGACAATTTTGAAAAAAAATATGTTTTTTGAGAAAGCTTTTGCGCTAGGATCAGGTGGTTTTTCAGCTGTATTGAAATAAAGTTTTACTACTGGCCCCCATTTTCAAGAGAATTGATACAAGTGGTATTTAAAGACCAGTTTTCAGCATTTTTCACCTCTGTTCAATGCGATTCTGCTACTTCACCTCATGATGTCACTGCCTAAAACATGCAGAAAATGTTTTTTTTCTAATACCTTTCCTCAACCAGGCCTTTTATGATTGTAGATATACGCTCATAATATATGCTTTTACTCTTTTTATATTTGTTGTCATTAAAAAAGTGGGATCAACACCTTTAAAAGAATCTGTGTTCAGTTTAAATTTGTTAGCTAGCAAAGCTATATAGTTAAAAGCTTTTAAAGCGCAAACGGACATGCAAAGAAGCAACAGAAACTCATTTGAAGTGCAACTGACATCTTAATATTACTTTAAAAGTTTAAAAAGGAGCTGTTTTGGGAAAACTGCTCCTCCTGAATAAGTTTTCTCTCCTTCTCCCTTGAACAAAGAGAGCCAAGAGGAAGCGGGTGTAACACACACCAGAGGACCACAGACAAGGAAGGAAGGAAGCATTTCAAGATCACTCCCTCCTCCACCCCTACATTCATCATCCTATTAATAAAAAACAGGCTTGTTGCTTGAGTTGGGGATTAAATATCAGCTGTGTTCAAGCCATGAGTATAAAACATTCTAATGAAATTAACAGATTAAAACCGGTGAAATATTCCAAGCATAAATATTTGACTAATCTGAGTTTATATGCTGATATTTAGAAAGGAAGAGACTAAAATTAAGGCTTCACATCATAGTTCAGGTTTTCATCTAATGTCGATCTGAGATCCAAGGAATGTAAACACCCTACACTCTCGGCGTGCGCCTCCTGGTGGCCGGGAGTGGGACTGTTTGCACTGCTTGGCTCAGGAGCGCATCCCACAAAAACAAACTGCAGCATTTGTGTTTGTTTTTATTCTTCACAAGCTTATAATAACATAGTTTGTCTGAACAAATGAATATAATGTACCTCGTGTTCATTCTGGAAATAAAAAGATATTGACAACAGTTGCTTTTTGGATCATTTTGTTTTGAGATCTATGAAACTTTTTCTGTGGTAGGAGGCAGCAGCTGTTATATTTAACTCATACTAAATAAAGATCTATTTGAGAAGTTGTGCTCTTCCTCTGACATCCTGAACGGGACTGCTGGGGACAGTTGGCCATCCGGGAAGGAAATGAGGAGTGGCTCTATCCTCGGTCATGCTTGTCCCACTGGTGCTTGACCCCACACACACACACACTAATCTACGCTCAGGCCAAAAACTACGCTTTCCTTTCTTTTTAAGGTTTCAGCCATCGGAACATGTTAAAAATCTAGTTTATATTATGTTCGCAATTTAAAAATCTATAGTTTTGCTGCTTCTACTCTTCTAGGATTGAGTAGGCGGAATGGTTTGAAAAGTTTATGTAAGTTGTTTCATATCTTTTGCATGATCAGGTAACCTATTTATCAAAAATTAACTAAAAGTCAAGAAATAGTTCAAGTTTAAATAAAGTCAACTAGTTAAAGATGCGGTAAGAAAATTAAACATGCATTGTTTTGTAGCATAAATAGCCTTAAAAAAAATTCCCAGTCTGTGACTTACTGTAAACCCATTGTTCATGAATCGAAAGGAAAGCGCCACTAGATGGAGCCAAAGTGTCACTCATCCATTTACCAGTTACTAAGATATTTTGCTTTATAGCACAAGAACTGCAGCAAAAAGGCACCAGATCCCAGGTTTACCATCCAGAAAAAAAAATGTTTTATTGGTTTATGAAACATTCTTTTGGTTCAGACTTGAATGAAACCAAAATTCTACAAATATCTTTAAAAAAACAAAACAAACAATTTGTCATATATTCCATCTAACAGCTAAACAAAAGGCGATTGAGAGAACACAAAAATATCTTAATATTGCAAGTAATTCATTTCAACACTACAAAAAAAAACAGAAAAATGTTTAACAATTTAAGATTAAAACATTGGAAGCAGAATTTTGTCAACCAAAAAACAATTAAGCATACAAAGTCAACATGCGAATAGTTGGAAAGCAGATGTGGTGAAATATTGTCTATAAATGAACCTGTTAATTTTACTATACGAGTGTTTAGACTGTTTAGCATCATGTGATCTGTCTAATTTAAAATTTAGAAACTAAGATTTTAAAAAGCCCAATAGTCTAAGGCGATCATCTCAAACTTAGTAAAAACATTTAGCAAACTTCCATTGTAATATTACATATCTTGTATAAATATATGCATATATTTTCTGGCAATAACATAAGTTGTTTTATTTTCAGGTCAGTTGCAGGACTGTTGCATGTAAAATAAAAATAATGACAGGTTCTGGTTCTGGAAACCACAAAAAGCAGAAGTTAACTTTTATCTCAGCATGAGTTTTGGCCGCAAACGAGACTTTACTGGGAAAGCCCCCGAAACCGATACGAAGCCCAGCTGTTGCCTCCCATTGAGACTGAGGCGAAACTCCGTGCAGAGACAGAAGTTGCCCAGCATGAGACTGGGGAAAGAAACTGTAAGCAGTAGAACAACACATACGGCGTGTGTATCAAAATACACTCCAGTGTCACCCTGACACTGGATTACTGAAGCATTTAAAAATCAGTAGCAGTTTCTAATACATCAAGTTAATGAACCTTTCAGAAAACCAAATTAAGAGCAAACTTTAAGCTGGTGGACTGTAACTCTTACTACATTTAATCCTCCTCCGGTTCTTCATCCAACCCTCGTTCTACCCAGACGATATCTAAAGGAGTTCACCAGGGCACAACGTTGGCCCCATTTGCAAGTACAGTTACTAGTTGCAGCTGAAATGTCTTCACATGATGATGGCGCAGTTGTTTCTACAGTAAAATGCTCTTGAAATGCATAAATTGAAATTAGTTTTGAATTTAAAAACATCTGAAATGATAGGACTCTCAGGAGAAAGGGAACAAAATCAACTTTGCCTCAGTGTTGGGTTGTAAAACAAAAATTACTCAAAAAATGGGTGAGGATTAAATCAACTTTCTGACTTAATTTTTCAAGCCAATCATGAGCAAAAAGGATCAGTTTTCTGTAAAAATAATATATAAATAAATAAACTGAAGCAGTAGTGTGTTGAACAACCTTTGTCTTTAGATTTGCTGTAATTGAATGAGAACTGGTGGCTATTTCTGTGTCATCATTTCTATAAAAGAAATGAAAGAAAAACATTTTTTTAAATGTCACTTTGAAAGCATAACAACGTTCTCTGCACAACCCTGCATGAGAAACTGGAAGACAAGAGACAGGAACCACATGGAGACGCCATCTGTTGTTGGCCAACACTGCAGAAAAGGTGCCAATCTGCAGACAGACACATATAAACACCCACACTGTACAGGGAAAATGGTAAACAGGAGAAAATCACAACACAGCATATGGCAAAAAGACAAGAATTCAAAAAGATAAAGAGTTGGCTGCTTGCATTTAAAGCCACAAACTATTCCTAATTATTCTAAAGCAACATTAAATTATTTATTCTAAGTTTTATCTGCCTCCTTAATTAATGCAAGAAGAGACATTGTTAGTTATACAATTTCAGATTTTAACTATTTATTGACTTATTTATTGATCTCTTTTTAGTCTTAGCAGCACTGTGTAAGTTTTAAAAAACAGGTTTTGTGATTTTTACCATCCATTGGTGGAAAGAGTGAAATTTAGAGCTACTCGTTTTAGTTAAATATGAATTCTTCTTTTAATTGCAACTTAATATTAACATTAATTATCACTTGGTACATACATAAAGATCTAACTGAATTGTTCAACTATTAGAGAAAAATATTATCTGTGGTGATTATTTAGATTTATTTTGTTGACCACAGGCAAACACAATCAGCTATTTTACTATTTACTACAATTTTAAGCTGTGAGATTGAAAGTTAGTTTTTTAAAGAATATTGTGATATTTAAAAAAACAAATGTACACAGTGGTAGAGAACCTAGGCCAAAAAAAACATATTTTAGTAGTATTTGTTAATCCACTTTAAGTGACTATTTTTGCCAACTTCTTATATTTTTACTTTTTTTTGCAATACTTGACCGATACTTTGCTGTTTTCATGCTCAGGCGACATCTGTTTAAATTTTACCTCATGAACCGTCTCCCTGTTTCTTTGCAAGGCAAACCAAACAGTTGTTCAGTTTGTTTTTCAGAAGGTGCATCTCTGTCTTCAGCTCTTTTCTCTGAAGGCTGTAATCCAATTATTCGGCTGGCAGATCCGCTGCAGCAGATGTGTTCTCTGTCCTGGAAAAACGAGCTGGATTTCTTTCCTCCCAAGAAGCTCCTGAGGTTTTTGTTTAAGTACAACAGGCTAAAATTTTAGCATCAATAAAATATGTCAATTATTTCAAATGACTATATTCATATGAATACATTTGATTTGTGTTTATTTGTCATTATTTACCTGTCTGAGAAATATGCATTGAGGAACGGCTTATGGGTTTACGTCAAAATGCACCGATTCACTTTTCGCACTTCTGATACAAATATCTGAGGTTTGGTATCGGCCCAAACTGATCCAATACAGAAAAACAATTCTAGATTGAATTGAATTTTAAACAGACATAAATGTACAGAATTACAAATTTATTTCATAACTCTGCACCTGTACAGCACACTTAAATCCACCAATAGCTTCACAAGTTTGGTTAAACATGTAAAATCAATCCAACTTTAATTTATTCTGTTGGCACAATTAGAAGTAAAACAGCCTATGTAAAAATAATAATATTAATAATAAACAGAAAGTGACTAAAATAAACTGCAATAAACCTTTTAAATGGTTCAGAAAGTGCAATTAGAAATTCTAAATATAATGTAAAATAAATAATAAAGCATAGAATTAGACTGAATATATCAGCCCTTATTGATCAGGAACATTGTCACCAATACCCAATATAGAATATTTTTCAATATCATATTGTTGGATCTCTAATTTTATGCATCAGTGAATGTATTCTGGGATTTTTTTGAAGCATTTCTTAATCTTTTGGATATAGCTTCACATTTGTTTGATAACTAATAACATAGTTGAATGAATTTCTAGAAATGTATATTTTCATCTGGTGAAATTCTCACTGCAGAAAAAAACCACAGCTTTTACTTTCATGTGGCAGAATATTGAGAAAGCAATTGGAAAGACAAACAGTGAAACTCATTTCCTGTATAACACGGTTAGCAAAAGAAGCCACACATATGATATAGTTGGATGCTGGTTCTGCCTATTTTGTACTTTTTTATGCTTTATGTGCAGCATTAGATCATAAGCAGTTAAAAATTTTAAAATATGCAAATTTATGAAGGCTTAATTTGATTTGTGAAAAAGAAAAAAAGTGATTTTAGTGTTTGTTTGGCCTTAGGATTTCCTAAACAAGCACAAAAAACTTTAAATTAGGAAATTTTCCTACCCTTTCTGTAAAACAATTAATTTTTTTAAAACAGTTACTCTTTTTTTGAAGAAAGAAAAAAGGTAATATTTATTATTTTTATTACAGAAAACTTGATCTCTACACCAAAGGAACAAAATCACAAAGCTGAGAAAACATTCTGTAGAACAATCACGTTTTATTGCAGAAGCCAGATACAAATAATTGGAATAACTTGTCCTCTATAGTGCTTCTTCCTAATAGGTTTATTCCTGCTGTACATTATTACCCATAGAATATATGATTACAAAGCAAACAATAACTTAAATATCAAAATGCTGTACAAAAATCACAATGTACAAGAAGTCGGTGTAGACACTACGCTCAGCTTACAAGTATAAATAAAACATACAAAAGAGGCACTTAAGAATATTAGAGATACCTGCACACACACACACACACACAATATTGTATGTTTACATATTAATTTCACAAAAAGTCAACATACTTGAGTCCATGTTATCATACAATCTACCTGAAAAGGTACTTTTACAATTATATCAGATACACTTGGCTGAAGAGTGATGTTGAAACCTTGTCAGCAAGAAGAAAATCTGATTAAGTCAGGAAGAACTGCTTAACCCTTGCATGGCTTTTAATTTCACAGATTTCTATCTATTGCAAGCAGAGAATTTTTAATTAATTACAATTAATTACACTAAACCTGCCTCCAAGAAAAAAAAAACTTCAACATTTCCCGCTATGACACTACGTCCTTAAATTAATACAATATTTGTGCAAAATTATTATTTTAAATGAAAATTTGTATTTATTTGAGCAAAAAGAGCATCAAACTTAGCCCTAAAGAGTTGTTTAAAGTCAAATTCACAGGCTTAAAAATATGGTCAAAAACCTACACATGAGGTTGGAGTTTATGTTTTCACATTAAGGTAAATTATGGCGACACAAGTTGACCAGGTGTTGTGTTTATGATGTGCAGCAGTTCAGAGAAACCTACAGTGTATCGACTTAGGAAGACAGATTGTCAAAAACATCAAACATACAAGTTTCAGCCACAATAACTTCAGTCAAAATCCATTTCTACTGTATTTTTGTTTTTGATTTAAGAACAAAGGGCTTATAGACGACAATACATCCTGTGGCGCCGGCGCTGATAAAGAAAGCTGCTTTCAGTCACAAATGAGTAAATAAATCCTCCACACTAAACCTCACTATTGATTGAAATGTGTAAAAAAAATGTTTAAATTATCTAATTTTTATTGCAGGAGCACAAAAATTCAACTTGGCGCCTCGTCAAATCTTCGTAGTAGCATGTTTTCTTGCGTTTTTCATCCTTGGTTTATCATTAAAAACATGGCCATCATGTTGCCATGACAACCATTAGAGACAATTTTTCTCTCCTACCATCACAAATGTGAACTTTTGCTATTTGCCACCGAGGGACTTTAACTGGAATTGTTTGATTTTAGTCAGACGAGACCAAGATGGAGTCCATGAAGCAGGGGACAGACGTCTGGAAAATCCTCTCACACACATTGTCAATTACGGCGGAGGACTCGTAATGCTGTGGGCCTGGTTTTTATTTAAAAAGCCTTGGGAAGCTACAGTGTACGCAGTCATGAAACATCAGAAAATTTTCAAGAAAATCCTGATGGGAGCTGCCAGAAGACATAAAAAGTTTCCAAAACATTTGGGAAAAACAACAGAGAAAATAGTTCAGCAGATGCATAATTAACCTTTATCTGAGGAAATCTAAAAAAAATTGTTAAAAAAAAAAAAAAAAAAAGATCCCTGAAGGCATATACGTTAGATTCTTCTACATATTTAAGCGTGATATTATGCTGCTGCTGCAAAATATTTTTACAAGGGATTTTTACACATCTCTACCAGGGAGGACAATGAAGCACAGAGAGGCAAATTATTTATAAACCGTCTTATGTCTGAAATATTTTCATTAAATGTGTTTATACGCTTGAGGTTAGATTTAATTTAGAACCTGACAAAGACTGGATCACATTTCAGACGTGTGACTACAGTCTGTATGCCACCAAAAGCCTGTTATTTTTTTATTTTTTATCACAACTCAAAGGTTCATTTTTCTCCTTCCTTTTCAGCTGAAACAGTAAAAAAAATCACAGAGTAGATACAGTTTTGTGTGATAACAGAAATGAGGCTCTTAGGTCAATCTAAAAAACTTTTTCAAAGTATTGCTCGTCTTTTCCCAAGATGTAGACGCACACACAAAACTCTGTTCATTTGTCTATTTAACAATATTTGCCTTCCCATGTTAGCTTCAAAGTAAATCAGTATGTAAGGCAAACATCTACCCCATTGTTTCTTTTATTAAAAGTACAGTCCTTTAGACAAAAGTAATATATTGTCTCTATTGGTTTGAATGATTTTGAAAAGTAATTAGAAGCTAAATTTAAAAAAAAGACATTATAATCTTAAATATGTGTAATCTGTTTTGCAATTAATTTCTAAGCCCTTAACCTGAATTGATTCTAATCCCATGTTTATTAGTTACAATGTTTCATTGATGTTTTTCTGGATTTAAGCTGCAAAAACACAAAATATTTTTGGTCTAGTTTCTAATGCAAATATCTTAGTTCAATTGAAATAAGACAGAATAACTTAAAAGTAGCTTTTCAGCAAGATGTAGGAGCTTGATTTAAGTCAATAATATGTTAATGTTCTTTATTTTTTTACTGGGAGATTATTTAACTTATAAAAAAACAACTTTCCCATTTTATAAGTGAAAAATCTGCCAGTGGAACAAGTAGTTTCCTTTAAATCAATACCATTTACTTAAAACAAACTCTTATAACTTGCTGAAAAGTTGAGTTTTGTCTTATTTCACGTTCACTAAGCTATTTTTGAGGGGTGCACCGAATTTATTGGTTTTGATTTCCTTAATTTCGGGAGATTGTTGATTGGCTGATTTTCACATGTGCAGGAGATCTTATCCACCAATCTCATCTACCTTGGCAAAGGTCAAAACATCTTTGACAGACAGACAGACAGACCACCAGGTCGTGCCTGCATGTTTATAACAGTCACCCCACTGTTACTAACTCTGTGACTTTCCCTTTTGCTATATTTAACGACATTTCAGACAAAACAAATCATCAGCCAAAATCGGAATAGGCAGGGTAGGTTTTTTAAAAGATCTGTAATCGGCGATCGGCCAGAAAACTGCAATTGTTCCACCAGATATTTTCACTAGAAACCACGTAATGTTTTGCGTTTTTGCAGTTTCCTCTCAGAAGGAAGAAGCCTAGCTGAACTCACTCCTCTCTCTTCTCCCGCTAACAAGCATCAGCTCCGCCGGCAACTCGGCCTCATAAGAACCGAGGTCCGGGAAGCCCTTAATCCCTCCTCCTACCAGGTCCTGGCACATTATGGCAGCATGGGAAGACACATTGATCCGGCTACTTGCTGTGTTCTCCTCCCCCCTCCTGTGGTGCTCCGGTGTGGGTGCAGGAGCTCTGATCCCGCTGCTCCCGCCACCAACGCCACCGCTGCTGCAGGCTCCCTTCTTAGACGGCGGCCCCCAGAGGAAGGCGTGGGCGGGCCTGTAGTGCTTGCGAGCAAACCGAAGCAGGCGTCGCCGCGTGGCCGGTAGGCGGATGGTGTAGACGAAGTACTCCAGCACGCTGTGCTGCATGTTGGGAAGCGTGCCGCTGCACAGCGACTCCTCCAGGAAGAGGCGAACCAGCGGGGCCTTGAACGCCTCGTAGCCGAGCTCACCGAGGGACTTCAGGATGCGGGTGATCCTCAGGTAGTTGTGGTGGGATCTGAAAAAACAAAAACGGGAGGAGAATGAGTTTGGTCAAGGCAAGGAAAATATGCAAATGAATTATTTGCTCTCCTTCTGCTGGGCTGAGAAACAAAGTGGAAAGTGCAACAATCTCTGATTTACTGGGGAATCTTCTCACTATTCTACGATATTGCCTTAAAGATCAGTAGCTGCTTTTCCATTACAATTTGCACAAAACTCCACCGATGTCAAAAAAACACAATTTCACAATTACCTTATGCCTATTAAATAAGAAACGTAATTAAAAATCACACATAAATAAGTTTGTTCACGCAAAAAACAGACTGCGCCATCATCCTCCTTTACATTACATAACAGTAAAAATAGCACCCATACCAAGAATCCAGATACTCATTTTGTTGATAAAACTTAATTTTTTTCTGGTTCTTTTAATGTTTCCCTAAATAAAATCTGAAAGACTAGTCCACCACATGCAGAAACTTTTGCATATTTTGCCTTGGAAACAACAGATAACTGTGTTTTACATGTAGATGTTTGTTTCTGGAAGTAAACATGATGACATTTTACACTCCATGAAACAAACTGAATCTCAAAAAAATTCTCCTTAAAACTTTAAGCCGTCTGTCTCTTGAATTAAAAACATGCTGCTTCGCATTTGGCTCCTGACGGGGGAGCAATCAAGATGCAGCCGACTTAGAACCATTACCTTCCTAAAACTTGGTAAACGCAGCAAACGGCGAGCTAACGATGGGCTTCCCTGCACAAATTCAGCAATCCATCACCCAGCGCCTGCTGCACAGCGTGCTTTGTGGCCGTGTGGGCTTACTCATTAAGGTGCTGGAAGCGTTCCTGCCAGTTGGGGGCCCGAGCGACGTTGCCACTTTTATCTAGTAGTTTGACGCCATAAAAATCCAGCATCATGGAATAGGCCGCCAAGAACCTCCGCTTTGCTTCCCGAGTGCTTTGGAATTCCTGATGGGTTTAAAGACAGCGGGTCAGACGAGCGCTGCGTTTTGTTTCACAGCAGCTAATCGAAACAACGAAATTGGGTGGAGCTACTTACTTTGATCTCCTCCTGAGTCAGTTCATGTGCGTAGAAGTTGAGCCCTTGTTCTCTTAATGGGAACAGCCTGGGACATGAGAGGAAAAATCCAGGTTACAGGAAGTGGATGGGAAGATGATTACTTAGGGAATAATCCTGATAATTAGTTGGAGCGCCACTTCTCAGCACTTTTTGTTGCTGTTCACTGTGGAAGCCACAAGATTTGCTCAGTCATCCTTTTCTAAGGAGGCAACTGCAAGCTCGTCTTTTAAAATAAACTCTAAGATTCACTTCTGTCATATTAAACCACCAAAGTTTGAACCCTAATCTGAGGTAGAATTTAGTGATTGAGTTAGCTTAGTTACAAGATACGTTATTTTAATTACCTTGTTAAATGTTAGTGGGTACTATGAAGCGGCTCGTGAGTGGCAAAATCTTTTTTGAGAACTTTGCCACGTTTTATTTTGTGGTAAAATTTAAAGGGTTTTCCACTGAGGACTGAACTGCCGTTACAAATTACCGTATTTTCCGGACTATAAATCGCAGTTTTTTTCATAGTTTGGCCGGGGGTGCGACTTATACTCCGGAGCGACTTATGTGTGAAAATACTGTATTAACACATTATATCATATCACATGTAATTTTAACACTAAACCGGCAGAGGGCGCTCTAGGCCTGTGTTGATAATGAGTGTAGTAGAAGCTACGTCCGGAGTTAGCCGAGTTGTTTACAACCGAAGATGAAGATTTAGTGATTTGGAGTGACACGGATGGTTTGGTAAACTTGTTAGTATGTTATTTATGCTAGTTATCTGAATAACTCTTAATATGTTATGTTAACATACCAGGCACGTTCTCAGTTCATTGTTTGTCATGTAGCGTTAGCATACCGTACAATTATTCAGCCTGTTGTTGCCTCTATTCTATTTTTATTGCCTTTCAAGATGACATGTCTGTTCTTGGTGTTGGATTTTATCAAATAAATTTCCCCAAAAAATGCGACTTATACGCTGGTGCGACTTATATACCTAGGTCTTTTTCTGCTTTATTATGCATTTCATGGCTGGTGCGACTTATACTCCGGAAAATACGGTAATACTTTTAAGAGGACATATACTCGCTCTAAACTTAACTATCTAAGTTTAAAGGTTAAACTTTGACAATTTAAGCTTTAAATTGCCCAAGCAACTCACTCACTCTGTGGTTGCTTCCCAGTTTGATATTAGAAAAGTGCCCGACCTTTACTTGGGAAGTGCTGCAGATTTCTTAAAACTACGCACAAGTAAACAGTTTTCAACTTAAACACACATTTATTTTCATTTCATGTTTTTCAACACAGTCAGAAATGCACATTTTTCGTTTAACAGATATCCACTCACCACTGAATGTAGGTGTGATTGTGCTCCAGTTTGTCGTAGTCGCCTCTCCACTTTGAAAGAATCTCCTCGATGTAGATACCTGAAAGGAGGAAGAGGATGAGTCGCTGCTGCACGCGGTTCTTCATCGCTCACGTTTCTGCTGTAACCCAGAGTCAGTCTGCTAACCCGCCAGGCTTTTTCACCTTTAAACCAAACAAAACTCAATAAGTTCATAGCTTCTTACCATCGGGCACCAGAGGGATCTTGTTCATGTAGAAGCGCAGATTTCGATATTCATTGGGCTGCCGGGACTTTCTAAAGTTCTGCAACGAACACATAAAAACTGGATGTCTACATGCGTATGTGTGTAGGAAGAAGAAAGAAAAATATATCATCCATGTTTTTTGGGAACATGCATGGGTGTATGAATGTACCGGGTAGCTGTGACGGTATTTGTAGAGATCCCTGGCGGCGTAAAAACTCCTCTTCATCTTCGGAGCGGACTCTGGGGAGTCAGTCAGCTGAAAGAGGAAGACGATGAATAAAATAGAGACCAAATGAAAAAAGACAGTTGAAAGAGAAAAGTTCAAAAAATGCAGGTCCAGAATAAAATAAATAAATCATTCCTCGTTAGAGCAGATGGAGGGGAGCTCTTATATGTCGTTCAAATGATTTAAAAGCATTTGCTCTCTTTTGAGGTCAAGTGCTGTCATCATTCATCCGTTTCTCAACAGCAAAGGAGGCCAACTCACATCAGTGCCGCCGGCAGGCCCCACAAAAAGATCCTGCATGTGGATTATGGGCGTATTTAACTACTTGAAGGGATTTACTTTGCTGAAACCTGTTTATACTCTGCAAATCATCAAGAAGTGACTTTAAAAAAAATACTTTCTCTGATAGATAGGATATCTGTGGACTGGAGCAGTAGTTTTCTGAACAAGAATGGGCACTAGAAGGAGGATGGACTGGGTGTTTTATACTTTCTTAGGTTTTTGACTGGAATTTTGTTTGATTTTGAAATGTTTATAGCTTTTCAGAGTCAATGTAAAATTATTATTTTCTTAATAAATAAACTTATAGCAATTGGATTTTTAGTAATGCTTGCTGCGCTAGTCACCTATATGATTCAAGAAATCTTACTACTAGATCGAAAAAAAAGTTTAAAATGTGTACCCAGTTTAACAATAACAAGCTGTTTTATGACAACTGCTCTCTCATACATGGAGCATGAAATTGACTCTGCTTTGCAGAAAACAAAACTCCCCCAAAATACTCTTAATTATGGTACATACATAAAAACAAAACATTTCTATAAAAGGTTGGAATTAAGTACAAAATAGTAATTTATGTTTTGTTTTTTTTAAATCAAAATTCCCAACATCCTTAAGAAAGTCTCTTATATTTATAATAGCATAATTAAAATTTCATCAATATTTTGAACAAAATTTACAATTTTTGTCATGTTTTTATAGGTGAAAAATGTTGACAGCTACCTTTGTGTTCAAAGAGACTGCCTGACTTTAAAAATGTAAAGTTCTCAGTAAAAATGATGGTTATGGTGTTGGCAAACATTATTAAACCGGAAAAAATATAGTCAAAATTAAAAGGTTAAAAAAAAAGCCTACATGTTTTTGTCTTTTACATCAAGAAAACCACTTACTGCAATACAATGTTCCAAGTCTTGACTGGAAGTTTTAGCTTCGCAGCAACTAAGAATAAACATAAGCACGGATCTTGAGCAATTTCTGAGTTCCTCAAAATTTGAGTTATTTAAAATGTAATATCATAAGCATTGCAAACATGAAGATTGTTATTCAACATAATTGTTGGCATTAACTTTGCTTTTCTTTCCCATACAGTGTGGTTCTTTCTTCCTGTTAACACTATATTGTTGCTCTCCACAGTCACCCCATGCTTGCATTGTTTTGCGATACACATTTAATGAAAATCCAGACATTTACTGTTATCTCATGGTTCACTAAATCAGACTGAAATTAATAGAAATGTAAATCAACCGACTCTGAACTCCGGTTACATTTAAACCATTATTCTATGAATAATGAAGTTTGCCCTCAGCTTGGCCTTGTCGGAACACAGTGCGCCGCTGACGGGACTCACGGTGCCGCCTGCATCACTCTCCCCTCCCCTTCTTCCGTGTACCTGCAGGGCAGCGTCCCCGCTGTGTCCCGCGGCCCGCTCGCTCTCCGCCGGGCTGACGGAGTCGGAAATGCCGCTGTCGTCTTCAGCCGTCGGCTCGTCGCTCTCCGAGTCCGATCCCCACGTCGAGTCGCATTCCTCAACGGTGCTCGGCTCCTTGAAACGCCAGCTGCCCACCAGGTTTCCCATTGACAACACATGCAACTCCTGCCCTCTGTTTTTGTCCTTTCGCCTGCACAGGACGCTACATCGTTGAGGTCAACGCTGCCTCGGTGCGGGGGCTTCAGTGCCGGGCTTTTAAACGGCATAAAAAAGGGGGAAATTCCACATCAGCAGCGATGATGCGCGTTTCTGTATGGGGGGTGATTAGTGCCGCGGAGAGGAAGGGGGAGGTCTTAAAGCTACAGACATCACTAGCAAAGAGGAAGAGAGGGCCAATGAAAATAGCTGTAATCTAATAAATAGGACATTAATTTATGATGTGAAGACATTTTCAATTAAATTAAAATTAAAAGGTGAATTTATTATAAAACTATGGCCCATAAAAGAGAATATCAGCTTCATTCTGAGGATGAGTGGACAAAGATTGGTTGTAATATTGAAGATGAGGCTTTCAAACCTTAAAGGGCCAGTGTTATTCCTTTTTAAAGCATAATCAGGGAACTATGTTACCTTCAGTTGTTCTAAAAAAAAAAAAATTATATATATATATTTACAGCTCCTGAAAAAACAAAGAGCCCACTGCACTGAACCCCATTGAAAACCTCCTGGTTATTCCACCAAATATTGATTTCTGAACTCTTCCTGAGTTAAAACATTAGTATTGTTGTTTCTAAATGAATATGAACTTGTTTTCTTTACATTATTTGAGGTCTGAAAGGACTGCTTAGTTTTCGTTATATTGACCATTTCTCATTTTCTGCAAATAAATACAAAATTTTTGCTTAAAATTTCAGAAACATGTTATTTATTGTATTTAAGTTTATTTGATAGGCACACACACACACACATTGACATAGACAAACTGCACAAAACAGCAGTCCCATGTTTGCATCATAGTGCAATAGCAACAGCTAATTTGCAGCATTTGTCTCTAGATGGGCTTTTAAAAAGTACCCTTAAAAATTGAGATGATGATAATTTAAAATGTGGACAACATATACAAGCCAACAGAGAATCATAAAACATTAAAAATGGATACAATTCTGTTTTTGCTATATACAGAGTATTGTTTGTTTTTTGAATATACTAAAACTGGTTATTGACTTTAAACCAACAGGAAGTGAGTTCCAGACTGCAGATCCTCTCACAGACAGAGCATTTTGAACAAAAGTGGTTCTTTGAAATGGAACCTTACAGTTTCCATCTGAAGCTGCTCTAGTAGCTCTGGTATTGCCCTGCAGTCTCTGCATGCAATCACTTAATGGTGTAGGTGCATATCCATTATGACTCTAGGTTGTTGTCAAACATAAACATGATAAAAGAGCAAAATCAGAGAAATTGATCATTTTAAGTGGTCTCTTAATTTTTTTTCCAGCGATGTACAGATAGATACATTTAGAAAGGGTTAAATGTAACAATGCATTAACTTCTTATACACGAGTTTCTCATCTAAATAAACATCTAATCTTTAATTTAACACTTTAAGGTTGTAAGGATTTCTCATGAAACTCTTGAAAAAACACTGGACAGTTTTACTAAAGATAGAAAGATTGGTTAGATTCTTCAACGATTCCTTAGTAGAAATCTGACATACTATCAAAGGCAAGTTTGATACATATCAGACTTTGTAAAGTACCCAAGCGCTCAGTGTAACAAACATTTTTTCTGTAGTTTAGCCAACCTGGAGGCTGGAACGAGGCCTCACCTGTAGAGTTGGACTGTGGCATTTGGCAGACTCAACCTCTAACATTGACGTGACTTTGACCATAAGGTCTGTCTGGCCACCCTGCTGCGGCTTCGGACAGATGAGAGAAACTAAGTGTTTCCCTGAAGTGACAGTAAAAACTTAACTTGTGTTAAGTAGAAGAAGAAGAGTCAGAGAATTGTGGGAAACCAAGCGGAACTGGGGAATGACACGGTTGAGACTTGAAGGACCCTAGAGTTTCATCGGAGTGGTTTCTGCTGTGTAAGCAAATACAGGAACTGGAGATTCAGGAGTTTTGCTTTTGTGACACGACAGGAAATTTCATCTGATGACAGTAAAGCATGAAGCAGTTTAGTAAGGAACTGTCATTTTTAATGAGATAATCCACATTTATCTGGTTTTCACAATAAAAACTTGCAACAAATCAGTGTAAATTCAAAAACCTGCGGCACTGCAGAAGTTTTACCTGATGATCTGAGGATGGTACAACAACATGAGAAGATGAGAACACTACATTTAAATGTGGAGATTCGATGGCACAAAAGTAAACTCAGCCTGAATTTGTTCAGTTATTGTGAGCATTTTTTCAAAGGTTTATGGCCAAGTACAAATCTAGCAAAGTATTTCAGAAAAGCAACAGGGTAATACTTTGTTTGACATGAACATCTAGGAGCCTTTATGAATATTTATGACTGTTGTCATAAAGTGACATTTGGTAGATAATGAATTTTTTAATGAATTAAAATGGTGCATTATTCTGTAAATGACAACACTTTTAAAGCAAAGTTGCATTAAGACTTGCATTAAAGTATCTTTTTTATTATTATTATTATTAAAACAGCCATAAACATTCATTAAGAGTCCTTCATGTTTATGAAAGTGCCATGTCAATGTTATGCTAACCCCTTCAAATAAAGTGTTAGCAGCAACAATAGCTGAACAACTTAACATTAGATTTATTTTGTGTAGTTTGATGATCTCTGGTAGTTTTCAGAAAGCATTTATGGCTTTGATGCAAAGTCTTATTATTTAGCTGGAGTGTAAATGGTTTGTTTCACATATTCCATATTAAAAGTGTTATTTATAGTCTTACCACATTAAACAGACTAACTGATCTGATTATTTTTTTCACATATGTTTGAAGTCATTGCTCTCCAAATCAAAGCCAGAATCTAAAATTGCACTTGATAATGAACCAATCAACCAGTGAAACTGTAGAGACGTAGTCAGGACTCTAGCAGCAGCATAAAGCCAGAGGACTATAATTTACAAGGTATTCCAATCGAAACATTTCACTAATAGCAGCAAAGGATATATGAACACTATATAAACATATTAAGTCAACTCATTTGAAGTATGTCTGATAAGCTTTGAGGGGTTTTTTTTAGAGCAGATTTATTTCAAGTAAGTGCAATGTGTCAAATTTTATAGAGCTGAAACATCAAAGTTTAATTTGACCATCAAAAGTTGAAGTTTAACCAAATGAACTGGTGTTTAGACATCTTTTATAGATTTACACAAACAATTTAAGCTTTATTTATCTATAGATTTTACTGCATTATATTCAAGTCATTTAATCCTCTGAAGGTTATGAAAACAACTTATGTAGTAATTATAACTCTGATTAACTCTATTTATTTATAGATCATCTAAATGTTTCTAGCTTGTCCTCAGCAGTGGACAGAAATACAAATTATAGAAATGTGGCCATCAGAAGGTTTTAGTAAATTCAAGCCTGCAAACTGAAGCAGTTTTGTAAAAATGAGCAAAATTTCACAATTATAAAAACTAAAACAGTTTAAAATGGCAATATTGCAACATGAAGTTGTTGAATCTATAATTTATACTTTTTGTTTCATACATTATCTGCAGTTTGGCTTGTTTTTGTAAAGCAAGCCAAACAAGAAAAATAGTGAAATTATTTTTGATGTATCATGTAGTTTTTGAAAATCATTTAAAAATATGGTCACCTAATTTTAGGATTTGACTAGGACAGGATATGCATAAAAACATCTATGAGGGAAATTTAAAAAAATGACAAGATTACTTATATTTTAGCACAACAGCAAACTATTAGGCAAGAAAATAAACATATGTATAAATAATATAAAGTAGCTACTTAATTCTAAGGTTTTATGGATCAGAAGATTATTAAAATTATCCAGTCTTTACAAGGTTAGAAATAATTATTATTGCATAAAGATTATGTCAAATTGGAAAAAGGTTTTCCACATGATTTAAGGAGAGTCAAAGTGCTATTGATTAACTTAACTATTAATATTATCTCTTTAACAAACACATTCTGTCTATTTGCTTTTCTGAACCGAAGTGTAAACCCTCAACATCTCCATCTCAGACTCTGTAAATGTTACAATGGTACAAGAAGACGCTTCAACTTTAAATCAAACAACTAAAATTTGGTCACTGCTGATTATTACAACAGAAGTTGTTTTGCAATAGATAAGACAGTTTAGTTTTTTATTAATTTACTATAGGTCTATGCTTATTTATTGTTTTTATACATTTTCTATCTTTGTGTTTGTGTCACGTTGCTGCCTTTGCGCATAATTTTTCCCTTTAATGGGGCAAATAAAGGATATTTCTATTCTATTGTTTTTATGTTGCACTTACCCCCGTTCACCACAAGAGAGCACTGTTCCCTCATGCTACTACCAGGCACATTGTGTTTATTCTTTGATTGTGTCAATTTTGCAGGAACAAACTCTCCGCACAGTGCAGCCAAAAAGTAGTAGCAGTTAAAAATGAAGCTACGTTCATGTTTACACAGCACCAATTCTGAATACTGTTTACTAAAAAAAATAAATAAATAAAAGCTAACTGATAGTTTCTATCTTATTGAGTTCTTTTTCATTCTCAATCTGGTCAGAAACTTTCATCTAGGAAGGAAATTTCCACAGAAGCAGCGGTCCAGGGGTACAAAACAACATTTCAGAACCGTCATTGCAGCAGTTTATTTCCACTGAAGGTTTATGATCAATTTCTTGGACATCCTAAAAGTAAAACATTTCTGGAATGTGTTTTGCAGCATCATTATAGAGCTGGTTGGTTTTATCTTTAGTAACTTCACTGCAGTGAATAAATACGAGGTATTTCAAGGGGTTGCCTGCTTAGCTGCCTGTGTGTGTGTGTGTGTGTGAGAGAGAGTGTGTGTGTGGGGGGGCTTGAAAAGCTCTTATACTGCTGCAGCTGAGCTGGCAGTAATAAAGCAACTTAGAACATAATTACCTGGCACAGTATCTGGTGAGAAAAGGGGAAAAAAAGAGCTTTCCTGAACCTCACGGGTCACAAATCACAACTTAGCCTTTTCCCATCATGCTTCTTTCCTTTTAAGTTTTGATGATGTTGAAATATTTGACAAGGCCATTGTTTCCCTTTAATCATTTCCTTTTTCTTTGCATAATGAAATGCTTTCTTTGGTGTTAGGTATTCCAGATTGAGACTAAAGAATCAAAAATTCTCACTTTAAATATCCCAATATTTTTGTTAGTTATTCTATGTCTGGCTGAGAATATAATAACATTTATTATGTTGTATTCTACTTTATTTCCGTACCAACCATGTGGATTTCAGATACAGTGTTCACACCGCAAAAACACAAAATATTACCACATATTTTTTCTAATTTCTAGTCCAAATATATTATTGAACTTGAAATAAGACAAAACTGACTCACAAGTCACTATTCAGCACTTTTACTTTTACTGTCAGGCTACTTCACTCACAACTAGTACTTTGTTGTAAGAGCTTGTTTTATGTCAAGCTCTGTTTTATGTCAGAGCTTGACATAAAACAAGCTCTGACATCTTGCTGAAAATTTACTTGTACATTAATTTTTTTCTTATTCTAAGTACTAAGATACTTGCGGTAGAAATTAGACCAAAAAGACTTGGCAACATTTTGTGTTTGCGGTGCACAGAAGGACTTTAATGGTGTTTGCAACCAGCAACACTAAAAACTGTAAAAATGGTAAACTGTAGACTCTCATAAAGCTTCATAAATCAACCTCCTCCTCCGAGGGGTGGGAAGCAGCTCCTTTTAAAAACAAACCAACGCAACTCTACTTCATCTTTTAATTAACTTCTGTGAGTTTACACCAACTCCTGTGAAAAATATTTTTGTTTCTCTTCATCCTCTCAAGCGAAGATCACACTACACATCAGGTGTTGCATATACGCACTTGGTTATCAGGTACAGCGTGTCAGACTACATGTTCTACTGTAATTAAAAGACATGAAGGAAAAACTGAAAAAGCCGGGGAAAATAAGTCATTATTATTTTATATTTTTTGCAATTGTTGCACTTGTAAAATCTGAGACCAGCAGCAGAAATGATAAACTAGCATCATTTAATTAAACTATTAACATACCCTACAACGAGGACGTTTATTGGCTATCTTTAATTTAGGTTCAAAGTAAGACACTGCAAAAGCACAAAAGTTTTTCTTTCTAGTCTCTAGAGCAAATATCTTTGTACACTTGAACTGGGACAAAACTAACTTAAAAATAACTTTTCAGCAACATATAAGAGCTTGTTTTACATCAATAATTTCTTCATCTTGATGAAAAACATTTTGCTCCACTGATGGATTATTTCACTTACAACAAGAGGAAAATGTTTTATCATTAGTTCAAGTGAAACTAGTACTTTTTAAAAATAAATACTAAGGAATTATTTACTTAAAACAAGCTATTATATCTTAGAAAGTTACTTGAAAGTTAATGTTGTATTATTTCAAGTGTACTAAGATATTTGCACAAAAAATATAAACCAAAAATACTTGGTAAGGTTTTCAGCATAGTTTTCTGACTCTGCGTAGCTGAGTTTCTAGTAATTGGGTCAATAAGCCTGTCACAATAATCAATAAATCAATTAACCACATAATAAATTACAAAAAACTCGATAATTTTCATTTGCTTGATTCATTGGTTTTCTGTTTTCTCTCTTTCCACCAAAACTGATCTTCAGTCTGATGCTTTGGTCTCGACTATCTCTTTTCTTGAGAGATGATTTTGTTTACAGAGACTTTATAGTTAGTTTTATTTGTTTTCTTTGTTTATTTTGGATATTTAAAATGTCCCCCAGTTCCAGTGTTTTTAAATGTTCACCAGAATTTAAAGTTTATTGATCACTGAAAATGTTTTCTTGCATTATCATATTACTTGAAAATGCTCTCAAGATAATATTATCGTTCATCGCAATAAGTTTTGGGACAATTTATCGTCCAGCAAAAGATCACGACAGGCTTGGTGAATAGTCTGTCAATGTTCTCCAACGGCTGCTTCTCTACGGTCATTGCTGTTGCCTTTCCGTCCTGTTGTTGTGCTAACACACATGCTTGTGCTTCATGTTTCTGTAGAAATGGCCAGTCATCAACTTTGTGACTCGCAGTCATTTAGCTCATTTAAAAATTTGTGTTTGAAACCAAAACACATATTGACATTTTGTGAAGCCGGAGTGGGCAGAAGGCATCCCACCACTGTGTTTCCAAAGGGTTTGTTTATTATGCTAATGACGCTTCATGTTGTCAGCAGTTCAAGGTTAGTTAAGCTGCAGTTTCTTTGGCTGCTCAAGAAGCTCTCCTGTTCTGGCACAGTTACAAACATCAATGTCACTGCAGAGGCTGCGTGATATTCGCGTCCAGGCCGAGCGTCGGGTTTTCTGCAAAGATAAAGTTCAGGCTGAGAGCCAGCAGATATCATGCCATACCTTTAGATGCACACATATTCCCACTTTGGGGGTCTTGGCAGCCGTTCTGTCGCTTTCAGACCCAGTCTCCATGTTCCCACAGCTGCTCCAAGATTAAAATCACCCAACTACTCTCTCTCTGTGGGGGTGTGCATGCGTGGGTGTGTGTGTGTGTATGTGTGTGTTTTCACACCTCTGAACTGTATTGCCTTCATAACTTTTTTTTTTCCAGTTAAATAAATCAGCTTAGGTTGCGTCAGCTCTCCCTGAAAGAGAGCAAATAAACAAGATTAATATCAAAGGAAGGAGGAAGGGGAATGAGATGGAACGCGGAGGGGGAGAAGATGAGCCTAAAAATCAACAAAATGAAAAAGAAAATAAAAGGCAGAGAGACGGGTAAACAGGAGATAGCCAAAAATATCTTTATAGAAGTTTTATTTCGTCCAGTCGGAGGGAAAAGAAGGGAAACTTTTTGGAGTAAATGAAGAGTTTACCCCTTACTGTTTGCTTGTCCTTTCCTAAAGGTAAATGCTATAATCTGCAGATTCTAGCATGTATAATCTCTATAAATGAAACAACAAATCCTGATTTAAGCTGTTTTTTCCAGTTGTAAGTTGAGTTTTTATGACAGAATGACACTAAAAATATCAGCAATATTGTTTCATATTTATTTTTCTGTCATTAAATTGGAACTAATGTTCTATTTTCCATACATTTCAGCATTCCACAAAAAGAAACATATCCATTTCTGTTCTTTCTGCAAAAGAACAGAAAAGAAAACATAAGAACAAAATAAAATGCAGGGTTTCCCCCCCAGTGTATCATAAGACTGGCAGGCCACCAGGCTTGACATTGCTTAACCACCAGGCTTAACATTGCTTATTTATTTAAGTCTTTTTAATAACACATTAATTCAATTCAATAACACATAATTATCAAGTGATATTTTCAAATTGAAACATTTTTTAACTCAAAAACTTGACAGACTCAGGGTTATTCCATCAAATATTGATTACTGAACTCTTCCTGAATTAAAACATTAGTATTGTTGTTTCTAAATTAATATGAACTTGTTTTACTGGCATCATCTTTTTTGTTATTTTGACCATTTCTCATTTTCTGCTAATAAATATTACATTTTTGCTTGGAATTTCACAGACATGTTGTCATTAGTTCATAGAATAAAAGAACAATGTTCATTTTACTCAAGCATATACCTACAGAAAGTAAAATCTGAGAAACTGATAACTTTGCAGTGGTCTCTTAATATTTTCCAGAGCTGTATATTCAAATGAAAGTGGAAGCTCAGTATGAAATATAAATACCTGTTAGTAGTTTTTGTGTTCTCTAATGAGTTGAGAAACTAATCTTTTCATTTCAGCTTAGATGTTGCGATATTGCAGGGTCATTTTAGGTTAGAGTTGTTTGTTAAATGCAACGCAATGGTTTAGATCAAACTATATCCACGAGTTAACATGTCCTAGTCAAAGTCTTGCTCTAAATATATGCTGGAGACCTGCCCCCAAAACACAAATTCAGACATTTCTTATTGTTTCCCTCTAAAACCTGTGCATCATTTTCCTTCTACTTCACAAAAAAAAAAAATGCACTGAAGCTTGCCAACATGTGGAAAGGTTTAAATGTTACAAATAAATTTACAAAGCTTCCTCAGCTTCCTGTCTGGACGCCAGACACCGGAACAGCTTATCTGCATCCTAGCAAAACGCACAAGTCCCACCAGAGGGGGGAACTATAATGAGAGTTCGCTTTCTGTGTCCTCGTTTTGACACACCAGATTCCAGTGGAGCAAATCAAAGTGTTGAAATGAAACTGGAACAAAGTGATGAAGCACCAAGATTTCTCCTCAGAGTCCAACCGACACACTGTAAAACATCTGAGCCGCATTGAGTTGTATCTACTATCTTTATTTGACTTACTCTTTAAGTCAAATAAATGTAGCGAGTTTTAGATTTTGAACCTAACTGTGTGCGTTTGTGACAGATAAACTTATAGCAGTTCATTTTGTCAAATCTCCAAGAGCTGAATAAACTGGAGTCTTTAGATCAGCACGTAAAAAACTCAAAGAAGAAAAATAAAGGAGTGGAAATTATTTCCCAGAATGCTTCGCGGCATGTTTTTGTATCCTGAGATGGAAGTGCGTTACATTGATCTGATTCTTGTGTTACTCAGGAAAATGTTCATTTTAATGTCCTTTTCACACTAAATGTTTCTGAGCAAAATTTATTGTGATGTTTAATAAAATTCATTATCAGATCAGAAATTTGGTTCATGTGATTTGAAACAAAAATTTTGATTATTCTAAAATAAAATAAGTAGTTATTTCAACTTGATATTGTGAATGAAAATGATAGAGAAATGTGGCTCTTTAACTAGGTGGGGGCAGATTTTATAGCAAATTGTGAAATATTTTGTTTAAATTAAATTAAGTTAAAACTCACAATTCAAGATTAATTAACCTAAAAAACTACTTTTAGACTTTTTTTTCTTATTGTTAAATCAACTTCATCAAGTTTAATTTCTGATTTAAAAACCAAAACAATTTTTTGTTGACTTGAATTACATTTTGAAGGCAGCAGGGGGATTTTCATTTTCAAGATAAACCACCTTCAAATGTTTTACAGTGAATGAAAATCTGCCAAATTATTCAGCAGTCCAAACTTCTCACCCGGATTATGCCTGAAAGCTGTTAATTTGCTGTGAATTTGCTGTCTTCTTGCAAGTTACAACACTGTTTTGCTCTCATTACTTTATTTATTTATTTGGGTTTCACTCTTTCCAAACTGCATTTGTAAAATAATCATTAAAATATGGCTTGAAACGCATTAAACACCCATAATCTGATGTAAAACTGGAGCAACAGTTTCTGACAAGAAAGATCAGCGACCAGAAGGACCGGTGCAGTTTGGACGTAATTTGGTCCCTGATCTTCGACTCCTGAAGGTTTTTGTTTGCGATGCGTCAGAGAAATTGTAATCAGTCATGAGGGAGTTAACACAGATGGAAATATTGAGCTGGCTGTTAGAAGGCTGTTTAACTGGTTTTATTTTTATTTTTTACTGGGTTTCCTTTTAAGATGATGAGTTTAATCACAAAACCATCAACAGCTGTACTTTTGTGCGAACACGAGTTGAACTGAATTAAATTGCAGATTCTGAGGAAGCAGAAAAGAAAGCAAACAAGAACAAGAACTCCCAGCTGCCTTCTTCAAAAGCCAATTTCTCCAGAGCCGACTTTCCTCTGGCTTTGGGTCTGAAACAATCTCACGCTTTGAGTGTCCTTCTGTGGATGACTGGGCTTTGTCAAAAGCTTGAAAATTGAAAGAAAAAAAATTATTAAAAGACTTGCGTATCAAGCAATCCAAAGAGACTGAGCTCCTCTATTAAAATGTGAAAGCAGGAATGAAAATGAACTCAGACATGGAGAATAATTTCTTTATCCGATGCAAATTCTGTATGTTTGCTAAGCTGGGGGAGAATTAAGCAGTTTGTATTTTTTATGGAAATGTTATTTCAGTAGAAAAAACCCCCAAAAACCATTAGAAACTGCTTTGCATGTAAATGAGTTAAAAAAAAAAAAAAAACACCCCATCCCCCATAATTATGCAGATGATACGCAGCTCTACATTAAAATGTCACCATTTAAGCACTGAGTGATTCGCCAAAACTTTCTTCTACTGATAGAAACAAAACTAAAGTTATGATTAGATACAAACAATTTAAAATCAGGTAAGAACCTAGAAATCAGGAGTGAAATCTGAGTGTAGTGATGGACTCACACCTGAAGCTTCAGAGACACGTAAAGACAAAGTCGGCCTTTTATCACCTGCAGAACATTTCAGGGATTAAAGGTCTAATGTCACCGCAAGATCTAGGGAAACTTATATACAGCTCTCATCTAAAAAATCAAGAGCCCACTGCACTGAACCCATTGAAAACCTCCTTGTTCCACCAAGTATTGATTTCTGAACTCTTCCTGAGTTAAAACATTAGTATTGTTGTTTCTAAATGAATGTGAACTTATTTTCTTTGCTTTGCTTTAGGTCTGAAAGCACTGCATCTTTTTCGTTATTTTGACCATTTCTCATTTCCTGTAAATAAATACAACATTTTTGCCTGAAATTTCAGAGACATGTTGTCAGAAGTTCACAGAATAAAAGAACAACGTTCATTTTACTCAAACATAAGCATGTTGCTTTCAGAGATCTTTTAAGGTCTTGATTTTGCAGTAGAAATCTAAGGAGCAAATACTTTTTCATATCAATGTATTCGTACCATCTGTGACCAAGCTTTTCTTTATAAAAGCGTTTCAGTATATAAATTTGTAAGCAGCAGTTTGACAAAAACTATCAAATGAATGGGTTTAAAATGTCCCGGCAGATGAGCTCTCAGTGCTGCATTGTGAACGATATTGCTGTGAAATCCTTTTCTGCTCTCCGTTCCTGGAATTGGCTAATTTTCCCAGTCTTCAGATTACTTTTCCACTCTAATCCATTACAATTTGAAAATTAGAGCGCTCTGCTGTTCAGCTCTTCCTGCTAAGCAATAAATTTTTTTTTTTTAAATCTGTATTTGTACATTTTGGTTTTGTTATGTAACAGATACAACACAGGGTTTGTACTTTTTGCAGCGCCTCATTAAATACGAAGACGTTAAATGTCAGGATGTTTGTGTGATTGACATCCAAATGTCAAAACCATTTCTCTGGCGGCATTGTGAGTCATAAATTCAGTCAAATGCATTCTGAGGAAGATCCATCTCTAAGATCCGTATTTAAGAGAATGTCAGGAGTCAGAGGACTGTTCAGTCTAACATCTAACAGAGTATTAAACTCTTGACTTTTTTGAAAGCTGATGCCATCAAATGTCAAGCGTTGCCTCTGGACTGCGTCTCATTCCTTCTCAGAGTGGATCGTAACTCAGCAACCTGCAGAGCTGAACTGAATCTTATTTCTATGCTAATGGTGTTGACAAATGTGTTGTGAAGGCGTTGCCATTTCTGAGTGGATCTGAATTGCGCCTCGGAATTGAATTGTACTGTGAATTATCATATAATTGCATTTTCGGCTGTGATTTATGTGCGTGGGGAAGCCGGTGTGCACCAGTTTGTCGGCCGTGGCATTTCTGCAGCTGCTCCGAATTGGAGGTCTGCATGATGATTCTCAGCTGCTAGCATCCATCTTTACCAGCACCCCTTTGCTCCACTTCCTCCTCCCGCTCCTTTCTTTCTCATTCATTTGTTCTTACTGTCGTGGTTGCTTTCATTCAGTCGTTCCCTGTGTTTTACTCTCAGTTCTCTCAGTTCTCCTGCTGGCTGTGCTTTCACTTCCCCCTTTGTAGTTTCCATCTTCAATCATCCGACTCAGCGGTGTTTGAAGGAGGGCAGCAGTGAGGATGGTACAGCGCATCTGCATCCTTCAGGGCATCGTGAACATATTCTTCTTTCAGCCTCAGTTTTTCTCTCTTTGCTCCAGCACATTCTGGTTCAGTGTGATCTGCACTGAGCTAAACAGGAGCTAGTCCTGTTATTAGCAAAAGCGCGCCTAGATACTTTAGAATATCGCTGAAAAGACCTTTTATTTCTGTAATCCAATTAAAACATTACAGTTTCACTACACACTAGGGTTATTATATATAGTTAACCAAAGTTAATGAAAACTGAAATTGAGAAAACATTTTTGTAAGCAGAAATAAATAAAAATGGTTATTAATGAGAAAAATTTTATCAAACTGGAACGATTGACCCATTGCAACTACGTCACTTAATCATTAGAGGCGCCATGACACAGATAGGAAGTGAGGGAACAGAGCAACTGAAAATGTTTACCAGAGTTGTTTTGTCCAGTTTTTTCATGGCTTCTCCTTGTTCGAGTCGAGCTAATTTGTCAGTGAATTTAACACAGCTGGTTGGAGCTCATAGGCGGCGCTAATTACAAAAGTTGGAAAAAACTAGCTTAAAAACCGACCCATACCTGCTCCCGCCTGACGTGTTGATCAAATTACCGACTTTGACTGAATTCACACCACATTATTTACATCACTATGTCATAAACAGTGATTTTTATAAACGCATCTAAAAATTTACTTTCTTAGAAAATGTAAATATTGCATACAAATAAAAAAACAACATTTTTAATACAGATTGTTCTTCCTGCTGAGAAAACGCGCTTTACAGTGCATGCATACAGTGAATGCATACAGTGAATTTGGTTTGGGTTCCTTTTGCATGAATCGCTGCATCAGTGCAGCGTGATGTGATGCTGATTCCTGGTGCAGATATGCAACGTGAAAAGAAACTACTCAGAAATACTAATACTAATAATACTGGTTCATGTGAGATGTTCTTAAAAGCTTTGCACTTTAGACGTTTCTGATTCTTCAAAAAAAAAAAAAAAAAAACCATAATTTTTCTTCCACTGTGCAATTATGTGGTCAGGAATAATAAAGGAACTAAATCTGGATCTGCAAGTCATTTTTCATTCAGCTTTAGTGGAGGTCATGCAGCCTCAGAGTGAATTTACCTGCTGCTCTACATTAGCGCAGGTCTAATTTCAAACTTTAATGTCTGACCACTGAACCTTAATGATGCCTCCAGAGCACAGAGATATTAGCATAAAATAATTCCTCTATATATCAGCTTTAATAGTCAGAATGCAAAAATATCAGCGAAGCTTCAAGGTTTGTTGAAATATTAATGCTGAAATGAAGTTTTTCAGTATAATTCTGCACAATTACAAGATGTTTTTTGTTATTATTATTATTCACTGTTACTTTATTTAGACGCTTGTCTATTTTTAAGCATATAATTTCGTAACGAAGGTCATCTGACAGTCAGGATTATTAATTGCCTCTGCATGGAGCAGCGTTGATAATATAGACAAGGTGACTGGGGAGACAGTTTGACATGTGACTGACAAGAAAATCAGCGTGACAGGGCGCACAGATGGAAAAAAATTTTCACAAAACTTGACACTGAAGACAGGAGATTAGCATGAGTAGTACAACTTCTGACACCTTCTAATGGTGCAGCTATAGTCAGAACCGTTCCTGTTTTTCACATTTCTAATAAAAAGTACAAAGAACAAAGAAAATGTTTAAAGGGTTACAATGGTTTGGATCAACTTCAGGAGCAAATCTTGTCTCATTTTAAGGCATTATAATGTACTTATTAAAGTTCTCTTCCATCTGAAAACAAACCCAAGATTCCCAGGGGAGTCGAGATTTGAAGATTTTTCAAGTCAAGAGTCAAAATGTTTAATTTCCAGGCTTTATCAGGGTGATTTATTACACTGGGAGATCCTCAGCTCTTCATCAAAATGTTCCTGGATTGTTGTAAGACTCTTTATCCATTGCTTAGTTCATGAACAGAAATGCTAGAAGAAAAATCACAACAGAATAAACAGGGGTTCTGCATATGGTTTGCATCAGGATGTTTTGCTGTTTTATGGTTCCCTCAACATTTCTTGCTGCAATGGCCACTTCAAAACGTTGACTTTGTTCTTCATAAAGGTGCAGTAGTCGGTAAAATCAAATTTTTTGAGCTTTACATCATGTTTTAATGTTACTCACTCATCAAAAACATACCTGGAGTGTAGCTTTGATTCTTTCAAATCCTCATTACTAGAAATACACACATTGGACATCAGCGAGGGCTGTGCAAGTAAATCAGATCTGGTTTCAGCTAATATGTATTATGCTGCATCTGATCACTGCACAATAATCAATTCAAAAGTTAAAGCTGCAAATAAACCAATTTCGAAATGGTTTTAGAAAAAAAATGTTATCAGAAAACAAGAGTTGTTTTTTTTTTATGGCATATTTCCACTTAGAAAATGTATTTTCAAAATGTCAAATTGCACAACTATATGGCAGCTAATTTTAAATTTTTATGTTCAATCTTTAAGGCGATCAAGGTGCCGTCCCTCTTCACTGCTGGCTGCTGATTCAATTTCAGCCAAAATGATCTTCATTTGAACAACATCTCACCTGATTCATCATCTTAATCCCCAAATTGTCACGTGTGAACAGATGGAAGAACGTGCAATCAAGTTTGATAAAGCATGACAATGTAATATTGGACTGGAGCCCATTAAGCCCCCTGCTATCGTCACGCCAGCCTACTAAAAGTGATTTATCATTGAATAAGCCCATTATTTGGTTTTCACCCAAATCACCGAGCATGAGATTGATTATGCTTCCAAAAGTTGTTTTGTTTGAAGGCAATGTAAAACCCTATAAGTGTCATTAAACCAAACATATTGCAAAATGTTGTTTTTTAGCTGCTGGCCTCTTCTAAAAACTCACTTTGCTCTGGAAAAAAGAAAATCCCTGCCTGCTATCTGGTCCTCCCAATCAATGGTGTGTTCATGCTGTGGAATTATGAGCTTGTTTTCCTGCAATTAGTTTGGTGTGAACCAACTCTATTAGCGTAGCTCAGTGATTTCTTCTCGCTTTTCCTCCCAACACATCCCTTGATCCGTGTTGTGTGCATAATTACCCATCAATGATTAGCTCCTCGGCTGAAGTGCAGAACACCATTAAGCGAGAAAGCGCCGTAACTTCATCTGTGTCAAACGCCCAGAAAATGGATCTCTAACTCTATTCTGATCCTTTTGTTTAAGATTAACCCAATGTGGAAATTATGAATCTTTTCCCAAACAACATCCTTAATTATTTATTTTAACTTAGGGAACAAAGCTCAAGTTAGTGCTAAGATTACAGACAGGTTTTTACTTTTATGACGTGGGTCAATGACTCAAGGCAAACGGCAATCCACCATCGCTACGTCTGTTTGGTTGTAACCTTTATTTAACCAGGTATGTCTCATTGAGATTAAAAATCTCTTTTAAAGAGAAGCCTGGCCAAGAACAGCACATCAACAATTAGAAATAAAGGTGCACCGATTTATCGGCCAGCTGATTTACCCGCGCTGATTTCCTTAATTTTGGGAGATCAATGATTGGCCGATACTTATATGTAAATCCGATCTTACCCACCTCAGCAAAAGTGTAAAAATTATCCACTGTCCTTTTCTGCTCTCCAGTGAGAGCGGTTTGACGTCATGTCCGCACTTTTGCAATTAACAATAGTAACTCCATTGCTGCCAACTCAACCACTTTTTTGCTATATTTAGCAATATTTCCTACGAAAAAAATTGCCATCGGTCAAAATTGTAATCGGCAGGTCAGGCTTTTTAAAGCTCAGTAATCAGAGATTGGCCAAAACAATGCAATCCCGAATTACAAACTATAAAAATACATATATAGAAACCCAGATGAAATACAATATGGATAACAAAGGAAGAAAAATAACAAAGAGCAAACTAGCGATCCACTTGTACCGATATCTGAAGTTTAGCAGATAGCGCTGAATTGACTTAAAACATTTCTCTTTTTTAAACAAACACAAAATAATAAAGAAACTGAAACTGTAAAAAATAAACTGCATCTTTCAGATGGCTCAAAAAATGCAATTATAAGTATAATGCAAAATAAATGATAAAGCATGATGTCATTAAGAGCCTAAAGCACAGAATTAGACTCGATAGATCTGCCCTTAAGGATCGGGCACATTAACACTGATACCTATTTATTTTTTCCAACATCGGGACCAATAGAGATGTTGATATTAGATTGGTGCATTTCTAGAACAAACACACCCATAAAAGTAAAAATACAACTTGATAAAAGTCAAAGCATTTACAAAAAAACTTGCAAACTGATTAAGAGTGACCTTAAACCCAGTAAGAGACAATTTCCTTCAACTTTACGTCTTTCTGCAGTTCATTCCAGTTTGAGAGAGCAACAAACTGAAAGGATATTTTGTCATGATCAGTGTGAATCTGAGTCACAGTTAATAAAATAAAGCCGGCCAAACACAGAAAATAGCCGGAAAATTTTCAAAACAATAACACAATGTTCTTTCAGGAGCAGACAAGGCTGCATGTCAATGACTCAACGCAATCTGCTGGGTTTCCTTAGATAGAAAACCTTTCATGGAAAACTTTTTTAACCAATTTGAAAAATAAACCGAACTTGTTTTGGAAAAAATAGGCAAGCGCTTTGCTAGATCTCCATTCTCCACCAACTCTTCCTCATCTTTTTCTCCAATTCAGTGGGAAATAATTTAAACATCTCAGCATTTTTAAGCACAAATGCAACTTTAAGCACTTGTTCAACCTGTCTTTGTAGTGGCACTTTTTATCTTGGTGTGGGAGTTTTGGGAATAAAACAAAACATCCTGTGGTTTGTGTTGCTCATATTCCTGATTTCTCATTCTGCATGCACCAAACAAACATGAAAATGATTCATATTGATAATGGCATGCTTTAAATTTAGCTTAAAGTACAGAACAAAAACTACTTTTACCAAGACAATGAAGTAATTTACCTCCACATACAGTAGTTTGACAGGGTGCCAGCACAAATTGATTCTGTGTGGTCAGACATTTTATTGTAGATAAGCATGAGGTCAAAATCTGGAAGAAAACTCAAATTGTTAACCTCAGATTAAAGGAAATTGGTGAGGAGGAGCTGGTCAGGAAATGGAAATTGTTTCACTCTTCACAATAAAAGCAGCGACATTTAATCATTAGTTGAGAGGATGTTGACAAAGAAAGGTAGTCCTGTAACCAAATGAACAGAAAACAGAAACTTGGGAAAGCCAGACACATTCCGAGAAAAGTAAATGAAAGATTGAGCATGAAGCACGGTGGTGGTAGCATCATGCTGTGGCTGGAATAATGAAGAACAAGGACAACCTCTCAAGTCTTCAACTTTTTCTCAAGCCAACTTCAGATGGTGAAGTTCCTCCATGTTGTACGCATGTTTAGATTGGAACCACATCGTCTGACGTATTTGCTTTCTCCATCTCATTGGGGTCGGTCCCGACAGCAGCCATTTTGTTTACACCTTTCTCTCACACATTGGTCAAGAGTTTCCACATATGTTATTTTTGTTGGCCTCGGAGCCATGGCTAAGCTATGCATTGCGCTGAAACGGCGCGGATCATTTCTGGTTCAGACTCGTGGGAACTATAGCAGGAGGAAGAAAACAAAGCCAGTCCACACGCTTCCAAATATTCACCTAACATTTCTCTATTTGCAGAGGAGGACGTTTGTTTACAGCACTTCATAGTATCAAACTGGCACATTACATTAGCAATTAGTCGGCTTAGGTAGCTGAGTTACAATGCACACGAAAAATGTGAACATAAAAGTAAATACGATGAAAACTCAACACAAAGAAATGATCCTATATGCCAAGACTCAGATGGCAATTATAACAAAAACACAGAGAAATTAACTGAATATGACAACAAAGAACGACAAATAAAGAAAAACACAAAACCAAAGCATTCTAAAAAAAAAAAATGCAAAAAAAAAATAATATAAAATATGAGTTTTAGAGTCCTTTAGATTTATTTATAACACGCAGGTATCATATTTCTGTGTTTTTGTTTAATAATTCATCCCTGACAAGTGCGCTGGAGCAACACAAACTCCTCTCTCTATCAGCTGCGTGAACTCTCAGTGGACACTGAAGCTCTCTCTCTCTCTCCTCTTCCTCCTCCCTCGCCTGCTTCCCTCCAGTATCCCGGCTCCCTCTCCTCTCCTCTCTTCTCCTCTGCACCTGCTCCTCCCCTCCTGCCTCGCTTATTATCCTCAGACTCGGATCTGCGCTCCATCCTCGCCAAGTGATGCTCCTCGGTGGCGCTCCATCGATGCACGGAGCTCCGCCGCGGTCTGGTTTCTTCCGCGGGGAAACGCGCACTGAGCGGCGGCCGAACATGGGAATTTGATGGAGGGTTTTCTGAGGGAGTGAGCCGGAGGAGGGAAGGACGACGAGGAGGCGCAGAGGTCCCATCAGAGAGCGGCGAAGGACTTGGAGCAAGAGGGGGAGGAGGAGGGAGGACTCCGGGGAAGCGGGACGCAGAGGATGGCTTACAAGCTTTACATAGTTTGATCCGGATTTCGGAGGGAAAAAAATTGATTTCTTTTTATCTTGGAGTTTCTGGATCCTTTCTGTTTGTGATGGAGTGATACAAAGAGCGCGCTGTAAGTTCAGATCCGCCATGAAATCAGTGTTTTTCAGTCGCTTCTTCATCCTCTTGCCCTGGGTCCTGATTGTCATCATAATGATCGACGTCGACAGTAAAAGGGCGATCCGGGCTCCGGCGGCTGGGCGGACCGGCAGGGCGCAGCGGAACCCCAGGGGCGGCTCGCCGGGAGCCGGCGGCGCCCAGAACCAGTCATCGCTGCCCATCATCTACGCCATCACCCCGACGTACAGCCGCCCGGTGCAGAAAGCCGAACTGACCCGGCTGTCCCACGTCTTCCGCCAGGTGCCCCGAATCCACTGGATCGTCGTGGAGGACTCGACCTCCCGCACCGACCTGGTGACGCGCTTCTTGGCCCGGAGCGGCGTGCCGAACACGCACCTGCACGTGTTCACTCCCCGCAGGTTCAAACGCGCCGGGATGCCACGCGCCACCGAGCAGAGGAACGCGGCTCTCGCGTGGCTCCGGCAGCACCGCGGCAAGCGCGACTCCGGCGTGGTTTTCTTCGCGGATGACGACAACACGTACAGCCTGGAGCTGTTCGAGGAGGTAACCTGTTACCTGTTCATCAGCTCATCTTCATCATCCATCACCAGAGAGGGGATACTTTGATTTTAAATTAAAGATTCAAAAGTTAACTTATATCTGCTTAGATAATAATAAAAACCCACCAAAGTTGTGTTTTTCACTTGTTTAAATCAAACTAAACTTATAACATTTGAATTTTTCTTATAACAAAATATAATTTATTTCTAACCCAGGTGAAAAATAATCAACTTAAATACATTTCAAATGGGATATACTTATCTTAAATACATTTCCAATATGTTACCAGTTGGATGTACTTTTTGATATATTCGAAATTTAAACAATCTTTTTAAAACATGCTTCTCCTATGTCAAATTTTGGTGCACTTTATTTTAAAAATCCATTTTTCTAAAATATACTTTACACTTAATATGCTTTAAATGTATTACTAAAATTATACTCATGATAGTCCTTTTTAAAATACATTTTGCATGTAGTTTAAAAATGAATATTTTAAATGTACATTTTTAAAAACAATGTAAATATACTTTTCAGAAGCTAGTTGAGGTGTGAAGATGTTAATTTGGAAGACTGTTGACTTAGTAGTCATCCAGCAGACAGTTATTGAAGAAGGGATGTTATTTCCATACATCTTCATGAAAAGTTGAGTGGAAGGAAAAAGTGAGATGAAAAAATATGCAGGTGCAAAGAAGAAAATGGTTGGCTGGACTGTTGCCTGATGGTCCAATGTTCTCTTCTGAAAAACAAATAAAGATGGATTTTGCTTTTATTTTTAAAATTAAGGTCCAGAAAAATGAACAGAAATGTAAAAACACAGATTTAAAGTTCCTGAAGTTTCAATTTTGTGAAGATGTCGTAGTGTTGAGCTACTGTTACACTATCAAGCTGTATGAGGATTTATTTTCCAGCACCTGCTCACGCCTGCAAATAAAACATTGATTTTACTGGTCTTAATTTGGCAGCAAATCCAGGCACAGTTTGTTTTTAAAAAGGAAAATGACACAGCATAAGACAAAAATTCAGAAGATGAAGGCAGATATTAAAGTAACCTAAGTTACTGCAGCCAGCTGCATTGACGCACAATTACTTTGAGGGAAAAATGCAATAAATTTCATACGTTTTTTAGTCATATTTAACCTGTTTTAATTTAGATAGAGGCTACAAAGTGAAGCTGTTAGATAAAACTGAATGCTGAGTAAAAACATATAAATTTTAGAGGTGCAGGGATTTCCCCCTGTGATCTTGATGGATTTTCACAGGTAGACTGCAGAAACGTTTTACCGCCCCGTAAAGCGGCGCCTCTTTATAATGTAGTATGTTCAAAGTGAGAAACGGCTGATGGATTTACAGTAAATGCATCAGAAATTACTGTAGACCCACAGGACAGCAATTTGTATGATATACTATTGAGTACAAAACACTTACCTAATTGTAATTTTATTTATTCTAGATTTTTTGTCTTACCTGTAGTAGTAACACTTTCATATATTTATATGTATTTATAGTCACACTTGTAGTTTTTCAGTATTTTTTTGTGTAGCCAAGCAGCGATATTTCCTTGTCAAATTCACTGGTGTCTTTTTGCAGTGACGCTAAAGTCAGTCTAAGTTTCCTAAGTTTATTATCTTCCATAAATCATGAAGAAACAAACTGGTTTCCAGTTTAATAGTGTTTATTTGTATCTATTTCGCCACTTTTTGGCATCCAGATCAACTTATCACTTAAATACAAAACTTATCTAAACAAAGAAACTACAAAATTCCCCCGGCCAGCAGGAACCGGTGGTTCAGTCCAATCAGCATTTAAGCCTGCTGAGTCCCAGCCCCCATCTTTTGTCTGACAACTCCAGAGCAGGTCAGAACCGGCAGGAAAAACAAACCAAGAATTAATCGTAAGCAAACAAAATTAACTTTAAGTTGATGCAAATACATATGTTGACTAAACAGAACAAAGCTCTGATGAACAAATATATCCAAATCAACTAATAAATGTTTTATTGAAACTAAAGTGTTGTGTTTGTATGAAAAAATAAATTATGCATAAAAAGAGTTATCAACATAGGAGTGTGGCCATGGATTTAAAAAAGAAGCAGGATGCTCCTATAGTTTCCACACCATAACTACATATATTTGTAGTTTTCTCATTGCTGAAATTGTCTGTTTTGATTCTACCAGCTGACCAACAGTGTGCAGCAACATGTGGGGGAAGGGTATGCTCCATACAGACTTGAAAGAAACTCTCATTTTAGTCTAATTTAAATGACGGTGCACCACTGGGTGACAAAAAAATTGAGCTGTTTTGAAATCGCAACTTTTTAAAAATTCCGTTTAGCTCGATATCAGTAACCTTCCTCTGCATAATTAATCATAACACTGGATGTTAACCCCTAAAATACATCTTTACAAACATTAAACCACACTGACCGGCTGCAGACTGCATGAAACAGCATGATGCATCAGTATTGATCCTGCATATTGGCAAATAACACCATGTAATCAACTCTTCATCCCAGATGGTGTTCATGCGTCACATGTTTATGCGCCTGAAACGTTTTCACAGCGTTGCTGCAAAGCTCCTTCCTCGTAGGTGATGATGTGGGGTCATAAAGCTGCAGCAGATGCAACAAAACAATCTTCAGGCTCTCTTGGTTGTATAATCTGGAAGAATGGGGTTGATTGCTGATTGCTCCTCACTCTGATTGCTGCCTTTCAGCGAAAGCTGCCTCTGAACACAGAACAACTTTCATCATCCTCATCTACAGTCACAGAGATTTCTTTTCTTTCTTTTTTTTTTTTTAGTTAAATAGGCTTTTAAAGTTAATTTGCTACATTTGCTGCTCTTTTTATTCCTTTCCATTGCCTGATGCAGAGGAGAAAAAGTAAAGATGCACTCTCATAAAGTTGATTTGATTGTGTTCCCTGATTTGAGGATGTATAAATCACAAAAATGTAAAAGCTCTGTAACTCCTAAAGGATCCTTTTTTTCTTTTAATTGCAGTACTCAATACTTTTCATCAAAGAATAAACCTTTTACAGTATAGGAGCCTTTTATTCACATTATAATTACCTATAATTAAACTAATAAAACAGTTACTTCTATCGTTTCTACCAATTTGTTTCGAACCACTTCCTATTTATGGAAATTACTTGAGGAAAACTTGTATATTTGCTCATTTTTACATATATTTGAACAAAAGTGCATCTTGGGAAGCTTAAATACTTAGCTGCAATGCTACTTGACATGCTATTGACTGATCTTTGCAAAGCTACCAATCCAGCAGCAGCATTTATTTTTCTTGCTGCTGATTGGCTGAAACTTCAAAAGAGAAGGAAGACTGTAGCTATTAGCTTCTGCGGTAGTGCTAAAATGGTATATTTTATGTTATCGTTTACACCCGGAAATTTCGCTTAACGCTGGAGAGCAAAAAGACGATTCTTTTAAATGTCATCCTCTGCTGTCCTGCTATTATTAATTTATTGTAGAGCGCCACAGCAAATGGAAAAGCTACACAGACTTGTTGCCATAGCAACTGACAACAATGCCATTATATGTTTCAGGATTCAACAACAGAAAACAAACATTTCCCACACAAAGTACAGAACATTCACTCTGTTAGTTTTATGATTTTGGGCTTGATGTTTATTTTGTGATTATTAGTAAGTGATCACTGTGGTATTAGCTGCTACTGCTATTAGCTAATCTAACACAGCGGTGGTAGATTAGCTAGCGCTGCTATTAGCCAATCTAACATGGCGGTGTTAGATTAGCTAATTTAAACACCTACTCTACTGATGATCTGTCAGAGTTGGTGTTTTAGGTTGCCTTTTTTATTATCTTGTAACTGAAACAAAACACAGAATTCCACATCACATCTACATGTTAAGGTTATCATAGTCAAGCTAGCATAACTGAACCTCTTTCTTCTCCCTTGCTATTTATTTTTCTTAATTAAAACTTTTTCTCGACCTCGTCAACTAGTTGTCTCAGTGTTGACAATCAGTAGCACAGCTCTGTGTCCCTTTGCCTTTTGTAGATCAGGAGTACATTTAAGATTTAGCTTGTCATTCTTGACAACAAAAATCAGAAGTGCCATACTGGGTTAAACTTTTTGATTACTGATTCAAAACATCACCTTCAAATTAATGGATTGTCAATAAAATCAATCAATGAAAGTCCATCCTTATCTCCAACCTGTTGCTTCCTAGAATGCAACTCTTCATCAGAAATCTTCACCACTTTACCCTCACAGAGCTGCAGTCTACTCTGCTTTGACACAGAGTAGCGTTAAATTTGGTGTCTGTGGCTTAGCTTAAAGAGCATCTGTTTGATTTGTTGATAGGACAGTGTCTCCTCTGAGTCCTCCTCCCTATTTCATTACCCTGCTCCTGTGTGCCGGTAATGGCCTGTCATAGAGAAGTAATAAGCTGTCACATGGCAGTAATAACCTGTGGAAACCGTTTGGCTGCCTTTAGAATGATGAGAGTAACTTTGCCTACAGTGGGAGGAAACATCACATTACTGGCTCTCAGATCATTTTAGAAAGAAAAATGCTTGGGAAAACATTTAAGCAGCCCAGCTACTAAATTAGCATGACTACTTGTAAGTCATTGAGTCTTTATGAGTGTTGGCAGCTGTTGTTTTACTCTTTCAAACGTGTGTCACATCTTGTAAACCCATGACTATGGTGAACGGTAGGGCTCCTTTGCACTGGAGGAACATCCTGCTGAGATTAGCCAGGAAGTGAATAATCTCAGCTGTCTTGGGGGTCTTCAGGAGAACCGAGAACAGATTACTATGCATTAGATGTGATTCACTATGGAGGGATCTGAGGATGGACAAACCCTGTATAAGAACGTGGAGCATGATGACAGAGCACCAATGATTTGGGGTAAATAAGCAACAATCTGATATTAATATCTGCATTGACAAAATCAAGATCTGGTGGTATTATTGACAATGTTCCCAATCCACAAGGATTCAATCTATTCAGTCTAATTCTATGCTTGGTGCTCTGAGCAAAAACCATTAAATCAAACTAAATCTTCAAAAAGAAAAAATGTAATTCAATTGATTTATCGTTAATTCTACATCAACAAAATAGGTCGGTGTGTAATCAACACCAACCTATGTGGCTGTGACACTCCTGCCCAAATGTTGCAACAATAACCTGACAATAAGGTCACTTAATCTCATGCTACGATATGCTGACACTCTGTCTGCACTGAAGATTAAACTCTGGATGCTGACCTTAGTTGAGTTCTGTCAAATCTATTTTATAGCTGATAAACTTTTTTTTAAAGAAAATACTTTTATTAATTCAAATCCCTGTGTTCCTTCACAACCTGATGAACATTTGATGAAAAAGTTTTTTTTATTCATATTATCTTATATAGCAAAATTAACATTTTATGTCAAAATAACAGAATTATTGAACTGAGAACATTAGCAGAATTCAGATAATTGATCAAAAACCCAGAATACTACAAAATGCCTAGCACAAAAAATCTAAATTTTCTAAATTTTGCAGTAGCTCATATAGTGTGACTAGGGTGTTATTGTATGAGGAACTACTTTGGTTAGCAGTCGAGAAATAATTACAGAAATAAACGTTATCCTATGCCAACTGCATAAAAGGCACCTGAGTCTTAGTGAAGAGAGAGAAATTAAGCAAGTAATAACATATCTTAATCACAATAAATCCCAAATGTATTTATTACTGTAATCTGTTCAAATTTTAATCAACTCTATAACTAGGTTAGTGCGGATGTGGACACAATATCATTTCTTAAATTGAGTTACCTGCTGAATGGACCTCGAGGGAACGGTGGGATGACTTTATTGCATGCAGTGCACAGCTCTGTTGTGTCTGTGCGGATGTTTCTAGATCCTCTCTGCAGCTATAAAGTTTGTGCCGCAGGGAGCAGCTACTCACAATCAGCCATAAAGTGTGCTGGATATAAGTCCAGCCTTACACCATGTTCACTGACTCTGAAGTGAAAATAAAGGTCCAGTTTGATGCAAAGGGACTCATCATCCCACTTAAACAGCAGTTCATTGTCTCAGGTTTTAGAAACTCTGTTGCTGGAAAGGTCAGAGCTCCAAACACGTTCACTTACATGGACATTAATTACTGCATGTTGCCTGGATTAAACCTGCTGGCATTTAGAAAGTGCTTGACTTGCATGTCCGACTGTAGAAGGTTAACTTCTTTCTGATTTGCAAAACAATGTGGATACACTGCCTTTCTCAGTATTCCACTCAGTTTGAGCTGCTCACCTTTCCTCACATCTGGATGCAAATGAGCCGCGGTTCAATCATCCTCATTCTGGCTTGTTGATTACATCTGAGTTATTGTCGAGGTTGTTCAGATGCTCAGAAATCTCGACCACAAGGCAATGAACAAAATGTATTAAACCATTCCTACTTTTCCTGTGTGAGAAATAGCAAATGTTTAACAGGCCTCTGCCTTCCTGATGTCTTTCTGCTGCAGTAGAGTCAGTGATCAAACACATGCATTTGTAATTTCTGCACATTAGTCAGTACCGCTCTCAGTTTGGCATAGTCTATCAATTGCGCAGCACATTTTGTCTCAGCTGCCTTGCAGCGCTTAATGGAGTTGCAGAAAATGCAGCAGTGCTCATTTAATCCCACTCATGCAGTTACATTTTGATTGCCCATTAGCACAGTTTGTGCTGCTGACCGCAGAGATTTCAGATATATGCTTTTAGCAGCCAGCGGTTTCTCCTTAGCAAAGTGATTATGCAGTTTCAATCACAATGCTTTGTTTTATTTAAAAAAAAAGAAAAAAGAGTAAAATACTTTGGCTACATTAAATTATACTTTAAGAACTGCTAAATCAGGCAAAAAATATTCCCACAACCCTTTAATTTTGCTGTGAAACACTTTGGTATCAGAATAGTTTAACAAAAGCCTAAACTGTAGTTGAACAGTTTGGGTTTTATTCAATCAATCAAGTTTACTTGTGTAATTCAGCAGCAAGGCAGTTCAAAGTGCTTCACATCGTAAAAACACAAAAATCAGCATTACTAGTAACCCTGCCTCATTTAATTTAACTTTGTATAATTTCACCTTTATTGATATTAGGAGGCAAATTTTAAGGATAACAGGTAGTTAACGTCTTTCCTGAGCTTTAACCAACTTTCTGTCATTAACAATTTTAGCAAGAAAAATAAAATAAAAAACAACTCATTTTAATTGTAATATCTGCAGATCAAGGCACCATAAAACTGATTTGCACAAGAATTTGAATTTTTCTGACTTCAAACAATCATACAAAAAGTTACCATTTTGTTAAAGTACATCTGAGCGCGCCTTTAAAGTTGCAGTATCTAACTTTTATTTTTTTTAAATGATTTACACATATTTGTTAAAATAGTCATTATGAAGTGACAGTTTACTATAACACATATAAACTAAGAAAACTACACCACTCGGTCAGAAACAACCAGAGAGTCTTACCACTGTCACGCTCTCCGCCACCAACTTCAGCACCAGACCTCGACCCGTCTCGTCCAATCACCAATCAAGCTCCAGCTTATAAGGAAAAACATCCATGACATCATTCGCTTTCCAGCTGCGCTCAACCCGCCTCCACCCCTTCTCCACCTGGATTCTCCTGGCTCTCCAGGCAGCCATCCTTTCTCTGACCTCCACCACCGGCGTCGGGCCCTGGGGGGAAAATATCCCTGATCGGCATCAGGGATCCTCATCTGAGCTTATCGCAATTCACAACTCAAATCTTCTGCTGGAGCATTTATGTCAATAAACCTTAATCACTTTTTTTCCCCATCTGAGTCTCTCTAGATTGAAATACTACCACCACATGGTGACAATTTTAACAAATATGAAAAATATGTATTTTTATCAAAGTTACCTACTGCAACTTTAAGGTTTATTTCAAATCCCATTAAAGAGGAATTTGTCTCCTTCTTTTGTCTGTGCAATCTGAAACATCCCACAAAACATTCACACAAAATGAATTTTGATGTTTGCTCATCTCTACATTTCATTTCTCTGTCTTTTAACTTCTTGGCACAGACACTTACACTCAGCTTCGAAACAAGCAACCAGGAAAAATTAAAACCTTTCCAGTTTAGTTTTCCTTATATCTCTTGAAAACCTGAGTGTGGAAGTGGAGATGGTTTTCCGGCTGAAGGCAGAGCTGTTCAGCTGCAGGAGTCTGTTCACTGGGGAACTCTTTCGTCAGAGCTTCTGAATAAATGAATTCCCCCAGCTCTGAAAGCTTCGTAAAAGCCACCGTGACTTTTTTAGAGACCAGCTACTGTGGCGAATGCTCTTTTGCTCAAGTTTCATTCTGGGGCAACTTCCTTGGATAGAATCATGAAGGTGAAGGTGATTTCTTTGCTCACTGAAGTCAGATTAACCTTTTAAACCAAAACATTTAGCACATTTAGTTCTTGATGAAGATCTAGGGGTTCAGAACGGCGAACAGTAGAATAATGGAGGGTTGATATGGAGAGAAGCAAGAAAAACAAAGGGAGGATGGTGAAATTAGAAAAAGATTTTTTCAGAGCAATTATTGTAAAGGTGTGGAAAGAGAAGCGATGGGCTGTAATGTCAGAGAAGTGAAGCAGAAGGGAGAAACTCCTGAGTGAGAGAAATGTTTCCCGTTCAAGGCAGGGGGCAGATAATGGTGGGGGAATAGTGCAGGGAGTTATAGAAAGGCCAGGGGCTTTTAAGGGCAAGTGTAAATGCAAAAGTGCTGTTACACACCTCAGCTCCGTGTTTCTTTTTAATGGCACTTTATAAAAGTATTCACATGCCAGAAACTTCTTCATATTTTGTCACATAGCCACAAACTTTTATGGGGATTTTATTCTGGGATTGGATGGAAATGCAAGAAAAAACATATGTAGTTTCACAATATTTATTCTACAAATACAAATCTTCAAAATGTGGCATTTGTATTCATCTTTCAGCTGAATACTACAAATATGGCCACTAACCATGAGGCTAACATTGTTTTGTTTTGTTTGCAAACCTGTATTTGTTACAGGAAACCCAACTTCACATTGCACTGAACAAAGTGAAACACGGTGGTGGCTGAGTCATGCTGCAGGATGGGGGGTTTTTTCAGCAAAGAGAGGGAAGTTTGGCAGAATTTGTGTGAAGTGAAAATACAAGATAATCCTAGAAGAAAACCTGTTAAAGGTTGTGTGAGTTGCAAACCCTTAGCTTAGATCAAATTATATTTGTGTGCTTAAATGGCCTAGTCAAAGTCACTAGCTAAGTCCAATTGAAATTCAGGGAGATGATAACTTACAAAGCTCTTCCATGTAAGTTGGAATTTTATTGTAAAAGTGTTTCCACCCAGATGTGGAAAACTTGCAGCTGTTACAAAAAAAAAGTTAATATTTTTGCTCATTTTAAATAAAATGGAGTTCCAGATATCCGAGAACCATTTTTATTATTCATTCAATTTAAATGATATAACACAAAGAAACTCAAATGTTTTCTTTTATTCCTGATAATCTTTTACTCTCTTTGACATTCTGCAGCTGAATAAAGCTGCAGAATGAATAAATAAATAAAGAATAAATAAATAAAGAATAAATATATCCTTTATTAATTGAAGAAACCAAGCTGTTGAAGCTTGCGTTGCTGTTTTTGTTGTTTGTTTTTTTTCTGTTCTCAGCATGATTTGTGGTTAATTCTGCACACTCATAAAAACTTATATGAAACGAATAACATCAAAGCACTGGAAATATATTTATAAAAAATATAAAAGAGAGAGGAAATACTGAGCATTTGAGCAGCATAATTAGGATATGTTTCAGAGAAACACTGATATTCACAGATTAAAAGGGTCTTTGGTTGACTGACTTGACATCTTAATACCTTTTTTGAAGTTTTTGCACAGTTTAAAATTAATTATTTTCAGTATAACTTTAGCTTGAGAGTGAGATCATGTCGCACACATTCAAATGTTCTATTAAAGCTCACCTATTATGCGTCTTTGATCAGGTTACGGTAGGTCTCTGGGTTATGTGAAACATGTTCACCACATTTTTGTGCACAAAATCATTCTGAAGATTTTAGTCTGGTCAGTTCTGCCTATTCTGATCTACTTTCAGAATTAAATGTTTTAGGGCCTCTGTCACTTTAAATTAAAATTAGTTGCAGCTGGCCATGCCCCCCCCGCCCCCCCAACTCAATGTTTACACTCCCACATGAAAATGGCTGCAAAAATATATGCAATTATACAATTGTACATCTTTGAAAAGCACTAGTAGAGCCTCCTACACAACCAACAAGAATGCAGAAAATGGTTTCGGAATAGTAAGTGAATAACAAAACACTTGTCTCTTCCAGCAGCCATTGTACAGGACATACAGCGGTAAAACCAGCCGACGGGTGATGGGTGGAACTCTGCTAGGGTTGCTAGGTAACAGGGTGGTGCACGCAAATGTTTTCCAGACACCAAAAAACATGAACTTATTGCCGAAAGCCGACTGGATGGTTTTTTTAAGCACTTGGGCTGTTTTTAGAAGAATTAGAAACATAAATTGAAGTATACAAACTTACAAAAATAAATGTCCCCTTTGTCCAACTACATGGCCTAATCATCTCAGAAAGCCAAGTACAGACATTCAAACATTATTTCACTTTCCCTGCAAAAATGATGAGAATCACCATAGCAACCGGTGACTCGCCATTTTTTGTCACTGGTTCCTATATTTCTCATATAGTGCTTTAAAATATTTGAACTGTGTTTTGTTTTAATAAACATTCATTTTGACCTGGGAAATAAAAGCTGCAGACAAAAGTCGGACACTTCTAGCTGTCATAGTCTTTCTTACTCAAGCCCAAGTTTGTTCTGCAGTGAAAAGCTGCTATGGAAAGTTAAGTGGAGTAAAACCTGATATCTATTTAACAGGCTTCTGCTCTTCATTCCCCAGTCGGTTCAGGCTGAACAGCCAGGTCCAACATGGCAAACAATCTTTGACATGAACAAAAAAATAATAATACAGCTGAGTGCATGACAGCCTCCAAGTCCTGACAAATTACGGCGCCGGTGGCTCAGTGAGTAACGGCCCACTAAATATTTACAAGTAAACAAAAGAAAAGCTTGGGGTGAAAAATACAGAGCTGAGAGGTTTCGCATTTTTTGTTTGAGTCACAGAGAGGACCCTCTGTCTTGAAGCGACTCCCTTCTCTGGAAACAAATAGGTGAGAAGTGAACCGTGTACACACAAAGACACTCTTAATGATGAAGTTTATGAAATCCATTATGGATGTTCTCGTTTCCTCGGAGACAGAGAGGAAGAGAGAGAGACCTCACTGTGTTGTTTTCTCTGTAAGACGAGAGTTTGGGGGGCCGAGTGTGATTTTAATCAAGTGTATTTTTATCTCTGAGATTTTAATATGCATGGCACAGGCAATCAGAGTCAGAGAGGGACGAAATGAGCAGGGGGAAAATGAATGAATCAAATTAGTGGGGCTGCGGTGAAACTGATGCAATGGTGCATGATATGTGTGCAGGCTGGAGCTGTTAGGGGTTTATGTGAGAAACGAAATAAAAAGATTCACGCCCAGATTATAAAGAAGAATATACAAGCTATACATCACCCATCTCAAAGCTCTGCAAAATGCCTGAGCTGCATTTGTCTATGCCGGAGGCGATGGAGGATTGTTTCAAAGTGGATGAAGTTATAAAGAAGAAGAACTGCATCTAAATTTTCATCTTAAATCAAATATTTGATAAATGTTTTTCCAAATTTGGTGCTCCAAGAAAGTAATACAACAAATACATTTTAGTCAAATTCTACATAGTACATATTTGTTTTTTGCAGCTTGAGGCGTGTTTTATTTTGTAGCAGCGGAAGAAATAAATAATGGACCCCTGAGCCAGTCGTGGTCTGGAAACTGACTAATTTTAATCAAGTCTACCAAATAATGGAATAAAACCAAACAGTTTTCATCCAGAATTATGCCAGAAGCTTGTTGATGATTACAAAAATATTTAGAGATGAATTTTCATATTTGACTCTTTATGAGTGGCGTATCAACCTTCTTCATCTTATTCTCATTTTCTAAAGCAAGTGACCTTGAATTTTCTGAATGAATTGGGAAGACTTGTGGAGTTTGCATACAAATATATACAACTGGAGAAATTATTATTATTGTTGTTGTTGTTACAGTAAGAAACTAGATATTAGGAGTGAAATCTGAGTGTAATGATGGACTCAGACCTGAACCTTCAGAGACACATAAAGACGATTACAAAGTCGGCCTTTTATCACCTGCAGAACATTACGAAGATTGAAGGAATAATGTCGCCACAAGCTCTAGGGAAACTTATTAACAGCTTTCATATAAAAAATTAAGAGCCCATTTCCCTGAACTCCATTAAAAACCTCCACCAAATATTGACTTCTGAACTCTTCCTGAGTTAAAACATTAGTATTGTTGATTCTAAATGAATATGAACTGGTTTTCTTTGCATTATTTAAGGTCTGAAAGCACTGCAATCATTTGTCATTTCTCATTTTCTGCAAATAAAATGTTTGCTTGGAATTTGGGAGACATGTTGCCAGTAGTCCATAGAGTAAAAGAACAATGTTCATTTTATTCAAACAGTAAAATCAGAGGAACGGATCATTTTAAGTGGTCTCTTAACTTTTTCCAGAGCTGTAAACTGGTTGCAGCTTCTCGATTGAAGAATTGCAGTTCAAGTTTTCAAGTTGTCAAGTTTAAAACTCTCAAAAAAAGAAACATAATAATACATTCTGTAGGCCTCAGGGCACAAACAAGGTTGTGTTAAAATTGAGGGGTTTTGTTTCCATCTACATTGATTGGTCTAGTGATTTTATCTTTCTCCATCATAACAGCATCAATGCCTTTTATTCCATCATAAAACTAGATGTTTGTTTAAAATGTGTTTTTTCTAACCTTCCCTTGAAAATGAAGCAGTTTGTATTGATTTTCTGACTCCTCTCAATTTTTTCAGGATTATTTTTTCTGCATGCTCAAATGGTGTATTAAAAAAACCCTGAGTTTTTCAGTAATCACTGTGCAGCTTTTTATTTCGTGATTTAGGCTAGCAAGCATTTAAAGCAGCTGGAAGTGGCAGCGATGCAACAGAAAGCATGAGATAATAGCAGCAGTGGTTCATAAGGGAGACACTCAGCCTCTGCTGCACAACTGGACTGGAAATAAAATGAATCGAGACAACAGCCAGGAAGCAGAGAAGCCAAATTACTTGTTAGGATTTAGGCGTGGAAAGACCAACTGCACATCTGCAGTCAGAGCTGCCAGGTGAGGATAAAGCGTGCAAGCTATTAAAAAGCAAACTCCTGGAGGAAAAGAAATAATCATTTTGAATATGTGCCATTGTCAACACCAATTTTGCTGGGTTTCCTCATGAGTGGTGTGTTTACTGCAGCATCAGTATTTTATTTAACCAGGAAAGGGCCAGAGAGATACAGAATCTGCAAAGAAAGAAAACATCAACTGCAACAAAAAATGTAAATAAAGATCAAATATATAAAATATGCATCCATTTTTGTTTTGTTTTTTTAAACTCACTCAGAGAGTCAAGTTTAGTCAAATGTAACTGATTGTAGAGCTGCTGTGCTCTGCAAAAACACAAAATCTTACCAAGTATTTTGGGTCTAGTTTCTATTGCAAACTTGAAGTAAGACAAATTAACTTACAATCAACTTTTAAGCAACATGTAGAGGCTTGTTTTAAGTAAATAATTCCTTGACATTGAAGAAAAATTCCAGAAATTTTTAGTGTTTCTGTCATAATGTTTCGATTGTGCTGCTGGTGGCCCGTTTCAATTCAATAATTGTACAACAAAAAATTACAAATGTGCAGAAGACTTTGCCAATATTGTCAAAAAGAACACATCTTCACAAAAGTGATGTTCTCATTAAATACAAAACACAATTAAAATCATGTGAAAAATTTATTGACGTGATAAATCATTAAAAAACATGACATGTCATCATCCTCCAACTACTTCCTGTTTTCGTCGTGTTTGTGGTTTGCTCAAGTGACAAATCATGTGACTTTTGTGATAAGGAAGAAAGTGTTTCCATTGCAATACTGCAATGGACCAAGATTTTAAAAAACGTCAAGCATCAAAACTTTTGACGTTTTTTCAAAATTGACATGTTTCCAATAAGCAAATTTATTTTCAAAATGTCAAATTGTGCAATTATATCATCAATGGAAACGCAATTACAAGCACAACATAATTCCTGCCGCAATAAGGATTTATTTTGGAAGTAGCCACAGTTATGCTGAAGCTGACCTGGTATTTTATTTGTCTCTATCTGTCTTCCCGTTTTTATTTTTTACTCTCCAGAGCATTACATTTTGGCGGGATGCACTTTCTTTGTGTAGATAAAGCTCTCTGTAATGAGTTCGTGCTGCAAACTTTTCTGCTGCCACCCGTAATCTGCAGACTGCGGCGTGAGTTAATGCAGTCGCCACGAGCCAGATAATGCTCCATCTGTTGAAACCCTGTCACCCCACAGCTCTGCCTCGCTCCCAGCAAACATTGTGACATTGAATCGTTGTTGATAACAAAGCCAAGATGTGCTGGGTCACTGCTTCCTACACCAGGACGTTTACTCTCTCTGTATCAGCTATCAGAAAAACCTTCCTAATCTGCTGCTGAAGCCTTCTGTAATATTTTTGAGCCAAACAATGCTGCAGCTGATGGTTGGCTAACATCCAATGCATACCTGTGATCCCTGGATGTCTGCCAGTAGTGATGAATAATTGAGTAGCATAATGCAACAAGTGGTAAAAGGCCTCACTGATGCTTTCTGACACCATCCACCTACTGTTTTTATTTATCTCATTTGATGCAACCGATGTTTGCCTGCAGGGGTTTATGTAAAACAGACGTATAGCCTATCTAACACGCCTCAGGTTTCACAAGAAAGTCACTTTGTTGTCCACAAAATAGGGTTTCACTGCAAAAACACAACATCTTAACGAGTGTTTTTTAAATCTAGTTTCTAGTGAAAATATCCCAGTTCACTTGAAACTGACTGACAGGTAACTTTTCAGCGTGATATTTGTTTGTTGTTTTCTTAAAATTGATCCAAAAGTACTCGATCCACTGGCAGATTATTTCATTCATAACATGTGAAAAATGTTTTGTTGTAGGTGAAAAAATTTGCCAGTGTCTCTACAACGTAGAATATATTAAAGAATTATTTCCTTAAACAAGCTACTATATCTTGCTGAAAACTACTAATGCAAATAAGCCTCAGACCATCACATTACTATAAAGTGTATCTTTACAGTAATCTTTCTTTTCTAAAATGCCAGATGTGACAGAATAACCACTAAACTTTCACCTTTAACTCATTTGTCCAAGTAATTATTGCAAAAAATTATAGTGATATATTCATAATAATGACATTAATAATGCAAGTTTGCCTTCCTGAAGACAATTAAACTTTAATTTAGTAAAGTTACAGTCTTTAGTTGAAACTGGAAGAGATTTCAAATATCCCAAAATGAAACACGACAACCATAAGCAATAAATAAAATGGGAATAAAAAAAACATAATTATAAATAAAATTATGTCTCTAAACAAAAAAAATGAATATGAACTCAAATTGAAATTGAAACAATTGGATTAATTGTAATTAACTGATTATTCAAATAATTGTCAACTAATCTAATAATCAATTAATCATTAACTTGAGTACAAAGGCTTAATGAAAACAATGTCTTCAGAGCAGAAATTATCCAAAACTGAACATATATATTTATATATTATTTTGCAATTTGGTTTGAGCCTAAGCTCTGGTGGTTTTCAAAGTCAGAGTTTATTCTCTGTGTAAATTCAGTCAGAGATTCGGAACATGTTTGCATGCCCTCCGGCTTCTTTCCAACACTTTCTAATATTGTGTCAAACTGTGCTGGGCTGAGAAAAGACGGCATTCAAACCGGGGGATCATTAGCAGGCAAACTAGGACTTAACTGCTAAGCCAAAAATAACGATCGCACTCAAGGACTGAGCTTGGCACACATTCCTCTTTTCTTTCTGTCTGCCGCTTTTTTCCCCTCTTCACTTTTGATTCCACGAGACAGAGGGGCTGACATCTTTGAAAAATGACCTAAAAGCGAAAGCATAAGGCAGACAACAGGAAATAGAGGAACAAGGGGAAGGCTTTTAGCACCACAAGGGGCTTCAGTATTAGCAGGGAGGAAAAGACTTCAAAGCTGTCATTGATGCCCAGGGGCCCAAACGGCAGAGCGGTCGGGATGCAGAGCAGGAAACGCGACGGAAGCGGGTCGGGCTCCAACGAAATGTTCCGTTTATCCACTTCCTCTCACCATGTTGAATGTAAAGATAAAGTCACCTGTTGATGAATGTGTTACAGCTATCATCTCTGACTGTGTGATATAAATAACTGGTCATATCCGGGTCTTTATCAGAGCCGTACTGCAGAAACGATTGGACCTTTTCTACCTGCTGGTTCCTGTCTGCAGCCGGTCAGAACCGCCGTTCTGACTGAGCTGAGAAACTAATAAATTCAATGCAAATGATAGTGTTGATGTAAATTAGCTGAATTAAATATGAAAAACTATGCAGATTCAATCTAAATTTTGCTAATAAATAGGGCTGAAACAATTAATCGTGGTTAATCACGATTAATCGATTAATGAAATAATTGCTAACTGGAGAACACGGACTCAAAAAAGGCCATTTGCTGAAAAAACAACATATTCAATGGAAAATATATTATTTTCCATTTAAGATTAAAAAAACTTATTTGCCTGTAAATCTCTTCTTCCCAGAATTAATCAAATCTCTGAGTTTAACTTCACCTGATTCAGATTCTTGTATTTTATTCAAAAAACTTTTATTTTCTTATTTGAAAATGAATTTAATTACTATTTACTTGCATTTTAACATATTTCTAATGTTGTATTAAAAAGGATAAAGTTGTTAAAAGCAAAATCTGTAAAATGTGGCATTCTACAGATTGCCACAAATGAATATGAACTCAAATTGAAGTTCATATTCATAATTAATAATTAGTCATAATTATTGATTATTCGATTATTAATTGAATAATTAATTTGATTAATTATTCAATTAATCGAATAATCATCGGCATAACCGATAGATTAAAATAATCTCCATGAAAATACTTTTGTAATCATTTTGGGGCTTTTAATAATATTTTTGACAATTTCAGTTCAAGAATGGATTGACTGTTAATCCTACAACTTTAATATAGAATGTTTATTAGATTTATATGAACATGTATTGTATTTAATTTAAAAATTAAAGTGATAAATTATTAGTTTTAGAAGTGTTTTACGTGCTTTGTTGCAGTATCTGCGTAGAATTTCCGTGCCAAAATGACACAAATGGTACAAGAAATGTGTTTTTAGCTCTAAATTCTCTTTTTACAAAAAATATGAGAAAATTCAATAAGCTATCTTTTTTTTCAATGGGTTTTGCAGCTTTTGCTAGATTTATTTTCGCTCGATTGAGTGCAAAAATGTCTTTTTCAGAAACTTTATTATTTCTGATTTTACCAAACTTAAATATATATTTTAGACGATATGTATATTATTGACTCCGTATGAGAAAATCACACAGGTCCTCTTTAAACAGAAAAAAATAAAAGTAATATTTATACCTCTGATGATTTGATCGTGTAATACCTAAACATTAAAGACCCCAGCATGTTTAAGCTATTTATTTTTTAAATATTAGATTAAAAATGCTCCTATTATTTTAACTCAATCACTATAACAATAAAGTAGAGCCTGAAAAAAGTAATAACACTAAGCTTGTTTGGATTTATTAAGCCATAATTGATAAGCTGATAAAGTATTAGGTTTCAGTGTGATGTTTTAGGAAGCTGAATGTTTCCCAGCTTACCTGACTCACCTGAGTTCAGTTTTATTCCTGATACTGTGGACTTGAATAGCTACTTTGCTGGAGGTGCATCGTTTCATTAGCCTGTAAATTACAGACAGAGATCATTTCCCAGTAATGCTTTAACCTTTCATTGACCTGAATGGAGACATAATACTTACAGAGCTGTCATAAATCCAAAAGCTACAAAAATGAGAAACGATTTAATAAAGTTGATATCCAATCAACCAACTTTATTACATATAAAAAAGATTACGGATGCCTCAATTAAACATATTTACACCTTAATCAAGATTATTAAAAATATTAATTCATGAAATGAAGAATTAAATGTATAATTAATCATTGAAAAAACTCACAAAAGGTAAAAATGTTTCTAAAACGTTTTCTAAAAGGATGAGGTTTTGAATATTGCAAATACCTAAACTGATTAAAACACCAGCACTATTCTGAAGTTTAATCAGCTTTTTAAAACACAAAATAAACATTTTAAATAACTTTATCTGATTCAGGCTCGACTTCCAGATTATTGTCTCAGCATAAAGAAGGTTTCTCTGGATGATGGGTTGCTGGAAAATATTTTTTTAAATAAAAATTAAATATTGAAATACTATTTAGAACTTGATAATGTTCAGTTATTTATCTTTATCAATTATCAAGACGTTATGATAGTTTTTTCATACTGAATCCACCCAGCTTGGCTTTCAGAGAAAGAGGAATCAGGAGGGACTAATCAACCAATCAGAGGGAGAGTTGGGGTAACATAATATCTAGTTTGGGTGTTTCTACATTTTACCTGGAGAAAAGAGATTCTTGAGTTGTTTCTGTGCATCACACGTATTTTTTCAGTAAATACCTATATTTATTTTCAGTGTTTCAGGCAACAGGTAGTTGTTTGGGCGGTCGATCAGATCAGCGCTGTAAATCCATGTGTTGTGCTTCATTTCTACTAGGCGATGCAGAGCTGCTGTCTCTTTGTCATGAGCGACAGGCTGCAGGCGGTTTGAGTGAGAGATGAGGTGGGGTGTCTAAACGACTGAACCTTGAGGCGGGCAGCTCAGACTGGAAAATGTAATAACACACACACGTTTGGCGTGGCTATCTTTGTGGGGACTTTCCATTGGCTTACATTAATTTCTACAGCCTAAACCTTATCCTTATCCTAACCCTAGCCAAAACTCAATTCACATCTTAGTCCTAAATCTAACCTCTGACCAAAAAACAGTGTTTCCGTTTGTGGGGACAGTGGGTCCCCACAATGTGTCAGTGTGTCAGGAAAATGGTCCCCATAAGGTATTGAAAACAAACACACACACACACACACATAACCTACTGATCCCACGCAGTCCAGCCCACCACCCACCCACTAAATTTGTATCTCTCACTTTCTTCTCGTCTCATTTTCCATTGGGCTGCCAGTGGCTGTGTGCAAATTCACTCACTGTGCAAATGGAAAGCAGATCTGCACCATACAGTTTCATTTAGTCTCATAATCCTGCTGCAGAAGAATCTTTTCATGCTGCTCTCCAGCACGTTTCAGATTAGATTAGAGATTATTTATGCAAACTGATGTACAAACAATTCATTCCAGGCTTGTGTCGTCAAGGCTTGTGTCGTCCGCTTTGGGTCGGATCCTGTGCAGGAACTTTCACTAAAAGCTGAGTGTGAATTTTCAGAACATTGTATTTACAATTAAATTGTGTTTAGCACAAAAAAGGTCTTTTTCCCAGAGGAAGGCATACAGATTGAGATTTCTTTTTTTTTTTGGTGCCATTTCTGAATAAATCATAAATGAGAAAAGTCTGTACATTTCAGACATTTCAATTCAGGACTGATTGCTTTCCGTTTTTCTCTCCTTACAGATGCGAAGCACTCGAGGTGTTTCAGTTTGGCCTGTGGGATTTGTGGGTGGCCGAACATATGAGCGCCCCCTGGTGTCCGGGGGCAAAGTGGTTGGTTGGTACACTGGCTGGAGGCCGGACAGACCCTTTGCTACTGACATGGCAGGTAAGAAGCAAAATGTAGATAATGAGACTGACTTTTTCTGCCTCATTGGAAGAAAAATGTCTCGTGTTTCAGACTCTAAAAAGTGATTATATTTTCGATATCTAATCTCAAATATTCAAGATGATTCAACACAGTTCAACGCTTTACAGCACTAACTCTCAGGGTGCATTCACACCAGCCCTGTTTGGTTCGCTTTAACCAAACTCTGATTCGTTTGAATTCACAATCGAATTCTGATGTGAATAAAAAAAAAACTCTTGCTGCCCAAGAACTTCAGACTCTGTTCAGTTGAAGTGAAACTCTGGTGAGGTTTGGATGCCGATGTGAACACCAAGCGGACCAGAAACCGCTCCAAAAGCAGGAAGTGGGCTAGAGCTCAGAAATGACTTGTAAGGCAAATATTTTGGCTTTTGTAATGACAAAAATTCTCTTTTTTTCATTACAAAAGACAAAAGATAAATCCTACAACCCCTAAAATTTAACGCCATTTTTGTTCACAAAAGAAAAAACAGAACAAAAGTAAAATTTTTGGTTCCACATGGAACCGGTCTATCAGGTGTTCTGGGGAAACCATGTTCAAACAATGCTGCCATGCAGGTTTCCAACAGCCCAACAACAGCATCTCAGTCAGTTTTGCTTTGATTCTTTTCTTTTCCGTAATAAATTTACAGCTGTGCTTCGTTTTATCTTCCCATTAATGACCCAGCTTCATTTCCTTCCCATTCAACTCTAAACACTGTGAACTCCAATGGCTGCTGGAAAGGACAAATGTTCATTCTTGTTGGCTGTGCAGGAGCCTCTACTTATGCTTTTCAAAGAAGCACGGTTGTGCAATTTTGCATTTGTTTGCAGGCCTTTTTGTGCGTGAGTGTAAATGTTGAGTTGGGGGGCATGACCAGCAGCAGCTTATTTGGATTTAAAGTGACAGGAGGCCTTAAAACAGCTCATAGGAAGAACTGAGGAGAGTAAAATCTCATTATCTAAGAATGATTTGGTGCAAGCAATGTAATAAACATGCTTGGTAGACCTATCCTAACCTCTTCAAGGAAGCATAATAAAACAAAACCAATCTTTCTTTTTCAAGTTCTCAGGACTCGTTGATTGAACAGCTGAAATCAGATTGAATATTTTTGATTTGTTTGCCGCCAGCCGGGGAAAACCAGAAACAGACACTGTGTTGCGCTCTCTCTTTCCAAGTGTGTTCACACGAATCATGCTGCTTTTTATTGAGCTGCAATTTTTTTTTCATGGATTAATTTGCCATAAAATGAGATCCGATCTTTCCAATTAAATGTTCCAACTGTTACTCCTCCACAGAGGAGTTGCTGCGTGTCTTTGCTTCATAGTTTATTCCTCTGATAAATCACGAGGCGGGATTCAAGAGCCTCGTTTAATAAAACGGTGCTGATAAGCGACAGCGTAAACAGTTTCAGGATAACTGATTGTGAAAAATCCAACACCTGATCACGTCTCTTGCTTAAGCGTTTAAAAATATCTCGCCAAACACTAAAACATTTAGAAAATATGTGTTTTTGAATAATCTTGAACAAGTTATGACATTTCTAAACTGTTTCCAAGAATTTCATTTGAATTTGTAGATTAAAAATGGATTCAGGAAGAGCAGATGCGTTTGATCCTTCAGCAAATTTTGTCTTCAGATTTGTGTACATTTCAGGAAACATTTTGGTCCTTTCTTGTTTTCTGCACTCTTTTCCAAAACCAAAGCTTCAGCTCGCTGCACAGATCTACAGGATTGATGTGTTTCTTTTTTAAGCCACTTATTTGTTGCTTTAGTGTTGCATCTTGAGTTACTGTCATGCTGAATAATCCATCAAACATTTTTAGAGTTTGGAAGAGTTCTGGTTCAGTATTGGTCTCTGAATGCTGCATCATTCCTTTTCCCTTGACAGGAGAACAAGCGCAAAGCATGATGCAGCCACCTCCGTGTTTGAGAGTGTTGAAAGCCTTGAAATTGTATTCTTGCAGGAGTACAATTTCAAAATATCTGCCCCAAAATTGCTGACTTTCTATTAATTGGACTTTAATCACATTTAGGCTTTATGCAGATTTAAGATCTTGTACCTATTATGGCATTTTAAGGCCATTGTTGATTAAAAAAGGAGCTGCCAAAAGAATTTAAAGTGTTTTGGACATCATTCTTTTTTTAAATAGCATCAAACAAATAAAAAGTACATTTGTGACCAAAAAACTGTACAATTTAGTTTATTTACTAATTAGAGAGATTAATTAAAATACAATAGTTATTTTCCTAGCTTTTGACATAAAAAATCTAATCAAACTCCCTAATAACGTGTGGCTGGAGCAAACGTTGCACACAGTTTTTTAAAAAAACTTTACTTACAGTGTTGAAAACCAAAAAGATGAATTACATGGATCCATCAATCTGTTTTCACCTCCTTTGTAAAAATCCAATCAGCATCCACAGCCTCACCGACCTGGGAGAAGGTAATTCATCACACTGACCAAATAACAGTGCAGCGTCCGTCGCCTCTCGTTATTTCTCCTCAATATGGGTTTTTTTTGGGAGCAGTGGATAGTTAGAAAAACTACAGATGAAAAGAGCTGAACATGATAGAGCGGCAGAGGAGGATTCAAGAGACTTAGGTGTGTTTTTCTGCATTTTCTTACCCAACTGCATGCTAGCATGCCAGCAGTTCTTATTTTACGTTTTATTTTAAAACATCCCTAACCTCACAATGTGCACCGTAATTATGCCCCTTTATTTTGCACTGCTTTGTGTAATTACATAGTCAATTTGCTATGCAAGGATTTACTGCTACGGATGCGTTAAGATGTTTGTCTTTCCCTCCTTTTTCTTTTTTTTTCTTAAATTTTGCAAAGACGACATCTGCAAAGAGCAAACAGCCCAAACTTTATTCACTCCTAAATTATTATTCATTGGATTTACAATAGGGTGTCTGCAGAGCCCTCAGCGAGTGCCAGTCCGTGTCTTAATAGCATTGTGTTATACAACGCTGCATTGTTAGGAGACCACTAAAGCCTCCCATCCACTGCTCTGTCTCATTTATCCAGACACAATGGAGCCTGCACAATTACGGTGTGGAGTACTATTCACCTCAGTCTGTGTGGGTTTTTCTGATTGTGCACACACATACACACACGGCAGAAGATACGCTAATACACACCTGCAGTCACTTGAATTGAGACAAGAGGAGCGGGCTGATTATTCCAGGATGCAAACATGAATATGCAGAAAGCACACAGTTAAATAAGAGCTTGTTTTACAGCTGGAAACAAACGTGTGTATGAAGACAGAGTAAAAACAAAGCGCAGGTTTTGTGCAGGAACACGCACAGCAGCACAGAGAGACTTGTACCTTCGTTGAAGTGCTACTTGTGCCTTGGGAGTGCTTTCAGGGATGGGGACATGAAAGTGTTTAACCCTGAGTAACCCTAGTGTTTATATCCTGATGCTGCGATGGCGAGACGGCAGGAGCAGAGAGCAAACTGTTATCAAAGTGGGAGGAGAACTTAGCAGAAAAACAACATGCATGGGTCAAAGCCACGTGTCCTAATGTGTTTATTTATGTTTTATTGTCCACAGTTTGAGGCCTTTTGATTTTAGGGTGAGATAAAACAATACATTTAAAAAACATGCATTAGTTTCGGATTTTGCTTATTTCCAGCTGCTTCCAATTTGAAGTTTGCATCTTTTCTGCTGTTTCCTGATAGTGTTTCTTTTACAAAAAAACAAAACAAACAAAAAAAAAAACATTTAACTTCTCAGAATAGTGTGAAGCAATAGTGTTGGGAGAAAATCCTTAACCTGGTTGTTCTGGTACTTGTTAAGTCCTGCAGAACATTTCAGGTTTTATTTGTCTGTCCCGAGTCACGGCTGTATGGTATTACATATCAGACAGAAAGCTTTACCGAGATTCAGGACAGAAAACACATTGTTGTTGTTCGGTGGGATCAGATCTGCCACCAGCAAGGTCATCCCTGCCTGAATCAGGTCATTTTTGTTTAAAAAAAGCTCCAGTGAGGCGAAGGGATGTCTCCATCCCTGTCCTCTGTCAGGGCTGTTGCTAACTTCTCACCTGATTTTCTTACATCAGGAAACGTTTGGCCTAAATGAGCTTTATTCAGCTTCACCAGGTGAATTTAAGTCAGATTGTGCAGATGTGATTGACAGATTCCTACTGCTTAAAATAGCAAATTATTACTTATGTCTAAAGAAATGATTAAATTCATCTTTTAGATGCACTTTGTTGTGTTAATGTTTGTTTTTCTAGAAATGGAGACTCTTACTTTTTCCATACTCTTACTTATATGGACGCTTTCTTTCAATTTTTGCTCCATTTATTCTCATTTGCTTTCAACAATGCTACCTCTGTGCTTCATCACAATAATTTACCTTTCTATTTGGCTTGATAGCTAGTTAAGTAAAGCTTTTAATGTCAGCACAAAATTGCTGTATTTTTAGGAAAATGGAAAGCATTTTGTCAGAGTCGGACTCCAGTCTCTGCCTGGTGTTGGTGTAAGATAGATAGATAAAAAGATGGATAAATATTGCAACCACTATATATATTAAAAGTAAGTTTGCAGACTTTTGTCTGTAAAATAAAGTTTTACAAACAAAATCTTTTTATTTCCTCTTTTATGAGGAAATAATAGAAAAAAATAACTTGTATGCATTCTCTTACCCAAAAATAATTTTACAATTCAAGTTTAAGCAAAAGCACAATCATTTTTACCCATATTTATATATACCCAGCTATCTATCGCTAAATTAATAGCAGTTCACCCTTGCTACAATCACTGTTTTTCTTACAAATTATATTTGTATGTGACAAATACATTTTTTACTTTTGAGTGCAGTAAAGTAAAACTAGTAAAACCAAATGTTTTTCTAACTAAATAGCATAGCTACTTTTTAAGCTAACTAGCGAGTTAGCCAGCTAGCTTAACAGATAGCTGTATAGGTAAGAAACAAGGCATGCTAGCTACCAAAACAAACATTTTCAAGTAGAAAAAGTGACATCAGAACTTTCAAATTATACTAAACGCATGTAGTTAAAAACAAAAACAGCTACAGCTTTTCAAAAACTCAAATTTTGCTATTTATATTCCTCAGCGTTTTTGATCGCTGTAGAAAGTGGTGACCCAAAATCACAATTAAAAAGCATATCTGGTTGATTTTTAAGATATTTTCTAGATATTGCCAAGAAACATTTGACAAATTACCTTTAAATGTTCTACCTTTATTGGTTAACTAACTTATAATTATTCCTTTATTTAGGCAAAGGTCACTAATATTATATTTACAGTGAAATGTATTAAGTAAACAATGTTTTTGTTTGTTTTGTTTTAAAAAAAAAGTGGAATAAAATGACAGGTTGCCCTACCAATTTTTGGTTTATTCTGGAAACTGCAGGCTAAACAAGCAACCATTCACCTCTGAATTACTTTATTTTTTGGAGTATAGATGTTTAGAAACAGACTGTTTGGTTTATTTAAAATACTCCAGGTAAATCAAACAGATCAAAAACTCAATAATAAGGTCTATTGATCAAAAACTCAAGAATAAGGTCATACTTGCTGACAAGTATGAAGAAAATAACTATTTATGTTTATCTAATGAGAAAATCTTCAAACTGGACTCCAGAAAAGCAATAAAAGACTCTCCTTTTAAAGGGGACATGTTACACATTGATCAATGAAATGATTGGAACATAATGGTACAGTAACAAAATGAGACTATTTTATTTTTTATGTGTCTTATTATATCACTCCAGCTCACATTGTGTTTGGAATGTGCGCTTTACTTTTTAAATTACTTTCTTTCTTCATTTCTTAATGCTGATTGTATTGCAGTTTGTACATAATATGAATGCTGAATGCTGCCACTCCGTTCAGTTTTTAGCAGCTGGTCACAGGGGGATCAGTGGTGAGTTTTCCTGAACTCTGCCTTTGTTTTTCTGCCTGATTTTGTTCTAGCTGGTGATATCTGCACGGTTTCCATGGAGACTTGTTTTTGTGTGTTTTTCCTTTTTTGCATCTCTGTTGTGGCTTGTCAGTCACATTGATGGTTGGCACATGACATTTTTCTCCATGGATTTTCTGCTGCTATTGTCGCTGTTTCGAAAACAAAAATAGCGAAAATGGATCCAATTACCGTCCGTTACATGGATTGTGTTGGAAGATTTTCCTGAACTGCAGGAATTAAATCACTGTTGTGTTGAATGACACCATCACACAGGTGGAGTTTTGGGGTTTTCATATGCAGGGCTTGAAGAGCATCTTTAAAGGTGACCTATTATGCTTCATTGGACATGTTAGAATTGGTCTTTAAGCAAAACAAAACATGTTCTTTACATTTTTTAACACAAAATCATTCCAAGATAATGAGATTTCAGTCCGCTCGGTTCTGCCTATAAGTTGTTTTAGGGTCGGTTGTCACTTTAAATCTAAATAATCGGCTGCTGTTCACACCCTCTACTCGACATTTACATTTGCACGTGAAAATGGCTGCAGACAGTGTGCAATTATACAACTGTACATCTTTGAAAATCATAAGTAGAGCCTCCTGCTCTACTTATGCAGGAGTAGAGCAGGTGGTTTCTAGATGGTAAGTCGACAACAAAACAAAACATTTCCAGCAGCCATTGTGCAGTGGTTAAACCATGAACCAAATGTGCTGGAACTCAGCTTGGGTTGCTAGGTAATGGGCGGAATTTAGTCTTGGTTACTAGGTAACAGGCCGGCTTCTCTGTGGATGCTAGGTAACGGGCAGTGCCTGCTAATTTATGACGTTACATTCCGAATGTTTTTTAAGTGGCTCATTTTCCAGACACCAAAAAATATCAACTTGTTGCCAAAAAATGCCTGGGTGCAGCAGAGACACAAATGGAAGTACAAAAACCTGCAAAAATAAAAACATCTCCTTTAAAATCAGTGAACATGTCACTCTGAATAGATTAATTTTTTTTTTTTGTATCAGCTTCTGAACTAAAAACTCCTCAAAGCTCAATAACCGAAAGGAGGTAGACTGGAGACAGAAATGAAGACTAACTGCTGCTGTGCATGTAAATAAAGAGGATAACAGAGAGATATCTGCTGCACTGAGGCCTTAAGCATCGGGTTGCACAGCAATCAAGTTGAGATCAACCAGCAAAGCCTGTGAGGATGTGCCAGGAAATATTATTGCCACGGCAATCACCTTGTGTGTTCATTCATCTTCAATAAATATGTACTCTTTAAGAGGAAGTGGTATTCATAATCATTCAATGTTTTTACACAATGTATATTTTATTGGAATCTGACAAAGTAATGCATTACAGAGCATAACCGCGATAATTAAGATATAAATATGGAAAGCGTGGTGAATTCATCTTTTTGTAAATTCACCATGTGAAATTTCTGCCTATTCTTTTCTGCAACCCAGCTAATAATCAGAATGGAGGGAGAATGTCTGATAACATCAATGTCTGAGCCCTGCAACATTATTTAAAACATTAATGAGCTTTGATCCAAACCTGTCTTTTGCAGCTTCTAACAGTGTTGCCTTGCGTTTATCTCCGTCCATGACAAGCTTCTCTGTTCCTGTTGGAAAATGTTGGAATGACATTTTCAGGATGACGGGTTGCACTAGTTTTCTGCCACATCATGCAGCCTAGAAAGTTATTTGTTGCATATATATGTATATATATATAAATATATATTTCCATTAAAAACATTTAGTTATTCTGTCAAATATTGATTTCTGAACTCTTCCTGAGTTTAAATATTAGTGTTGTTTCTAAATGAATATGAACTTGTTTTCTTTACATTCTTTGAGGTCTGAAAGCACTGGATCTTTTTCATTATCTTCACCATTTCTCATTTTCTGCAAGTAAATACAAATCTTTTGCGTGGAACTTTGGAGACATGTTGTCAGTCATATAATAAAAGAACAAGGTTCATTTTACTCAAACATATACCTATAAAAAGTAAAATCAGAGAAACTGATAATTTAAATGTTTTCCAGAGCTGAATGAGTATGTAAAACTATACCAACTACTCCTACTTTGTTTGTAAAGCACTTTAAAATAGCAGTTATGACAAAGTGCTGGACAAAATATGTCAAAATATGGAAAGAACTAAAGAAAAAAAGGCGACAATAAAATAAATATTGTCGAGAGAAAAATTCTTAAAGTGCGCTAAAGACAAAGGAATAAAAAAAAAGTTTAAGGAAGAGTTTTAAATACCGATCTGCAAACAGGCTAATGTGTTTCTGGTTCTTCGGGTCAGACAGTGTTGGTCCACAGTAATATCTCCTTCAGTGTCTTGTTTTCTCGCTGTTTTCAGATTAGCAGTGATCTGTTTCATTGCAGCTGCTGCCAGGTGAGAAGATGTTTATCTTGTAATTGCTCCCATATCTATTTGCTCCAATTCAGTTGGATCGTATATCTCCGTGACAAACCTGCAGTATCACACCCAGAGCAGTAATAACAACGTGGCCTAATAACTCTGTGGGTGTTACACAAGTTAGATTTGTATACATGTTGCCCTTCTTTGTTCGTCTCATTCAGGTTCACTGTATTTATTCAGGAAATCGACTTGGTGGTTTACTTCAATCCACAACCTTCTGCACATCAATAAAATAAAAATAAATAAGCCTAAACAAACTATTAAGCAATAGCTCTCCGTGAGCAGCTGACAGCAGTTAAGATAGCAGCAGTTAATATTTGTAAAATTAAACATATCTAAAAGAGTTAAAAGCATATACAAAACGTGGCAAAATTACATGTGAAACACTGTATATTTGTCTAAAACATATGTTAAAATATAATACTTGTCAAGAATACGCACCACAGTTACCAAGTGAACAAACAAAAATCCTGTATTTTCCGGACTATAAGTCGCAGTTTTTTTCATAGTTTGGCCGGGGGTGCGATTTATACTCCGGAGCGACTTATGTGTGAAATTATTACCACATTATATCATATCACATGTAATTTTCACACTAAACCGGCAGAGGGCGCTCTAGGCCTGTGTTGATAATGAGTGTAGTAGAAGCTACGTCCGGAGTTAGCCGAGTTGTTTACAACCGAAGATGAAGATTTAGTGATTTGGAGCGACACGGATGGTTTGGTAAACTTGTTAGCATGTTATTTATGCTATAATTATCTGAATAACTCTTAATATGTTATGCTAACATACCAGGCACGTTCTCAGTTCATTGTTTGTCATGTAGCGTTAGCATACCGTACAATTACTCAGCCTGTTGTTGCCTCTATTCTATTTTTATTTTTATTGCCTTTCAAGATGACATGTCTGTTCTTGGTGTTGGATTTTATCAAATAAATTTCCCCCAAAAATGCGACTTATACTCCGGTGCGACTCATATATGTCTTTTCCTGCTTTATTATGCATTTTATGGCTGGTGCGACTTATACTCCGGAAAATACGGTAAATCCAAAAAAACACACAATGTTTTGACAAACTTTACATTTATAATATTGTTAAATTACAACAACAAAGACGCCAAGTTCAGTCAGAAAAGGCAGAACTTAGTAATAACTAGTAATTTCACTCTTAGGGTTTCTTTCCCAGTCGAGTGTAACAGCTGGAGAGATGTTTCTCAGAGGGGGGGAATTTAATCGCTGATGCACCAGTTGCTGCAGAAAGCCACCCACCAATAATCTGCATAAATAAATATTCACTAATTGTGCTGATACTGTACGCCTGGCTGCTTTTTGAGACATATCTACAAATAGACTGTAGTAGTAGTAATGTTCTGAACCAGAAGCCTCAACATCCATGCTCTGCAGGAAATATGGAGCTGAATAAATTATTTAGCTCAACCAGAATAATTCAGTATTTTCTGCGATCAGAAAATACATTTTTACCAATAATTTACTAGAACTTGACAGATAAAGTCCTGTTATATCTCTTTTTAGTTTTATTCACCAGTTAGTATATACAAAATAAACATTACAGACTAATAAAAAACATTAAAAAATACTAGACAGATAGATATTTTATATAAAATAATAAGAAAAATAAAACTAATGAAAAGAGCCAACACAATCTTCAATAACTCTGAAGAATCTAACTTAATGAGTTAAAACAACATTTAATTTCTCTTTGGGATTGATAAAGTATTTTTTAATTACATTAATATAAAAAAAGAGGTATTGATCTAAAAAAATAAATAACTGGATAAGAAAATGAACAAAAGCAACTAAATTAAAATAAAGAAAAGCAAAATGCATCAATTTTAGTGCATATATATACAAAACACAGAACATAATCATATGGTGTCATGACAAAAACAATTAAATTGTTTTACATATGTGGGTTGGAATCTATTTTCATTTAATTTATTTTTTTATGATTTGCATTATTATTAAATACCCACATATTTTGGGTAGAAGTGGAAAAGAGAGAGAGAAAGTAAGTAAGTAAATAAATAGATAAATAAATCAATATATGTGATAGAACAAAGAATAAATGTGCAATACCTAATAATAAGATCTTATCCTTTATTTATTCTTTGCTATGTTGCATCTCTTCATTTTATTATTCTTAATTAGTTCATGTGATCAGTCCATTTTCTGTTTATCAGATCTGAACATTAAAAGCCTTTTCTTATAAACTCAGCAGGTGGTTGGCGGCTTTGCTTTGTTTTAAGACGCTCCTTTGGGGTTTCACTGGAAACCAACGATGCTTCTGTTTACATCTTATGATGCGTATCGCACAAACTCCTTCTGAGAAACGGATTCGATCACTTTCCCTTCTTATTAACCACAACTAATTCTTCTCAGGAACTCAAAACGAAATCCTGTACTTTCATTATTTTCCTGCTGTTCAATTTAGGATAGATCATCTGCATCTTCATCTCATCCTTCTTTTATTTCACCATCTCTGTGGTCTTCCTCTTTATGTCTCCTCAGGCATCTAGACATCAAACATCCTTTCATTTTATACAAGCTGGTGACCTAGACAGAAAACCCAAACATGAGCTGATTTAGCAATGTTATAGACAAGCAGCAGGCAAGATGACCAGAAAGTGTAATAATTTCAAAATGTTATTAAACTGACAGTCTGAGATATCTTTGTATCACTGGTCGCATTATTAGGTACACCATGCTGGTATCAGAGACTCTCTTTCCCTTCATTCTTTGGTTCATCAAGGTGTTGGAAATATAAACTTTCTGGTTTTTAGTCCACATAGAAAGGACAGTAAGATTTATTTTCTCTATATCTATGATAGATGCTTCAGATCTGAAATCTGGTGACTGTGATGTCCGCTGGAGAACAGTGAACTCATTAACAGGTTTAAGAAATTAGTCAAAGATTATTTAAAGGGGCAGTATCATGTGTTTTCCAGGCATATAGTGGCACCTTATAGCACAATCTATGTTAGCTTCGGAAGTTATAAAATGCTACATATATATCAAGTGTGCACAATTAAGTAACTATTTTACTTTCAACAGTCATAAATGGAATACATGTCAAATATGACTTTAAAGAAATTTTACTGTGTAATTTAATGCCTTGAAATTGGGCCTCTGTCTCTTTAAAAACTCCTGCTCTGTCTGAAACTCCGCCTTCAGGAAGTGATGACAACATGGCTCCTCTACTAACCCTTCAAAGGGGCAGTATTATGTAAAATCAACTTACTTGTTAGTGTTTCATCAGGTTATAATGTTATTCCCTCGTCAAAAGACACCTGGAGTGCTAGTTTGATTCTTTAAAGCATGTTTAAGAAGTCGTTTGATCTCCGTGGCAACCAGCTGTGCAAAACACCTGGTTGGACCTAGCTCCGCCTTCGAGACGCAGCTCCTCCTCTGGCAGTTTCAAGGCTTCCACCTCACAGAGCAGCCCTGTCCTTTAACTCCCCCACCCAGCTCCTTCAGACTAGCCAGCAGCAATTAGCAAAACACTTGGTGGAGTGGTGCATTAGCTGAGCTACTTCTCGGTGCAACACTGGTAAAAACGCTGTTAAAGAGTTGATAGAGGAGCCATGTTGTGATGACTTTCTGAAGGTATGGTTTCAGAAAGAACAAGAGTTTTTAAAGAGACAGAGGCCCAATTTCAGGGCTTTAAATTACAAATAAAATTCTTTTAAGTCATATTTGATATAAATCATATTTTTAAGACAAAATAGTTACTGGATTGTGCTATAAAATGGCTCTATGTGACTGGAAAATACATAGTCAGGCCTCTTTAACAATGTTTTTACCAGCACTGCACTGAGAAGTAGCTCAGCACCAGATGTTTGCTAATTACTGCTTGCTAGTCTGAAGGAGCCACACATTAATCAAACAGCAGCCTGAATTATTTACATGAGACAGAATGGATGCACCGTCTGAATGTGGTTGTAAACTGGAGTCATTACATGGAACCAAAATCTGGAAATACAAAAATAAAAACTACATCCGGATGGTCCAGAAAAAAAATCTACTGAAACATGTCAGCCTTAAAGTCTGGCTGTGAGCTAAAGATGTGTAAAAGAGAATCAGTGCATGTAAAATTATAACTTCTGGCCTTGAGGTCAGCCGACACATCTGATGTGTGAAGGGCGAGTGAACATGGTGTTAAAAGTTATTGTCACGCCGGAAAAATGGTCAACTCAGAATTACTTACGAGACAAAAAGACCCTGTAATTTCTAAAATAAAAACTGAAAATCACAAGAAAATTACCAGTTCAGAAATAAACTGGAAAATCTACTTTATTTAATGATCAATTTTATGTATTATTAATAAAGTACTTAAATTACTTTAAGAATGAGTTTGTTTATTTAAAAAAGTCAGTTGACTTTTTGTAAGAATGGAAAATTTGAAATGATTTTGAAATATCTAACTTTTTTTTGGAACTTAGTGTATTTGGCCAAATTAGTAAAAAAAAAAAAAAAATGATTTTGTTGCACTGAAATTTGCTTTTGAGTCACTGAAATTAAAAAAAAAAATCTTTCTAACGTTTCAAAAATGTTCCGTTACAAGAACGTTATTTAATTTGTTTATAATAACTTTGCGTCAAATAAAAACAAAAAGTCACTTTTGAGTTGTAGTTGGGGCTTACAGGAAATCCGTCCCCAGGCCACACTTTGGACACCCAGAAGAGGTGGAGAAAAATATGCCTTTTTTCCTCAGTTTGTTTCCTTTAATTGTGACTAATCTCACAATCTAATTTATTTCTCTGCCTTCAATCACATCCCTGATGGTGATTTCTGCCCAGTCATTTCTGCTCCCTGGAGTAGTCGACGCTTCATCGTCCCCTTTTGTCTCATCTAAACCAGATTTATCACAGGAGGACGGCCAGCGCCTTGCTGTAACTGAATTTCCCATAGGAACATTAGTGAACACTGTTTTCTGCTGTGATCCTGATGATGTTCTTTTAATCCAAGATGGCTGACCTCCTCGCTCTTCCTCAGGCTTCTCGGTGAATCTCCAGGTGATCCTGGCCAACCCGCGGGCGCTCTTCAAGAGGCGGGGCTCCCAGCCGGGGATGCAGGAGTCCGACTTCCTGAAGCAGATCACCAAGGTTTCCGAGCTGGAGCCCAAGGCGAACAACTGCACACGGGTCAGTAACCTCGGTTTCCACGGCAACAGACTTTAAAAGGGGTTTTGGGGTTTCAGGTGTTAATGCAGGTCAGGAATCCTCACGGATGGAGTCAAAAAGCCTTTTTCGTTTAATATTGGAAAAATGTTGAGGCAAACTTTCTTAAAAAGAACTTTAGTAATTTATGGATCATCTTTAAGGTACTTTACACTGAATTTGGAGGTTATTTATATGTAACACAAAGAGCTAAAACAATTAATCGGATTAATTGTGAATAATTTAAATAATTATCAACTAATTTAATCATTAAGTGCAGTATGCAAACTCAAAAAAAATGTATTTGCTGAAAGAACAAAACACTCAGAGCAGTAATAAAGCCAAAATTGTGCAAAAAAACATATACATTCTCCATCTAAAATACATTTTATTTGTCTGTAAAAATGTTCTACCTAAAATTCTCCATTTCAGCTTCACCCAGTTAAACTTCTGTGGGAAAAAAAACTATTAAGTATATTTTGTAATCCAAAAAAAAAATTAACAGATAAGCTCTTCACTGTATTAATGTTGAGTTGAGCATAAAGGTCTGACCTTTTCCCATGTTAGAAAATTAATCCTTTGCTACAAATGATCAAATATTCACTAAAGGAATGTTATTGTATCTATCGTATAAAATGTTTATTTTCTTATTTTGAAAAAGAACTGAAATAATGTGTTTATTTATATTTTTGTGCATTTCTAATATATAAAATAACCTTTGGTGGTTAAATAAATAATCTGCAGCGTTCTGTGCAAAAAAGCACAATCAAAACAGGTTTTTGCTTTAACTTTTTCAACTAATATAACACTCTTTGCATTAAATGAGCATGCAATCTGATCATCTTTAATAGAAAAGGGAAAAAATGTGTGTCGCTGCCAAAACTTCAGGTTTAACATGTTTCTGTGTGCTGTTGGCACTTATGAAAGCGCAGTCATAATAATGGCAGCGGTAACCAACCACTGGGCATCTCTCCCCACTATTGACAGCGTGAGTCATGCTATGAGCTACTGGCACAATCTAAACATAGACCCACACCGGCTGAATTGGACAGAAATGGCACTGTGGCTCCATCAATTCTTGTTGTGCGCTCAGACAGTTTGGATCGATGCAGTTCATCTGAAGTCACCACAGGCCCTGTTGGCACTTGGCTTTATAAGGCCACTCATCCTCTTGACAGCCATCACAGAGCTGACTTAGAGGAGAAATGGATCCCATTATGGCTTTTTTTCTCTTTCGAGCAACAAATGAGCCATATGTGATGGCCGCCTGCTGCTGCTCCAAACGTGTGCCGAAGCTGGGAGATTAAAGAAAATGCTGGATTCCTCTGAATATTTCATTGTTTATTCAAAGTCTTATGTCAAAGCTAACATTTTTACCAAACCTTACGCCGTCCTCTTTCCTTTTAGAGCTCTTCACAAGAAGCATGCAAAAGTAATAAAGCTAAATAACACAGAGACCTTAAAGACACAACTTTGAACCTGAACAATGACCTAGTACCTAGGTATCTATATTTTTTCCAATATTTTAGATATACTCTAAATATTGTTTTTTTGCATATATATTTTTTTTTAATAATTTTTGTTATGTCTTGACATTATGACAATTTGTGAAAAAAATCCAGCATTTCTGTCTTCTCCCAGTGCTCCCAATACGAACTGCAGAAACAACCAATCAGAGTGAGGAGGAGGGTCCTAGCGCTGTCAATCACTCTCGTGTTGCTCTCTTTCACGCAACAACTATTTCACCACAATACAACCTGCTATGAATGCTAAGGCTTGCTAGCACAGCCACGATAAACAGTTTTCTTGGGCCGGTAAATTGTTTCTCTACAATTAGCACATTTATTAGCGCTTACACAAGGTTGACTGACAGCGCCAAGACCCTCCTCCTCACTCTGATTGGTTGTTTTTAACCAGAAGCTGTGTATTTCTTCAGACAGTAATAGCAGCTCAGGGAAAAAATTGGGGACTTGATATTTCAGGTTTTATGTAAAAAACATACTTTTGTAAAAATTTCCGTACTGTAGTTTTAATCACCCATTCAGGGTGAGGAGTTCTGCTGGTGAAAGAGAACTAAATGTGAAGGGATTTAAGAGAGGAAGATGATTCATCACCTTGTTTCTGTCTCCATCCTCCTTTACCAGCACCTGTCTTCCCACAATCCACATGAGGCAGCCCTTTTCACCGCCAATCACAAAACGGAAAATCAAAATTTCCTGGTTCACCGTTCGCGAGCAGGACACACTGTAGCTCTGCAATTTCCTGGGTGGTTACCAGTAAACGTTTCCTGCTGGGGATAGAATAAAGACCCCCAGAGCTGCTGGATCATCGTTTCCAGCTGGCTGCTGAAAGCATCGCGGAGATGCCATACTGCTGAGACTAATACAGGCTAATAACACAACGAGTCATTAGCACACAGGAGGGATGCATTCATCAGCTCACAGATAAAACAGCACGATATCATTTGTGTATACATGCAAGGTAACACCTGTTATTATTTTTTATTGAGAGGTCCAGAAACACTGAAACTGAATCCTGACCTAACAGATAAATTGAACTAATTCTGTCGGGTTTTAGTATCTTTACACTTTAAAATCGTCTGGTTGACAAAACATCCATCATTCCGCTGCTACAGTGTACTAAGTGATTCTTTAATTAATCAGTAAAATACAATTAAATATTCAATTAATATTTCATTGGATGGACGGACGGACGGACGGAACCTTGCCAAAGTTTTATGTGTACTGATTTGGGCCTGAATAATTTCTGAATTGAATCTACTAACAAAATAAAAGTTTTCACATAAAAACATAAAACCTCCAGCAAATGGAAATGAAAGCAAATGAGTTACATTATTTAATAAACAGAAACGTCAAAGCGGCTCCAGGAAACCTCCTCAGATAAAAAAGGTTTTGGTTCTTCAGCGTTTCACAGTTGTTTCTCTGAAGTCATTTTTTGCGTTTTAAACTGCGATTCCAATAACATGCCGCTGCTACCTGCAGCTACAGCACGATAGCTCTGAGCTACCAGGGTTCGGATCACGGAGCCTTGAGCCCGACCTTGACGCTGTCGGGCAGCGATGCTCATCTGACGGCCGGGTCGGTCTCCGGGAGACGGCTGACAAGAGCCGCGATGTAGTTAGAGCGGGACAGTAATGGCAACAGACAGCAGTGACAGGACAAGAAAGGAGGGGGGCAGGCAGGAACAGATGGAGACAGATGATCCCACAGGATGGAGAGGTGCAGAAGCTTGAGCAGGGATGGAGAGGAAGGAGATAAAGAAAGGGTAAAAACAAAAGAGGGAGAGGAGTTCTGCTGCCATGTGAGTCTGTCCTCCTGTTGGTGTCTCAGTTTGCTGCTAAGCCTCATTTTTATTCCACTGGTGGAGCTAAATGGATCTGTGGCCAGTCGCCGGTCGGGTCCGGGCGATCTGATCCGCAAAGCAGCTTGAGTGCTCGTCCAAATTACGGATTAGATGTGGTCAACGTCAGGGGACATTTTACTCCACTGTAACTGAGACTGAAGATGTTGGAATCAGCAGGGACCTCACAACATTAAAACTAACCATTATAATTTATTCTGACGATTAATTGATTATTTTGATGAGTAATTAAGTGATCAGTGACACTAAAACAAGGGCTGAAACCAACAATTAGATTAAATTATTGTTGATTATTTTGACAATTAATCCATTTTGTCACTTATTCTGACTATTAATTGAATATTCTGACGATTAATCGATTATTCTGATGAGTAATCAATAAATTAACTGATCAATGACATTAAAAAAGGGTTGAGACTTACAATTATATTTTAAATTATCAGTTATTTTTGTCAATCAGTCAAATATTCTGACGATTAACCTATTAAGTGATCGCCAACATCAAAACAAGGCTGAAACATATGATTAAATAATCACTTATTCTGATAATTAATTGATTGTTTTTGGTCATGAATGGAATTTTAAAAATGGCACATTTTGCACATTTTTTTAAATTTAATCACGTTAAATAATTTTCAAAATGCATTAAAAAATTAACAAATGGTTTAATTTGTTTTTTAAGTAGATTTTTTTTTGCCTAAAATGCAACAATATAGCCTTCTTTTAGCTTATGTTTGATTATTTGTTGTAAAGAATAATTCTAACATCAACATGTAAAAAGTTCAGGCTTTTCCACTTAGCATAGCTGATTAATAATTGGACAGCAAAAAGTGCTCAAATTTAGTTTTTTTTTAATTATTATTATTATTTTTTAATAGAATTTGAACCAGGTGCAGCTAAAAATATGCCAAATGAGTTTTAGGTAGAACGTAATGTTAGGGAGAATTTATTCTTTTTAATTTAGGTCCAACTTGGATTAGGCCCTTTATCAAACCACTTTTATTTTTAAATCACTCTCAGATTTTCCTTGGTTTTGATGTGAAACATTTAAATGTGGGGGGGCAGTAAAAACAGGAGAAATGTGTGAACTAATTTAAATAGTTTTCCACAGAAGTTGTTCAGAGTAAAATTGAAGCTAGAAGTGGAATTCACCAGAACAGAAATGTCATCTTGAAGGGAAAAAGGGTTTTCCTGCAAAATCCCCCTTTGATGAGAAGTAAAAGTAGTGACCTCTCCTTGCAGAATAAAAAAAACCCGGCCAAGCTTTTTGTCTCCATGTTGCCTGAAGGTGAACGAAAAAGATACAACAGGGAGGATGAGAGGAAAGCCAGGAGAGGAAAAGTGAATGTGATGAATGGAGAAGGAAGTGTGTGCGCGTTAGACAGGCGAGCTCTCACTGCAGAATGTTCCGACCCGAACGCCGTTTCCCCCCACAGCTCTGGATCAGCGCCTTGGTAGCTGCTACATTAGCCTCATTAGAAATGCAAAGCAGGCCAATTAGCAGCAGAGAGTACAGGAAGTGACACGTTCCACCTGAAGAAGCCCACAGAACAGACAGCATCAGTGTCCGCAGCCTGCAATAAATCACGTCACTGTGAATCTGCACACTTTTATGGGCTCATTAGTTATAGCTTAGGGGAAAAAAACCCTGCAGATTTACATTTGAGTCCAGGCTGAGTGAAAAGAAGAAACTCTGCAGTCTTTCTCACCAATGTATTGCTGTGAAAGTGGTTGCAAACAAGTGTGGTTAGGTTTTGATTTGATCCGTTTCAGGAGGTGTCAGACTGTTTCCGTCTGATACAATGCAGTCTGCGCTGAGCGTCTTTTATTTGACAGATCCGGAGTTTCATCACCGCATCGGGAAAGAAAGAGACTTTCTGGTTCAAAACAATTTGCTCTCAGAGTGGAAAATATACAACTGCAAGAATACACCAACTTTATGCTGTCTCCTCGGTAATATCGTCACAGAAGCATATTGTTTTCTGGGATTTGGATCTTTTTGTGTTTTGATCTAATAAAACAGTGAAAACAGGAGAGATTTTAGCTTTTTGTTGAACACAAAGAGACAGATCTATGAAATTTATGTGAAACAAAAAACAACTTATTCTATTAGCAGAGGTGTGTTGGGTTCAGGTCAAAAGTTTTCATTCACTCATGGGTCAACCTGGCAGGATTATTCAACATCAAGGCATCTCTTAGTGAGTCAGATATCTCAGACAGGAAGTGACAATATCTTCCCACTGAAAAAACACTTACTTTTTCTTCATAAATCTGACTGTAATCTTGTGGGATAAAATCAAAATTCTGACAAAAAAAAAACCAAAACAAAAACCAGAACAACTCAGAAATCTGAGAAAAAAAAAAAAATCAGAATCCTGAAAAAAAGCTAGAATTTTGAGAAAAAGAGTTCTGATTTTGAAAAGTCAAAATTCTAAGATTATAATCAAAATTCTGGGAAAAGCAGTCAGAAAATGAAATTTTGAAAAATAGAATTCTGAGGAAAAAGTCAAAATTCTGAGAAAACAGAATTCTGAGAAAAAGTCAGAATTCTGAATAAATTGATCTCTGCGATACAAAGGGGGAGGAGGTTTTTTGTTGCAAAAATCACTTTTTTCCCTCGTAAAAATTCTCTTAGGAGGGTGACAACGTTATCAGGTAATCAAAACACTTTCTCATCGCCTGTTTTTCTTCCACTTGCAGGTTCTGGTTTGGCACACTCGCACAGAGAAACCGCACCTCGCCAACGAGCCCAAACTCAAAAAAGACACCATGGACATTGAGGTGTGATGCTTTCACACCTTTGGAGTGAGCGACGGCGACCCGCTTTCTGCCCAGAACAGGCGGAGAAGATCCGAACAGCGGACAAAAACTCCGAGGGTCTGCATGATTCATGACTCTGCCGTCCATCCGAATGTTGCTTTTGGGAGAACTGGACTCGTCTAAAAAGAGCTGCTACGTCCTGGACTTTTTGTTTTCTTCCATCCACATCCTGCTGATGTAACTACAAAATGTGTAAATGTGAAACATTGTGCTGCTGAACTGAGAAGTGCCATGTGTGTCACTTTGATTCATCGTGTTGTCAAAACTGACTGTGGGACGGCGATATAAAGAGGTCAGACGGATAATATGCGACTCTGTTGTCTGTTTTCAAAGCACATATTAATAAAACACGCTCCGTTACACCGTCTGGAGAATGAGCAAGCATTACACTCGGAAGATGTTCGCGTAGTTTTTTTTAATTCAGACAAAAAGTATCCACATAAACACAAAATTATGTTAACAGATGAACAAAGTGGAAAATAACTTAATTATCACCAAACCTACTTTGGATGATAGATTCTCCATGTTTTAACAGAACTGACTTACTAGGTCTGGCAGTTAAATAGTTCCGTACATTTATATTTAATTTAATTGGCTATGCATTTTCAATATCTTTTTATTTCTGACATTTTTACAGCCTCTATATTGTGTCTAAATTACATCATGATGATTATTTTTCTGACAACACTTAATTTGCATCACAATATCCCAAAATATTTTGATTACAGGTACACAGAAGATCAAACGTGGGGAAAAAGAACTAAAATCACACCAGAAAAACCTACTGATGACAATTAGGATTCAGTTTTTAAGGTGTTTTATAAAACCAGTAGATACAGTTTCTCCATAAATAGTTTCCTTTCTACAAAGCAACATGACTGCTGCATTTATTGATTCAATATAGCTGCAGATGTGTTTCTATAGAAAGCTGAGTTATTGTCCACTTGTTCACTATAAAGTGAAAAATAACATCATTTGCAAGATTAGAAGAAAAATAGGTCCCCAATTTAGAATTTGAAACCTTTGTTGTGAAGTTTTAAGTAGTACCAACATGTACCAAGGTCAGGCGTTACATAAATAAAAACCAAATAATGAGCCGCAACCCCAAGGAACTCTTGAGATTTATACGGTAAAAATGGGATTTTTATCCAATCCCAATCGTCTCAAAGTGAGTTCTTTTTATTCCGATTCATGTTTGTTCTTCTGGATTTCCCATCAAATGACTCAAATGATCATTTCAGGTCAAAAGTTTCTTTCAATTATGAAGGACAGTAAGATCAAAAACAGCAGAATAGCAGAAAATGACTTCCTGCTTCAGGACTGAAAAACTTAAATGAGAAAAATAAAAACAGTAAAAAGTGTAGGATTTCAGAGTCTTTATTCAAACTGAACCTCATTAAATTTGAAAGAACAAAAAAGGAGCAAACAATTCAGCAGTGGAGTTGAAGGTCAGACAGAGATAAACACAGGATCCTTCCACTATATTATTGTTTTTAATCACAGAATTCACCGTTTTTCTGCACTTAGGCACCAGAAATATTAATCAGACCACAAATAAACCTGGAGGACTTTAATTTTTTTATTGTAATGTTCACATAGAGTGCAGCAGTTATTGCATGGCAGACATGGACAATGATCGGACCCATCCAAGAGTTTCATACAGGTCCTTCCTTTCAACCTCTGATTGGTCATCCAGGTTTATTTGCAGCAAACTGTTTCTCTTGCACCACACACGACAAAAGCACCACAATAAAGACGGCAGGGAGATCGCTTACTGGGGATGAAACGCTGCAAGAGTCGCACCGGTTCTGAATATCAGAAAAGTTTCAGCTGGATTCGAGTTACCAGGACAACAACACAGCTGGAGATACGCCTGTGATTTCCACAAGGATTGTGGAGGAGAAAAATGGCTCATTTTAACAACAAACTCGTCTTATTTATTTATGTTTTTTTTAGAAAATCACAGATGAAGTAACCTGAAATGTAACATGAACATTTTGAGGTTTTAAAGCACCAGATGAGAGTACACACCTCTCTCAGATTACGACCCTGCTAAAGAACCTGCTGTCTCCTGGGACGGATTAAAAGCTCATTTGTCTCCTTATCGTGTCAAAACAAACAGTGATCGGTTTCAGAGGCTTTGAAATAAACGTCTGGACAGAACTGAACCAGAGGCTACTGTCTAAACTAGCTGTCCCTTTCTTAATGGGCTGCCATGAACTTTAAAGGCGACATATTATGCAAAATTCACATTTTGAATGTTTTTGTATTTCCAATTCAAATGCTTAAAAAAAACCCCAAAAATAAACACGCAGCCAGTTTTTGGTAATAATTGTATTTTTTTGTGTGTGTTTTATGAAGAATCCTTATTTGCATAATCAAAGTTGTACGAAGATACAAAAGTTTATCTTTGTGTAAAGATGTCTAAAGCTGTATGGTTGCATAACTGCGAAAATGTTTGCAGCCATTTCAGTTTCAGGTTGTGGCCAGCAGCAGCTTATTTAAATTTAAAAGTGACAAGATGCCCTAAAACAGCTGGTAGGCACAACTGATTAGACTAAAATCTCATTATCTAAGAATGATTTTGTGCAAAAAATGTAAGGAACGTGTTTTGTGTCACCTATAAACCTAGAGCATAATAGGTCACCTTTAAACATATTTTCATCAGCAGCACCGAGATGCTACTTCCCTTCTTAAATCTTAAATTGTGGAAACTTTTTTCCCCCTATGGCTGCAAGGAGCTTCAAAAAGTGCAAATGTTTTATTTTGTTCTTGAAGTGAAAGTCAAAATCAATATCAAAGAACTGCTGAGTAGCTCTTATGTTCACTGATATATTTGGGCACATGAGGATTTGCTCACTAAATCAAACAGAACCTGCTGTGATTGTAATATTGCTTCACTTGAATGCTTTATTTAAATTATTTTACAAGGGAAATTGTTAAAATCTGTAACTGCATGTGGAAAATGACATTTAAAATATAAACCTGCAGCAGAATCTCACAAAAAAGCCCAGAAAGCTGAGACTTTTTCCCCTCTTCTTTGAAAATGCAGGAGTTTCTTATCGTTTTTCATAGAAATGCAGAACTGCTCAGACAAGTATCTGCCGTGTGCTTCTGTTGGCTCAACAAAGGGAGTCAGGGAAGAGAGGAGTTCAATGTACATTACAGAGGAAAAGGTGAGGCAGGAAGCATAAACCAACAACAAGATATCCATATCTACTGTAGGTACTGAACCACGATTCACTAACTCTACGTTTCTGTAATGATAAAGGCTTACGTTAGCGTTAGCAGCTTCCTGCTTGTTACTCTGTTTTGTCTTTTTTCAGACAACAACAACAAAGGACGGATCAAATGAGGAACATCTGGAAAGACGGTGAACACACAGCTGCCAATCTTTCTTAATATTTTTTTAAAGTTGTTAAATTATTATTAGTAGTTGTAGCAACGTTGTGCATACAGGAGAGTAAATCAGTCTGGTGCCACTCCGCCCCACACCCCCACTGCGTCCTCTGGACTTGGTCCAGGTCACTTCCACAGCTGAGTGCTGAGGGTTTGACCCGAAGCTGGCGCTGGAGAAGCGGACCAACCGGTCGTAGGCGCGGCGGCCGCTGGTCCTCCGCCACCCAAACCCATGCTAGACATTTGCTGTGATAGTGGGGGGGAAAAACAAAACACCAAAGAAAATTCAGTGTTTTTTTTTTTTTTAACTCCTTTAAGAACAAACACAGGTTTTAAAAACACAGATACAATAAAGGTCGACTCCTTTTCCCTGTGGACATGGACTAGGCTGGTATGGGTCAAGTAAGAAATATCTCAATATCACAATATTAAAAACATCTTTTTTCAACCTGTTGCTCACATTATACATCATTAAGAATATAATAACTTCAATGAAATCTGTTAGTTGTCTTTCTATTGAGTATAAAATTGTGCAATTTGACATTTCAACAGAAATATGTCAATTTCGAAAATAATCTTTTTTTTTTTTTGCTAAATATTTCAGCACTGGGATGAGGTGTTTTCTTTTGCTGTATTGAAATTGGTTTATTTCATAAATAAACCAATTATTATTTCACATGATCAATAACGGGATGTTACTGCTGGCAAAAACCACAAAGAAGACAACAGGAAGTAGTTGGAGAATGATGGTGTAGATTATTTTTAATGACATATGAATTCATGTTTGATTAACATTTTTTATTCAATGGAAATATAGCAATTTCTAATGAATAAAATAATTTTTGGCATTAGCAGAATATAGACAAAGTTTTGCTCATATTTGTAATGGAAATGCAGCTAATGTTGATAAAATTTGAATTAAACAAACTAATGAGTGGCAGAGTTAAGAAAGTGTAAAAATTGATTCTCATCTGCTCTCAGTGTTCTGTCAGGGATTTCTTCCATTGAGCTCAATTCCAACCAGGCTCAGAAGAACATAGACGTTACACTTCTCTGTTTACAGGAATAAGAATGGATTTTAAAGTTGCTGAGCAATAAAAGCAGGCATTATTGTCAGAAGATCGCAGCAAGACGAAGGAACGGTTTGCTTCAGCCATCGTTTATGTGCGATATGCATCATATCTGACTTAATGATGTAAAAGGCGGATAAAATGCAACATGACCGTTCGACTACAGTTCAGACTTGAAAGCCATCAGATATCCGATTTAATTCCACATATGAAGATGCAACAAATTGGATTTTTTGGAGGGTGAAAAGATCGGAATTGGGTCATTCAGACTGCTGTGAAAAAAATAAATAAATCGGATATGGGTCGCTTTCACCAAACAGAGTCAGCTTGCTCTGCTTGTGTTATTCTGTAAAGATCAGAAAAACAATGATAGAAACGTCATTAAAAGAAAACAGATAAAAATTTTCACACATTTGTAATGAAAATCTGTGACATATTTACTGAGGGTTATCGTAGTGTGAGACGCTCAAAATGGCCGGTGCGTACTCCCCATTCAGCATCCACCTTTCATTCTGTCTTATCTATTATGAATGTTCCTCGCTGCAGCCTCACTTATCTGCTCACCTGAGTGCTGTAGGTGTGTGCGTGTGTGTTCTTTGACATCCACTGCACAAGCAGTACACACAGATATATCCTCACCTGCACACCTGTACATGTAGTTCTGTGAGAACTAGTTTGACAGCTATATGTGTTTCTGTGCTGCCTCATCACAAAGGTGAGGTTGGGGAGAGAAAGCAACAAGAAAAGCATCTTATGCCAGAGCTGGTGTCAAAACGAAGGTTTTTTTGTACTCCTGTTTTCGTCGGAGGCGTTATTTACCAGCAGCAGACTCTAGATTTGCTGAACATCTGGTCCAAAGTGGACTGAAAAGCTGCCAGGCAAACAATCTCATAGGAATACCAGAGCTTCCTTATTTCTCTGAAGCCCTTTCTTTTTTTATTTCTTAACAGTTTCCACAGCTCTAACTAAACGTACAGCTCATTACAGCGGGCAACAAAGTGCTGCTGAAACCCAGTTTTTGTCAGTCTGTTAGGTTATCTTCCTTTCCCAGCTGCCAGCTCCATTAGCTTCCAGCTAATGGACAGAAACCCACTCTTCATCCGAGGATCTGATTTAAACCTTCACTCCATGCTGACAGTTCATCACTGCTAAATTATCATTACAAACATTAAAACTATAAAATTATCACTGTTGCACACGGCTATTACTGCCCTGTTTAACGATTTTACTCACATTTACCGTCTCCTACCTTAAAGTTGAGTGTTATTAATTATGGAATATAAACTCATTTGAGTCAAATTTAAAACTTAAAGCACAACATTTAATATTTGGTTAAATGAGTCCTAACTAAAGCCACAAATTTAAAGTCAACGACATTTGAGTCCAAAACTAGTTTGAATTTGTTTGGGATCTTTGTCCTGTTGAAACAAGTTTCATTTATGGGTTATTATTTCATAGCACATTTAAGTAACTGTTACTTTCATTTTTTGTTGATTTTGTAATTTGACATCTTGAAATTGGGATTCTGTGTCTTTAACAAGCTCATGGTTTTCCTAACACGTAATCACAACGTCTCTCTTTTATGCTGTTTATAACTGTTTTTATTGCCGTTGCACTGATAAGTAGCTCCGATGATGAGCTCAGCAGGCGCGTAGTTACAACAGGTGTTGCTAATTGCTGCTGCCACTAGTCTAGAGGAGCTGGGTGGCGAAGGGGCAATCTGCAAATACTTGATATGCCCTCTAAAAAATCTATTAACTAAGTTTTTTTTAATAGTTCAAGCACAAATTATAGCTTAATATGCATTAATACACAGAGTGGAAACTGTCTTATTACCACAGACAGTGGTAATAAGACACTGTCTTATTACCACTGGCATCCAATCAGCAACAAGAAAAATTTATGTCACTTCTTGATTTGCTGCTTTGCAAAAGCTAGCCAATAGCATGTCAGGCAGCTTTGCTTTGAGATATTTTAGCTTCACAAACTGCATTTTTTGGGAGGAAAAAAATACAAATTTTGTCCACTCTAAAAGAAGAAACAATGCTGGAAGAACACAGAAAGATAAATGAATGAATTAAACTAGCTGGCAATGCAAAAACTGACTTTTATGGCTAACGAGAAGCTTGGAGATTTTAATTGGTTTAATTGGTTACCATCTTGTAAACAGTGACATGTAAACAGAGGTATGTTATTTTCTACATCTGCATAATACAACATTTCTAATAAAAGTATTTGTGATAAAATCTACCATGCTGTTTTCAAGATAAGGACGTAAAAAGATTTACAGACTCCAGCAAACAAATCCCGTATAGTAATAATTAGTCAATTAACTAAAATTAGACTGTAATTTTTCAACTGTGCACATAAAAGTTAAAAACAGCAGATTAGAGCTGCTGCCGAGGAGGAATTGCTGAGGAGAAAAAGTCCTGAGCTTTAGAGAAAAGGGAGGACAACACAACACAGGGCCATGCATCACCTGCTAGGACAAGCATGACCAAACTGTGACACTGGATTTATGAGATTTAAACTATTAAAACAGCAAAGGTGTGCTCCCTAGTCCACCAAAACACAGAGGGAACCTGGATTAATGTCCTTATGGGTTACCTGGCTTATGTTCCACTGTCCCTGCTGTGGCTGCTGCTGTCCTTGCTGCATGTTGTAGAGGTTCTGCCCTTGGCTGGCCGGCATCCCTGCCAGGTAGCCGCCGTTCGGCAGCGTCACGCCGGGCATCGGCGGACCGCCACCCATCACGGCCGTGGTTGGGACGCTTCCTCCCATCGCTGGAGGGAAACCTGGCGGGTTGAACTGCATCTGAGTCTGGCCCAGGTACGACCCCACTGGGGGAAACGACACAAAAGAGCAGGAAAATATTCAGGGTTAATTATGATCACGGTAAAATTCAAACGTTTTAAAACATTTTTAAGGTTAACTTTTACATCAACATATTTGGATATAAAAACAAACAAAAACACAAATTTAATTTTATGTATGGGTGGATTAATGGATGGATGGAGCGTGTCATTCCTCTCATTCAGAATGAAGCATCATTAAACTCCCTTCATCTCCATTTCTCATCCTAATCATCTGCCCTCAATGCAGCTCAATAATCAATAATCAACATGGCCTCCACTCTGGATCTGCTGACTCCTCCCTCCCCTTCGCTCAAATCGAATCCCAAAGCGCCGCCGCGCTCGCTGCTTGCGATGTGTGTACAATAGGAGCGGCCGCCCACGCAGCACAAACACAAATGCTGCTGACACTTCAGTCTTCACATCTAATAACTGTGAGATGAATCTGCGGACGCTCCGCTCTGCTCACTCCGATGCTGCGTCGCGCCGCTGAACGCAGCAGGGACGTGGCAGCATTTCTGCATACTGACCTTTCATCCTCTCTCATTTTCAACACGCATCACTCCTGGAGTGCACCAGTGTGTCGACGTGCGGCACCTTTTCTTCAACAAATAAAACACGCACGTCCTCGCCGAGCAAGCTGCAAATCAAAACCCACCTTCTTCAAATCCAACGGGTTTGGTCTCAAACATTTGTGCTACGTTTGTGCAGCAACATTTTTTGTTTGTGCCGCTTTCATTTTAAAGATATTAATAAATGTTTCCATTTCCACCTGACCATTTCTTAATATCTTTAAAATCATAGCAGCACAAATAAAATATTTTGCTACACAAACCAGCACAAAAGTGGTGTAGTCGAGTTGATTTTTACCCATTTTGTCTGATTTGAAGAAGGTGCAAGGCTGGTTGACCTTTCACGACCTCTTTCATATATTTAAAATGAGCTGCTCACAGATAAAGTGTGATTTGCTCCTTTCTACAACAACAAAACCTGCAGAGGTTGTGCAGCTTAGAGGTAAACATAACACCAAAAGGGTTCATATTCCAACAACTTCCATTTGCAGTAAGAACCTGTAGTTTAACAGATCACATACCGAGCCCCTATAAGAGTTCAGAGGAAGTGGTTTTAAATCCCGTAAAACTCGATGCAAATGCATAAAGTGTCTCTGCTGGAGCTGTGGGCTCCAGAGAGAAACAGTAAAAGTCAGCTGGCTGAACCTGGATAACAACTGGTTATTAAAAATGGATGGCGGCTGATACCTGGACCTGCAGCAGCCGGCTGTGGCTGGCTCTGCGGCTGACTGCCCACTGAGCTGCTGCCATACAGAGACAGGATGGAGTCCTTAGATAAAAGCTTCTTCTCCTCCACCTTTGTGGCAGTTGAGGAAGAGGAGGTGGAGGAAGAGGAGGAGGAAGTGGGGGGTTCCCCCTGTGGAGGAGCTGCACTGGAAACTGACTGAAAAAACAACAAGATGTGTAAATTTAGCAGAACATTGTAGATAAATATTTCTATAAATCTACAGTACACACTGCTTCAATTATACACTCTTAAAGGGCCAGTATCATGTATTTTCCAGGTATTTATAGCACAATTAAGTAACTATGCTAACTTAAGATCTTATAAAATGTTATACACGGCTCTGGAAAAAAATAAGAGACCTCTTAAAATGATCAGTTTTACTCTTTATATGCAAATATTTGAATAAAATGAAAATTGTTCTTTCATTCTATGAACTACTGACAATATGTCTCTAAAATTCCAAGTAAAAATGTTGTATTTATTTTCATCTACCTAAAAATTTTTTAGGAAGATTTAAAGGCTTGTTTTAAGTAAATAATTCCTTAATATTGATAAAAAAGTTCTAGTTCCATTGGCAGATTATTTAACCTTTAACATGATATTTTTCCCGTGTTATAAGTTAAATAATCTGCCAGTGAAACAAGGACTTTTTCATCAATATTTAGGAATTATTTACTTAAAACAAGCCCCTTAATAGTGCTGAGAAGTTACTTTTAAGTTAGTTTGTTTTTTTTCAAGTGTACAATAATATCTGCAGTAAAAGCTAAAACAAAAATACGCGGTAAGATTTTGTTTTTTTGCAGTGAATGCAAAAGGAAAAAATTCCCAAACAATAATATGTAATTGTTGTTAATTTCCCAACATGAACTGCCAAAACAAACAGTGTTAATCAATCGGTATTGGTTAATTGAGTGTCTTCTTCTCCTCTTTAGTCTTCCAGAGTGTAGTTTCTTCTTCAACTTTGTGTCGACTCTGCTTTCCATACTTTGAGAGATCGTAATTTTTTCTTTATCTCAGCACATTCAGGATGAGTTTCACGAATATTTATTAGCTGAATTTAACTTTTTATGCTTCAGCGATGATCCCAAGTGAGCTCAGGTAATGACTGATACAGTTTTACCGCATAAAACATGGAATATTAGTAAGGAAGCAGAGAAAAGATTGAAAAACAAAGGAGAAAGAAAAGAGGAGAGGCCTTGTCACAGCTAAGTGAGATGGATTACATTAATTAGGCTGCTGCAAATAGAGGCAGACATGAACTCAAACATGCACTGATTTATTAAAAAAAAAACGATGCAGCTGAAAGTAGCCAAGGTGAATTTGAGAAAACCTGAGCAAAGGGACGGAGAATGCAGGAGGATTCATGAGCAACACCAGCACAGACAGGTTGATAAACAGCTGCTCCTGCAACACACTCCCCGCTGAATAAACGCTCTGAAATCAGCGTCGCAAACATCCAAGAGTGTGTTGGCCTCCGCTGGTTAGCAGGCAGCGCCGCTTCCTCTGGCCGTCCAGTGACAGGAGGGAGGAGATAAAATGTAGAGCAAATGGACACGGGGAGGAAAAACAGAGAGAAATGTGGAGAGAAACGATAAGTGAGAGAGAGCGATGAAGAGGAAGAAGACAAAAGGAAAGAAGAGTGGGAAGGAAGTGATGGTCCGCTCTGCATCACAGAGGCGAGTCAGGTGTTCAGAGGAAAGATGGAGCGTCTATTAATAACAGCAACACATTAGCATGAATCCTGCTTGGAGGAGCAGAGAGATCCTCACCTGAACTGCTTATATCAAGAGAAGAAGAAGAAGAAAAAGAAGAAGAACTGTGTTTGCAGAGTTAATGGATGTATTTAACAGTGCTGAGTGTAATTTCTGTTTCACTTTTACACCTTGGTGAGGTAGAGGCTCATAACTGCATCTTAATCTGAGTGAGACGAAACGTTGTCCAGGTGAATTTGGAGATTCTGGGGAATTCAGGGTATTCACCGTAGCTTTTTATGTGGCCCCCTAAATTCAAGACTAAACATTAAACGTGCTTAACTATTATTTGATCAATCAAATCAAAGCAGTTTTTATCCGTTTACTGCTAAATTATATCAATCAGTCCCTCCAGTTTGAGCTTTATCATGGAAATTCACAGAAAATCAACAAATCCCTGCACTTTTTTTGCGCTAATAATTGGAAAGTTTATTGAGTTTATTATAAGATTTTTCTCAAAAACTGTACTTGTACTAAACAGCTGCCAATTAATGTCAGATTGTAGTCCAGGATCTGTTCAGTAAGAAATAAAAAGTCGCATTTAACGTCATTAATAAGTGCAAATATCGCAAATATTTCAAAATTAGTGCAACAAACAGTTTGATTTTTATTGCAAATCATAAAATCTTGGAGGGACTGAAAACATGTTCAATAGTATTATTTAATATTAAGAATGAAATGACATTTTAGTGAACAGGTTTTATTAATACATTCTGGCACAACAGGCCCTTTAATAGCCTCCATGACCTTGATTTGACCCAAAACGAAAATGAGTTTGACACTTCTGAATTACACCAATCCACTGCTGGTGTGAGCACCAATTACATCCAGACTGGACCACTCCAAAGCTGCTCACAACTAAACATCTGATTGCTAGATACTCCAGAAACTTTAGATCCCTTTGCAGAGAAAGAGCGGCAGACCAATCAGACGATTTCTCGCCAAAGCCAACTGGGTGACCGACGACGTAAGATGCCCTCACTCCTCTAAGTGACACTCGCAGCGCTGCTCATCATCTCCGACTCTTCCAGAGAAGCGAACAGCATCATGCACTCCATCCACATACTGTGTGATGCCTTGCAGGGCTCCTAGCAGCACATTGTGTAATAGAAAACCTCTCCAACAAGGCTCCATTCTTCTCACCCTGTGTTTGTGCTGATGGCTGCAGCCGGAGCACTGAATTACTGCTCTGACAGCCTTTTCCTCACTGTCGCTATTCATAGACCTCTACAGCCAAACACACACATGCACGCACACACACCTTTCTTTCTTTCTCTCCACGTTTTCCCATCATGGCTTGAAAATACCCATACACTCCCCTCTGACAGGCCATCTGTGGCTTTAAAGCCACGCCACGTTCTGTGTAGATGTGTGTGAGCGCCGCAGATTTTGTGCTAATTTACTAAAAACAAAAGCAAAGCTTGCCTTGGAGAAACTGAATTATGGCGTGCCAAAGAGAAACAGCATGAAACAGAGACCAAAATAAATCAAGACAAGGGGAAACGGATCAGGGACTCAAAGAAAGATGGGGAAAAAAACAAACAAGAGGCCACTGATCACCACCAGTTCTCTGTTCTCTCTGCGACTTTTACATCTATACATCATTCTTGTTGGGATTGACAAACAAACATTTATGTTTATGATTGATTTTAACTTTTATTAGAAGTTTCACCCATAAAGAAAACAAGTTGAAGACATAAATTGATGAACTGAGAACAAAATAAGTAATTAATGAAGTAGCAGAAGATTTATTTATGATAAACTGCATTTGAACATGTCAAAGTTTAGCACTTTTGTCATTTTTATGCATACTTTTAATCGGTTTTAAAGTACAGCAAGATTGTAGGTTATTGAAACAACAACAGAATCATAGTTTAACACATCTAACAGATACAGAAAGACATTGTTTGATACAGTTTGCAAAACAAAATTCTTATTTTTCCTGTTTTAACAGTTTCTGGATACAAGCCAGTAACTGACTGTTCTGTTCTTTGTACATAATTTGAATTATTGTCTTCTGTGTCTCTGTCTCTGTGTAGTTATGTGAATAATGCATTTGTTGATCCACGCTTTGTTGCTTACAACAAATACATTTAGTGTTCTTTTTAAATTAAGAGTTGCTATTTGTTATGTAAATATATCCGAAGATTGCTGTGAGCGTCATGCAGCTAAATGAAAAGCTTTTTTATTTTTAAACAAACAAAAACAAATGGTAGTTCTTTTTTTTTTCGTAATATGTTTTACTTTCTAAGTAAAACAAGTCAAAAATCTACCATAAAGTGATTTTTCTTTTGTATTTTACTGTAAAAACCAAAGAGGCAGCAGGTCCACCAGAGCCACAAAGAGTGATTGAGTAAACAAAATATAGACTATAGAGTTATTTGCTACATATAATGTAATCATTTCACAATAAAATAAAAATAAATAAGTCGTTAAAACGCCTGAATGAACGATATATATGACAACAAAATCTTCCTTCGTAATTTTGATCTAGTTTCTTGTGAAAATATTTTAATACATTTTAAATAAGACAAAACTTATTAGTAACTTTTCAGCAAGATATAGTGTCTTGTTTTAATTAAATTATTCCATAATATTAGTGAAAAGAAAAATGATAAGACACTTTAATCCTGTTACAAGTGAAATTAGTACTTTTTTAAAATAAATATTAAGGAATGATTTACTTTAAAAAAAGCTTCTATATCTTAATGAAAAGTCATTCATTAGTTAGTTTTGTCTTGTTTCAAGTGTACTAAGATATTTACACTAAAAACTAGATCAACAATAACTGGTAATATTTGAGTTTTTGCACTGCTAGATGAGGATAAACTTTACATTAGGAGGCCTTAAACACGTCAATAAGCAGCTGAAAATAAATGTTTTGGTTGCTTTTGTTCAACATGTTTGTGAGTTTGTTTGCAGAAGAGAGAGAGAGGAGGAGGAACGCTGGGGATAACACAAATCCATCCACGTCTCCAAAGCTGTAATCACATTTTTTATAATTGACATGCACGCAGACGGAGAGGCGTTCCTCAGCGCCTGTTAATAGCTGCTGGAATCAGAGCGCTGCCAGTAACCCGTTCCTTTAAATCCCCAGCTAATCAAACTGCATTGTTGTGATTAACTAGGTGTGTGAAATGCTGCAGAGAATTATCCAGCTGCTGAATCCAACACTCAGCTCCCCTGCGTGCAGGTTTGTGTGTTCAAGGTGTAGAAACACAACATGATTTCAAAGTCAACAAAGAATCAAGACGGCAACAAGTCACCGGTTCAATCACTTCTTCAGTCTGAGCAGAACCTATTAGTTTGTAAAAGTCATGGGTTACTTACCAACAAACAGGAAAGGCTAACCTTCACACCAAGGCGGAGGCAATTACTGGGCCCCCCACACTGCCGGCAACTTTGAGGTTTAAATGTTGCATGAAATGTCAGTAAAGTGGAGAAGAAGAAAGAGGGAATTGATCTGAATTAATAGAAAAGATGAATAGACAGACTGGCCTCTGTTTGTCTGGCAATGTTTGATGTTGTGAAAAAGAAACAAAATGTCATTTTGTGACTTTAAGTTAATTATAGGTAACTGTGTTCTTGTGTTAGAAATCTTTACCTGAAGAAAAACCATCCATATGTTGGGTTTACAGCAAAAATACAAAATGTTGCCAAGTATTTTTGGTTTGGTTTGTAGTGAAAATACACTGGAAAAAAGACAAAACTAACTTATAAGTAGCTTTTCAGCAAGATATGAGAGTTTGTGTTAAATAATTAATTTCTTAATGATTTTAAACAAAATCAATATCGATAATCCCACTGGCAGACTATCTCTGGACAATAATTTGATCATGCCAGCTATTTTTAGTTATTGTGCTTCCTTCAATTTTTATTTGCTATTGTGAGGAGGTATTATTTGCATATTCAAAATGCATAAATAAAATTAAAATTAAGTTATAACAAGGTATTTTCCCATGTCATAAATGAAATAATTTAATCAAATCGTCTAAATTTAAACAATTTCAGAACAACTAAGACCTTTTTTGTTCTCAAATGCTTTAAGGTTTTATGATCGTTTTGTTTCTTTCGGAAGTTACAGAGCCCCCTAGTGGTTTTCTCGTAAAAGTACTTTAGTCCTACGCAATATTTCAGCATTCTTTAATCCAATAGTATATTTACTTCTGTCTTTCTGCTACAATATAAGGTTTTGTAAGCTCAAGTTTTAAATCTTTTTCTTTTGGAAAAAAATATGTGCAGAAAATACATCCAGACCATTTTGAGTATTTCTGAGTTATTTTGACAGGTAATAGCCATTTGATGGGTTTATTCGTTGATAAAAAGTCGTTTTCCCATTTTCACCAAAAGATATTACACAAACAAAATTGAACAACTGGTTCAACCACCACATAGTTAACATATGAATTTTAAATTGACATTTTTTATCATCACAGTGACTGTAAACAAAATAAACGCTGGCGCATTAACGCAGAAACAAAAAGAAGAAGAAGGCTGACCTCATGACCTACGAGATAAATGATAAATAAAACGTGTTTCTTTTGGTTTATCTCTGCACGCTTCCTTGAAGGACGCTGGTCAAATTAATTCAAAGAGAAGGATTTTATGACAGTTCGCTTTGATGTCGATCCTCAGAGAGTATGTGTCGCCACGTAGCAGAAACACGGCCGTGAATTCACTCCTCTGTGTGCGCGTGCGTGTGTGTGTGTGAGGACTCCCTAAGTGGCATCCTGTCTGAGGTGATAAGCCGCTGATGAAAGTCGCCGTGTGTGTGTGTGTGTGTGTGTGTGTGTGTGTGTGTGCGCGCGCATTTGTTTCTAATACCTTGTGGGGATCATTTACCTTTCGCATACTACGTTATGGGGACTCACTGCTCGCTGCGACCGAAGCCTGGTCCCCACAAGGGGAAACACTGTTTTTGGGATTAGATTTACGACAAAGGTGTGAATTTTGGTTAGGGTTAGGTATGTAACGTTACGGTTAGGGTAAGGCTCAGTGAAATGAATGAAAATCAATGGAAAGTTCCCACAAAGCTAGCCACGCAAACATCTCTGTGTGTGTGTTTAACTACCTGATCATGCTTTGTGTTGTTAGGGGGAAGCGGGTTGGACACCATCGGTCCGAACAGATCCAGCTCATTCCCGCCGGGACCCGTTTGATAAGAACCTTTCCCTTCTCCCTCTGGAGCATCTGGAAGACAGGAAAACAGAATATAAATCTGTGTTTCGGCTTTAAAAGAAACAAAAACCACTCAGAAGGTGGGATCCAAACACCTGGACAAGCTGGAGAGAGAACCGATAAAAAAAAATCATTTTCTCTGAATCCCAACAGATTTAGTTTTAGACTTTGTGGAGCAGTAATTTCCCTCTTATTTTTGGATTTGTCATAACTCTAAAGAAAATGCAGCTTTGGAGGCTAAAAAGCTACTTGGTACGCTGGTGTTTGCAAAGCAGCCAATCCAGGAACACCTTTTGTTTTCCTCTGCACTGATTGGCTGAACCCTAAGAGCAGAAATAAGGAAGACTGTGAACATTGGCTTCTGCGGTTGTGCTAAAACGGTTTCCTCTGTACATCTTAATCAATCAGATGGTTGCAAAGTTGGGCTTCTTTCACCTGAAGGACATTTCCAAGATTAGAGGACTAAAGCCTCAGCAAGATCTAGAGTAACTCATCCATGCGTTTATCTTTAGTTGCAATGATTACTGCAACAATGTCTTCACAGGTCTGCCTAAAATTAATCAATCATAAACACAACGCTGCAGCTGGAGTTCTGACTAAAACCAGGAAGATACCACACATCATACCAGTTTTCAAGTCCTTGCACTGACTAAAATATTGTTAGTATATAAATCACTGAACGGCTCAGCACCACAACACATTAAAGATCTGTTGTTGTCATAGCAACCTCCCAGACCTTCTGGTTCTGCTCTGCATCCACAGAACCAGAACCAAACATGGAGAAGCAGCATTCAGCTTCTACAAATCTGGAACAAACATCCAGAAAATTGTAAAACAACTGAAACACTGAGTTCGCCAAATCAAGACTTTTTATGATTAGTTCATAAAAAGAAAATGTTATTATATGATTAAGACGTCATGACAGACCCTAATTTAAGCACAAACACCAAAAAATGACTCTAAATCAATCACAAAGCATTACAATAAATCAGAACACAACTTCCTGGACTTGAGTTCTGTATTTTTTAGCTTTGACCCGATGCTGTGCTCAGTCTGCTACGACTGTGGTGGATGATCTCACGTCGCTCATGAAGGAAATGCCTCCACAGGTTGTTTTCCAAAAAGCTGAAATCTGTCGGGTTCTTTTCCTCAAGGTGTTAGCCTCTACTCTAACTGGGTCTGGATCCTCTCAGCCTTGCAGCTCATTGGCTGCTTCAATCATATGGTCACCTGCGGGACACCTTCCAGGTAAGAAAACAGAAGAGAGAGAGAGATGACGGCGTTGTTTCAGGCAGACCTTTTTGTACGTGGGAGTTTTTCATGAAGCTGATTGCTTGCAGTCACTTCCTGAGTTGTCTTTGCCCCAGGGGCTGCAGGAGCAAGCCTTTGCCTCAAGCAGAGAAGTGGGGGCAAGTTTGGTGGAGGTCTGAGAAACGTCCTGTTTTTACCATGCATGGTGATTTTTATGCTATGAATGCACAAAATCTTTTTTCTACATGTTCATTTCTTTAAATAACAAGGGTCAGAAACATAAAAATAAACCAAAACACGCTGTTTCCACAGACCTCTCGCAATAAATCAGTTAATCACATGATAAGTTAAAACAACCTCCTTAATTTTCCAGTTGAATGATTTAGCAATTTTCCCGTTTTACCAAAAACTGGATAATAAAACTCTTCAGTTTGGTGTTTTGGTCTCAACCAGCCACTTTTTGAAGCACAATTTCAGAGTCGGGTAGTAACTAGTTACATTTACTTAGGTAACTATTTTGAAAAAAATTACTTTTTTTTCCCACATATTTATATTTTCTGTTATACAGACATAGAAATACATGGCAAAAGAGACAACAATTAAGAAACATACAGCGCAAATTTATTTATTTTGGATATTTTAAATGTCTTCCAGTTCTAGTGTTAAATGCTTATCATAATTTAAAGTTTATTGATTTAAACTTTAAATTATGAACATTTGTCATTGTAAAAATATATAAAAATGTATTTTAAGTAAAATAAAACTATTCTAAATGCAAAAAGGGCTAAATGTTCTCAATAATTAAGCTTTAGAAAATTACCTTTTGGCTTTATAATGTGTTTTCTACCATTAGCTTTTGTTGTGTGGGTTAATTACCAATCACATTTGGTAATAAATGGACACGATGAGTTTTAAATCTTAACTTTGGACTTGAATAAAATATGTAAAAACGTTTATGTTGGATTCCACAAAAATGTAGATTTTTGTACCTTTGTTGATAATTTGGTAAAAAAAAAAAAAAAAGAGAGCAGAAAGTTAAAAGCCCTGTTAATAAACTCTACACTGAAGAGTTCATATGAAAATGAGTGGATTTTTGAAAAGATAATAGCTCCGCTGCACATCTTCAACTTAAACGGACGTTTTAATATGCAGACTGAAAAAGGAGGACTGTACTGATCATTTCACTTTTTTCATTAATTCATCCATTATCTGATGTTAAAGGAAGGGGATTTAAGTTCCTAATGTCTCTCACTGAAAATGGAAAGTCTTTTGAATCTCTAACGTTTCTTTTATAAAACCCAAGTCATAAATATCTGAAGAAAAGTCTTTATTATTTAATCTTGACCAACTAAAGTCACATACAGTGGACACATATTCAAATGCTTTCACAAAGCACTTCTTAGACTAAACAACCCATGCTTTGCATTGTATTTTTATTTTTATTTTTCTAATACAAAAAGATGCATACAAAGATGTTCAAAGTGCGGTGCAGGGGCTATTTGTGGCTCTTGAAATGATTGTGTGGGGCCCCAATGGCAATTCATCAGGGATAAAAATTAGTCAATCTACAGGTGAATGTTGTAGATAGAATTTATTATTTTTTTAATTAATAAAAATAGTTACTTACAATGAAAAATGTTTGCCACAACACAAAATATGAGTAAAAAAAAAACACTTTCTGTTTTGCATTCTCATTAAATTTATAATTTGACATCCTGTGGGTTTTACTCAAAAGCAGACTCTGTTCTGGTTTATGTTTAGCTAAGCACAGAAAGAAAGATTAGAATCTCTTTATTATTTCTAACTTTTTTCCAACCAAGCACAAAAGAATTAGCAACTAGATGCCTTTTGAAAAGCAAATATGCAAAGCTTTTTTAAAAGATTTTTATAAGCTTTCTATTTGCCTCTGCTACAAAATAATACAAAATACATTAGACAATTGGTATTTGTGGTGCAAATAAATATCTAAGATCTGGAAATACTTTAAACCCCTTCTAAAAGTGATTATAGCTACCTAGTTTAATAATTCAAACACCAAATATGCTTTGATTTGCACAGTGGAAATCATATTACGAGTTATTTGGGGAACAGCCAATCAGCAGTAAGAAAAATGAAAGACGCTTCTGGATTGGCTGGTTTGAAAACGGCAGCCAATGACATGTCAAGTACCAGATATTTTAGCTTCTCAAGATGCCTTTCACATCAAATGTTTCAGATATACTTTCAGCAGATTTGTAATTTATTTTTTTCTTTTTTAACTACATATTTTTGGGCCTCACGTCCTTATAACTTGGAGATTTGTCCCTGTTGTAGTGTGTTGTGGATGAGATGGATTATTGATGAAATTTGTTAACAACCTGCCATATCTTACTGTCTCAGTTGTCCTCAGGAGTGCAGTGGTTTTCCCAACTCTATACATGTTTAAAGTTTGTTGATGCTTCTGGCATCTTCCAGCCTCCAAGACGAGCATCGGTTTCCTTGCATACAGGATCTATAAAGATCACTGCAGACATTTAGCTGGAGGAAACTGTCATATAAAGAAATGGGTCAGGATGATGAGGGCTAAACTATTTGTGTTAATAAATATGTTCTAAAAAAGGTGATAAAGATTTTAAAGGGATATAGTTTTATGTGTCTGAGACCAACATTTATGGAGCCCTATTGTGGACATAGGGAAATATTTTTCTTTTGCGTTCCCTCGCAATAAATTAGCAAACACTCCTTGGTCTACTTTGCATCCTGTCACAAATGTCAATTTAAAATTTTAAATACGTACACATTTAATGAAAATGTCTTCATATAGTCTTAATTTTATTTAAGATCTCGATAAGGTTGAGATGGAACTGCACATGAAAAATCAATTAATGCGGCATAATTGAATACTTAAAGTTTTTCTGCTATAATAAAACTTAAGGTTTTCTTAAAGTTTTTCCATGTATTGATATTTAGTTTGTGAGATATCTGAAGTTAAAAATCTTTTTCTTCAGGTCTCTTTTTTGGTGCTGGTAGTCTGAATAGTTAATAAACGTCCATTTTTATGTGGAGTTTCATCTCAACCTTACTCAAACTGACATAAACCTGCAGTGAATAAATCAAATAAAAACTATATGAACAAGTTTTCACTGAAGCTCTTAATATATTTAACATTTTAAATTGTGTACAAAATAAACCAGGAAGTATTTGCTTATTGCGAAGGAACGCAAAAGAAAAAATTACTCTGTACTTTTGCAAAGTAGCGCAAAAGAAGAAAAAAAAATCCTCCATTGTCCCTATGGGGCTCCATAAAAATTAAACCAGACATTTAAATTCACTCTTTCTCTACCAACACATGCTACAATTAGAGCATAAAATGTAGTTGTCGTGTTCTGCCATGAAGAACTGTGGGAGTCAAGAAAGGAGCTAAATCCCATCTGGTCACCAAAACTTCTGTGTGGTGGTAAAACTGGACGAAAAATATTTTATGTTGGTTCATTAAAACTAAGAGTCCTTTCTGCGTTATGTCACAACATGATGTGTTGGTTATGAAACATGGCAAAAAGTTAATGATTAGTAAAGTCTACTTCACTAAAAGAGCAAAAGCACATAAAATAGAAAGTGGAATCAAGTTCTGAAAAATATGCTTTGTTTAAAGGAAGATTCTCTGGAGTCAATGGGGGGATACCAGTGTGCTCTTCCTTTCCTACCAACTGGTATTAAGAAGTCGAGACTGTGCCCAGGACACATTAATCACCCCGAGCTTCCAACAGAAGGCTGTGCTGCTGACAAAAAGCTGGCTGGCTGAGCAGATTTATGCTGAAGAAAGACAAATTATTATCCTTCTACTTGCATCCACCAGCAGCAGCAGCAGAAATCCTCCAGGCTGGGTTTTGCTTTTGCAGCTTTCAACAGTTCAGTGAGGGTGAGCCTGAGCCGACTGTAGCGTTAGATTCCTGTTGGGTAAAAGTGTTTCCCTGAATTATTGTTGCCTTCTTTTCTAAAGCTGCTGTCAAACTGTTGCTTATTACGCCATGATTGCTGGTGTGTCGGAGTGCTGGTATGGGTCTACCATAAGCCTATCTTCATATGAGGAAATTCGGTGCATTTAGTGGTGCATTAGGTCCGTCACATATTTATAGGTACATTACATTGCCAAAAGTATTCGCTCACCTGCCTTGACTCACATATGAGCTTAAGTGACATCATATACCTGATCCATGGGGTTCGATAAGACTTCAACTGCTCTGGGAACGCTGTCCACCAGGATTAGGAGTATTTATGCAGATTTTTGAACATTCTTCCAGAAGCGCTTTTTTAAGATCACATAATGATGTTGGACAAGAAGACATGGCTCTCGGTTTTCGCTCTAATTCTCTAAATGTTGGTGAAAACAGCCTGCCTGCCTCGCTGCTTCATTCTACACACCTGTGGCTATGGAAGTGATTGGAAAACCTGATTCCAACAATTTGGATGGGTGAGAATACTGGTAATATAGCGCAAATATAGGGGGATGAAAGGTATATGGTGCGTTCATACCAAACGAGTTTGGTGCGTCTGGTTTACATTCAAAGTATATTAGAATTTGTGGACGTTTTAAAGTAGAAGAAGGGGTTTAATTCAGTAAGTTGGGATGTTTATGCTGCAGACTTATTGACATCTTCAAAACATTTATGGCAGTTTTGCTTCAGCAATTTGTGTGGGAAGGTAAAGTGTTATTCGCTGAAAGCAGCATCTTCCTACACCACTGAGATGTAAAGCGGATACACAATAGAGGAGCCGATATAGACTCTGGAGACTGTTGTGTTTAAAAGGTCAGCAGTTTCCATCATTTCTCACTGAAATATTCTGAAACATGTAAATTTTTCTTTACAGTAATCCCAGAACTCCTGACCTTTACATAGAAAATATTAGGGGTCACACTGCTGCTGATTGTATTAAAAGCAAAGAATGATAATAAAGACTTTGATTGTATAAAAAAAGGAATAGTTTAACATAAATTCCTGCATAGTAATTCACTTTAAACATTCAAGAGTTCTTATATTTAACGGCTTCATCGGGATGGTCATAATCCAAACCAAAACCTGGAGGCGAACTGGAGTAAGAATGCTCCTTGGGGTAAATTTGGGCCCCGTTTTTACTCTCCTGGCAGCACTGCTGCACCAACTGAAACACAAAGCAACCTGATCTGAGAGAGCACAGGGTTTACTGACAACAGAGGAGTAGCATTCCCTGAGAGATGGAGCTACAGAGGGATTGGTGAAGGAGATCCTGAAGGCACACTGCTGCGTATTTGACTTATTGATTATGTGTGAAATCTCATCCACCCAGTGTAGCTGGAAGAAGTGTAGTGTTGGTTATTTATAGCAATCTCTCTCCTCTGTGCTGCGGTTGGGAATTTTTGATCAATGCCGTGTCCACGGGGCTCTGGCTCCTCTGCCAGCACCTCATCCGCTCAGCTCGCTCCGGTACAGTGTAGCTCCGTAAAGGAGAACAACTGCATATTAGAAATTCATGAAGAAACCTTGAAGCAACCCGGCCTGTCTTTTCTGTGCCGCTGCCGTTTAGATTTAGGTCAACAAGCACGGAGAACAATGCTACAGTGGTTAACCGGCGAACCCACACTCAGTGTAGTCAAAATGTCACAGGTTTGAATCCAGTTCATGACATCATTCTGTTCATCAATAAAAACACATGGGTGGGCAGAGTTAATGGGCATTTAATTTAATATAAATACATAAACAAACGTATGACTTTCAAATAGAATACCCAGAATAACCTTAGAAATTACATGTAGGAAACTCTGAGCAATTATCTATAAATGTTCACTCATATGTTTCAGAAATCTAAGGATCTAATGTTTAAAATCTCTGTAGTTTATTTCTTTAAACGCAAAACCAATCTTACTGAGGAGTAGCAAGAATTCATACTATTACTATTACTATTAGTAAAGAGTTTTTCCCCCCACAAAAAAAGTTACTGAAGTAAATGTAACCACTATTACCCATCTCTCCAGACAGAGATATACAACAAAAGTAGCTTATTAGCTTGCTAACATTTTCCGAATCCAACAGCATTACTCTGCTTACTCAGTTTGTTTAGAAGAAACTCCAAAGATTTTTGCTTTTCACTGGTTTTGTGCCATGATTCTAACACACCGACATGCAGCTCTGCACAACAACATGTCTGTCACTAACCAACCGGCACTAGCATCTTAACGCATATGTTGCATTGAAAAGAGGCTTGGAAAAACGGTTCCGGTTCATCCATAAAGCTACTCTTCCGTTAAGTATCAACTACAGAACAGCAGCCTGCACCGCAGTTCGCTCTGAACCAGCCACCAGGCAGCAGCTCTGGCAGGAGAAAGGCTGCCGCACTCCAGGCATTGCGCCAGTAAATTTAAGCATATTTACTGATCCCACAAAAAAAACCATAGATACCCAGACATTATCATAACTCCATGAAATACCCCCAGATTACCTGGACCGAACTTAAAAATTGGACGTTATGCTGCTAACACTTAGCTTTCGTCAACAACTAATAGGAGGAAGTGAGAGCGTTGTGCAACGCAAATAATCACCCGATCAGAACACAGTGCGCTAAGTAATAAAACATAATTTAACAAAACTTCCAGGGCATATAATTTTCCTCAAGGAATTTTAATAATCAAGCTACTCGAATCATTTGTTATAGCCCTACTTATAACATGGCGGGCCGCTGGTGGACTGCCCTACCACTGGGCTTTGCAGGTTTTCTGGTGGAAACACTGAATACCATTAAAATCCCAGCATGCAGGTGATAGAAAACCTTCTGTTCACACAGCAATCTGACGAGTGAAAATGGTCAGACAGTCCCTAACAGTCGGTGCGTCACCATGAGGAAGTGTGTTTTAATTAACTCCTAGAGGACAAATCATTTTCATAACAGACAATAAGATTAATTTATCTCTTACTGCAGGAGCACAATCATGCTAATGCCTTTATACAGTGGGGGGGAGGAACTCTCACGTCGAGAGATAAAATTATTACACATCCACTGTTAATACTTTGCACTCGTGTTTAGTTGTCTCCTTGAGTATCTCACAAGGTTGGAGAATAAAGAAAGAGGAATCTTTGACCTTTCTTTGTACACAAATGCACGTCAAATATATATTGTGCTTGTAAATGCAATACAGTAGTCATGACTTGAGTTTTGTGCATCTGTGTTTTGTACACATGTAAATAGGAATGTGTCAGTGTAAAATAATCCAATTATATATATTTTGTGATTCTAAATCTGAATGTGTAGTTGTATTTAAATGTTGCAACTTTGTCAACCAAAATCTCTGAGAATGTCATATCTGTACCTTTAGATAGTCTAAGTCTATAAAAAAGATTCCCACTTGTTAAAAATAATATACCTAGCATTATTCATTAAAAGTGCAGTATGTAACTTTTATAAAACTGTCACCATGACAGTTTGCTATGAGACAAATAATCTGTGAAAAGATCGATCTCTTCGTCCCTGGGGAGAAACCAGGGAGGAGGAAAACATAAAACTGTAACGACCTGAATGTGTTTTGGTGCTGAATCCTGATATGTTGGCAACGTTGTTGTCGGTTGTTATGGCAACAAGTTTACGTCTGCCGTAGCTGACACAGAACGTGAAAAAGAGTGGTTTTGAGTTACTCTAACAATTTTTCTGGGCCATTTTCCCTTTCCTGTGGCGCATTAGACTAAATTAATAATTCCTACATCTCCAGGTTTCACTTAGCTAACGGAGTTGTTCCACCGCGGCTGTGGATGGCATGTAAGAGAATCGTCTTTTTGCCCTCCATCGTTGTGCGCATGTGTGAAATTTCCGGACCTATACAATAACATGCAAGGGGTCCATGGCGATCTCAAGAAATACACCGCTCCCCAACAAAAAGCAACCCAATCAGGGCCTGGAGGCGTGGCTTAGTGTTGTTATTCGCAGCTATGCTAACTAGCCTGAACATTCAGAACAAGCTCTGCTAGCAGGAAGCAGCAAAGAACAAAGGTGGGAGGGTATCATGCGTCAATCACATGATACAGTGATTGACAAGTCTCAGACCCGCCTCCTGGCTCTGATTGGTTGTTTCTAGCTAGCACTGGGACTATCTGTCCCATCCCATAATGTCATCACATAGTAACACTTTAAACAAATTATGTAAAACATATTTTTATATATATATAAAAGTTACAATACCATGGCTTTAAGGTGGGTTTTTTTTTTCCATCTATTGAGAAAATGAGATGAAGATAAGGTGAGGGGGTTGAAGTCGACCTGCCTCTGTTACCCTAATGACAACGGAGGAAGTCACATGCATGGATTGGGTGACTTGGTACTGAAGTTGTGCTAGAGAATTTAAAAGTCTAAATCTGGCTGCACCAAGTCTGTCGCCACTATTGTTTTCCAGAGAAAAGACTGGCTTTGATGACTTCACTCTGGAATTATGAGGAAATTCACAGGTGGCTCGTCTTTTAGGGGTTCAGACAGAAATGTCTTATGAAAGAGAATTTGAATTACAACCTAGAGGCTCTGATCAAGTTAAAAACATAAAGTATGACTCAAGTAGCGCTTCAGTCATGTTTATTTAATATGAAATGAAAGTAGTGTCCATTACTGTTGCACTGGTGATTTTATAAAAAATATTCATATTTCTCAGTATGGATTTGTTTCCCTACCAAATAAAAGGACTGAAATTGATTTTTCAGTGAAAATATGCTTAGATTTATTCATTTTCAGGTTCTTTATATAACCTTACCAAGGGAATTGATGAATGTGGAGGGCACTTCTCTCTTGAGCTTCAGCAACCCTTTAAATTTTCTCCCGGTCAATCACATCTTTTTGCATATTAACAGACCACAATGTTCTTTCAAAGAACCACTTTATGAATGCGGAAAGTGTTTTGGTCTGAGCAAACTACAGAAAATTAAAACATTTAACAAATCTGGACTCGGAGCTCGGCAGGAATTCATATAAAAGGCAATAATTTGCAACCAGCAAGGAGGAGGATCAGCAAATTTCAGTCGTCTTCCTGCACCATGAGGAGAAGTCTAATTATGTGCAATATGTGAAAATACCCGGGTGTGAACAACATCTCGCCACGCCTGGCTGTGCAGGGATCACAGGAAATGCTTGTCAAGTCGACTTGTAGCCGTTTGAAGACGCAACAGGAGAGTGTTTATTTGCTTTCCAATGATGCGGCTGAGAGCTGCTCAATTAATGTTCTGACAGGAGTACACACTCCTGGTCTTTTCTTACTCAAGAGTTATTTATCATCCTCTTCTGTGTCTTTGCTTCCCATGAACCATTTCACAGCTAAAAGGTTTAATTGGCTCCATTTCTTAAAAACAATCCTGCAGCTTTTGACTTGTTAACAAAACAAATAAACAACTAAAAAGTTTCACCACTTTGTTGGAATGTTTCAAAACTTTCTTTAATTTTGCCACTTATTTAGCTGGTTTAATCTACATAAAATATAACAAGTTATTGCAGTACTAAAAAAAACGGATGGGCTTTTATTGATTTGTTTGCAATTTATAATGAAAAGTATCTTGCCATGATAAGAATTGTGATTTATAATCACTATAAATTTCAGTTAATGTCAAAAAAATAATAATACTATTTTCAACACCCACAAATATTAGTAAGTTAAAAAATGGAACAATTAAATTAAGTTTATATACAACTTATACAACAAATATAAATCACACTTATTTATGTATATATTGTCCTAAATAAGCTAATATCAAACAGGAATGTTTTTGACGCTACGAATAAAATTTCTCTTTGGTATCAATAATTAGAATTTGACAGTTGTGCCATGCAGTTATCTAACAAATTATAGTTTTTTATCATGTTGTTATCTTAATAGCACTAAATAATATTGTGCTACTATTCTAAGTCCTTAAAGGGTAAAATGTTGCGTCTTACCGAGCCCCAACAGGTCCACAGCCGGTTCTGTGCTTTTCTTGGGGCTGGATCTGCACTCCGACTGCTGACACACAAAAAAACCCAACAAAAAACACAAATTAATACAATTTATTTTTATAAATAAACTTTCATTGGATGATAAATTGGAACATCATCATGTTCCTAATATGTCACACTATGGTGACCTTTCAAGTTATCTTTATTTTAAATTATCACAAAATTATAAGTTTACAGCAAACAAAATGTATTCATTTTCAATAAATTAAAATATTTGTCTCCATGAGTCTCGTTTGTAAGAATTAAAGTATCTTTTGAAAATAAAAACTTTTAAGCAGGTATTAAACATATTTTTCATTAACTCCACATTTCCATTATTAAAAATAGTATTTTTTTTTATTGGTCTGATGTAATATCCTAATTTTAAATGTCATGTTTTCATAAACTGTAAGCGAAAAATTATAAGTAACAGAAATCTGCGTGTAATTAATCTATATAATATGTTTTGTTTAGTGATGAAGTTCCTGAAATAAATTAAATTTTCAATATTTTTGAATTTATTGAATGGTTTGGATCCATAAATACGTCGCTCCTAGAAAAAAATATATATTTTAGTTATCTAGAATCACATTCTTTCTAGAAACAATCAATGTTTCAATAATTGTGTACATCACTCTTTCAAATTTCTTTTTTCTTTTTAAGGGAATGATTTATTTATGATTTAACTTAATTGGTGCAGTTTTTTAAAAACAAAATAATCTCTGTTATACTTTCAGTGCTACACTACAAAGCGATAATATTCTGCATAAAATGCATGGTCACTTAAACATTTCTGCTAAATCTAGTGGATGCTTATTCCATATTTTACTCTGCGTAAATCTAAAAAATATAAAGTTTATTCCAGGTAAGCCTTTTAAGGAATCAAGAGAAAATTTTTTCTAAGTTATAAAGTGTAATCGCCGTGATTAAATATTTGACTAAAGTTTCTGAAAACTCCCACAAGCTCGGGAATCAAGAAAGCAGCAATTCGTGTAAAATAAACCCCACTTACAAATTTCCAATTAGTATGGAGTTACTTTGCCTGACTTTTAAACCACAACCGCTATAAAACAATCAGAGATTATGCCATCCAAATGACGTTTACATGAAAACATTAATTGGAACAAGGTTTCCCCCAGAAAAACCTGCTAAGCCTGGTGGTTGGTTGCTGGTGGTTCATCCAGCGATTCGTCCTGTTTTTGAGTTAAATTTTTTTAATGTTGACAGAAAATTTTAAAATATCACTTGATAACTATGTGTTATTGGTAGATTGGAAGATTAATATCTGAACAACAACTACAATGTCTGAAAAATGCCAACACTAAAGAAAAGAAAATTCAGTAAATAAGCAATGCTTAGCCTGGTGGGGGCACAAGTAGGGCCTGCTGGCCCGCCAGGCTTATGATACACTGAGGGAAACCCTGTGGAAATAAAGCAGTGGTTTGGGATTAAAACTGCTTTGAATACCAAAAGCAGCAAGAGTTTTTTACACTAAATGTTACTTTTATCTTCTGATGCATTAATAAATGCCTCACATAAAAACAAATACCAACAAGACAAACTGCAAAGGAGAGTTAAGTTAGAACAACAAAAAAACAAAAAAGACGGTAAAGAATGAAGAGACACAGCAGAGTGTAGAGGGGTTAACACATGGTCCATGAGGGATCTACAACATTGGTAACGAACCCAATTTCCCTCCGAACAAAAAGATCGATGGACCACATTAGCTTCAATGTCGTTTCCATCCAAGGCAATGAAAACAATTACCGTGTCCATGCCTAATCAGGGATGCTGGGGCTGCGGGTTGATGTGTGTTGGTGCTGCAGCAAAGCTTCGACAACAGCAGCGCGAACTGCAGCCGGAAGGTCATATGTGTTCAGCAGTAAATTTTTGTTTTGTGCTGCGGTCACAGAAATGGATAAAGCAATGCAGAAAATGTTACATCTGCAAAACGAAAAGGAGGAAGAGCTTCAGCTAAGGAAGGAGAATAATACACTTTAACTTAAAAGTACATGTAGATAGAAAAGTTTCAAGGTTACTTGGTGTAATTATTCATTGAATAGGAAAGGTTCAGCCGTCTTTGTTGAATTGCAAAATATGTGATTGTTGGAAGTGAATCCTTAGCCTTGACCAAAGACTAATGTGAGAATTGTACATAATCTGAATAGGATCTGTATTCAGAAATATTCTGTAAGAAAAGCTGAATAAATCTGGCAATACTGTAAGCTGGAGGGGAAAAAAACAGGCTCCTTTATGGCTGTCGATTTGATTTACAGTTTACATAAATTGACATCAGGCTGTCTTTCAGTGCTACAACCCACACAGACGCTATGAGCGGGAGAAAATTCATTAGAGAAAATCCTGAATGGCATTTTGATGAAAAGCTCAAACCGTCCAATGCTGTTCAAAAAAGATGCTGACAGATGTAAGGCAATATTTAAAGTCAGAGAAAAACTAACATGCTTCTGGTGTCTGTAATATTTAAAAGAGGAAGTAGCTTTTAGGTGTTTTTAATTCTAACTTTGGCAGGTTGTTGGAATGAAGCACCAACATTTGTAAATGATAAAAATATAAATGATTTTAAAAAATAAAAGATTTGTTGAATGAGTACAGAGAATGACAAATTAAAAAAAAAGAAACATAATCACAACAATACAATTGGAAATAAAATGGAAAGTTAAATAGTTGAAAACGATTATTACTTTATGTCATTCTGTATTTTTAAAAACACATTAAAGTTCCTTTTTCTTTTGTAGATGTGATATTTGCCACAATAATCACTTTATGACGCCATTTATTTAGATATATTTTTATTGTTGATTTTGGCAGGATCAGTCCTCCATATATTTCCTCTTTGGATTGCGTCTGAGTATTTTCAAGAGCTTTAAATATTAGATTTCGTTCTTAATTTGCCTCATGTTTCCTTTTCACCACAGTTGAATGAGAGACATTAGCTACCGCACAGGGCTAATATTTTATAGCATTAGCATTAGCTACAATAGGGTACAGTAATGTAAATTTTACAGATTGACAACGCTGTTTATTTTTGTTTTGTTTTATTATGGACTTTTTGGCATCAGGATCCCCTTTACCCAATATAAAGTTTTAATGACCTTCTCATGTTTTTATCAGCTTACAGTTAAAAATGTTAAATCTGAAAATTGTTGGATTTGCTAGCAAGAGATAATGGAGCAGCTTTAAAGAGAAAAGGAGAGATTGCGTCAAGCCTTTAGCTGTAATTCATTTTTACAGCTCAAATGTAAATATTCACTTTTTTACACAACTCCCACATTGTAAGAACTAGATTTGTGGAAATCAACTATCACAATATAATGGATTTAGTGTATTTCAGGTCTTCTCTCCTTCCCAGCTTCAGTTTACTCGGCCTGTTGTTTCGCTGTGCAGAATTCATAAAAGCTTAATGTCAAACCTCTGTCAGCATGTTCTCTGTGCTGTTTTGCTGATGAGATGTCAGCCAGTTTTGTTCACCTGATAAATTTTGCATGCAAAAGCTAAATGCCAAATTCACAACCTTCTTTTCAATCTCACCTAACGCTTTTCATAAAAGCATCACTTCTTGCCTTTGTGTTCATCAGATGAGGCAGCTGCCAGGTGGATCTTTGGGCTTTTTGGATCCAGTTTATATCCTTGATTATTTTTGTAAGATTGGTTTCTCATTATTAATGTTAAATGACAGCAAAACCACAAAAATAACCATTCAGCTGTTTTGTAGCAATAAGTAAATTTTTTTTTATGCTGTTTCAAAAACAACTTTTTATTTTTAAACAAGTTGTTTCAAAAACCTACCAATTACTAAGTGATAATGTTTGGGCATGGCCCCATTACCTAGCAACCCCAGCAAAGCCCAGACCCCGTTACCTAGCAACAAAAATCAAAACATTTGTGGTATTAATTTGGAAATATTTGCACTTATTTATGACGGTAAATGTGACTTTTTTTTTTTACTCGCTATATAGATCATGGGCTACAATCTGACATCAATTAATGCTGAGATAGCTGTTAAAGGTTTTTAACAATTTTTAAGAAAAATCTGCAATAAATTCACAATTATGTATTAGCCCAAAAAAAGTGCAGGGATTTATTGATTTTGTGAGAATTTCCATGATAATTCTCAAGAGACTGGAGGGACTGATGGATGTAATTTGGCAGTAAACAGATAAAAACCGAATTGATTTGACTGATAAAAAAGAAATTATTTAAGCACACTTAATGTTTAGTCTAGAACCTAGAGGGCCACATAAAAGCTACGCTGGGTCAGATTTGGCCCACGGGCCTTGTATTTGACACAGGTGCTCTAGAATATTATATCATACAGATTATTTCATCGTCCGTCTCATGTCGGAAAACAAAGTCACATGCTTAGCGATTGGTATAATTGTTTTTGCATACCGTTTGGTTTTCATGATGGTTCTGTGCATTATGAAACTTTGCTGCTCCTTCAAAACAAGCCACATACTCAAAATGTTTTTACTGTCGTGTCATAAACTGAGGCTGAAATTGAGCCCAAGGGTATTTGCAGTGTCTCAGAGTTTGACACTGAGCTGAATTTGCTGGGACATTCGCTCCTTCGAGGATTGGCAGCTGTCCTAAACGTTCCCCACTTGTCATTAATGTAGAATGATGAACTTTAAATTGTTTGGAAATGGGCTTTTAACACTTCCCATATTGATCGCCAGGCATAGTTGCTTGTCTGGGGTCATTGCTGATGTCGTTCCACCTCAGTATTGTGTTTGTAGACACATCAATGCTCCTGGTTTACAGAGGCGGTCACAATGTCAATGATTACTTAATCAAATGCATTCGAGTAGATTGATTAGAAGCACCTGGCTGATATTCTCCCTCCTAGATCGTATTGAAAGAGCAGATCCAAGCGTGTTTCTCCTCTCTGTGTTACTAGGGAGAGAAAAATCTGTGGGCAAGAAAGCGTGAACATAATCAGCATAAGATAAAAGTGCATAAATGTAGATGGGCGGGAGGTAAATACAGAAACCAAGATTGAAAAAGATGGCAGAGGAAAAAATGACAGGAGGCGGCCAAAAGCAGGAGATGGAAGTGATGCTGAAATTGCGTTACCAATGCACATTGCTGGCTATGTCCAGAGGTGTGTGTGTGTGCACGTGTGTGTGCGCTACAACCCAGTCGGCTGCACTGGTGCTGTTCTCCATCACTCAACAAGATCTGTCACTCAGCTGGTGACACACACAGACACATCTGCACAATCTAAGAGCTTTTGTCACGCACGGTGAATTTTACACGTAAACAATTCTTTGTCGCTTTTCATCCATGTGACACACATTGTGCCCTCAGTGAACTGCAACCCCGCTGCCATACGCAGGTAAAGAAGATACTCATGCATATCAATGCTGCGTTTCACACAATGTACTGGAAAATACACTGAAAAAGATAAATAAATGAGAATGTCTGGTAATTAATTGAATACTTTATAGAGTTGTCCCAATCCGAATGGTTCAAACTAAGAAAATTACTCAATATTATAGTAACTGTTTTTGAGGCTTCTTGCTAGTTAAGAGCAAAACATGACATTTTAACCTCTTTGATTAAGGCAAAACCAATAAGTAGAGGATAATCTAGCTCTCATTTATAAAATATTCTGTAAAATTTCAATGGTCAGGACTAAACAGGAGGAGGGAGGAAGATGTAATTCATTCAAAATGCTGCTGCTAGTCCTGGCAAACACACTTACAAGCCTGACATGTGGAGAAATTATTGCCTTCCTTAAGCCAGCAAAAATTATTGAATCACATTTTAGCAATTTATCTTAGCCATATCTCTTATCAGCCGATATGCAACACCAACGACATATTTTTACAAGCCAGCTTTGCAGACCGTGACTCTGCGATACTTTTGTGCTGTCTGAAAAATTCCAACATTTTCTGAAAGAGGAGACGTTGCGCTTTCCAACCAGTGTCGGGTTATTATGGTAATTACACTCTCGCAGTTGCAGGAAGCATGTTGTACTTCACTTTAATCTGATGAAACACTCTTTTAATAGATTGTACGTTGTAAATAACTGCTCCTGTTATGGAGAAATGGGCAAAAATATTTACTCACAGGCCATTTTAAAGAACTTCATACAATTAAAATAAGCAAAAATATTAGAGATCACAGGATTAAACACAAAATCATTCTTCAACAATGAGATTTTAAGGACTCTTGTCACTTCAAATTGGTATAAGATGCTGCTGATCAACTCAACCTTTAGACACATGAAAAGGTCTGCAAACTGGTGCTCAGTTATACAACCGTACGTCTTTGAAAAGCAGAAGTGGAATCTCCTGCACAAACATTCTCGATGCTTGTGCAGGAGTTGTGCTTGTGGATGGTAAAATCAACAACAACAACGTCTTTTCCAGCAGCCATTGTACAGTGCGTACAGCGGTAAAATCAGCTGACCAAACATGCTAGACTTCCGCTTGGGTTGCTAGGCAGTGGGGCTGGGCTCGGCTGGGGTTGCTAGGTAACGGCGCAGCAGACGTCGAACGTGATTTAACAACAGGGGGAAATTTGAAACGGCTTACTTTCTACCAAAATATTAACAGGTTACATTTTATATTAATTTCTTTACCTTTGTTCCTTCATTTTCCTGATGAAACACTTTAAATTCCTCCACAAATAAACGTGCATTTCCTTTACAGACAGCAAACAGAGCCCAGTAATTCTTGCCAACACAAACTGGTACCTAAACACATGCAGAGGCTTGAAAGGCAAGCATCCACAGGGACACAAACACCTTAAACACACACACTTGGGTGATCGTGGAAGGTCACGCTGCGGTCTGACGCCTGAAGCGTGACGGCAGTGTTCAGGGAAAGAGTAGCTAATCAAATAAAACCCCGTCAACAAACACAAAAACTCACACACACTCCAATTTAAAGCAGGTGTTTTTAGAGGTGAATCTTATTTGTTACTAAGCAGGAGAGCATTCTGAGCGTTACGAATCTTATTTAGGCTGCGGTGTGAGAGTGACAGCCAGCCTCGGGTTCAGGATTAGCTGGTTAAATTTAATGCCCACCTGTGTCGGAGCAGAAAATCCAAGAATATTTTCAAATTCAAGGAACACACGCAGCTGGATTTTTCTTCTTTTTCCCCCCTTCTACTCTTTCAGTTGGACACTTTCCCCCTCGAGTTTTTTAACAGAAGAAATCAAAGCTGTATGAGCATTTGTGCATCCGTGACGTGTTCTGGGCAACTCTACGATCACAAACTCGCAGTTTAAGCTGATTTGAGCCGTGAAGGAGCAGGATTGATGCTCACATTGTTACCACAAAGCTCAAAATAACCATTTTTTTTGGATAAAGTAATTGGGTTTATGGCTCTTTATGAATGCTTTTCTGGTTTCACTGAGCCAGTGACTTTAACAGCCATCATAAATACAAATCTTGAGTGTCTATTCAGAAAGAAAGAAGTTGGCAGCACTTCAAGAGACGATTCAGTCTCTGGATGAGTTTAATGAGAGGAAAAAATGTAAAATCAGCAGAAAACTTTCATTTATTTTATTTAGTTTAGTAAACAAAGGCTCAGACGGATAAAAAATGTCCACAGACTGTTCTCTTCAATTGGCAATTTGGACCCTATTAGGTTGTTTGCTTTTTCGCTTGAAGTAACGTTTTAGTAACTACAGGTTGTCAAAAAACTCACTGTAGGCAGACCAATGGAGCTCAAACTACAGCCACAGCATGACTGGGTCACATAAAACTTGCTAGTTATTTTTAGCTACATGCTCAAACCCAATTGAAAAGGGAAAACTGTCGGAGTTAAACAGTTGAGTTAGAATTATGTGTCTGGGATTAGGTCGAAAATGCAGCACAAAAAGAAAAAAAAAAAAAAGCATGGCTCAATCTCTGCAGAAGTAATGCGCTCTGTGCAGGTGTTTGTGCATATCTGAGTTAAATTTGGGTCAGTGGGTGTATTCATCCTCACCGCCATCTTTGGTGTATGTGTGTTTCCGGCCTAAACTGCAAACCGGACTCTTTCCTCCACTAGAGCAAATCCGCCTTGTGCACCAGCACCAGCTTCTTCATTGCTGCACTATTGATCCTTGACTGCACATACGTGGTGCATGAAGAATGTGTGTGTGTGTGTGTGGGAGAAGGTGTGCCACTCTAAGTTACACAGCGTTGCTTCTTTGGCTGTCCTTCACACCTTCCGCTCAAACCAACTCCAATCGACCGTGGACATTTTTTTTTAGCCTCAGTAATTCCTCGTCCTGCTACTGCTTTATGTGCGTGTTCTTCAGTCACACCCAGTCTCATGAGTCTGAACGTACAGAGCTGGGTTATAGTAGCTTTGGGTTTTTCATTATAGGTTGGTTTTATTTAATTTTGACTTTTTATTTGTCGATTTCAGTTAGTTTTAGGGTATGTTTGGTAGTTTTAATTTATTATTATTAGTTAAATATTGTTTAACTTTAGTTTTTATTACATACAGCTCAGGGGGGAAAAAAGCTGCCACTGCACTGAACCCCATTGGAAACCAAATATTGATCTCTGAACTCTTAGTTTGTCTTATATTAAGAGTACAATGATATGTGCACTAGAAACTAGACCAAAAATGACTGTGTTTTTGCAGTGTTCAGCTTCCATTAAGAACCACCACGAGTGCCACATCGTCCATGCAGGAAAGCACCCGCTTGTTGTTTTTGATGATTTATTCATGAGTTGGTAGACAAAGACAACATGCAGCAGCCGTCTTACTGGGTGACAGTAATTCAGTGTTTGCCACAGACGCACAGGGTGAGGAGAAGGGAAGCGGAGGGAGACAGCAGTGGGGACAAATGAAGGAGATATGGAGATGAATGAAGGTGAGGAGAGAATGAAAACAACTGGAACGATAATAAGAGTCTCCCCCTGAAAATCAAGGAGTGTTTTTGTAAAAGTACAAGGGGGGAATACTCAGCATCTCAGTGGAGATTTCCCATTGTTGTCAAGGTTATTTCAGTGGTTTAAGTAACTCTGAAATCAAGTCTAAACAAATCTGACTTAAATAAAGCGGCCTGACTTCCTGGTTCTCTAGGAACCCTTAGGCTGATTTTTCTAACATGTTCCAATTGGTTAGAAAAAGTTGTAAATGGGTGCACTGGTGCAAGTTTTGTTCTGCGCTTTTTGGCAACAAACATTTGCCAAAAAGTGAAACTCTCTTCTAGAGAGGAAACGCTGCTTGCCAACAATAACTACCATAAGTTTTTGCTTAAATGTACATGTTTGGTCGGCTGCCTAAATCTTAAATGTATACCTGATATATAAAAGGAAAAGGGACATAGTACTTTGCTACCAATTCTCAACAACTAGATAACTAGGTAACAAGGTCAGGAAAAAGTTTTAATTGAGACAAAAAAAAAAAACAGTGAGGGAGAGGGAAGTAGTTGACAACCATAACATCTAAATGTGCTGAATAATAAGATATGTTTTGGTTCAAATAAGAAATAAATTTAAAAAAAAGGCGACCTCAACACTAATTCTGACGAATCATCAGTAGAGCAGGTGTACAAATTAGCTAATCTACCACAGCTGTGTTAGATTAGCTAACTGCAGAGGTAGCTAATCAACCACAGATTAGCTAATAGCAGCGGTAGCTAATCTATCACAACAATCACTTATCAGTAATCACAAAATAAACATCAAGCCTAAAACCATAAAACTGTAATGGACTGAATTTTCTGTTCTTTGTGTGGAAAACGTTTGAGTGTTTTTTTGGTGTTGAATCCTGAAACATAAAGTGGCGTTGTTGTCAGTTGCTATGCCAACAAGTCTGATGAAGCGCAACTGACAGAGAACGAGAAAAAAATGGTTTTGAGTTATTTAGCAGTTTTTCTGCGTTATTTTTCCATTTGCTGTGAAGCTGCACTAATGTACTAATACCTATATCTCCAGGTTTTATTTTGCATCTTTTATATTGTGATTCAGAGGGTCCGTAATAATGCGATGCCATTAAAAGATTAATTTATTGTGGAGCTTTTGACATATTTTTATCAGTTCTTAGATCTGAGGCCATTTCTATATTCTGGTTACCATCAAACTGTTTCTACAGGCTGACGTCTGGGCCGGAGGATCCCTGAGCAACTACTAATCTTTTCATTTTTTTTATGTTCTGTGCAGCGTTGGGAACCAAAGGGGCCACTTCAGCATTAGGTGGGTGATCAGAAAGTGCTGACTGATGTACAGCTCCAACGTTGGGCTTTTAGCTATAATTACAACAACTCCAAACAAGCAAGGAGGGTTAACAGCTTATTGATCGAGTGCACCCAATACTTTGCCATTAATGTACCTTTTTGTTCATTGCGGGCTAAATAAAAGCAGGTTCTAACATTAAAAGAAAGGGCATTAGCGGAGAATATTGGTCATTTTATCACAGTTTTCCACATATAATCTCATTTAGTGTGAAAAATATAGACCTCTACAAGCCCAATCCTTCCTTGTAATTAAGAATAAGATCACCTGAAAGCCAAGCACAGGTGAATAAATCGTAGGTTTCTTTTGTACCCAATCTTCTTGAAGCCTTGAGTGCAAACATCCTCCAAGATGCCAGCTTCCAATCAGTGCTGCAGTTTAATTATTGCCTGCAGGCACTGGATTGGAAGTAAGGAGAAAGACACAAAGGTGAGCTCTGGCAGTCCCAATCTAGCTGGATAAAAATAGTTCACAGAAGAGCAGAGAGCGAGAAGAAAGACAACCACTTGATATTCTACTTTCAGAGCCTACTTGTATTACCAGTATCTGTGTGGATTTTCTTACTGTAGGACTGAATGAAGAGTGTATTTCACATCTGCTGCACATCTAATAAAAGAAGACTGAGTTGAAAAGTCAGTGGTGCTGGTTATTTTCCACCTATAGACATAACATCTCTGTTTATGCATCGATTTATCTAATATATTTATCCATCTGCACGCTATTCAGTTGCTAATATGAAGGAGTTCAGTTGAAAAGATGCTTGAGTGACTGGTGGAGGTCAAAGATCAAGAACCTATGCTGTTGAGTAAAGAAGAAAAATGCCACATGAATTACTAAAAGGAGGAAAATAACTAATTTCAGCTTCAGTAAAGGGAATTTGAACCAGAAGATTTTTGCTTCCGACTGCGGGACAATGGGATTATTGAATGGTAATCGTTTACTGTGGGTGTGGGAACAAAATCTGTTTAAACTGGCGCTTTAGTCACAATGTTGCAGATAAAATACTTTGTTAAAGACAGAAATTTGTCTCTTTTTAACAAGTTGCAGCAGATGAAAAGTTATAGTTGTAATTGCGTGTTTTCAAACCACAATCCAGTAGATTTGGTTTGATTTGGGGAAAAAAAATCTCAACATTTGTTTTATTTTCAGATAAAACAAACCCTTTTAAAAATCTGTTCCCTAACTCACCTGTGGTGGTGCTGCACCAAGAACCACTGAAGGAAATGACACAAAAACCTCTGAAGAAGAGGCTGAGAGCAACTTCTTATTTGTGAAATGTAAAACAAAGAGGTCAGATTTTAGTGGTTGTGGGATTTTCTTTATTTTTTACGATCACCAGACATTTCTGTCATTAGCAGAGTTTGTTTTGATTGTTGTTGAGTTTGTTTTGGTTGTATTTACCCAGAATGCCCTGTGCCTTCATCTGCTTCCTGTTTTTGGAGCAGTCTCCGGTCTGCTTGGCATTCACATATAAATTCAAACTGCACCAGAGTTCACGTCAACAAAACTGAGACCGATTTTTAGGCAGAGTTTGTTTTTTTTTGGAAAAAAAAAAAAAAACTTTAGTTAAAAACCACAATGCCAGTTGTAGAGTCAACTCTTAATACTTGGTGTTGTCATAAAAGCTCAAAGATGTCTACATGTGTTTGATTCAGGATGAATATTAATGCCACGCCTAAACTCAGCCAAGAAATGAACAAACTGAATTATGTGCTGACTGACGTGAAGCTTGTAGAGATAATACAGAACAGAAAAACGCTGCACAAACTGCTCGATGTAGCAGATAACATCACACACACTCTTCAAAAGGGCTGGGCAGTTCTGGTCCTCAGGGTCCAATATTGTGTCGATTTTAGTTGTCTCCCTGCTTGAGCACATCTGATTTAAATGAACGGCTCATTGGCAGGCTGCTGCAGATCTCAGTGGAGTGCAGAGCAGCTAATTCAACCATCTAAAGCAGTCTAAAGCAGAAATGCATTAAAAACATGAAGGCTTCAAGATCTCGAGGAACACATTTCCCCACGCAACATAAACCCATTGAAAACTTCAATTAAAGTTTTCATCTGCTGCAGTAAAGACAAGTACACCAGTTGGTGCAAACAAAGGCTTCCTGTTTATTTAAAGGAGAGCTAATAAGCAAAATTTACTATTTTCACATTTTCTACTGCTTTTAAAAACACAAGCAATTAAAAAAAGCAAACATATTTTGTGGATAGGTTAAAAATGAGCTATTTTAAAAACCTCCCAATTACTGAGTCACGATCGACGGGCACCGTCGCGTCACCTAGCAACCACAACGGAATTGCACCCGTCACTTAGCAACCCAAGCTGAGCTACAGCATGTTCAGTCAGCCGGTTTTACTGCTGCATGCACCGTACAATGGCTGCTGGAAAAGAGAAAAGTGTTTTGTTGCTAACTTATCAACTAGAAACAGATTCTTGTTGGTTGTGCTTCTGCTTTTCAAAAATATAAATTTGTGTAATTATTGGATTTAAAGTGACAAATCAGCTCACTCTGAAAATAGTTTAAATTAGGCAGAACTGACCAGACTTAAAATCTCATTACATGAGAATAATTTTTGGCAAAAAATGTTCTGCATAGCCTATAAGCCTATCCTAAACTGTTTAAGGAAGCTTAATAGGACATGTTTAATTTTTACCTCTGGCTTTGGATTAACTAGAACAATCACATTTCTCATATTTAGCATAGCAGCACTGAACCAGAAACAAATTGTATTATATCCTGTAACACTGAACTCCATAAAACCTTCTGTTAAGAAAAATCCATTCGTTATAATGAAAATATGATATAAATACGCAGCCTGCATTGTCAAACATTACTACTATGTGACCAACTCTGTGTTACATAATGTCAAGTTTTTTCTTTTTGATTTCACCGTGCAATCCCAACTTGAAAAGGATGGTCTCTTCTGTGAAATATGACTGGGGTTCACTCAAGGAGTCTTCCTTTTAGTTACATTTATTTTTACATGATGCTCCAATCATACAGGTGAAAACCCTCAAAAGAAACAGAAACATCTAATTACATTGTGAACTCAAGACAAATACACTGTGAAAATCCAAAATAGATTTCCACCAATTTAAATCATTTAATCCTAAAGTATAATAAATATTAAGTATTTTATCATAAAATTAAACAAATAAATTAGCATTTTTCATCAACATTTGTTCTGCTTTAACTAATAAACACCAAGTGTATATAAATATATATACATTTCTTTTTTTTCTTTTTCTTTTTAATATTAAAACAATCAAACAGTCAAAGTTCATATGAAACAGTACTAGGAGCTTACCGGCTGTCCTTCACAGTTTTTCTTTTCTTTTAAAGATTTGCACCTTGCATGCTATCATCACTGTTTGCCACACATGCTGTGCCAGTTTCTCAAACAAGAGTGATCGGTCAGCCACACCAAAAAGTACACTCCCTGATTGCCAGGAGATTGATTCCACCTGGTTCTCAACTCTCGCAGGCAGAGTAGCAAGAAGCAGCAGAGGGGAGTGGCTTCCCGGCAGTTCACCAAAACACATAATGAATGTCTCACTTCATTTCCCTCGATCTGTTTGCTCACCTTCAGTTGTACAACCTTATCGAGTGACGACAGATGAGCTTCCCTGAAAGATCAAGGCAAATATGACACGGCTGCCATAACAGCAGAATAAGGAGTGTCATTATAAGGGCTGGAAAAAGCACAATCTTCTTAAACAGGGTATGCTTAGCTATACTTCTCAAAATGTCATGATTTCTTTAATCCCAAACAAAACATCAAATCTCTTACTCTTACTTCAGTAAGAGATGTTTACTTCTGTAAGTATTTCTGATGTTATTTTAATCCAGTCTTTCTCAGACTGTGGCCACGTGAGGTAGTGCATGTGATGAGCTCAAAGTGTGACGCTATATTAGCTTACCAAAGAATAATAATGGATAAATGGACAGGTCACTAAAATGAAGATACCGGTGGAAAGTTTCTCAGGTTGAGTTGCAGAACTTTTGTTTTTGAACACTACTGAACATGCAGATCTAGATCTGCGGCTGTGCTGAATGCAATATAACACGAGTGTTATTGATTAAAATGTGATGTTTGTGGGAAGTTAAGGAATGAACTGTAAATGGTTTGCCCTCTTGAATGTGAAAACAGACTTTTTGCGTGTACTTCATCTCATGTACACGTTCTGATGCAAGATCGCATCGTGTCTCGATAGTACAGCAGGTCTCTGCTTCAGGGGCAGGAAGAGCAGAAATTGCACACTCCAAGAAGAAAGAAAAAAGAAGGGGGAAAGAGAAAAGCATGGCTGTCAGCATGTTCCCCGCTGCACCAAAGATTAAACAGCTTTCAGCACGTCAGCATGCACTTGGACTAACAAGTCTCTCCTCCTTTGTCTCTCCTCTGCACTGACACACAAAATCTAACACACACGGGGAATGTCCTCAAATGTCTCCTTGACACGGGGGCTCTTCAGCAGAGGGAGAACAGCTGATAAGGAGGAGAGGGATGAAGGGCAGGCGAACAACAACGCATATCGCTGCCAGCACACGGAGAACCGTTTGTCCTCTTACCGTCTTTCTGCTTGAGATTTTGTCACACTTGAACGTGTCAGATTGTGAAACTAACAATAATATCAAACCAAAGGCAACCTGACAAAATTCACAAAGCAGCGATTAGCTATGCTCGCTGACCTGGCCTTACATGGAATCAAATCATGAATTAACTGTGGTTAGCTTTTTATACTTCTATTTGGTTCTCAAATGCTTCTAAGAGCAACCTAACAACTTAAAACAAAAACCCGAGCCAGTTTTTGAGAAAAACATTTCTAGAAAATTTGTTATTTCAGAAACCTGCAGAATGTAGTGTCACAAATCAGCAGGCACTCCCCTTTACCAAGCAACCCAAACGAAGCCCAGCCCGTCACCTAGCAACCCAAGCAGAACTCCAGCACATTTGGTCAGCTGGTCATACAATGGCTGCTGGAAAACTCTATTTTGTTGTAGACTTACCACCCAGAAACAACTTGCTGCACTCTAGTTGGTTGTGCAGGAGGCTCTATTAATGCCTTTCAAAGATGTATGGTTGCATAATTGCGCATCTGCTTACAGCTGTTTTCAGGTGCGAGTGTAAACATTGAGCTAGCAGCAGTGGCTTATTTGGATTTAAAGTGACAAGAGACCCTAAAACAACTCAAAATGGGTAGAACTGCCCAGACAGAAATCTCTTCATCTAACAATGATTTTGTGGGACAAAATGTAATGAACATATTTTATATAGCCCATAGAGCTATCCTAATCTGTTCAAGAAAGCAAAATAAATCAGCTTTAAATATTTTGTTCAGTTTCACAAACCAAATAAACATAACATGTGACTCGTGTGATGTTTCCATTGTAGCTTTACGTAATAAACCAAAAAAAACCACCTGAACCTAGCGCCAAAACACTTTAGCAAAAAACAAGTTTTTTTGAAATTGCCATTTTTCCATTGGGTGAATTTACTTTCCAAGTTGTGCACTGATATGGTAAAATGAAACACACCTATAAATAAACAAGAAACAAAGATTGATCTGTGTGAAAAGTGGAAACAAGTGACAGAGATATCAAACTTTTCTGTCAGTCGGCACGCTTACGTATAGCACATATTCTAGCTTCATACAGAACAACAAAAAACACACACACACGGAAAGTCATACTGCTGGGGGCAGAACTAATCCCTTTTCCCTTCACAGGTCATAGAAATGCTCTGAATTTACCAGCAATGACCCAAAAATACCTACCTTCACTGCCCTGATCGCACTCTGATTATACATATACTTACAACCAGCTGCGGCCTACTAACAAGCAGTCAATTAAAAGAAATCAGTGATCTTAGATTTCATTTTGATGTCACTTCTTTCCATCCAGTGACACTGATGGTTGACTGTCGCTTACCTTTACACCCGTTTTCTGTAAAAATATTGGGGCGTCTTTTACCAGAAAGAAGCTAGACCTAGCTATAAATAAATACCAGCAGCAATGTCTGTACTTGTGAAGCTAACAGGACAAAAACAACATTTACCACGTCAGAAGCCTGTTTAAAGGAAACCGAGGTCAATGCATTGGGAGTTTTATGCCACTGTGCTTGACTGATGCAAAAAAGCATCTGTGAGCAACATGAATGTTGATGAGGAGTTCCCCATGAGGAATCAGGATGGCCTTCCTCTTGTCACACATCATCAATTCATAATGCATCACAGGCAGCAGCTCTTTTTGCTCCATTCTAGTTTACTACTGCAATATGTATGACGCTAAATCTCTGCCAACTGAGAGTGTACTCCTCTTTGTGTCGCTTGGAGGCCAGATTTCATAATTAGCACTAAGTTTAGGAACGTTATGGTAAAAAAAAATCCTGCCATGGATTTGTGTTAATATCTTGACAGAGCTAAATTAAGATGCTTGTGCTAATATGTTAGACGAAAAACCCACACACCGACTCTCTGACAGATCATCAGTGGAGAAGTTGTATAAATTAGCTCATCGCCAACCGCTAGTGTTTAGACGATCACTTGTTGATAATTACAAATTATAAATGAGGCCTGTTAACCTAAAACTGTAACAGACTGATTGTTATGTGTTGTGGTTTTTATGTCCTGTTTTTTGATTGTTTCTTTGTTGATTCTCCTCATAAGACTTGAAAGTAATTTCTGCTCTGCGGGCTAGTGGAGCTGTTGTCAGTCGGTTGCCATGGCAACCTATATGTGCGTGTGGAGCAAGGCCAACACTGAGTAAAAAGGGGGGAAAAAAAGATTATACAAGTGGTTTTGAGGTTTTTTTTCCCACTTGTTTTGTTAGTGTTATTTTCTCTTTGTTGTATCCACTGCAACTTCTGCAACTTCAATAAATGACAAAAACTGGACTAATTGCCTTGTTTCTTCATAGAGCATCAAAGAAATTCACAACAGTTACCATATAAGATAAATATAAAAAGAAACACGAATGTCTCCTACAGTGGCGATTTTATAAAATTAAATTAGCTGTCCAGAATAAAAGAAAAATTCATTTAATCCTTTATTGTATCTTGAAACCAAACTGTCTATAGATTTTTATCTAGCGAGAACACAGATATGAATTTTGCTTAAAATAAGTCACATCGTGTAGAAATTTGATAAGAAATTAACTTTTTTGTGACAGATTCCTGTTCATTCGACTTTGGAATAGACTTGCTTTACTGTAGGTGGTCACACTTACTGATTATTAATTAATCAAGTGAATCTGATTAACATCTCTTGGATGCTAATTAGGCTAAGTAGACATAGTGGACATTGGTTGGAACGTTAAGTTATCAGCAGGCTAGAGCATCAGGAAATGTTTATTTCTACACAGTGAGTGTTGAGACTGGGGAATTTGTAAAATTGCAATGTTTATATTTGCCTCTTCACATAATAGCCATTGTGTTTGTGAGTCAGTGGTGTCACTGCAGGAAACAAACAAACAAATCATCTTTTTTCCTGTAATGTTGACAGAGGGAGCACAGCCACAGCCTTTGTTATTTTTCTTTTACAGATTTATGAAGGTTTAATATCTGAGTCAGGTTCTTTCATATTTGTGATTTGATGGAAAAAGTTTCTAAAAATAAAGTGACATAATTCAGCTGCGTTATATTCCCTAAAGCTAAAATGTAGCTGCCGCCATGCAGCATAATAACCAGAAAAAAGTATGTTTTTAGCATTTAAATCAGAATCTTAATTAAAACTAACAATGTTTAGTTTGGTGTTTCCAACTTTATCTTTGTTTTTGTCAGCTGGCCGGTTACTGCTGTAAACGGTAATGCCTGGTTAAACTGACACACTTTCAGATAATACTGACTGATTTTTTGTCCCAATTGTTCAGTTTTATTGCTGAAATTTTATGTTATTTGTACCTTAGAGTTGCTGTGTCTTTCCACTTTGTCAGCATCCTTTTCTTTCTTCTTCTCCTCTTTCTTCTTGTCACGCTCCTTCTGCAGACGAGAAAGAAAACATTACTCCCCATTGAGATTTAAGATCCCAAATCTAAAAAAAGGTAGTTTGGAAATATTAAAATGTTATGTTTTCTTCCTTGAATTTTCAATGTTATTCCAGGAAGTGCAACCCTTACTACTCTTTGAATGTCCCAAAATGCTACTTTTACACTTCTAGGCTTGAAGGTGGCGCTAAACAAGGAGTATGGGTCCTAAAGCCTCCATGTGAGGTTAGCAGTAATTAAGAAAAGCACAAGGTGAACAACAAAAGGTGAGCAGCTGCTGTGGAACGTTTAGTGCCATTCTGCAAACATGAAATCTGCTATTGTTGATATATATGACATGTTTGGGGTCATAGGTCAAGCTAAAAATCAAGCTAACGTGTCAGCATTTTTACAAAATGGCAAAATTTTCATTCTGGACCCGTTTTGTATCGAACAAAACAAAACATGTGGAAACAGGACACAAAAAATTGCAAACTTTCCTGTTTTAGAAAAAAAAACATCCCTGTGTGGGCGGAGCCTGAGTGGTGGTGAATAAAAATGCATGCCGCACTTCTCAGGTTATTAGTCAATGTTTTTATATTGTTAATCTTAGGCTGCAATGCTAAATTCACTCTAAATTACACTCCATGTTTATATATCAAACAAAATTAAATTAAAAGTTTGTGGTTGTTTGTTGCTGCGGCAACGGCTACTTTTAGCTTTGGTCCAAATCATAAAAGCACTTTTACTGCAGTCACTGTAAAAAAAACAGTTACACATGCTTAATATAACATTAGTAACATAACATAATTTATTTAAAAATGCACTTTAGATAATAAAATCAATAAGATTTGCTACATTAAAAAAATATATAAAGAAACGGAGTTTAATGTTTTCATTCCTCTAAAAGTAACACTTTTGTCCAGCAAGGGCAAAACAACCTTTAAAGCATGAGTTGTACTCATGTTTTAAATGCGATTATACAAAAAGACATTATATAGCATAGTTATAACATGAAAAAATGTAAAAGAAAGTTCAACAGATATTAATATTGTAAATAAGAGTTATTTAATTACACTTCGGCAAGCCAAATAAGATAACTTTTCTAGAAATCCACATCTTGTCTATCATTAGTTGGTGTAAAAGTAACACCATCAATTTGACTCTGATCATAATAAAGTGCGATATTTGACAGGAAAGCAAAATGAAGGCATTTTTCTTCCTCACCAGCCCATCTAATGTCCATCATAACACAGCATAAAGCTACAGTCCCCATCACAAAGGCTTGCTGTACGTCACGTCTAGGACTAGATGTGTATCCCTAATGTGATATTAGTTCACTCAGTGTGCAGATTTAACACGCAGACATCATCCAGCAAGACAAAGCTGACGGGCTTTTTCAGGTTTCTGTGTGCTGTGTTATGTGCAAATGAGGCTGTGTTGATTGCCAACAGGGTTTAGGTAATGGCTGCCAAAAAGGCTGCAGTTTAGCGAGCGTAGCCTATAATCTTGTCATTATAGCGACAATAACTCTCAGATGCCTCTGCTCTCCACTTGCTGCTTAGTTGTTGGTATTTATTTATGTGGAGAGGCTGATATTTCTTCTGGGATCTTGATGAACAGAGGTATGTATGGATCAATATTTAAGAGGATGGAAATCAAACCAGACAAGGGAATCTGCTCTGCCTGCAGCAGCTGCTGTAATTTTTCATCTTGGAGGAATAAAAGGATAAAATAAAAGAATATAAACCAGAAAACAAGGAAAAACGCTCACAATGAGAAATTATCTGTCAACTTTATTGCTTACATTTTTACTTTACTCTTGACTATTTTTTTCAGATATAAACAAGCAGAAAAAGTATACCAAATAAGCAGCTAATGTGCTATAAAAAGTATTTGCTCCTCTGAAAGATTTATTCTGCTTTTAAATTTTTCAGATTTAACCTTTTTAATGAAAGCAATTTAGATAAATCTAATGTAATTTAAAATGTATTTGCCTCTTTGCAAAAAAATTTCAGCTGAATTTAATGCTTCAGATTAAAGAAATATTGGATTTTATTTTATTTTGACCTTTATTTATACATGTTGTCTAAATGAGATGCAAGATTTAATTTACAAGATATCTGTTTAGATAAAAATTAAATTAAATCATAAATATTATGATAATATTATCAATAATAATAGATAATAATATTATTAATAATAGCCATTATTGATAATCCTAATACAAAATTACATTGTTAAATGATGCTTTTTGTATCTAAACCATCCTGGCCTTGTTTAAAAAAGTAATTTGAATTGAGATGATTTCTAAAAATTTGGAAGGAATTTTCCACCAAATAAAGCAAATTATCATTTAAAAGCGTCCTTTTGTGTTGATTGATTAATGATCTAAACTGACTGGCATCGTCACAGTTTTGTGACAGTGGGGCAAAAAAGTATTTAGTCAGCCACCAATTGTGCAAGTTCTCCCACTTAAAAAGATGAGAGAGGCCTGTAATTGTCATCATAGATATACCTCAACTGTGAGAGACAAAAGAAGGAAAAAAAATTCAGAAAATCACATTGTCTGATTTTTAAATAATTTATTTGCAAAATATGGTGGAAAATAAGTATTTGGTCAGCTACAAACAAGCAAGATTTCTGGCTCTCACAGACTTGTAACTTCTTCTGTAAGAGGCTCCTCTGTCGTCCACTCGTTACCTGTATTAATGGCACCTGTTTGAACTCGTTATCTGTATGAAAGACACCTGTCCACAACCTCAAACAGTCACTCTAAACTCCACCATGGCCAAAACTAGAGAGCTGTCAAAGGACACCCAAAACAAAATTATAGACCTGCACCAGGCTGGGAAGACTGAATCTGCAATAGCTAAACACCTTGGTGTGAAGAAATCAACTGTGGGATCAATTATTAGAAAATGGAACACGTACAAGACCACTGATAATCTCCCTCGATCTGGGGCTCCACGCAAGATCTCACCCCGTGGGGTCAAAATGATCACAAGAACGGTGAGCAAAAATCCCAGAACCACACGGGGGAATCTGGTGAATGACCTGCAGAGAGCTGGGACCAAAGTAACAAAGGCTACCATCAGTAACACACTACGCCGCCAGGGACTCAAATCCTGCAGTGCCGGACGTGTCCCCCTGCTTAAGCCAGCACATGTCAAGGCCCGTCTCAAGTTTGCTAGAGAGCATTTGGATGATCCAGAAGATGACTGGGAGAATATCATATGGTCAGATGAAACCAAAATAGAACTTTTTGGTAAAAACTCTACTCGTCATGTTTGGAGGAGAAAGAATGCTGAGTTGCATCCAAAGAAAACCATACCTACTGTGAAGCATGGGGGTGGAAACATCATGCTTTGGGTCTGTTTTTCTGCAAAGGGACCAGGATGACTGATCCCTGTAAAGGAAAGAATGAATGGGGCCATGTATCGTCACATTTTGAGTGAAAACCTCCTTCCATCAGCAAGGGCATTGAAGATGAAACGTGGCTGGGTCTTTCAGCATGACAATGATCCCAAACACACCGCCCGGGTAACAAAGGAGTGGCTTCGTAAGAAGCTTTTCAAGGTCCTGGAGTGGCCTAGCCAGTCTCCAGATCTCAACCCCATAGAAAATCTTTGGAGGGAGTTGAAAGTCCGTGTTGCCCAGCGACAGCCCCAGAACATCACTGCTCTAGAGGAGATCTGCATGGAGGAATGGGCCAAAATACCAGCAACAGTGTGTGAAAACCTTGTGAAGACTTACAGGAAACGTTTGATCTCTGTCATTGCCAACAAAAGGTGTATAACAAAGTATTGAGATGAGCTTTTGTTATTGACCAAATACTTATTTTCCACCATATTTTGCAAATATATTCTTTAAAAATCAGACAATGTGATTTTCTGAATTTCTTTTCTCCTTTTGTCTCTCATAGTTGAGGTATATCTATGATGACAAGTACAGGCCTCTCTCATCTTTTTAAGTGGGAGAACTTGCAGAATTGGTGGCTGACTAAATATTTTTTTTGCCCCACTGTATTAGAGAGTTTGAACATTTTATCTCCAAACCTCTCTGCCCCTCTCCAGGTCTCTGACTCCATTAGCTGGGAGCTAATGATGCTAGCATTACCCAATTTGTTTGTGCAGCATTAGAAGGCCTTTATACTCCTATCTGATCGCCTCTAATAAAACAAAAAACTGCAGCGGTGTTCACTCCTTCACATATAATGCTGACTAACACCTCAACGCTGAAGATTTCAATCAGTTTCTGTCTATTTAGCCAGCAGAACTCAGGAAAACTGACCATGTGAATATGACTAAATAAAGATATCAGCAGACTTAAAGTAAGAATGGAATCAGGAATTTGTGAAAGAAGTTATCAGCACAATTGACATATGAAACAACTTATGGTCTGAAACACAATGCTGATAAAACTTATGAAACATTATTTTAGTAGTAGGAGTACAGAGGACAAGAGCTGAACTCTAAATCTCCTCTTAGTCTAACGCTGCAACGCAGCAAGGCAAGATAAACTTTTTTTCAGGACAAAGAAGAAACCCACACCTCTGATCTGGTCTTGTCAGCCTGGGAGGAAGGCGAGGTGGAAGGAGGAGCTGCTTCAGCTTTCTGTTGAAAGACAGAAAATCGACTGTTAGACATGAAGACAAGAAGAAGAAAAAAAAAAAGACAGAACATTTAGACGAGCATGGAATAGGGCATGGTGAGAAGAGAAAAGTGGAGCAGAGAGAGCAGAGAGTTAATTAGGAGTAAAGGAGGATTTGCTTCTTGTACACAGTAGCGAGACTTGAGTCCTAAAAGTTACGGAGGCTTTATTAGCCGCTGCTGACCTCTGGGAAAGACTGAGAATGGCAGGACCTTTGTTCTAGTTGTTTCACCAAGCAGCGGATTTCTGAATTCATAACTGAGTTTTAATAGCTGTAGGTTGCAGAAAACCAATATTGCCACATTTAAGCTTTGATAGCACATATTTTATAGCCTGAAAGCTCTGATGAAAGCCGGTTAGCGAGTTGCTAACAAGTAAACAAATGGCGGTTCCGGTTTTGCACCATAAATCAGGCAAAGTCTCATGGGGGCTAGGAATAAGGTGGATAAACAAAAACACAGAACATCTGGTGAGTTTAACAATTTATCCACCTATCCTTGGTTTACTAATTTATTGTGGAGAATATTAGTTAGAAAGAAGTAATAACTAGTGTTTTAAGCAGTTCATCATTTAGATAGAAATAAATGCTGTTCTCCTATAAACATATTGCAATTCAAGATGTTTTTACCTTACACATTAATTTAGTTTTTTTCTTATTTTTAGATGTCATGGTGGTACCACTGTTTTAAATCGCTCTGAACTGTTCCTAACATCTGTTTATGTCTATCTTATTGTGTCTGTATTTTGGTGTTTTACCCAGATGCAGAGTTGTGTCATTGTGACCAATAGGAAATTTTAACTGCAGTAGCCGCAGTTCAACCCAAAGAGGGCAGCACTGAGACTGTTTTAGGCCAATATTGCAGAATTAAACTATTGTTTGACAGAAATATAAAAATTTGCAAAGTAAAATGAAGATAGTAACACCCCTGAGGTCCAATATATACATTTTATCTTAAAAAAAGTTAACTTGGGGTTTAGCTACTCTTTAAAGTGAACTGAAAGCACTTTATAAACACACAGAAATCAGAACAAGGAGAACTGAGATCAGAAGGGATAAAAAAAGCAAGAAAATAAAAGATATTTGAACTTTAATAATGCTGATCAGAGCAGTCTACACTCAGGCTTACATTGACATTATGGTGCAAAACATTGCCCTTCCTGTCGAATGTCAGGCAGCAAAGCTCACATTGTGGCTCTGCACATACAGAGGCAGATGAATAAAGGATAAGGAGGAATAGCTAAAGACTTTTGGGAGAGATGGAAAGAACAAAGTAAGGAAAGGTTCATTTTCATTTCTCCATTTGCATGCACGGCACTTTCATGTTCAGGACACTCCGGAGACTTCAAACCAAGTAAGTGAAAAGCGTTGCTAATGCTTTCAGCTGCCTTGTGCCCACAAAATCCGTCATAAAAGCAGGTGAGCAACAAGAAATGAAAGCGCTACCATCATTACTGCCATTCTCAATCTGTCGCCGTGACCCGTACTGATCCACTCCCATCAGCCGCACAGGACTTCCTGCAGCTCTTCTGCTGACAGTTAACAGATTTAACTTCTGATGCGACTGTGTCCTTGTCTGCATCTCGCTCCTATTTATGTTTTGCCGTCTGGGTGTTTGCTCTATTTCTCGATGCATCGCGGCTTCCCGGGAGATTTTCACCTCGTCTAGCTTTAGCTTCTTCTCAACTGCGCGTTTCAAAAATGTGCCGAGAGTTTTAAGGTCAAAAGGACGGAAAAACAGAACAGAGCCATGTAAAAAGCAGAGATTTTCATGGTGTTTTCTAGAAGGCGAGAGATGATTTTGATACAAATACAAGAGAATTTGTATCAAGACACAAAACTGTGTCAAGCCAGAGGATATTTTTCTGTTCCTCAAATAATCAGTTTATTCAGTTTTACCAAAAGACCTGGGCAAAATTAATACACCATTTTGTTTGTATTGCTAGCAATGATCATCTTATTTAGATGAAAACAAGGAAAATACTGAATAAAATGAATTTGGATAAACTAAAACCAGTTAAAAGTAGAACAACTTCGAAATGGTTTGTGTCCAGGATGTGTGGGGTCCGTTTGGTCTGTTTCCAATTCATTTTATTCTTTCACCTGTGGAACAAATTAACACAAAACATGAAGATTCAATCAGCTATTAGATAGTGAAGCAACAAAACAAACTAGTGCAACCTCCCGAGACTTCAATCTTCGTTTTTATTAGTTTTGCATATATGAAATGTTTTCCAGTTTCAGTGTTAAATGTTCTTAAGGAATTAAAAGTTTTTTAACTTCAAGTTGCTATACTCACATTAAAAAGCCATTTTTACTATTACACGAGCTGAAAATAATATTAATTGTTCAAAACAAAATCTGTTATTGTAACACAAACTAAAGATAAGAAAAATTAGGATAAAATAAAACTGTAAAAATGTACACGATTCCATAAAGGATATTTACATTTATACAAAGTTTTATCTTGTTTACTTTTTCCAAATAGGAACGTCACCCTTCTAAATTATATATACACATATATATTTTAAATGAAAGATAAATTGTTCAATACTTATTGGTTTTGACCTAATTATGGATTAAAATTTTAGTAATATTTAAAAAATCATATTGTAATTTTTACTCTTAAGTCTCCTTTATGAAAATGTTGTGCATTTTTCTTAGTGTCAGTAAGTAAGCAAATAAGAAATTCATTGCATGATAAATTGATAATTTCCAATACGATTATTAACATAGATTTAATAATTCTTTTCATTTATGGTTTTAATTGCGTGTAGATTTTTATTTCTGTTTTATTTGTTGTTATTTTGGGTATTTAAAATATCTCCCAGTTCCAGTGTTAAATGTTCTTTAAAAAATGTAAGTTTATTAAACATTCACAGGATGAACTTCCATCATTATCCCATTACTTGAAAATGATCTTATCGTTTATCGCAATAATTAATGGGGCAATTTATTGTCCATGAAAATTTGTTATCATTTTGTTATCAGAGTTTGATGTTTTTAGCAATAACTCAGATGTCTTATAAGCTTCAACAAATGACTGAATGTCTTGAATCAGAAGCCTCTTTACTTTCTCCTGCTGCAGATTAAAAATAAACAAAAAACACACCTTTTGGCCTGTATTGCTAAAACCAGAAACATTTCCAAAAATAGGTGATCCAGCAAACATCAGTCCTCCTCCTCCCTAAAGCCCCTCAGGCAGAAAACTAATGCTGACTACTGAGGGCAGGACACAGAAACGTTTTCATCTTTCTCCATTTACATCCGTCTCCCCTATCAACTGTAAAGGCATCAAACGCTGTCGCTGCCTGTGGTGCTGAATTCACAACATTTTCCACTCTCTTCTCTGGCTCTGTTGGGGCCTTTTCGGGTTTTACCCCGCTCCCCGTTTAAGTTTCCTCCTCCTGTTTTTTGGACTTCAGAGCTGCAGGAGATGTGAGCCCGGCTGTAGACAAGCAAAGACAGGCCGTTGAAGACGATAAAGAGGAAGAAGCTGGAGGGTGAAGAGAGACGAGAAGAAGAGTAGAGAACAAGACGACTGTTGAGTTGAACAGAGACAGAATAGATTTTAGGACCACTATAAGTAAAATAGAGAAAGAGTTTACAGGTATTAAGCCTTTTCACGTGACGTTACGCTCTCTAGCACTCCGCCCACTCCGCTATGATGGACACAAAACAACCAATTTGCTCCTATACAGCAAGTCTAAAAACATCTGTGACCTAATATCCCTTTTATTTAATTGATTTCACTTTAAAAATGGTAACAGGGTGCTGCGCGGTTTTATAACTTTTAATGAGGTGTAACCGCAGACTGGCAGTGAAAACATTTTACAAGGTAAGAAGACCAACCATACTTTATAGTTAAGTAAGAATAGAAAGATATCAAACATCACATTATGGAGAAGATGCGCCTAACCGTTGGTAACCATGGAGGCAATACCGCACCATCATGTAGCCTAGCATGTATGGAAAAAACTGGTTAGCGTCTCGTCTTTGGTACGTTTTTAAACCTGTTCCTGTTTAAGGGGAAACTGTTTATGACACAGTGATATAAATTATGTGGTGTGAATTCAGTCAAAGTTGGTAATTTCATCAACACATCAGGAGGGAGGAGGTTTTGGGTCGGTTTCTATGCTAGCTGCTTCCGGCTTCTGTAAATACCACTGTCTATGAGCCCAACCAGGTGTGTAACGTTCACAGACAAATTAGCTTGACTCGTACAAGTAGAAGCCATGAATAAACTGGCAAAAATAATTTCAGTCGCTCTGTTCAATACTCCGGTTCCTCATTTCCAGCCAACGACCGCTTCAATTCTGCAGCACATCTACATGTTAAGGTTCTAAAAGTCAAGCTAGCATAGCTTACCAACTTCCCTCTTCCTCACAATCTTTTAAACTTTTGATTGACCTGTGGGATGTGATACCCTCTGACCTTATTTTCTTTTTATAATGTTGACAATTACTACCAAAGCACTTCTTCTTTAATATTTCAGGTGTACATTTAAGATTTAGCGCATTATGGTGACAACTTGAAAGCTAAAACCAATGGTGGTCATTGCCTGTGAGCTGGAGGGCGTCACGCCACGTTGCAACATGTCTATAAATCTGAAAAAAAGACGCCTCCTCAAAGAACCTCGGTGATAACAGAAATAGTATATAATCACTGATATAAAAGGCAAAAAAACTCTGAGAAAAAAACTCTCTCGCTGCAGGTCCTTTAATGCCTGCCGATGTCAGAGGATTAGCAGTTAACAAGGTTGCCATGGCCGAGGCTGTGGACACAGCAGGCGGGACAGTTCAATGACTAACGCAGACAAATAAGGTTGAAAATAAGCAAAGTCCCCCCTGAGGCAACTCCGCTGCTCTCTTGTGACATTTTTAGGCCAATCAGTGGAGTCATCACAGAGGGTTGGCAAGATGCACTCTGAAATAAGACGCACACACAGCTTCGAATTCACCCTTGACAAGACAATAAACCGACGCTGCAGGAGCAGGGAAATGGAGAGCATGCACTCATGTACTTCGGCATGAATAAAGTCCTCCAAGCTTCCATTATCTGCTTTACCGTGACTCATCTGAAAACGGAGCCACTGAAGCATGAAACAAACACACACACAGCATAAAATATCTAGAATCATTCATTTCAATGAAACACAAACTTGTTCTGCACAAAAGTTTTGAAATTAAATGTATAGGAAAGTCTGACTCATTTTTCTGAGAATGACCATATATGGTAATAATAACATGACCCGGCGATCCAATCAGAACATGGCATTAAAATCTCCTGTTCAATGGTTCTCGTATATATTATCTATATTTAGACGATATAAATATAAAGCTTTATTTTGTTATACATCTACACAAGATTTCTGTCTCCTCTGCACATCATTTGTTTCCTCAGAGATGTAATTATAATTATTTGGGTCAATATTGGAATCTTTTTTTGATCTAAAATAAATTTTTAATAAATTTGGAAAACCAATATACTTGAAAAATATTAAAATTTATTAGAACATAAAGTTTTACTTCACTTAGGAACTTGCAAAGCTACAACAAAACAATAATTATTTACTCTTTATTTAGCCAAGAATCAACATTAGCAAACTCAACAGACCAAAACAGACAATAGAAATATGGTAATTTTAGTGCAGCGATTTAAATTAAATAAAGAAATTGTTTATTTACTTCCAGACCTGACTATAAGAGGATTAGCCAAGGGTCATACACAAAGGTTGTTGGTAATCGCTTAAACAATTGCAGCCAAGTGGCTAAAATGTCAACTGTGGCCAGAAAGTGGAGATTTTTCAAAATAAGAGCGTACTTGGCAAGCTAATTTGCCAAGAAAACCTGAAACAGCAAAAAGATCAAATTGATACATGGATTTTGTTTTTAACACTGAAATTGATTAATTGCAAAGCCTGAGCACACATAAACAATGGACTGTTGTCTGTGAGTTTCACTTTTGCAACTAAATTACAGAAATTAATTGACTTTCATTATATTTTATTGCACAATTTTAGAAGTTAAAATGTACTATTTCACTGACTGTTCAGAAAAATATCAATCAGTAGCACATTACCACAATTCATGGGCAACTTACGTGTGGTATTCTAGTTTCTGTTTTGACTGATAAAGCAAAACAATAAATCAGAATAAATTTAAACTGTAACTAACTTCAAATTATTTTTTTTTTTTCCCAAATAGACTCCCTATGGGTGCTAACTTTATGTTTCTGTGCAAATTCTGACTCGCTTAGTCTGCAGGCTTAAATGTCACCATTAAAAAAATCACAGAAGTAACAAAACAAAGACACTAGATTAGTCGCCAGCCATATTTTTGAAAACAAAATCCTGCTAGAGGATCTGAAAAGTTGTTAAATATAGCGACAAAACTTAAGTTAGCAACAGTGTGTCTTTCTTTCTGCCCTCTGCTCTGTTTTAGCCCCTCCTCTTACCCCACACTTGGCCACGCCCATCGGTCTCTAGGCTCCGCCCGCCCACTTTTGTGAAATTTTTCAAAATTTGTCAGTGAAATCTCAACGTTTAGCTGTTATTAAACCAGACAACCTGAGTCATTATTCGGTTCTCAACTCAAACTGCAGCTCAGAGTTACTGTTGTCCGCCCTCTCCTCTCCCTTCACCATCTGTGTGAAACTACTTAAAGTGATAATGAGTTGTTTTTAATAATAAATTTGCATATAAAAGCGAAGACGTGCAAGTGGGCAACCGAAACACATCCTGGATCACAGCCTGGCTGCTGGCGACGCCTCAGAGAAACACAGAAGAAGAGAGAGAGGTTTCTCTGATGGTGTTCATCAGTTTCACGCCCTTTGCTGAGTTCGATTTAAAGTGTTGCCACATTTTCTTCCGTTTGTTTTCTGGCTCCTAGGAGATGCAAATTGAAAATCTGGGAGCGAGAAATATAATTATTACTGTGACTCCATTACAGTGTAATGTGTTGTGTGAAATAGAGACACAAAGGATTAAAAAATAATATTTTAGATATATTTTGAGCAGGACATGATAAATAAAACATTTATTTTCCTCTTATTATGCCATGTTTGGTGGATTTGGACCAGTGACATCATAATGAAAAAATGATTTGTAATGATAAAATAATTTATATTGCTATTTTCACCCTGTGGTTTGTACTATAAAGTACCTATTTTTCATTTAGCTTAACCAATTCTGACTATTTTTTCTGAAAAAATCGCTGATGCTATTTAGTGTTGATGATGGGCCAAAAATACAAATACAGCTAAAAAAAAACATTAAAAAGTGTAACATTTTCTGTCACTCATTTAGAAACTAAACTCATATTTTGTATAAATTAATTACACATAAAGTGAAATGTTTCAAATTTGTATTTCTTGTCATTTTAATTATGTTTTCAATGAGTAGTTTTGGTCTTGCCTTTACATCGGTTTTTGAAAAATATTCCAAATATGGATGCCCGTCTACTTTGCAATATTTCATACCCTTCTCCTGACTGATACCTTTGTGAAAGAAGACACTTGTCTGCCAACTATGACTTGAAAATGATTAATGTTGCTGAACTCAACAACACAGAATGCTTAAACTGGACCTCAAGTTGCTTCAACAAGGTATTAAAATAACGGTTTGCAAACTATTCCAAGCTGTTTGCCATTTTTTACAGTTTTGGAAACAAATCTTCTTTCACAGAGAGACTCTGAGTCTAAACACACAGAACTAAGAAGTCTGCTGATTTTAAAAAGACTAAAAACAGTTTTAAAGGTTATAATTAACTCTATAATTAAGTCTTGGCATCAGTTCTGGCGTTGTTTTAAGTAATCAGGCCTGAAAAAGAGCCTCCACTGCCCTTTAAAACCAGAAAATGTCATTACTGTACTGGATCTAAAGAGAGAACAGGTCAGCAGAACCAAAAGCAAACAGTTTGTTGAGGGAAACATCAAGTCTGATGAAAACAAAACTCAGCAAATGCATTCTTGTGAAAACGGCAAGTGTTTCTGGTCTAGATTTTAATGCAAATATCTTATTACCCTTGAAATAAGAAAAGACTAACTTTAAAGTAACTTTGTAGCAAGATTTAGAGGCTTGTTTTAAGTAAATCATTTCTTAATGATGAGGAAGAAGTACTTGTTCTGTTGGCAGATAATTTCACTTATAACAAGGGTGTGAAACTCATTTTTGTTTTGGGCCAAATCAAGATCCTGAATGTTCTTAAAGGGCCGGTTGTGCCAGAATGTATTGATAAAACCTGTTAAACTGTTAAAATATCAATGAATTCTTAAAATTAAATAATATTATTGAACCTCTTTTCAGTCATTCCAGTATTTCGTGATAGTTTTTGTGATTTTTTTTTTTTTGCAATAAAAATCAAAGTATTTGTGGTAATAATTTCAAAATATTTGCGCTTATTTAGGACGATAAATGTAACTTTTTATTACTCACTGTATAGATAATGGACTATAATCTGACATCAATTAAGATGTCAGATGCAGCTGTTTAGTACAAGTAAAGATTTTAGACAATTTTTGAGAAAAATCTGCAATAAACTCCCAATTAGGTATTAGCGCTAAACAGTGCGTAGATTTGTTGACTTTGCGTGAATTTCCACTATAATTCTCCAGAAACAGGAGGGGATGATTGATATAATTTAGAATTAAACAGATGAAAACTGAATTAAATTGACTGATAAAATAATATTTAATCACACTTGGCGTTTAGTCTTGAATCTAGAGGGCCACATAAAAAGCTAAGGCGGGCCAGATTTGGCCCATGGGCCTTGAGTTTGACACATGTGACTTATAACAACACTAATTTACAAGTTAACTTGGAACAAGCACTTTTCATTGTTTAAAAGTAATTATTTACTTAAAACAAGTGCGTATAAATTGCTGAAAAGTTAATTTTAAGTTAGTTTGTCTTATTCCAAGTGTGCTGACGTGTTTGGAATAGAAACTGGACAAAAACACTTTGTAAAATTTTGTGTTTTTGCAGTGGAGCCAAAAGAAGTAAAACATCTCAGCCATTCACAATCTAATTTTAAAGTTTCAAGAAGTTCTGAATGATTAAGAATTACAAATATTTAATTATTTTGAGTTTGCTTTGAAAAAATGTGTGGACGTCGATTTCGGGTCAGTGAGGTGGGAGATTTTCAACAAAGGAGGAGATAGAAAAGCTAAAGGGAAGGAAAAAGTTGTCATTTTACATAAGGATGATTTCTGTCCTCTGCCTATTTGGGCCTCTAACAACCCCACAGCTACCACTGCAGCACAGATTACATAAAGCAGCCTCCAACCACCGCAGCTCTAACATAACATGCAGTGACTGCAAATGGAAAATGCAACACGTGCTGGTGATACTCACTGAGGCTGCGGCCAAAGCTTCCTGGTCGTAGTACTTCTTCCTCTCGTATTTGTCCCGGATGAAAACTTCCACGGCTCTAAAGCTTGGAGTTAAGGACTGGAACTGAAAACAAGTCAACCGCACTGCAAAAAAACACAAAATCGTAAGTATTTTTGATAATAAAACTCCTCAGTTTGGTGCTTTGGTCTCAACTATCCCTTTTTTTTGAAAGACAATTTTGTTTACAGAGACTTTAAAATTAATTTTTTGTCATTTCAGTGCAGCTAGCATAGCTTATTAGCCTGAAGAAATCAAGCTCCTCTGTCCTCTTTAGTGTTGTCAATAATGGTTGTATATACACCGCTCATACCCAAACCCTTTCTATCTGCTACGCTGCAGCTGGTTCACTACAACATAGCCTGTCCTGAATGTTAATGCTAGCCATTTAGCATAACCACCATTAGCAAGTACTACAGCCATACACAGGCATGATTGACAGCGCTACAACCCTCCTCCTGGCTCTGATTGGTTGTTCTTGATCAGGGACGCCACATTTCTTAGCCCAGTAGATTTTTTTAAATCATAACATTCTGTCAAAACATGGTAACAGTTTTACAAAAAATATCTAAAAAAAATACATTTTTCTCATAAAAGTTACATATCACAGCTTTTAAACACGTGTAGTTCTAAAAATAACATGTTAAAGTGATCAATTTGATCAAGGTTTATAGAGATTTGGTTATAAAACGGTTGCTACAACTGCGACTGTAAAACTATATTTCACATATGCAAGTGTGGGCATAAACTCTGAGGCTCCCACTATATTCCAACCCACAGCATCACAACACAAGCATTAATCCCAAACCTCTTATCTCCCCATTTCAGCAGCAATGCTTCTGTCAGATCAGTAATAGACCTCAAAAGATTGAGGAGCGATGACCACCCACACGGGTGGAGCTCAGCGATAGGATGGAGGAGACCTGCATCTCAAACGCAGCCTTTATTTATCGCAGTGGAGTGGGAACAGCAGAGCAGATCGGACGCAATCCACTGGGCCTCACAGGATAGAAAGAGTGAAACGACAGGATCGCGTGACGGCAGGGAAGCGTCCGATTAGGTCGGACGCCGCAACAAAAAGAGATTTAGGAACAAGTATATCAAAAGAAACCACTGATAAAGTATTGCAGATATATAGAAATAACCAAACTGAAAAACAACAAAAATATGATTTATTCATGTGCCTATATGTTACTTTTAAGCCAAAATACCAAAATCATGAAGGAGGAAGTCCAGCTTCTCTGCTTCTATAGAAGTAAAAATAGGAATATAACAGATTAATTAACAAGATTTCAGAAAAAAAGTTCATCTATTTTTCCATTTCATTTGGGTAATTTGTGAGGTTTAAGCTGCAGTATGGACTTTTATGAAAAAAATATGCCTTGACATATTTTTTTTAAACCGTCACCATGTTGTGTTATGATACAGATAATCTGATTAATAAAAATCTCCTCCACCTCCTACTGAGCTACCATTGTCATCTAAAGAAATGTGGCGCTCCTGATCAAAAACAACCGATCAGAGCCAGGAGGAGGGTCGTAGCGCTGTCAATCAGGCATGTGTACAGCTGTTATATGTGCTACTTGAGAGAAACAAGTTAAAGCTTCTGGAAAACCTTTTAACCGCCATCATTTTTTAAGTCTCATCTCTTTTAAGTTTTATTTTTTCTCATATTATACAGTCACGACATAGTGACAGTGGTCACAAATGAAAAACAGTTTAATTTTTAAATGTATGTACTGCAGCTCTAATTCAAACTTTCACAAATTAAACTAGAAGAATGTGAAGGAAGATAAGTCCTTAAAAGATAATAGATGAAGTATTTAAAAATGTGCAGAAAAATGTTTTTTAAATGTAATTAAAAAACAAATCAAAAATATGCAAGTCTTTATTTCTGTTTTATTTATTGTTTTCTTTTTGGGTATTTCGGATATATTATATGTCTTCCAGTTCCAGTGTTTAATGTTCTTTACAAAATTAAAGTTTATTGATCTTTGAGGGAGAAAACTTGAGTTATTATCATTTATAGCAATAATTATTGGGACAATTTATCGCCCAGCAATATTTGTTATTGTGAAAGTCTTACAGAATACAGAACCATGCAAACACTTCTACTTAGGAACAATTTAGAGTCATAAGTTAACCGATTCCTGTGGGAGGAAACCAGAGTACCCAGAGAGGACTGACACACGCACTGGGAGAAAACACAGACTCTCAGCAGAAAAACCTCCAAATGAGATTTAAACACACACACACACACCCTGAAGCGGTCGCTCTGCTAATCCCAGGTCTGTTATCTGCAGCTCACAGCCAGCGCCGCTGCTGTCAGAACAAGTAATGAACTTCAAAAGAATGAAGAACGATGACCACCCGCGCAAATGGGCCCTGCCAGATCCCAGATACTGCATTAGGGCCCCGTTAATTATTATTTATTTCAGCCTACTGGACTAAAACATGAACATATCCAGTTACTGTCATGTCTTGTATCACAGGAAAGGGGGGAAACTGAAAGCTGCTGCAGACGCAGCTGGAGAAGTCCTGAGGAAAATAAGTGGAATGACAGCGATGTGGCGAGGCTGTTATTTAGTAATGGAAATGCTTAACAAGAAAAATACGCAACGTCTGATTGTGCTATTTCAGAGCAGCTCTCAGCAGGAGTGGCTTCACCTGCTCAGTAGAAAACTGAAGCATTAAATATTTCAATCACCTCCAGCTAAGATTCAGGGTCTTCCAGGTCACTGGACTCAAATGAGATAAACTTTCCTTTCTTGTTTCCGAAAAGGAAATAGTAATTAGCGTCCACAGAAAGTAGAGATCCAGCGATCCGGTATTATCTGTATCGGTATCAATACTGAAAATAATTCCAGGTGTCACTGACAATGTGTCCAATCAGTAAGGCCGGCTCTATTCAGTTTAATTCTATATTTTGGGCAAAAAAAATGTTGAAAATGAAACTTAAAAGTGAAACTGAGAATAATTTTCAAATCTAATTGTCAGATTCAATGATTTATTTGTTAGAATTTCAGATTTATTTTTATTTATTTATTTATTTATTTTAGTTTCAAGTCTTTAAAATATTCCGTAACAATTTTTTAAAATTTTCTTTTAGTATGAATTTCTTTTTGTTGTTTTTTTAAGTTTCTTTTTTTGTTGTTGTTTTTTTTTTGCAGTTTTAATTTTGTTCAGTTTTAATTTTATGCTTTTCAGTTTTAAATATTTTATTTTCAGTTTAAATTTCTTTTCCTTTGACCAAACTTTTTTGGCCGCAATTTAGCTCCGTAAAGATTCACACAAATCATTCTGAAAGTGTTAAAAAATAATATTTAAATAACTTTATTAAGAAGCTAGCTTCCTGTTAGTTGTTGAAACCCAACTATGTGATTTCATTATGGGATCTGTAAATAACCAGTATGAGAAAGCAGAGGGAGGATACTGGTCTGTCTGTGGCCTCCTGAAGCCCTCTGGTAGGTGGGCTTCATACAGCTGGCGGGCTCTGGTGTTCCCCATGTCGACCATACTCTGCAAAAACAGTGAAAAAATAACATAAACACTTAAACAGAAAAAGCGACGTCAGAAATGATGGCGACTGGCGAAAGAATCATCCCAGTGCACTGCAGGTTCTTTCACGCATCACATTTGCATTCAGCTCATTTTGCCCACCGACTCCTTTGCATGCGCGCACGCACACCGTGAAAGGACACACTGGTTGTATGCAACAAGGCCAAATTAAGAGGAGGGTGATGGATGGGGTGATGATAGGAGAAACGGAGGAGACAGAGTCGGAATAATCAGGCATCCAGAATTAATTAGTCACTGAATACAGTGATTAACATTCTAAGTGAGACGCTCCACCACTCGCACACAGCTGACGGAGAGGCGAATCCAGCTACTTTAACACACACACACACATGCACACACCAAACAGCTGAATCTATTAACGACTGAATGATTTAAAAAAAAAAAAGACTGGAAGGTTTGCATACGTCTGATAACACAGGATGGACTGTGAGGAAAGTAAACAAAGTGCTAAGCTAATCACAAGAGGCTAACAATATAGCCATGTGTTCACATACGAGTTCCTATGACAACCAGGAAGATGGATGAATGGAAAATGGATGGATGGAGGCACACTAATATATATATATATACGTCTATATATGATATTATATATCATATCTATGATATATATATATATCACTATATATATAATATATATATATATATATATATATATATATATATATATATATATATATATAGATCATATATATATATATATATATCTATATATATATATATATCTATATATATATATAGATATATATATATCTATATCTATATATACTATATTATATATATATAAGTAAAATACGGTTTAGACTGCACCAGACGTTCTTCCTTGCAGTAGTGAATAATTCCTCTGGTTTTAGATCTGAATCATCTTTGCTGCTTCAATAAAAGATTTTCTTTTGGGCTTAAAGGGAAATGACTCGAGTCGTTTTCAAACGACACAAATCCTTTTTTCTCCCAACTTCTTTCATTAAATCCCCATCTTTCTTCTTTATTATCAGAAATAAAAACTCCACGTCCAACCCAGCACATAAGTGAGTAAGATAGAAAAGGTATGTCTACTTTAAGCCCAATATTGATTATCATTTGTGGGTCACATTGTGGTTCAGATACCTGGATCTGCTCAGGTGTCCACTGGTCCAAGTTGACTGATTTGACTCTGGAGATGTGGACGCCCAGGTTGCGGTGGATGCCGGCACAGCGGATGCACATGAACACCCCGAGGTTCCATGACGCCCATCGAGGCCCTTTAGCGGGAAAAGGAAGAAGAACACTTTCACTTTAAAAGCTTCAATGATTAGAATTCAAATGTGACACATTCCAGAACTATAATTTGGCCTGTTGCTTAAATTTATTGATTTAAGCAATAAATCAATTAAGATAAACTAAAACAAACTCAATCATTTCCATTTGGATGATGTGTCGTTTTTCTCTTTATACTGGATGACAAAAGTCTTCAGGCTGGTGTTTTGGTCTCAACTATCCATTTTTTAAAGGACAATTTTGTTTGCGGAGACTCCATAATTAATTTTATATGCCGTCTATATTGTTTTGTTTATTTATTTTTGAGATTTAAAATGTTTTCTAGAGATTTTACATTAAAACATAAATTGTTCTTGTTGATTAAACTAGATTAAGGTGACCAAAGTGCGGCCCCAGGGACCATTTGAGGCCCTTGGAACGATTCTGGGCGGCCAATGATCACAGTTGTAAAATAGCCTAAATGTTTTATTTGTTATCTTTACATACAGTGTAATTATGTACATATTTAAATATCAATACATTTTAAAGTATTCTGTTAAGGAAAAAAAAGTAAAACAGAAAGAAGCAGTTTTGAAGTAATATATATATATATATATAAGCATATATATATATATATATATATATGCTAGGCAACAACCTGTGACCTAGCAACAGGTTGTTGCCAAGTAACCAAAGAATGACCGAGTTGCTAGGTAACCAAAGAGTGAGAGAGTTGATTCCACCAACATTGCTAATCTTGAGAGACTGAGCAGCTAAAGCCTTTTTCTCTGCCTACATCTCCCAGAATGCTGTGCGGTTCTGGATCTGAGCTCAGTGAATATCCTACATATTGAATATTATCTGTTGATATTGATCGTGTGCCTATCACGTAATATATAACTAAATTATTTTCCAGGCCGTCTTAGGTTTAAGTGGTCTCCAGTGAAATCTGTCACAGGAATGCAACAACCAGCGTGTAGAAAGAGACAGAAAATTACCCAGGCTCAAACCAAATCTCTATGGGGATGAATAAGAGACGGCACAGAAATGACAGTAAAATTATTTTAATGGGCTGGTGGCTGCAATCCCGCTGCAGCACTCATGCTCCATCCCCGACCAGAACATGAAGCTTACTTGTGACTTTAAACACATAAAGTGCAACGGCTTAACTTTTATGGATCCAGGCTACATAATGGTGATGCAGGAAGCCTAGTGGGCTTGCTGGGTTTGACTAAGAGCATCATCGTGCTAATGCAGTGGCACTAATGCGCTATCCAGCCTGAGGGGGCATTAAAGCAGCAGAATGAGTGTTAAGCCTAAAATCAAGCAGCTCAGCCATTGTAAGCTGGACTCTATCTGTTGGAAATCTATCAATATCTATCAGACTTCAGCTTGGTCTGCTTTCAAATCACCTCTGTTTTACTGGTGATATTATCATATTTACAAACTTTACATGTCCATCTTATCGGAACCACTTTCACAAAGTGTGGTGCTCATCTTAAAAGGGTTATAGAGATGAAAAATTGGTTTTACAAACTATCCAAATCAAAAAGCAATAAGAAAAGACAAGTACATTTTCACTAAGAGTGTCCTAATACAACTTTTTCACTTCCAATACGATAACTATATTGCACCTTTAGGTATTGGCCAATACCGATATTGGCCCGATACAATAACACAAATCACTAAAATGCAGAAATACCGTACATACATACTTTTATTACTTTTCTATGGTGTAAAATGTTAGGGAAAAAAAGTTATTCAAGTGATATTAATAAAATCAAATTTATTTGCATATTACCTGACATTACAAAAAAAACCCCACCTTTTTTATCTTACTGTCTGATGTTAAATCAGACCAGCCTAATTCACACGTGATTTCAATATCACTTCTTATTTAGGCTAATGGAAACACCGCAATTGTGTTTTTTTTGTTGTTGTTGTTTTTTCGATGTAAGCAGAATATAGACAAACAAAACGCAGCCAGTGTAATGTCCACCGACGGCACACGCATACAAAGTGAAACACGGACGGAGACAGACAAAGCAAGGCGTCCCAGCACATTGAGAAACACCCAGGAGCCTTGATGAGTGACAGCTGAGCTTTCAAACTGACAAGAAGAGATGCGGAGAGGGGGGCAGCTAGCAGAGCATGAAATTAAAGCCCCAACCGTCAACTTGAGGACAGTCAGCAGAACAACTGGAGGGCGGATGTGTTGGGAAGTGTGCGACAGTGGCACAGAGGAGGAAACGGTGGTTGCCCTCCTTCACAGCCAAACCCTTTTAGCTGAGACAATGAGCTGAGCTCAAAGCTAAAATATTTCAAGTAAACAGTCACATGATGTTCAGAGTGCCGCTCTGATGATTGGAAGAGAAATTTTCTGTCTGGCAGGAAAAACAAACACCAAATAAGCCTAAATGTCTTTATGTTAACCGTAGGGTAGAGGGGTGGTGATTTGGGCTTGTTCAAAAGGGAAACTACTGTGCAAAAAATCACTTTTTGGACATTTTTATACTTCCAAAAGCATTTATCTGGCAACTTTTCAAGTGGCATAGTTTTAGCTTCACCTGATTCAAGCACCGTTTGCAATCTGCAGGTCAGCCCTGCACTGCTGAATTTCTTAGCAACAGACGATTAACCGTACACTAGGGGCATGCAAAGTTACTGCATTTAAGGCAAAAAATATTTATTTTCTTATTTAAAAATGAATTTAATTATTGCTTATTTGTATTTTTATGTATTTTTAGTGTTTTATAAAATTGGCTTACGTGGTTAAATGAAAAATCTGCAAAATAGGCAATTTTCTTTTATCTACAATTAATTAATTACTAAAATAATCATCAGCTGCAGCTCTAGTTTGGTTACAACAAATAATATTTTTGGAGAGTAAAGGGGAAAAAATAATTTGCTAATGAATCAATCAAACTTAAATCAATTCCTAGAAAATAAAAGACCGTTTATTTTATTAATCCAATATAAAAAGGGATTTATATTTTAAATAGATTCAAAATCCATTCCCTAAACAACCAGAATTTGATTTGGATTTCTTTTAAATCTCAACGATTTAGTTATCCCTACTGCTTGATCATCTTTTTAAACACACATTTTTCTTCCACTCAATTTTCCTTTAATAAAGATGGATACAGCACTATTTGAACAACCAGCTCCTTTAGCAACAAACCGTTCTGGTTTTTCCTAGTTGCACCCCTTGCTCTGCACCACAAAAACCTGAACAGCCAGCTATTAAAAAGCATTATTTCATGCTTTATTAGTCTACACTTTCACATAATTTCTCCAATAAAACATCCTAAAAATCTCCTAATATTCAATGTACATCTAGCCAAGATAGTGTGGTTTATTTTTTATATTTTCTTTATTTAATTTTTTGAAGGAAACCATTAATCTTGGGTTAAAAGGCTGAGTGTTGCTGCTGCAAGCAGGAAAATAAACCATCTCCGTGCTGAATCCTCCTTTACGGAAGGTTAACAACCTCCATTTGCTAATTAATACAAATTTCCCTCACTGTAAATTACAGAACTATAGCGTGGAAACTCGAGTGCTGGAAAACAGAGAGAACAAGACTCCGATTTGGGAAAAACACAGCAGCTCTGTGCTGCCCCCTGCTGTTTTCCCGAGGGAATACAGAGCCAAGAAATAGAAAAATCTGAAGAATATAAATGTTAAGAAATGATGAGTACTCAGAAGCAATTATGAGCTAAACAGAAAGATAAGGAAACAAAAACACGAGAAATATCTTAGTATATAATAGATTGTAAATCAGACATTTATAGATGCAACATCTGCTAAAAACAAACTAAAAAGGCATCAAATGATACAGTGAAGAGTTCTCTACCTGCTGGCGATAAACAGCATTGCAGGAAGGATTTAAATGAAATCCAAAATTATTCAAACCCCTAGCCAATTCAGGTTATTTTAATTCAGTCGAGACGTTTGTTTGGATATGAGATAAACATCTCTCAAAAGATATGACAATATAAAAGTAGTACCAATTTCTGATCTAATGTCATTTTTAATAAAATGTAAATGTTAAAAGTTACAATCAGAAGTTTGTGGAAGGAAACCCCAAAAGGTTTGACCCAAGTCGTACATTTTAAAAGACAGTTATATCCGATAATAACCAAATCTGTGTAGTCTTTTTAATTTGATTAAAGTTACAAGAAAAAAATGTTCTAGCAAGATTTTGTTGTTTTACAAATTAAATACAACTTCAGGCCTAAATCTTTGGAGCTCAACTTTCTGTTCCAAGTCAAATTTTTTCGTTCAGCGATGTAGTAGAGCTAGAAAATGTGGCTGAAAAATGTTTCACAGTATAAGGTTTTTGTGTGAGTCAATATCAATAATTATTGATTCGTTTTTGTTTTGAATATCTTAAACACAAACTGGTGACGTGATGTTTACTGTTTTATCCAGATTTAGACTCCATGCTGTTGTTTTTTATTTTTAAGCAGTTATGAGTCACAATGGTCAAACTTTAAACTGCTGCTGTGCAAGCTACTCACCAGGTCGTTGCTAGGGAACCAAAGAGTGAGTGAGTTGCTAGGTAACCAAAGAATGAGTTAATTGATGCCACTAAACTTGCCCTACGATTTATGTTTCTTGCTAACTTTGAAAAACGTGTAGCTTCCCCTAAATTAATTTTCCCAGATAAATATTAAACTGCCAAATTACTTGTCTGTTTTATGAACTTTCAGTTCAACAAAGATTGATATCCATGTTGAAGGTTTGTTTGTCTGCTTTTAAGAATTTTTTAAGTTTTATGTTTATATTCATGCTCTTATTTTGTAGTGGCAGTGATGTTTGTCACTCACAATAAGCATCCATCCATCCATCCATTATCTGTTCACACTTGTCCCTAGTGGGGTCGGGAGTTGCTGGTGCTTATCTCCAGCTCCGCATCTCAAGAACAAACAGGACAAACAATCATGCACACACCTAGGGAGTTAATTAACCAATTAACCTAACAGTCATGTTTTTGGACTGTGGGAGGAAGCCGGAGTACCTGGAGAGACATGCAAACATGCAAAGACCCCCAGTCCTGGGAATCGAGCCCAGGACCTTCTTGCTGCAAGGTAACAGTGCTACCAAATGCGCCACTGTGCAGCCCTCACAATAAGCAAATCATGTTTATTCTGTACCCAGAGTGCTTTTCTGTAGACAGTTTAACATTACTAATGATTAAAAATTAGCCACACAGTTAGTTTTATAGTTGTTGAGTATTGCTAACAAATTTCATTTTGTTAGGAGCAACATAAGAACGTATCAACATGTTTGAAGTTCCGCTAATGCTTTAGCGTTAGCTTCTGCTAAATACCATGCTTGTTTATCACTCTAGCATTAGCAGAACTAATGGTTATGATGAGTGCTTAAGGTTTAGCACAACTAACGTTTTAGTTAGCAGGATCCATCACTGGTACGGTACAACAAATCTTTAATTTGGTTCCTTTAATGTACAATTGTAGCATAATTAGCATCAGTATGCTAATTTAGCATAAGTAATGTTTTTTGTTTAAAAAAAACTACAAATATTTTGGCCCTGAATAAATAAGATGAAATAAAGGTAGATTTTTTTCCAATGTTGAGGTAAGCTTCTGCAGTAAAATATGCATTTATTTTAAAGCTGTCCTTGTATTTCACACATCTGACAGCGAACTGCTATCAAAAACAGGTCAAAGCAGCGAGAAGCCTGAAAGCACTAGATAAGATCTGCTGAGGTTGCACAGAATGTGCCAACCAGGAAAATTCATAATTTCTAACCAAACTGATGCTGACAAGCCAAGAACTGAGACAGCTTGTGCAGCACTTGATTCACATCGAGGCTGAACTCTAGTAGGCAAACACAATGAACGAACGAAACTGATATGAGGGAGAATCTCCTCTGTCATGGATCGACATGGAGGGAAAAATTTAGGGCAATGTGTGAAGACAAGCAGGACAGAGGGTGAAATTACAGCTCAGATGAATCAGCACTCTGCAGCGTTTCATCATGTAGCCTTGCAGCCGCACCCCTGACATGCCGCCTGCAGCTGGCAGGAAATAACAACTACATGCAGTGTCGCTCCAAAGATTAAAAGAGCTGATCATCGGCAGCAGAGCTCAGCACTCTGAGTGGTTGTCAGCAGCTGCATCAGTTCCTTGCCATGGAAATCTCATCCTAACTACAAAAAGTGACCATTTGCATTGTACCATATGCCCAGATTTATACCAATCTTGACCACACAATATTATTCCAAGGGCCACAAAAAGGTCCCCGGGCTGCACTTTGACCAACCCTGCAGAGGTGTTCCACTAATTAAAACAACACCCCTGTACTTTCCAAGCATGTGTGCCAAAATATTCAGGTTTTGTTTTGTGATAAATCTTTTTTTTTTTTTTAACTGTTCGAAAATCCACCCAGCTCTAAAACAATTCCTCAATTCCAGAGAATAAGCAGAAAAAGAGCCGATAGATGAATCACTGACTCACTGACTGCGGAAGAGGCGCGTCTATGACGCAAAAGAGACGTCATCTCACCCAGAGCTAACCCCCATATGTGCCCTTTAAAACCCAATTCACTAATTAAAAATTGCATCCTTCCGCATTGATATGCAATAATAGCAATACCTGATAATACAGCAAGATTTTGTTGGAAATTGTAGCTCAACCATTGATTTAAATGCGTACAAATTTCTGCACAGTCTACATTATAATCACTTTAACTACATCTGAAATATGCCGAATTAAGAAAACACATCTCCGCATTTATCACACGTATTTGCTCATATTGTATTTTATGATTTTGTGCAAGAGGATGATAAAGTTTCGTTTTTTCTAATGGAGTCTGGTGAAGATGCTGCAGCAACAGAATGCCAATGTGTCTTTTTTCTTTCCTTTTTTTTTTTTTAAACAGGACGCAATCAGAGTCAAGATCACCTCAGATTTCACGCTGTTACACGGGACACGCACGTTTTCCACTCATTAATAACCCAGTCAAGGACACGACATCGATACTACAGCCTGAAGTTACCCACAGTGAACCCACTTACAACCGGAACAAAGAGGCGTTCAGGTACATAATAAAAGAAACGCATTTAAACTTCATATAAACAGAAAATAGAAGACAATTATTTTTAAGGAAAAAAATAAACGATACACAATTTTAATTAAAAAAACAAAAACACTTTTTTAATGATAGAAATATAATACTACATTTTAAGAAGTGTTTTATTTCGAAAATATTCGGCGGAAGTTTTGTCATCCTATTTATTTTAATTCAATCCTACCTTGAAAATAAAAAATAAAAAAGTCATTTTCGTTTTGTAAATTTAATCCCCGAGTGATTAAAATGTATTAATAAAAATTACAAACATGTCAGTGTAAATTACAGCAGAGACATGCATTGCTGTGCATGGCGGACAATGTCCAAGCGTGTCCCCCGGTCACTGTGGACCGTGTCCTGCCTACCTTTAGCCTCACAGTCCGCACAGTACTTGTTGTCCTCTTCTCGCAGCAGTTTGGTAAGAATGGCCTGATGCTGCTCGTTCAGTTTCTGGGCTTTCTCTCTCTCCGACCGGGTAGTCATTTCGCTTTCCGCGGCGGGGCGATGATTCCAGCTGGGTAGGGAGCCGTGGGAGTCCTCGGTGCCGGTTAACGAGGAAGGGACGTCCTCATGATGAAGCCGCGCCGCCCTGAACTCTCCGGTTAGCTATCAACCTGCTAGCAGCGGCAGGTTGGATGGATGTTGAGGTATCATCCCTGCTGCGTTCAGGACTGTGGGAATTTACAGCGCAACGCCTGATTCACAGACGCAAATTTAGAGTGGGGAGAAAAGTACGACGGCGGGGGGAAAAAAAAAAAAAAAAAAAAAGAAGAGTAGATTTTTGCCAAAAACATAAAAAAAAAAAAAAACAACTCAGAGACTTTGAGATGAATCTCAGAAATTTAATTGGAAAAAGCACGAAAATTTCTGAGGTTGAGAAGTTAAAAAAAATGGCAGCAAAAACAATTTTTCTATATTTTTTCTTGCAATTTTCTGAGGCACAAGAACATTTCTGAGTTTGAAAAGTAAAGAAGTTGCTATAAAAACTCATTTTGAGATGAATTTCAGAAATTTTCTAGAAAAACAAGGATATTTCTGCATTTGAAAAGTTAAAAAATTGCTAGGAAAATCTGAAATTTAGAGATGAATGCCAGAAACTTTGTACAATTAAATTTCTGTTTTAAAAGTTGAAAAATTGCTAACAAAATTTTATTTTGAGATTATACTCACAAATGTAGAAAAAGACATGGACATTTCAGAGGTTGAAAAGTCAAAAAAGTGATTGAAAAAACTAAAATTTTGAGATGAATCAAAAATGTTTGTAGAAAAAAAATCTGTTTTTGAAAAGTCAAACATTTCCTCAAAATTTTGGGAATAATCTCAGAAATGTTTTGGTGGGGGAAAGACAGGGAAATGTCTGTTTTTCAAAAGTCCAAAATGTACTTTTTGTAATTCTAGGGTTCTAATTTAACCCTAGAATTTAATTCTATAATTTTTTTTATAAAAAACTTTTAAATTAATTTCAAAATGTTCTTGTTTTTCAGAATTTTCAGGGGAGAAAAAAGTTTCAGAAGTCAGGAAAAAAAAGAAGTCATAACTCTGAGACATGTCAGTAACAGCCCAGTCCTTTTATAGTAGTTTTTCCTTCCACTCAACTTTCCACTAATATCCTGCTTTTTTTTATTAAAGTAAATTTGTCTTTTATCATCCATAAACTGGATGCCTATTGTCTGATTTACGACTACCAGGCTTATTATGCATGACATTTCTGTTAAAAATAATTTGTTTATACAATATAAACATTTTCTGAAAAACATGACTTTGGGTTTTTATCAGTTTTAAGCCATCATCAATTGTTCGTGTAAGTGTCAGTTTTTGAATTGAATTACTAAAATTAATCTACCTTTCAAGGATATTTTTGAATTACGCCAAAATAAAGAATTAATAAATACAACACTCATGTCAAAAACAAAAAAGCAAACATCTTTAATGAAGACAGGCAATGTTAGACAGACATGTCACAGGAAACAGTCATTTTAAGCACTAAAAATAGGAGCAAAAATTACTTACATTCTGTTTGAGAGGAAAAGTCTCCACAGGATTGAGGCTATAAAGTGTGTTCTTACGGTAGAAACATTGAAAACTGAGGGGGAAAGTGTATAGTGTTAAAAAAAACAAAAATGATTCATAAAAGTTAAACAAATCACAATAAATTATCAAATATATATATATAGAGAGAGATATAAATTCCATGTACCACGTAGTCGTACAACTCAGTGTGAGGTTAATTAATCTGATATGTCTAATGACTGAAACATTTCTTCATTTTTTAATTAAAGCAGACATTTGTGACATCTTTACTCAATTTCCACATTCCCAAAAATGTGGAAATTAAAAAAATAAAATAAAATAAGCCCTCACAATGCAGTGGTTTTCACAGAATACATAATATCATATGAGCAAGCACTGGATGAGAATCACCTTCTGCTTCTTAATGTTAAATAACATGAATAAATAGGAAATGTTGCTTTGCACCACAGTATTTTTTATAGCATCTTCACATTACAGCCACTAGAGGGAGGCAGGGGCTTATTGGTCAAGTTGCAGCTTTCAAAGAGAGATTATAGATTTGGCACAAACAAGAACAGCACCAGATTATTCCCTCCAAAATAATCCAAAAATGAAAAGAGCACATCATGCAGAAATGTGGGGCTCACAAGCAGCTAAGCTTTAAAACAAGGAGCAACAGTGTCAACAACAAGGACTGATTTTCATTTAAGGAAGGATCAACCAGGCAGAGGAAGAAAAATATGCAAGAAGACAGACAAGCTAACTTTTCAACCATACAACAGAGAATCAGGGTGAGAATAAGAAAAATAAAGTTATGAGAACAAACTTATAATATTACGAGAATAAAGTCGCAGGGGAATTAAGTAAAAAATAATACAAGATAGTTGTATTACGAGAATAAAGCCATAGTAGTACAAGAATAGAAGTGAATTATACTAGAATAAAGACGCAATAATATGAGAATAAAGTTTTAATTTTACCAGTATAGTCATATCACGAGAGTACTAGAATACCATCGAAGTAAAACAGAAACACTCAAATTACCAGAATAAAGTACAAGATTAGACTCGAAATAATACGAGTAGTCATTTTAAGGAAAATAAAGTCATATTAAGTTGTACAAGAATGAAGTCAAAATAATTCAAGACAGTTGTAGTATTATGAGAAACTAGAATTAATTTGAAAGTAAAGTCGTAATAATATGAGAATTAAGTCATATTATGTGTATAGTCATATTACGAGAATAAAGTCGTACTGTAATAAAGTCAAAATCCTATGAGAATAGTCGTAATATTATAATTATTTTCATGATACTACAACTTTATTCTCATATTATTTCGACTTTATTCTTCTAATATTATGACTATTCTCACAACTTTACTTTTCTTAGCGTGCCCCTAATACTCCGTCGTACAACCAATATTAAATAAAGTTGGTAAAAGTGATTTATAGGATTATGTAATACGAACGCACCAAGCCATATTTTTGCCACCATGTTTGGTTTTAAAAACAGACAAATATTATCTATAGCATCCTATAATGTCCACTGTAGTTTAACAGCACAAAAAGATAAAATAGACAAAAAAATAACAATAATTATGTGAATTAAAGTGTATTCATCATGCGTTTTGGTCCAGTGTTAGAGTGTAAACAGAGGGAGAACCTTTTATTTTAATGTAACATATTTTCAAACCAGCCACCATTTTTTTTATCTGAGCAAAATGTTTGATTTTCAGACTGGAGTGCTTTCGTGTCGCCAAACAAAACAAAGTGCACCAATAAGTTGCTTGACGTCAGACGAGATCCTGTCAGTATTTGTTGGAAAGCATAAACAACGCTACAAATTTCACAGAGGTTTTAGATATTCAGTAGAAATTCTGCATTTTTATTTTTACTTAATTATGTAGTAGAGAGTTGTAAAGATCAACATTGCTCACTTTAAGCAAAAATCTGAATTTCACATCTAGTTTGATCCCCATAATTTTCTCGTCTTTTACCAAAAGTGCCACAAATTTACCAAGTACACTTATAAGAATTTAAATTAAACTATAATATATTAAATAAGCAATATACAAATACTTCAATGTTTTAATTTATTAGAACAAATAATTAAATGTAGAAAATTTAAATTTGAAATTATAATGTAAAAACTATTATTTCAGTATTTATTGAAGTACATGATTGAAACATTTAAAATTAACATTTATTTCTTGATGTATGCATTTCTAGACTTATTTAAATTATATAAATAAGTATTTTTCACAACTTATTTGTGTACTCAATTGTAGAAAGTTTTACTAAAAATGACTAGAAAAAAGAATAAATGCTGTAATATTTATACATTCATTAAACAAATTAATTTAATGAACGTGTTCAGGATTTAATTGTTTTTACTTAATGAAACATTTAAATCATTAGATCACTTCATGTATATCTTTAGAAGAAATTATGTATTTAACTTATGCGCAGAATTTTGAATTTCTGGCCCTTGATACCATTATAGCTGCCATATTGAATTTAAAAATGGCTGCCAAATAAACATGTTTTCACTTATAACTGCTTTTGAATAATTATGTAGTGTACATTAGTGTTTCCACACAGTCAGCAAACATGTAATTATTGTCAAAATTTACATCCAATCCTTTCCATACTGTATTTTTAATGTTTTCATTTTTACAGTGCTCTGACTAGTTTTTTGTGTAACCAGGAAGTAGAATTACATAACAAATGGCATCCAGATTTAAATACAACACGGTGGTCATAACAGGGGCCATTTTGGTAGTTTTGGTGTCTTCAAGTCTCAGGTTTTTAGCAAAAAGTGAACAATTACAGTAAAACCCATTTGATTTAGCTGCTACAGTATGACCCTTAGATGTCAGTTAATGTCTGAATATATAAAAAAATCAAATTTGTAGTTATGCTTACAACTTATTTTAACATAAAGTCTGCTAACTAAGGCAGTATGACTAAACAAACTTAGCTAAAAGATGAATGCTATCCTAAACTAACCATTAGCTGAATGTTAGCACTGCTTTAGCGAGTTAGTTAGCAAGCATACTTTACAGATTTGTCGCAAACATACTTTCCAAAATCTTTTAGCAATACAGATAAAATACATTATAACAAATAAATTTAAAGATTAAGTCTGAAAAGAAAATTAGGCTGATAACTTATTAAAAAGCAGCTAACATTAGTTTGCTGCGATACGAGGCTAGCTGAGCTAGCTAGCTTGGTTAGCTAGATGAGCTTTAAGGTAGCTGAGGTGTTAGCGTTTTTGTTAAACCTCCTACATAATTGGGAAATTAGCTTGAAAATAGGGAGCAAGCATACGATCATTTTTTTCCCATGGTTTCAGATATCTGGAAAATATGGAAGACCTTCACTGCCAAAGCTAGGAAATAAATTCAGGTGCAGTATCTTGCCAAGTCAAAAAGCTCTTGTAATAAGATAAAAAAAAACAAAAAAACTTTCTCATTTAAACACGATATTTACGCATCTTTTTTAGAACCAGTTAGAGTTGGAGCCTCTTTTTGCCCTTTTACCAAGTCGTAATTTGTCAAAGAAACATAATTTTATGTCATTAAAACTTGTTAAGTGAATGGTTAGCCAGACTGTGCTCTTGAATTTATTATCTACCACTGGCAGTTAAAAGCTTCTGCAATAAAACAAAGGCTTTTTTAACAATCCAATCTTCTATTTGGTCAACATTGAACATTCAGGGGGATTTAAGTGACCTTTCCCACAAGAGGACATTAATGTTCTACCATATTTAGTCAATGTTTGACTCATAATGTAGTATGAAGCATAACCAAAATATATGCCCAATATTTAACATTTCCAGAGGTATTTGACCTAGTTTCCCAACACAAACCCAAACATTGTAGGGGGAAAGAAAACCTACTTTTCATGATTTGGAGCCAAATTCAGTTGCAAATTCAACTCCATCTAATTACAAAACAAACAAAAAAAATCTGTTATTTTCACTTGAAATAGCAACTGTCATCACTGTTTCCATCAGACATGATCAAGCGATGGAATGTGTCATTTACTCAAAACAATGTCGATAATGACGATCGATTTTTTTGCGACGACCGTAAATTGTATACCTGCTTTCCAAATGTTCCTGGTTGTTTCATCAAACCAGATCATCTTCTGCCAGGTGCAGACACGGTGCACAAATATTTAACACTGTTGATTTTTTTTTTATCCTCTTCTCCTGACTGACACCTTTGTGCAATAAAATCATTTTGATGCTTTGTAACCTTTCTGCAAACTGTTAGCTAGAGGATAAACATCCTCTAGCTAACAGTTAGCTAACATTAGGATGAACATCTGCTAATGTCAGAAAAACTAGCAGGACTTTATTTTAGTTTCACTATAAATACCTGATTTAAAAGTTTCAGGGTGTGCACATTTATGCAACCAGATTATCGCAGTGGGGATTTTTTGTATCGTTTCCTCACATAATATTTTGGGTTCTATATAAATTAAACAGGATATTTTGTACTTCATGGGGAAATAGCTTTGAAATTATATATTAAGGAGTTTAAAATGAACAAACTAAGCATTTCATTATGGTTTTGTGGACTTAACTGTAAGTGAAGCAAACAAATCTTGAACATTTGTCGGAATGTTTCAGGCCTATTTTAGAGTTAATACGAGCAAAAACAAAAACAAATATGAAACCGCTAACAGCGAATGCTGAGTATTTCATTAGAAAAATATTTCTGGATTGTATCCAGGATTCTAATTCCTGAATTAGAATCCTGGATTCTAATTCAGGATTAGAATCCAGAATTAGTCTTGCAGACAGACTCTTGATGACTTTTTTGTTTTACCTTCAAAGTTGCAAACTTTCCTTCTTGTTTTTTTTTTGTTGTCGTTTGTTTTGTTTTTTTTTTTTGTTTTTTTTATAAGGACATCGGATCTCACTGGTGCCCGATCAGCAGCAACATCACAATTCTCAGGTCAGACGGTCAGAGAGAAGTCCGTCTGGGTTCACAGGACAGACTCGATGGCTTCGGGCATTCCCTCCAGGATTTTGGTTTGGTGCATGACGAGCGGCGACGTCTCCTCCTCCGCCTGAACGTTTGCCACAGATTCAACCTTGACTTCCTCCAGCTCCTCCGTTACTTCCTGTTGGTGCTTTTTCATTTCCAGCTGGTTGATGTGGTGGAGGATTCCTGCACCCAGAGCGTCACCCTCCACGTTCACCACAGTGGTGGTACGATCCCTGAGCACAAAGAGGAAGAAACATGTTTATTATTTCAGGAGAGCTGCAAATAGGCCTGCCACAGTAAATTTTGCAGGAGGATAAATTGACCCAGAAGTTATTGTGCTAAACAATATTGTTGTTTTGTCATAATAAATGTAATAACACATTCCCGAACTTTACATTCAAATGAACATTAAACACTGAAACTGGAAGATATTTTAAATATCCAAAACAAATAAACAGAAATGACAAATAAAATTAATAACATGTGATTGATTTTTATTGCTTATTGTGACAGGTCTCGCTGCAAATTGATATAAAAAATTGTCACATTCTGTATATTTTTATTTAACCACATAAACCACAGAAATATAATATAAAAATGCAAATGAATAATTCAATTTTATTGCCAAAAACGCAACAATAGCATTTTTTTTTTTTTTGCATTGACTATTTAATAATTGGACAGCAAAAGGTGCTTAGTAGGAGATTTATTTGTAATTTTATTTGTTGGTTTTTTTTCCACAATTTGAAGCAGGTGAAACTAAAACTGACAATTGAGGAATTCTGGGTAAATAATTAAAGGTTTTTCCTCCCCATTTTAAATGCAGATGTATTTTTTGTAGAGATTTTACTTAATTCCTGGCATTTAACAATTTATCAGTTACTAATTATGTCAATTATTTTAATAATCGATTAATTGCGATTAATCCACTTAATCGTTTCAGCCCTACTTCTCTATGTTCTCGCTTTTTGATGTCATACTCCTCCTCCAGGAAGTGAATTTTTTCCAGTTGTACTTGGAACTGGGAATTTCTGACTTCCCAGTCAGAAAAATCAACTAGATTTCCCTCCAAAGTCAGAGTTCACATTGGGAAACTGGGAGTAGCTTCGACTACCACAATTTATTCCTTGTAAGGCCGACTTCCAATATGGCCGCCCTGCGTCAATAACAGCAATATGTGGTGGAAAGATGTTTATATTACAAGACACACAAATAAGAATGCATCGAAAATCAATGTTACATGAAGCACCTGAAACTACAAAACAGTACAAATTAAAAATTAAGTTTGCTTTATTGAATGTAAAGCTTTAGATGATATTTGCAAACAATGTCTATGGGAGCCGCCATGTTGAAATTCCAACTTTCAACTGGAAAGCAGCAAAAGAGTTGGTTTTCCTCTGGGAAAACTCTAGAAACAGCATTTCCTGCCTTACAATGTAGGTTGTTTTCCAGGGTGAGAGTAAATTTACTCACACAATCCAGTCGACGGCCAGCATGAGGGACAGATCGTTGGTCGGCAGGCCGATGGCCTCCAGGATGATGGCGATTGTGATGATGCCACCAGCCGGGATGCCTGCGGCGCCAACGCTGGAGGCTGTGGCCGTTACCCTACAAGTAATCACAACATGTAACGTAATCGTTTCAAAACAGATTGCAAAAATGTGCAACCTCAAAATCAAAACTTAATTTTTTCTCATATGTTTATACTAAATTTAAAAAAAAAAAAGATGAACCATGTGCAGGCATTTGCATTCCAACTGCTTTCACTACAAAAAAAAAAAAAATTATTATTTATGGTCTGGTTTCTAGTGCAAATATCTTCGTACATTTGAAATAAGAAAACTTACAGAAACTTTTCAGGAAGAAATGTGAGCTTGTTTTCAGTCAGTAATTCCTTAAAATTGATGAAAATGTGCCAGCTTTTAGTACTGGCAATTTCTCATCAATATTAAGAAATGCTGACTTAAGCTCCTGTTTCTTGTTGAAAAGTAACTTGTAAGTCAATCTTGCCTTATTTTAATATTTGTACTAGAAACTAGACCAAAAATACTTAATATTTTGTGTTTCTATAGAGGTCAGAAGTCAACTAACTAGTAAAAAGGGTTCACCCATATGAGATTTAATCTCTGAAAACATTAGTGAACAAACAGCATCATGAATAAAAAAGTTATGAAGAGGTTTAATGGGTTCAACCATTGCTGCATTGTGGTTTCTTAGTAAAACTTACAAGATGGTGAAGATCTGTCCAGCGTTCAGTTCAGTATTGTTGAGCTGTGCGATGAAGACGGCAGCAATGCACTGGAAAATGGCTGCTCCATCCATGTTCACCGTCGCTCCAATGGGTAGGATGAAGCGGCTAATGCGCTTGTCCACACCGTTGTTTTCTTCCACACACTTTATCATTGAGGGAAGAGTTGCCGAACTGGTGAGTGGGGAAAAAAAAAAAACTTAAAATATTTCCTATATAGTTGATATTGAGGAAGTCGAATGTGGGTACCTGGAGCAGGTGGCGAAGGCGGTGGTGAAGGGTGTGATGAGGCCCGAAAGGAAGCTGAAGGGGTTCTTTCGAGTGAAGGCAAAGTAGATGAGGGGAAGAACGATGCCTCCATGGATGATGTGGCCCAGGATTGAAGCGAAAATGTATTTCCCCAAGCTTGTGACCAGAAGAACCACATCTTCCATTTCTACGATCTTACTCCCCACAAGAAACATGATGCCAAAGGGAATATACCTAAGAAAATTAAAAGAAGTTACCCTGAAATTCGATCATCGTCACTTTTGATCAAGCTTTAAAGGATTAGAATAGGTCTATGGGTGGTACAAAATATATCCATAAAAATGTTTTGCACAAAATCCTTCTTGGATAGTGAGATTCGCCTACGAGTTGTTTTAGGGACTCTGTCACTTTAAATCCAAATAAGCTGCTGCTCGCTCAGCTTGGGTTGCTAGGTGACTGGCTGGGCTTCCGTTGGGGTTGCTAGGTAACGGGCTTGGCTTCCGTTGGGGTTACTAGATGAAGGGCGTTGCCTAATGATTTGTGACATTACTTTCAGGAGGTTTTTTTTAAACAGCTCACTTTCTAGACACCAAAAAATAAGAATTTATTGAATTTTTTAAGTGCTTGAGCTGTTTTTAGAAGCACCAAAGACGCAAATGGAAGTACAAAAAACGTACAAAAAGTGAGTTTTACATAATACCTCTCCTTTGTCCGTCCAAACTTACCACATAATCCAGGACACCAGCACCATGGTGGCTTCATTGAAGGCGTTGAAGAAGCGAATGAGTTCCTCTCCTTCCTCTCCAAGTATCCGAAGGGCAACGCCAAACATCATAGCAAACAGCACCAGACCAAGGATGTTCATACCATCGGCTTCAGTTCCAATCGGCACCTAAAACGTCCAGAAACTGTAAGAATCTGTACAAACTTAGCAGATGTTGATAAAAACTATAAAAGACTTTTATGACTTTCTAGTTTCATCTGAACAAAAAAAGGACTTAAGTGGTTAACTGAAACCACAGATTAATCTTCAGAATAATCAGAATAACCGACTACTGTTACAAAAACAAATTTTCTGGATGACAGATTATCCCAAATTTTACAAACAATAATGTTGTTTTGAGACCATTTTCAAGTAATATAATGGCAATGGCAACACCTTCTCAAAGATTAATAAACTTTACACTTTAATGAACATTTAACACTGGAACTGGAAGACATTTTAAATATCCAAAAATCAACAAATAAAATTAATTATAACATCTCTTAACAAAATTGTTCTTCAGAAAAAGGCCAGTTGAGACCAAAATACCAAACTGAAGACTTTTGTCACCCAGTTTTTGATAGAAAGGGAGGAAATAGAAAACAATAAATAATGACGGTGGAAATTATTAAGCTCTTTGCTATTTATCATGCAATCAATTGATTTATTGCTTATTGTGACCAACCATTGGTCTACTACAATAATCGTTAGCTACACAACATGGCAGCAACATTTATGGCCCAGGACTGTTTTTTTAAACATGTTTCCATAAAAACAGTTGCTCAGTTAGTTTAAGCCTTTTACGGTAAAGTAAACTCGTCGAACAGCAGAGTTTATCCAGCCGGCTGCAGTTTGTACAACCCAGACCGCGCGCAGTTGCAGAGGTCTGGGTTATCAGGGAGGATTCAGTGAACTGGGTGACGGGAATCAATGAGGACAGAGACAAACCCTGAGTTAAATCCCTTCACAGTGTGCTCAGCTCTCCCACAGCCTGGCCAGCTCTGTCCAGTCCCACGCTCATCCACCAATGCCAAGACCAGTTTCTCCAATGGTAAGCCAGGATGGAGGGATTTCAAAGAACATTTTGAACTCAAATTCTTCTAAGTAATTGTAAATAGTGATGGCTGTTGGCAGGGAAGTGAATTTGAGTGAATGAAAATAAATGACTCAATTGCTTTTTTTAAATAAATAAAACTGCTTAAAATGCAAGAACATAGCATTCCTTTAGTGTACGCTAAAGAAAAAAATACTTCCAACATCAACATGTACAAAGTTCAGGCCTTTCTGCTTAACATAAATACAGTGATCTGTTTTTGGATTAACCAATTAATAACGGCTTAGCAGGAGATACTTGATATGTTTTTTTTTTTGTTTGTTTGTTTTTTTTACAGAATTTGAACCAGATGAACCTGAAACTAGGCCACTACAACATATTTACAGCTTTATATTACAACATTTAGGATTGCTATGATGTTCAGTTGTAGAAACATTTCATCACCAGCCTTGAACCTACTGTCCCTAAATCAAGTCTTCCCTTGGTGCACCACGTTTTGCTTGTTCAGCGAGTCTGCACCACCGGCAGACTCACGTACACACCAAGTGGTCAAAGCAAACAGAGATAAGCGTCTGAAATGTGTTTCAGAAACACAACATCTGGCATTTCACGTTCAGAATACATGATTTCAGTGTTTACCTTTTGATACAGGGTTGTTCCATTGGTGTCGTTCCCCACAGCGACCATTTTGTAATCTGTGGCATACTAGAACATAAAAACAAAAAAACAAACATTGTGTTACTTAAAAATTAAGTCCATTTAGACTCATTTGGGTTTGTTTTATGCACTGCAGATAAAGTCATCGTAGTATGTAAAAATGCAGATGTACAGATAGAGAAGTTACTTTGTGCAGACAGATCAGTTTCAACCCATAAAATGAGACTGAATTACAAAAAATACAGGATTCTGGTGCTAGAAATACCATTGAGGATGTTGGATGATTTAGGACAGAGTGAAGTGAAATGAAAAATGTGCTTAATTATTTTTTTTTAAATGGCAAACATTTATCTGGTCACTGAGTTTTCTAAAATATTTAAAATAAAATGCAGTTTAAGATAAGATATTTTTGTCACAATGCAACTTGATACACTATTGGCTGCCGTCTGCAAAGCAGCCGATACAGGCGCGCCATTCATTTTCCTTCATTCTGATTGGCTGTATCCCCAAGAGTTAAAATAAAGCAGAAACTAGCTTCTGCTGTTGCGCCAAGACTGATTTTATTAGTGCATTAATCAGGTATATTTGGTGCTTGAACTATTAAAATAGGCACTTATAAAAAATTTTTAGAAGGTGTATTTATGGATTTTAGCGACCTTTATGAATGCAAAACATCCACTTTAATGGTATTCGATAAATTAACCAGCACAGGCAACATTTGTTCATGTAAATTCTCCTTACTTAGTTACGGAGTACCTCACAGTTCACTGCTTGGCCCAGTGTTCTAGATAGGACAGAATGCATATTCATGATTATGCCGATGACACTTTACTATATTTATCCAATTTGGATTAACCAGTCCTGTTGGTGGCTACAAGTAATTTCAACTTTAACTATTAATTACTATATATATATATATATATATATATATATATATATATATATATATATGTCTCAATACATATATGTTTGTGAGTTTGAACCTGTATGTATAATTTTTATTCTGTGTGGATTAGAAAAGAATTAATAAATTTAGACTTGTGCAACCTATTTTTGCTTTTAAAAATCCTTTATATTTTATCGTTAAAATAAACTACTCAAAACTCAAAATATTTTGATCACTGATAGGAACTGTGTGTTTATTCTGGTTTATAGGACAGAAGAAAAACATCAAAATATGTTTCAACGTAGAATTTCACAGAATCTTTGTAAGGCTTTCAGCAGGTTTGTTTTTGAAAATCTCCCGTCTTCACAAAGACATGCTGTTTAACCCACATTTGGCTCCCTTCCACTCTGTTTGTGTTTGTTAGTGGGATTTATTGAACTTTGAGCTTAATGACCAGCGGCTATTATGAGTTTATAATTCACAGAGACAAATTTGAATGGCCAACTTCAAATGCTTTGACAGCTGTAATTGGATGCACTTCGCCTTAAAGGTGTTTGTGCTGCTATTTTGCATCTTGCATCCTTAAATACTGAGTTTTCCTTATTTTTGTTTAACTTAAGCAAACAGCAAACATAATTCTGGGAAATGAAGCAGGCACAGTTCCAGAGTGGGTTGCTAGGATAGCAGGAACGGAATTGTTTTGCCATGGCAACGGTTGTTAGGAAGAGCAAGTGAAGTTAAGGAAAAAAAAAAAAAGAAAGAAAAAGAAGTTTGCACAAGCAGGAACGACCAGCTGGGCCTTTCAGTGGTTTTGTAAATGAACCTGGAGAGGCATCCACGTGGTTGGGAAAATAAATTAGGACAAACAATCCAACACAAGCAATTAAAAAAAAAAAAGGAAAACCAACAGAGAGGAGGAACTTACAGAACGGAAAGCAGCCGCCACCAGGTTTGATGGAAACAAATTCCTGAGGAAAAGAAGAGGAGAAAAACAAATTAGAAGTAGATAAAAATCAGAGCTGTGGTGATGCAATTTGTCCTGAGTCAATGGGTTTAATCAACCACAAGCTGAAGTCACTAGAAAAGGAAAAGGCATCAGTATTCCCACCAGAGCCTCAATAACCAGGACCAAACATTAGCTTTCCCATCAAACTCCCGAAAAACAAACAATTTTGGGGCTTCATTTCATATTTATTATTGTTATTTGATCATTTTGATCACACTGGGAGGAAATCCATAAATCAGGTGCCCGGTTATACATTTAAAAGCAAACTGTGTTCATTTAGATCCTAATTTGTTTTGATGTTTTTGTTGCACTCGTAGTCTTTATTCATCAACAGCTCAACAAGAACAAGGACCAAGAAAGGCAGAAAAGACATGCAGCTAAGCCTGTTCATGATCACTTTCAAGTGATTTACTTGTAATAACGCAAAAAAATATTCTCAAAGATCGGTACGTTTTAAATTTCGTTCAACATTTAACAGTGGAACTGGAAGATATTTTAAATATCCAAAATTAACAAGAAAAAAAAAAAAAAACAAATAAAATTAATTAGGAAGTCTGTAAACAAAATTATCCTTCAAAAAAAGGAATAGTTGCGACCAATACACCAGACATAATAACTGAAACTGACTAATATTTTGATGTGTATTGATCACACTTTGCTAAATGTAATGTTAGATTAATAATCTGATTAAAATTTTTTAATTTTAACCCATTAGCAGCTAAAATCAGAAGGTATGAGGTACCATTAAGCTAAATGAATTTAACAATTATTAAATAGTAAAGAAAATTCAATGTTTCTCTACATATTCAGGAGAACAACATTTCTAGAGTTTTCTCCTGCTGAGTTTATTATAAGATAAGCATACTGGGAGTACTGGAAAGGCTTTTATTCCTCCATTTGTTTCCAGGTTTTTGAAACTTTATTTGCTGAGATTGCGTTTTATTGTGAAAGAAAGCAGGCACTGTTCGTGTTTGTTTCCACTGTCGCTCCACAGCCCGGCAACTGGGGTCACCTCATAATCCCAGTAAACTTTGCCCTCAGTTACTGGGCTGAATGTTGATTCAGTTCATTACATCCTCAGCTGCAAGCCTTCCTCTGCTACCTGACACAGTGGAGGGGAAATGTGAAATTCCTGCAGGAATAATGTCAGGTTTCCCTCTCATCACATGATGGAGGTGGATTTCCAAAGCTGAGAAGCGGCAGGTTTTTCCCACAGTGCAGCGAGATGTGGACAGATTTTCCTTTTTTTCCTCCAGGTTGTCACATGTTGGCCAAGGCTGAACATCATATACGCTAAAATTTATAGGATCTAAATTAATTCACTGCAAAATCTAGAAAAATAAATAAATAAATCAGTCAAGGAGTTTGATTTTAATCATAAATAACACCTTGTTTGGTGTTTCCGATAGAAATATGATAAAATATAACCTTTAGCAAAAATGTAACCACAGCTTTTTCAGGACGTTAATTCTGTATTTATTGAATGTACCTAAAAATAAATCCTAAATAACTTTCCAAAGGGGAAAAAATATTCAAGTTTACTTTATACAATTCTTTTAAAACTGCAAACTAAACTTAAAGATGCAGTAACTTTTAAATATATATATATTTTTTTACTTATCTATTGAAACCGCCAGCATGTCGTGACACTAAAGCATGGAAAAAAAAAAATGAAAGAACGAAAGAAATCTAGCTCCTCTGCCTTCTCCCTGCTATTCCGGAGACAGGAGGAGGGTCTTAGCGCTGTCAATCAGGTCAGTGTGCTGCCACTGACACAGGCAGCTCTCTGCTATGCTACAGCCTGTTGTGAATGCTAAGGCTAGTTAGCATAGCCACCGATGAGGTTGTTCTGTAACAGTAAGTTGCTTCTCCGCCATTAGCACATTTAGCAGCACGTACGCGAGCTTGATTGTTAGTGCTAAGACTCTCGTTCTGGCTCTGATTGGTTGTTTTAGTTAGCTATAATAACCTTGCCTCCAAAGGATGTATTTCTAAAAAAAAATTCACATTTCTAACCTAAAGAAAGTCCTTAACCCACTGGTGTCCAAACTAAAATTTTATTTGTTTTCCCCCAATTAAAAACTAAAAAATATTACTGTAAATTTTTTCTCTTTTACCTGCATAACAATAAATGAAACACGTAATATTTTATGCTTACAGTTATTCAACTTTTTAAGGCTTGTTATTTTCCATTTATTAAGTCTATAAAATGTTTTTAGTTTATCCCTAGCAACAAAAGTAAGAATTTTCTTTTACGACCTTTGCTGTAATGGACGGTTCTGGTTTTGAATAAAAACATGCTGGATGTTTGTAGCACAACTAATAATAGTAAAAGGCTAAATCAAGAAAAATTAAGATTTAAACTTACCACAAAAAATATCCTAAAAAAAAGTACATGTTGGGTGATCAAATTTGTGCCCTTCTTTATTCTTTAATTGCAGTCAGGAGCCACAAACGGCCGCCGGGCCACACTTTGGACACCGCTGCCTTAAGCAGGCTTGTTTTCAGAGTGAAACCAGAGGTTTAGAGGAGGTCAGGGGTCACCAGAGTGGTTCGAATTTATACTCTGGGAAGAACACATGGTGTAAAGAGCAAAAGGTTTTCTTTCTGGTTAAAAAAACTCCTGAAAGATCCAAAATTACAGCCGAGATTTTGTTTATGGCTATTGCGGTGAAAACCGAACTGGTTCAGGTCTGAGTAGGATAAATGTGATAAAACAATAACAACGAGAAAGATTTGAAGTGGAACGTTGCAAAACTAAAAATGTTTACATCAGTCTCAGAAAACAAAAGGCTTCTATGAAATCGAGTCCAGTTCTCTGAATGAGTTTAGAGGCGGTTCGACCCGCCTGAGGAGTCCGGCTGGGAACTGGACTCAGACGATGCCTCTGCTGTGATAAGGCAGAAATGCTGAGAGCAGCAGGGTTCAGTTTGTTCTGCAGGGAGCTAAGATACACTTTTCTGCTGCAGCAGCTGTCAGCCTTCCCTCACTGTGTGGGAACTTATTATTAGGCCACTGAGCGGACTCGTATTAATAACCCGAGGCTAAACTAGAATAAACTCACTCTTTCAACTTTTAAATACCAACATTTACTTTTTTAGTTCTCAAATTAAACAATGCAAACGGCACAAACCAGCTGTGTTTCTCATACATTTCTATTATAAACTGCAAATTTGATCTCGAGTTAATCTTGTGAATCTACATGAATGTTTTCCATAGTTTTGAGTTTTTCATTGTAGTTTATATTTATTTCATCGTCACTTTTTGTCTGATTCGGTTAGTTTTAATAACTTTTTGGAGCGTGTTTGCTAGTTTGTGTTGACCCTTCTGGACCACCGCTAACGCTAAAATCATGCTAACACAAAAGTTGTGCTAAGAAGTTTAGCATAGCTTGTGTGTTAGCATACCTTCCATTTTTTGTTGTGTTTTTGCTTTATTAACCCCTCTGGGCCACCAGGTGGTAACTGTGGCTCAAGAAGTTGTCTTGCAATTAGAAGGTTGTAGGTTCGAATCCTGTCGATGGAGATGCTAACAAATCATGCTAACACAAAAGTTGTGCTAAGAAGTTTAGCATAGCTTGTGTGTTAGCATACCTTCCATGTTTTGTTGTGAAGTGGTTTTTGCTTTATTAACCCTTCTGGGCCACCAGGTGGTAACTGTGGCTCAAGCAGTTGTCTTGCAATCAGAAGGTTGTAAGTTCGAATCCCGTCGACGGAGAAGAACTTTAAAATGACAACTTAATATATTTACTTGGGTAAATTTAACTTGATTACTTGCAACAAATTAACTCTTTTTTTTAAGTTGCTGTTTTCTTTTATCTGTGTAAAAAACACCAAGCAGAAAATATAATAGATGTGACGATGCATGAATCTCAGGCAGTTGTGGGATAAAAATAAATACATCAAAACAAAGACAATAAAAAAGTAAGTACCCTGAATTTAACTATTTTATAGTTTTTGTTTTATCTAATCAAATCCAGTATCGTGACTTGAAAACTTCTTGTCTGAGCCATTAACTTTTTAATAATTTTTTATTCTTATTCCGAATAAATAGTTTGCAAACAGGCATGTCTGTTCATATTTTGTTTCCACTTTTTTCTTTTTCAAGCTAATCGCTAAAAATTGACTAAATAACTTAAAATTTGCAAAGACGTCCCGGAAAACCCAAAAGCAGCGACAATCCGGAGTCTAACCGAATGCAAACTTTTTCATGCGACAGCCAAGCAGGGCAGAGAGCCCCTTCTTGATTTGAATTGCAAATCAAAGCTGTGGTTGCACAACACTGATGGGTCCAACCCTGAAAGGGGAGATTAGATTGAACGACCACCCCTCTGAATCCTGCATGACCCAGTTAGAGCGCTGCTGACGTGTAAACTTCAGGGTACCATGACCCGCATACCAAGGGTCAGTCAGGTGGATTTAGTGGCTCATTACGACCTCAAACAAAGGTCGTAATGATGCTTCTCCTCTTCCTCTTTTCCTCTGCGGAAACTGAGCATTACAATGGCCCACAGTGACTGATACATGCGGCTGTTAAAGCATCAGTAGAAACAGTTTCTGGGGCGTCCTATTGTGTGTAGAGCATAGAGTGTTCGCCTCGTACAGCCATATAGGTCAAACCTGACCTTTCCCTTCTCTCTCTGCCCAGATTCCATCTAATTATGGCCAAAAAATGCCACAAAGAATATGCATAGAAGAGTCTGTTGCTGCTTCTCACAGCAACAAACTGAAGCTTGAAGAATTAAGCTCCATTTTATTCCTTTGAAAGACGCAGTTTTATCCAAAATTGACTTTTTTTTTTAGCTTTACATAATGTTATAATGTCATTCCTTCATCAAAAACACACCTGGAGTGCTGATTGGATTCTTCCATGCATGTTTGAGAAATCCTTTCATCTCCACTCAGCTGTGCAAAAAGCCTGGGTGGACCTAGCCCCGCCTTCGAGACGCAGCTCATCCTGAGAGCTGCATTTTCAATCTACAGAGCAGCCCTCCCCCACTCAGCTCCTTCAGACTAGCCAGCAGCAATTAGCAAACACTGCACATCAGCTGTGCTCAATATATGAGCAGCTTGTCAATGTTAGAAAATAGCTGTCAGTGGTAGAAAATTTGAGATTAATCTCAAAATTTCTTAAGCTTTTCTAGCATTTTTTTTTTTTTTTAGATTCTTCAAACTCAGAAATTTTCTTGTCCCCCTGACCCCCCAAAAAAAATTCAGAAAGATTTTGAAAGAAAAATTTGCACACAGTTTTTTGACTTTTTAATCTCAGAAATTTCCAAGTTGTTTTCTACAAATTTTCTGAGCTTTAATCTGAAAATTTCTGAGCATCTTTCCTGGCAAATTTTAGATTTTTGGAGAAGTTTTTTTGTTTGTTTGTTTCTTCAAAACATGCTAGCACGGAAGTTATGCTAGCAAGATTAGCATCATTTTCATGTTAGTATGAAACACTTCCGTGTTAGTTAACTAGAATAGCAACAAAATTACGTTGCTAACAAAAAGTATAAGTTAGCAGAACTTTTGTGTTGGCTTTTTGTGTTATTTTTGGTGGAAACTCCACCAAAGTTTTCCATCTAGTTTGTTTGTTTGTTCTAGAAGGATTTACTTCAACATGTTTATTAGAGCAAAGCGGTGGAGTAGCGGGGTGTTGGTGTCGTCGTACCTGGCCAGATCCAGGAAGGAGTCGGCGGTCTCCTTGTTGCTGCTAACGCTCTCCAGACCCAGGCTGTTGGTGTTCAGAGCTCCGGCGCCCACCCCCGGCTTGATGATGAAGGCCAGCGCCACCCCGATCCCGGAGGCGATCAGCGTGGTCACCAGGAAGTAGGCTACTGCGATGCCGCCCAGCTTGCCCAGGGAGCGGGTGTCCAGGCTGGCGGCGCCGGACACCAGGCTGCAGACCACCAGCGGCAGGATGATCATCTTCAGCATCCGCAGCAGCATCTCTCCCGGGAAGGCGAAGTGGCTCATCTGCGCTTTGCTCAGGTTCATGCCGCGGACCAGCATGCCGAGCCCGACGCCCACCAGGACGCCGGACACGGTGAGGATCACCAGCAGGTTCCTGCTCAGGAACCGGGTCAGCCTCTCCTTGAAGCCCCGCTTCTTCTTCTCCTCCTCCTGCTGCTGCTTCTGCTGGTCCTCATCAACGGGCTCCTCGCTGTTCTCCAGCATCCGGGCGGTGGACGCGGAGCTGGGCATGGCGTGCCCGTTGATCTCGCTCTTTTGCTCCATCTTTTTTTTTTTTTTTTTTTCCGAGCGGCTCCACGCAGCGTGGGTCGAGTGCTCACAGACTGAGTGGTCGGCAGTAAAGGCTGAGCGCAGAGGGGGCGCGGTTAGCCAATGGAGAGGGCGCGACGACGCACAAATCCAGTGGTGCATGCGCAGTAAGCTCACTCCTTTATGGCAGGAGCAAATGATGCAAGAGCTGAGGAGATTGCTAGGATTTCACTGTGATCAATAGGATGGATAAGTACCAAGAAAGCTCTAAAAAGTGCGCAGTTTGCGTCAAAACTTGTAACCGACAAGTGTTTTATGCAAAAATGAAGACAAGCAGAACCTACAGGTGTGAATTGTTGTATATTTTGGTATCTATCCTCTAAGAGAGGGGTGTACAAAGTGCGGCCCGGGGATCATTTGTGGTCCCCAGCTCCATTTAAAAAAAAAGATCTAAATTTGTTTAATTTTTAAGTGTAAAAGTAATACTGACATAATTTTCTTGCAGTGGAAATGGATAAATACAACACAACGTATTTATCTTTTTAGAAGCAAACTTTTGTAATAAGTAGAACCATACTTATCCAGAGAGTTTTCCTGAAAAGCCAATTTTGCTGCATCCAAATCAGATTTTGTATATTTTAATTAGCTTGGTTAAATATAACAAGCATTTTGAAAGAGAGTGACCCAAATCCTGATCTTATAACTGGGAATAACCTTTTTGAAAACTAGATGCCTGCTTTTAACTCAGCAAACTTGCAAAATCTTTTTTAAGTTTACGATCCAGGATGAATAGCATCTCTTTACTAAAAAAAATTAGCTATTTGCTTGACTTTATTGCATAAACAAGTCTTTGCCATCCTTCATGACAGAAATGTCAACGTTTATTTTATTCAAGTGGTTTGCTGCAACAAACAGGCTTTTATTTTCCCACATATCTTCAACAGTCAGGTTAATTCAGAAGTTCAATATTTCTGCCACCCATCTGCCATTAGAACTCAAATTAGAACGCAAATGGCTGCTCGGTGTGGGATCGGACCAAGAGCAGCCCAGAGACAATTTAGAAATATAGAGTTCCTTTTTAGAACTATAAATGTAGACAGAAGTCAGGTTTCTCCCAGTGTTTTATCCCCCCACAAGGCTTTATCTTAAATTACTGAAAATACTGACATTTTTCAGTAATGACAGATTAATCTAAAGGTTTATAGTAGAGCCATTGAACTATCTGTGAGGGTTATGAAGTTATGAATCAGTGGCGTCTCTTCAGCTGCCTGTTGATTTCAGTCTGTTCTGAATCACGATGCTTGATCGTGCTCCTCTGACTTTTTGTAACTTTGCATTTTTTTTAACCCAAACCCACAGTGGGTGGCTGATGGATGACCTTAGTGACCTTACCACCGAGCTCAGGAGGTTTTCTGGAGGAAACCTTTTTGAGTTTTTGAAAAGTGGAGATTTCATTCCAGTCATTTTGATCTGATCTGAAACCTGCACCTGGCCTGATGCCGCCTTTCTGTCATGCTGTTGTCTTCCTGTCCTGTTACTGCCTGGATCAGAACCAGCTGGAGGTTCAGAACCAGCTGGAGGTTCTGATCCAGAGACAGACAGACTCACCTGGAGGAGGAGGGGGCGGAGCTGCATCTACGTGGACAATGATGATTGTGTCAACGTCCAACATGGCTCTCCTCTCTCTTGTTCTTCTATGGCCGACTCAACACTCGGATGATCCAGTTTCCTCAGGACTGGAAGGCGGATTTCGTCCTCTTGTCCAGGTAAAGAATGTAATTGGGACTCCAGGGGCCTCATGTATAAAAATGTATATGGACAAATTTATTAAAGTGCTAACGTCACACAGATGTGTGACCCTTCAAATTACAAATCCAGCTGAGATATCTTGAAAGAAACTTTGACTCGTCCAAATATAATAGAAGATATCTTGAATTACTAGTCAGAATGTTAATACAGATTTTGTAAATTGCTATTATGGAAAGTCAAAATATGTTTTTGTCTAGTCAAAATGCATTTCTAGATATCTCAAATGTAATTATAGATAACAAGGCGAAAGCAAATTTATGCTAAAACGGCCTGCAGTAGAGTTTGGATCGACTCTTCTATGTACTGCACTTGTTTGAACGCCAGATGGCGCCATTGTGAAACGTCTAGATTTGTAGCAGAGTCTTTGACGTTTTAGGGACATATAGTTTTTTGCTTTTTTTGTCAGACGGTATTAGAGTTCATATTTACAACTTAAACTTAACATAATTTGGACATATTTCAGTTGCTCCTTGTGAAAATTACAACTGTTAAAACAAATATTGACAGTTACAGCAAAACTGTTGTGTTTAGTGCTTTGTTTTGCTTTCCTCGCCACAACTGTTGGAGTTGCAACAAAAAAATAAATAAATCTTAAAGTTGTACTTGTAACGAGTACAGAGATAAACCAAATACCGTCTTTAATCCCAGTTTATTCAAATATATCTTAAAAATACATGTTTAACGGTCATGTAATGGATAATTTGAAGTAAGAAATATTGTTATTTCTATAATCAGGCATGCCTAACTATATAGACAATAATGGTAAACCATTTTGAGGCAGTAAAAATGCCCACATCATCACTCCTCCACTATCGTGCTTGTCCATTGGTGTGATGTGTTTCTGTTGTTATATTTTGGTTTTCTCCAAACATGGAGCTGAGCATTGTGGGTAAAAATCTCTCTTTAGCTTTGTCTGCACTCAAAAGAAACTTTAAACATTTAAGTCATGGTGACATTTTTGTTTTAGTGGGGTTTCTTTTTCATACGAGCTTTAATTAGCTTTATTAATTATTATTATTTTAAAATGATACTGGACTGGAAGAGATAAAACTAATTTGTTTTTTCACTTATTTAAACACAGACACAGATAATCTGAGTAAACACAGAAAGTCAACCTGGTCGAGGTGAGAACGATCTTGTCAAATCATAAATTAAGTGTGAGTAATGAAATTTCTTGAGACGGTGTTTATGTTTGTTAACCACACCCAGGACACCGATTACTGCCTGACTGGTAGAAAATAGAAATCTCTTAAACAGATCCTGTTTGACAACAATATGAGGCCAACGCATCATGAAGCGTTTCGAGGGAAATTAAGAAACAGTCACGTATCCGTCTGGAAAGAGTTAAAGCTATTTGTTGTACACAAACAAGTAAATACTGTAATTCCTTAATATTGATTTAAAAGGTTCAGGTTAAACTGGCAGATTTTTTCACTTATAACATGGGAAATTGTCTTTTTATAATTGAAATAATGTCTGTGAAACTGCTTTATTCATCGACAAATTTACCAAAATAACCTCCTACATCTTGATGAAAAGTTACTTGTAAGTTAGTTTTGTCTTATTTCAAGTGTTCTAAGATATTTGCACTAGAAACTACAAATATATTTGGTAACATTTTGTTTTTTGTGTTTTCAGGAAGTCCTACATAAAACTACTTCAATTTTTTTCCATGTGGAGATCACTTTTATTTATTAGCTTCAACTTTTAATGTTTTATCGGAAACTAGCAGAATTTTAAATAATTTATTCTTTTCCAGCCTATTTGTTTATATTTTTCTCTGTCATTCTTTTATTTTTTTCAGCAGGATCAGATGGTCTAAATTTAAAACTGGTCAATTTAAACTACAGTGGCCACAAAGATCATTAATTAAAAATGCAAACATTGGTTTGATGTTTAGTATTTTTGTAGTTTCTAGTACAAATCTCTTACTATACTTCAAATAAGACAAAACTAACACTCAAGTAAATTTTCCATTAAAATAAAGGAGCTTTTATTTTAAAGCAATACCCTTAATAATGACGCAAAAGTTCTGCATTATTTCACTCATAACAGGAAAAATGTTATAAATGAAATAATCTGCCTTATTTCAAGTGTACTAAATCCATAAATACTTGGTAAAATTAAATTTTTGCAGTGTTACCATTCCTGATTTCTGGTCAGGGGCCGAACAAAGCCATTTCAAGGGCCACGAATGGACCCTTGAAATTGTCAAATATCTCGCTGAAAAGTTACTTGTTAGTTTTGTCTTATTTCAAGTGTACTGACTTATTTGCAAAAGAAACTAAACCAAAAATTTGGCCATTTGTCTAAATGTGTCAACCTGTAATAAGTAAAAAAAATATAGATGAATACAGACAGCAACAAGTAATATGAAATCTACGTTTGATTTTGATTTAAATAATTTTATATTGCATGATTTTGCAGGCTTTCTCCCACACAAAGGGCTGCAGTATCGTGATCGGAGCAGCAGAGAGAAGCAGCCTCTTGCCTCCAGTACCGACTGTTGTCTGCGTTGTCCTCGCTGACCTCAGCTCTGCCGTTGCTAAGTTGAGTTAAACTTTGCCTCCCTCCACACACAGAGACAGCCTGTCCCCTTCCCCTCACAGCTGTGTGGCCTGAATGCTGGAAATAGCTGCCGGAGCCACGGATGTTTAACAGTGGCTAACGTTGGCATTGTGAAGCTGCCGTCTGGGATTCATTAAGGAGAAACAATCATTATCCTCTGTAACGATAGACGATGCTATACGCAGACTCAAAGCTGAAAATCTGCAAATGTTTAGATGTCTTCCTGCTCTATTTTGTTTTGTTTTTTTTGCTTCTCATATAGTCTGGGCTTTCTCTCGTTCACTTTGATTCCCTCTGGTAGAATTTCTACCGGTCCAATCAGCGAGCAGAAGAAGTTGTGAACGATGACAACTGCACACCGAGATAATTATGTGTCATTGTTATGCGCTTTCAAATTAAAATGAAAGCAAAATTTGTAGAAATTAGAAATGAATAGTTTGTTGTTTTCCATTTTAAGATTTCTTTTCAAATAGTGAAAATTTTACTTTTAGTTCAGCTGATGAAATATTCTTGAATTGTGAACAAGGGCCACACAGAATCAGTCCAACGGCCGCATATGGCCCCCAGACCTCACTTTGAGCACCCCTGACTTGGTTAGTTGAGTTACTGAAACAAACTTTTCAATAATATTAATAAAATATAGGGGGGAAAAAAGTGTACAGTGTATGGCATTCAAACAGAGCAAAACCAGGAGACGATACTTTTTACACTTTATTGTATATTTATATATATATTTATATATATAAAACTACAAAAGTAAGACCGTTTTCAGTTCATAAACAGCTGTGAAGCTGAGCATTTTATTTTCTACAGACCCACCGATACAGTGATCAGCTGATAATTTCTCTCTCCGTGTTTGTTTTGTTGCATAGAAAAAGGCACAGCGCTGAGGTCTGCGAGTTACAGGCCGTGTTGAGGGAATCCGCCGCACGCTTGGACGCAATGAAACCGATTTGGTGACAAACACTGATTGAAAAGTCTTAGGAGCTTGAATGTTGGTCATACTATGTACATTACTTTTGGCATGAAAGCATCCATGACAGGCTTTGGAGTCTTGACATCTGTAGGTTTGAGACCGTTTTCTTTAAATATTGCTGCATGAATGTGAATTGTTTGCCTTTAACCGGAAAATGATGAACAAAAACAAAAAGTACAAAAGATATAAAAAGTTGTGGCCACCCCACCAGAAGAAAAAATAAAATCCAGAACGCAACAAACCAACAGAAGATGATAACCTATGTATATAAAAAAATGGCTTCCACCCAGTTTTCACACTCTGATACATTCCTATCTAAAAGTACATTCCTAACACACATTCTGTACACACATTTACAATCCATGTGTCCACTTCACATCAAAAATAAATATATTTACACAGAAAAGACAAAAACCCCCAAGATGAATAAATAATTTCAATGGAAATTAAACAAAAGCACTCCAAAAAAAATTAAAACACACAGAAAGAAACAAGACACAGTCGTCTGCAAACAGCATAACGTGGCGCTCGGCTCACATCTGAGCAAATACTCTGCCAGGAAACCCAAAATTTACACTGCCCTACATCCTCTGAAACACCATTGGATACAAGGGCTTCTCCAGATGTTTGATAATTATTTTAAGATAAAATAAATCTCTTAAATGTCTTTTTAAACCCCCCCTTTGGAACGTAGCTCTGATTGGCGCAGTTCCCTTACATGGTACAGCTCAGATTGACGAGGTTTTCAATTTCAGGTAGCTTCACACTGTTGTTTTTAATTCACTGCTTTGTTAGCTTTGTACTTCCCAAACAGCATTAGCATTTACTGACAATACTACAAAATGGACTTTTACAATGTTTTCTTCTCACTTTAATCCAGTATTTAATAATCATTTCATTCATCCAGACTTTCTCATTTTAGTTTGAGTTCTCAAGGGTTTTTTGCATATTAGTCAGCTGTTTACTTTCTTTTTCAGAAGCTATCATTAGCACAAAAGGTGGTGTAACGGTCTGTTGACATTTATTAAAGTTATTATTGTCTTCATTCTGAAAATTTGCAGTTTGAACGGCTTAAATATTCTCTGAAACTGCGAACATTTGCTCCACAGCGCCCCCTACAATGTTAATTACATTTAAGTAGTAGTCAAAACAAAAAGTCTCGACAAGAATCCATTTTGGATTGCATCGTACAATACAGCGCCATCTACTGGCTATGCACTGGCACTGAGGTGTAATTAATTAATCCTGTGAGATTCCGATACAAGTGGACAGTTTTGAAAGGGAGATGATTAAATCTCGATTGAAAGGCATCATTCAAAACCAGACTGGTGTTTCTGCAAAATGCCCGTTTCGTAAGCTGTTTCTACCACCAATCGAGCCCTTAATGACCTGCAACGATTTAAGCTTTCAGCTAAAACAGAGAAAATGCCCAGGATAGGTTGCTTTGTTGTTAATTTTGTTGCATTGCCACAGTTTACAGGTCGGTAAAATGTGGCGCTACCTGGAGTGAAAACCAAAAATACCAAACTTTTTGGGCTGTTCCATGTAAAGGAAAAGTGCCAAAAGTGTTCAGAAATGCTGCTTCGGACATCCTGAATTTTAAACAAATGCAAAAAAGGTTTAATTTAATAGATTACAGTTAGATTTATAAGGCTTTGTGACAAACATAGCTTTAATGCACCACAGTGCATGGCTGATACATCAGGTTAATGCTGTGGTTTTGGTTTCCCTCTTCAGTGGAAATCTCAATTCAAATTTCTTCCGTGATACTTTTAGCTCTCCTGCTAATATTGGGTCTATTTGAGAAGTAGCAGGACTGCTTGCTAGCTAGCATTTAAGGCTACTTATTACCAACACATGTAAACAAACCCCGTAGAAACGGGGAGTGCGAGTAATACTGTAAGCCCTGCTGTTACCAAATCATAATCTGTTTTCTGCCAAAAATAAATAAATAAATGCATCAACTTTGGAGCTTTTCCAGATCATCTACGTCCAACTGGGACTGGGGAGACGGCTGCTTATTTCTTCGAGTGTAAACCAGTGTTACCAGTGGGTGCAGCTCATTTGGATACCTCTGCAACTGGTTCGTGATAACTGGCTCATATAACCGAGCTCATGTAAAACAACAACCAGCAGTTGTGTTATGACTGTGTATAAGGTAGAGAGACAAGCAGAGGTACAGAGGGCTGGAGGGGCCAAAAAAGTAACATTTAAAAAAACCAAAAAAAAACCCCAGGAAGCCTGGCATTGAATTCGTAGACATCATGTGTACACAAATAGACGCTCCCTTCTAGTAAAAAGTTTAAACAACAACCTGGTGATGTGTTTTAGAGCTACTCCTAAAGCATTATTGCAGAGCCAGGCTAATGTGGAAATCTATGGAGGTCCAAATGTGCCAAAATGTGATAAATAAAACAAACATAATACCCAGCACGTTTTGGTCTACATTGGACTGAAGTACACTCACATAATTACATTTAATAGCAACCTTTTGTATTTCATGTATTTAATAAAATCAACCAATTTCAATAATTATGGTTACATTTATTTATGTCAGGGCTGCAAAATTGATCAAAAGAAAAAGACTACTTAAGCTTTTTTTTATATAATATTAGGAATATATTAGAAGATGCAAATAAGCAAACTATTCTGTTAAATCAACATTTTATTGCCTAAAATGCAATAAAATACATGGCTCATTTGTAGCAAACAATAAATCTGCAGCTAAAACATACTTCTAGCATCAACGTATGAAAATCTCAACCCTTTCTGCTCGATACAGCATCTATGCAGTATAGGACTTATCTACTTATTTTTGGATTAACCGATTAATAATTAGAAAGAAAAAGGTGCTTAAAAGCTGCTGTTTTTTAAATTTATTTTTTACTGAACTTGAACTAGATAAAACTACATAGCTACTCGAGGAGTTCGAGCTAGAACATATTTACAGAAAAACAGTTTTCTTAAATCTTAAATAGGGTTTGTTTTTTGTAAATTTTTGGCCTACTCATTTGAGAATGCTTTTTTTCAGCAATTAGCCTTTTTGAGTTTATATTTATTGTGATTAATCCAATTAATAATTTCAGCCCTACTGAAAATAAAATAATTTACCAGATTATTTACTACATCTGTCACTTTTGGCACCCCATAGACACCGATAAAACAATCTATTTCTCCTTAAATGCTTGCTTTACAATTAAAACATTGTATCTGTAATAAGATCAAAATTAAATAATCATCATTTGATCATGTAAAATTACCTCAACAAAATTTAATACAATATAATAAATTAAAAACATCGTGTGACCCTCAGTGGGCTGTTAAAGTGAGAAGAGCGGATAAAAAATACTGTAAAAACCAGGAACTGAATAAGTGGTCATTTGAAAGGCACTCAGCTGCTAAAAGCCATAATTACAGTGTGTGTATGTATGTGTTTGTTTTGTATTTCTGTACCTGTGAGGAGTGCATATCCCCCACAAGGATTAAAAATAGAAATATTTACAGTTACTCTTAAGGGTTAAGGCTTAGCTTCAGGTAAAGGACTAAAAAGGAAATTCATAAAGTTCCTCACAAGTGTAGATATACAAAATTCTGTGCACTACAAAAACACAAAACCTTACCATTTTTAGTGTAGTTCATAGTGCAAATATCTTGGTACACTTGAAATAAAATTATAACATGACTATGCATTAGCATATAGGAGCTTGATTTAATTAAATAATTACCTAAAAGTGCCCCACTATGCTTCCTTGAATGGTTAGGACAGATCTATGGAATATACAAAACATGTTAATTACATTTTTACACAAAATCATTCTTAGATCTGGTTAGTTCTGTTTACTTTAGCTCCTTTCAGAATGAGCTATTTTAGGGCTCTGTCACTTTAAATCAAAAATGGTGCTGCTGGTCACGCCCCCAACTCAACGTTTACAATCGCAAGCGAAAATGGCTTCAAAAAGATGTGCAATTTTACAACATACATCTTTGAAAAGCAGAAGACAATCCTCAACAACTTTAAAAAGAATGCAGCAAGTGGTTTCCAGCTTACCAAATGCACTGAGTTCTAGAGTTGCTAGGTAACGGCTAGCAACTCGGCTGGGGTTGCTAGGTAACGGCCAGGTTTTTGAAAAAGAAAAAGTTCCGCTGGCAGATTATACTCCTTCCAACATGGGAAAATATCTTTATAATAATTTGCCAGTGAAATTAGAACTTTTTAATCAATATTAAGGAATTATTGACTTAAAACAAGCTAATTTCTTTGTGAAAAGTTATTTGTGAACTAGTTTTGTCTCATTTCAAGTGTACTAAGACATTTGCACAAGAAACTAGACTGAAAAATACTTTTATGTTTTTGCAATGTGTATGCTTTGCTTCCTCGTTACTTCACTTCCACACCTAGAAAGGCGAGCACAGTGCACGAACAGTGTTGTGTAGAAGTAGTAGTTGTCATAGTAGTACTAGTTGACATCACCTTCGATGTTTACAATTACCGACCTTAGAAGAAAACGTCTTTTAAAGAGATAAAAACAAAAGCAATCCCGAATTTTTCCATCCAGTCTGTTTCTCCAGGTTAATAAAAAGTTTCGCAGGTGGAGGTCAGGGTGTCGCTGAATCACGACCCCACCAGCACCTCCATTATGTGGTCCAGTTCTGTCAGATCAATTTTAAAAGGCTGATTGGCTGAAACCTGGGGAGCGGAGCCGCTGTACGGCGACGCCAAAGTTTTGAGGAGGTCGTCGGCATTCACCACTGGCGAAAGCTTGGCGAAACTGCCGCCGCCGCCAGCTGTGACACCTACTGCCCCCGCTGTGGTGCAAGGGTCAAAGTCGTACATGGACGTGTCAATATCGGCGAACAGGACGTCGTCCAGCGCCAAGTCTGAGAGGAAACCCGAAGAAGAAGGGGACGAAGGCGAGGGGGAAATGTCTTCCAGGCTAGCAGGGGAATGTGCGGGCAGGAAAACAGCAGCTGCCTCTGGCTTAGCACCCATTGTCCTGCAGTCTCTGGTGGAGCCTGTGGGTGATGAGAAAGGGGATGGATGGGGGGAGGTAGTTATGGTCATAGTATTAGCGGCTGTTGTCCGTGTAATGGCGGTGGGAGGAGCCAACTCCATGTCACTCGGAGAGGATGAGAAACTGTCGTTTGATAGGACCGTCATACTAGAGGACATCTTGCTCATTAGCGCTGACGATGGAGTTAGCGGGGGCGGAGACAGAGGAGGAGTGGGTGGAGACGGCGCGCAGAAAGCTGAATTCCCACCATCCTCTTCCAGTAGCGAGGCTGGAGTGAGGCAGGCGTCCAGGGGCGCGGCGGAGCCTTCCAAGCGCTGGGGCGTCGGGCAGCTGGGAGGCACCATCGGATGGGGCGAAGGTGGCGGAGGAATCGCCGGCATCAACAGCGCGGATGGTTGGGACAGGATGCCAAAAGACGGTGGTGCCTCGCGGAACCCCTCATCCATGGGGTCATCAGGCGGCGGCGAGGGCGGCAGGAAAAGCGGCCGCAGAGAGCCCTCCTGCTTGAGCTCATCCTGTATGCGGCGTAGCATGTTGTTGATGAGGACGCGGCGCTCCAGGCTGGGCTCGCCAAGCGGCCGCTGGCTGTAGAGCTTCATCAGGGAGATGTTGAAGATGGTCTGTCTCTGAAGGGTGTAGGACACCTTGGAAAGACCCTCCGAGGCAATGCCTACCCCCGCTCCCGCCACCGACGCCTCCAGCGCTTTGCCTTCCAGGCCCTCTTCATCCTCTTCCAACTTCCGCTTTGCACCTTTACAGAACATATATCTAGACAACACAAAAGGAGAGTAAACAAGTTAATCAAGTGCCAAGATAAGAAATCATTAAGACACAAATCAGGTCTAAAGACTTAAAGCTCAGAACCTAAATATAGTCACTCCAGACTTTATGGAAATCTGTTAGACCTTAAGGTGCTGCCTTGAACAGGGTAGAATAGGTCTACAGTGTGACTATTACTCTTTTTGGACAAAATTATTCTTAGATGATAAGAATTTAGTCTCGTCAGTTCTACCTATGAACTGTTTTAGGACCACTTATCACTTTAAATCCAAATAAGCTGCTGCTGGCCACGCCTCCAACTCAACAAAGCATTTGCGAAATTATGTTTTTTAAAACTAGCAGATCAACAACAAAACTTTGTACAATCGGTTCCACAATTACTTGATCAGTACATTTGAATGGTGCTATTCTATCCCCAGGGCAATTGCCGCCCTGGGCAACTGCCCATACCATAAAACCGCCTCTTTTGGGGCTTGTCAGAAAATCACTTCATTCATACAGGAACCAATGTTTTCTTTGGAAAATTAAGAAGCTGCAAAAAGAAAATGAGCATATTGCATTTGGAAAAAAAGTAAAAAATACAGAAAGTGAGCAGCAGGAGAGGAAACCTTCATACACTAGGTTATGCAATAGTAGTGCTCCCTGCTCAGCACAGGATCATGGGCCAGATTTAAAGCCCAACCTTTGGCCACTCCTTTTTTTATGATATTAGAGGAAGAACCTGCTGGTTGTGGCGGTGAGCAGGGTACAAGAGGAGCAATAATTTGGGTGATTTTATGAAATATTCAGAAAACAAAGAAGAAGAAAATGGAAAAGAAAGAAAGGAGCTGCTGCAGTGTGTTTGACTTTAATCCAGGCTGACATGCAGCCAGTCGCCGCCTGAATCACGGCGCATGCGTCTTCTCTCAAACACACACACACACCCACACACACACACACACACAGGAAGTGTAAGCTGCAGGCCCAGTCACCACGACCGGTTGGTTGCCATGACAAACCGAGTCAGCTGGGAATTCACCCAAAGAAACGACAGTGAATGGGAAGCGGTGGAGGGAGGAAGAAGAGTACAGGAGGAAGATGAGGAAGACAAGCGAGAAGCGGAAGCAGAGGAGTAGGTAAGGTAATGAGGACTCCATCCAGAGATGCAGATAAACACACAATCGCATCTCCGACTAGGCCAAGGGTGTTCAAAGTGAGGTCCAGGGGCCATTTGCAGAACCTGTCCTGATTTCTTGCGGACCCCAACCACAATTCAAGAATAAATTACTCCAAAACTACAACTATTGACTCAAAATCTACTTACAAAAATTATGTTTTTCTTTTGGACATACTGTGGCTGCATTTTGGAGTAAAAATGTATTTTGGACTATAGGGAAAAGGTTTTTCTACCTTGGCTCCCGGAGTTAGCCGTGGCTGTAAGCTGTTTACTACTAGCTGCTGGGGGAATGGCTCTGCCTCACCCTGTAGTGATCGACTCCTTTCCCCTGCTTGGATCTCTGAGTAGCTGCCTCTCAGACTGCCAGGATCTCATCGTAGTCTAAGTGTCTGATACTCTTTGTCAGTTGCTAATATGAATGATCGATTCGTCATCGTCATCATGGAAATCCTCACTGCGGCTGCGGGTTTCCCCTCTTCGTTTTCCAGCTCAAAACAGGGCCACTACATGCTGCGTGTTCATTCTTCAGGTAATCCTTTATATACAGAACAGAAACCACAAAGCTAAAAACAAATTACGAAGTGGATGCCACTAGTCGCGCCGATATCCAAACTTTGCATTATTTTTGCGATCTCACTGCTTTTGTCGCTGTTCCGTTCCGCTTCTCTTTCACGGTTACTTGCGCAACTTTACTTCGTTTCAACAAAACACCAAAATACAGCCCATCGTTATTTACTGAGGATCTGAGATTTCCAAAAACAAAGGAATCTAATGTTGCGTTTCGTTTTTTACGTTTCCCTTTCACATAACAGGAAAAACCGGTTTTTGACATTTCTCTGACATTCTGAGAAATATGGTTTACTTATTTTAGCATAACTCCAGTTTTACTTGGCCTATTAACACCATTTAAAAACTGGTGTGTAGTTTATAATGTGCACTTTAAGCACAAGTTGAAATGAGACTGGGGGAGGCGGAGTCTTGCTGCTAAGCCGTCACAAACCAGACATATTAAAAAGACAACATCAGCCCCAATGGTTTAATGTATCGATAGTCGCGGATGAAAAATCGATACCTTCCGATGTGGGGGGGGAAATTATATCATAGAATCGATATAATTATACAGCCCTACACCATAGCAACCAGTGACTCAGCAATATTTCAGCCTCTGCTTCTTACATTACTCGGCAGATTTTTTATTTTCAAAGTATCTAATAAGTTAGGAATTATTCACCGACTCGAACATAGCATTCACACCTGCATCACACCAGGCGCCATCAGGTTGCTACGGTTACCAGGACCAAGACCTCGGTAACCTCTTCTTAGGAAGATGTATACTTCTCCATATCTTCCCAATAATTTACATTGTGAATAAAGATTCATTAGAGGAAATGAAAGAGAATTTCTGCCAGCTGGATAACTTCTGGCATTAACGCGTTCTCACGTCGGCAATCCTTCATTGCAGCACACCGACTGCTGCTGCTGCTGCTTCAGGAAAATGGAGATTCAGAGTTGGGAGGAATCAAAAAACGGCATTTCAAAGCAGAACGCTGTTGCTGTGTGACTGAGAGGCGAAGCAGCTGCGCATGTGTGACTCACCAAGCCACGGCAGGCTGGTTGGGCTCCCTCACACACAAGACGCACACAGCGCAGGGCTGACATACCAGAGGTGCCCCACCCGTCACATTCCTCTTCATTATCCTCCTCTCGCCTCTGACTATCCGCTCCTTCTCCCTATTTCACCCGTCTTTAACATCCTGCAGCTTTAATTCCTCCAGTTTCTCTACAGTAACTCCTTTAAAAAAAAGAAAATAAAAACGGATCGTAAAAGAGTCAAAGTGATAAAGCACAGCAGCGGAGCAGGGTCACGTTGACTGAAAATCCTACAGAGTCAAAGTTAAACTATGGTGCCAAAACTTGCCGAAAGAGTTTCCTTTAGAGAAATGCAGTGAAATAAAGAACGTCCTGATGCTACGTTTGTTTTCAAATTATAATTAGAGATGCACCAATCTGGCTTTAACCAGCAAAATCTGTTATGACAGCGCTAACTATGCTAATTCTTTTACTACTTTGTAAAGCTAATACCTTTGTAAACCCATTTAAAAACAATCTAAATGAGTAAACATCTTCTGAAATATCTGCAATATTGTAGTTAAAATTTATTTTGATCTGCATGGTCTAAAGTTGATATATATAAATATATATATAATTATATATATAAAACTCACTGGTAATATAAACCCTTATTGAACCAAAATTAGCTTCCTCTTGTAGATATGGGTTATTGGAGTCAGAAAATCACATTTCCTTACAGTGGACTACCACAGAAAATGACTTTACATGAATACAAAATGAAAAAGTCCAAAATAGTTTGAGAAAATCTAATTATTAAAGGTGCAAAATGAACTCAAATTAAATAAAACATCACTTTTAAAGCAATGTCTAAGATTATTTTTGCAGCTGTAATAATAATTGTTGCATGTTGTACGAATACAACATGCAACATTTTCAAGGTAAGTTTTTTAACTTTTCCAGCATCACGTTGGAGATAAAAACAAAACAAATGAACTAATAAGAATTTCAAGTCACTATTGTGTGATTAAAATATTACAACTAAAATATAACAAAATGTTTAGAAAATAATTTCATAAACCTTGCACACCTAAATTATTTGAGAAAAAACACAAATCTAACTTTAAAAAATCCCCTATTTTCAATAACTGTTATTAATAAGTGATTGAGCCATTAGGAATAATCAATATTCACTACATTGAAACAATCCTAACAAATTGTGCTAAGGTAAATAACCTTCATGGTTGAATTATATACAAAGAAAGTTACAAAAAATATATACAAATATGTTCTTTATATGCTTTTTGGCATTTGCAAATACAAATAATTTTGGTAATTTAAAAGTTTAGCTTCATTTAACTTCAGAGAGCAAGAAAAAAAAATTTATTAGAAAATATCTGGATTCAACTGTAAACAACATTTTCCAAATTTAGGATTTTAATCAAACTTTATGTTGCATTTTATCACAAAACTGTGCAGTTTGAATATGAGGTACTTTCCAAATAAGTTAAGGATTTCAATGGAACCCTGATGTAAATAAAAGCAGATGTTTTGCTTTAAATGCGAGTTTTGTTTTACCCATAAGGTTACGATGACATCAAAATCACAGCCCGTATCCAGAAGAAAAACAAATTAAAGCCTTGGCCGTCTATGTTTTCTCTTCCTTTAGCTGAACAAGGGTTAACAAATCCATGTAACTATCCAAGGATCGCTACAGACCAGGAGGTAAAGTCAGGTGTGTGCATGCATGGCGGCTACTGGACGCCAAACATTAAACATGCGGTCTGATGATATTATTCCTGGAGCCGGCTGCGTGTGCGTAGTGCAGTAGTGGAACGGTAGTGGACGGCCTCTGCAGTGATATTATGATCCTGTAACCGGATATGCTGGTTTCCATGCCTGAGCTGCACAGCCACCCCTCCCCCTCACCTCCCTCCACGTTGGGCTATTTCAGGTTCTATGGATGCAAAAAGTACTAACACACACACACCGCTACACTGCTGCAGGTAGATGAAAGTGGCTTTCTCCTGAGTGCATCCATCTCTGCATTTGCACATGCATCCCAGACGAACGGCTGCAGTCATGACTGCGTTTTTCGCTGCGATGCGCCCGACTCTGCATGAGGACGAAACTCTCCAGCTCACCTCTGAGATTTCACCTACCACCAAGGTTATTACAGCTAGCTAAAGCTAACGAAATAACAAAAACTGAAACTGAGAAAACATTTTTGTCAGCTGAAATACATAAAGAAAACTAATTATAGCATGTGTTTGTAAAACTAATTGAAACATTGAAATTATAGACATAATATCCTTTGTTTTCACGTTTATGAATCTATTTATTAGCCTTTCAAACTGATTTATTTTTCACCCCACACACAAGCAGTCCCAGTGCTGGACAATAAATCCATAACAATATATACTGCGATAAACATGTCAATACTCAATATATAGAAAACTCAATAAACTCCAATACTGGGAAATGTAAGGAACTCAGCCTCTAACAGCTAGCTAAGCTAGGTTGGTGGAATCTACTATCTCACTCACTCTTTGGTTACCTAGCAACTCACTCACTCACTCTGTGGTTACCTAGCAACAGCCTGCTGAGTAACTTGCGCAGAAGCAGTTTTAATGTTTTTCCACTTTGCCTCAAAACTGCATCAAAATAAACAACAACAACAACATGGAGAGAAAACTGTGGATAAAAAAAGGAAAGGTAACACCACCAGTTGGGCAGCATTTTAAATATTTAAGGTGGAAAATGTTTTGATTAGCACGAACTTTTGTAAGCTGTCAAATAAAATGTTCATGTTTTGTGAGTATAACCAAATTTATTTGTTAAAACTACAAAATGGTGGCAAAAACAGAAACATATTCTAATAGTCATAAAACAATCCTTTTCATATGATATTAAAATACTGGAAAAAATAAAAGTAAATAAAACTAAACCATAAAGAAAAATGCTAAACTATTATAACCCTGTGTGTTTCACTCTCTCTCATGCACACACAGAAAAAAAAAACAAAAAAAAAACACACACACACATACAATGTCGTTCTAGTAAACACATTCCAGACCAAACCCAGAGGAAGAGATAGCGCATTGTGACCAGACCCCACTACGCTCACTCTCACAAATTAAGATACGATTACCCCAAGATGACAGCCAAATCATTCAAACTGGTTCTGTGACATTCCTAAAATCCACATTCACAATTTATTCATCCCGATTTCAGACTTGATCATCGACTTCTTGTTGGTAACCAGGAAAACTCACGATGAGAGTCACTTCCAAGCAGCTGCATAATCAGAAACCACAGACATGAAAGAGACACCGTGACACAGTTCAACACGCAGCACTCGGCAAATCAAGGTTCTGATACTTCTGATTAAAGAAAAGCAGAGGAGATAGACGATTACGCACCGAAACTGTTTTGTCTTTTTGATCTGAAGAGTCTCAAGGGCAACGGAGAATCCAGAGTTTGGAAGAAAGCAATGCCAATGGCACACTTTATACTAATAACCAATAAGCCTGTCACCATATCACATTTTCTGGGCGATAAATTGTCTCAGAAGTTATTGCGATAAACGATAATATTGTTGTTTTAAGACCAATTTCAAGTAATATAATGGTAATGGCAAAATAATGCAAGAACACATTCTTAAAGATCAATAAACTTTAAATTTTAACGAACATTTAACACTGAAATATTTTAAATATCCACAATAAACTGGAAAAAATAAAAAATAATTATGAAGTCTCCATAAACAAAATTGTCCTTCAAAACAAAGACCTAGTTGAGACCAAAAAACCAAACTGAAAACTTTTTACCAACCGGTTTTTGGTAGAACGAGAGAAAAACAATAATTTATCCAAATGGTAATGAACAAGCTTGCTTTAATTTATTCTGCGATTAACTGATTTGTTGCGACAGGACTATGCACTGATGTCAAAATTTGAGCCAACTTTGCAAATATATTTAACACTTGAAACAAATAACCTGATTAATTGATTATTCGATTAATCACCGACTAATTTTGTAATCGATTAATCATTAACTGGAGTACACGGACTCAAAAAAAGGCAATTTTCTGAAAAAGCAATACACTCAAAGCCGTAAATTAGGCAAAACTGCACAAAAAAACCCCCAAAAAAACATTTTTCATTTAAGAAAATTATGTATGTAAAGTGTAAAAAACAAAACTCAAACTCTTCCAGTGAAATTGTTTCAGCTTTGTCCAGTTCAAATTCTGTCACTAAAATCTCTTAAACATCTTAATTGATTTTGTTAAATGAGAAAATAAACATTTTTGCCCTAAACTGTATTGATATTAAGTCAAGAAGAAAGAACTGAGCAGCTCGCATGCTTTCTTATTACACTTTAGCCAATAAAATGTGTATTATATCTAAAAAGGGAGTTAAACTGCTTATTTGCATCTTTTATTGTTTAAAAAAAAGTCCCAAATTCTGCAGAATGTACCAAGTTGTTTTTTTTATTCGATTAATCATCAGAGATAATTCATTACTAAAATCAAATTTATTAAAAACCTCTTGAATAACTTCAGTTTAAACTTTTTTTTTCTTCTTTTTTTTATTTTTTTTTAGAGCTGCACTCTTTAGAACCTCTGGGGTATTTTAAAATGACCAGCTGGTGTTTATGAAACCTGTTTGGTTCACAAACTCTGACCCTCGTTTATGAAACCGTAAAATTTGTGGAGTAAAATTGGACGTCTAAGCTTCACTTAACTGAACTTCGGAAACTCAAAGATTACGACCAAAGGAGGATCGAGATTCTACGCGAAGCAATGCGTCTAATAAAGGAATAATGTGGCATCAAAATGTTTCTCTGGTTGCAAAAAACCAAGCTGGGTGTTTTAATAAAGCAATTAAAAACTGGATTGAGCAGTGGAACCCGCTCACACGGTTCAAAAGTGCACTGCGAAAAGCAATGTACCAAAAAATTAAACATAAAAACACTGCAAAACACAAATTCTTACCACATATTTTGGGTCTACTGTACATATCTTAGTAAAAATTACAGTCATAGTTCTACTGGAAAATTATTTCACTTATAATAAAACATTTTCCCCCTTTTACAAATGGAATAATCTAGTACTTTTTCATCAATATTAAGGAATTATAGGCTTAACATAAGCTCCTATATTGTGCAGGAAAGTTACTTGTAAGTTTTGTCTTATTTCAAATAAGTTGAGATCTTTGCACTAGAAACTAGACCAGAAATACTTGGTAAGATTTTGTGCTTTTTAAGTGTGAAAGAGCAAAAAAGTGCAAACCTGAAAAGAGAAAGTGATTTCATGATTAGCAAAGAAACAAAAAACAGGAACAAACTATTTTTTTTAAATTGAAATCAGTTTCTGTGAAAACAAAACGATCTCTGATCAAGATTTCTTATCAACAACGTTTGTAGTTGTTGATAAGAAAAACAAAAGTAAATGCGGTAAAGGGGTTTCTTTTTGTAGCATTACAACAAGTCCAAATCAACAAATAGCTCCAAAAGAAGAAACTTAAAAGTTCTGGAAAAGCCCAATGAGATTCCAGAACCAAACCAGTCAGAGATTTGGAGAATGACTGCAAGGCAGAGATCAATGGTGGGAAATTTCTTCCAATATTACAAACCAAGAGCACATTTCAAAAACTTTTATTAAAAAACATCTCAAAATGAAACTAATAATTACAAATTATTTTTTTTGTTTTTTTTTTCAATTCAGATTAAATTTTTTCATTCTTTTTAGTTTTTCTATTCAAATTTCTTTTTCTAATTTTATTTTTTAACTTATTTTATCAAATACATTTTTTATTCAGATTTTATTTTTTTCCTATTTTTATTTTTTTTATTTTTTTTTTGTCAGATTTCTTTTTTTTTTTTTATCTGATACTAGAGACCAAGTTTTATGAATTGCATACTTTTTAAATCACATTTCACAGATTCTGTTTCACATTTCTGGGGGCGGGACTTCCTTTGAAAAATGGCAGAAAGACGCATTTCTATTCGTCTCAGCGGATGTTAGCAACGTTCGGCTTAGACACAAAGCTTCAACAAAGTATTAGTAAACGGGGTTGCATATGTATACATTATGAGTTATTCAACATTTATATGCAACATCAGTGTGCCTGAAATAAGGTCTGCCATCACTTTAAATAGAGGTTAAAACCGTTATTACATCTGCCTCACATGAAAATGATTCCAGTTTCTGCAAAACCGAAGAAAGACGGGAAAACATGGTAAAGATAAGCCACAACCAAAATAAATAAGCATGCAAGCAGTGTGTGTGTGTGTGTGTGTGTGTGTGTTCCCTGAGTCAAAGTGATCATAAATGCTCACATGACAGAAGTCAGCTGGCTATCAGGGAATTCACCACAAACTCTTACGTAATGACAAACCTGGTTGCAAAACACTACAGTGGTGCGGCGCAATAATGCATAATCTACCTTAAAAAAACAGAAATGCAGAACAGGAAACATCTCAACACCTGAAAGATTAGACTTTCCTGACTTTAAATGCATGAAAGTCCAAGCTTGGGCCAAAATCATCAACTCAAAATGCCATTTTTAAGAACTAAAGTCACCAAAATGATGTCATTTTTTGATCTACTCATCAACAAACTAAACTATCTTAATTTATCAAGTGATCATATTTTTTAGTAGAAACTTGAAACTTTGGATCTATGAAACTTGATTCATAGTTCCAAAACTTCAAATGTACTTTGCTTGTTATATGGAAGGCATCAAATTTGTTTATTTTGTGTTTGAATGGAGAAAACTGGGAAAAAATATTTAATCTACTCTCAGAAATAAAAACAGGATCTAGGTCAGTTTTTATTTGAAAACACTTGCTATATTTAGCCAAGTTTTAATACAGGAATTAAAAGCACCAAGGGAAGCTCAAAGTTTAGAAAAGATTATCACTTTGTGTGGCATTTAACATTTTTGTGAGTAGATTTTAATTTAAAAGTGTGTCCTAATTTATTCTTTATGATGGTGTGTTATGGCTGTTTTTGAAGAAAGAAACAAACGAGTAAAAATCCATCAAAAACTGTTTTAAATTTTCAAGAAAAAAAACATGGAAATTTCTGAGATTGAAAAGTAAAAAAAAAATTTTTTAAATGCCAGAATTTTTAGACAAAATTCAGATTTTTTTCAGGCAATTTTTTGACTTTCTAAAGTTTTTTCAAGAAAATTTCTGAGATTAATGTAAGAATTTATGTGGGGGTGGGGGTTTCCAAGCAAATTTTCAACTGTACAAACTCAGAAATTTGCTTGTTTATTTTCTGGTAAATTTAAATTTGTTTCTGTTGAAAATGTACTATATTCCCCCTCCATCAACAATTTACAACCATTATTTAATTATGGCTGTCGGCCTCAAACAATCCACAAATGGCCCCTGAACCCTATATTGAACACCCTTGGTTCAAAGTGAAAGACCAGCCTTCGGTAGTTGATTAAAGTCCATATTAGCGACACTGACAAAGGGGTGCAAAGGTTAGGGACAAGGCTGAAATAAAACATCTCTCTTTCTGTTTGCAGTCACTCAGCACTAATTCATTAGACAAACAGACACTCCTAAAAGTGCATGTTTGGGAAGACGCACACATCCACAGAGACCAAACTCCTTCCAAACAGACACAATCTACTGTTCTGGTGACGACGAGGATTACTTTTACATAACCGTGCCGTCACTCCAAAGGTCAAACCTACATGTGCAATCAAAGCGAAATCGTGCACATCCCAAATTTTCCGGTCCGGGAGAGCGTCTCCGATCACACACTCCCTCCCCGTACGCACTCACTCTTAAGTCTATAAATAAAAGGCAGAAGAAGAGAGCAGATTTAGGTCAGCAGACATGCTGCTGCTGATGAGCGGGTTCTTCTGCGACGGAGAAAGCAGCCGCAGGGTTCTGGTGCCGAGCGTCGACACGAAACCAGCGCCCGCCTTATTACCGCACCTTATGCCTTGATTTTAATCCTAAATTTACTAATCTCAGCCACACTGCCTGCTGTTGCAGTGGAGCGTCGCAGCAACTGGCTCTGCAGCATTTATGTGCCGAGTTTGAGCTCTCTTCCAAGCCTGCCACGCACCAGATGTTCCGATCCAGCTGCAGGCGAGTGGCTGTTCTGAACACAACAACGTACTAAATTAACTGATAAAGTCACAAAATATGATAAATTAAAAGAATATATATGAATATGACACTTTATGTTTTTCTATGCTTAATAACTATGGATGCATCGATTCACTTTTTTCACTTTCAGAACCGATACCGATATCCGAGATTTAGTATCGACCAATATTGATCCGATACATAAAAGCATTTATTTTTTTTATAAACAGAAAAAGGAAAGAAAAGTTAGCAAACATCAACACCTGAAACATGTAACTTTTCTTGCTTTAAATGCATCAAAGTCCAAACTTTTTGTCAACTGGGCCAAAATCGTCAGCTCAAAAATACTAACGGGCCAAAAGAAAAAATCATTTTTACAAACTACAACAACCACATGATGGACAACAAATCAGCTAAAGTAAAAAAAAAACAACTTCTGGATAATCTTTAAGAGCTCACAGCTATTTCCACTTCCGAAACCAACATCTGAGGTTTAGCATCAGCTGATATCGATCCGATTTAGATAAACAATGCTGAATTGACTTACGACATTTCTTTATTTTTAAAACACCTGACAAATTACAAAATTTGATAACTCTGCACCAGTAGAACGCATTTAAACACACCAACAAACTTGGTTATACATGTAAAAACGACAACTTTAATTTGCTCTGTCAGTTCAGTTAGCAAAATAACAGCCAATGTGAAAAAAATTAAGAAACTGACTAAAATAAGTTGTAACAAACTTTCTTTTAAATGGTTCAAAAGGTGCAGTAAGGAATTCTAAATATAATGTAAAATAAGTAAAAAAAAAGCATGACATCACTCAGAGCAAAGCATGTTTTCCTCAATATCAGGACTGATACAGATATTAATATTTGTGCATTACTATTTGATTTGATAAGCTGTGTTTGATTAAAAAAAATCTGAACGATTGTGAATCTGTTTAGATGCACTCTTTTCTTTTTAGTTACAGACCTTTATGGCAAACAATAAATGTCTGCTACTAGTCTTTGTGTAATAAATCCATATATTTAAAACTTGACCTGGAAATGTCTGTGTGTGGCGGCTCTCGAATCTCTGACTAACATGGAGCCGTACGATGTGGCTGAAAACTTATCATGATATAAAAGTTTTATATCAGTCGATATTGATCATTATTGATTTGTTTTTTTGTTTTAAATATCTGAAATACTGCCAAACTAGTGGCTTGTTTAATCCACAGTCGTCATTCCATGAAGTTGTTATTTATTTTAAGAAGTTTTTAGGCACTGTGAAGAAACTTAAAACTGCTGCTGCCAGTTCTCCGACAGGTTGTTGCTAGGTAACCAAACAGTGAGTGAGTTGCTAGGTAACCAAAGAGTGCGTGAGTTAGTTGATGCCACTAACCTAGCTTAGTTCACAGTGAGAAGTTGAGCGGCTAAAGTCTTTCCTCTGACTTCGTCTCCCAGAATGCCTTGCATTTCTGGATCGGAGTTTACTGAATATTCTATAAGATGTATCATCTGTTGATATTGGTATCAGTAAATATCACAATATATATTGTTATTGACTTATTGTCCACCTCTGTCGATGTCAATTAGTGCGACTCTCCCCAAACTCCTTAATGGATTTCCTTTCATCATCCACTTACAACTGCCTGTGGATCTTCTATCAAACACACTTTTTCTTTCCACTCAATTTCCAATTAATATCAGATACAGCACTCTTGAACTATGAAGTCTTTTGTGGAGGTTCTCAATATTTTTTTTATTTTTATTGTTTCTACATAATATTCTGATTTTTCTAGGAAGTTTTAGCTGCAAATTAGCTAAAATAAAATTGCCTGAGATGCACCTGTATGGCAACTCCTGACATGTTTATTCACCCCCGGCTCCCATCAAAACACTATGTGTGTCCTGTGGGTCCCTGTCTGGACAAAGTAAGCAGTAGTAGAAGACCTTTTGTGTGACCTACATGCTGCTTGTGGGTAAAAACCAAAGGAACAAGGAGTGAAGAAGAGGTGCTGTCACCAGGAGGTGGCTGCTGTGTTGTGGTGCAGATTACAAAACAGAGGCCCCTCCACTAATACAGCTCCTGGTTGTGGTATGTAGCAACAAAATCCCTCAGAAAACACACATTTATGACACTGAAACTGTGATATAAAGTCAATTAAATGTTAAATCAATCGTGGTTTTGTCTACATTTCTCATTAAACTGACTTAACTGGGTCATTTTATGACGTTTGTATTGTTTTGTACACATAATAAGCCATAAAAAAGTGAGGTCCAGTCACTGAGTGTATTTTGGGACAGCCCAACTGTCTTTTTTTACGGTCTGTGGAAAGTTTATCAGACGCTTTTTCTCCGCAGTCCTAAACTAAGAAGCAGAAGGACCGCCCTGTGTCAGTAACTGGAATCCACAGCGGATACACACACAGTAGCAAAACTTCTCCGCCACCTTACTGTACTGATACCGAAACACCAGCAGCCGCCGTCTCTATTATTCATTACAAATAGGTTAACGCTCTCGTGCCGGTGTGTTTCCCCCTCTCGGCGCTGTTTAACTTCGCTCCTTTCTTAAAAAAAACAAAAAAACAAGGGGGTCAAACATCGAAACGGAGGCTTACCAGATCCAGATCCTTCGGGGTTCCACAGAGAAACATGAGGGGGTATTTAAACAGTCCCGTCGGCAACAGAAAAACAATCAGTCCTCACTCCCGGAGACTCCGCCACACAATGGCGCTGATAGGAGGAGGAAAACAGCGTCCGCTCGTTGGAACGCTGGTGCCTTCACGGCCTGTCGGATTCACCTACAACGATACCGTTTTTTTAATTCTTCCGCGTTCACGAACGATTTATAAGCGAACTAAGCAAAGATTATTAATAGGACGCCATGTATGTCACCGTTTTCCACCTTACATCAGATGTAAAAAAAAACGAGCAGTCTGTTTAGAGGCTTAATTAAACGTTTATCTCGTGAAAACGGAGGGAAAAAAAACAGGGAGCAATTAATCACTAAATAGTTTAACTATACACTAAACACCTCAACTCAAACAAAAGCGTGGATGTTTAAATCTACTTTAGCTTGTTTCTGGTCTGTCAGGATCTAATTAGGTAAGTAAGTAAAATCTACGAGGATCCCGTGAAAGCAGCAGGAGAAGCTGAAACCGAGCAGCTGCCCCGAGAGACCTACGTGAAGCTGACACCCCATCTACGTCAAAAAATCCAGCAAACAGTCTGATTGGTTAGTGCTACGTTTGTGCAGGTTTGTGCCGTTAAAATTGTCGTTTGTGCAGCTTTGGTTTCCGAGATATTAAAAATTATTTTTTAGGTCATCCAGAGTTCACCATCCCCCCATATCGCTCCAAAACAAACCAAAGTGGGCTGGATCGTTAGTGCTCCGTTTGTGCAGGTTTGTGCAGTTGAAATTTTCGTTTGTGCAGCTTGTCGTTTTCGAGATATTAAAAGTTATAATTTTGGCCGATGTACGTCACCATCCCCCCATATCGCTCCAAAACAAACCAAAGTGGGCTACTTTTTAGTGCTTCGTTTGTGCAGGTTTGTGCCGTTAAAACTGTCGTTTGTGATTGTGTGAGAATTAATTATATTTTGCCGATACTACCACCCAACTCAACACAAGTGGGTATTTTTTAGTGTTCGTTGTCAGGTTTTGGTTAAAACTGTCGTGGCAGCTGGTTAGAATAAAAGAATTGGCCGAGAGACCATCCCCCCATTCGTCAAAAAACCAAAGGTCTGGATGTTAGTGCTCGGTTTGTGCAGGTTTGTGCCGTTAAAATGCGTTTGTGCGTTTTGGTTTCCGAGATATTAAAATTATTTTTTAGGTCATCAGAGTTCACCATCCCCCATATCGTTCCAAAACAAACCAAAGTGGTCTGGATCGTTAGTGCTAGGTTTGTGCGGTTTGTGCCGTTGAAATTTTCGTTTGTGCAGCTTTCGTTGTTGAGATATTAAAAGTTATATTTTGGCTGATTACGTCACATCCCCCCATATTGCTCAAAACAAACCAAAGTGGGCTGGATCGTTTAGGTTTGTGCAGGTTTGTGCCGTTGAAATTTTCGTTTGTGCAGCTTTCGTTGTTGAGATATTAAAGTTATAGTTTTGGCCGATGACGTCACCATCCCCCATATCGCTCCAAAAAAACCAAAGTGGGCTACTTTTTTAGTGCTTCGTTTGTGCAGGTTTGTCTGTTTAAAACTGTCGTTTGTGCAGTTTGGTTTCGAAATATTAAAAGTTATTTTTGGCCGATGACGTCACCATCCCCCAATCGCTCCAAAACAAACCAAAGTGGTCTGGATCGTTAGTGCTCGGTTTGTGCAGGTTTGTGCCGTTAAAACTGCGTTTGTGCTGTTTTGGTTTCCGAGATATTAAAAATATTTTTTAGGTCATCAGAGTTCACCATCCCCCATATCGTTCCAAAACAAACCAAAGTGGTCTGGATCGTTAGTGCTAGGTTTGTGCAGGTTTGTGCCGTTGAAATTTTCGTTTGTGCAGCTTTCGTTGTTGAGATATTAAAAGTTATATTTTTGGCTGATTACGTCACCATCCCCCATATTGCTCCAAAACAAACCAAAGTGGGCTGGATCGTAGTGCTAGGTTTGTGCAGGTTTGTGCCGTTGAAATTTTCGTTTGTGCAGCTTTCGTTGTTGAGATATTAAAAGTTATATTTTTGCCGATGACGTCACCATCCCCCATATCGCTCCAAAACAAACCAAAGTGGTTGGATCGTTAGTGCTAGTTTGTGCAGGTTTGTGCCGTTGAAATTTCGTTTGTGCAGCTTTCGTTGTTGAGATATAAAAGTTATAATTTTGGCCGATGACGTCACCATCCCCCATATCGCTCCAAAACAAACCAAGTGGCTACTTTTTTAGTGCTTCGTTTGTGCAGTTTGTGCCGTTAAAACTGTCGTTTGTGCAGCTTCGGTTTGAGATATTAAAAGTTATCATATTTCAGATTATGTCATCTCCTCCACCCCTTTCTTGCTCCAAACAAACAAAATATTCACCTCCCCGTTGGGGAGGGCTAGGTTTTGCCGCTGTCCCTTATGAGATATTACATAATTTGTTTCAGATTACAACTCACTACACCTCAATGTTGACTGTGGCCTGCGCTGGACATAACCACAAAGCAAGCAGTTATAAGTTTCAAGTTATTGTGTAAGTTAAGTTCTGCAGATTTTCAGCTGTTGTACAATGTACTTTCCTTTGTTTGAACTTCAATAAAGATTTCGAAAAAGAACAAATGACACTCTTTACAGAAGCCTTGATATCAATGTACTTTTATTGACCGTTGGATAAACTTTTGCTCTTTGGAAAACTAAAGTACAGGTGTTTAAATTTTTTCCACAACACATTGATGATATGAGTCCAAGTGCCAGGTTTTAAAATGGTGTAGTTTTTTTGCCAGATGATGAAAACTGGTCGTTGTATTCAACAGTTTCAGGTATAAACTTAACCATTCTTCAAATGGAACTTCAAGCTGAAAATCTGAAAGTTCTCCAGAAGAAGTGGTGCGGAGTCAAACTCGCAACAATTTCATAACTTTCGTAGATATTTAACCCAAAATTTGGTTTTCATTTTACGAAATTTAAGGGCTTTTCAGTTATTCAAATCGCCAATGTAAAAAAAAGAAATGCTAAAATGTTTAAAAACTTTTTTTGGTTCAAAATGCAAAGGAATTCTTTAAAAAAGTAAAAAAGCATCATAAAGAAAGGTTTTTAATATAGGCTAAAGATATTAAAAGGCAGAAGAAGAGAGCAGATTTAGGTCAGCAGACATGCTGCTGCTGATGAGCGGGTTCTTCTGCGACGGAGAAAGCAGCCGCAGGGTTCTGGTGCCGAGCGTCGACACGAAACCAGCGCCCGCCTTATTACCGCACCTTATGCCTTGATTTTAATCCTAAATTTACTAATCTCAGCCACACTGCCTGCTGTTGCAGTGGAGCGTCGCAGCAACTGGCTCTGCAGCATTTATGTGCCGAGTTTGAGCTCTCTTCCAAGCCTGCCACGCACCAGATGTTCCGATCCAGCTGCAGGCGAGTGGCTGTTCTGAACACAACAACGTACTAAATTAACTGATAAAGTCACAAAATATGATAAATTAAAAGAATATATATGAATATGACACTTTATGTTTTTCTATGCTTAATAACTATGGATGCATCGATTCACTTTTTTCACTTTCAGAACCGATACCGATATCCGAGATTTAGTATCGACCAATATTGATCCGATACATAAAAGCATTTATTTTTTTTATAAACAGAAAAAGGAAAGAAAAGTTAGCAAACATCAACACCTGAAACATGTAACTTTTCTTGCTTTAAATGCATCAAAGTCCAAACTTTTTGTCAACTGGGCCAAAATCGTCAGCTCAAAAATACTAACGGGCCAAAAGAAAAAATCATTTTTACAAACTACAACAACCACATGATGGACAACAAATCAGCTAAAGTTAAAAAAAAACAACTTCTGGATAATCTTTAAGAGCTCACAGCTATTTCCACTTCCGAAACCAACATCTGAGGTTTAGCATCGGCTGATATCGATCCGATTTAGATAAACAATGCTGAATTGACTTACGACATTTCTTTATTTTTAAAACACCTGACAAATTACAAAATTTGATAACTCTGCACCAGTAGAACGCATTTAAACACACCAACAAACTTGGTTATACATGTAAAAACGACAACTTTAATTTGCTCTGTCAGTTCAGTTAGCAAAATAACAGCCAATGTGAAAAAAATTAAGAAACTGACTAAAATAAGTTGTAACAAACTTTCTTTTAAATGGTTCAAAAGGTGCAGTAAGGAATTCTAAATATAATGTAAAATAAGTAAAAAAAAGCATGACATCACTCAGAGCAAAGCATGTTTTCCTCAATATCAGGACTGATACAGATATTAATATTTGTGCATTACTATTTGATTTGATAAGCTGTGTTTGTTAAAAAAAATCTGAACGATTGTGAATCTGTTTAGATGCACTCTTTTCTTTTTAGTTACAGACCTTTATGGCAAACAATAAATGTCTGCTACTAGTCTTTGTGTAATAAATCCATATATTTAAAACTTGACCTGGAAATGTCTGTGTGTGGCGGCTCTCGAATCTCTGACTAACATGGAGCCGTACGATGTGGCTGAAAACTTATCATGATATAAAAGTTTTATATCAGTCGATATTGATCATTATTGATTTGTTTTTTTGTTTTAAATATCTGAAATACTGCCAAACTAGTGGCTTGTTTAATCCACAGTCGTCATTCCATGAAGTTGTTATTTATTTTTAAGAAGTTTTTAGGCACTGTGAAGAAACTTAAAACTGCTGCTGCGCAGTTCTCCGACAGGTTGTTGCGAGGTAACCAAACAGTGAGTGAGTTGCTAGGTAACCAAAGAGTGCGTGAGTTAGTTGATGCCACTAACCTAGCTTAGTTCACAGTGAGAAGTTGAGCGGCTAAAGTCTTTCCTCTGACTTCGTCTCCCAGAATGCCTTGCATTTCTGGATCGGAGTTTACTGAATATTCTATAAGATGTATCATCTGTTGATATTGGTATCAGTAAATATCACAATATATATTGTTATTGACTTATTGTCCACCTCTGTCGATGTCAATTAGTGCGACTCTCCCCAAACTCCTTAATGGATTTCCTTTCATCATCCACTTACAACTGCCTGTGGATCTTCTATCAAACACACTTTTTCTTTCCACTCAATTTCCAATTAATATCAGATACAGCACTCTTGAACTATGAAGTCTTTTGTGGAGGTTCTCAATATTTTTTTTATTTTTATTGTTTCTACATAATATTCTGATTTTTCTAGGAAGTTTTAGCTGCAAATTAGCTAAAATAAAATTGCCTGAGATGCACCTGTATGGCAACTCCTGACATGTTTATTCACCCCCGGCTCCCATCAAAACACTATGTGTGTCCTGTGGGTCCCTGTCTGGACAAAGTAAGCAGTAGTAGAAGACTTTGTGTGACCTACATGCTGCTTGTGGGTAAAAACCAAAGGAACAAGGAGTGAAGAAGAGGTGCTGTCACCAGGAGGTGGCTGCTGTGTTGTGGTGCAGATTACAAAACAGAGGCCCCTCCACTAATACAGCTCCTGGTTGTGGTATGTAGCAACAAAATCCCTCAGAAAACACACATTTATGACACTGAAACTGTGATATAAAGTCAATTAAATGTTAAATCAATCGTGGTTTTGTCTACATTTCTCATTAAACTGACTTAACTGGGTCATTTTATGACGTTTGTATTGTTTTGTACACATAATAAGCCATAAAAAAGTGAGGTCCAGTCACTGAGTGTATTTTGGGACAGCCCAACTGTCTTTTTTTACGGTCTGTGGAAAGTTTATCAGACGCTTTTTCTCCGCAGTCCTAAACTAAGAAGCAGAAGGACCGCCCTGTGTCAGTAACTGGAATCCACAGCGGATACACACACAGTAGCAAAACTTCTCCGCCACCTTACTGTACTGATACCGAAACACCAGCAGCCGCCGTCTCTATTATTCATTACAAATAGGTTAACGCTCTCGTGCCGGTGTGTTTCCCCCTCTCGGCGCTGTTTAACTTCGCTCCTTTCTTAAAAAAAAACAAAAAAACAAGGGGGTCAAACATCGAAACGGAGGCTTACCAGATCCAGATCCTTCGGGGTTCCACAGAGAAACATGAGGGGGTATTTAAACAGTCCCGTCGGCAACAGAAAAACAATCAGTCCTCACTCCCGGAGACTCCGCCACACAATGGCGCTGATAGGAGGAGGAAAACAGCGTCCGCTCGTTGGAACGCTGGTGCCTTCACGGCCTGTCGGATTCACCTACAACGATACCGTTTTTTTAATTCTTCCGCGTTCACGAACGATTTATAAGCGAACTAAGCAAAGATTATTAATAGGACGCCATGTATGTCACCGTTTTCCACCTTACATCAGATGTAAAAAAAAACGAGCAGTCTATTTAGAGGCTTAATTAAACGTTTATCTCGTGAAAACGGAGGGGAAAAAAACAGGGAGCAATTAATCACTAAATAGTTTAACTATACACTAAACACCTCAACTCAAACAAAAGCGTGGATGTTTAAATCTACTTTAGCTTGTTTCTGGTCTGTCAGGATCTAATTAGGTAAGTAAGTAAAATCTACGAGGATCCCGTGAAAGCAGCAGGAGAAGCTGAAACCGAGCAGCTGCCCCGAGAGCGGAGTTTAGCCCCGCCCACGTCCAATAACGTGTACGCGGGCACGCGCACTCACATTAAACTCCGTAACTTCACTGTCAGTGCAGATTGACTGGCAAAGTTTGAGCAGTGTCACTAAATTAATGAAATACTAAAAAAACAAATTAACATTTAATGTAGTTATAAATTGCATAATTCAGATTTTAATTAAGTCCTAATATTTATGAATTTATTAGATTTCTTTATGGTCTCTAGTGGCAAACAGTTCTACAATTATAGATTTTTCTTATTATTAGGATTAGTCATCATTTAAAGTTGTAGTAAAGTTGCAAATGCAAACAACAAGTTACCATAACAAATGAATGAATGTATTCATAAAATATCTGCATGCTTAAAATATTTTTAAATACACATAAAGCATGTAAACACATACAAATATTCATTATATGATAAAAGCATAGAGAATCATTTCAGGATTGATTTATTTACTGTACTTTATATAGAATTTACTACATAAATAAATCCTTGAAAAGTTATATCTGTAATAAATTAAATTCCAAACAGATGAAGTAGCATATAAATAAAATTATTAGAAGCTTCCAAAATAATAATAATAATTAATATATATTAAATGTGAAAATAATCCAATGCAATTTGGTGTTCAGGATTCTAAAATAACCAAAATAAATCATTAAATAATTCTAGGCTTCTAAAATAAAATAGATAAACAAATCTAGATAAATTTATTTTTATATTTGTTTATTAAAGGATATGTGAAAATTTTGGCCATTTGACGACATGAAACTATAAAATATACAATATAGAAAAAAAATCTATATTTCAATCACATGGAGAAAACAAATTTTAAATAAAAAGAAAATTATTATTATTATTTTTTTTTAATTCAAAAATTGCCACAATTAAATGGAGACCGCTCCAAAAACAGAAAGTGGTCTATAGCGCAGGGGATTCTGGGTAAATGGTTCACTTTTCCCGAAGAAGAAAGTTGTTGTGTCTTCTTCAGAAGTTTTTGTATGTTTCCTTTCAGTAATTCTTGGTGCAGCGCCCCCACAGGCGAGGAGGGGAACAGGTTTTTCAAATTGTTTGGTTCATTTGACACAATGCAGTGTGAAAGAAAACGCAGCTGCTGAATATGTATCAAATGTTGCAACTTTTGGTCCCCAATCAAACCGAATCTACCAACTGTCAGGTCCTGTTTTACAAGCAACCAGCCTTCTAAATGGACCAGGTCGTATTAGAAGTAACTGGAATGATTAAAGAATTTCAGCTGGACATTCTTTCTGCAGTTACACCTGTGCTAATGAAACGATGACCCTGGAAGGGACTGATTTGCCATGGCGTAAACCTTTTCTGCTGAAAAAAACTTTCTGCAATACATTTATATGCAAAACATTATGAGTTTTGAGCAGGTGCAAAGTCTACAAATCACAACATCACAAGTAGGCTTATCGTAATAAGTGTTAAATCAAAGATAAATTAAAATGAGCTCAATAATTTCCGTTTGCATGATTTATTATCCTCTTTTCCTTCTCTCTTTCAAAAACTGGATGACAAATGTCTTCAGTATGGTCTTTTGGTCAAAACTAAGCTTCTTTTTGAAGGACAATTTTGTTTACAGGGACTTTATAATTCATGTTATTTGTTGTTTTGTTTATTTATTGCAGATATTTAAATGTCTTCCTGTTCCAGTGTTAAATGTGCAGTTTTGAGAATGTGTTTTTACCAAAACATTACTTGAAAATGGTCTCAAAACAACAATATTATCATTTGTCGCAATAACTTCTGGGACAATATATTGTCCAGCTAAATGTATTCTCGTGAGTGGCCTGATTGCAAATGTAAAAATTGAAATGCAGAGTTGAATTCTCCTCACTCTACTTTCTGCAGAGAGTTTTTCTGATTGTTGTTTTCCAGCGGACGGTGAGAAATGTGTACTTTCACTTTTGGAGCTGCCTTCTCCAAAAGTCCAGTCAGATTGTTTATAACCACAGCTTGAGGCGGCGGCAGCAGCGGCGGCTGCAGGCCTGAGTCGAGCTGTGAATATCGAGTATCTGCATCAAACAAACTGTTTAGCTTCAGGGAAACCCTCGGCTGCAGTGCGACGAGGCTCGCTTGGGTTGAATGAGCGTGTTCCTACAAATGAATGGAGATCGGATTTTAGGTCTGTCTTCATCTCTCCGGACTCCGAGTTGACTCATGAATGCCGAGCAGCGAGGAGGGATGGCTCTAAATAAAGATTTCAGGTCAAAAACAGGAAATGGCTCAGTGAGCAGGGAGGGCAGGGCCATAGCAACACCAACTGGAGAGCAGCGCCGACAGATTCCCTCTCTTCCCCCTCCATCTATCTTTATTTATTCCTTGCTCTTCTTTTACTTCCTGCTCTGAGCAGCAGCCACATTTTACCACACCGGGTACTCACGTTTCAGATGCATTCATCCAAAGACGTAGCGGCCGTTTTGATCCGTCTTTATTTCCCTTTTTATGTGCGAACCTGACTCACGGTGAGGTGGCTGCTCTCGCTCGCCGTTCAGAGCATGAAGCTACACCCCGCTTCCATCCATCACTGTGTTGCACCTCCGGGTGGTAATGTGCTGGACTGGAGTAGATGACTGTCATCTGAATTAGATCATCAACCATTTTGGGTCCATTTAGACTGGCAACAAGCTGGGCTCTTTTTCAAAACATAATAAGGATATATTAATGCAGCAGATGAGATGATTAATCAGACTAGTCATGATGAATCGATTATTGAAATAGTCGTCAACTAATTTAGTAATCAGTTAATTGCTAACTGGAACATACAAACTCAAAAAATGGCTGTTTGATGAAAGAACAACACACTCAGTGCAATAATTAACCCAAAACTGTACACAAAATACATAAATTTGGTATTTAAAGGGACAGTATTATGTAAGCACAATCAACTAACTTTTTTAGCTTCAGTTGTTACACAAATGTTATCCATATCAAATATGACAAAAGAAATTTTACTTTGTAATTTAATGCTTTCAAATTGGGCCTCTGTCTCTTTAAAAACCCTGCGCTTTCTGAAACTCTGCCTTCAGCAAGTCATCCAACATGGCTCCTCTATTAACCCTTTAGTTGCTCGTGTAATGAGACGTGTAGTTCCAACAGGTGTTTGCTAATTGCTGCTGACTAGTCTGAAGGAGCTGAGTGACGGCGTCATGGATGAGACCTGCTAGGTGAGGCGGAAGCTCGTTAGCTTAGAAACTGCAGCTCTGAAGCGGAGCTGCTCGGTCCAACCAGGCTTCACGGCTCAGTGGTTGCCATGGAGATTAAATGATTTCTCAAACATCCATAAAAGAATCAAATCAACACTCCAGGTATGTTTTTGATAATAGAATAACTTTAAAACATGAGGTTCAGCTAAAATAAAAAAGCCAATTTAACCTAATCTAACATCGTCAAAATAATAAAATATTCAGGTAATATTAGACTATGACTGGGCGATAAATCGGTTTTATCAATTAATGGATTTTTTTTGGTTTTGGAAGACAAAATTTTTGGGAAACTTATTTTTCCACCAATGCGCTCCCTCCGTCGGCTTACACAGCTCAGAATGATGTCAGCTCCCGAGGCAGCCATCTTGTTTTACAGTTTTGAATTCAGGTCACATCTACAAATAAACCATTTATTTGCATCTTTTAATGCCTTCTAATCACGTATAAAAAGGCTTTAATTGTTTTGTGAGAAATCTGCAGAAACTGCCAATTAGTCTTACATAAATGTCTGGAGCAGATCATGAGGATCCTTTGCACATGAATAGATAGAAGCAGAAATCATTATTAATAATCGTGGCTGCAAAATATAAAACTTCAAGCAAACAGATAATTTTCAAGACACTAAAAAACATTATTGTGTTGAGTGTTTTTTTTTTTATACTTGGGTTGTTTTTAGAAGTAGTAGAAACCTCGATGGAAGTACAAAAACATGTAAAATGTGAATTTTAGATTGCACATCCCCTTTAATTTTTGGTAAAAATCACAGAACGTATAATTGTGTGGCAAGACCAACCTTGACATGAACTTCGCCATATGGAAAGTTCGCAAAACAAAAAACTGAGCAATTTGGGAAAATGAGAACCGAATCGCTAATAAAAGACTCCTAAACATCTTTGAGTCGCAGTGAAACCCTTTAAAATCTCAGCTGCAAAGTGTAAAAGTTAAAGCAGAGAGAGGCATCCACACGCGCTGGGAGACTCGAGGGTGTGTTGCGAGAATATCAACGCCTTCGGACTTGGGCGTGGCGCAGAGGGCCAACATGGAGAGGAAGACGGGTGGGAGGGAATAGGGAGGGGAAGCCAAAAAACACCCAGCTGCTTTCTTTCCCATTCTCTCTCCCTCTCCCTTTGTCTCTACCTCCTCCTATTCTCTCCTTTTGTCTCTTTACCAGTCTGTTTATTGCTGTCCATCTTTTCCCCGTCTGCCCCATGCGCAGCTGTTGCCTCAGTCACAAACCCCCCCACTGGAAGGTTTATGAATTATATGAAATATCTACAAATCGCTCTTCATTTACGCCAAATATTTCTGATATGAATGTGGAAAAAAGGTAAAAACAAAGCGTTTGTGTTCCACATGCGTACGTACAAAATTCGCCATCGTTCATTCTTCTCATTAAAGTTAAACTTTTGAAAATGACTGTAGAGTAAATGTGAAAAAGTACTTTGTATCTAATTAAATCAATTAATTGCAGTTTGTTAAAAAGATGCTCCACTTTAAAGAAACTGAAAAGTGCTGCAAACATTTATGAAATAGTTGCAACTTTTGCCCGTTTTCCCTGACTTGGCTGAATGATTTATGTTTGGAAACATAATTTTGGTTACCAAAACTTCATAATCCATTTTAATAATTGTTGTGTTTTTAATTATTTCACATATTTAAAATGTTTTCCAGTTCCAGTGTTAAATGTTCTACAGAAATTAAAATGTTGAGGGGGTGAACTTGCATTAATATGCCATTATTATTATTATTTTATCAGTTCAAAATGGTCTTAAAATTACAATATTATCATTTATAGCAATAATTTCTAGGAATATTTATTTGTTATTGTGACAGCATTGCTAAAGAAGGTGGTATTAGAAAGTTACACTGATATAGATCATTACTTTATCAATAAACTAGATATTTGTGTTTAATAGTGGAGGAGATGGTGGTGTCATATCATGTCACAATAAAGGCTTTTCGTGTCAGTCAATATCGGTCATTATTGACGTTTTTTGTTTGTTTTAAATATCTGAAATGCTACCAAACTGTTAGCGTGACGTTTCCCGTTTTATCCCGTGAAGTTTTCTCTTCACACGGCTGTTGTTTATTGCTAAGCGGTTATGAGGCACGGTGGCAAAACCTTATGCATATTTGACTTCTTTTCTTTGAATTTGTGTACGCAACACCTGTATATTTAAAGACATAAGACACCATAAACATAAATGACTAAAGCCTCTCAGTGCAAAACATTTTAAACTTTTAAGTCTGGGAGTTGAGCCTAAGAAAATGAGAGCAAAAGTTAAACAGAGAGACACAGAAACAGAAAAAAAACAGAAAGGGAGGGAGATGTGTTTATTCATGACGGGTTGGACGCCTACAGTGTCAGGTGACTTACAGGAAAGAAGTTGTTTTCTTTCTCTTTCTTTCCCTTGCTCAGTCTGTCCTTTTCGCCTTCATTGTTTTTCCGTAAATCTCCCAGATGAATTGTTGTTTTCTCATCAGATTAATTAATCAGAGTGCAAACGTCAAATTGAGCCACAACTAATGCATCAAAAATGTTTTAAGATCATGAATTATTTAGCCGGAGATAAATGTTTTCTTGACTTTCAGCGCAGGCACATTAGGAACAAGAGTGAAGTGTTTTTGTTTTACTCGATTTAGAGTTGATTTGTGTGAAAAAGGTTAACTGGTTGGTTGAAAACTGGTTGGTGAGACACATTCCAGTCCAACAAGTCACCATTAGCTTTGCAATAAGTGGAAAATAGATCCTTTTGTCTACTGCGCCAAAAACTCAACATGAACTTTTAGTTCAGCGCTGAATATTTGAGGTAAGAAAATACTAGTGATGCAAGTCATACTGGAAGTGAGGACAAACAGCAGTAGTAATAGTAAATATATTTCAGACTTGTTTTAGTGTAATTTCATGCGTGCATTCCTCATCCACACACATCTTTGATGCCTTCAGCAATAAATCCTGCAGTTTATTTGGGATTTTTAAAATTTTTTTTGAAGCACAAGTCAACCCAAAGTGCAGTGAAAACTGTGTGCAGGGAGACACTGTAGGCCAAAACAGGAAGGTCATTAATCATCGACGGAAAGCGAGCCGACTCAGAAGTCATGGAGCACAAGGAAGCAGCGGCAGCGATTCAACTTTAGAGATTAACCGGTTGTTCGCCCTCTTCTTAACTTTTTTTTTTTCTAAAGTTTTTCCACACTCAAGAAAACTCTTTTCAAAATGTATTTTCATGAGAGTCACAAAAGAGCCATTTAATACATTTTTTGCATTAAAAATGTCAAACAAAAACAGAAAATATCATGTAAACCAATCCACAACCGTCTTAAAACAACAAATCTCCTTTCTATCTTTACTTTGAGTAGATTATTTTCATATTTGCAATTTAATAATATACCTTATTCGTTTTCCTGCATTTAAATTGTCACTGCAGCAGAAAGTACGGCGTCATACTAACATTTCCTGTGCTATAAGTAACTCCTGAAATTACTATTTTCTTCTTCAAGCGATGTAGACACCTGCACTATGAACAGTCAAACTGAAACAGAGAAAAAGGTGCCAAAATTTCAGAAGAAGCCGCTAACTTCCTTCAGTTAGATCTAATAAATAGTTGGAGCTCACTTTAATAAAGAAAAACCTTCTCAGAAAACTGGTTGCCACGGCGATTCCCTCCATTTCTGTGGAGCAGAGGGGCGGAGCCACAAAAGAGGCAAGAAAAATGTCTCAAACAAACAGTCACTATGTAAACATTAAACTTGAAATCACAATATTTCTTATTCCGTTAAAGGCATAACTTTTTGTTGTCCACACATGCCAACGTTTACGCTTCTACCGTGTTTTATACTGGAGATATTTAAGATTAGAGACCCTGATACCATAAATTGTATCTGGAAAATAATAAGAGTCAGTCAGAGATTGAGTGTGAATTAACAGAAACATATAAATCATACAGCAATGAGAAACTCAATGTTAAAATAGACAAAATACACATGTATCATTTGTACATGTGCCGAAGAAACCATGGGTATGAAAGTAGTTTCAATGAAAAAGTTTCACAGCCACAACGTCACGCTCTAAGATCAACATTTTGTAGTAAAAACTGAAATTAAATCAGAGTCTGTGAACACAGTAAAAACTGAGGACTTGGATATGTAAACAACTTAAATACAAACTTTATTATTCAGTCAAAACTTGAGCAGGAGGGTAGATTCATACCAGTCATTTTTAGTCCGCTTTAATCAAACTCTAGTTTGTTTGTCTAGAAAGTCTGGTTTGTTTGGGCATAACTGAACTCTGATCCGTACCGGTTTGAATGCATATGTGAACACCAAGAAGATGTTCCAAAAGGAAGTGTATTACAATGCAGGGCATTCTGGGTACAAACAACCAAAACAAACGCACCCATGTCAAAAACCCATCTGGCGCTTCAAGTTTGACGCATGTGCACTTTCAACGCAGACGCGTTATTGTGCGTTTACACCAAACGCGTTTTGAGCATCAGGCGTGTCTGGTTTACATTCAAGGTCCATGTAGAGGCGCGTCGAGGGCGCTCTAGCGTGTTTTTCGTTGCCGGTCTATTTGTCGGATGCACTTGATGCATTAAATACTCCAAATGGTTGAAATCATTGAACCATTTGGATGCACCTGAATGCATCATAATGTTAGCAGGACAAACCGTTCATTTAAAAAAAATAATAATAAAAAACAAGGAAAATCATACAACCATTAAAATCTGATTCTACTCTGTTTTACTTGCATTTTGTGAAAAAGGAAGTTGTGTTCAGTGTCTTCTTCAGAGATTTTCACGCTGTTTCCTTCTGTAGTTCTTGTCGCAGTGCCACCACAGGCGAGGAGGGGAATAGGTTTTTCAAATGGTTTGGCTCATTTGACACAATGCAGTGAGAAATTGAAGTGCAGCAGCTCAAAATGCAACAAATGTTGCCATTTTTGTCCCTAATCAAACCAAATCTACAAGACTATCTCGGCAAAGGAACTACACTTTGATTAAAGCGGACTAAATAGAGCCGGTGTGAATGCATTTTTAAATATTTCGGCATCAATCTAGTATTTTTTATTTGTTTTACTTTGGATAAGCGCAGAGTCAGATTCTCCTATCCTTGCTAACACACAGTGTTGCTACTTCCTCTGTTGCTGCTGCTCTCCTACAGCAGGCCAGACTGGCTGAGTCAGCTCCGCTGCTCTATCACGATTCAGTCTGACACACTTTCCCTCCCCCTGCCTTCCCTCATGAATCTCTTCATTCACTCCGAGCCGTGGTCAAAACTCCTCTTTCTGTTTTCTCCGACTACGCTCGCCGCTTTTATATCTCTCCCCGATGATGCATAAACATCCCCCAACATCAGATACTCCCCGTCTTTCTCCTCTGTTCTGCTCTCTCTCTCTTTCTCTCTCTCCCCCTCCATGCTGGCTGTCTTCAGGGCAGCAGAAGGGAAGTGAATGGCTTCAGCCCTCCCAGCTGGTCCCATCACCCAGCAACTCACAGCAAAACAAAAGAGCGCACACACAAGCCTACAAACAGCTAAGCAACACACACACACACACACACACACACACACACACACACACACAGGTTCACAAGCAGATGAGTTTCTGCATGCTCTCAGTCATTCGCAGACACATATGCAGATGTACACACATACCCCGCCCCACCTTTGCCCTTCCAAATTTACATCAGCCTCCCCCCCCCCCGCCTTCATCCGCCTCCCAGCACCCGTTTCCAGACACCCAGCCCTTTGTCCGCACTTCTCTCTGCGCGTACAATAAAGACGTATGAACATGTGTTGGTCTGCAGAAAGATAAAAAAGGCTTTAAGCGCAAAGCCTGCAGTAAATCCATAGCTTGTGTTAGTGGTGCATGCATGTTTTTACGTGCAGCCATCCAGCTTTCTTTAACTCTCTAAAGATGCATGTAGGAAATCAAGCTGCAGAAATCAGGATGGAAGCATCTTCTGTCATTTTCAGGTGTTTGAAATGCAACGTTTGCTAAAGTATCCTCAATTTTCCATCTTACAACTAAACTTTGACATAATTCACTGCTAGGGCTGCAACTAATAATTGTTTTTTTGGGGTTTTTTTTAACTGGCACATTCTTCACTAAAACGCTTAAACATTTTCTATACAGTATTGGTAACATTTAAAAATACAAATAAACAAATAAGAAAATAACATTTCATTGCTTAAAATGTAATAGCATAGTATTCTTTTAGTGTACGGTTGATAATTTGTAGCGAAAAATGCTACAAATGCAGCTAAAAAAAACTTTCAACATGTGAAATGTTTGGTCCTTTCTGCTCGATTATTATTTTTGGTATTAACTGATTGATAAATGAATATGAAACGGTGCTAATTTGAAGATTTGTTTTTACAGAATTTGAACCAGGTGAAGCTGAAAATGCGACTTGTTTAGTTTTGAGTAAAACAAAAGATTTTTTGCAAAATGTTAAAGTTTTTCTTATAGTTTTGGCTTTTAAGCTGCTCAGATTAATTGCATTTCTGCTTAAAGTTTTCCTTTGGATGTTTTGGAAATTGTTTTATAATCTAATTGACTTGAACTTTTTGTTCCCAAACAAACGTCTGCAGCTTTCGCAGAAAAGCTGCATTTATTCTGAAGTTAATTGTACTTTCTTATTGATAAATATTAGAGTGAAGGGATTTGAACGCAAAAACACAACGCACTTTTCATATTTTATCATTGTTTTTCAAAAAGAACGATAATATATGAACTTTGTGTTGGTCTGCCAACTAACCGTCTACGTTTACAGCCTTCAGGGTTCATTGTTTTTTGTTTTAACTAGAACCAGGCTCAATTAAGGCGCTGCACACATCATCATCCAGCCGGAGACCCAAACAATAATCTCACCAAATGCTGCTGCTTTGCACCACTGACACGGATATCAGCACGTTAAATGGCTGCCAAACCGTCACAGCGCCGTGGAACAAAGTATATAATCATCAGATCATAATCATGCAGCCGCTGGAAGCCAAATATCCCAAATCAGTGCCAGCCCATTGGTTGTCTCTCACTCATTTAACAGTTATCCTCAGCTGACTTTATTTTTAATGTGAGAAACCTGAAGCTGCCAAAGCAACACTTACAGCTGATGAAAGGCAACGCGGTCCTGCAAAACAGCAAACATATGAGGGCAAAGTTGGAGTTGTTTGAGTCAAGACGAGTGTTTAAAACCTAAAACATGGTGGTGGCAGCATCAGGGTGTGGGGATGTTTCGCTTCCAGCAGTACTGATGCAGTTGATGCTAGACTGGCTGAGGTCATCCTCAGCTATCGCTGCAGTTGACCTCACTGTTAAATCTTTACTGAGGAAGTTTTTCTACATCAGTTTATCTGTGTCTTTTTGTGCTCTGTGATCAATTGGAATAATTTGTTTTTGTAAATTGCCTTGATCCATCTACATAAATAAACTGAATTTAAAGTAACGGGATTAAAAAAAGAACTACCTTCAGCTTCTCAATCTTTTCCTCACATTTAAGATGTTTGAAATTTGGATGTAGCTGAGAATTTCAAACACGGTAAACTAGGCGTGCACCAAGAAATTGGCCCCTAATTCTTTAGTTTTACATAGATTGGCTGACACTTTCATGAGAAACCGACCTTATCTACCTCCGCAATTAGCAATAGTCACCAACTTAGCAACTTATTTGTTATATTTAGCATATTTTCAAACAAAATTAACAGGTCAGGTTTTAAAGGTGACTTTCCTCGAACAGGCTAGCCTAGGTCTACAATCTACTCAAACATATTCATTACATTTTTGAACAAAGTTTTATATAAGGAGATTTTAGTCCGGTCAGCTCTGCCTATGAGCTCCTTCGGGACGTCTTGACACTTTAAATCCAAAATAATCTGCCGTTGGTCACGACCCCCAACTCAACATTTACATTCACATCTGAAAATGGATGCAAACAGATGCGCAGTTATTCAACCGTACATCTTTGAAAAGCAGAAGTGGAGCCCCTTGCACAACCAGCAGTAATTCAGCAAGAGGTTTCCAGCTGACTGAACGTGCTGGAGTTCTGCTTGGGTTGCTAGGTAACAGAGCATTGCCCAGGTTTTTGAAACAACTCCTTTTCCAGACACCAAAAAACATCAACTTTTTGCCAAGTTTAGGTTTTAAGCACTTTGACCTTTTTAGAAGTAGAAGAGACACAAAACCTGAAAGAAGTGAATTTTGCATAATAGTTCCTCTTTAAATTTCACCAACTAAGAGGAGAAACTTGCTAAGCCTGTTTAGCCAAACAATAGTGGTGGTGTATGCATATATTTGAAAAGTATGTACAGTTTAGGGAAAAACTTAGTTAACTATTTCACATATTCCCTTCTCTTCACGCAGCATTTTAGGCGTTTACCACACTTATCAGTTCCTCATCGCTAGAAACTGATAGTGGTACCAATGTGAGTGAAGCTACAGCGCTATGCTAGGCCCTGAGAGCACATGCTCAGCTAGGAGACGTGTGTGGGAGGGGGTATTCCAGCAGAGTACATGATGTAACAGACTACTACACAGGTAGTGCAGCACTGAGTCACTGTGCAGAGGGAGGAAACGCGATATCCTCCCAAAGATTCGCCCTGCGTATGAATGACTTTATGTACATCCATCCATCTTCGCTTCATCCATTATTAATGTTTCAGGTTTTCCTTTGGCTTCTTTCTACCAACGCTGCTCTAACCGACATTCGATCCCACTTCTCCATGCACTTTTCTGCACACCAACATGTTTGTACACCAAGTTAATGGGCCTCAGACCTGAACTTGTTTTGTCTTGTCTAGCCTGGATTTCTCATTGCAGCACAAAATGTCCTCAACGCTGGACAGTTAGCATACAGTAACCACATCTGTATGACATGCTGCAGGGTACAAAGAGTGGTGGATCTTTATGTTTCCATTTATTTCAGTTTGAAAAGGTAAACAAAAGTCAGTGTTTTGTTGTTTTTTTTTGTTTTGTTTTGGGGGTTTTTTGGTTGTTTTTTTTTTACCAATTTTCATTTTTTTAAGTTCAAATTTAGGTTTGATATGTCCAGGGCACTGTGCTTTGTCTGCAAAACATGCCATAAATTGTGTAAAAACCATATCGATAAATGCATCTCAACTCAACTGATTAATCTACTGCAGAACAAGACTTTAACTAAGACCTTCATGGTTGTTACAAAAGTTATTGTTATATGCCTCTAACTACCTTAATTTTATTTTTAGAGCATAAATGCAAAAAAATAAAATAAATAAAAAATTGGAACCACTTATGTTTCTTGTGTTTTTTTAAACAGACAATGTGCAGCAATTATCAGTGGTGTTCCACAAGGTTCCGTTCTAAGTCAACTATTGTTTTCTTCCATAAGTTGGCATCATCTGTACGAAAGAGTGGTGGCTCTTCTAAAAGTCTAAAAGGACAAAAACAATTAGTTTCTGAGTAAGGTTAATCAGCCTTTTTGGATGTTTTTAAGTTAAATTTTAGGTTTGGTATATCCAGAGTTCAGAGTTTTCGTTAACGAAATGACAGATGAACAATCTAACTGACGTAATTTGTGCAAAAATCATGTCTGACAGATGCGTCACACTTCAGCTGATTAATCCACTGCAGACCAAACATTTCACTAACAGCTTTACGGTTGTTGCTAAGTTATTGTCATATGCCTCAAACTCCCTTAGCTATTGCATTTTTTGAGCAATCAGTGGTGTTCCACAAGGTTCTGTTCTAAGCCCACTTTTGTTTTCTTTTTACATTCTAACATAAGTTAGCATCATCTGTACGAAAAAGTGACGACTCTTTGTTTCCTTAGCCCTCAGTCAAAAAAAATCACTTTCTGAGGGTTAGTCAGCCATTTTGGATGTTTTCAAGTTATATTTTAGGTTTGTTATACCCACAACTCAGTGTTTTTGTACAGATGGATGAATTAACTGGCATAAATTGTGCAAAAGTCATGAGAGATGTGTCATAATTCAGCTGATTATTACCAAGTCTTTGACTAACAGCCTCATGCATATAAACACACTGTTGCAAAATTACAGTGATTTACCTCACTGATTATTTTTTAGTCTTCTTTGCAATATTTTATTATGATTTTTTTAAATCATATTTGACTCACAATTGAATCCATTAGCACCTCCACCTGCTAGCAGACCAGTTAGCTTCATCCACGCTACAGTTTTAAAGCGATTACTCCAGACTGAGACCATTCAGACCAGAAGGGTGGGGTTCCTCTGATCTGCAGGTCCATCTTAATAAGCTGGACCTGCATGTTGGGAGGCTGAGCAGAAGGTCAGAAGTTCAGGTCTAGCAGATAACACCGCAGGAGTGGAGGAAATGCAGTGGAGTAACGGCGTTCTTACTGAGGGATTACCGAGTGCCGATGCTATCATCACAACCACTCTCCCACTGTCTATTTATAGTTCACACCGCTCCGTCTCCCTCTCTTTCGCCGTCTAATTCTCCACAGTGAATGCCAACTGCATTAAAAGGAGACGGTCTGTAACAAGCCGAGAGTCGGAAAGAAATACGGGACCGGTCCTGCGTACGGAATGCCAAAAATACCCAGAATTTACCTCATGTTGCATTTAAGGACCCAGAAGATGAAGTAAAATTGTATAGAAATAGCATAATCTCACACTTAAAAGAGTACAAATTACAATCTGGTAGGCCTGTCACAATATATTAAATTACCCCATGAAATTGTAGAAATAAATTACAATACTGTAATTTTGAGACCAATTTTAATTATCCAAAATAAAATAATCAAAAAAATAAATAAATAAATAAAATGGAAATAAAAACAACACAACCAAAATCATAAATAAAATGGATTATGACAAAATTTCCCTTCAAAAATTAGTAAATCAGCTAAATTGAAATTATCAGGCTCATTTTAATTTGTCATCATAATTTATTAATTGCTAAATTTATTATTGCGACAAACTTACAGTCTGGTTTGTTTGGGAAGGTTTGAACACACAATGAAACTCTGATATGGTCCAAAAAGAAAAACTCAGGTCCGCCTATGATTAGGTGTTCGGCTGAAGCGCAAAGCATTGTGGGTAAATACAACCAAAACAAACACACTAGATTAGCACTAGCGGATGAAATGGCTCGTTTTCCAAAGATAAAATAAAGATCCTTCAACCGCTCAGATCTGACACCACTCCATTTTTGTTTACATTTTGTGAAGAAGGAAGTTGCGCTCATGTTTTCTTCAGAGGTTTTTATGCCATTTTCTTTGAGTAGCTCTTGAGCGCCACCACAGGCGAGGAGGGGAACTGCCTCTTCAAAAGATTTGCTTCGATTAACAGACTGCAGTGTGAAAGCGAACTACAAGTCTTTTTGTGATTTTTGACTGATTTTGATGCAGCTTTTCAAGAAACTTGTTTTCAAAGTTGCAAATATTTTTAAACTCTCTCAAGGTGGTGAACAGCTTTTACATTTTGCAAGTTGTTTTTATGTGACATATTTTGGTGTTGAGTGCTGAGGATTTTTAAAAGGAAGAGTTCCTTTAATATGAAAACAAGAGTCCTCGTTTTGAGCGTAAGTTCTTTAAAAAACAAAAACAAAAGAGGGGAACACCTTGTAAATATTCTGTTAATATTTTTTATTTACTCTTTATAGTTGATTTGAGACTACTTTTTGTTGGCCAAAATGAGTTTACACTTAGATTTATTTATCTGTTTTATATTTTCTTTGACACACTAAACATAATGGGTGATTTTGTGTTTATATATAAATCTATTTTTTATTCTGATGATTGTTTATAAATAAAAGTAGCAAAAACACTTTTGAAGTAATTTTATTTGGCCAAATCCAATATTTAAAAAAAAAAGCAAAAAATGTGAATTATTGTATTTGAAATATAATAATTTTTGGCATCATCGCACTTCCCTATTTCATGTACGGTTCACCTGTCTGTCTCATGCGTCCAGGTTCTGGGTTGTTTGCGTTTAAATGTGAAGCGGATGCTGATTTTGCCTTCCAGAGCGATGTCTGAGCAGGAAGCAGGGAGGACCTGCAGCACCTTAATCTGGATTAACGGCTAAATTAGAAGCAAGGTTGCTCCTGTAATCCCAGGCACAATTTGCGCCGCCTATCTGCTGCAGCTCGGACGGGTCGCCAGGCGGTCCACACACAGAAAGACGCATGAAGATGATCAGGTTGTTGCATTTGTGTGTGTGACTGTTTAAGACTGATGGCAATCAAAGCAAACACACACACACACACAGACGCGTGTTCAGCAGGAGCAACAAGTCTCAGTGCAGCTCCTCATCAGGAGACAGAATGAGCTTTAGGAGAAACTCTGTTGTATAACGAAGCTGCAGCAACGGTAATAATCCATGATTGATTGATTGATTGATGGAAAGAACAAAGGATGGATGGATGGATTTCTATAAGCGTCTCTGCTTTAACTGTAAAAAACCTCCTTGTTGAATCAACTTTATTTTAATCAATTTTTTAGAGCGGATCAGAGACCCAGGAACTAAAATGTTCTCCATCTCTGGTTCTTGTTCCCTTAAGAGTCCAAATAAATTCCAGGATTTTTCCAAACTTTTCAAGACAGATAACCAGGAACAAAAATCAGTTTTCAAACACGAGGGAAATAATCAAGTCTGGTCTTTTTTCTGGTCTATTTCAATCTGATCTACCACTGTGGGGAAAGTTTCTGTGGAATTCAAAATGTTTCATCATTTACCAAATTAATCCGATTGTAAAAGCTCAATCAAGTCACATTCAAGTGATTAATTTACTCAATTTTTCCTGTTTCACCTCAAACCGGTGAATAAATTCTGCGTAATTCCTCGTTTTTTCCGGCGCAGAGTTGGCGCCACGCCGGCGACGTAACGGGAATTCCACGCAGCGCTTTTCCACTCGGCTGACGGAAACGTCCCAGTCAGTCAACACCAAACAACCGAGACACTTTACAACAACAACAAACGTGTTTCTGACACGGAAATGTCCCGGGAGACACCGCGACTGACAAGTGAACCGCAGGAATCCCGCAGAGTTCAAGCCCGCACTTTGAGACACTCACCCTCCGTGGGAGACACGTCCAGCACGGTGACCGAACCGGAACACAGAGGTGGAGAAATCAAGTGGGTTCGGGGAGGAAATCCACTCCGTCCGGCGCCGAGAGGTCTGCTGGCTGCCGCACCTGAAGACCCAAAGTCCGCTGTGGAAACGCAGCCAAGGCAAAGTAACATCAGCCAGGCTGGCGGTGCGTTCAGGCGCCGCGCAAAGGAGGAGGAAATGGGAGCTCCCTGCACTGTCAGCGACTGAGAAAGCTATTTTTAGATTATTTGGCACAGAGCCGGTCCTAAGGCTTCAGGGGGCCCAAACAAAATATTCTGTTAGATAATATCACGTAGTAAATATCTGATATTCATTTCGTAATTTTTATGTTATTTATGGCCAGAGGTGGAAAGAGAAGTTTAAAAAATTAAACACAAGTAAAATCGCTGAAAAAGTAGTGACTTGAATTGCGATTATAATCTAAAAATTCAGACTTTCATCTAAAAATTTGGACATTCATCTCATAATTCTGACGTTTTCTTAGAATTCTCACTTTAATCTGAGAATTCTGACATTTCTGTCATAATTCTGACTTTAATCTAAAAATTGGTACTTTAATCTCAGAATTCTGACTTTTTTTTCTTAGAATTCTGATTTACATTTAAAAATTCTGACTTTTTTCTCAGAATTCTAACTTTAATCTCAAATTCAGACTTTCATCTGAAAATTTGGACATTCATCTCAGAATTCTGATGTTTTTTTCCCTCATAATTCTGACTTTAATCTAAAAATTGTGACTTCAATCTCAGAAAACTTTCACCACAAACCTCTGACTTTAATCTGGAAATCTCAGAAATTTGAACTTTTTTTCAAAATTGATCACTTGATCTCAAAATTGAAAATGTGGACTTTAATTTTAGAATTCAGATCAATTGTATTTTTAATCTCAACTTGTCCCTGCTGTAGAAAAGATTCTCCCACAACATGACACTGCCACCACCGTGCTTCACCATAGGAGAGTTGAGTTCAGGTTGATATGCAGTGCTTACCTTCCTTTTTATTTAGCATTGTGGGTCACAAAGCCTCATTTTGGTCAAATGTGACCAAACTACCTTCCTCCAAATGTGGTCAAATTCTGTCAAATTTCACTTGTAGTAGCATTTTCTCAGAATAATGGAAGAACTGAGAGTTAATAAAGTTTGCTATTGGGGATTAAATTGAAGAAGAATCTAAATGACATTTCATTAGTCAATTATTTTTACATTTAACAGACTCAAGAGGTAAAATGTTCATGTAAAGCTACAAAAGATGCAGAAGTCAATTGAAAACAATTTTTTAAATTTTGATAAATGAACCAAAAATGTCTGATAAAGGTTTCAAACATATTGATGCATTTTGGATGTCTTTCAAGAAACCTTTGCTGTTTATATTTTAGTGATTAAATAAATTTATGCATTTAAATACCTACCTTATTCTCCCCAACAAAACATATAAACAACACTTTTGCTGAAGTTGTTGTAAGTAGAACCTGTTGTGACACCGGCACCGTGCTGAGTTGAAGGTATGTAATTATTCCCACTGTCTCTGAACGCGTCAGCTCGTCTCAACGGTGACAGACTTGTTGTGCGGTGAGTCACAGCTGACTCAGAGTTTTGTGTCCCGCCCACACAACACGGGGGCAGCCAATAGCGGCTGCGCGGAAGCGCGCACAGTGGTGAGCAGTCACGCAGCCCACCGCACGGTTCCTCTTCCTCTGTGCGTGGGAGCGTGGTGGTGGTGGTGGGAGGTGCGCCGCGGGGGGGGGGCGCTGTCCGGAAGCCATGCCTATAAAGAAAGAGACAAACTCTGAAAAAAATACACAGTAAACATGACAGATTCGTTTTAAAACGCGATAAACGAAATAAATAAATCGTTATTAATATAGATGTTATAATAAAGAAGTAGCAGCTAAATTTGTATATTTGTAAATTCAGGTAAAATCTGAAAGAAAAATTAGTTAATCTGGGGAAATCCTTTATGGTCAGATTAGCAAATTAAATACAGATTACAAGAAGTATGATGAGCAGTTATTGCTAGTAACTAGTTACACTTACTAAAGTAAGTTTTTTGGGGGGGGGGTGGGGGGATATTATTTGTATTTTTACTACTACGTTTTAGTTTTACTTGGGTAATTTTATTTTGAAGTGTTGCTACTGATGAGTAACTTCACTGAATGAAGAAAAACTTGATTATATTTTTTTATTTACATTTGAAAACTGATTTATATTTGATTTCATACTGAATCAAATTGAATTGGAGAAATATTCATTTCCTCCTGATTTCGTCATTTTTGTAATTATAGGACTTATATAAAATATTTTCATTTCTGTCTTTAAACTATCAAAATTTCCACATAACTTTATATTTAGATCTATCTATCTATTCGACTTTAAGGTGATTAAAATGACAATTTAGTTAATTTACTCACAGAATTTAGAGCTTATATTTTATGTATTTAGATTATATCTGAACATTAAGGTTGAGAAATGCAAATTATTTTAATAATGTATATGTTTTTTTTAATGTGTATTGGAGGCTGCTGGCTGGACCTGGGGTGTTCTGAATTGCTCTGCCCTCTAGTGTTGGACATGGAAACTGCAACACGAGTTCCTCCAAACAACAACTGTTTTCCGTATTCATTTATTTTTTCTTAAAGGTTTAAAACCTCGCTGATCGAACCCATCTAAGTTTCTTTTTTAATTATTATTCTGCGTGTATTTACCATCTAACCCAGTTTTTACGGTTTTTATTCGTATCTTACATTGGGCAATTGATGTTGCAACAAATATGAACACTAAAAGACAAAATATCAAAGATTAATAAAAAATAAAAAAAAGGAACAACAAAAAATACCAAAAGGACATGAAATACAAATCAACACATAATGGTCTCTCGTTCACATTTTCACGTTTTGTCCTGCTGCGCCATCGTGCGGCGAAGCACTGAAACTACACCTAAAACCTCAAGCAAAATATCTGATAAAAACTTTTTAAATTTAATTTGTAGATTTCAGCCTGCTGAATCGGACAAGACGAACATCAGCCAATACAGATGCTAATGTTCATCAACTTAATAAAATCAGTTTGTGATAATAAGGAAGACATTAAATAGGAGTTATAAAAGTCAAAATATAAATTCTGCAGTATCTAACTTTTACTAAAAAATATACATTTCTACATATTTGCTGAAATTGTCACTATGTTTTAATATAAAACAGATAATCTGAGAAAAATGTTGGCTCCTCTGCTTTCTCCCAGTACTAACGAGAAACAACCAATCAGAGTCAGGAGGCGGGTTTTAGAGCTGTCAATCATCCTATGTGTGGCGCTCTCAGCAGCTAGCATTGCATGTTCTGAATGCCTAAGCTAATCAGTATGGTGGATAAATGGTTTCCTCCATTAGCATATTTAGCAAGTACATGCGGGATTGAGAGCACTAAGACCCGCCTCCTGGCTCTGATTGGTTGGTTTCAGTCGGAAGTGGTGCATTTCTTCAGGGGTCTATAGGAGCTCATAGCCCACAAATTATCTGTTTTATGTCCCAGCTGAACATGGAGATGATTTTAATAAATATTCAAAATTGTACTCAAATAAGAGTAGTTACACTTCAGCTTATTTTTAGTCAAGTAAAAAGTAGCCACCCAAGAAATGTATCAAATTATCATTTAATAATAATATATATATATATATAATAATAATAATCATTTAAGAGTAAAAAGAAAAAATATTATCAAAATTATGAAGTTAAGTGGAATGTTTGGTATTTTAAACTAAAAAATGACACAACTTTTTATACATGTAATAAAAACTAACAAAATCAAATTTCTTTCAATAAAAAAACTTATAAAACTTTAACAAAAACTGTCTTTTTATGGTGAATTTTTGGTTAAAACATGTTAAAACATTCAGTGGGTGGAGAATCCGGACATTGTACTCAAGTAAGAGTAGAAATAATTGATCAAGTAAAAGTAAAAGGTACAAATACTGCTAAAAGTAATTTTTAAAAAACGTCCCAATGAAGTAAAAGTAAAAACTTACAAATGCAAAATGTATATTTTAATAAAAGTTATGGATAAGGAAATAAAATACTGGTAAAGCGAACATATGTCCAAGCTCCTTCATGGTGGGTTTACTGGGCTTGGCTCCACCCGCTGCCCTTTAAACCCATTAAAGCTCCTTTAGTCCCACAGTTTTGCATCTGAGTCAGACCAAGATGAGCTTCGGAGACCGACACACCGTGTCGTCCTACCGCAAGATCTTCGGAGATTCTCCCCGCTTCCCGACGTCTGCCTCCCGCATGGGCAGCGCGGCTCCACGGCCCTCCCCGGGGCCCAGAGCCACGGCCGCGCCGCGCCACGGCGCATCCTCCGTGGGGATGTACAGACGCCACGGTCGGTCCTCCGCTCCGTTCTCTCTGGTTCCGACCGGTTCTTTCGATTTGAGCCAAACCTCTGTGGTCAACAATGAATTCAAAGTGATCAGAACAAACGAGAAGGAGCAGCTGCAGGTATGTTGGATTAAAATGAGCCAATGTTGCAAATTAAACCTACTGGAGTTTGGTAGATATTATACATTTAATAAACCTTAATTATCTAATTTATGAAAAAGCAAAAACAAAATTTTCCATAATTGATACTGGGAAATCTTTCTGAAATGCCATAAACTTCATTAATATGGAGGATCAAAAGTGCCAAAAAACTGTTGACACGGAAATAATTCACAAAAAATATCTGTAACCAATTTTGTAAATATAGAAACAAATATAATAAATAATTAATAAAATCTACCACAAATGAATATTTAAAATTTGTACTGTTAATGGCTATATTATTTTTTACCAACTAATTTTGGTGTTAAATTGTTTTAATACAGACTGGTCGTGAATATTACCACTGTGGCATCACTAAATGCTGAAATAACTGCTCATGTTTCATAATTTAACTTTGAAATAAACATAGTTATTCAATCATATAAATAACTAATTAAATACATTTAATTAGATATTTTTTTTGTGTGTTTCCAATGTGGTATGCCTAACTGCATATTGCAGTATTTATATATTTACGTATTAAATTGAGGCACTTTTGGTTTTTGATACAAACACAGGACTATGAAATAATAAAAGAATACTGAAACAATTGTATTTACTTTCTACATGTACTGAATACAGTACATTTTATCAACAATTAATGTACTTATTTCCATATTTAGAAAAATTATTTTGTAATTTGGTACTTTTGGTCTTCCATATTGTTTGCTTTTATAGTAATAATCAATGTGGTATTGTTTTGAAGCCACAATTCCTGGATGTTTCATCTCATTGAGTCAAACTTGAGTTCTTCTGTATACCAACAAACACTGCAGAAAATCTACAACAGAATGGCTGGGGAAAAAAACAATCAGCAACGGCCTAGTCAAAGTCCCCACCTCAAGTTGTTGGAAATGCTATGGTGGGACTAGGGCTAAAAATATTTAGTGGATTAATCATTATTAACCAATTACTAAAATATTTGTTAACTGGAGAATAGAGACTAAAAAAGGAAATTTGTTGAAAAAACAACACTGAGCAGAAATTTTGCAAAAAACTGAACAACAAAATACACAAATTTTGCATTTAAGATCAAAATTGTTTGCAATATTGAGAATACACTTCTCAAATGGGATAGTTTTATCTTCACCTGACTCAAATTCTATGAAAAGTATTATTTTATCGGCAAATGCATCCTTTTCTACAAATGATCAAGCGAATCCTAACGGCATTTATGGAGCTAAATTAGTCTCAAAAATATTCACAACACTAACAATAAGATACGTAGGTCAAAATTGACAGATCCGTCCACAGCTGGCTATTCGTGTACACGTTTCTCGATTTCTATATAATATTACTACTTGTGCAGTTTGAAACGTGAAAATTTGAGAGACAGTTTACACACTTGTGAGTGTTGAGGTACACATTCATCCATTGTGTTGTACACATTTGTGAATTGTTTTGTACACTTACACATCTTTTTGTACGCTTGTGGATTTTATCTTACAAATCTTGCATGCACTGGGAATTCTTTTTGAGACTAATTTAGCTCCATAGATGCTATGCTATTGCATTTTAAGCAATAAAATATTAGTTTTCTAATTTATTTTCTTAATATTGCATGAAATAAGCTTAAGTAGTTAAAAATCTGCACAATAGGACAATTTTTTATACAATATCTCCATTAATTGTTTTAGTAAATGTAAAATAATTGTTTATTGAACCCTAAGTGGGACATTAAGAGTGCATTTCTTAGTTAGATGATGTACAAAACTCTGATAAAATTGATAAATCATTACATGAGAAGTAAAGGAAATTATTTCTGTTCCATGATTGGCAGACAGAGAAGCTAAAACAGATTTGTACCTTTGAAACTCACGCACCATGAAGCCAATCTGTCCAAAAGTTTATCTTACAGTGTCAAGGCTGTGCCCAGAGATAATACATTAGGCTCAGTAATCCCGTCTTATTCTGCTTCCTGGCAAAGCGAGTTAATTGGTTCCCGTAACGTCCTTTGTCTCCCATTAGTTCCGTCTCTGCAGGGAGGGCCGACCCAAACCTTTTTTGGGCCCTGGGCAGCTTCTCATTTGGGGCCCCCATACAACCAAGTCAACATTAAATGCTTCACGTTATCATTAGCATTATTTATAATTAGCTTGCATTATACCAAAGTTATTATGACTATTGATTTTAACCTCACAGCCGTAGCAAATGAACTAAATATATATTTTTATTGTGAAATGCAGCATGGTGTTAAAGTGTACTTCATTATTTTAAGTATTTGAAAGTAATATCTGCTGATAAACACTGAATTTACAGCAAACAAGTTTGATATTTTTTATTTTTGTTTATTATTATTCTAGCTTTGCAACAGAATTTTGTTCTCAAAGCCAAAGGCAACTCACAGTGCTTAATGCATTAAGAAAAAACAGCAAAAGAAGAAACTGAACAACAAAAAAGTTGTCAGACAATAATAATCTGCTTATGCCTATCGTATATTTTCCCATTAGTGGCAGCAATCCTTTTACAATAAAGAAATGTTAAAAAAATAAATAAAAATCGCACATATATATTTTTTTCTTATTGTTTATCATGTAACCTTGGTGCTCTTTGGGGCCCCCTGGTGGAGTGGAGACCCTAAGCAGCTGCTTAACTCGCAATTAAAATCACCCAAATCCAAACAGAACCACTTGTTTTGAACATTGTGTAGTTTTTCTCACATAAAGAAGGTTAATTTGACTGTAAACAAGCCTTTGTGTCGCCGTTCAGGGTCTGAATGACCGCTTCGCCATGTTCATCGATAAAGTCCGGTATCTGGAGCAGCAGAACAAAGTCCTGGAGACGGAGCTGGTGAGCCTCCGGCAGAAACACGGCGAGCCTTCCCGCGTCGGGCTTCTCTACCAGCAGGAGATGAGAGACCTACGCTCCCAGCTGGACGAGCTGAACCGGGACAAGAACCGAATCCTGATCGAGAGGAACAACATGGAGGACGAGCTGCAGGTGACATTAAAATTGCATAGAAAAAATTAATCAATCCTCTTTAATGTAAATGTTTTATGTTTTTCTTGGTTATAAAATCCCCCAAAAATAAAATTACAATTTTTAAGAAAATAACCAGAAATGTCCTAAACCACAAATTTGATAGTATATATTTCCTATCAAATTTTATTGAAATGAAAATTTGGGCCAATATCAATATCCGATATCAATATTGCAGTTATCGCCAATAACCAATACTTACCGATACTATACGTATTCCTCTGCCTTTTTGACACCTTTGGAAATCTTTACATTTTATACTTTCAAAGTTAAACCACATATAATGTTTCTAAAAAAAGAGACTATAAATTACAAAAAATATTTGCAAAAGTTGCTTTTGTTTCATAAAAAACCCAAGTAGTCCATTGTTTTCTTAAAACTGGAAAATCTTATGGATTTTCTAGATTTCAAAAATACTTGATAAATTTACATATATATATATTTGTTGTGCCCCCTAAACTTTTTGCTGAACCAATTTGGCCCCCACTATGGACATTTTCTGGGAGCGCCCCTGTCTAACCCTAACCCTAACCTGTAAAGCTTGCAGACCCATACAGTAGATAAAGTTAATCTTCGGGTTAACATAAATTCAACCCAGCACTGAAATCAAAGTTTCCAAACCCGCCGTGTGTTTCCATTTTCAGAAACTGAGCGTGAAGTTCGATGAAGAGGCTAGGGCGCGGGAGGAAGCCGAGCATACCCTGCGGTCCTTCAGGAAGGATGTGGACGACGCGGCGGCGGTCCGCCTGGACCTGGAGCGGCGCGTCGAGTCGCTGTTGGATGAAATCTCCTTCCTGAAGAAGGTGCATGAAGAGGAAATCGAGGAGCTGAGCAACATGATGGAGGCGCAGCAGGTGTCCGTGGAGATGGATCTCGCCAAACCAGACCTCACCTCGGCTCTGAAGGAGATCCGCAGCCAGTACGAGTCCATTGCCTCCAAAAACCTGCAGTCGGCCGAGGAGTGGTACAAGAGCAAGTTCGCGAGCCTGAGCGAGCAGGCGAGCCGGAGCAACGAGGCCATGAGGGCCAGCAGGGAAGAGATCAACGAGTTCAGGAGGCAGCTGCAGTCCAAGACGGTGGAGATAGAGACCCTGAGGGGCGCCAACGAGTCTCTGGAGAGGCAGATTGGCGAGATGGAGGACACGCACAATGCCGAGGTCACAGCCATGCAGGCGAGTAGTTCAGGTTCTCGCTCTACTTCAGCACAACGTTTGGGATTTAGTTTGTTTAAGTTCTTTTTTGTTACTCAACAGAATCTCTTCATGTTTTAAGGTGAAACTTCAAAACTTTTCAAAACTCAACTTCCAAGAATTTTTGGGCCTCAACTTTACAGGTTTACTATCCATTATTGTTTAAATAACTGAAAGGAAAATCCATCTAATCATTGGTTGGTCCATCCTTCCAACATTGGTCCATCATACATACATCCATTGATCCATCCATCCATCCATCCATCCAAGTCACACAGTTTAACCAAAAGAAAAAATAAAATATTTCTGTAAAATAACTGTCTTATTTTACAGAAGCAACTGAACAACCATTCCTACTTTAATATATTTTTATTATCTTTGACTAGCAGGTAAACTTTCTCAAACAGTGATAATGCTAGAAGAAAAAGTTTGAGGACAATGTTGACAAAACCGTTGTCAACATTAGCTTTGTCACAAGATAATTTTTATCACCCTGAGAAAACCCACAAGAAAAATATTTATAGCGAGGGCGGTGGTTCTTAGTTTGCATAATGTTGTGAAAACCAACCTGTTCAACCAAATATGCACTTTTAAAATATCAAAGAAAATCAGTTTATAAACAGTCAAGTTTTCTCTTGGCTGTTTCTAAAGCATAATCAGATGAGAGAACGTTCTGGCAGTAAACGTCTGATTACAGTTCAACGTGGGGTTAAGACTCAATCCTTGGGTTTTTCTAGGCGCGCGAGACTGAGACGACCGAAGTGACTCTTCGTGTCTATTGGATTAATCTCCGACCTGCTATATATGGAAAAGCCATCTGGCTTTTGCTTGCTTCTTACAGGGGTGAAAGGTTAAGCCTTGAAGACAAAAAGGAAATCCTCTATAAACTCTAGGAGACTTCTTTAAAAGCATCACAAAGCTTCAACAGCTGTAGAGACTTTCAGACACTATACATAACAAACAGACTGGTGGGAACTATGTGTAGAATGATACAGAATTGAACTAATGTGAAGAAGATTGAACTACTTTCTCCTTTGGGACAGGACACCATTAGCCACCTGGACACTGAGCTAAGGAACCTGAAGAGTGAGATGGCTCAGCACCTGAGGGAATACCAAGACCTGCTCAATGTCAAGATGGCTCTGGATATCGAGATCGCCGCCTACAGGTGCTAATCTAAACAAAATGCTGGGGATCTCTAAAAAGTTAATTGCGCTAACACTAAGCTGCTAATCATAGACATTAGTTCCGCTAAAGAACCACACCAACATGGTATTTAGCAGAAGCTAATGTGCTAACTTCAATTCAAAATATATTATCTCTTCAAAGACAACAATCCTCAAGCACCAACTTAATTCTGACATAATTTACATGTTCCACAAAACCACTAGATATTGTATTCATGTTTATGTCTTGTTCTTTACTGTCAGCATTTTATTTTGAAAGCTTGAGGAGAGGAAACGGAAATGCTGCGTAAACAGTCTTCACCCACTTCAAAATAAGAGCATGAACATAAACGACCAACAACCAAAACCTCTCTACATGTTGCAGTTTATTCAACTGAAAGTTTGCAAAGACAGACAGGTGAAATCAGAGCTTTAAATTCATCTGCTAAATGTTTTCAAAGTGGAAGAATTAGCTACACCACCAGCAGATTAGCTAAATGGCGAAAATCAAGCCTGGTTTAAACGTTCTGTAACATTTCAGTGATTATTTAGATGGAAGGGAACCACATTTTTCCTATTTTTATTCTTTGAAAATATGCTGTGGTGGTAACAAGTGGAGGAGAAGTGATAATTTGGGCATTTTCTCCAGTCACATGAGCTGCAAGGAGTCAAATTAAGCAAGCCGAACCTTTGGTAATTAGTTTTACAAACTAAAATTTTAAGTTTTAATGCATGTCTCTCTCTCTCTACGTTTGTTTTTGTTTTGCTTCTGTTAGAAAACTATTGGAGGGAGAGGAGACCCACTTCAACTCTGGGATGTCGTTCGGCACCGCCAGCTACAGCTACCAAGCTCGAAGCTCCACCGAATCGTACAAAAGCAGCCAGAGGGAGAAAGGAGGAGCCATGAAGGAAAGCTTCAAGGACATCAGCGAGGACAAAGAAGAGGCAGACATCAACTCCAACAACTGAACACAAGCAGGGGAGAAATTACACCCAATCATGAGCATCAAAGCTGTAACGTAGGGTTAAACTATTATGCAACTTTAAAACAAAAACTGGTTGCACAAGTTTGAATTGATCAAATGTTTCCTAGGCAGTTTAGTCTTGACATCGCCATTTTTGTAGTTCTTTTTTATAGTTCTGGTTGGATAATTGACCATTCATCTTGGTATAATTAGCATTTTGGGATTAATATTAAGATATTTTCCTGTTTTAAACCCATGAATTGTACCTGAAGTGATAAAATAATACCCTTTAAATAAGAATGTAACTAAGTATCTAATGTGAATGCATTAAATTGTAAAAACCTATTGTAATTAGTCCAACATGCAGAGGCACCCCCAAGAGGAGAGCAGGAGGGGCCATGGACCCCTCTAAGAAAAAAATTATATATATATATATATATATATATATATATATATATATATACATATATTTTTTCTCCCTTAGGATAACAATACACACTCACATAAGTATAAATATATGTATTTTTATGACACCGTAAGAATTTTATTTTTCTTTTTTGTCAATTTTAGGGGGGGAAAAAATTATGTTATCATACATATATATATATATATATTATATATATATACTTTTTTTTTTTTAGAATTGTTGACTAAACAAAATCAATAAATAAAAGAACCCAAACTTTACCAAACCTGCAAAGTTGGGTAATTATTTGTTTTCCTTCTGATTCCTTCTTGTTGATGGGGCGTATTAAATACATCTAAATCCAAAGGTCTGCCTCGTGCAACCTGTTGCTGATAGCTTAACTAATTTGTAAATCGTAGATTGTCTACCTTAGATAGTTGTACCTGGAAACGGATCAATCTGAATATTTTGACTCCAAATTTTTTTTTCTGGCAATGCTGGGCAGAATAATTTCAACTGATTTTTCAGGTGTACCTTTAAACGTCCATTGTGTTTAGAGACTTTTCTAGAGACAAAAATAAATAAATAAATAAATAAACACAATTGACCAAAACTAAGCATTTCAAAAGCTTGCAAAAAAAGTAATTTTGCTGCAGCTTTGAAATGTTAAACAACTCCATCTAGTGGACAAACATAAAACTGCAATTTAAAACTGAAATTGAATATCAGTCCTTACAAAAAACGTCGGTTTTTAATCCACTTTAAACTAATTTAAGAAACTCAGACGATAATTCAAAATCTATTTTAAAATAAGTATTCCCCTCTGCTATATTTATTTAATAGACAAAATGGCTGTTAAATGTACAAAAAGACACAACATTTTCCTTAAATATATAAGTCAATAAATCTAAACTCGCATTCAATCATTTAAAAAAATAAATAACGTACCACGTTTCACATCTGAATTTATTTCAAAGACATAAGGTGGGTTTATTTAAACTAATTGTAAATAAACATTGTTTCTTGTTTGAAGCAAACTGTTATTATCAAAGCAGTCAGTCAGTGAGTCAAATAAAAAGTAGATCACAGATTGACTCAAAAACCACTAACACAGAGAAAATGAATAAACAAGACAGATGTTGCTTCTCTTTTAGTTTTATCAACAGCAGCAATTAAACTTGGTTTACTGAGCAAATTATGTCAGTTATGAGGTGTTTTTCACATTTTTAAAGGCTTTCCTAAACATTTCAGGGTCAGACAGAAGTTTACTTCCACTCATCAACATAAATGCAAACACATAAAAAAAAAGTTGTCTTATTCACACCAAGTCAAAATCACACATACAGCTTCAAAAACATACATACCCACTCAAATATTGGTTAGATATTGGTAAAGGCACAGATGAATGTGTGCGTTCGACTTGCCTGCTTTCAGAACCGGTTTGGAGGTTCTATCTGTTGGAACATTGTCTCCAAAATTCAACCGAAGTCCAAGAAAAAAGGAGAAATACTCAAGCTTGACGCTGCAGTTAATCGTCCTCACTGGAGTTAGAAAAGCGGAGAATCTGAGCCGTTGACCCGGTGAAACCGTGAAGATTCGGGTCGAGTTTCCTGCTCAAGTCTGAGAGGGGAGGACCAAACCGAAGTGAAGCACCAGCAGACCGTCCTGCAAAGGAAATGCAACAAGTCTTAACTTAAAGCTGCAGTTTGTAACTTTTGTAAAAAATAAAATCTGTCACCAGTTTGTAATAAAACAGATACCCTGTGGAGGGAAAAAATAAATAAAAAAATCAATCTTTTACTAATGCCGACTGAAAAAATGCACCAAAAACAACCAATCAGAGCCTGGTGGAGGGGCTTAGCGCTGTCGACCAATCTTGTATACACGCTGATAAGTGAGTTAACGGCAGAGAGACGACTTACCATTACAGAAAAACCGTTTATCTGCTGTCATCAGTGGCTATGCTAACTAGCCTTGGCAGCCTGGAATAGGAAAAGGGGATGAGCAGCGCCACACGGAGAGTTATTGACAGCACTCAGACCCTCCTCCTGGAATCTGATTGGTTGTTTCTAGTTAGCACTGGGAGCTTGAACTTTTCACAGATTATCTGTCTCAGAAGATACAGTCATGACAAAGTGACTGTAAAAAATATGTTTAATAAAAGTTGCGTACAGCAGCATGTTCCTGTGTGTGTTTACCTGTAGTGCTTCTTTACCCACAAACTTTTTAATGTCTTTCAGCGACTGGTGATGATCCAGGAGGTGATCTCCACAAACCAGATCCACCTGCAGGGGAAACAGAAACTGTTCACACCAGAATGTCTCAATTATTCATAAAAGTTTATAACTTGAGCATTTCGACTTAAAAATACAACACATCTGATTTCAATGGATGATTTTCTCACTTTCATTTAAAAAAAAAAAAGAAAGAAATTGTAAATGATAGGAAATATTTTCAAAAAGTAGCTTTTATCATCCCTTTTTATCACCAAACTGCTTAATTCTCCGTCTGAAAATGATCTGTATCCAAACTAGCATGGGGACAATCTAAACTGCAGGCCTACCTGACACTTGGGGCTGAGCTCCATCTTCCTCCGGATGAACAGCTCCACGTGTCGGATGGTGGCTTCGCCCGACACGCAGATGTACGGCCTTTCCAGAGGCTGACACAACGACAGAGAGGATCAGCTTTAACTTAAAGATATCCAAGATGAAGATGTCAACTTTAACAGTGAAAAGTGTATCTGAATGACTAAAATATACATTTTCTCAATATTAAAGTAACACTTCATGTATGTGAAATTTATTTGCTAATCTTCAGTAAGCCTTTTTTGCATTTGTATCAAATACTGTAATCTTCAGAAGAACCACTAGGAGGAGCCAAAGGCGTGTGTGCATCAACACTTCCCCTCATTTTTACAACAAAAGTTTTCCATAAAAAGAAACTAATAAAAAACCAAATTAAACTTAATTTTGTTGATAATGTCTTCAAATAAAGGAAATCCCATTTTTCTAATAGTTTATCAAACAGAAATTCTCAAAAGGACAGAAAAACTTGAACAAAAATCAAGACAAACTCATGAATGAGACGCAGAAACTTTCAACATCACAGGATACAAAAAGTTATAACGTCATATTAGGATAATAATAAACAGAAAAAAAAGGAAGAATAAATTTCCACCAAAACAATTTTCTGGAAAAAAACACGGTAGTTTCTGAGAATGAAAAGTTGAAAACGAAAAACTTTTATAACTTCCATGTTTTTCCTAGAAAATGTTTTAGATTAATCTCAAAATTTCTAACTTTCCTCTAGCAAATTTTAAACATTTTAAACTAAAATTTTCTGCATAGTTTGGTGGAAATTATTTTCTTTTTTTCCCCTCCTATGTGTAATGGAAAGCTAAGAAGCTGAAGGTGAGATAAAATTAACCCTTCAGGACTTCTTGCATTACATTTACTCTTATAATGCACCAATAATATTTGTTTATGTTACAAACATTTGTTATAAAGATCTTAAACCTTTACCTTAAAGTCAGAGATCCCATTTTCAGCCCTGACAACAAAACAGTCAAGAGAAATGGGACTTTCCATTAACAAGAGAACACACAACTATAACATACATTTATTCATTTTGAAACTTTACTGAATAAAAATTAGCCTTTAAATGTAGAAGCCCATCTACAAAAACTAAGATATCCCAGCTTCCTCTCACAGTTTTAAAACATTATTTTTATGTTTGCTGGTCTTTACAAATAAAAACTACGCAATATGGAGTATCATTGCTCCAAAGTAGCAGACTTAAAATACTTTAAATAATTTTAATGCCACATAATATGGAAATGTACCCAACAAACTCCAGGAGTAGATAAATATTCAGCTCAGGGGGGATGGTGAACACGGCTCTGGGAAAGTTATCTTTCTTTTTCTTCAGCACAATGGGACCTTGAGGTGAAATAGGCACTGAAAAAGATCAAACCACACGTCGCATACAGTCAGCGATAAAGTGACATACTTCATCTATGTAAAATCTAATTGTAAATCCAGAGAAGTTGGACGTCATCACCTGGTTTTGGCACAGCGAGCCCCCTCTCTTTGTAGAAATTACACATTTTTTCTCTTTCAACTGTTAAAAAAACAACATGCTCACAAAAAGCTCAAATCACCACATCAGAAGCTCAGATGAACACACATTTGGTTTTAGTGTGTTCTCAAACATTCTTACGTTCTTCCAGGAAAGGAACCATTTTATATACAATGTCCTGAAGCTGTCTGTCTGGCCTGCAAAACAAAGTAATTAACTCCCAGCCGGCTGCATATCAAACAGAAACACAGGGAGAATAATTAGTCAGCAGCTGCTGCTGGAAGAAAAAACTGACCTGATGTTGTAAAGAGGCTGTGTCTCGTGCACAACAATGCTGCATGTCGGACATCTGTTGCTGGAGAAGAAGTGCTTCACGATGCAGCTTTTGCAAACTTGAAGAAAAAGCAGAAGAAAACTAGTTATAAGACATGTCTTATTTTACCGTTTGAGTGAGAGCCTTGAACTTATTCAAGATTTATCTGAACATGAGCAGGTAGAGAAATAAATTAGCCTTACATCAAATATGCAAGCAGAGATGCTTGAGGAAAAAATATTATGTGGCTTTGAAGATATTGGAAGTTCATATCCTCCAAATTTTTTTGCCAGCACATCTACTTTCAAGCGTTTAAGTGCGATATTAATGTATTACACTGCTTGTTGAGCTTAAATACAGAAAGAATTTCACTCAAAAACTGTTGCTCGACTGAAAAATCGTATGAACATTTTGTAAAAAAAAATCACACAATCAATGCCCAGTGTAAAACTAAATGAACGAGTTTGACCAGTTTTAAAATTTATTCTGTATTGAAATGTGGCTAATTCATAAATATTATGGCTGCAGTGCTGAGACCTGAAGCCAAAACATGCCAAAGGTCGGAATTAGTCGGATTCAAGGTTGAGATTAACTAGTTGTAATGTGGTTCAGTTGAAAATAAAACTGCTCAAATCGTCTTTTATTGAATTTCCACAAATCAAACTCAGTGGAGAATAATCTAGTCCAGGTTTTAAGAGTCTATGCATTTTATAGATTTTAAATTAGAGCTTATTAAACTCGCGTAAGGTAGTTAAAAAATAGGAGCAATTGTAATTTTACCATTTTCCCGAGGATAACTTCGGTTTCCTATTACTTCTTTGCACAAATTTCTGTTTTTTAATGGTTGTACTCATTTTCCAACAAGCAAACGTGTAGGCTGTCATTCGTTTTAATGTGAAATAATCGAGGCTGACCCTCCCTCCGTCGTTTTGTGACTCACATGTGTGCAGGCACTCTGTGATTGTGGTGGCATCGATGAAGAAGCCGCAGCAAACAGTACAGCGGATGTACGGATAAAACTGAGTGAGAGGAAGCTTGGTCTGTGGGAAACGAAAACGTGAATTTGTTTAAAATCACACAACGCAACTGCAGAAAACAGTTAAGAATAAATTATATCCGATTTAGAGAAAACATTGGTGTTTTAAGCACTTCGTCGTCAGTGTCGCTGCCTGAAACGTTGGTGGTTCCGTCTTGACTTCTTCGACCAACTGACATCCTCGACGGCTGTGAACCGCACCACAATACTTCTTCTGGTCTCTTTTACTTGTCAGTAAATTAATACATAAGTTTGCCCTTTTGTTCTGCTTCTGTTAAAACGTGGAACCCGTCTATTCTGAAACTTTTCGTCATGTAAACAACACAGCGCTAGTCGGCTAGCGTTAGCCTCCACACCGGGAACAGGAGAACAAAACAATAACACGCGGCTCACTAGACGCTAATATTAACAATTTCTTAGCGCAGACAAAAGCGTCATTCGATTTATGTTTCCACAAACTTATATTTTAACGCGCTACAAAATAAAAATGACACAATTTAAATACTTTGCTCCTACACTATCTTTCGTCCAACTGAATTTCCCTCGCGCTTAGTTTGCAGCATGGATAACGTCACCGCTTCTGGTCTGGATTTTTCAGAATAAAAGCGTTATTAGGAGTGAGAGCTCCCTAATAGGTAAATAGCTTAATCTGCCAATTAAAGACGAGCAGTCAATTTCAGTTTAATGGCTATTTGCTATGAATTGATCACTTATATTTTTTGCTCCCATTTCCTTTTGTAATTTTATCATGTTGAAGTTCTGCTTAGATTCTATCAAACACTGAAATATGTCAAATTTTTGCTACTTTGGTTTATTTCAGTTTTATGTAGGCATCTAATAAATGTCTACAAATCAGTCAGAGGTAGTGTAATGCATAACATTTTAATTTATCACAATAAAATTATTCACAGAGAAAAATCAACACAAATTTTAAAATTACATTTAAAAGAACAGTTATACTGGATTTGGTTGTTTTTTGTAGTTGTTTTATCTTACAAAACTCAGCTTTGTATTTACAGAGTGACATACAACATTGAATATACTGATAATTAGGTTTAAGGTGTGCATCCCACCAACAAAACATCAACTTAAAGAATATGTTTACCTGTTAATGGCTGAAAACAATGTTTTAGTTCAGCAATAGCAATTATTTTTTTGTTGAGAATAAATTGGTTCTGTCCCTTTTTTTGAGGTACCACAAATCCAAGATTCGAGAAATACATAAAAAATGTTTATCATCACTGACACAATCCAAGTTTTATAGATAATACAAACAATTTACCTACGACTTTAAAAAGTCACATGGGGACGAGGTTAAGCCCATCATGAACGTGATATTAATTTATTCATTTTGAGCTTTTTTTTCCCACAGTAGCTTACTTAAGGGAGCTCATATTCTTTGTTATTTTTGATATAATTAGCTGGTTGGTTTGTAATTGCCACGTTTTGTAAATTAAAAAAACCCAGTGTGGATTTTCTTCTTATTTAAGAGAACCTGTGGAAACCTTCATTTCAGTTTTGAGAGAACATGGACCAAAACAGATTTCTGATTCTTTCTGTGTTGGTGTTTAGTGGGCTTAATCCCACCCCTTTTCCCCCCCAAAGAACAGTCTTCATTTGATTAAAATCTTGCTAATAAAAAAAAAAAAGAGGAAAAAAAAAGACACCACTTTCACCAGATGGGAGGTCTATGGGGAGCATTTCACATGAAAACATTTCTCTGAGGCAGAACTTGAGGCAAAAATTACCAATTTCACTACAAAACATCATCTGGGAACATTCACAACTTGATAGCACAATTTCTAACTGATCCAAACCGTTTTAAAGTCAGAGGAAGTCACCTATTAAGCATTGGAAGAGTGGAAGCTGCTTGAAAATGGATCGTGCACCATTGTCATTGTAGCACTACTGCAGGAGCTAACACGTCATGTTGATCTTATGGGTTCAGCCAATCAGCACTAAGGAAAATGTATGGAGGTCCTGGATTGGCTGTTTCCGAAACACCAGCCAATAATGTGTCACATAGCATTGCATCGAGCTTTCTCAGCTTCCCAATTAATGAGTAGATAATGAGTATGCAAATAATTTGGAGGCAAAGTTCTACAGAAAAATCAAACGGGTCCACTGTATGTACCACTAACCCTGAATACATTGTCTACGTCTTGGTTAGGTCACTTCAGTTCTCTGCTGGCACTGAACAGGTTGACATATAATGCTAAAAACTTATTAGTACATGCTTACATGACTTTATGGCACTTAGCATTAGCATGAGCCTATGTACTGAGAATGTTAGCATTCAAGTTGAGTTCAAAGTCACAGGAACTTTCTCAGCTAGCTTACAGGAAAGTTTTAATCAACATGGCTGCCCTGTACATAAAGCAATGTCTTTTTGTTGCACCACTGTCAGTTTTTATTTGCACAAACTCCAGGATATTATAATCTTACCAATCAGTCTGGAAGATCAGAAAAAAGTATATTTCAACTCACAACCTGAAGTTGACTTCAACTTGAGCACAAGATATTCAATGTTAAGCGTTCTTACTTTGATTAACAAACCCACGTTAAGATGTCGTTACCATTACTTTGTGTCTCAGTGTCCCCTTCATACATTTATCCAGAAATGTTCTTCTGATGACAACAATGTTTATTTTAAAATTTCTGCAAGAGTAACTCTGCCTCAAAAAAAAAAAAACAACTAAAACTGTGTCAGAGAGTTTTAGTTGTTTTTTAGTTGCGCAATGCAGCGCGCTCTCTCAGCAGAACAGAGAGTGCGCTGCATTGCTGGGTCGGGCTCTTTCATCAGACTTCTGAGAGACTCTGTGGCTGCTCAGGTGTTTGTTGGGGCTCATGCTGGATTCGACAAACTGACTTGTTACACATCGGACACACACTCCGGATTTCTAACCATTTCAGCAGACATCTAGGGAAAAAGCAGACAGATAAGAGGAAAAACATGACTAAAAAAATCATGGCTATCACAGATTTTGCTGTAGGACACAGGTCTCGGTTAGCATAGCTGTGCTCAATTTCAAATATGCAAAGACGATATATTCAACAAACTTGACGTAATTAGCAGCAGGAAAATCAACAATAGCTTACAAGACTTTTTGATGTCTGTTAAACTACTTATTGAAGTTTGAAGCATGCAAAAAACTCTGTGTACGCAAAAACATCATGAGTTCTACATTGTCGTAAAAACATGGTAATCGACTACTATTGAACTCACTTCTTATGAAAAGCATGGGAACACGGACACACTCCAAGCTCATCCCTCGTGCGAAACTCTTCCAAACATACTGCACACATTTGCTGGAAAAAGAAAATACCAGATCATGAAACCACTTCAGCAAATTAAAAAAAAAACTCACTTATCTGGAAATCTTCTTGATCAGAGTACCAAGGGAATATGGCGTAACTCTGAAGCCTATTTCTCTTCTCTTTGCTACTCTTCAAAATGGGAAAGAAAAGACAACTTGTCAATGAATTAATGTAGATGTGCGGTAGTCTTTGTAAGGCTTCAAGAAAATAGCCACCAATTACCCCAAATTTGCCCATATTTACAGCCATATCAATAATTGAAAAGCTTAGATGTGTGCTTGATGCTACAGCAACTTTAACTGGAACCCGCTTGCTTCAGTCCGATGAATGAACATATAAGAACCTGAAGTACTTTAAATGTTCAATCCCTAAATTCATATTAGCTTACAGCATGTATTGAACTTACACCAAGAAGACTCAGTTTCTTTCCCGCTCCTTTTAGAACTACCTGTTGATGACAAAGGAAATAATTTAGTTTACCTAGCAGAAAAGCAAATTAAAACAGTCTAGTAGGAATGCTCCAGTAGGAAGATGTTACCCCATTGTAGCCATAATGGTCTCTTGTACCTTGTCTTCTTAGTCTGTAAAGAAGCAACAAAATAAAATGCTTAGAAGGTGGTTTGAAGAACCAAACACAAGCCATGCTTAGGGCCGAGTCTGCAAGAAAATAGTCGGTATATTGGTCTAAAAACAAAATGGCAACATGAGACATGTTGGTGAGAATCAGCTGAAAATGTAACAAATGTTGCACTTTTGTTCCCTATTCAAACCAAATTTATGGGAGTATCAGGTGTGAAAACACCCAACGTAGAAAAGCGGTAGAGTGGTTTGCAGGCGTTTGCCTATAAAGTCCAGGTTCGTTTATGGAGGTGTGAATGCAGAATCAAACTTTGATGCTGGCCAAAAATGCAAATTGTGGTCCATCTGCAAACCTTGGTTTTGTTCTGGTTGAAGTGAATTCTGGTGCAGTTTGAATGCATATGTGAATACCAAGTGGTCCAGAGACCGCTTCAAAAGCAGGATGCAGACTTCAGCGCAGAGCATTCTGGGTAAATACAACAAAAACAAACAAAACACTAGCGCTAGTGGAAGAAATGTCTTGTGGTCTTTTACCAAAGACGAAAGGGAAATCCTACAACCGCTAAAATCTGATGCCACGCCATTTTTGTTTACATTTTGTAAAGAAGGAAGTTTTGTTTATGTCCTCTCAGGCGAAGAGGGGAACAAATTTTTCAATTAGTTTGGTTCATTTGACACTGTTCAGTGTGAAAGCAAACCGCAACAGCTGAAAATGTTGCAATTTTGGTCTCTAATCGAACCGAATCATCTTTACTATTAGGAATGAAAACACTTAAGACAGAAAGAAGGCTCGAAAGAAAATAAGAATAGATTTTATGTCCTTGTCCTACTTAAATATTGGCGAATAATTGTAGCTGATTGGTTCAGAATTTTAAGTGACATGCCCTCTCCATGCAGCTAAAAGAAAACTTACAAGTTTGTCACCAAAAACATCCCTACCCTGCAAATTATGTGTTTCCTTATCTCGCTCCACTGATACAAGTCTTGTCATGCTAAATGAATCAGCTGGGGATGCTCAGCGCTTCAAGCAGCCCTGGAATTCATACGATGTCAAATTCTTGTAACAACCTGAGCAGTGAAGTCCCTCACACTGAGCAGGGCTGCACAAAAAACATCAAAACTTCACTGTAAAATATTTGATCTGGATTTAGTTGTGTCTACTAGCTTCTACAAAGAAATCTGGCAAGTTTTAGATTTTGAACTTAAGTTTGTCAAATATTAGTGAGTTGTGTTAGCTTTTGATTATTTTTTTCACATCTCCAAGAGTTGAGTGGACTAACAATACTTGATAATGGTCCGACTGGGGACCAAAAATTGCAACATTTGTTACACTTTCAGTTGGTGTGGTTCGCCTTCACACTGCACTATATAAACGAACCAGACCTCTTGAAAAACATTTTTCCCTCCTCACCTGTGGTGGCGCTGCACCAAGAACCACTGAAGAAAACGACATGAAAACTTTTGACCAAAACACTGAGCACAACTTCCTTCTTCACAAAATGTGAACAAAAGTGGAGTGGCGTCAGACTTTACCTGTAATAGGATTTGTCTTTTGTCGCTAAAGGTCAGGAGACATTTCTCTCCTAGCACTAGATTTGCACGTTTGTTTTGGTTGTATTTACCCAGAATGCCCTGCGCTATAGTTCACTTCCTGCTTTTGGAGTTGTCTGGTTTGGCGTTCAGATTAGCATTCAAACCGCACCAGAGTTCACTTAAACCTAATATGTTAATGCATTTATCAGTTTGCAGTGGTTGAGGACAATGTCTGCTCAGATTCAAATGAAATGTTTCTGAGCAAAATTCAGAGTGATTTTTAATAAAAATGCATTAATGCAAATTAAATCAAAATTTCTGGTTCACTGAACTTGCTTAATTTTCAAGTTAAACCACCTTCCGATGTTTTACAGTGTACCTGAACAAGTAGCAGCAGAAGATGAGGCTGAGCATGAGGATGAAGAGGCCGATGCCCAGGATGATCATGTAAATATTAAGCGGCAGGTTAAAGAGACTTTCGCTTGTCATCTTGCAGTCAGGGACGAAGTCCTGCAGTTCAAAGTCACACAAACACCCTAAAAATGGGAATCATGGGTAGAGATTATTTACCTTAATAGATTAAATTATATCCCTATTTAAAATCCCAGCAGAATATTGACAGAAGTTTGTTTTAGACAGAATTAGCATCAAATTTTCAATGAAACAAGTGGGGTTTATTTTAGGGATTTGGCTGGAACCAAACAGGAAATTATCTATTATTAACCAACAAACATAAACGTTTACAGTGAAAATGTCATGAATGCAGCAAATCAAAACAAAGTATTTGAGGTAGAGTTGAAAAACTACAATCCAAAGAATCTGAGACGGCATTGACCTTAACTACGCTAGTATCAATCTGATACAGATACCAACTTAGTATCAATATTATCAATATTTTGGGATCGATCCACCCACCTCCAGTGCAGGTATTTGTTTTATAAAATCAAATCAAAGGGTCATTATTATCATGGTTTTCTGCATCAAGTAATTCTAAAAATTTTCTTCTACACAATATGTTTTTAAAAAAATGTAAAAACATATTGTGGGTTTTTTGGATCCAAAGTCAGAATGTTCATTCATTTTGAGCCATTATTTCAGAAAATTTTCTATACTTTTTGTAATTTCATTGCAAAAACACACAATCTTACCAAGTATTTTTGGACACAAATATCTTAATAACTTTCCAGCACGATATAGGAACTTGTTTTAAGTCAATAATTCCTTAATATTAGCGAAAAAGTACTAGTTCCACTGGCAGATTATTTCACTTGTAATATGGGAAAAATGTTTAGTTAGAAGTAAAATAATCTGCTGAAGGAACTAGTACTTTTTAAAATCAATATTAAGGATTCATTTACTTGAAACAAGCTCCATTATCTTACTGGGAAGTTACTTGTAAGTTATTTTTTATGCTATTTCAAGATATTTGCACTGGAAAGTAGACCAAAAATACTTGGCAACATTTTGTGTTTTTGCAGTGTTTTATTTTTTGTCTTGGGTCAGATTTGTCATATATAATCTCTTGTTTTGTGCTCTGTATAACAGTTTCTGACTTTTCTGAGAGGAAATGAAATTTTTACAAATATTCTTCATACTGCAAAGCACCTGTATGCCACAGGAATGTGTTCCACCTCCATGTTGGGTTCTTAAATATTTTAATTGAGAACAAACTTTTTTCTTAGCCTTGGGTGATTAAACGGAGCGGCTTTCCTTCCACACAAACCCCCATCAGTATAGCGTAATGATGCAATTAGCACATTTTTGCGGTTAAACAGAATAGCTTGTACTCCTGCTCAGAAGTCACGCTTTAATACACAAAGGTCACACCAGTACAGAGGACTGGTAAGCCGAGTGTTTGGCTGGACGTTTAAGTTAAAGAGGAGGCAGCTGTAATCTTAGCACTATGTTAGTAAATCATTGATAGTGGAGGACCAAAAGGTAGGCCACTGTGCAAATGCTGCATGCATGCATGAACAGGTCTGAACTTGAGGTGAGGTAGTTGATCAGATCTAGAAACATTACAGTTGTTTCTGTAGATTTTTCCTGCTGATGTTCATAGTTTTGTCTGCTGAAAGGAAAAACAAAAAATGTGGTTTTACATTTTTGTGTTGATTCTTGTAAAACCAACTGAAGGAAATGTAGAGTAACAGTAGGTTATTAGGAGCTTATATAAAAATTGAGCTCCATGTCTAAAGTCAAGATTTATGTGGATAGCTGATAAATATAAAAGTAGGAAAATTTAGAAAAAATTGGTGTTGGCCTCAAACCAAGCATAAAAATCTACAGATTTCTTGTGGTTACATTTTGGAGGGAAAACCACAATGCTAATGTAGCATAACATATCAAACACTCAGTCAATTCCAGATTATCTAAGTTTACGTTTATCATTGTGGGTGTTGGTAACTTTGAAACCGTGAAAAACTGGGTTAGTTTTGAAAGAAATAAAAATCAAAAGCCTCCTTTCCAGTTATACCTACTTATCTGAACTCTACTTGAGTTGGTTTCACTTTGGTTTTCAATGGGGTGTAATGCAAAATGTGGCATCATGCTCTACATATCAAAATACTGAGTCCCAAGGTTAGCTAGCGTGTTTCGAAATTGTCAGTAATTAATCATGCAAGTATAAAAATTTTTATGACATTAAGTTTTTAAAAAATGCCTGTAGCGCATTTTGGAGGGAAAATAACAATGCTAAAATGTAGCATTTACTGTAGCATACATATTTTTCCAAGCATTTTCTTTTGGTTTTGAAGAAAACCACTATCAAAATGTTAGCTTAAAAACATTTAACTTCTGCAGTCCCATTCAATACATCCACATTTACATTCTGTTTATAAAGATCTGCCTTCATGGGTTGCCATCGTTAAAGAAAAGTTAAATTATAAACATAAAAAAGAATTGTCAAGGTTTGCAGCTTCTCAGCTATAAAATATGTTGATATAACTCTTTAAACTAACTTATTCTAAACTTCAGATCAACTAAATTAATGGGAAGAAAATCTCATAAATATGGATAATACCTGGAAAAAAAACAACAGATTTATTAAAGAAAGTGTTTTTCTGTGAGACAAAAGCATTTACCATATTTTGGAGGGGAAAAAACAAAGCTAATTAAGAAGCTAATTGCTAACCATGCAATCTACAATACCAGTTTTGTATGTTCTTCATGCTAACAAAATACATATTTAATTGTACAACTTTTAAAGTCTAAATAGTACACAGTTATTTAGACAAATTTTTAGTCCCGCAAAAATTGGTAAATTTTTGCGGGACTAAAAAATGCTAATGTAGCATATTTTGCATTACTGTCATACTTTTTCAGTTCAGTTAAACATTATTTAAGCTGGAATATCAAACACTGTTACGCAGAATAACGAATTAAAATATTTTAGATGTGAATCTTCCACGGACATACCGTACTGTACTTCTGGTCCGGACACGATCATCATGGCCGCACCGAGTTATCGATTATAAAAAGCTCCAGATCGAAAACATATGAATTACTGAATAAAATCTAAAATTATATTAAATTATTAAATCTAAAAATAGTGGTCAATGTAGATTTGGTGTCTAGTTAAGGGGAACATATTCAAGGACAAAAAGTACCTTTCCCAACAAGATTGCAGGTGACTTTTATAAATTGTAATTTGATCCTGAAAAAGTTCAAAACACTTCTTCATTTATAACAGAAGCAAATGACTGAACATCTTAGATGAGAGGAGTTTGTTTAATTTGCCGTTTGACTCCCAAATAGCCCTATCAGTTCTCCTTTGTCAAACTTTAATGGGCTGCAATTCAATCAGAGTCAAAATGACCGCAGTTATATTGGTGGATCCAAAACGCTTACCGTAACACCAGCGAACCGGATGCATCCAATCACATGTGAATGGTGGACCGGCACTCAGCCGGAAAAAGTTTTGGGTTTCTCAACAAGTTCTGTGGGATTGGTAACTAAAAGCAGGTTTTCTTAGTGTAAAACACAAAGGAGACATCCACTAAACACTCCCATCGACTGCCAGGTTCAGTGGATGACAAAGAAACCTACGTGGAGTCACGGATGCAATCCCAAGTCACTGTTATATCCTTGTGTCACTCCTTTTATTAATGTCTTCAAATTCCTGCTGTGGAGAGACAAAGGAACACGACACGGATGAATATCCCTGTTATCCGGGCAGGTTCTCCCGTGGAAAGTCGATGGCAGCGCCTCCATCTGCCTCCCTGCTCCATACGCAGAACCCGCGGCGCAGGGTTGGTAACGCAGGAAGACAACGGCGCTAATCTTAATTCTGATCCAGGCTCCTCTCACGTTCACTCGCCTCCCTCGTCTCTCTTCTCCACTTCTCATCTGCAGCTCTCGGTTTGTAAACAGATCCCTGCCTATGTGATTCACTGCCTGCATCACAGTTCTGCTTTCGCCGCCCCCTCTTTCCTTCCTCCCTCCCTCACTCCCTTCCTTCCTTCACTCTCTTGCCCTCCTTTTACCCCCCTTGCCCCTCTTGCTTTGCCCCCTCCTTCCTTTGCAGCTGTGGAGGCTGACGTGGAGGCTGAGCAGTAATTGGCCTATCTTTCAGGGTAACTCATTGTAGATGACAAAAGATTTAATAAACACACAAGCAAGAATTAGACTTTCGTAGGTATTCCTGAAAAATAGAGGGATAAATGAGTCAATAAGAGAGGGAATAACAAAAGAAGATTATTTCCTACAAGGATTAGTGAATTTACAATTGTCGATTAATGGTTTATTAAATTAAAATTAGTTCCAAATGATTAAAGTTGCAGTAAAAGCTGTTGTTGAACTATGTCATAACAGTAGGCTATAGTATAAAAATCAAGCTCCTCCTGGCTTTGATTGGTTGTTTCAGAGCAAGAAGGGTCTTACTGCTATCAATCACCCCTCAGTGTGGTGCTGCTCACCCTTCCTCTGCCTTGTCGGGAAAGCTAATGCTAGTTAGCATGAATTAATGCTAACTAGCATTAGTTGAATTCAGTGGCGTTTCTGTCAGTGGCGTTTCTGTCTATTATATGTTTCTGTCTATTATATTATAGGCGTTTCTGTCTATTATATGCGTGTCCGATAGACACGCATATAATAGACACATCAACGCTCAGTTTAACAATAATGGCCAAAATAAAACACAGGCAATATTAAGGTCAGCTACACTGTCATGGCGGGAGTTGAAGGACCCCTGAACGCCACGGACTGACGTTGAACGTCACGGTTGCCTAGAGACGGAAAGTACGCAGCCGCGGGGAGCTGCTATCAACCCACGTCTTTTTAAATCTTCCTCTACCCGATTCCATGTCCTTAGAAGAAAAAACGCTTTAAAAAGAAAGAAAAATGCACCAACGAATAACTTCTCTTGGTCCTTAGCCCTGCTAGGGGCGAAGCACCTCTAAAGGTCAGATCTTAGAATCGCCCCTGGTTAAATTAATCCATTGACTAGCATGAATTAATCCAATGACAGTGGATAAACGATTTTGCTGTAACTGTAAGTTGTTTTCCGTCATTTGCACATTTAGCAGCGTGTAGATGAGATTGATTGATGGCGTTAAACCCCGCCTCCTGGCTCTGATTTGTTGTCTTTGGTCTAGAGCGGTGCATTTAGCTCAGGGAGGAAGTGAAAGAGAGCCATCTGTCTCGTAGCAAATTGTCACAACATAGTGACAGCGTCAACAAATATTTAAAACATTTATTTATAAAAGTTACACACTGCACCTCAGACCTTCTTTCAATTTTGTAGTTTGGCCGCCGTCCAGCAGAGGGCGCCACTGGTCATTCTTAAGCGCAACCATTTATACACAAACGGAGATTAAGGGGAGAGACAAACGGTCCCAATATGTCCAAGTTATGAGAGAATTATAATTGTTAAAACTAGTTAAAATTGTATGTTAAAAATATTTTTTTTTAAATGTAATTGTTAAAATTGTTTTTTTAAAAAACATTTTAAAAATAAAAAAATGTTAAAATATAATGTTCTTTATTTTTAATTCAACATTATGAATAATTTCACCCTTCATGTTACTGAAAGATGGTCGACCCTCTTGATGCAAGAGAAAACTTAATTTTAACTCACTAATCAATAAGTTTGATCCCTATTTTGGACTGTTATATTTTATATTTGCTTATGTTTTGCTTTAGGAGCTGGATTGGACCACACGGAACAAATCAAACAAACAAACACAATTCCGTGGTGAATTGGTGAATGCAATGATGTGGTTGTTCTCAGGGTGTGAATATATTTAAATCTCACCTCAAATGTACAAAAATAAAATACAGTGTTATTTGTTATTTAGAAAAACCTAAAAAAAAAAATTAAAAAACCCCCCCAAAAAACATGAGAGTAGTAGCCAGTTAGATGTTTTTTATTTAAATTTGATTACTTACGTAAATAGATAGAAAGCTCTAAGTTTTTTTTTATGTAGAAATTATCTGAAATATATGAACCAAGGTAAGGCAAAAGTACAAACAACATCGCCTCCTGGTGGTCAACTGTGGCCTATTGAATTGTGAAATATGTTTCCTATCAACATATTGGTGGAGCACAGCTGTTTTCTGTCAGCTTAAAAATAGTTTCCAGGAACAGAAAGTTTTTGTCATTCAAATAAAACTGGACACAAACCTTAAAAAAACAGATCCTGCCTTTCGTAGTTTATCTTTACTTGCTCAAGGATACAGAAGCTTTTGTTCCAACAATTATTGTTTTCTACTTTTTGATAACTTTCTTTCCCTCTAGATTGTAAAAAAAAAAAAGAAAGAAAAAACCTCCATAAAAATGGGTAAATGTACTAAAATGTAAAATAACTTTCTGTTAATACTTCTAATAGGTTTTATTTATTGTGTTCATGTTAATGTTTGAGAAAAGTTGCAAATTTATGGAAATTTCAGTTTTTTAATAGAAATGTTTCTGAATGTACCAGGAGACACACAGTTAGAATACGATACAATTTCAGTTTTTCAACAAGAGAAATGTTTAAAATGTCTTTGAATGTACTTGGGGAAATACTGTAAAAATACTGAAATTTTCAGTTTCGTAATAATAGAAATGAAAATAAATTAAACATGATGAACATGGTCAAATTCTTTATTAGAGTTGATAGAAATGTTCACACAATTAATGTAGAATTTCCTCTTTTTCTAGCAGGACATGTTCTTTTTTAATGAAAATGCTACCTACAGTGCACGTAATCATTATATAATATGTATAAATATTTATGTATTCTTAAAATAACACTTGATATTTTGTTTGGTGAAGTTGAATTAAAAATAAATATATTTTTGTTTGAGGAATCTGGAAGAGATGACATTGTCAAACAGATTTCTGGAAGGAGAAACTGCAAACATAGAGTAAGTGACTTTATTTAGCGTGATAGAAATATTTTCACCTCAATCACTTACCAAATAAAATCTTTTACTAGCATATTTTCATATTTTCTGAAGTCTTCTTATCTGCATCTGATCATCTCATCCTGTAAACACACTTCAGACATGATATTATTTGCCCCAGTTTAATACAGGAGAGTCAATTTTAATGTAAGTTGATAATGGCTGCAAGCTTTTTATTAAAAGTTCATTCTTGCTAACATAAGAAAGCAGTGAATTAGAGCAGATTTGTCCCTTCTTGACAGCAGTCAGCCTGTTGATTTAATTTATCATCACTCTTTAAAAAGACTTGGAAATATTTATTGGAAATTTTACATTTTTTAGATTGATTTTTAAAATTTCAGATTTTTTCTTGCAAATTTTCAACTTTTGGAGCCCAGAAAATCCTATGGTTTTTTGTTTTTTTTTAAAGAAAATTTCACAGATTAATCCCAAAATCTCTGATTTTTTTAGGAGCTTTTTAATTTTTCAAGCTCAGAAATCAGCAAAGTTTTTCTTGAAAATTTCTGAGATTAATCTCAAATTTTCAATTTATTTCTTGCAAATTTTCACCTTTTGGAGATCAGAAATGTCCAAAAAAATGATCTTAACATTTCTGATTTTTCATTTTTTGTCGGAAATGTACGACTTTATAAACCCAGGAATTTCCAAGGCTTTTCTTGAAAATTTCTTAGATTAACCGCAAAATTTCGGAGAGATTTTTGGCGGAAATTTATTATTTGTTTTTCTATTATCTATAGATACGCCGTGGTAGAAATGTACTAATTCAGCCTGGCTGAGTTTTTTTTATGCATTTATGTTGTGTTTCCAGCAGAGGGCGCTGTAGGACAACAAAACTATCTCTATAATCTCTGATTGCTGAAGAGGGCGCTATTGGTTCTTTACCAGTACAGATAAAAAGGTGTATTTGGACTCTTTTTCCCACTTCTGACCCAAACAACTCTGTCAAGTAAAACCAAGTGAGCAGAGTGCTTTTCTCCAGAATATCCTGTGTGACTATGTTGCACAATAACAACCCCCATACTTTGAGTCAGACTGTTTGTTTCTCCTTTTTCCTGCTGCATACCAAGGCGACCATTCGGGCAACAGGACAAGAGCAGTATGAGCCAGCACAACATTTTTTTCCTGGTGATTACCTCATGGAGGTCAGCCCCCCAGTGTGATGCAATGAGAATATATGTAAATGGACTACTGAGGTCTAACCAGAAAGAACAAGATTTAACCAGCCTGCGCCTGATTTGAAGTTACTCACTTCCAAACTTCACACAAGTTTGATGATAAATTCCAGCAGTGCACTGAGAGAAATGCCCATTTGTGTGGAGTAGAAGCAGAAAAAGGGCTGAAAACTTCACTTTTACAAGAAATCAGCATTATAGTGTCATAAAGTTGTACAAATTTTAATTTGAAGTAAAAAAAAAAAAAAAAAAAAAAGCATAATTCTACGTTTGTATGGGTTAATTTAGCTTTTCTTTAGCATCAAACTTGTTCATATCTGTCTGCAAGACTTTGTATTTATACCCTAATTAGATATTGCATTGACTTCCGTTCATTTTGGTTGGGTAGTAACTAGTTACATTTACTTTAGTAACTTTTTTTTTTTTTATTAAAAAGATGCACTTTTAGGAGAATTTGTACTTTTTACTTTTACTTGAGTAATTTTATTATGAAGTATTTCCACTCTTATTTGAGTAAAATTTCTGGATTTTCTACCCACTAAATGAAAAATAAACATGTTTTAACCAAAAATTCACCAGACACAGACACACACCTACCATTTTTGTTAAGGTTTTTTATTGAAAGAAATTGATTTGGAAAGAAGTTATTTTGCCTTATTTAATTATTTTTTTGTTACTTATATTAATTATTATTATTTTTGCTCCTACGATACTAACATTTCCACTTAACTTTACCTTTTGGTCCGTCTGGTTATGTAATTTTTAAATATTAAATGATTGATAATTTGATCGGTACATGAATAGACTTTTTGCCAAATACTTTTTACTCTTACTTGAATAATTTATTGCTATTTTTTACCTTTACTTGAGTAAAAACATGTTGAAGTATTGTCACTCTTACTTGAGTACTATGTTTTTGGTGCTTTACCCACTTCTGCCCAATAGTGCATTAACACTTATCCAAATTTGAACCATTACTGGGACCTTTAACCCTAAGAAAAACATGGCTTTGGTTTCATTAAAGTTCTTTAGAAAATAGGAGCAAATACCAGAAAACATGAACACAATGACCTGCAGGATTGTGGATTTCCATCGTACTGTTTATGTATTTATGCCTTTTCTCCGCAAAGTTGTTTATGATAAAAACACTCTGCAGTTTCAACCTGCGTGCTTCTTTATTTGCATAACCAATGACACAGTCAAAATCAGTCTGGGCGTGCAGCTGTGGACATGTCGGACATGTAAATGATAAACCACAACAGTTACCAAAGCTGAAGCCTTCTGCAAACCTTTATGAAAATATCTTATCTTGCACTCAATACTCAAAAGGACTTTAGACATGTTTTATCAACTTGATTGATATTTTCCTTAAAAGTGGAGCGCTCTGTTTGTTACTAGAAACCCTGTTTCTAGTAACAAACTCTGTTGTCATTTTTGCTGCGAGTAGACATTCATTTAATTTAATTTATCGCATCTGAGAATCAGAAAATAGACACACACATTGTCGAATTAATTATTCCAAAAGATAAAATAAGAGATTTTCAATACAGAAATGTTGCAGTATCATTTTGATGGCTCAGTTTTTTTTCAGAAAATTTGAATACAACAAGTTAATAATAAAAAAAGGGGTTTGTTTTAATGCAAAAATAATATGTTTGGGTCTACATATCAATTCTGGATTGACAATGACCAGGAGACAATCACTGGCAACTTCTATGAGGAGGGAAGGCCATCAGGTGGCTTTGTTCAAGTATGTCACTGGAAAGTTGAGTGGAAGGAAAAAAAGCTGTAAGTCTTAGGAAGATTTACGAGGCAGTAAATGGAGCTGGAGCTCAGTGAGCTACGACAGATTTATCGACAATATGGACTGAAGCGCTGCATTCTGTTGAAGAGATTTAAAGAAATGCTTTTGTTAAACTGTTGTGGTATTTGTTGATTCATTGTGGCTTTTCTTAGTTACATTTTGTTGTTGTGTTGTGTTACTTCTTAGTTGCGTTGTGGCATTTCTTAGTTGCGTTGTGGCATTTCTTAGTTGCGTTGTGGCTTTTCTTGGTAGCGTTGTGGCTTTATGTTGTTGTGTTGTGGCATTTCTTAGTTGCGTTGTGGCTTTTCTTGGTAGCGTTGTGGCTTTATGTTGTTGCGTTGTGGCATTTCTTACATTTTGTTTTTGTTTTGTGACTTTTCTAAGTTGTGTTGAGGCTTTTTGCTTTGTTGTGAGTTTTTGTAGTTGCGTTATGGTTTTTCTTAGTTGCATAGTGGCATTTTGTTGTTGTGTTGTGGCTTTTTGTTGTTTTGGTGTTTTGTAATTGCTGAATTCAGTGCACAAAGTTACCGTCAGCAGCGTCTTGCTTTTGGCTTCATGTAGAAGAGAACCAGAACTGAACCTGTAAGCCGGATCTCCAGTCTGTGGCGTTAAACGCAGGATCCACACAGCCAGTCGCAGCTTCTTCAGTGGCTCTCCAGGAAAGATAATAAGCTTTGAAATCTTGTTTATTAATAACAAAGGCTCTGGGATATATAGGCCAACCGTCTGGGAGGAGCTGGGTGAGTGCGTCTGCTCCAAGGACACGGTCACACCGGCGGGGGTGGAACATGACAGGTGAAACAACAAAATCAAAATCTTGCAGAGAAGGTGTGGATGAAGCTTTTCACTTTTCCATGGCAGCATTAGTTACATTTTAAGACATACTTCCTGGAAGGTTGTACTTCTGACACATGGTGAATTTAGAAACTTCAAGCTGATTTCAAATGGTATCAGTAAAGGGCAAATATTTTGGAAAACTCGAAAGAGACATCACTGAAAGAAATATTAGACAATTAAAGCTTTAAAAGTAGAGAAAATGCATAAACTTTTAAGTTAGTGCTACTCTAAAGTAATACAAAATTAAATTTTATATTAATTTAATTGGGTTAAATTCAGACTTCATATTAAAATTTAGAAGATTTGGATTCTTGCTGGAAATAGAATTGCGCCATATGGACAAAGAACTGTCACAATATATATATTTTCTCACAGTTTTGATTATCATAATATGGCTTCAAAATAAAAGTCTAGTCTTAGACAGAGCTATACAAATTTTTATTTAAAAATACAGAAATCTCAACCTACCAAAAAGTATTTGCATGTACAGTAGATCATATGCACTCAGTAGCTGAGTTTCCTTTTGCAACTCTGCATTAATGGATTCTTGTTGACTCTTATCTCTCTCTTCTTCTTCTCAACAATTTATAAATTCACTATGGGGCTTTAGATGAAGCTAGTCAACCAGCTAATTAGTCACAGTGACACCACAGTCATATAGGCAGGTATGTATCTCCATAAATGTGTCAGCATATGTAGATTCTGTTCCTCCTGTGCTAGTTCCAAAATTAATTTACAAATAAAATGCAAAAGTCATCTTATTTATTGGAAAAGAGGACTTGGGATTCATTGTGAATCTCCTCTAAACTCTCGTTTTTTTCTGCCATTCAGCTTTCCATTAAAGCTCAGTGTAAACAGTGAGAATAAGCTTTAAATTTATCAACAATATGTCACAGCTGGAAACTATGTTGTTGGTACATCTGTGTACAAACTCCAATCACAGTTAACATATCATAAATCTCTCTTAACCTTGAGGATCCAAGTTGTTTATGAACGTTTCCTTCCTGATGTTTTTCATTCCACTCAACTTTCCAATAATGTGCTTGCAAAAAGCACACTGTGAATGGCGAGCCTCTCATTTCCGCGAACAACACTCCATAAAAACAAAGCTCTTTAAATCTTATCAACACAATCTGACAGGTGTTCACACACCTGTCTCGTGGCCCATTAAACATTGACTTTTATCTCAGTTAATGCATCATAAAACTTCCTAGAACTCTAGGATCATCATAGTTTAGGGAGCTTTTTCCCTGGTTGTTTTCCTTCCACTTAACTTTCCATGTTGTCAGCTTCTTAAGCAATGAAAATTTGTGTTAAAAGATCCTTTTTAATTAGTCTGTAATATTCATAGTGAAATTATTTTTCAAGCTTAAAGTCACAAACAAGTGATTTAAATATGCTGCAACGTAATAAATCTATTATTTTTCTTTCTCTAAATAAATTATTCAAATAATTTAACTGTTTTGATTTGTCTATTATAGATGTTTGTGCCTATGTTTGTGATTAAGTGTAAGACTACATGTTTTTTGGTTTAGTTTTTGGATAGAGGTTGAAAAATGTCATGCACACATACATATTGCATCTAATTGGGTATGGGGAAAAAATGCAAATCATGACAAAAAAATAAGCGTTGACAGTGTTGCTGGGTAAATGGCATTTTGAGAAAAAAAAAATCCTTTCCGAGTGACTTTATTGGGTTGTGTACTCTCTCCTCTACACACGAAATCCCAGTATTTTTCCATCAAGAACCGCGCGGCACCACGTGACCGCAGCGCAGGAGGAAGGAAAAAAACACGCTGTCATGTTTGCATCCCCTCTGTGCATTAAAAGCTCCTAATTTGCAAGAAAATACACAGCACGTCGCTACATGCCCTGCCTATGATGCTGCTGACACTGATATATTTGCAGTCTCCCCGATCTCTGTAGGACTGTCAGTCACTCAAGAGGAGCCAAAATCTCCTTGAGGTCGCTTTCTAACCCCGGTGATCGCGTAACCACTCCCACTCGTGGCTGGTGGAAAATTACCAGCTTACAAGCAACAGGCAAATGAATGGCGCTTGCGGTTCATCATATCGTTCAGCCCCTCTAGTGTTACCTGAATGTGACAGTCGCTGTCATTGCAGGGTATGTTGCCTTAAAAAGTAGCAGAACATTCACTACGATGGGTTATAATCGTAAAGGTGGGCTTGTTTGGATGATTTTGTGAAATATGCCTGGGTTGTAATGTATTGTGTTAACTTATTAATGATATAAATAAAGCAAAATACCATTTGAATGAGAGGATATTGAGTTTGATGCGCTGAATCGTGCAGAAGTCCACTCTGCATGGGAGTCTGCCCTCTTTTTCTCTCCGGGCGGAGAAGTCGCGTGGGCGCTTGAGCGAATTGAAATAGACTGACAGCAAATCTAGCCAATGGGACTCTGAGAAGGGAGTCTCCGTCATGGTTTCAGCCAATCAGCGCGCTAGCTGGGCGGAATCTCGGTCCAAACTTTTACGCGGCGCCATCGGCTGAAAACTAAACCGAGATGGAATCTCCCAGTCTGAACCGGTTTCAACCGGTTGTGAGTTAGTTGCTTGAGAGAGGAGAGGAGGCGCAGGCACCATACAACCTTTATACCGCCCCGCCGGAAAAATCACAAGAGTAACGAATTAATAAGTGAATCAAGGTTTTACTTTTATTTTTTCGTAAAATGTATCGGAAAGGAAGCGCGCTCGGTTTTCCGTAACTGTAGTTTTGGAAATCTAACATTCTTAGCAGCTAGGCATCATTCGCTGCTGGAGCTGGATTTAGTCAACGCTGAAACAGCAGCAAAAATAGGAAATCTTTCCAAATCAACAGTGAAGTGCTTCACTGTTAACCTTGTAGCTTCTTTTGGCAAACGCCGCTCTTTTGAGTCAGAGCCTTGGACTTTTAGGTAGGTAACCAGGGTTAACTACAAACGTGCTGTGTTTTTTTTACTACTAAAATGCATATATTTGTAGGGATAAGTATATATGCTATTTAAACGCTACGTTATATTGTCACGGTGTTTTTGAAAATAAGTGAATTCGGACGGCACTGTCAGCATCAGTAGGGATAACCAAGCAGCCATTGACTGACCGCTAGCTAGCATTCGCAACTGTATTAGTTAAGCTAATGTTAGCAGTCAGGGGGGAAAGTGCTGTAACTTTTTTCATAGGGAGAAATTGTAGCAAAAAGTGCCACAACGCAGATGAATAAGATAAGTAACCATGTGCTTTCTGGTTAAACCCTCGCCTCTCCCACTGACTGTAGCAGCATCCACGCCTGTGCATGATCCGAGCGGATGTTAAGTTTCTGTTGCTAGGTGCGCATCGTAACCTCTGCTATCCGTATCCAAGCAATACCGCAAAGGTTTTCGCATCAAGGATAACGCACACCAACTTCATAGTGGTGATGAACCTGCTTGATAGTAACGTGTTTGCATGGGCGTCCTCTGTCTCTGGCATCCTGGGTGGGAGTGGTTGTAGTGAGCAGTGAAAGGACCACATGTGACCAGTTCGTGTAACGACTAGCTGCAAATGGAGCGTCATTTGGGGGCTAATTATAGCACCGTGTGCGCGTTGTTTACACCCGTCTCGGTAGAGATATTGGGAATAACTTCCTACTGAGCTCCATATCAGATTGAGTGTATATTTCCAGCCTTGGATTTGCGCTGGAGTCTGTTTTTGGACTGAATTCCGTTACATGCAGATGTAAACAATATGACGTCGCTTTGTATATCCGGCACGTGGCTTCTTAAAACCTTAATAAAGTGTGACTTTAGCCCTTGGTGTGTTGCAAACAAGCTTGCTTCAAACCGCATGCTGAGGGTCATATAAGAGGAAACTGAAATGTTTGATCTATACAAACTAAGCAAAGTCGCTGACTTTTGGTTTTCTGCTGCTTGCTCAACTTTGCTAATCGATGTTGACCTATTTTACCTTTTAGTAGTCAAATTTTGTAGCCAATCACCTGTTTAATTTACATCTTCTATAGTTTTGGTGTTGTATAGTCCAGGCTGGGGATATCAAGAGTTGTTATTTTGCTTAGTAACCCAGAATAAGCAAAGCCGAACCATAAGGAAGATGAATGAAATTTCTTCATCTATTCATCTTATTTCCTCCAAAACATTGTCAGACATATGACACCATGAGTTTAACTTCTCAAAGTGACAGCTCCCTAAATGCTGTTTGTGACACGGTCAGCTGTTTGGACTCATTTCCAAACTAACTGTTCACATGACTTTGCCTACTGAGTGTGCTCTGTGCATTCATGACCCCCTCCTTGTCCTTGTTACAGAACTCTATGCCAGCAGTTATGACAATGTTAGCAGACCATGCAGCACAACAGCTGCTGGACTTCAACCAGAAATTGGATATCAACTTGCTGGATAATGTTGTGAACTGCCTATATCATGGCGTGGGACCTCAGGTACGTTGTTGGCTTCATTAACCCAAACCAGACGCAGAATAATCGACAATCTAGTCTCTCTTACCATATTCTCCTCTTTAAAATAAACTGTTTTGTTGATATGAACCTTGAAAAGTTTCCTCCGTTTTTGTATCGCAGCAAAGAATGGCGCAGGAAGTGTTGACACACTTAAAAGAGCATCCAGATGCGTGGACAAGAGTGGACACCATCCTGGAGTTCTCGCAAAACATGAACACCAAAGTAAGCTCACCATAATTCATAAAGTGCAGCTGGAAATGCATTTAATTTTGCTTTGAGGAAGATTTCCATTTGAACAAAACACATATTACAAGCTCTTTATCATGTATTGATAAAGTATTATACTGTGTTAGCCATTTAGCGATGCACACATGGCTGATATGGAAAACTGACCCATGCCCTAACCTGCACAAGTCACTCAAATGAAAAAAAAAGGAACCTGAACCACCCAGATAAACATTTGAAGCACATAAAAGCCTGCAGCTTTTCTCTCATCTACAAATCTGGCACAGTTTTCTACACTTCATGAGTAGAATAAAACAAATGTCATTTTAGTTTACGGCTCTGTGCCTTCAGAGAACTGAATCCACCGACTTTCATTTTGTTTTTTAACCCTAAGAGAGCCAGAATTGCAAAACTGAAACTGACTCCAACTTTGAAAGCATTTTAAGTGCAGCTTCCTCAAAGTAATATGAACCTATGCATTGTTTAAATGTGCTTTGTTTTTGTTTATGTAAGATTGCTTTTAATGATTGACAATAAGTCGCTGATGTCTGAGTTGACATGTTAATAGTACTTTTCTAGGTTTAAATATGTAATTTGCCAAATGAGTAGAAGAAGAGAGGAAGCCAAAGGTAAACACCTTCAAACATTTGGGTTTTGGTCTGGAATTAAAGTAATTGTAATATATATTTTAATGTAATACATTCAGGTTGTGACTATTTGATATTAATCACAATGTTCCATTATGTTTATGGCTTGTAATAGGAAGAAAGAGGGTGTGTCATCCCGTGCATCTTGACACAGCTAGGCTTTGACGGCAGGCCTCCAAAAGGTCTACCCTTTTTTAAATTACTTTTGACTGAATTCTGTTCATCCATTTTTTTTTCCTGCATCTGTTTCACTGGACAGAGGGGGAGTGCAGGCTGCAGGCAGTAGGATCCATTGTGCTGAGACAATTTTTAAATGATTTAATTTCAGCTGTAGGGATCACGGCTCTGTTCCTGACTACGCTCTCCTCTTTACTTCTCATCTTTCCTTTTATTCTCCTTTCTTTTGTTTACCTCAATTAAATAAATAAAAAAATGGAGAGAACCTTTTATGGTAGCAATTGTTAGAAAAGATTTGGGAGTTTCTCTTCTTGCCTCCTGTGCTGGTTTTTGCACTTTTGGAGTTAAAGGTGAAATAAAAATGCATCAATCCATGTGTTCTGCCATTCAGTTGACACCTGTGAGTGTTGCACTGTCACTATGCCTGTAAGGAGATTTCACCTTTAATCTCTCAGCATCTATTGTCTGTAGCACTTTGGTGATCCTGCTTTAATAGCATCCTATTCTACAAGTCATTCCTGTATTTTTCCCCCCTCTAAAATTCATGTTCTCTTGAACTGATGATCCCTACCGTTGAAACAGTCAACTCAAGAAACAGTGATGTCTCTGAAGTAAATGTTTTATTTGCCTTTTTTGTAGAACTTAACCTGCGGCTGGTCTCGCTGTTCCTTATGACGCACCAGATAAAGAAACAGTTTGGCTTATAAACGATAAAATTAAGTAACAATTCAACACACTTAAGTTGGAAAAAAGGCCTGATCTTGGATTGGGTATCAAAAACATTGCATTGTTTGGAGCTAATTTCCAAATTAGGATCTTTATGGTGGGATTAGTGGATAATATTTTCTTAAATAAAAATGCATTAGGCTTTATTCTCCTGTTTAGGTCTGGTTTTGTTCACACCTCAACCTTTTTAACTGAATTTGAGGACAGGCACATCTCTTATGGGGCAGTAACTTCTTTTTGAAAGTGTACAAGGTTAGGGGTGAGTAATGCGCTAAAAAAATGTAAAAATGTTGGTTTCTATAGAGATTAATGGGAGTAAAATGGTGCCACTTTGTCATGCCCATGTAGATTTATTTAAAATTAACATGGGGTATGTATTTGTATCATTGCAATGGCGATGGATTTCCCTCCAATTATTTTGTTTTAACATTGTGAGCTGATTTACAGTGTTCACAGTTCAGTATTCACTGATTTTTTTTTTTAGTTTTTATTTTTCTGCAAATTGTTCTTAGAAAACATGCCTATTTTGCACATTTTGTTCATAAAGAAAATATGAAATATTCCAAAGAAAATCCAGATTGGGAAGCTGAAATACAGAGGCACAACACTACTTGACACCAGCCAATCCAGGAGCGGCATTTATTTACTTTGGCTCTGATTGACTGAAGAGAAGGAAGCTTAGCTTCTGCTGTAGCACCACGACTCCTTTCACTGTGCGTATTGCTGCTTATTAAAGTTTAATTTGGTAATTCCAACTATTAAAACAGGCGGTTTTAAGCATTTTTAAATACTTTTAGATTCTGAAGTTTAAATACTTAAATCTGCAAGTTTGCAGCTCTGACCTCTAATTCACTGTACCACTTAATAGTATTTTCTGCACTCATTAGTACGTTAATGAAATATTTCAGTCAGGCCACCATTGTGTGGTGAAACACCTGTTTTTTATGTGATGAACTAGTTTTGTGTTCCTGCCTCAGTTCGTGGGGTTGGGTGTTATTTTGTTTTTTTATACCAGTTAATCTGGTAAAACTAGATTCACTTCCACTTTCATTTATGACCAATATAAAGCATCAGCTTGGATTGAAAACAATTTTTTTTATATTACTGTGGCATCGATAGACAAAGAAATAATTGTAAGGATAAGAATTAAATCAGAAGGTATGTAAACTGTTGCAGCAAGATACCACTTTAAAATGTTGCATATTGCCCATGTGGGGTAGAATTAAGCACTGCACCAGTAGGCTTTCTATGGTAACAAATTTAGCTAGCCGATAAATCGTCCCAGAAGTTATTGTGAGAACGAATAATATAATTTTCTTGAGAGTATTTTGAAGTGATGGTTATGGTGTAATAGTACAAGAACACATTATCAAACGTCAATAAACTTTAAAGATATCCAAATACATACACAAAACAACAGAAACAACAAATAAAATGAATTTTGATGTTTCTCTAAATAAAATTTTTCTTAAAAAACATTTTAATCAAACCAAAGCAGACTTTTTTGTCATCCAGCTTTTGGTAGAAATAAAGAAAAGAGAAAAACACTAAGTCATGCACATGGAAATTATTAAGCTTGTGTTAATTTAACATAATATTAATTGGTTTGTTGCGACAGGCCAATGCACCATGCCAAAGTAAAGGGTCATTTTGAAGACGTACAACCAGGACTGGGCAATAAATCAGTAACGATAAATGGGGTGATAGACACATGATCAGTATCGATACATATTCGGTGTATAGAATATTCACTAAACTCCAATCCAGAACCGCACAGCATTATGGGAGATGTAGTTAGAGGAACCAAAAACGCAAACTTTGGTCGACCTACAAGCCTAGATCTAACTTCGATTGAAGTGAACTCTTGTGCGGTTTTAAGGCGTCCATGAACGCCAAGCTTACCAGAAAGTGGACTACAGTGAAAGGTATTCTGGGTAAATACAACCAAAACAAACGCACTAGCCTAGCAGTAGCGGGAGAAATGGCTTTTTGCAAAAAGACAAAAGAGAAATCCTACAACTGTTGAAATCTGAAAGGTAATTTTTGGTTACCTTTCGAGAAGAAAGTTGCGTTTAGTGTTGTCTTCAGTAATTTGTCTGGCGTTTCCTTTGGTACTTCTTGGTGAACAGGTTTTTCAAAGATTTTTCTTCTACACAATGCAGTGTGAAAGCAAAACCACTGAAACTGAAAACGCAATAAATGTCGCAACTTTGATCCCCAATCAAACCAAGTCTAAAACTAACCAAGAAAGAAGGCCCGGCTATATTTCTACAATGACAAAGGGGGAAAGTCATCCATCCAGAAAGACTTCATCTTACATGTGTAATATATAAGTCACAGGAAACCCACAAATTCTGACTTGCAGATCCAGTTCCTGTTGTTAGAAATTATACCAGGTGTTATAGTCACCCTGCCTAATAAAAGTTTTCATCTAATGTGTAGATTCTTGAGTGTTTATTTATACGAAGGTATAGTCTGTCATAGGCCTGTCACGATAAGAAACAATAAATTGTCCCTGAAGTTCTTGCGATAAACAATAGTACTGTTGTTTTGGACCATTTTCAAGTAAAATGGTCCAAAGCATTGGACCATTTTACTTGAATGTATGTGAGTGTCTTTTATATAATCAGGAAAAACGACTAATTGAGTTAAAAAAAAATCTTTTCCAAGAGTAAACTGTCCAAGACAGCAGCATAAAACATGCAACAAATCCAAAATATAATAACTGCATAATAATGCAACAACAAATTCTCAAAAATCAATAAATTTTAAGTTCTAGTGAATATGTAATACTGGAACTGGAAACCATTTTAAACATTAGAAAATATTTAATATTTTTACAGACACTTCAAAATGACTTATGAAGTGTGTGTAAACAGAATTATCCTTCATAAAAAGGGCTAGGTGAGACCAAAATACCAAACTGAAAATGTTTATCCTCCAGTTTTTGGTAGAAAGAGAAACAGTAAATTATACAAATGGAAATTATTGGGTTTGTTTGAATTTATCATCCGATTGATTGATTTATTGCTTATTGTGACAGGCCTATTTTCTCATTCAATCAAGTAACAACTTTAAACACTTCTCCTTTATGCAGTTTTAATAAAGCTATGGTTTTGTTTTCCTGAGGTATTTATGTCTTTTTAACCTCAATTACTTAAAAAAATTAATTTTTAAATGATACACTGTGAAATATTCAATTGCAAGTTCTTGATTCCCAACCTGAGATGGCCTTTTGTAGCATTTTTGACCTCAATCTGAGGCGTCTGCACTCTGCATGGTTAATAGGTCGGCATATGTTTTTGGTGCCTTTTGCTAACTGGTGCGATGCTGGAAGTAACAGCAGGACATCTGCAGTGTTTTCAGCGTAACGCTCTGTGTAGAGACTTTCATAGGCAAGGTGCAAAATCTGCATGAAATGGATCAGTCCAATCAATTTTAGAAATCCAGGCCACAACAAACTGTTTTTGGTTTGTATTAAGGTGACACAGTTCTTGTTCTTAAGTGTTGTTAAAGTTTTTTTTTTTTCTTCCTTGCTAATGCTGCTTCCTTGTTGCATTTTTACAGTACTATGCTCTTCAGATACTGGAAACAGTTATCAAAACAAGATGGAAGATTCTGCCCCGAAATCAGTGTGAAGGTAAGCATTCATCCTGTGGTGGATGTAACACTACTCGGCATTTAATGTGGGTTTAAATGTTGTGACGTGTGGTTGCCATGTTGAAGAGTATTCCCCTGCTAAGCATGCTGGACTGTTTTCTGCTCCACTGGCTTGCACTCACTTTTGGGACCAGCTAGAAAAGAAAGCAACTAAAACTCAAACACTCCAGCAGTTTTTTAAAATTCACTTAGATTTGTTGGCATCTCTTAAAAGAAGTAGATGAATACTGTCACTATTGAAATTAAATGAAATGGTAGCACCCTGGCTTGCAGTTTTTATGTCAGTTTGTTGGGATCTGATGGTTTTGGTCTGCTGCTTTGCCCTCTTGGTGTCATAGGGAGTGAGGAAGGGGTAGTTTGACGCATTTACCCTCTCATCTGTTCCCTGTAGAGTCCTATGCAGTTTTTGGGACATTTTCTGGTTACAAGAGAGACAGACTTTTTTCAGAAATCTCAATGTTGATTTTTGCCTTGATGTGTAGCTGAGGTAGATTTTTGGTAGAAGTAATATTAGGGCCAGGCTAAGAGATCACTTTATTTTTAATTACGAGAATAGGCATTATATTATGAGCATAAATATGCAATATTACCAGAAGAGAGTTGGTAGATTAGTAGAAAAAGTTGTTTTAAAAAGAAAAAAAAATTAAATTAGAGAGTTTTTAAGATCTAATGTGAGCAGGTTTGCTAACCGTGTGGTTCTTTCTTCAAAATAAACTATTTTATGATCGTTTAAAAGCCTTTCCACTGATAATAATGTCATGATGATGTGTTAAAAATTCAAGTATTTCCTTATTTGTAAAACAAATGACAAAGTATAACTTATTGCAACTTTATTCTGGTAATATTATGACTGTATTCTAATATGATTTCAAATTTACTCTGGAAATGTTTAAATTTATTCTCTTTATTATGAATTTATTTTGGTATGATTATGACTTCATTGTTGTTCAACTTTATTCTGGTAATATGACTATTCTCATATTACGAATTCATTTTGGTGTTACTACGACTTTATTATCGCACAACTTTGTCCTGATAACATTACAACTTTACTTTTATTCTTGTATTACTATGTCTAGTAGTAATATTACAACAATAACGTACAACTTCATTCTTGTGTTATTACAACTTTAATCTGGTAAAAACTTTATTCTGGTATTACAACAAATTACTTACAACTTTATTCTTGCGCTCTTACATCTTCCATCTGGTAATGATGACTTTATTCTTACATTTTAATAACTTTATTCTCACGTTATTACAACTTTAATCAGGTAACGATGACTATTCTTGCATTCTGACTTAAATTTTGGATTATTACAACTTTGTTTTCATATTACTATTCTTCCAACTTCATTCTTCCCTTCTTGCGACTTTATTGGTGTACGACTTTATTTTTATATTGTTACGACTTCAGTCTTGTAATTAAATTCTTATCTTAGCCTCGCTCTAATGCTCTATCGTAGATTTTTAAAGATGCATAATGTCAGATGATGCCATGTCTGTACATTGTTTTGGTACAATAATTTGATCATGCTAATGAAAAACACCATAAATGGTTAAATGTCCAGATTTTAATTTCTGCCTAATTGCCCATCAGCTTGCTTTTTAAGCACCAACAGCATTAAGGCTTCAAAAATAAAAAGACGTAACTGATAATTGCCCTCAATTTTATTGTTTTGAAGAGAGAGAAAAAAAAAAAGTAATGAAAATGGAACAAAATTGGTAATCAATGTCAAATCAATTGATTCTGCCTCCCTCCATTCTTCTATAAGTTTACTAAAAATTCATTTTTCCCATTGACCTAAGACTTACCTGCTTCTGACCGTAGATGCCTGAATTTTGTTCAAGTGGCAAACCCAGTGCAGGGCGACCGGCAAGTATGTCTTTTCCCCCTTGTGTCAGAGTATTGCCTCGTTTCGGCTCCTCTCACCACACCCCAGCACATCATTTCCAGCACAGCCAAAAGCAAGGGTGCTGAAACTTAGTGTTTCTTTCCTCTGTGTTTTTTCTTTTTTTAAACATGCCTATCACATTGATATTTTGCATGTAAAAAAAAAAAAAAAACACACACACAAAGGAAATGTAACTTCCACTGAACTGACCGAAACGTTTTGCCCTGCAGCAGTTCAGTGGTAGTTGCAGTAAACATTCGTGGTTTACAATTGGCTTTGCAACAGTATGAAAGTGGAGGGCCACACCTTCTTTTTTTAAAAGTGTATAAATGTGGGATAAGTTAGGTAGTTACGTTAGCTTGATGCCAGCAGATTGTTTGAGGGTTATTGTGTAATTTGCTTCAGGCAGCTCGTCATGTCAGGATATGTTGACATAAATGTTGTTGTTGGCGACGCTAACGCTCTCCTTCTGATGCCTTTGTGTATTTGCCAGGTATAAAAAAGTATGTTGTTGGGCTCATTATTAAGACTTCATCGGATGCTTCAAGTGTAGAGGTGAGTGAATCGCTCTGTTTTCTGTTTTGTGCTTTTAACATCTCCACATTTTGCAACAGTATTACAAATTTGCACATGACAGATCAACAAAAAGTAGACATCACATGCCTTTTCAGCAGTTTTGAAAAACCTGTTTGTTGTTTTTAATATATGCACTTAACATTTCTTTGCTCTAGTACCTTTCAATAAAGTTTAGTGCCTCTAGAGATCACCTAACTGGAAAATTGTCAACCTGTGTTTACTTTAACGTAGCAGAGCTGAGAAGTTGGGAGGGGGAAGGAGGGAAGTTGTTCAGAAGTTAAAAGCAGATTTAGCTTATAAAACGGCATCACAAGCTATAAACATCCCGATAATGAAAACCTGCAAAGACGAGGCCATCCAGCTGAACTGACAGGCCAGACAAGGAGAACATTAATCCAATTCAAAATCAATTCAGAAATACTTTATTGATCCCAAATGGAAATTAAATAGGAAAGCAGACAAGAGGCTCATGGCCAAAACCTGTTGGGAGCGAAGGAACCAAATGTAGACTTGCAGCCAGAATTATAATGGAACGCTTTGGATTACAGCATATTAATGTGTTCCAGAGGCCTAATTAAAGCCCAGAGACATGCTCTTAATCCTATCTGTTTGTCAATGAAAAATGGGACAAATTTCTGTTTCTGGTTGTGCAAAACTAGTTTGAATGTAAGTTTTTAAGGTAGGGCTGAATCGATTAATAGATTATTGAAATAATCGTCAACCTGTTCAGTCATCAATTAATCATTAACTGGAGTATACAGACTCAAAAAAAGCTATTTGCTAAAATAATAACACACTCAGACCAGTAATTAAGCCAAAACTGTACAAAAAATACATTAATTTTGCATTTAAAACAAAACAAAAAAACAGAACTTTTAGCTTCAACTGGTTCAAATTTAGCAAAAAACAACAAAAAACAAAACAAAAACCTTTAACTATGGAATTATTAAACTGTTAATCCAAAAATACCATCAATAAATAAAGCAGAAAGGATTAAACTTTTCAGATATTTTTATAAATATTGTTTTACTTTCATCATTTGCTATAAATCATTCATCATAAACTAAAGGAATGCTACATTGTTGCATTTTAGGTAATAAAATGTTTTACTTTCTTATTTAAAAAAGAACTTGAATTTGTTTATTTGCATATTTTAATGTATTTCTATTCTAATATTTATTAGTAAAAGGCTCAAATTTAAAAATCTACAGAATGTCAGTTTTGTTTATTTTAAAAAATAAAATAATCGTCAAATTATTGTGACGTTTATTCGATTAATCATCACAATAATCAGTTACAAAATTAATTGTTAGTTGCAGGTAGGCCTTACAGAGACTCCATAATTCATTTATTATTATTATTATTTTGGATATTTAAAATGTTTTCCAGTTCTATTGGTAAACATTCAATAGAATTTAAAGCTGATTCATTTTTGAGAATGTGTTCTTGCATTATTATTACTTTAAAATAATCTCAAAACAATGTAATCATTTATCGCAAAAACTTCTGGGATAATTTATCATCCAGGAAAATTTATTTTAGATAAACTTCCTGCATTCTTTCATAATTACTTCCTACATTTTGCTTGTCCCACATAGAGATAAAATATGAGTAGATTCCCAGCAAATGAATACTTGGAGAAAGTTAGAGAACCAGGTGGAGAACATACAGCCTGCTGCAGTGTTTTCACTCGCAGAAGGTCGCGGGGTTAAATAGGACGTCTCGATCCACCTTAGGGCGGATTAAAAGCTCAGATGTTTTGATTGTTCTTATGGGAGACGAAGCAAAACCTTTTCTGCTCTTCATTCTGGAGAGAAATGCAAAAATGTTAAATCCAAATATGGAATAAGCTGACTGGCTAGTTTAACCTTTAACTTTACTGAACTTTAAAATAAATCAGATGTTCTGTTTCTGATGTCATAAAGTCAACACCTGCACCTTTTCATAAGAGGTCAGTATATCTTTAAAATAACATAATAATAATGAATTCTGTGACGCCAAACTGGAAGCTGTTTATGTACGTTATGTATGTATTTAATTTACTGAGAAACAAGAAGGAAACCAGGCTTTCAGTTATTGTGTCGACTCTAAACTGAACTGGATGGACTTTTAGTTTGGTTTGGATGCTAATATAAATAATTGTTTCCACACTTTCTCCACTCCTTTAAATATATAAATATATATATATATATTTTTTTACATATTTTTCTTTTTTACTCTTCTTTTCTTCTTTTTCTCCTATTCGTCTTGGAAATGTTCTCTATTTTAAAAACCTTTTGGCAGAAGATGACTGACTTTTTAAAGGACTGGAAGTGTTTTGTGTTTGTAAAATTGCTACAATTTTTGTGAAATTTGTCTGGATTATTCTCCCCCCCTTTTTTAATTTCTTCACCGCTTTTTTTTCTTTTTCTTTTGTAACCTTATTTTTTATTATTATTTTTTCTATTTTTCTTTAATTTTTAATGTGTCATTTTTGCTCTGTTGTAGAAAAAATGCTCTACGAATGAAGTTTGATTGAAATAATCAACAAATTAGTGGGTGAATCTTTAGGAATAATTCCTAAAGATTATTTCTAAATAATAATTTAGGAATAAATTACCATTTATTCCTAAATAATTTTAGGAATAAATAACATTTTATTTGAAAATAAAATGCTTTCAAATCATTTTCTTTCAATAAAAAGAACTTAAGATACTTTAACAGAAACTGCCGCTTGTAATGTTATGATTAATTATGTTTATGATTTAGGTTTAGTTGAACTTTATAAACATTATAAAAATTTGTCCATCCTGCTACAAAAACGACTGGTTTAATAATTTAGTTTGTTCAACTTTATTGTATAAAAGAATTATTCATGTCCTTTTTTCTCTCTTGTAGAAAGAGAAAGTGTACATTGGAAAGCTGAACATGATCCTGGTTCAAGTAAGTTTAATGATTTTCTAAGAGTTCATGTTTGTTAAATCCTCGAGTTTTGGATTTACATCATATTAATTTTGATTCATGTCACTTAAAACTATTTTCTGACCAATGTTGGTGCCATTATATTGTGAAACAGCAGACCAAATAAAGGGGAACGGAGTTGAAAATGTTTTTATGATTGGAATGATCAGTTATTCAGTGTATTCTATTTATAACCTACTAAAAATATTATTTTAGATTGATTCGAGGAACATGCAACCTCATTTAATGAAAACAAAAAGTAACTATAGTAACTACTTCAATATTAAGGTAGTTTTATAGTCATGATGACCATAGAAAACATTCCTTTTTCTTCTTCTTCGACTGATTTTGATGCGTTTAATAAAATGTGTTCACAGATCCTGAAGCAGGAGTGGCCCAAACACTGGCCCACATTTATCAGTGACATAGTAGGCGCCAGCCGCACCAGCGAGAGCCTCTGTCAGAACAACATGGTCATCCTGAAGCTGCTCAGTGAGGAAGTCTTTGACTTTTCCAGCGGACAGATGACCCAGGTCAAGGCAAAGCACCTGAAAGACAGGTGAGAGTCAGACATGTTGCTGCTGCTGTTTGGTGAAATGAATGAATGAATAAAGTCGCTGTCATCTGCAGTGTTGGGTAGAGAACCCAAAAATTGTACTCAAGTAAGAGTAGCTGTACTTAAACTATATTTTTACTCAAGTGAAAGAAAAAAGTCCAAGAAATTACTTAAGTGACAATAGCATTACTTGAACAAAGCAGAAAGTTAAGTGGAAATTTTTGTATTTTAAAGATGAAAATGACAATAATTCATATAAGTAACAAAATATAAAATCAGATAAAATAAAATGTTTTCAAATCATTTTCTTTCAATAAAAAAAAACTTAGGAAACTTTAACAGAAACTGCAGGTTTGTGTCTCTGTCTGGTGAAAATTTTGGTTAAAACATGTTTTTTTTTTTTTTTTATTCAGTGGGTAGAAAATCCAGAAATTTTACTCATGTAAGAGTAGAAATACGTAATAATAAAATTACTCAAGTAAAAGTAATAAGTACAGAGTAGCAAAAGTAAACAAAATCAAAAATAATTACTCAAGTAAATGTAACTAGTTACTATCCAACTCTGAGTAGAACTACTTCAAATATATTTTTACTAAAGTAAAACTAAAAAGTAGACATTCAAGAAATTACTCAAAAGTAAAGTATTTGGTAAAAAGTCGACTCAAGTACTGAGTAACTGATCAATAAAGTTCATAATAATAAGTATTAAATTATGAATAATTTAATACTTAAAATTAACATCGGATGGACCAAAATGTAAATTTATGTGAACATTTTGGTATGTTAAGGAACAGAATGAATACAATTAATTTGTAACACTTACAGGCAAAAAAAAAAAGAAAAATGTGACAACGATAAATCAGAATTTATCACAATAAATGATAAACGATACGATAATCGCCCAGCCCTAATATTAACTTTATGCTTTTGTTGATGAATGCAGCCATTCCGGGTTGGGATGAAAAACTGCTACAGTCAAAAAAAATAAATCTTAATTTAACAATAACCGAATGAACATTAATTATTTACCTTATGAGCAAAGGTGACTATTACCTTTCTGTTTGTACTTTGCTGTTTTTTGACTCTGCAATAAATAAGCTGTTAAAGTAAAACAAGGCAATTAAACAGTTATCATTTCATAGTAGTATCACTGTTACTGAAGTCTCCCTGTGTTGTTCTACACTATAAATAGTATTTTTTTAAACTCTATTTATAGTCTTGGAGTCTTCCGTCGGGCCGTTAGCAATGCAAATAGTTTATTTTTCAAGTTAGAATCTTAAAAAAGTTAACAAGCTGTCTTGTTTACCCTCTATAAACTGAAATGTCTCCAAAAAAGGAGATGCTGAGCAAGGAGCAGGCTCTGCGTCTCTCCCGCAGGATGTTCATGTGAGGCGATTGTCCCCTGAAAATCTAATTATGCCACAACTATTTGGTTGTAAGCAGAAACTTGCAACAAAATACAGGACTGGTGTGGATCAAAAATCAACCCCCAATATCCTACATAAAAGGATTGAATCCAACGCTGGGCTGATTCAATCAACACTGAAGCTCTAGAACCAACTAAATATCCTCAACATTTCTTATTAATCTCACTGACAGAGGAAGGTTTTCTATAAAATATTGCAGTTAAACTTGAGATGCACTTATGATTAAAAAAAATAAAAAATTCTGTGCTAAAGCTGGGGGATATATTTTAGGTCAAACTGTACGACTAAATATCTGGGTTCAATAATTCACAGCCCAAAAATCCACTTCTCACACTTGTGCCCTGACGCGAAGAAGAAAAACAGAGAAGTGAGAATAATGAGAGAACTAGAGCAAGAAAATAAATCAATAATTTATTCAATAAATGCATGATCAATATCAACAGATAGAATATTCACTGAACTCTGATCCAGAACATTATTATGCAATTATTTTAGTTGAAAATAGTCTCAGAACAACAATATTATCGCTACTCGCAATAACTTTATGGACAATTTATCGTACAGCAAAATGTATCGTTCTGAGGTGGAAATGTTTAGACCTCCAATATTTTTTCGGTGTTTTGATACCAGAACATTTCAAATAAACCTTGTTCTTGCTGCGATGTATCAAATTAATTTGGGGCATATTTTTCTTTCAAGAAGAGGCCAAGGGCTTGAGAGATAAAATTCCTCTGTCTGACCTTGATGACTTTTAAAAACCTCCTAGTTTATTTTGTTGGTTTTATGGATGCTGATGTCCTTTAATGTCTTATTTTTTCCTTTCAGCATGTGCAATGAATTCTCCCAGATTTTCCAGCTTTGCCAGTTTGTCATGGTATGATATTCACCTCATCTCCTTAATTTATCACCCCTCACATACCAGTTTGATTTTCACATGTTTTTGTCCTTATTTGCCCTTTAGGAAAACTCCCAGAATGCCCCTTTGGTCCACGCTACCCTGGAGACGCTCCTGCGTTTCCTCAACTGGATCCCACTGGGATACATCTTTGAAACCAAACTAATCAGCACGTTGGTGTATAAGGTGAGGATTACATGAAGAGTACCTAATAAATGTACTCCAGTAAGAGTAACACTACTTTTACTTGCCCAGAAGTTAAGTGGAAATTTCTGTATTTTAAGGACAGAAATGACAATAATTCATAGACGTAACAAATATCAAAATCAGGCAAAAGAAATTGTTTCCAAATCAGGTTCTTTCAATAAAAAAAATTGATGAAACTTTAACAAAAACTGCAGGTGTGTGTCTGTGTCTGGTGGATTTTGATTCAAACATTTTTGTTTTTCATTCAGTGGGCAGAAAACATTTTACTCAAATAAGATTAGAAATACTTCATAGTAAAATTACTCAAGTAAAATTAATGGCTTAGTTTCAGAAAAGGAAAACGTACAGTGTAGTAAAAACATATAACTGTCATTCAGGGTGGGGACTATTAAATATGAAAGGGGCAGGAAATCTTAAGATCATCTTGCATCGTCTCCCTGCTGCTTTTCGATCAAATTACATAAAATGGCATCCAATGGGCATGATAATTTGTTTTATTCTTATTTTTCTGATTTTACTTTTGTCTGTTCAAAATAAATAATTGAAAATACTCCAAAAATTATTCTTTTTTCCAAAAAGTCACTAAATTAAAAGTAAATATAACTAGTTACTACCCAACTCTGATTTTGAGTAACTCTCCCACCTGATACTTTTTTGTTTTTTGGTTTATGTGAAACCCAGTTAGTTTGTTGAACGTCTGAAATCTCCCTGCAGTTCCTGAACGTTCCCATGTTCCGAAACGTGACGTTAAAGTGCCTGACGGAGATCGCCGGCGTGAGTGTGAGCCAGTACGAGGAGCAGTTTGTTACCCTCTTCACTCTGACCATGTGTCAGCTCAAACAGGTGGGTTGAACCCAAACGGCTCGTTTATTTTCCTGCTGTCTGAGAGTCGGATTCTTACCGAGAAACGTCTCTGTTCAGATGCTGCCGCTGAACACCAACATCCGGCTGGCCTACGCCAACGGGAAAGACGACGAGCAGAACTTCATCCAGAACCTCAGCCTGTTTCTGTGCACGTTCCTCAAAGAGCACGGGCAGCTCATCGAGAAGCGGCTCAACCTCAGAGAGACACTAATGGAGGTGGGAGGAAGTCCTCCGGCTTTATTTTTAAGGAAAAAAGTCAAATTAAAGATGTAACGTCTGTATCTCAACTCGCCTTTCTCATCCAGGCGCTCCACTACATGCTCCTGGTGTCGGAGGTCGAAGAGACGGAGATCTTTAAAATTTGTCTGGAGTACTGGAACCACTTGGCTGCTGAACTTTACAGAGAGAGTCCGTTCTCCACGTCTACGTCCCCCCTGCTCTCCGGCAACCAGCACTTTGACGTGCCGCCTCGCAGACAGCTCTATCTCCCCGTTCTCTCCAAGGTACCGCCTGCTGCAGCAAAATCTCGCATCTTTTGTTTCTCCTTTTGGCTAAGATTACGTATTATAAATGTGTGCAATAAGTACAAAGGCATACTTTCTCGCTAATGGGTTTTTAAATGTCCATTTGCAGCTTTTGCTTTGTCAAATAAATGATCAAAAGCTCTAAAATAAAAGCAGATTTGAGCCCATACGACTGTATGGGCTCTGAATGCATGATGTAATGGCTGTGGAGAGTTCTGAGATGTTGGCAGCGATGCTTTTGCATGCTTATTGTTTTATTAATGAATCGTGACGTAGCGCAGATGACACGAACGAGGCTGAGCCGCTTTAACCTTTCGAATCCTGCAACGTCTCAACTCACAGACACACTAGAATTATTTGGCACCCCTGTAAGACGCGTTGCTGCCAAAAAGAGACCCTACTTACACTGGCACTCATAAATCAGCAGCCTCTAAAGTAGAGTAAATATTTCCCCCTCTGGTAATGCCTTAAAGTAAATTTATACATCTGAAGTATGCATGTCCTGACAGATGATTTTTATATCCCGCGGCAGGTGCGTCTCCTGATGGTGAGTCGGATGGCTAAGCCAGAGGAAGTGCTGGTGGTGGAGAACGACCAGGGGGAGGTGGTCCGGGAGTTCATGAAGGACACGGATTCCATCAACCTCTACAAGAACATGAGGGAAACCCTCGGTATGAGCTGATAACTGGGGCATCTGGAGTTCACGTTCTCTGCAGGGATCCTTATGGACAGATTTATTATTGCTCTGTTTTCAGGTTTTGCTTATTTAATCAGATTATTGCCGTATGATGTGAGTAAATCTGGCCTTAAGCATGGACCTAGGATGTTATTACATCACAGTTTGATTGGAGATCAGAAGTTGCAACATTCGTTACAGTTTTCAGGTGGTGCGGTTCGCTTTCACTGCAATGTCAAACAAACCAATCCGCTTGAAAACACTTTTTCCCCTCCTTGCCTGTGGGGGGCGCTGCACCAAGAACAACTGAAAAAAAAACACACAAAAACCTATGAAGACCTTCTTCACAAAATGTAAACAAATTTTAACAGTTGCCTTATTTCTCTAGTGTCTTTGGTTAAAAACAAAAAACCACAACTTGTTTCTCCAGCTACTGCGACACTAACCTGTTTGTTTTGGTTGTATTTACCCAAAATTCCCTGCTTTATTGTCCACTTCCTGCTTTTGGAGCAGTCTCTGGTCTGCATGGCGTTCACATAAGCATTCAAACCGCTCCAAACTTCAGTTTAAGGTTTTTAGGTGATTTGCTGCGTCAAACAAACCAACCTGCTTGAAAAACTTGTTCCCCTCCTCACCTGTGGGGGGCGGTGCGCTCAGAACCGTTCAAGAAAATAACACAAAAAACCTCTGAGTAATTTGTCTCATATTTTCAAAGTTGTGGGTGATTTAACTGTCTGTTGGGTCGGTGCTTTACTCCGTCTGACCTCGTGTCGCTTCGCCCTCCTGCAGTTTACCTGACTCACTTGGACTACGCGGACACAGAGCGCATCATGACAGAGAAGCTTCACAACCAGGTGAACGGGTCTGAATGGTCCTGGAAAAACCTCAACACGTTGTGCTGGGCCATCGGGTCCATCAGCGGCGCCATGCACGAGGAGGACGAGAAGCGATTCCTCGTTACTGTCATCAAGGTAAAATATATTAATCATTTGACAAATGATCTGTTTCATTTTGTTTTCCCCATTCACACCATAATTACACATTTTGTGTTAATATGCTTTACATGTTTATTAATAAATAATTTATTATTCATTTAAGAAATAAATATTTATTTATTGACTAATAAAATAATTGTTTATTAAAATGTTAATAAACATTATTTTTATTATTAGATAAATAATGAATATTAAATATTTTAAAATGGAGTTTAGAAAAATTTAAAAGAGGAAAAAGTAGATAATGAAACAGATTCCAGAGGTATTTCTTAAATAATTTTTCTAATCTTTGAGTCTATTCCCAGCAGCAAAAATAAGAACTTTCTTTAACAAAACTAATATTAACAAGATTTAATACAAGAATTATTGTGGATGTTTATAGCCCTACTTACTGTAATGTGAAATAAAAATAAGAACAATTTGTTCCTAGCGATTTCCGTGAAAGAATAATTATATTTCTCATTTGAATTGATAAGTCGAGCAGACAGGAAAGCTACGTTGTTACATTCTAGGCAATAAAACCTTTTTTTATAATTATTACTATCTAATAAAGGAACTGAATTATGTGTTTATTTGCATCTTTTACCATATTTTAATCTTGTATATAAAAAAAGTTAAAACAAAATGTTTGCAAAAGTTGCCACATTTTTTAGTCTGATTATAATTGTTAGTTGCAGGAGTAAGTGAGAACACATCTTAAAGGATCTGTTGTGATTTGTTTTTTCTTGTTTTAGGATCTGTTGGGTCTGTGTGAGCAGAAGAGAGGAAAAGACAACAAGGCCATCATCGCTTCCAACATCATGTACATCGTCGGCCAGTATCCCCGTTTCCTCAGAGCTCACTGGAAGTTCCTTAAAACTGTCGTAAACAAGCTGTTTGAGTTCATGCACGGTAAAAATAAAGAACAAAAAGCCTTTTTCATCACCTGGTGGCGCTACGAGGAAGTATTTTTCACATTTTTTAAAATATAATCTTCTGTTTTCTTGTTGCTCAGAGACCCATGACGGCGTCCAGGACATGGCGTGCGACACTTTCATCAAGATAGCGCAGAAGTGCAGACGCCACTTCATCCAGGTCCAGGTGGGCGAAGTGATGCCGTTCATCGACGAGATCCTGAACAACATCAACACCATCATCTGCGACCTCCAGCCGCAGCAGGTCAGCTCCAGACGATTATTAATCATGATTAACTGTTAGATAATTTAGTGATCGAATAATGGTTAAAAGGAGGAAACTCAAAAAAGACCATTTTCCTGTAAGAGCAGCATATTCATATGAGTAATTAATCCAAAAATGTACAAAAATTATACATATTTTGCATCTAAGATGGAAGAAAAAAACCTTTGAATATTTCTATATATGTTCATAGTTTTAGCTTTTAGTTCAGACTCGGTAAAAAAAAAAATAAATAGAAGTGCTAATGGGCACCTTTTGATATCCATGTATTGATCTGTTAATCCATAAAAATAGCCAGCAGATTAGCCAAAAACAGATCTTTCCAAATCAGTTTCTTTCAATAAACTGATGAAACTTTTAACAGAAACTGCAGGTGTGTGTCTGAGTCTGGTGAGTTTTTGGTTAAAACATGTTTGATTTTCTTTCAGTGGGTTGAAAATCCAGAAATTTTACTGAAGATTAGCGCTACTTCATAAAAAAATTTGTAAAAATACTCCTGAAGCAATTTATTTTTTCAAAAACGCTACTCAAGTAAACGTGGTTGAGTAAATGTAACTGGTTACTACCCACCTCTGTTCTTCGTTAAATTTGCAAATGTGCTGTATTAAAATAAAAATATCTTCATTTTGAATTCATTTGGACTTGATTCAATAAATTTATTCTCAATTATCAAAACAGGATTTAAGTCACTTTCTTTCAAAACACCTGCTACCTTCTGCTGAGTTTCATTAATTAATCAAAAGCTGATTTTGGAAAGTCGACTTCTGAGTAAAAGACTTTGGATGGTTCTGTTTGTTATAAAAACCTTTCATCGGATTAATGCCAGCATTTCATGCATGTTTGTCCTGTTTTTATTCAGGTTCACACGTTTTACGAGGCAGTGGGTTATATGATCGGAGCCCAGACGGACCAGGCGGTCCAGGAGCATTTGATAGAAAAATACATGCTGCTGCCCAATCAGGTGTGGGACAGCATCATCCAACAGGCCACTAAGGTTAGACAACAACATTCCTCCTGTTTGAAACATAAAAAACGGCGTACGGAGTGGTAACCGGCGCCGCCTCTCTGCAGAACGTCGACATCCTGAAGGACCCGGAGACGGTGAAGCAGCTGGGCAGCATCCTGAAGACCAACGTCCGGGCCTGCAAGGCCGTGGGTCACCCGTTCGTCATCCAGCTGGGCCGGATCTACCTGGACATGCTCAACGTCTACAAGTGCCTCAGCGAGAACATCTCTGCCGCCATTCAGACCAACGGTATGGGTATGCACATGCCACTGGGTTCTAGCGGCACGCAGGACAGACAGAGTCTAAACCAGGGTGGACAAACCTTTTGAGAATCAAAATACGACAGAGTATGAAAGCCTCGGGAAGAAAATAAATAAAATAAAATTACGAGAATAAAGTCATATAACTATGAGAATAAAGAACCCCCCTGGTCTAAACCCTGCTTTACCTCTGTGGACGTAACGAATCTTTCTCTGAGTTTGAAGCGATGTGTTCACCGTGTGCGACCCGTTGCTCTGCTGCAGGTGAGATGGTGACGAAGCAGCCGCTGATCCGGAGCATGAGGACGGTGAAACGAGAGACGCTGAAACTGATCTCAGGCTGGGTTAGCCGATCAAACGACCCGCAGATGGTGAGATACCGCGCCTCGTTCAATAATAACATTATTTAGTTTCATTTGGATTGAATGTTTTAACCGACACAAAGCAGGGAGGCATTTTTTGAAGTGGAAGGAAAAATAATGCATATTTTGCCCTTTTTAATGTTTTTTATTTTTATTTTTAAATGACCAATAAAAATCAGAAGTTTACAGTACACATGTAAAAAAAAAAAAAAAAAAGCTTGCAGTTTCCACTTTTTAATCTAGTTGTTGGATATTTCTGGTCCTACTTACTTAAGTATTTATTAAAACATAAATAATTTGTTTTAGACCTTTTAACAGTTTCCATGTTTTCAATTTTAGTTTGTTCTAATAAAATAAAACTTAAACGTTTCCATTTTTACCAATCACTGGCTTTTGATTGACCGGACAAAATCAGTCGTAGGGCCACAGATGGCCCTTGCGCCACAGTTTTAGCACTCCCTAGTATTTCCCCACTGGTGTTACTGAAAGGTCCGGTGTCTTTCTCCTCCATCCAGGTCGGAGAAAACTTCGTGCCGCCGCTCCTGGACGCCGTCCTCATCGACTATCAGCGCAACGTTCCGGCGGCCCGAGAGCCAGAGGTTCTCAGCACCATGGCAACCATCGTCAACAAGCTGGGAGGTCACATTACCAGCGAGATCCCGCAGATCTTCGACGCCGTGTTCGAGTGCACGCTAAACATGATCAACAAGGTGGGAAAAACCCCCAACAAACCCAAATTACGTGTCTAAAATGTACATTTTACAATAATTACTGTTTGTTTTAATGGAGCAGAACTTTGAGGAGTATCCAGAACACAGAACCCATTTCTTCTACTTACTGCAAGCGGTGAACTCTCACTGCTTCCCAGCATTCCTCGCCATCCCCCCTGCCCAGTTTAAACTGGTGCTGGACTCCATCATCTGGGCCTTCAAACACACCATGAGGAACGTGGCCGACACCGGTAGGAAGCCCCAAAACGCCCCAAACAAACTTTACGAACTCCGCTGAAATCAGGATGTCTGCATCTCTTAAAAGCCTGAAATTTATGTTTCTAAAATTAAGGCCACAAATTGTCTTAAGTTCATTTTTAAAAGTGTAAGTTGGCCTTAAATATCTTCTAAACTTTTTTCTTCCTTGTGGGAGTTTTCTGTCAAAGCAAAAGTTTTGAGTCGTGAGCGTTCACTCATTAACGTCTTCATTGCAGGCAGTTCAAGCTACTGCTAATTAGCTGCTGTTAAACCCTTGCTAACTAGCTAGCTAGCTTTTTTGTATGCATCATGGGTTAAGTGCAAATTTCTTGTTAGTTGCTTGGCATTTTGTGGAAAAACTCAAAATCTTACCAGGTATTTTTTGTCTAGTTTCTAGTGCAAATATCTTAGTAAACTTGAAATAAGACACAAGTAACATTTTAGTCAAATCTAGAGGCTTGTTTTAAGTAAATAATTCCTTATTATCGATTAAAAAGTACTTGTTTCACTGACAGATTATTTAACTTATCACAAGATATTTTTCCCATGTTAGAAGTTAATTTAGCTGCCATTAAAAATTTATTTTTTCATCAATAATAAGAAATTATTTATTTAAAACTAGCATCTATATCTTGCTGGAAAGTTAGGTTTAAGATAGTTTTGTATTATTCCAGTGGTACTTAAATATTTGCATGAGAAAATAGATCATCAATATCATCAATCCTTGATGATATTTAGTGTTTTTGCCGTGTAAGAGACATAGGCTGTGAGAGAAACACAAAGATGCTGCCAAGAGCCACAAACCGACTCCAGAAATGTCAAAGTTTTGATCTCTGAGCTTCTCAGAAAATGGCCGCCGTCGTTGCTACAGCTAAAACTAACCTAAGAGCAGCACAGAAACTCTGTTCTTACTCTGAAGACAATCGAAAGCCACAAATGCAGCGATAACGACAAAATATGAAAAGAAACCGTAATTAAAGCAAGAATGTAACCAGATCTAAAGTTCCATCATTTTCATTCAGAATGATCTTAAAAAGTCTTAATTTCGAGTTGGTGAAACCCCAAAGATTTATCCTGACTGGATTACTAATCCCTGATTTCCGCCTCCATCAACTGGTTGCCTTAAAAACTCGTTGGATGCCATTTTTGTTATATTCACAGTAACTCTGCAGAGACATGTTGGACCATGCAGCAGCCATGTTTACGATGAACTAAAGCCCAGCTGCAGATTTATTTATTTATTTTATTATGTCGGGAACTCTAGAAGTGTTTGTTTTCCTCCAGGTCTGCAGATTCTCTACACGATGCTGCAGAATGTGGCGCAGGAGGAAGCCGCAGCACAGAGCTTCTACCAGACGTACTTCTGCGACATCCTGCAGCACATTTTCTCCGTGGTCACCGACACGTCGCACACCGCCGGTGAGTTCACACGAATAAAACGCACAAACTTTTAAAGTCCCTGCATTGAAATGAGAGCTGAAACAATCAGACCGATCATACCCAGAACTGTCTACTACAAGAAGTTTATTTTTAATTAAATACAGGTTTATTTTGTTTTATTGAGGTTTTGAAATAAAACAAATATCTTGCAAAAAATGGATGCATTTTCTTTTAACTGACGGTGACATTTGTGGGAAAAAAAAGGTGAAACAAAAGCAGATTGTTATGGAGTGCCGATTGTAAGGCTCAAACTATTAATGATTATTCATTATTATATCATGATTATTCGATTATTGGAATAATAGTCGACTAATTTAGTTGACGATTAATTAACTGGAGAATACAGACTCAAAGAAACGGCCGATTGCTGAAAGAATAAATCTCAATTAATTTTATATAAAGTAATTGTTAGTCACTCGTTTAATTAATAATTAGTCAATAAATGGTTTATCAATTAATATAAAGTATGAATTAATTATTATTATTTTATATTATATAACAAACAAATAATCTTTATTTTATATTATTATTATTTTAGTAGCCGATTAATTGGAGTTTACTCTCAGTGTAGGTCTTCTTCTACTGGTTTGACTACAGGCAGTCTGTTAATTTGGTCACTGCTGCCACCTAGTGACCGGCGGTTGGATTTGTGGTTAAAGATTAATAAAAGCAATAATAAAGTGCTCCTGTTCCTCGCAGGTCTGACGATGCACGCGTCCATCCTCGCCTACATGTTCAACCTGGTGGAGGAAGGGAAGATCACGGTGGCTCTGAACCCCGGAAGTCCCACCAACAACCAGGTGTTCATCCAGGAATACGTGGCCAACCTGCTGAAGACGGCGTTCCCGCACCTACAGGAGTGAGTCCAACCGCCACAAACAGTGTGATTTCAGCCAAGCGTTTGCTCACATTCATGGATGTTTGTGCTTCTGTCCGTCGCAGCGCTCAGGTGAAGGTGTTTGTGACGGGGCTGTTCAGTTTAAACCAGGACATTCCTGCGTTCAAGGAGCACCTGAGGGACTTCCTGGTCCAGATAAAGGTGAGGTTTGCTCATTTTTGTGGATCACTGTCACTCTGCTGCTGCTGCTCTTTCTCCCAGAGGTTATCAGAGACGGCATAGCTTCCTGCTTAGCTGTCGTTTCCACAAATAACTCGCGCTCACATGGTCGAGTTTCTCTTTGACGCCTATATAACGGCCTCAGCCAGTTTGATGTTGGAATAAATCAGTTTCTCTGATCGACACAAGGAAATCAAACACGTCCTCTCTGTTAGCAAGGCGCTTCAAATCCTTGAAAATGCTCGAATTTTATTTGGTTAGTAACGTTTGTTTATTAAATCACTAAACTAAATAATAAAAATCTATCTTAAATTATATGTTTAAAATTAGCAAAAGAAACGCAACAAAATCTTGACAATAAAAGCTTAAAATGTAAGTTTTAAAAGATTTCTGTGTAAAATTTTCTAAAAAAAAAAAAGTGAAATAGTTTATTATTTATAGTTGAAACCAATAGACCTGTTGCAATAAGTATCACTTTTCTCTTTTTCTACCCAAAACTGGATAATGAGACTTCAGATTAGTGGCTGATTAGCTACCCAAACACTTCGGTGGTTTATTAGCTAGCGCTGCTGTTAGCTAACCTAACATTGGGTTGGTTGATTAAATAATTTAAACACCTGCTCTACTTATGATCTGTCAGTGTTTGTGTTTAGGTCACCTTTTTTATTTTTTAACTGTACTGAAACACTGAATTCCACAACACATCTACATGTCAAGGTCGTCATAGTCAAGTTAGCATATGTGAACTACTTACCTCTCCTCTCGCTACCTTTTTTTCTTCATTAAAACGTTTTCCTGACCTTGTGATCAACTTGTGGTAGTGTTGAAAATTAGTAGCAAAGCACTGCATCCGTTCTCTTATATATCAAGCATACATTTAAGATTTAGCGCGTTATATTAACAATTTAACAGCTAAAACCAATGCTAGTGATTGTTAGTGAGCAGCTTTTTGTCGTCTTGTGTGTGTGACATCACACTGCGAGGCGTCCATAGCGGGTTTGGGACATAGGAAAGACTGCCTATATCCTAGTGTTTCATTTTGACCTCCTTGCTAAGCTAACAGCCGTGTAGCTGAGCTAACCGCCATGTTTTCTGCAGGAGTTTGCAGGCGAGGACACCTCGGACCTGTTCCTGGAGGAGAGGGAAGCGTCGCTCCGTCAGGCCCAGGAGGAGAAACACAAGATCCAGATGTCGGTACCGGGCATCCTGAACCCCCACGAGATCCCAGAGGAGATGTGTGACTGAGCTGCAGCTCCAGCAAAACTTGTACAGTATCTAAACAACAAAAACAACAAACCCCCGATCACAACAAAACCTAAGAGAGGCAGTTGGTGGCGTACGGTGGGAGTTAGCCCCACCAAGCCTCTGCAGCGCGGGCTGTCCCTCCGGATGTTTGTTGACCAAAATAATGCCAATAATATCTTGTAAATGATTAGCGTGTCACTCTGTGGCCCCTTTTTACATAACTCTGTGTTTTTTGTATGGAGACTTTTTTGCGTATTAACTTTCCGGCTGTAACGTTTTCAGTGGTCTCTGGTCCATCCCAGACCTGCATGATAAACTTGTAACAATCGGTTGGGGGGCAAAGATTTGTTTTTTGTTCACCTTCTGATTATGTTTCCCAGTTCTTCCTGTTTTTTTTTTTTTTTTTTCTGCAACACGTGTTTATATGTAAATATCTTCTGTAAGCGGCGTCGCGGTGGCAGAAGCTTCAGACGATCGTGTTTGCTTGGAATGTGAATCAAACGGAAAACGAATGAAGGCTCTGTTGCTCATAAGTTCTAGTAAAGCCAGCCTGCTATCAGCAGGGGGTATATTTTCTTTTTTTGTTTTGTTTTTAGGGAAAACTAAACCGGATTTGTGCATATCATCCCAATTGTATAGCATCTTGAATACCATGGGAACACTTTTTTTCTTTTTTTCTCTTTTTTTTTTTGTGGGTGTGTGTGCGCGTGCGTGTGTGTGCTGTCGCTCAGTCGACATCGACGTTTCGTTTTCCTCTAAGAGGATTGTTCATCATGGGGATGTTTTCCGGACGAGGCGGGGCGTATTTATGGGTTCCTGGTTGGTTGGTCGGTCGGTCGGTCGGTTGGTCGCATCTTTATAACGACTCCTGTTTAACTCAGATGGCTTTCACCATTTTATTTTTTTGAACTGTACTAATTTAGATTGTTTACCATGCAGTAGTGCGACAGGACACAACCTGACAGAGCAAATTTTAAATAAATAAATAAATATGGGTTTACATTTAATTTTGTATTTTGTTTTGGATATTTCGTTTGTAGCTGTTTTGAAGTTCTGTCCAAATAAACAAAGACGCTTTTTGAATCTGGTTAAACCTGAATTGCCAACGAGTTTAATTGAGAAAGAATGTATAAATCCAAATAAGCACCCAATCGCTAATGGCTAATCTCCCTTCTCGAGGTGTTACTTTGTTGTGAACTTTTTGAACTGATTAAAGTTGAGAATTTTATAACCACGCCTTGGGCCTGGTGTCTTCATTCCCACAGCCGAGGGTGGGATGGAAAAATGTACTTTCATTCGACTTCTGATGTCTCAATCATCTATCAATACACTTCTCCAATGATGTAGTTACCTGTCCATTTGTACAATCAACTAGCTAGTTGTCCATTCCTCCATCATCCCTCTACTTGCTCATCAGTCCAATCAGCTAGTTACCTGTCCATTTGTCCAATCCTCCATGATCGCTACAAGACTAATTGTCCAATCTCGACAAGGATTGGTCAAACTAATCTTCTCCATCTCTTCATGTCCATTTGTCCAATCCTCCATCATCAAAACTTGTCCATTTGTCCAATTATCTCACGATGTGTCCATTTGTCCAGGGCTCTGGACAAATTGATTTCCTCCATCTCTACCAGTCCAATCCTCCATCATACCTCTACCTGTCCATCTGTCCAATCCTCCATCATACCTCTACCTGTCCATCTGTCCAATCCTCCATCATACCTCTACCTGTCCATCTGTCCAATCCTCCATCATACCTCTACCTGTCCATCTGTCCAATCCTCCATCATACCTCTACCTGTCCATCTGTCCAATTCTCCATCATACATCTACCTGTCCATCTGTCCAATCCTCCAATCATCTTATCTATTTGACCAATTTTTCCTTTAAACAAGGTCAAACTGACCTCCTCCATTCCTACCTGTCCGTTTGTCCAATTTTATATCAACCATCTCCTTGTCTGTCCATTTCTCACTTGTAAATCATGTAACCGGCTGATGGTTCATATAAACATTTATCTGTCTGTCTATTTGTAATTCATCAATCCATCCATTATCCGTCGGTTTGTCCATCTGTTCATTATCTACTTGTCCGTTCATCATACTTTTTTTTTTTTTTGTCCATCCATTAGTTATTCCAGTACTCTTCTACCTGCCCAATCTGGGCATCTTTTCATATGTCCATGTTTTTGTTTAAATTCTACTTTGAATGAAAACATCTGCAGTAAATGAAACCATTATTGGACCAGAACCAGAACTCTACTGTGGAAAAGAGCCCTCTATTTAAAAATTTTAGGAAACTCCAGACGGTCCAGTGAAAGTGAGCAGAAGGAAAACCTTCCTCTCTCTCTCCCGGCGATGTAAAAATAAGAGCAAGATGATAAACGACCCGCTCCGAACGAACGACTCGACATCCGACCGCTTCCGCTCGCTCACATTTGGCCGCGCTTGCTGCTGTGTAAACCGACCCGGCCGCTAATCCCTGTTAACATGCTGGTATTGCACCAAAGCCGATGGTGACACTCCGCCGCCGAAAGACGAAACGTTCATCTCGCCGCCGTCCCTGCGGCTCTGACGCAACCAGACGCAGCTGCTGGATCTTCTGGGAGATCAAGAAGGAAGAAAACAAAAATGTTTCCTGCAAAGAAATCACCATAAAGTTCAGAGATTGTGAGCTTAAATTTAATTTGGAGAGAAAACCATTTTAGCCTTTCCACCAATACACTTGGTGAGAAAAATCAAAATGGACGACTCGGAAGGATTTGACTATCGAGCTCAGTCGGAGGAAGAGAAATGCATGGAAGTGGATGCATCATGCTCTGGGACCATTGGTTATTCTTTAAAGGTTACAAATAATAATGGGAATTGGTTAAAAAAATTTAATTGAGATAGATGCAGGGTTTAATTCATTAATTAATTAATCGGATTAAATCAAAAACCAATAAATGTTTTCAACAATATTGAAAATGAGCAACATTTTCAATTCAAAAATCCTTTTGCTGTAAAATTATTAAATAAATAGACATGTAAGCTCAACAACAAATATATTTATTGTTTTTATCTGTTGTTTAGCTTTTTCAACCATCAAATTAGTACAAAGTGTTTCAGGATCTTTCATAAAATCTCTTTGGAAAAAATAATTTCAGATTACTCTGATTAATAGTGTGGTGTTCTTACAGCAAATGGCCTTTTTTTTGTCTGTATGTTCCAGTTATTGATTACTAAATGATTATTAATCGTTTCAGGCCGATTAATCATCCATCAGTGCTGCTCAGGTTTTTATAATATAACTTGAAATATAATTTTCAGACAAAGTTTACTTAAATCATTCTTAGAGCTGCTATTCATGATTATTTTAGCAACTATTCTGATGATTAATCAGCTAATTAAAAAATTGCCACATTCTGCAGTTTCTTTCATTCATACAATAATGTATACACAACTTATATTTTTGTACAGTTTTGGCTAAATTACACCACAAAAAGTTGCCTTTTTTGCACTTCAGTTAATGATTAATTGGTCACTAATGTAGTTAATTATTTTAATAATCAATTAATCACGATTAATCATTTCAGCCTTAATTTATCTGGTATCAAAAAGGTAATATTCCAGAGGTTTAAAAACCGTTTTGGCTTCATTACAGTTCTGAATATGTCGTTCTATCAGCAAATTGCCTTTTTTGAGTCTTTATGCTCCAGTTAACGATTAATCGGTTACTAAATTAGCTGACAATTATTGAAATAATTGATTAATCGCGATTAATCGTTTCAGATTACACTCTTAAATCTATGTTTTTTGTTTGTTTTGGGGACTTTTGTTTTTGTCTCCCCCCTGGTTTTCTTTGATGTGCTTACGTCCGGGCCTCTCTGTGGGCCCATAATTCAGTCCTGCTGTAACCGGACCCCCTGACCCACATCCACAGATCCTCGGCCATTCTCGGCATCTGCTGTCGAGGAGAAGAAGGGACAGCTGGGATAGCCCCCTCCCACCTATCCACCCACCAGGAGGGGGATTGGGAGAAGAACCCAGCCCACACTGCCTCTTCATGTCCCCTTATGCCCTGGTGTGCAGCTGGGTTATTAATACCAACCAGAACCTCTCCGGCCTGACCCTCCACCCAGTGCAGCGAACCAGCTCCCTGACCTAAACAAGAAGGTGCTGGCAGCTGATTGGACGCTTCATCCACACCAGGAAGTAAAACCCTTTGGTCACATTGTCGGCATCACCTGGCCAAGTGTTGGGACTAAAGGTGACTTGTTCTGGGTAAAACTGGGGCAAAGTTGATCACTTAAAACCTCTGCCAAGGTTGCATGCTGCCACCTAGTGGACAAAAGACGCAACTTAATTTTCTTTTTAGTGTTTATAGATGTGATATTAGTTGAATACAGTTGCAGATAAAAGGATTTTGACCAGAACCGAGAGAAATTACAAATCAGATACGGTAAGGAGGAAAACGTGGGAATCTCTCAGATAAACAACATGGCCGACGTTTTCTGGTGTTTGAGGTCCTGCTGCGCTCATGAAGCAGCAATGGGGGTTCGCCTTGTTTACTGAGGAACGGCCACAGCTGCACAAACACGCAGCGCGGCCGATGGAGGTCCACATGTACGGAGACGGCAAAGAGCAGGAAGTCCACACCTGCCTGTCCTTCGTCTGGAGACGGTTCCTCATCTTCGGGGTTTCTGTCGATCTTTCATCACTTCGGGATCGTTAAGTAGTTCGGATCTGAGCGTAACGCGACTTGGATCTGTGGAAAAACGTAGAAGATGTTCAGATTAGGGCTGAAATGATTAATCAGAATAATCAATAGGATTTATTTCATTCCAGACAATAACATTTTTATTTTCTTATTTTAAATATTTATTATTTGTATTTTTTTAAATGTATTTCTAATATTTGTCTTCCCTTTAACAACTGACAGTACAGAATCTATCATGTTATATATCTATGAAGAAATACTGCTTAGCTAACATTGCATGTATTTTCTGATCAATCAACAGATTATAAATAAATATTTTATAGAAATGTTTTTATACCTAGAACCTGATAAGGAAAGTGAAGTGCAACATAAAAGAAACAGTATTTACAATCGCCTCCATTTAAGTTTGCTTTTAAATTTGTAAAAGTTTTGCACCAGTTTTTACACTCAAAAAAGTTTTTCCATATTTCAAACTTTAAACTAAAAGCGATGTTTGAATCATTTTCCATTTTAAGCAATAAAATGTTTCCTTATCTAAACAAAGAAACAGAATCTTTTCATGTTTTCTTACTAGTTTAAGTAGCTGCTAAAGATTATTTGATTAATCACCAGAATAATTGATTATTTGATTACAAACTACAATTAATCCAGGAAGAAACATCAAGAATCCAGGCAGAATTACGATAGAAAATTAGACTAGATTAGAGACATGGACCCAATATTAATGGGGTTTATGTATCTACAAGCTACTGTGAAGCAGTTAAGCATCCCACAGCATGATGCACCCACTGCCATGCTTGACATCTGATACAGTAGATTAAATTCAAACTGTTGAAACCGTTTTTTTAAGTAAAAATCTTTCAAACAAACATACCTGGGGGCTTTCTCTGCCGTCGGTCGGGTCGGAGCGCCGCCTCTGAACTGCAGCTCCAGCCGGGCGTAGATTCCACCGGCCGGCTGGACCAGCAGAAACAGAAACCAGTTTGGAAACAACTCAACACCAGTTCAGATGGAGCAGCAATCTGCAACTCCAAACTTTGGTCAAAGTCGTGCAGAAGAACAAACGGATGTTTTCTTGGAATAACTGAGTTAAATTTAGAACGACACTAAAAGAGTCAGCGATATTTTTATGATATTTTCTAATATTTTGTTCTGAAGTTGTGACACTTAATGTATGAATAACACTATTTTTATGTTACATTTTCTTTAAATGTGACAATATGACAGGCTAAATAAATTAATGATGGTCATTTTTTACTCTAACTTTACTTGGGCTACAACTGATGATTATTTTATTTACCAATTGATTAATCTATTGATTATTCTGATGATTAATTGATTAGTTGGATTTTAAAAAATGGCCACATTCTGTAGATTTTTTATTTAACCACTTATGACATTTAGAAGTGAATTAAAATATGCAAAAATAATCAATTCCTTTTCAAAGAAGAAGATAAACATTTTATTGCCTAAAATGCAACAAATGATAATCAATAAAAACCAAATAATTCAATATTTGTTTTTTTTTTTCTTACACAATTTTGGGTTAATTACTGCTCTGACTATGTTCCTTTGAGATCCTACTCTATTTAAGTGATTATTAAATTAGTTGATGATTATTTTAATAATCAAATAATCAGAATTAATTATTAATCATTTCAGCCTCACTACCTATCTGCTTTTGTTTCTCTATTTTTTTTTACAAATGTCACCATCTCATAAAAGAAAATGTATCCATTCTTTTGTTTCATTTCTGCAAGGTTTTTATGTTTTATTTTAAAATAAAATAGAAAACGATTATCAAAAATTAAAAACTACGTTTTTTCAAAAAGTCATGTAACATTTCTGGCTCTAATCCAGTTTTATTTTGTTCTATTGAACAAAGGTTGCAGACGCCTGAGCAAGAGGAACCGGACACGTCTCTGTTCACGGCCAAAACAAAACCTTACCAAGTGTTTTTGGTTCCTGCAGGACATGAGTAAATAACGTCTTAATATTGATTTAAAATAAGTGAAATAATCTCATTTATTTTAACTTGTAATGTGGGAAAAATGTTTTGTTCTACTGTCAGATTGTCTCACTTACGACTAGAACTTTTTAAATCAATATTAATTAATTTTTTGATGAAATGTTACTTGTAAGTTAGTTTTGTCTTATTTCAATTGTGCTGAAATATTTCCAGTAGAATAAATTCTCGGTAGGGTTTTGTGTTTTTGCAGTGCAGACTCACTCACCTCTTTGGTGTCCTTGGATTTACTCGGCTCCTGGTCTCCGAACCTCATCTTGGTCAGGTGGCCGACGAGCTCCGCCATGCGCCGCTGGTCTGAAACCAGCAGAACAAACCCGGTTTGATGCCGTTTGCCTCCCGGGTCGGCAGCATTTGATGCGTCCTGCTTTACCTTCCTCTCTCTGAGCGTCCTGGTTGTAGCGCAGCGAGCGAGAACTGTCCCACTTACTCTTCTGGAGGCTCACGCTACAACACACACACACATTTACCGGTTAGCTTAGCTTCGGTTTAGAAAGGTGTTTGGTGTTCAGGTGAGGCTTACGTGAAAGGTGTGCTGTCTCTGGACTGTGGCTAAGGAAAAAAAGAAAGAGCTTAGAGTAAAATATGAGAAACAGGAGATAAAGTTTTAGTTTAAAATAAAATTTAAGCACTTTCTAGGTAAGTTTTTGGAGTTAAATGAACTATTATATATAATTTATTATTGTTAAATGTAGGAGTGGAGGATATAGAGTTAAAGTTCTATTATGATATTTTGTGGCACCATAAAAGTGAAAATAAATAGTATTTATTATTCTTTTTTTGAAGATAACTGCAATCATAGCCCCACAAACACAAATACTGCTCTTGGAAAAACAATTTTCAGTTTCTTTAACATTAAAAAGTGAGATTTGCATCACTAAGCTGACCACAGTAACTGTAATAATTAATCATATTTTTTTTTTTACATTTATTGATATTTACTGAACAAACAGAGGAGAAAATAATAAAACTAACAATTCCAACAACACAAACAGTTTTATGAGATTTTAAACGTGACAGTGATGAAACAAAATTCTTATTTTGAGAAAAATTATCACAATAAATGATTAATGGTACGGTAAATCTCCGCCTCTAGTTATTGATAATGTTTTGTGATAGTATTTTACATTACACAGTAAGGAGAATTTTACGTTTTTAAATCTCTCACCATCTGACAAAACATTAATTTAACATTTAAAAAATTCATTAACGTCATTTAAAGTGTAAAATTATCAATAAGTAATTGAGAAATCAAGAATAATAATATTTATTACATTAAAATAATCCTCGCCTGCTCAAATTAAATGCTAAAAACAAAATATACAAAAAAATTTTTTTTTTTTAAACTCCAAAAAATGTTCTCACAAAGTTTTCCGGCTTTTAGAAAATAACTTTGGTAATTCTGAATGGTTCCAAAACAATAAAAGTTTAGTTTGATTTAACTTGAGACATTTTTTTATTGCATGTATGAAAATATCTGGTCTTTAAATCAAACATTAGATTGTACTTTATTACAAAACTGGTTGAAATTCAAGGATTTCAAGCACCATAATGAACACTGTTAGTTGGAAACAATCCATAAAGGAGAAGAAGAGATAAATCCATGAAATCAACGTCTTACCTTCTCAGATTTGTCTTTGCGCTGGAAGTTCGGAGAGGAAAGCTGTTTCTTCAGAGGTCTGTGGGTCTTCTTCGCCTTCTTAGCAGCTGGAAAAACCAGATAAGAGGAATAAACAGAATGCATCAGTCGCCACCTGCTGGCTGGAAACAGGAACTGAATAAATAGAACTGGAGATTCAGAGGAAGCAAAAAAAAACACCTGAATATTCATCAAAGTTATTGCAATTAATCAATCATTTGTATGACTAATTAAAATGAGTTTGACACTTTCCATTCTGATTATTAATATTTATTGAAAGGCGATTTTGTTTACAATCATTTATATATTTAGATTTCAGTTTTGTTGTTGCATTTTATTTTGGACATTTAAAATATGTTCCAGTTTCAGTGCGAAGTGTACGACAGTTTAAAAAGCGAGGAGTAAATTTCAAGAAATCTTGAGTTTAATCTCAGAAATTTTCTAGGAAAAACATGGAAATTTCAGAGTTTGACATGTTGAAAATTTGCTAGAAAAAAAATTCTGAAATCTTGAGATTAATCTCAGAAATTTTATTGAAAAGAAAACTTGGAAATTTCAGTTTGAAAAGTTAAAAATGTGCTAGAAAAAATTATGAAGTTTTGAGATTGATTTAAGAATATATTTTTTGAAAAGACAAGGAAACTTCTGAGTTCGAAAAGTCAAAAATTTGATGGAAAAGTCTAAAAATGTTCAGATTAATCTCAGAAATTTTCTAGCAAAAACATGTAAATATATTTATATTTTTTTACACGTCTGGTGATTCTGACCAGAGCAGAAAGTTTTTGTGAAATAAATGACAGAAATGAGCTTATTAGTTATTTTTAACAAAGTTTTGTTCAGTTTCTGGGTTGAACAAAAAATATTTTGCTACCAGATTAAACATCACAATTTGACTTTTCTGCCAGACTCTCACCTTGTTTCTTCGACAGCTCTTCTTCATCCCCGACCTCGTCTTCGGTGACCTCTGACCCCGTGGTGTACTCCTCGTCCTCCGACAGGAGAGACTGCTGCCTCTGGAAGAGCAGAGTTTTAGTTTCTGACACAAGAGCCGTCACCTGAATCTCTGAAAACAACGAGGCGTCCTACCAGCTGAAGAGTCCAGTTCTTGAAAAGGGAAAACTGGGTGAAAAGCACAAAGGAAATTCAATGTGAATCTGTAGAAAATCGAACTAAAAATGATTTTAAAGAGACGTACAGAGCTGCCGTCTCCTCTCAAAGGTCCGAGGAGAGTCGGCTCCAGGAGAGCGTTGCAGTCTGGGACTTTCTCTGCTCCGGGCGGACTCTCCTCAGAGCTGACGAGCACAAGCAGGACGTTTAACTTTTATCAGAAATCAGGCAAAAATTGTCACGGCGACGACCTTTACACTGACCTTTCTGCCGGCGACGCGTTGGACAAACACACAGCGTCTCTGTGCAGCAGCAGGTCGTTAAGGACTCTGGTCTGAGCTGCCGTCGCCTCGTCGCATTTCTCCTCATCCGGTACGTTCACAATGTGATCCCGCATCTTACAACCCTGAACGAACACACGCGCACACACACACACACACACACACACCCACACACACACACACACACCTTAACCAGTCAGCCTAATCTCTCTGATGTTAGAAAGTTATGAATTTTCCAAATTATAAATTGATTCCCATATTTTGAGAAATGTAGGAGCAAATCTTTGGCTCCTCTATATACACTGTAAAAACACAAAACATTCCCAAGTATTTTTGGTCTGGGTCTTAGTGTAAATATCTTAAATTGGAAACCTTTGGTATCCCAGTGGGGTCAAAGCGGAGAACTCTCTGGTTGCAGCAGGGGTATATTCCCGCCCCGTGCCAGCCCTTCTCTGCGCCAATGCTGGGGTACAACACGCTGTCTGGGTGGTATTTGCATTGGGTCAGCTCTGCACAAACAAACACCTGCACAAAACACACAGACGGGTTTAAGAGAATAGCTCATCACAGAAAACTATTAGAAAAATAAGAATTTCCTGCAAAAATGCAACGGGAATTCTGCTTTTTAGTAAAAATTGCAGAAAAAGAGAGTAAAATTATGGTTGAAGGAGGATAGGAGGTAAGGTTGGACTCCTTCCAACCTAAATTGCAAACATAATAATCATTCCCACTGACTATCGTTTTCTCCCGACTCTGGGGTCAAGTCAAGAGACTGACCTGCTGACAGCGGGAGCAGGTGAGGTAGTTGATGGTTCCCCAGATTCTCCAGTAAACGAGAACCCAGGACTTGAGCTCCTCATATAAAGCTGTGGTGTATACATGCACATCCCAGCTCTTCTGCCTGCGAACCCAAACCACATTAATAACAACATTAAATAACCTCTTAATGAACAACAGTGTCACAATAAAACTAAGAACATATATTTATTTGTTGTAGAGTTTATATATATATATCAGTGACGTGTGATCAAGGGAGTCATCATGGAAAAATATAATGATAAAATAATTTATATTGCTGTTTTCACCCTGTGGTTTGTACTATAAAGTATTTATTTTTTATTTAGCTTCACCAATTCTGATTATTTTTTCTTCAAAATCGCTGAATTTTCCTATTTTTCCCATTCAAATGTTCCGAAGGTGAGGCAGCAGTGAGAAACGGCAGAGAACAGATTCGAGGTGAGGCAGGCAGTTCTCTTGCCTCATGGCAGGGGGCGCTCATGATCCCAGACATTGTGACTCCACAACTGCAGAGTAAGATATAGTAACAGCGAGCTAGCCATGGAGCTAGCCATACAGTAAAGTGCAGCGACATATTTATAGTTTTCTCCTTGAACCACAACAATCACATATGAATAATCACAAAATAAACAACAAGCCTAAAACCATACAACAAACTGAATCTTCTGCTTTTTGTATGGGAAATATTTGAGTGGGTTTTTTTTTGAGGGGGTGTCGTTGTCAGTTGCTATGGCTATGCTATTAGCCTGGCCAATGCAGAGAGCGAGAAAGACGTGGTTTTGAGTTGTACGTTAATGGTTTTTCCCTTTGCTGCGGAGCACAGCACGAAATTAATAATATCTAGATATCCAGGTTTTATTGAGTTCACGGGATTATTCTACGGCGGCAGCGCGGCTGTGGGTGGCATGTAGAAGAATTGCCTTTTTGCCCTCCATCGTTGTCCGCATGCGCAAAATTTCCTTATGTAAACAATAACATGCAGGTAGTCTATATTTGTAAGTCGATTCCTCACCAGCTATGAACCTCACCGCACGGCACTCTTATATATGCATGTATATGAAAATGTGTGTAAATAATTTAACAATTGAGGTGAACCCAAATTTTGCTCAGCCTGTGTTCAGCGGTCTGAAGTTACATTAGTAATAAAATGACTAATTATTAAAAGCTCTAGCCTTTGTTACATGTATTTATTTGTTCACATTTATGTACCTTGCGTGCGTGTAGATGATCTGTCCTCGGACGTCAACGTTGATTTTCCCTGGAACGCAGGAAATCTTCCTCTCCGTGTCTTTGGTCAGCAGCTTGAGGCACAAACCACACCTGCATGATGGAGACGAAACGAAACAGCGGCACATTTTCAGAAACTCTACAACAACAACAACAAAAAAACAACAACTGCAGAAGCAAAGAGGTTGTTCCAACCTGTAGAGAGTCGAGGCGTTTCCTGGTGAATCTTTGTTCTGGTGGTTTGGATCAAACAGCCGCTCGATTTTCTTCTGAAACAATTTGCTTTGACAAAGAGGAAGAGGAGGAAAGCAGCGTTAGCTTCTAAATTAGCCGCCTGTTGACGCGCGGGCTGCTTCAAACTTCCTACCTCTTGAATTTGTCTTTTTTGTCGCGGATGTCGTCGGCCTCGTTGTGGTTGAAGAGCTCGGCAATCCGTGTTGCCAGGTTACTGTTGATGCAGTTCATGTTGCAGGGAGTGGAAACGATGGCGCTCATGTGTTTGTGGCAGTACTGGATGCATTCCTCCACCTGGACACAGACAAAGACATTTAAACTCCCACAGATTTTTCACCTGCTTGATAAACAAATCAATAATAAATAACTGTCTGAAGCTGCTTCTATGGAGCATAACTCCTGTCACACTGATGGTAAAAACGTGGAAAAAAAATTAAACTTGTTTGATTGCAGTAGCTTCATTTTCCACTAAAATGAATAAAAATGTAGTTTGAGAACTATTTTAAATTAAAAAAGTAGAAGTTTGGCTGATTTTAAACTCCAAAAAAAAGTTTTTGGAGGGTTTTAAACAGCATTATTTGGAACATATGGTGACGATAAATCTAAATTAACATGAAAAGACATTTATCACAATAAATGATAAACGAAATGACATCTCTAAAATATACACCGAGTTTATGCTTTAACATATTTTACTCAAGTAAAAGTAAAAAAAAGTATTTGGTAAAAAGGCAACTCAGGTACAGAGTAACAGGTCAATAATTAAAAAATGACATCAGAGGGAGCAAAATATAACGTTACATGTAATTTTGGTATTTAATGGACCAATGTATGTATAAATAACAAAATCAAGAGTTTTCCGAATCAGTTTCCTTAATTTAAAACTTATGTAACTTTAATAAAATTTTTGGTCACTCAGTAAAGTTACTAACATTGGGTCGAGTATTCAGAAACTTTACTCAAGAGAGAGCAGCGATGCTTCATAATATAATTACTCAAGTAAAAGTAAAAAGTACAGCTTACTAGAAATACTCCTGAAAGTTATATTTTTCCTAAAAAGTTACTCAATTCTAACTAGTTGCAATCCAATTCTGGAAAAATGAAGACATCACTGCACTGAACCCAGTGAAAATCTGAACAATATTTATTATTGTTCTAAATGAATATGAACCTGTTTTCTTTACATTATTTGAGAACTGAAAGCAAGCGCTGCATCTTTTTCATTATTTTGACCACTTCTCATTTCCTGCAAATAAATATAACATTTTCTCTTCGAATTTCAGAGACAAGTTGTCAGTAGTTCAGAGAGAATAATGTTCATTTTACTCAAACATAAACCTATAAAGTAAAATCAGAGAAATGGATCATTTTGCAGTGGCCTCTTAATTTTCCAGAACTATATGTATATATATGCATATAAACTCCACAACACTTACTAACGTATCCATCTTCAAGAACTCAGAGGAGATCAGGATGGAGATGACGTTGCTTGGCTCTGAAACCGACAGACACCGAACACACAAATCAGGTGGAGAAGGTGAGCAAGCATAAAAATAAACATGAGACGTTGCTGTGCCTTTGTTTCTAATTTACCCAGCCGGGGTTTGTCCTTGTTCCCCTCTCCTGCCGAGTTCCTCCTGACGTAGTTCATGAGCCAGTCGAAGATCTGGACGTCGCAGTGGACCGAGATGTCCACCTCTTCCCACCTCTGCTGGTCCACGGATAAATACTCAGCGAAGTAGCGCATCTCTTTGACTAGAAGATCTCTGGGGCAGGTGAAATCCTGCTTAAGGTTCTTGGTCTCGTCACAGACGTGGATCACCATGTTGAGACTGGAGAGCAGGGAATACAAAACGTTATGTACCGCCGTGTTTCTCAAACTTTTTCAGGACCACCTAATTTGAAATTGCCCCAAATAACACAACATGGTAATACAACCTGAAATGAGACATGTAATAACTCACTTATTGTTCATCTTATTGTGAAGGGTGGTGTTGTTGTGTAAATGTGACAAAACCACAAAAATGTTTACTCAGAAAATTCTGAGTTATTCTGAAAGTGTTTATGGAAATAAACATAATCTTACGGCTATTTTGTAATTTAGAAGCAGAATAAGAGAAAAATAGATTTGAGTTGCTTTGTCAGAAACAAAAATCGTCTTCTGGCAAGAAAAATGATCCACCCATTTCTATCAATTGTATTTATTTACTGCTGAAATTACTTGTAAATAAATAGCAATAGCTAGGCTTATAAGCATTTACCATCGTTATCATGCAGTACCTTTATAACCACCAGGGGGCGACTGCGTACCACTGGTTTTATAGAGACTGCAGCTAGGACTTACTCCCGTGGTTTTTGAGGTTTTTCATCCTCTTCCACTGAGACTTGCGTCTCCTTCTTCTCCACCGTTCCTCCCCTTCCAGCAGGGAGCGACTTGGAGCCTGCAGACATCAGGAGAAAAAAATTACAGCAAAACATCTTGAAATTTTTCACATTTTGTCTCGTTAGAACTGCAAACGTCAATGTAATTTATCCCGGGTTGGTAAACTTTTCCCACCGCACTTTCAAGGTAAGTTTTGAAATTTTCCAGCCACACTTTGGAGATAAAAACAACACAAAGGAACTAAAAATATGTAAGTTCAATTCAGTATTTCAAAAAGCCTTGAACTTTTATATATTTTGTTGCATTACAACTGCAAACATGAATGTATTTTGTTGGAATTTAACATGAAAGACCAACACAAAGTGGCATACAAATGATATGAATAGAAACTGAAAAGTGCGGTGTGCTAAAGTATTCAGCTACCTTTTCTCTGAGTGCAACCAATTGCCTTCAGAAGTTGCCTGATGACTGCTGATGACTAAATAGAGTCCACCTGTGTGTAATCTAATCTCAGTACAGCTGAATGTTTTTTCTAAGCACCTGGTCTGATTTTAGGAGCAGCAGAGACCTAAACCTTTGCAAAATAGTGAATTTTGCATAATAGATCCCCTTCAAGGCTCTGCATAAACTCAGATTTGGTCTAAATCGAATGTGAATTTTTGCCTAAACCAACAGAACTGAAGGTTTTATCTGAATATATGAGGCAGAGTAAACTGACCTGTAACTTTGCTGCAGCTTTGACTGCTTCCTTCTCTCTTGACCACATCTCCAGCTTCCAGCAGGGCAGACAGGCTGTCAGACGGCGAGTCGCTTCCTCCTGTTAGGTCATTACACTGATAATCCACCTGGGGAAACCCCGCCGTGGCCTTCAGCTCCTCAAATCGACGGGCGCACTGTGAAACCACATCAAAGCTGCTGATTTCCTCTCATTCACTCTAATTGTTGATAAACCACGGAGCAGAAGATGGACACGGTGGATTAAATGAAGAGGAGATGGACGATGGAGGCATTCATAGTTACCCAGCAGAACTGCGGTTACCTCCTTCGGAGTGAAGCCTGGCACCAGTTTGGCCACATTCTCCCAGTTTATGGGCTGAGGAACCCCCCACAGAGATCCCAGCACCATGTCCAGAACCAGGACATTGTTGTCATAGGGGAAATTATTGTTGTCCGAACAGAAGCGACTCATCGCTACATAGACAGACGGTCAACAAACAAACAAGATGCATTCAGTCAACAAGAACAAAACTGATCTGAACTTTCTGAAAGAGTTTGCATTTTAAGAATCAGATTAGATTTTATAAAGCCACAGTCACTTTTTTTATTTATTTTATAATTTTTCAACACAGATATTGTATTTAGTTGAAGCAGCCAGTTACTGTTTTGTTTTGCAATGATGTAGCGACAACAAAAAGAGTTTAAAAAAGTCTGATTTCCTTGAAGTTAAACATTTTTGTTTGAATTGAAATGGAATATTTAGCATTTCCGACTGCATTAGAAAATTATTTAATTGCATGCAAAAAAAAAAATGATGAAGGAAATAATTACTTTATTGTCATTGTGCAAGAAAGCACAACTAATTTAAAGAAAAATAGAAACTCTCAACAGCAGAGTAAATAAATGAATAATATTAATTAACTATATTTAAATAAATATAAAAAAAATATTGTAGAAAGACACAGAAACAACCAGGATGTTGAAAAAACTGCTTTAGTTATCGTAACTCATCACCTAATGGTCGTTGTGGTTTGTGATACTGTGGGAAGATCTCCAGTAGCAGTCAGTCTTGCAATGAATGTGAAGTGGCCTCTGACTGAAGACTGCTGCTGCATGACATGCTAACAGCTCAATTTCAGGGCAGCAGAAACAATATTCCACAGTAATGTTCTGGATGACACAATCAGGTGTAGACAAGCACTGCTAATCCACCTCATTTGCTTTTGCTGCTCCTTTTTAAATCTCTGTTTGGCAGAGATTGATGGAAGAAATGGCTTAAACTGTCTTCTTCTCTCTCTGCTCTTTAGTTCTGCTCTGCATCCATGAAGCCTCCTTTTGTTTTGATATTTTATCTCTTTTGCTAAGAAAAATCTACATTTTTCAAAAACGTAGTCTTCATAAACTACGTTTATTTATTTTAACATTTAATAAATTGTTAAAATCGATGTATTGTATAGCCCTTGATGAAACCAAAAAGTGAGTTTTGGCTTTAAATTTTACAAAACAAGTCTGCATTGCCGAATGAACACCAAACTCCCAGTGAAACATAGTAGTGGCAGAATCATGTTGTGGGGTTAAATTTCCTGAATAACAAATACTGATCACTTTTGACTTGAAGTTAAAGTTTTAAAACCACCTAGCCAGAGTCCACAAGTACAGTAAATCTAAAACATTATATATTTTTTCACCTAAATTGTACTGGATACGTGTCACCTTAAAGGTGAAAAATATCTTGAATGTTTTTAAATATTCACTAATGCTATGTTTATATCATAAAAACATTAAGAAGATATATCAGTTTCCAATTTAAGCAATACAAGCAAGTAGAGAAATTGCACATAGGTGGCTTATGATGCATTTTAATTGTGCGATGATAAAAATGGGACGTCGCAGTGGGAAGCGTTGCTGCCGCAGGCCGAGCCTCCACTAACTCCAGACGCTTCGGGTCAAATCAAATCCATTTTTTATGCGACCAAAACAGTGAAAAACGAAAAAAACTGTTGCAGAAAAATGATACCGTGGTTGCTGCTTACCGTCTTCCAGCAGAGTCAAGGCAGCAGCGGAATCCTTTCTGCCATTGTGGGGATGATGATGGTGCTGATGCTGCGGTCCAACGGCTAACTACCAGACTAGCTAACTTTGCGGGACCGGACTGTTTGCTGCCTTCAGGTAACCACCGGAATTTGAACTTCAGAATCTCACTTTCACTCAACTCAGGTTTCAGTTTTAAAATTGATATCAGTATGTACTTTAATGTCGGGAAATATCTTCGATATTGTTTTATATATTATTTAAATTATTAGTAAATTTGTTTGTACCGCTATCACAATTTAATTGACCTTATATGCGCTCTTTGAGAAACAGTTTGTGATTTTTTATTTACAAGTGAAAGGTACTACAGAAATCAAATATGCTTTCTCAAAAAGACAGCTTTTTTGCCGTACACTTTTTGATTGTAAAAATCAGGGCAATAAGTGGAGCTTATTTCCTAAATACATGATTTTCGATAGTCCCTGAAGGCAACACAAGCTAGCATGAACGTTAACAATCAACGAATGCGTTTGCTAAATTTACGTCCTCATTTGCGGTATAAAATAGTATTCACGTGCCATTCCGTTTAAAGACAAACCAAACACCTGACTAAACAAAGCTGTTAATACACATTAAAAGCTCGTTAGTTTGTAAAGTCGTTCCAGTTGTCGCACTGCAGCAACGCCAGCGTCCAGTTACCATGACACGACGGTCGTAAAAGCTGGATATATGTCGTAAACCTTTCAGACAACAGAAAGGAAAAAATAAAACAATTGGTGGGTCAGTTAAGTACTAATTAATATAAAACTAACTAAGCGGGGAATAATGTGCCTGTGTTTTGACGTATTAGTTTTCAAACTTTTAATATTAAATGACTTAAATAGCTAATCACTTCCCTTTGTGATTAAGGTATTTTTTAATTGAATTGAGGGATTTATAAAACAGAGTCTTGGTAAAGGTGCCCAGAGGGAGGACTCTAATAATGCTGATATGGCACTTTAAAATTAAAAGCCATAGCAGAATTTCAGGAGTTTCTAGGCCATGGATGGAACTGTATCAGAGGTGATTTAAGTCCTTTTGGGGCCATGGGTGAAACACAGGTCTGAGTCCACCCTCCTCTCCTTCTAAATTTAATTTTTAAACTATAACTGAGACTGTTTTGGGTTTTAGTTGTACAGCAGACTACATCTTGCTGGTAATGTGACATATATATATTTTCCAGTGACAAAAAAAAACAAAATGTTTTGGAAATATTTATTTTCAAAATATTTATATTAAATATTTACAAATTACTTTGTGACAAATAAAGTGATGGAAATTTGCGACTTGCACCTCTCCAGCTCTGAGGACAATCCAATTTCTTCCAGACAAAAGACAACACAGAAAAACTTAACATGATCACGTTCTTAACACCTCCGTCCTTTAAAATGACAACATACCAGTTTATCTCATTTCCTTACAAAACAAACTTGCACTAAAGTTTATTAAGCAACCTCTGAATGAGGAGGAAAAAACCTCGCATTTGTTTAAAAACTATTTTCCATCAGTAACCTTGAATTCAGACTAATGATCTGAGTCAAGAAGTACTCTAGAAAATTTCTGATGAGGTCCATTGTGATACCGCTGCTGTCAAGTATTAGTCTCTTTCCAGAGTAAAGACTGCAAACAAGAAATGATCAAGCTAATTAATTATAAACCTCAACACACAAAGGCGTCATCATCAGAGATCGTTTTTTTCAGGGATGTTCAGCACAGTATTGGACGGCGTCTCAGAGGTTGAAGTGCTCAGACTGCAGGAAGCTGGAGTTTCTCTGTACGCAGACTCCAGCAGCTGCTCTGCAGACGCAGCGTTGGACAGCGCGGCGGGGTTAGGGGTGAAACCTCGGGTTGTAACAGGCTGCGGCTGCGCAGGCGAGGCTGTCTGGGCGCTCTGTTGCTTCACTTGAGCGAGTGTCTCCATCTCGGCGCGCTTTCGGCCTCTCCGTTTCCCCAGGATCTTGACGTAGTTGGCGGGAACGAGTCCCGTGGTCTGACCGTCCACACTGGCCAGCAGCCATCCACGCACCCGCGGCTGTAGCTCTGAACGTCACGAGGAAGATAGCAAGGATTTTAAATAAACACTGGAAACTTCTGATGTATTAAACAATCATGATGCTTAATACATCATGGTACGACGTAATAAGAAAAAATTCAAAATAGAAAAACAAAATTACGACATTAAAGTCGTACAAGGATAAATTCTTAATATTTCAACAATAGTCAATATTTTGAAATAAAGCAAATAAAGTCATAATATTACAAGAATAAAGTGTTTATATTGAAAAATTAGTCATAATACTATAAGGGTAAAGTTACACAAGAATAAAGTTGAACTAATTTGAGAAAAAAAATCATAGTACTTCAAAAATAGTCAATATTTTGAGATACAGTCAATATTTTATGAATAATATTTTAGTAATATTACGAGAATAAAGTTTTAATATTACAAAAATAGGCATATTACTTTACTCTTGGATAAAATTACAAGAATAAAGTCGTAATATTTCAAAAATGAAGTCAGTATTTTGAGAATAAAGTAATAAAATTATGAACTTATTCTCGTAATGTTGTGTCTTATTCTAGCAATAAGTCACAAAGTAATGAAGTCCAGTTTTTGGACTTCTCTCTCGTAATTCTATGACTTTATTCTCGTACAAGCTTATTCTATTGATATTAAGACTGTATTTTCATAATATTAAGAGTCTTGTGACTTTGCTCGTGTAATTTTATTTTTTATTTTCTTATTGTAGTCCTAATTCTCCGTCACAGAAACTACCAACTGACTACAAGGAAAATATATTTTCTATTTCATCAGCCAGCAGAAATAATACTGTGTTTTATATATTTTGGAGGAGCAGACATTAACATGAAGATGTTAATGAGTTCTGACCTTTAGGAGCCAGGTTAAGCATGTCTCCAGCCCTCAGAGAAACTTCCTCCTCTGAGGAAGCTGTAAAATCGTATTCTGCTCTGGCAACAACATGGTCATCCTCCCCGCTGGCCCAGTTGGTGGCTGAACACAAGCAGAACATCTTCATTAACAAAATTAGAAATAAATAAAACAAAAACACACTTTTAAAAGTATTCATGACACGATCTACAAAAATAAATAAATAAATAAACACTTCCATGTATTTTAAAGCAACACAAAGTAATGAAACCGAAGCACCAGATTTTGTCGTGTAGTTTTTGGTAGAAAGAGTGAAAAGAGAAACAATAAATCATACAAATGGAAATTACTGATTTCCCTTTATCATGCGATCAATTGATTTATTGTTTATTGGGACACACCTAGCTGTAACTTGATAAAAAGTGAGGGCAAAGTACAAGGTGCTGTTGAACAGTAAGTGGCTCCAAACTATCAATAATCTACAAATATACTAAACTCATGTCAAATCCAAAACTAAACATAAGAGCCATATTTTTTAAACCGAAAATTTACCAGACACAGACCTGCAGGTTTTGTTAAAGTTTTTTATTGAAAGAAACAGATTTGGAAAAAGTTTCTTCTGCCTGATTTTGTTTCTTGTTATTTATATGAATTACTGTCCTTTAAAAACCAAATTTCCACTTAAATTTAGATTTTGGTCTGTCTGATTATGTAATTGTTAAATATTAAATGATAATTTGATCAGTTACTCAGTACTTAAGTAGACTTTTACCAAATACATTTTTACTCTTACTTGGGTAAATTTTTTGGATAACAGTCGCCCCTTCCAGCGGCTTCAGTTCATTTTGTTTTCTTTGACTAAGAACAAGTCTCTACACCAAGCACTGTGAGGCTGAATATTTTTAAACTTAGAGATAAATCAGATGCAAGCCTTACCACTTTCTTCAGAACCGGCAGTGGAGCTCAGCAGCTTCCAGATGAGATAGGGTCCACCAAGAACTACAGCGAAGAAGAGGAAGATCGGCCAGGACTTCACGCTCTGTTCCTCGGCTGCCGCTCCAAACGCCCTGGACGAAGCTGTAGCCAGGGTGTCGGTCGTGCTGTCGGCCCACAAGTCCTCCACGTCTGCATCCGTCCCTCTTCCCAGCAGCCGCTTCAGCCGTCGGTAGAGGTAGCGCAGCGTTCGCACCAAAGCGAATGCCGACAGAACCCTTGTGAGGTGAGCGCGCAGCCTCGTTAGGTGGTTGGCTACGTCCAGAACAGCGCGGAAGCTGTTGTAGACGGCTGAGAAGGTGGCATCCAGCATCATGCTGACTGAAGCGAAGGCCTGGACGATGCTTTCAATCGACTGGAAAGCACCGCGGCTGCTCTCCTCCGCCTGTTGCACGAACCGGCTGGGGGCGACTTCTTCTGCGTGAGGGAAGCGGCTGTAGCCTCCCAGGCCGTAGCCGCCACCGCCGCCGTAGCTATAGGGGTTGTAGCCACCATAGATGGACCCCCCGTAGGGATTGTAGGCAGAGGTGAAAGAGTTGTAGGATGGACGGTAGGACTGCTGCATGGGGCGGGGAGGCAACGGAGGGGCCATCCTGGTCAAAACAGGAGGGCCTGCTGGTGTGGAGGGCCCCACAGCTGCAGGTCCAAAGTCTGCAGATCTGTTCAGTGAGAAAAGAGGCATGCAATAATTTAGACAGCTGAGGTGTCAAGAAGGAGCTTTCTGGGAAAAGGGTTCAGAGACAGCTAAACTAAGAACCATTTGTTACAATAAGGGCTGAAATGATTAATCGGATTCATCAAATTAATCAGATTAATTGTCATTAACTGATTATTGAAGTAATTATTAAGTAATTTAGAACTTGATTGTAAATGCTAGGGCTGCACAGGGTTGTGCAGACTTTTCATTTAACTACTTAAGCCTTTTTGTACAATATTAGAAAAAAAATAAATAAAAGATGCCAATAAATAAATAATTCAGCTCCTTTTTAAATAAGAAAATAAACATTTTATTGCCTAAAGCAAAATAACACAGCAGTCTTTTAGTGAATTTGAACTGGGAATAGCTAAAACTATTTGAGGAGTTTTGCATAAAACATTTTTACAAAAGATGGTTTAATCTTAAATGTTTAAATATATATACATATATTGTACAGTTCTGGTTTATTTGCTCCACTGAATATGTTGATTTTTAAGCAAATGGGCTTTCTTTGTCTCTGTATGTTCAAGTTTATGATTAATTTGGTTGATGATTATTTGAATAATCGATTAATTTCATTAATCGTTTAAGCCCTAATGAATAGACTCAAAAAAGGCAATTTACTTGAAGAATAAGCAGTAATTAAGCCAAACATGTACATAAATATATACATTTGCATTTAAGATAAGAAAAACAAACTTTTATCTGTAAATATGTTATTTCCAGTGGCAAAGTTTTAGCTTCAAACTAAATTGTTTAAATTGTATAAAAAACAAAATCTTCTATTCAACACCTTTTGATATCCAAAAGATTAAACATTGAAACACAGTGCGCCCTCCGTTATACAACAGCTTTTAGGACAAGCTTTAGCAGCAGTAGCCCAGTTAAACACTCAGTATAAAAACTGAAACCTTACACTCTGGCTGTTGCGGTGATATTTAATTATAAAACCCCCAAAAAACAACAAAATTCAGCCGTAAGATTATACAGTAAATAGCAGGCCGCAGGCAGGAGAAGAGTTACTCATTTTAATTAATTTGTTACCGTTTACTAAGTAATCTAAAACATGCAACTGATGAATTACACAAACTTTAAACTCATCGTGTCAAATTATTCTGCAAAAAACACTGCTAAATGTTTAGATCGCAAGTTTAGCAACTTTAGCATCAACTAGCTCACAACATTAGCAAATGCTACTTTAAGCTAGCAGCAAAGCCCGACAAAATAAACCAAATAAATGCTTATTTACCTGTAATTTAAAGGTGCGCTAATAGCTCCTGGAATCCGCCTTTCCCAAGGCTTTGGGGGAGGATGTGAATCCATCGTAAAATATTAAATAAAAACTTTAAAAACACACTCACATCGAAGTATATCCCCAGTCCGCTGACCCTTTTTTTAATGATCCCTTCCAGTGCACTTCGTAATTTTCAGAATTCTAAAATAAACCCTATATTTCCACGACGTGTGTTCACAAAATGCCCTAATACGCCTCTAAAGGACATTGAATAAATTCATTATGATAAATTAGTTACATATCTGTATTATTTGTTATTAAATTATTTATGAATTATTGTTACACCCGAAAGGCCTCACTGTCACCAAACATACTTCACAGTCAGACTAAAATAATAGATAGACAACTGTTGATTTGAGTTTTTTTGCGTTTAACCTTGGGGGGAAACAACCATAAAAATGTACTCAAGTAAGAGTAACAATACTTCCACATATTTTCTCAAGCAAAAATAAAAAGTTGCCATAGCAGAAATCACTCAAGAGTAAAAAAAAAAAGTATTTTGTAAAATAAGTTACTCTAATTTAATATCTAATTAAACATATAAAATCGTCAGGCAAACAATATAAAAAGTATGTTGCAGTAAAACTACTACTAAAAGTTAATTTCTTTGCCCAAAAAGTTTAGGTACTCAAGTAAAAGAAAATAACCAGTTACTATCTACCATCCACCCTAACGAAACATACCGCCTGTGCGATTAGTAGAGCCTGCTCCCATATTACATTCTTTTCTAAATATTGGCCACCAGAGGGTGCTGTAGTACATCAAACAAAGTGAGTCATCAAATGTACATTAAAAAGTACCAACAGAAGTTGTTGAAGGAATATCCCTCACTTTGCAAGTTTTATTAATTCAACAAAAAAGCAAAATAAATAAATAAATAAAATAAAATAAAAAAATAGTAATAATAATTCAGTCATTATTATTACACTGACTGGTTCCAAGTCTCTTTACATATACGTTGGAATTTAAAACACAATAGTACGTATTTAAATTAATAAAGCTGGGAAAGTTTGACAGCTACACTTTGGATTACTCTATTTTGTAGTCTTGTAAATGTGTTTTGGTATCATAAAGAGGTACATACAGTCAGTCAGCTAACACAAAAATGTGTCTAGAGATAATTTGTCCAAGCCAACCCATCAGAAGTATTTTAAAATACTCATTGTTATTTTATACATACACAGTGCTGATCTGGATGGTTGATTGATGCTTAATTGCTTAATTGACTTTTGAGAGAAGGGGCAGACTATACAAAAATGTTTTTCTCCAAACTACTTTTTCTTTAAATCTTTTGTTTATGTCAACATCTGACCATTTTAAACTGCAAATTAATTAAACAAATAAACAAATTAGATTTAAAAAATAGCTTATTTTATGGCTAAATTAAAGACAACTTTCTTTGTTTGTTTGCATCTCTCTCTCTTTCTTAGAGAGAGGAAAAATAGATTTCAGGACGAAAAAAAAATCCCATCAAACCTTTACAAAAGAGAATGAACACATGTTTCTGATTGGAACATTGAAAATTAATGGAAATATTTGTGACAAAATGACATTAAAATAACATACTAAAAAAACAGCTTAAACTATCATTATCATTTTGTTTTGAAAATGTAACACTAGAACATATCAAGACAATTTCAAAAACTATCAACTATCAACAGTAGATTACGTCACTACAGCCTTCTTTATGTCTGAAAGCACAGATAAGTAACGCTGCTTTTAATACCACTGAGATCAGATATGTAAATAATTCTGTCACTAACGTCAGTAAACATGCAGGGGGCTGCTGGTGGATGACATGTGTGAGAGGGAGGCTGCTCTTCATGCTAGCTACAGTGGGGGCGTTCGCTGTGGTTTCAGGAGGGAGTCCTGTGATGTCAAATGTTGTCGTGCAGCGTGGGAGGGTGTGTGTGCAGAGCTGTCGCTCTAGATTCTCCAGAGCTAGCATGACAGAGTTTGCCTGTGTCATCCCCCGGTGTAGGTGCACTCTTGTTAGTTTGTGGCCTGACGGTGTCAGGGATCCCGAGCCACAGGTGGGAATCCGAAGTGTCACCCTCCTGCTGACGCCGACTGTGGGCAGATGCTCGAGCTGGTGTCTCGTCCTCCTGGTATTTGGGGGTTTGCGCTTTGTGATTCTAACCTTTCGTACTGTTACAAGATAAGATCAGGGGTCAGAAAATGGTGAACGTTCAGCAACTCTGCAGAGGAGAGATGCAAATTCTAAAGGATTTAAAGTTAAAACCCTCGAGTAAATTCTTAACGTCATTAAAACAAATTTTTATTCTGGCCATTGTTTTCCTACATAATCCCACAAACACTGGGGGAAACACTGAGCTCCTTTAAATCCAGCCTAAAAGCCACCTGTTTAGAGTTGCTTTCAACTAATTATCACTGGAACTTTGACCAACATATTTGATGCATATTAATGATTTCGATTATGACACTTTAAATGTGTAATGTTTGTTCCTGGTTACTCTGTTGGTGACTGTATGACAGTTTTATGACTTCTTATTTTTGTGTTTCCCAGCATCTATCAACTGAGAGATTCAGATTTCGTGGCAGGTGTTGTTTAGTGGTTCAGTAAATCCAACAATCCTTTTTTTAACAAATCCACTGCAAAATCTTACCAAGTATTTTCAGTCTGGTTTCTACTGCAAATATCTCAGTTCACCTGAAATAAGACAAAACTAACTTACAAGTAACTTTTCAGCAAGATACAGGATCTTGTTTTCAGAAAATAATTCCTTAATATTAATGGAAAAAGTGTTTGTTCCATTATCAGATTATTTAACTTATAACAAAAATTTTCCACCTTGTTATAAATGAAATAATCTGACAATGGAACTAGAACTTCTTCATCAACATAAAGAAATCATTGACTTAAAACAAGTTCATATTTCTTGCTGAAAGATTACTTGTAAGAAATAGTAATAAGACCAGAAATATTTGGTAAAACTTTGTGTTTTTGCAGTGTCTTTTTTATGTTGGCAAAGACAAAGTACCACCTAGAGTCAAGACATGACCAGGTCTTTTCATAAGGTTTTAGTGAATGTAAGAGCATTCTTGAGTCGGTCTGACCACTCCGGTAAGACAACAGTTTGTTCTTTCCAAGGTTGGTGAGATATTTTCATTTGCAGACAATAATTAACTCATTCTTACACCTCAAGGAAGACGGACACTTCTGGGGAAGTCACACGCCCACCATGTATATTCCTCTGTTTACACAACCAGAATGAATTATAACCAGAAAGGATTGTAAACTGAATTAAAGAATCCCAGAGTTTTTTCCCAAGGTCCTCAATCTGTCACATCTCTTTCTATTCTTGAGGTCTGATAATACTCGCCGGTTTGCCCAGGCTGGTGATTTCACCCCAACTTGGCAAACCTTGTGTTGTGCTGAAGTTCCAGCATTCCTGCTGTGCTTTTGACGGGCAGCACGCAGGACTGGCCTGAGAGTGATATGGGTGCTTTTTACTCTCTACTTCCCCCTTCCTCTTTGTGTGTGTGTGTGTGAGCGCTCTGCAGAGGTCAGGCAGTTAGATGGAAGCATTTACAAAAGTGGAACTACTGAGAAAAATGTTACTGGAAGGTACAGAGCTTGCATGTGTGAATGCTGACTTAGATGCATAGAGAGCACTCCAACCTGCAATGTCAGTAAAAACAAACAGCAGCCAAGGTAATTGAACAAGGCTCTAACAGAGGTTGCAAAACAGTAATTAACAAAACAAGAAAAGTGGAAAAATGTCTGGACTACAAAGAAAATAACAGAAAAGTAAGAACCCACCACAATACCAAGACAAAAAGATTTCAAGGGACCTTAAAGAAGAAACTGGTGTCTATTGGAAATAAAACAAATCCAAACAATTTGAAGTTTGTGAAATGAGAAACATTTTCTACAAGTGTGAAACATGTAAAGAAAACATCTACTATCTAAATGCACATGGTTGGTTTGCGACGGACAAATGAGACCAAAGTAGAGATGTTTGTCTGTGATATACAGCCTGATGGTTGGAGAAAACCAAAAATAAGAAAAAATTAGAAAGCTCATATCATGTGTTGAGCACGGTGGTGGAGGGCTGATGATTTGGGTTTGTGTTTGGCACATTGCAGTCGTTGAGTAGACCTCTGTGAATCAAGTATTTCTTTGGTCTTCAACAGTAAAAATGATCCAGACAAAGAAGAAAAACTACGACAAAATGGCTGAAACAGAAAAGAATCAACTGACGTGGTTCAGTCAAAGTTCAGCCATTGTCCTGTTTGAAATGCAGCGAACGCCTGGCAGATGTTAGGATTGGTGCAAACTTTAAACATCAAAGTGGAAAAAACACAAAAAGGTTAATTATTCTAAAAATTAATGGGGTCTACTAGCTTTTCACAAGCAACTTTCTTTATTTTATTTCTAATAAATATAGTCAGTTTTGTGCGTTTCAGTGCTTTTGATTCTAAAAAAATTGATTCCAGAAGCTGGTAAAAACAAAATTGTAAGGATAATGTCCTTAACATTTTCCTTAACATAAAATCTTGAAGAGGTAAAAATTATGTAGTTTTTTTTTTTTTAAACAATTACTGACAATACATATTCATCAAGTTTACATATTAGATTTTACTTACATTAGTGACACAAAGAAGATATGGAGTCAATAAGTTAGCTTTAGCTGGGATGGCTGTAGACCAAATAACAAAAATAAAGTAGCGCTAGGTTCTTGTCTTTACAATTTAAAAAAAAACGTTATTTGTTATATTCATCAAATATTTATGTGGTACATTATAACTCAGGGATACAAATGTCAAAAAGAAGATATTACAAGTATGGGAAGTTAGAAAGTTAGATGTGGTTTTAACTGAAGCTAGTCATAGCTAGCTAGGCATAACTAATCAAATCGCAAAAGTACAGCAGCGCCAGGAGTTCGTTTTCATAGGAGTGTAACGTGATTCCTCCAGGGGGAAAAAAGGTTATTTATTATATTCACCAAAAATATATCTGGTACTCTTATAACTTAGAGACTTAAATGGACTTAAATGTAAAAAGAATATATTATAACAAGTATGGGAAGACCGAAAATTAGCTTTAGTTCTGACTGAGGCTTAGCTAGCTAGGCATAACCAATCAAATAGCAAAAACACTATCAATAAGTAGTAGTCGGAGTATAGCATAATTCACCCAGAAAAACGTCTTTATTTATTAAATTCATTTAAAATGTATCTGGTACTCTTATGACTTAGGGACTTAAATGTAAAGAAGGTATTGTAAAATTTGTTTTAGTTTTGACTGAAGCTTAGTTAGCTAGGCATAACTAATCAAATCACAAATATACATTAGCACAATTAGTTTGTTTACATGGGAGTCAAGAAAAACCTTATTATATTAATTAAATTACATCCTAATTGTATAAAATGCACTTTGTTTTGAATACTATTTTCAATAGGTTAAAATAAACATATTTTGGGGGCAAAAATGTCAATTCTGTATACATCTTTGAAATTGACTTAAATAAAATTAAACAACCACTATTTCCTTTTATGCAGATGGCATACTTAAAAAGAGAAAAAAGTATTTATTCAACTTAAGGCAGAATGTATAGCTATGAAACACCCTGCCGAACACCACACACATACACCGTGACAAGTTTTTCACAGTCAGAGCTTTGTGGGATTTTCCCTGCACTCGAATATGAGTTAGGTCTTGCATGGGGAGCTGTTTTAGCTATGCATAGCGAAGGATACCTATAATTAAAATGTGCTGCAGGAAGTTTGCAAAAAATTGGAGGAGCCAAGCATACAAGCAATAACCATTATTCATATTTCAGTAGGAAGTCCTGTCTGGGTTGGAAAAGTGGACAAAGGTATTTGAAGTTTAACATTTTTTTGAGCATAAGTCATCAGTTTTGGGGGAAACTCTGTTATAACTTGTATTCAGACAAGAAATCTGTTCAACTTCTTATATATATATATATATATATATATATATATATATATATACAAGAAATACTACAGAGGCAGATATCTTTTAAAATGCCATGTCAGTATTGCACTATGTCATGCAAATGATGACAAGGTTTGCAGTCATGTAGTAGCTCCTTTCTAAATCGCTGAGATAACAGAACGTTCATTCAGGTGAAGAAAGCTGATGTTGTCACCGAGTGGTTGCAGTTTGCAAAAAGGAAGGGAGGGCGTTGAAGAAGGGAGGAGACAGAGCAGCAGAGGAGGGGCCTTACTGGCAATAAGTGGCTAAACTGGTCTAGCTCGCCTTTTCCAGGATATGGGTAGGAAATATTCAATGATATACGTTGCAATGAGCCACTGTAACAAACTGTCACTGTGAAAGCAGAGTAAGTCTGTGTACATAGACACAACACCCTGAACGTGCACGTGCCCCAGAAGTGAAGCGTTGCATTGTGAAAACTCCCTGCATAGACGTCAGATAAATACATCCTCCTGCAGAAGTGAAATGTCATGATGAAATTGATCACTGCAGGACCTGAGGACTGTCTGTCTTCTTATTATTAACCAATAATTTGGACAATATTTCACCCCCCGGTTCATGTTTGAGGGTAATTTGCAATAGCTAAACACATATTATTTAAGTTCAGCTAAACAAAAAACAACTCAAAGTTACTGCATTTTATTAGATGGAGGCTGTTTTATTACCCCTTGACATGGTGTTATGTTTATTGGTATAAAAATAAAGCAACAGAGGTGAAGAAATTTACATTTACAAACCATTAATATGGTTTATTAATGGTTTGTAACTCTGTTTAAAAAAGAGTTTTTGCACATCTCTGGAATATATATTAAAAATCAAAATCAAATAAAATTCTAATAAAATGTATAAAATACTATATGTTTTAAAAAGTGAAACATAAAAACATATTTTCTGGTGCTAAGAATTTCAATTCTGTAGCCTTGAAGGCCTAAAATAAAATTTATTCTGAATAAATAAAGTATAATTATAAGTATAATTTTTTCATGAAGATACCATACTTAAAGAAAAAGATTAATTCACTTTAAGACAGAAAACAAACTCTGCCTTTTACCTCCATCAAGTCTCGTTAAGTAAAGTTGTTTGCGAATGTTGATTAAAAGGGACCCGAGAATGGTGCCTTAAGGAACGCCATAAGTGATTTTTGTTTGTATATATTTATAATTGTGTTGGTTTGTTTCCACCCACTTTTTCATCCCTTCAATCAGCATGTTATGATCAAATATGACAAACATTTAATTGTGACTTGAACACAGAAATCGTAAATGTATAAAAAAAAAACTTTTCCAAAGCAGTGTCACTGCAGTGGGGACTGAAGAGCATTTAAGATTATTATTAAGAAATTTCAAATTTCTGTAACATAACCATGGTGATCCAAAACTTTCCTTCACTTTCTGTGGCTTGTGCAAAATTTCCAGTGTCACAGATACATTAAAGTGGTCAAATGCTTGTTATTTTTCCCTAGCAACATCACACGATTGGCTGTTTAGTTCCACTACTTCTCAGCGGAAATTCAGCTTTGAATCACAGTCAGTTGGCTGGAAATGTTTTGTAAGTAATTCAGATAACAGCTAGCCACACTCTGTCAATGAAAACTGGCATTGATAATGCATTTTTTTAAATTTTCTTTTTCACACTCCACATTTGAAAATGAGAAACTCAAGTATTTGGCTTGTTGAATTCATTTCAGCTTAAGGATTTAGATTTATTGCATGCATATTTGGAGATTCAATTGGGTCTCTTTGCCCTTTTAGATATAAAACTGCAAAAAGCTGCAAAAAAAGTCAGACCAAAGATGAGCTACTGGCAAAGCTTACCAGTTCGTAAGAGTGGCTGTTTGGCTAAATTGTCCATAAATGTTCAATTCAACCTAAAAAAAAACCCTTTGGTACTCGTGAACTAACCCTGATAATAACTGAAAAGCAAACTACTGCCGGTACCTTGTGCAGCGAGGTTAAATCAGGGTTCACTGTGGTTCTACCCAACGAGACAGGAAGGAAGCTACACGCAGCATTTCTTTTCAGTCTCCCAATACAAGAGAAACAAACATCTCCAGTGCAGCACATCCTGGGTTCCTTGGTAATGACTCTTTACGTTGATTGTAACTGCTAGAAGATTTCAAGAAACAAGATTACAATCAGAGTATCGATATATTCCCCATCAATGTTTACATTGTTGTTCTGACAAAGGAAAACGGCACTTTTTCTTATAAGTGTGCTTGGAAAATTAAGTCTTAAAGTTTCTAAAATCTTGTTCGTCAGAACCAGACGAGGCGATTTCATTTCAACAACGAGGAATCCTGTGAGTTTCAGGTTTGAGTGAGAGCAGATGACAAGAAGCCATGTGGTCAAACTTGATGGATTTTATTTTGCTGATATGTTGAGTAACCTCAACTTCATAAGATCATAACTGAGTTTTCAGGAGTAGAAATAAACTCAACTCAGGTGTTACCATTGTTCCCATCTCCAAGGTTTTCTGTACAAAGTCCAGGTTGATACAAAAAGACTGTGGAATATTAAACCACCGCCATTTCTATAACCTCCATTTTATATCAATTTACAAAATAAGTATCAATACGTCTCACTGAGAAATGAGGAAAATACAAGCACTGCAAAAACACAATGCATATTTGGTGTAGTTTCTAGTACAAATATCTTACCAAACGTGAAATAAAACAAGTAACTTTTCAGCAAGATGAGCTTACTTTACGTCAATCATTTCTTAATATTTTAAAAAAATTCTTATTTCACTGGCAAATTTTTTCACTTAAACAAAGAAATGTTTCCCATGTTATGGAACTAGAATGTTGTTTTTATGATTAATATTTAGGATCTATTTACTTAAAACAAGCTCCTATATCTTAATAATAAGTAATTTGTAAACTGGTTTTGTTTAATTTCAAATATAGTAGAAACTACACCAGAAGCATTTTGTAAGATTTTGTGTGTTTTTGCAGTGAAGACAAAATACAAAAATCTTAATCTTGTCAAATTGTTTTTATAAAATAAATGTAACAGACCTTTTTTACAAGGTCGTTCTTGACTTTTGCCTTCTACATTCCTTCTTTTAACCACTTTTCAAAATAGAAAAGACAAGAGAACATCTTGTGTTCTCTTGTGCATACATAACCAAGACAAAAAATGTTTACCATTATTTTTCTGTTTTAAAAGGAAGAAGTGAACACTTATTTAATTCTGCTCTTTATCTCAATTTAATAAAACATATGTACTGTATTGTATGATTTGATAATTATTACAAATTTGTAATTAAAACCTTGTACCTGTTCAATATACTGTGCTAAAGAGCCAACTAATAAATTATATGACATAGACAAACTAACTCTCATAAGAAGACAAGAAAATCTACAGATACATAATAATAATGATAAAAGTAATAATGTCAATAGTAAATAACAACCAGACATACGGCATTAGAATAATTACTGACTCTTTGCCAGTAGATTCTTCCTAATATGTGAGATTACCAATTCCTAATTAGATGCCATCTAAAAGCCAGGAAAAAAATAATTTCAGCCCTACCATCACAAACAAAAGCACACAGAATTAGTTAAAACAAACCTCTGATGAATCAAAGACTTATAAACACTCAAAAAAATATCTGGCATCAAACAGAGGATTAATATTTCTGAAAATCGCTTTCTGCCCACTGTTAAAAACGATGGAGGATGTGTGATGATGTGGGCCTGTTTGCTTTGAAATGAACCAAGAACATTGCTGGAAAGACATAACGAGGTGGCCTTTTTCTGATAATTGAAACATTGGTGTTCATTATGATCCAAAACAGCCAAATCAACTCAGAAATGGAATCAGCTGGAAAACCCCCGAATATTCTCTGACCGTGTCCTGACAAGTCGGAGCTGCTAAAGCAGATTAATTTCCTGTGTGATGATTTGAAAACCAACTATCCTGAACATCCCTCAGTTTGATGCTGTGCCACTAACGTCACTGCAAATTAAAAACTGTGGAGATTCTTATGCTTGGGACCGGATAACTGAGGTAATGTCGAGTTTCAAATGTGTCAGGACACATGTATCTGACTCATTATGTTACATATATTTCAGCTGATGACATAGACAGCTTCATTATCATTAATCTCTTCAGTTTTTACATTTATATCAAAAGAAACAAACAGGATGATGAGGTTTTCATTTGCAAATTTTTACAAAAGTCTGTAGGATATTGTGTAATGCGTGCAGAGCCTTATTTAAAAAAGTTACTCATAATGAAATCAATGAGAAATAAAACACCAAAAATCCAATTTTTTCTGTTTGTTGTTCAGTTGGAGTTGAAACTAAAAGTTTAAACGACAACAATTGCTCAACAATTGCAACATTTCCTTTATTATGCAACAGGTGGCTTGTCAGTCCCCTAATATCACATGAAAAACATGACATTTTGGAAGAGCTGTGTGTTCCTCAAATGTTTTTCCCTCTTCGGCATCATTTTACATAAAGTGACTGTGTGAAATATTTAGATCCCAGAAGAATTTTTTTTTTTAATGTAACTGATTTGATGTGAAAGCAGGAAATAAAAGGAAATACAAACTTTAGAAAAGTCCTGGTGTGTTTTGACTTGTTCATTACAGGGATTGTGGAAAAATAGAAGGAATTAATGATGTTTAAAAATTTTTCTTCCAGTATTCAAAGGTGGTGGAAGAAAAAGATATAAATGAAATGTATAAGACTCTTTCTCCTTTTTCAACATAATTTTACAAATCTTGCAGAATAATCTTTCCTGTTTTTATCTTTTTTGTTTATTATCTTCCGGCCTCATTGTGTTGCTTATTGTAACAACAGAGTGAGTCAAGTATAAATCTTCCACCGTGTGAGTAATAGGGTTGGAGCAGGGCGGTGGCGAAGTAGTTATTTACAGTCCAGTTAACTTCTGCACTTCATTTTCATTATTACCTCAACAGGCTATACTACCAAATGAAAAACATCCTCTTCATAAGACTGTAATACAAGTCTTCTGTCAGAGGCATCTTGAGAGCTACTGTAATACAGACTGCTCGTGGGGATTCTCTGAAGAAATTTAGGTAATACAATATTTAAGTGTTTTATAAATGAATTTAATTAAATTCAGATAAACGCCACCAGGCATTAAAACACCAATACAAAAAATACTGCCACCTCAAAAGTAAACAATCACATAAAAACAGTAACGTGGATTAAAAAGATCGTTAGTCTTAGCAAGCTAGCAATATCGGTTAGCCTGGGAACTGAGGCTAACCGACTGTTAGCAAATCTTTGGTTCTTTCTACCATATTATATTTTATATAAGTTTTTCAGCAACTGATCCCCTTTCAGAAATTATTTACCACAGTGTGTGAGACTAATTTTGAAACATGTAGGTACTGCTAATAAATGTTTTAACTTTTATTAGCAGTACATGTTAATGGCCAGTAGCCATGCTTGTTTTGTAGTTTAGGGCTTGTAGGCCAGCTAGTCATACAGCTAAAACCTTGAAAGAAGTTGTGGTAGATACAGTATACTTTGAAAACTGGGTAAAAAAACCGAAGTTTACACGAAGAACTAATCATATGTAGATGTTTTGTGAGGGTAATATGTGACATTATCATCCTTCTGAGGTTTTTAATAGCATTAGCGCTATGCTAGGTGTAGACATACATCATTGTAACTCACAGATAATAAAATGAAACTTTAAATCCGTTTTATTTTCTCTTTGCTTAGTGATTTTTAAACTGACCAGACATCACCGCAATAGACAGTCAATAGTTTCAGTTGAGCTTCAAGTTTGGTTTCACTTGTTAAGTGGTAGGATTTGATCAGTAATATAGTTTTGCTGTGCTTAAGCAGAGAAGTGAATGTCTAGCTTACAACCAAATTTGTGATGAATATGTTGGTTTGGAGTCAAAGACAACTTAAAATGAAAGTGCAAAGTCAAGAGGATTCGCCCCACTGTTGTCTTGTCATTGAGGGAAAGGCATTTTCTTGCTAATACTTTAAGTAACACTATAAAATTGGAGTTTTTTTTTTTTTTTTTTTTTTTTTTACATATTATCAATTTAATTTAAAAATACATTATTTATCCCAAAGGCAATTTATACAAGTGTCTTCAAAGAACTGTTGTGGATGGTGAAGGATATCCAATAGTAGTAAGTAGTAATACTGTAAAAATAATTAAAAAAATAATAATAAAAACGACATAGAAAAGACCAATTTATTATTTATTAGGAAATAAAAACTTTACCAAAAAAACAGAAAAAACACAGATCAGTTAATTATCTAATCTTGTACAATATTCATCAAACAGACACGTCTATTTAAACCCCAAAAACCCGGTAAGCCAACAAGTAAGAATATAAACACTAACCAGTGCCAGTGTTGGTCCATAATCATATCCAATTAAGGAAACATCCCCAAACATTCAGCTAAATAAACAAAACAGTAAATCATACAAAAGGCATTTGAAAGTATAAAACATATGTTAGAAATGCTCTGAGAACTCTGGATAACACAAGCAATCACTGACATGACATAGTCATTACAAAGGAGACACCACTCAATGTGCCTTCCTCAACTTCCTCAATGGAAATTTCAGTACCTTGCCAGTTCTTGAGTGTTTAAGCACAATTACTGCTTTTACTCTGAACTATGGCTAACATGCATGCACAGAGTGCACCTAACAGCAATGCTCTGCAACAAAAAATCAAAACAAGAAGCAGTGATGTACTTTCAGTAACATCTAAAGAAATTAAAAGTGAAATTATGCTGTTTATCTATACATATTTGTGTGTTTTTAACAGACTAAACATTCAGTACTCGATATGCTGACAGTGAATTCAACTTTGCGTAATGAAGAAAAAGAAAGAAAGTACATTCACTTCTTCAAATATTTAAACTTTGTCCTTGAAGATGTTATCCAGCTGTTTTATCAACTCACCAGTACCAGTCTAAAGAATGGTTTGTCTTTACAGAAACCAGCTAACTCCACGTTAGCCAACTTAAACTGACCAGTTTCAGTTCCAGTCATCTACGGCAAGCGACATGGACATGTTCTGCATCTCCTCCATCGTCACGTTAAATCAGGAATCATGATATCTTACTTGATTCACTTATAAAAAAAAAATACCTTTGTTTGGTGGGAAAGCTCTACTAAAATGATAAATTGTACGTTTCCAAACAATATCTGGTTCTGGATCCAAGTGGCTGCCGAAGCCGGCTGAGTACCAACCCAGACCGACACCAGGTGAGCCTCTTGGGGCCAATGCAAACCGGCTTTGCAAAGCTAAACAGATTCTCCTGATAAAAACCAATCGTTTCTTTTTTACTTATTTACTCTGTGGAGATTTGGCCCAGTCGGCCAGATTTGAGAAGCGGACTCCGGCACCATCCCAAAAGGGAGAGGCTGGTTGACACCGCCGGCGTCTTGCCGCCTCGAATCCATGTTGGCGCCATTGCTCATGGGGCGAGGCAGCAGGTTGGTATACGTATTTCCCTGGCTCTCTCTTTGGGTTTGCATCAGAGGGCTGCCGCCATCTTGTCCGACAGAACCCTGAGGCTCCTGCTTACACTGGAAGACTGGACCTCCAACAAGATCCTTTATGAAATCCTCACTCGTCACTCCCTGTAGAAAGTGGAAAGAGCTCATGCCTTGGGACCCGTCTGCTGGTACCGACCCATTATAGTTGCTGGTGTTGTTGTGGACGTGTGGGACGGTACCGAAGCCTTGCCACGTGTTCTGGAAACCTTGACTCTGGTTGGCCATTTGGTTCTGGGAATCAGAGTTCAGATCGTCTCTTTGATGATGCTGCTGCTGCTGCTGGAACAGCAGCTGGGATTCGGACTGGTTCATCATATTCCCCTGAACGACCGTGTCCAAACACTGCAGGTCCCTCATGGAGAGCTGAGGGAGGGCGTTGTTCTCACAGCTGCCCGGGTCCAGTTTGTGCTGGTAACCAGTTCCACGACTCGGCTGGTGCTGCCTGCTGCTGTTTGGGTGGTTGCCAATGGATACCGATGGGTTAATGGTGACCGTTTCCATCATGGGGGAGGCCGGATTGACCCACGGATTACCGAGCGGTACATTATGAGCCTGTGATGTCATCATGGCGCCGGTGGCCTGGGCTGGTGGTTGGTAGGACTGGTTATATACTGGAGTCTGCTGGGTCATGGGTGCCGCGGTCTGCCTCAGATACATGGCCCCGTGGTCTGGGCAAAAAGAAAAAACAGATTTTATTGGATGTTCGTCTTTTATCCACCTACATAACATTTTCAAGGTAACTTTGGAGCAAAAACAACACAAGTAAACTAAAAACGGGTTTTAATTCACTGTTAAATAATTTAATTTTAATATTTTTTGTGGTAGTATTGGACACTCAACAGCGGGGACAAAGTAAACTAAAATAAAGCAAAATTTCATGTTTTGAAATTCCTCTCTCACAGCCTGGTCTGAGAACAAAACGCCAATTTAACAAAAAAATCTTGCAATTTTAGTAACTTTGTTTAATATGATGGAGAACTAAGAGTAAAATAAAACAACGAGAATAAATTTGTACCAGAATAAAGTCATAATATTATGAATTAGTAATAAATAGTAATACTATTTACTGCTTATGAATAAAATACTATGGTATTTACTAATACATGACTTGTAATTTTATTCTTTTTTTTTTTTTTTTACTTAATGTGGCCCTAATGCTCCGATGTAGTTCAACGTAAAAAAAAATAAGACAACCAATAAGTGATTGAGTCATTAAAAATAATAAATATTCATTAAAATGAAACAATCCAAGCAAATCATGTTAAAATAAATGCCCTTCCTCCTCAAATTAAATAAAAAAATAAATTATAAAAAAAAGTCTGGCTAAGTTTTCTAGTAATTTCTGTAATTCTAACTGACCTAAAACAAGAGAAGTTTAGTCTGATTTCACTTCAGATGATGAGAAAAACATTTATCTCTTTTTATTTTGTGTATGAAATTATCTGGTTTCAACGGTAACGTTTTCCACATTTAAGCTTTTCATGAAATGTTAGATTGTAGTTCACTACAAAACAGTCACTTTCTGGTACTTTATACAGAAATGAAAACGTAGGAACCACCTAAATGAAATTCAAGCCTCTGTATGAAGACTGAATATAAAAGTAGTCACCTTTCCTCATGTGAGCCATTGGGCTGTGAGGCACGGCCTTCGGCCTGGGCATTTGAAGACCAGCCAAAGAACTTCCTAAAGATGGCAGAGAAAGTGAGAAACATGGTTATTAATGAATTTAACTGGAGTGAAATCACTGCAGCAGAATACAGAGGATCACAGTTCATACCTGTGAGTCCCGATCTCTTAAACAAATCCTCTATTTTGCGTTTTTTCTCATTGTAGCCATAAGGATCTAAAGAGGAGACAGAAGTTTTCATGAATAACGGAGTCTTGTTTAACAGAAACAACGTGACGAGAGATTCTTATCACCTTTGTTTTCGGGCAGATATCTGAAATCCATCGGTTCGCTGACTTCCTGGTCGGAGGGTCGGCGCAGCTGCATGTGCACGGTGACCGACTCGGTTATGTTGGTGTGGAAGTACGGAGGCGTCTTGAACACGATCGCCACTTGACGATGAACGTCGGCTTGGGAAAAGGAACCTCTGGCCTCCCATCCGTTGGAGGAGAAAAATCTCACCTCGATGTCATCTGTTGGGAAAAGAGATGATGGGATGATGGTAGCGATACATAATCCAGTCTGTTCTTTCACTAAACCTAAAGTTTACTTTCTGAAACTTTCCCAAAAATAATGTGCAAATTCTGCAAAAGCAACATCTAATTTCAAGGTAAGTTTTTGAAACTAGTTAGTAGAAGCAAATCTGCGGATCTTGAGTAAGATCCAGAAAGGTTCTGGGTAAGTTTCAGAAATTAAGTTTAATTTTGGCTTCATTCAGATACGTTTTTGAAAGCGACGCGCTAGTTCTGTAAACGTAACCGTTAGATTCATGGTACGTTCGCTGAATATATTTAGATAAATTACGAAAAGTAACCAGTAAGTTTTGGAAGGAAGAACACGCAAACTGAAGGTACATTTGAAAAAGTAACTTTTGTAAATTTAGTTATTATGACTTGCTAAGTTCTGAAAAGTAAGCTGTAAATTCAGGGAAGGAACTAGTAAAGAACATATAAGATCAAATTAACTTTAAATTTCCAGAAAACAACTGCTAAGTTCTCGAGTTTCCAGAAAGTAATATACAAATTAGAAGTAGAAACATGTAAGTTCAACTAAAGAACTGGTAAGCTACTGAAAAAAACTGGCAAGTTCCCAGAAAGTAACATGTAAGTTTAGTTATGTAACTAGTAAGTTTCCAGAAAGTCATATATAAGTTCAAGGAAAGAACTAGTACGTTCTCTAAAAGTAATGTAAGTTTGTAAAAACAGCTAGTAAGTTCCCATAAAGTATCATAAGTTCAGAAAAAGAACTAGTAAGCTCCCTGACAATGAATTCCTGAAAATAACTATTAAGTTACCAGAAAGTAACATGTACATTCAGGAAAATAACTAGAAAGTGTTCATAGTGTAACATATGCAATATAATATAACCTGCAAGTTTCTAGAAAGCAACCTATCGGTCCAGGAAGTTCAGGCTGTTATGCATTGCTACTGAAAACCAGAATCAAATGCAAAGAGATGGGAACAAATGGCAAGGAAGAGCAAAATGAATCAGTGGATTTGAGAAATGAATGTGGAGAAAAGATGCAAAACAGAGCAGAAACATTAGAAATGCAACCAATGGTTCAGATAAACTGTTTAGGACTGTGGGAGTTTGTACCTTTTTGTACTTTGTCACACAGGAGGAAGATCTCGTCACCTCCTTTAACACTTCCACTGTTCCTGTTGACCCGACAAATCCTCAGCTCGGCTGTGTTTGGGGCTCCTAATCACACAGAAAGAAGAAAAATATACCATGTCCTTACAGAACGCGCTAGTAACTATTTATGTGTTGATATTTCTTGTCGACTTTGTTGAAGCTGCTGAAATTTGCACCTCGGCTTTGAGGTAAAGCACAGATGGTTGACAGCTGAGATCTAAGCAAGTCAAGTCACATGTGTGTGCTTTGGGAAGAGGAAGTGCTTCATGGTAACGGTGTTGTTTGAGGGTTGGTGTGTATAAAGAACTTCCTCTTTCTGTATGTGAAACCATGTTGAGAAAAAATAGACTGGACACATGCACAAAGGTTTTGACACACTTTAGGTGCAGCTTTTCGCCAGTCTCAGTGTTTGTGCGTTGTGAAGTTTATGAATTTACATAATATCTTGCTTTAATGTTAAACCTGACATGTACGCCATTTTGCATTTCCCTAAAACCAACTTCACCACTCAGCGTTGTTTAGCATGGTTTTTGGTGTGTTTGATGGAGTTCGAGTCCAGCGCACTCACTGTTGTCATATATAGGGTTGGTGACGATGGGGTTGAGTCTTCGGGTGTAGAGGCCGGTTTCGTCCTGCAGGAAAACTTGGATGCACAGGCGGACGACGTTCAGGTCGTACTCCTCCGTCTGCATCAGCTGCTCTTTGGGTACTGAGACGACACAGACAAACACAAACATATAACCCACAGTCTTTAATAATCTGCAGCAAACATTCGGCAGTTCTCTGTTTTTGAACCTTTAAGTTTCAGTTAAAGTACATTTTAAGTTCTGAGTTTGGGCGGGAAAGCAGCAGGTAACTTCCTGAAAATAAATCTATAGATTTTGGAAAGTAAAACTTGAATTTCTGATAAAGTAGCAGCAAACAATTACTTTAGAAATTAGTTATTTTATTAAGTATGTTCTGATGATTAAAAATTGGTACATTCTGCAAATTCTTTAAATATTAGAAGAAAATATCCAAATAAACAAATTCCTTTTATTGCCTAAAATGCAATAGCATAGCATTTCTTTTGTGATCATTTTCAGCAAAAGATGCATCTGCAGCTAAAATAAATACTTCTAAAATCAACATGTGAAAAGTTCAGCCCTTTCTGATTGATTTATCTAAATCTAAACTATTTTTTGCATTAAACAATTAATAACCGGATAGCTGATGGTGTTTAATAGAAGTTTTTTTTATTTCAGAATTTGAAACAGGCAAATGGTTTTGAGTAGAACATATTTAAAGTCAATGTTTTTTTTTTCTTAAATGCAAAGTGTATATATTGTTTGCAGAGTTCTGGCTTGATTAATCCTCTTTTTCTGAATGTGCAAGCTCCAGTTAATGCCTAATTTATTACTAAATTAGTTGACGTTATTTCAATAATCGATTAATTGTGATTAATCCGATTAGTAACCTGTAGAATATGTTCTGGGAAAGTAATCTGTAGATTCTGACTAAAATACAGGAAAATAATTTGAAAATTCAAAACGGTTCTGTGAAAGACACATTAAAGTTCAAGGAAAACTGAGGAGTAATAATTATCTTTATGACTAAGACTATCACTTGTAATAATAATAATAATAATAATAATAATAATACTGCATGATGTCAGAGCAGTAATACTGTAAAAACATCTCACGTTGAGGCCGTATAAATTTCAGATGCACCTTTCTTTTGCTAACCTGCTTGCCGTACATCGACTGCACTCAGACACACACATCTACATGCGAGCATCACACATCCCACCTTCACCATCAACACACACACACACACACCTTGACGGGAGAGCTCTCACTGAGAGACGCCCACGCAGCAACACCGACATCAGGCTTTCACATCTGCCTACTTTCTCTTCCTCCATCTCTCAATTTCTATCTCCTGCGCTCACAGCGAGGCCATCCCCGCCTACAACCCGTCACCACGGTGACGCCGTGCGACGTCACCTCAGAGTGGAAAAGAAGCGTCTGCGTGAGACGCTGAGCAAAAGATGAGGCTCCCTGCACGAGTGACCACAGTGGCTGTTGACGTGTGTGAAAGTGGTGGGACACATCTTCTAAGACTTTCATAGCGCCTTTTTGTGCATTTTGGCTGCAAGGTTGCAAAGTTTTTGAAGATTCCTGCGGCTATCTAACAGTATAACACTTCACTGACACTCTGGACATTTTTAGCGCAAAAGCTGAGCTCCGTCTTTCTCAGGCCTGTCGTGTGTTGCTCATCTCAACGTTGATCTGTTTGCAGAGAGAAAAAGAAGAACTGAGAAAATGTCTCTGCTGGCAATCAGGCGTCCTTGGTTACAATCGAACATCAGTACTCTTTGAGGTTGACGTGAAGATTTAAACCTTCTGATTAAAGCCATTTGGTTAACAGACTCTTAGGCTTTCCCTAACCTTTAGACCAAACCCAAATCCAACAGCAACTACTTAAAAACAGATGTAAGATATTTGAGTTGTAACTCAATAATTCTTTTATTTTTTAGGGATTTTGTTGTAGATTTGCTACTGACCCGGTTTGAGCCAATGTCCAGTATTCCCCATGTTGTAAGTTAAAATGTCTTATTCCACTGGGAGATTATTTCACTTGTTACTAGCACTCTTTAGTCAATATTAAGAAGTTATTGACTTGAAACAAGCTCCTAGATTATGCTGAAACATTACTTGTAAATTAGTTTTGTCTTATTTCAAATGTACTTTACAAACTGGACCAAAAATACTTGGAACCAACCAGTTGGATATAGGTCGCATTTGGGCAAATAGCAGTTTGGGTTGCATTCCCAGATAAATCGGACATTTTGAAAAACTGTTGAAGGTGTTCTTTTAGAGCGAACGCATCTGTTTTAGTTTGACTATTAAAAAAACTTGACTACAAGCTTTAACACGTTCCCTTTTGGATTCAGATTATTATGCTCCTCAAAAGCAACTGTCTTCTTCCAGTAGTCAAAAACGGGAATTTATCTGATAAACATGTAAAAGAATAGCGTTTTATACGTAGACAAAGGGAAGGTTTTTCAAATGCAAAGCTACACACGCATATTTGCACACGTTCATTTCCTGGACATTAACATACAGGTGCACCGCGGTGTGCAGCAGCTCTGCTCTTCCTCAGATTTATGTCGGGTCATCAGGTTTGTGTGCTTGTAGGTGGCAGACACACAAACACACAGTGGAGAAACTGAAGGAGGGAGAAGTTAAACGGAGATGGAACGGCAGACGGAACAAGCTGGGGTGATCGCGACTTGCAAAAGTGTTGGTGTAGTGCGCTGATCGAGGAAGCCGCTGGACAGGTGCACGAAAGTGGGTCGTAGGTGGCTGCAGTGGGGAGTGTTGGTGTGTGTGAGTGTGTGTGGTGGAAAAGAAAGCGGGCCGCTATTAGCCGACGTCCTGGGTTGCATTAAGTTTGCAGCCAGATTGTACGGAGATGATGTTGCTAAGGGAGGGATGGGGGGCAACATCGGCGGATAGGGGCGGATGTTAGTTTGCTGTGGGGCACAAGTGGTTAGCGTGACTGTGGGAGACAAGTGTGAGAGCGAAAAAGAAGTGTAGGCAGGTGCCAGGTCTCACCACAAAGTGTCTCCACTGCGTGACTCACAATTTCTCCACCTTTTAGGATTTGCAACATTGTGTTTCTGTGTCTGAAGTAACCGTTACTAGGATATGTGCAATAGCTATGTCACCAAATCACAGGTCTTATAATGCTCTTTTTGGTTGCTAAAATTATTTATTTTTATTTTATTTTTGCGAGGTCGTTTCATACAACTAATTAAACCCGATCGCAATGAGGATAGCGCGTCAAAGAGCGGTTTACATAGGCAACGCGCCCCGCATGCGCAGAAGAAGAACGTTGACATCACGCAGCAGCGCACTGTTTACGGAAGTGATAACGGACGGAGCCGGTTATGGATCGTTTTTTAAAGTTTAATCAGCGATGGAGCTGAGAGAATGGACACTAAATCACAGCAAGACGAAGGGAACGAATAAAAAATAAAGCATATCTAATTACAACGGTGGAGAATTGACAGAAATTTTCGTGGAGAAGTAAATTTGGATTCATAATCGGAACTATTAGGAGGGGGTGGCGATGCGCTTCTGGCCTTTTCTGGCACAGAAGACGTCCCATCAACGACGTAAAAGGCGAATAAAATGGAGCATTGTTTACCGAGGCTTTGACAACGATCAGATATGTATCCAAATGAGTACCACATATGGTACAGGTCGGATTTTTATTGGTGAAAAGATTGGAATTTGCAGTGAAAAATCTGCGGATTTGGGTTGCATTTGCCTGCTGTGTGAACATAGTCACAGTACAAATATGTAGAGGAAAGTATTGTGGGGATGATTAAGAATTAAAAGAAATAAAATAGGGGAAACACTTTCCACCAGCATCATGTCTTAGTTTCACATTGTAACTCCTGGCAGTGCTGCAATGTTGCACCATCCTCCTGATGTCTGCACAGGCTAGACGAATTCAGAAACATGTCAGGCAAACGTCATTAAGTTAAAGTAGGGTAGCCTCCTCTACCATATCTGACAGCAAAACACAGAGATTCCCTTAGCGTGGTTTCTGTTCGGCCTCCTCGTCGTTACCCAAATGCCACCGTGGAACATTTTTCAGCCACGATAACGCACCTTGTACTCGATGCTGTGCACATTTCTAGCGGTTTTACGACCGTCAGGCACAAAGTAGTTTCTAGGTTTATCAAACAACTTGTATATAATTTAATTTTCTGTTTTTATTGCCTTAATATACACAAACAGCTTTGTGAGAGTTACCATCCGGAGTCAAAGTTACCTTAAGAACATGGTACTAACTGTCAAGAATAATAGTGGCAGGAGGATGTGGGTCTGTTTCCTGGTTCCCTTAGTAAAATGGACTAATTTAATTTCAGTAGGTTAGATTCCTCACACAGATTTCAAACAATCAGGATGTTAAAAAATTTAGAAGAAGTCCTTGTTCATTATTTCACCTAGGGTTGCAGCTAATTATTATTTTAGTAATCGATTATTCTGACGATTAATCGAATAAACAAACTGGTGAATTCTGATGATTTGCCTTTCAGTTATTGCATAAAAATACATTAAACAAACCAATATTTCCATTCCTCTTTACACAATAAAATGTTATTGCCTGACATTCAATGACATAGCATTCCTTTAGGAAATATTTGATGATTTGTAGCAATGGATGAATTTGCAGCTATGGAAAACTTTTAAGATCAACATGTGAAGAGCTCAGACCTTTCTGCTTGACTTAACATCAATACAGAGTAGGGTTCATTTATAGATTATGTTTGGCTTAACTGATTAATCCAAAAATTAAGAGCAAGAAACAGCCCCACATCATGATGCTGCCCCCATCATGCTTGACAGTTGACAGTGTTGTTAGGGTAATTCTGACCTCGTTTACAATAACTTTTGCACTCCGGTCTTGTTCCTTAAACAGTTGTATGTTGTCTTGCCATTCCACCCTACAAAAATAACTCAAATAAAATAACTAAAATCTCAAAATTTATATGAAAAACATGATTAGCGTACATAAACCTATAAACATCTTCGGTAAAACATCAGACTGCAGCAGCAGACCACCCTTCATCGTCCCTATTTGATGTTTGTTTTTTCAATAAGTTAAAAGTTTTGAGGTTGTGACCACATGCTTTGGTTTCAATAACTAAGAACTTTCCTTCAAAACTCATTCCTGTCTTGTGCTACAGGAGTGAGTATTGGCAGGTGCGCCACCACACAACCACAATGAACTGAAGACAAAGAGCAATACAGAAACAAATTACTGCGTCACAGCAACACAGGTGTCATCGTAAGTCATCAACAGGTGGTGATCCAAGTTTATAAAAAATTAAATAGTGATTAATCATCTATTAAATTAAAATTAGTTACCAATTGTTTGACTGATAATGCTTGGTTAGACCTTTTTTCTTAGTGTTGCAGTTTGGCCTCCATCCAGCAGAAGGCGCCACTCTACTGTAGAGCCAGATATGTAAACAAAGATGGCGGAAAAAGAACGTCATATTTGAGAATGGCGTTTTGAAATATAAAGAGTCGTCACACTGCAGGAGAACCCATCGCAAAAACACGATTTATGGATGAAAATAAGAACTAAATGAATATATTTTCCTATGTGAGAGCTATGATAGTTTAGATTTAACGTACAGAAGTGTAATAAAGCAAAAGCCCCTGGACAATCAGCGGCTGAAGGGGTCAGCAGGCTTGTGTACGAGCGTAAAGATGGTAAAACAAAGGTGTTGGCCATGAGGGAGGGGGACCGTCACATCTTCCCTTGACACAGGAAGCAGCTGAGTTTCAAAGAAGAAGTGAACTGCTTTAAGTAGCAGGTCTTTGACTTCCAGCTGCCTGTTACGCTCTGCTGCAGCTACGCATGTGTCGAGCTTCATGTTTATCAAAAATGAAGACCCAATCAACACCAGAAAAGATTTTATACAACGTAGAGTTACAATGAGCTTTTAAAAATCAAGAAGATATAAATTGTTGATAGCAGCAACACTGTAACTACTGTTGAGCATGGTGGAGGCAGGGTTATGCTATGGGGCGGTTTTGAGTCCAGTTATTCTGGTTTACCACACAAGTATTGGCTCCAAAATGTACATTAATTCAAGAAAACAATTTAAATCATTGCTGCTCAAAGATCTAAGAAGGTATTTGCACAAGTTGTGAAATACTTTTGGAGCCATTTTGTGACAACAGCAGTACTTTAGATTCAGATTCAGGCTCAGATTAGCTTTATTTTGGTAAAGTTACAACATAACAAAAAATTAAACCCTGCTTTACAAACTTTAATGCATATTATTCTGATCTTTTAGCCACAATGGCAAGAATTGCTTGGAGGAGTCAATAAAAAGTTTTCAAATCTAACCATAGTGGGGAAAGAATTGATTTTCTACCAATGCTACTGCTACTGTCATACAATAATGCTATCGTAAGAAAAAAGATAAGACAGTTGGATTATTGGATCATGAAAATAATAACCTATAGTTCAATGTGTTTTTACTCAAAGAAAAGTAAAGATTATATGGTAAAATGTCTACTCAAGTATGATCAAATTATCAATTATTTAATATTTTAAAAAATTACATCATCAGATGGATCAAAAATATAAAGTTAAGTGGATTTTCTTTTTGTATTTTAAGGACCAAAATTACAATAATTTATAAAAGTATCAAAAAATAACAAAATGAGGCAAAAGAAAATTTTGTTTCTTTCAATAAAAAACTTAAAACTTTAACAAAAACTATCTTTAATTGGTTAAAATATGTTTGTTTTTCATTCAGTAGGTAGAAAAATCCTGAATTTTTACTCAAGTAAGAGTAAAAATACTTCATAATAAAACAACTCAAGTAAAAGTAAAAAGTACAGTAAAGCAAAAGTAAATTCTTTTCACAAAAAGCTAAAAAAGTAAATGCAACTGAGTAAATTTAACGCATTACTACTCAACTCTGATGACAAAAACCAAAAGGTTTAGCGCGTATATGTCTAAATTAAAGCTGAACACAAACCTCCTATTTACCAGTCGTGTTTTACAGACCTGTAAAGCTCCCTACCCGACATTTATCATCATCTCTGAGAGCTGGGGAAGCCCCTCGCTTCAACCCGCCCTCTTTTAATGAATCCTGCATTCCCAGCTCTCACGTGGCCTCCTGCACTGATCTGAATTGAGCAACTGTGACCAAGAATGGGGAAGTAGCTCAACGCCTGTTTGTACACGAGAACTGCTGCGTGTCTGCTCGGGAGGACCGCAGAATGAAAGAAGCACATAAAGGAAATGGCTACAGTGTAGATAGCACGGCGGCGGCAAGGCAGCGGATTTTCGACTCGATGGCAGGAAAATCTGCTCAGTTGCCTGAGAACTGGGTCAACCAACGTTTGAAAACATTTCTTGTGAATTGTTTTGAACACCTTACTCGGTAGCAAAAGCAGGAAAACCAGAAGCAACGACCAGAAGAGCTCAAAGATTCACTTTTAATTTAGTAGATAAACGTCTGTGGACTCTACAAAGGGGATGAAACATTACTTTAAACCACTGTTTAATGTTTCTAGTGCAAATATCAGTACACTTGAAATAAGACAAAACTTGCAAATAACTTTTCAACAACTTATAGGAGTTTGCTTTAAATCAATAAGCCCTTAATGTTAATGAAAAATTACTATTTTTTTCACCTATTACATGGAAAACTGTCTTATTATAGGTGAAAAAATCTGCAAGTGGACCTACTATTTTTTATTAATATCAAGGATTTCTTGACTAAAACAAACTTTCTGAAAAGCTACTTGTGAGTCGGTTTTGTCTAAGACATTTGCACTAGAAACTACATAAAATGCTTGGCAGGATTTTGTGTTTTTGCACTGTAAAACAGTTTTGTGGCACTGACGTAAGCAGATTGGAGTAAATAAATCTGAGAATGATCGAAACCTTGTAGAACCACTTTTACCAACAATAACCTTTTGGTCTACTCTTGTTTTTAACATGACTTCAGTCAGTTCAGGTTTGCAAATATTAATTTGTTCACTAGCGGCTGGCTGTTAACTTCCCTCATATTGTTTGGAAATGCAAAAGTAGCTTCCCACACAAAACTTTTCTTTAAAAAATTACATAAATATTCTAATTTATTCCTTGTTTTTGTAAGCTTTTTGGTTACATTTGAATGTTGCGAGTCTGATAGTAAAAAAAAAGAGATCGGTGTTTTTATGTTCTAGCATGTAAAACTTTTACAAGCTTTTCAACCACGGCTACATCTGTTAGCCAACATTAGCCACCAGTCCAACAACAGCAGATAAACCACGAACAGTTTTGGATAAAGTCATGTTATGAATGCTTAAAAATAGGATATGATAGGTAGAAATGATATAATATTTATTTTCTTTTGCTAATGTAAAAAAGAAAATTACAAGGTTTTGGATAGCGTAGCTTAGCATGAGTACTGATTTTAGTGTTAGACTAATTAAACATTTATAGTTTGTTCCATTCAAGCTGTTAGTACTTTGTAAAACAGTTTGTCTATTTTGTGTTGTTGAAAATAATTTTTCTAAATGTTTGATTTGTTGCTAATAGCTAAATAGCTAACAGCTAAAGCAGTTAGCCTCTTATTTCTGACCCATGAAAGATCTGAGTTTCAAGCTTATAATCAAAGCAGTGTGCAAAGAAAAAAGGGTGACAAGTGGCCACCCTTGTAACGCTTAAGATTTGACAGATTTCAGAATGCATCACGTCACAAACGTCACACAGAGAACGACGAATATTAAGCTAGCTCGACCGTAAACTCTTTCATAAATTCAGGCTTTAAGAGCAAAGAGGGAGCTCTGAAGTTGGAACCGCATCTGAAAAACAATCTCAAACTAAATTGCTGAGCTAATGGTTAGAAAAACAGGTTTTTAAAAATTTTTTTTAGCAAAATGACCAAGCTAACTACTGTTAGCAATGCTAGCAATAGCAATAGCAATGAAATTATGCCTTTAGATTGCCTCCAGTTAATTTTCAAACTTGAAAATCAAATTATTTCCAACTACAAATGGATTATGTAGTTTTACAATTCCTGCAATTACACCAGAAAAATCTCTTAGCAGTTTTGACCGATCAAAAACTAAAAACCAAATCCTGTTTTCCGATTCTGTTGCGACAAAAGTTTACTGCTGAAAACTGGTCAGTGAAGATTATGACTTTGTTTCGACTCCTTTTACTTCAAAACCAAATTCCTTCAATGGCGAGAGCAAAGGTCGAACAGGTTACTGTAAGTTCTTGAAAAACTAATAAGTGTAAATGAGATTTTCATAGAGCTATTTTCAGGAGAGGATTACGATACGTTTGATTCTCAGAAGTGACAGAAGGTTTTTTTTTTTCAGACTTTCTGGACAATAGTGGATCCTCTAAGCACAGCATAACAAGATCTATTATGGTTTGGATAAACAGGCAACACCTCAGATCTGACCTTTGGCCCACATTTTATTAGTTTTATCAAGTCTCTAGCTAATTTTCTTCGGCTTGTTATTGGAGCCTGACCAAAAAACGACTCAGAAATTTGTGATCAGGCTTGGTGACATGTTCCCAAAATAATAACAAACAGGAAACAGAAAAAACAAGCTTCGCCCAACTAATTACATTCTGAATTTTCTGCAAAGGTTTTTGTTTCGTATTTTCTCAACACGCACAGACAGAGAAGAGGCGCCTCAGTTTAACTTTGTGTCGTTTTTCTTTCCAATTTGTCAGTGAGAATCTACGAAAACATCCAAAGATCTCTAGAGATCCGACAACAGTAAGGTGTTCCTCTTCTTCTTCTTCTGATTTAAAACAGAGAAGCTGCTTTTAAAGACAACTACGTATCTTACAAAGATTTAAACTCACATTTTTAATAAACATTTTATAAAAGACTTTCAATATTCGAAACGTCTATTTCGAATAGATGAGTGTTAGTTTTTATGTTTGTTGTTTCATTGTTAAATAATATTAGATAGTGGACAATACTAATATACAACAGAGAACACTTCAAAATGATCAGTTTCTCTGATTTTAGTTTTTATAGGTTTATGTTTGCGTAAAATGAACATTGTTCTTTTATTCTATGAACTACTGACAACATGTCTGTGAAATTACAAACAAACATTTAGTGTTTATTTGCAGAAAATGAGAAATGGTCAAAATAACGAAAAAGATGCAATTCTTTCAGACCTTAAACCATGCAAAGCAAACAAGTTCATATTCATTTATGAACTTGTTAGTGATGTTTTCACTCAGGAAGAGTTCAGAAATCAATACTTGGTGGAATAACCAGGAGGTTTTCAATCTCTTAATTCTTTTCCCACAGTTGGAATTATTGTAAATGAATCCATTTTTGATAAATAATAAATGTTTAAAATGTGTGCATTACTCCATTGTGTCAGTTTCTGCAGAGAAAAGCGAACAGAGAGCGGTTCAGCGTAGAAACTCGACTCACCGTTGAAGGGGTTGATGCCTCTGGTGATCCTCTGAAGGATGGCGTCTTTTACTTCCCTTCTCCTCACGCACTGGATACCCAGATTCTGGAAACTGTGAACGATTAAGAAACAGTTGCTGCAACGTCACACCTGAGTGATGCAAGGTTTTCAAAAACCAAAAAAGAAAACACAACAATACGGTCGTGTTTAAAAGTCAAAGCGATGACGCAAATCGTCTCACCCGTCCGGTTTACTCGGTGTCTCATGTTCCAACAAATATCCACACACATTCAAATATTCATCAGGGATTTGGAGTCACTACAGAAGTTGTGAATTTATTTATAAAATGATCTCTGAGAGGGAAATACAAATTTCATGCACTAAAACATCCTGACTCATTCACACTCTCACACATGCTCCAGTACTCGCACACAAACTTTGTTTTCTCTCTCTGAAGCACGGCAAATAAGGATGATGTCACTCGGGGAATTCCCATATTGCCATCTTCATCACAGACATGGGTTTGATAAATATGCTTTGTGTGTGTGTCGAAATGCGAGTTTGCCGTGTAATCTGCTGTACGGGTTTGTTTTGACGCAGCCAGGAGCTCTTCGGTTTGCACGGCGAGCCGTTTTGAAACCGATTAACAAACCAAACGCTGCTGAAAGGAAGCAAATCTGGAATGTGGCGATGTGTTTACACGGCACTAAAGAGAAAGTGATTGTTTCTGTGACTGAGCGCTGATGAAGAGCGAGACTGAAGCCGGAGGTGGACTCACGCTATGACTCTGCGGTCGGGGCCGAACTCGGCCTCATAGAACCCGTCTTTGCAGTCCTTCCCCACCAGGTCGTGCGGATGCGGACGGTATGGTTCGTTCTTCGTCACCAGGTAGACGCGGACCTTCCCCTTGCCGCAGTAGTTCAGAATCTGCAGAAAAAAAAAATCAAAATTTTCTAAGATCTGGGAGGATTTTTAGAGAAACTCTGGTGCAGAATGGTGGATTTTGTGGCTGACCTGCAGGCTGGGATAAGTCCTGTTGTTGTCGGAGCTCTTTTCGCCGGGGATGCTCCCGGCAGAGCGACCCTCACATTTGTACCGGAAGCGCATCCCCCTCTGCTTGGGTTGCTCAAAGATCTGAACTGTTGGCTCAGCCACTGAAATGAGGAAAGAGGAAGAAATCTGAGTGACTTTTTCCTCTCCTGCTGGAGGAACTGACTCTGCATTACATTCAGTTTGATTGGGGACAAAAATTGCAACATTTGTTCCATTTTCTGGTGCGGTTCGCTTTCACACTGAGCAGTTTGAAAAACCTTTTCACCTCCTCGCCTGTGGTGGCGCTGCACCAACAACTACAGAGGGAAACGATACAAAGACACTGAGCGCAACTTCCCTCTTCACGAAATGTAAACAAACCGGAGCAGCGTCTGATTTTAGCAGTAGGAGGATTTCGACCCATTTCACCATTTGTTCTGGTTGTATTTACCCAGAATGCCCTGCACTGCCGTCCACTTCCTGCTTTTGGAACGGTCTCCGGTTCACTTGGTGTTCATATATGGTTTTGAACCGCACCAGAATCCACTTAAACCGAACTGAAACCTTGCTTTGTAGTGTTAGATTGTTTGACCCAAAGTCCAATTCCCCAAATGAACTAAACTTTTTACACAAATGATCTACAGTTTGATTTCAAATGAACTACATAAAGTTGGTGTGAATGAACCCTAAGACTGCGCCTCATTGAATTGATCTAATTTATATAAATTTTCCAAACTTTTGTAGCTGATTATTAGATGGGTAAACAGATGGACAATGGTACAAATATGAGAATACAAGATTCGCATTTGTATTTTAGAGAAACATTTTTCCCTAAAATATTGGATTTTTTTTGGCACACACTGATATTGTGGAAAAAATCTCTTCTCAAAGACCCCAACTACAACGGATTAAACCATCTCTTCCATTAATCATGATGGACAATGATTACATCCTCTACTCCAACATCTCTCTGTCTAACCATAGCAACTGAAAAAAGAAACTGCAAAAGCAAATGAGGTGGATTAGCAGTGATGGCGTCCTCCAGGACATGGTACTGTAAAATATCGTCTCTGTTGTAAAGATATTGAGCTGTTCGCATTTCAAACAGCAACGATCTTCAATCAGAGGCCTCTTCAGAATCACTGCAGGACTGACTGCTACTGGAGCATCATCACCATCCAGAATGGATTAAGACAATGTTTAACTTCCGTTTTTGATAAATATGTATTTTGTAGCTGCTTTTTTTAAAACAAGGTTAAATTTTGATTGAATTTGAAGATCTCAACTTGAACGTTTAAATTCAAATGTTGTATTTTACACAACAAGAAAAACACAGCTGCACACAATGTGGATTCCTTTTAGCTGCTTTAGTTTCAGGGTTCGAATCACAGCTCGCAGGTTGTCACAGAAGCGTTTTTATGACTGGTTTGATTAAAGATAAGAAAAATGTCTTTGGTTTTTGCAATTCTGGACGGATTTTTGCACAACTAAATTGAACAAACAGGCTTCTTTGCGGCTGCAAATCAAGAAACCGGAGCTCACTAACAAGTCAAACCTCATCCGTGTTGAAAAGAAAAGGCATTTTTTTGACTCCTCTGCTTTGAAACAAAACTGACTGCACATGACACCCGTGTGAGAGAGGAACCAAAACTGATCTGAGAAGCATTTTCTGTTCTTCACATATTACACTGTTACAACCATACTAAGACTCTAAAAATCCAGTTTGAGATGACAGCTGAGCGACTCTTTCCACCAAAAGGAAACAGATGCTTTCCAAACCAGCACATCAACAAATAAAGAAACATTTTTAGCATTTCAAACAAAACTACAGCATAAAAAAACAGCTTGTTCTACAGGTACACAGCTGATCCTGCAGCTTAAACCCACCTAACCAAACATAAATGCATAAAATATGAAGATAACCAGTGAAAGAGAAGCACTGGCCATCACACAAAACAAGCAGAGTCTGAAAAAAGTAATCCCTGCCAGTAAAACAAAAGAGGAAGTGAAATGACACATCATATAAATATAGATTGTTTTTTTTTTATATATACTTGTTGGTGGGAGAAAAGTAGCAGCTTTTAAAGATAAAAAGAATAAAAAGCAATAACGCATTTAAATAAAATGGACTTACTGAGGTGTGGATCACCCTCTAGAATGGAGGGCATCAGAACTGAGGAGGGAAAATGCGAGATTTAGGCTCATATATTTAAAAAGTAGCAGCAATAACATTTAATTCAGTCAGAAGTGCAGATTTTGTTAGCTTAAATAAAATAAACAGACTGCAGCAAAGCAGCAGCTGCAAAAAAGTATTTGTATTCACCTCTTCAGTTAAGACACATTCAACTTTTCCATTTAGTATGTATTTCAGTTTTTGCTATGTTTCTACATCCTAACCGCCCATTCTACAAGTTATATTACAGTGAATAAACACTGGCGCTACTCACCGTCCATGGTGCGAACTAGTTTCCCACTTTGAGTCGTGTTCTCCGGGTCGTGTTCCGTCGGAAAGACGCGGACTGAATGAGTGAGAGTGACTGAGATCAACCACTTTATGTTTTTCACCAAGAGATGCAGGAGGGGGGAATTCCCCCCCTCCGTCACAGTTCTTTCCCAATGGACCAATCAGAAGCCTTGAAAGGCTGTGGAGAGGCGGGGCCTCGTCGTACTAGCTAGCTAGCCAGCTAGCACTTCCGCATCACTGAGCGACGATGACGAAAGGCTTTGAAACACCCCCGATCCTAAATGTGTCCGGATTATCATATTAAAAGAGGACGTATATGTATATAAAGCTTACAGTTTTAAATAAGTTAAAATATTATTCAAAAGTAAATTTATTTCAGAAACTGTATCACTAAGTGAAACACATTATACAGGTGGATATGGTTTTAAAAACATATTTAAAATTAGAATGTTGCATCATGCTAACAATGAAAAACACAGAAATGTAGCCTCAAAAGTTTAAGTACCTGTTGAAATGTAATTTTTCAAGACAAATGCAGTCCACATTGAATGCATATTCTAATTTATTATGATTAAATATGTACCTTTTCCAAATGGTTTTAAAAATAAATTATGTAAAGAGGCCAGTGTGGAAAATATTATGTATATATTTGTATTTAGCCTCCCTTTGAAGTTTATATCCAAAAATAAAATCGAGAGCAACCAGTTAGCCAATTAGTGAAGTAGAAAAATTATGAAAACATGTTATTATTACTGGTATACTCTTAAGAATTTTTGTAAAAAAACTGTAGATGTTTAATACTTAATCAGTTTTAATGCCTCTTGTATAATAAAAGCAATCATTGTTGATAGATTTGAGGTCATGTTTAAGTATTTTATTTCTTAATTTCATCCACTAACAGTAAAACAATCCTGTAGCATGATGACATCACCACCATGCTTGCTAGTTAGCTTGTACTAAATAAAAACCTCAATCACAAAAACCAAAAAGTAAAAAAAACAAAGTTCAAATAAAATGAGTGATATGCATTCCAATTGATCCAGAATGAATGTTTTGATCAAGATGACTATAGTTAAAACTGATGAAATGACAGAAAGTTGAGAAAACATTTTTGTTAACCGAAATAAATAAAAACATTCACTAATTGGGGAAAACTGACTGACTGGAACTCTGTTTATCAAAATAAAACATTTTGAGATTACAGATTCTTATTTCATGTGTTTTACAAACCTATCAGTCTTTCGAACTGATGTGATTTCACTTTTTACGTCGGTTGTCAGAAAATTACGGCGCCTCGTAATCCACCTGGTAGCACCAACGCTAGTCCACAAAATGGCGGTAGCAGAAGTTGGGATAAAACACCAGTCAGTCGGTTGTTCAAGAATAATTGAAAACTTTTTTAAAGTGTCTCCTGTTTATGATCAAATTGATGTAAACATAGTCACAACGCTTTGTTCTTTGTGGAAAAAAAAATAAATATATATTTGGCTAATAAAACTAGTAAAAACATTCCAAAACCTAAAACTAATTTAGACAAAAAATCAATATGAAATAAAAAAAAACCCAAACGTTATAACTCTGGCTCTGATTTATTCATATAAATTAGAGCCTATTTATTTATTTTCTGGTTGAAATGTTTTTGGGTGCAGTGCAGCTGGAAGGATTTTTGCTTTCATTCGTCTGCTGTCGGATCGTTATGATGGGTAACCATGGCAACAAGGTGTTGCTTTTATAACTGGGAACAGCCGATTAGCATCACATAAAGCTCCAATAAAAATATACACAATACGACCGCGGATCATCTGTTTAACGGCTATCGAGCCGTTAGCATGTCGTATGAGTGTCGTAAAGCAACAGTCTTCAGTCAGAGTCCTCTTCAGAAACGCTGCGAAACCGACTGCTACTGGAGTACCTTCGTTCCCACGGCGACTCTTTGAAGACAGTTCAACATTTAATTTCCCTTTAGGATAAATATACTGCTCAAAAAAATAAAGGGAACACTTAAACAACACAATATAACTCCCAGTAAATCAAACTTCTGTGAAATCAAACTGTCCATCTAGGATGTGTTATTTGAGTGTTCCCTTTATTTTTTTGAGCAGTGTATTTTAACAAAGTAAACATTTAACAGCTGTAACACATCAAAAGAAAATAAATGAATGAATAAAAGCAGACAGTTTTGTTTTTTAAGGGGTTTAATGGATGTATGATTCATTTAAAGGAAGTGGTAAACACATACAAAAATACCCTTTCAATACATTTTAGAAACAAACATCTAAATGACTTGTGTTAAATGTTTCTGAACAGCAGAAATGAGTCGTCTGAAACCGAGTGGTGCAGATATCCAAAAAAAAAAAAAAAAAAGACCTAGCTGCTATGAATGCTATTAAAACAAAAAGATCACATGGTACAAATATGCATATATAAATAATGTGATAAGAAAACCCCCAATAATGACAAAAGATGCCTCTTTTGAAAAAAAAAACAAAACAAAAAAAAAACACGGCCCTCTGTACATTTTAGTTTGGGAAACTGATTCTGGAAAAAAAAAAAGAAGCATTAATGAAGAGCGTCAGTAGTAGCATCACTCGACACGTACATCAAACACAAAGCCACTCAGCGTCTACAGGGCGGGTCAGGGTTGGAGGGGAGTGGACGCATCTCTGGACACCCCACCCACTCCCACTGACACCCCACTCAACCTGTGGACCCACAAGATGCCTTCTAAGAACCTCCACAGGAGGCGCAGAGGGTTAGCACCCGAAACAAAGGGAATATTCTCTCTCTTACACGTCAACACAGCCATCGTTAAACGCTTGCACACAGCTAGCCAGTCATCCAAAACAAAACAAAAATAAAGATTTTCTTAAACTACAAAAACAAAACACAAAACAAATCACCAAAACGAGGTTCGGTTTGATCCAAAAGAGTCTTTACAGTCAGAGGTTGGAGAGAAACAGTATCACGACGGCGTATTGGGGCCACACAATGAAAAATGACAAAATAAAAGAATAAAATTACAAAAATAAAGCTGTAATATTATGAGAATGAAGTTGGAATTATACCAGAATAAAACCAAAATAATGTGAAAATAAAGCCAACATTTCAAGAAAAGGCGAAATAAAGTTGTATTACTAGAATAAACTCGTATTAAGAGAATAAAGACAAAATTCTACGAGAATAAAGTCGTATCACAATCATAATATCATGAGAATGAAGTCAAGATTATATGAGAATAAAGTAATGAGGGAATAAAGTTGAAATTATATGAAAATAAAGTCAAAATTTTGAGAATAATAATAATACAGTTGTATTACCAGAGTAAAGTCAAATTACCAGAATAAAGATGTCATTTTAAGAGAATAAAATCATAGTCCTGCAACTTTAACCTCAGAATATTTTGACTTTATTCTCATAATATTACTTCAGTTATAAAGTAATGGCTTTACTTTATAACTAGTTCTCACAATATTACTATTCCTCTAATGACTACCACTTAATTCTCTCAATTTTGCAGCTTTATTCTTGTAATTTTATTTATTATTTGTGTTTTCTTAGTGTGGCCCCAACACTCCGTCGTAACACTACAGACGTGGTGGATCCAGTTCTCCTGATTTTCTGCCAATCAGGTGGAAAAATGCCAAATTGGTATTAAACACATTCTGGTTGCGCTTACCTGCTGATCTTTATGTGGAGAACTCACCGAAACACGGGACAGAGACACGGTACGCAGCGTTGTGGCCGATCGTTCTGTGATGTGACAAAGATAAAAACAACAAAACAAAACAAACAAACAAAAAAAAAAAAAAACCAACAAAACATTTCTCCATTCCCGTCATAAAGGCTGCTCGTTTGTTCTTACCGAACTCAAACAGCGGCTAAAAAAAAAACAAAAGAAAAGGAAACATTCCAGGGATGGAGACGATTTGTTGGTACAAGCGATAAAGAAAAAACAAAAAATAAATTTTTTAAACTTTTTCTTTTTAGATAAAACTACAATAGAATAATCAAAAGACTTGATGATCTTTTGTTTTTGTGTGTTTTTTTTTTTTTTTAAAGACAAAAAGTTATGTACATCAACATTTACAGTACGGGTGTGAAGGAAATGTGGGAGAATGACCAAACATGAGCTCTCTCTCTCCAGCAGAGTGAATAAGAAGAAGCGCCTATTTTTTTTATTATTATTATAATTATTATTATTAAAACATCATCTGAAAAAGAAAGAAAGAAGGAAAAAAAAGGAATCGGACATGAAGAACAGCTCATCTCCCATGACTATGTTTGTGAAACACAGATGGAAAAGGAAGAGGAGACGGAGTAAAAAACTGCTGCTGTAGTTCTCGTGTCTCTGAGCGGGTCAGCGCCGACCTCTGGAAGAAAACCCAAAACGTCTGCGCCGACGTATTCCGTCCTGCTGCGTCACGGTTCACACAGACTGACCTGAAGATGATCCAAAATGTCGCCGTTTGGCTGGACCGTGGAGGCTCCGCCCACTGCGGCGGCGCGGTTCACATGCGGTCCGTTCAGGCTATGTGAATCCGGGCCTTCTCTGTTTCCTTCAGCCGCTTCGCCTGCTCCTCCACCGAAGGGGAGTGGGGTCGTTTAGAGGTCGCGCCGTTCAGGGGGTCGGTGACTCGGCTGACCAGGGTGGGGATGGAGCTGCCAACAGGGGGCGCTGTGTGCTTAGGGGCCGCATGTTCTACAGAGGAGAGAAGATATTAGAATATACTAAAATAGATATTCAACATATATATTAAATATTAGCAAAGCTCGCAATTCAATTCACATTTTTAAGGTCACGATTTGATTTAGAAAACATTTTTTGATTTGGAAAAGATTTGAATCAAACAATTTTTAATTCAAAATTAATTTTCAAATCAGAAAGTTTCAAATTCAGAAACATTTTTGAAAATTGCTTTTGAATTGAAAGTTATTTATGCTCCCGTTGCTGTATAAATCAAACAATTCAAGAAAACAAGAAAATTTTTGGATTTTGAAACCATTTTTGGACCAGGAAATTTTGGATTCAGAAATATTTCTGACTTGGAAAAAAATCTGAGTCAAAAATGTTTTAAACAATTTTCAAATTAAAATTCCGCATTCAGAAACAATTTTTAATTCAGAAACATTTTGGATTCAGAAACAATTTTGATTTGAAAGTATTTTAAGAAACAAATATCAATTCAAAAAAAATTTTCAAAACATTTAGGAAACTATTTGATTCAGACACAGTTTCTGATTCTAACAATTTTCAATTCCAAAACCAAGTTTTCTATTTAAATGGTTTAAACATTTAAAACAGTTGTATAAAATTCCACACTGCATCAAATGATATCCTTTTATATTTAAACAAAAACGTTTGTGTATAAAATTCTGTCACTTAAAGGGGGAAGTAATTTTTTTTACTAATATTTGGGAATTATTTACTTAAAACAATCTCTTATCTCTAACAGAAAAATTTATTTTAAGTTACTTTTTCTCTTATTTAAAGTTTACTAGAAACTAGATAAACGTACTTGGTAATAATTTGCGTTTTCCATATTTTGAAGCTCTTATTGTTGGACTCACTTGATCCGATGACGGGAATGGACATGCCCTTTTCTTCGCTGGCGGCCGGAGCGTCTTGGCTGAGCGTTCCCTCGAACAGCGGCGGCTTGGGCGGCGTGACGCTGCTCAGACACAAACAGAACCTCAGCGGTGGCGCCCAGAAAACCAGAAACGTTCAGACGGGTTAAATCTGTTACTTGTGACGGTTGAGCGCAAGCTTGATGGAGTTTTTTACGACGCGGCAGCTGTTGCTGGCCGGCAGCGGCGACGACGCGTCAGGCAGCTCCATGCTGGGAAGTCTCTGAAAACGGCAACAGGAACATTTAAAAGATAAAACTGAACCAAAACGTTTAATAAAACTGAGTTAATTACCTGCGTTCTCGAGGTATCGATGGTTGGAATGGGTTTGACCTTTGATCCAGAGTGAGGCGGCTGGCAGAGAGAAGAGAAGAAGAAGAAGAAACGACTTTAAAAGATCCCATTGCGGTTTGATACCAAAACATTGAGATTTTATCTGAAAACAGCTGAAAAACTATCAGTTCAAAGGTTAAATTCCTCCTAAATTTACTTCAGATGATTTATTGATAGAGATTCAACGAAAACGAGGAGATGAGTTTCAGTCAGGAGGGAAGGAAGGAATCGAATGAGTGAAGGATGAAAAGGAAAGAAAGATGGAGGAAAGACATGATGGAAGGAGGAAAGAGAAAAGACAAGAGAAAGAAAGAAAGAAAGAAGGAGAAGAAGGAGGGACGGAGAACAGTAGCAAAATGACGTAAGACAGGAAGGATGGAAAGGAAGACAAGAAGTGAGGAAGGAAGTGAAGAAGTGTTTCTGTTTGGAGGAAAAGGCTGCAAGAAATAAAATTGAGTCTCGAATTCCAGGCCTTCCTTCCAAACTTTTCCAACCCTAAATTAAAATCCAGACCATCGGAGTTGCAGCAGAAAACAAAATGGAGGACGACTAACGGTGCTGGGCGCCTCGCCGTGAGGGCTGCAGTCCGACGATGGCGGGTACGGCTCCTTGAACGTCGAGTCGTCGCTGGGCGCCGCCTGCAGCCAAACACAGGAACCAGTTAACTTCACCAGTTTGCTTCCCCTGCACCAGAACTCTGAACCGGTTCAAACTTACGTCCCCGTCCTTGTGCCTCTTGGCGAGGTCGTCCTGCGTGGGCGAATGCGGCCTCTTGGCGGCGGCGGGCTCCTCCAGGCCATTAGGCTCCTCCTTGGGGCTGCTGGGCTTCACCGCGTCACTCGGGACGCCGCTGATCGACGATCCGGCAGGCGGCGAGGAGCTAGCGGCTTCTGCATCGAGAGGAGAGATGCATTCAGGGTCCACTGGGAAACATCAGTTACACAGAAGATGAGGAACAGAACACAGGAAATGATGCAGTGAGGAAACCTGTGACATCAGGGAGGAAGAAAGGTAGATGGATTATTGGGAGGAAATGAAGAAGGAAGAGAAAGAGGAAGGGAAGAAAGAAGGAAGGATATATTGATTGTGAGAAGTTGTGATGCGTTCAGGTTCAACTGGAAATGTCAGTTTCTCAGATTAGCTGCTGATGCTCTGAGCTCTGATGTCGATCAAACCAAAATCAGACGAACTCACCTTGTTCTGTAGCTGCAGCTGATGCAGCCGGCTCCGTCGCCGCCGCGCTCGATGACACGGCTGCGGCGGCGCTGGTCTGAGGCGTGGCGGCGTCTGCGCTCGGTGCTGGAGACGTCTCCAGAAAAAGCTGCTTTGGCGGACTCGCTCTGCGAACAGGGAGGGAACAAAGTCAACAGATTTTTGGAGGGAAAGAAGGAAAGATGGACTTTTTACAAGACGTAAAAACAAAAATCAGTCCTCCAGGATGTTGACTTTTTTTTTTCCTTCAAAAAGTTGCAGTCAAAGTTTAACTTTTTCTTTTAAGTTTATCATTGCCATAACATGGTTTGACAAAAATATTGACATTTCTGCAAAAAGAGGATTTTTACATGAACATATATAATGCCAATAACATTTCCAAGTTCTTTCTTAAAACAGAACCCTTAATCAGAGTTTGGTAGTAACTAGTTACATACATTTAAAAAAAAAAAAGTACTTTTATGAGTACTTCAACTCTTACTGGATTAAAATTTCTGGATTTTTTACCCACTGAATGAAAAACAAACATGTTTTAACCAAAATTTCACCAGACTCAGACACACACCTGCAGTTTCTGTTAAAGTTTCACAAGTTTTTCATTGAAAGAAACTAATTTGGAAAAAAAACTTAAGTTACTTGTATGAATAATTGTAATTTTCACCCTTAAAATACCAAATTTTCTACTTAACTTTACATTTTGGTTCATCTGATGATGTAATTTTTAAATATTAAATGATAATTTGATCAGTTACTCAGTACTTTAGTCAATTTTTTATCAAATACTTTTTTAATCTCGAATAATTTCTTGGATGGCTACTTTTTACTTTTACTTGAGTACAAATATGTTGAAATTTAGCTACTCTTAAGTACTGGTGGTAACAGATTTGTGGATAAAATCTGCAGTTAAACTCCACAGAAGAAGAAAAAGAAGCGTTAAGGAGATTGGTCAGATTTGCATAAAACTTGCATCAACAGTTGCGATCTTGACTTCCTGGAGGAACAGAACGAAGCGTTTAAAACGTAAGCGCACCCTTCCTCTGTGTCCGAAGCGGCTTTGAGGGGTTTGCTGCTCGGGGAGCTGAAGGGCGTCCCTGAGTCGGTGTCTCTGGAGCTGTCCAGGTGGCTGCCGTCCAGGGAGATCCGCTTCGAGCTTCCACCGTTCGAGCTTCGGTTCAGGTCCGCTAAGCTCTGCGGAGGAGAAGAACAAAAATTTTTTTTTACCAAAACAAGAAAAAAACAGACGCGTCAAACGACAAGATAAAGCGAAACAACAAACCCTTTTCTTCTTCTGCACCAGTTCGGGGGGGAGATACTGATGGAGCTGTTTCTTCTTCACGTGCGTCGCCTCGATTTTCATCCCGTCTTTCAGCATGTTGATGTTATTTGCTTGTCTGTACACTACAGGGAAACGCATGTAATTAGCAATGGAGGGATAAAGTTTCATAAGTTTTTTTAATCAAAGAAACCAATTTTTTTTTTTTTATTATTTTGCCTGATTTTGTTACACAAGTTACAGTCATTTTGGTGCTTAAAGTACCAAAATGTCAACTTAATCTTTATATTGTGGTCAATCTGATTATGTAATATTTAAACATTAAATGATTGATAATTTGATCAGGTGATCAGTACTTGAGTAAACTTTTTACCAAATACCTTTTTATTCTTTTTAGTACTTTTTGGACGGCTGTTTGTTACTTTTACTTGAGTAAAAATATGTTGAAGTTGTGCTACTTTTACTCAAGTACAATTTTCTGCCCACCTACAAAAACAATCTCTTGCTGATTTAGATTTGTGATTCACATTCTTTACGATGTGCCATCGATATTTTAAATAAATCAATAAAAACCCAGTGCACGTAAACCACTGATCTATGCTAATCTCCACCAGTGTCTGGAGGCCGTACCCGTGTCTGTGAAGGACTGGATGTCAAACGTAAGGTCGATGTTCACGCTCTCTGCATTCTCCACCTTCTTGAAGATGATCCCAATAAACCACATGGAGACAAAGTCGTTCCTGCGGCAGAAAAACATTAATTTTAATCGTTTTCAGGACCCAACCTGGACTTCTCGTTAGCGCGGGGACTCACTCGTTGCGGTTCTCTTTGGAGCCGGGGAAAGACTGCGGGTTGACGTGAGCCAGCGTGATGTACTCGTTCCTCTCCAGGTTCCCCACCAGAACACGGATCTTTGACTCTACGAGGCCGATCCTGGGGAGAAGCGTTGATGAAGTGTCAGATTCATCTTCTTTAAAATTTAAGTTTAACGGATGAACTCTGATCTGCAGAAACCCTTATGCCAACGCTGGACGATGTGGCTTGAAAATAAAATCCGATTTTATTTTCTTTAAAAAGAAATTACAAATGACAGAAAACATTTTTAAAAACTGGTTTTCAACCTTCCCTTCTGAGAGCTGAACTGATTTAAAAGTCAAAATAAAAAGAAAATATTGTCAAACAAGACGGTAGCTCTACAGTGAAACATAATTAAAAAATACAGCTTTTCCAATATTTAAATTTTAAAAAGAAGAAGAAAAAAAAAGAACAGAAAATGTTTAAAATCAATAAAATAAATTTTTCTCCCACAAAAATGAAACAAAACATCTGCAAAAATAGGTGTTGCAATGGCCTAATCAAAGCCCAGACAGATACAGACCATTTAAAATGATCTCAGTTTATCTGATTTTACTTTTTATAGGTTTATGTTTGAGTAAAATGAAAATTTTTCTTTTATTCTATGAGCTACTGACAACATGTCTCCGAAAGTCCAAGCAAAAATTTTGTATTTATTAGCAGAAAATTAGAAATGGTCAAAATAACAAAAAAGATGCAGTGCTTTTAGACCTCAAATAATGCAAAGAAAGCAAGTTTATATTAATTTAGAAACAAAAATACTAATGTTTTAACACAGAAATCAATATCCGGTGGAATAACAACAATGTTTTCAATGGGGTTCAGTGTAGTGGTGGAGTGAAACATGTTTGTTTCTGGGTAAGTTGAGCTCAGAGAGTAGAAATGAGAATCACCAGTAACACTCACCATTCTAAGTGGTTTTCTTCTGTGGATGCACTGGCAGTAAGAACAATGTAATGCCTGTAGGGACAAAACACGTTTAGAGAAACCTTACAACATTCTAAGTTATCACTGATCTGTCAAATGTTGGGAAGTAAAGAGTTAAGCCTCATGAACTACATTTGATCCATTATGTATGTAATTCTGTGTGGTTGTAACAACTTGTTTACATTGCGTTTGAATATTTTTGAGTAAAGGAAACCTCTTCCTCAAGCTTTGGAGGCAGTTCTGCTTGTGTAAGATACATCGGAACAGAAAACAAACAATGAAGACGTACTTGTATTTTTGGAAAAAGTTGGGTGGTTCAAAGAGCTTCGGCCATTCTGCTTTGCCTTGCAGAATCTCGTCTGTGACGCTGAGACCTGTTCGTGACAAACAGACGAGTGACTCCAGGTCGAACTGAGGGACGAGTCTCCGAGTCCGATCCTCGAGAGCCAAACACTCACTCAGCTCCTACAGACTAGCGGCAGCAGCAATTATCAAATACATGATGGAAAATCTCGTCATATCGGTCCTAAGAACAGTACTAAACGGCTTCATGGAGGAGCATTATTGTGATGACTTTCTTAAAGAGACAGATGCCCAATTTCTTTATATTTCTTTTAAGTCATGATTGTTTTTAATAACAATTGAAGGATTTGGCTGTAATGTGTCATTGAAAATGCCTAACAATGCCTCTTAAAACATACTTTTCATTATTCCCTTTTGTTTCTATATATATATATACATATATATATATATATTGCAATTGTTTTGTGTTATTTTCTAATTTTACATGTGATTTACATTAACTGTAATTAACATTAACTGTATGTTTCACTTTATGATAAATTTCCTGAAATAAATTGGCTTTTCAGTAATATTTAAATATTTATTTAAACCAGTTTTAAATAAATAATTAAAATGTAAATATTAAATGTAATTTAATTTACAAATCTTTTAACACGATCTTCACCTAAATTTACAATGTTTGCAGTTTTTCTAACACTATGAAATATTAAAAGATTTTTGGCTGCCAGCTTTAATGTTAAAATAAAGTCAAGATCACTATTTGAATATTAGATTACATTTATTGTTATTGCATAAAACAAAAATAAATAGTGCAGCACAACAGACAAGACTAGGCATAAATATGATCTCTCAGTTTATCTGAATTCTGCTTTTTTATTGTTCAATTTTATTTAATAAAGTGACACATTTTAGTCCAGATTAAACATCAGTTGTATTGGATTTATCACAGCTGGCAAGCCTAATTTAAAAAAAAAAAATAAATAAATAACAGCTTCAATGATTGAAATTAAGTTTACTGTAATAAAATTTTGTCCACTTATTGTTCCAGCACGGTTTTTACAAAATACTTGGCGAAAATACACAAATTTTGTCTAAATCAAGCAATAAAAAACTGTAAAATAAGCAGTTTAGAGAAACCTTAAAACATTAAGGTTTAATAAGACAGGACGTTTGATTGCCATAAATCCAGAGCGAACGCGTTTGGATTGTTTACATAAACAACAACAAACTCTCGTCTGGCTCTGGAGGATTGGAGTTGCGACACATTCAATGTCTCCGGGAAAACAAAGCAGTGTTACCGTGTTTGAACTCCTCTGTCATGATGGTGCGCGTTGATGTGGAAACGTTGTAGGTGGAGTTCTGCTGGGGGTAGGCGGGCGTGATGATGGGCATCAGGTGGTATCTGTCAGACGGGTTCACCTTAAAATAGAGAAAAAAGAAAAAGAAAAAAAAAAAAAAGAGGAACAAGAGTTGGTTTCTCTTTATAGATGAGAACTTAAAACATAAACACACCCACGCTGCCTGACAAACTAACCTATGACCACTTTCATGTTTTACTGCATGTGGAGAAAAAGATCCAACTTTATAAACTGAGTTAGAGCTTTTCTAATAAACTTTGTTATGCTATAAAATGTCTTAATAGTCAGTTCAATTGTATTTATAAAAGACATTTACATATAAGCAAAAAATAAACAAATGGGGAGTAAATCACTAAGTATAAAAATAACGTCGTTTACAGGTCAGAACTACATTTGGATATTTATCGTTTATTTAAACAGTAAAAACATTTCAATAACAAAAAAAAGAACAAACTATTACAATTTTGTTTACTTCTTTAATTTCTCCAAGTCTTCGTCTACCAAAAAAGCTTTTGCATATTTTAGAAATGTTTTCCATGACTTTTCATTCATTTGGACTAAATTAAAATAAGACAGACAAATTATTCAAACGCATTTATTGCTGAAGGACACAAAACTTTACACAAATGTTTGAAGAAGTGAGTTTATTTTAGGTAGAAGGATTTATGAGCAAATAAACATTTATTTCTTTTTAACAGAAGTACCAGCTCACACCCTGGTTGAGAGATAAAATATGTTGCAGCGCCCCCTGGTGTAGAAATCTATTGAATACAAGTAAGTACAAATCAAACTGGACCAAATAAAGAAGAGGTTTTAACATTAGCATGTCTACATTAAATCTAATTTACAAAAGTACAGATGCACCTTTGTGAATTTTAATTTTACAGGTTGTTCAATTGTAATAATTCAATTAAAAAAGTAAAAATTAATATGGATTTGTTACATAGAGTGATAAATGTTTCAGCCAATAAACCCCTAAACGTGAGTTTCTAAAAAAAATAAAAATAAAAATAATAATTACAGAGCACGAATAAAAATACATTCTGGATACATTCTGTATGTTGAAGCTACAGTGAATCGCAAAAACTCTTCATCATGATTTTTTCAGTTATGTCTGTCACTTGTGCACTTTTTCCTTCCACTCAACTTTCCATCAGAGTTCTTGGCTGCAGCTAGCTTCTACATAAATTACTCTTCAAAATGATAAAAAGAGTTTGTGTAATATTTTCCAGATAACGTGAATGTTTTCTTTGGCAGTAAGGCACATTTATAAAACGCTACAGGAATAAAAGCTTCCAATGCATCACTCCGTATCTAAATCAGTTATTTCAGAGTCTTTCCTGCAGTTCTTGTTTATTTTTATTGAATGGCTAAAGTTGTGTTTTGCCTAGCAGAATAAAATGCTCACAACAGAAGCTTCTCCCTAGAGCCCATCCAGAAACAAACCACCGCTCATACTCACTCTGGGGTCCCAAACAGGTAAATTGAGATTACTGTCCTCAGGTTGTTTCAGTAGCACAGGATTCGGCCACTCCCTGCAGAGGGGAGAAATTACAAAAACACAGTAAATAAATGCTGGAGAACTGATATTAACCAGAGGTACAATGAACCTCTGAACTCACCATTTTGAGAAAACCAGGAAGAACTTATGGACGAGTGTGGCGGCTACGGCGTTGGGGTAGAGCTGGCAGGTCCGGGCCACCAGCATGGCCCATGAAACTCCACCCAGAAAACCCAGGATGTTGGAGTAGATCCCTCGGCCTGCAGCCACAAAGATCGCAAGAAAAGTTTGGTCGTAAATATCCCAAAAACTGTTTTCAAGTAAGAGCATCACTAATTCAACATACTCATACTCAAGCAAAGGTAAAAAAGCATTTGGTAAAAAATCGTTTCTTGAGTCTGAGTACTTCAGTACTACCGTATTTTCTGGACTATAAGTCGCAGTTTTTTTCATAGTTTGGCCGGGGGAGCGAGTTATGTGTGAAATTATTACCACATTATATCATATCACATGTAATTTTCACACTAAACCGGCAGAGAGCGCTCTAGGCCTGTGTTGATAATGAGTGTAGTAGAAGCTACGTCCGGAGTTAGCCGAGTTGTTTACAACAGAAGATGAAGATTTAGTGATTTGGAGTGACACGGATGGTTTGGTAAACTTGTTAGCATGTTATTTATGCTATAATTATCTGAATAACTCGTAATATGTTATGCTAACATACCAGGCACATTCTCAGTTCGTTGTTCATGTCTCATGTAACGTTAGCATACCGTACAATTATTCAGCCTGTTGTTGCCTCTATTCTATTTTTATTGCCTTTCAAGATGACATGTCTGTTCTTGGTGTTGGATTTTATCAAATAAATTTCCCCCAAAAATGCAACTTATACTTCGGTGCGACTTATATATGTATTTTCCTGCTTTATTATGCATTTTATGGCTGGCGCGACTTATAGTCCGAATAATACGGTACTTGATCAATTTGAAAGTAGTCTACTCAGTTCTTGAAATACTTAAATTCAAGTACTGTAGTATCTGAGTCTTGAGTAGTAAACTACTTTTGAACACTTGAGTACTCAAGTATGAGTGTCTATGAAATGATCAAGCAATGATCATTTAATATTAAATCAATCGAATGATTATATTTGATTATTAATTTATGATAATCACTCATGATTATCATAATTTATTTATTATTATTATATAAATTATACATTATTTATAATGATAATTATTTAATATTTAAAAATTACATCATTAAAGGTATCAAAATATAAAACAAAGTGGAAATTTTGGTATTTTTAGGACCAAAATGACAATAATTCATATAAGTAACAAAAAATAATAAAATCAGACAAAAGAAAAAATTCCCAAATCAGTTTCTTTCAATAAATTTTTAGAAAACTTTCACAGAAACAGCAGGTGGTTAAAACATGTCTGTTTTTCATTCAGTAGGTAGAAAATCCAGACACTTTACTCAAGAGTAGAAATACTTGATAATAAAATTACTCAAGTTAAAGTAAAAAAGTACACTGTAGTAAAAATACTCCTAAAATTTATTTTAAGAGTATTTTTTATTTTATTTTATTTATTTCAAAAACATTGCGCAACTAAATGTAACTGGATTATTACCCAGCTCTGAATACGCCTTAAACATTTTATCAGATGTGGATTTACTTACGTTTCGCCCAGAGTTTGATGGCTCTCAATGTCAACCTGAAGTTCTCTTTGTTTGGCACAAGGTATAAAATTTCATCCGTTACTCGACAACCTGCAACAATAAAGTCTAATTAATAAACTCAAAGCACCAGGACTCCATCTACACGCAATCCGAGCTGCGCTGCGCACCGTTGAGGCTTCGGATGCACCGAATGTCCAAGTTCTTCAGGATGGAGTCGCCCCTAAGGTCCAGGTTGTCTGGAATGGACTGTAAGGCCAATCTGGCAAAAAGCAGGTCAATCTGCAAACAGCAACCGTGATATTTTGTGATACTACTGTAAAAACAACACAAATATTTAAAAACAAAAAGGTAACTGTGTGGCTGTGATTTTATGGCTCACCTCAATCCCATCAAATTTGAATTTTATCACAGGTACAAAAGCGTCTTCAACAGCCTTGGGGAAAAGAGAAACAGATAAAAACATAATATAAAAACTTTCACTATTAAAAACACTCAAAGGTTGTTTAAATACTGACCCTGAGGTCCTTGATCTCTTCATGCTGTTTCAATTTCTCAAAGAAAGACTGGAAAAAGTCTGTTCTCTCTACGTGCCGCGGCGCCACACACAAGGCATCAATATCAGCTCCTGCAACGGCGCAAATAATAATAATAATGATAATAAACGGCATCTAAATGTTATCAAGTTCAATAGTTAAAACATTTTTAAAGCCTTTGACACTGAAGAGCAGATACTAATCTCCAACAAGTGAAATAAAACATGAGGAATCATGCTGGCCAACACACTGCCTCAACAGTGTAAACATTTCTCAGACATTCGATAAATATTCTACAAAAACGTACAGAAAAATTATTTATCCAAAGATTTAAAGCTGCAGTACATAACTTCATAAAATATACATATATACTTTACTTATTTGTTGTAATGCTCAACATATTGACAGTTTTTTATGAGATGTAATCTGTTAAAAGATTAATTGCCAGGGAGCGGGTCTTAGCGCTGCCAATCAACTTCATGTACTTGCTGCTAATTGTGCTAATGTGAGAGAAACAGCGCTGTCATCTGTGGCTATGCTAACCAGCCTTAACATTTACAAGCTATGCTAGCTGCAGTGAAACAGAGAGCAAGGGAGACAGGGTGATTAGCAGCGCTAAGACCCGCCTCCCAGTTCTGATTGGTTGTTTCTACTTACAACTGGGAGAAGGAAGAGGAGCTTGATTTTTTAACAGATTAGCCAATACCATATTAAAGAAATCAATTAGTTTATTAAGCAAATTAGGATTAATTTAATATATTAATATTTATAAAATTCATACATTTTATAAATTAATTTAATATTTTTTTCAAATTAGGACTAATTTAATAAATTCATTTAATATTTTTTTTAAATTAGTACTAATTTGATAAATTTATATCTCACCATGGCAGACTCAGCAAATATGTAAAACAAATATATTTCATTTTATGGAAGTCACATACTGCAGCTTTAAGACAAAGAATGTCTTTGGCACAAAAACTCAACTATGATGCATTTAAAAATATTTATATTTGATATTTTGGTGGACATACAGTCTTAGTATAGATCCTATGCAATGTTTTATAAATGAGGCCCCTGAGTAGTATTCTTTAAAAAATACTCTTACAATTCTATCAAGAATAGTATAAAATAAATGTATTTCCTCCATTATAGAGCTCTGGAAAAATTAAGAGACCACTTAAAATGATCAGTTTCTCTGATTTTACTTTTTATAGGTTTATGTTTGAATAAAATGAGCATTGTTCTTTTATTGTTCTATGATCTACTGACAACATGTCTCCTAAAATACCAAGCAAAAATTCAACGCAAAGAAAACAAGTTTATATTCATTCAGAAACAACAACTAATGTTTTAACTCAGGAAAAGTTCAGAAATCGACATTTGGCGGAATAACCAGAACGTTTTCAATGGGCTCTTCATTTTTTCCAGAGCAGTAGGTGAGTTTTGCATGCATATATTTGACCTTTTGCAGTTGCTCGTGTTGTTTTCTGAGCAGATGGACACAAACGGTTTAGTCCTCACTGACCACAAAAACACAAGAACAAAAGAATCTAACAAAGCAGGCCAGAGCTTCTAATGAGCCGACAAACAGAGCTTTTACAAACACAATGGAGTCAGACGCCTGCTTATAACTCTGGCTGAATGCTCCATCCCTTTTCACTGCAAAGTCAAAAAGAACCGACACCAGATGAGCACTTTGATCTTGTTATACTTTCAAGCAAAAATATCTGCTTTGATGGCAAAAAACCCCCCCAAAAACATTACAGCATTGTGTTCAACTTCAGTTCTTGTGTTTTAAATACTTTCTGATTTCAAAGAATTAACTCACTCCTCAGGTTCTGCAGGATATAAATTATAAAGTAGAACATAAATTAATGTGAAGTGAATGAGTTGAGCCAGAATGCATTGATAAAACCTGTTAAATTCTTAAAATTAAATAATGTTGAACATCTTTTCAGTCCATCCAGAATTTTGTGATTCTTTGCAATAAAAATCAAAGTGTCTGTGGTATTAATTTGAAAATATTTGCGCATTTATGACAGTAAATGCGACTTTTTATTACTCGCTGTATAGATCATGGACTCTAATCTGACAGCAATTAAGGCTGAGGAAGCTATTTAGTTCAAGGAAGAAAGTTTTTAATAATTTGAGAAAAATCTGCAATAAACTCAAAATTATGTATTTGCTCAAAAAAGTGTGGGGATTTGTTGATTTTGCGTGAATTTCCATGATAATTCTCAAGAAACTGGAGGTACTGACTGATATAACTTAGCAGTAAACAGATAAAAACTGAATTGATTTGATTGATAACGTATTATTTAAGCACATTTAGTGTTTAGTCTGGAATCTAGAGGGCCACATAATAAGCTATGCAGGCCGGATTTGGCCCACGGGCCTCGAGTTTGGCTTTAGCTTTCACTAACGACGTACCTTTTGTGTGAACTCCAAGTCTGTATGAACCAAATGTAAAAATCTTTCCTCCAACACAACTAATAGCAGATGGTGGAAGGTTCTGCAGGACAGAAATAGTAATTAGTGAGAGAAAACAACAGTATCAGCATCCAAGAAACAGACAGACGTACCTTTAATTCACTGATCTCTGCGATCCATTCTTTAACTAAGTTATTCAACTTCCCAAGAACAGCAAGTCTGAAAGGAGAAACAGAAGTTCAGCATGGGCGTCTTTTCAAAATCAGCTATTTTATCAAACATGTAGGTGGGAATAAATTAGCATTTTTAAGTGAATTTAACAGGGTGCAAATTGTTACAACTCCAAGCAGCAACACAGGGATAAATCATTGTACAGCATGGCAACATTTTCAATTTAAATTAATATATATGTAGGGTTTTACCTTAAACTCTGAGCGGTAATAAAGTTTAGAAAATAAATGTTACTGTCACGATGACAAATCTCGCTAGACCATAAACTGTCCCAGAGGTTATTGCAATAAAAGATAATATTGTTGTTTTGAAACCATTTTCAAATAATATAATGCAAGAACACAGTCTCAAAGATCAATAAACTTTACATTTTAATGAACAATTAACACTGGAACTGGAAGACATTTTAAATATCTAAAATAAACAAACAAGAGAAGTACATAAAATTAATTACAAAGTCTCTGTAAATAAAATTATCCTTTAAAAAAACAGGGCGAGTTAAGACAAAAGCACCAGACTGAAGACTTTTACCAACCACTTTTTGGTAGAAAGAGAGAAAAGAGAAAACCAGTAAACTATACAAATTGAAATTATTGAATTGTTTTCAATTTATCATGTGATTAATTGATTTATTGTGACAAGACGACTCAGAAATAAGCTTAATTTATCCACTTGTGTTGTGGTCAAAGGGAAGACATTCAAAATATAGAAAGATACCAACAATTTAAAATGTAAGCTGAGCTTTAATGTTGTTGTTAGAAGTATTGTTTCCTGCATTATTTGCTACAAATACTAAACTGCTATGTTGTTGCAATAAAATGTTAATTTTCTCATATAAAAAAGCAAATATTTGTATTTTTAATGTAATTCTAATATTGTATAAAGAAGGCTAAATTGTTAAGTGAAAATTCTGCAGAATGTTAAGTTTTTTTTATCTGATTAATCAATTAATCGTCAGAAAATTCTATTACTAAAATAATCATTCTTTCCTGCAAAGCCTCCTGGGAGTTTCCCTTTGGAGATTTTCCAAGCAGGTCACACAGGAAAGAAACCCCAGATCAGACAGATTTTATATTTCTGCCGACCTGAAATCACTCGTGTTTCTCCCAGATGTGGGCGGCAGAGTGTCGCTCGAGAGCGAGAGAAAAAGATATATCTGGGTTTCCCTCCTGGACCGGTTACCTTCACAACCCAACTCTAGGCAAAGCAGAACTCAAACGATGCGTTGATAAGCTGTGACGCGGCGACTGCTGAAACGATTAATCCGATTAATCGATTACTAGAATAATGGTCAACTAATTTAGTAAACGATTAATCGTTAAATGAAGTATGAAGACTCTGGAAAAAGGCATTTGAAGAAAAAAAATAAACATTCAGAGCAATAAATAAGCCAAAACTGTACACAAAAAACATACAATTTGCATTAAAGGTAAAATAAAACCTTTGTAAATTTTGTCAGCTTGAGTTGCTGATTTTGTTTATACTTTTTTATTCAATTCGTTTTATGTTTAATATTTCTGTATTTTACTTTTACAGCTTTAATATTTGTTTTATGTTATGATGGTGTAAATTGTGACGCACTTTGGTCAACTAATGTTTTAAGTGTAATTTGACAATGACAAATACGTTTGAGCCAAAAATCAAGTGGTACAGTTTTAGTTTTATACTACACTATTGAAATTTAGAGTATAAAATGTTTTAATTTCATATTTAAAAAAGTATTTCTTTATTTATTTGCATCTTTTAATGTATTTCTAATACTGTATAAAAAAGACTTCAATTGTTAAATAAAAAATCTGTAGAATTGCCATTTTTAAGTGTGCACACTTACAGCTAAAGACAATTAATAGTGAGCATTTAGCCAAAAACATTTAACATTTATTAACATGAGAAATTATTTTGGCTGGCTCTTTTATTTACTTATTTATTTACAAAAACAAATATCGCTAAACGATAAATTTCCCCGGTAATCATTGTGACAAATAATATTGTTGTTTTGAGACAATTTTGAAGTAATTATTTCATGACATAATAATCCAAATTCACTTTCTTAAGGATCAATAAAGTTTAATTTTGTAAAGAACACTTAACTCAAAGATATTTTAAACATATATATCAAAAACACGACTAAGCTTGTTGCAGTAAGCAATTAATCACATAAAAATTTAAAAATTAGCTTGATAATTTCCGTTCTAATTAATATTTTTAAGGGAAATTTTGTTTACAGAGACATCATAATGCAGGGATGTTCAAACTTTTTGCCAAGTCAAAAATTCTCATGAGCCGAGAAAATTTTTTTTAATCACGCAAATGAAGTATCCCAATTTTTATTTTTTCAAAAGGGAATTTTTTTTTATGATTATAGGCTAATTTGAATAAGAAATCAATTAATTTATTCAATAAATTAAAAACTGGTTTGTGTGCAACAAATGTGGCTTTTCAATACAAAACAAAAGTTTGGTTTTAAAAAGATTCTTCACAAAATTAAAGTTTACTGATTTTTGAGAGAGTAAACATGCATTATTTGAAAATGGTCTAAAAATAATATCGTTAACGCGATAGTTTTTATGACAATTTATTGTCCTGCAAATTTTTTAATGGTGATTGGCCTAAATATAACAATCAAAAACAATGAATAAAACAAAAATAAAGACCTACACACAACCAAAACCATAAATAAAATGGATTGTGAGATCTTTAACAAAATTGTCCCACAATAAAATATCAGAATGAAAGCCATCAACTTCTAATTGATTAATTGTGCCAGGGTTAGTCTGGAGAATGGATTAATATGGTTTAAAGTAACAACCTGTGGTTCAGCTCCTCTTCGTCCTCAAAGACACCAAAAGGTTTCATAGCGTCACAGAGTTTCTTGGTGTACAAATGGTCTATTTCTCTTGGGGGAGCCAGGCTGATGGCAGAGGTGATGCCATAGTGTTTCTGAGGCTGCTGCCCACCAGGCATGGCGCTGCGAGAGAGAAAAAATAAATACATAAAAACACACACAGTAAATTACTCTTTATTCAGGTTTCCACAGCTTGAACAAAACAGTCTAGAGATGTAAATAAAAAGCAATAACTGATGGAAAGTTAGTGTTCAGAAATGGTTGTTTTTGGCTTTTCTTCAAATAAAAAGTGATTATAGTGACTATAATTATTATATAAAGAGGAGTTCTAAGACATTTAGGGAAGTACTGATATTTCCCAACAGGAAAAAACTTACAAAATGTGAGATCTTCTCCACATTATTTGGAGAATAGTTTTGATTCCCAAGATTGTTTTTGATCAAGACATGTCCATGAGAAATGTGGTGTGTTTAGTTTTCTTTTTTTTTTTAACACTGCTGAATTTAATGTTTTAATGAACTAAATGGTTTTCTAAAAGTTTTAACTCAATGTATTAATTTGGATCTACAGAGAAATAATCACAGCTTCAGTAATTACAACTAGAAACTAGAGATCAGACTTGAAATTGAGTGCAGTGATTGAATCAGACTTGAACCTTCGGAACCAGATAAAGGCATTTACAAAGTCAACCTTCTATCAGCACATTTCCAGGTTTAAATCACTCATTAGTCACATTGATTAGCGTAACAGTGTTTTTACAGGTCTGCCTTAAAAAGAAAATAAATCAGATCCAAAACACAGCAGCTCACTTACTCGCTAAAACTGGAAAAATAGAGTTTATCAATCAGTTTTTAAGTCCTTACACTAGCTCCCTTTATCTCAAAGAATGGACTTTAAAATATTGTTGTTAGTTTGTAAATCACTGAATAGGTTAGCACTAACATTAAGATCTGCTCTTGTTGTATCAACCTTCTTCCAGTTCAAGCCGAATCTCCAAACATGGAGAAACAGCGTTCAGTTTTTATGCTTCACAAATCTGAAATACACTTCCAGAAAACTGCTGAAACACTGACTTCCTTGAAATCAAGGTTAAAACTGATATGCTTAAACTTTTCTTTGATTTATAACTGAACCATTAGTTTTGGTCTGCAGTACAACGATTCCTGCTTTTCTTACTTATGCCACTGCCATTCTTTGGTATTTCCACTATATTTTCATCCTGAGGAGAACTTTCAATTGCTGTAGTGCTTAACTGTGCCATACAAATAAACATGCATGTCAAAAAAATCAACTGAATAAAAATGTGAGCATGTGCTTTTCTAGTTAGTGTGTTATCAGAAAAATACATATAGATCTTAATGTTCAGAATTTACTTTGGCAAAAACTATACACAATGTTTTCAGAAGCTCTATAATATTTAAACTATAATAATCTAAAGTAGCAAATTTGACCTAAATGTGAATAAAGAAACATTACAACTGAATTAACTAATTTTCCCAATATTTGATATCAGACATCAGTGTAAACTGAGTGACATTAATCATCCCAGAAGTTAAAATTAGAAAATGATGCAAATGTCTTTATTTTTAGCCAACATAAATCATCCCAATATGAAATAATGAAAGATACTTTAATACTTAAAATGATATGTTTTGACATACAACAATAAGAATTCATGATATTTGTATTTTCCACGTTTTAGCAATCGTAATTCATTGAACATTTAATGTCATGATACAATAAACACTTGTAAAAGTTTGGGTTTTTGGCTTCAATTTTCAATTGTGAAAATATAATATTTCAAATTGCCTTTAATTTATATTTGGCAATATCAGGAAATACATTAAAAGATAATTTGCAGAAAACATTGAGAATCATTTTTTGCTCATTTTTTTAATGAACACTTTCGTGACATAACAGCTCAGATTTCAAAAACACTAATAAACTCAGAATTTTATATTTTTAAAAGACAACTGTTTTAATTGTAACCTGCACACATGATTTTGGCATCATTTACAAAGCCCTTCAACGCACCTTGTAATGAAATAGTTTGTTTTGATACAAAACTCCTTTAGTTTACACAACAATTGATTTAAAAATTGGAATAATGAAAAGCTATTGCTTGTTTTGGCATACTATTTCAATTTAGAACTTACTGAATGTCTCCCGTTTGGAAGCTGCTAGCATTTTAAGTTGATCAGTTTGAGATTTATTGCCGGGAAAACTCCAAACTCTTCACTGACAGCAATGAGCGTAGTTAGTATTATTTCATAAACAAGCTTAAACTGTTACATTTTCGTACATTTCAAAAGTTTGAGAGTGGCTTTAACAAAATAATGGCACAAAAAGTTTAAATCTGAACCTCAGTCAGGCTGCTAGCTCAGAGGCTACAAACAGGTTGGAAGAGCTAACAAATTAGCTAATTTAGCAGGTTGGCAAGTTTTTGCTGGCCGATACGGAAGCGGTGCTTTAACTAATTACCCTCTTTCCGGTTAAAGTCATTAATATTTTACGTTTACCTAAACAAAAACCGTTAACGTGTACGTCTTGATTTTTTTTGCAAAAGTTTAGAAACAACAAAGAAGCTAAGCAGCAAACGGCGGCTGCAGGCCTTGTTGTGACAGCTGGCTAACATTAGCTTTTAGCCTATTCTTCAGGAACGCGAGCAGAAAACCCGCTCAGAAAGTACAAACCGTCCCGCATGCATGACTTACCTTGACATTTCTTTCATGACACTAAAAAGCTTGCACTGTTTTTTGTTTTGAATCCGTAAAAAAAGAAGCTAAGAAAGTCAGCCAGTGGAGATGACAACAGCTTCGACCTGATTTCAACAATGGTCACTTTCCAGAGAACAGTTCAAACCTTCCCACTGAACCGGAATCACTACTTGGGAGCTAACGAATCCGCTCGAAATCCCGCAGGAACATTCATATCTAATTTATCCTCCAACCCCAAGCAGAGTTTTGACAAATCGTGGCGAGCCAAGCACGCGTTTAAGTGCTGTTGTGGGTTATTTTTAGATCCCAAACTACAAATGTAACGGTGTTTGTTGCCCGACGTCTGCGTGCACCACGCTGAACAACCACCGTCAAGAGGCACCGCCTCACCAAGGGCCACAGATCACGTGATCACGTCGGACTGACGCTGTTACGTAACTGGCGTGTTTCGTTTTCTTCAAAACGCTGCTAAGCTCTATTGTAACCCTCGTAACGGTCATTTATTGAATAATAGTGTTGTTTTTCGGGTAAACAAATTTAAGTTGATTTTTTTTTTACGTGGCACCAAAGTTTCCACTTTCACATAAAGGATTTGCATTTTAAAAGTGAAACAAACCGTTATTTAAACAATTAAACAGTAATAACCACATTATAATCTAAATTTAAAAAGTATTTGACGAGAAAAAGTTTTATTTCTCAAACATAATACGTCAAAATTAATTGCTTTTGGAGTTTTAATCGACAGCAATCCTTGTAATACATGTTCAGTTGTTTTATTTTACTCTAAAAACAAAACAAAACAAAAAGAAAGAAAGTGAGCTATTGTCTGTAGTATTCTCATTGTAGAGCTTTGTCTGCAATTTTGCTGTCTTGTAATATCATCAATTGTCTATGAATTAAGCTGTTATTTTATATTTAATACGTTTTTCACAAACGCCTCTGAAGTAATGGAGACCGTATAAAACAGCTTCCTCTAGTGGAGACAATGGAGAAATTATTTCAGCCGACCGTTTGACTACTATTGAACAATATGTGTGCAAAATGTTGCACGTTTCCGAAGACACCTTTGAAAACAAATGGATAAAAATATATCTATTTATCTACACTTTTAACTCACTAAGGTGATTCTAGTCCTTAGTGACAAACTTTTTTAAGATCTGCAAGGCCATTTAGACATCTTCAAATCTGCTGTCGGATCTTTTTCTATGACAAAGTATAAAAATAATCCTCACAACAGGTTATAATGTGAGAAAGTAAAAAGTTTTATTTGCATTTTCAGATTATCTATTATGTCTTAATAATTCCAAGTTATAGCATTTTTATTTGTGCAAGCCAACAGTTAAAACTAAAAAACATCAAAAAAAGCACATTTAATACATAAAGACAGGAAACAACTTTAGATTTGATTAAAATAATTTGAACGTTTTCCTGTAAGTCTCTTCAGTCACTGCAGGACCGTATTGTGTTACTGATTACGAAAGTACTGGTGAACTTTCACTTGTGTACAAAAAAACAGGACAGCTCCTCCCTCGTTGTCCCACTTCTGCATTTTGCACTGTGCATATCGCCACATTTAAACGTTTATAAGAAAAGAAAGTCAAATAGTTTCCTGCTGCAAAATCCAAAGCTTGTCATTGAGACAAAAATGAGCAGCCAAGTTCCTCTGGTCAATGTGGAAAAGTGGATAGCTCAAAACCAAGATGCTTTTCTACCACCAGTGTGCAACAAGCTGATGTGAGTAACACGCTTTGCTAATTTTTAACCAGTAAATTCTGTTGCAGTGATTGATTTGTTTGGGATATTAACACCAGACATGTGAACATGCAGCAACCATATGACTGCTTTCAATTTCTGTTTTTCTCAGGCACTTTTCACAGTTGCTCATCATGTTTGTTGGGGGTCCTAACACCAGGAAGGATTATCATATAGAGGAAGGGGAGGAGGTAGGAAATAAAAAAGTACAAAAATACAATCTCAGCCGTTTTCACACAGCCTGATTCAGCGTCTCCTTTCTCTGTATTATTTCCTTATCTCCCATGAACCTGGGCAAACTCCAGCTTGCAGCTGAAATGCTGAGAGTGTGTACTCTGGCACAGTGTTGCTAATAATCTTTAACTGGGTCCTGCTTGTTGGTGGCATCCTTTGCTGTCTAGACTTGCAAACTTACTCATTCTTAATTCCTAACATTTTCCAAAAACAACTGAGAGAAGACTGATGCGACCACATGCGACAAATCCCAGATAGAGTTTGCATGTTCTCTCTGTGTATGTGTGGGTTCTCTCTGGGTATTCAAGCTTCTTCCAGTCTAAAGTCATGATTGTTAGGTTAACTGATCCCTCTAAATCGTCCTTAGGAATGTGAATTGTTGTCTTTTGTCTCTGTGCTGTTATCTATCAATGGACTGTGACCTGATCAATGTATATGCTACCCTACTAGGATAAGTTTGCAGCAAAGATAAGACTATCAGTTATTTTAAAAACCAATTATTCCATTGATTTTTCTCTTAATTTTAAAATCTTCTTTTGGAAAAATTGCATCTTTATTTTGCTAATATTATAATTACATTCTTGCATTTAATGGATAATTGAAATAAAACCATTAAAAATATATACATATATTTTCTTTAATTTGTAACGTCTTTTTTTTTTTTTAATGGATGTGGTATGACAACCCTATTGAAAATGTCCCATTGGACAGTAAGTAATAAAAAGGTATTAGTTTACATTCTTCTGACTCTCAAAGATAAAAAATGTTAATCATTTATTACTGCAGTTTCATGACTGAGTACAATAATTCCAATAAATAAACAAAGGTTCGCAGAGTTTAATCAATAAATATCTATGATATTTTAAAGATTTCTATAGTATGCATGGATAAACAGTCAGACCAAATATTTATTTTGTATACTAACATTCATATCTTGGAGAGCTCTGCTTGTCAGTAATGTAGGATAAGTGGCTAAAGCTAAAACATTTAGCAACAACATTTTAAGGGAAGGGGGAGGAAAGCAGTTCTTGCATGTGAAAGGTCAAATCTGATGTGTTCATGTTCACCACACAGTCTCCAGATTGGGCAACTGCGGCCTTTAAAGAATGACATTTAACCCATTTCTTGTCTTTCTCTGTTTGAAATAGTTATTTTTCCAGCTGAGGGGAGACATGTGTCTGAAGGTGATTGAAAATGGCATCCACAAGGACGTACACATCAAAGAAGGCGAGGTAAGCGCTGACGTTTCCCCAACCTGTCTTTTCTCTTTGCAGAGCATTAAAACGCACTTGAATTATAAACGTTGCTTTATTGTATGATTTTTTTCCCCTTCACTTTCAGATGTTTCTGCTCCCAGCTCGAATCCCCCACTCTCCGCAGAGAAAGGCCAACACCATTGGACTGGTGGTGGAGCGACGGCGACTGCTGACCGAAACTGACTGCTTGAGGTTCACCTCTCTTCTTCTACTCACCTCTTCCCTCATTTCAACTCCTACTTTTGTTATACAGTCTCAAAATTATTCACATTCAAATATATATATATACACACTGAAAAAACACAAATTCTCACATTTTTGTGCAAATATCTTATCAAACTTGAAATAAGGAACTTTTTAACTCATAAGTAACATTTTCTCATGTTATAAGTTAATTTATCTGCCAATAGAACAAGTACTTTTTCATCAATATTAAGATAAAGAGGCTTAAATCTTGCTAAAAAGTTACTTGTAAGTTTGTCTTATTTCAGACGCAATAAGATATTTGCACTAGAAACTAGATTAAAATTACTCAGTAAGGTTTTGTGTTTTTGCAGTGCTTGTTCAACTGGACAGTTTTTCACATTGTTGGGCGTTTTTAGGCGCCTCAGTGTCACCAGTACCTGCTGCTTCTTGTAGGTACTACGTGGACAACACCACCGACATCCTGTTCGAGAGATGGTTCTACTGTGAGAATCTTGGGACACAACTGGTTCCGATCATCAAAGAGTGAGACACGTTTCTACTTTTATTTCATCCGGGTTCATTGAAGCTTATGTTGACGGTTGATCTATCACTCACAGATTCATGGCATCAAACCAGGCTAAGACGGGAAAACCGGATCCGAGTGAGCTTTCTGCTTTCTCCTCCCGCGTGTCTAATATGAACACTGCTAAATTTCTAAAGAATAAACCGCTGCCATTTTTGTTTTCGGTTGAACAGATGAAGTTTTCAGAGAGCCTCCGTTCCAGATGAACACCATGAACGTGATGACACCGTTTTCCTTCAAGGACTGGCTTAACAAACAGAGGCCATCTTTGGCTAACGGCAGACCCATCAACATCTTTGGAGCTCAGTTTGAGACAGAGGTAGGACGAGTCATTTCAGCTTTCTGTAAACACAGATTGTTTTATTAAAATTGGTACATACACAAACAAGAATTGAGTCACTTACTTGGGTTTTGAAGCCTCAACAAGCTTCTGAGATATTTCTAGCTGGAAATACAACCACACTTTTGTAGGTAACAGGTAATATTTAATTAAAATTTATTGGGATTAGCGCACATTTTCAATATATTGAGGTTGGCGCATTGAAAAGGCTTCCCAGAGTCACAATGTAAGCCTGTTTTGTCCCTTCTAATAACAGTTTTGATAAAACGGCTTGCAAAAGTATTCACACCCCTTGAACTTTCCCATAATTAGTCACATTTCAACCACAGACATGAATATATTTTATTGGAGTTTAATGTGGAAAACCAACACAAAGTGGCATACAATTGTGATTTTAAAAATTGTACAAATAAAAAAGCATTCATCTCCCTTCAGAAGTTGCCTGATTACTGCTAATAACTAAATTTGTCAAAAATGTTTTGAGTCATGTATAATTTCATGTTTCTATTTCACAATTGTATATCTCTTTGTTTTAGTCTTTCACATTAGATTCCAATGAAATATATTCATATTTATGTCAGTATTAGTATTAGTTCAATGAGTAAAAAATAATATTTTTATGGTGGCAACGAGAAACAACTAACAGTAATAAATTAAAACCACTAATTAGGACTCGGTTGTATGTATTGGTTTTATCTCTAAACCTAAATAGGGTGAATATAAACTAAATCTGTTCTCTCTGTCTCGCATCACATCTATAAAGCCTGCAAGTTGAAAGGTGCCTTTTACATTGTGAAGGTTGACTTTCAGAAGTTAAAACCAAGTGTCTAATTACAGACAAATTATAGTTTTAGTGCTTCCTCTGCATGTTTGAGGGAGTGCTAGAAGCTGCATGTTTCTGCAGGTCAGAATATTGGATTCACCAAAACAAACCTGCAGAAATATTATTTATTTAAGATTAAAGTCTCATGTTTTTGTTTTACGTTTGATTGGTTATATTACAGCAAATCCTATCTCAATAATAACAAAGTATTAGACTTCCTGGTAATCAAACTAAGATGTCTGGACTGGTGCATCTGTACAAACAGAATAATAATTATTATTATTAATAAAACAAGAGTCTCTATTTCTTTGTCTTTGACAGGCAATGGTGTTTGGACCTGGACTTACAGAGACACCTCTCCAGCAAACTGATTTGTGGATTTGGCAAATGGCACGTACACACTTCCTGTCCCAACTCCTCTAATAACCTCCATAAGCTGCTAAAAGCTAATCCTACCATCACATCTTCTCTCTGTCTCTCCCAGGAGGGATCTTCAACAGTGATCATGGCGGAGCAGTCGTTTAATTTGACTTCAGGAGACAGTTTGCTCATCCCCGAACAGAACCAGTGAGTCAATTTTAATAAATAATATTAAAAACACAAATTATCTGGTGCTTTCCAGGGCTCAGGATTACGTTGATACAACTTTAAATTGATATTGATGCTGATTTTGACAGAATGTGTTAGTTAATTGGGTGAAAATTAGGACAAAACACAAAAACTGATTTTAAATTAAATTTTCAAGTCAGGTAGTTTTATAAAACGTATCACTCACTTTCCATCAGTCCAATCTAGTATGTGGCGACAGTGGAAAGGAATACCTACTTTTTAATAGGAATAAATGTCCAAAAGTACCAGGTACAGCCATCTGCTGATGGTTGATGTGTCTGGGATTTTGACACAGTACTTTGAACTCTCTGACTATTGTAGAAATATTACTAAGTTATATGTACATAGTCACAGATTAAACTGTATTATATGGTGACCAACAGGTACAAAAGCACTGCAAACGGCAAAATACTCTGCAAACATGAATGATGCAAAGGACAAACCACACAAACAAAAAAAACCAATGTAACAAAAAAGCAAACACTGCAAAACATATGCTGGAATCACAGAAAACTGAAGCAAAAACCTACAATCAACAAAACAAATGCAAACAAAACAAATGCTCCAACCACGAGATATGGAAGCAAATGAAAAAGGTCATAAATAGCAAAAACCACAAGCACAAAATGCTGAAAACTCGTGCCACAAAACAGAAGTCCTCCAGACCACTAGGGTGAATCTGGAGTAAGTAACATTACCAACATAAATAAATTCTGTATTATTGTAAAAGATTGTGTGTTTGAGAAAGTCATAAAGCATAACAGACTTTTTCTTTCTTCCTCCAACTTTCTTCTGTAAATCCTATTAAATTATGACATCCAATCTCAACTGGGGGCCTGAAACCATACGACTCCCCCTGGTGGTCTGGAGCACTTCTGTTTTCACGGTGCAAGTTTCCAGCTTTTTATACTGGAAACTTGTATAAAAAGCTCAATTGTGTGTTTTGCTTCTATTTCCTGCTGTTACAACATTTTCCATTTGCATTTGTTTTGTTGATTGTAGGTTTTTGCTTCTATTTTCTGTGCTGTTTACGCCTCTAACTATGGATTTAACATAGATAAACTGGAATGAGTTGAAGCAGTGCTGTTCACTTGATCCCTACTAGAGCCTCTGCAAGAGATTTCAAACTCAACAAATAGATGGAAAAACACAGTTTTAGACGAGCATGTTGGAAACATCAAAGAACCTTTAAATTTGACTGTAGCACTACTACAAATTAAAACAAATATATCCTCAAATTTACATTCATGGACTGCAAAACAACTCCAAATCATCACCCCTCCAGCACTATGCTTGGCAGTTGGCGAAAGTGTTGGTGCTAATTTACTGTTTTCCAAAGATAAAGACTTTCATTACATTAAACCATTATAAAAGTGTGAAAAACTAATTATTTTCCATTGTTGAGTTTTAGATTTTACTTAAGCTAGATTGATTACTTTCCAGAAGGAACAAATTGGAGCACGTCTAATGATTCAGATACATTGACATTTAGCGTGCGAACTAAGGCCTGCTGAGGTCTACTGTTTTTACAATAAATAATAGACACCAAATTGAATTAGATTAGCAGCTCCCATTGCTGCCAACCCTTTGAAAAGAAGACAATTGAGAACAAGCGCAATTTGTTTGTGCTTGAGAATTAAATTATTTCTCACCACAAATTCATTGGAACTGTCTCAGACACTGATGAGTAGGAACATGTGCTAATATGAGCATTTCTGAGGTTTCCTTGGTATTATGTTTCACACACCTGAATGCCCCAGGCAGACAAAATACATAAAAGTTTGTGCTTTAGGTTGATATATGATAAATAAGTAATGAGAGCATGTTTAATGTTGTCTACTTGAACAATTAGCATGATTCTGGTAGAAATTCTAGTAAAAACATGCAATTTATGTTTCCTTTGTAGGTACAAATGGCAGAGGAGTGAGGGGACTGTGGCCTTGGTTTTCATCCAAAATCCAGAGCGGAAGAGAACCTAATTGTCAACTACACACCTTCAAAATTTACTTAAATAGTATAAAAAGTGTTAACCTTTTTATCAAAACATGTATTTGTAATAACGACATTGACATGAAACTTACACCAGAGGTCAGTAGCAAACCAAGTAAGCCACACACAAAAATGTGACCAGAACAAATCATTCCACAATTTCAACTCTGATGATACAGGGAGAAAGTAATAACACACTGACTGGATTTTATCAGCATTAGCAGAAAAGTCTCCAGCTTTTTTCTTTCCCTGCAACCAATAGTTTCCATGTGGGTTTCATCTTCAGCTCTTTAATGAAAAACACTAGTAATCATACTTCCTTTAATTATCTGATGTTTCCTAGCACTTTGTGCTCAAAAACAACCTCACATCTTCTTGTTCTTTGGTGTTTTTGGAGTGATACTCACTCCAGATCCTCCTGCAAACTGTCTTTTAATATTTCATTGGCTTCCCTAAATACTGTGTAGAAAACTTTAAAAGACATTTATTATGGGTTTTCTTCACTAGTGGAGTTTTGCACAGTAAGTTATGCAATTGCAGTTGAGTGGACATTTCTTTGTTTCAGAGAATTAAGTTTCGCAATAATGAGGTTGTGAAGTTCTTAAGAGCTTCTTAGTTTGACCCATCATGTTTGTTGAGCAATGAGAAAACGTTTCATAGACGATCACTGCAGAGTAAATTATTAAATTAATATTAGTCAGACCTGATAAAAGGTCATTTTTGAGCTTTTTCCTTGGCTTTCTATGTAGTCTAACACATTTTCTATGCATTATTTTACTTAACTATTCTTAAATTAATGCATGGACTTGGGTTGTTAATGACATCTGGGGAGAATTTTGTACAAATATCCTTATAGAAGTATATGTAGTAAGAAAAACAATAACTTAATCAATGCGCTTTGTATAATGGTAGTAAATAATGACAATTTATTTTGGTCTTAATGACAGAAGAACTTGATTTTAAAACTGTCATCAGTTTTTAAGCAAACAGGAATAAAATGACATCAGATAATTGTTCTTGTCTGTTTTTGTTTTCTTGGTTTCAATTGAAAATGCGTTGAAAACTATCTTCATCATCAAACCTCAGGGAGAAACATACGTGACAGAAAAATGACTGAGTAAGATACAAAAACACAAGTTTTGACGTGCACCGTGAACAAACCCTGCAGTGAGATCAGTTCCCATTTCCCAAAAACTTGTGCAAACCATCCTGATGTTTTAAAGAAAATCTTGAAAATTAATAAGCATGCAAATGTAGCCATTTTCCTCCAAGGGGCCTCTTCAGGCACTTTCTCACCCTGGACAAAATCCAAACAGCTTTTCACTTAAGTAGGACCAGATAAGACAGGAAAAATGCAGAAATTATTAATTATGACACAGTTAAAAATATAATAACATTTTGTTGTTTCTCAAAAAAAAAAAAAAGAAAGAAATTAAAAAGACAACAAATGTTGTGGGGGTTTACTTTAGTTTAGAAATTAAATAAAAACAAACTAACACAGCAACCTGGAAGACAACATGGTAGATTACATGTAATTTAAAGTTAAATACATAATTAAGAATAGTATACTTAATTTCATAACCAGGACCTGAGATTGCTTAAAGTTTACTGAATGTTGTGTGATTTTGGAAGGACATAGTTTAAGATTATTATAAAATCAGTTGTTTTTCAATCTTGTCCTTAGCATATTCTTGATTAGAGATTAAAAGTCTTCACATTTTAAAATTTGAACCATTAAAAACACAATAATACTGTGTTGTTCCAGCTGACAATGACATTAAATGTTATGTGGTTGATTTTTGGAAGGACATTATTTAAGATAATCATGAAATTTGTTATTTTCTCAATGTTGTTCTTACCTAGCATTTGATTGGAGATTAAAAACATATTAAAATGTTTAACTATGACAGTGTTAAAAAGACATTAGCATTGTATTGTCCCAGCTAAAAATGACATTAAATGTCATGTGGTTGACTTAAGAAGGACATAATTTAAGGTAACCATGAAATCAACCGTTTTTCAGGCTTATCCTTAGCGTATTCTTGATTACATGCTGCTCCGCTATAAATCCAGCAACAGCCCAGGCTGGGGCATAATCCAGAGTCACCAGTCCTTGAAGATTGTAGCGATGGGCTGAGTAATCCCACGGACAGGCCCCCAGCAGGCTCAGCCCCACGCCCCAGCTGAACTCCCACATGTAAATGAATAAAGTGTAAACTGCCAGCCTCACAGGGAGGGAGCGGCTCTGGGCCAGCAGCCGGGCCCTCAGGGCCTCCATGCAGAAGATGGCGGAGCCGTACATGGGCAGCGCCCAGATGCTGCTGTGTCCTGGGAGCCTCTGGTCTCGGGTGCTGCACCAGTCGTACACGGCGGTGAAGGCCACCTCGCAGAGGCAGCCGTGCAGAGCGTAAACGTAGAGACGAAACACGGCTGAGAGAGGATGAAGGGGGCCGAGGTTGTCAGGCTCTGCTGAGGATTCATGTCCAACAACAGTCCCTGCAACACACACACACACACACACACGCGCACACACACACACACACACACAAACTGAAACTAGTTTGTCTTCAAAGTCTATTTAGAAAGTTTTATGTGATTTAATTTAGGACAACTGTGAACTTTCAGTCACTTTTTAAACAGTAAATTGGAAAATGTACTGAACTCAGAACAGAATAGAATCTACTTTATTGATCCTTAAGGGTTCAATTCAATTCAATTTATTGTTTGTCACTGTACACGTTTACAGTTAGATTAAAAGTCAGAGCCAACAGTGCTCTCTTACCAAAGAAATATGGTAATATTTACAATATTAATCAGTTAGATTTTTATATCTATCTATATCTATACATACATATAGATATATTTACACATTTGTAAAGTGACAAGATGGCCTAAAACAGCTCAGAACACACCAAACTAAAATCTCATTAACTAAGGATGATTTTCTGGGAAAAAAAAAAAAAAAAATTTGTAGAAATATCTCATTGTTTGGAAAATGTAACTCAACCAAGGCCGACAGGGCAGAACAGTTCCTTCTTCAAAAAGCTGATGTCTTTCCGCTCCAATAGAAAACTCCTGCAGTTATAAAATGGCAGTAAATGGCAGCTACCTGCTGTCTCAAATCAAAATAGAGCAATATTAATTCCAATGTGGCTTAATGTGTGTTAAGAAGCAATAAGGTTTTATGTAATTCTAGCATGTGTGTATTTCAGGGTGTCAAATTCATTTTCGTTTTGGGCCAAATCAAGATTATGAAGGCTCTTAAAGGGCCGGTTGAGCCAGAATGTATTGAAAAAAACCTGTTCACAAACTGTTAAAATACCAACGAATTCTTAAAATTAAATAATATTGACCATCTCTTCAGTCCCTCCAGGATTTTGTGATTGTTTTTGTGAATGTTTGGCAATAAAAATCAAAGTGTTTGTGGAACTAATTTGGAAATCTTTGCACTTATGACACTAAATGTCATAAGTGCAATAGACCATGGACTATGACCTGACATCAATTAAGACTGAAGCAGCTGTTTAGTACAAGTAAGAAAGTTTGACAAGTTTTGAGAAAAATCTGCAGAAAAACTCCCAATTAGTAGCACAAAAGAATTGTTGAATTTACACAATAACTCTCAAGAAACTGGAGCGACTGATTGATATAATTTTGCAGTAAACAAACAAAAACTGTGTTGAATTGATTGATAACATAATAATTAAGCACACTTAAATTAAAGAACTTAGTGGGCCACATAAAAAGCTACGGCGGCCGGATTTTGTCCACAGGCCTCGTGTTTGACACATGGTGTATATGATCCTTTGTCTGTTACCTTTTGGGTGTTTCCTTGTAGTGGCCATCTTGGAACCCTGCTAACGAAGAGGTCCGCCTCAAACCCAGCTCTTTTATGGAGGGAGCCATGATGGATGGAGTTTGATTGGCTGGGAGAAAATTGCAAGCCAATCAAACTGGCAATTTTGATTGGCTGTGTAACCAGTATATAGGTGAACTGCTGGCTGTAGCAGACTGACTTATGGGAGAGCTGCCATTTTGAACTGTGCTATGGCAGCCTAATAAACCAGCTTTAATTGTTGTACAGCCAAGTTTGCTGATTTTTTTTTCGTCTTAGTGTAACAATGTGTTTGATAAAAAACAACAGTGTGGAACATGTAAAGCTTTTTAAAGTGTTTCAGAACCTGTTAGGACCAGATCACTGCAAAAAATGTCCTCAAGCTTGACCTTGACTCTAGTTGAATAATATTAACACGTTAACCAGATTTTGGAATGAAGTTAATTGCTGAGAAATTAGTCAAATGATCAATCAATCAATCAAATTTTATTTGTATCACACATTTCAGCAGCAAAACATTTCAAAGTGCTTTACATAATAAACACAAAAACATAAAGTCATGCAACATAGGATCAACTATCAAAAACTACATTAAGTGCCATAACAATGCAAATAGAACATTTTTAATATTTGACCTACAAAACTCAGTTTAATGTAATATTTAACCTTCGAAACTCAGTTAAATGTGATATTTAACCTACGAAACTCAGTTAAATGTGATATTTAACCTACGAAACTCAGTTAAATGTGATATTTAACCTTCGAAACTCAGTTAAATGTGATATTTAACCTACGAAACTCAGTTAAATGTGATATTTAACCTACAAAACTCAGTTAAATGTGATGTTTAACCTACGAAACTCAGTTAAATGTGATATTTAACCTACGAAACTCAGTTAAATGTGATATTTAACCTTCGAAACTCAGTTAAATGTGATATTTAACCTACGAAACTCAGTTAAATGTGATATTTAACCTTCGAAACTCAGTTAAATGTGATATTTAACCTACGAAACTCAGTTAAATGTGATATTTAACCTACAAAACTCAGTTAAATGTGATGTTTAACCTACGAAACTCAGTTAAATGTGATATTTAACCTACGAAACTCAGTTAAATGTGATATTTAACCTTCGAAACTCAGTTAAATGTGATATTTAACCTTCGAAACTCAGTTAAATGTGATATTTAACCTACGAAACTCAGTTAAATGTGATATTTAACCTACGAAACTCAGTTAAATGTGATATTTGACCTACGAAACTCAGTTAAATGTGATGTTTAACCTACGAAACTCAGTTAAATGTGATATTTAACCTACGAAACTCAGTTAAATGTGATATTTAACCTTCGAAACTCAGTTAAATGTGATATTTAACCTTCGAAACTCAGTTAAATGTGATATTTAACCTACGAAACTCAGTTAAATGTGATATTTAACCTACGAAACTCAGTTAAATGTGATATTTAACCTTCAAAACTCAGTTAAATGTGATATTTAACCTACAAAACTCAGTTAAATGTGATGTTTAACCTACGAAACTCAGTTAAATGTAATATTTAACCTACGAAACTCAGTTAAATGTAATATTTGACCTACAAAACTCAGTTTAATGTAATATTTAACCTTCGAAACTCAGTTAAATGTGATATTTAACCTTCGAAACTCAGTTAAATGTGATATTTAACCTACAAAACTCAGTTAAATGTGATGTTTAACCTACGAAACTCAGTTAAATGTGATATTTAACCTACGAAACTCAGTTAAATGTGATATTTAACCTTCAAAACTCAGTTAAATGTGATATTTAACCTTCGAAACTCAGTTAAATGTGATATTTAACCTACGAAACTCAGTTAAATGTGATATTTAACCTACGAAACTCAGTTAAATGTGATATTTAACCTTCGAAACTCAGTTAAATGTGATATTTAACCTACAAAACTCAGTTAAATGTGATGTTTAACCTACGAAACTCAGTTAAATGTGATGTTTAACCTACGAAACTCAGTTAAATGTGATATTTAACCTACGAAACTCAGTTAAATGTGATATTTAACCTACGAAACTCAGTTAAATGTGATATTTAACCTACAAAACTCAGTTTAATGTGATATTTAACCTTCAAAACTCAGTTTAATGTGATATTTAACCTACGAAACTCAGTTAAATGTGATATTTAACCTACGAAACTCAGTTAAATGTGACATTTAACCTACGAAACTCAGTTAAATGTGATATTTAACCTACAAAACTCAGTTAAATGTAATATTTAACCTTCGAAACTCAGTTAAATGTGATATTTAACCTTCAAAACTCAGTTAAACGTGACATTTAATCAACAAAATTCAGTTAAACGTGACATTTAATCAACAAAATTCAGTTAAATGTGATAAATATGTCTGCTACAAGTTGAGAAGAAAAGCCAGTCAGTGGATGTAAGTCATGAACACAGAATTGTTAATTATTTATTTGTAAATATCATATGTTATGAAATACTTAAAATGCATTCCCATTAGGCGATGGGTAAAAGTTATGAAAATAAAGCTGCACCAGACAGGATTGATGGGTTTTGCAGTAGCCTGAAGGGATTAAATCAGTTGACTGCGTTCTGCCAAAGAAAACATTTGTGAATGGTATTTTGATCACCAGTCTGGACGTTAGTTTGCGAAAACTAAAAATGCCAAGCTACGTTTGATGAAACCAACATGCATACAGTACGGCAAATAACTCCATTTCACAAATAAAAATGTTAATCAATTAACTGTGTGTTTTCTGACTTTATATTTTTGTGTTTTTATGACAAAAAGCATCTTGAAATGCTTTGTTGCTGAAATGTGCCAAACAAAAAAACCCTGATTTGACTTAAAGGTTAATCTTGAAACAGAACCGATGTCTCTGTACAGTTTCACACAGCTGCTGGAAATACCCACCCTCTTCTACTGTAGACGTACGACAACGACCTACGGGATGCTGTAACTGCTCAAAATCCTTATCACAACATCAGTGACCACAGCTGAGTCACAGAGGAACGTTTGAGAAGGATCAAAACATGTTACACTGTAAAGCAGCAAATTAATTAATTCATGGGTTCATTCATTAGAGATTGGCAAAAGAGTTATGAAAAGTTTGCCGAGATGAAAGATTGATGTGTATCTTCTCTGTTGAGTGACTCTTTATTTGTAATTTCATGTAAAGAAATAAAAAAAGGCTTAATTCTTGAATTACATTGATATAAAATGTCATTTTAACTTTATCTGGTTAAAGTCAGGTTGAATACATCTGCTATTAATAGGTGTTGACTCCCTACTTAAAGAGAAATCTGTCTATGTAGCAAATATAAAAATATAATAGTGTAAGGAGTAAATTGTAGATCACATTAGCTGGAGCGTAAGACTTTTACATTAGCCTGAAGCTGTGCTTTTCTATGACATCTGAACCGGGATGACTGGTAAAAGCTGTAGTTTCACTCCCAACCTTCGTCTGCTGAGTCATATTTTATATATAAAGTTATGGTAAAAAGAAAATACCGCTACTTTTTCAGCTAGAGAAAAAACCTAAACTTTCCTATTTTACAGACTGACGTCATTTATTGGAACTAAGTTAATCAATGGTGACCAAACATCTTGGCAAAAAGGCCACAAAATTGTTAATATTTTTATTCTTAACGATAATAACAATAACTAATATATATTTTATTTTTACCTATTAAATAAGCAACAAACTAAACACACAATATTTTAGTAAAATAAGCAAAGCAGTCAGATTTTTGTAGACAACCGTTGCATGAATCAGGTTTACCTGATTTAAAAAGATAAACAGCAAGTCATATTTTAAAAATGTGAATTTTTCTGTATCTTTTTTTGATCACTCTTTTTTATTTTACCAAGTTAGTTAAATTTCGTGAGCACATTTGATTTTCCAGCAGCCATTGTACAGTGACTACAGCGGTAAAACCAGCTGACCAAATGTGTTGGAGCTCAGCTTGTGTTGCTAGGTGACGTGCGGACCTCTGTTGGGGTTGCCAGGCAACAGCACGTTGCCCGTCGAATGCCCCTTAATATTAAGGAAGTTTTTGAAACAGCTATTTTTACATCAACTTATTGGCAAAGTGGTGGCTGCATCTTTCTGTGGGTCTGACTTGCTGGCAGTGGATGGAGTGATGAATAAAAACCTCAAATGTCTCCAATTTGAGCTGAAATTAACGGCTAAATGGTCGAAACTTGGACACAGTTGCATTTTCTACCTGGACAATGATCCCAAAAGAACATCCAAACTGATTCTGGAGTAAATAAAGGAGCATAACATGAAGCCCACTTAACAAAACTGTTGAAAAAGTTTATGTTAAGGTTAAAAATTGGGTGTGTGCCATTAAGCTAATTGAATTTCACCAATTCTACCCAGAAAAGATGCTAAACATCCAACAGGATTTATGCTAGTCGCTTACTTGTTTAAAACTTGTTTAAAGATTTAACTAAATGTATGTACGCCTTTTTTTTTTTAATAAAGTAGTTTGTCATCTACTCACTCCATCCTGGAAATATAATGACTCATTTTGAAGGTATGTAGTGACAAATATTACTACCTTACTTACACCTTTCTCTGTTATCGTGAGGAAAATTAAGGTGTGTAACAAATTACACTCTGAAACATGATAAGGTTTTCTTAATATCTTTTTTACTGCACTTTGTTCCATGCATAACGATCCTCCTTCGTTTTCCGCTCACAGGACACAAACCTCTAATGTGGATTAACAAGCTAATAGCCCTGCTTAGCAAATTAAAGACATGGCTAATCTTCAACAAGCTTTCACTCTGTGCGAACAAACTCTTTAAATGATGAACACGACGACACATACAGGTGTGTATTATTCCTGATAAATTAAAATATTAGTAATAAAATTGCAATATTGAGATCAATTCAAGTGAAAATAAGGTGATGAATTTTATTTCAGTTTTTGAAGCTAATTAAATGCAATTAAAAGTGATAACTCTCACCTCGACCACTTCTCCCTCCCACTGCTACTTTTCTGCCCTTCATCCCTGGCCGGTGTATAGATCTGTGCGCCTTTATAATCCCTCTGCTTCCCCTTGTGTGTGCACGTGCGTGTGAGTGTGGATTCTAGGCTAAACATTAAGCTGATCCATGTTATCAGACACTGATGTCTCTGTGGCCGGGTCCAGTTGTGAAGAGAGGAGGAGAAACCGGACCAACCTGAGGGGAAAAACTCTGCATGGAGGGCACATTAACGTCAATATTGATCCAATGACGGCTGCATGAATGCTCGCTTTTAGCTATAGAGGAAGAGTGCAAACACGTTTATTGATGGGTTTCTCAAAGGCAAAGTTGGCAGTGTCTAGATTACAAAAAAGTTCTGTTTAATTCAGAACAGTCTCTAGAGGGGTTATCAGTGAGCTGCAGCGGAGGGGAGTGTCAGAGAAATTGGTGTAATAAATAGATCAGTTTGAATTTGAACTGGCTGATGTTTTAGATGTTGAATAAAGTGGTAATTTTATTTGTTTTGTCTGGTCATCTTGACATTAAATTCACTTATCTGGAGCAATAGAAAACATGCTTATCGATGTATGGCATTCAGAGAACATGCAGTCATAATGCAAGGTCGGAGTTTCTGTAAACATAATGTAAAAAACATGTTCCTTATTTTACTGAATGTGTTCTAATTAAACTTGTTGACATCTTATGTTCTGACATATTGTATCATATAATAAAATTAAATCATTCATTTATTAATAAACATTTTTTTGATTAAACACGATTGTTTTATTATTCGAATTTATTGTATCCATTTATTTATTTAGTGTATTTATAATTACATAAATAGTTTGAATAATTATAAAATTAAGTAATTAATTTAATGATTAATTATTAAACAATAACTAAATAATTGCTAGTTACTTAATTATTAATTAATATATTTAACATTGAAATTGTTTTAATGTATTAATTGTTAATTAAATTATTTGAATAATTTTATAATTCTTATTAATTTTACAATTTATTTAAAATTAAATAGCTACATTTAATTTTATTAAATTATTGTCATTGAGAGAATTGGAACAAGGTGTTTTTCTCTCATATTTGCCTGATGACATTAAATTAAAATTATTGTACTATAAATTGCACAAAATACATTCATAAATGGTGGAAATCTACTAGCATGTTCTAAATAAAGTTTCATTTAATTTCAAATCCAATCCAAAGTGCAAAAACACAAGATTCAACAAAAATTAAGCTTAAAAATAGAAGCTGTGTAGAAATAAGTAAGTACACCCCCTATCATCCAACAGGGAAAGAGAAAAGACAAAATTTTAGTTGCAAGATTTGGTTAATGTAAATGTGCCAGCAGTTTTTCTTTATATGTCTCCGTTTGACATATAAACTGAGACATATATAGACATTATATATATATATATATCTATATCAATAGATAATCTATATATTTATTATCTACATATAAATAATATTTATTATCTACATATAATAAAGATTATATACATATCTTTATTGGTTTATGGATATTCAACAGAAGATACAATTTTAAAAAAGTTCCAATTATTGTTAAACAACCAAATAACTTGCCGTTTTATCCCAATTTAAATATTTGCTGCCGCCATTTTGCGGACTCGTGTAATTCCCGCCAGGAGGATTATGGAGTGCCGTAATTTGCCGACAGATGACGTAAATTGCTTAGGGAAAAAGCACCAGTTTGAAAGGGTAATAAACAGACTTATAAACACAAAGACGGAGATTTCAGTATGTTTTAGTTATATAACTTAAGATATAGCTCCAGTTAATTATGTTTTTTCTCCATTAATTGCCGTTTTCTCAATTTCAGTTGTTATAATAACCTTGTTATAGACAATAGATGGATGTTTCTAGACATAAACTGTATTCTGTCTCTCTATAATCACATTATTTACTTCCATGTCTAAATACATCATTAGGGAAGTTGAGTTATCAGCCAATAGAACAACACACCATAAAAGCGACTGTATGGTTCTACTAGCACAGTTCAGGTCTCATACTGCACACAAAGTGGCCATAAATTCCCTGAGAGCAGATGTTACTCCTGGTGGTGCCAGTGTCGAGTCCTGTGTGTTTATTCTGCGAGTACAGTCATAAAACAGGCGGTCGAGTTGTAGACCTGTGGATCAGAGTCCAGTGATTCTAGCAAACACGCCTCTACGCCAGTGGGCGGGGCTTAACACACAGTCCGGAAGTCGGTGACCATAAAGTTATCAAGGTTCTGTTGGAGAAATTAGTTAGGGAAGTTCAACATTTATAATCTTTATAGAGTTGCTTATAAATATTGGTGAGAGTGAAGTTTGTTTTGTGCAGCCTTTTCATTGTAGTGCCATAAAAGTAGGCTACAAGTAAAAAGCGATTACACAAAATAATTCAGAGAGGAACTGACTCAGTGATTAGGAAAAATGGGAAGTAATGTTTGCTTTGAATTACGGTAACACGTGCCCAAAATGTCAACTTTTTTTAAATGATCTTTACCAGGTTGTACAAAAATGTACAAAGACACCAATCAGATCCCTCTGTAAATACAGATGAAATCAAACTGAAACACTAAAGACACAACTAAGCATAACGTAACATAAAATTTCAGGTTTGATGCTTGAACTCCTTGCAGTCAATCGCTGTGTTTCCATTAACCATAACATTGCGTAAATTAAAATTACAAAAATAATTAGAGTTAATGGAAACACGTCAATTGACAAAAAGAAACGGCTTTGGAATTGGAATAACGAGGTTTTTCACACTTTTTTTGCGTCATATGAGTCACGTGATCAACAACCGAACGTTACTACTGGCGGAAACCAACGAAGAAGAGATCAGGCAGTAGTGGAAGGATGATGATTTGTTTTTTGTCTTTTTTTCACAAAAACAGCTGGTTCACAGAATCGCACAGTTCATAAAAAGTTGTGGATCATTCCAACGTGTTCAATCAGTAAATCGCCGAATATAATTTTCCATAAATGCCGCGTACGTAGCCGTTTTTCAGACGCTAACGGCTCCTCTGACGTCAGCGATGAGCGAATATGCTTCGCGTAGCTGCTTATTTACATTCGTCGCTGCTGTGATTTTTAACGACTTGCCGCGTGAACAAGCTTATTTACCTGTGATTTTGATTCCATTTGTTATTTAATGGAACCGCCGCAATGGCGAGATGGTGCTTTTTCAACATTAACGCGTATTTGTAACGCGGCTTTTGGCCACGAGTTACCGAAATCAAATAAGACAAACTGCTCGGCAGATTCCAAAAACTGGGTCATTAATTGGCAAAGCTACAAAAAGAATAGCTGAAAGAGAAGAAAAAAGTTACTGCGGTGGACCAGGACCAAAAAAAGCAGGAAAAAAAATGCAAAAATAAAAAAGATTTAATAAAACTTTTGTAATCACAATTTTTTAAATATTTTTTTTACTATAGAATTTAATCTGCTTTTCAATCGTTACTGTAAAATATTATTGAAAATTCAAAAATTATTTGAAATTCTCATCTTTCTGATTAGCTGCCAGTCAGATTTATCAAGCTGCTTCGCTCCTGAAGCTGCATAGCAAGTGTGAAATGAACAAGTTTTTAAAAATGAAAAGACCAACAGAAGGGTTCAGCAGCCAAGAAGTGAAGGAAACTGCTGTTGGATTTTAGTCCAACTAAAAAAAATCAGGAGAAGAGATGCAGCTTTTAAGTTAAACAACCGTAATAAATAAAGACTTGTGAATAAAAGTGAGGAAAAATCATTTAAAAAGTTTATCTTACTTGACACATGGTCATAAAATCAGTAATGGGGCGTACTTAGTTCTTCAAAAACACAACATTTTCACTTTCACAACAATAACTAATCTCAAAGCAGAATCTTTTCTTTGTTCTTAATCACAGAAAAATCATTTCGACACCTGGTGAAGTATCTAAAAATATCAAAACAGGGTGTGTGTGTTTTTCTTTTCCTTATTTCCGTATAGATCCCGAAAAGTGAGTGTGTCATGAGTAATTCTCGAGCTAAAATGTAAGTTTGTGGCCAAATGTTTTCTCTGGAAACATCTTTGCTACCATCGTGTTATGACAAGCCCTCACACAACCAGCTTGTTTTAGAAGGAGATCTCACACTTTTCACAGTAGAGCACTTTCACTCTCGCTACGCTTCACCAATTGAACGCATTACTGCGGGTGAGTATGCAAAACTACGCTTTTACCCAGTTCTTATGAATGCATGTGGTTTTTTTCTGTAGTTTGAACTTGATGTGTTGCATTCATTTCATATAAAAAATAAATAAAAGAGGGAAACCTGAATTAAAGCGAACTCTAAAATATTCGGCAGAAAAATAGACGAAGATGTTGATACACTGCAAAATCTTACCAAGTATTTTTGATCTACTAACTTAGTAAACTTGAATTCAGATTAAACTAAGGTACAAACCACTTTTAAGCTAGAAATATGAAGTTGTTTTAAGTCAATACATCCTTAATTTGAATAAAAAGGTTATAGTTTAAGTGAAGTAATGATTGAAGACATTTGAACTTATGATAGGAAAAAATGTTGTGTTCCACTGGCAAATTATTTCACATAACTAATAATTTTAATCAATGTTAAGGAATTGTTTACTTGAAATAAGCTACTGTTCATTGATAAAAAAGTTACTTGTAAGTTATTTTTGTCTTATTTCAAATGTACTAAGATATTCGCACTAGAAACTAAACCAAAAATATTTGGTAAGATTTTGTATTTTGGTAAAATTTTGTGCAATTTTCTGCAGTAAACATGCAAAAAATTGCAATTTTACCCTCATGATGCTTGTTTTATAAACTGTTGTGCAACTTTTAAAAGCACATTTCTCATAAAACATGAATTATAATTTGCAATATTCAGATTAATGAAGCTGAGTTTGGTTTTTACTTGCACTGGTATGCACTGAAATAGTTTTAATTTAACGTTACTGTGCAGTTAAAGCTTTTCTGCATGATCTTACAGGAATGCCTCTTGCAAACACAACAATCGTCTATCTTCACCCATATAACGACTCAATTTCAAATGTGCTTAATTGTATTTAAAGCTAATGAACCATAAATATTATTTATAAAGGAGTTGCTAACAAAAATCTGGCACAATAGAGTTGTAAAAAAACAAAGACTGCAGTTCTGGGCATGCCCTCTCTGATTCGGGTTTTCCCTTTTCAATCGGTCCAAATATTTCCTCATAGCTGTCTGTTTTTTTTTTAAAGCCCACTTCCTAGAGCATACATTCACAGAAATACCTGCAGTTTACATGCATATCTTGGTTTACTTGCGTAACATATTTCTGAACTGATAAATGTAGTGTCTTCTCCATAAAATACACTGCAAAACCACAAAATGTTACCAAAAAACCTTTTAACTTATAAAATGGAGAAAAGAGCAGATTATTTCACTTATGACTCATGCTTTTTCATCAATATTAAGATATTATTGACTTAATATAAGCTCCTATATCTTGCTGAAAAGTTGCTTGTAAGTTTGTTTTGTTTTATTTTAAGTGATTTGCACAAGAATGTAGACCAAAAACTTGGTAAGAGTTTGCGTTTTTGCAGTGTAGACTCATCGTAAAGCCACTGGAGTGAAAAGAATTGGCATCTTTACAGATCCTTAGCACTGTCAATCACCTTCCTCCAGCTAGCAGAGCCTGTAGCTAGTGCTAAGGCTAGTTAGCAGGACTACGATAACGGTGCATAAATGGTTTTCCTGTGACATGAAGTAATTTCTCTGCCATTAGTACATTTTTCAGCCCATACTTGATGTTGATGGACAGCACTAAGACCCGCCTCCTGACTCTGATTGGTCGGTTTTGATTGGGAGCGCCGCATAAATCTATGCCATTAATCTGTCACAGATTTATGAACAGTATTGTTGTTGTTTTTTTCTTAATTTTGTACTGTGAGACATTGGTGTCCAAAATGCGGTATGGGGGCCATTTGTGGCCATGTCAGTAATTTGGTAAGGCCCACCTAGTGCAATTCAAAAATTATACAGATTTGATGGCTGTTGCAGATGGAAACTATTTTATATGTAATCAGGGTAAAATTATATCCAAACTGATTTTCATACAATGGTGTTGTGGAAAGAAAATATTACCAAGCACTTTCCATTTCAATGGAAAATGTAAAGTACGGCACAAAGGATTTGTCTAACCCAAATCCTGTTTAATAAACAAGAATAAAGTTGATTAATTGAGCTCCCAAAAATGTGAAAAGTAGATGCCTTTATTTTAACACAGCAAAATCTGTTTTAAGTTTTGGATTTACAACTAATTTCCCTTTTCTACTACTTTTTTTTTTTTCATTTTCTTGTATTTTGGCCCCCATGACAGAAAGTTTGAACTCCCCTGCTTTGATAGGTTTTGTGTTCGGCTGTGAGTTTGCTACCATCTTGGCTCTGGTTTTGTTTTTTCTCAGTTATTTTTGTGGTTGTCTGACTCCTGTTTCACCCTGAGTCATTTTCTTCCTCAGTATCTTCCTTTCACTCTATCTTCCTCCTTTTCGGTATACGTGTTTATGGGCATGTCTGGTTTCTGGAAATACTTTTGTGTTTTGTTTAGACTTTTGGCATCTGCAGCCCTTTGTTTTGTAATAATAAGCATTAACCTTCTTTATTACATTTGTCTCCTTCGAAGAAAAACAATAAATGTAGAAATAACATTAACACCTCCAGGCTGTTGCTGTTTGTACTTTTATGAAAATAATTACAAATTAGTGTAAGCTTCTGCTCCAACTAATATCTTACATTGTCTGGAAAACGAGGCCACATCATTACCCACCCACCACCGTGCTTTGAGAGTTTATGAGGTTTTTGAGCTGGTATGTTGTTTTTGTGTTCATTTTTCTTCTAGTGAAGACCCTTAAACAAGCCAGACATTTTCTTTTTCTTCTAATTTTCATGTCATAAACTTTAAATTTGAACTGTAATCGGAGAAGAAGCTGTTTGGTTTTTATCCAATTTCTTTCAGTGTGAGCACTTTTGGGAAAATTGGCAGCTGCCTAAAAATGTTTTCTACTTATAAATAATCTTCTCATCTTTGTTTTTTGTCATTGTGGCAACATATGCATTGGTGCTTGCTTTTAGAGCAGAGGTGGATGGAGTGGCCAAAAATTAAAAAAGAAAAATTCTACCCAAGTGTCAAATCACCGATTTAAAATATTTAAAATTACATCATAAGGTGATATAAAATTTTGTGGACATTTAGGTATTTTTAAAGACCAAAATGAAAATAATTAATATAAGTAACATAATTAGAATTTAAACAAAATATTTTTTCCAAATCTGTTTCTTTCAATAAAAAAAAAAAAAAAGAAACTTTACTGAAAGTTAAAGTTTCATAAGTGTGTTTGGTGAAATTTTGGTTAAAACAGTTTATGTCAGCATTTAGTGAAGTTACTCACAGTTGGCAGACATTTTACTAAAGAAAGAGTAGCGATACTTAAGTAAAATTAAAAAGTAAAACATAGCAAAAATACTCCTAAAAGTACATTCAAGTAAACTCTGCATTCATGATGGTCAAATAACTCAAATTCAGTTAAATAAACTTTATTAATCCTTAAAAGAAATTAAATATTGTTGGGACTCATTAGGTTTCTTGGACGGCTGTGGGCAGGAAGGATCTCCTGTAGCAGTCAGTAATACAGCAGTTCTGAAGACGCCTCTGATTGAAGACACTCTGTTGCTGTAATTTTCTTATTTTATGAAGAATTCTTATTTGCACCATCATCTCCTAAGTATTCCCCAGAACAGAACGAGCTTTCTTTATCCGGTTGTTGAGAAATTACCGTAATAATTTTCCTCAACAATCTGTTGCACTGAAATTTCCCCACAATAAAGGACACTAAAATATGTTCCTATTTTAGTCTCATACCTTGGCTGCAATAAGAGGCTAATAATAAGACCTACCGTTGCCTTTCTATCGTCTTAAACTTTTTTCTAACATGCTCCAGATTATGTTAGAAATCTGGAGCATTTCTAACATAATCCCAGAAAATCTTTGGGAAGATTTTCTGGGATTACAATAAAATCCCTCTCGCTCTTCTTAGTGCCTTAAAATTAAAACCAGGTGGGGAAAATAAAAACGCCAGCCATTGCAAATAAAAATGCTTCATTTTGTTTTTGTTGACTCAATGAATCATAAAAAAAAGCTAAGAAAAACAGGTAGAAAACACATAAAAGGGGAACTGAATATCAGCTGACATTTATGAAAAAGGCACTCGGTCTCACCTGGTAGAAGCAAACAATGGAACCGGTTCTGGTTCTGTAAAACAAAGCATGAACTAAAGAACTTGCATAAAAGTAGAAATCAGAAATCCAGGAATGGGTGAGAAGTCTTGATCTTAACCTACCCCTGTTGCATCGTATCGCCTGGCTTTCAGCTGTTTAACTAAACCAGATTTAAAAGGAGCAGCTAAGTGAAACCAGGTTAAAGTAATCCTGTTACAGTGAGCGTTCATCCTCTGCTCACTTCGACAGACCATAAGGCCGATCACAGATTAACTGATCCACGTCATAAATTATGAGTTTCTTTCATAGAACAACAGATAATATTAGGATATATACAGATACATTCATAAAGTTTGTAGCATGTAATGTGCGTTCATTCACATCAGCTATGTTTGGTGCGCTTTAATCAATCAATTAATCAAACTTCAGTTTGTTTGCCTAGAAAGTCCGTTTGGGGAGGTGTGAATGCGTAAACTTTAATGTGGACTAAAAATGCGAACTCTGTTTCGTCTAAAAACCTCAGTCTTGGTTTAGTTTAAGTGAACTCTGGTGCAGTTTGAATGCATATGTGAACATCAAGTGGACCAGAAAGCGCTCCAAAAGCAGGAAGTGGACAACAGTGCAGGGCATTCTGGGTAAACACAAGAAAAAAACAATCCTCCAACCGCTAAAATTGACGCCACTTAATTTTTGTTTACATTTTGTAAAGAAGGAAGTTGTGCTCAGTGTCTTCTTCAGAGGTTTTCATGTTGCTTCCTTCAGTATTTCTTGGTGCAGCGCCACCACAGGCGAGGAGGGGAGCTGGTTTTTCAAATAATTTGGTTCTTTTGATGCAGTGCAGAGAGAAATTGAACTGCAGCAGCTGAAAATGCAACAAATGTTGCTACTTATGTCCTCAATCGGACCGAATCCATCAGACTATCTGGTGTGAAAATACTTAAGCAGCCCTTTTACCTTCGATCTGGCTTTCCCAACCCTTTCTATGCTCGTTGTTTCTTTTGCCACATCATTCACCCATTCACATGTTTATATATCAGTTTATTCTTTAGTATTTGTCATTCCTAAAATAATCTGAACCCTAACATTTGCTTTCACATGGTTTCCAATATAACAATAGTCTAATCAGTTGTTGTTCTTTTCCTTGGCAGTGTCAACCCACTTGTTGACATTTCAGCGAGTGGAAAGATCCAGCGATACTCTGCTAGAATGAATTCAGAGGGAAATGCGACCTCCTGCCGTCTTGGGAACAGTGAAGTTGCAAACGTGTTGGTGATCATCTTCCTGACTATCGAGACTCTGGTGGGGCTGCCAGGCAGCGTCCTCGCGCTGTGGATCTTCTGTCGCCGAATGAGGTTCTGGAAATCCCACGTCACCTTCCTCTTTAACCTCTGTCTGGCCGACTTCCTGCTCTTCCTCAGCGTGCCCTTCCGCATCGACACCCACTTCCGAGGCGACGACTGGCAGTTCGGGTCAGTTTGGTGCCGCTTGAACCTGTACATGCTGTCCGTCAATCGATCTGCCAGCATTTCGTTCATGACGGCCGTGGCAATCGACCGCTACCTGAAGGTGGTCCATCCGCATCACCCCATCAGTCGATTGACTTCGACTCTGGCGCACAAGCTGTCAGCGCTGATATGGCTCGTCGTGATTTTGTATCGTATTCCGTTGTTGACGATCGACCTCCTCCATTCGGTGGGAGAGAAGAAAATGTGTCGCAGCTTCCACTCCTACGAAGTCCTGCCTACGGCAATAAAAATACACTATGTAGCCTATGTCCTAGAGCTCTTCCTGCCTTTGCTATTGCTCATTTTCTGCTCTGTCAAGATCGCCTGCCAAATACGAAGGGTTCAAATGGAGAAAGAGAGAGCGCGACACGCCATCCGAGCTGTGATGGTCATCAATATGGTGTTCATCCTCTGCTTCATGCCAGGCGTCTTCACAGGCCTGGTGGGGCACTACATAAAGACGTTCCACCCAGAAGCATGTGAATCTTACAAGTTGTGGATCAATCTCTTCATGGTGAGCATTGGCTTCACCTACCTCAACAGCGCCTTGGACCCTGTCATCTATTTCTTCTCCAGCTCTGTGTTTCATGACACTCTGAAGAACTCCTTCAAATGCAAGAGAAGCATCAGTGAAAACATCACCCTATACCGCTGACAGGTAAAGACCATAACAATCGAGGTTTTGTTCGATTGAAAAGAGCAGAAACAGATTTTTACATGCAATAAATCAGACTAAACGTCTTCTCAGTCAGGTTTATAAAAATTATTGTATTTGAGATGGTGCTTCAGTGTTTCCACATAATACTGACTACTACTGCAAGCTGCATTTATATTATTGAAGATATAATTGCTCAATTTGACATTTTGAAAATAAATTAGCTTATTTATTTTCCAATTATGAAAATTGGGATGAAGTGGTTTATTGGTTTAGTCTGTAAAACAGCAATGGAAACACTTTTTTTGCATCACACGAGTCGCATGATCAGCAACTGGATTTTACTACTGGCAGAAACGACAAAGAAGTAGACAGGAAATAGTTGGAGGATGATGGTGCTATCTGTTTTTAATGACTCATTAATGTGTGATTTTAAGTTGTTTCTTTTAATGGAAACATTACTGTTATGAAATTGAGGGGTTTTTTGACATTAGTGGAATATTGACAAATGTTTTGTGTACATTTGTAACACAAACACAGCTTTTGGTAATATTTATTGTGTGAAGTGGACCAGTTCTCCCTGCAGCACTTCATGCTATCTATGTATGCCACAAAAAGTTAGTCATTATGGACAAAAACAAAAATATTTTTCAGATTCACTAGAGAATAGAAAGAGTCTAAAATTAAGGTTTCGTCCCTGAGCGTGTTTCCGATCTGACTTTTATGCTGCTTTTAGACTCATTTTTAGTCTAGCTTGACTGTCATTTAGGACACTCTGACTAGCTTTAGCCAGAACCTTTTTTGTTCTATGATTTATCTGCATATCTTTCACAAAAGCATATCCATCTCAAAGACACAGAACAATTTCATTCCAGAACGGTGAGAAGAGAAACTTGGCACCTTCATGTATCTGATTAACCCGTCTCCACTGTCCTCTTCCTGAGACCTTGACCAGTTTTCCCCATGATGCCATACCAAGACACAAACTGTTGTCTTAAAATTATACCCACAATTATACCCCCAGTTTAATTGTCGTGGCCTTGCAAAACAATTACATCATCAGACTTGTTAAGAGGTAGTGCTAACCTTGCAAAATGTTTCTCTGTCATTATTTTCACAAGCCCAAACTGGCCCAAACCAGGAAATGTGTTACTTGATTTTATGTCAGATAAAGAGGGAGAAGTATATTTATTTGTGCAGACAGACAATGGGTTTTAACGTGAAGTGTTTCTAAAGAGAAAATACTTACTGATTTCCTCATTTCTTTCCACAGCCATATTCCAGGGGAAACTTCTTCTTCTTCGTGGGATTACAGATCTACATGCAGCATGGATACCGAAGAGCCACTTTTACACACAACTTACCCATAAAAAATACTTCATTTAACAAATCCAGCAGATTTCTACCAGGCCAGGCCAGAACTTTTTCTTTAGTGCTGATGTTTTACAGTGCGTCATTGATTGGTGTATAATGAAGCAGCTTCCAAGCGTCTCAATGCACTCTAAAACATATTACTTGTTGTAATTCTTGAAAAGGATTTTACCAGCAATACAAATAGTTTTTCAACAAATGATCTTGTAATAGTACAATGCATAAAATCTGCATTTACTTTTGTAATTAATGGTATTTTAGGAAAAGTATATCTCATACTTTTTAAGGTGGAATGATGAGTAATTAGTAGGTAACTACTTTAACCTGCTAAGATGGGATGAATTAAAAGTATTCCCTCGTTTTTGCTGGACAATTTCCACAAAAACTATCAATGCTGAGACTCTGTGGGTAAATCTAAGGAAAAATACTCAGAAACCATTAATATTGTTTTATTTTTACTCTGTATTTGTAAGACTTCAAACTTTAGTCTGATGCTTGATTTTCCTGAATATTTGACATGTTTTTCTAAATAACTAAATTATCCATTTCTACATATTTTGAAGCCAGTGATTTACTGTCAATGACTAACATATTTTAATAAGACGTTACTCAATACAAAGGGTGGCTGATCCACAAAAGTACATTTGCTGAAGTTTAAAAAACTGCAGAACTAAGACGGTTTGTGTCACAGCTTGTCACGCTGTTAATAAACTAAAAGATGTTGATCTCAGTTGCTGAAAAATGCTACAATTTTTGTAATACACAATTTGCTTTCCCCTTACAAGTTTTTCACAGCAATTTTATGAGACATGCAACTCAAGAAAATGTTGCTAATTGCTAGCCAAAGTGATGCTAACTCTGAGACACTTTTTAAAATGAAACTACTTTTATAATTTTAAGCAAAAATTGTATTTTTATAAACTTTTAATCTGCTGACACATTTAGATAAGACAGTTATTTCATAAATGTCTATACTTATAAACAGGAAGGCCATAATAGTTTAATCACCTTACCTTTTTTTTCATCTGAAGCACATGCTAAGCTACATGTGCTAATAAACTTGTTAACTTCTCACCATATTTAGCTAGAAAACTACCCAATACAATAGTAATTACATATGTAATAATAGAAGTATATTAATTTTTTAGCATTCCCTGTTTATTTATCACTAGATTTCTAACATGTGTAAACAGCTAATTGTTACGGGAGACATGCTAACACTGTCTTAATGTAAATAGCCATAAAAATACTATTAAAATAACTGTATAAAGCAAGCATGACTGTGGTTTAAATGTCTGTCAAACAGTGTTCAGATGAACCATTATGAAACTTTTATGAAAATTGAGGAGTTTTAGTTTTTTAAGATCTTTAAAAACAAAAACGTGATGGTGCTTTGCCTCCATCCTGGTTGTCAAAACAATCTGATCTTATTTCTATGTATCCAAGTGTGTTAAAGGAGTTGATTAGTACAGATGATATTCTGAATACTCAGTAACTACAAATCTTCTTTGTATGACCTGTCTAAAAATTAAAAAATAGAACAAAGATCCTACAGACATGACCAAAAATAGCAAAGCTACATGCTAGCTTTTCCTTAGCTAATGCTATTTAGACTTTTTTCTAGTTGCTTTTCTTTTCCTTTATTTTTTCTACTTCTGTTTGTTAAATAGTTTACTGTATTATTTTAGTTGACTGAAATTTGTGGAACAAGTCTTCAAAAATGTCTTTAATCTCAAATATAATAAATATATATTCAGAGAGTATCACATTACAGAAATATAACAGAGTATTAGAACCATGCAAATAAAAAAAAAATAAAATAAAATTACAAGAATAAACTTCTACAAAACAAAAGTCATAATGTTATGAGAATAAAGTCACAATAATATGGGAATAAAGTCACAGTGTCATGAGAATAAAGTTGTAGTATTATGACTTTATTCTAATGTTTCGGCTTTATTCTCATAATATTATGACTTACTTCCCATGAAACTTTATTCTCATGACACTATGACTTTATTCTTGTAATATATATATATATATATATATATATATATAAACCACTCACTTAAATAGTTTGATCCACCACCGCTAACAAAACAGCAGCTCATGTTGAGTTGAGACGTTTATCTCCGTCCAGAGTACAAGTATGCAAAAACAGCCTGTACAGGGAAGAGGTCAAACAAGAAGTCAAGTGCGTAGAAAATGGTAGTAAATAAATAAGAAAACCCTTAATTTGCACTTACTTGGCTTGTAGCACTTAGTATTTGCTTGCAGTTGTGTGTTGATTTAAATTGTTTTTAAAGAATAAATGCATCAAAATGTACATCTCTATTTACTGTTTATATGATGTTTGTTCTAACTTTCTGAGCCAAAAGAAAATAAACAGTGGAGTCGCTGAAATGATTCTTGAATGTAATGTTTTTTGAAAAAAAGAAAGAATAATAAGGACCAATGTTGTTTATTGTTTTGGCAATATAACTGTGCACTTATGTTTTTGTTCATCTACAGTCTGTAATTGTTTCTTAACTGATTTGTTGTGCATTATTATGTTTATCTCTTTGTTATGCACCATTCCTCTGTATGTCCACACCCATGGTTACATGTTGCACATTAAACATGATCACTGAAATCTCATCCAGGGCTGCTTTATTTTACCAGCACAAACCAAAAACTAGTTCCTAAATTTATGTTTCTCTCATCAGGACATACACGAGATTAGGTAATTGTTGAGAATTTGGAGCTGTTTTCCTGGTTCATGATGAGAAATGTCACATCAAAACATTGGAGAATGAGGACCTCTACTGGTCTACTGGTTTTGCACTGGAAGATGAACATAATTAGAGCCATTAATCCCGCTATTCTTGCTTTGGAAATAAATAAATATAAATATATTCTGTCAAATATACAGCTATCCTAGTGAAAGTTGTTCCCCAGCTTTCCATTTGCATCTTTGAATGACAGCCTGTGAGAATATCATTCCCAATAGTCAAAGTTTAATAAAATACAGAAGTCTTTCCAAATTATGTTATCAATATTTTGGTTTGATCACAGCTCACAATTTGTAAAAACTGGGATCTAAATAAATGGAAACAAATAGTCATATTAAGTATTCCAAAAAATAATATACATTTAATTATTTAACTACAGGATGAAAAGTGAACTAATATACAATTATCTAAGTAGACAAAATGGATTCTAAAGTAAATATTTATTCATTTTAAGGAATTCATATAACTTTTTGAGATGAATTGGTGAATTTAATATACTTTTTAATAATTTGGGAAGATTGGCCTGAATATGCAAAGCTGGTAAAAATGTAAATTTATTTGTAAATATTTTTGAAAACACAGTTTAATCCAACTTTCACTCACTTTAAAGACGAGTTTAGTGAGGAAATCCTACGTTTTGTTGTGCCACGTTTACGTGCGCGCTCCCGCGACGAATCCTTCTTCTCACAGCATGAACGTCCATTGTTTGGAGAACACGCCACCGGTGAACACGCGGGGGATTTCCACGTCGTTAAAAAGAGACACTGGAGGTTCATCGAGAGCCACTGCAATCTTTATTCCTTTTATATTAAGTTTAATCACGGCTCTGCTTGTATTAATACCCATTTTTGGGGGTTTTATGTCGTCACGCGAACAGATAATGTACAGATAAAACGGAAAAAATCTTCCGCCTGTGTAATGTAAATATTAGTGTAATGTATTATCCACATGTAATTGGTAGAATAATAATAAAATAAAACGTTTTACATAAAAACATATCACTGCTACGTCATCAGGGGGACGCATGGCTATATCTCCAAATGCCCACCGTTGACAGTAGGCTCCAGTGGCGCAATCGGTTAGCGCGCGGTACTTATAAGTCAGTACACTGCAGAGCAATGCCGAGGTTGTGAGTTCGAGCCTCACCTGGAGCAGTCTTTTGGTATTTCCTTCTGGAATGTTCTGCCAGTCCGGTTCAGCAATCTTCTGGAGTTACACGCTTTTGGTTCTATATTGTGATTGTGTTTGTAGATACTCTTTTAAAAATGAAACTAAAAACTGTAAGCAATTATTATTATTATCATTATTATTATTTAACATTTTTTCCATTTAGTAGCATTCAGTTTATAATTATTGTACTTGTAGGTAGCCTTTAATTTATGTTTCATTTTGAAATATTTAAATATAGATGCATTTCAACAATGCCCGCACAGTTTACTGTGTGTATTCTCAAGCAGTATTTTGTCTTGTTGTGTAGGTTTAGTTTCACAAACAGGAGGGGGCAGTAGCGCTCCATCTGCACAAACCGACAACCAGAGGGGAAAATAGTTTTAGTTTTGAAATATGACTTCAATAAAGACATATGACAGTTATTTAAATGTTGGCCTCTGTTGTGTATGATTTAACCTGTTAGGCCGGCATTATTTTTGATCTTACAACTAAAACATATTGTAAAACATGTTTGGTTTTAAAATAACTGGAAGGAAAATATAACTACTTTTATAAACGTGATCAAAATCGTGTAAGAAGTGAGAGTGAAAATAGTTTAATTTGTTAAATATAATTATTTACTTTGCAGTTACACTTTTCGCCGCCAGAGGCCGCTGTTGTCCACCATTTGAACGTTCCTCTTTTGTTTGTTTTTATTTTTTCCCGCTCATTCTTGAATCTAACTGGCTGGATGTCCTTTTTGAATGAAAACAGTCCAGTTGATTTCTTCTTTTTGTTTACCCACTTCTGCTTTCTGTGTCTTCATCTGAATTCCCATTTTACGTGGCAGCACACAAACAATGGTTTCATTGTGTTAAAAAAAATGCTGATAAAAATGTTATCTTCTGTTCTCTGTATGTTAAATGTGTGCCCTCATGCATGCATAGTGTTTTGTATTATGTGAATGTTATATCACTGGGTATAAACATGAAAAGATCCAATAAATTACTTAATACACAAAGCAAAAACAAACATAAAAATGGATAAAAACATAAGAATTACATCTTTTAATTGACTTTCAAAATGTCAAGATTCATTCAAGCAAAAAAAAAAAAAAATTGAGGTTGACATTTAAAACAGTAAAACAGACACATGTTTTTCATGCTTTCATTGCTTTCTCTTTGATTGCTAATCTACCTGTTTGTCTAAACACGGCCATGTTTTATTTTCCTCTCCTTTCTTCCATGGTAAACTTGAGTTGTTGCAACTTGTGTTTCCATCAAACACAAAACAAAACAAAGAAAACCCACAGCCAGCAGGAAAGTAACACTAAGCTTTAAAGGTCCAAAATATGTTCAACTGGAATCATTCTCACAGTTTCAGAGTTTATAAAATCACATTTTGGATGCAAGATTTGTCTTTTATATTCCAGGCACTGACCGGATCCTTTATTAGATTTATTAGGTACTTCTGTTCTTATTACCACAAATGTAGAATCAACATGGGAGCAACTCAATGCCTTTAGGTATTCAGAAGTTGTGAAATGGACAAACATGAACTGACAGTTCATGTAGGTTCGACAAAATTGGATTGGAAAAAATCTAAAAAACTGAGGTTGACAATGAGCCTCAATTTTAACCGCCACATTTAAACAGACATGTTATGATTTGGCATAAACAAAATGAAGGCAAGGATCCGCCCTGCCTTGCATAACCGGTTCAGCCTGGTGGTTGTGGTTTAATGGTGCAGGAGAAGTTTTCTTGGCGCACTTTTAGTCTGTTTGTACCACGTATCTCTGGTAATTTCAGGACTACAACAATCCACAAATATCTAAATTGTGCAAATACTCGAGATCAACCTTTGAAACTATTATTATTCCGTATTTTCACAGTTAAACACCAAATATATGGTATTATGCATTAGTACACACAGTGGAAACCATCTTAGCACTACTGCAGAAGCTGCTCTTTGGGAACAGTCAATCAGATGCAGAGAAAATGAAGGAACTCCTGGATTGGCTGGTTTGCAGATGCTAACTGATAGCATGTGAAGTAGCTTTGCTCCTTGGTATTTTAGCTTCCCAAGCTGCTTTTCATAGGAATATTTTAGATTTGTTCCACACAGTAATCCATAAATAGGCGAAAAACAAAAGCAATATAAGGAAAATGTAGTAAATTTGGGGTATTTAACATGCCTGTTGCCTAAAAGTGTGTGATTTAATGCATTTGGTATTTTCTTTTGGTGTTTTGTTGTTGGTAGGGAGCCAGCACACCTTAACTCAGATGGATGAACTTTGAAGTATAAATGGTAAGTTTTCAGCTTTTATCCTTGTTTCTTGTGTTAGAAAAGATTTGTCCGTCAAATTTCAGAAAATGTTACCTTCTATAGCCATGTTTCTATTGATCACATAATTGCACAATTTAACATTTTGAAAATAAATTGCTTAATAGAAACATAGCAATTTCAAAAAGACTAATATTTATGATAAAAAGATTTAGAGCTAGGATGAGGTGGTTTTTTTGGTCGTATCAAAATTGGTTTATTTTACAAAATTGCAATGGAAACACTTTTTTCAGCATCACACGATCAACAACAGGATGTTACTACTGATTGTTACAAGCAATCCTGTTGCTTGTAGAAACAAGCAACAGGATGTTACTTGTTACTACCGTGAACAAGAAAACAGGAAGTAGTTAGTCTGTTTTTTAATGACATATAGCATGAACAAACTCTTTCACGTGTGATTTTAATAGCATTTTTTCTTTAATGGAATCACAACAAATGTGAAACTGTGTTTTTTCAACATTAGCAAGATGTTGATAAAGTTTTGCACATATTTGTAATTGAAACTCAACTGTGTCTGTTAATAAGAGACACATAATAAAGAAATAATAATAATAAGTCACAAGCAGTTTAAACTTGCTTCATCTGCTGTGTGGAAGATTCTCCATCCAGAAACTGTTTGCTAATTTCTCTGGTTTTCTGTCAAAATCCTTGCTGACCCAAAAAGCAAAGCTCTTGACCTTAAAGTCAGAAGATCCTCCTGGTCATAGAGGTCAACTAGTTCCACTGTAGGTTCACATCAACCAACTCTGTCCATCTAAAGTACATTTTTTGTTATCTTCTTCATGTGTTTGGGCGTCATTTTTGCATTCTCTCTTATGGTTTCCACATGTAGCAGTCAGATGGTACCATCATCAGATGGAACAGGATGATGATGATGATAATGAATGTGATAAAGGAAAGTAAACAAAGCTGAAGAAGCTTTGTCTGGGAGTGCGTAGATGTTATGTTAAGACCTGTTCTCATATTTCTGCCCTGATCTCCCCTGCAGCAGTAATTGTCTTGATTCAGTGATACAGATCTGTGTGGTCTTCTCAGATTGAGCTATCATATCTACCACCATGCCTTTCATTTGCCGTTTAATTAAAATAAACTTGTCGTGGGAGCGGTTTATTTACATCTTCAAGCTGTAGGAAATCTGCACCAGTGAGTTGGGTTCTTTAGGTCCAAGGCCGACCCCCTACTGCTGCTAACCATGCAGCTATGTGCCAATAACTCCCATCTGTGTTTGGTTAATGTTGAGTGCAGATGCACCATCTAGCTGTGTGACGGCTCCTAGGCCCAGCTGTTATGTATGGCAGCCTGTGGGCTATAATTATCATCATTAGTGTTTTTTCTCTCTTTCTTTTTTGTGTTTTATTCTCTTCTTCTTCGCTGATTAAGTATCAATCAACTCAAGGAAGTGATAATTTTCCTTTCAATGGCGTCTTTGTTTGTTTGTGTTTATTATTATTATTATTATTATTATTATTATTATTATTATTCAATTTGGATGTTGGTTTTTCCTGGAGGATGTTAGATGATAATTCGCTATTTAATTTTATAGAGGGATTATTTATTTGTAACCACAGTGGATGCGCGCGCAACTTGCCGGCAGAACGTAGCTGTTCTCACATTAGCTAGCTAGCATGTTGCCAATCAGTTGACTCCATCTATGTGTCGCAGCGAGTTAAAATAAGTTATTCTACTAAAGTGACATTAGTCAAAGAGATGCGTTTTAAGGACCCGAAAGCTTTGAATACAGGTGAGTCAATAAATGACGAGAGAAAATGGTGCTATGTTAGGTGCTAAACATAAAACCTCTGACAGCTGCAGATGCCGCAAAGGTGCGCCGCACGCAAAGACGTGATCTGCGCTGTCTGCCGGTTGTACATTTCATTATCCTAATTATAAATACCGTAGTTTAAACAGTTAGAATAATGTATTCTTGTCGTTGTGAAGGTGACATGCGCAGTAGAGTGACTGCTGACGTGACGTCGACTGACGTTGCTGGAACTTCTATTCAGGTGAGACTTATGTTTTCTCTCCATATAGTCAAAATTATGCCCGTCAGGTTTATTTAATAGACTAAGCCAAGGTCTCCAAACTGTGGCCCGAGGGCCATTTGTGGCCCTTGAGATGGTTTTGTTTGGCCAGAAGTCATGAATGTTAAAAATTTGTTGGCCACATTGGTAAAAAGAAAAAAAAAAAAAGAAAAGTTGGCAACAAATTTTAATTCCAAAACAGAACATTTGGAAAATGTCTGATTTTTAAAAATAAATATTTTGGATCTTTAATGACACTTCAAAAACACAAAATCTAACCAAGTATTTATAGGTTTTAGTACACTTTAAACAAGGCAGACTATTTCACTTATAACAATTCTTTCATCTTATGAGTGAAATAACCAAAACTTTTTCGTCAATATTAAAATTATTGCCTTAAAAAAAGCTCCTGTTTTTGATTAGAAAATTATCTGTGACTTAGTTTTGTCTTATTTCATAATAATATTTAATTTCCTTTTGGAATTAATAAAGCATTTTTTGAATTTGAATTGAAGATATTTTCACTAGAGACTACAAAAATACTTGGTACAATGGCAGTGTAAAAATATTTAATTAAAAAAACACATTTGTTTTGCAAGTAAAGCTAAAAAGGACAAAAAATGTTTAAAAAAACATCAAACTAATTTTTGCATTTTTAATTTAATTACCTTTGTGTCTCATTAGTTGTTTAAATGTATGTCCTTATGTGTCTCTTTCAGAGGGAACAGTTTGAATTATTGGGGTTTTCTGGAGTTCATTTAAATATTATTTAACCTCTTTATTCTGCAGACTTTTTAAGGAACCAGGGTAGTTTTTACGGGTTATTTTCTCTGGACTTGTTCTGACAAAAACAGAGAGAAATCCTCAAAAACCAACCTTGATTCAGAGATATTTGTAAGAGCTTTGTAGTTCCTACTGTTTATATATTTTGCAGTTTATACTTATGTGCAGTTCGTATCTTCTGTTATTTTTAAATTAAACGTTTAACACAATTGAAACCTGACACCCATGATCAATATCGCAGTGTTTCCCTGAGTTCACTTTCAAAAACATTGTTAAAATAAGTGGAAATATTTAAGTAATGGAAACTCTGGTGCATGTTCGACACACACTTGTTTTAACCACAATTTAATCTTTATACAATTAGAGATACAGCCACAAGCAGCACAAATGGAGCTGGAGGCAATTATGAAGAAAAAGACGCAACTGCAAATCAGTTATGGAAAAAAATAATCTGGCTATCAGCCACCAAAACAAACCGCTTTGCTGTCGCGTTTTCTATCCCTGCCTTGCTCCTTGTTTTAAAAAATATTTATAAAGAAAGACTTAAAAGCAGAGATGCCAACCAGTGCGGCACCGACAAGTGATTTTATAAATTAAAAACTCAAATTAAAGGTTGGAGCTCTTTAAATTTTCAGTTGCAACATAAGAGAAATTACATTGTTACACAACTTTCTCAGAGATTTCAGATCTTTTGGGGAGCTGGAAATCAATTCATCATGTCAGGCAAAAATAACAAAATCTTTACCTGATTTTGTAAAGAAACTTGAGGAGTTTCTTTATGTGAAACTCCTCAAGTTCTCTAGCTTCTTTTGTCTCTATACAGAGACTTCATGTTCTCATTTGTCAAGCAGGAAATAACAATCTTTACCTGATTTTATTTTTTGTTACGTCTATGAACGTTTCCACCTAACTTTTTATTTTGGTCCATCTGATTATGTAATTTTAAAATATTAAATGACTGAAAACTTGATCACTCACTCAGCACTTGAGTAGACATTTTACTTTTTTACTCTTGGGTAACTTCTTGGATGGCTACTTTTTACTTTTACTTCAGTAAAATATGTCGAAGTAGTACTGCTTATGACATTTTGCTTGCTTTACCTTCCAAATATACTTAAAATCTCTTCAACAGCCTGGCTATTTTACCATAAACACACAGAAGAATTACAGCAGAATCAGAAGATTTGTAGTCTTCCGCTTTTCATTTATGACTCCTCAGTCGGATGTGTGGCGTATCCTATGAATCAATGCTTTAGCGGCACATGGATGCACTCGCTTCCAGGAAAGTGATTCTGGGTCCCATAACTTTGAGGAAACGTGAAACTCCTCAAGTTCTGCAGCTTCTTTTGTCTCTCCACAGAGACTTCAGGCTCTCATTTGTCAAGCAGGAAAAATAAAAAAATCCACAAGGAGAATCATCATCCTGGTTCCTGATCTTGTTTGTATCACAGCCTCCATTTTTCGTGGCCCTTAGGGAGCTGCGGTGAAAGTACGTCCTCCACGGTGCGTCTGCTGCGTCCAGATATGTGTCAGGAATAACGGAAAGCGCGCGGAGCCCCCGGAGAGCGATTTTACGCTCCTGGAGAGACGAAGGACCAAGATCCATAAAAGATGCTATCTGAGAGAAGGAGCCAAGATGGATCTGGCTGAACTTATCCATAAAGAGATGCGCGCCTCCAACTTTTTCTTGGTGTCTCAATTCGAAATAGTCCACATGTGCGAACACACAAACATACACGCTCCTAAAATCGGTTTTTACACTTTTTAAAATTAATTTATTATCATCCGAATGCAGGGAATGAGCAGAAGTGGGAGACGGAGGAAAATTGTACTTTTAAGTTGATATATTTAAATTGAAAAAAAAAAAAAAAAAATCAATTTCCTGGTGAGTAGAGAAGGAGTCTGATTTGAGAGGTGCGCACACACCTCCAAACTGCGCCCAGACACAGCTGTAGTGGTTGCTGGGAGACTAAAGTGTTTCTTGAGTTGCATTTTAAATGAAAGAAAAAAACAAAAAACAATTAATTATATTCCCCTGGTCAATAGAGAAGGAGTACAAGCTGAGAGGGACACACACAACTCCAAACTGCGCCCTGTGCTGGTTGCAGGGGGAATGAAGGAAACAGAGTTTAAAAAACAGTTTCATGAAATCTGAAATTCTCTCCTAGAGATTAAATGCAGGAAAGAAATCATATTCTCCTGCATTTATTTTTCCTCAATACATTCTCTGTATTTTGGCATAAGAGTGTTTTATCAGCTCCCGTCGGGGTTCATGTTCATCCATTGTGTCTGCTTTTGCTGTGTCACTGTAACGCAGATTTAAATGGCAATAGTATAAATAGCAGCATGATGACCTTTGATAGAGGAAGCAGGTTGTCTGATCGTGCGCCAGCGCCACAGCTGTGTACTCTACCTGAGCAGCCAGAGTCACGTTGCTCTGCAAGGTGTTTGACTGAACGTGAAGTAAAACCTTTCACCCTCCTTTACTACCACAAACTTTAATGTAGTTGTGAAGAACTATGTTGTTGAATGAAAAGTGATCTAAAATGGTAACATCCATTTATATTCTGTCACATAAATAAAATCCAGCCAGGCAGAAGTCATTTTCCAGAATAAACTTCTGGTCTGGATGTTTTTTTTTTTTTTTTTTGTTTATTACAACGTAGCTTAAGTTTGTTAGACTGGTTGGTGAAACTCATTTTTCTGAATTGGACGCAAGTCAGGACTTTGACTGTAACTCATCTTATTGTCATTTGTTGGTGCAGTCTCTGGTCTTTTACAACTTATAACAGATTTTCTTCTGGGATTTTCCTATATTTATCTCAATGCATCTTTCTTTTAACTTTGAGTAGCCTCATTATTCCTGAAAATGGCTCAGTCCTGTTTAGACGAGGACTTGATCTATTGTTTCAGATTTTAGTGCCCATCTGATTATCTTCAAACAGTAAAGTCTGAAAGTAGAGGCAATGTTTTTTTTTTGTTTGTTTCTTCTCTCTAGTAGCTGCAAACATTTCTTCTCTCTCTGTACCAGCCACCTCTTCTCTCTACAAATCACAATGTCATCTGCCAACAGCATTATCCGTTGGGACTCCTTCCTGCCAACCTGTCTGCAAACATGCAAGACAAACCATGAGTCAAACGTCTTTCTGATTGTTTGCCGTCTTCTGTGAGCTAAATGCATCAAGACAGCAGTGAAACATGCCAACTTTATGGGAAGCAAACCTTAGGGGATGCTTGTAGAAATGACAAAAACAGAACTCCCCATTTAAGATTTCTGCTTCTTAAAAAAACCACTCAGCCATTTTTTGGCAATAATTTAGTGTTTTTTGATGACCGGAAAATGACCTGTTTCAAAAACCGTCAGAATATAATGTCACAAATGAACAGGCTCAGCCCGTTACCTAGCAACCCCAGCAGAGTTCCTCTCGTTACCTAGCAACCCAAGCACTTTTGTTCAGCTCGTTTTACCGCTTTATGCGCTGTACAATGGCTGCTGGAAAAGACAAGTGTTTTGTCGTTGACTTCCCATCCAGAAGCCACTTGCTGTGTTTCTTTTTGGTTGTACAGGAGGCCCTGCTTATGCTTTTCAAAGATGTTTGATTGAGTAATTGGGCATCTGTTTGCAGCCATTTTCACGTGTGAGTGTAATGGTTGAGTTGGGGGGCGTGGCCAGCAGCAGCAGTAAATAATTCCTGAATACTGATGGAAAAAAATTGTTGTTGATTAAGCTATTCTTTCCATGTTATGAATGAAATAATTTGCCAATGGAACAAGGACTTTTTCATCAATATTCAGGAATTATTTAGACTTAAAACAAGCCTCTAGAACTTGCTGAAAAGTTTCTTTTAAGTTAATTTGTCTTATTTCAAGTATACTAAGATATTTGCACTGGAAACTAAACCAAAAATACTTTTGTGTTTTTGCAGTGCAGGCAGAACTGACCAGATTAAAATCTCATTATCACAGGATGATTTTGAACAAAAAAAATGTAATGAACATGTTTCTTATGGCCCACAGAGCTACAATAACCTGTTCAAGGAAGCATAATAAGTCACCTGTAAAACAAAAAGCCAACAAAGAACTTTTATGGCGCAGTGTTGCATTCGCAGCTTGTAAAACTTCATATTCCTGCAGCGTCTCTTTATTTCATACACCCGTCCTCTGCAGGCAAAAAGCCCAAAACCCACACCCGCCTGCGTGTGTGTGTGTGTGTTCGTGCTGTACGCTGTTCGGATCTGTCGGCGCCCAGCCTATCGCTCCCTGTGGGCACATGAAGGTCGGCATGGCGGCCGGGGGCTGGGAGCCGCTGACATGGCCGCCCGGTTCAAAGAGATCGCGCAGGAGATGCAGTGAGAGGGGGGAACACAGCAGCCATTATGCTCACCTTGGCTGAGCCTGGGAAAACTCTGCAGCCCCGTCGCCCCCCTGTCCTCGCCTGTGGTTACAGACAAGGAAGCAAGTGGACTTACAGGTGCTGCGTAGCACTCCTCGGGCTTTGGATACGCCAAAGTCTGCCACAAGTGGAGAAAAAAAACTCTTACAATATTCAGTGTTTTCCAATGAGCGCTAAGAGCTGAAAGATGGGAAAGAGTGATGTGTAGTGTGTGTGAAAATACCTCAAACCAACCACAAAAATATTTTAAGAAGTGATCTTGATTTTCCTTTTAGTGCCCAAGTAGAAAAGTTATATAGTGGACATATAGCCTCTTGGCTTTACTCATGGAGTGAATAAAATGCAAAGTATTGCAACTTACTGCACCACAAGGAAAGTATTATTCAGACTTCATAGGCCTTGTTCGATTATTTTTCCACATTAAGGGTTTTTCTGACGAAGAGTCCAGAGAGCCTTTCAAGTCAAGTCAAGTTTATTTGACTTTATTCAGCAAAGTGCTTTACACGAGGAAAAAAAATACAGTAACCAGTCATAAAACAAGCAATGTGATCAAATACCACAATGAAAGTCATCAAGATTAATCATCAAATATATCAATCAATTTTCCAGGTATTACTCTAAACGGGCGGGATTTTAGCTTTTATTTAAAGGAACTCAGTGTTTCGGATGTTTTGCAGTTTTTTGTAACTTTGTTCCAGATTAGTGGAGAATAGAAACTGAATGTTTGGTTCTGGTTCTGGTTCTGGTTCTGAAGAAAGTAGACTTCTGGAAGGTTGGTACACCAATAGCAGATCTTTAATGTGTTCTTTGATTTATCTACAGCTTTCTGATTGGTTTCAGGCAGACCTGATGTGGTAATCAATGGATGAGGTTCTCTATTTCTTGATGGGACATCAGTCCTTTAATCCTGGAAATGTTCTTCAGGTGACAGAAGGCCGACTTTGTAACTGTATTCATGTGGCTCTGAAGGTTCAGGTCTGAGTCCGTCTCTGGTTTCTAGGATCGTTCCTCCTGAGGTCCAAAGATAATAACTTCAGTTTTATTTTTGTTCAGCCAGATAAAGTTATGGCGCCTCCACACATCGATTTGTTCCAAGCATCTGTTTAATGCTTGGATGGGTTCAGAATTACCTGGTGACGTCGTAACGTAGAGCTTCTACTTTTATGTTTTCGCAGTATTTCTGTATTAGAGGGCCGTCCCAGAAGATGCATGAGTAATCTGCTGTCGTGCCACAATTTCTTTGACAAAGTGGTACTTCATTTTTATTAAATTTGGAAATAACCAGGGAGGTTATAAAGTGTCTTAATGTTTCTCTGCACTCAAATTCCTTCCTCAAGTTACTCTTAACAGTGCAGTATGTTACTGTAAAATCTTTCAAATGTGAATACAAGCATAAAAAATGATGGTTACCCCTCAGCTTGAATGGTTTTAGTTTTGAAGCTAAGGGGTAATTTCAGGAAAACAGACATTTTTCAACATGGCCATCGTTTCATTTTAGCCATTTAAACCAATTAATGTCATAAAGTGTTATGTCATGGACAACAATGGGCCTCAGGATCTTATCACGGTATCTCTGTGCATTCAAAATGCCATCGATAAAATGCACCTGTGTTCTTCGTCCATAACAGATGCCTGCCCATACCATCACCCCATCACCACCATGGGCCACTCGATCCACAACATTAGCATCAGCAAAGCGCTCACCCCCACGACGCCACACACGCTGTCTGCCATCTGCCCTGAACAATGTAAACCGAGATTCATCCGTGAAGAGAACACCTCTCCAACGTGCCAGATGCCATCGAATGTGAGCATTTGCCCACTCAAGTCTGTTACGGCGACGAGCTGGAGTCAGGTTAAGACCCCGATGAGGACGACGAGCATGCAGTTGAGCTTCCCTGAGACGGTTTCTGACAGTTTGTGCAGAAATTCTTTGGTTATACAAACCAATTGTTTCAGCAGCTGTCTGAGTGGCTGGTCTCAGACGATCTTGGAGGTGAACCTGCAGGATGTGGAGGTCCTGGGCTGGTGTGGTTACACGTGGTCTGCGGTTGTGAGGCCGGTTGGATGTACTGCCATATTCTCTGAAACGTCTTTGGAGACGGCTTATGGTGGAGAAATGAACATTCAATGCACGAGCAACAAATCTGGTTGACATTTCTGCTGTCAGCATGCCAATTGCACGCTCCCTCAATGCTTGCGGAATCTGTGGCATTTTGCTATGAGACAAAACTGCGCATGTCAGAGTGGCCTTTTATTGTGGGCAGTATAAGGTACACCGGTGCACTAAGCATGATGTCAGATCAGCATCTTGATGTGGCACACCTGTGAGGTGGGATGGATTATCTCAGCAAAGCAGAACTGCTCACTATCAAACATTTAGACAGATTTGTGGACAACATTTGAAAGAAATGTTAATATTGTTTATCTGGAATGAATTTTAGATCTTTGAGTCCATCTCATGAAAAATGGGAGCAAAAACAAAAGTGTTGCGTTTATATTTTTGTTGAGTGTAATATTATGCAGCCAAACCTTTCACATGAGAATAGAAGAACCTAACTTGGCCCAGATGTTCCCAGAGGATAGATTTCTGAAGCAAAAAACATTAGTCACTGTAAAAATTCAAGATGGCCGCCATGGTCATCTAAAATCCGCCAATATTTATCACAGATGAATACTTTTGTTGTCAAATCATTCGTTTTTTAATGTTGTGTGACGCTGACTGAGATGTTTGTCTCAATACTTAGCTTTAGCTTCTGCTCAGTTTTATATGTGCTTAGTGGTTTAGCATTAGCTTATGCTAATGTTTTAATTTGTTTAGCAGTTTAGCATTGGCATAATTAAGATTCAAGTTTAGCCAACTAAGACCTAACCTTTTGTGTAGCTACTGCCAATATCAATGCACACAGACATTTTCCAGTACAACCATGGCAGCCATTTTGAAAAATCTCCACCAGATAAAGGATAAAAAAATATCTTGTAGTATTTTTACAATTCAAAATATGTAGGTTATAATTTGACACCAAACTCATTGATTTTAGAGCAATAACCATGGTGGCCATTTTGAAAAATCAAAAACTTATCAGCAAATGACTTCAATGGATAAAAAAAATTTATGATTTGACACCAAACGTATCCATCTCTGCTAAATATTGCTGAATTTTAGGTGACCATGGAAGCCATCTTGAATTTTTTCAGTGGCTAATTTTTGTTTTCAGAAGTCCAGCCTCTGCGAACATCTGGGCTAAGTTAGGCTCTTCTATTCTCATTTGAAAGCTTTAGATCTGCTGCGCTGTAAAACATTTATAACATGTCACACACTTTTCTACGAGCTCCAGTCTACTTTTGTCATCATCATCTTCCCATTTATGAACTTCTTTCCTGAAACTCTGGTACATCCTTTAGCATGGCACAGCTTCATTTTCCACTGTGCTCCGGCTGGTTTTATTCCAAGGGCTCTTTATGTAGCACCACTTTTCTCTACCTTATAAACAGGCTGGCTATCACCTCCGATTCTTCATGCTGAGTGTTTAAAGAGCCTGGTGTTCCTGCGCTCACACCTGGCTGTAAATAGTCTTCTACTTGCAGCACAGAGCCACCCGCCCCCCGTCACTAAGTAAATCGCCAGGATTTTTACTTTTCCCATATGTTTCTATCATATTTTTTTATTGCACCGCTCATAGGGCAGACTATGATAACACTTGTTGCTGGAGTGAGTTTGGGTGTACATTGGCAGGGCTAGGCAGGTGTCATTAAGCGGGCCCTTGCTGTTTTATTAATAGCGGTTTATGTTTCGATGCAGGCGGCTATGAATGTGGCCATTCAGCAAAGGAAGGGTAGGAGTGCACACCAAAGGTGGCTCTGTGTGCGTGTGTTTCGCAGGGGCTGGCTAGATTCGGTTGGTACTCCGCGCCAGCGTCTGATGTTAGCGATCCAGGGGGTTTCAGTTATTTGTTTGTGCTGGTGTTTCAGCGAGAGGAGAGGCTGACATCACTTCTTCCAGCACTGAGGGGGTTGTTAATGTTGCCATTCTCAGCTTAAAGGAGCGAGGGTTATGGCAGGCGAGGGGCTTTGACTCACAGCGGCTCTTTCCTTTCCTACTGTACAGACACAGCGAGGGATTCACACACGTACATAATTATGAAAGAACATCAACGCAACATGCACCATCTGATCCTTTCCAGCTTAATTACTGAGCAAAGGGCTGCAAAGCCACCAATGCATCGGCTGTAAATATGCCGAGCTTAATAAAATAATGCTGTGAGTTGGAGGGTTATGCATGCGTGTGTGTGTGCAGCACAAGCAGGCACTTGCATGCCAGGCTCGAGGCTTTAAACACATCAGGCTGCATGCTAAAAGAACATGCATTCAGGGAAAATTTATGGAGCCTGACAGCGCCGTGCGAGCGAAGGGTTTTCACCGAACAAAGTTTGGAGAGGTGCAATCTGGTATTTATTTGAACGGTCGCACTCACATGTGCGTCTCGGCGTTTGGTGCTCGGAAAATAGCCGATGGGAAATTTGTGTTCCTCAGGACTTTATCCAACGATTGAAACCAAACAGAAATGATGAACAGACAGAACCAAAAAGTCTTACATGGTCCTAATAAAAACATGCTAAATTACTGACATTGCAGCAGTTTTCATTGGAGGGAGCAAAGGGGTTATGGAAATACATTTATTTTAACAATACAAAACAACTTCATACTATGAGGAAAGAGAATATTTATTGGTTTAAATCTGAAATTTCAATTAAACCTGTTTTTGAAGTAATTTTGGTTGCAGAAATGCAAACCTCTACATGTGGAATCAGTGTAAAATTTATAAAAAATAATGCAACAACAATTTGGCACACACTTTGAGGAACCAACAGTACTTTGGTTCATCAAAGTACTGTTGAGGAATTTACGCCTCTGTGGTTTCTGCTGTACTTTTCCACAAATTGAGGTGGAATCATTTCTGCAACTTTCACAAGTTACTTTCAGTGAACTTACAGGATACTTTTCCAAAACTTACTGGATACCTTCAAGAACTTACAGGTGACTTTCCCTGAACATAGAGAGTAATTTCACTCTCTAAAAGTATTTACTTAGTACTTCCCAAAGGTCATAATTTCAGGAAGAATCAGAAAAGATCCAGTAAGTTTTGGAAAAGTATTCTATAAGTTCGCTGAAAGTAATCTGAAAGTAAAAACTAAAACAGGATCTTTCCAGATCATGGCGTTTACTTTCCTAGATCTTCCAGATTACTTCTCTGAACCAATAACTTACTTTCCTGAAATTTACAGGGTTCTGTCTGGGACTCACATAATTTGCAAAGATTTTGGAAAATAACCTGTAACCCTTTAGAAAGTAAATACTAGAGAGTAGCATGAAAGTTGTAGAAATTAACTGAGTAATTATGTGGCTCTCCTCTTGCCTCTCCACCTAATAATTCATCGATGTTCCCAAAAATGCTTTGTAAACAACTTGTAAGTTCTGAGAAAGTAACCTGTATTTTTTTAAAGTAACTTTTAAGTTACTTGCTGAAACAAAAAAATGTCTGAGAACTCATAAACTGAGAGAAAATAAAATAAACACATTTTGGTTTAATTACTTGGCGGCGTTGCATCTCTCTCAAAATCTTAATTTACGCCTCTGTGGTTTCCGCTGTACTTTTCCACAAATGGAGGTGGCCCATTTCTGTAATATTGTTCACTGTGGGAAATGTACAATTGTCTGGAAGATGTTGATACAGCATGTTCTGCTGAACAAAGGTCTAAAAACTTTCAGTCACTCGCTACTATCAGGACTAAACACTGGTACTGTTTAGATCAGGTTTTCTTTCAGATCAAGGTCTGATGCTAACCCAGTTGTCATAACCCAACCTGAAAATTCATGCTTACTCTCACAGTGATGAATCGTCAGTGTTGATTTTACCAAACTTCAGAAAACAACATGGATGTAAGATGTTGTTTTTTATGAGCCGTGATTTCTTTCACCCTGGAATCAACCTGAAAGCTTCTTCACATTTGATTGGAAAGTCAAGAGACTCCATTAGATTTGGTAATAATCTATCCCCTGCCACTGCATGGCATGAAAGCAAAGATATTCCTAGAATGATGGTTGATGGTGTTGCATTGCATTCGCAGCTGCTTCCATGTATGCTGATTGCTGTTTGTGCCATTTATTTCTGTCAGTGTTGAGTCTAGTGTAGGTGTTGGTTGTTTCACGTGGAATGAAAACATTTCCACTTCCTTTCCATTTCACTCTGGAATGAAAACAGAGTTCACACCTCCCACCCTCCCCTCCGCCTTCTGTCTGTCTGACCATCTCCCTGGGTGTGTGTGTGTGCATACTTTGTGCTTAGGGTGGAGATTAGGGCTGGTATTAATGGGATGCTACTTGCTGACTGTCCCTCTTCGTCCCCCTTCACATTCCTCTCTCCCAAACATACACACTCACATATGCAGCCTCATCTGACCCCTCTCTATCCTATCCAACTTGAACACACAGGCATATGCAATTGCGCACTCTCCCATTTGGCATTGCTTCCCCCCCTCATCCTTCTCTCTCTGCTCATAGCCTTTGGACATCAGAGCTGGCCTCCACAATCCCTGCTAGCAAGTATTCAGATATGCTAAACCAACAGACAGCCAGGTCTATTGTCATGAAGCTTGAGCTGGAGTGTGCATGTTGGTTTGGCCTGGACGGTAGGTTGGGATAAGATTTTGGCGCTGCTAAGTCCCCTCTAATCCCTGAAAAGCAGATGCAAAGCCGATGCCAGGAGCACCTTCAGCGGCCCACCCTCTTTCACCTGCTTTTGTGCACACAGTGTTATGATTGGCACCTGAGGTCAGTGATATTGCCAGCAGTGTCTTTTCCTACCAAAGCTTCCCTACAATCTAACTGATAGGAAAAGCAAAACACTAATATTTAAGATATTAACTGCCAATATCTGAATCTCTAGGAATAAGAGAAGATTTAATTTGCTTTTGTTCTGCTCTAGTGTTTGAAACGATCATGGAAAACTGGAAAGGTTGAAGTCAGTTTACCCAAGATGCACCTCCAAGCTTGCAAGAGATGAAGTAAGCGATAAAGTGAGGGAACATTGAGCCAAGACAAGTGTCTTGTCTGTAGCACAGCCATGTGGCACCAGCCAACATCCCAACCAACCGACCGACCAACCACCGACCGACCAACCAACCAACTGACCAACCAACCCACTGACCGACCAACCCACTGACCGACCAACCAACACACCTTGCAACCAACAAACCACCCAACCTCTAAATGAGCCAAAAAACCAACAAACTAGCCAACTAACTAACCTCCCAACCAACCGACACACCTTGCAATCAACCAACCAACCAACAAACCAGCCAACCTTTAAATGAGCCAAAAAATCAACAACAAACTAACTAACCTCCCAAACAACCAACAAACCAACCAACTCGCCAACCTCTAAATGAGCCAAACAACCAACAAACCAACCAACAAACTAACTAACCTAATACTAACCAACCAGCCAACTTCCCAATCAACCAACAAACCAACTTCCCATCAATCACTTTATTATTTACAGATATTCCCAATCTCAGCTTCTTATGTGCACACTGCGAGCAGATTCATTTTGTCCATAGACTTGATAAAGTAACATCCACCAAACTTATTAAACAGTCAAAAATTTTCACATGTACAGTGTGCTTCATTGCAGTTAATTGGTTTGTTTTTGCCTTGCAAACAATTAACACCAAAACATTCCCTGTGTGCCACTATGGCAGCCCAGATATCAGCAGTGGTACCTAAACCACAGTTTAAAAACCATGGATGTAAATTAAAGACTGCTGTTGCTGTTCCCAGAAGCAGTTATTAGCAATTACAGTGGTGTTGAGGTTTTTAAGGGCTTTAGGATCAAAAAATGGTCCCTTTGTACGTTTTTGTGTACCAAAGCCTCTCTTTCATCTGCTAATGTTGATTCCCATGAGCCCACAATAATAAAAATTTTAAAAAATCAGTGATTTACATAATAGAAGCTGCTGAGGATTGCAAAACCTTTCAGCAAGGCTCTAGTTTGGCAAAAAACAACTTAAAAAGTTGGTGCAAGTGTTCACATAGTCTTCCTGGTGATCTTATCTGGTAATCATTTTGCTTTTTGGTGCAAAGGTTTCAAATATCAGCGTTTGTAACCGCTTCTGTTGGCTTTTCAGATCTCTCACACTTTCTGTTGGCTCTTTTAAAACTTGAAACGCTCCCATGCTGCTTGCATCGCATTAACCTCCAGTTCCTGAGCTCTTTTCTGTGAGTAGTTCAGAAGAAAGAGTTAAACTGTGGGGGTGTAAGTGTAACACATACTGCCCCTGCAAATCGACTTTAAACAGGGGAAAGAAAGTCAGAACACGGCAAACGGTTTTGATTTATGGGAGCAGAAACACATTTGATATTCATTTCCGCAGCTGCGGCCAGCTAAAAAAACAGCCCGCAAATAGACCCATACTGACAATGGTGCAGTGTAGCCATCCAGTGTGTTTGTGTGTCTCTCCGAGCCTGCGTGCGTCACTCCTATTTTAGGAATGTTTTGGGGCTCTTTCAGTCGATTTCGCCGCAGATGTTTCTGATTCGCCAAACACACATAATAAGTAATTATTGAAAACACCTTTCGGTTGCCCGGGGTTTGTGTGCTGCTTCGTTTTGTGTAATCGAAGCTGTGGTTTCTCAAAGAGGCGCAGGATCCAAGAGTTTATTGAAAGCCAAGAAAATGATCCCACAGTCAGAGTTTCCTGAGAGAAGAAGAGAGAAAAGGGAGCTTAAAGAACATATTCCCCATCCCACCTCAGTGAAAAGTCGCAAAGTGGGAAAAGAGGGATAGTAACTATTTTATCCAATCAGATGGGAAGAAATGAAGAGATTAGCTTGTCAAACCATGTTGAAGGGTGCATTTGCTCATCACCGAGCTGTGAGAAAATACACTGCAAAACCACAAAAACTTTCTACGAATATCTTAGCATACTTGAAATAAAGCTAACTTTTCACCAATAAGAGTTTGTTTTGAGTAAATAATTCCTTAACATTGGTGAGAAAGTGCTACTTTCATTGGCAGATCATTTGACTTATAACAAAATGTTTTTCCTGTGTTAAAAGTGAAATAATCTGCAAATGGAGCCAATAGTTTTTCATCAAAATTAAGGAATTATTGACTAAAATCAAGATGCTATGTCCTGCTGAAAAGTTACTTATGAGTTAATTGTATCATATTTTATGTGTACTAAGATATTCCCACTAGAAACTAAACCAAAAGTACTTGGTAAGATTTTGTGTTTTTGCACTCCATTTGCCCCTTTTTTTAATGTTTTGACTTTCTATGTCACACTTAAATGTTCCAGATCATCAAACAGATGTTATCAGACAAAAATAACTTCAGTAAACACATAATTCAGTTTTCAGATGATGATTTTGTCCAATAGAAGAAAAAAAAAAAACCCCACCTAAGCCACACTTTTTGTAAAGCTCAGTTCATTTTTATTAACAACCAGATCTGATTACTCTCAATCCTGTATAATCAAATGACTTTAAATAGAATCTGTTAAAATATTTAGCAAAGCAACACATGGAGCCTCAGGATATCTTGCTGGAAAAGGAAATGCAAAACAATTCATACATGTGAATCTTTGCATTTATTTTTCTTCATGCAGGTGGTGTATTGTTCTGTATACCTTATTTGTTTGTGTTATATCCTTATCAATTGCTCAATACAGTTTTTTAGGAGAAAAAAGATCGAATGAGAGCAGGAAATGGACTTTCATTCACTTCAAAATAAGAGCATGAACATAAATGTCAACGCAGATGTCAAACCTTTTTATCTGAAAGTTTACAAAACAGGCAGCTGATGCTTATATTTAATAAACGTTAATAAAACATTAGCAAAAGTTAGCAAAATGCTAAAAGATTAGCTCTCCTAATTTCGGTCTTAGTTTGGTTAAAGTGAACTCTGGCACAGTTTGAATGCATATGTGAACGGCAAACAGACAGGAGACTGCTCCAAAAGCAGGAAGTGGACTGCAGTGCAGGGAATTCTGGGTAAAAACAACCAAAAAAACCCGCTTGAGTTTAGCGCTAGCTAGCGAAATGGCTTGTGGTCTTTCACCAAAGAAATCCTACAACTGCTAAAATCTGACGCCACTCCATTTTGTTTATATTTCGTGAAGAAGGAAGTTGCGCTCATGTCTTCTTCTGAGGTTTTTGTGTCGCTTCCTTCAGTAGCTCTTGGTGCAGCGCCGCCACAGGTGAGGAGGGGAACAGATTGTTCAATTAGTCTGGATAGTTTGACAAAGTGCAGTGTGGAAGCAAAGTGAACCCGAAAATGTAACAAATGTTGCAATTTTGGTCCCCCAGTCGGACCAAGTCCAGATAGAAATCTGTATTTTTCCCAAAAATACAGAGAAATAAGGTGAAGTGAAGTAAAAGAAACATTTTGCCGACACATCTTCTTGCAGTGTCTTAAGTGTTGCATTTTCACAAGCTACCATGTCTACAAATTGGTGTCTGTGATTCTGTGTGGGCGTCTGACGGCCCGTTGTGTGTGTGGGTGTTTCAGTTCAGCGTGTGCACGTTGAAAACGGGACTGATGAGAGAAAAAGAGGGAGAGAAAGAGAGATCGGAGACTGGATGGGGGATGACAGGCTGGATCTGATTACGGGTTGGAATGGCTGGGAGGGTTTGTGGTACACTGCTTTCTCAATAGTACATTCCTGTGTGCAAGCCGAGGCAGGATCTGCAACTACAGGCCGGTCTCTGCCAGAGGGTTAGAAAAAAACAAAAAAGAAAAATGCCTCGTCAGAACTAGCAGCTCAGATTTACTGGGCCCTTGCTAGATAGCAGGATAGAAGATGAGTCACTCACATCCTGCGTTGGCCTCTGTGACACCGGAGCAGGGTTTTAACTGGCCTCCTGTGTTACACGAGCGCAGCCGTTATTTTCTGCAGCTCTGAGGTCTAAGGTTGGCGCGGCGGCGTTATTGTTGCTCTATGTCAGATTTACATGCCCTCAGAAGCTGCCGCCACTGAAAGGAGTGACCTTTAAAGAAGGAAGCTGAGTTTTTCAGAGGGGAACGGGTTCTCATCTGCGTGTGTGTGTGTGTGTGTGTGCCAGTGTGCCAGCAGGAAACGTCAGACAACTGCACAAATCAGCGCTTTCAAAAGTCAAACAGATGTATGCCAGCGTGACTCCTGTGCTCTGGAAAATTCACAGACTCACCTGCTCTTATGGGGCAAATGCTAAATGTCACCACCAGTGCTCGGAGTTGCTTTACAAATTAGACCTTTAAGCGTCGACTGGCTGCGTTGCGAAACATCGGTTTTTTCCATTTGAGCCATCTGTTTCTTGGGTTAAAAGTCTGACTGGTTGTTTGTACTTGTCAGATTGTTTGCCTCCTTTCCCACCAGATTTGCAGATTTTCTCTCCTTCTTTTACATGCGCTAAGCACATGTGTCAAACTCGAGACCCGAGGGCCAAATGCGGCCCGCTACAGCTTTTTATGTGGCCCTCTAGACTTGGGGTGGCCAGTATGGAGTTAAAGGTTTACCACAATATTTAGTACTATTGTGATAACAATAAAAATGGTAATTAAAGACTATATATCGCTTTGTTGTTTTAGGTAATTGCAGTGCAAAATATTCCTATTTTTAAATTTACTGGTATTTATTGATGCTGTTGTGGAAAAAATGGGAGAAAATATTAAAAATTTATATTTTTTTCACATTAGCTGACATTTATTGTGACAAAAATAAGTCAAAATTCTTCTAAGAAATTTCTCACGATAACTAATAAACGATACGAAAATTGCCTCACTTGATATTCATTTGTAGTCCGTGATCGATGTAACAAAAAGTCGCAGTTACTGCCATACATAAGTGGGAATGTTTATAATATGTCTTGCAAATATTTCAAAATTAGCAGCACAAATTGTGATTTAGATTACAAAAAAATCAATGAGAAAAGATACAAGGCCAAATAAAAAATAAAATTAGTCATAAAATTGTGAAAATAGAGTCAACATAATCCAAGAATAAAATTATAAGATTACAAAAATAACCTCAACTAAGAATAAATAATAAAAAAAAAGAGAATTAAATCAATATTTCAATAAAAAAGTCATAATAATTACAGAATACTGTCGCAATAATATGACTATTCTCATAATTTTATTATATTTATTTTCTTACCATGGCCTTAATACATCATAATTTTTGAAAGTGCTTACTTAATTCACTTATTTATAGTTTAATCAACACATTTTGGCCAAACTGACCTTAAAAAACATTCATAATCTCAATGTGGCCCAAAATAAAAATGAGTTTGACATCCTCTGCAACATAGCTTCTGCTTCAAGTTCAGCCTTTCGACATGAATCAGAGCATGAAGTTTCCCAAACTGGAGGCCGATAAGGAGGCCGTCCTCCCCCATGCCAGCTCCGGTCTCCTCCCCGTGCCGTGCCAGGCAGCGAATGCTTGTGTCGGTGTGTGTCCATCAGGCACCCGGAGGTTAAGGGTCTCTTCCAGCCCTTTGTTACTTTATTTTACTCCTGCCACTGTCGCTGCTGATGGTAAACAGCTCCAAAAGGCTTCTCCTCCTCCTTGACCTGCAGTTTGATTTACAACTCCAAGGAAAACATTTAACTTGTCTGCACGCCCTGCCCACCTTTCCCTCTTTGTTCGTAGGTTGTTTACTATTCTCCGTATGGAAAATCCTTCAGGAATGTCGAGGAAGTGGGTGTTTCCTCCAGCAGCCTGATTCTTTTTTCTCTTTTTAATAAGGTTGGCTGGAAGGGAACAAGAGATGCAGAGTCAGATTACCTGAGCTGGCAAGGCTCTTTTTAATTATTTTACACTCGGCATCATTTAAAAGGTTTTTGTGTAGAAAGTTAAGCCTCATTCCGGCGACAGAACTGAAGCAAGATGAAACCACTGATACCAGCTTATGTGTTTCTGCTCTACCCAGTGACACCAGCCCTCTAGATCTACTTTAATGGGTTTTTTTTTTTTTACAGTACTTATAAAGTTAAAGTGCTTAAGGAACAATATTAAGTAGATTTTAAAGCTGCAGTATGTAACTTTCATAAAAGATTTGTTTTTTACATATTTGTTTACACTGTCTCCATGTTGTGACTGTTTAATATGAGACAGATAATCAGTGAATAAAATCTAACTTCTCCACTTCTTCCCGGTGCCGTCTGAAGAAATGCACCACTTCTGGTCAAAAACAACCAATCAAAGGAGGGGTTTAGTGCCGTCAATCATGCTTGTGTATGTGCTGTTAAATGTGCTAATGGTGGAAAACCACTTACTGTTACAGGGAAACTGTTTATCTGCCATGCTAACTAGCCTTAGCCTTTTTGACAGGCTCTGTTGATGGTGAAAAGATGTAGCGGTAGCAGAGAGTAAGTGTGTGTACACGAGGATGATTGACAAAATGTATCAGAATCATATTATTGCTGAGGGAAGTAGTTCAGTTTTGATAGCTTGACTTTGACAACCTTAACATGTAGATATGATGTGGAATTTGGTGTGTTTCGGTTTAATTAAAAAATAAAAAACATCGACCTGAACACCAACGCTGATAGCTAATAGCAGCGGTAGCTAATCTGCCACAGCTATCACTTATTAATAATCGCAAAATAAACATGTTCTGATCTTTGTGTGGGAAATGTCAGAGTGCGTTTTTGGTGTTGAATCCTGAAACCTTTTGTGGTGTTTTTGTCAGTTTCTATGGCAACGAGACCACGTGTAGCTTAGCTGACACAGAAAGCGAGGGGGAAAAAAAGCGGTTTTGAGTTGTTTTTAACGGTTTTATGCTGCGGCGCACCGCACTAAATTATTAATACATACATCTCCAAGTTTCATTTAGTTAACGGAGTTGTTACATGTAAACGAATCGTCTTTTTTGCCCTCCAGCGTTGTGCTAAGTTTCCGGATGTAAACAATAACATGCAGTGGATCCATACACAAGCATGTCGAAACAAAATGTCCCACGACAGACAGAATCGTTTTGTACCTGAGTTTTTTTTTACCAGTAGGTAAAGACATGAAAGGGTGATGAGGCAAAACAACCAGAAATCAGTAAAAACCCAACTCTATTGTCACAGAATCTGACCCTTACAGTTCATGTTTACTTCCAACTTTTATACCCAGAAGAGAAAAGCACAGAGCATCATAATACAGTTAATTCATGGGTTTCTCTCAGTACGGTGCTATTTTGAACAGGGTTCACAACCTTTCCCGTGCGTTGTCGGCATTATTGTGTCGACTCCCGTCTACCGTCATTCCTCCAAACTCAGCAAGGACCCGTGGAAAGGCTCTGAATCATTTGTGCTAATGAAGGCTTTAGATTTCCATCCAGCTTTTGTTCTGACTGCTGCTGCGTCTGTCTTGACCACTTAAGAGCCCCAGCTGCCCGCAAAAATGCCTACAGGGGGATGCCTGCTCCAGACTCCATGTGCTGATGTGTTTATGGGAGTTTGAGGGGATTGAAAAGAACTCTGTGGACCTCGTCTCCTTTAGTTAACGTGGAGGTATGCAGTATGTGACGGAACCTGGCCTAAAAATAGATTTACTAATGAAGGACTCCCAGGAACATTGAGTCGTACAGCCATGGCAGGGAGATTGTTTTACGTATCAGGAAGCAATAAAGATAATCGGATCATTATCAGGCTCTAAAATTCATTCAATCTAACCTCAAATTACAAAACCAAAGAGCAGGTTTGATGTTATTATTTATTGAATAAAGAAGAGGCCAACTGCAAAACATGCATGCAGAACAGCTGTGATTTAGCAGCTTGTTGAACATCTTTAGCAGCACTGGCTCTCCGTAGTTGTTTTCCTGCATCGTTCTATTGGACTACTCCTCTTTTGAGCAATGTGTGGATTGATGCTGAAATTTTGAGTCTTCTGATACCAGATCTTTATGCTATAAGATTGATCCTCAAATCCAAGTATCAATTCTTTCGATACTGAAGTGATTTGAGATGACATGTTGTTAAAAAGTAACTAAATTATTAATGTACTTCTGAGTTTAAAACAAATACAATAGACGAATGTCTTGTGTTCGTTTTATGTAGCCAAGATTTGAATTACAGCACTTTTCTTTTGGTTTTAAAGGGGAAATTAAGTGTTTTTACACAAAGTATCGGTATCAGCTTCAGTTTTACTCAGTAAGGGATCAGAAGGGAAATCTGCGGCATCAACCGTCTCGTTCATTGACGTTAGCTAGCATTTATTGGTGTACAGTTTTCTCTGTTTTTGTCTTGTAGATTAGCTGCTCTGTTTGGGATCATTGTGCTGCTGATGGCCCAGAACCTCAGATGGCCTCATGTTTGGCTCTGGAGTACGTTGGTACTGATTTGAGCTCAGTGAGTGGTAGGTGCCCAAGTCATTTTATAGGCGCTTCTTTTCCATCTCCCTCTGTAGCTAAAAATAACACTTAGCAACTTAGCTGAGTTAAAGCAGGCGTCTGTTGTCTGTTGCTTCTAAAAACAGCCAAAGTGCTTAAAAATGAGGAAGAAACAACACCCAGTTGGTTTTTGGCAATACTTTCAGGCTGCTTGGTGTCTGAAAAACGAGCCATTTCAAAAACCTCTAGAATGTAATGTCACAAATCAGCAGGCGCCGCTCATTACCTAGCAACCAAAGCTGAGCCCCAGCATGTTTAGTGAGTTGGTTTTACTGCTGAATGCTCTGTAAAATGGCTGCTGAAAAAGACAAGAGTTTTGTTGTTGACTTATCCAGAAACCACTTGCTGAATTCTTGTTAATTGTGCAGGAGGCTCCACTTCTGCTGTTCAAAGATGCATGAGATTTGACTTCAAACCTACTTTCCTGTCATTTCACTTTCAAGTTAAGGCCAGTAGAGCCAAGCAAATCTTGAAAAGAAAAAAAGATATTTGACTTGAAACTGAGCCTCTGTCTCTTTAAGAAGCTCCTGCTCCTAAGCTGTATTGACGAGCTTTCAGCACGTCAACACGATATAGTTCCTCCATTAAGCCTTCACCAATGTTTTTACCAGTATTTCACTGAGAAGTAGTTCTTATATAAGTTCTGCAGTTCCACTAGTTGTTTGCTGCCGCTAGTCTGGAGGGGTGGAGGAGGAGCTACGTGGAAAAGGATTTCTCAAATAGGCATGAACGAATCAAAACAGCACAAGAAAATAACATTATAATATGACATAAAGCTCACGAAACTCAACTTTACATAATACCCCCTTTATAGTTCAAGAAGTTTAGCGGTCACTGAACTGGTTCGCCTCCCCAAACGCCCTCAAGTCCACTGAGCTCACAGGTAACAATTACAGCCACCACCCAGTTGAATGACACACACACACACCCCCACACACACACACACACCAACACACCAACATCTAAGCTCCTTTGTCCTGACCCTGACCTCACTATCCACTGTATCTCTTCAGGCTCCTCCTCAAGAATCCCTCAGATAAGATCACAGGTCTGGCTGATAACATAAAACACTTTGGATCGATTCTGGAGCAGACCTTTGTGTGTCGGTGTGAGGTGGCGGGTTGGAAAGTTCACCACCCCAACACACACTCCAATTCAGCTTGACTGGCTGTGACACACCACCACACACTCATCTCCCGGTTTGTGTTTTAGTCTAGATTACAGGCTGTATTGTTTTCCTCATCTGCCAAAACCAATTTGCAGTCGTGTACGCGGTTATAGCCGAGTGTTTAACCCCATCATCTGTTGGGTCACAGCCTGTTCATCCGTGACTTACACACAATTCTGTCCCGGCAATTCAGCCGGCCAATTATGGGGGTTTTATTATTCCAAAACAAACCTAAACTCACAATTATGCCTTCTGAGTCTGTAATAGCGAGGCTGGGATTCACATTTCAAGATGATGTCATTCATATCAGACTTTCCTCTGAGTCTCTTCAGGTATTTGCTTCACTTCAAGTGTTGCTGTGGTTATGTACAGCTGTCTGTTTTTACAAGCAAGTTGGAGTTATGTTTTTTAACCAGACGCATAGCTGGCTCCAGTGACAGCCTCAAACCATCAAAGGAAGGGATTTCTACTCACCCATAAACACTGATGGTAAAACAGAATCACTTCTTTTTAAAGATATTAATTTATTTTTGGCCTAAAAACATCAAAAACTGAAGTTGATTTCTCTTACCAGAATTATCATTCTCATAGTTGTTGAGTCAACCTCAACATCATAGCAGCAGGTTTATTTAAACGCTTTTAGACTCGCATCAATTGCTTCAATAGAGTCGTCATAGCAACTGAGACAACGCCACTAACGTATCAGGATTCAACACCAACAAAAAAAAAAGAAAGAAAATTCAAAAATTTCTCAAAGAACAGAACATTCTGTCTGTTACAGTTTTATGTTTTTAGGCTTATTGTTTATTTTGCGATTATTCATAAGCGATCGCAGTGGCAGATTAGCTACCGCTGCTATTAGCTAATCTGACACGGCGGTGGTAGATTAGCTAATTTAAACATCTGCTCTACTGATAATCTGTGACTGTGGGTGTGGAGGTAATATTTTTTTAATTCTTTGAACTGAACCTAAACACACCAAATTCCACAGCACCTGTACATGTTACCGTTGTCAAAGTCAAGCTAGCATAACTGAGCTACTTTCCCTCGCTAATGGAAGTAGTTCATTAACGAGAGAGAAAAGGCTTAATTAAAGAGACAGAAACAGAAAAAATTTTCTTAATTAAAACTATTTTCTGACTTTTTTATTTAGTTGTAGCATTGACAAGAAGTAACAAAGCACCATGTCCCTTTTTCTTTTGTATATCAGGGGTACATTAAGATTTAATGCGCTAAAAACATGACAAATCCATTTTATTAAATTGTCAGGAAAATCATCGTCCTCTCAAAATCAATTAAGAGTATCCCCCTTATTTCAAAGTTTAGCACAAATTAAATGTGATATTATTTTCTGTTTTAAAGAGAATTAATGAGCAGCCAGCAGAAGCTGTGAGTACCTTCATAAGGAAGATGCATACCTAGCCACTCTTACGCTGAGTGCTAACAGATGAGCCACATACCGGTGTGACAGGCCTGCTTCCATAAAACAGTGAAGCAGTTCTGTGATCTCCTGCTGCAGACGGGTGGGATTCTTGTTCAACATCTTTTTCTGCAGGATCGCTGACAGACAGGCAGATTGGAAGATGGGGGGCGGGGGGTCAGATTCCTCAGACACATTCGCACACAACTGAGATTGTATCATAACCCGCAAAGATGTCTGATCCACACGCCAATTAGACCCGATCTCTCATCGTTTTAAATGTGGGCCATCAATAAAGCCTATTCAAAACACTACTGTTCTGGTATAAAGCTGACCTATCAGGCTGACTTGAACAGGTTAGGATAGGTGTATGGACGTTTTTTTTTTTTCACAAAGTCATTCCTGGATAATGAGATTTCAATTTGGGTTCTCCCTATGAGCTGTTTTAGGGCCTCTTGTTACTACTTTTAAGTCCAAATAAGGTGCTGCTAGCCACGCCCTCTACTCAATGTTTATTGTTGAGTAGAGGGCGAAAATGGTTGATAATAGATGTGCAAATATACAACTGTACTTCTTTGAAAAGCAGAAGTGGAGCCTTCTGCACAACCAATAAGAACGCAGCAAGTGGTTTCGGGATGGTAAGTCAGCAACAAAACACTTGTTTCTTCCAGCAGCCATTGTACAGCTCACACAGTGGTAAAATCAAGGAAGATATGGGCAGCCCTTACCACAAGTCTCTTCCTGAGAATGCCTTCAGTCAGAGGCTTTTCCAGGTCGCTGTAATACAGACCGCTACAAGAGATCATTTCCGCCGACAGCCTTCTACAATAACTCTACCATCTACAGTAACTCTATGAAAAATCTGAATTAATATGAGCTACAACAACATTTAAATTCCCCTTGGGATCAATAAAGGAATTTGTTTTTGAATTTGTGCTGCAGCTCAGCTCCGGTTGCTAGGTAACGGGCGGGACTCTTGTTGCTAGGTAACGGACAGTGCCTGCTGATAAGTGGCGTTACATTCCGGAGGGTTTTGAAAAAGACTCATTTTCCAGACACTAAAAAAAAAACGTTCATTTCTTGTCAATGAACATCTGGGTGTTTTTTAAGCACTTGAGCTGTTTTTAGAAAACCAAAATGGAAGGACAAAGATGTGCAAAATAAGAATTTTGAATAATACGTCCCCTTTAAAACCTGTGTATAAAATGTAGCTCCACAGCCAGTTTGACCTCTAATCTCCTCCTAAATGTCCCACGATACAGTGGAGGTCCCAGGGGAAGTGCAGTTTAGGTTCATTGTGTTTCCAGCATGCCACTTCCACAATGGCATGAAAGACGCCTTGCAGCGTGAAATGGACGAAAGAGGAAACCGTAGCAGCTGGAGAACACTAAGCAACGCCGATTTCTAGCGCAAAGATAAAAAATAGTTTGCTTTTGTTTTGCTGCGTTACAACAATAACAACAAGCGTTTGTCACAATGGTTTTCCTCCGTTCCCGATGTGTCATATTCACAGAGAGAGCCTGTTGGCACTGGTTTTCAACAAACCATTCACAGCGGGCCCTCGCTTTCTGCTTGCGTCACAATGACTCCGGCTCTTCCGGCTATTTGTTGGAATCCCGACTGGATCAATGAGAAGCAAAGAGAGGAAGCTGGACAACAAGACGGAACGGATATTTTCTTATCAATTACATTTTTATGCATTTGTACTTTTATGTTTTGTCCTGACAAACTTTTCTTCTTCAATAGAAATCTATATCTCGACACCACAAAAGGAAACGTAATTAAGGCCACCAACTTGTAATAACAGCATTAAAAACAAGTTACAGAAACCGTCTTATAAGATTTCTAGGGTCAGAGGTCAACTGGAAGTGATTAATGTTGGTTATTTGGAAGCTGCACTGTAAGAACGCAAAATGTCACCAAGTATTTTAGTCTAGTTTCTAATGCAAATTAGAAATAAGACAAACTAACTTACTTTGGCAAGAAATGGGAGCTTTTTAAGTAATATTAATCTTAATATTGATGAAAAATAACTAGTTTTAAGTGAAATATCTGCCAGTAGAACAAGATATTTTTCCCGTATTCTAAATTAAAATTTCTTCCTCCACTGGCAGATTATTTCACTTATAACTACCACTTTTCCATCAATATTAAGGAATTATTGACTCAAGCAAGCTTCTACATATGTGGAAAAGATATTTGCGCTAGAATACTTGGTCAGATTTTGTGTTTTTGCAGAGGACTGAAGCTCTAAATTAAATTTCCCATGACAATAAAGACTACAAAATACTAAAATAAAAATGTTCGTGGCAATTAATATGTAGAGTATCTCTCCTTTTATGAATGAAAGCCAGACGAAAGTTTTGGCTCTAATTGTTTTAACTGAACGAGACAGAAAAACAAACAGCATTGATGGATATAATAAAAAAATAGAAGGTGGTTCTGCAAAAAAATAAAGCAAGACAAAGTTCAAATCTCAGCTATAAAAGATGGTAGAAAGCTGACAGCTGCTTTTGAGGTTTGATTGATTAAGGCAAATAAGAACACAGGGTGTTATTACGGCTGAGTCACCCTCCATCCGCCAGCCGCAGGCTTGCTCACGTCTCCCACCATAACCAGTAAAGTCAGTTTTGCTCCCATCGTGTGACGGTTCTGCACACACACACACACAGATACACACACAGACACACAATAAAAGTGTGGGTAAACCAGAGGTGAGAGCAAAGCTGGAAGCAGACTGTGGACGTTAAAGTCTTAAATGTGGTGAACTGGACGTTGCAGAGCTGCTTGTTTACATGTTTGCGGGCTGACATAAAGCGAGAGCAAGCCGTCAAGCTGAGCAAAATGTTTAACATGCAGAAAAGCGCGACCGTACGGAGGTCCCGTATGAGAAAACACACAACAGAAGGAGTGAATTAACCTCTTCGAAGCTACAAAATGTAGCATCGCCTTCAAAAGTACAGAATAAAAGACTCCCTGAGTCGAGTCTGTTTAAATTTTTAACTTTAAAGTTAAACAGAAAATTAACAGAAGCATAAATCTGATTAATTTGGGGCTTTTAATGGATTCTCGGAACAGTTCTTTTTCCGAGGAGGGATGGTTCAGTTATTTTTATGACATTAAAAACAATAATTGGGTTTCCTTTAGCAAGTTTCACCCCATCCACACACTTTGTGCAGCTTTCCACAAACTTCTGCCGTAACTGTGGCTAAATATTTGACTACTCCCCTCGTTGGAATTGGTAGAGTTTATTTGGATTGGTGTTTTTCCTGGCGCAGACCTGACTTTTAATTATAGTTCATACATTTTCCTTTAGGTTAAAATAAGAATTTGAGAAAGCCATTACAGAAGCTTAATGTTTGCCTGTTTTATCCCATCTGAATGTGTGTTTTTGTATAATTGTCTTGTTGTGCTTAACTGTGCCCAAATCTGACCATCAAACTTGTAGGAAGCAGTGTAAAATCGGCTAATACGCTAAACGTTTAGCGCACTTAGCTTCCCCTAATTAAATAACTAATTTACTTGGTTATTTATTAACTTTCAGTTGAATAAAATTTGACATCTGTGTTGAAGTTTATTGTTTTTTAAATCAAATTCTTCAAGTAGTAAATAAGAACAAGATATAAACATAAATAGAATATCTAATGTACATGTGTCAAACTCAAGGCCCGGGGGCCAAATCTGGCCCCCAATAGCTGTTTATGTGGCCCTCTAATTTACACAAAAATCAACAAATCCCTGCACTTTTTCACGCTAATGCATAATTTGGAGTTTATTGCAGATTTTTTGCAAAAATGGTGAAAAATTTTGTATCTTAAGTGATGGTTTGCTACCACCTGTAGGTGGCAGTATTTCTTACTTCTACTAAATATTATAAGCCATAATGACGCGGCGAGTAACAAAAAGTTGCATTTACCATCATACATAAGCGCAAATATTTGTAAATTACTACAACAAAAACAATCGCAAAATCCTGGAGGCACTGAAAGGATGTTCAACATGATTTAATTTTAAGTGTTTATTTATATTTTTACAGTTTAACTGGTTTCATCACCACATTTTGGCACAACTTGCCCCTTAATAGTCTTGATTTGACCCAAAAGCAAAATGACATTGACATCCCTGATCTAATTACAGAATTACATGATGGAACGTGTAAATTATGTCAAAATTAATTACCATATATTCTGATTGGAAGTTAGCGCTTTAGCATTAGCTTCTGCTAAGTACCATGTTGGTATGTTGCTTAGTGTTTTAGTATTTTTCCAGAAATTTCCAGGCTTGAACTTCCTGGGCTTTTCCTAAACATCCTCGCTTCTTTTCTGTTCATCTGAGTGGAAAAATCTTGACTCTTCTTTCAGGAGTTGACAAATCTGTGCAACACCTGAAAAACTTCTGGCTCCAAAAGACTTTCCCTGCTCATGTAAATCTACAGTTTTCCTACTTACAGTAAATCTCCCGTTAGTTTTGGGTTTTCTCCATTGTTCTGAGTGAAAAAAACAAATTCCTCCCTAGATTGCCGTTGAGGGACGTAGCAGCTGCAGTCAATCATGATCGCTAACCAGACGTTAACAGGCCTGAACCGTGTCAAATTAAAACACCTTTTAAACCCTTTTGTGACATTTTCTGATTCAGGTGGATGCATGTATTTACAGACGGTATGCACCATTTTGACTCTGAGATGATCAGAGAGTTTAAACGACTCAGACAAATGCCTAAAAGCGAGTACATCCAAACTTCCTTCTTTTAAGCTTTACTTAATGTCTTATAGGAACAACTGAAAGCAAACCAAAAACGTTGCAATGGTTCACATGTTTATCTTCTTGCAGTAACCAATCGTTTAAGGTCTGAAGTAACTCAGTCGAACCTGCTGTTTCTCTCCGCGCGACGGGTCCCAGCGGTTATAAACCCAAAACTGATGATTGATGGGCAAGGAGGAGTGAGCGCCGCATCAGCTTCAAGTGAACCCTGAGGCAGAATGCCGACTCACACACACACACACACACACACACACGTACAACAGGCGCTCGCGAATTTACAGCCCCGGTCCTGCAGGCATGACTTACTTGCTGTCTGCCCTAAGACGTAGCCAGTCACCCTGAAAATAATGAGTCTTGGAGTGGCAGTCAATCACCGGTTGCTCAAAAAAGTCCAGAAGGCTTCAAATTTACGAGGGGACTCATATTGTCTGGGGTTCCCACAGAAAGTAACCACTTAAAGCTCCAGAGAGGTTTTGGTTAAGGTTACTCAGATAAAACTAAGATATTTATACTGATTTATTGTTTTACTTCGCAGTAATCTTTCCCACCAAAGAAAAAACAAAGAAACGCTAGTCACATGATCTAAAATAAACTTACTCAGATTGCCTAATTAAACAAGAACAAATCCAGTCATGTATTGATCGTTCATGCCAGGTCTCGTCTGGCCTCCCTCATGCTGGAGTGGGTTAGTCTTTCAGGTCTTCCTTAGTGGCTCAGGTTTCCTGTCATATTCACAAACAGCTTTTGGCGACTGAATTCGTGTTGAAAAACGCAGCGGACTTGTTGTGTATGTGCGTGTAGGGAGTTACTTTGCCAGTGGCGACAGGATCCGTCAGAGGTTTCCAAACCCAGCACCAGATACCATCAGTAAACGTTGGGCCCGGTCTTGAATGGGGAAACCAGCTCTGGAAAAGAACCCCTTGAACCTTTCCACATATTTTACAACTGCAGCAACCAGTTGAACTAAAAGGATCCTTGGATTTGAAAGTTTAGCTGAGTTGATTTCACTCCCACTGAGTCAGTCTCTTGAAGAATAAACTTTTGCTACTATGCAGCTACAAATATTGATGATTCTTTCTTTTTTCTTATCTCTTCCAGCAGCCGTTGTACAGAGCATACGGCGGTAAAACCAGCTGACCAAATCTGCTGGAGATGCTTGGGTTGCTAGGTAACAGCACAGTACCGGTCGTATATGATGCATCAGTCTGAGCTGTTTTTGAAATGGCTAATTTTCCAGACACCAAAAAACATTAGCTCATTGCTGATTTGAGAAGTATTAGAGACGTAAATTGTAGTACAAAAGCATACAAAATGTAATTTTTGCATATCTCTGTTACTCTATCTTCAATCTGCCTGCTGTGTTCCTCGGTGTTCATGATTATTTTTTGTTCACTTATCTTCAGTTAACCTCTTTTGAAGGAGAAAATAGATTGTCTTTAGAGATATCGGAATAAAGTTGTTGACTTTCATTCAACAACTTTCAGGTATTTACTTGCACAAATTTACACTTCACAAGTATAGGGCTACTTTTTGGTCGAGAGCAAATCCCCTCCTAAGCCCAGTGGGTCTTGGTTTGAGACCATTACCTCAGTGTTGCAGTAGCAACAGAAAGCGGGTTGTGTTCACAAGGGTTAGATTGGTGTTTAATGCCTTCAGGTGTTGAAGCGTGTCCGTCTGAGTGAGTCCATGTCTGTTTCTGTGTTAATGTGTCGCTCTGTGCGTCTTCCAACCATCATTTGGCTAAAAAAACCCGACCCACAAGAGGGCGAAAAACATGACATCAGAGGACAAACTGTACTCATTTGTGTCCTTAGCCTTCTACGAACATCATCACCTCTCTGGATGTTCACTCGTGTTTCCTCGTCAGCCTTGACCTCCGCTCTGAACGCAATCGCTGCGTTTCACGCTGGCTTTTCGTTTCAACCCTGATCCTCCTGTTTTTGCCCAGCTGTTCTTCTCCTTTTCAACACAACTTGCCTGTTTCTCTCCTTCTCTTCCTCTTTCCCTGTCTGTGCAGACGGCTGTTTTTCTTGGCACATGGAAGTGGAATGATGGTGGTTTGTTTCCCTGTGACACTGCAGATTCCCCCCCACCCCCATCTCCTCCTCTTTTAGCGGGTCTATTCCTGGTCAGTGACTCTGCGTCCTCTGCAGGGATTGTACTTCCATTTCCTCATTGCTGCACCACAACATGCGGTGTGCGTGCAACGCATGCTTGTGATCTCATTTTTACTGTGGCATGTGCGTTTGCACAAAAGTGTGTTGATATTTAAGCGTACGTGTTTGTGTCATTTATCAGTTGTGGAGGCTGCAGATGTCTATGTGTGTTTTTGTGTGCGACGGTTGGCGATCCATCTCCAGAGCATCTGTTTGTTGTTAAGGCTTTTATGGATGTGAGATAAGAACATGACAAACGGATGTCGAATGCCTGAGAGATGCCTCAGTCGCCCCGCTGAGGGAGCTAAAGACTTGCACAGGATTGGATACGTTTTCTGCTTTTCCATCCCCGCCCTCCTTCTCTCCCAGAGCCAAGTTATTTTTTGACAATAATTTTTCTTGATTTGTGTTGGCTGTGCTGCGGTGCCAGATGGGTGGGATTTGCCACATAGTACAATACAGAGAGCGCCAGAACTATTAGACAATCACTAGAAGGTATTTAAAAATCGGTGAGTTGAACTTTTCTGCAGCTGGCAACTTGACTTAGCTCTGTTTGTCTTGTTTAAACCGTGTGAACCCCAGCTAACCTGCTGCTAAAGCAAGCGGGGTAAAGTAAATGTTCGAAAGTGACACGACCCCTAGGCTGTGAGTTTCTGTCTGTTCCCATTACCGTTTCCCTCCTCTAGAGACGAACCTGTTCTGTTGCTGCTAAGTTTTACAGCCAGACAATTACGTCATTCGATCAAAAATCAGGTTGAGTTTTTTTGAAACAACAACAACAACTGATGAAATTGCTTCACGATGTCACCAACAGCCATTTTCTATTGACCCGTCACTTTCTGTGACCACAGAGGGCGATAGAGTGCAGGTACGTCTCGAAGATGAGCGAGAAGAAGAGTATTTACGTAAACTGCGTAAGTACTGATACAGCTGGGATTATAAACTTCACAACTCCTTTACTACCATCACACTGACGGAGAAAATATAACGTATTACTTTGTGTTTGACTCTGTAAACTGTTTGACTGACCGTCGCACTGAATGCCTGTGTGCTGCCGTTAGAACATGTAAACCGACCGTGGCTGTTTAATAAATCGTTAAACGACTAAGAAATGATTCTAAGTCCTCTGGTAGTTTTTAATTCATTACAGTCACATCATACTTAAAATATTTAACCCTCAAATAGCCAAATTCACACTGGTCACAGAGTTTGATGGCCAGAATAATTGGTGAACTGCCTGTAAGTTGTGTCAGTTCTACCACCTCCTCCCCACTGTCTGAGTGTATTTATAATAATAAACACACCCAGACACAGGTGACTCTGGCCACAGATTATTGTTTTGACAAGATGCTAACCAGTTTTTTCCGTACATGCTAGGCTACATGACGATGCGGCACTGTCTCCATGGTTACTAACAGTTAGACACACCATAATGCAATATTTTATACCTTACTAATCATATTTACTTATGAAGTATAAGGATGTTCATCTTCTTTCCTTTTAAAAGAGTTTGCTGCAAATCCGCCATTACACCGAGGACTGACAGTCGTTATGACTGACGGCTGAAATCCGTCGCCGCATCGTTCCTCATTAAAAGTTAGAAAATAATAAAACGGCAAGTTTGGTTTCTATCATTGTCTGTGCAGCCGACCCCGCAGCATCCTATGACCATTTTTAAAGCGAAATCAACTTAATGGAAGAGATATTAGGTGATAAATGTCCGCTTTTAGACTAGCTTTAATGGAGAGCGTTGGTTGTTTTTACCTCCGTCATGGTGGAGTGGGCCGGGTTCTGGAGAGCGTGACGTCACATGCAAAGGGTCCATAAGATGATAACTAACAATATCTGTCATTTAAATATGATTATTGAAGAAATATCTAAGCCTGTACCTGTGTTGTCTAGTTTTCCACCAGGCACTCTTAAGTGAAATGCACAGGCCTTGTTAAATGGGAAAAGTTGCATAATAAAAGCAAACTCCAAAGTAAAAATTTTACCAAATAAAGAATTTTTGTGGAAAAGAACTCAATAGACTTAAGATGCATTTGTAGTGTAACACCATTATCTCTTTCTCCTATTTTGGCTCTGTTTGGTCAGTCTGTTACTTGAGTTTTGTCTAATTTGGCATTCGGTTGTGAAATATTCTTCTATCTATCTTCTTTCTCTTAATGTTTACTCACCTGGTTTCCCCACCACTAATCACCTCTCCAGGGTTTAAGCTTTTGTTTCCAGTTAATCCTTCTCAGATCCTCTCATCTAAATCGTGAATCTCCTTTCCTTTTGTATTTTTTTTGTTGACAGTGGCTGTTTTAACCGAGAAGTCCATGAAAATAGCTTAATGCATAAACAAATGCTTGGTTGGAAAATGTTTCCAAGCCAAATTTTTACACATTTAATCCTGGCTGTGAAATACTATATCCAGTTTCTTCCTGTTTTGCTCTACGTCTTTCAACTCTTGTCCTCTATCCCTCTTGGATCACCTTTTGTTTTTCCAGATGGACCTTTCGCTCCTCTTCTTTCCAGTGGAGAGCAGGAAGTGAAAGCTATCAGGCAGGGACATGGACTTGCCCCCTTGGATCCAGAACCCATTGGAAGTGAGATGGAACAAAAAGTTCCTTGAGATCTTCCAAAGTCGAGCTGTCAAAGCGACCACAGAGCCAATAACATGACTTATGAAGATGTTCGGTTTGATTTAAAGCCCTTTCCTTCTGCTGTTGGGCTCGCTTTTTATTCTTATGCTGTAACTTTGGTTTAATCTTTCAGGATAGCCTATTTTTGGCTGCATTTACGTAATCTTTAGGATATTTTTTACTGGTCGTTTGCAGCTTTGAAGACATTCTCTCTGGGTTCCCATCTCTGCTTTTCAAGGTCCAGTCCAAACCCAAACGCAGGCTGTTTCTCGTTGCTGCTCTCTGTTGGAGTGCCAGCGTCTGTCAGCAGCCCCTAGTTAGAGAAACTAATGGACGTGATTTAAGCCAAGTGTTGCTCCTCTAACCATCTTCCTCTGACACAAATCAGGTGGACTGATTTTACTTCTTTCTTGGAGATGGTTCCTAAATTATCTTCAGTTTCCAACTATCGAGCCCTTCATAAACACACTGTGGCACCTGTGGTGAAGATAACAGTTGTTTAAATCACTTTAAAATGAATTAGATTTATTGTCATTGCAGAAGTACAACGATGTATGTATTCTGCTCAGGGAAGAAAGGCACCTATTTATTACTTTGTAAAAGTCCTCGCTTCTTTTGCAACTTACTCAAAAAATCTCCACAATCACAAATATTGATGTATTGTATATAGATCAGAACAAAGTATTTACTTATAAATATACTACAGTGGTGCCTTACCTCACAGATAAATCGGCTCCAGTTTCCTCAATTTTGGGAGATTAGCGATTGACTGATAAGATGTGAAGTTGATCTTATTCGTCGATCTTATCAACCTCTGAAGAGGTCTAAAAAAAAAAATCAGCCATTGTCTTCTATTACTTTGCTGTGAGATAGGCCGGCCCACCTGGTGGCTACTGTGCAGGTCATTGCATGAAAGGTGGGGTTCACCCTGGACAGGTCGCCAGTCCATCACATAGGCTAGCATTCGCACTGCGGGCCTTAATGCTCACTTCAAATGTTTTGTGCAATCTGATTTTTTTTTGCCGTTGTCGTTCACATTTCCAAATATATGCGGCCTCTATGTGTTCTCCAGTGTGAACCGCAAACGACCTGAAAGTGTCCCGCATGCGCAGCACAGGGCGCAATAACGTCTCACATAGAGTGTTTCCCCAACCGCCATAAAGAAGAAATTGAAGAAGTGCTATGGATGCTAACAGAGGAGCAAATCTTATGATTTTAAAGTTGTTGTCCAACCGGAGGCAGCAACTTAATCCTCATTATAGTCCGCCATGGTTGCTGTTTTTCTTCCTGCTTGAACGTATCTGGATGCAGAACAGTGACGTTTGTCGAGTATCGACGTCGTTCAGGTCGGATGAATGAGACCCGGACGTTTAGATTCAGGTCACATTTGGAAAGATCGGATATCCAAGCAGCCTGGGTCGCATTCGACAAAAATCCAACCTCTGTTGTTCAGGCTGTCATGAAAAGATCAGATACAGGTCGTATTACGGCAAATAAAATAAAATAAAAAAAGTCGCCGTGTACACACTCATACCTGAGGACAATTTAGAGGCACTAATTAACCCACCGATGTACAAACGTTTTGTAACATGGGCCAGATTCCTGAAGCTGAAAGTGGCCACATTGATTATACAACTTGTTGTGATTTTTTTATTTGCTCTGCAACAAATTATTCAATAAAGAAGCAAAATGACAGTGACTTTTTTTCCTCTCGTTTATTTGGTTTAGAAAGTATGTTAATCTATTCCAAACAACAAAAATGAGACCTTTAAAAAAACATCTATTAACCAAGTTTAATTCATTAATTTAATTAATGTGCTCTACTCTTTTTTAGCAAGAGGTTACTATTAAATTAAAATGAAAAGAATACACTCTCTGTTAAAAAAGAATTAAAGTTTTCATGGACATTTCATACTAAAAAGTGACAAAAGTGTCCAAACTGGTGCCATTCTTTTAACTGCAGTGGCCCTTGAAATATAAGGCTGTTTCAAGGGCCACAAACGGCCCCCGCCCCTCACTTTGGACACCCCTGAATTAACCCGACACCACAAACAAAAAAGTCAGTTGAGCTAACTGCAAAAAACTAATCATAAACACCAGTTCATGCCAATATTTATCATAAACCAAACATGGATGTTGGTGGATTCTAAGTCTGAAAGGTTTTTATCTAAAGTTCTGTGAAAGAAAGAAAGACTCTCTTCTCTTTTCCATGTTTGCCACACCCAGGCAGCAGGTCTGAACCGGTGTTGTCAGCGCAGATTTAGTGTTCAGGCGTTGGAGGTTGGGTGAAGGCGCTGGTCGACGTCAATCCTCAGGTAAATACGTAAAGCGCAAAGGCAACACTGCTGCTCCTTCCTGTTTAAATCTACATGATTATATAACTGTGATTACTGCAAAATACAAGCACAGAAAAACAATGCGTTTACAAATGGATGTTATTAACCTTAACCCTAACACTACCCTACCCTAAAGGTACTTCATTACTGTTCTAAAGTAGACTTTTCAGGTGTCTGTACTTATTTATTTTTTTAGTTCCTTTTACTTTTACTACAGACATTTTAAGAGAAGTATCTGTACTTTCTACTCCTTATATTTTCACATATGCTTCGTTACTTCAATGCATCCATTCAGTTGGATGCAACCAAAGCAAATGTTGCTTTGGTTGCATCCAAAGCAAAGCAGAAGAAGAAGAAGGCGTCACGGTGGCATGAGGAAAAACAAAATGGATGGAGACTTTAACTTGAGTGGCATCACAAACAACAGAGAAACGCAAAACATTCCCCTTCTGTCGCCTAATTTAAAAAAAGTCCTTCCATTTTGTTGGTTCGTGACGAATGTGCTGCATTTTGTCCAATCTAAATTATCCTGATTGATCGGTATTTTGCTCACAGAGCAAGCTGTGAGCAAAAGAAAAAAAATGACTGGAGCATTTTGAGTTATAAGCTATTTTGTATTCTTGAAGGTGAAAATTGCTCTTCAGAGGTCAAAATGTGCACTTTTTTATTTTTGCTTGAGCAAAACAGTTCAACCTGTACTCTACTAGGGTATTTTTCCACATGTGTCTGTATTACAACATAAGCAGAGAATGTCAGTGGTTTTGACGCCTCTGCTTAAATGTTATCTGAATGTACAGAGCAAAAACCACAAAAAAAGAAAGTCAGTATTTTGTTTCTATTTTGGCCGGAGAGTCGTTTTGACCCGCGCAACAAAAAGTTTGGACAATCTCACATCTTCCTGGGGTTTGGCAGGTGATTTTTGATCAACCAAAGAGGCTGCAGCTTTTATTACTTTGTGAAATCGTTGCTGTTCATCTTCAGGGAAAGTATGTGCGTTAGGCAGAAATACCCCCAAAACAATGGCTCTCCCCCGCTTGTGACAAATGACAAGCGCTGGCTGCCTGCGAGTCTGCTCACCATTCAATCAGCCTGTCTTTGATTATTATGTGTTGGGAGCGCTCCGTCTTTTGTCTGTAGTGGCTGGAAACGCAGATGATGAGGCTGAAGCATGAGCTAACCCTTCAGGAGTGTTTATAGAGGAGTTATAGCCCACATTTGATGGATTATGCTGGATTTCCAAAAGGTTGGGTTAATAAATGCAGGCTTGTTGGTTCCTGTTTCTGTTAGGCTGATCTGGAAGGACGGCCTTAACGCAGACAAACAAATGTATGCACATAAGTTTTCATCGGAGCCTCAACCTGCAGCGAGGTATCAGGAATGCTCTCGTTCTTTCAGGCCAGCTCATAAATTCAATAACAGGTCCACAAGCAAACACTGTAAACATCTGTAAACTATCACGGCCTCCCCGTTGACCGGAGAACCATCACTGGGCTCCAGCGATCACCGTGGGAGAGAAAGGAGAGCAGCAGAGCGTGTGAAAAGAAAGCAACTATAAAAATATCAGCGTTTTACAACCTGATTTCAAAATGTTGGTTGCAAGCCGAAATCAATGAGGGGTTTATTTAACATATTTCTACAAAAGAGTGTTTTAAAAAGCATATTATAGTTCTCTCATAAGGTTTTTTTTTTTTCTTTGTCTCCACTTTTGAAAAAATGGTTTTTATGGGGTTTTTTTGCAATTAAACTAAGTTATTTTTATATTTATTCAGTAAGTGAAATAAAGAAATGTGATTTCTCCACAACAAGTTAATCAGAAATAGGACCAATCATCATTAATTATGTGTAAGTGGGGACATATTTAATTACCACAGTGATTCTCAAACAATTAAAATCTACAAATAACTGATATCCCCTCTGAAAGCTGTCTATTTTGATCATCAAAACACCAAATTACACCTTATTATGCATGCATACGCACATTGGAAACCATCTTAGCAGGACTGCAGAACTTTGTAGCCGTGTCCGAATTCAGCGGCCTTCCAAGAACCCGTCCTACGGAGTCCGGTAATAGTTAGTTGGCTCTAGTTTTTCCCCATTAATTGACGTTTTTATTCATTTTACTAAACAAAAATCTTTCCTCAATTTCAGTTTTCGTTACTTTGTTAGTTTTAGTTTGCTGTAACAGCCTGCAGTGAGGATGAACGTCACACACTGTACAACCAAACCCGTTATGCACAAGATGACAATTTTACCGTCTTGCTGTATGAACCAGGTAGGAGTCGGGTTCTTCTGAGAAAACACCCAGGCCTGGAGAAAATCTCCATAAACCTTATGGAAAACCACACTGATCCAATTACCCTCAGAAGTCGCGTAATTAGAGTCTATCTGTGTGTAATTTAATCTCGGTATAAATCCAGCTGTTCTGTGAAGGCCTTCTCTAATGTTAGACAACATTAGAGAACAAATAGCCTCGAGGAGACCCAGGAACACGGCAGACGGGTCAGGGAGAAAGTTGTGGAGCAGTTTAAAGCACGATTAGGTTATAAAACAAAAAAACCCAAGCTTTGAACATCTTACAGCGTCTTAGTGCAGTTCAGTCCACCATCTGAACATAGAAGGAGGATAACACAAACTTGCTAATACATGAGCGTTCAGCTAATTTGACAGGCCAATCATGGATCATGTGGGCCTGTAATCCTGATAGGTAGAAATAAGGCAATGAGAAGTAAAATAGTTGCAAACAATGATAAAATAAAATCAGTTTATCAACTTTAATGTTATATAAATTGTTTTCCTTAGTGGTATATAAAAAAAAAAAAAGATGGTCAAAATATCTTAATTTACGTATCTTCTGTTGAAATACATAAAAGAAGACCGGGGTGCAGTAATGCGCTTCACCTGTGGGGGCGCTGTTTCACACAAGCAGGCATTTGTCGTTGTTTAATTACACATTTTCTACTTATGTTGACGTTTCACAGTTTATTTGAGATATTTAATGGATGTTTGTGAGATATTTAGTCGTTCTGATCGGCGATGAAGGTGCAGTAAAGCTCGGAGGGTGAGGCAGAAAATACCACAAGCAACAGGTGTTCTTCTTCTACGCTTCGAAAAGACCGAAAACAGTCAGAGGAGAAAAAATACTGACCGACCAGAACCATACAAGGCCACTCTCTAGAGGCCAGATTTGTGAAAGTTAAAGAAACTTTCACAAGAAACAAAGATGGCTTTATTATTATTATTTTTATTTATTCTTTTTTCTTTTTTTTTTTTACAACAGAATGACGAAGATATTTGTGGAGGTCATATAAAATTAAGGAAAGGTCATGCATAATTTTCAATTTTAATCAGAAAAGAGAGGTCAGCAAAAAAACCTCAAAAAAACATTCAAATAATTTTTAAAACTGTGACCTTATTAAATATTCTTCTATCTTTCTTGCCTTTATATTGTTGGAAGCTTTAAATTATTATGGCCAAAATTAAAATACAGTTTATATATTGGCTGGAAAAATAACATTTAGACTGTTCACCTTCAGAGAACAGCATAAAGTTCAGACAGTACCTATTAAAAAAGTTAAATAGGTACATGTACTTTTATTTGTTTGAGACGTTAAGAGTTAAGCTGCAAATTGTTCTACTCAAAGAAACGTTTCAGGAAAAAACTCCAGTCTCACTCTAATTCTATCATCTGTTTTCCTTCCACATCTTTTTTGTAAATTATGAACACTGAATGCCCCGTTAGCCCTCAGAGGAATTATAATAGTTTACCTCAATCTGATGTTATGTCTCCCTGCTGAACTGCGGCAAGTCTTTCTCATGGCAAGCGTCTCGTCCAAGCAGTCTGAGCTCCACCCGGCCATCAAACACGATCTCTGAGCCAATCTGCTGGGAGTCCAATACTGCTGCAATGTTGCATGAGAACGAAGTGAACTTAATCCGGTCAGGGAAAGAAGATTTTAGTAAATATAAACTCAAACTTCGCTGAATAATAATTGGTTTATGGAAAGCTCTCTAGTACTTTAAACCCTTTGACCCCGAGAGTCTCTTGGAACCAAGGCTGTTGCCCACAAATATGGGTAAAATTGCAGTGTGTAACATCACAAAATATGTTTTTACATATTTGTCAAATCTGACTCTATGTAATGGCTTGTCATTTGAGACGCAGTGTATTATAAGCCTGGCGGGCCATCAGGCTTTACTTGTGCCCCCACCAGGCTAAGCATAGCTTATTTCTTCAAGTCTTTTTAAAATGTTTTCATCTTTTAAGACTTAATAGTTGGTGTTCAGGTACTAATTTCCCAATATTTCAATAACGCATAATTATCAAGTGATATTTTCAAATTTCCTGTCAACTTTAAACATTTTTTAACTCAAAAACACGACGGGTAGCTGGATGAATGACTGCTGAGCTCCCAACCACCTGAGGGGAAACCTTGGAGACCGCTGATCTGTGAAAAAACCCCCCAAAAAACAGTCCTAATTACACCATAAACAACCAATCAGAGCCAGGAGAAGGGTGATTGATGGCACTAAGACCCTCCTCCTAGCTCTGATTGGTTGTTTTTGATGGGGAGTGGTACATTTCTACAGATGGCAGTAGGAGCACAGAGAAGAAGACAGAAGAGCTCATTTGTTTTCCACAAATCATCTGTTTCATATTAAAGTGAGAAAGCATAACCCCGCCTCAGAATGGGCGGAGCCAAAGTTTTAGGGGCGTGGTCAATTGTGTAGGATGAGCGGCTGTGGGCAGACCAAAAGAATCACTGTTAACTTGTCCGCTTATTGTTTGCAACTTTCCAGACACCATTAGCAATTTTTGGTTCCAATAATATGTCAACATTTTTTACAGAAACATGAAGGTGGAACCCTGAAAAAAAATATTTTTAGACGGTTTATTAGCAAAACAAAAGCTGATCTGGGTGTTAGTTACACTTTAAAGTGTCGGGACGCAGAGAGAGTTTTAATAAATATGTGAAAAACATTCAGTAAAAGTTGTCATTTGTAGATTTACTGTAGTAAGTGAGTTGTTGTTTGGAACCTGTTTGAAGCCAAAGAGAAAGATTTAAAAAACTGAGCTGCATACTTCCTCTCTGTTATTTTGCTTCCAGATCCAAGATATTATCTCCCTAATACGAAGCCAAAAATATTACGATGCGATCCAAATCACATACTGGCCAGCTGCCATGAGCTTTCTACTAAGATCCAAGTTAAACTAATCTATTAGCCTGACCTCACTCCCAGCTCTTTACAGTGGATGGGAACACACATTTGTGGGGCTAAATTTGATATTCCCCGCCTGAGGCCATTTAATTTGATTCATTTTTGGGGGGGATGGAGGCTGTGAACATTAATTTCATCTAGAAAACCCTGTCCACATCACAGCTGGGTGGCGCTGAATTAAGATCTGTGTTTTCACACTCCATGAATCGTCGTTCAAGTCCTTTGAGGATCCCAAGCGTGAGATCTGAGCGTGTCAGAGGAGAAAGGAATGAAAAACCAGAGAGTGTGTTGCAAGGTTGCTGGATTCAGAGCAGGGATGGGATTGCGGAGCGACCCTTCACCCCTCGCAAATCACAGAGGAAGAACAAGTTTGGTCCATTAGTGGTCACTTTGTGGCTGCATCTCAGGGTTCAGCCTGTTCAGGAAACAAATCTCCTACCTCTTATTTTGCTCATCAGGACCCCTTATGCCCCCACCCCCTCCACCGCTGTCTTAAACCCATCCCACGCGCAACCCTGTAATTTGGGTGAAGAATTCAGCGGCTGTTATTTTTATTGAATTCCCAATAACTTTGCTGAGAGCTCGAGGCTGCGCTGCCAGAGCAGTTCGGTGGCCAGCGGGATCCAGTGCCAGAGTGGGAGGCAGGACGGTCACAGCCTGTTTTTTTTTTTTTTTAAACAGCGCAGGGGAAAACACAGGGCAACAATCATCACATTTATGGCTGGCTCACTGCTCTCCCTGAGCCAGGTTTACAGGCATCCAGGGGTCTACTGGCCACTAATAAAGAACCCCCATCCCCAGGGAGTCTTAAAAAGGGGACCTATTATGCAAAATTAACAGTTTGCACATTTTTTCACTTCCATTTGGGTCTCTAATGCTTTTGAAAACGGCTCAAGCCATTAAAAAAAACTAACAAAATCAACACCGAGCCATGTTCTGACAATAAGTTTATAATTTTTGGTGTCTGGAAAATGAGCCCATTTCAAAGAGGTTACATATCAGCAGGCACTGCCCCTCGCCTAGTAACCCCCAGCGAAGTCCAGCCCGTTACCTAGCAGTAGAATTCTCCCCGTCACCTAGCAATGCGAGCAGAGCTCCAGAACATTTGGTTTTACTGCATGCTGGAGCCACAATATCTGTAAAATGAGTCGTTTAAAGACAATTCTGATTGTTAACTCAGAATGGATGGGCACTGTGCCGTTACCTAGCAACCCAAGTGGAGCTCCAGCACATTTGGCCAGCTAGTTTTACCGCTGAATGCACCGTACAATGGCTGCTGGAAAAGACAAATGTTTTGTTGTTGACTTACCATCCGGAGACCACTTACTGCATTCCCGTTGGTTGTGCAGGAGGTTCCACTTCTGCTTTTCAAAGATGTTTGATGGAGTAATTGTGCATCTGTCTTCAGCCATTTTCACTTATAAGTGTAAACGTTGAGTTAGCGAGCAGCAGCTTATTTATATTTAAAGTGATAAGAGGCCCTGAAATAGCTCATGTCAGACTGAAATCCCTTTATCTGAGAATGATTTTGTTATGAACGTATCGCCCAGTAACCTATCCTAACCCGTTCAAGGAAGCACAATAGCTCATCTTGTGGCATACAGAGATGTTTCTGTGTCTTGGAGACTGGTGCATGCAGCTCCACCACTCAGGACATTTAGTGTTCTCCTTTGTTGAATTTTCGCTGAATCGTGTTAGCTAATTTTTTCCAGAATATTTTTTGTAGCAGCTGCCATGCGATGAGGCTATGATTAGCAATCATGAACAGGAGCCCATTTGGCTCGCATCAGGTTCTGCTCGGTGACGTCGAACACGGAGCTTGAAATCATCTTTCCTGTCAGCCAGACACGCTAAAGATGCCATATTAAAATCAGAAACAGTAAGAAAGACTCAGCAGCTTCTCTTAAAAGTTGACATTGTCCATCTTTATCATTGCAAATACAATTGAAACCAGAAATGTACAAACTAAAAGGACACATCTTTTTTCTCACTGTTTGAAGTTAAATCAGACCACACAATAATGACAGAATATGTCAGAGATTTATTTGTTTATGTCTTCAAAGTCAGAAGTTTAGATATATTTACTCAGTATTTAGCATTTCTTTTAAACAGTTTGCTGGAGTTCTGGCCCAGTCTACCTAACAAAACTGGTTTAACTGGGTCCATTTTGTGGACTGACTCGATCACATCTGACTTTTCAGATCTTCCCACAACCTTTCCATAAGCCTGAGATCAGGGCTTTGCTATTGCTACACCAAAACATTGACGCTGTTCTCCGTAAGTTGCTTTATAACAACTTTGTCTGGATGCTTCATCCAATCTGTGCCCAAACCTTAACTTTCTATCTTTAGAAGTTGCTTCAGCATTTCTTAATAATGTTCATTCTTCATGATGTCGTCTTTCTTATAAAGTTCGCCAGCTCCTCCTGCAGCAAAAGAACCCCACAGCATGATGTTACCACCACCGTGCTTCACTGTTGGGATGGAACAAGCATCAAGTTTTTCGCCTGAATGTAACGATGGCCAAAATGTTCAACTTTAGTTTCATCAAACCACAGAATATGTGTCCAAAAATTAAGGTTTCTGTCCCTGTGGACATTTTAAAACTGTAATCTGGCTTTTTATTTTCCTTTCGGAGTGTTTTTTTCGCTATGGATCATGACACGGTCTGACCAGATTCAGCTTCACGAGGTTTTTATCTTTTGTTTCGGTGAAAATATGAACATTTCAGACAAGAACTCGTCTGATTCCTGAGCAGTATGATGGTTGGATATTCCCACCATATCTATACTTGCGTGTAATTGTTTGAACAGACGGGTGAATCAGACTTGTCCAGTTTCACCATTCTCTCCCTGGTTTCTTGGCTGATTTCTTTTTGCCTTCTCATCGTGTCAAACAAGAAAAGCAGTTTTTTTTTAATAAAACAGAACATCTTCAGGTGTGCTTCCAACTCAACTATCAGGAGTTTAATGTCTGCACAATTATGCAGCGAACTGTTGATTTGACAGTTTTCAGAAAGTCACAGAAAGATTAAACTAAAACAGATGGGTACTAAAACAAGGAATTAAAAAAAAGGGAAAAAAAGATAAATGATAAATCATGCCAATGGAAGTTATTGAGTTTGTTTTAATTTATTATGCAATTAATTGATTTATTGATTATTGTGAACAGCCTAGAACCAATAAAATGAAGATTTTCTCTAAGTTTTTGATTCTTATTAAAACATTATGATTGAAAAATCTGTTTTTCTTTTTATTAACTACTGAACCTTTACTGGGAATGTTTAATAAACAAAACAGATTCCTTGTACATTTGCTTTGACATGTCCAACATGGAGTCAGGCGGTATGGAAACTGGACAACCAGAATCCGGTGATTTCATCTTCTACTTTCTGTTTTTTGTTGTTTCTTTTTTTTCTCGAGCGCTCTCACGTTGTTCTTTACAGAAACCAACACGGTGGTTGCCCAGTGTTCCCAGCAGAGCCAGGCTGGTTGAAGTTTTGCCTGGATCGCGGTGGTGACACCGCTGACACTTGATTCCTCCGCGGAGGTTAGCCCAAATGGTCTCTGCTTGTCGTTTCCCCAGACACAACACGAGCTGGTGACAGGATTTTACTTTTCTCACACGTTAGATGATATTTCTGTGCAGCCCTGTCAGAGAGTTTGAGCCTCCGGACCACCTTGTAAAGTGCAGCTGTCTCAAGCGTAAGCCCTCCTCCGGCTAATCCACTTGTAATGATACTGTAATCATCAGAGAGAAAGCAGCTCTGGTGAAACTTTTCCCAGGATGCCAGGATTCTGTATTATGAATATGACATCAGGAACCGAGCTTATGTGTTATGTAACGTAAAGTTTCACAGGGCTGGAATGGCTCTCAACCCAACAATCAGTAGGACTGGATGGAATCAAGTGGACGTGAAAACACTGAAGATCTAAAATGTAGTGCTGGACCTCAAAACTAAAAACGTTCAGAATCAAACTAAACAGTAGGGACACTTCCGATGCCGATATCTCAGGTTTAATATCAGCTGACAGAAAAAAAGCGCTGAATTGACTTAAAACATTATTTTTTATAATGAACTGAACTACAAATTTATTTGATTTCTCTGCACCAGTACAGCACACATAAATACACTAAAAAACAACATGGCTTTAATTTGTTCACTCAGTGCAGTAAAGAGTGTTTCATACAAAATGAGCTGAACTCATAAAAACAAAAGGTTTGGTCAAATATGTTAAAATAAACTGCAACAAAACTGGGCTCATCTTGAACATTTTTTGTTTACAAACACCATGAGAATTAAAAAAGGACATAAAACACAAAAATATTAAAATACAAAGAACATTAGAAAAATTACCTCTCAAATCTGTAGAACCCGCAGGATTTTTTCCTTCCACTTAACTTTGAAAATTCAACCATTTCACAACAGAACTTTTTTTTTCACAGACATTGCAATATAAAACACCTTTATCCCACTTCCATTTGTTGTGTTTTATAAGAGAAAACACAACAAATTTTATGTTGTGTCAGATACAGTTCCTGCTTTTTATAATTAACAAAATAAAAGCACAGTAAGAGCAACAATTCCTGTCAAAATAAAATGTCATCTGTCTCCTACTCTCTCAATGTCAATTACTTGTTCATGTTTTCCTTCCACTCAATTTTCCATTAATACATGAACAATCAGTTTGTTCTGTTATGACCTCATGTGTCTTTCTGAGGCAGAGGAAACGAGATTTATTGGATGTTTGTGCTCAAATAAAGTATAACTATGAGAAATAAGTAATCTGGGAGTTACTAATGTGCCTTGATATTATTCAGTTTTAACTTAGAAAGAAAAGAAGTTCCAGAGAGACCTCATTTCTCTCTGCAGCTTTGAAGGATGCGTCTCCATTTCGCAATGTCCCAATGACCTAGAGCCATGGCGCTCTTTGACCTCTGACCTGCAGACAGCACGAGGTCTTGTTGACGCAGCGAAGGAATGGAGGCTGCAGCAGCTCCTCGACCTCTGCCAGTAAAGCGGCACCGAGATTTACTTGGGTTCTGGCTGCCAAAAATAAGCAGGATGGAGTTAAACTTGTCCTTGGCAAAGAAAGATGTCTGATTCCTGATTGTGCGTCAGCCAAAAACATCTCTCCCTGCCTCTAATGTACACAAACACAGACTCACGCACACACACACACAAGAGCGCTGTCAGTGTGATTCACGGTGTTGGTGTGTGTTTGCATTGCTCAGACCCAACATATGTTGTGGCTCATCAGGCCCGAACATGGAAACTGTGAGTGGCTGCAGATGTTGAAGAGAGAAGGGGAGTTTTTTTTTTTTTGGGTGGGTTTAACATGGTTTCTTTCTCGCACTCCAGTAAGACTCCTCAACTAATCCCACAATCACTGGAGCTCTGAGGAGGATCTTAAAGTCTGTGTGGTGCTGACAGTCCAGCGCTACCCGTCTGTGTTTTATCATCCTCTCAGTGGGGAGAACAAAATGTTGGATTTGATCCGAAGCTCAGAAAAATTAATCACGCTTTACGTGTTTGCATTATAAAAAGTTATGAGCTATCGTTTTTAAAAACCTTCCCTCTGACTCAAATTGTAAAAATTTCTCCAGAAAGTAAGTTTGTTTTGTTTTTTTACACTCACATATAAATAAGCAGGAAACAGGGTGGAGAGAGACAGGGAAGACGTGCAGCAAATGTTTTGAGGCTGGAAATCAAACCCAGGACAAACACATCAAGGACTGTAGCCTCTGAACCCAAGAAAATTAAAATTCACATTTTGCAAAATGTTCCACTTCCATTTGGGTCTCTACTGCTTCTAAAAGCAGCCCAAACACACACAAAAAACCAACAAAAAAAAAAAAAACAACCAGACAATGTTTTGGCAATAAGTTAATGTGTTTCAAAAACCTTCTAAATGTAACGTCACAAATCAAATCACCCAGCAACCCCAGCAGAGTTCCGCCCTTCGTCACCTAGCAACCCTGGCAGAGTTCCACCCATCATCACCTAGCAACCCCGGCAGAGTTCCGCCCATCATCACCTAGCAACCCCGGCAGAGTTCCGCCCATCATCACCTAGCAACCCCGGCAGAGTTCCGCCCATCATCACCTAGCAACCCCGGCAGACATAATGATGAGTGGCTGCTCATCATTATGTCTGGACAAATATAAAGATTATCAACAATGTTAAACATTTAAGACATCTCCACTGTTCCCAGGATTCCAATTTCCAGCAAATTCACCTCAAAAGTAGACTTGGCAGTTCGCTAAGGGACTGCAAAAACTCTCACATGTCAGCGTCCCGCAGGCCTCAGTCAGCATGCCAGATGTTAAAATTCATGACAGTATCTGTTGTGGGGCAGAGTTGAAGGAGAAAGTATCTTCCCTCTAAAAAGAAGAAAAGAGTTCAGTTTCTGAACGATCTGGAAAAATGTTTTGTTGACGGATGATGTTTGACAATAATTCACAGCACCATGTTGGGGAAAAAAAAAGCAAACACACCAAATCAAGGGGCGACGCTTTGGGTTGTTTTGCACCTGGACACCTTCCAGTCGTTGAGTCAATCATGAACTCCTCTGTGTGAAAACTCTTCTGGGGTCAAATATGAGGACATGTGACAGCTGAAGTTCAACTCAAGATTGATGTAGCCAATCAATGGAGCAGCTATTCCTCCATAACTGGCCACGGAGAGCTGTTACCACCAACATTGTCCAACAAGCTGTTGTGTCTCAAATTTGAGCGTCCAAAAAGCACATGCACTACCGTTCGCTGATAATGCAATCAACAGGCGCTCATGTCGTCAGCCGTCATGACTAATTCTGCAATGCCACAGCGGGGCACTCAAGAATCCGACCACTGGATCCCCGTGGAAATCGCCTCGACATCCGGATGTTCTGTTTGGTCGGATCGCTTTGTCACACAGATGAGAAGTGTGGGAGAATAATTTTGACCTTGGGGACTATACGTTAAGCCTCTGGTGTTGGTGATCTCTCACCATTGCCTTCCGTCTGGCAGTGATTCTCACACTGCCCCCACAAACACCTGTCTGCACATGTTAACGATGCATTCAGGCCCCGTCTGGGATTCGGCATGGCCGTAGCGATGAGGTCGAGAGGTTATCCCCTGCGAAAGTGAACCGAACAGTTGTTGTGTCTGGTGGGCCTCAAGTCTCCATTCAAAAAACTCTTTCCAAACAAAACAAAAGACAAGTTCTCAGCTCCTTTTTTACTCAATCGATGCTTTATATTTGTTTTGGATGTCCCGGGTGAAACAATTTAGGGGCCAGATATCTGCAAAAAGTCTCCTGCAAGACAAGCCGTCATGGGAAGGGCCTCATCGGTTTCTGCTTTCGTCTCATTTCCTGTCAGCGTCTGCAACGAGAAGCTTGTTTAACATATTGTATTTTATGTCCGCTCTAAAAGGCCAGAAGAAATACAATGAGTCAGGGATTGCCAGAAATCCTTGGATATGCTTTTCTGATATTCAAGAGTCCAACTCAAGTCTTGCATCCGACTGTTTTATTTTGATAGATTCAAGTTCAGAGGAGTTCACCCCCTCAGAGCTTTTTATTAAAACATGTAAGAGAATATTTAACCACTTTGGAGGAGGCTTTTAGCTGCAGAAGTAAGGTATGCCGTGCTGTAGATCAACTTCTGGACTAAATCCTGGCCCATTCTCGCTCATTAGAGCTTGGAGTCGAACCCAGTTTATTGGCTTCAGTTTCAGAGCTGACCTCAAGCTCTCTGTGGGGTTAGTATCTGAGAAGTTTCCTGACCACCCATCCAAATTTTCAAAGTTGTGATGTGTTTTCGGTACCAGGGTTCCCAGATCTGACTGACAGTTTCCAGCCCAAATACAACGTAAAACCAGCCCAGCCCAAATCCCAACCTCTCCAGAAAATCATGCTAATAGCTCCAGGTATATGACTCTTGGAACATAACGGCACTTGTGTTTTTTTTTGTTCTTTTAAATTGCGAAGTCGCACTGGGAATTCTGTTTTACAGTTTGATTGTTCGTTAACCGATGACTACGAATCATTGATGATGTCACCTTTGGCAGATTCTTGACATTTCAAAATGTATGAACTAGAAAAAATGAGTGCAAGGACACACCATTTTATTAACGTGTACTTGTTTTGTGCTTCTCTGCGACACACCAACTATTTTGATAAAATTTTTCCTTTGAACAGTTTCTGAAAACCTGACAAATGCTGTCAGGAGCACGAGTTTTAAGAAAACTATTTATTTCAACTGAACATGTTCAAAAGAAGCCAGTGTATGGGGGAATTTTTCTGTCATAACAAGACATTTTCATTTTGAAAGCAGGATTTCATGTCTTCCTTCTCAAAACTTGTAATAATTGTACCAAGCTGTACTGTACGCCGCTGCTTTTAGCTGTGCTTTCTTTTCATGAGCTTCCTTCATTTTGTTATAATTTTGTAACGTCCTGTCGGTTCCCATTGCTGAATAACTTTAAAATGTATCATAAACGGTGGCATTTATTATTGCTCCCATAAAAAATGCCCTGCTGTGAGACATCTTCTGCGCACCCTGTACATTAATACCACTCCTGATAGTTGAAGCTGTTTATTTTTTGTAGTTTTTAGTGTAGCGTGGTATTAGGCAGAGGTGTATGGAGAGCTAGAAGTGCCACAAAGCTTCGGGTTAATAATAATACAGTTTATGTTGTGTGAACATAAACTGTTCACACAAAAGTCTGATTGCAGTAATTAGTAGTATGAATGACCACACACAAAAAAATTTATTTCATCAAAAAATTGATGATATTAACATTAAGAGCTGTTGTGTGAATGTAGCCTAAAGCTATGAAATGAAGATGGTTGATCATTTTTGGTAAATATTTATGTTTATCACCATTATTTTTGTTGTAAAGAAACTTTTTAAGCTAATAAAACCTTAAAGCCATGAATTAATTTCATCATTCTGCACAAAAATCTAAAAACCGTTTTGAAGTTAAACAGGTTCTTACTTTCAAGAGCATAAAAGCGTGATTATTTTGAGTCTTGAACAGTAATGTGGTCAGCATGATGCAGATAATGATTAAAAAAAACAAAAACTTTGGCAGTGGTGGATGGCAGCGATTATCTGACTTTGATTGGATGATTGGCCGATGAATTATTCATGTATTTTCTCAATGCCAAGGCAAATATCTCTTCACTTTGGCATTAAAGGCCTGAACTTGAGCTAGCATTCACACCATTTTCTTCCCCCTCCTCCCTTGCCTTTTTTCCTGCATGCATCTCCCCTCCTTAGCTGAGGACCCACAGTCCTTATGCAACCAAATCAGAACCCTATTTAGAGAGATGAAGTTAAATAAACTGGGATGTGAGTCAGATCCAACTGGGGGCTGTTATGTAACAATGAGGTTACTTCATTGATGAATGCGCCTTGGAAGAGACACTGATTCTCAAGGTCTGGGTTTATTTTAATTACCAGTGGAATAAGTTTTCCTGTGAAAATCAAGTGGACTCGGTCACAAAGCGGCTGCCTTCCGCTACGGTTAAAAACGGCTGGGTTTGCACGACTTCTGTAAAAAATGATTGATTCCAAAGTTTTCCAAGGACTTTAAAACTATAGAAAGTTTCTACTGACATCTACAGCCATGCATAAAAGACAGTACTCTGTCTTTCACTTCTAGATTTTTCCTGATGTCCATGTGTGGTGACAGATTATCACAGTGAGGTGATATGTGCGAGACATATTTAAAATGCTTTATTGATGTGTTTGTCATGTTTTGAATTCGCTGCAAGCAGAAAGTTAACTAATGACTAATTTTGTGCCACAACATAATATTTTTCTGTCTATTGGATCTGTTAATGCCAGAAGTGAGAGGAGAATGGGCAGATTGATTCAACAGGAGACAAACTATCTGGAGATTTTTCTTAAAGAGGATCTAAAAGTTTATGTTTTTTAGTGTCTGGAACATGAGCCATTTCAAAAATCTTCTGCCTGTCAGTCAGTTAGCAACCAAAGCTGAGCTCCAGCATTGTTTGGTGAGCTGGTTTTACCGCTGTGTGCCCTTTACAATGGCTGCTGGAAAAGAGATTTGTTTTGTTGTCCACTTACCATCAGAAACCACTTGCTGCATTCTTGTTGGTTGTGCAGGAGACTGCACTTCTGCTTTTCAAAGATGTACGGTTGAATAATTGGTCATCCGGCCAGCGGCGGTTTATTTGGATTTAAAGTTACAAGAGACGCTAAAACAGCTTAAAGGCAGAACTGACCAGAATAAAATCTCAGCTCATCTAAGGGTGCATCCACTTCATAAGCCTAGAAAGTCTGGTTTATTTGCGGAGGTGTGAATGTGCAAATGAATTCTGGTCCACCTAGAAACCTCAATCTTAGTTCGGTTGAACTGAATTGTGGTGTGGTTTAAATCCATATGTGAATGGAAACCACTCCAAAAGCAGGAAATGGACAATAGCACAGGGCATTGTGGGTAAATATAACCAAAACAAATGGGAGAGTCTAACTCTAGCGAGAGAAATGATCTGACGCCACTTGATTTTTGTTTACATTTTGTGAGGAAGGAAGTTGCTCTCAGCGTCTTCTTCAGAGGTTTTTGTGTAATTTCCTTCAGCTGTTCTTGGTGCAGTGCCCCTACAGGTGAGGAGGTGAACTGGTTTTTCAAGGAGTCTGGTTCATTTGACACAGTGCAGTGTGAAAGTGAACTGCAGCAGCTAAAAATTAAGCAAATGTTGCAACTTTGGTCCACAATCAAACCGAGTCTACCGGACTATCAGCTGTGAATTATTCTGTGTGAAAAGTGCGATGAACATATTTTGTTGACCTTTTCCTAACCGTTTCTGTTCAGACATGAGTGTCGCAGCTGAAACTCAAAGCCGAAGCTGCAAATAGGATGAAAACATCCATCAGTTCTTCCAGCCAGGGTCGGCTTCCTGTAGCTGAGCTCAGCACTGATAGCTGCCCGTCTCGTCCTGCTGCCCTGACCTCTGTCCAAACCCAGCGGATGAGGAAGTGTCAGTGGGAACCGGCCGGGTCAGGCGGGCTCTCGGTGCTGGGATCTCTGGCTCCCGGCGGCTCGGCCTACTGTACCGAGGGCTCCACATGTGTTTCCTGTTGTTTTTCAGTGCCGGCCCTCTGCACCAGAGCAGAGGCCTTTTCCTGAGGCTTTGTTTGGTGTGGCCCCTGGGAATGGCTTAAATTTAGGTGTGTTTGACAGACCCGTCTGCCCCCGCGCTCTCATGTGGGCCACAGCCAACACTGTATTTTTCTTTTTACTCTCCTCTGCTCATATTTAAAGTTTCAGATCTTTTCCTACACTGCAAAAACACAGAATCTTACCAGGGTTTGTTTGTCTAATTTCTAGTGCAAATATAAAATAAAGAAAAACTAACTAAGAAGGAACTTTTCAGCAAGATACAGGAGCTTATTTTAAGTCAATATTTCAATAAAAAAATATTAGTTTCATTTATAACATGGGAAAAATGTCTTGTTACAAGTTAAATAAAATGCAAACTAGTTTTTTTATTAATGTGAAGAAATTCTTGACTAAAACAAGTTCCTATATCTTATATAAAATTTACTTGTACGGTAATTTTGTCTTATATTTGCACTAGAAAATGGACCAAAAATACTTGATTGTGTGTTTTTTCAGTGCTTCTGTAAGGAAACACTTTTATTTTAATGAATGCATGTTTTTCATAAGAGTCATTGTCCCATATCAGGTGAGTTGTAATTATATTTTGGGATTCTTATGAATATAAACAATACTAATAATTTAAAAGGTGTGAAGTTATAGTAATGTTTTTGAGAACAATACGTAGCTACTGGCTAAGGGACGTATCATCGATTGGTATCTTAAGTTCATACTTAATTATGCATGGATTTAATTTATTACTCCTATAAATTGCATTTGCAAAATATTTTTTCTGCAGTGGAGCCAAAATTGTTTCAAGCAAAGGAAACATCCTTTAATTATTGACTTGTTTTAAGTCAATAAATACATAATTTTCATAAAAAAGTTGTCGTCATAAGTGGAATAATCTGCCACACTGCAGAAACACAGAATCTCACTTCTGTTGCAAATATCTTGAAATAATATAAAACTAATTTACAAGTAAGTTTTCAGCCAGATATAGTCAATAATTCCTTAATATGAATGAAAGAGAACCTGCACAAGTTTTCCCTCACAGTATGTTTTCCCCATATTATAAGAGGAACTAATACTTTTTTATGGAAATATTGACTTAAAATAAACTTGCTGAAAATAACTCATGAGTTATTTTTGTCTTATTTCAAGTGTGGTAATATATCTGGACTAGAAATTAGAAAAGACTCTCATAAGATTTTGTGTTTTTTGCAGTGAAGTCAGTAATTTCTTTATATTCATAAAAGTTCACAAGTTCCATTGGCAGATTATTTCACGTATTACAAAACATTTTTCCATGTTGTATTATTATGTAACTATGTACTTAAAGCTCCTGTTTTTTGCTTAAAGGTTACTTGTAATTTAGTTTCACGTGTACGAAGATGTTTGCAGTAGAAACTAGACCAGAACCGCTCGGTAAGGTTCTGCTGCTCTGGCTGTTTGTTTTCCCGTACAGCCTGATGTCCACATGGATCGGTGCAGCAGGACGGTCCTGCAGCTTTCAAACACAAACAGTAATGTGAGACATGACATGTTTGCTTATATTTATCCAGGATCGCAGCCTTTTCCAGAGAGTTGTTGTGTAAACCACAGCTGGGGATCGCGCCGTTATTCCTGCTTTCTCTCATGTGCTTCATTGGTCTAAACTCAATCAGGAAAACTTTATTCTGTTTCAAACACTGACTTCACGCCGGCTCCAGAAAGGCGAAAGCTTCAGCTTTGGAAATCTAACCTCAGTTGTAGAAAGAGGCAAACAAATTTCCACACTGTCTGTCAAAAAACATAAAAGTTATGTGAGAAAAAATAAGCACATCCTTATAAAGCAGGGGCCTCAAACTCCAGTCCTTGAGGGCCGCTGTCCTGCAGTTTTTAGATGTGCAAAAACGCTGCAATGAAATGGCTTAATTACCTCCTCTTTGTGCAAATAAGTTCTCCAGAGCCTTAATGAGTCAGTCAATCAAATTTTATTTGTATAACACATTTCAGCAGCAGGGCATTTCAAAGTGCTTTACATAATAATCACAAAGCCATGCAACATAGAATCAACTATCAAAAACTACATTAAGTGCCATAACAATGCAAATAAACATTTTTAATATTTAACCTACAAAACTCAGTTAAATGTAATATTTAACCTACAAAACAAAGTTAAACATGATGTTTATTCTATTCAGGTGTGGTGCAGCGGCACATCTAAAAGTTGCAGTACACCGGCCCTGGAGTTTGAGACCCCGGATATAGAGGAACCGGTTCGATCTCGGTCGTTTTCCATTAGTAAATCCGGCCCAGCTGTTCTCAGATCGGTACCGATCAGGGAACGGTACCGACACCATTTGATTGACAGCTGACCACGTTAACTGATTGGCTCATCGTTTACGACACTGAAATCTCCAAACAGTGTTTGGGGTTTAGCTGAGTACCGCAGAGATGCCGTCTGCTATCAGAGATCTGCTCAGTACAGAGGAGTTTAAATATGAGTTTAATCAGGAACAGATGCGGTAACTTTTGCAGCAGAATGACTGTGAGTTAGCAACGATGCTAGCAGTTAGCCGCTAGCTGCTCTGAAATACAGACGGTAATGAAGAAGAGAGAACTGGTGCCGCTGTGGTCAGCTTTCTGATGGAGCTGCTGTTTAGCATTGACAGTAAAACACCAAAACAGCGTAAAGCCTAGAATAATGGCGCGTTCACACCAAGCGCGTTTCGGGCGTCAGTTTACAGTCAAAATCTCTGTGGAGCGGCAGAGTGTTTTGAGCGGTCGAAACGCACCGCCACGACGCTCGACGTCGTGCTGTACTGCATTAGCTAGTCATTATTTAGATGACATTACCTGCATCCAACAGATTAAACAGTTTTCACTGCTGATAAAAATGACAAAAGACAGTGCAGGGAAGTGCAGAATATGGGAATAACAGAGAGTCGGCCACTCTGAGGTAAAAACAACAAACAGCTTCCAGTCTTGCTGTGAACGCACCATAATGTTATAATACCATGTAATTTTATTTTTTATTTACATTAAGCAACAGCAATAACATTTATTCACGGCTATTGGTTTGCATCTTTTGACTGCATCACCTAAATCCAAAAGGTTACACATTTTAAAAAACAAAGTGACAGAAAGTTTTATGGTGAAATAATCAGCTGATCTGAGCCCTTTGTGTTTGGGCCACCAATGAATTTCTATAAGGCCAAATGAAATTTCTGGGTTTATTTTAAACCCGGTTCTTCGTTACTGTTGCTGCAAACGTCAGGAGAGGAACAGAGCGTATAATGGAAAAGCTCACTACCTGGTGCAGAACCGAACCGCACATTAACCCGTTAGAGCGCGACTTGCTGAAAGCGCCGAAAGACGTTGTCCAAAGTGCGGCTCGGGGGCCATTTGCGGCCTTTTGGAGGAATTTTGTTCAGCTGCCAACTAAACCGAGCTGTCCAATTATTTTAGGATGAGATTCTCACTGACGAATTTGTGTCGCCATAAACAGCAGATATTTGTTTTTCTGTGATGAGTTTTGCTTTAGTTTCAATATCACAGCAGTGAGGGAACACAAACATCCGCAAAAACAGACCAGACCGACAGGTTATTACGGCTGTAAGTTAGTTCTGCCTCATTTCAAATGTACTGAGATCCATTTGGTGAGATTTTGTGTTTTTTTGCAGTGCTCTGTAGATACTTTATAGGAAGCAGCAGCTCTCCTCTCTTTCTCTGACCTTCCTCAGCTGCAAAGACGAAACCCGCCGCCCCCGCTCCATTAAGCAGAACACGGCTCTCTCCCGTTGGAGCCCAAATGTTTTCCATTAAACCAGAGGTGCACTAATTTACAGTGCGGTGAGAAAAACAAAAAACAAAAAGAAACTGGCAGCTCAGCAGTTCCCTCCTCTTCCTCTCGGTCCCCGTCCATCGCCACCTTCTCCTCCGCCTCCCGACACGGCACTCGTCCGCCAGAGTGTGACATCACAGCGCTCATCTCCAAGCAAACGGCTAACTGTTCCCAGCAGTGAGTCAGGGTGGGACGGGGCAATGGCTTCCATATGGGGCAAACACACACAGACACACACACCCCAACACACACAAACACACACAGACACACACACACACCAGCATGCTGCTCCTTGTTTTTCCACTGTAGTCCGAGGAGAAACAAGAGAACTGGCACTTTATCTTTCCGATTCTATCTTTCATCTGTAGCCGGGGGGCAGCGTTCGCCCACAGCCGAGCCCGCAATCACAAATCTATCATTTTATCATCCTGGTGTAGACAGGAAGGACAGCTCATCGGCTCTCTTTTGCTCTTGCCCAGTGATTGAGGAAATGGTAACTGGATCTCGGTGCTGGGCCGCTCTCTTTCCAGCCGCCACAGGTTTGGCTTGGCGGCGGGCCAGCCGGCCGCCTGACACTCTGTAGCCTGGGAACATCCTGCCTCCTTGGCCGGACTCGCCGGAGGGGCGCACACGCCGAGCAAGACGCTCAAAATTCATTCACCTACGCAGGACTCCATGCAGCCCTTGAACTTTTCCACTCTTTGTCGCTTTGTTACGACCACAAACATTTGTTTTTTGTCTTAATATTGCAGTTTGAGCGCCGAGGAGAAACTCAGCTGGTTTACCTTCAAAGGTGGAGCATTACAGAGTTCGCTGTAATTGCTGTAGCAAAACCTTTTGCGTTTTGAGTTATTTTTGAGGTTTGGTTATTCTGTGTTCCTTAGTCTCTTTTTTTGACTGGTTTCTGTTTTATTCTAGTCCAATCCTTCTTGCATTCGATCATTGGTGTCAAACTGAGGGTCATTTTGGGCCATATAAAAAGTCTAAATGTTTTTAAAGGGTCATTTTTGTGCCAGAATATACCGATAAAACCAAATAAATTTATTCAGCGTTCAGTGAGCGTTTCTTAAAATTAAATCATATTGTACATCTTTTCACACTTTGCTTTTGTTTTTTACATTTTTTTAAAATTTAGAAGTATTTGTGAGGAATTTTTGTAATATTTGTGCTAATGTATGATTATTAATCGCCGATCAGTGACTACAACTTGACATCACGGAAGGCTGCAGTCACTTAAGTCCAATGTTTTTGGCCAATTATGAGAAAATTTTGCTTTAAAAATCTGAAATAATGTGGAAATCTGTAGATTTTGTTTACATTTTGTTTGAACTTTGAGTGAGTTTTGCTGATTTTTTTGCAGAGGGCCACATAAAAAGTTACGACGGGCCACATTTGGCCCTCAGGCCTTGAGTTTGACAATTATGTTTCTCCCCTCGCACCTGCAACCCTCTTGCCACAGTCTTCTTCAGAGGTTTCTGTGTAGTTTCCACAGTGGTTCTTGGTGCGGCGCCCCCACAGGCGAGGAGGTGAACTGTTTTTTTTTTTTTTTTCAAATGGTTTGATAGTGCAGTGTGAAAGTGAACCGCACCAGATGAAAATTTAACAAATTATGCCATTTTGATCTCCAGTCGAACCGATTACTGAACTATCAGGTGTGTTTCACAAAGTTTCACGGTTTTCTCTATTTCAAAACCTAGAAATCGAAGTAGGACAGTGGCTCTTTTATCAATCAGTGAAGTCTGTGCCTGAAACGTAAACAAAAGTTCAAAGCGTGTGAATACTTTAGCGAGGAGCTGAGTTTGTGTCCAGCTCAGTACAGACGCATTTTCCAAGCAGCAGCAGCAGCGTTCCCATATGGAGCTGATTTGAGATCACACACAGAACAGAGAAGGCAGGTTGTCACCGTAGGAAGAAGTTTGTGCGTGTGGTTGACTGAAGGCTGCAGAGACGTTAATGAATGTCTGCCCTTTGTTCTCCAGTAACACAGGGGCTTTATGGCCCTACTGTAACCCTTAAATCTCTGTTTCGCTCCACACAAACACATGCCGTCTCTTTATATCTCAAACACAAGCCCGGGGCTCCCTCTTTCTCTCCGAACTTTGATTTATAGGCTCCAGTCTGAGTGAAAGGCAGCCAGTGGAAAAGTTTGTGTTTAGTGCAAAGGAGGAGTGTGTTTGCATCCATTTGTGAAGAGGTTAAGAAAAGGGGGATTTCTTCTTCAAAGTGATGCCAGTGGAAGTAGAGCTTTTGTTTGGTTGCCCTGGTTTTTTTTTTTCTGCCTTTTTCTTCCTCATTAATCATAGTTAATGTCCGTCTAATCCTTCCTGTACTGGGCTGATTGCTGGCCGGGGGGTCATCATCAGCAGACAGAAAACAAAACACCAAAAAGATGATGGGGGGGAAGAAAGGTAGAGTCCTAAAACTGTACTGAGGTAAGAGTAACACGACTTCAGCATGAAGTAGGCATCCAAAATGAGTAACTAGTCAAATTATAAATCATTTACTATTTATAAATTACATCATCAGAAAATATAAAGTGGAAATTTTGGTATTTTAAGGACAAAAATGACAATTAATTCATACAAGTAACAAAATAAAAAATTAACAAGATCAGGCAATAAAGAACTTTAACAGAAACTGCAGATGTGTGTCTTTAATTTTGGTTAAAATATGTTTGTTTTTCATTCAGTGGGTAGAAAATCCAGACGTTTTACTCAAGTAATAGTAGAAATACTTCATAATAAAATTACTCAAGTAAAAGTAAAAAGAACAAAATAGTCCTAAAAGTATTTTTTTGTTTTTTTTCCAAAAAGTGACTGAAGTAAAAGTAAAAAATCCATCCAAACAATTATTCAAGTAAGAATAAAAACCAAAAGTATTGATCAGTCACTCTGCTGCGGAGGAACTGATCAAATTATCATCGGACAAACAGATATAATAAGTGGAAATTTTGGTATTTTAAGGACAAAAATGACAAGTATTAGTATTAGCAACAACAACAAAAAAGAAACAGGAAAAAGGAAATTTTTCTAAATATATTTCTTAGAAACTTTAACAGAAACTGCAGGTGTGTGTCTGGTGAAATTTAGGTTAAAACATTTGTTTGTCAATCCAGAAATTTCACTCAAACAAGAGTAGAAATACTTCATAATAAAGTTACTCAAGTAAATGTGACTGAGTACAAAACTGTGATAAAAAAAATTATATTTCCAGTGCAGAAATCTTCCATCTTGATTTTTTAAAAAATGTCCTCAATGAGTACTACTCTGTAAAAACATAAAGAAGTAAAGCGTCGCGGTGAGGAAAGCAGGTGAAAACAAGGCAGGCGGAGGAAAAAGCCTCTTCCAGCAATCAGAAGAGCTTAGCTACACTTTCCTCCCTCAATGAACTCCTTGTCCCGCTGAGTGGGATGTGGAAACAGGTTTTTTTTTTTTAAACATCCTCCTCCCGGCCGGTGGATTGCAGAACTGGACGTTACGTAAGTCGTATGGGGGATTTTTCCCAGAATGCAGCAGAGCTCCAGGTGCCAAAGCTGAGGACCCGGCCGAGAACACGAGGGACTTTTAATTCGCTGCTGCTTAATCAAGCGGCTCCTCATGCACCTGCTAGGCTGCTTTTCACTGTGAGGTAACGTTTGTCTGTTTGCCCACATGAACGTTTACACCAAGACGAAGCTACGATGCGTTGGCGTCTGCATTACCTCAGTTAGCGCCAACATGCTAACTGAGGCTGGTTCGGTTTTTTTCCTCATTTCTGAGTGAATTTTCTGAGTCATCCTCTCCTGGAAAGACAAGCAGCTGTCCTAAATGCTACTCTGAGATGACCTTTGAACTCTTCCAAGATTGATAGACAGAAAAATTTCATCCCTAAGGATAGCTCCTGATGATTTTCCAGTAAACTGCCAACTCCTGCATTTATAAGTAGCCGACCAAGAAATTACTCAGTATTTGGTAAAAAGTCGACTCCAGTACTGAGTAACTCATCAAATTAGCATTTAATATTTAAAAATTACATTATCAGACGGGAAAAAAATATTGGTTAAGTGGAAATTTTGGTATTTTAAGGACCAAAATGGCAATAATTCATATAGGTAACAAAATCAACCAAAAGAAAATGTCTTTCCAAATCAGTTTCTTTTAATAAAAACTTATGAAACTTAAATTATTTGATATATATCACATTTTTATAACTGAAGTTAAGGTAGTTACTAGATTATGCTATAAAATGAACACATAAAACAAAGTTTTAGTTGTACTGGTTCTGTTCTCAGAATCACTTAAAGTATTTGAAACAAACTGAATAGAAGAAAATTATGAATGAATGAATGAAAGGAGGGAGTAAGAGGATGAGAGTCCAGTATCTGTTTACGTTCCCACCCTCTTTATGGTGTGTTTACTCTTCAGTAGCTACTGAAAAGAAGAAGAAAGGTTAATGCGTTTGAGTTCATCAGAACGACAGATTCGCCCCGACATCTGCGAGGCGTTTGTTTTGGAGCGGCTTCTCAGAGCGGCAGAAGGAAACTTCTGTCAGAATTTTGTCCAGAATTTTGTCAGAAGCTTCCTGCAGCTCGAAATCATTCAATCACCAACACTTCTGGGACCGTTTTACATCATTAGGCACAATAAAAACTGACGAGTTTTCTTCTTCCCCGCTCATGACGACCAAATGGTGAATATTTCTCCTGCTGGCGCGGCGTGTGAGAAACAGGATCTCGTGTCTGGTGTCCGCTCGATAATGTGAGAAGACAATCGCGCGCTTCGTAAGACTATCGATATTTGCCAGCAATTAAAGCCGGAGGAGGAAAAATAGAGATCGAAACCCCAGAGTTCCAGGAAAGCCTTCCCATGCAGCCAAAACCAAATATAACCAATTTTTTGAATTGTCACGCTTGTTGATTTATCGTCAAATCCTGTCGAAGCTTGCATAACCGACATGATTTGTTCACCATTATGGTTCGTTTCTAATTGTGTGGGTTTGGATTCACAGAGCAGTACTAAAATGATAGTCTCTGCTGAGGTTACGAATATTCTGACATTAACACAATAATTCTGTCCTGACAGGAACAAGATGCAAGGAAAACCTAAAATGCATTAATAAATGCAAGAATGATGTACAACAGGTTGATTTGGTGATTTTCAGTTAACTGATTGGGTCTTTGGTTACAATTTAAAATATCTGAAATGCAATTATGACCAGTCAAAAATACGTTTTTAGATATCTGAATTAAAAATTACGGATTTGCTGAAAATGCTAATTTTTAAAAATCTTTTTCTTTGTTGTTTTATTAAAACTTCCAAATGTTATTTAATCTGTGATGTTTTGACTATAGCCAGAATATATCAAATAGAAAAGTTATCTAATTAAAGAAAAATAGTTTATTTGTTGATATCTCATAAGGAATTTTGACTTATCAAAATTATAATTCAGTAATTTAGTTTTTCCAAGTCGTTATATCCTTTCAAGATATCTGTAATTTAATTTACACCAGTCAAATTTATTGAACTTCTATATCTAAAAATACATTCAAGATGTCTTTCATTTGAATTGTAACAAATAGTGAGATATCTCAAATTTACTGCTAAATTAATATCTAAAATATTTGCCATATAGTCAGTAATTAATTGCCGATATCTTGAATTAAAGCTTCCATACAACTAAATCATTAACACTGGGCACAATGTAATCAGATATTTTATATTTTAGGCCCACTGTAGATAGAAAGGAGGAGTAAATTTCTGCTAAAAACGCCATTAATATCAGGAATTTTCTAGGAAAAAAACCAAAGAAATTTTTGCTTGAGAAAACTGAGAAGTAGAGGTCAAGCTCAGAGATTTTCTAGAAAAAATAAGGAGATTTCTGAATTTTAAAAGTTGAAAATTTATCAAATATGTACCAATTTTTTTGCTGGACACTTTTTGAGATTAATCTAAAAACTTCAAGAGTTTTTTCTTGCAAATTTTAAACTTTTCAAACTCAGAAATGTCCTTGCTTTTTTTCTTCTCCTTCAATAAAATATATCTCTTTTGGCCAGAAACTGATAGTTCCAGTTTCTGAAAAGCTGTCACATGTAGCCGAGTTGAAACTGATTTTATGTTAAGATGGCCTGCCGTACCCAGTAGACTGCAGGGCTTTATGGGAAATGGAAAGTGTCAGGGTGCTATGAACCAGCATGAGGCTCCACAGCGAGTTCAATGAGAGACAGACTGATGATTCATCCCAAACCACGGCGAATATCTTTCTCCTCCATCTCCGTCAGATACACACTTAAATCAACCTTCACACACACACACACGTATATTCATTCTGTGGAAATTCCCTCATCATCACTCCCGTTGTGATAATAATTGTTATGTCCAACATTACCATAGAAATGTTAGCAAACACCATCAGATCTGCCAAACTCCACGAAAGATAAAACTGATGGCGAAGGCTTGGCGGCGATACCATCAATCTGCCTCCATTTGCTGCAAAGAACCACCAGGGAGGCGGCTGTGGGATTTAGTGGCTGTGGAGTCATGATAGAGTCCAGATAAAAGTTGGGAGTTAAAGATTAAAACAGCATTGCAGTCACATTTGATTGCTTGTAATAGCCGGATCTGACGAGACTGAAATGGGAAATGTTTATTCCAGGAACGTCTTGCTTCACAGCACTCTGTATTTCAGCGCTATCTGTGCGTATATTGGAGCGCTGTTGCAGCACTGCAAAGACGCAAAATCTAAGTATTTTTTGTTTCATTTGCAGTGGAAATATCGTCACTTACAAGTAAAGTTTCAGCAAGACATCGAGCTCATTTTAAGTCAAGTTACACAAAAAGTACTAGTTCCACTTATAACAAGACATTTTCCAATATTATGAAAAAATCTGCATGTGGAACAAATACTTTTTAATCAGTATTTAGGAACTATTGAGTCCATAAAATTAATAAAATGTTTAAATGTTCACAAGTATTTGAGTGACTCAGCAATGAAAATTTAAATTTCTTTATGTTTCTAATAATCTTTCATTAAACCTCTGCTTTATGTCTTCAAAAGGCCGCTGCATTGTAATATATAAGGAATGACTATTAAGTAAATCTGTTTTGTATTTTTTGTTTAAGTGGAGCTGTATTTTTCTCCAAAAATGTTATTTTCTTACAAACTGAAACATTATTCAATACAATCTTTTATGATAAAAGAAAAATGTTAAAAACTTTTCCTTTTGCTAACAACATATGTAAATAAAATAAAGCGAAATCAATTCTAAATCAAAACTAAAATCATCATTTAAATCAAACAAAAATGATTCAGACATAAAAACGTTTTGTCTCTTAATCTGCCGCCATTATTGCGCCGTGCGTCGCAATTGTGTAACATTGCGCTGCATCAGGGAAATTAATAACATGCGTATAGCAGGCCTGCGATTACACAAAGAAAACATTGCCAAAAACATGGAAAATACAAGATTGTAAAGTTGAATTCAGCCTCCAACCAGTGGTTTCTGGATGGCAAGTCAACAACTGAACACCTGTCTTTTCCAGCAGAAATTTTACAGCGAATACAAAAAAAAATTTGAACTTGGTGACCAAATTTAGCTGTGTGGGTTTTTTTAAGCAGTTGGCCTGTCTTTAAAAACAGTTGAGACCCAACTGGAAGCATAAAAACATGAAAAAAGTCCATTTTGCATAATAGGTCTCTTTTAAATCCTGTTTTGGACATTTCTATAGTAACTGTGCAGTGATTGAATAAAAAGAAATCTTTGACCATACCTATGATTGGGCGCCATGTTTATAGAACTAACACTTTTGTCTTCATTTCCACTAATATCGTCTTTTTCTCAGATGTGCTCTCGACTATACCTCTTACCGGCTTCTACGACGTTAGCAAAAACACTTCAACCACATTCTCAGTCTTGCCAGCTTGGATTTATGGCATTTGTTTCGATCTGTAACCTTTGTACAACCACACGCCTTCAATGTTAGCGATGCGGTCACCAGAATACACTGAGGGAACCTCCATGTATTTCACAGGAGAAGCCAAACCTTTTGCTAACCACAGTCACCTTATTTCTTCATTTGGTGGGTTTCCAGATCTTGGCTGCAGCTCAACACTGGAGTGACATTTCGCAACGGCATTGACGGCGGCTAAATCTACAGAAACGCAAGACTCCGATATCGTTGATACATCAAGATTGAGCAACAGCAAGGGTGAAGATAAACAGACGTGGAGCTCTCTACACATTCCTGCATAAAAGCGCACATATGCACACGGGATGCCAGCATTCCTCCAGCATGAAAGTGCTTTCATGTTTACAGCAGAACAAACAGAGCAGGGCTTCACCTCCTGTGTTTATCTGCAAAATGCTGGTTTCCATGACTGCCTCCCCTCCCAGCAGCTCGAAACAAAACATTTGCTTGGAAGGATTAGAGTTTGACAAGCATGAAGCATAAAAGAAACATAATGAGGCATGTTTCTAATCATTCTTATATATCATTAGCAGCAATAAAGACAGTTTCTTACAAATAGGGAAAATATATCAACTGAAATGGTCAGAAACGGGCAACTGCAGCTAAAAGCGAAACGTTACGTCGTCCTTCAGCTGAGATTCATATTTTTCTAATTCAGCTAGGAAAATACCCACACTCTTCTTCGCTGATGAGGTTTCAACCATAGGTGTCGTCATTTTTAAACTTTGGCTTCTGAAAAAAGTTTAGCGAAGTTTTCGTGCACTGCAAAAACAAGATCTTGGCAAGTGATTTCCTTCTAGCTTTTAGTGCAAATATCTTAGCGTGCTTGAAATAAGTCAAAATTAACTTACAAGCAACTTTTTAGTAAGGTGTCGGCCTTGTTATTTGTCAACAATTCCTTAATGTTGAGGTAAAAAATCTACTAGATTCACTGACAGATCTATTCCACTTTTCAAAAGACATCAGCCAATGGAATTAAAACTGGGTTGCTAGGTAGCGGGCTGGCGTTGCCAGGTAACGGGCTGGCGTTGCTAGGTAACGATTCTGAAATAATCTGCCAGTGGAGCTCGTACTTTTTCACCAATATTAAGCAGTTACTGACGGAAAACAATCCCTATGTTGTGCCGAAAAGTTACTTTGAGGTTTTATGTTATTTCAGAGATTCGTTTATGTTGATTTTAAAATACCAGTTAGAATATAAATTTAATAAAACACAATAAGACAATGTCGACTGGGTTTCATGGTGGCATGTTGAGGTTGAACGGCGTTGTGCCTCGATTGTGGGAGGAATAGCTGGACTAAAGCAGCTAAACTCCAAGTACAATAAATATCTTCTTTGCAGCTAAACATATCGAAGCAGTTGGGCTTATAAAGAAACGGGTAAAAAGTTTATAAACCAACATGAAAATGAAAATCAGCTCCTCTCTGAAAACAGTCGTATTCCTCCTGACCAAACAATAACAACGGTTACATATGTGACGTCAGTGCTGCATTATTTGTTGCGTTTCCTCTGAGGGTGCATTCACACCAGCCCTTTAGTTCACTTTAATCCAACTCCAGTTGGATTAAAAAGTCCGGTTCTTTTGGAGAGATCTGTGAGCTCTGGTCCACCTAATGGCCTCGGTCTCGGTTCGGTTGATACAGTGAACACCAAGTGGATTGGAGACCGCTCCTAAAGCAGGAAACAGACTATAGTGCAGGGCATTCTGGGTAAATATAAGCAAAGCAAAGGCAAGAGTCTAACGCCAGCAGGAAAAATGATTCTTAGTCTTTTAACAAAGACAAAAGAGAAATCCTACAATCGGTAAAAGTGACATGTTTGCTTACATTTTGTGAAGATGTAAGCAAATTGTCTTCTGTAGAGGTTTTCGTGTTGTGTCCTTCTCTGGTTCTTGGTGCAGCGCCACCACAGGCGAGGAGGGGAACAGGTTTGTCATTTAGTTTGGATCGTTTCTTACAGAACAGTGTGAAAGCAAACCTCTGCGGCTGGAAAATGTCACAAATGCCGCAGTGCTCGGTTTATCAGATAGCCGGCTACGTGCGGACAACGCCCAAGTCTGCTGGACTATCAGGTGTGAAAGCACACTAAAGGTGACATAATGAGTCCATCTCGGTTCTGGGAAAGTTCTGCTCTCTATCAGCCAGCGGATGTGGTTGGCAAATGAAAATTGTTGACATAGTAAGCACATCTTCACGGTTTTTATTTATAGATGTGTGCGTATAGTACTTATTTGTTGGACAGCCGTCTAGCCAGCTCTCGCCTCGCTCCATTTGCCATCAGCCCCCCAAATGAAATAAAGAACACATGGACGTTTTCCCCCCGTCGCTGCTTCAAAAACAAAGTTTCCCTGATGACATCTCTGCCTGTCTTTCTTCTGCGCTGCTCCCATCGCTAATCGTAGCCCTGGAACAAGCAATGCCAATCGACCTCAAAATTTCCATTCGGAAAAGAAAAGAAAACCAAAATAAACAAAAGATGAGATAAAAAAGGAGAGAAGAAAGCAGAGAAACAACATTTGCGTGCGCGGCAGTGATGGGAGGACAAACTCTGTGCCAACTGTGTTATGGTTGGCAAACCTTGAAGTGCCTGATCAGCGTTCGAGAGGGAGGGAGGAAAAACAGCAAAGCGACATATAGTGCGGTCACCATTCCCTGTGTGTTTGAACTGTGGGAGAATTTCATGTGGTTGTAATTTTCTTATTAAAGTAATGGGGGTCTATCAGTGTGCAGGAATTACAGATGGAGGTGAAGGGGGTCGGGAGGGAAAGCTGAGCACCAGCTGCTGCTGTTAGTGTTAGAGGACGTGTGTATGTTCATTTACAGTAACGCTGAAGCTACTACGTGTTAGAAGATATTCACCACATAATGAGCCGGTAATAATGGCACTTTGGACAAAGTGTGCAGCAATTTGGTCTGGGTGTGAAAAATGGAGTCCTTGAGTACCAAAGTAATTTGACACTTGATCATATTTATAAAGAAGAGGATTAGGGCCACTAAAAAAACAACTGATTTGTCAAAATCCAAATAAAACACCAACATTTTTTAGGTATAAAATCATCACATTACTGTTTCCTCCCTGCTATAGGGTTTGTAAATCTGTACTTTATCCAGCCTGGAAGCCTGTCCCAAATTTCCTTGGCAGATTTGAGTTTTCAATTTTAATAAAAGAGCGTAATCTGTTTCTGGACAATTATGATTTTGAGAAAAACAAGCCAGAATTCTGAGATTAAATTCAGAATTTACAGAAAAAAGACAAAATTCTGAGAAAAACAAGCCAGAATACTGAGATTAAATTCAGAATTCTGAGATTAAATTCAAAATTTACAGAAAAAAGACAAAATTCTGAGAAAAACAAACCAGAATACTGAGATTAAATTCAGAATTCTGAGATTAAATTAAAAATTTACAGAAAAAAGACAAAATTCTGAGAAAAACAAGCCAGAATACTGAGATTAAATTCAGAATTCTGAGATTAACGCCAGGATTTAGAAATAAAAGTCAGAATTTTGAGGAAGAAAGTCAAAATTCTGACATTAAATTCAGAAGTCTGAGATTGAAGTCAGAATTTAGAAATAAAATAGAATTCTGAGAATAAAGTCAAAATTTGGAGAAAAAAGGTCAAAATTCTGATAAATAAAAAGTCAGAATTAAAAAAAAAAGACAAAAAATTCTGAGAACAAGAAGTCAGAATACAACATTAAAGCAAGAATTCATTTATAAAAAGACATTTTTCCATTGTCATAGTAAAAATAATCTGCCAGTGGAACTAGTTGTTTTTGAAAAGCAATTACTGACTTAAAACAACCTCCTATGTGACACTGAAAAGCTACTTGTAAGTTAAAATATTTGCTCTAGAAACTAGACAAAAACTCTTGGTCAGATGTTGTTTTTCCGGTTTTTTCGTCTCCAAAGCTGCTGTCAGCCACATCCAAAGCTGGAACAGATCAGATGTTATTGATTGAAGTGTTTTGGCATGACAGTCTCACATGAAACTTATACGTACTTGGCCGTACTTCAGGAGTAAACGCACATTAGGCACGGCTCAATATTTATTCAAAACCTGGATAAAGATCTGTGGGGAAACTACACACAAGTGGAAACAATAAAACGGGAATTTGTTGATTAATTTTTAGCTTAAAGCATTCGTCTGTATTTTTAGCCAAAGCAAAGCGTGAATCAGTGTCAGTGTTTGCTTTATTCTTGTGCCAGTAAAACTGTGGTTTGATGCAATTATTATGTTCATGAATATATTAGTAATGCAAACAGAGATCAACTGATATGTGAGGGGGAAGAAAGTTGAGAAAGGGAGCAGGCAGGCAGAAGAAAACAAAAGAGGAATGTTTATGTTTCCATGCTATACATCAAATTCCCCTTTCATTACTGGAACCCAGATATTTGCAAAATTTTCACACATCCTTCGTAAAGCTGTGCGGTTTTGGTTTACCCTCACCAAGATGGGGTTTCTCCCTCCTGGCAGTGTGTGTGGACGGGGTCTCAGACCTCAGCAGGATTAGCGGTCGCAGCGCTTTGCCAAGGAGGTGAACGAATGGGAGGGTGACTGTTTCGCTTCCAAAGCCCCAGAACAACAAAAAAAAAGAGAACGTCTTGTGAAAAAAGCCAAAATGAATGTCATTCCACTTTAATGAAGATGAGTTTTTAATTTGCTCCAGTCGGGATTGAACGGTTGTCAAGGGACACCGGGGTCATTCGGTTTGTTGTACCTTACATGGTTATGTCAAACGCCATTGGTTTCAACCGCACAGAAATAACCGAGGACGTTATTACAAAGTTTACACAACAGAGAGAGAAGGAATAGGAAGAAGAAGAAGAAAAAGGGCTGGAAAGATGGTAGACGTGATCCGCGCCATCTTAGTAGGCTAACCCAGCACAATGCAAAGCCATGGCTTCAAGACCAACAAAAAGAAAATATGTGGAAACTCTTAACCATGAACAAAATGGCTGCTGTCAGGATCGACCTGTATGAGACGGAGAAGGAAAATATGTCTGAGGATGTGGACAAACTGCCTCCGATCTCAAGTTGATATTTACCTGTTGAACTTGAAGAGTGCGTACGATTTGGAGGAACTTTACTGCCTGAAATCTTTGTGGAAACGGATTCGTAAAGGACGTGCGAACTCTTCATGTAAATAAAAAGCTAATGTAGCTTTTAGCACATAAAAGCTACATTAGCTAAGCTAATTTTGCTAGTTGCTAGTACTACAGTAAATATCAGTGATATTTATCTTAGTATTACACAGAGCTGGTTAATCAAAACTGTAATGAAGTAATAGCTGTGATGAACTTATATTATTCATAAATAAGATAGAAATGAGGCAAGAGCTCGTCCCAATCTTGTGGCTTGTTTGTTGTTGTCATAGCAACTGTCATGACGGTTAGCCAAGGATGCAGCTACAAAGTTCCTGGAGGGAACTTTGTATTACTGACTCATATTTGGATGCTGTGCAGCTGGAAATATTTTTGCTTTTAGTTTTACTACTTTCAGAAAGTTGTTATGATGCGTCACCGTGGTAACAGTTTTTTATTTTATGACTGGGACCAGGTGATTAGCATCTCTAAAGCTTAAATAATTCCTAAACTGCAACCCCAAACATCAGAAGAGTTGAAAATGAAGCTTCATGAATGAGGCGAAAAAACATGAAGTCTGAATCATCTCTTCCATCGATCACAACAGGGAAGCACCGTATCCCCTACTCTATCATCTCTCTGCCTGGTCAACATACTGGACTCAACAACTATCAGATCCCTTCAGAAAAAAGCAACTTAGCATTTGACTCAGGTCTGTTGAACCAGTTGGTACGTTTAAAGGTTTCTGGACAGGACTGGTTAGAGTTGGAGGCTCTAAAATGCATATTATAATTTAGATAGAAGCATATCCATGCGCTAGGATGGCCCAATCAAAGATCTGACTCTACGTTTGATCTTGAGCAGAATGGGCAAAAACTGGTCGATCCTTACCCCAAGACACTTACAGCCCTCCAATTATTAAAAGAAAAACTTCAGAAAAAAATAAAAACAAGTGTAATTTCATATTAATGACAATGAGTATTTAATTCGCTCCATTGGGGTTTGAACAGTTGACACCAAGGTCAGCTAGCTCACTATCCCTACAGGGCCATGTCAAACATCATTGGTTATAAAAACATGAAAATCCCTGCGGTTGTAATTACAGCGTTTACACAACAGAGGAAGAAGGGATGAGAATAAAATGGAGAAGAAGAAAGGCTGGTTGGATGGCGGTGTGGAGAAAAGCAGGGAGGGTTTGTGTCTTTTGTCTGGACGGAGGCCAAGGGAAGGCTTGGCAAACCGTGCAGGATTTCTGTGGGTAGATGTCTGAGGACAGATCTGCAGTCTTTTCAAACGAAGACACTGAGAGATGAGATGTGCTGACCCATATTCACATCTTTACACTTCGGGCTGCGGTTGGAAACCTAAAGCAGAGTTTGGTTTGCAACATCCAAGTTAGTCCTGCATGTCCGCGATGTTGGTGTTTCACGCAGCTGACAGTAATCCGCGTCTCGTCTTGCTTGCATTAAGCAAATCCTGCAGTTGCTTTGGTTCCCAGGCCGAGTTTGACTTGTCACTCCAGCAGAGATTTCTTACCCGTTCCTCTGTGGCGGCTTTGATAATGTTTGAAAAGAGAGACATGTTTCATTTGATCATTTTATTAACTGTAATCTGCAACTACTAGGGGTTGCTAGGAGAGACCCTTCAAACATCTGCCCACAGAAATGTGCGTCGCTGAATGGGTTTGCTGTCTAAACTTACAGTACAGGACTCAAGTCTTCCTTATCAACTAGAAGTGGAACAAATTATCCACCATTTATGATTTGTAAAGCCAAGGCAAAATGTATTGACAATCTGATAATTTAGTGCTTTAAAGGAAAATAAAGAAAGGTAAGGAAAATTTTAAGTAAGATTGGAGGACCCATGACCTATCCACTTATACTTTATATATATATATATAAATATATATATATATAATATGATGTTATATCTTATATTACTGTGTCAATAGTCTGAACCAGGAGGAGCATATTAGTGTTGAATAGAAGCTAGTTAGCATCTGTTCTAACTATCTGTCTATCTATCAAGCAATTTACCAAGTTATTTATCAGGCTAGCTAGCTATTTATCATGTTATTTAGCTAGCTATTTATCTGTCTAGTTACCTATCCATCTATTTATCTAATAGGCTAGCTGTTTTTTTCAGCTATTTATCAAAGTATTTCTCTAGCTAGCTAGAGATCATATTTTTAGTTTCTTATGTTTTACTTAAGTTACATCATAAAAATTAGTTTTTGTCCACTGAGTGGGTGTAAGTTTGGTTGTTTGTGGCTGCAAATTGAAGGCGTATGTTGCTGTGGGGTCCAACTCATGCAGAAACCGCCAATCTGCTTGGGTGTTAAATTGTACAAATATAAAAACAGCAAATTGTCTTTTTGAGCATTTAAATTGTACTTTTAGAGTAATGTATATGTGGATGTTTGGTGGGCCCAGTCCAAATAGTTGTCAGTGGTCTTAGGTGTTATTCACTGTACAAGGAAAAGAGTCTAAGTCTTACATGGACACGGTCTTTGACAGTGAGCCCAGTCCACCCCCACTCCTTGTCCTTTGTCCACAGACGTCTCCTCTGTGAAACCTGACCGCGAGGACAATCATCATTCCTCAGCTATTAGAACCAAATCTTTCAATGTGAGGAGATGTGTTGTCAGCTGATTGGCTCTGGTTTCTGCATAGACGAGTGGAGTGAGGGGTCACTGGCGCTTTTCGGCGACCCCTGACGGCCTCTGGTTTCCTGTCCAGGGACCACTCAATGGCCCCTATTACGTGTCATTGAAGAAACCAAAAAGTGGTCTCTGCTCTCGGTATTCACCACAAGGATCTTTATCATGCAAGCTGCTCAGATGAAACTCAAGAGTTTCCATAATGAATGTGCTTTCATAGCAAACAGTTGAAGATATAGCTAAGATATGCATGCGCAGATATAGGTGAATTACTCTGAAAGGAAATAAGGTTCTTTCTCTGTCCAATTTTAGAGATCGCTTATCTTTTCAAAGGTCTGTTTTTCTCTGAGCAGATGATTTGGATAGAGCGGTGTAACTAGAGGAAGGATTTGAACTTTTTGTAAAGAGGTCTTTTTGTAGGAATTATTACTCTGGAACAGAAGAAGAAAAACTCATAGAAGTGCAACAGTCCAGCTGTCTGAGCAAAACATATTCTGTGCTTTCCTGCTCAGAGCTGTCGGTGTAAGACCGACTATCAGCTGAGCTAAAGAAAATTCATCCTGTCTGAATGTAGGAACCAAAAGTAACGTCCACTTTAACTAGTCAGTTGAAAGCCTTAAATGTTGAAGTGCACTTAGCAGAATTGAGAAGAGCAGAAAATCTTTCAGCCTCTGCTTCAGGTCTGTTTTCAAGCCAGCACATGTCAAGTCGCCGGGTCAGTAACCTCTGACCTTTTGGACTAAATCACTGATATTAACCAGAGCTCAAAATAACAGCTCTGTATCTTTTCTTTTTTCCTGGAGACTGGAACTAAAATCGTCCATTTTCTGAACTCATTGATAACTAAAACCATAAAAGCATCAATGTGGATCCCGACTAAATAAAACCCTCATTGTCTTTGATCTGGTTCTGCTATAACATGCAAAAGCAGTAACAAAGCCTTTAGTCGGGAAATCGGGCAGACCTTTTTCATTTGCTTTTAACTCGTTCAAAACTTCTCGTCTGCCAATTACATCAATGCACGTTGCTGAAGGCTACTGGAGGTAACGACTGCAACTGGCTGACCTTACAAAGCTCTGTCATCAGATAAAAACATTTTTACTGGTGGAAGTAAAAGAAAAATCTATTTCTGAGTTGTTTTCTGGCAGTAAAACTGTCAACGTCATCATTTCACGAGCCATATGTTTATTTTCTTCTCCAAAGCAAAGGTAGCACCCAGAAGTTATGAGCTTCAGGTTGAAACAGAGTGCTTGCCATGGAAATAGAGAAAAATATACATTTTATATTGGCTTTATTTACTAATTAAATCAAAGCTAATCTAAGCAGCGAACATTACAAATCCTTTCAGAGTTGTGAACATGATTAGCTGAAGGTTTTATAAAACAGTAGATCTGCCTCTAGGGCTGATGTAAATGCACCGATCGTTCAAACTCGAACCCATTTGCCTAAAAAGTCTGGTTCATTTGTGAAGGTGAAAACCATTTCAATGATCAAAAAATCGAACTCTGGTCCGCGAACAAACCGATGTCTTGATTTTGTTGAAATGAACTCTGGTGCAGTTCGAATGCGTATGTGAACGCCAAGCGGGCCAAAACCCAGTCCAGGAAGTGGACTATGATGCAGGGTATTCTGGATAAATACAACCAAAACAAATGCTAGATTTTAATGCCAGCAGGAAAAATTGTCTGTGGTCTTTTAATCCTACAACCGCTAAAATTTGACGCAACTGCATTTTTGTTTCCATGTCATGAAGAAGAAAGGTTCAGTGTCTTCTTCAGAGGTTTTTGTGTCGCTTCCCTCAGAGGTTCTTGGTGTAGTGTCTCCACAGGTGAGGAGGTGAACAGTTTTTTTTTTAATTAGCTTGGTTTGTTCTGCACAGTGTAATGCGAAAGCAAACAGCAGCAGCTGAAAATGCAACAAATTCAACTGAGTCTACTGGACTATCAGGTGTGAAAACACTCAAAAACTGTCCAGAGTCTTCCTCAGATCCTTGTTACGCTAATGCATGTCTGCAAAGAAGATGCAAAATATTCACCCACCACAATATTGAACCGCTATGCAAAAAAACTAAAGTATTTTTGGTTCACTTTCTTAATATGCCTGAAATAAGACAAAACTAACTTGCAGTTTTGTCTTACCTTTCGACAAGGTGTATCTTTTAGTCCTTTTATAAGTGCAATAATCTGCCAGAGGAACAAGTACGTCTTTCCCAATTTTAAGGAATCATTTACTTAAAATGATCTCCTATACCTTACTAAAAAGTTACATGTAAGTTTAGTCTTATTTTAAGCGTATTAAGAAAGTAATTTTACTTTTTGCAGTGCACACGACTCAACTGCAGGAACCGTTCACATTTTGGCTGAATCTTAATATTCTGGTGTGGTTTTTGTACAGGTGTGGGGCTCAGAAAGTTATTTGCAACAAATAAAACCAGTGGGAGGGAGAGTTTGCCATATCGGATCAAATCGATCAACAACATGTTTGCCAACCATTTTTCTATTTGTAGACCATCTGGTTGTGGTAGTAACATCACATGAACCCAACTAACTGGCGATCTGTCCATCGGAGATGGTACCAGCTCCAGTGTGGCTCTGACAGGATAAGCCGCTATAGACGATGGATGGATGAACCCAACCAAACTCAGAACAGTCCAAAAGTGTAGGACCCCTTGTGAGGTTTCATGTGCTACTTTTCCTGATGAAAACTGCATAACATCACATGCCGAATAGCACACCGTCTGCCGCTGATAATCCAAGTGTCTGAGACTTGCTTTAAATGCTAAGCTGATTACTGCTCCGCTCTAAGATCAATGGGTCAGGACATGAACAAAAGTGACCCAGTTACACTGAGCAGCATGTACAGAACTGAATATACATCCTCTCTGCTGAATAGCTTTACATGGAGAAATGGGCTCAAGTGGTGACAGATAGTCAAACATGGCCACACATTCGTATCTCTACCCACTTATCTGTCTGCACCCCCAGCCTTGAAGGCCGTAGCCCAAACAGTTGGAGTGAAACTGGAAATGAAACCACATCCTGTCTGATTGAATCTGAGGACCTGCTGAGGCTCTGGGTGGCTGTGCAAACAAACAGAGCTGAATCATGAGAGACCGGCTCCGAAACACACCTCAAGCTGAGGTAAAGAGGGATTAAATACAACATCTTTATCTTGAATCCTTATCTGTACCTGGAGCCGATCGGCTACACACACGGTTTTACAGTGTTTGTTTTCTTGTACATATTTGCTGAAGGTGAAACAGAACAGTAGGGCAATGTGTTTCTTGGCAAATGATCAACTCCGTGTCGATGCCAGAAGGTTGAGCAAAAGTATTTGTTATTCCAGTAGTGTGTGTCAGAACCTTCATTATAAGGAAATTAAAAAGATCACAGCAGCTGCTTTTTGTTCCCTGATGAACAACCCTGGATCTGTACTTATTGTGTGTTACTCCTCTTATTGTTTTAGTGGTAGCTCCACTTTTAAACTACCGTATTCTCGGACTATAAGTTGCTCCGGAGTATAAGTCGCATTTTTGGGAGAAATTTATTTGATAAAATCCAACACCAAGAACAGACATGTCATCTTGAAAGGCAATAAAAATAGAATAGAGGCAACAACAGGCTGAATAATTGTACGGTATGCTAACGTTACATAAAAAATGATCTGAGAACGTGCCTGGTATGTTAACATGACATATTAAGAGCTATTCAGATAACTATAGCATAAATAACATGCTAACAAGTTTACCAAACCATCCGTGTCACTCCAAATCACTAACTTCATCTTCGGTGTCGGTTGTAAACAACTCTGCTAACTCCGGAGCTAGCTTCTACCGCACACATTATCAACACAGGCCTAGAGCGCCCTCTGGCGGTTTAGTGTGAAAATAACATGTGATATGATATAATAATGTGTTAATAATTTCACACATAAGTCGCTCCAAAGTACAAGTCGCACCCCCGGCCAAACTATGAAAAAAACTGCGACTTACAGTCCGGAAAATACGGTACTTTAGGAGACTGATGAAGACATGTTTGATTCACCTTTGACATTCAGGAACTCCTGGTTCAATTGGGGACAAAAATGGCAACATTTGTTACATTTTCAGTTGGTGCAATTCACGTTCACACTTCGCTGCGTCAAACGAACCAAACCTTTTAAAAACACTTCGCCTCTGAAGAAGATGCAGAGCGCAACGTCCTTCTTCACAAAATGTAAACAAAAATGGAGAAGCATCAGATTTCAGTGGTTGTAGGATTTCTCTTTTGTTTTTTGGAAACGATAACAAACCATTTATCCAGATAGCGTTAGATTTGCCTGTTTGTTTTGGTTGTAGTTACCCATAATGCCCTGCGCTTTAGGTCGCATTTTGGTTTGCCCTTTAGTCTATTTGAGCGTTCACATATGATGTTTTGGGTTCCTCATCATTGTGGGTCAATATTTATCTTAAATTACCATAAAGTCTTTCTCTAGAAGGCTTTTGGTTTGTCCATGTGGGCTGGCATAAATTTTGGTTGAGCTTAAAGGTGTTTATTTTGAAAGAAGAGACATTTTCTATGGCCAAGTTAGTCAAACTCAAGACCTCAACATGTGACATCCTGAAGAGTCGTTTCCTTTTCTGGTCTATTGCTGCAATAAAACCCAACAATACCTTAATTTTCAGACACCTTTGTAGAGACAGATTACCCATGACCTTTCATTTGTAAAGCAGTCCGAACAGCGAACTTAAATGACTTTGTGTAAAGGGTCTCCTTCCTGTTAGTTACAGAAACACATGAAAGGTGTCAAGCTCATAATGCATTATTCTAGAAAAGAATGAAATTATCCACTATGGAAGATTCTGTGTTATGGAGAAGCAACTGATTGAACTCTGATTCTGTTTATTTTTAGTCATAAATAGTTAGAAATTGGAGGAAAAGCAAAAAACTTTGTTTCCACAAATTAAATATTAACAAATACTATCAAATATTTCCAAAAGGATCTCTTTCTCTTGCTGGATCAGAGAAAATAAACACATAAATCCAAAGTTTTGGACTCATTTCTTGTTTTTTCTTATCATCACTTATATGCTGTTTTCCTCCCAGAAAAAGAGTTGGTCCAATAAAACATTAAAGACCCAAATTAGGAAGATATCTATAACCACAGAGATCTAAACGTCTGACTGCAACTCTATCTCTGCTTTGGCAAGAACAGCTCCAAACACTCACCATAAAATAAAAATAGCTAGTACACAAACGCTCATGTGGGTTAAATCTTTCCAGATGCTTCAGGCTCTGATGCCCAAAGTATTTGTGGGTGAAGTCTAAAACGCCATCATTTAAAAAGAAGAGATATAATTACAACTGCTTTTACTTTGCTTGATTCTGACAATCAACCAAAGCTGGTTTTGTGCTGACAAGAGCTGTTACGATTCTGAAATTCACAATACCCATCAAGTGACAGTGGCTTGGCTTCAGATGGAGGAAATTGATAGGAAGTGCAGTGAGCTTGGAAAAGGCACCATTCAGAAAAATGTTGTCTTCTAGGCTCAAACACAAACACACAATTGTTAACATTTGTCCATAAAGTTGGTATGCAGTGTCTTTCGATTAGCCATTCAAGCTAAAAGCCTCGTTCATTCAGAGTTTCTGCATTTTTCACTTGGTGCTGGCACACGAAACCCAAACAGGCTTTGTTACTTTAGATACATCTGGAATATGGAAGGCCAAAACTGACATAACTAAAAACGAAAATAGAAATATGTTTTTTTTTTTTGTTTTCCTTTTTCTTATTGATGGATTTTTGTCAAAGTGTGTATATTTTTAGCTATTTTTTTATTAAATATATATTTATATTTAGACATTTTGTCTAAAAATATGCATTTTTAGATATTTATGTATCCCGTCAAATTTAGACAAAAAAATAAAAAATATCAAGTTTTAGGCATTTTTTGTTATTTTAACAAAATGCTTTATTGTTTGAAATTATACATATTTTAGGTACTTTTATAAAGTATATATTTAGATATTTATATGCATTTTTGGCTAAATATATACATGTTTTGTCAAAATATGCATTTTTTTTTTGGACATTTTTGGTCAGTTTAGATGAAAATCCATCTGAAGGGAAAAGGAAATATTTTTTTCATATTTCATATTTTTGATAAAAATGCATCTCTAAAGAAAAGGAAAAACAAATATAAATATTTTTTTCTGTTATTTTTAATTATGGCAGTTTTGGTCTTCCATACTGAACCCAGACTCTCTTCCATTGAGAAACCCAGACTTTTCCAAAATTGTAGCAAGTTTCCAAAATGTTGCTTCATTGACATTTTTCCCATGTGAAGGCATGTCAGAACAAAGCTAATCAAAAAGACATTATTGTTATTATCATAGCGTATCATTGTTGTGCGGCGTCAGTGTGGTGCCAATGTTTTTTTTTGTTGTTTTTTTTCACAATAAGATAACGCTGCTACTAAAATTACAGAACTGTCAGTGGAACATGAGAACCGTTCTACAACCATAATCGGTTAATGTGGCGCTCAAAGAGGTGAAGACCTTCCTGAAATTTCATACTTGATTTTCAGAAACCTACATTTCCCCTGTGACTTTTGACCTGGAAGCTGCTCTGCTTTGACTTTTATTTGTCTGTGGGAAAGTTTTGTTGCTGATAAAAAGCTAGGAAGAAGAGTCAAATGAGTCAGAGCGAAGTGTCCGTGTGTCGGCGTATCTTGTTTGGACAGCAGTTTCCTCGGTTGTGGAGCGAAAGGTAGGCAGGTTAACTGCTGCTGCCCTCATCATCAGACGAGAGGATGTTTGTCTTTTCTTCTCTTTAGTGTCTCTCAGTTGAACTATTCTGAGGGATTATTTTCAGTTTAGTGCAGTACGTTTCAGATGGGCTTCCTATGTGTAAGCACCAAGAGTAGGCAAGAGGAAAACAGATAAGCTTTCACACATCATCTGATGATCACAGAATATGCAAAGCAAGTCGAAAGCAGCGAATGATGAGTTATTTTTTAAGGCTGTTTTGATCTACTTTCAGGATAAACTGTTTTAGGGTGTCTTGTCACTTTAAATCTAAATAATCTGCTGCTGACCACGCCCCCAAACTCAACATTTACATTTGCACATGAAAATGGCTAAAAGCAGATGCAAAATTACACAACCTCACACCTTGGAAAAGCAATAGTAGAGACTCCTGCATAACCAGCAAGAATGCAACAAGTGGTTTCTGGATGTGATGTCAACAACAAATTATTTGTCTTTTCCAGCAGCCATTGTACAGTGCATACAGAGGTAAAACCAGCTGGCCAAACATGGAACTCTGCTTGGGTTGCTCTGTGATGGGTGGAACCCTTTTTGGGTTGCTAGGTGATGGTGATGGTACATTATGACTTAAGAATAAAACGGCTCATTTTCCAGACAACAAAAAACAATAACTTTTTGCCACAAAAAAAAAAATAGCTGAGTGATTTTTTTTTTTAATGCTTGTGTTGTTTTTAGAAACAGTTGAGGCCCAAAAGAAATTCTCTATAAGAATTTGCAAAATGTAAATTTTGTATAAAAGGCCCCCCTTAAGGGAGAAAAATACAAGAAAACTTTTAGTTCTGGGTTTAGTGAGAATATTTAAATTTAAAAGTTGTGTGGGCTTGTTGCAGGAATTAGAACCGTGAAGAGAATCTGCATTCAGAAGCTTCAGCAGAAAACAGGAATCCATTCATCTCTCTGCTGATCTGAGATCGGGTCACCGTGGTTACAGCAGGAAAACCAAAACAACCATAACCTCTCACCCACAGCAATCTTCAGCTGCTTCTGCTGGATAAATCAGCCCTCATCTGTAAGCTGAGTATGCTCCAATAACAAGAAGGAATATTTAAAGCCAATAACTATGTAGAGAGACTGTTTTTATATTTGTTCATGCTAACAGTAACAGCTAACTATGCTAACACTGCTAATCTACTGTGAAAGGAAAACAATGCACAATTTTGTTCTTATTCTCGCCACCTCGAGTAAAAAAAAGAAAAGAAGATAATTTCAGTTCTTGCGGGATATGTATAATCCTTTAACAGCTGTAATTGTCGATAAAAGCTGTTAAAACTGTTTGGAACGTGCCAGCAACCATCAATCCTAATGCACTAAACATCTTTGTTTTTAAGCTGCTCGGTGTTCTCTCTCTTAATTGCGGCCACACACAGAGCTCCAGTGTGTCATCATGACTAAAAACTACCCGTTTATCTTCTCTCTTAATATTTTCATGCTAACTACACCAGCTAAGTAGCTAATTGCTGATGAATGTCTTTAAAATGGTTTAAATGTTTTATATTTACTTAACTTTTTCACAAAAATATCTTTCGGCGTTGTAACTCGTCCCCTCTTGAATTTTGCTTTATTTGTTGTGTAATCTTTTAGCCTTCTGTTCTTTGTATTTTACTCTTCAGAAGCTACATTGTGACACATACTAGTACCATTAACTTTTCTCTCACATCAGTTATTCTGTTTCTTTTTTTATAAACATCCAGTCGTACTGAGTCAGGCTTCTGGACGTTTCTTCATGTGAAAGGGGAGTTTTCTTTTCTAAAGTCAACGACAAAATGCTAGCGACATGCTATCAGTTCAACCAGATAGAGTGAATGCTCCAGTCTCAATGCCATCAACTGGGATTTTTTATATCAGTCTTTCTCAAACTGCAGCCCTCAGGCGCCCCCTAGTGGTCAGCGAGGGACTGCATGTAAACAACCACTTATTTGCTGTGCCGTGAGCCCAAGACGCTACAGCTAGCTCACCAAAGGGTTGTGTTTTATGTTAATAATAGATACATGTCTTGGGAACGGGTCAATAAAAAGAAAATGTGAAGATATTGGTGGAAAGTTTCTCAGGGTGAGAAAAAAGGACTTTTGTTTTTGAACACTATTACGATACTTAGCATGCTCCAGATATGCAGATCGACGTCTGAAAGCTGTGCTGAATGCAATGAACAGAGCTGCACCCCATGCTGACTAACTGCATCTTAACACCTAAAATAAGATTATTTATGTCTGGCAGAAGGAAAATGTTTGTTCTTGCCAAAGCAAACCAAGTCTATTTTTCTTTTATTATACTTTTAAATTACAAATAGACCTAAAACGTTATTAATGCACACGACACTTGTAGAGGGGAACTTTTTGATTTCCACTTTCAGAATCTGTAAATGACTCAAAATGCCCTGAGTAGTCGTGAAAATGTGATTGTGGCCACATTTACAAAACAGCTCCACCTTCCACATTAGGAGGAACAAAGGCAATGAGTTAAGAGTGTCATATTTTAATTTCAGATTGTATATATTAAGATGCTGGGTTATTTTGGGGCAATTTTACGTTAGTGTTTGTTAAATGGAGTAAATGCAAAACAACAAAAGGAGCATTTTGGTCATCAGCTGACATGGAGTGTGGACAAAACGTTAACTTGTGTACGGTGCGATGTGAACAAGCCAATTGTGCCAATCAGATTTCCAGGGTAACCGGTTGTGACTGTAGATTGTGTTTGTGTGACCAAAACGATTTGAAGGGGCAGTATTACGTAATGCCAACCTTTTTGAGCTTTACATCATATTAACATGTTATTCTATGATAATAAAAAACACACCTGGAGTGTTGATTTGATTCTTTCATGCATGTTTGAGAAATCTTTTAATCTCCATGGCAACCATTCAGCTACCCTAAACACCTGGGTGGACGTAGCTCCGCCTTCGAGACGCAGCTCCTCCTCACAGCTGCAGTTTTCAGCAGCCGTCTCTCATTAGTCCCCCTCTCAGCTCCTTCAGACTAGCCAGCAGCAATTAGCACATGTTGGTAAAAACATTGCTAAAGGCTTAATAAAGGAGCCATGTTGTGATGACTTCAGAAAGAGCAGGAGTTTTTAAAGAGACAGATGCCCAAAGTCAAATTTCTCTCAAGTCATATTTGATATATGAGGCGTTTTTTTTAACAACTGAAGCTAACACAGTTATGTGATTGGGCTATAAAATGACACTATGTGCCTGCAAAACAGGTAATACCGGCCCTTTAATAGATGACGATCCTGTTCTTGGTGCAGTTTTTTCTGTTGGCAACCGGCGGAGTTGTGTGAGTTTGTGGGGATTCCTCTCACCAGGTAGGCCCATTCATCACCGATGGCGGTGTGTTTGCACTGGGCTTACTGTCATCGTTTCTGTGTGCTCCCTTCACTTCTTTTCTTCTCTCCCTGAGGTTTCACAGACCATCTCCTTTCAGCTGCCTGCGCCACAGTGGAAAACACACACACACACACACGCGCACGCGGTCATATGCCCGGCCCACCCAGAGACAACTGTTGGCAGATTGATGAAATATGCAAATATACAGTGGCTTCATCCAGATCTGCCCTCCCTACTGCGTCTCATTCACACGAATAAGATCCATTAAGATGAGCGCTAACAGGCCTGAACAGTATGCACCATTTAGATGGTAATGCTTCAGAAAAAGAGGCATTGTTCCCCTGTTGCAGGAGATGGGAGTTGCTGGGAGGGGGGTCCGGCCGCTGAAGAAAGCCTGTAACAGTTAGAAAATGTTAATGAACTTGAGGCGCTTCGCCCCGAACCCGGACAATAAAATCCCCCTGACCATGAAATGAGACGGTGGGCTTCACGCTGAACTCCCTTTATGCGCTTCCTCCTGCCCGGACCTCAGTCAGATGTCCTGACCCGGGGAGGGGAGAGTTCGGTGGACGCAGTTTTGTGTCTCGGATCAGAATACGACCGGCTGGACTCGCCGGCGAGCAGCTGAGATGCGCTGCAGATGTGCAGCTGCTGGAGGCAACGCTGCAGAGCAGGACGCTCTCTGCACTGCAAAAACACAAAATCTTAGTCCACTTCCTGGTGCAGATATCTTAGTTAGGCCTGTCACTATAACAAATTCATTACAATAAACGATAATATTGTTTCAAACTATTTTCCAAGTAATATAATAGCGATGGCATAATATTTATGCAAGAAAATATCCTTAAATTTCAAAAGACTAAAGAACATTTAACACTGGAACTGGGAAGACATTTTAAATATCCAAAATAAATAAAACAACAGAAACAAGGATTCTCCTCTGAACACCCACCTAGAGAGAGTTTAAAAGCGCCTGTGCCGAACTCGAAGCATCGGACGCATTTTTGACACGCGTGACGGTTTTGATGTGAACGCAGCATAAGGGAAATAATCAATATTGACTTAAAACAAACCCTACATCTTGCTGTAAAGTCACTTGTAAGGTCGTTTAGTTACATATCAAGTTTTCTAAGATATTTACACCAGAAACCTGACTAAAGATTCTTGGTAAGATTAATATTTTTTGCCGTGTTTGCGGACCCTGCAGTCTTTTATTCCCCCATAAACTCACATTGTAAATCAAAGTGAAGCAGTTGGACTGAGTCATCAACAGGGCAACAGTCCAAGAACGTCATCAGAATAGCTGAGAAATAAACAATCAATGAGTTACAACAGCAGCAAAATGACTCATTTATTGAAGCTGTGAATCACGGGATGCATTTCATTCATTTCCTGTTCTAAATGCCGTTACAATATTGTCAATGAAGTTACAATTTCAACCCATATTTCAGGGCTAAGTAGGGAAATTGAGTGGATGAATTAAAAGACATATAAACATCAAGTCTCTGGAGGGGTCAGTTATGTTAACTTTCTAAATTTTCAACACGTGCTACACTAGAAAATCTTGCAAATGCAAAAAATACTGGTAAATATTGCAATGACAATATCAGTTGCCATTTATACCAATTTGTGACTTTTAGGATTTTATTTAAATCTGGTGTGAAACAACTAGCTAAATATTAAATTAACATGAAAAATGTAACTTCATATTTCATTTCAATCGTTTGTGATAAAAGCACACTGATATTGATGACTATATATTGGCGACACGCTGCAAAAACAGAAGTATTACCAAGTACTTTTGGTCTAATTTCCAGTGCAAATATTTTAGTACACTAGACGTAAGACAAAACTAACTTACAAGTAATTTTTCTGGATTATATTAAAGCTTTTTTTAGATAAATAATTCCTTAATATTAATAAAAAACGAGACTATTCCCATGTTAGGAGTGAAATAATCTTCCAGTTTAACTGGTGGTGTTCTTTAAATTAAATTTAAGGAATAATTTACAAGCTCCTATCCTGTATAAATGTTACTTGTTTATTAGTTTTGTCTTATTTCAAGTGAAATGGAAACCAGCCCAAAAATACTTGGTAAGATGTTTTACATACATGAATGTTAAAATACAAAAGTTAATAAACAAACAGCTTAAAGGCCTCGACTCAGTCCTGCTGTTTGTTTTTCTAAGAGTATCTTTTGATCCTCTGCACCTTTTTTTTTTCCAGATCTTGATCTCCCACTTCATCATTAAGCAATATTCAATTATATGTTTTCCAATCCAATGATGTGTTCGCTGCTGCGAGCCGTCGAGCTCAGACGCTTTTCTTTCTAACTACACAAAAAGCTACTTTCCCACAGGGGATTTAGACTGTCAGCACTCAGATTACAGCGTTGGCTCGCTTTTAACATTAACCACACTCACACAGCATACAGATCTTGCACCTTAATCAGTGTGTACCAGTGGCAACACACAAACCTCCACTGTTCCAACAGGCCTAATAATGCCCACATAGGCCGCGTTTGGACTCAGGGAATGCTGGTTTTCTCTCAACAAGATGCCAAACCTGTGTGCATGTGCCAAGACGCTGGTATGCAGCATGCACACACCTCCACACACTTTTCAACACAGATTTAATCAGCAGCTCGGACTTTTACGCATTACCGCCGCAAAAACACATGGAGTTGCGTTTTTCTTCTGTCTATTCACCAATCTCTTCCCCCCAGATGTAGAAAGAATACGTGTGTTTTCAGGGGAGAGAAAGGCCTTGGTGACATTAAACACGGCTGACGGAAAGCGGGTAGAATAAACAAGGTCGTCGGTAGAAAGGCTGCCCTTCAAACACTCAGTGCTTTGAGCGAAGGCCAGGGATCAACTGTGTTTATCAAGTCCCGGGGCTACAGAGCGGCTCAGACAAAGAGGACGAGAAAGAGGGATGAAGTAGAGCATCCATGAGTCCCAGCGGAGGATGGAGCGAAACAACCAGCAGCGGGTTGTCAGCAGAACGACACAATTTGAACACAAATTCCCAGAAGTGTGTGGATGAAACGTGATAAATGTGGAAAAGGTTCGAGCGTTACCAGAGTTTTGCAGACAGGGTCACATCCGAGTTCAAACACAACAAACGAGTCAAATTTCAGCTCCGTCACTGGAAAACAACATGGCAGAAGCGATGGACCAACCTAGAAGAGGCTACAGTGAAAACAGAAGAATGTCAGCATTGACATCATGACATTTAATAGGACTAAAATTATTTATTGCATTAACTAAATTAGTTATTCCTCAACTGTTAACTGGAGCAGACTCAAAAAAGGCCATTTGCTAAAGAAAAATAACTTAGGAGTAATTAAAACCACATTTTCTTTGCTTCCATTTGGGTTTATACTGCTTTTAGAAACAATCCAAGTGCTTAAAAAAAACACACTCAGCTGGTTTTTGACAGTAAGTTAAGGATTTTTGGTCTCTGAAAACTGAGCTGTGCCTGTTGCCTAGCAACCCCAGCAAAGCCCAGCCCGTTACCGAGCAACCCCAGCAAAGTCTAGCTCGTTACCGAGCAACCCTAGCCTTCCAGAAAGTTTGGTCAACTGGTTCTACCACCTTTAAGCCAAAACTGTGCAAAATATAAATATATTTTGCATCGAAAATAATAACAAAAAAACACCTTTGTCTGTCGATATGTTTTGCCTGGCTGGGTTGCTAGGTAACTGTGTGATTCAATAGTAACGGCTCATTCTCCAGCAACCAAAAAACATAACCTTATTGCCACCAAGATGGGTTTTTTTTTTTATCACTTGGAGTGTTTTTAGAAGCAATTAAGACCCAAATGGAAGTACATAAATGTGCAAAAAGTGAATTTTGCATGTAATGTTCCCTTTAATAATGCCAGACTACAACAGAAATCTTTGAATCCAAGTTGGTCTAATTAGAAAGTGTGTTAGACACCTAAGGTAAAAACCCTGAGGTTGAAGGAAACCTGTTTTGTTGCTTTGTGCCTTCAGTTCAATTGCTCAGCAGCTGAAAGGCTTTTTAGCAAATAAATAAATAGCACAAGTTAAACTGGGTTTGAATGAATACTTTAAAATAACCTTTGTCTGATTCATGGTGACCTGTGCAAACAAGCTGCTGCATTTTCACCTTTCCAGCACAATTGTAGAGTCTTTCAGTCTGACCTTGGAGTTCTTGCATGATTACCGTAGTTGTGCACCAGCAGGAAATGCTTCAGTATAAATGCTCCACAGCTAGTTGCTAACTCTGACTGATAAAGGGTATTGTTGGTACAGTTTGGGAGGCGTGCAAATACTTTTTAAATGAAAACAGCTGCCAGTTGTCTGGGAGAAAACGACCAAACAGCTCCAGGGGACTCCGTTGGAGCCAGCAGCAGGTAGATCGCACTGAGCTGCTGCTTTTATATGAACCATGCTGTTTACATGGTTCATATATAGGTTTAATTATACCATATTTGCATGTAAATTATTAAATCTTTAAGTCTGACTCTGCATCATGGTGGTGTCTATTCAAAGCTTACAAATGTCTAGATTCTTGTAGAGGGTACAGTGTGGATATTTGTTCAGTAAGTGGTAAATGAGTTGCACTTTATCAAGTCAGAGGACTCCAAAGCGCTTCACACTACCTGCTTTACAAATTAGTGTTTTCTTTTTAATCAATAAAATAATACTTTATCAAATATATATTATTGTAAAAACAAATCAGTTCATAGTGAAATTGTGTGCTTTTGATATTATAATGACATAAAAAAAAAACATCAGCTCCAGTGAGGGGCCCATTAGTGGCCCTGGGGCCCAAATCGTCTGCTTATGTTTTGGGCCGGCCCTGACTGCCACAGCTATAGCAGCGTGTCTGCATTGCGTCCAGGCCCAGGATTTTGTTTTATAAATGTTTTTGAAGAGGTGCGTAGTAACTAGTTACTCAATTACAGTCACTTGAGTAACTTATTTGAAATAAATTTATATTTAGGAGTATTTTTACAGTGCTGTACTTTTTACTTTTGCCTGAGTAATTTTATTAGTACTTTTGCCAGTCAGTTTTAATCAATCTTTTTGAGTATTTATGCTAGATTGTTTAGCTTATAACAAAACATTTCCCCATGTTTTAAGTTAATTTATCTGCCAGTGAAACTGGAACTTTTTCATCAATATTAAGAAATTATTTACTTTAAAACAAGCCTCTACATCTTGTTGAAAAGTTACTGACAAACTTGTTTTGTTTTGTTTTATGCAAACTAAGATCTCCACTAGAAAATAGACCAAAATACTTGGTAAGATTTTGTAGTATAACTTTAGTTTAGGATTTTCATAGTTTGATTAATTCAAAAATACTTTATTGATCCGAAAGTGAAGTTACGTAAGTATTTCTGCTCTTACATGAGTTAAATTTCTGGATTTTCTACCCACTAAATGAAAAACAAAACCTGCAGTTTCTGTTAAAGTTTTTTGTTGAAAGAAACAAATTGAGAAAAATGTTCTTTCTCCTGATTTTATTTTTTGTTACTTATATGAATTATTGTCATTTTGATAATTAAAATACCAAAATTTCCACTTAACTATATTTTGATCCGTCTGATGATGTAATTTTTAAATATTAAATGATTAAGTTGATCAGCTTCTCAGTACTCGAGTAGTATTTTGCCTGTAACTCATTTCTCACACTTTCACATGATGTTTGTTTTTCCAGAACGGCATAAAGATTGATTAAAAAGATGCAAGACGTTGAAATTATGCAACACAAAGAGCTGTTGAGACTTGTTTTCAGTTTCCCTTTCTTTCCTTGCACACCTCCTCCCTTTATCTTTTCCCATATTTCTCTGCTGCTCTCCTTCCTTTCCTCTCTCTCTTGTCGTTGATTATCTAATAGTTAATCATAATCCCAGACACTACAAACATACAAGCCCTCTTTGTTTCAGTTAGAAGAAAAAAAAAAAAACGCAGGAAAAGTAAAGTCAATTAAGCTTGAAAAATATTGAGAATGTTCAGCACTGAAACAAGACCTCTTCACTTCAAATGAAAAGATCATCAGAAAGCTCAGCGCCAGACTAATCTGCAGAGGTTTACGTGTGTGCAGCCGAGCCAGAGCCTGGAGCTTAACCAGCTATGAAGAAAGTTGGTCAAAGATGCCGACTGGGAGAGTTTCTGTCCCGGCGCCAAGCTGAGCAGAGGTTGATCTGAGACCGGTTAACGAAATTATTGTAACGAAAACTGTAGCATTGTACCAAAACTAGCTAGAACATACTGAAAGTAGAGAATAATACCTTTTGTTTCTGTGTTTATGGATTCATTTATTAGCCTTTTTTAAATACACGGCACGCCGTAATCCTCCTGGCGGTTCTTATAGTCTGTGAGAAAACGCTAGTCAGTTTTAATCAATCTTTTTGAGTATTTATGCTAGATTATTTAGCTTATAACAAAACATTTCCACATGTTTTAAGCTAATTTATCTGCCGATGAAACTGGAACTTTTTCATCGATATTAAGAAATTATTTACTTTAAAGCAAGCCTTTACATCTTGCTGAAAAGTTACTGATAAACTCGTTTTGTTTTGTGCAAACTAAGATCTCCACTAGAAAATAGACCAAAATACTTGGTAAGATTTTGCAGTGTAGTTTTAATTTTCATAGTTTGACTAATTCAAAAATACTTTATTGATCCCAAAGTGAAGTTACATTAAATTAAATTAAAATTAAAAGCTTGTTTTAAAAGAATTCCTTAATATTGAGGTCTTGTGATAAGTGAAATAATCTACAAATTCAATATTAAGGATTTATTTATTAAATATAGACTCCTATATCTTGTTAAAAAGTTACTTTCTTAGCTATTTTTATCGTACTTACTTGGTAACAATTTGTGATTTTGCAGTGTAGACAATATTTAAAGAATAATAACTAATAAAAACCAGGAAACGCACCATAAAAAGTGACTAAATTAGACACAAAATAGATCTAGAACTATGATAGCGCTGGTAAGTATGTGGCAGAAGTCCATTAAGGTGTCAGGATGACCTTAAATCTGGTGCCGTCAGTGAGCGATGGGTGAGCGTGTGCCAACAGGTCCGGTCTGTAACCGTGACTCATTCTGCTCGTAAAAACAACAAACGGAAAACCGCCTGCCGTCATTAAGACAGCAGTAAGGCATGCTGCAGCTTGAAGCCTCATAAAAAATAAATAAATACAAAAACAGGGCTGTTAATTTGTGACATCTGTGATTTTACCTTCACTCTGAAACACGTTCGACTGGCTGATTCTGTTTAAATAGGATACAGTGTCGGTCGTTGTTTTCCTTTCATAAATAATTTCATATTTCAGTTTTTGCAGTGCAAAGTTGCACATTTTTCTTGTTTTTTCTCCAAATCACCTTTAACTTGATGCTGATACACCTGAGTTTTCCTAAAGTAGGACAAAGATGTATATTTCTACTCTACAGTGTGGGTCATGTTTCCCTACGTAGAAAAAAATAAACATTTTATCTTGGACAACCGTTTTTATTTATATCATGTGCTCTATATAGCTACCATTGTCTTGAATACACATACTAATACTTGGACCAATTCGTGGTTGATCGGCAACATTTCCAGTTTTCTGAAACTTGCAAATAAGTTTTGCAAGTTTCATGTTTTCCGTTAACGTTTTGTGCCCTAACCCTAACCCTGCGTCCTGATCCAGCCATCATTATAATTTCGATTCCTTTCCCTTTTGTCAAACGCATCTTCTTTGGTATCTGAAATATAAAAAAATATATACATTTTACATTTATATTCCATTCTATTTACACTTCTTTCTGTTAATTTTTAAACCTCTTTTTGCTGAAAGTTGCAAAAAGACGTAAAATTAAATCTTTTTACTCCCATTTTCTAGTCCGTTGCTGATCCCTCAATGTTGACCAGGAAGTTGCTCCATCCCGATTGTTTAACCTCCTTATCAACACAACGAACATCACACACTCACCAACCCACACAAACACTGGGGGCAAAAAGAATCACACACACTCAGGCATGCAGATATGTCCTCACTCATGGGTGCTTAAGAAAGTAAATATATCCTGAGGGTTTTGCTTGCATTGTTCTTTGTGCGCTGAAGCTTTGGGAGGTCTGATGATGAACTTCGAGGTACAGCGACTTGCTTCCTGTTTATGCGCCAACCAGCTGACTCACTCTTTGTTCGCCTGGCCGTGTGTCTGTTTTCTGGTCCATATTCCATCAAGCTAATTCAGAGGGAAAATATTGTTTTTCCGAGGACAATGGCGAGGCCGATGGAAGAGGTTTTGTTTTAACTGGAACCGAGCTGGGTCATCTGGAATGATAATAATTGCTGGTGAAATAATACTTTATTTTTCTAGGGATCAGCAGAAGAATACACAGGAGTGATATTACTGTCAGATTGTGTTAAGAGTTAATCAGTTTCAAACAAAAAGTAAAGCAAGAGTGCAGTTTGATGTCAAGGTTGTAAGAAGGTCAGCCAATCCGTTTCCAAAGTTACTTGTCGGTGATGAAGATACTGATTCTTGAATTGTTCCCGATGTGGGATATTTGTTACAAAAACACAGCTTGTGCTAAGCTAGCAAAATGTACCTTATTTTCCACACTATAAGTCGCATTTTGGGGGGAAATTTATTTGATAAAATCCAACACCAAGAACAGACATGTCATCTTGAAAGGCAATAAAAATAGAATAGAGGCAACAACAGGCTGAATAACTACGGTATGCTAACGTTACATGAGACATAAACAACGAACTGAGAACGTGCCTGGTATGGTAACATAACATATTAAGAGTTATTCAGATAACTATAGCATAAATAACATGCTAACAAGTTTACCAAACCATCCGTGTCACTAGAATTAATCACTAAATCTTCATCTTCGGTTGTAAACAACTCGGCTAACTCCGGAGCTAGCTTCTACCACACACATTATCAACACAGGCCTAGAGCGCCCTCTGGCGGCTTAGTGTGAAAATAACATGTGATATGATATAATAATGTGTTAATAATTTCACACATAAGTCACTCTGGAGTATAAGTCGCACCCCCGGCCAAACTATGAAAAAAACTGCGACTTATAGTCCGGAAAATACGGTACATTGACCAACCACTTCTTGAGGTTCACCAGACTCATGCTGCATTCACACTAAATGCATTTTACTTTGTATGGAGACCACGAGTCTGCATACATGTCAAGCACTGTGCGATTGAAGCTTCTCAAGTACTTGACGCTGGAGTTGAAAGATTTGAACTTTCGCCATTCGACGTGGAACTTTAACCAATCGGAGAGGCTCATCTGTGTGACTTAGTGGCCTGTAGTCGATGTCCTGCCAGGAGATGCAAGCAGCGATGCGTTTTAGCAGCTCATCACTGAGCGCCGGTGAAACAAAACCAGCGCTGGTAGCAATCCTCGCCAGTGTCCAGCCAGCTTATGAAACTCAGAGATTCTCAAAACCTGGTCCGGATCCCCAGTGTGGGAAAAGTCTAGATTTGACATCACCTCCAAAGACATCATGCAAGAAACCTTTGAATTTAAACAATATCAATATGAAAAGGCGAAAGAAACAAAGAACGAAATGAATCTACGCATCAAAACAGACTCTGCAGAAGTTACAGTTGCTATTACTGTATTTTCTTATTAGCTTCCTTATTAACTAACCTTGTGGCAGGACTGTAGGTTCTCATTGCTGAATAAACTTTAAAATTGATCCATTGATAATCCATGGATCAATTTTTCCTTCCGTAAAGAGTTATTCTGAAAATGCTGGACAGTTTGGAGTCGTAAACATTTCACACAGACGTCTGATTGTGGTGACGTTGATTCGCACCATAAATGACCACGCAAAAAATAAAACAAATTCAATTGTATTTCAGCCAAAAGAAAACCTGAAATGAGCACGAAGACCTGCTTTTCTGTGCTTTGTGAACGTAGCCTAACACAAATCTCTCCAGCTCTGGATGTGTTTCTGCTCCAACACACCTGAAATAAAAAGGCTGAATTACCTCCTTGGCACGTTAGCGAGTTTTACAAAGGCGTCTTAGAAGAACTCTTAATTTTTAAACTTTTATTTAATGTATTTTCGCTGGATTTCTTATTGACAAGCCTGTAAAAGAGGTTGTGTTTGAGCGTAACTCTAAATGTTGGAATGAGAATGACTCATTGCACTTTTGTCAACACCTTGAACATTAGTAAACACCTTACTGCGTTCAACCGCAGCGCAGTGGGGCCGACAGCTGCTCTGATGAAAGTACAAGTAGACATCTCAGCCACTTTTCTGTTCCACCTTAATGATATCCTCTGCATGCAAATCACAAAATACATCTGGCGGATGAATCTTTTGTTTCTGTTTACCTTCAGGTGAGTTATAATTAATCAGATTAGTGTTGATTCTCTGTGCCTTGAGTCATGATTTGCTCTTTTCTCCTTTCTGTGCCTATTTTTTACTTTCCTTTCACGTTTCCTCCTCTTGAAATTAGATCATACTTCACTTTGATTCCAGAAAACAAGGACTCAATTTAAAGAGGCCCATTGAAAGTCTGTCTGGAAGAAATATATACCTTCTCCCAACAATCTGTCAAAAATGTCTTTGAAAGCAAAACAGAAGAAGGAAAACAAAAGAGACCATGAAATGAAAAGCAGTTGAGTTCATGAATCACCTGACAGGTGACACGGTTAAGCTTTGAGACAATGGGAGGGTAATACAGTCTGGAAATAAAAATATTTTTTAAACTCTCATTTTTCATACTTAACCATACCTGAAAGTTTCTTAAATCAAATTTGAGACTTTTCCAAGCTACACAGGAACCTTCAAAAAAATAGTTTCCAATGATGTATTACAGGTTAGGATAGATCTATGGCCTATACAAAACATGTCCAGTACATTTTTAGCATAAAATCATTCTTAGATAATTGGATTTTAGTCCGCTCAATTCCGCTTTAGAGCGTCTTGTCACTTTAAATCCAGTTAATCGGCTGTTGGCCATGCCCACAACTCAACGTTTACACTTCCCGTGAAAATGGCTGCAAACAGATGCACATTTATATAAACGTACATCTTTGAAAAGCAGAAATAGAGGCTCCAGCACAACCAACAAGACTGCAGCGGGTTGTTTCTGGATGGCAAGTCAACAACAAAACACTTGTCTTTTCCAGTAGCCATTGTACAGCTGTAAAAAAAAAACATGCAGGAGCTCAGCTTACGTTGCTAGGTAGCTAGGTAACTGCTGATTTATGATTTGTTTTTGAAACGCCTCCTTTTCCAAACACCAATAAACATTAATTTATTGCCAAAAACCATCCGGGTGTATTTTCTAAAACATTTGGGCTGTTTTCAGAAGCGGTAGATTCCCCTTAAGTGCCTAAAACTTCAGGATGATGGGAACAACTCACCTCTTCTCTTCATGGTTTCCCGTTAGCTAGGCCAATTAATCACAAAACTTGCTTGCAATTACAAACATGTTTTATCCGGTCCGCTTTTTCCTGCAGCATGAGTAACTTTAATCTCTCCTCTCATTCTCACAAATGAGAGTTAAGTCTAAATGATGATTTCCAAAGTAATGCCCAACATATTGTTGTAGCGCTTCATCAGGGGCACAAATGTGTAACGTAGCTCAAGTGCACACTTGCGAGTTGCACACTTGCAACTGTCCAAGCCAAACAGTTGAGCAGGTTTTGATTTCAGACCTGCTGCAGCCTTTAATGACTAAGTCAACAACCCGTCAGCAGCAGATTGTTACATCTGCAGAACGCTGGGGGCTGCTGTCAAAGTCGGATCGCTGAGCCGTTTGCACGTTAAACATGCTGAGTAAGACTTAGCACGATGTTTTAATGATGTTGTGTAAAATCACAGGTTAGATTAAAGCATTTAGTTGGTTAAAATTCATGTTTTTTGGTAAATCACTGCATTTCCTTTTTGTTCCTTTCTTTTAGGCGGGACGGTAACCTTCGGTAACAATCTCTGCGATAAATACTTTGTACTTACCTATTCAAACCTTTGGTTTAAAGGAAAGAACAACCCAAACAGTTTATGGCCTGGCTAATGCCGATTGCATGAGCAGGAACTAAACAGACCACAGAGGCAGCCGCAGCTGTTATTTGTGAGAGTAAAGTTGAGCAATAAAGAAAATGCTCTCTTTTACAATGCTTTTGACTTTTTATGCTTTTTCTCTCTCGGTAAAGAAATTCTGCTGATGTCAACAACCATGATAATTAGCTTAATCTGCGATGGCTTTACTTTTCTCAGTGTCTGAGCCAAAGAGTGTTTGACTGCACCTGTAGTTTGGTGGGATGTCGGTACTTTAATTTCCCAGAGTAAAATGAGCTTGAAATGAGTTTCTGAAGCCAAATTTAATGTTTTAGTAAAACTTAGATGGACAGAGTCAGAGTCAGAAACAAAAACGATTTGGCAACTATCTAGTCAAAATCAAATCAAATTTTATTTGTATAGCACATTTCAGCAGCAAGGCATTTCAAAGTGCTTTACATAATAAACACAAAGTCATGCAACATGAAATCAACAATCAAAAACTACATTAAGTCAAGTGACATAACAATACAAATAAAACATTTTAATGTTTAACCTACAAAACTCAGTTAAATGTGATATTTAACCTACAAAACTCAGTTAAATATAATATTTAACCTACAAAATTCAGTTAAATATAATATTTAACCTACAAAACTCAGTTAAATATAATATTTAACCTACAAAATTCAGTTAAATATAATATTTAACCTACAAAACTCAGTTAAATGTGATATTTAACCTACAAAACTCAGTTAAATATGATATTTAACCTACAATACTCAGTTAAATATAATATTTAACCTACAAAATTCAGTTAAATATAATATTTAACCTACAAAACTCAGTTAAATGTAATATTTAACCTACAAAATTCAGTTAAATATAATATTTAACCTACAAAACTCAGTTAAATGTGATATTTAACCTACAAAATTCAGTTAAATATGATATTTAACCTACAAAACTCAGTTAAATGTGATATTTAACCTACAAAACTCAGTTTAATGTAATATTAACATACAAAACTCAGTTAAATGTAATATTTAACCTACAAAATTCAGTTAAATATAATATTTAACCTACAAAACTCAGTTAAATGTGATATTTAACCTACAAAATTCAGTTAAATATGATATTTAACCTACAAAACTCAGTTAAATGTGATATTTAACCTACAAAACTCAGTTTAATGTAATATTAACATACAAAACTCAGTTAAATGTGATATTTAACCTACAAAATTCAGTTAAATGTGATATTTAACCTACAAAACTCAATTAAATTTGATATTTAACCTACAAAACTCAGTTTAATGTAATATTTAACCTAAAAAATTCAGTTAAATATGATGTTTAACCTACAAAACTCAGTTAAATGTGATATTTAACCTACAAAACTCAGTTTAATGTAATATTTAACCTAAAAAATTCAGTTAAATATGATGTTTAACCTACAAAACTCAGTTAAATGTGATATTTAACCTACAAAACTCAGTTTAATGTAATATTTAACCTACAAAATTCAGTTTAATGTAATATTTAACCTACAAAATTCAGTTAAATATAATATTTAACCTACAAAACTCAGTTTAATGTAATATTTAACCTACAAAATTCAGTTTAATGTAATATTTAACCTACAAAATTCAGTTAAATATAATATTTAACCTACAAAACTCAGTTAAATGTGATATTTAACCTACAAAACTCAGTTAAATGTGACATTTAACCTATTAATCTAGTGTTAATAAACTCACTAAAATAATATAAAACAATATTTGTTAAATCAACTTCATAAATTCTAATTTCTGAGTTAAAACAAGAACAGTCTTCTTGTTGACTTAAACTGTATTTTCAAAGCAGCAGGTGTATTTTTATTTTCAAGTTAAGCCTTCAACTGTTTTAGAGTGAGAGGATCTTGTGCTGCTCGAGGAATGCTGGTCAGAATTGGAGCAAAAATTGCAACATCTTTTTAAGTTCTGCCTGAATTTAGTTCAGTGATGCACAGCGGACAATTACAACTTATATCTGACTTTTTCTCATCAGTCTGAACCACCAAATTCTGATCTATTCATAAAAAATAATCTGGTTTGTGCCGCTTCCATATGTGGAACTAAATCAGATGTTTATCCGATTGTTTTCCACTGGATAAAACGTCACATTTTATTCAGCTTTTATGAGATATTCACACTAGAAACTAGACACAAGTACCAAGTAAGAAACTCTTAAGGAAACAGAAAGTGAAGAGAATACGGAGCAGGAAGCGCCAAACTAACCAAAATAAAACACAAAGCTGAGAACATTAACTATAAGAAACTTAATAAATATGGTCCTACACATGAAACGGAGGCCTATCGGTCCGCAAACTACTAATGTCACAACATTTCCCCAAACAGCATCTGCTGCTCCTTTTTATGTATTTTCCCAGAGTGGAAAATACCAGGCCTAATGAGATCTACAGGCCTAAAAACAACTTGAACTAACAGCATTTTAGATTAACAATGTATAGCCTCTAATCCTCTCACTGTCAGCAGCTCTGTGCTCCCCATTCATAAGAAAAACCTGCTTAGACTTTGCTCCGTTGCCAATACTCTTAAGGTGTGAACGCTGCAAGTCAGAACTTGTAGCCTCAACATGCAACTTTTCACCTGGAGGCACAAAGTGTATTGTTAGTCATGTCCCACCACTTGGCCCAGTTCCCACCCTTGAAGCTGTCATGCATTTTAATTAACAGTCTGCTTGTAAAATGATGGATCTCCTCAGGCTGTTGGAAACAGGTTTGAAGAGCTGAAGCCTCTCAAGGAAACGTTAAAAACACATTTTCAACTGTTCCTTGACACTTGCACACTTGGCCTTGCCGTCAGTTGTCAGTTTAAATCTCGATTCCTCCAACTGTTTTGAAGCAGTTTTGTCTTTGTCGTGATTTATTTAATCTTCAGAGCCGTTTTCTTTCAACGTGAAGCAAATTGATTCCTCGGTTGCCATGTATTCTGGTGTATTTAAATGTAAGAAAATAAGATTTCAGGGAAAAGATGTTGTTTCTCATTTGATGCCCATCTGTTTTAAATAGTGCCTGCATATTTTCATTTAGTCTCTGCTTAATCAGAACGAGATGAACTTTCATCAACCTGGGCAGAGCGACTTTAATTTGTGTTGCCTGACATAAAGTACAAATAAAGGCAACCCAACTGGGCTCAGTTCACACAGTTCAAACTGAATTAATTAAAAGTTCAGCACATATTAGCGAATCTTACTAGTTAGTTTTGTCTAGTTTCTTGTGAAATAACTTGAAGTGAAACAAAACTAACTTAAAAATAACTTTTCAGCAAGATATATGAGCCTTTTTTAAGTAAACAACTCCTTAATATTGATAAAAACATAACCAGGGAGAATGTTATTACAAGTGAAAACCAGGGAACTAATACTTTGTGTTCCAGAATTATTGACAAAGACGCTTCGATATCTTCCTGAAAAGTTAGTTTTGTCTTATTTTGAGTGCACTTGCACATTTGCACTGGAAACTAGAGAAAAATACTTGTTAATATTTTGTGTGTTTGCAGTGTGTGGACGGATGATGCAGTTTGGATGACTTCCAGTTTATTTTTGCTCAGTTTAAAATAAAAAGAAAGTTATTTTGGTCAAGTTTCAAGCAAGGGGAGTGGCGGCTGTTATTCTTAACAGGTGACAACTGAAACAGATGTGTGTGCAGCAGCTTTAAGTATAAATCCACTCACTTACATACACTTATCTTTAAGGGTGAATGCAATGACTAAATGTTTCTCAGTTTGCATCTTTAGTTCACATGGAGTGCTGAGCTGGGTTTTTTTTTTTTAAATAAAAACCAATACTGTTACAAGGAGATCTATTATGATTCCTTGATGACGTTAAGTCTACGGGCTACACAAAATTATTCTTACATAATGAGATTTTATTCTGGTCAGTTCTGGCTATGAGCCGTTTCATGGCCTTCTGTCAATTTAAATCCAAATACGCTGCTGCGTAAATCAGCGTTTACAGTCGCATGTGAAAATGGCTGCAAACAGAAGCACAATTACACAGCTGTACACATTTGAAAAGTGGGAGTAGAGCCTCCTGCACAGCCAACAAGAATGTAGTGAGTGGTTTCTCAGTGGTAAGTCAACAAAAAAACACTTGACTTTTCCAGCAGCCATTGTACAGCACATATAGCAGTAAAACCAGCTGACCAAACGTGCTGGAACTCTGCTGGGGTTGCTAGGCAGCAGGTGGAACTCTGCTGGTGTTGCTAGGCAGCAGGTGGAACTCTGCTGGGGTTGCTAGGTAACGTGCTTTGCTGATTTGAAACATTGCATTCTGGTCATTTTTGAAACATCTCCTTTTCCAGATACAGAAATATTATTGCAAAAAATGGCGGAGAGGTTTTTTTTTAAGCACTAGGGTTTTTTTTTTTTTGAAGCAGTAGAAACCCAAATGGAAGTTCCAATACAATCAAACTGTAAATTTTACATAATAAAACCTTTTAATTTCAAAGTTGTCCAAAAGGTCGCTGCCACATGTAAATGCTTTTGTTCTGGTGTATTTGTGGACTCCCTGACCGCCGCCGGTAGTCTCACTGCGGTTTGAGAACAGAGTTACATTACACTAAATGCACTCGCACTGAGTGACAATATTTAAAACCTGTGACAAGTTTTGTTTTCCCTGTCATGTGCTTCACTGCCACAACCAGCTGAACCACAGTTCACACCTCAGACACTCTTACGCTGTCAGTCATCACTGGCCGACTTTCCGCTGTTTACGCCAGACGAACTCCCTCCGCTCTATTCTTTTAATTACTGAAAGCGTTGAAAGTTATCTTAATGCTGTTTGATTTGCATTCAGCTCATACTTTGTAAATATCTCCACACTTTTATACCACATTTTCCTCTGTCATCAGAGTCTATGCACACACACTCAGGGAAACCTTCGAGAAGCTGTTGCAGATATTCGCCAGCCAGAGGCACTGTTGGAAGAACATTTTTAACTGTCAGATTTGTGCTACATAATGCCAATTTAGGCAGTTTAATATGTGGTGTTTATGGCACAGCAAGGGCCATGGAGAGGTCTACTGCTTCTAATATGTTTCTAACAAAGAGGCTATTATTGATAGTTGGACTGAATGATGTTTGTGCAACATGTACTTGCATTAAAAAAAAAAGAAAAGCTCACCAAAGCCACGGTCGTATAAAATTTACATGCACGCTCAAAACCTTTGGGGAAAAAAAAGAAAGAGGAGAAAGCAAGTAGAAGACAGAACAGAGGAGGAAATAACTCTGGAAAGATTGTTCCAGTGTATAATATCAAACTATATTTCTGGATGTAGTTAGTTTTGTGTGTCTGTTTGAGAAGCGGAGCTGCGAGGCCACAGCTGGTTGTGTTTAGACTGTTTGTCAAGGGCGGCGCTGCGGTCGACGAAGGCCGAGCGACAGACAGGAGACGCACAGTGCGGCAGGTAAATATACCTCCAGCATATTCACCAGCATGTCATCATTTTTAAAGCTGCATGTGTAGCAACTCCGCAAGCAACAGATGCTTCAGCATGTTTCTGTTTACTCCACATCCATCCAGGGGTTGTGGTAGATTTTTTTTTTGTCGCTCTCAAATGTTGTGAAAATGTAACTCCAGTAATCCTGACAGCTGCGCAGGAAGAGACGGAGCCGGTTGTTTGGCCCTTCTCCACCTGCGCTCCAGAGGGGCTTTAATTTTTTAAGCCTGCGCACAACTGTTCAATATCCGGCGTATCTGTGAATTTTGTTACCCACAACAAAGATCAGTGAATTAATCTTTACTGAGAACGGAAAATCACTGAAATCCAAAACTGTTGGTGTCAATAAAAATCTCTATAAAATTAATGTATCGAAGCATTTTACTCTTTAATGATGTTTAGAGGGTTTTTAGTAAGCAATACGCGATTCCACATTTCCTGGAGGCTGAATATGTGTTGCACAGACACATTTCTCCATATCCAAACTGTTACTTTTTAAAAATGAAAACACATGGGAACAAAATGTGACGAGATACATAAGTAAGAAGAATTGTAAAAACAAAAAATGTATCTTTTATTGAAGCGTTAAAATAAAACAAACGTGAACGGCCACACTCAAAAAGTCTGACTCGACAAAAATCAGATTTGGGTCACTTCAGGCTGCAGTGTGAATGTAGTCTGTTAGTGTTATTACCTCTTCTGAAGAACATTTAAAGGAACTCAATGTGCTTATCTTTAGTTGCTCTGATTACAGCAACAGAGTTTTCACAGGTCTGCCTGAAGAAATCAACCCTCCAGCTGATCCAGAACGCTGCAGCTGGAGTTCTGACTAAAACCAGGAAGTTAGAGAACATCACCCAAAGAGTTCCTATAGAGCCTGAAGCTCAGAGAACAGACTTTAATATCCTGATGTTAGTTTATGAATCACTGAACCTCTTAGCACCACAACACATTAAAGATCTGCTGTTGTCATAGCAACCTTCCAGACCTCTCAGGTCTTCTGGTTTGCTCTACATCCAGAACCAGAACCAAACATGGAAAAGCAGAGTTCAACTACGCACAAATCTGGAACAAAGCAGCTGAAACACTGAATGCCTTTCATTATCAGAAAATGGATAATTGATCAATATATTTGCTCAATTGATAATGGCATTTGACAAAATGTTTTATAGTTGGTGACTTTGAACTGCTTTGTGCTATAAATAATACATTTTATTTCACTTAGACATTGTCTACAAAGCTTTCCGTTAGAGAATTTCACCAGAGTTTAACATCCTATCTGTTGTTGGGGGGAAAAAAGCCTTTTTGTTGCCAAATGACGTAACTACATTTGTAACCCTGAAGCCAGGAAGGATCTGCTGGCACAATTAGAAAAAAAACAAAAAGAGAAAAGTCTGAGTGGCCTCCGCCTCCAGCTGGGCACCGAGGGTTTAGTTCAAAGAAGTGAGAACTGCTGTTAAAGCCAACGACCGTTCACGCATTAAGATGCATCCTCAATTATCTCAGTTACCCTCTTTAAATGCATCCACAACAACGTTGGCATGCTAAAAAAAAATCACTTGAGCTTTGTTAGCGCTCGAAACTGCAGTAAGTTCAATGAGTTTATCATTAAGCACTTTGTAAATAAAGTTCAACACAAACAATAAATATCATAACCCGGAAAACTTTCACCACAAGAGAAGAAACGCAGAGCTGATGAAGTGAATGAGACCAGACATTTTGCATTTTGCACCACGGTATGTAGAAAATTAATCAAAACATCAGGCTGCAGCAAAAAGCTGGACAGAATATGTCACAACCTCTTAATACATACAAACAGAAATTAAAATATTCGTCTTGTAACTCCTTGTCTTTGTCTCTCCTAAAGTCAAGAGTGGAGCTGTTATGTGACTGGCACAATGAAACCATGAATACGTGGTTTTCAGTTATTTACAGATTCTAAGTATTGATTCTAAGCTTTCCAGTGTATTAATAACGGTTTAGGGTGTAATATAAGAAAAATAGACTTGCATTGCTTTGGCAAAAGCAAAAAACTCTTTTCAAACAAATCAAACAAAAGCAAACAAATCTACTTTCAGCCAGTAGGTTTCCCAGCATAAACAATTTTATTTTAGGTATTATGATGCAGTTAGTCAGCGTGGGGCGCAGCGCTGCTCAGCCCCTCTTCACAGCTGCAGAGATCTGCATGTCTGTGTACAGAAACGTTCTGCAACTCACCCTGAGAAACCTTCACTGGTATCTTCAGGTTTTGTTTTCAGTGACCTGGTTGCAAAGCACTTATCCGTTATTATTGTTAAACAAAATCCTTTGCTAAGCTAACTGTAGCGGCGCACTTTGAGCTAACGTCACGGCAAATAAAACGTTGCTTACATGTTTCTCCTCCACTGCCAATGAACGACCATCTTGATGCAACCTTAATTCCCTCTATTTAAAAAATAACAAACATAAATATTTGCTGTCATTTCTTCAGGATTGTAGTTCTATGCTTCACATGGTTTTCTAGTAAACTGAGCTGGAAAGAAAGCAGTCAGACTGGGCAGCAACTGGCTAAAGAGGCAGACAGGAAGGTCAGATTCCTGGGGAAGAGAAATGTATTCTCTATTCCCCCCACAAACAAACCAGCACAGAATGTCCCTGGCTGGTGGCCAGCGGCTGTATGAAGAGACCATCTCCTCTGTATCTCTCTGTGCACATCTCTCACCGCACTCCTCCTCACTCCCTCGGATCCCAGAGACGGATGGCTGACAGAGGAATGGAGGAAAAAAGCAGCAGCCAGAGATTTCTCAGCTCATGTAACAATATTCTAACCAGAGCAGGGATGTCGCTTTGACAGAAGGTAGCGCGGATGACGTTCGTTAAATACCATAAAGACATTTTCTCTCTTTCCCGACTTTGTTTATTTGTGCAGGCAGAGTTAGGTGGCAACTACTTACATTTATTTGTGTAACTTATATGTAAAAAAAAAAATTACTTTTAGGACAATTTTTCCTTCTTACATTTGCTCGAGTAATTTTATTATGAAGTATTTCTACTCTTACTTGAGTAAAACTTCTGGATTTTCTACCCACCGAATGAAAAACAAAAATTCACCAGACTCAGACACACACCTGCAGTTTCTGCTAAAGTTTCATAAGTTTTTTATTGAAAGAAACTAATTTGGAAATATTTTTTATTAGTTTTTGTTGCTTATATTAATTATTGTAATTTTCACCCTTAAAATAAACCAAAATTTCCACTTCACATTTTGGTCCGTCTCATGATGCAGTTTTTAAACTTTGTTGTGTCAAAGTGTTTGACACAACATTTTACCAAATACTTTTTTCCTCTTAATTTTTTTGGATCGCTACATTTTACTTTTACTTGATTAAAAATATGTAGAAGAGGCAAAATGTTTGGAAACTTTAGATTATGTTGACGTCGATCTGATCCACCGCAGCAAAGATCTAAAAATCAGCTCCTGTCTTTTCTCTCCTGTGAGACGTTTGTCTGACAGACTCACCCTCCAGGTCATGTCTGCATGTTTGCAATTAACAATAATCACCCCACTGTTGTCAACTCAGCGACTGTCTTACTATATTTAGCAACATTTCTGACAAAAAAAAAAAACATCTACAAAGGCTTCATTCGGAATAAGCAGGTCAGATAATCGGCGATCGGCCGGAAAACTGTGATCATTGCGTCCCTTCCTGCGAGTCAACAGTATAGATCTTTAAAATGCAAAAAGTGGAGTTTACTTAAAAATAACTTTTAAAAATTCTTCAAAACTTTCAAATGTTAATATGTTCAAGCTGTTTTTTATTCAGCGCGGCTAACTTGATCACTTTGACCAAGTTGTAATCACGTAATGCACTTCTGTAAAAACCTAATTAGTTCTCCTGATTTAAATATTTATATATGTTAATTTTTCATTCAATTACCTGGTTGAGTAACTTGAGTAATTTTAGTGAATATAACCTAATAAATAAGAATGTTTTCACTAAACTTTACAGTTTAGGGTTTTTTAACTAAAAACTACTTGCATCAAAATAAAATCAAAGGGTTCTTAAATGTGAAATACTAAAACAATAGTTAACGCTTTAATGCTCATTTTTGATGAAGTTTTTCACCTTAAAACTAATTTTTATGACAAATAAGTGGTTTAATTAGTTGCCACAAAGCATTATGTGATACCAAATACTCAGCTTTTTGGGATGAGCTCAAATTTATTGATAGAGATTAACTTGCATAGCCTTTGTCAAAATCGAAAACCTAATTGATGAGATTTAAGTTGAAACTGGTCATTAAACTTAATGTTTCGTTTTTACAGTGTTTGCACATGGATTCTTCCAGTTTATCGAGACGTCGCTGACCGATGACTCGTTAACGCAGCTGTGGGAAACGGTGGAGGTCGTTGCTTTCAGAGCATAGCGGCTCTATTAGCCGCTATGCTAGCCAGTAAGCTAGCCGCTATGCAAACCATACACTCCACTGTTAATGTGTGCAATCACTAAAACCTGTTGTAGTTTGGGAAGATAAAAACATTTTGGAAAAGTGCTCAACGGTTTGGTTAGGATGTGGTCCAGGTGAAGGGATATAGATGAAAAATAGACCAAAAAAAAGGTCAGAGCTCCATTTCAAGACACGTTCATGTCCATGAGTTTTTCTCTGCTCAGGCAAAAAACATGTCTGATCTTCTCTCTGCTTTAGGAGAGTCTTAACACAGAGGAGGGGACGGCTGGGTCTTGTTTGGCTTTGCTTCATAATCCTCCTGATAATCAAACAGTTTTTTCTTCCACTCAACATTCCAGATGCTTTGATACACCACATTAAACAGCCGCCTTGAGAAACGACATTTGTGTGACTGTTTTCTATGTGACATTGTAACATACTAAAAAAAAATAATCAGATTTTATTAGCTGTAAGACATAACCATTAAAATTAACGTGTAATTTACCTATATGTCTCAGTTTTCAAATTGAATTATTAAAATAATTTTAATAATTATTTTGTTTAGCCCGTTTTAAATGAGCTCTAATATGTTTGTCTAGAAAATCCAGTTTGTTTGGGGAATCGGTTTGAATGCACATATGTGCTTTTCCTGCTCCAAAAGCAGGAAGTGGACTACAGCGCAGGGCATTCTGGGTAAATCCAACCAAAACATTTGTGAGAAAATAGCGTTAGCAGGAAAAATGACTTATTTTTACCAAATACAAAAGAGAAATCCTACTAGTGCTAAAATCTGACACTATTCCAATTTGGTTACATTTTGTGAAGAAGGCTCAGTGTCTTCTTCAGAGGTTTTCATGTTGTTTCCTTCAGTAGCGTTTGGTACAGCGCCCCCACAGGCGAGGAGGGGAACAGCTTTTTCAATTAGTTTGGTTTGTTTGACACAGTGCAGTGTGAAAGCGAACTGCAGCAGCTGGAAATGTACAAAATGTTGCAGGTTTGGTCCCCAATTGAACTGAATCTACCAGATTATCTGGTGTGAACTGATACCAGCCCTGTTTAGACCACTTTAATTGAACTGCGGTTCAATTAAAATCCGAATGTCTAGAAAGTCCAGATTGTTTCAGGAGGTGTGGACGCGTAATCGGACTCTGATCCGCCTAAAAACTGAGGTCTCAGGTCGGTTGAAGTGAACTCCGCTGCGGCTTGAATGCATTATGGATGCCTGAGACCTCTCCAAAAGGACGAAGTGGACTCCAACGCAGGGCATTCTGGGTAATTCCAACCAAAATAATTGTGCTAGTCTTTTACCAAAGACAAAAGAGAAATCCTACAATCAGACGCCACTCCAGTTTTGTTTACATTTTGTGAAGAAGGAAGTTGCGCTCATGTCTTCTTCAGAGGTTTTTATTTCGTTTCCTTCGCTGTTTTTTTTTCTTTGTGTAGCGCCACCACAGGCGAGGAGGGGAACTGTTCACTGTGAAAGTGAACCGCAGTAGTTGAAAAATACAACAAACATTGCAAATTTGGGCCCCGATTGAACTAAGCACTCTCAGAAAAGACACATTAAAATAAATCATGTGGAGAAAAACAGAAAGAATCTGTGAGTATCTGTCTGCCTGGCAGAGCCTCTGATCATCTCCTCCGCAGAACAGTCGGGGTTGTTGAGCTGCCATCACCTTTCCATCTTTCACCATCCACATAATCACACGTAAGCTTCAGTCCTGCTCCCCGAGCGCTTGTTGTTCTCCCAAATTCAGCTGACTCAGCACATTATGTGTGGGAAAACTCCCAGAGTCGAGGACGAGAGGACTTGTAGAGTCATCATCACCTCCACATCTGCTTGGTTCACTCAAGGCGAAAAGATTCCACTAATACCTGGAGGAGAACTTCATGCAGAGAGGACAAGATGGTGGACAGGCCGCCACTAGGGGGCAGGCTAACACAGCGAAAAGAGCAATTTCACCTTTTCCTACTTTTTAAATCTTGCAGCTCAGCTTTTTCTGCCTCTATTCACAGATATTTTACACCCAAGCAGCATTCAACAGTCGTATTTGTGTAAATCTTGTTCACTTCCTTTCAACTCGGCATGAAGACAGAAGAGGAGATAGCTTCATCCTGACTCCTGAGTTTTCTGAGGCGTCTCTTCACGGTTACATAAACAGCATCTGAGCTGGCCAGCCACATCCTCCCCATTGGATTCCATTAAATCTGCTCATAATGGCTGCGGTGCGGCTGCTCTGCTCTGGGGTGGAGGTCCCGCTCTCTCCCTCTCTCTCCCTCTCTCTCCCGCTCTCTCCCTCTCTCTCCCTCTTTCTCTCTCGCCGTTTGTCTTTTCTGCACCGAAGGGCCTGCTGAGCCGGCTCTCCTTCAAGTGGCTGCAGAGGAATGAGAGTTGTCACCGCAGCAGAAGGACCTGCAGAAATAAGAGTCGGAGAACAACACCAGCCATGCTCAATCATGGTGTGTTCTCTGAGTTTGCTTGTACCAACTACACTGAAAAAACAACATATTTGTCTTTGTGCACTTAAACTAAGACAAAACTAACTTACATGTAACTTTTCGGCAAGATATCAGAGCTTGTTTTAATTTTTTTAAAATGTTTAAAATTGATAAAAAGCAACAGCTTTATTTCACTTATAGAAAAAATATTTTTTATAATTTAAATACTCTGCATCAATATTGAACAGTTATTGAATTTTACTTCTCTATCTTGTTGAAAAGTTACATGTAAGTTAGTTTTGTCTTAATTCTAACATTTGTGCTAGAAACTCAGTCAAAAAGTCTTATTTATAACAAGTCAAATTATTAATTATAATTTAAAACGTCTTGCTCCTCTGGCAGATTATTTCACTTATTAACTTTTTAATGAATATAAAGGAATAATTTACTTTAAACAAGCTCCTATAACTTGGTGAAAAGTTACATGTAAGTTAGTTTTGTCTTATTACAAGTGTAATAAGATATTTGCACTAGAAACTAGACCAAAATAACTTGGTTTTTACAGTGTTCAAACAGCAACTAAGCAGCCTTCTCATATTAATAATAAGATAATTATTAATATCCCTTGAGATTTTCTACATTTTGACACGTTGGAGCCACAAACATCTATTTGGATTTTATGTGATAAATCAGCAGAAAGTATGAAGTTTTCTGCTCTGATACATTTACAACTGCATCAGTTTGGGACTTTTATCTACAATATATATTTTCTTTTTAAATATATTGATCTCCATCAGACTGGATGGATTTTCAGCCGGGTTTTGACTGGTCTGTTATAAGACAAAAACATGCTGGTGATCTGACGCATGTTTAGGATCTTATTGTTTGCTTGAAGGTGAACTTTGACCCCAGTCTTCAGTCTTCTGCAGCATTTCCTTCCAGGATTATTTGACTCCATCCATCTTTCCTGTCACTGCTGAAGAAAAGCAACCCCACAGCATGATGATGCCACCACCATGTTTCAACGTGGAGATGGTGCGTTCAGGAGCCCTTGGGGTTTTATTTAGAGATATAAAATGAAATAAAGGATATTTTTCATTCCACTTTACAGGTTTATTTCCAAAAAAATCCAAAAATATGACAGGTTTTGTGTAAATGTGACCTTCTGTGTTCGTTTCAGACGCAGGAATCAACTGTATAACAGCGGCGTCAAACTCTCTTACATTTTGGGAAAATTAACACTGAATGTTCTTAAAGGACCAGAATGTATTGATAAAACCCATTAAACTGTTAAAATATCAATAAATAGCTGTCTGTTTATGTTTCTTACAGTTAAATACTGAACATCTTTTCACACTGGCCAGACCCTTCAGGATTTTCTGATTGTTTTTTGCAGTTTTTCCAATCAAAATTGCAGATTTTGTGGCGCTAATTTACAAATATTTGTAATAATTGTTAACGATATTTGCGCTAATGTGTGAGGTTTTTATTATTTGTCCTTGGACTTCAACTTGACATCAAGTAAGGCTGAGGCAGCAGACACTTAAACCTATTGTTTATGACCAATTTTGGAAAAAAAAAAAAAAAAAAAAAGGAGTCACAATTTTTTAAAATGTGTGGATTTATTGATTTTGGGTGAATTTTGAGGATTTGTGGTAAAACTGGAGGGACGTATTGATGTAATTTGGAGCTTAGAGGGCCACATAAGAAGCTGCGGCGGGCCAGATTTGGCCCCCGGGCCTTGAGTTTGAGATTAAAGTAGGGTGAAATAACTTACCCTACTTTAATTCTCTGTTGTTTAGACAATAAAAGCACACATTTTACTCACGTATTAAACATCTTTAAATAAGATATTTTTGCAAAGTGATAGAATTAATGTGGAAGAGTTAAGACGTTAGATAATTGCTGGAGAATAATTTCACAGTGTGACCGTTTATGCCAGAGGTAAGATGAAGCTTGCTGATCAGTAGGTGTCAGGTAAAGGTGTGCTGCTATGCAATGACGAGAACATTTCATTCTGTCAGTACGCTCAGGACCATGACCGTGACTGACTCATATACATGATTATTACGTCGCATAATATTTCATCCTCTGGCAGTTAACAGGAACGGCTTATGACAGCTTAGAACAAACACAATTATTCATGACTTTCAGGAATGTTTGTATAATGCGTGCAGGAGCAATGCTACATGCTTTGAATGCTTACTGTGGTGAATGACTTTGTAGACACTCAGCGATTTGTACCACCACAACCTAACATGTCGAATTCAGTGTGTTTCGGTTCAGTTAAAAAATAAAAAAGGCAACATAAACACCAACTCTAACAGACCATCAATAGAGCAGGTATTTAGATTAGATAATCAACCACCGCAGTGTTAGCTTAGCTTATAGCAGCGATAGCTAATCAACCACCGCAGTGTTAGCTTAGCTTATAGCAGCGATAGCTAATCAACCACCGCAGTGTTAGCTTAGCTTATAGCAGCGATAGCTAATCAACCACCGCAGTGTTAGCTTAGTTTATAGCAGCGATAGCTAATCAACCACCCCGATCACTTATTAATAATTAATAATAAAGCGAGCTTTTAAAAAGCTCTGGTAATAAACATTACCAGAGCTTTAGTATTTTAGTTTAAGACTAAAAGCTTAAACCCCTAATGGAACTGAATGTTCTGAATGTTTCATTGCTTTTTATTGGTGTTGAATCCTGAAATGTAGTGTCGTTGTTGTCAGTTGCTACAGCAACGGGCCAGCGTGTAGCGTAGCCGACACAGAGGGTGAGGGAAGGGAAAGTGTTATTAGCTGTGCCCGAATTCAAGGTCTGCATCCTTCGAAGGATCGGTCTGTGTAAGTTGGTCCTTAACGGTTTTTCTGCGCTATTTTTCCATTTTTCAGTGATACACTGCACTAAATTAACAATACGGACATGACCAGGTTTTATTTAGTTAAGAGTTGTTCTACCGCGTGGCAAAGGATGGCATGTAAAATAGTATTTTTGTCCTGCAACATTGTGCGCATGCGCAAAATTTCCGGATGTAAACAATAACGTCAAGGGGTTCAAAGTAGCAGGGATGGGCAATGTGGGCTTAGACTTTTTCGTGTAACACTGGCACAAAGTGTTACTGCAGAGAAATGGGAAGGAAACCGACTCCACCTCAACACCCCCCCACTCACTGCGTTGTTTTGAAACTGTAGCTCCTTTTCTGTAGTTGTAAAGCGGGCTTTTAAACAGCTCTGGTAATCATTAATTTACTCTGACATGGCAGAGGGGCTGGAACAAAAGGGAAAAGGGAGGCTGATTTGAACAAGTTTCCCTTCATTTCAGGAATATAACCGGGGGAGTTGAAGCTCTCTGCTCTCCTATTTTACAGTGAGAATTCAATGCAACTTCACATCCTTGGTGTGAAGATTTAGGAAGTTGCAGGCAGGTGCTGCTTATAATACAGGTGATTCCTTTCAACTTTTGCCGAACAGGAGATTTTCTTACCTGAGTGAAGTCTTAGGTCTTGTTATTCTTTAGTGTAAGATTTATTCCCTCGCCCCCTGTGACACTCCCCTCACACCTGCAGCCCGTTTTTCATCAGCCATCTGTTTCTTGTTCAGTAACCAACTAATCAACCTCTCCAGTGTATATAAAACTAATTCTCAGTCACTTTTTGCTGATTCCTCCTGTCTAATCATGTTGACTCTTTGCTGTTTTTTACCGCTGGATTCCTGTTTTTGTTTTGCTCTGGCTCCCCGTTTTCCTTTTTCATTAAATCAATTGATTTAAATCAATTGATTTAATGAAAAAGGAAGCTGCGGTTTGCATTTTGGTCCATAAACTCATGACAACAATCATTAAAACTTGACACCACTTTATTTTTGTTCATATTTGGTGAGCAAGGAAGTTGTGCTCTGTGTTTTTGTCAGTCGTTCTTGGTGCAGCGCCGCCACAGGCGAGGAGGGGAACATGTATTTTAATTAATTGTGGGAAAATAACAAATGTTGCAAATTTGGTTCTCACTCGAACTGTGGGGTGTGAACTCAGCTTTAACACAACGTGTTACAGCAGATAATTATTTAAAATTGATACGTGGCTAAATATACAGCAGTAGAGTATTTCTCGGCTTTAAGGGATGTAAGTGTAGGATCCTTTCCAGAGTCTATTTCTGCAGTGGGACAATAAGTTTGGAAAGTCCCTCAAATCACCTGCTGTTGCGCCCTTTCAACCCCAAGACATTCCTGCAGTCTGCTTCCTTTCTTTATCCCCATCACCAGTCCTGTGTGTTTGGGGAAGGCGGGACAAGGTGTGTGTGATTAAACACACCTGGTCAAGACCGGCTCCGCCTCCTACCCCAGCATACAATTACTGCAATCAATACAGAGGTAATAGTAGCAGCTGGGGCTGGTGTGTGGGTGGGTGCACATGTTCCCAGGGAGTAACTTTCAGCAAATGGTGTGAAGGAATCCAACTCCAGTGGCGGTGACCCTTCAGATTTTCTCGCTTCCTCCTCTTCATCACATCAGCCTTACACAGACAGCTGCAGAAGACATTAAGTTTGAGAGAGAAAACGAGAGAAGGATGAAAAGAAACCAGGTCGACGTTTCAAAAGGAAAATGTGATAAATGGACAGAGGGAGGTGAGCAGAGTAGCCAAAAATTGTACTGAAGTGAGAATAGGAACTACTTCAACATATTTTTACTCAAGTAAATCTAAGAAATAGCAGTATAATAACTTATTCAATTGAGAGTAAAAACATATTCAAGTACTGAGTAACTAATGATATTATCAATCATTTAATATTTAAAAATTGCATCATCAGATGGACCAACATATAAAGTTAAGTGAAAATTATGGTATTTTAAGGACCAAAATGACAATTTATATGAGGAACAAAAAAAAAAACGTTCCCAAATCAGTTCCTTTCAATATAAATCTTATTAAACTTTAATAAGATTAGACCTGCAGTTTAACAAAAACTGCAGGTCTGTGTCTGGTGGATTTTTGGTTTAAAATGTTTGTTTTGCATTCAGTGGGTAGAAATTCTTACTTAAATTCTATTTAAGTAAGAATAGAAATACTTCATAATAAGTAAAAGTAAAAAGTACAGCGTAGTAAAAATACTTCTAAAAATATTTTTTTTCAAAACGAAGTTGCCCAAGTTCTGTATTTTCCGGACTATAAGTCGCACCCGCCATAAAATGCATAATAAAGCAGGAAAAGACATATATGAGTCGCACCGGAGTATAAGTCGCATTTTGGGGGGAATTTTATTTGATAAAATCCAACACCAAGAATAGACATGTCATCTTGAAAGGCAATAAAAATAGAATAGAGGGAACAACAGGCTGAATAATTGTACGGTATGCTAACGTTACATGAGACATGAACAACGAACTGAGAATGTGCCTGGTATGTTAGCATAACATATTACGAGTTATTCAGATAACTATAGCATAAATAACATGCCAACAAGTTTACCAAACCATCCGTGTCACTCCAAATCACTAAATCTTCATCTTCGGTGTCGCTTGTAAACAACTCGGCTAACTCCGGAGCTAGCTTCTGCCACACACATTATCAACACAGGCCTAGAGCGCCCTCTGGCGGTTTAGTGTGAAAATAACGTGATATGATATAATGTGTTAATATTTCACACATAAGTCGCTCCGGAGTATAAGTCGCACCCCTGGCCAAACTATGAAAAAAAACCCTGCGACTTATAGTCCGGAAAATACGGTAAGTATAACTGAGTAAATGTAACTCGTCCTGCAGATTTTCATCACAGGATGGGGGAATCCTTTGTGTTCATTCATAAAGAATCAACAGAAATGCATCAAACTGTCTGGCTTGCCGATTACATCATGTACACTGAGCAGCGATTCTGCATTTAGCCATGATGTTATACTTCATCACACTATAAGGGCCGTTTCCACCGCAAAATGATGAAACGCATTTCTAAAAATGAAAAAAAAATAAGTCTGTGTTTGAAGTATTCAGGTCAAACGGGGTTGTCTTTCTGAGCCACGGTTTTCTGGTTGTGTGTCAGGGGTTCACACATCACATTTCGATTGTTATGAAAACCAAACTTCATACATGTTATTTACATGAAATGGCCAAAAATATGTAATGTAAAGCTGCAGTTTATAAGAAAAAAATATATATATATTTGTTTAAACAGTTTCTTATGAGACAGATAATCTGTGAAAAGGCTTATTTCCTCCCTCAGCTCCCAAAAACTACAAAAGAGACAATGTATGGAGTTCTGGTAGTGCCAGTATATATTTTAGTCATTTAGATTTTTTTTCTCAGTAAATTGGACCTAAATTTGTTGTAATTCTTCTTTTTAACACTGGATTTCCAAAACATACAAAAATCATTCAAACAAAAAAACATCATATGGAGCTCTGATAGTGCCAAAAACTGAGTATGTATTAAAGTTGTTTTGATTTATTTTTTATTTTTCATTAAATTTGGCCTAAATTTGTAGTTCTTATTTATACACTGGACTTCCAAATATACACTTCATTTGGGGTCAAATATAGGAATATCTTAATGTTTTATTAGAAATACACAAAAATTTGGTTTTTTGGAAAGATTAAAAACAACCAATTTTAGACTTTTAGTTAGTAAAAACTCAAGAAACCTCCAGTTTTTCCACCAGCCTGTGCCAAAGATAAAATACCTGGTGTATATTTTTACTAAAACCTCTGTAATATTTGCACAGCTAATGTTCACTGGTGGATCTACGGTATTCCAAATGTTTGTAGCTTGATTTCTGATATTTCTAAGAGATTTATGAACTATACAATTTGCTGGGATACTTATACTTCTCATATAGTCATTCATGCGTTAGCTTTATTTTAATAAAAAGATTATTGAAATACAGAAAACTAAATTATATTTGGGTATGTATTTTAACAGGCCTCTACTCTTGGTTTTAAATAAAGTCTTGCAGCAAAGTAACAGTTCTGGAAACTTTCCTGAAACAAATCAGAACTTTCCTTTGGTTTTTATACAGATAGAAACACAGTTTACTCATAATCACCCAAGACAGTTGAGTCTGGTCGTTTCTTAACTGCTTGGCTGCTTTCAGTTTGTTTGGTGAGCGTCTGCCGTAATATAGAGAGTAAAAAAATTATTTATATCTTCTTCCTTATGGACATCTGTGTGAATGAATGTCCCTCCTGTCCTGTCTCCATATGTGTTTATGTTGATGATTGTCCAGCTACCAGCAGTCAGAGGTGAGTAGAGCAACCAAAGATTGTAAAAGTAGAAATACTTCAACATATTTTTACTCAAGTAAGGGTAGAAATAATTCATAATAATATTAATCAAGTAGAAGTAAAAATACTCTTAAAAGTAAAATGTTTTTTTAAAAAGTTACTCAGCTAAATGTAGTAAATGTAAGTATTTACTGCCCAGGCCTGGCTGCTGCGTTGAGGATCGTTAATCATGGAGTCTTTGTGCGGGACTCTGGATTTGGCTCCGTAATTAAAATGTTAACCGGGCCAGGAGACAATAGCTGCTCTGTTTGCTCTACTGTCCACTTAATGCTCTTTCTGTTTCCTCCTCTCTCTCTGTCAGTTTCCCTTCATGGCCCGTTTTCCTCTCTCATATGAAACATGCATTGGTTTTGACTGTTGCTAAAACCACAAACCACATATACAGGCTCGTTTTTTAAAATCTTAGTTTCACCTTCTGTCTCTTTTGCCCCTTCGTGTCGCTCTGTTTCTTCTGCAGTGCGGTTTCTTTGTCAGACGTCTTCAGTTTCACTCTTTCTGAACCACACAAGTCTGAAATCTGGTTATGCTCAGGCATGCTGATGTTCCTGAGTTACCTTTGCATGTCTGTGTGCGAGAGTGGCCATGTTTTTACTCAGAACATGGGCCTTCAAGGTAACGATTACTGACGCTAAAGCAACGAATCCTACGATATCGACTTGGCTGAATGAGGCTAACAGGGTTAGATGGATGGTACCTGAACTACAAATATATTTCTGAGCTATTTTTTATTAATTTTAGTAAAAAAAAAAAAAATATATATATATATATATATATATATAAAAAACATGAATTTTTTAAATAAAAAATTAATACATTTTCTAAAAATATTTTTTCCATAATTACAAAATTATTTTTTTAAAAATGCAAAATTCATCAAATGGCATTTTATTAAAATTTTATGAAATAAATTATTTTATAAATTATTTTTAAATTATGAAAACATGAAATTAATGACATTTTTATAAAAATAATTTAAAACTTTTAAAATTTAAATTAAGAAAATTCTGAAAATTTTTATTGAACAAAATCAGAAAAAATAAGAGAAATGTGTTTTTATATATATAAAAGAAGTAAAAAATTGTGAAGAATTTTTTAAAATTACATATTTCATATCTATATATGAAATATTTTCTTTTTGGATATTGGAGAAGCAATGTCTCCAAGCAATTGTTCCTTCCCATCAATATGGGAAGAGTTATGAGGCAATTCACTTTTAATTGATTGTTAAACAGCACAAGACACTTCAGGGAAGCTTCCAGTCTTCTAAGGAGGAAAGTTAAAATCATGCAAAAAAACCAAGAACTCAGTCAGACTATAAAGTTACATTTCAGAAAGTGAAATTTGTTTATAATTCATACACAAGGTAATAGAAAATTCTTCACATAAAACAAAATAAAAAATATGTTAAAACATAAAAAATCCAGAAATTTTAATCCGCTAAGAGTAGAAATACTTCATAATAAAATTAATCAAGTAAAAGCAAAAAGTACAAATAAGCCTAAAATGTATTTTTTCCAATAACGTTATTGAAGTAAATGTAACTAGTTTCTTCCAAACTCTGCCTGTGACATTATTGTAGACGGTTTGAAAACAATTACGTTTCCAATTTAATCCCACATATAAAAGTATCTAAAATTGGGTTTATTTTGGGGGTGAAAAGATGTGAAAAAGTTGCAAATGTGGGGGAAAAAATTATATTTTTGTCGCTTTCAGCCAAATCATGCATATGAATCAAGATTCTTTGGGCGCATATATGCACCAAAAAGTCCTGCTCATCCTGAGAGTAAAACAAGCTGAGCTGCATGTTTGTCACTGATAACATGCAGAGCTGATTTGGTTTGTTTCTGTTCTGGTTCACCTGTCCCTGAGGATCAGCACTTGTTCTGGGGCAGAGGTGAGGAGTGCAGGGGCGTCCTCTGGAGACGGCGAGAAGAGCCGGGGATAATAGGACGCTCTCTCCAGGGAATCGTTTTCCTCCTTCTGCAGGCATAATGAGGATCAAAGCCCCGCTGACACCCTGGATCCTGTGGGCCATGTATAGCCAGGCCAAAGACGCTGCTGTGACACCATGATACCCTTCAGCATCAAAGCTACTGGATGCAACAGAACAACAGGTGTGGGAAACTGTATGTGTGTGTGTGTGTGCACCATGTCTGTTAGCGCTGCACATGGACATGAAGGGACACTTCCTCTTTTCCAATCATTGTTTCCTCTCAGAGAAAAGAACTCCACTTCTCCTGCTAAAGCATTTCGGTTTACAGGCAGATCAACTCACTCTGTGTTATTACGTGTCTGAAAGCATCAAACATACAAACATGATAACAGCTAATGAAAGAGAATGCTTTCAGCTTAAAGAGAGAAGGACATAGATACTAAATGTATCAAGTCGGTAAACCTGTTTTTGTTTTATTCTTCACATTTTGCTGGTTCTTGTTCTTCCATTTGGGTTTCAACTTCCTCTGAAAACTGTCCAACGCTTAAAAACCCCAATCCAATAAGTGCTGGCAACAAGCCAAACGAGTCGTTTCAAAAACATCCTGATTTTTAAGTCACATTCAACCGCCACTGTGCCATCACCTGGCAACCCCAGCAGAGTTGTGCCTGTTACCTAGCAACCCGAGCTGAGCGCCAGTACATTTGGTCAGCTTTTTTCGCCTATGCATGCACTGTACAATGGCTGCTGAAAAAGACAAATGTTTTGTTATTGACTTACCATCCAGAAACTACTTGCTGCATTCTTGTTGGCTGTGCAGGAGGTTCCACTTCTGCTTTTCAAAGATACATGGATGTGTAATTGTGCCTCTCTTTGCAGCCATTTTCACGTCCGAGTGTAAACGTTGAGTTTGGGGGCGTGGCCAGCAGCGGCTTATTTGGATTTAAAGTGGCAGGAGGTCCAAAAACAGCTTATAGGTGAAACAAGCAGACTGAAATATCATGATCTAAGAATGATTTTGTACAAAAAGAAAAAGGAAATGAAACTGACATGTTTTTATGTTCATAGAAACATATTAGATCTTCCTGAATAAGATATGGAGATGATAAACAGAAACAACAGAAAAAAAAGCAAATTTGTGTGCAGTTTTTTCTTTTTTTGAGAAACATTGAGAAACTATAACACAAAATTAAATATAACTTCAAGAGGGAATCTGAAACTAAAGTATTGCTCTTACCACGCTAGTATTGAGTCGATACTGATACCAACTTGGTATCAATATTATTGATATTTAATGCAGATAATGAATGACAGAATTTGACATGAATAAATCTACAAATGTAATAACATATTAAGAGAGAGTTTTGTTTACACAATAATGCATTTTATTATTTAAATAGTGATTTAAGAAAGCGATCCTGGAACAAACATCATGATCACAAAAGATGTGAGATAAAACAAGGGAGAGATAAAGCTGTATTTAAGATCCATGCATATATTTAGCATGTCTGCCATGGCCTAACATAGCTCAAACAAACATATATTCCTACATTCACCTACATTTCCACTTTGCAAATTACACCCTGACTTTCGGCCCTCACCAATCATCACACTTACCCGTCAGCGGCCGGCCAATCCCGGCTCTCCAGGGTGGTTGTCGCCATGCGGCCGCCTCAAGGTGCTCATTTTCTGCCACAGCCTGTAGTTAAAGTCCCTGGGAACAGAAGGTCGGCCATGTTGGTGCCCTGCAGACCCTTGCATGTTGAGTGGGGAGTTTTAAAATGTCAATACTAAATCTCTTTCTCATCACGAAACTGAGGTTTAACATCTAACTTTGTTGTTTTGCTGTAGAGACGAGACCTTTATCACCGTCAACAATATGGAGCTCCAACGGTGTCATAATTTGCAAACACGCAGATCAGATTACATGGTGTAACTATTCAACAGCTTGAAATATAGTTTCTACAGAAGCTGTTTCCATCACAAATGTATGCAAAACTAACACACATTTGTTGAAAACACACAATTTTGCAATTGCAGTGTTTCTATTAAATAAGAAGCATAATTAAAATCACAGGTGAATAAATTTATTCATGCAATAAGTCATTAAAAAACTTAATTATTCTGCCACTTCCTGAAAGAAAACAGAAAAACAAAAAAACTGAAAAGACATACTCTAATATTTTACCCAACTTAACCAAGACTACACAAAATAGATAGATTCTTCATTCTTACATTGCAAAAACAACTAAATATGAATATTTTTGGTCTGGTTTCTAGTGCAAATATCTTGTATTGCACTCGAAATAAGACAAAACTAAGAAGTACAGTTACTTCTAAATGTTTAGTTGCAAGTAAAATTATCTCCAAGTGAAACTACCACTTTTTTTTACTTACATTAAGGAATTATTGACTTTAAAAGACTCCTATATGTTGGTGAAAAATTACTTGTAAGTTAGTTTTATTTCAGCTATATTGAGATATTTGCAGTAGAAACTGGACCACAAATACTTATTACTAATATTAATTTCTCAGATTCTCTTTTGATATTTTCCTTTAACTTAAAAAAGTCTGTATGCTGATCGTGTGTGCAGCTTTGTGTGTAAATTCTAGCATTTTTTGGGAATGAGACTCATTCCTGATTTGGGTTCAAACCCGCTCAGCTGGAGTTTGTGACGCAACTGGTCAGGAATGAGCTTGTTGGGATGAGGATCCCTGTGGCGGGATGAGCCATCTTTCATCGGGAATTGGCTCGCAAGGTCGGAAATTAGAGAGCAACCAGAGACGTGTCATTTCACGGTTTGAGCGTAAAAACAAGTGTGTGTTTCCAGTGCCTTGTTTCTGTTTGTGCAAACATGTGCATGTAAGCACAGCAAACGGCTGGTTTAGCGATTCCTGCAGGTTGGCCCGCATTTGGTGTCTGCTGTGGTGCTGTGTGTGATTCAGTGTGTTTTTGTGCTTGGAGATTTCCTCCTAATCACAGTCTTTAAGGCTGTGTGATCACAGGCCTTCACAAGTAAACCTAACCAAACTACTGAGCGACAGAAACAGACCAACATCCAGTGAAAAACAACACTTACTGACACAGGATATGGCAGTTTGCTCATTATTTGGTCAAATTTAACTTTTTTCATTCTTCTTAAAATTTCTTCTCATGTCATCATTATTTATGGTTGTTTTTGCATTTCAGGGACAAACAAATGCACGGACATAAACTCTGTTTGGATTCAGAAGCTCCATATAGACCAGCGCACAGTGGTTGCAAAGCCATTGTTTGTGTCATGGAGAGTCATATTTACCAAGATTAGTGACCTTTAAGTCAAGCAAATTAGAGAGTATTCCTGCATCTGCTGCTGAAAAATGGTTTTCTGTAGGAGCGAATGACAGAGTACATTCATCTTGGGTGCCTTGAGGACGAAGGGTGTGATGAATTCAGCTGCTGCTGCTTGTTTTTAAAAAAACAAAATTCATATTTTGCAAGTTTTTCTTTTTCCATTTGGTTTTCTAGTCTTTCTAAATAAAATAGGAGGTTTTTGGCAATAAATTAATGTTTTTTGGCGTCTGGGAATTGAGCCGTTTTAAAAACCTCCTGAATGTAACAATCAGGCACTGCCGTTACCTAGCAACCCCAGCGGAACCCAGCCGTTGCTTAGCAACCCGAGCTGACCTCGAGCACATTTGACTGATTTTACCAACTGATTTTACCTCTGTATGCGCCGTACACTAAAGTACAACAGTAATGTTTATTTTACGCTTTTCTAGCACCAGACTGCGAAGTGCAGGACCAACACATTTAATGGTAAGACATTCAGTGGTTTTAGGAAGCAACAACAGTATTTTAAAGACAGAACTAACTCACAAGTGACTTTTAACCAAGATATAGGAGCTTGTTTTAAGTCAGTAATGCCTTAATATTGATACAATATTTACTATTTCGCTTATCACAAGTGATTTTTTTCCGTGTTATCAGTGAAATAATTTGCCAGTGGAATCAATCAATCTATAAATCATGTTTATTTGTGTAGCAGATTTAAGCAGTAAGGCAGTTCAAGCTGTTTTACACCATGAAAACACAAAAATCAACAACTGAAACTTTATATTTTGTCATTGTTATACATCAGAATGTTGGTCAATGGTTCATTTATAACCCAATTCTAAACAGGTGGGTTTTAGATTTAAAGGCACTCAGTGTTTTGGCTCTTTTGCAGTTTTCTGGAAGTTTGTTCCAGATTTGTGGTGCATCGAAGCTGAATGCTGCTTCTCCATGTTTGGTTCTGATTCTGGGGACGTAGAGCAGAACCAGAACCAGAAGACCTGAGAGGTCTGGAAGGTTGATACAACAACAACAGCTCTTTAATGTATTTTGTGATTTATAAACTAACAACAATATTTTAAAATCTATTCTCTCAGTGTAGTGACTGAGTGATGAGCTCCATCTTCCTGGTTTTAGTCAGAACTCCAGCAGTAGCATTCTGGATCAGCTGCAGCTGGAGGATTGATTTTTTTTTATTTTTTTATACTGACCTGTGAAGACACTTTTGCTGCAATCAGCTCAACTAAAGATAAAAGCATGGATCAGTTTCTCTAGATCTTGCTAAGACATTGTTTCTCCAATCTTGGAAATGTTGTCCAGGCGATAGAATACCGACTTTGTAATCGTCTTGATGTGTCTATGAATGTTTAGATCAGAATCAATCCCTGTTGTTTCTAGTTGTAATCATTTATTAATTACTTGTTTTTTCTTTATTTTACTCAATTGCAGTTTAAAATGAACATGACTCATGTCAATAATAACTGAATCTGTGTGCTGACTCAGCAAAAAAGTGAAACAAAATCATGTAATCAGGTTAGCCCAGCTGTTTTTAGCTCAGTAAAACATTGAATGTAGCTGTGCTCTTTCTTTCTATCCTGATTCCTACAAAATCTGTCCAGGTCACATCCATCAGGATTTTTAACAACCTTCCCTTTTGCGACTTTGCTGGTGATTTTCTGTGACACCGGTTTGGACGGTAAGGGAATCTGTTGAAGGAAAGAATGTCTGAGGTAAACTGAGAGGACAAGCCGTGACATCTCTCCCCTTCCAGCCACATGTGGTTCTTATGATGGCGTCCATCTTGAAAAGTCATCACCTCCAGGCCTTTGTTTATTAAAAGAGACGTTTATTCTCACATGTAAACAAAAGAGGACATGGTAGGTAGTGTGATGCTATTTTGTTGTTTTGGATTATATAATTAAAGGGATTTTTTTCCTAATAAACAGATGCATGAACGTATGTGTTAAATATTTCTTGCAAAATAAGCCCTATTCCTGTAACATTAAGAGGCAGTTTGTCTTTTAGTTTTGTCTTTTAATGGAATAATCTTTAAATGTGACACATATACTGTAAAAAACGTCTTTGATTTACAGTAAAGTACCTGTGGTATTTTACTGTATAAATACATATTTTACCATATTTATGGTACGGTAAAATTCTGACAACCACTGCTGCCAGTATTTTACTGTAAATTTGACACTTTTTTACAGTGTACTTATTAAACTCACAAATTACTTAATTTAATTGGCTGAATTTATCACTGCAAAAACAAAATCTTAAATATTTTTGGTCCAGTTTCTAGTGCAAATTATTTTAGAGCATTTGAAATGAGGCAAAACTAAATTATAAGTAACTTTTCAGTAAGATATAGGAGATTATTTTAAGACAATTTATCCTGGATATTGATTTTTAAAGAGTACTAGTTCAAACTTAACTTATAGCAAGACATTTTTTTCATTAAGAGTGAAAAAATCTGCCACTTTCAGTATTTTAAATTAATAATCAAGACTTGTCGAGTTAAAACAAGCTCCTATGTATCACTGAAAAGTTATTTTTCTGTAATTTTAAATATACCAAAACATTTCCACTCGGAACTCGACAAAAACACAACGTAAGACTTTTGCAGTGAACAGATATTTGTGCTTGCCTGCAGCTGTTTGGTTCAGATTATGGAAGAACCAGAGAGAAAGGTCGCGGTGTGGGTCTGAGGTCAAGGGTGAAGCCTTCAAGTGTTTGCTGTTGGGGCGGTTTGGTGGAGGGGTGAAGCTCAGGGTAAAGGGAGTGAGCTTCGTCAACACCGGGTGTCGTTTGATGTTTGCAGATTTGTTTTAAGGGGTTTAGACTGACGTTAGGGAGTTTGACTTTTGGCTTGCCGTCTCTCTTCGAAGACAGATGTTTTGTTGTATAACATGAGCAGGAGCCAATTCAAGACGGCATACACTGCAAAAACACAAAGTCTTACCAAGGAATTTTGGTCTAGTTTCTAGTTCAAATATGTTAATATATTGGAAATAAAAGAAACCAGCTTAAAAGTAACTTTTCAGCAGGATATAGAGGCTTGTTTTAACAAAATAATTCCTTAATATTGATGAAAAAGTTCAATTAGCAGATAAATTAACTTACATTGGAAAAATGTCGCTTTAGAAGCGAAATAATCTTCCACTAGCATCATTCATTAATATTATTTTTGCCAGTTTTCATTTTCTTTATTATTTATTTTGCATCAGCTGTTTTACTCCTAATTGCTCTGACTGAGCAAATTAAAGTTGTTTTTACATGTTTGACCAAGCTTGGTGTGTTTATGGTGTGCTGCACTGGTGGAGAGTTACCAAAAAAATGTGTAATTCAGCGCATTCACATTGGTTTAAAAAAAAGAAGTGTTTCAAATCAACGCTGCTGTTTTTCTGTATCGGCTGATACTAAGCCTCAGATATCGGTGTCAGATGTGAAAAAAGTAAGTTGGTCCATTTATAACCAGCACATTTTCATGTAAATTAAAGAATTACTGATTTACAACAAGCTCCTATGTCCTGCTGAAATGTTATTTATAAGTTGAAGTGTACTAGACCAAAAATATTAGGTATAATTCTGTGTTTTTTGCAGTAAAATCAGGATATTGGTGTTTTATCTCTGTGTTGCTCCAGTCTACATGATCTGTGGAGCGTTTCATGGAGTCTGCTGCTGCTAGCAGGTCAGTGAGATAACTGCTAGCCTCCAATAAGATCCCAACAAGTGACCAATCCGTCAGTCCGACCCCCAGCCTCCTATCAGCACCACAGACCGAGTGTTGAAGAGTCAAACATCTGGGTAAAATCACACTATCTCTCACTGCGCAGCAGGGAATGTCCTGATTGGATTTATATTCATTTACTGGATAAATATTCCTCCATTAATCTTAGTCTAGATTTAGCCTGGAAGCGTTTCCCTGCTGTTCCTGCTGGAACATCCAGATATGGGTAGATGTCAGGTCTTTATCCACTTCAGCTGACTTTGATTAGATCCTCTCCCTGACGTCAGCAGGGTTACATTCAAACACTCAATCACACCTTAGAGAAACCCCCAGCTGAGAGCTCCTAATCTAATCTACAGTGTGACAATCTCTGATCTTTCAACTTTGGGTTTCCACTAATATAATTCCCTCTGTCCGTCATATCAGAGCCTGCCCTCCGCCGCTCTCCATGTTTTTGATCAGATTTTGTCCTCTTCCTTGACGTCAGCGCGGCTGCTTCCCTGCTCGGCTGTTTATTTTCCTACAGATCCCAGTGTGATGGGAGTTTATATGACTGGGATGTGGAACAAATGACAGCCGAGGAGTTAAACAGGCCTGTGGAAGGAAGCAGAGGTTAAGAGGCCTCCAGATACCTGCTGTGAAATGTTTTCATGCCAAACTCCAGATGCACCAAGAAGCAGCCTGGTGGAGGTTCCAGGATTATTTAAGGATTAACTTTTTTTTTCTTAAAGTCCCCTACTACACTTGATATTTTATCTTGTCCATTAAAGCAGCAGTTTTTTGTTTGCACAATGCCAAGACGGAAAGACAACAGCAATGGCTTTAGAGAAGCCCATTAATCTGTCAGTGATTATGAGGTCATTTCCAAAGAACCTGAAAGCTGAAGATCCGCAGTGGGACAGATTATTTACAAGTGGAGAACATTTAAAGCTGACTTATTATGCTTCCTCAGACAGGTTACCAGAAGTTTATGGGCTATGAAAAAAACATGTTCATTGTATTTTTGCTCAAAATAATTCTTAGATAATGAGATTTTAGTCTGCTCAGTTGTCCCTATTTTGAGCTGTTTTAGGATGTCTTGTGACTTTAGATCTAAATAAGCTGCTGCTGAGGCCACGTCCCCAAACATTCAAATGTGAAAACGGCTGCATACATCTTTGAAAATTAGAAGTGGAACTTCCTGCACAACCAACAAAAATGTAGCAAGTGGTTTTTGGATGGTAAGTCAACAAAAAACAACAACAACAAAAAAAAACACTTGTCATTTCCAGCAGCCATAGAGCATACCACACTAAACCTAGCCAACAAAAGTGCTGGAGTTCAGCACTGGTTTCTAGGTGATGGGCATATGGAACACTTCTGGGGTTGCTAGGTAACATATAGAACTCTTCTGGAGTTGCTAGGTAACATATAGAACTCTTCTGGAGTTGCTAGGTAACATGAAACTGCATTAACTTTTTAAAATTATTATTATATATTTGTCTATTTTGTTCATTTACAGTTTAAACTAAACATGTCTCCTGTTGACATAAGCAAAGGTTTTTAATGAACAGGAGCAGTTTGAAGAAGAAAATCTTATGTAGTCTATTCAGTCTCTCAAAGTTAGGGGTGCTGGTGCACCCCTTAAACTTTTCAGAGTTTAAAGGACATTTCAGGCAAGAGGCAGGAGTACCCAGAGAGAACCCACACATGCACAGGGAGAACATGCAAACTCATGCAGAAAGACCCTGGTCTGGGAATCAAACTCAGGATCTTCTTGCTGCAAGGCAACAGTGCCACCAACTGCGCCACTGAGCAGCCATTGGCCATCCATATCAATACATATTCAAACACAAAACAGCCTGTCTAAAAACAACCTGTGTGGTTTATTTTTTAAAGCACTTGAGTTGTTTTTAGAAACAGGGCAGACCAAATAGAAGTACAAAATTGTGCAAAATGTGAATTTTGACAGGTCCCCTTTCAGATATGGTGCACTCAAAACACAAAATCTTACAAAGTATTTTTTGTCTAGTTTCTAGTAGAAATATCTAAGTACACTTAAAATAAGATGAAGCTGACTTACAGGCATTTAACACTCTTTTTTTTTTTTTTTTTATGCAAACATGCTCATGAATTCACAGATTGCTCTTCTACGCATTTCTTCTAAATAGGGCTTTTGTAACATTGGGTACAATATGTCTCAATATTTGCTTAAAATGCAAACTCCAGGTTTGTACCCTTTATTAAAGGAAGAGTTGGAGTTTTTTAAGCTGGATGTGATGCTGTTTCCCGCTTAAAATACGCTCTGAGTATCAGAGGCATGCAGCCGATGAGTCCAGGAATGAAAGTTATTTTTAGCCAGATAATGGAAGTAAAATGTCATCCTACACAAATAATTAATGAATGAGCAGCTGTCTGTTGTCTGTCAGGTACTATGATGGCATTTAGAGATATTCTTAGATATTCCCACTTCCCATTTCAACCCCATGGAAGGGTGGGAAGCTCTAGAGGTGAAATGTTTGTGGAAAATTTCACCACAAAAAGCCCCAGGTGTATTTTCAGGCATATTGGCCTACTTTGTTTATGCGCCACCTTCTTGTCCTGCTGCACAACATTGCTGTTGTCACCAGTCGCTTATGCAAACTATAGTTGTTAAGCTCACAGAGCTGTTAGTCTCTCCACAACTTTGACTAAGCAAATGAGAGACTGCTTGGTGTAACCTCTGAAGTACAGAGACACACATGTTGCTACAAACAAAATATGTAAATCTTCATCAGAGCTTTTTTATCTCCATGCAAGGGTCCGAAAGGCCCTGGCAGCTCAATCGGCCCCAGAGTCGTAGTGATTGATGAGTCCAGCCTGGGTTGGGGTTCACCACAGTCACACAAACACACACACCTTGCACCAAAGATAAGTAAATGGTCTGCAAGCTGCCAATGGGCCTAAGTGCTCTGCAAACAGAGGTAACACTGGGCTCATTTCAGAAGTGTTATTGCTTAACCGCAACTGACCAAAAAAAAAAAAAAAGTGAATAAAGAAAACAGAGAAATGGAGGATAACGAGGAAAGACGTCGATCTGCTTTCATCTGCGGCAAAAACTCAGGCAAAGATGCAAAGAATGAGCTGGAAATCAAATTTTCACTTAAAATCCAGTAATCTGCTGCTGACCATGCCCCCAAGTCAAAGTTTGTGAAAATGGCTGCAGACTGATGCGCAGTTATACAACTGTACATCTTTGAAAAGCAGAAATGGAGCCTCCTGCACAACCGTCAACAGTACAACAAGTTGTTTCTGCATGATTGTCGACAACAAAACACTTGTATTTTCCAGCAGCCATTGTACAGTGCATGCAGCAGTAAAGCCAGCTGACCAAATGTACTAGAGTTCTGCAGGTTGCTAGGGACACAGCTAACACTTTTAATGGACTTTTAATGCAAATTTTTATTAAAACTGTCTTTATTTATGGAATGAGACTTTATATCAACAGTTAGGAACATGAAGGAGTCTCCATGAATGTCTCTAACGGGTGTCAGTGTGTCAGTCTTATGCACATCCCTTAAATAAAAAGTTACAGAAAAACTTAATAAATTGAGTTGGTCAAACATAGGATACGAACTCAATTGTTTCAAGTCAAAGTAAAAAGTTCTTATAAGTTAAAGCTTTGTAACTTTTGAGTTAATTGAGCACAAAAAAGTAAGCTATCATCATTAAACCAAAAATAATTAAGTGAAGTTAATGTAAATAAGTCCATAACATGAACTCAGTTTTTAGAGTGTACGAAGGGAGTGAAGCTCTCAGGCCTGCAGTGTGTTGCTCAGCACCCACTGATAAACCTCGACTTCATCTTCTGGAGCAAAAGCCTGGAGCAGGGAGATGAAAGGAGCATCCACAGCAGGCCCAATCTCCAGGCTAACCCCCCGCCACCTCCATCCATCACAATCAACGCCAGCAGCCGGCCCAATTAGGCCCCCGGAACACTCAGGGCCACAGCTTGATTGTTAACACTGTGAAAACAACAAGAGCGGCCGGGTGATGATGGGATACAGAGGACCGCGGCTGGGGGATGGAGGCCTGATAACCGGCGGCCCCATTTCCTCTCTATTGGGCTCCAAACGAGGGAACATGAGGGAATGTGGCCCTGCAACGCAGGTGACCCGGAGGAGAGATGGGGGCAGCCACACCTACCGCTAACAGACACACACACACAGGGGCCATTAGCAGGGAGAAATGATCAGCGGTGCATGATCATAATTATGCATGCAAGGCTTGCAGAAAGGACACACCAGGGAAAGCTATAAACATAAATTATAGGCTCAAGTTTGCCAAGTAAAGGTCAAGTTTGAACATGAACATGTAAGAGACACACAAAAACACGTAGCGTCATTTCCAGGCAGCGCTATGACGGCCGTCCAACATTACTCACTGATTTCTTTCACTCAACTTACTGAAAAGCCGTCAAACCTTTGGCTCTGCTGCTCGTTAAGACTTCAGTCTTCAGAGGATTTAACCAGGATTCGGGAATCAGTTACATCATTTAGAGAGAGAAGCTGTTCCTGATTTCATTCTGCAACATGCAAACACAATTAAGAAACACGACTGTAAATTAAAGAGTAAATCTAACAGGTTATACGCAGCTATTGAGAGGAAAACGACTCAAAACAGACATAAAGCAACGAGGAACTTTTAATTAAAATCCATGAACCACTGTTTCCCTGGAGTGAAACAGTTTTGGCCACTCTAAAACTGGAAAGACAAGCAAACATCCAATTCAAGTCAAATTGATGCATGGGCAATGCTAACATTTGAGCATTTTTAGCTGCTGCAGTTCATCCACATGGTAGCACCATACAGGTCAGTCTTCACTCCCCATGTACACCAGTGACTTTGTCACCACTGTTTCATTTCCTCGCACATGAGAATGGCTGAAAACGGATGCAAAATTATACACCATACATCTTTGAGAAGCAGAAATGGAGCCTCCTGCACAACCAGCAAGAATGAAGCAAGTGGTTTCTGAATGCCAAGTGAACAACAAAACACTTTTCTTTTCCAGAAGCCATTGTACAGAGCAAACAGTGGTAAAACCAGCTGACCAAACGTGCAGGAGCTCAGCTCCAGTTGCTAGGTAACGGGTTGCACTTACAAAAAAATCCCTTACCATGAAACGTTCCAAAATCACACGTATACATGTGATCACATGTGAAAGTGATCACATGTATACCATGATTTTCATGGGATTTTTTTTGTAAGGGTGGGCTTCGGTTGCTAGGTAAAGACGCCATGTGACTCAACAATCGGGAGGTTTTTGAAACTGCTTATTTTTTCCAGACATCAAAAAACACACAAAAAACCTGGGTGCTTTTTTTTTTTTTTTTTTTTTAAGTATTTAGACCGTTTTTAGAAGCAGTTTAGGCCCAAATGGAAGTACAACAAAAAAATGTATTGAAACAATTATGAAAAATATTAGTATTTATGTGAATGTGAACTATAAAAACAATAAATAAGAAACAAAAATAAAAATATGAATAAAAAACATGAATTTTGCATAATAGATCCCCTTTAAAATATTTATTTCCCCAAAATTACTGAAGTAATTGAGTAAATGTAAATGGGTAATGTAATAAACTGACCTCTGCATTAAAAATGAGAAGCAACTGGAGCTACCCTCATGCAGACCTCTGTCCGCAACTAAAAGAGCCAACAAAAGGCTATCGCCACAACAATGCACTATGGGTAAAAACTGACTGGTGAATGCAGGCTTATCTGCTGGGAAACCTTGAGTTTACCCGTCCATATGCATGTAACTCACCACCTACCACCTCCCATTGTTGAAGAACATATACAAGCCATCCCCTCCTGGCTGTGGCCTCTGTCAGCAGGATAATGAGTCCTACCACAAACCCAAACAGGTTCAGGAGCAGTTTCAGGAGGAGACGCTTTGAGGTTTTGAACAGGCCTCCACGTTGTCCATGTGGCTGACAAACAAGTACAATCCGCTGAGATCTCACCTCACAAGCTACAAGACTTAATGGATCTGCCGCTGGCATCTTGATGCCAGACACCGCAGCATGCTCAGACTCTCCTGGAGTCCATGCTTTGATTGGACCTGAGCTGTTTCAGGCAGGTGCTCATAATGTCATGTCTGGTTGGTGTATGCAAACAGAAGTCACATGTGGGATACCCCCAGGTTCATTCCTGGGACCCCTCCTATATCCAAGAATTACTTAATATTTAGAAAAAATGCCTGATTGATTTGCAGATTATTTCACTTAATGCACTTTTACCATGTTGGAACTGAAACATTGACCTATATGTTGTGAAAAAGATAATTGTAAATCAGTTTTGTCTTCTTTCAAGACTTCACTGGAAACCAAAAGTATTTGGTGAGATTTTGTGTTTTTGCAGTGGAGCCTCAGATCCACTCTGTGTCCTGGTGGGTTTTGTTGAAACGGGATGCATGAGCGGTGACACACTGCTCTCTGCTTAGCTCATTGACTGAGTCAAGGTCTGTTTTGCATCGTTTTTCTCTCACGTACCAGCTCTAAGTGCCAAGGCTCTGAGCAAAACCTCCTGTTCATACAAGACCTGGTAATTTAACCACACTTCATTTGGATTAGCGAGAGGGACCAACTGAGCGCTGCCTCTTCTTTTTTTCTGCTTTCAGTGAGTGTGGGTGGATGGGATCTAATATGTCTGTATCTGGATAAACACATCAGTTGGTCAGCAAACTGAAGATGGTCTGGATGTGTTTATTTAGATTTTCCTGCTTGCCTGTGTGTGAGTCATATGTAATGCCAAACAGATGTCCTATTTATAGCAGAGCTAGTAAAGTGTATTTGTGGGTAATTATGTTCTCTGCTGGTTTGTGTGAAACTTAAGTCATGCCCCATCATGATGCGCCCCCACCTCTTCCTCTGGAGCTCAGTTTTGTTTTTGTTTTTGTCTCTTCCCTGAAAGGAGGGAATCGGCGCTGACAGGGGGGAAGCCTGCTTGACGTGACGAATGAGAGAACCTGTTTGCTGGAACGGAGACTGGATGTGCGGGAGCAGCTTTTATCCCCATCTCCAGCACAATGCAGCGTAACCGTCCCGCATCCGCAGACAGCCGTGTCTGACGGGCCTGACAACAACAGAAAAGGTGTGGAATCGCAATTGTGAGGGGTGATTCTTCCACCGCTTCGTGGTGTCTGTGCACAAGTCAGAGGGTGGCATGAGTGTGTGTGACTTCGGAAAGCGCGCGAGAAAGATTGCGCGTCTCAGAAGCTGCTCTCCCACTGAGCTCAAGTGAATACAAACGACATGTAGCGGCCTCCTTGGCCACTCTCCATGCTGTTATGGGGAAACCCCCTTCACTTATACAGCACACACACACAGGATGTACAGCCCCCATGAAGAAGCATTGACGTGTCACGCTGAGGCATTAAATGGGACGATAGTGGTTAGCAATCAGACCAACAGTTGGGTTTTACAGACAGAGCTCTCTGACAGATTCCAAGCTTAACTCTGGTTTTTATATTTCTGTGTCCTTGAATTCATTCACATTCCAGAGGATCAGTGTTAGGAAGCTCTGTGTCCTGCCAGCTGTGGGCAGATTTAAAGCATCTGCCCCTGGCTCTTCCAATACCTTCACATCAACTGTAGCTGCTCCACTTGTAAACATCGAGTCAGATAACTTGCTGCCTAGCTAGTTATCTAGCTGTCAAGTAAGCTAGCTATCTGAGACATCGAGTCAACTCGATTCAGCCAGGTCGCTGACTGAAAAGTTACCAAGTCAGCCAGCTAGCTGATTGGATAGCTACATAGCTGGCTAGCCCGTCAGTTAGCTACCCAACTCAATGTTTATAAGTGGCTCAGCTACATCAACTCCAACCAAACTGTAGCTGCTACCTACTATAGCTAGTTGACACCAGGTGTTATAGCTGGTATTAGCAAGCTATATTCGAGCTGAGTTGAAAGCTATCAACTCAGCTAACTGTCTGACGTCATAGCTACCAATTTAGCTAGTCAGATAGCTGACTTGCTAGCTATCTACCTATGAAGTCAGATACTTAGCTGAGTTGATAGCGATCAAGATGGTTCCAGATTGCATGAGTGTAAAAACTGAACTTGGGTGGCATGTTAGTGTTGGCTACACTTGACAGATTTTTGTTTGAGAAAAATCTATTTTATTTATTTTTCTGTCATTTTTAAGCTTTTCCATACACAAGTCAAAAATACTAGTCAAATAAAAACAGCACATAACATTAGAATAAAAAAAAACACAAGATGAAACTAGTACAGAAACAGATCAATTCAATTCAATGGCAAACAATTTAAATATTGATTATCTGTTTCATATTTTTGTTTAAGAAAGCCTCTCAAAACTATACATACTCCTTTGTGTCGGTTCATTAAACAAAATCAAAGTAAAAGTTTTGGGGCTAACATAAAAAAAAAAAAAAAACAATGGCTGTATGAAGAGGCACTGTCCCTCCAGCTTGCAGCTTTAACAGTAAATCCAAATCATTAAAGAATAATCATGTAGTTAATGCTTATTGGGGGACGTAAAAACACTCCACCACAACACTCACCTGAGCGGTGAATGCCCTCCTCTGTGAAAGTGAAAAAGTGAGTGGCGTAGTAATTGTGGGTTTAGGATTTGGATAATTGAAGTGTGGCAATTTGTGGCCAGAAAACCCCGCACCAGCAAGCCTGATGTCTTCTGGCAGAGAGCGGCTGTTTGGGCGCTCCGGCAGGGGAAATCCAGCCTATAAAAGGCGCTGCACGCTACTGCCAACACTCGAGCAGGTTTTTACTGCTGCAACCAGAAATATGAGCTAAAAACCAGTTCAGAAGAAGGGTAACAATATTGGTGTTAACCACAAAACATTGTGCTTGTGGGCATTTTCCTCACTGCATTGCTAAGGGTGTTTTCACACCTTTTAGTCCGGTAGCCTCAGTTAGATTGGGGACCAAAACTGCAGCATTTGTTACATTGTCATTTAATTTGTAGCATGAACAACCTCACCAACAAAAAAATAAATCTGACTTCAGCAAAAAATCTGAACTGAGCATCAAAATTTGCTTCGTGAGCAGCAGACAAAGCTGTCAACGACCTCAGCCTGACTGCGGAGACCTTTTCAGAAACAAATCCCTGCAATTAACTGATGCAATGTAGCAAAAGAGCTAGTTAAAATTCCTCCCCAATGATGTGAAAAACTGATAAAGTCGACAAGTTGGATCCATAAGCTTTTGAATCACTGGGTGTGCATGCTGAAGTTTATAGACGAGATCTCTGCCAATTAAAACTAATCATAAAGGCTGTCACAATAAATTAATTAACCGCATGCTAAATTTAAACAAGCTCGATCATTCCCATTTGCATTTTTTTTTCCTCCCGTGTCTTTCTCTTTCTTTCTTTTGTAGAAAGAAAGAGAAAAAAAAAGGTCTCAACTAAACCTTTTTTGAAAGCTATTTTTGTTTTCATTGCCTTCACTATGCAATTTATTTTTGGTTTTGGTTGTTTTGTTTATTTATTTACATGCACACATGTGTATGGTGCACAGCTCATGCAGTGGTAAAAACCAGCTGACAAAACATGTTCCCGTTGCTAAGTGATGGGTGGAACTCCGCTGGGGTTGCTAGATGATAGGAGGAATTCTGCTGTGGTTGCTAGGTGATGGGCGGAACTATGCTGGGGTTGCTAGGTAACGGTGCAGTGTGCCGTTTTTGAAACAGCTTGCTTTCTAGACATCAAAAAATATAAACTTATTGCCAAAAAACAGCCAGCTTAGTGGATTTAAAGCTTATTAATATTTGAGAGGGTAAAGATATATTATTATGCCAACTAAAAGGTGAAAATTAATTAAATTCTCAACAAAGAGAATTTAGTTAATTTGTTACAGGTAATCAAATTAAGTTCATCCAAGTAAATATATTAAGTTTATTGAGTTCTCAAGTTAAACAATTGTAAATAAAGTAAGTTTGATAAACACATTTTGATGACATGTAAGAAATTAATTCAACTTTTTTTTAGTTCTAGCTTTATTTTGTTGAAAATAGTCTTTAAAACAACAACCTTATTATTGATCACAATAATTTTGAGGACAATTGCAGCTTTGATTATCAAGCTGCAAATGTAGCAAACACAGTCGTTCACTTTCCTCCCACTGGAAACAGCCGGCAGTATCCTTCTGATTCATGCCTGTACGTTTCCTGTCCGGAACAAGCAGTATTTCTAGTCAAATGAGCGGCGACACACGGCAGCATGTCTTAAATGAATGATTCGGTTCATGATTCCCCTCTAAACCTAAAAGTAAATTACATTATTCTATAGGAAATTATGCATTAGTGGGGAAAATTTCGTTTGGGTCAACGATAGATACTGATGTGAACATGAATGACTGGGCTGGCTGTTGTAACCCAGTTTGTGATGTAAGGGACAGGAACAGAGGGAGGGGGAGAGTCGAGAGAAGAGTCAGCCCCATCTACAGCCTCTTTGTCTGGAACGGACTGCAGCGATGCTAGGGCCGGCTCGGTTCTGGGATCTGGAGGTCAGCCAGAGCTGGAGAGTAAAGAAGTGGCCACTCGGTCCCAGTCTGACACACAAAGAGGCCTTTCTGTGCTGCACAGGTCTACGGCGGCGCAGCGTGTCACACATAGACTGTTAGCGCATGTAAGTTTAAAACAAGCATTAATAACTGACTCGCAAACAGAGTTTATCTCATATTTGCCAGATTCCTTCATGCTCTTTACAGATCTTTTCTTTAAAGGTGACCTGATATGCTTCCAGGTTAGATTGGTCTATTGGTGATACAAAACATGCTCATTATGTTTTTTGCTCAAAATCTTTCTCAGATAATGCTACTTTAGTCTCCTGACTGATGAGCTATGAGCTGTTTCTCATCACTAAGGACTGCTGGCCACACCCCCAACTCAACCTTTACACTCAGCCATGAAAATGGCTGCAAACAGATGCAATCATACAACCGTACATCTTCGAAAAGTATTAGCGGAGCCTTCTGCACAGCCAACAACAATGCACCAAGTGGTTTCTGGATGATAAGTCGACAACAAAAAACTTGTCTTTTCCAGCAGCCATTGTACAGCGCATAGAGTGCTGTTCAATGGCTGGTTTTTTAAAATTTCTCCCGGTTACTCTGAGCAACAGTGGATGGACCATTGGGAGAGTTTTGGTTTTATTTACCAAAATCAACAGAATGTCGTCGGGTGCGTGTTTGAATTCGCCAGATAATTCAAACACATTTCACAAGCTTTCTAGAGCTCAGCTGTGGTTGCTAGGTGACGGGTGGAACTCTGCTGGGGTTGCTAGGTAACGGCACAGTGTGCAGATGTTGAAATGGCTCGTTTTCCAGACAACAAAAAACATTTGAGCTTACTGCCACAAAAAACAGATGTGTTTTTAAAAAAAAATTTTTAAAAACCCTTCTGGACTGAACGTGTCGGCGATGATCCAGACAAATTTTGTGGTACCGTAATTTGGCGACACTTTACGTACCTGAAAAATTCCAACGGTTTCTGAAAGGGGAGATGTTGCGCTTTTCAGTCAATATTGGGTTTTTATGGTAATTTCACCCCCACCATAGCAGTAAATTGCAAAAGTAACTGCTAGATATTGAAAGTTCCAGTTGTTTTGGATAAATTGGCAAATATATTTACTCACAGGACATTTACAGAAAGCAAAAAAGTCCAGACGGAGATTTGAAACTTGGGACTCAAAGGTGCTTTGACTGTTTTTAGATGCAGTTGAAACCCAAATGGAAGTACTAAAATGTTCAAAATGTGTTTTTAAAATGTGTAATCTGGATAAAGCCAAAGGTTTGCTATTGTTTCCTCAACCCAATCAGCAGAATCAAACCTCACCTCTCTTCACCCTGCACCAGGGGGGCGAGGTCTGGCCCGGGTTAAGCTGTCCCCTGCCTGGTTAATGAACCCTAATTACCTTGATTAAAGCCTAATTAGGAATTGACGGTAAGAGGAGACCAGTCCTTGTACAGATGACCTTTCACATTTGAGCTTTCGGCCTTTTCTCCTTTAGATCAGAGTAACATAGGAAGAGGCACTAAAGGAGCCAGACGTCTGTGTGTGTAAATACGTGGTGGTGATGGTGTACTGTTGACACAGAGCAGCCCTGGCCTCCCTGCTGTTTTACCTCCTTTACACGCAGCTACGCTCACACATAAAACTCTCCGTTTTATAAGAGAAGCATTAAAGGATGGCGTCGCATCAAAGAAGTTCCATCTGTTAATAATCCGGCAATCAGTTCTTCTGGCTGATCAACGCTGATCACCAAAGTTTTGGGTCAAGAGGGTTTTGCACGTTGGCAGGTTTTGCCTCCCATATGAGCTTTAAACTTAAAATTACTCTCTCTCCAAACAGCCAGATGACTACAGAGCATTCACTGGTGATCAGATGTTTATTTATGCTCATCCTGGACTTGACTTTTACTGATTTAGTTGAGTCAATAGACCAGCGGTGTCCAACATGCGGCCCAGGCACCTTTGGTGGCCCTTCGATTGATTTTGTGAGGCCCTTGACCACAAGTCAAGAATGACACAAGATTGGCCCTGCGACACTTTTGGTCGTTTCTTTTCTGCGGGAATTTTATATATTCTTAAACAATATTACATACAACACAACTATATTTTATTATCATTTTGTTTTTATCTCATAAAACGTCTTGCAAGTTTTTACTCAAAAACAGACTTTGGCACACCCATCCATTATATTCTGCTAAATAAAGCAAAGTTTGTAGAAAAAAGTTCTTATTTTCATTGCTGGGAATAAACTACAAACATTTCATAAACTTACAAAATGTAAAATAATAAGCCCCAAAAGTTAAGTGACTGTAAATGGCAAACGTAAAATATTACATTTTATTCATTGTTGTCCAAGTAAAAGACAAATAATTCACAATTATGTTTTTGCATTTTCTAATTGGGTGAAAAAAAAGAAGATTTTGGCCCCTGAATACTTTCAACTTTGGGATTTGTGTGCTTGGTGCAAAAATATTTGGGCAACCCTGGATTAGACATTATTAGAGTGTAGTGATTATATTTGGAGCCAAAAACAAACAAAATAACACCTTCATACTCAAATATAGAGAGGGAAAGTTCGGCCCATTGATCCAGGAATTAGACATTTTATTTTATTTTTAACCTTGTGGCATTTATTTTGTTCTTATTTCAGTATAAAGGTGGATTGTTTTTTGCTGCTCTATCTAGTTTTACATGTTTCAGATGATAAAATTAATTTGAAATGCAAAAAATACTGTGATTTGTGGAAGGTTGGACAAATTTTAAATACACATCCTCATAAATGGAAAAAGGAGGATAACATTAAACTTCTCAAATATTTTTAAACAAACTGCGTATGTCCACCTACTTAGAAATTAGTGAAACAGCTTTGAAATCGGATCTTTGCAAGGCAGAAATTTAAGTCGATTCTATATAATTAACATTTGATGTGAAGAATTTAATCTTCTTAATGAAAACCTCGTTTATGCAGGTTTTATGACTCAGACTAGCAGTTGGCTGATTTATGGCCCCTTGTGATTTGGTTTACAGTTCAAACATTAAACTCTTGATTTACAGAGGAGCAATCCAGAGCCACTTTAGTCGTTACAGCTAGAAATCTGGATTCAGACCCGAACCTTTAGAGACACATAAAGACAATTACAAAGTCGGCCTTCTGTCACTTGAAGAAGATTTCCAGGATTACAGGACGAAAGTCTCAGCAAGATGTAGAGAAACTCATCCATGCTTTTATCTTTAGTTGCACTGATTACTGCAACAGTGTCTGCATAAAAAATCAGTCCTCCAGCTGCAGCTGATCCAGAACGCTGCTGCTGGTGTTCTGACTAAAACCAGAAAGATGGAGTACATCACCCAGTTTTAAAGCATTTTACACTGGTTCCCTGAAACTTATTCTAGTTCTGTCCTGCTGAACCAAAACCAAAAGAGGGAGAACAGCATTCTCTTTTTACAACCCTCAAATCTGGAGCGAACTTCTAAAAAAACTGTAAAACTGACGAAACACTGACTTTCTTCAAATCAAGCCTCTGTCTATGTAATATAATTTATTTGTTGGCCCAGAATAATGAACAGGCACGTGGATATTATGATGTGGTTTTAATTACAATTTTTTGATAATTATTGAGCGAGTAATATATTTGATTAAATCGAGATAAAGGTTTGGATTAAATAAATGTTCACTTCTTCCTGTTCCTTTTCGAACAGAAAAGCAGTAGTGAAGAAATGATTTTGTTTTTGGTCATGTATGCAGATGTTTCTCTGTCTTACTGGTGACTTCTTTTCTTCTGTTTAAAAAACCTGTTTGATATAAATCAAATCAAAAAAGCCTTAAACACCAGTTTGTTTAGAGTTGCCTTTGCTTCATAAAAACAACTTTTTGTTTGTTTTCTTTATTTTGGTACTGAAATGCTTTTTTTTCATATAAAACTCTCTACACTGCCATGCAAATACGTTTGACTTTATCTTATCAAATAGCATCTTAAGCTAATTTAAGGTTTGCACATATTTTTCATGAACAAGCATGACGTTATAACCCGTCTACTCGTAAAGATGACGCTCCGGTCGGTTTGTTTGTTTCCTTCAGGAGGACCAGAAGAAATGCCTGAGGTCAGACGAACCCCAGAGGTGATGCGTGAATCATTGGCGTGGTGTGTGTGATGTGTGTGTGTGCATGTGTTCACAGCCTGTGAAATAAAGACGGGGCAGGAGGAGGAAGGGGCCGGGGTCGTGACATAATCAAGCACTGATTTAACTCAAACTGCCAACACACGTACACCGTCTCCCTTGGGCCTGAGATAACCAAGTCAAGAGCCCAGGGGTCAGAGGTCAGGGCCTTCGCTCATAGGGAACACATGGAAGGGATAAAGAGTCTCTGGATTCCATGAAGAATGAGTGGTGACTGACTTATTTATGAATCCAAGGACAACATGGCTGCCCAGCTCCCTCCTGTTTCTCCTCACACATGTAGAGAGAAAAACATTGAAAACAAAACCATCTGAAACTTTCCAGCTCTCACTGAAGAACTTTCATCGAAAAGTAAAATGCAAACCAGTGTGAGGTGATGAGAAACCATAGAAGTTAGGAGACATGACCCATTTTTAATAGATGCTGCTGGTCTGAATATATTAATAAACTCAAATTAGATATTTGAAATTAAAGTTTTTGGAAGTACAGTACTGTGGAGAGGCTATGAGCAGAAGATATCGCTTTGGATAAAGATGTAAAGTTTTGTACCTAATAGCATCTAATTTGTTACAATCTGTCATTCAAATCCTGTTTTACAAACTATTGTCAGATCCCTTGTTCATATAATTAGGAGTTGGTTTAATATTTCAGGTCAAACATTTGTCACAAAATAAATTGTTTAAGTCTAACTGGGAAGATTAACTAAATTAAATGTTTTTTCTAAATCTCATCTTAAAATAGAGTTAACAAAAAAACAAAAAAAAACAATAATTAATCAACTTTTAGAACAGGGTTTAGCGTAGATATTTCTCTGTAGTCTTACTTTATCAGTCTGCTTCATTTTCTGGAGGTTATGACAATTAATTTTGGGACACCTGGCATTTAGTGTGAACGGGACGTTAAAATGAACATTTGCCTCATTAACACAAGTGTCAGATCAATGTAATGCACTTCCATCTCAGGATACAAAAACATGCCGCTAAGCATTCTGGGAAATAGTTCCCACTCTTGTCTTTTTCTTCTTTTGAGTTTTTAAAGTGCTAACCTAAAAACTCTCGTTTATTCAACTCTTGGAGGTTTGATAAAATTACTAAATAAAACTCTCATTTAGGTTCAAAATCAAAAACTTAATAAATTTATCTGACTTAAAGAATAAAAGACAGTAGACACAACTAAATGCGGCTGATATGTTTTACAGTGTAGTGTAAATATCTTAGTACGCTTGAAATAAGACAAAAGGAACTGACGAGTAACTTTTCAGTGGTTGTTATTGACCAGGCGCATTTTTGCAGATCGATATTATATCTCAAGTAGTTGGTGACAGATTTCAGAAATATGTTAAAAACATTTTTTTAAAAAATAATAGTTACATACTGCAGCTTTAAAGACTTCACGTATCTTCCATTTCAGATAGTGACACACATCTTTAAAACCTTAAGTGTGGCTACATCTCCCAGTTCTGGGAAGTCATGACGACTTAGACTCTTAAAGCTGCAGCAGATAAGGGCGCTTCAACCAAAGTGCACATTCCTGTCTAAGGTTTAGAAAAAAACGAGCGATTTTTTATGGTTTTAACGCTGCATCTTTTTTCTGTTATCGTTCATTTTTGCTGCTCACCAGCACACATTGCGGGATGAAGCAAGACGTCATGCAGACAGCATGCAGTGGAAATGTGTTTGGTACACATCTGCACACGCTGAAAATAACAGAGGAGGCTCATTATTCCTGTGACTGTTTCGTTTTTTGGTGTTTGGTGAGAAAATCCAAAACAATCAACTCATCATCAAAACAGAGAATGAAGCAACATGTCTGTTGAATGTGTCTCAATCTACAGAAAGATCAGTTGTCCAGTTCACATGTGGAGGAGACCAAGTGTCTTGTATCTATTCACCTAAAATAGGAGTGATGCCATTTAAAAAGCTTTCAAGCTGATCTGCTATGCTTCCTTGAATAGGTTAGGATATATCAATGAGCTATAAAAACATTGTTCATTCAATTTTGTTTTGCATAAAATCATTCTCAGATAATAAGATTTTAGTCCAGTTATGAGATGTTTGATGGCATTTTGTCCCTTTAGATTTATATAATTTGCTGCTAGACACGCCCCCCAAACTCAACATTTACACTCACACGTGAAAATGGCTACAAACAGATGCACAATTATACACCAGTACATCTTTGAAAAGCAGAAGTGGAGCCTCCTGCACAACCAACAAGAATGCAGCAAGCGGTTTCTAAATGGTAAGTCAAAAATAAAACTCTTGTCTTTTCCTGCAGCCATTGTACAGTGGTAAAACCAGCTGAACAAACATTGTGGAATTCAGCTTGGGGTTGCTGGGCAACAGGGCAGGACTTGGCTAGGGTTGCTAGGTAACAGGGCAGTGCCTGCTGATTTCTGATGTTACATTCCAGAGGTTTTTAAAACATTTAACTTGACGAAAAACAAAAACAAAAAAATATAACAACTGAGTGATTTTTTAAAAGTGCTTCAGATGTTTTATAAGCAGTAGAAAGCCAAATAAAAGGATTGGAAGCAGATTTTTTAATAGTACATCGCCTTTAAGTATTGCTCTGTTTTGCTCAACATATTTGTCTTGTCTGGCTAAAAGGGGAAATCAATTGAAAGCGTACCCACTTCTGTTAAACACCTTTAATAACAATGTTTTATTTCCTCTTTGTGCTATCCTCCCATCCTGTCTCGTTCATCAGTTTTCCCCTGCATGTTTGGTCTTCTCTAAGGGGAAGCTGAGAAACTCTTTTTCATGGGACACTGCATGCTCATCATATGTCTGCATTGTTTTTCTGTGTTCACCCTCCGTCTCCTATTTCAAAGCTGCCTGATGGCAGAGGAGTCTGAAGGAGGACAGCTTGTCTGGGGTGACCATTTTTAACCTCCTATCTGTGCTCTTTTTACCCAAAGGCTCAGTCTGTGTGTGTGTGTGTGTGTGTGAGACATACTTGAAAGAGGATGCGGTTGTTGTCATTACACCCTCTGGAGAAACTGAGGGTAAGGAGTAGAAACCTTCAGGATGTTGTGTTTGCAAAGGACAGCCAGTTCTGACTGGGAGACGGGAGGAAAAACTCAGCAGGCTGTGGGTGCAGGAGGGGGGTTTCTTCCTGTCTCACTGCATTCATTGTTCCTTTTCAAATAATGGATGCATCCATAGGAAATTTAAGGCCTATGCAGGAATCATCGTCTGTACACAGATAGATATAAGTGTCCTTAACATTGATTTTCATCAATGTTAAGGAATTATTTACCAAAAACAAACTTCTATATTTTGCTTAAAAGTGACTTAATTCAAGTGTATTAAGATATTTGGACTAGAAAGTAGACCTAAAAATACTTGGCAAGCTTTTGTAGTGGGTTAGCCATCATTTCTGCAAAAACACAAAATTTTACCACATATTCTTGGTTTAGTTTCTTGTGTAAATATCTTAGAACACTTGAAATAAGACAAAACTAACTTACAAGTAACTTTTCAACAAAATATAGAACCTTGTTTTAAGTTAATAATTCCTTAATATTAATAAATCCATTGCCATATTATTTCACTCATGAATTGTGAAAAATGTCATGTTAAAAGTGAAATAATTACCCGTGGAACTAGCAATTTCATCAATATTAAGAAATTATTAAATTAAAACAAGCTCCTGTAATTTTCTGAGAAGTAATTTTTCAGTTAGTTTTGTCTTATTTCCAGTGTACTAATCTATTTCAGAAACCAGATCAAAAGGATCCACTTCATTGTGAGATATGCTAACGAGCAATAAATCAATTTTTGTCTGGAAGGTAGGAAATGCAAAAGAGTTTTTTGCTCCTGATTCTAGTAACCGGACTTTGGCAGATTCTGTGCTGACTGGTACTTTTTGTCTGTGAGTAGCTCAACTCTGACTCACATCAGTTGAACTTTTTCACAGCACCATGTGAACATACATCTCCAGCTCTGATGGCTGCGGGAAGAACATGAACCGCAAACTCTGCGACTGCTTTGCTTCATCCACTGAGTGGTGGAGGTAACATGTAAACACGCTAATGAAGCAGTGGATAGACGGATGGACGGGAGGCTGCGCGCCTGCCAGTCACGCATGCAGTTTGCGGGGATGTTGTTGGAGGACAAAGAAATTCTTTCTCTCAGTTCCTTTCTTTGCTTTTACTCATTCCAACACGTTGATTGATGGCAGAAAAGCTGATTTGGTTAATGTGTAAGCAATCAGACAAAATTTCAACCATTGCCAAGAAAATAATACTGCTTAACTGGAAAAATATCTTCTCACAATATAACAACAATCAGCAATAGATAAAAATTTGAACATTTCAATAAAATATGCTCCATAATTCTAGATGGTTTTCATTGCTGGTGACTTAGTGCCACTGCGTAAAAAAAGAAGAACAGAGATCCTAATAATAAGACCACATAAAGTGTTTTTTAGCTATCCTATATTTATTTAATTAGTTATTCTTTGTTCTGGTATATCATTTTATTTATTAATATATATATTTATTCTTTCTCTCTATCCCTTTTCCATTTCTACCCAAAATATATGTGACCGTAACTTAATCAAGAAATATTAGAGAAAAGAAAAATAATAATGCAAATCAAAACATAACTGCCAACATCAAATCAAAAATATATATTGACACCATTTGATTGTGCACGTGTTTTGTCTTTGTTCTGAATGCATAAATTTTAATGTATTGACTCTTTGCGTGTGACGGCACGGTCTCAATAACTCCGCTCACTTAGCATCAAAACGACGATGCTCTCCTTTTAAAGCTAGTCTAAAAACAAACGCCTGTAACCTAATATCACTTTTATTTAGTCGATTTCACTTTAAAACTGGTCATAGTACGTGGCTGCACAAACAGAGAAGGATACAAACGAAACTTGTCATTTTATTTTATAATTTTATTGAGGAAAGATACAGTGGTGATGCTCTTCATTCCAGTAGATGGCGGTATTGCACGTCAAGAAGTTGCTTGCCAACCGCCATTAAAAAAAATAAAAAGAAGAAGAAGCAGAAGATACCGCTGGATGATGGATGTCAGCTGTCTATCAGAATGACTGGCAGCGAACTCTTCTTAAAAGGTAAGAAGATTAACGTTCATATACTTTATAAGAAAGTATGATTAGAAAGATATAAAATATCGCATTATGGAGAAGGTAAGTGTCTAACCACTCGTAACCATGGAGACAGTGCCGCACCGTCATGTAACCTAGCTTGTATGGAAAAACTGGTTAGCATCTTGTCTTTAATAAGTTTTTAAACCTGCTCTGGTGTAAAGGATAAAAGCTGTCTATGACATAGTGATATAAATCATGTGGTGTGAATTCAGGCAGTCGGTAGTTTGATCAACACGTCAGGAGGGAGGAAGTATCTAAGCTAGCTATTTCAGCTAGTGACGTAGAGACGTAGTTGCGAAGGGTCTTTTTTGATTTTTATTTTATTTTTGTTGCCGTTATTCGTTCTCTCGTTATTTTGTAGACAAATACTTCCTTTTGTTGTTCTGTGATCTTTGTTGTGTGTGCTCTACTCGGTGAATAAATTAAGAACAAAACACACTCAGATGTGAACACAGACACATCGTGAGCTAATCCCGTTAGCATCTCCATGGAGACTTCAGTATGGTGGCTTTCCAGTGGCCTTTCCTCAAACCAGTGAGGGAAAAACAAGGCGCTGGCATATCTGTGTTTGTGCCTGCCTGGATGCCCTTTTTCCAGTTTCATGGAGTTAATCCTGGCGAGTCTGGTTGTGCATTACTAATCACCTTAAGAGAAGTTCAAACAGCATCAGCATGCATGACCCTGAATCTCCTTCAGTAGCCGGGACAACAGGCCTCTGCAGCAAAGTCTTTCTCTGACCTGCACATGGTTGCTATGCTGCTGTTGTTTCACCTCCTGAGAATTAGAAAGTAGAGAAGACTGTGTTCCCACTGCAGCCTGAAGTGACCCAATTCATATTTATTTGCCTTAATGCGACCCGTATGTGACCTTTTTGTGTCGGTCTGAACAACATGTCGTTCAGACCGTCACAAAAAAATGGGTCACATTTTTTCCGAATGCGACCCAGCCCATTTGGATATCCATTACGTATCCAATCTTTTCAAATGTGACCTGAATCTGAACGGCCAGGCTCATCCAACATGAGTGTCATTGATACTTGACAAACATTACTATTCTTTGTTCGGGAAGAAAAACAACTATGGCGGACAATAACAAGCATTAAGTTGTTCGTGTGTTTACTCTGGTTGGGTAGCAACTTTAAAATTAGAAGAGATGCTCCACCGTTAGCATCCATCTTTACTCCTGCAAACATGAGCATTTCTTCTTCTTTTTATGGTGGTTGGCAAAACCCTGAGCAATCTCTCTATGTGTGATATTATTGCACTCTGAAGAAATGCATCGCTCCTGTCCATAAACAACCAATAAGTGCCATGAGACGGGTCTTAGCACTGTCAATTAATCTCATGTACTTGCTGATAAATGAACTAATGGTGGAGAAACAACTAGAAAAACCATTTATCCACCGTCATTTGTGACAATGCCAACTAGCCTTAGCATTCATAACAGGCTAAGCTAGCTGCAGTGTACCAGAGAGCAAGAGGGAGGAGTTGGAGGTAACTGGCAGCGCTAAGACCCACCTCCTGGCTCTGATTGGTTGTTGGGAGAAGGCAAAAAAGGTATAAAATAATTAATTTTGTTTCAAACGTCATCTTAGAAATGTTAACTATAAACTGGTTGTGTGTATGTAGAAGGATAATTTATTATTCCAATAGCACTAGGCTGACTCCTCTCTCACCTTTTCACTCAAGTTGACTGCAGTACAAAACCGTCCAACGTGCTGCTGTGAACTAGGTAACCCTTCGTGGGAGAGAGGCTTTCAGTCAAAATATGTAATAGTCAGTAATGGAATAATCTGCATTATGTAACATTGACACGTTAAACTTTTTAGATTAATCACATTTGTTAATGGTTTAAAGCTGGGAGCTTTAATGCATTCATTAAACTTTTAAGACTTGTATTAGAGGACAAAAAAGTGTCTATAAACAGTGCAAACAAGATTTTGGTGATATAAAATATAAGACAAAGTTAACTTTTGTAAGCTAGATCACAATCGGTCTGTATTATCAATATTATCAATATTTTCTTTGATCGTCTTGTATTTAAATATTTAGTTTCATCGCTTGGTTTGACATTAGCTAACAAAGGTGTTGCACCTGGGGAGGAAGATGATACAACAGGTATTGTATTTGGGCCAATGATGATGAAAACACACTAAACAAATGAATAAAACTAAGCACAAAACATTTTCTTCACAATTCCAAGACAGTCTCTCTGTCTACTGAGGAAGTGGAGATGCTTTAATGCCAGTAGACAAATGTGGCAATGTGGTCTTTCGTGTTACTCGCATGTTTTGTTTTTCACTTTGGATTTATTTTTATTTGCTGTGTTGCATGTTTATTCTGTTGAGTAATTTCTGTTTTTATGCATGTTGTTGAAGTTTTGGAAATTTACCCCTTACGCTGCCTGAGCCAGGTGTTTTCCATTAGCTAAAGTGGCATGGATGGAAAAAACGGAAATAAAGCGGGCAGATTGACAAGCTAGCAAACGGCAAGCTGCAGACAGAGACAGAGCGGCCAAGACAAGATGGCAAGAAAAATTCATCAGACAGAAATCAGATTTAGATAAATGTTTGAATAGATTTTTCTCTGAGTAACTAGTTTGTTGATGTAAATGTTTGGCTGCTCTCTGCTAGTGTAATGTGAAGAGAAGTAACGCAGACACCGTAATACTGCCACTACCATATTTCATGGCAGGTATAGATGTCTTTTTGGTGATGCTTAGTGTGGCTTTTGGGCCAAATGTACAAATTTTCCAGACACATGGAGAATATGGCTGATTCTTTGTCACATGTGGAACAAAACCAGAACTTGGAGACACAAATCCGGACAGATCCTAACATCAAGAAAAATTAGAAATGGAGCAGTTTTTCTCCAACTTTTTCAGGTTGAGGACCATTTACCCTATTTAGCAATCACTAATGGATCAACTAACTTAAAATTGCCCCAAAATAACACAACATCTTAGAAATGAAAATATTTGTTCCTCCTAATGTGAAGAGTGATTCTGGTTTGTAAATATGACTGACCTCAACAAAACCATGTGTCGGCTCTACGCTGCACACATCAACCCGTTGTTGTGGCAACATGTGAACAATAGTAATGGTGCTCTGTTGGCTAGCTCCTCTAGCCGACAGAGCACAGATTATGTTCAAGCATATCAGGAACATTAACACCAAAAAACACAGTGACGTTTCACACACAAAACAACAGAACAATCATTGCAGTTCTATGTTTTCGGGTTTGACGTTTATTTTGCCATTATAACGAAGTGATCGTCTGAACGCTAGTGGTGGTTAATTAGCTAACTTCAACATCTGCTCTAATGAACATCTGTCATAGAGTTTACGTGTGGGTCGTCTTATTTTAGCATTAACTGAACTGAAACATACCAAATTCTGCACCACAAGCGTATGTTAAGATTGTCATAGTTAAGCTAGCATAACTGATCTACTTCCTATTTTCTTGCTCTTTTTTTTAAAATAAATTTAAATATTTTACTGACCTGTGAATATTATACAATTGGACCTTGTTATCTAGTTGTTGTAGTGTCGATAATTAATTGCAAAACACTGCGTTCATTTGCAGATTCTTTGTGTGATTGTGTCATTTTCCCAACTACCAATATTGATGTGTCCAGTAATATTTATCAATAGCCCTGAGTGGTATCAATGGTTATTGGTCCATTTAGTGGCTACATTCAAAGAAACGGGTTATTCCAGATTTGTTTTTTTTTTTTTTTGGTCTCTAATGAACCAAAACTGAACTGATTATTACATTAAATCCGTAATAACTTGGTACATTTACAGGATTGACAAAGGTTTTGTCATCCTTAAGGATAATTTAAACTATTATCTGGGAAGAAAAACAAGAAAGAACATAAAAAGAAGGGTGGACAAAAAACAGGAAGGAGAAAGAGATTTAGGGCTTAGAGAACGATACAACCCCATGGCCTCTGTTCTCAATATTGGCTGCTGGTTCGCTCCAGTGATCTAAGCTCCACTCCCCCAGCTTGGTCCCAATTTTCTCTTCATGAGTCAAATTAGTTCCAATACCAGGAGCTTAGTTGGGCTTGAAAAAACAGCTGGCTCTGTGTGCGGCCTTATGGATCCAAAATGGCCGACTGATAACAACAGTAAAGCTTGTGTTACCCTACACATTCCTCTCCCACAGGCTTCAGGTCAGGGAGGCCTAAAGTGGGATATTGAAAATGTAAACATAGGCAGGCTTTTTTTCTTTTTAGTAGTTGAAGCTGTTTCTCTGTGTGTTTGAAGGAATATTAGTCAGAATATATTTTTTTTTACAAACTTTGCAATTGTGAGAAACACTGACTGTTCTTGACAATAAAACCAAGAAAACAAAAATATTTTCTGTTTTTCCAGCCTCATCAATGCGAGAAAAAAATAGATAGAAATTAAGATATTCAAATTTTTTTATTCATTAAAATTTTTATTTAAAAAAAATTGTTGAATTATTTTAACAAATAAAATTTTTAAAAGTTTAGACACATTTTAAAAATTGTTTAAGAAATTGTTTTACATTTTTTATGTTTAAAAATTAAACTAATTTGTGTTTAAAAATGTACTTTTTTGAAATTTTTTTGAAATTTGTTTAATTTTTCAGAATTTTAACAAATTTAAAAAAATTAACAAATGTAAAAAAAATTTGTTTTAATGTATCTAAAAAATTTATTTTAAACAAATTTTTAAATTAAAATTTGCATAACTTTTTGCATAAAAGTCAACTATTTTAAATTAATTTTCTAAATAATAAGTTGGATTATGTAGGAAGATTTAGTACATTTCTACATTTTAAATGATCAAAGCGTTGGTCATTTTAAATAAATTATAATACCCATTTTAGTTCAGCATTCTTTACAAAATGAAGTTTTTTTTGCCTTAATTTCAATCGATTGCTTGAAAATGGTCTGAAAATAACAATATTATCATTTACCGGCTCCCAATAAGTATTATATGTGGACATATAAGTTTCAGTTTTTAATCAAATAAAAATAACTTTTTTATGATATCCTGATATATTTGGATGCAAACTCTCATTATGTTTAAGTATTTCTCCAAGCCCCAAAATAAAAATCAACTTCTCTTTAAAACTCACACATTTCTCCAGATTTTTGTGTCAGATTTTACAATAAAATGGTCTTTGGAGTCGCTGCCAGACTCCTACGTGCCAACCAATCCTTTGCTTTCGGTCCAACAAGTGAGTAATAACACTCTCTGTGTCCATTTGAGTTGCATGGCTTGTAATGTTGTATAAGTCTGGGATTTAACTTTTGATGGCTCATAGCACTTTCTGGTAATCCCCTCAGGTTGTTAAGAAATTAACTCGATTTGCTGCTGACTGTTTTGAACAAAAACAAACATTGTTTCCTGATGGAGGATTCGGTTTTATGTGCACTGGCTGGAATCAGGGGAAAGCAAGGTCCGTGAAACGACGGAAAGCATACAAAAAAAAAAAAACCCTGCTGGGAGGTGGAAGAGATTTTTACTAGTGGGCAGATGAGAGGAAAACAGACGAAGAGAAGGAAGAGACAGGAAAGAGGAGGAAGTTGGGAAGCATTTGCTGCTGTCAGTCTGTCCTTTAATCCCCCAGGATTTTTTCTGCCTCCCTTTCCCACGTTCTTGGTGTTAATTGATAAACTCAGAGAGGGAACAAGACCCATGACTAATCACTCTGGCGCTGCTGTGTTGCTGCTGCTCCTGCATATGTGTGTGTGTGGGTGTGTGTGTGTGCGTGTGTGTGTGCGGGTGTGTGTGTGTACAGGTCACAGAAGTGTGTGTTGGCCGCCGTTAACCTGGCACAGCTATAAAACTGGCAGCATCTCCAGTCTGCTGCTGTTTCATGCCAGCACCTTGTTGTTGGATTTTCCCCTTGAAAGAGAAACCACTCAAACTTTAAATCCTTGGCCAAATTACAGCTCGATGCATGACTCAGTAAAATACTATATGCCATGACTATAAAACAAGCAATGAATGGTGTAAGTGTTCCTTTGTATTCCTCTGCATCTGAGCATTTAGCAGAATCTGTTTTCTCTTAGGACCACAGCAGACAGATGAAAAAAGCACGTTCCTGTTTTTACTGCTCTCGCTCGAGCTTGTTCATACTAAAGTGTCCAAAACAAGGAAATAGAATAATTGTGTTTATTTAAACTTCTCACCAGAACTGACTCATTTTTCTCAGAAGTCACTGGGGTTCGTGCTTTTATGGCATGTGTTTTTCTGTGTCCGTCTGTTGAGCGATTTAGAGCAAAGACCTTTCTAAAAGTTTGCTGCAGCTCTTGCCACATTTACTGGCACCACCATTAAAGATCTGTAAAAAAGAAAAAAAAACCCTGAACGAATAAACTTTTATTGGAGTGGCACAATTTCACACTGAAACAGTAGAACAACCCAACCTGTAATGTGAGGACATTTATTCAGGGCAACATAGAGGACAGACAACCAGGCACAGCCAACCGTAAGTGCAGTTAACCAATTGGGTAATTAACCTGTTAGATTAATTATACAATTTAAACAACAACCTGAACGGTGGACCCCTGGTAGTCGCATGGTTCAGGTCCAGTACCACTACCATTTCTGAAATCCTTCAATATTTGAGAATCCTCTAAAAATACTTAGACTTGTTTTAAAAGGTCAAAAACAAAATACCTTGCAAAATGGATTCATACCAACGTTGGTAACCATCTTAGCACAACTGCAGAAGCTAATCTCTGCGACCTAAATCCAAATTTTACGCAAATGCGACTCAAATCAAGCCAGAAAGGCCCGATTCTGATCTTTTCTCCAATAAAAAATCCAAACTGTGTTACTCCCAGATCTGGGAGTAAATCAGATCTGATTGTTTTCAAAGTGTTTGGCCTCTGAACGGTTATTAATCTGAGGCTACTTTTACAAAAATATGTTGTGGTTTTTTTGTTTTGTTTTGTTTTGGGGTTTTTTACAGATTTGTCTCCAGGTTGTGACAGTTTATTATGAGATAGATAATCATTGAAAAAAAATCAAGCTCCTCCTCTACCTCGCAGTGCTATCTATTGCCGTCCGAAAAAAAGGCACCTCTACTGGTCAATAACAATCAATCAGAGCCATGCAAAGTGTCTTAGCGCTGTCAATCACCGTTTCTGTATGTGCCGCTCAATGTGCTAATGGAGAAACAACTTACGGTTACAGAAAAATCATTTAGTCGCCATCATCAGTGGCCATGCTAACTAGCCTTAGCATTTAAGGCCGGCTCGATTGTGGTGATTAAGCTGTAGTGTAGCACAGAGAGTAAAGGGGAGAGGGTGAGAAGCATGTACTCAAGGATGATCAACAGCGGCAAAACCCTCCTCCTGGCTCTCATTGGTCGTTTCTGACTGAGCGGTCTAGCGGTTAAGTTACACATTGCAGCTTTAATCTGACTCTTGCGTTCTTAACGTGAAACATGCATCGTAATTCTGCACCAGAAGAACAAGCTATAAAATCCAACAAAGGCTGAAAATCGAAATTATGAACTTATGAAAGAAATCTGTTCCAGTTGAGTGGATCACCTCACAATCCCACCACTCTTAGTTCTGACTTCACAATAAAAGTTTCAGTCAATACTCCACTGGAGGCCATTGCTATGAGTTGTGTTTTCTTTTTATTAACTTCCATCATCTTCTTATGATCATGTATCTGTACCCGTTACTGAAAAACTTTAAAATCGATCTATAAATCCTGTTAACAGAACTTTCTTCTGCACATGCCGGACACTTTGGGGCCATAAACCGTTCACACACAAGTCTGATCGCAGTTGCATTATTCAGAAGAAAATTGTTATTTTAGCAACAACAACAAAAAAAATCAGAACTGAGCATCAAGACCTGCTGTCGGCTTGTTTTTTGTCCAAAGGTTCTGAAAACTTCACTGCAGAGCGCGGTACGATCTGAGAAAGCGTTAACCAAAAAACGGTTCACATCTGCCAATAATTCAGAAATTATTCACCAGACACAGTCATCTTTCTCCCAATGACATCTGACTCGCCGGGAATTAATTAAAAGGAGAACATGGGATTCTGAAAAATCTAGAGAAAGTGTGCAAAGAGGAATTGTCGGCTATTCCTCTCTTTGCATGAGGATCAGTGCAGGATAATTTTGGAGCCTTTTAGACATTATTTCTGTTACTGTCCAGAATACGCACACTCTGTGGTTTAAATGGACCACTGAGCTCACACCCAGTCACACACACACACACACACCAGCAAAGAAAGTGACTCACTCATATTCCCTGACTGCTCACTCACAACCAGGAAATCAGCGGGCCAGTCGGTATCAAATGGTTCAACAGTTCTTCTAATGATTTAGCTGTAAAAGTTTACAAAAGCATCCACAACAGCTATTTTGTTTTCCCTGAATTTTAATCAACCTGAAGAAACCTCCAAATGCAAAAGAATGCTGGATGCTATTACATAATTTTAATTTGTTCCATTCTGAGTTGCGGAAACAAAATTGACGTAGTTTGTCCTGCTGAAGTTGGAAAGTGTAGCCAGTAGTTGTGTAATGGGATCTAAGGAGCTGACCTACTAGCACAGCACAGATGTTTTGGGCAGACATTAAACCTGGATTTATTATCCTAACTGTGGAAAATGGACAGACGGGGAGAACTGAAAGCAAGAAATGAAGTATGGAAAATAAAGAGAGAAAAAGGAAAGCAGACTAACAGCTCTAGCAGTCAGGATTCTGGTTTTCGCTGTGCTGCACCTGAAATGTTGGAGACATAATTAGCTATCTCTCCAAAAGCAGAGATAGCTAACTAATCATTCTCTTAACTCAGATTATTTTTCAAAGGCCCTGAAATTTGCAGAGGTCAAATCTCTATTAAATGAATTATGACTAAAGAGAGGCACATATTTTATCTAACACTTAGGCAGAGATTCTTGTAGGAATTAATCCAACGTATTCCTTTTTGACAAAAACAAAAAAACAAATCAGCTTTCTTAAAGGACACAAATGTCTCTGACCCTTGTTCTTTAATCAAGCAGTTAGATGTTTATTTGTTCATGCTTTTATTGTGAAGTGGGTGTTTTATTTTGAAGGCGAGTTAGGCTGCTCTCTTCATGTTTTCCACTGGATGTGCTACTTACATCGCTATCAATGCTAGCGATGTAAGTAGCGATCATTTAATGATGTGAAATGATAGTGATATGGTAGTGTTGTTTAGCTGCTGGTGAAAATTTACATTCTTTAAAATATCTTTTCACTTGTTAGTATCATTAAAGCTAACATAGCTGTTAGCCGTGAGTTGTTAGCCAGATTACTGGCAGTAATGGCTAATCAGATCTTCATTTATTTCTGTATTTTCAGAAGCTGTTCTGTTCTGTATCCAGCATGCATCGCTCTAATCACACAGATTAACCTACAGATGACCTTTTACTCTTCAAATGCAATCCTGTCGTGGTTAATTAGGCTAAAATTTACCAACTTAGGTCATAATCCTAAACAACTGGTTCAGATCTTAGCTGAGATCTACAAGAACTACATTGCGTCTCTTGGCATTTATAAATCTGACTGAACAGAGAAACCATGTGGTGTACCCCAAAACTCTACTTGCAACACTTTAAGGTCAAGCCTGAAGTCGAACTGTCACAGTCACGTAGATGCAGGACTTTTGTTCAACCTTTCAGGACTCACAAGACATAATTTTAGAAATTATTTGTTTGTGTAACCTGAAAAAAGTATTTACTTTGCCTCTTGAGGCTGTAGTTGCATTCATATAAAGCTCTTTGTGTTTTCATCCTGCTGGAGCTTACAGAAATAATGATGAATGTTTCCTCTAGTTTAGGTTTCAAAGGTCTTGTCAGCATCCTAAGTTTGATTAGAAGAGTTATAATGCTGCTGATGCGATAGAAAACGGTTTGTTCCCAGACTTTTTGTGAGAAACCTCAAGTGTAAGAACGGAGTGATTCTATCTAGTTATGGTAGATCAGACGGCTGTTCTCATTCTTGTACAAATTTATAAAGCATTGTTTGAGTGATCGGTGCTTTGTAACTAAGGGTGCATTCACACCAACTTTGTTTAGATCGCTTTAATCAAACTCCAGTCTGTTTGTTTAGAAAATCCAGGTTGTTATGGAGGTGTGAGTCTTCAGTCAAACTCTGATGCTGATCAAAAGAGCGAACTCTGATCTGTCTACAAACCTAGGTCTCGATTTGGTTGAATTGAACTGTTCCAAAAGCAGTAAGTTGACTGATGCAGGGCATTATGGGTAAATCCAAAATATGAGTCTAGCTCTAGCTGGAGAAATGGCTTTTACCAAAGACAGAGAAATGCAATAGCTGCTAAAATCTGATGCCACTGCATTTTTGTTTACATTTTATGAAGAAGGAAGTTGCGCTCAGTGTCTTGTTCAGAGATTTAATGATGTTCGCTTCAGTGGTTCTTGGTGCAGCACCAACATAGGCGAGGATGGGAACAGGTTTTTCAAGGACTTGGTTTGTTTGACATAATGCAGTATGGAAACAAACTATTCCAGCTGAAAATGAAATAATGTTCCAAACAAAATGACTCTACCGGACTATCAGGTGTCAAAAAACACCCTAAAAGTGACTGTTACATTTGCATCTTATGAGTTAAGTTTACTTTTGTCTCAGTTATTTTAAATAGGTTTTAATGTTTAAATTTTAATTTGTTTTTTAATGGATTTTTCACCTCTCGTGCTATTTTTCTGTACCTCAGTTTCAGTCAAAAGAGTTTGGGAAAAATGTAGCTGCTGACGGGGTGTCTGAGACAAGCTAAGAGACAGATTGGGCAGTATACGATTGTTTCTGTGTTGCTGTACAGTTAATTGCTGCAATCATAATAAAAAAGTCAGTAAGTGCCGGCCATTAGCCAGTTAAGGACAGGAAACAGAGCTGCGCTTTAATGCTGCTTATCCTTACAGCTGCTTAAACCTGCAGCTAAGTGTCTACAAACACAAATACGCACAGTTATTTTCGCCCAGATTTCCTCCAAATGTGGCTGTTTGGGTTACATTAGCGTCGGCTATTTTTAGATGGCAATGTTCTTTTTTTTCACTACTACAGAGTAAATAGTGCTACAAAAAAGAGAAGGGTTTCTTCCCAGGGAGGTTTAGGAAAATACGAGGTAGTTGTTGACTCCATAATAAAGTCTCTGCAGGGAGCCGCTGCGGTCTGGAGCCATCTCAGTGGGCTGTGATGGTCACTATGCTTTGGCCATGTCTCTGCTCCCTTTCTCTCAGTTTGCCTCATCACTCCTCTACTTTAAGGAGAAATTCCCTCATGGTTGGTGCCTCTGAATGGGCCTGATTAGGATGGGAGTTTAGGGTGGAGGTTGTATGTGGGGGGCAGTAATGGCCCAATGAAAGGCTCTTTTGTGAGTCTGCTGCTGTTTGACAGTGGGGCTATCCACCCAGGAGTCATCTTCTGTCCTGCCACACCCATCAGCTTTTCATATGGTAAGGCCTCCTGATGGCTTTAACACTGCACAACTCCCAGGCAACAAACCAGAACCCTGGCAACTGCTTCCGCCCCACTGATCCTGCGTTGGCAACTGGTTTTGACTCTCAATCAGTTCAGGTTCAATTCTGGCTCCCTTTCAGAAGGAGCTGGGAGGTGGGAACAGACGGGGGCAATGCAGGATGAGCCTCTTTAGGGGGGAAACGGTGCATACAGATGCAAACGAGAGCTCAGCAGAGGTGGATAGAGTAGCCAAAAATTACACATTTACATAGATTTTAAAGCGTTAGAAATTTTAACACAATTAATTGCATTTTTATACATTTCAATGCCAAAGTCCCAAGCTGGAACCTTTTTATTTATGTGTTTCTAGTACACCTATAAATCTGATGCACAGGCGACATCCACAAAAAAGCGATGGAGGAAACCACTTCTCTTGGTCCACTGGGAATTAATTTTTGCTTCAAAAAATAATTTATTGGGACGCCGGTAAAGAGTATTATAGTGTGCAAGATGTGCCAAAAGGAGCTAGCCAGTTCAAGCCTAAAATAGCATCTCAATGCTAAACATGTAGCAGAGGACGGTTCCCAATGCTAATGCTACCATCCTCATTTTAAAAACAATGACATGATTGATCAGAGGTTCCTGAAACACTTAACAGCCCTTTGCACCAAGCTGATGATTAAAAAATTAAATACAGTAAATATATTTGTTGTTGAGCTCATATGTCTATTTATTTAGTAATTTAACAGCAAAACTGGTTTTTAAAATTGAAAGTATTGTTTATTTTACCCACCAGTTAACTCAATTAAAAATTTAAATCACTAAAAATAACATGACTCAATTAAAATAAAAAAAAGAACCACTCCCAGTGTTAAATCAAGTAAATAAAACTTGTTTCTTTCCAACTCTGGTACAAAGTTATGTGGATGTAAAACATGGACAGCTCACATGTGGAGACTTGGTGAGAAGAAGAAGGTGTGGCATACATTTGGCCTTTAATCCTGCTGCTTGGATTAAATGCAAATTAAATGCAAAATTTGCATTTGAATCGCATTGTGAGTGCATGGAGTTATGCGCCTGTGATTGATGCCCAGCTGAGTTTTTTTGTTGTACACTGCTTTGGGATTCTCACGGTATGACAGTTTTCAGTAAAAATATCACAGTTTCACAGTACTGCAGCATCCGGCCCACACCTGTTTCTTCTATTTTCTATTAGTTTTTGTTTGCTCCACATAAATTCCTTTCTCTTTTGTCCACATATGACACTAATTTCCCACAAATTTTACAGTCTTCTGGCCATATTTTGGTGGTGTCCATATTGGAGAGATTTTGGTTGATTCTAAAGAACACAAAAACAAAAGCAGCTGAATAAAAAAAAAAAATCAGATTTTTAAAAGTAAGAAGTTAAAAAACGCATTCCTTGACGATCACTTTGTAATGTCAATGCCATGTTTCCTGTTGAATGTGTGTTTCCAAGGTTACAAAATTACCATAATAAAAGCCACTGTGCTGCGCTTTCACATCTGATAATCTCCGAAAAGCCCCCCCCCCCCCCCCCCCGCCCCGCCCCGCCCCGCCCCGCACTTTTCTGGATTGTTTTTTAACATCCCACCTGAACTCCACAGTGAGGGGCTATTTTACTGCCTACCACCCTACTCACATCAGGATACATGGTTCCTGTGACACAATTTTAATTATAATAGATGGAAAACTCCAAAAACTGAAACACAGATGCGGTTTATTGCAGAGGTAATATTGTAAATAACTTTCCTCTGCTGTTTCAACAGAACTGTAAACATATTGTCTTTGACCAGTTCCGAAGAACTAAAAACCTTCACACTCTCTCAGAAAATTCACTCTGGCATGATGGGAATTAGAAACATTTGTACCTCCCTCAAACACACACAGCAAGAGCACAGCACTCCAAATCTACTGCAGATGGAGCCATGTTTTCTTTACATTATGTCAAACAAATTCTGCTGAATTTCCATTACATGTGCACAAAGCTTTGTATATACACTGTGCTCATGTAAAAAAAAACAACACAATTTTGCAATTGCGGTGTTTCCATTAAATAAGAAACACAATTAAAATCACGTGAATAAGTTTGTTGCATCAAGTCATTAAAAACTATCATCCTCCAACTACTTCCTGTCGTCTTCTTTGTAGGTTCTGCTAGTAGTAACATCTTGTTGTTGATCATGTGACTGTTGATCATGTGACTTGTTGTTGATCATGTACGCCCAGTACTTTTTTGGTACTGGGCGTACCAAAAAAGTGTTTCCATTGCAGTTTTGCGAAATAATCTCAACTACCCAGTCCTAGCACAAAAACGTTTTATCAAAATGTTTTTTTTTTCCTTTTTCAAAATTGGTGCATCACCTTAGCAGGTGTGGTACTCATTCTGTTTCCATTGACCATATAATTGTGCAAATTGGATTTTCAAGAATAAATTTGCTTAATGGAAACTATCCAATTTGGAAAAATTGATTTTGTGCTAGTATTAGGTGGTTTTCACAACTGTTTTGAAATTATTGCATTTCAAACACTTTTTTCACATCACACGAGTCACATGATCAACAGCCAGATGTTACTACTGGCATAAACGATGAATAAGACGACAGGAAGTGGTAGGAGAAAGATGGTGCAGCATGTTTTTTTAAATGACTTATTGAGTGAACAAATATATTCATTTGTGATTTTAATTGTTTCCTGTTAATGTCAATACCGCAATTGTGAAATAGTTTTTATTAACGTAATATCAACAAAGTTATGCACACATTTGGAATAGAAACCCAATTATGGTTCAAAACAGAAACAATCAACATAAACAAGTTCGTTTCCGCAATTTATATTGTATTTTCCTGATGCTTCCTGAGAGTGGCTGTCATATTTATTGTGAATGTCTGTAAAATGCTCATTAGTTCCAGTTGTTGGGCTCCATCATTGCCATCACACTCAACATAAAGGCATCAACAGACGGACTTTTATTTTGTGCAAATACAAATGGGTGATGTAAGAAACATGAGAAACAAGAAAACAAATATGGCAGGAACATTTAGAAAGACATTGAATTCACAATTATTCCTCAGCGAAAGCAGCCCAAAATTCCCCCCTTAGGAGAATTTTGACTGATTGACAAGTGGCTCTGCAGCATGAATATTCATCGCTATAGTCCCACTAAGCTTTCTCACAACCAGAAGAAAAGTAAACTTTGCAGGGGAGAGAAGATCTCCGCTGGCTGCTCACTTCATGTGGAAATGCGGGCCTTCTATTCAGCTCCCTGTGGAGATTTCTCAAAGGAAGAATAAGGAGAAGGAGGGCGGTGGGTGTTAGCGTCTTGAGTAAAAGTTGACAAGATTTGAGGATTTAAACTGGCTTAAGATTTTATCTCTGCCTCCATCTTTTAGCGAATAAACTTGTGTTCATGCAAATAAGCAATCAGAAAACCAAAACAGAGAATATTAAAAGGAGCCTGAGAACAAATACCAGCTCATGAAGGGAAAATAAGAAACCAATCTTCCTGAGGTTGATGCGCCGAGGCGGTGGGTGACAGCTGAAACCATGGGAATGGGTGGCGGGTGAGGGTCCAATGAGCGGGGTGATGAGGAGCTAAAAGAGGCCTCTGAGAAGTAAATACTGCTGTGTGTAATCGTTTTTAATTGGAATGTATGGAAGACAAGGCTTTCCGAGGGGATCAGTTGGCCTTATACCAGCTTAATTATATGGGATCATGTTAGACGGTTAGGTTTGGGGAGAGAATACCACCGAGCGGATGGGGCAACACTGGAGCAGAAACGGGAGGAGAGGCCCCTGGGGGGCATTGAATGTTGGCATGACATGTTTCCTAATAGGAAAAGCCATAATGTTCACATTGGGGCTCAGAGATCATCTGTAAAATAAAATTGCAGAAATCCAGATGTACTTTGGAGTAGCTCTTTGTCAGCTAACTTATCGTTCTTTATTAGGTTGACAGTCTGATCACCTTCTTAGCAGCCAAATGGACCTCTTCAGTCCTCAGTGATGACTTTATACCAATGCTTTGATTGACTAAGCTAGATGCAGAGCTCAGTTTACAACTTTTTAGAAAACTATTCAAACTAATAAACATTTTGATGTAGTACACTCTGAGATCATGACAAAGTAGTTCATGTTTCAGGAGTGGGAGAAGCCCGACACAATGTTTTCAGCAGTGAAGAGCTGAAGATGAGACCTAATGTACATGTGGTTAGGAATGGCAGAGTCAAAGTCCAAGCTAAATCTGGCAGAATCTTTAGGATCACTTGACGACCAATTGAGACAAGAGATGTCCCTTCAACCTGGTTGATCTAGAACACTTTTGTAGATAAAATGTGCAGATATGGCCAAGTCAAGGTGAGGGGATAGACTTTTACCGTAGACTGAAAGCTGAAACTGAATCAAAAGCAAGTTCAAGGATGTGTACAATGAAGAGACCAGGGTCTGAAATCATTTAAAATTACATCATGGAGGATGCCACATACATGATGGGCCATTTCTCCTACTAATAATGGACACAAACATTTGTTTTGGTTGTTTTTACTCCAAATACCCTGCCCTGTAGTCCGTTTCCTGCTTTTGGAGCAGTGTTCGATCTGCTTTGGATTCACATCCACACATGAACCGCACCAGAGTTCATTTCAACCGAACCGTTTTGGTCCACATCAGAGTTTGATTGAGCATTCCACACTTCCTCAAACGAATGAGACGTTCTAGACAGACTAAAGTTTGATTAAAAGGGAGTTTACCAACACCTGAGTTTACCAACAAATGTTGTTGAGCAGTCAAAGACAAAATTGCATCACATGCAAAAAACAGCATGCAGGTTTGGGCTTTTTCTGTAATATTCCGACTACTTGCTTGGATAAAAGGGGAATTAAGAAAAGAAGATCTTGTCCTGCTCGCTTCCCTCTTTGCCCTTCCTTATTTTGCTCTGTGCAGTGATCTATGCTCCAGTTTTCCATTTCCGACATCTTCCCTTCAGTGGGATGAGGGCTGCAGCTTAAGGCCCCTCGCTCTCTGCTCCTCATTGTCTTGATTCTTGTGGTTTCCATTGTGCCTCAAGGTTGCTCAATGCTGTAGATGCTTGGCCGACATGGCGACGAGGTGGAGGCCAGCGACTGCGGCTGCAACCATTTTCCAAAGGGCAGGCATCTCTGGTCAGCAGACCTTGGGTTTAGAAAAGAGCAGGACCAAAGGGAGGGTTGGAATGATGGTCGATAGGGTCTGGCTTTATAATCGCTCCCCTGGCCCCCTGACATAATGATCCTCTGCGGCAGGGTGACCCATTTCTGCCTTCCAGAGTTTCAGAACTGAGGCTGGGCCACAGCGAGACACACCAACCACTTTCTCATAGACCCGGCGCTTCCAGACCCATCATTATCATTTAATATCCTATAATATAACCCCCCCTCGCCTTCCACTCATCTGCAAAACAGCCTCCAGTGGGCGATAGAAGGGGGGAGTGGGCTACCCACACCGCAAATAAGCAAGGATACCCAATATCCCTCTCTTTTATTTGGATCTAACCAGTGCATAGCTGCACAACAGTTCCCATCATTATACACAGGCCACTAAGTAGGGGCTACTGTGAATTGTACAAATAAGGATCCACGCATTATGTGCAACAGGGTCAGAAAATCAGAACTTGTGTCAGCGTTATTCAATGTCAGGAAGTTAGGATCCGGGGTGTTGTTTGCCTCCATAAATCAATATTATGACATCGTGGTCCATGGCATGACTTGGGCTTGAACCGTTGAATTTACATTTTCATCACGGCTCCGGAACTCGTGCATTTCACCGTCCGCGTCTCCCAAAACAAATAAATCCAGCAAGTTGTCGTTTTCATTTAGAAGGCCAAAGATCTGAAAGGATTTTACTGAGCCTGAACAGAAATGAGAATCAGCGCTTGAGGCTGGTGGAGCACGCATCTTTCCACCAGTAGAGCGAGGACGGACGAATGGTGTTGGATGAAGGTGTCGGCGGGGCCGTCGGGTCACTGATGGCTTTCCTGGAGGCAGTGAATTTGAAAGTTGTGTTAATACAGTACTTTATGACCCTGCTGTTTTCATCATATTAAATACAGTTCATTTTGCTTGTAGTGGACTAACATTAAAATAAAAAAGGCTAAGATAGCCCACAGCATCACAGAGCCTCCACTGTCCTTACGAGCAGGGATGAAATTCTCTTTCACATGTTAACCCTTTATCTCCTGCCAGACCTACTGGGAATGTTTCTTCAAAATAAGCTTGTCACTACCAGTCATTGGGTCATTTAAACTGTCCTGATGACATGTCTTTTTTCACATGTGTATTTAGCATTTTCTTTTTTTTAGTTTAAGCTAAAAACAGTTTCAATTTACTTTATAAAATTGTTTATGGTCAGAAAAACATTTTATTAAATTATTTCATTTTTATTTATTTATTGCTCTGCATAAATTAAAAAAAAAAGATATTGAAAGGTGCAGTTGTTATGGAGAAATGGAAAAATATATGTTGACTTTTTCCAATACTTTTGATACAATCAGTTCTTTGAGGACATTCTTTATCTTGATGTTAGTTTGATTTAAGGTTTTTAGCTGATCTCTATCAGAGGAACCAAAGTCTGCAACCTAAATCCTGTTTTCTGTGAAAACTTGGGGGCAGCCCTTTGACCTTTGGTGCTCTCCAAACCAGGATGTCTTCCACATTGAAAACAACAAACCCAGGAGATGTAGAAACAACACTATGTCTCTTTGGGTTCTTTAAAGCACATATCTATTTTGATGAACTTTATTTCAAGAAAAAAACGATGGAATTTGAGGAGACAGTCGGCGGTCCTGATATCTGCACCATTACATTCACTGATGAGCATTTCCATCCCCACATCCACTGCTTTTATTTGTAGTGGAAATGAAGCCTACATGTGTACGTGTGTGCGCACACGCAGTGGGGATTCAAAGATAGCTTTGGAGGCGTATTGGGTATCGAAGGGCGAGGAGCTCCTCTGAAGAGCTTCATTCACAGAGGCAGGATACTGATAAGGAGTGAAGCAGAGCCACCATGAATCCCTCCTCTGTTCGCGCTCTCTGGCTCCTCTCCCTGCTCTGTCTGTCCCCCTCTCCCAGCCTCCTCCAGGCCTTTGTGCTCTCTGTGAGAAAGTTGTGGAGACGGGGAGGGGGTGGTGAGCCTCGCAGACTCTCAAAGTTTAATTAGGAGGATCAGAATCAAAAAGTAGAGAGGGCAAAGAGAAATGAGACACAAACATGTCCACAAGCAGCTGGCCACTGCGTTCGCCTCACTTGTTGTGTTTCCATCACAAATGTCTGCAAAACCTTTTGAAATTTTGTAGTTGCTGTGTTTCCAGTAAATACTAAAAGTAATTAAAGTTACCTTTGATTGAGTTTGTTCACACAATAAGTAATTTAAAAAACACACCATTCCGTCATCTTCCTACCACTTTCATTACAAAACTTTGTTGATATTTCGCTAATGTAAAAAAAACAACAAAAAAACACAATTTTGCAATTGAGGTGTTTCTATTAAATGAGAAACACCTCAAATATATCTGAATAAGTTTTTTCACCTAATAGTCAAAGATCAAGCCATCATCCTCCAACCATATCCTAGTTGTTTTTATTACAAATGTGGGCAAAGCTTATTGAAATATTGAAAAAATGCAATTTTGCTGTTTCTGTTAAGTAAGAGACACAATTAGTCACAAATGAAACAATTTTCTCAAGCGATAAGTAAATAAAAAGTATGTCATCCTCTTTCTACCAGTTCATAGTTGCGTTTCCATTACACTTATGCATTTCCAAAACTTTATCAATATTCTGCTAATGTTGAAAAAGCACAATTTTGCAGTTTTGGTTAAAATTAATTAAGAAATGCAATTAAAATCACACGTAAATGAGTTGGCTCATGCAATAACTCACTAAAAAAACATCCTCCTACCACTAGCACAGTTGTGCTTTAGTGCACATTTTATACAAATGTGCACAAAACCTTATCAATATTCCACAAATGTTAAAAAAAACAATTTCGCAATTGCTGTTTCTTATAAATAAGAAACACAATTAAAATAACATTGAATAAGTTTTTGTGTAAAAGTAAATGAGAAACATGCCGTGATATCATCATCTTACGACTTTCTGTCATCCTTTTTGCCATTTCCGCCAGTTTTAACATCCGCTTGTTGATCACAAGACTTGTGTGATGCAAAAAAAGTGTTTCCAGTTTGGATGCAGCCAAAAAACCACATAACATAAAAAGAGTTGCCTTGTTTCCATTAAGCAAATTGATTTCGCACAACCCTATAATCAATGGAAATTCAGCTAGTGAATGCTTTCTAAAGAAGCAAGCAGGACTCATGTTTATGCTGATCAATACTTCAGTTGGGTGGTTGGTGACAGGTTTAAAGAAAGTGGACACATGAATCACCAGGAGCTACAAAGGCAGCCACCAAACAGCGATCGCTGGTTGAAGCGGCCACGGCTATTGTTCTGTGATTATTTGTCAGGCATAGCAAGGGGCAGCCAGTGTGATGTTTATATGGCTGACCTGTCTCACGGAGGGGTCCTGAGGATAAAGACCAAAGGGGAATCCCAATGATCCAGGCTAAACCCAGCCAGTCTGACCTCTGACCCCTCACTGTGGGTAAATCGCCACAGATAGACTTCTTCTGCACACAGTTTGTGTTGCTTTGTCAAACTCTTCTCACCATTCAGACATTGTAAATGGACCCAGTTTGGAAAAAAATACTTTTAATGCCTTAATTTAAAACTTTGATTTGTATTTCAGAAACATTGCTTTTTAAATACTCTTATTTTTGCCAAATTATGCCATCCTCACTGTTTTTCAGAAAACATTTTTACTCATGTAGAAGTAATAAACTCATTTAAATAAAAACTTCAGTTAGACAAAACTAATTCCTGAGATTATCAAGACAGTTTGGTTTGGACTTTTTCCAAAGTTGCATTCAGAGCAGCAGATTTCTAAAGTACGGAAAGCACCATCGCACAATTACAGTCAGAAGTTTGTGTAAAAGAGTCATAAAGGATGTGAATATCATGTTAATGTCATGTTTATTGGCATTTTGGGACCTAAAAGGAGGCAGAATCATGTTAACACTGTGACATAAGCTGTACACTGAAAAAGTTCAAACTGTCTTCATTACCGTCGCATGAAAAGACATAACAGATACAACAATGTATTTGCATGCTGTAAAATCACTGTCACACAATAAAATGTTTTTCTGCTTGGAAACGAGACGGCATCCACTAAATAATAATAATAGACAATTGTTATTTAACTTTTGAAGGAATTATTTAGCATTTTTTTTTATTAATTCTTTATAAAATAACTTGTCAAGAAAATATTTATTGGCATTACAGAAGTCTGAATGTCCTTACCTATCTATCTGTATCTGTCTATTTAGTACCATATTTTCCGGACTATAAGTTGCAGTTTTTTTCATAGTTTGGCAGGGAGTTTGACTTATACTCCGGAGCGACTTATTTGTGAAATTATTACCACATTATTATATCATATCACATGTTACTTTCATACTAAACCGCCAGAGGGCACTCTAGGCCTCTAGGCCCACACCATAATGTGTGTGGTAGAAGCTACGTCCGGAGTTAGCCGAGCTGTTTACAAGTGAAGATGAAGATTTAGTGATTTGGAGTGACACGGATGGTTTGGTAAACTTGTTAGCATGTTATTTATGCTATAGTTATCTGAATAACTCGTAATATGTTATGCTAACATACCAGGCACGTTCACAGTTTGTTGTTTGTCATGTAGCGTTAGCATACCGTACAATTATTCAGCCTGTTGTTGCCTCTATTCTATTTTTATTTTAAATTGCCTTTCAAGATGACATGTCTGTTCTTGGTGTTGGATTTTATCAAATAAATTTCCCCCAAAAATGCGACTTATACTCTGGAGCGACTTATAGTTCGGAAAATATGCTACTACATAAATTCTCAATAACTAATAAATAAACTGGTAAATTACCATTTTTGTTACATATACAGCTCTGGAAAGAATTAAGAGATCATTTAATATTGTCAGTGTCTCTGATTTTACTTCTTTTTATTGATATATTTGAATAAAATGAACATTGTTCTTTTAATCTATGAACTACTGACATGTCTCTGAAAGTCCAAGCAAAGACTTAGTATTTATTTGCAGAAAATGAGAAATGGTCCAGATGCAGTGTTTTCAGACCTCAAATAATGATATATATATATATATATATATATATATATATATATATATATATATATATATATATATATAGAAACAACAATCCTAATGTTTAAAAGTTCAGAAATCAATATTTGGTGGAATAACCACAAGGTTTTTAATGGATTCAGTGCTTTGGGCTCTTAATTTTTCCCAGAGCTGTATTTGAGTTTTCTTTAGAAATGCTCCATCATTACTAGTTTCAAATATTCCTGGTACTATGGGAGTTTACTCTTTTTTTTTTTTTTTATATATATATATAGTTCATCTTAATCTGCATCCAAAAATTAAATGTCCTTTTTGTTTTTTATTAGTTTTTCCAGTTACATGGGTCTGTTTGCATGTATTTTCCCCTTAAAAACTCAGTGTTTCTGTGTTATTCTCAGGTATAATTGTGTGTCCAGAGGAACAAAGCGGCCGATGCTTTGTCTCAATCTTCACCTCTGCGTTTATAATTACACTACGACGAGTTTCAAAATCCCCATCGGGACTTTTACGACTACATTTCTTTGGTCGTAGAGCAGCTGTTGAAATACTTTGTCACGAATACTTCTCTGACAATATTTTGTCATCGTAGGTATCTATGGCAACAAGGAAATCATCGTCTCAGCTCCTGAGTCATGGAAATCCTCGGGTCCAAGTCTCGGTTTGGCAGGCCAGAAGGACTGTGTTGTCTCTGTTTTTGGACTCGCACACGATCTGGTGTGTGTAAACGTGTGAGTGTGTGGAAACCATTGTTCAGCATATCTCTCTGTCTGGCACCTGCACTGCAAATGTCCCTATAAACTTGAAAGAGACGAACCATAAACCTAATTCTACTCTCATTTAAACGGCACATTAAAAGTAGCTGTAGCTTCAATCCGCTCGCCGCCTGTCACTGGAGGAGCAGGAATCCCCCAAAGGCAGCAAAGATGAGGTCAAGCTGAGTCATACAGGAGGTCACAGCTGCTAAAACATACAGCAAACAGAGTTGGTCCTGTTTGTTTTTGAGGGAAGCCTACCGTACCTAAATAAACTTCACTCAATCTGTACCTCCTGGATCTATACACCCTTTGCACGTGACGTCACACCCTCCAGGATTCCTCCCACTCTGCCATGATGGACTTCAAAACAACCAATGCCTCCTTTAAGGTCTGAAAACAGACATCTGGTAGCCTAATGTCGCTTTTATTTATTTGATTTGACTTTAAAAATGGCCAGAGCATGGTGCGCAACATGCACAAACAGACAAGGACGTAAACCAAACTTGTCATTTTATTTTATAACTTTTAATGAGGAAAGATTCACCAACATAAACAATGCAAACATACAATTTTCAACACAATTTATCACAAAAAATGTACAGAATTTCTTTTTTGTTTTGTTTTTGCCGCCATCTGAATACTCTTGGTCATCCCGCACTGTAGGAAAGCCATACAATCGCCACTGCAACCAGTGACTCAGCATTTTCCGAAAGTCTGGGTCTTAGATTCTGCAGCTGGTTCTTTTGGCCTCTTATTCCCCTGTCACCCGATCCATGGCATCTTAAAACAGGGACGCTGCAAAAACAAGCGTCTCCTGTTTCAAAAAAACTTAAAATAACAAACAGGAAGTGTGCTAATTAACACTTATTATAAGACTTAGGTTGCACATTCCCAAATGGGACTCACAGAATAGGGTTTATATGTTAAAGTTTTAGGCAATAACTCAAAATACCCCCTATAAAAGCGCCTAATTTAGGTTCTGAAATTAGACTTGATTAGTGGTGGTTGGATGCAGGAGGGATATTATGGCTCTTTTGGTGCTTTTCTTGCTCTGACTCGACTAAACTGGAGCAATATTTTAACCAGCTGTCTGACAGATTGTTTGACAGGCTGTGACCTCCGCACAGAGCCTCATTTAGTCTCATTAGTGCCAAGCCTCTGGCTCCCAGACAGGGACCGCACTGCAGCTCTTTGGGAAGTGTGTGTGCGCGTAGCGGTGTGTAAGTATGTGTGGGACACAGTGTGTCTTGTCTGTCACTGAAGCACAGATGTCCATTGGATTACATCACAGTGACCGCACCCTGATCTCCCTCCAGTCTCTTATCCGCCGACCCCCACTCCCACTCCTCCCACTGGCCGGTTCTCTCATTCTTTGGCATCGACAATGACCTTTGATTTATGACTTCCACTGCTGCTTTCCCATCAACCCCCTCATCCTCATGTCTTCATCGTCGTATCAATTCAAATTCTAATTCAGAAATACTTTATTGGTCCCAAAGGAAAATTAAATGTTGTAACTAATTAACTAAATTTCATCAAAGAGTAATTGAAGATGGTGATGGCTACTGGCAGAAAAGATCTCGTGTAGCGGTCTGACTGAAGATACTCTGTTTTCCCAAGACAGTTTCCAGGAGGATGTTCAGGGTTGTCCATAATTTTCTCGATCCTATGAAGAATCCTTCTTTGCATCATCATCTCCAGAGGTTCCATAGTCGTCCCCAGAACAGGACCAGCCTTCTTTATAGGCTGTTCAGCCTTTTTAGGGCCCTGATTCTGATGCTGCTCCCTCAACAGATGATGTTCTCAACAACAGACTTATAGAAGATCTTCAACATCTTGCTGCAAACCTTGAAGGATCTTAGCTTCCTCTAGTCCGCTCTGTCCCTTCTTGTAGACGGCTTCGCTGTTGCGTCTCCAGTCCAGTCTGTTGTCCAGATTGTTGAACACCGAGGTATTTATATTCCTAAACCACCTCCACTTCTGTTCCTCCTGAAATCAACAATCATCTCCTTTGTGTTGTTCACATTCAGGATGAGATGATTGTTCCCTCACCGTCACACACTATCGCACCTCACCTGATCTTCATTAATACTGAGAGACCGACTGTATAACAGCTTGCTAATGATGCAAAAGTTGTTTTCAGAATCTCAGAATTAAATTCAACTAACTGTTTCTCCAAGTGTTTAATAGTGGTTGTACTTCAAAATGTAGAAAAAGACTCTTTAGGAACAGTTTAGATTGAAGGAACCAGAAAATTGTCTAAACCAGTCAATGCATTGACAGCAGTTTTTCACAAACTTTAGCAGTGAAATATTTACTCTGTGAAGACATTAGAGAAGGGGAAGTCCCACCTTCATCTGTGACTGCAGAGTCTCTGGAGACTGAGGAGGAAAGGGGAGTGAGTCCTGGAGGACTTTAAGGGGAAAGATCCCATGCGTCTCCGTGAAGACCCCGAAGTCTTAGGGACATCCGGTAACATCTCGCTTTGTTTGTTGTTATATTGTGAGGTGAAGTCATGATTGAGTGTCAAGAAGCTGGAATAAATGCTTTTAGGAAATATTGAGATTTTCCTGTGGGGTTTTAAGAACACCGTGAAGCCAGGATTCTGGCATTCATGAAAGCAACTGGCTTCCTTTCCCTCCAGAGCTGTCCGTTTAATGAAAAGGCATGCGTGCACATGGCTAAATGTGTATCCTGGAGGCATGTCACTGACCAGAGCAAAACGTTGTATCAGTAAACAGAGCCACTGAAGTGTCTTCCTGTTGGACAGTGCTGTCTTGTTTGAGCAAGCGGCAACTTCCATCCTCATAATTGAATTCATTGTACTGTAATCTGTTGGACTCTATTTGGCGACTTCCTTCCCCGACCGACTAAAAAGACATCTGGAAGTCCCATTTGCAGCTTTAAACGTGAATTTAACCAAAAACAAAACAAAACAAAATACTAAGAAAAGTAAAAATATGAATTGCACTGAAATGACTGCTCCTATTAATGCGCGATTAATTGATGTTGGCTTTAAAAGAAGCCCTTTTCCCATGACTCAAAACGTGAAATATGTTTCAGCATACAGTGGGTGACTAATTAGTGATCCTTTGACAACTTGTACCAATTGCCTGGAGGGTCTGAATGTCCTGCAATGGTCATAGAGGCCTCAAGTTGTTTGGATGTTCCCATTCCTTCACATTGACCCCAGGCCACTCTGCTTTTCAGTTGATTCTCTGCTTCTTGTATCGTCCCTGCATTTTAACGCACTATGGTCATGTCCGGCCGATGAATCGATGGCTCTGTCTGGGGCATGAATGGACGATAGCGACAGAGGGGGGAAATAGATGACTGGGGAGAATGGGATTAGTTTATGTGCGGAGAGTTGTTGCAGAATTGAAATAAATGGCTTTAATGGACTTGTTCAGACGGAAGACGGAGGAGGTCAGGGAGAGTTGGGCCGAAAGACGGAGACAATAACTGTACTGCACCCCTCAGGGTGGGGGGTTTCTGGGAGGATGTCAGAGGTTACTGTGCTTGAGTGGGATTCATATCTCAGACTCTGTTGGCCCTTAAACTTTGATTGCTGCTACCAACCTTTATTGTGCCAGACATTCTCAGTGTTTCCTCTCTTTTTAATTTCTATTCCACATTTTTTGAGATGCGCCCATTCAATATTAATAACATCCTTCTTAAACCAATTAAATACAAAGAAATAGACCTAGTTAGGTAACATACAGAATCTGCTTTCTGCAGAAGTGTGTGAGTGCTCTGTTATTTCTCCCCATCTGCAGTGGGTTTATATTGCCAGTGCAACCAGATCCCATCAAACACAAGGCCCATGTCTACCGTGTTCCAGTCAGGCGGAACAGGGAAGTAAACTGTTACCAACCAGTGGGGGACGGGAGGCTCTTGGCTGTGGGGACATGCTATATAACAAACACACAAGGGGGCCTTTTGAATTACAGCCTCGGGTTTTTTTTTTTTGGCAAAGGTCTGCGTTGCGTTAAACCTCTGTGGGCAGGCAGGTCTGAAAAGGGCCATAAAATGTAAGAATGATCATTTAAATGGCCCAGATTCCTTGTTTAAGAGATCTGAATGACTTTAATCATGAGTTCTATAAAAGAATGCATTTTGGTATAACAGTGATCCAGTGAGAGCAGAACGCTTTATTCTCTTTATTCAGTAAGGATTAAGAACATGGTGGTAAACATGTTTCTTTTAGCTTGTTTGTCAAATTAAATATATCCCGAGATATAAAATATTCTCCTTTTCTATCATCTAGTAATTGTAAATAAACTAATTGATATATTCATCTATAATGCAAGATCAGGTTGTAGGTGGACTTTGCCTCTGAAAAAGATGATCCAAAAGCCAGTGCAACACAAGAAAGCTATGATTTCTATTGCATAAATTATATATACACACTTAGGGCATCTGTGCACTAGTATACTTTAGTTTTTTACCCCACAGATGTATCTGTGCTTTGTTCCTGAAACAACAACAATCAAAATTTCTCATGCATCTAACCTACAGCACGTTTTCTTTCAAACTCTTAAAGCAGAAGACAAATTTAGCCTTCAAGTGCAAGGGTTATGTTCATTAGATGTCTTACATATGGACTTTGATCTCATTAAAATGTTTACAAATCTAAATACATAAACATGCAATCACATGGTCCAATTGCTCCAACTGTTCTTTTTAAATCGTCGTATTTAACCTGACAAATGTTTTAACTGTATGTGTTCAACATCTTGTAGACGTTATATAATGACTCCCAGCCACAAAATGAAAAAAAAAGAAATACGTTAACATATCACTGCAGAATTGCTACTCTTCCAAGATGACTTCAAAAGTGCCAAGTCCAAAAGCCTGTTAGCTTCTCGTAAGAGATCATTATTGACTGCAGCTGCTGGCTAGTCTGTGCCAACATAGGACGGCTTTGTTTGACATCACTGATTGGACCGAGCAGCACTCTCATCACCGAACTGAAGATCATAGATTTATGCAAGTCAGAACAGCATCTTGGAGCCATTTCTGAACAACCGAGGAGTCCAGTTCATTGTCTGGTATGTGAGAACGCTTCCAGCCACGTGGCGATGAAAACGCGTCTCGTTAAAGAATTGGTACTCCAAACTTGAGACGATTAAGGTGGACGAAATATGAGGCTACATGTAAAGTATAAACACTTCTAGACGTGATTCAGCCTGTTGGATGGAGATTTACTGCATCATATGCTCACATCTGACATGGATGACATTTTTCAAAAAGTGAGGGGTGGTAGCAGGGATTTCTTAGTCCAATCCATTCCTAAGTATATATTGACTGAGGTCAAAGGTAAAGTGGTACTTTTGTGGAAAAAAGGGGCCTATTTCACATTGTCACACTAAACGTGGAGGGAAATACCTAATTTGAACCTTTTCTGACAACTTCTCTCTAAAAATGATTCAGTTTGTTGTTCAGTATCCATTACTGCTGTTACTAACATCCACTAAAAACCAGATTTAAAGTTTATTATCAAAATATCTTTAGAGTACAGTGAACCTTTGCTATAACGCGCTTCATCTTTTGCAGCCTCGCTGTTTCGCACATTTTTTTAGTGTATGAACACGCACTGTGTTCTGCATCCTGATTGGCTGTCAATTTCCTCCGTCCAGCACAAAATGTGTTATTTAGTTATTTGTAAGAAAACATTTCTATTTTTATTTCTTAAACAGATTCTTGAGCCGTAAAACAAGTTTTGATCTTTGGTTTCGTTCTATAGTACTCCACAATAATTGTAAAAAATAAAGCCGACTGCTTTGCAGATTTTCTCTCTTAACTCCAGGTCTTATTACGGCGACAAAATAATTTGTGCATTTTGCAAAAATGTGATTCTTTGGGGTTTTTTGGTAAAACCAAAATAAATGTTGGTGTCAAAACCAACGTGTCAATGGGAAAGTCTTTGAAGCAGAAAATATAGCTTGGCAAGAGAGAATCTGAAGTTAAAGGTCATAGCGAACTCCTGAGCTCCATGACCCAGACGTGGACCTCAGGGTTTTGGTGAGGTTGTAACTGAACCAGAGTGACAGCTGCTGTCTGCCAACCCACGCTCTGTCATCAGCTCTAAACAAGCACAAACTGCTACTGAGCAATGTGGGCATACGATGTCTAAAGAGGATGTTGACTCAGATGAAACTGCGGAAATTGAAGAGGATTAAAACTAGAGAAAACAGCTGCTTTCAAACTCTTGAAATATGTTAAATTCAACAGTTACCAAGCAAAGAGCATGCTGTGTGTGTGCAGGCTACACTGCCTTGCAAAGAGATTGTGTAAGGTAGTCTGGAAATGTCAAGGGGAGTGATAGGTAGCATCAGGAGACATATCGAGGTTCACCTTGCTGAATTTCACTGACATCCACCAATCTTGATTTCTGCTAGTTTGTTAAATATGCATCCTTGTCTCTCAAAAATGTCCCTCTGAAGCAGTCAGCTGCCAAAATCTCGCAGATTTTATGCAGGACTGAAAGTCATCAGATCTAGTCAACCTGCACCATGAGAAAAAAGGTTAAACCAAACTAAACAATCCAAGCTAAGAAACAGGGATTTTTAATATTTACTTTAAGGAGAATAAACAATGCTGTTGAGAAAAGAACACGCTTTAGCTGGTTGTACCTAACGATGTAATCAATGACATCCTGCACCTTTACAAACAGGAAGTGCTGGACCAGCACCTCCCACACTAATGTCCTGAATGTAGGATCTGAACAAAGGCATCATTGACCAGAAATTTGCCTCTTATCTGAAACTAGGTTCAAATTAAAATAATTCAGTGGTGTTTACTTTATAAACTGAAGCCTGGACGTAAACAGTAACATAAGCTACCACAAACAAATTCTGGACAGTATGTGAAGCAAAGTTACAGCAACAAATTTAAACTAAAGCATCATGGATAACTATAAGAAGCAATAAATTATAAATATGCTTTAGATTAATTAATTGGTAGGGAATAAAAACAATCTCAACCACTTTGATTCCTTTAACTTTTCCACACTTTTTTATGGTACAACTGCAAACATAAACATATTTTATTGGAAAATATTGTAATATACCAACTTAATGTTGCTTGACTGTGGAGGGAAAGGATTCATTATTGTTGAAATGCTCTGCAAATACAAAACTGGTTTAAAACCTAAGTAGGCGTGTGAAACCCTGCTAAAGAAGAGACACTCCCCCCAAAGCATGATGTTGCCACCACCATGTTTCACTCTGGGCATGATGTGTTCAGGGTGATGGCTGCACTAAATTTTATTCATGGGTAGCAGAGTAAACCACACTCTCAAAAACACCAGACACTGTGTTGCCTTTTCCTTTCATTGTTATGTATAACGCTATGTTGGTCTGCCACATAAAATTCCGGTAAACTTCAAGCAGAGTTGGTGGTTTTACCATGTTAAAAAGTAGATTTCACAAAGCTCTGTACTAAAACAACCTATAATAGCACTGAACCTAGACTAGAGGTCTGAACATGTCTTTAATCCCTCTTCATGTGTCACAAATGCCCAAACTATATTTAAACCTGAGTGCTTGGGTAGTGCAAAGGTCAGCCTGCATGTGAACTATCTGACTGTGAACCACAGCAGGCTGTAACTGAGCGCACAAGCTGTGGACCAACCCAGAAAACCAATGAAAACCAAAGACTAGACACTAGTGAATGTGTGGGAGAAGTGAAATTATAATAACCACCGTCAACATAATGCATCACAGTTCAACTCCACTACTTTCTGCTGTTAAATGCAAAAGAAATATGATTGTAATACTGGCCATTCTGAAGGAGATCAAAATAGTTGCTTTAGGGTTCATTCAACCCTGTTTAGTCAAACTCAAACTCTACTTTGAAAGTTAGTTTTTTGGTCCACCTACAAGCCTCTTTCTTGGTTTTATTGAAGTGAACTCGGGTCTCTTGCATATGTAAAAGCCAGACCGGTCCAAAAGCAGGAAGTGGACTACAGAGTACGGCATTCTGGGTAAATACAACTAAAACAAACGCTCTAGAGATAGCTTCACAAATGGTCTTTTACCAAAGACAAAAGATGAATCCTACAATTGCTAAAATGTGACACCACTCTGATTTTGTTTACATTTCACAAAGAAGGAAGTTACACTCAGTATCTTCAGTGTTTATGTGTCGTTTCCTTCAGTGGTTCTTGATGTAGCGCCTCCACAGATGAGTAATGGTGCGTTCACACCAAACCCTATTTGAGCGTTTTGGCACGTTTTGTGCATCAAGCGCTGTGCAATTGAAGCGTTTTGAGCATTTTACACACGTCCAACGATGGATTTTAAAAATTTGAGCTTCCACTAGCTTCTACTACCGAATATTTTGGTGCCACTTTCTTAATTTCATCCGCCATAGTACAAACTGACCAAATTATCAGAAAACAACGGCTAAATTAGGTGTGAAAACACCTTTAGATTTAACAGATTCAATAAGAATTCATCCAATATTTGTACTCCAATGTTGTTCTATGCTGCAGAAGATACATCATTGCTTTTTTATGTGATAAATTAAGCAGTGGGAATAAATTAAAAGACTCAGAAGGAGGCGGATATAAACTTGAGTTTTTCTTTCGTCTCAGCATCACTTAAATGGCCTTCAGATGGGTTTGCGAAGTCAGGCGCTCTGGAGTTGTGGGAGTATCCGTTTCCACACACAAACCTCTCAGTCTGGTCTAATCCCCATGTCGCCTCTCCCCTCCACACACAACTCCATTCTTGTCCTCTTGTTGGGGCACAGAGAAGACCCCCCCGACGGTCAGGGGTTAAAGGTCAGGGCAGCTTCTTGAGCTGGACAATAGCTAAAGTGTCACCTGGAGTAAATCTGTGGCTAGCCCAGGCTATTGGCTGTGACAACCATCATTCTTGAAGCCAAATAAACAGAGTAAGGAAAGATTTGTGGCTAGAATGTAGGGGGCACATGTGTTCGCACACGTTTGGTTGGGTTCACCCTGCAAACTGTCTGAGGATCTCACCCCCAACTCACCTCCCACCTCCAGAAATCTTATGTGAGTGATTAAATGTTGGAAGTGGAGAAGGTGAAGGGCCTGGTGAGAGCGCATGTCTCAGAAGGGGATACCACTGAGGTGTGTTGGTTGAGGTTGTGGGAGGGTAGTGAAGGGACAGCTTTGTTTTGGGGGTCATATTTCATAGAGGAGGCCTTGTGTATATTAGTTTAAATCCACTCCATTTCCTGATGTGACGAAAATGAAAGCCCAGCTTAAAATACTAAAAACTAAAGGCCAGTTTCTGGTGAGATGTCAGTCAGTAATGATAATTAAGGGAAAAGGGGGAAAGCAAAAGGAAGGTTTAAAAAAAAAAATTCTTTGTGAAAGCTTTTTTAAATTGATGGAGCAGACCGAGTTTATTGCAAAACTAAATATGGTGGCTTTTTCTAATGTCCAAAAAAAAAATAATGGTGCATTCATACCAGCTTTAGTCCTCTTTAATCAAACTCTAGTTTGTTTACCTAGAAAGTAAAGTTTGTTTGGGGAAGTGTGCATGCATAATCAAATTCTGATGCAGACAAAAAAAGGGAACTCTGGTCCACCTACAAACCTCAGACTTGATTCGAATGGATATGTGAGCCAGAAAAGGCTCCAAAAGCAGGAAGTTGACAATAGCGCAATGCATTCTGCGTATCTGTGATCAAAACAAATGAATGCATTGCTAAATGCTAAAAGGAGAAATAACTCGTGGTTGTAGGATTTTGGGAAATCCTACAATCGCTGAAATCTGACCACACTCTATTTTTATCAACATCTAAAAGTACCGACTGTTTTGTCGGTACTTTCTGTTGGTACAGCATCGTTCTGTAAACAAAGCCTTTGGCCTTGGCCAGCTGAACACTGTAGTCCCCAAACAACAGACCTTAACCTGGAGACACTATGTAGGAATCCTAACAGGAGTGCATCCAAACTGACCATTTAAAGATGCCATGGGAGTTTGTATTTGACAAAATCTAATTTTTTTTTTACGTTTTGACTCTCGTAAGGTGTTAATCAGGGCACCGTCTTGCATAACGAGACAGGAAATTGTGTCACCAGACTCACTGGTTGCTAAGTTTAGAATCATCATTGTGTATTTTTAGACTGTGGAAGGAAGCAGGAGTACCAACCTGGACAAAATCACAGGTCCTTCCATCTGTGATTCAGGAAGGACCCTTTTAAGTTTTCCCTTCAGCTGACATAAAAATGATTTTAGTCATTCTTCTCATTGTTTAGTCGTCTGTATTAAATGATTACTTGCTTAAGGATCTGTCTTTTTCTGGTCTTGTTTACCCAGATTCCATGTCTTATTGGTGCAAAGGGGTCTGTTCTTGTTTTCCTATATATCTGTGGCTTTGCATGGCAACACCACAGTTTTATGTGCCTCATGTGGCCAAGGAACCAGAGAGTTCCCAGCACATAGAGGGGATAAGAGGGTGGTTGGCGGTGGGGGGATGAATGGTAATAGTGGGAGATCTACTGAAGCTGTTTGCTGGATGATGGTCAGAGGTTTCAGCAGCCCACCGCCCCTCTTCCCTCCCCCAACCCTCAGCACACCCTGTCATTAGGGTGACAGTCAGGTCCTGTTTGGCCCCAATTGGCCATGCTAATAACAGTTTTAATAACCCGGGCTCAAGTAATATTTCATTGCTGTTTGGATCGCCATGTCACGCTAAGAACCCAGTGGTGGAAAAACAGCTTCATGACCTCAAGAGTGAAATGACTGAGAGGAATCTGTGTGGATGTGGAGCTTATCCGTGTTTTTGCACATCACACACTGAGCGTAATATAAATGTTCTTCAGCTATGAACCATTTTACAACGTGTCTTTTTTTGTTTATCAATGATCCATTAAACAAGTGCTCGCCTGTTTCAGTTTAGCATAGATTTGTTTAAATATTTTATGCTAATATGATAGACTGCGTTTAATTGCACAGTAATGTTTTATTGTGTGTAACAGCTTGTAATAGTCTTGTTGTGACAACGAGGCAGAGCGGCTGGCTCAAACATGAGAGAATAAATTGGTGCACCTTTAAGGTCAGGGACATCTAAGTGGTTACATCAGGGATGAATCAGCTGCAGTCACAACGCAATCAGGCAGGCAAGGAAAAAGTGTTTTCACATGACACAGTCAGAGAATGAGTCTTGCATTGTCGCTCCAGTTCATTGAGATTTGCAACATCCCAAAGCGGCATTTCACTTAGGCTGAGGTAAGAACTTTGACTGCGCCGCTGCAACATGAACGTTTTTTTCCGCCTGTAGGGTTAGGGCTCACCTGTTGGTGACTCATTTGGTCCAAACTTCAGATGAAAGTTTAATCAGCATTTGATGACTTTAAGGTCAACTTATAGACTGGAAGGAGCTCAGATCTTGCAAAACAAGCCCCAATCTGAACCTCTTCACCGCTGTTTGATGGATGTTATGAGGCTGATTTGGTGTGTTTAGTGAGAGCGTGATGATGCTCTGAAGTATGGCCACACTTTTCCACTTTGGTCTCAAATACTGACAGAGACACAATGCGAGAAATCTTTTCGTTCACCTGGATGTAACTAATTTGAGAAGAATTCGCCCCCCCCCCAAAAAACAAACTTGTTTGGTCTTTTTCAAATGATCTTGTCATAAACCTTAATCTGCATCATTCCCATCGGTCCTCGAGGGCCAGCATCCTGTGTGTTTTAGTTCTCTTCCTAGGGGTGAGAACAACTTCCTCAGCATGTCAATGTTCTTCTAATGAGCCATTGTTTGATCCAGGTGTGTTAAACCAGAGAGTTAAATGTTTTCACACCACTTCCCCACAGTCTCAGATGGAGCTTGTGTTGGTTTTTAGCATTTTCTCTGTTTGGTTCAAAGAAGATTGGCCGCTGTCTTCAATTTGTTCCAATTGCAAATAAGATTTCTCTGCTAGAAAGTTGACCTCCTGACCTTTCTCAGATTAACAGACGATGACAATCGCCACTTGTTTTTCCATTTTGACATTATATTGGCACGCAACTATATGCTCCAGACAAGAAAACCGCCAAAAGTCTTGCTTTTATAGAGGTGGTCACTTTAATAAGGTCAGTTAATCCGATTAACTTCTGGCTGTCATATCTGCTCACATACTCAATAGAAAAAGCATTTTAAACTGTTTTTACCCCATTTTGTTTTCAATATATAATTACAGTTTGGTTTCTAATAATTCAATGTTTCTAGTCACAGCCTTGAATTTTCCATATTTGTACAAGCATTAAGAAAAACAGAAGGTAAGCAACTTTAAAAGAAAATGTTTTCTGAGAAAATGTTTTGTGACTTTTGTTACCAAACAACTCCTTCTAACATGAATGCAAAGGATGGAGTACCAGCGACAGGTTGTAACCTAACCCACTCGGGCAATTCCTCAACCTCAGCCAAAGCTGTGAAAGATAAAGACTCAGAGGGAAAACTGGGGTAGGAATCCAGCCAGCGTCTGCTTTCACTGGACAGCCCACATCACAGAGGGGACCTTGAAGCAGGTCTAAGCCCACCAGCAAGAGTTGGAGCCGGAGGCCCAGAGTGAAAGTCGGCTCAGCGGCAACTCTGGACCGTCGGGGATGAAACGGGCAGGGAAGTCTTTCATTCTCTGCCAGGCAGGAGACTGTTTCCAACTGGACCTGCAGACAAGACAGAACCCCATAAAAGAAACGGGGAGACAAACTCAGTTACCCAGAGAAACCTGATGCCAAAGTTTATGGGATAAACAAAACACAGCTTTTATAAGAACATGTTTAAAGCTCTGCGACATATCGTAAAAATGTAAATCACTCTGAGCAGTCTACTATCTTCATTTAATATAAAGTTCACAAATTCCTGTCACACATAAATACAAATTAGATTACAAGCTAAAGATATAATAAACCGAAACAGCAAAGAGAAAAAAAAAAAGGTGACATTTTAAGGTTTATTTATAGCTTGTTTTAATGTATAATTGCATAATAAAATTGGAGTAGTGGGTATTTGCATTTATATCTTGTTTTAAATGTGTCCTTGTTCACTTTACTTCATGGTTTCTGTCTCCGGTTTCACAGCTAAAAACATCAGATGTTATTTGTCAGGCGAAAAGGTAACATTAGCTTTCCCGTAGGTCAGCCTGAGTTCAAAATGCAAATAAAAGACAAGAACCTTTGACTTGACACTCGATACAACACATCCCACATTCAGATAATCATTGCATCTCTGAATGTGGGATGTTGTGGTTCTAGTTGGCTTTCCGTTGCTGGTATCTGTCTAATACCAGCTTCCTGTCTAAACAGGAAGAGGTAGAGTTTGTCTTTCAACTGTTGCAACCAGTTTCACGTGTTTCTTTGACTGCTTCACTAGATTTCACATCCACTGAATCAGTCAATTCGAGCCATCAGTCTGATTCTGTGGCTTTGCCTTATTGAAGCGGCTGATGGTGGTATTTGCTAGAAGTTGCAAGAGTTTATTGTGGCATTCTTGCTTACGGCATAAGGCCTATGAAATGTACATCTTGAGACTGGTGCAGATGCAAAACCTGCTTCAGGAAAAACATATGGAAGATATAACCCGTATTCGTCCCTAACATACCACAGACTTGATCAAGAGTTTTCCCTTAATGACTTGAGATCTGGACTATACATGAAACTTGATTTGTACTTGCCCCTCAAAAACTCCAGATTTGAACTTGAGACTTGCATTAAACTTGCTCCTCAGATTTTAGACTTGACTTGTAATTACTATTAAAAGACGTAAGAGTCGATTTGGACTTTCTTCTTAAAGAATTGGAACTTGGTTTTGACTTTCGTTAACTTGAGACATGACTTGTACTTGCCTCTTAAACACCTGAGACTTGGTTTGGAGTTGCCCATCAAAGACTTGAATCTAGGTTTGGTCCCTCAAAGATTTGATACCTGACTTGAACTGACCCTTCAGAAATTTAAGACTTGACTTGTGCTTGCCACTAAGAGACTTGAGGCTAAACCAGTGTTTCTCAATTCCGGTCCTCACGCCCCCCTGCCCTACATGTTTTAGGTGTTTCCCTTATTCCACACACCTGGATTGAATATGTGGGTGATTAACAGGCTTCTGTAGCACTTGATGGTCATGCAATTATTTGAATCAGCTGTTCTGGAATAGAGGTACATCTAAAACATGCAGAGCAGGGGGGCCTGAGGACTGGAATTGAGAAGCGCTGGGCTAAACTTAGACTCGGCCTATTGCAGAGTTTGGTATCTTCAGCTGCTTGTCAGAGATTGTTTTGTTGTTTTTCGTCAGGAGAGCCTACGCAGGATGCTGCTGTCATGGCAACCAGACTCATAAGAGTATTTTAATGTTTTTTCTTACGCAATTTGAGTTCTAGCTTAGGAACAAAGCTGATGTGGTCAGTCCTGCTTAAAATTTTCTATGACCAATTAACACCAGTGTGCACTGGTCTGACGTATTGGACTGCCAATTATGCCTCCACCCAGATCTCCCTCTCTCTCTCACACACACACACACACACACAAACTCAGATTTGCTACTATGTTGTAGCTCCCTAAGATCTTGTTTATGGAAATTTGGTGACTCCTTGCGCTTTTCACTAAGCGTAAAGAGTCTTTTAGTCTCTTAAGACATGCCAAGAAAACTTTAAAAACACCCAACAAAACCCGACCTTATTGTGCCTGATTTTTTTATTCCAAACCTCCTTTGTGAGTTCAAACTAAAGTGAGTGACCAAGACTGCTTTTCACTGCCAAAACACAAATCTTACCAAGTGTTTTTGGTCTAGTTTCTTAGTGCACCAGAAATAAGACAAAACTAACTTACACGTTGCTTTTCTGAGCTTGTTTTAATACAGTTATTCTTTAATATTGATAAAGTTCTAGTTTCATTGATTGATGAAACTTATAAACTTGGTTATAAATGAAATCATCTGCCAGTGGAACTAGTACTTTTTAAAATCAAAATTAAGAAATTATTACCTTAAAATAAGGTCAGAAAAGTAACTTGTAAGTTAGTTTGGTCTTGCGAATGTACAAGGCTATTTAAAAATACTTGGTAGGACTTTGTGATTTTGCAGAGTTCTTATTAGAAACGCACCTGCAACCACGAGATAAGCAGACAGAGGTGCAGCACCCCAACCCTCCAGATTAACCAGACATCATTCAGCAACACTCGACTCTCCATCGGTTCCCACAAATACACATTAATCTTTTCATCCACTCTCAACTCTATGAGCTCTTTCCTTTTCTAATATTGGAGGAACACTCTGTTCAGTTTATATTATGCAACACAACATTAGAGGCCAAGAATCCCCATCAACATGTCCTCGTCCGGTGTTCTCCAGCCCCAGTTCGTACCAGCAGACATACGAGAGGGCGATTTTAGATCCTCCCTCTGGTATGTGCAGTGTTTTCCACTCCCCATGTGCTGTAGATTAGTCTCTTTGTTCTCTGTGGTGCTGCCATAACACTGGCTCATTAATCACACTATTACAGTAGCCTCTCATACCCTTCATCTGTTACCCCCACCCTCTGTGGATGCCAGCTATTCCCAGGGTGTGAATCCTTCAGTGTAGCGGGGCTGGAGGAGAAAGTGGGTCAGCAAAAATCAGACTGGAACCACCTGAAAGTACACAAAACCACTTTGTAGTCCTCTGGTTACATGTGTGCGTGTTCGGGCTCAGCATACGCCATTAGATTTAAACCCTACACCAGATACATTTCCTTTTTCATAGACATAATTTGTCTTTCATCTATGTTACACCAAGTTGAAACTGAGAATTTAAATATTTGATGAAAGTCATGCTTTGGTAGCAGAAAGGAGAAGGAAGTTGGATTCATCAAATCTGGTTTTATCAGATGTTTTGAGTGTAACCAAACAAATTAACAAGTCTAGCATTAATAGTTGCAGAGAAATCAAATTTAATATAAAAATTTTGATATTTTCTTTTGGAAAAAGAGAGCCTGATAAAAGAAGCAGGCCTATGAAACTAGAAACAGAGAAACTAGATTGAATTTTTCAATTTCCACAGAAGTTGTACCAAGCCCAGTTCTTCAGGATTTTGCCATTTCTTCCCTTAGATTTAATATTTTTCACTCCCTTTCTCAAGTACACTCGGTTCAGTGCTTCTATCCAGCAAAGATCAGCAGCTATAGACGATAAACGATGACCAGGGACCTTGGGATTAAGCTGCATTAAATGGAGTAGAAGCCCTTCACAACAGGTAAAATCTTCATGATCCATAATCAAAATCCTTCACGTTATTTGTGATGGAGTCAGACTTTCACCATGGAGGACTGTAGTCCTCTCAGATCCTGGTAGTTTGATCTGTTTCTGTATTTATCTCGCTTTCCAACTGGCTCTGGATTAAATCCATCACGAGCTCCCAGACTTTAAATGAGAGCAGCATGCAGCCAGAGGTTTAGTTTCTCTACGCAGGAGGCCCGAAGTCCGAGCCTTCGCTGCCTTTGTTTCCAGCTCTCTGTTGTGCCCACACACACACACACTCACTCACACACAAGCCCCCGTCCCAAAAATATCCCTCACACGCTACTCTTTGGTTCCTCCTCCTCCAATGGCCCCCATCACCGCCACCCTTTTCTGAGCCAATGGTGAATTAGCATTTTTCCACAGCTTTACTTTTGTCTTAGTTAACCCTCCACACACTCTCACACACACACACACACACACACCCTTTGCTATCCATTGGTATGTGGTCCATCATTAATGTGCAGCACAGCCTGGAGTGACCCTCAGAAACCAGCTCTCTCTGGGAAACCGGGGGGTTGCTTCACTTCTCATTAAGAACCAATACATGCCCCCAACTCCTCTCCCCATTAATCGCATGCGCTCATTAGCATGGCGCCTCTATTTGGGTCCTGCCATGCATTATCGGGTCAGCCAGGGGAAAGGACGCTCCTCTTTTTGTCAGAGCTGGCTTTTAGAGATGCAAACTACAGTACGCCACTCATTCAGGCCCCTCGCTGACCTCTGTTGCCCTTTTTGTGCCTCGCACCCCTCCCCCTTTTCACCACCACCAGTGAGCAAGGTTATTACAGTTTACCAACGCAAACAAAACAACAAAACCTGAAATTGTGAAAACATTTTTGTTGAATAAATAATTATTGGGGAAAAACTATAACCGGGTCTATGTCATGTTTATAAAACTAATGAAAGCATATTGAAATAATAGATATAAAACCCTTTGTTTTTGTGTTTATTAATCTATTTATTAGCTTTTCAAACTGATATAAAATAGCCATAATTACCAGCCAGCTAAGCTAGGTTGGATAGAATCAACTCACTCACTCACTCTTCGGTTACCTAGCAACTCACTAATTCTTTGGTTACCTAGCAACAACCTGTTGAGTAAGTTCCGCAGCAAAACAGGAAAGGTAACGCCACCAGTTTGGCAATATTTCAGATGTTTAAAACAAAACAAAAATCAATAATTATCGATATAGTCTGACGTGAAACTCTTGTATTGTGATACATTTTTCAGCCATTTAATCCTGCCCTATATTGAATATTCATTAAGTACACTGTACTTTGACCTTTTTGAATTCTGCGACTAAAGTAAGTATTTGTTCCACCAGCAGATTATTTCACTTACATTTCCCCCATTTTAAAATAATCTGATGGAGGACATTTAACTTTTTCTTCATTATTAAGAAATTATTGACTTAAAACAAGCTGAAAAGTTACTTATAAGTTTTGCCTTATTTCAAGTTTACTCAGATATTTGTACTAGAATCAAGACCAAAGTTACTTGATAAGATTTAGCTTTTTTCCAGTTTGTTGCTGGCACTTAAGTTTGTTCCCACTAATATTGAAAAAGATTAATCTGCCTGTAATAAAATTATTTATTTATTTAGTTGCCAAGTCTGAGTGAGCTCTGTGCCAGCCTGCAGCTGCCCTAAACATTGTTCCTCATCTCTCCATCAGGAGGGTTCAGTCGATGGACCACCAGGCTCTCAGCTAAGTCCATCTCTGTTTTCGGTCTGCCACCCAGTCTGTGCTGGACTCAGCCTCACACCTAACAAACCCAGCGCCGCTCTCCTTCCCCCACTTTTTAAAAAAAAAGGTTTAGCTAAACTCATAATAATCAGCAAAGAATGAGGCATGGGAAAAAGCCTAACGACGGTAGCACATGTTAATGCACTGAAACACAAGTGAAACATATTATTTTCAATAATTTTCCAGTGACGCTCTGAATTGGAGTGTAAATCTTCCCGTCACAGTACGGAAAGTATAATTTCTGAAGCTGGTTTTATTTCAGCATCAAAAAATAACCCAACACACTCAATACCACTGAAACATCTGCATTCAATGCTTTGTTCTTTGTTGGTGGTGAAGTTTCATGTTTTATATTTGGGTAGTTTTTCAACTCATTTGAAGAAACATGTCACTTCGAGGGAGATTCAACTTCCCTACAAAGACGAAACCGTGGTGAGACAATAACACTGAGCTGGGCTAAATGCTGTCAGAGAAAACTGAGTGCAAGCAGAGTGGTTCAAAAGTTGAACTCTGGAGTTTCCCTCAATCCTCTACAATCATCTGACATGATTTTAACTTTTCTTTACAGAAAAGGAAATAAACATCACTTTTAGTGCTGTAGCTAACTGTAGCACTGAGCTAATTGCAGCTCAGTGCTAACGCCACTGCTAATGACATTCTTGACCAAATCCAAGTCCAACATAAACTAGAAGATTCATTTTTAAAATATCGTCCAAGTTTTGATTAATTTTGACTTTCAGTCTTTTAAATGCAGCTTTGACATATTTTAAATCTTATCTCTTTTTCAATTGCTTACTAAAATCCATGTTGAAAATACCTTTTGGTGTATGAAACAATTGAAATCTTGACTTAAATGAAGGATAAGGAATCCTCATCACAAATTAACAACATAAAGCTCTAGTGGAGTCAACAGCCAGACCATCAAGATGACTGCAGCTCTTCTCAAAAGTACTTAAAGAGAAAAAGTGAAAAAAAATTATAACATATAGTCTTTCATTTGGTGTCATATTTCAAATTTTGTTTATTTCCCACCAATTTCATCCAAAAGTCAATCACTTCAGTTTGTGAGGATTTTCAAGTTTTTTCAGTAAAAGTGGAACTGATGAGTTAAGTGGGACCAGGACCCAGTGAAGCAATGGTTAGTTAAACCATAACAATGAGTTGAAAGGCACAACCACATTAACGTTGTGGAACTGCACCGTTTGGGCATAACATCCCATTTGCTTTGCTAAAATGAGCCTTTGTGTTTGAGAATCTTGACTCTAGGATGAAGGTAAGGTCAAGCTTTTCCCAATGGCTCTTTCTGACCGACTCTAGCTGATGGTGAGGATGTTTGGTACCGAGAAAATACTGGTGCATGTAATGGTGAAGGAACGAAGACATTTGGTTTATTACTGAAGAGGTTTCTATCTCTAATGTTGAAGAGATGCGGTAGGCATCAAACTTCCATGATTCTGGATCATTTACAGCAGTTTCTCCACTTAACCCATTTAACAAACAGTCACGGCCATCTAACTTGAAATTATGCCTCAGTAACACAAGATGTTGAAATATCCTACCTGAAGTCTCTCAACGGACTTGTTGGTTTCTTTGTTCATATGTGTTGTTTGGTAAATGTCAACACATCGACTCAAGGCATTTTGAGGTATTTACAGATTCTGAAAGTATAGATTTCAGAATCTGTAATGATGTCAAACACGTGGAAATTAAAAAAAGAACTTGTTCTATACCTCCAAGTGTTGTATGCATTAATAACATTTTAGGACCATTTGTAATTTTGAAGCATAATAAAAGAAAAAATAGATTTGAGTTGCTTTGGCAGAAACAAAAATCATGACACTTTTAATATGAATATTATTGAAAATATCTTCGTTCTGACATCGTAACATTAACCAAGAAATTATGATCTGACATAAATTTGTTCTAAAAGTATTACTGATTAAACTTTAGCTTTAATAAAATAAAGCTACATAATTTTTAAAGTGTGTCATGACGGTCTTATTCACAACCCGTCAAATAAAGTGTTGCCCTTAAATATCCTGCGTTACATCAGCTGAAGGAAATATTCGATGACGTTATCTGTCCGAAATGAGACCCTGCTTCCTCTAAAGTCTAAGAGGGATCGAACTTTATGTGTACCTCAGTCAGTAAAGTAGAAAGTAATGGACTGGTTTTGATTTTATGGATGTTGGATTAAATTAGGCCAAATATAGATGCACACACGAGCTTTTTTCACATAAAATCAGATAAAGAGCATAGAATTTTGTGGTTTTAAAATGTCAAAATATAAAAGGATATGAATACTGTTTTAAAAAAAATTGTAGATGTTTTTCATTCAGTTACGGACAAAGCAAACATTTTAAAAATAAACTGTGCTATTTTATTTGTTTTGCCATTATTTATGCTCACTTGCACTTTGTTATTAACTAGCGAATACCTTCCTTACAAACGCCTCCCCGGGAACATCATATTTCAATACAATTGTCATCCACAAAAGGATTCCCGCTCCCCAACGCCTCCCAGCAAAAACCCAACACTGCTTCTCAGAAAACTGTGACAAACCGCTCATTCATTTCTGGCTTCTTTGCCATGCATCTTTTCTCTTCAGGTGTCAGGGAGTCCTATTGTCTTCACCCAAACAACCCCTAAACACCACCCACTGCAGCCCAGAGCTGACATGGCTGACCTTGGTGTCAACCCCCAAACCTCCCACCCCCTTTTAGTGAAGCTGTGGGGCTCCACTCACAGTTTGATACAGCTTGTGTTTGTGTGCGTGTGTTTTAAGATAATTACTCTGTAACTTTTATTTAATAAAAATTTTTTTTTTTTTATACATATTTGTTAAAACTGTGACCATGTTCTGACAATTTAATATGAGACTGATACGTGAAAACTTCAATCTCTAGAAATGCAGCCAATCAGAGCCAGGAGGAGGGTCTTAGTGCTGTTAATCAACATTTTGAATGTGCTGCTAAATGTGCTAATAGCAGAGAAACAACTCACCGCTGTCATCAGTGGCTATGCTAACTAGCCTTAGCATTCACAACAGGCGTTGCTGACTGGGAAATAGCTGCATCATAGCAGAGAGCAAGGGAGAGAGGGTGAGCGGTACGCACACGGGTATTATTGACAGCGCTAAGACCCTCCTCTGGGCTCTGATTGTCTTTTCTCCTCCACCTACTTGGAGAAGTTGAAGGAGCACAATTTTTTTCCTTCCACCCACATATTATCTGTCTCATATTGAACTGTCACAACATGGCAACAGTTTTAACGAATATGTAAAAAATATATGCATATATTTTTTAGAAGTTAAATACTGAAGCTTTAAAGGTGATCTATTATGTTTCCTTGAACAGGTTAGAATAGCTCTACAGTCAAATCAAAACGTGTTCATGACATTTTTTTTGCATAAAATCATTCTGAGATAATCTTGTCACTTTAAATCCAAATAAGCTGGAAACTCAACGTTTACACTCACACATGGAAATGGCTGCTCACAGTTGCACATTTGTCCTACCAGACATCTTTGAAAAGCATTAGTAGAGCCTCTTGCACAACCAACAAGAATGCAACAAGTGGTTTCTGAATGATAAGTCAACAACAACAAAAAATTTGTCTTTTCTAGCAGCCATTGTACAGTCCATACAGTGGTAAAACCAGCTGAACAAACATGCTGGAGCTCCGCTTGGGTTACTAGGTAATGGCACAGTGCATGTTGAATATAACCTAACAATCAAAAACCCAGATGTTTTTTGTGGCAAAAAAACATCTGGGTGGGTTTTTTAAAAACTTGGGCTGTTTTTTAGAAGCAGTTAAGAGTTAAATGGAAGTACAAAACCTTGCTAAATGTGTGTATAACATTTACTGCAACGCTTATTTTTGTTGATAGTTTTACTTTAGTGCTGCTTTTAGTTACGCCAATAGAGCAGGGGGGGCTGTGTCACATCCCCAATCAGTGATGTAAAGCAGAACTACTGAAGCAGAAGGGTGGGGGGCTTTGATTAATGCGAGCGAGTGTTTGTCTGAGAGATGAAAGGGGAGAGGGCGGGGGAGCAATGGCGCTGGTGTGGAAAAGGGAAAAGGAGAAGTATCTGGGGCATGAGAAGGTTCTCAACGCACACCAGAGTCTGTTCAGTGTCCAGTCGAGGAGATCTGGGGGAAATATTTCACAGCTGACAGGTGTGTGATGTGTGTGTTTGTGTGAGGATAGAGTGAGGGGGAAGAGGGGCAACAAGGGGCAGGAACTGATGAAGTGTTGCAGGAGCGTGTGTGTGTGTGTGTGTGTCGACAGGGGAGTGTTGGAAATATGTTATGTAACCTCCTCTCTGGGGGAAGAAAAGAGCCATGGGTCAGAGCGAGGAGGGAGAGGAGGAGAGGAATTTCATGATTAAGGGGAAAAATGATAACTTTCCTAATTATGTTTTCTGAGGTCAGAGATATTATTCAGCATATCTGCATTCCAGAGGCCTGAAGTACGTTTTTATTTACAATTTATAACATTTCAAACACAAACTTTAGAGGATTTACTTGGGATTTTATATGATGGTGCAACACAAAGTAGAAACGAGTTGTGAAGATGAACCTTTTTCAAGAATATATCATTCTGAAAAGTGCGGGCTGCATTTATAAACAAGCAAAATTACAGCTTTATGAATTTAGCTTGTGTTTTTTGCTTTATGTTGGGATTTATCGTCTTTGGTTTTCATTCCTCAGGTTTTTTTTTGTCAGTTAATTTAGTTTATTTCAAACATATTTACAAATAGATAGTGCCTTTTTTTAATGTATTTTACTTTACCTATTATTCTTTTATTATATCTAGGCCTGTCAGAATAACACATTTTACTGGACAATAAATTGTCCCAGAAATTGATGCGATAAATCATGATATTGTTGTTTTAAGACCATTTTCAACTAATATATTGATATATTTTGTACAGATCACCTCACTGTGGAACTAGAAGATATTTTTCAATATCCAAAAACACACAAATAAAAACACAACGACCAAAAAAATAAAAAATAAACGAGAATAAAAACCACACACATCAAAGCCATGAATAAAATGGATCATGATGTCCCAGTAAACAAAATTGCCCTTCAAAAAATATTAATTGAGCTCATTTAAATTTATCATGCGATTGTTTAAAACACAAAGCTTACCAGGTGTTTTTGTCTAGTTTCTAGTTTAAATATCTTAATACACTTGAAACAAGACTAAACTAACTTAGAAGTAACTTTTCTAAGAGCTTATTTTAAGTCAATAAGCGCTTTATATAAATGAAAAAGTTCTACATCCATCGATAGATTATTTCACTTATAGCATGGAGAAAAATGTCATGTTTTAAGTGAAATAATCTGCCAGTGGAAATGGAACTTGGTTGCTAGGTGACGTACTAGGCCTGGCTGGGGTTGCTAGGTAACGGCGAAATGTCCCCTGATAGTTACATAAGTGAAATAATCTTCCAATGGAGCTAGTAATTTGTAAAATAGATATAAAGGAATTATTTAATTTAAACGAGCTCATGTTTGTTGCTGAAAAGTTGCCTGTAAGTGACTCCAGTTGCTTTAATAACATGCTATGGTAAACAGTCTTGAACGCTGCACTGAGGTCCAACAGAACCAACACTGTGGTTCTTCCACAACCTAAACAACTGTGATGAGTTCATATTCTCACACTTCCATCATTTTTATGCAACTCTTATCTATGGACGCCTCGACCAGGGGTGTCCAAACTTTTTGTCACGTGGGCCAGAATTGTCGACTCAAAAAAAAAAAAAAAAAAACCCAACGTAAAATTAAGCAATTAAAGTAGCGTAAATTTTGTTTATTTTATATCCAAAACTTGAAATGTTTTTTTATGACAGTGTACTATGGCCATCGTGAATACTAATATTAAGTTAAAGGCAGAGTTCACCAATAACGTCAGAAATTTAGTGATTAATTTCAAAAATTTGCTAGAATTATTTTTTATTTTTTTTATTTTCTGAGTTTCAAAATGAAAGAAATTTTGACATTTGAACATTTCTGAACTGAAATTTCTCAAAATTTTAAGTTTTTGGCAGAAATTTACTCCTTTTTTCTCTACAATGACTCACATACGCCAGTGCATATTTTGCACTTTTGCTGAATAAAAAAGGCATCTAGTTTCAGTTTCTTTTGGTATCGATCAAACAAACTTTATTTTCAGTAACAAGAACAGAATTTAGGTCACTTTCTTTCAAAACGCCAGGTATATTTGCACAGGTTTAATAAGAAGTAAATAAAAGCTGATTTTGGTGCAGACTTAGCAGGTAAAGTCTCTGGAAAAATGTGGTTTTCTTAAAGGTTGGTCTTAAAAAGACAAATAATTTGTACAAAATCATGTTTTAAAATTCCATCTGGATCTGTTGGCCAAATTTATACCATTTTTGTTTTGCAGTTGGGGCCACACAAAATCACTGTGAGGGCCACAAATGGCCCACAGGCCGCACTTTGGACCACCCGGGCCTAGCCAAACAGTTTTTCTCGCTCCATATGAAATTAAAGTGTGTTTCACATGGAGCTCAGTGTGACACCGTGACCTTGAGATGCTGATCGTATTCAAATCTCATATGCAAAAGACGTAACACTGGCAGAGCTGTTCATCAGCCGCATTTAAAATGTTTCTTCTTTCGCTTTCCGTCTTCACTTTCAGTAAAAGTTATGTTGGAATAAGTTAATGTGCAACGTGTTTCACTTTAGGGATGAATTATTCACCCCTCTGAGAAAAAAGCAGTTTCAGATGAAGAGCCTTCAACTGAATCCAGATCCTTGAATGGATTAAAAAAACTTCAGTAAATATGACATGACATTTCAAAAACAAACCCGATCGCAGCCCGGGCCTCATAAACTCCAAGCACACGAGGTTTCTCTGAGGAAAGTGAGACTCGCTCGGCCCAAAGCGGCTCGCTGTGATGTAAACTCAGAGAGTTGCTATGAACATACAGAGCAAACTCCAGGGATGGAAGTGCGGTCTGACTGTTGGACCGCAGTTTGTTGCCCGAATCGAAATGCAGTTTGGTGTTGAGTAACTGTTCTTGGGTGGTGTCGCATTAGTGAGTGATGTGTAATGTAACGTCTCATCCCCCAAGGTCGGAGCAACAGCGCACAGCAATAACGAAACCACATGATGTCATTTCGGTTTTATTATATGAACTCTTATTTTATCCCTTTTGGATTCGAACGACGTTATTCTTTTGACGTTTTTCCCCAAAACTGAGCACAAAACATGTGCGGTGGTTTGAGTTACACAAACATTATAGTATAACGTCCACATAATCATTCATGAATCTTTACAGGCAATAAATTCACATTGCCCTCTTATTTTACTTTACAACTAAAACCTAATACCAGAAACGTGAAGAAAAAAAATCTATATATATACTGTATATATATCATTTTTCTGAAATGATTCATATCTAACTTTAAAATGTAAAAACACAGAACAGATTCCACATTGGTAAAGTAATTAAGAATAAACTAATTGGCACCAAAATACAGTAAAGCTCACCAGAACCAGAACCAAATATGGAGAAGCAGCATTCAGCTTCTATGCTCCACAAATCTGGAGCAAAGTTCCAGAAAACTGCAAAACTGCCGAAGCACTGACTTCATTTAAGTCGAAGCTAAAAATCTGCCTGTATAGAGTTGCTTTTGATTGATAATAACTGGAATATTGATCAATATAATTGATATGTATTTGATTGTGATTTTGAAGATGGGGTTTGACTAAATGTAACATTTGTTGCTTATTTAATGGTGACTGTGTAATGTTTTTATCAAGTGAAGCACTTTGTTGCTGAAATGTGTTATACAGATTAGCTTAAAGGTGAAGCCAAGCTGGAGAAGCTTTGTCCGCCCATAATACAGCAGTTTTATCTCAGTAGATGAAACAGTTTTTAAAGAATTATTCTAACAATGTTGCTTCAGCTCATTGGAGTTTGCAGGCATTAATTTCTGCAGGCCTCTTCCAGTCCCTTCAGGTCTGAACCATCACGATATCGTGTCGTTACTCTTCTTCAGCGAGTCTGTCGGACATTTCCTGCTCTGTGTTTAGGATCAATCTTCTGTTGATGATTAAGTTTGGGCTAAAATGGTTCCTTCAGTGGTTCTTGGTGTTTTCACCTCTGATAGTTTACCAGACTATCAGGTTTGATTCAGGGCCAAAGTTGGAGAATTTGTTGCATTTTCAGCTGGTGCGATTCGTTTCCATTCTGCAATGTGTCAAACAAACTAAAGACATTGAAAAGCCTGTTTCCTTCTTCGCCTTTGGAAGGAGCAAACTCCAGGGACGGCCCTGACCAAGAACCACTGAGGGAAATGAAACCAAAACCTCTGAAGAAGACACTGAGCGCAACTTCCTTCTTCACAAAAATGTAAATGTAAACAAAAACAGAGTAGCATCAGATTTGAGTGGTTGTAGGATTTTTCTTTTGTCTTTGGCAAAAAACTACAACCCATTTCTCCTTCTGGCGCTAGGCTAGCATGTTTATTTTGATTATATTTACCCAGAATACCATGCGCTGCAGTCCACTTCCTGCTTCTGGAGCGTTGTTTGGGCCGCTTGGCGTTCACATTTGCATTTAAATCGCACCACAGTTCACTTCAACCAAACCAAGACGGTGGTTTGTAGCTTTTTTGGTTCACATCATAGTCACTCCTTCAAAAACTAACCAGACTTTCTAGACAAAGCAACTAGAGTTTAAGACTTACTAAACATGACTGGTGAGAATTAACCCAATCTGTTATAAAGTTGAATTTAAAATCATGTTAAATCTTATACTGAAAACCTAAGAAGTGACTGAAGTTATACTTTTTATTTAACATAATTCAGTGATTTAAGTTGTTACTGTTGGCTAACAATTAAAAATAAAGTTTCATTAAGGTCCAAGTGGCTCAAAACTATTTTTGTAAATCATTTAGTAATATTTAAAACCAATATCCAGTGAGAAAATGGAGTTTGGTACAATTTTAGGGACTCAGGACATCGAGCTTCATCAGTTTGAGAAGAGTACCAGAAAAATTATACTCCAGTACTACTTCAAGTAAAAGTAAAACGTAGCAAGAAATTACTCAAGAGTAAAAATGTATTTGGTAAAATGTCTACTCAGGTATTGATTGATTACTTGAGTAGACTTTGATGAAATTATCAGTCATTTAAGATTTAAAAATTACATCAGATGGACCAAAATATAAAGTTAAGTAGAAATTCATTTAACAAGAAATAACAAAATTAGGCAAAGGAAAAATGTTTCCATAAGTTTTCAGATTCATAAGTTTTTAAATAAAAACACAAACTGCAGGTCTGTGTCTGGTGAGTTTTTGGTTAAAATATGTTTGTTTTTCATTCAGTGGGTAGAAAATCCAGAAATTTTACTCAAGTAAGAGTAGAAATACTTCATAATAAAGTTACTCAAGTAAAAGTAAAGAGAAAAAATTCTTCTAAAGAGACGTTTTAAAAAAAAAAAAGTTACTCAAGTAAATGTAACTGAGTAACTAGTTACTTTGCTAAGCTCTACAATCCACAGGAGATGATTCAATGGACAGAATGAAATGAGAAGAAATCACCTCCAATTTCCTGTTCTCATACAAAAACCATCAACCTGCCTCCCCCAAGTCCTCAGCAGTCAGCGTGGGTTTATTAAAAACACCAGAATAGAAAAGAAGGCTGTAGGAAGACGAGGAGGAGGAGGAGCTGGCTCTCCTCAGCCTCATCAGCGTGTTTATGCTGTAACAGGAGGGGAATGTCGAGGTTGGACTTCATCGGGCTCAGAGCCGTGCTCCGCGGCCCATAATTAATGATCTCTGATGGAGGTGGGGCCGGACAATGGGAGCCTTTCAGCGGGGCTGTGGGACCCTCATTCAGGACCCGAACCGGCCCGTCATGCAGGCGCATTGTGGCCCGCCGTAACTTCTGCCAGCTGGGGAGGAGAGGGGAACGTCAAGCTAGCAGGGGACCGAGACACTGTGGCCCCAGGCTGTTCAGACACAGAGCTGGGTGGTACAGTTAGTTACAGTTACATTTACTGGAGTGACTTTTTGAAAAAAATTACTTTCAGGAGTATTTTTACTTTTACTTCAGTAATTTTATTATGAAGTATTTGTGGAAGTAGTTCTACTCTTACTTAAGTACAATTTTTGGCTACTCTACTCATCTCCTTCTTTCCATTTATCACATTTCCTCTTTTCATCCTTCTGTTGATTTTTTTTTTTTTTGTCAAAATGGATAATTTGTACTTATGTGTATTTTTTGTGTACTCTACCCACCTCTGTTCACAGATTTTACTGTTTCTGATTAAAACAGACATCAGAGCAGAAAGGGGGAGGGGGGAAATGAGGGCATAAATTATATATTTGAAATATTTATCATTTAAAATGAAGTTTCTCCAACACTTTACTCCAGATAAATCATCATCAGCTCAATAATTGGAGCAAAATATTGAAAAACACATATTTTAAAAAGACATTTATAAAATATATTTTAAAATAAATTAAAAAAAATTCTATATTAAATATGTAATATGTTTTTAACATTCTTTTTGACACTCATGTTGGGCCTTTTATTTTATATTTTTGGTTGAGACACTGGGGGTCAGTGTTTCTCCGAGTAACATGACCCACTCTGCCACTTCTCTCTCTGTCAGACAAGCTCTCAGTTTGTCTCTGCAGGCCAAAACCTCCAGTCATGTCCTGGAAACGAGGCCTCTCCCTCTGCGGCGCTCAAAGTACCCCAACCTTTAATGTCCATTTACAAAACATCACTCTTCCATTCTGTTACTTTTCTACCATAATTTTAAACAAACGCCTGAGCCGATCAGCCGTTTTCACTCTCAGAAGTTATAAACTGTTGCTATGCATGAAAGAAAATACGCATGAATCTGTCTCTGGGTGTGTTTCTGGACACAAGTGTACATTTCATCCTGGACAAGCAAGTCCATGCATGCCTGTTTGTGTGTAACAATAACTGCACCCTCTGTGGCCCCGTCTATATTTAGACTGACCAGTTTATGACATCCATCGAGGCCTAATCTCACCCTGGCTGCTTCACTGGCAAATGTCAAGGATGCAGGTTAAGTACCACAAGAGCAAAGAGTTTCTTTAACTTCTAAGACCATGTCTGTAAATCAAAGTTTATATTGTGTTACAGCATGCTACATCATTTGCTGTTACACATCATCTTATCATAGTTTGCTTTTTAAAGGTTTTCAAAAAGGAAATGCAAATGCAGATTATTCATTGATCATCAACAAGTGTGGTTTTCACCAGAAAGGCGAATATCTTCTGCTGTAGAGCTTAAGGAGGTGTGTTTACAGAACCACAGTTAGCCTCACATAAGAAATGTTATAGCTTATCAATCTGGGAAGGGTTATAAGGACATTTGCAACTTTAAGGTTCATCATTGGAAAACATCTTGAGCTGCATTCACACCAACCCTGTTTAATCCACTTTAATCAAACTCTAGTTTGTTTGCCTCAACCAGGTGTATCAAAGACATTTTCATTTTGCTCCATATCAAAAATCAGACTGTTTGGGTCTGTTGTGCTAGAATATATTGTTAAACCCATTAAACTGTTAAAATGTCAATATATTAACTGTTTCAGCATTCAATGAGCGGCTTTGTAGAAGGAGAAGGTTCAGGTCCTGGCCCAGGCTAATTGGGTGAAGTGAAGGGATGGAGTGATCTCTAAAGCAGTTAAATCACCTAAAATATCATTGGAGAACATTTTGAAACAGGAAGTAAATCTACACAAGGTTACATCGCTTTATGCTGGACATCTTCTATGGAAATGGAAACGTATGACATTGCTTTACTTGACTACCATGTTGCTTAGATTGAGGATATTGAGAATATTCCCATCCTGCCATCATTAATCTTTAGGTCCAGCGGATGGGAGGTGCCAAACCTGGCAAGGGGACCAAGGTGGGACCTGGAGCCCCTTAATCTGTCTTTAGGAAGCTCTAATCCCATTACCGCGTTGGGGCGCAGGGGCCCCAGGACGCTGTAGCTCACTGCCCTCAGCCTGGCAACAGAATCCGCTGATGGCCTTTGAAGCTGCGGTTGACCTGAGGGGACCCATGTCTGATTTCCTTCAGGCGTGACAGCGATGGTAGCAGCTGCATTTAAAGATTGGTGGTTAGCTTAGAGTTAGCAGAGCAGAGACCGATCTTTGGTGATAGTTTAGTGTTGTGTAATATGGTATAGTACGGTGTAGTATAGCAGCACGTCATGGTATAATATAGTGTAGCATGGTATAGTATGCCATGTTAGTATGTGAAACTAAATAAAACAGTGTATTTTTTCCTGGTTTTACTATTAGAACTGCAGTTTTACGAAGCTTTTCTTTTCCAGTGTTCATTCCTGCCAAAAGGCCGGCTTGTTTTTATAGGAAATAATCGTCTCAACATATCCTGTATCCAGCCCATTGTAGTCTGGTGTTTCTGTTTCCACTTTCATTCACCCTGTACCCACATTGACATTTGAGTTTCCTGTGCTGTGGTGCAAGTGTGTGTGTGTGTGTTTTATATATGTATATATATACATATATATAAAGTTGTTGTCCTGGGGTTTTTTTCATAATGATATGCAATTTCAGCTATATCTCTAAAAGATAGTCTTTATGTTTCCAGCAGTTTCTCAGTTTCCTCTTTTGTGGTGCGGCTCTCATTTTAAATTCCTGGATGGGTCCATGGAGCGCGCCGACGTGCACCAGCTTGTCGGTCCGTGATGCACTAAGAAACATTTGTGGTCGCACTGTATGTGAGGCTGCATGCCTGTCTGCTGGTATGACTTTACTGTAAGTGAGTGCCAGCACACAAGTCTGTTTACGTGAGGATGATCTGTCAGAGGATGGATGGCTGTCTTGTGGGTAACAAGTCTCAACCCATCTATATCTGTATCTGGCAGTTCTCAGGGAGCAAATGTTCTGCTGTTTGGGTTAATGGGTTCAGCGTATTCTGGAAGTAGTGATGGACTTTGACCTGGACCTTCAGAGACACATAAAGATGGTTACAAAGTCGACCTTCTGTCGCTTGAAGAACATTTCCAGGACTAAAAGACGAATATCTCACCAAGAACTGGAGAAACTCATTTATATGTTTATCTCTAGTTGCACTGATTACTGCAACAGGGTCTAAGAAATCAAACCTCCAGCTGCAGCTGATCCAGAACGCTTAGTTTATGAAAAACAAAATATATTAAAGATCTGCTGTGGTATCAATCTCGTGGTTCTGGGGATGCAGAACAAACCAGAACCAGGAGACCATTCAGCTTCAATGCACCACACATCTAGAACAAACTTCCATGAAACTGCACAACTGCTGAAATACCAGGTTTCTTTAAATCTAGACTAAAAACTTGTCTTTTTGAGTTGCTTTTGTACCGTGATAAATGAAAAATTTCAGCAAATTTATGCTGGACAATAAATTGTCCCAGACGCCTATTGTGATAAATGATATTGTTTTTTTGAGACCATTTTCAGATGATGTAACAGTTTCAGTTATTGATTGAAACATTACAATTACCGTATTTTCCAGACTATAAGTCGCTCCGGAGTATAAGTCACACCAGCCATAAAATGCATAAGAAAGCAGAAAAAGATATATATAAGTCGCATTTTTGAGGGAAATTTATTTGATAAAATCCAACACCAAGAACAGACATGTCATCTTGAAAGGCAATTTAAAATAAAAATAGAATAGAGGCAACAACAGGCTGAATAATTGTACGGTATGCTAACGTTACATGAGACATAAACAACGAACTGAGAACGTGCCTGGTATGTTAACAACATATTGAGAGTTATTCAGATAACTATAGCATAAATAACATGCTAACAAGTTTACCAAACCATACGTGTCGCTCCAAATCACTAAATCTTCATCTTCGGTTGTAAACAACTCTGCTAACTCCGGAGCTAGCTTCTACCACATACATTATCAACACAGGCCTAGAGCGCCCTCTGGCGGTTCAGTGTGAAAATAACATGTGATATGATATAATAATGTGTTAATAATTTCACACATAAGTCGCTCCGGAGTATAAGTCGCTCCCTTGGCCAAACTATGAAAAAAACTGCGACTTTTAGTCCGGAAAATACGGTAAACTCAATTGCCTGACTGGGGGTCAAACAGTGATAGAATTTTAATTATGTCTCACTCCTGACCCGTAATGATCTCTCTTACTCCTGTGTTACAACTCTTCCTCCTCCTCCTCCTCCAGGTGGAGGATGGCATCACACCCTGCTTTTCGTATGAATGCATGAGGCTAAATCTGTAACGCGCGTGTAGGGTTACAGACGGAGCTCTGGCTTTCTCGATTCTAACTTTAGAGCGTTGTGTACATGTGTTGCTTGTGTTTTGCAACCGCAGATGCACAGGCTGGCATTCTTTGGTTCCCGTCCAGATGAGCGGGAGCGAAGGGACGGGGCGACACGCGTTGCACATTTATTCATTTTATAAAAGGGATGCATAATTTGCGGTGAGGTGGACTTGGATTTAGGCAAGGTCGTTCACTTTTGTTTACACACTCACTTAGAGGTTTTTATTTTAATGCCCTCCACTTCCCCACCTAGTGTTGCGTAATATGCCAAGTAGGTCAGAGTTTTGATATGAAAGAAAGACGGGTGTCAAGAAATATTGAAGAGGTTTGACGAGGGATAATATCCAAAAACTGAACAACAGAGGATTTAACCTTAGTAGGTACACTGCAAAATAAATAATAAAAGTATTTTTGGTCTATTTTCTAGTGGAAATATTTTAGTACATGTAAAATAAGACAAAAAGAGTTTACCAGGAACTTTTGAGCAATTAAATAATTCTTAATTCTAGTTACATTGGCAAATAAATTAACTTATAACAAGACATTTTTCCCATGTTGTAAGTGAATAAATCTGGCAATAGAACTAGCACTTTTTCATCAATATTAGAATTACTGGATTAAAACAGTAACACTTTATTTGAAAGAGTATTTATAAAAATGCCATGACACTGTCATAAACATAACACCTGTGCATGAAGGAGTCTATCAATGTTTATGACTCCTTCATTCGGTAAATAATGACACTTTTAATGCAAAGTTGCTTTAAAAGTTCCATTAAAAGTGCCAACTTTGCATTATTTGGCAAATAATGACACTTTAATGCAAAATTGTCACTTTTAATGGACTTTTAAAGTTATAAAACAACTTTGCATTGAAAGTGTCAATATTTACCAATAGACACTTCATGACAACAGTCATAAACATTAATAAAGACTCCTTCAGCATGTTGTTGCGCTTCATTCATGCACAATAAGGTTAAAATGAATTCTGATTCGTAATAAGAAACTGAACAGGTGTCCCTAACGTGGAGTGTTTTATTTAGGAAGTAAACGTAGTTCTCAGGTTTACAAAGCGATTTGAGAAGTCGGTTAAATCTGCCGCTTTCTGCGAAAGGGTTAATTTTTCATCTTTTTTGTGCGGTGTGTCTCTGCGTCTCTTCTCGGACTCGTGCACACTCCCATCGGCTGTAATTGTCTGTCCTGTCCGTCCACATTAGTGGCCTGTTTGTTCCACAGGGCCTGATGTTTGTCCTGGGCCCCCAAAAGATCTGGGGTGAGGATGTGGGAGGGGCTGACGAAGCGAGGTTAGAGGTGGGGGTGAAAGGGTGTGTGGGTGGGGGGGTCCTGCCATGGTGCCTGGGTCCTAATGGGATCAGAGGCGAGCAGCGGCATGAGGGGACAAGGTCAAGCTGAGGCGCTGCCAACTCCGGTTAAGGACGAGTGGACCCAATTCCTGTGGGACAGGTGTTCTCTCACACCATCGCTCCCAGTCTCCCGTTACCAAACTTTCTCTGTCCTCCCTCCCCCATCTATTGCCTCCTGTCGTTTATTCTCAATCTTCCAGCTCTACATGAATCATCGGAATCAAAACCAGGAAGCAGGATTTTTCTTTGGTTTCTGGTACATGAAGCGAATATTTAGGTTTCTTGCCGGGGTTCAGACTCAGGGTTTTGGGTTTTGGATTTTTCTGCATGGCATTTGAATTCTTGGGTTCTTTCCAGGCACTCCTGCTTCCTGCTAACACGTGACGGTTAGCTTAACTGGTTTCTGTAAATCGGCGTCAGGTATGAATTGGTGTGATCCTGGTTGTTTTGTGTCTCTAGCTGCGTTTCAAACGTGTGTAAAACTTTGTCAATATTCCACTAATGTAAACCCCCCCCCACAAATCTGGTGTTTTTTAACACTTAATTAAGAAAATGCAATTAAAATCATATGTAAATATGTTTGTTCATGCAGTAAGTCATCCTCCAGCTACTTCTTGTTGTCTCCTTCTTTGCGGTTTTGGCAGTGGCAACATCCGGCTGTTGATCATGTGATTCCTGTGTTGTGAAAAATGGCCAAAAACCACCTCATCAAAACATTTTATCTGTAAATTGGAATTCTGTTGAGCAAATTCATTTTCAAAATGTCAAATTGTGCAATTAAATGGTCAGAAGAAGCATAAATTCTGAGTTATTTCAATTTTTTTTCTTCTTTTTCTCTCATTCCAAGATGAAAAAAACTGAATTATTTTGCCCTTGATTGATTTTATTCAACAGTTTGTGTTGCTGTGCCTCTCCTGTTTAATAGGAATCTATGAAACAATCTCTTGATTTGATTTAAAAACAACATTGCAAAGTTCCCCTACAATGTTATCTTTGAGTTGCTGGTGAGGCCACCGATGTTATGCAATATTTGCTGATGCCTTTCACCGTGTCAGAAGAGGTTATCTTTCAAAGAGACTTAGAACTGGGCTTATTGTCAATCAGTGCAAAAATCTAAACTTATCTGCAGAGCAACAAGTCCTGCTTCTGCAGAACGACTTAGATGAGAAACCTCAGTGTAGCCCAGGCAGCTGCCTGTCATTGCATGACTTTTAGCACGACTGAGCTGCAGTGTAGAGTTTCCCATGTCAGAAAGCAGTGCAATGCGGGTTGTTATGTAACAGGATTCCTGACATGCATCTCTCTCTTTGTGTGTTTTTACTTCCTGGAGCGCTTGTTGGTGCGTGTGTTGGTGTGTGAAGGCCTGCAGAGCATTCTCTCCCAAAAACAAACCGTCTGATCTGCGCTTAGACAGGAAGGATTGACACCAGAAGCCGGGAGCTGCAGCCCCCAAACACGTCATGCTTCTTTTTTTCAGGTCGCGGCTTTTTCAGCTGTACAAACATGAAAGACAAAAGGGGGAGTAGTGGCACAGAGGTACAGACAAAATGTTTTTTGTGCTGAGGAGGAAGCCACCGGGCGGAGATAAACGGCTCTCATGCGAGCGTACTGCAGGGCGAGCAGAGAAACCACAGCGCACGTAAGACAGCACACAGGTAGCGTAGCGATGTGAAGGAGATGAGAAACTTTGATTAGGACACCAGCTGGTTCATACACACAGTCACATGCCTTCACACCTACGCATCAGCGCTACTCAGAAATACAACTATATATGAAAGCGTGATTACAGCACAGCTAGCAGAGGACGCTGCACAATACGGGGAAGCCACAAATTAGGAAACTTCAGAAAATTATTTTTATTCTAGAAGCTCAAGAGCCACAAATACACTCAGCTGCCACTTTATTAGAGTCGCCTGCTAAGTTGCATGACAAGACAAATAGTGAATTAACCAATTACAAACCAGCAATACATTTAGATAGATATATGAACTCCAGCTAAACATACATACAAACAGAGGTGGTACCCAAAGCCTTTGCTCAAGTTAGAGAAGCACAGCTAAAAGTAAAGAGTAGCCATCTAAGAAATTTAAAAAGTATTTGGTAAAAAGTTTACTCGAGTACTGAGTAACTGATCAAATTGTCAATCATTTAATATTTAAAAATTACATCATCAAATGGACCAAAATATAAAGTTAAGTGGAAATTTAATGGCCAAATAGACAATAATTCACACAAGCAACAAAAAAAATACCAAAATCAATTTTTTGTTTTTCCAAATCAGTTTTATTTTTTTATTTATTTATTTTTTTTTAAAGAAAAAGCTTATGAAACTTTAACAAAAACTGCAGGTGTGTGTCTGTTTCTGGTGAATTTATGGTTAAAACATGTTTGATTTTCGTTCAGTGCGTAGAAAATGCAGAAGAGTAGAAATACTTCACCAGAAAATTACTCAGGTAAAAGTAAAAATAGTCCTAAAAGTACATTTATTCCAAAAAAGTTACTCAAGTAAACATAACTGAGTAAATGTAACTAGTAACTCAATGTAACTCAACTCTGCAGAAATATGGCCAAATAGCCAGTCGAAGATATGCGAGATAAGCAGCTGCTTGGAGCCTCCGCACCTCCAGGGGGCCCCCAAGAGCATCAAGCTAGCATGATGAAGCATACATATAACAATGAATAATGTAAAATAAATTCTGTTACGTTGTTTTTATAGTTCATACACAGATGATAGGTTAATCTCTTGCTGCTGCTGGGAAAATATAAGATATTAAACTCGTTAACTTGTTTCCTGCAGCCCATAGTCTTAGTCTAACCTGTTTACTGTAAATTTAATGTTTATCAGGCGATTTCAAATATTTAAAATAAAATTCCGCTCTGCTTCTCAAAATGTTATTTTAGTTTGCTGTAAGGTTGAAATCAGCAGCCATAACAACACAGTTATGAAATGACACTGTGTGTCTGTAAAACACAAAACACCGCACATTTTATAAATTAAATGTTATTTGACTAAAACTGGATCATAACATGAAATGTTTCTCACTTTAGAGATAATTTAGGTGCCTTATTGTAGGAAACTTTGCTCTTTTTAAACATTCTTCCAGTTTTATGTAAATGATCGTTTGCAGTTGTGAAGGCGCCACATCTGCATAGTAACGTGATTTAAGTGGAATCCAGTCCTCTGCTTGCTTCTGGGTGTCTGCGCTCGCTTTAGTTTTGATTGTACAGATGCAGATCATTGTTTAGTTGCAACGAGTTGTAACTACGTGAATCCCTCAGTCGTCACTCCTTTGATTCAGAGCATCTTGTCTTTTCTGCACTCTCTGTTATCTCAACAGTCGGACAGAGTGTCCCAACCGACATCTGCGTAATATTAAACACCCGGTGCAAAAGCATGTAAAGCTCCACGATTAGCACCTCTCTGCTGAACACACACGTCTAATGATGCACACACTTGACCGTTTACATTCATAAACAAACGATGTGCGCATAAAGTGACGCAAGAAAACAACACCAAGAAAACCATAAACAGGAAATAAGAAAACACCTTGGTGCAGGCTGTGCACTAAGCCACTTGTTTCTGTGCAGGTAGAACGAAGGGTGGCGGCGTCTGTAGCGCTTTGTGCTAACGGTGTGGTTTTGGTGTCACAGCTTGCCCACTCTGTGTGTTTCTTTTTTTTTTTTCACATCTCTAAGGAACACATTTGCAGCAGAGTTTTGTGCAGCGGTATGAGGATTGTGAGCTTGTTCTGCGCCTCTCCACATCACTGAGACGTTGTGTGTGTGTGTGTGTGTAATGTGGTTTGAACCATGCAGCATCACGGATGTTTCCAGTCATTCTGCTCAGCAACCAGAGTCACCAGCAGATGTAGAAACTGTGTTCTGATTTTATCGCAAGCTGTTTTCCTCGGTTTCTGTTTCCTTGTTTGCTTTCTCTTTCCTTTAAAATAAAAATAACACAAATATTACTCCATCCTTATGTAGGAAATAAAGTTCTTCAGCACTAAAACTGGGTTTCTATGCTTCTAAACTTTCCTTTTTTAGCTTCTGGGTTATTTTAAAGCATCATTTGGATGCAGGAAAATCATTTTTTTCAATTTCTCTTCATTTCTCGGTTTCTTTTTCCGTTATCTCCACACCTCTCCCACTACCTGAGTTTTGCAAACAGCAGAGCATCCTGCAGAGCCACCGCTGCCACCGCCGCTGCAGTGAAACCGAACCAACTGTGACAGGAGGTTTCCTCCTCCGATGTGCAGACAAACACCACAGGTGAGAGCACATGACTTACTGATACTTTTTTTTTTTTTTTTAGTTCTTATTTTCACATAAACACCCCCTTTACCCTTTTTGAAGTTAATAGAAAAGCTCCTGCCAGACTTGTGGGAAAACCACAATTTAAATATCTCCTACACACTGACTCCCTCGCTTACAGTAATTACAGCTTTTTGACTCCGTCACCATTGCGAACACCTCATTTTTTATCAAAAAACATGAAAAACGTGTTTTGGGTTTTGGCATTTGTGCTCCGAACGCAATAGTTTGTTTCCAAAGGATTTAAATAAACACAAGCAGATAGAAGTTTATCAGGAAATTGTGTTTTTTTGTTCTACCTCTTTAAAATTATCAAATTTGTTGTCCTGCTTAAACCAGATTCAAATATCTGATTATTTATTTAGACAAGTTTGATTAAAAGGAAGATGTTCAAACTGACACAGGCAGTTAACAGCCAGACCAAAAAACACCAATCTGAAAAAAATCCATCTAAACTCAGCTTTCTTTCACTACTATTTTTAGTCAGAGTGTTGTTTTGTTTTTTAAGTGTATTATATTCAACTTCTGTCGTCATGTTGATTTAGTGAAAATGACTGCAAAACAGAACATGTTGAGTGTTCCCAAAATAAAATCTCAAAGTGCCTTTCATATTTACTGGCACCCACGGTAAAGTCAAAGTCTTAAGATAAATTAATCTTTGACTTCAGTGAATCGGGTTATTTTTCTTCCAAAATTAATTAAAAAATAAAATGTTTGGCAAGAGTAAAGAGAACAGGAGGAAGTTCAAACCAATGTGATTGGATCGTATATCCAACTCCAACGTCTTTCTAACCACACGGCCAGACAGATTTAAAGAGGAGCAGCAAAAGCAAATGAGGTGGATTAGCAGTTCTTACACTGACGGGGTGCTCTGGAACATGCTGCTGTAGAAAATTGTCTCTCCTGTGCGGATATTTAGCTGTTAGCTTGTCATGAAGGTCATGAGACTGTAATACAGCAGGTCTTTAGTCAGAGGCCTCTTCAGATTTGCTGCGACACCGACTGCTACTGGAGATCTTTCCAGCCCCACTATCTTCAAGTCTTTGAAGATACTTGGAGGATATGAGTAATGACAAATTTTAATTTTCCTTTGGAGTACATGAACTGTTTCTGAATCGAACTGAATCAAATTCATCACAATATTTTCTCTCCTGGTTTGATTTAATTCTCTTGGCTTCTTCTGTCATTTTGCCTCATGTTTGGGCTTTCTCTGTTCCTAAGTTTACCCATATATTTTTGAAAGCTTGCTTTACATGATATTACCTCCTAAATAATTTGCAATGAATTATACTCTAATCATCCTTATTTAGCAAATACAAGAATGAAAGATTATAGTGATGCACAAACTTAAATTTAAAATCTGTTTCAGCTGGTGTTGTTTAAATGTGATTATGTCATGCTTCCTTGAACGGGTTAGCATAGCTTTATGGTCTATTCAAAACATGTTCATTACAATGTTTTTTTTTTACAAAATTCTTATTTAGAAAAGGAGATTTCAGTCTCCTTAGATCTGCCTTTCAGAGTGAGCAGTTTTTGAGCCTGTTGTCACTTTAAATCCACATAAGTTTACACTCGCACGTGAAAACGTCTGCAAACAGATGCACAGTTATACATCAGTACATATTTGAAAAGCAGATGTGGAGCCTCCTGTACAACCAACAAGAATGTAGGAAGTTGTTTCTGGATGGTAAGACAACAACAAAACATTTGTCTTTTCCAGCAGCCATTGTACAGCGCATACCCCTACCTGGGGTTGCTAGGTGACGGGCAGAACTCTGCTGGGGTTTCTAGGTAACAAGCTGGGATTCGCTGGGGTTACATGGTGAGGAGGGCCTGCTGATTTGTGACGTTTAAGTCGGAAGGTTTTTGGAGCAATTTGTTTTCCACTCACCAGAAAGAGATGAAGTACAAAAACGTCCGTTGTTTAATAATTTATAAAATCCACTAATAAGTTCAAGGTGGATATTTTGCACTATATAATACATATAATACATTCCAGAAACTTGCTTTCATAACATAGAAAGCTTTTTTAAATGAACAGGATAAGTTGGGGGAAAAAGAGCCTTTGATGTGCAGCGGTGGACATCGAGTGTTCATCTGTTTTTAGTCCCGGCGTAGACAGGGTGGCGTGGGGAGCGTGAAGAAGCAGACTTGATAGGCAGCGGAAGTGAAGATAAAAAGAGGCTCAGCCGGAGTGATGGGAGCCACTCTCCTTTCCAGTAACAAACTCACAGAGAAGCAGGAAAAGTTCCCAACTTTCTGAGCGTCATGCACTTGTGCAAGGACAGACGGGATAGATTCGTCCTTTGTCTCTTTCCCGCACAGACACGCCGTCACGCAGGCACACACTTGGCTCCTTGCTGTTGTCAGTAAGTGGGCCCCTCAGGCTCCACCCTTCAGTCTTCATATATAGTCAGGTGCTTTTTTTCCTCCATACCCAGAGAAATCAATCACCAGTCCCCTGCTTGTCTACAGCCTGAACGCTTTGTGTGTGTGTGTGTTTTCTTTCTTTGACTGTAGCGTTAGCGTGGTTCAAAATGAGTCATTGCAGCTGAAACTGTTTTTCTTGCTGCTCTTTGTTTCTTACAGATTTTTAAAAAAGAGAATGAAAATCGTGTCAGATGAGCGCATGAGTCATCACCGTCAGGCCGCAGATTGATCCAATTTTTGGCAAAAAAGTTGAATTTCTTGACTTTGTTCTTGGTAAAACCATTGTAACCACTGAAAACTCAAACAAGGACTTTTAATCTTTGATTGATTCAGAGAAAATAAAAACTGAGCTGATTACCGAGAAGCAAATGCTCACATGCAGAGCCACGTGCCGAGGTGACAATCGAAAGCTGGATATGAAATGTTAATTTAAAAAAAGAAAGCACCTCCCCAGGGGGTTTTGAGTGACAATTTGCATATTATCTTAAGTCTGTCTTTAATTTGCATAGATTTTCCACTATTCTTTACCTAGTTTGTGATAAAGATAATACAAAATCTGTGTTTGTAACTTCATGAGTTCTGAGAAACATCATTTCCTTAAACAATAACTTGTTTATCTCTGTTTTTCTGATAGGACTGAGATTGCAAGGAGGGTTTATCAAGTAAGACACTGGCTTCACCGTAAAGCTCGACATGCTAAAGGAGCCCTGTTATGCAACAATTCACATTTTGCACTGTTTTGTGCTTACGTTTGGGTTTTTGTGCTGTTTTTCTCCTAAAAACAGCACAAAAGCTTTAAAAATCACCTAAATGATTTTGGCTATAATTTCATGTTCTATGGTGGAAAATGAGCTGTTTAAAAAAAACAACCTTCTGAATGTAAAGTTACAAATAAGTAGCTACTGTTTCTCACCTAGTGACCCCAGACAAGCCCCACCCGTTACCTAGCAACGTCAGCACAGTTCTGCCCGTCACCTAGCAACCCAGGCGGATCTCCATTGGCCGGCTGTGTGCGTGTACAAATCTCATTAAATCTTATTAAATAGGAATGATTTTGTGCCAAAAATGTAATGAACATGTTTTTTGTCACGCATAGATAAAATCCCAACCTGGATTCCATGTAGAGGTGACAGATTATTGAGACCAGTCAGCCATTGGACTACGAGCGGTTCATCCTGCCATTAAGACTCCCAAGACCTCTGATGTTTTATGATTTATCTGAACAATTTAGAATTTATTTTTATTTAAATTATTGAAATTTTCCTTTTTTGTTTTGTCCAAAAACGTCTGACATATCATAAGATATAATGTGTTTAAAATTACCTAAAAATCAATGAACTGGTGACTTGAAAGTTTCCGTAGTAAACACCATCACTTGTTCTGACAATGGCATTGAATTGGATTACCAGTTATTTTCTAAAACGCCATAATCTATCCTCGTTGACGGGAGGTTTATAAAATAAGAAAGGACTAATTTCCAGGCAAATAAGCTGTTCAGGCGTTTCTTGGCCAATCCTCAAGCTGGCACATGAACACCACCAGGTGCTCTCTGTAAGGGCCAGACAGGCCTCTGCCTTTCACTTTAACTGGGGGCAGCGTGAAAGCCGGATGGCACAAACACCGGCCCTTCTGTGGGCAGTCGGCCTGGCTGGACAGAACCTCTTAAAAGGAGGAAGGATAAAGAGGGAGTTTTAAAAAAAAAGGCTGAAATTGTAAAAGTTCAATAAGAAGAGCAGAGAATCACCAAAACAAGCCCCAGTCTCCAGCCTGCCAGCCCCCGACATTTACATTAGAAGAGGGACGCAGCGGGCCTGTGGAGGGATAGATGGATGGGGAGGAGAGGTCCAACGCGCCGTTGGGAGGCTGTAAACACTGCAAGACAGCATCTCCATGGAAGCCTGAGCACCGCTCTGAGGCATCTAATCCCCCCTGAATCCAGCCGTCAGCCACCCAAGTCCATCCAGAGCCAAGAGTCCTGACCACCGGGGCCCCCGGGTCGGCCCCTCACCTCGTCTGCTGGCCTGGGTGTCCGGCGGAGCAGATGTGCGCAGAGCGGTGGCCTTGGATGACTTGATCCCCTGGGCTTTACAGAGAGCGACGGAGGAGGAGAGAGGATAAGAGTGGCCTTGGTAGAGAGGCTTTCTCAACATCTCACAGTGACGCGAGCGTCCATATGCCACGTGTTTTTAAGAAACCGTACTTGGATTAGCGCACTGGACGAGATGGTTGGAAATCTCACCACCATATTAACGTTTCATACTGACAGTTATTGATTAGGGGTTTTTTGTTGTTGTTGTCGTTGTTTGTAATATTTAAAATACATCCAAACCGGTTGGTGTAACTTTTACTGCTTCATCCACAGTTTTCATTCAACTCTGTTGCTGTTTATTTTGAAGCCTTTATGAGGCGCAGTGTGGAAACCTGAAACTGCTGCTGCATGTTACTCTACAGGTTGTTGCTAGGTAACCAAAGAATGAGTGAGTTGCTAGGTAACCAAAGAATGAGTGAGTTTGTTGACTTCACCAACTTTGCTTAGCTAGCTGTGAGAAATTGAGCAGCTAAAGCTTTTCCTCTGCCTACAACTCCCAGAATGTTGTGCAGTTCTAGATCAGAGGTCAGCGAATACCCTATACTGAATATTACATCAAATGTATTATGTATAGATACTGATCGTGTGTCTATCGCAGTACATATTATTTATTGATTGACCAGGCCTAATTTAGAAACCAGTAAACATCTTTGCACCTCAACTTTTGAAACAAACAATTAATTATCTGACAATTAATTGTGGATTTAATTTTTTATTAGATTAAAATTAGTTCCAGGCGGTTAACTAATAACATCCGATTCAGAAACAAAGATGGCGGCCATACCAGAACGGTAAACAGAAACATTCCAAACAGAGTCCATTTTGTACCAGAATATCTTCTTTTATATATTTATATATATATATATATATATATATATATATATATATATATATATATCTACCTACAATGACTCTAAACCAGGGTCCTTCCAACAACTTTCATCTGCTCTGCTTTTTACCTTTATTAAGCTCTTGAGATGGTGAGGACGGCTGGGGATTGCATGCAAGATGGGTTGATGCTCTGAGAAACAATTTCCCATTCAGCACCTCTATGTAAAGCCCTCTCAACTGTTCGGCTCTTCAGTCACAGAGAGAGAATCGGTTGAAAGATACACATGAGAGAAGCAAAAGGGCAGAGGAGGGGGAGAACGGCTTTTTTTTTTTTTTTTATCAACAAAAGAGAAAGGGGGGGAGATTGAAAGGAGGGACGGTGCAGGAGAAAGTTTGCGGAGCCGGAGCGGGCAGCGGCTGCCAGGCGCTCAGGAATTCATGGTCGATTTGTTCTCGTCCAGTTTGCAATAAAACACAAAAAAAAAAAGGCTGAAGGGGAGACTTCTGTGAGTTGAGGGGTAAGCAACAGATTGCAGATGCCTCCTTTGGAAAGGGCTCCTTGTGAAAAAGCAGGTCCTCCTCTCCGCGTCCAGAGAAAAGAGCCCTTCTCTACTGTAAAGGAGCGCTCGGGACATTGTGGGGCTTGTCAATGGCTCTCGGCTGGGGCGCCGGCTGAATACAAGGAGGCCCAGTGTTCGGCATCGCAGCTCCATCTATTGAGGCCAGAAGCGTAATGGGGGCCCCCGGGGGCTCTACAGGGATTTCAGAGGGCCCAGTTTCAATGGGGACCAAGTCCTTTTAACTGGAACATTGTGCGGCGCTCTCTTCCTCTGTCCTGGAGATCGGGAAAGAGGGAAATTCCTCTGCATATCAAACACAACGTCTTCATTCCTAATGGACTCAGGATGGATTACATTTTTGGGGACACGGTGTGAGACGTAAAGGGTGGGGCGGCATTGTTCGCATTCACTGCAAAAACACAAAATCTTACCAAGTATTTTTTGGTCTGGTTTCTACTGCAAAGGTGTCAGTGCAATTAAAATTAACTTAAAAACTAACAATAAAGATATTGGAGCTTCTTTTGAGTCAAAATATTATAATATTGATGGAAAAGTACCAGTTCCATTGGGAGATTATTTCACTTATAATATGGGTTGAATATAACAAGTTAAATAATCTGCCACTGGAACTGATATTTTTTAAAATCTATATTAAGTAATTATTGACTCAAAAGAAGTTCCTATTTCTTCATTCAAACTTACTAATATATTTGCACTAGAAACTATACTAAAAATACTTGATAAGTGGTTTTGCTGGGTACCATGTTTTCCTTCCACTCAACTTTCCATTAATACACAGCCAGTTTCTTTAGTAGTCACATCTTGAGAGTTACACTATAAAAACACAAACTATCACCAAGCATTTTTAGTTTACTTTGTATTGCCAAGTAGACTTTTTATTGCAATTATCTTAGTATACCTGAAATAAGACTAAACTAATTTATTAGTAAGATATGGGAGCTTGTTTTAGTCAACAATTACATAATTTGTGACTGAAAAGGTTCTATTTCTCTGTGAAAAGTTACTTTCAGGTTAATTTTGTCTTAATTTATGTGTAATAAAATGTTTGCAGTAACTAAAAATACTTGGTAAAAATTTGTGTTTTCAGTGTAAAAGTTGTTTTTCTTCCACTAAACCTTCGGTTAATACTCTTGTATTCATCTCTTTGCAAACATCCAGCTTCTTTAGCAAAAACGTCTTGGGACTTACACTACAAAAACACATGAGATTACCAAGTATTTTAGTCTAGTTTCTATTACAAATAAGTTATTAGTAAGATATGGGAGCTTGTTTTAGTCAATAATTACATAATTTGTAACTGAAAAGCTTCTATTTCTTGCTGAAAAGTTGCTTGCATGTTAGTTTTGTCTTAATTTAAGTGTAATAAGATGCTTTCAGTGTAAACTAGACTAAAAATACTTAACATTTTGTGCTTTTGCAGTGTTTGTGTGCGTGTGTCAGGTTTTGTTACTGAAGCTGGCGGTTCTGCATCCCGCCTGCCACAGGTGAGCTTAGAGCCAATCAGAGCCTGTTAAAGGATCTGCCAATCAACGCAGCGGCCCGCTGACCCGGGGTCAACCTCCAGCTGCTTTTCAGCGTGTGCGAGTCCAAATCGGCGCGCTGAGTCTGCACGTCCGTCTCGGGGAACATCGGTCAGGAGCCGTGTCCATGCTGTGCTACATTTTCCCATGAAATCATTCTTTTAAAAGCACACATATTTATTCCAAAACAGGGTATAATCACTTATGGTATTGAGGCAGATACGCACAAACACAGAAAGCTGGCAGCTCGCAGCGTGGTTACCCGATACTTAGAAAAGACAAACTTTACACAGTCACCATGACCGCGACAGAATGCAGGAGAAAATGCAGCCGATAAACAAAGAGCTGTCCAACGGAGCGGCCGTAGGTTTTCCCCTAACCTGACCCAGCCGTCTAAATCTGCCGTCCAGAACCAAAACCTTTTTATATCTCCTGACCTGTTTGTGTTTATTCCACCCTGGCTTTATTCCTACGTTTCTGGTCACTCTCTTATTCCAGGGCCTCACCATCGCCGAAGTCGTGTCTGACATTTTCTAAAAAGGTAGGAGGACGTTGTGCAATTGAATGATGAAGCAAACTGGGCTCAGGGTTAATTTTAGAGATGCGCCGTCTTTCAGGGCCGGCCTTTCTGGTTCTGCTTTTCTTTCGAAGATAAACTGATGCAAACTTTCTCATCATTCAACAAACTCCAAAAAAAAGGAAGCAAATGTGCTGCGGGTTCTTTGGTAGACAGAAACTTTCCATAAGAAGGAAAGAAAGAAAAAATACATCCAAACTATTTGGATTATTTCTGAGTTATTTTCACACTGTAATGAAATCATTGGACAGTTTTGACTTAGTCTTTGTGTCGGTAGACTGAATGGTTAATAAAGGGTCATTATGTGCATTTCCATCTAAACTTTACACAAACCGACATAAACATGCAGCAGATAAATCGATTTTCATCAAAGTTAAGAATACCTCAACCCAATTTCACTGAGGCTCGTTACACGCATATGTATTTGAAATTTTAAATTGACATTTGTGACTGTACACAAAGTAGAGAGTCGCAAATTTGCTAATTTACGCTAACTTATTGCAAGGGAATGCAGTAGTTTTGCGAGATAACGCAAAGGAAAACATTTTCCCCATGTCCACTAGGGGGCTCCGTAAAAGATAATAAAAATTAGTAAAAACAAAAAGAAAAGAAAAAATATTTGAGCTCTTTCAGACAAAAACTTTTAGGTGAAGAGAAAGTTTACAACATATTTAGACCAACATGTTCAATCAGTGGTGGATCCCTTTGAGCGAAAAAATGCTTTCTAAGCTAATGGGAAAATTACACCTGCCACTTTTGGTAAGTGAAAAATGAATTGCAAGGCTTTGGCTCCACCAAATCATATACCAATACACTATTATTACTCCAAGAGCAAATTCTACTCAGTATTGGATCTGAAAGGAAATCGAACGTTACTCGTGGTATTAGATACTAAATACACAGAAACGGAGAGATCATTCTAACCAAACCTGCAGTAAACAAACTATTATCATCCATGAACCTTTGAGCAGGAAGCAGCTCTTCCTGCTGCATCCTCTCATCCCTCCAGCTGCGGGATGAGTTTGTGTGTCCTATCTGTGCATACAATAGAGATACAGTGGGACAGGAGAACATGGCACCTCTGACTGCCGGGTTCCTTCAATTGTTTGGCAGGAAGCTCGCTCCGGCTCTAGATAAAAGAAAGCATGAAGGAAAATGCCGAAGACGGGGGGATGTGAGTAGGCGGTGATGCTCGCTCACCCCGGAGAGAAAGTAGTGCAAAGGTGAGGGTCAGGGAACAACAGGGAGTCTATGAACAACAAGAAGGGTAGGAGGAGCTGCAGAGTGAGTCAGGCCTGTGGTTTTAGGTTCAGCGAGTGTGCAGAGGAGAGAGACCCCAGGATGACGCACAGCCTCCTGACACCTGTGCACATGTTAGCCACAACCATCAGATGAAACTGATGTCACCTCCTCAGCAGCCGCTGGAAAACGGCGCTTTGTTTTTGTTTTGTGTCTGGCAGACGGAGGGGAAATGTTTTATTATAATGTGTATTTTGGAATAAGTGCATTTGGTTTGGGTGTAGGAATCGATCAGAACGGGTTTGTTGTAGCCACAGAGTCACTGTCTTAGTAATCCCCAGAAATAACAATGGTATCAAAACTGAGAGCTGTGACAAGTATTTTCCCCAACGGCCTTAAACTTTTGGTTTAGATTGTGGATTTTATTTATGTTCGAGCTATTAGCAAACTCGCCCACTTAAAGGAATCTCCCGTTTCATATTTATTGACAGTGACACTTTGTCTTTCAGAAGAAACCCTTTGACGGTATTGGAGGCAGATTTTACTAATATTTGAGAGAAATGTGTGTTTAAACTCTTTCAGGAGAAGTAATTCAAGACAGAATATCATTTTTAGCTGTAATGAAACAGAAATAAAGAATCATAACAATGATTTAGAGACTACATTACATTTTTCAGTGTTTTTTACTGATCCACAACAATAATGTGGCTTTTTTCCACTATGAAAACGCAAAGGTTTACCAAGTATTTTTGATCTGGTTTCTAGTGCAAAGATCTTATTTTGCTTGAAGTAAGAAAAAAAAAAACCTTTTTCAGCAGGATTTAGAGGCTTATTTTCAGTGAATAATTTCTAAAATTGATGAAAAAGTTGTAGATTTATTGGCAGATTAAAAATATATGGTCATAAGTTAAATAATCTGCCAATAAAACTAAGACTCTTTAATAAATTTTAAGAATAATTCACTTAAAATAAACTTTTATATCTTGCTGAACATGTACTTGTAAGTTAGTTTTGTCTTATTTCAAGTAAAATAAGATCTTTGCACTAGAAAGATCAAAAATACTTGGTAACGTTTTGCGTTTTTGCAGTTCTGGCCTCTATTGGATCCATTTTGCCTTAGAGCTTCACTTGGTAACTTTTATAAAAATGTGTTTTTTACATATTTGGCAAAATTCAAATTTCACACGTTTTTATACTTCTGTTTTGGGTTTCTACTGTTTCTAAAAACAACCCAAGTGCTTAAAAGAACATCAATAATAAGGTGATGTTTTTTAGTGTTTGGAAAATGAATTATTTCAAAAACGTCCTGAAACAGGAATCCATGTATTTCTGAAGATAGCCGTAGGACCACAGGTCCACTTTTTTCCACTTTTCCCTGTGGAAATATCACTTACTCTACTTTCAGGACATTGTGGCATTTTTAAAAGTGAGCTATTATGCTTCCTTGAACAGCTTAGGAAGGATCTATGGGGTCATACGAAATATGTTCAGCACATTTTTTGCACGAAATCATTCTTAGATTAGATTTTAGTCTCTATTTACAGTTCCTATTAGAATGGGCTATTTTAGGGCTTCCTGTCACTTTAAATTCAAATAATCAGCTGCTGGCCACGCCCCCTCATTCAACATTTACGCTTTCACATGAAAGCGGCTGAAAATAGATGCGCAATCATACAAACGTACATCTTTGAAAAGCAGCAGTTTAGCCTCCTGCACAACCAACATGAATGGAGTAAGTCATTCCTGCATGATAAGTCAACAAAGAACACTTTCCAGCAGCCATTGTACAGAGCATTCAGGAGTAAAACCAGTTGACCAATCACGATGGAACTCAGCTTGGGTTGCTAGGTGATGGACAGAATTCCAATGGGGTTGCTAGGTGACGGGCAGAACTCCACAGGGGTTACTAGGCAACAGCACAGTGCTCATCAAATGTGACTTAACAAAAGGGAGGTTTTAAAAAAACAAATTTTCCAGACCCCAAAGCTATTAACTTGTTGCCAAAAGCATTTGGGGGATTTTTTTTAAGTGCTTTGGCTGATTTTAGGAGCAGTAGAGACCCAAATGGAAGAATAAAAATGGGGAAAATGTGAATTTGGCATAGCAGCCCCCCTTTAAGTGGGAAATATTGCTTCTATTTTAATGTTGTGGTACGTAAGGTCACAAACATCCATCAACATTTTGTGAGAGTCAGAAACTGAACTACCTCAGAATAACAAATGAAAACAACACAAAGCAAGACAGAATGCTTCATGCAGCCAATCACAAAACTATTTTCTGAGATGAGTCATGTCAGCAAACAATAAGGAGAACAATGGAAAGTCTATCTGAGGCCTTGAGCCAGGTTTCACAGTAACGCCTGGATCTCTGCCACGTCTCATCAGCAGCTGCCGTTTGTTATTTCTGCAAAACTCTGAGCCTCCACTGTGGCAAAGGGAGTCACAAATTAGTGTCCATGAGAAATGGAGGTGATGGCTACACTGCAAAAACACAAAAGTATTTCTAGTTTCTAGTGCAAATGCCTTAATACATTTGAAGTAAGACAAAACTGATTACAAGTTAAGTTTTAGCAAGATAAAGGAGCTTGTTTTAAGTAAATCCTGAATATTTGCAAAAAAGTACTAGTTGTATTGGCAGATATTCACTTTTCTCATTTTAAGTTAGTTTATCTGCCAATCAAACTACACTGCAAAAACACAAAATCTTACAGAGTAATTTTAGTCTAGATTATTAGTACACTTGAAATAAGACAAATTAACTTAAAAGTAACTTTCCAGCAACATATGGAGGCTTATTTTAAGTCAATAATTCTTCAAAATTGATGAAAAACTACCAGTTTTATAGGCAGATGATTTTACTTCTGGGAAAAATGTCTTGTTAAAAGTGAATTTTTCTGCCACTAAAACTAGAACTTCATCAATTTTAAGGAATTATTCATTTAAAACAAGCCTCTGTATCTTACTGATAAGCTAGTTCTCTTATTTTATCTGTACTAAGACATTTACACTAGAAAATAGACCAGAAATAATTGGTAACATTTTGTGTTTTTGCAGTGTAGCACTTTTTCATCAATATTAAGGAATTAATGACTTAAAATAAGCCTCTATCTCACTGAAAAGTTACTTTTTAGTTGGTTTTCTCATATTTTCAGTGTACAGAAATATTTGCAGTGTAAACCAGACAAGAAATACTTTGTAAGATTTTGTGTTTTTGCAGTGCGCTTGCAGGAAGGCGTCTCGGTATGTGGGTCAGGCCCGCCAGCCGCTAATCCTCAGTGATGTTGACGTGTTTGAACAGCAAGCAGGTTTCTCACCGGCGCGGTTACGTAAGAGCTCAGACGGAAACCAACCGAGACTTCAGTCCACGCTTCATTCACCTCGGCTTCACAATTAGGAAGGGATTTCTTGGCGTTTTTATTGGTTTGTTGTTGGAGGGAAAAAGCGGGCGTGTGCTGGAATGGATGGGAAGTTTGAATAAACAGAGATAAGGCAGCTGGTGATTCCCCCACGCCGCTACAAGTCTGAGCCGAACCGCGGCTTTTATCGGACGCCTTGTCTCAGAAAGTGGATGGAAAATAACTGCTGTTGACACTTTACTGCAGGACGGACACGTAACTCACTGCAGAGTTACTTTAGTAACGATTTTGAGAAGATTTACTTGTATTTCTACTCATACTTGAGTAAAATGTCTGGATTTTTTACCCACTGAATGAAAAACAATAATTCACCAGACAGACACCTGCAGTTTCTGTTAAAGTTTAATACATTTTTCATTTAAATAAACATTTTATTCTTGTTACTTTTGTGATTTATTCTCATTTTGGTCCTTAAAATAACAAAATTTCCACTTCACTTTATATTCTGGTCCATCTGATTATGTAATTGTTAAATATTAAATTATTAATAATTTGATCAGTTACTCAGTATTTGAGTAAAATTTTTGCCAAATACTTTCTTACACTTTCTTTTACTTTAGTAAAAATATGTTAAAGTATTGCTTCTATTACTTGAGTACAATTGTTGGGATACTCTGCCCACTTCTTGTAGTAATTAGTTACATTTACTCAATTACATTTATGTGAGTAACATTTAAAAAAAAAAAAACTTTTAGGTGTAATTTCACTCAGCTGTACTTTTCTTATTCTTGTGTAAATTCCTGGATTTTCTACCCACTGAATGAAAAACAAACATGTTTTAACCAACAATTCACCAGAAACACACCTGCAGTTTTTAGTATTTTATATATATGTTTTTTATTTAAAGAAAACCAATTTAGAAACATTTTTCTTTTGCCTGATTTTGTTATTTTTTGTTACTTATATGAATTATTGTCATTTTCATCCATATAATACCAACATTTCTACTTAACTTTTTACTAAATATTTTATACAAACTGGAGTTCCTAAGGTTAAGTAAGAGTAGCTCCACTTCAAGGCAAGTAAAAATAAAAAGTAGCCTGATAAAAAGTACTCAATAAGTGAAAAAGTATTTGATAAAAAGTCTTCTCAAATAAATAACTGATAAAATTATCATTTAATATTTTAAAATTACCTCATGAGTTGGACCAATATATGAAGTTTATTGTAAATTTTGTTATTTTAAGGACTAAAATGACAATTATTCATAAAAAATAACAAAAACAGGCAAAAGGAAAATATTCCAAATCAGTTTCTTTCAATATAAAATTTTAACAAAAACTGCAGGTCTGTGTCTGTGTCTGTGTCTGGTGAAAAACATGTTTGTTTTTCACTCAGTGGATAGAAGATCCAGACATTTTATTCAAGTAAGAGTAGAAATACTTCATTATAAAATTACTCAAGTATAAGTAAGTATGTTTTCAAGAAAGGTTATTCAAGTAACGCTGTTAGCCGGCGCTAACAGCGTTAGCTCTGAGTGGAGCTGGTCTGTCGATGCGGACTGCAGCATCGATCTGCTGTACAGTAAACCATTACGAAATGGATCATATCGACTGACGCTTCATAAAGCTCCCAGTTCTCCCACTTAAACTGGGGTTAGCATGTTGTTACCAGGCAGCTCTGGAGACCGCTGTCAGACTCAGACGGACGTCTTTGTTTATTTAACCCTCTTCTGTGAGGATTTTGGCACTGTGAGAGCAGTTTTCCGAGCCACGTGAAGAGAATGTTGATACAGTGAACTTGTCGGGCCGTGCTCCCCTGGAAATCCATTTATCTGGCGGAGAATCACAGTGACGTTCATAATGTTAGTGCGGCTCTTAAAGGTCAAAAGGTCGTGCGTATACAGGTACATCTCAGCAACTTAGAGTGGAAAGAAGAAGTTTATTTCAGCAATTCGGATCAAAACATTGAACTTATTTATTAAAAAGATTCATTACACAAAATCTTACGAAGTATTTTTATACTTTGTAAGATTCGTACTTCGTAAGCTCATGAAAAATTAAATTATTGAAAACCTGGTTATTCCATCCTGAACTCTTCCCGAGTTAAAATATTATTGTTTCTAAATGAATATAAACTTGTTTTCTTTGCATTATTTGACCATTTCTCATTTTCTGCTAATAAGTTCCAGATTTTTGTTTGTAATTTCGGAGACATGTTGTCATTAGTTCATAGAATAAAAGAACAGTGTTCATTTTATTCAAACGTAAACCTATAAAAAGTAAAATAAGAGAATCTTATAATTTTAAGTTGTCTCTTAATGCATTTTATTTGTAGTCTTAGTACACTTGAATGACAACAAAGTTAAGAAACAGGAGCTTGTTTTTAATGAATAATTCCTTTATATTATTAAACGCATGCCAGTAGTTTGCAGATTTTTGTATTTATAACGAGACACTTTTACCACTGCAAGTACGTTTTGATCAATATTAAGAATTTGTCTCTTATCTTGCTGAAAAATTACTTGTAAGTTAATTTTAGCAAGTTATAGGCACTTGTTTTAAATAAATAATTCCTTAATATTAATTAAAAAATACTAATTGCATTGGCAAATACATTAACTTAAAAAATGTCTTATTATAAGTTAAATAATCTGCCAATTGACTCAAAACAAGCGCCTATATTTAGCAACAAGTTTACTTTTAAGTTAGTTTTTCTTATTTCAGGTGTACTAAGATATTTGGACTAAAAACTAGACCAAAAATACTTGGCAAGATTTTGTGTTTTTGCACTGAAAAAGTTTATATTTTTAGTATTTTACATTAAAAAACCAAAACTTTTCTTTGTATTACGTAATATCAAATGTTTCAAAGAAACTAAATCGCAGATTTATGTTATCAGGATGGTAAAATCAGCAAACTTAACCACAACTAAAGATAAAAATGTCAGAGAGAAAAGGAGGCCAGACATCCATTACTGTAGTGCTGCTCTTTACCAACACACTCACACACACACACACCTTCAGTGACATCATTGTGTACCCAGCTCTGATAAGGCCATCAGTCAACGAAATCAATGACCTGTTGCGTTCAAAAACCCAAGAGGGGCCAAGTGATTGAGACAACCACAAAGTAGAGCAATGCGCACTGAGTGAACGACGGTTAGCTAATGATTACTGAGGCAGGCTCTGCTGTTGCACCTGTCACACCAAGGATAGACTGACTCCCTCCTGTTCCTGACAAACCGCCATTGTTTTCCATTGGCATGCAACACTGACCCGAACAGCCTGTGTGTGTGTGTGTGTGTGTGTGTGTGTGTGTGTGTGTGTGTGTGTGTGTGTGTGTGTGTGTGTGTGTGTGGTGTGGAGTGTGTGTGTGTGTGACTATGTTTAAAGTTTAGCAGCTATTTACCGGGGTGTGTGTGTGTGTGTGTGATGGGGTGTGTGTGTGTGTGAGCTGTGTAGTTGACTAGTTACAGTTGCAGTTCTATACCGGTGTGTGTGTGTGTGTGTTGTGTGTGTGAGTGTGTATGTGTTGTGTGTGTGTGTGTGTGTGTTGTGAGTGGTGTGTGTGACTATGTTTAAAGTTTAGCAGCTATTTACCGGGGTGTGTGTGGCGCTTCAGAACGAAGCGGTTTGAAAGTCCACTGCAGACGCAACAGTTCAGTTCCTGATACCAGTTCAGTTCTACTGACCTGGTTTAGTGTTTAACTTATATGCTGCAAAAAACACAAGATATTAAACTAGAAACTAGTATTTTTGTTTTTGTTTCTAGTGCGAATGTCTTAGCACATTTAAAATAAGACAAAAATAACTTACCAGTAACTTTTCAGGGAGAAATAGGACTTTGTTTAAGCCAATAATTCCTTAATACTGATGAAAAAGTTCTAGCTTCACCGACAGAAACGAACTATATCGTTACATTTTTTCCACAAAATCACCAACAGCCGTTGTGCAGCGAATACAGCGGTAAAACCAGCTGACCTAATGTGCTGGAGCTCTGTTTGGGTTGCTAGGTAACAGCGGGGGTTCCGATGGGGTTGCTCGGTAACGGGCAGTACCTTCCGACTGTAACGTTACATTCCAGAGGTTTTCCAAAAAAAAACATGACCGTATTACCAAAAACCGTCGGGTTGTTTTGTTTTTTTTTTATGCTTGTTGTGTCTTTGGAGCAGTTTGGACCCAAATGGAAGTAAAAATATGTGCAAAAGTGAATTTTGCACAATAGATCACTTTAAATTAGCCAGGCAGAGAGACTGGTCCGATGAGTCACATTTAAATAATGTATTAAGGATAGTTTCTAGTTGCTAAATAGGCTGTTGTAGTACAGTTGTGTTGCACAACTGTAAACATGTATGATACCGTTGTGAGGAAATGATCACCTGTACATTACTCAATGATCATTCCATGTTTCATCAGAACCCAGCCGGCCCAATGGATCAAGAAATATTGTGAATTTGATAAATGATGACGAGGAAATGGTGGAAAGAAAAAATAAAAGAAAAAACAAATCTGAATCTTTAATTGCTTCTTACAGCTCTGAACTTATAGTTAAATGACTATTGTTTAAGAATTTAACTTTAGTCATTTTGATGGTTATGGGTTAAATCTGCAGTATACAACTTTTATAAAATAAAATTATTTTTTTTACATATTTGTTAAAACTCAACATTTTGAGACAATCTGAAAAAAAAAAATCTAAATTTCCTTCCTACTATTGCCGCTTGAAGAAATGCACCACTTCTGACCAAAATCAACCAGTCAGAGCCAGGAGGAGGGGCTTAGTGCTGTCAATCAAGCTTGTGTATGTGCTGCTAAGTGTGCTAATGGCAGAGAAACAACTTACTGCTACAGAAAAATTATGTATCCACTGTCATTGGTGGCTTTGCTAATTAGCATCAACACAGGCTTGATTGGCAGTGCTAAGACACGCCTCCTTGCTCTGATTGGTCATTTCTAGTTAGCACTGGGAGAAGGCAAAGGATTTTATTTATTTTTTTCACAGATTATCTTTCTCTTACTCTATGGTGACAACATGATTGTAGTTTCAACAAATATGTATAAGAATATATATTTTTTAATAAAAGCTACCTACTGCAGCTTCAGAGCAAAAGTTTTTTTTAAGAGAAATTTACTCAGAAATGACCATTTTCAGAAGGACGTTTGCTCTTTGGATGGCTGCCAGACATGACAAAGTTGGATCTTCATGTCAGGAGAGCCTGTTTTCAAAACAGCCAACAGAGACCGAACGAAGAATATCATACACAAAAACAGAGGTTTATCTATGAAGTTTTAAAAACACAAACACTCTGAGAGGAAGATGTTATCTTAGCTTTAGCCTCGCGGCTGGAGGTGGAGTGGCTAATTAAAGGGGCGGAGCTTGATGCTGCTTTGACAAAAGGGTGTTGTGACTCGGACGCTCCTGTCATTCTTGTCATAGCAGAGACTGAAGAAAAGCCCGGGCCTCTGGTGATTTTCCAACATGTGTTGAATAGTAGGTGAGAAGGGTAACAGTGAAGCCGCATGTGACAGGCCATGTGTCATATCCTGATTAATTACTATCTTAGAAAACTAACTTAGAAAGCTTAGAAAACAGCTTGAATTAAATTTAGATAATTATCTATCAGGAGTCTCTGAGAGTTACAGTTTATGGCTACAAGTGAGAGGAAAATAATTTTTTTATTGTTTATAATGCATTGTTATGTGAAGCTAATGTTAGCATCTTTGCTAATCATAGCATGTTAGCTGCTGTTAGCATGGTAGCAATGAAACATACAAGCTCCAACACAACAGCACAATGGAAGTAATAACAAAATTAAAATAAAAAAATATATAAGTAATAATGAAGTTGTGGCTAATATTTTAGTTAGCATAACGTCTATGCTAATTAAGGTTGCTAATAGCGTTCCCTTCCAGGTTTGTGAGTGAAGTTGCTTCCACACAGCACATGTGCAAAGAAACACTTTATTTATTTTTTACATTTTATTATGACTAATGTACCGGCTTTTGTTGAGTTTGTGACTTTTCTGTTTTATTTAACCATCTGGACCATCATAAGAGTGTTGGTGGACATGCTAACTGAACTTTAGCTAATGTTAGCATCTTAAGAAATGTTCAAACATTACCTAACTCCACCATGACAATGTTTGCTAATATAAACCATGTGCTAGTGGTAGCATTTAACCAATGTTAGCATTTTAACTAGCAACAACATATAAGGTGCTGTTAGCATAACAGATACAGACTGACTGCTAACATGCTTGTTGGTTATTATAATAATATTGGCTATTTTGGGAATTAAATTCAGTTTATTTATTTATATATTGCCAATTCATAACAAATGTTGTCTTAAGATTTTTTACAAAAAATAATTTCAATCCAATCATAAGTACATAAATCCCAATTGATTGCAGTTATAAAACAAAACAGTATGAGCAATTAGTTTTTCAAAGTAGTTAAAAATGTTTCTATTTATAACTATCTGATATAAAACTGCAGCGTAAACTGCAATGTTTGCTAGGAATAGCATGATGCTAACGATAGCATGTTTGCTAATGTTAGCATTTTTCTTAAACGTCTTGCATTTTCATGGCTTAATTGTTTGGTTTTAGTTTCCTAATGGGTTTTAAGGCTCAAAGCTGCTTCAGAAGAACAACACTAGACTGTAGATATGTATTCTTTGCTAATTGTAGTTCTGTAACATCTATAACATTTGTAAGCATGTTGAAAGTATCGCAATTTAAACATAAAAGTATTTGTTTCAAGTCTATAGAATGTTTCAAAATATTATACTAAAATGTTCTGTGGTTGTTTTGATTTGCTATTAGGGTAAATAGTGATATGGATCAGTAAATTAATACCAGTAGTGCTTTGAGGAAATTTTCCGCTCAGTGAGAAAACTTGCATGTTGGAACGAATCCTGACTTGTTGCCCATGAGCTCCTTCAGCAGCTGCTGGTGGCAGCTTGTCTTAGTCCTTCGAACAATTGTTGATGCCATCTGCAGCGCCGCTATGATCTGTCAGAGGACTACGGTTCCCAATTACACTGATGTTTCAGACAAAGAAATACAAAAACAGAACAAATTGCACCACTGTACAGTGATGCAATTTAAGGAAGCTGTTTTAGTTTTCTCTCTGTAAAACCAAAATCTGGAAAGTTTTTCCCACATACTGACCACACTGCAAAAACACAAAATATACCAAATATTTTTGATATACTGACCACACTGCAAAAACACAAAATATACCAAATATTTTTGATTAAGTTTCTAGTGCAAATATCTTTGTTCACTTGGACTAAGACAAAACTGACTTAACTATATTTTTTAAAGATATAGGGCCTTGTTTTAATATTGATGAAAAATTTCTACGTTCATTGGCAGATTATTTCATTTATAACATGGGAAAATCTTGTTATAAGTAATTAGTAATTTATTTTAATCGGTAAAAATAATAATTATTATTATTATCAGAGTCTTCAAGGTTTTTGAAGTTTGAGTTTAAAAAATGTTTAAAGTTGACAGGAAATTTGAAAATATCACTTAATAATTATATGTTATTGAAACATTAGAAGATCAATACCTGAACACCAACTATAAAATCTTTGAAAAGGCAAACATTTTAAAAAGACTTAAATAAATAAGCAATGCTTAGCCTAGTGGGGGCACAAGTAAAGCCTGGAGGCCCGCCAGGCTTGCAATACACCTAATGTCTTGTTATAAATGAAAGATTTGCAATTTGCTGGCTGAAAACAAGTTCCTATATTTTGCTGAAAAGTTACTTATAAGATAGTTTGTCTTATTTCAAGTTATTTGCACCAGAATGTAGACCTGAAATATTTGGTAAGATTTTGTTTTTACAGTGTAGTTCCACTGGTGTGTTATTTTTATTATAATTAGCCATGCAATGTTTCTATATGTTATTTTTCAATTAGTCTTTCTAGTACCAAGATATTTGCTCCTACAAGCACTTGGCAAATGTTTTGCACTGTAAGGAATAATCTGGGAAATGAGCACGTTTCCGCAGACGTGGAAGATCTGCTGCCTCTTCTGTCGGATTGAATGTTTCTGACGAGTAATTTCTTACTGGAGTCGCAGCGGATCAGTAAGAGAGGCGGCCCGATGCCCGGCTGAACTCTGCAGCTGATCCCTCCAGAGGAAGGAAGAACGTTTCAACGTGTAGAAAATAACTCGACTATTTGTTTCTCGAGCGAGTGCGATGTGTGTGAAATGCAGGTCAGGTGAGTCATCCTCTCAAACCTGACTGTGCTGTCTGTTTTTTTACACCTGAGTGGAAAAATACGCCCTGAGTGTGTGTGTGTGTGTGTGTGTGTTTGCACAGACACACACAGGCTGATTCATAGTTTTATGACTACCCTGGCAGCAAGAGAGCTCAGAGCTACAAGGACATGCAGGAGTGTGTGTGCTCACACACACATTTCCTCACCTTGATGAAACTGATGGTCATCTGGAGCATTTTTTAACTCTCAAATTCACTCCAGTTCCTCAATAACCGCTATCAAGACTAGCACAAACAAAAGCCTAATAGCTGCCCTGAGCTATAAAAAGACAGCAGAGTTTAACCTGTCCTTGAAACTCCACAGATGATCAACACACACACACTCATAAACTCACACACACACACCGTGTTACACTCTGCAGAGTTTATGTTTAGAAGTGACAGCAGGCATATCCACCATTTATTTGGAAAACTATCTAGTTCTTTATGTCTTATTTGGGAGGTTTTAAACTTATCTGCAACTTTATGTCAAAAATAAAACTTTAAATATATGCACAGTTATGCACCGTAACAGCTTCAAAGAAGAAATTCTGGATTATTTACACAAGTTTGCATGTTTACAACTGCAAAAACTCAAAATCTTACCAAATATTTTTGGTATAATTTCTAGTGCAAATAACTTAATGCATGAAATAAGACAAAATTAGCTCACAAGTAACTTTTCAGAAAGATATGCGAGTTTGTTTTAAGTCAATAATGACAAAAATATTAAAGAATTTTTCATCAATATGAAAAATTCTTTAGATTAGCAGATTAAATTCGTTAATCTGCTCCATTGGCAGATTAACGAACAAAATGTTTTGTTATAAGCAAAATAATCTGCAAGGAATTTTCCCATATTTATTTTTACTTACAACTGGTTTTTCATCAACAATAATAAATTATTTAAAACAAGCTATTATATCTTGATGAAAAGTTATTTGTTTTATTTCAAGAGTACTAAGATATTTGTACTAGAAACTTGACAAAAATACTTGTTTTTGCAGTGTAGTAGATTGAAATAAGACAAACTTCACTTTTCAGGAAGATGTAGGAATTTCTTAATATTTATTTTTTTTAAAAAGTGCTAGTTATATTGGCAGATTATTTCACTTATAACATGGGAAAATGTTTTATTGGAAGTGACATAATTTGCCAATGGAACCAGAAATTGTTCATCAATATTAAGGTTTTATTGACTTAAAACAACCTCCTATATCTTTCTAAAGTTTCTTATGAGTTAGTTTTATCTTATTTAAAGTCTATTAAGATATTTGTGCTAGAAACGAGACTGAAATATTAGATCTGTCTTTAAATAAACCCTTTGCTGCACTACACTGAAAAACAAAACACAATTTTACCAAGTATTTTTGTTTGGTTTCCAGTCCCATGATGACCGTTTAGGATTTTATCTTGCGGTCGTTTCTCAGGATGAACTCGTCTTTATGATCGGATCTGTAGTTGTTACACTTAGACGTTTTCTTTTGAGCCAGTTGGATAATTTCTAAATATTTCCAGATTTCTCTCTTTTCAACAGTCAGGAACAAACCAAACATTTAAGGTTTTAAATGGAACAACCTCTTTTAAAATGCTGAGTAACAAAGTTCCTGTCACCTTTTCCTGTCTGAATGTTTAAACTGGTTCTGAGTGAAAACCTGTGGAGGTTCCTGTTGGCACCAGAACCGCCTGTGTCCATCTGGTTTCTCCACTCTGAGCCCATTTGTTGTTTCTGCAGTGGAGCTGCACATCCACTCAGCTTTCTCCTTTTGTTGTTGTTTAGTTAGCTGCTTTCTCTCCTGCAGCCTCCAAATCTGGTTCTGTTCTTCTCATCTTCACTCGTTTTCCTCCCGTCGGTTCTGTCGTTGACCTGGTGGTCAACAACAGAACCGACGGTTCCGAAACCGTCATTTTAACTAGAAAAAAACTAAATATTACCAAGTATTTTTGGTCTAAGTTTTAGTACAAGAATGTATTGAGTTTTAGGAGACAGGAAAAATAGGAGGTGCAAATTTCTGCCAAAAAATTTCAGAATTTTTTAGATTGATCCCAGAAATTTGTGTGAAAATTTCTGAGTCGAAAATTGTCAAGAAAAGAAAACGTAGAAATTAGTCTCTGAAATTTTCCCAAAAAACTACGAAATTTCTAAGCTTCAAAAGTTGAAAATGTGCAAGAAAAAAAAACATGAAGTATTTTGATTAATCTCAGAAATTTTCAAGAATTTTGAGTTTTTACGTTTTTGACTTTTTGAGCTTTAAAATTTCCAATTTGTTTTAGACTAATTTCCAAATTTCAAGCGTTTTTTGGCAGAAAAAAACTCATATTTGTCAAATTTAATGTACAACTAAATTTGTACACTTAAAATAAGACGAAACTAACTTACAAGTAACTTTACGGCAAAACACTGAAGCTAGTTGTAACTCAGTAATGCCTTAATATTGATGAAAAATTATTAGTTCAACTCCTAATATTTATTTTCCCTATATTTTTCCCATGTTATTGAAATAAATAATCTGCCAGTAGCATGTTTTCATCAATATTACATATTTAATGACCTAAAACAACCTATATTACGGAAACATTTCTTATAAGTGTCTCATTCCAAGCGTTTTAAGGTTTTTGAACTAGAAAAATACTTGGTAAAACTTTGTGTTTTTGCAGTGAATTTGTATGAGTTTGTCACTTATAGCTAATAAAATGCAATTGTGATCGCATTTATACATAAACAAAAAGTTTTAATCATATTTATGATGCTGCCGTGTTCATAACAATCTCTATTTCTCTGACATTAAAGAGAAATAGTTTCGGTTTATTAGAGCTCAAAGTGTTATGACAAGCCGCCCTTGACCACAATGCTCTACTCTGCTATAATTAGCACATTTCTTATCTAGTGAGTTATAGACGAAGGGTGGAAGGAAACCATTGTGATGGCAGGAGAAAATTAAGTAAAATAGAAAATGATACAAATATGGACAATATTTAAGCTGGAGTTTAAATCCAACTTGTGGTTAGCAAGAATGTCAGTCGCCATGTTTTTGATTAAAAATGTGTAAAGTTAACAGGAAATTTGAAAATATATCTTAATTATCTTAGATGACATTATTAGCAAAACCCAAAGGTACCCAAAAATTTTACTCAAGTAAGAGCAGCAGTACTTTAGTATATTTGTACTGAAGTGAAAGTAAAAAGTACTCATCCAAGAAATTACTGAAATAAGAGTAAAAAAATTGGTAAAAAGCCAAATCCAGTACTGAGTAACTAATCAAATTATCAATCATTTCATATTTAAATCATATTTAAAAATTACATAATCAGATGGACCAAAATGTAAAGTTTAAGTGTAAATTTTGGTATTTTAATGACAATAATTCATATAAGTAAGAAAAAAATAACAAAATCAGGCAAAATAAAATGTTTCCAAATCAGTTTTGATCAATAAAAACTGATGAAACTTTAACACAAACTGCAGGTGTGTGTCTGTGTCTGGTGAATGTTTGGTTAAAACGTGTTTTTCATTCAGTGGGTGTAAAATCCAGAAGTAAAAATACTCATTGCATTCTGCCTGTTGGCCTTGCATAAGGCTGTTTACTGAAAACAAGTGAACAAACTGTCACTGCTTTCCATGTTTCCTATCAAAGTTTGAGCAGAGAAACGAATAAAAAGCAGGAGCCACAAACTGTCTCAGTCCAGTATTTTCCTTTTTAGCAGTTTCTAGTTAAAATTAGGCTTTGGTTGTTGAGTAATTACAACATACGTAACATACATAATTGTGCAAATAGTTGCAAATAGAGGGAACTCAATTAAATCTGTCTTCCTAGCATCTGTCGTCGTCTTCAGCGTTTTTCCTCGTGGATTCCTGGAGACGTTTACCCGCCGACGCTCGATGGCCGCCCGTCCACATCCAACATGGAGGCACCAAGTTCTGACAGAAGATTCAGAAAATCCAGTACAAAATCATAATCGGACGATTTCCGTGAAAAAGTGCCTGATTGCCGATCACCGTCTCTTGTTACCGATCACACAAACCGATCACGTTTATCTCACTTTGCAGCTGATCTGTCCTATCCCTCACACTGCGCAAGCGCGTGGCGACGAATCCTGTCGTGGATCTTTAACAACCTCCACCAGACAGTGAACTCTCACGTCTGCTTAAAGCTGCAGCATGTAACTTAAAAAATAAATTAAAAAAAGATTTAGATATGTATTAAAATGTGTCTAAATTAGGTGAATTTGTTGCCAGATAATTTTTCAGTTTTGCCAGATGACATGGTAGCATTTATACCGAAACCAAAAAATTAACAGTCATTATAAATTGGCACCAAAAAACCTGATTGGAGCTGAAAATGTAATTTGTCTTCCTCCTCAAAACCCAGAAAAAATCGTCAAAACCTGAAACACAGTGATTGTAAAACGGCGTGATCCTTAAAAACATGCAGCATATCCCCTGTGTGTTTCCCTCCACCGTTTGTCCTCCATGACAGGATATGACTGATATGGAAAGACTGTCGGCTCCTGCATATGCACAGATCGGTCAGGTTGCCTCTGCGATCAGATGACATGTAAATGTCACTTCACATCTGGTCATTTCTCCCATGGAAAATTTAAAAAAGATGGAGTGTGTCTCCTTCTTTAAGCTCCGTTTTTACCCAAACATTTTGGTGTTTTTGTCGTTCGCAGACTGATATACATCCATGTTGTGTTGCTTAGGCACCAGAGCATCAGCTTGGATGTTTACACTGTTAGTTTGCAGAAATTGACATTTTTATTGACTCAGTCATGTTGGTTTGTGTGGGAGGATTTAATCAACTGAAGTCATAAATTGCACAAATGTTTGACTCAGACAAATAGAAATGATTTAAGCAATCAGCCTTTTTTAATTTCAGCAAGTCAAAAGTATTACACAATGAAGCAGGAACTCGCGTTTATGGTGCAGTAATGATTCTATGCATTAATATTTATCTTAAAGCGAAAGTATGTAACTTTTATTTAAAAAATGTTTTACATATTTGTTAAAACTGTCATCATATCGTATATAAAAATCGAGTTCTTCCCTGTTCTCTCTGAGTTACTGTTGCAGTCTGAAGAACTGCACAGCTCAAAAACAACCAATCAGAGACAGGAGGAGGGGCTTAGCACTGTCAATAATGCTCGTGTATGTGCTGCAGGCAGAGAAACAACTTACAGTTACAGGAAATGCTCTGTACACTTACAGAGCATAGTCACTGTTCTTGGTGGCCATGCTAACTAGCCTTAGCATGTACCAGAGGATGATTGACAGCGCTAAGACCCTCCTCCTCGCTCTGCTTGGTTGACATAGTGACAGTTTTAAGTATTTTAAAAACATTTTTTTAAATAAAAGTTAAATAAGGCAGCTTTAAATACATCATAATTTCGTAGTTGTGGTTGAGTAATAAAGTACCAATGACCTGATTCTGATTAACCTCATCAGGTAGTTTGTGTCTCCATTTTCTAGGTAATTGTTGTGTTTATCGGCTACATGAGCCCGTGCCATCTTTTGACCCCAATTACGCAATTCTTGTTTTTTTCTGACGGTCGGGCCCAGCCGCTCATCATGCATGACTCCTGGCTGCATATTAACAGCAGTGTGCCACGGTGCAGCTGTGGGCCGGCGCCACAGATGGTGCTGAATGCTGGATGAGATGGTGGAGCTGCATGATGGAAGCCGCCTGGACGAGGTTAGATCAGGTTAGGTTGGCGGTTCATGACCTCGGTTAGCAGTCATTCTCTCTCTGTGATTCATTTCTGCAAAAATCCATTCTGGTTTGTTACAAGCTGCGTTCTATTATCTTCTGTTTTTATGATGTTTAAATGGATTTAGAGTTTGTTTGCAGACATTTCCGTGGAAAAAGAAAGTCAAAATATGAAGTTCACAATTTACTGGTCTATCTGGTATCTTCCAACGTGTTTGGTGTTTATTGTCCTTTAATAGCTTCTCAAAAGACATTTACATAAAGTGTGAATATTGCTTGATTGTTTCTTATAGATTAGGACTGGACAATAAATCAATAACAATATATTTGGCAGTGTATATAGATAATATGTCTGTCAGAATATTAAATATTCTATATATTGAATTATCACTGAATGCTGAGACAGAACCGCACAGCATTCTGGGAGATATAGGCAGAGGAAAGACTATCCTTCAACCTCTCACAGCCAGCTAAACTAAGTCAGTGGAATCAACTAACTCACTCGCTCTTTGGTTACCCAGCAACTCACTCCTTCGGTGGTTGCCTAGCAACAGCCTGTTGAGTAACTGGCGCAGCAGCAGTTTTACGTTCCGCCACTTTCCCTCAAAACTGCTTAAAACTAAAAAAAAAAACAACAGCATGGAAAGAAACTGTGAATAAAACAGAAAAGTCCACACCACCAGTGTGGCACTATTTCACATATTTTAAAACAAAAAACTAATCAGTAGTTATTAATATCGACTGACATGAAAGGCTTATATTGTGATACGTTTTTCAGCCGTATCAGTGCTTTGAATTCTGTGGCGTCACAGGTAAAAGTAGTCTAGAAGAGGTAAAGAAGATTTTAAAGTCTTTTTAACCTGTGTTAAAAAAAACAACAACAATGTTGTCACCTTTAAGGTAGGTTTACACAATTAGGAGTTAAAATTAATGTTAAATCTTAGTTTGTTGCCTTTAAAATAAAGAAATGTGTTCAGTTAAGATTCTATTTTAAAGCCTGATGGTTTGTTAAAACAGGATAGTTTTGAGTTGTCCAGTAGAAGAATGTTGCTAAGTAACGGGCTGAGCTTCCCTGGGGTTGCTAGGTAACGGGCTGAGCTTCCCTGGGGTTGCCAGGTGACGGGCCTATATTCGTTGATATTCGGAAGGTTTTTGAAACGGCTCATTTTCCAAACACCAAAAAACATTAACTCATAGCCAAAAAATGGCGGGGTGATATTTATTTTAGTGTTTTTTTTTTTTTTCATTGAGTTGTTTTTAGAAGCAGTAGAGACACAAATGGTGACATAAAAACATGTAAAATGTGAACTTGGCTCAACTTAAACTCAAACATACTTTTTGTTCAGTGCCTAATCCTGCTAAACTGCAACAAACCCATTAACCTGGAAGTGTCTAACTTGTTTTTTTCCATTATATTTTTTATCCTTGGTAACAAATCCTAGGTGGTCATGATGTATTCCCTACATTGTGGAGAAACTATGTCGGCTCGAGGTGAAGAACCCTTTCCGTCAGATATAAATTAGCTCTTTCATCATGAACAAATTATGTTTAGCGGAAAGCAGCCAAAGTGAAAAGTACCTTTCTCATTGTTTTTCTTGCTATGCAGCTCTGAATTAAACAGCATGAGAATAGTTGTGTATTGTCCCCAACTGATTAATATATCTTGGAAAAACACAAAAGACAGCTTTCCAATTTTTTTTTGTGCTCTTTTGGAAACCGCAAGACGTGCCTGAGTGCACATTCTCAAACAATTAGGAATGAGTAAAAGTTTCCTAATACACAAATTCAAAGCATTACGTGGAGCATGAAAGGCTGTTTGTCCTTGGAGACGCCTCATAAAGTGAGTCAGGCATGACTGGGAGGTTTGGAGCCCAGGATGCAATCACATCGGGGAGGATAAAGTTTCCATAAACAAGTTTCAGATCAGGTATGCAGCAGCAGATCTTTTTTAAAGATGTGATATTAGAAGCAAATAGACAGACATGTAGGTAGATGTTCAGATAGACAGCTGCCCAACATATTAAATAGCATTAGCTGGAGTATTGTCTCATAACCTTTTACCCCCCAGGCCAGAGATGTTCCCTACAATGCATTATGGGATATGAGTGGTCACAAACAGATACAGCTTTATTCAACTGGCCTGAGGCGTTCTGTCCCGGATGGACCTATGTAACAACAGGCAGTGGCACACAACGACGAAACACAGGAAATATGCATCATGATTTATAAAACCTGTAGCTCACCATATCTGCATATCTCAGAATTGCATCCCAAGCTCCATCATGTGTTGTCAACGAGTTAGAAATCATCAAGAAATGTTACAGAAACATCCAAAATATCTCAGCTGATGCGTGAATCCAAACGGTAGCATCAAGTCTTGCCCGTTTACAGTTAATTTATAAACTATTAATAGTACAGAAGGAAACTTTTATAACAAAAACAATATGTTTTTTGCATCTTTGTTAAAACTGTGACAGTTTATCTATGAAAAGATTGATCTCCACTTACTGCTGCGTGAAGAAATCCACCAATCATAGCCAGGAGGCGGGGCTTTGTGCTATCAATCATCCACATGAACACACTGCTAAATGTGCTAATGGAGGAGAAAAGGCCTACAGTTACAGGAAAACTGATTTTTTTTGTTTTTTGGCTCTAGTGGCCTTTATTTGACAGTAAACTGACAAGAAAGTGGGAAACTACAGAACGGGGAAGACATGCAGCAAAGTTCGCCAGGCTGGGAATCGAACCCACGACAGCCGTGTCGAGGGCTAAGACCTCCATATATGGGTTGTGCATAACCCCTGTACCACCTCTGCAGCCCAGGAAAACTGTTTATTGACCATACTGGTGGCTATGCTAACTAGCACTAGCATTTACGAAAAACTGTGTCGACAGGAAAAAGCTGTATTGTAGCAGAGCACGAGCAGCATGTACATGGACATGATTGACAGCGCAAAGACCCGCCTACTCACTCTGATTGGTTGTTTCTAGTCAGCACTGGGAGAAGGCAGAGGTGTTCGGGGGTTTTTTCACCAATTATCTGTCTCGTGTCAAACTGTCGCGACAGTTTCAACAAATATGTAAAAGAATAATTTTTATAAAAGTTAAATAAATGCTGTTTTAAAAAACAGGAGACACTTTATCCATTCTTAATTTAACAAACTCTACAATGAGGTTTGGTTAGTATAAAAATTAGCATTTTAATTACAAAGTTTCTAATATCATGCCATTCTCAATATATTATCAAAATAATTTCTGGGACAATTTGTCCAGAAAAATTTGTTATTGTTTCTAAATTTATTTTAATCTCCATCCAAGCAGAAACTGGTGTCTTGGTTTTATTATCTGATCTCCTCTGTTTGTAAAGTTTCTGTGAGGACAGCAGAGGATGTTTTCTGTTTCACAGAGCAGACATCTGCAGACGCCGGCGTTATCACTGTGCATCACAAGGCGGGCATGAATAAACGAGAAGCCCAGTTCTGACTCACACAGCCGGTTCATTAAGGGGACCGATTAGACCCAAACCCTTTCAGTTTCACTCAGATTTGAATACCGTTTCAAATAAATTCATCCAGAGTCTTCTGAGAACAAAGATAAAAGTGTGATTCTCAGCAGAGCAGCAAAAAGCATGACACAGCTCGTCCCCCAGTGGGCTAATATGACTCAGCGCGTTGAGAGTTAAACCATTCTCAGTCCCCAAACTGGTTTCACATCTAATTTTACTGTATGCTAATAATTCGTAGCTGCAATTACCAGAGGCAAGGGAGGAATGTGCTGTTTGTTACGTCAGGGTGAGAATCGGTAGAGGCAGAGACGAAGGGGGTTAAAATTTGAGCTGAGTCACACAAAAACTACCGATTCAGTTGTTTTTTTCACATCATGGGAGTCAGACAGGAAAGTTACGGGGTTTTATGTATCAGACAAGCATTTCTAACTTTATCAGGAAAATGTTAAAACTGATATCATGGAATCAGGGTGATAGCGCCAGACAGTAGTTATTATGGTGTCTTTTTATCGTTTACAAGATAAATTCAAATTAATGATGTTTAAAAAAAACTATTTCATATTGTAGGGATAACTTTAAATATGATTAAATTTGGTAACTGTGCGCAGTTTTTATGTGACTGGTGTCCTACAGAAACTTATTACAAATGCATTTGTTTTTCAGGAGCATTATTTGTTTTTTTCTGTCATGCAGAACACAGTTAAATAATTCTTATTGACATTTTTATTGTTATCATAATAGAGTCACAAAATATTGTGATAAAACTTTAAGTCCATATCGTCGACCACCATCAGTCCAACATTTCCAAACTTTATCAGGTTATAAAAATGTTTCCATTGATATCAGACAGTAGTTGTTATCGTATCATTCAGCATTTATTGTAGTAAATTTTGATTTATCGTTTACATGACAAATTCCAAATTAGTGTTTAAAAGAACCCAGATCTCTCCGTCAGAATTATTTTTTACTTTTTTCTACCTGTTTGTTCCATGAAAGAATCAATAAATGTCAATAAATGTGAAAATATTTGATTAAATGCAGAAACTGTGTGCAGTTTGGTGATACATTACAAATGGGAATGTTTTTTTTTTCAGAGCAAGATTTGTGTTGGTGGGGTTAATAATAACTGTGACACAAAGTCAAAGTCATGCAGTTACCTAAAAAAAACCTTAATAAATAGTTGTTATCACTTTTATTATCTCCACTAACTATTATTAAATTTTAAGTGTGGTCCACCATTATCAGACCAGCTTTTCCAAACTTTATCATGTTATAACATTTTTAATTGATTTCAGACATCAGGAAATTTATCCTGTTCTGTATTATTTTTTTCTTTTGAATTTACTCCAGCAGGTAAAGTTTGTGTGCTAATTAACATATCAGTTACTCTGACACAGTTTTCTGAATGGGCTTATGTGTTTTTTTTAGCTTTTGTTGTCGCAGTTTTTCTGACCCGTCTCGTATCCGCTCACTTTCCTCTGACTCTGGTTTCTCTGAAATGGTGCTATTTATAAGGAGGGGCGGGTCAAAGAGGACCGAGGGATTTCATTGGATAATCAATAAAATCAACCAATGGGTTGTCGCGGTCGATAAAGATTATATTTAATATACTTTTTTTGATAAATTATGACAGCTGAGAGTCACCCACCCTGTGTACAGTATTCTGTCCTTCCTCTTGTCCTTATTTCTTTCTCTGTTTCTGTCTTTTTCCTTCCTTCTTTCCTTCCTCTTCCTTCTGTCAGTTCCTTCCACCTTCCAAGGATATTTTCTTTATTTTCACCTTTTACTTCCTTCTTTAGTTTTTTCTTTCTTTCCTTTTTTCTTCCACTTTGTCTTTCTGGTTTCATACCTTCTTTTTCTTTTGGTCCTTCTTTCTCTTCTTCCTTATTTAGATGCTTCCTTCGGTCATTCCTTTCTTCCTTCCATGGATACTTTATCGTGTTCCTTCCTTTCTTCCTTTTTTTCTTACTTGTTTCCTCCCTCCTTTTTCTGTTGACCTTCTTTCTTTCTGCTTTCACTTCCTCCTTTCCTTCCTTTCGCCATCAATTTCCTTCCAGTTTTCTTTCCTTTCTTTGTTCCTTGCGTCCTACCTCCTTTTTTCCTGTTGTATTTACATCTTTCCTTTTTTGTCCATTATTTCACTTTGTTGCTTCCCTTCCTTCCTTCTTGCATCCATCTTTCTCTCTTTCCATTTTTCTTTACTCTTTATTCCTTCCTTGTTTCCTTCCATCCCTCCTTCATTCCATTCAGTTTCTTCTTTTTCCATCCTCCATTTGTAAAGTCTATTTTTCACAGCCCTTAAATTCATCGTAAACTTTTAGTATTTTGTATCTTAAAAGGATGTGAGAACGACTGGAAACTCCGGACGTTTCCATGGAACCTGAAAGAAAGATTTCGGGACGCAGAGACTAAACGAACGAGGCGCACTTTCTCACATTTCCGCCTCCGTTCACCTTTGCATCTCGCTCACACCGAGGGCAGACACACAAAGCGGCCTTGACGTCAGACTCATCAACGGTTGCCATGTCGACGGCGGCCTGCAAAGTCAAGAGAGAAAGAGACGGTGTGATGTTTCTCATTGAACCTGTACCTGTGTGTGTGTGTGTGTGTGTGTGTGTGTGTGGTGTGTGTGTGTGTGTGGTGTGTGTGTGTGGGTGTGTGTGTGTGTGTGTGTGTGTGTGTGTGTGTGTGTGTGTGTGTGTGGATCATGTGGCTGTGTTTTTAGTGTCCTGATCCGGTCTCATGATGGTCAACACCTCAACAGTACACACCGCCTACCTGGGTACGCGCCGTTTCTCTTTGCAGCACAGATTGTGAAAACAGAAGCTAAATAAAAATCTATGATGCTTCTATTCAGAGCAATGCGGCTTGAACCGTGTGTGTGTGTGTGGGGGTGTGTGTGTGTGTGTGTGTGTGTGAACTCGGTTTTTATATCCTCGTGGGAACCTATTTCTCTACAATGTAGAGTTGTGGGGACCACCGCTCTCTGTGGGGACATTTTCTTGGTCCCCTTGAGGGGAACTGCTGTGTTGGGGCTAGGTTTAGGGCAAACATGTGAATTGACTTTGGTTAGGGTTAGGGCCGGTTGTGCCAGAATGTACTGATAAAACCTGTTCAAAAACTGTTAAAATATCAATGAATTCTTCAAATTAAATACTATTATTGAACATCTTTTCAGTTCCTCCAGATTTTTGTGATTCTTTTTGTAATTTTTATGCAATAAAAATCCAAGCATAGTGGTCCTAATTTGGAAATATTTGTGATACTAGTGCTTATTAATGACGTTAAATACAACTTTTTAATACTAGCTGATCATGGACTGTAATCTGACATTAACTAAAGCTGAGGCAGCTGTTTAGTACAACTAAGAAAGTTTCTGACAATTTTTGAGAAAAATCTGCAATAAACTCCCAATTATTGGCTCAAAAAAGTGCATGGATTTGATCATTTTGTGTGAATTTCCACAATAATTCTCAAGAAACTGGAGGGACTGATTGATATAATTTGGCAGTAAAACTTTGATTAAAAACATAATATTTAAGCACACTTAGTGTTTGGTCTAGAATCTAGAGGGCCACATAAAAAGCTACTGCAGACCGGATTTGTCCCACGAGCCTTGAGTTCGACACACATGGGCCAGGGTAAAGGTTAGGCTTTAGAAAGTTAATGGAAGTCAATGCAAAGTCCCCAGAAGTCATGAAAACACGACTGTGTGTGTGCTTTAGCTAAATTTGACAGTACTCGACTCCACCCAAAACAAACGTTAGCAAATAGCCTGACCCACTTTCACGCCGCCATGTGACAAAGTCCTGGACTGCACAACATCTGACTTGAGCGTCTTTATTATTATGTAAAGGTTGAGCTCAGTGTGTGTGTGTGTGTGTAAGTGTAATTGCCAGGCGCTGGGAACAGCTGGAGAAGCCTCGGCCTGCTGGGAGCATTCCTCTGTGGTCAGCCGACCCTGATTGTCCTATTCGTCTTCCTACTAATTTCCCCGCGTCTCAGACTCAAAACGCTCACAGTGAACTCAGTCACCCCACTCAAACAGCAACATACATTTACACTCAGGCTGTCATTAAGTTCTGGGACAAGCAGCTATAGAAACACATCAAGTTATGTTATGCAGGATGGGGTTTTTATAAAACCTGTTCTTTTATAAAAAAAAAAAAAATCTAAAATATTTGGTAAAAATGTCACCTTGTCTTGACAGTTTGTTTTGAGACAGATAATCTGTGAAAAGCTCGATCTCCTCTGAGCTGCCCTGACTATCTGAAGAAATGCACCAAAAACAAACAATCAGACTCAGGAGAAGAGGCTTAGCACTGTTAATAAATCTCATGTACTTGCTGCTAAAGATGCTAAAAGCACAGAAACAAATTACAGTTACAGGAAAACCATTTATTTACCATATTGCTAACTAGTCTTAGCCTCATTCACAACAGGCTTTACTAGCTGGAGCGTAGCAGAGAGGATGGAGGGATGATTGACATCGCTAAGACCCGCCTCCTGGCTCTGATTGGAAGAACGCAAAGATACGTGATTTTTCAGTAGTTACATTTACTTTAGTATCTTTGAAAAAAAACTACTGTTAGGAGTATTTTTACTACACTGTACTTTTTACTTTGACTTGAGTAACTTTATTATGAAGTATTTCTGCTCTTACTTGAGTAAAAGTTTGGGATTTTGTACCCACTGAATGAAAAACAAACATGTTTTAACCCAAAATCACCAAACAGACACATTCCTCCAGTTTTTGTTAAAGTTTCATAAGTTTTCATTGAAAGAAACTGATTTGGAAAAATGTTCTTTTGCCTGATTGTTATTTTTTGTTACTTATATAAATTATTGTAATTTTTATTCTTAAAATACCAACATTTCCACTTAACTTTATATTTTGGCCATCTGATGTAATTTTTAAATATTAAATGACTAATTTGATCAATTAATCGGCACTTAAGTAGACTTTTACCAAATACTTTTTTACTCTTACTTGAGTAAAGATTTGTTGAAGAAGCGCTGCTCTTACTGAAGTACAATTTTTGTGTACTCTGTCCACCTCTGCAGATTACAACTAATATATCAACTAATATTTTTTTAAATTATTTTTTTATAAGTGTTACGAACCGCAGCTTTAAGATAAGAAGCAAATATTAAAAATTTGTGGAGCTTTAGGAATAATGTAATTATTTTTTCTGTTTATCCTTGTTATATTTCTATTTCAGATTTGATTAAATATGCTTTAAAAATTCATCTGTATTGGCTTGAAAACAGGCTAATAACTTTTCTCAAATTGATTGCCAGCCACAGTTGCTCCTGTAAGACCCATCCTTTTATTGTCCGCTGTTATAGCTGCTACTCTCCCTTAAAAGAATCAGCAGACACAACAGGCTTGCACTTAATTTTCACACTAAGTTTTATGTTGACTTCATCTTTGCTTAATTAATAATGCCAGTGTGTACTCTGTTGTGTGTTTTTGTTAAATGATAAGAGGTGATGAATGTAAATATTTATATTTCATAAATGTTTCAGTTTCTTCAGGAAGCTTTGAAAAGCAAATATTTATGATTGGGTAACTACCAACTCACCTATCAGGTTTCTTGGAAGCTGTTTTCCTGGCATCAGGTTGAGTCGTCCCATAATGATTCTAGGAACCTAATAACCAATTTCACACCCATCAAATATATGAAACGACGCTGACGCAAAACCTTCTGTACTGCTAACTTTCATGAGGTTATAAGCAAAACTTGTTTTTTTAAAGTTCCTGTCTAGTTAGGAGAGTCTTGTCATTTGATGATTGGGCAAGTGAAAACAATCATTTTAAGAATAATCTTACAGAAAACTGAGTGATTCTACTGAGTTGATGCGTTTATAAACTCTAAAAGAATCAAATGAAATAAAGGATCAGGTTTTTAAGGGATAGTTATGAGCAGTAAGTATCTTACTGAAGAAGGCATGTTTAAAGAATCAAGGAAAAGTGGGAAGAAGCAACTTCCATTTGTTTTATCCTCTCAGTGGAATGGTAGAGAAAACCTAAATTAAAGAGAGATTAGAGCTGAAATGATTAATCTGATTAATGGTGATTAATCGAGTCATGAAATAATTATCAACTATTTCAGTAATCGATTAATCGTTAATTGAAGTATACAGATTCAAAACAGGCAATTTAGTGGGAAAAAAGCCAATGTATTCATATTAGTATTTAAGCCAAAACTCCACAAAAATGGATACATTTAGCGTTTAATATAAAAACATTTTTTTCTGTAAATATATTTTAGCCAGAACTCCTCAAGTTGCATAAATTTAGCATCACCCAGTTCAAATTCACTGAAAGAATGCTGTGTGACTGCATTTTAGGCAGTAAAATGTTTATTTTCTTATTTAATAAAGTAATTAAATTAATTGTCTATTTGCATTTTTAATGTATTTCTGATATTGTCTAAAATGGTTGGTTAAATGAAAAATCTGTAGAATGTGTAGAATGTCTGATTACTTGATTAATCGTCAGAATAATTGATTAATCAATTATAAAAATTGCTCTTTATTAGACGTATGTTTCTGCTTGCCCAAGTTTTAGAAAACATTACAAGTAATGTAAAACCTTCATATTTGTGGCCCTGAAACAGATTTTGCTCTAGACTCCATTTTTCCTCGTTGTTTATCCTGCTTACATTATAGCTCAGCTGTATCATATGTTTTCTTTCCTCTCCTGTGGGAAAAGCAAGAATAACCGCACACTAATTAAGAGCACTTTGCTGTGTCAGCTTACACTTATTTCAGGCTCCAGCATGTATGTATAAACGACACAATCGCACATGCACCAACAGGCTGAGGCTCCCTGGTTTGCAGCCGCTCCTGAGGCCGGTGGGTTGGATTAGCAGCTGTCATGGTGAAACCCTCAGCAACGGCCGCGTAGCTAAACACCAGCTACTGACCTTTTAGACCTCTAACACACATGCACAGACACACCAGGCCTCTTTCCCACCTGCTCGAGTGACGGTCACCTTGCTGACCCGAAACCTGCTTGAAGTTCTGCCTCGCCTCTTCCGGGTCTAGCCTAACCGCTAAAATATGGCGGCACTGTTCTGGGATAGAACCCTCTTCTGACCTTAAAGACTAATTATAAGCGTTTCCTGCTTCAGACAACAATACAGCTGCTTAAACAACATCAATGGAAGAGCTTAACACTTAAAGGCTATTGAGTAAAATTCACATTTACATGTTTTTGTTTTTCCATTTGGGTTTCTACTGTTTAAAAAAACACCCAGACATTTTTATTTGGTAATAAGTTCATGTTTTCTGGTGTCTGGAAAACGAACACTTTCAAAAACCTCCTGAATGTTAAGTCATATGCTCTGTTACCTAACAACCCCAGCAGAGCTCCACATGTTACCTAGCAACCCCAGCAGAGTTCCAGCATGTTTGGTCAGCTGTTTTATTTATGCGCTGTACAATGGCTGCTGGAAACTGAACTGATTTGCTGACTTACCGTCTCGAAACTGCTTTCTTGTTGGTTTTGCAGGAGGCTCTACATCTGCTTTTCAAAGATGCACGATTTTATAATTGCGCATCTGTTTGCAGCCACTTTCATTATTATTTTTGCTGCTAGTCGAACAGTAATTTGAGAAAGGAGCGAGAGCTCCCTTGATAACTTATTTACGCTCAATAATAAATGAAACAAACTCTTTACTTACCAACCTTTTTATGTCTAGTCTTTTAGGCAAGGCCTTCTTGGTTTCTTATCACATTCAAGTCAGGATTCTGTCTGGGTCAGTCCATGACTGGAAACATTTAAATAAAATTAAAAGGAAAACAAGATAGTCAACATCACTGCCAGGTTGTCTGACCTCCCTAAATCTGATTTCCCTCCGAGTCGAAAATAAATTGCTCTCACACTCTGAAAGCTTGCCACCGGGCCTGCTAGAATGATAGTGGAAGAAGCAAGCTCTCCGCAGCCCGAGGAAAACCACAGAAAGCAAACAGATGGTCTCTCTGGCTCACACGCAAACACTCAACCAAAACCAACAAAAACAATCCAAAAGTGAAACATGAAACACATGTTCGGACACACATCTCGTTCAGAAACGGGGAGGCAGGAGCTTAAAGTCTATCTTTACGGCTTAAACATGTCGTAAGTCTTGTCTAATAATATAAAAAAAGCTTTTTAGCTGTTGGTTACAAGCTTTCTTTGGGTGTCGAGAGAAACCAAGAGTGGGAAACACGATCGAGTGAGGACGCGGCACTATGAGGAACACCATGTGTTCCCCGAACTGATGATGTACCGATAAAGGCTGAATGGAAGTGGTGTTGTTTTCACCGGGACGCTGAATGCACAGTGATGTGACTAAGCTGCAAGAGGGCCTGAGTGTATGAAGCAGCATGTGATGCTTGGAGACAAACCCATTTCCCAGGATACCTCAGTGGAAACCAGCAGGCTGACGTCAAATTTCACTTTAAAGCACCGTATTGTTAAAACGGGAACAATTATACCTCTGTTGAGACAAATATTTCTGCTTATTTTCACTTTGAGAAGTCTTTACAAACTATTTATTCAATGTTGAAGAGTTCAGAACGAGTCTAAAAGTGTACTCCGAGTAATCAACTATTTTTACCACTGCAGTCCCACTGCTAGAATAATCAGCTCTTATCTGGTTCTGTAAAACCGCAGCAAATATGAAGAGATAAGAATTTAAATAAGATGGTGTTTTGTTGCATATTTGAAATATAGTTCCAATGGTTCATTCACACCAGCCCTGTTTAATCCACTTTAATTGAAATCTAGTTTTTTTGTCTAGAAAAAAAAAAAAGTCTGGTTCGTTTGGGGAGGTGTGAACGCGCAATCAAACTGATGTGGACCAAAGAAGCGAACTCTGGCCTATCTACAAACCTCAAGCTCTTGGTTCGGTTGAAATGAACTCAGGTGCGGTTTGAGTGCAGACCGCTCCAAAAGCAGGAAGTGGACTACAGCGCAGGGCATTCTGGGTAAATACAACCAAAGCAGAAATGAGAGTCTAGCACTAAGAGGAGAAATGACTCATGGTCTTTTTCCAAAGACAAAAGAGAAATTGTACAACTGCTGAAATCTGACTGCACTACATTTTTGTCACCATTTCCAAATACATGTGACCTGAATCTGAACTTTTTTATGAAAGCCAGAACAAAACAAATCAGATTTTTACAAATGCGCACTATATGGGTACATATTCCTAAATCAGTCACTGTTACTCATCAAATGTCACTATTCTGTGTCCAAGCAGGAAGAAAAACAACAACCATGAAGGACGGTAATCAGGATTAAGTTGTTTATGTGTTGAGCTAACAACTTTAAAATCACAAGATATGCTCCTCCATTAGCATCCACGTTTACATCCACAAACTTAGAAGAAGTTTGAAAAGCCATTAGAAAAATCCTACAACTGCTAAAATCTGATGCTAATCCATTTTTGTTTCCATTTTGGAAGAAGAAAGTGGTGCTCGGTGTCTTCTTTTGAGGTTTTTGTGTTGTTTCCTTCAGTGGTTCTTGGTGCAGCGCCCCCACAGGCGAGGAGGGGAACATCTCTTTCAAATTGTTTGACACAATGCAGCGTGAAAGTGAACCGCAACTGAAAATGCAACAAATGTTGCAACTGAACCGAACCTACCAAACTATCAGGTGTGAAAACTCTTTTATAATCGTCTCTTTATGTGAATGAAGGGAAAATATTATAAGTTTATACTTTGTTCTGCTCCTTTTTATTAATTTCTTTTAGTTATTACATGAATTATTCACATTTATTAATGATTGAATGAAATAAAAAATTAAATAGAAATAATTAGTTTGGTTTAAGCCATATTTTGGCTAGCAAAGGCTAGCAGACACTGCTAGCCGTTAGCTCTAGCAGACACCATCATGACAAAAGAAAAAAAATTACTTTAATCAAAGATGGAGGAAAAACTGAAGATGATTTATATCTGCTTGAAACAGTTCCCTGACACCAAACTAAACGTCCTGCATTTGTTAGAGAAAGTGAATATTTAATCTGCTGAGCCAAAGCTGCCAGCTGGGAGCGAGGCCTCATTCCCAGGAGAAACCAGGAAAACTCCAGCTGATAACAGGATCAGGGGCCAAAGGAGGGTTTACACTTCTGAGGCTGCATTTTTATCAATTCATACATTTTTTTGTTTATAACAATTTAACTTAATAAACGTCTGGATTTTGTTTTCACCCATTCACCCATACACCTCTTGGGTGAATTTTCTGCATGTTTTACTGCTTACATATTGGTGTATATTTGGTGTTTGAACTATTAAAATAGGCATCTAGGAGTGTGTCAAACTCAAGGCCGAGGGGCCAAATCTGGCCCGCCGTAGTTTTGTATTTGGCCCTCTAGACTCCAGATTATATCAATAAGTTCCTCTAGTTTTTTACAAATCTGCAAATTTAACACAAAATCAACACAAGCACACATTTTGTTCTGATTTTCTGCAAGATTTTCTCAAAAATTGGCCAAAAACATTAATTAGCTGCTGCCTCAGCTTCCCTTGATGTCAAGTTATAGTCCATGATTGATGAGGTGAGTAATAAAAAGCCACATTTAACTTCACACATCAGCGCAAAATTCCTTACAAATATGTCTAATTTAGCACCATCAAATCTGTGATTTTGATTCCAAATAAACACAAAAACAATCAAGAAATCCTGGAGGAACTGATGAGTGAAACACTTATTTAATGCTGAAACAAACAAACATCTACTTATTGATATTTTAACAGATTAATGGGTTTTATCAGTACATTCTGGCTCTTTAAGAGCATTATAAGTCTGACATGCTAATTTAGAGGAATGTTTTGTTTTTTACTGATTTTAGCTCCTTCTTTCGTCCAAGTATTCTTATTTTCCCACATTTTCACCCATGTGAAAAGCACCGTTCGCAGACTCATTCCCACTCAGACGGTTAAAAACCAGTAGCCGTTGGTTTGACGCCACTGACAGATGCTGCAGCCTCGTTTCCAGATGTTCCCCTCTGCGCTCCTCAGGTAGTTTAAACACAAACACACTCACACGCCTCGACGAAACATCACCCACTCATGACTCACCAGATTTATGTGCACACAGACACAGCAGTAATTCAGCTGGTAGGGATGTTTACCGTTTGGAGGAATTTACAGTTTTTGGTAACGTGAAAGGAAACCAGTAGATGCACAAACTATACTCTGTTTTATTGCACTGATGCATTTCTGCCTGAAGAAACAAACTTAAATGCTTTAACATGCTAGAGAGATCCGTCCAGGTAAAACAAATACATCTATAAGCTGTTTAACTGCATTTACTTCCATTTCTTGCATTAGTGTGGGCAGTTTCCAGGTCACATGAGAACTGTGTGTACGGTTTCTGTTTGCAGATTAAGGGCTTCCAGGCATTACCGCGTCAGTGCAGTACACAGAGTGTTACAGTGTCGTGCTTGGACTGCGGTCACACTGCAGCGGCAACGTGACCACCTGCGACTCCTTATCGAATCAGAGAGCACACAAAGTCATCTTTTAGGTGAAAAATGTGGGTCAGGGAGACCTGAGAACCGTTCAGATTCATGAATCAGCAGATGAGTGAAATTCAACCTGAATGCTGCAGCCTGAACTGCTACAAACGTGACGAAGTTTGGGTGATTTTTTTTTCTAATCCTGTTCATAAATCAAGTATTAAAAATCTGAAATACAGCCAAACTGGTTTTTATTCAGTTTTCACTCCATGTTGTTTTTATTTTTAAGCAGTTGTAAGATTAATTAAAAAGGCCCAAAATCTGGGTGACGGATTCAGACCTGAACCTTCGGAGCCACAAAGTCAGTTTTTTATCACCTGAAGAACATTTCCAGGATAAGAGGATTAATGTCTCATCACATTAATCCTCTAATTAATGTGGCGAGATAATAAGATTAATAAGATATCCATGCATTCATCTTTAGTCACATTGATTACTGAACAGTTTCTTTACTAGTCTGCCTAAAAGAATCAATCATGCAGCTGCTGCTGGTGTTCTGACTAAAACCAGGTGAAGCACATCACCATGAATTTGTTTCAGCTTACCGAGTGATTAATTGATTTATTGCCTGGTTAACATAACAGAAGGTTTCTTTTTTAGGGCGTTATCTTCCTCTGGGTCTTTACTTTTGCTTAAATCGTGAATAAAATGCTGATGTAGACCCTGCAGACAAACCATCATGGTGAAGTTATGCGTCACAAAATGCTGCTTAGATAAAATAGTTACCAAACTAAGAACGATTTAAAAAAGCAAATCTAAGTAAGCTGTTTAAAATGTCAAGCTAAGGTCCTAGAGACCATACAAGTGCATTAAATTATGAAGTTAAGCAAATTTTAATCTGTTATCTCTGCAGTAAATAATCAGGAGAGTTTGAACTCATTTTGGCGAACGGCACAATCTTTCCTTCTGCTGCAACTATTTTTGTAAGAAATTCCAACTTTTGTGAATAAAAAAGAAAAAAACATATTTTAGTAAATGTGAGTTAGCATGCTGGTGAAATTAGCATTAGCTTTCCTGTAGCTCCGACTGCTAATGAGTTCAGAGATTTTTCCTGTGAAGGAGAAAAAAGCTGCTTGCATACCAAACTACTGCAGAGGATAAAGGGATTTAAACTGGAAGTGTGAGTTTTGGCGACAGAAATGCTGACAGGTTTTCTTCCTAAGTGACAAAGATGTCAGATGGGATTTCTCCAGATGAGAAGGTGTTTTCTTGAACTTATTTAAGCTTCTGAATGCGTCACACTTCACCGCAACATGCAACAATAATAGAAAATTCAAATTTAAACAGTTTTTTAGCTGAAATTTTAAACAGAGATGTTTGTTTGTGCATTATAAATAAACTAGTCCTGTTAATTTTTAAAAAATCGAAGCAGATTAATCATGATAAATGTTTAACTTTCTAAGCTTGAAATGTAAATATGTATTTTGCATAAGAAATGTTTTATTGTCTCAAAGGAAACATGTCTGAAGATTCTCAGATTTCAAGATTTGTGTTGTTTAGTTTCAAATACAAAGCAAAACCTCAGCTTATTTTAGTCAAGTAAAAATAAAAAGCAGCCTAAAAAATACTCAAGAGTAAAAAAAATTGCAATAATTTATATAAATAACAAAAGCAACAAAACCAAATCAGTTTCAATAAAAAAAAATTTATGAAACTAACAGAAACTAAAACATGTTTTTCATTCAGTGGGAGAATCCAGAAAATTTACTTGTATAGGAGTAAAAAATAAAGTTACTGCAGTAAATGTAATTAAGTAAATGTAACTACCCAACTTTGCACTTGTGTAAACTTGAAGGCTGATTTAAATTTCCGAGCGTCTTCACAAAGTGTTAATCTTTTTGAAGAGGAAAAACTTTTCTATGTTCTAAGTTTTTTTCTGTTACTGCAGTTCAAATGGCTCCTTTTACTCTTCAGTTGAATCCAACACAAAGGGCACATTGTGTTGGATCATCTTGTTTCTACTAGAAACTTCTGATGTTGTGAGCAGGAAAAAAAAAAGCCTGGGAGGCTTAGAGACAAAACAGAGAAACTTTGAGACTCATTAAATTCTCCTGGCCAGACATTTGTGCCCAAATACACTTCAAAAACACAAAATCCTGTCTAGTTTCTACTGCAAATATCTTAGTATGCTTGAAATAGGACAAACTAATGTAAAAGTAACTTTTCAGCAAACGACAGAGGCTTGTTTTCGGTAAATTATTATTTTAATATTGATGAAAAAGTGATTGTTCTATTGGCAGATTATTTCATGGGAAAATGTCAAGTATTTTTTCATTAATATTAAAGAATTATTGACTAGAAATAATCAATATTTTTACTAAGATATTTGGACTAAAAGCTAAACCACAAACACTTGGTAAGATTTTCTGTCTTCTTTCTCAGTAAAGCAGGTATAAAATAAATCCAGTATTTCTTGGAAAATAACACAGCAGGGCTTGGGTTTGACAGAAGGACAAAAAAGATGCTAAACTTGACAGCTACACTGCAAAAACTCAACATTGGACCAATATTTTTGTCTCCTTTGTAGTGCAAATATCTTAGTTACTTACAAGTAACTTTACAAGATAAATAAAGTTGTTGCAAGTAAAGAAAAATGTTGAATATTGATAAAGAATGAACTAGTTCCAGCGGCAGATTTGATTATTAATTTGAAAAAAATGCATATTTTTGCCTGTTTTTATGAATAAACAAATTTTAAAAACAGGTAAGGAAATAATGTGTTTAATTTAAAAATACATAAATGTTTCTTGTTTTGACTCAGGCAGATTCAAGGCCACCTAAAGATTTAAATCAAATAGGTCACTTCCAGTTTTCTGCTGCTGAATGTTTTCTGTTTTTAAAACGTTTTTCTGTTTTTTAGGTCTGTTTTAATTGTAAAGCACTTTGTGGGTTTTTGGCCTGTGAAAGATGCAGTATAAATAAAATTTACTTACTATTTACGTGTGTGTGGGCGCGTGTGTGTGTTTTTCAATGTAAATAACTGTGTGTATTCCAGCCCACATAACCCAGAAACGGCGCAGAAATGCAGAGACGGTTATGACTCATTTCTTGTTCAAAGCCATTTCTCCATTCATAATAAGACAAAAGTATCAATGAAACCAGAAAAATGCTGTTTTCTGGTCTTGGTGTAGAGGCAGACACACGTGCAATCAGCAAAAAATAGAAACAACACCAATTAAAATAGTTGTGAAATTAAATGTGTCTATATTTACGTAAATAAAGATGTGTGCAAAGTTGTAGATGCAAAGGAAACATAGTTACGCACTATAAAAAGTGATAAAATAGATGCTTTTTCACTCGCTGATGGAGGTTAATTTAGTTGGTACACACACAAACACGAACTTTTCTCACTCTGTTTGCATGTGTGTGTAAATGCAGATAATTTTCCCCCCTCTGGCGCATGAATGGGAGTCCTGAAAGCACCAGAGAAAGGTGGTCTGTCCTGCCGCGCCGCTCTCCTGATTCTTAAAAGGGAGTCATTGATGGGAGAACTGGTCTTGCAGGACTTTCGGCCACGCAGGGAGACGGCGAATCGTGAACGTGACAGGTGCACAATGGCAGAGGAAACTCAGAAATATGTTCAGGAAACCTTCAAGCGGTTTAAAAAACCTCAAGTCTTATAGATGGGAGAAGGACATTTGGTAAAAGTGGGCAAAAAGCTTCAAAATTAGAAGTAAAACTATTAATATTAAGCTAGAGTAGAATAGAAATAATAGAAATTTGTCCCTTCGTGGGGAAATTTACTAAGCGACAGGAAATCAAAGCATATAAATTAATACATAACATACTGAATAATAAACAAAACACAAAAACTGCAAAGAAGCTGAACCGAAGCAGTAAAATCTATTGCAAAGCATAAATTAGCATCATAAGAGCAACAAGTTAAAAAAAAAAAAAACACTTTAGAATCATTGGCATCAGTTACATTAAGGCAGAAAGCTGCTGAAGGACAAAACATTGAAACCTGGTCTGTGTTTTTAGATCTAAACAAGCAGATCAGCATGAGAAACAAACAATAAAGCCACAATGCTACTGGTAGCATGTTAGCTTAAAGTAGCTAAAGCTATTTGTGGTAAACATGTTGATTCTAGCAACATGTTACAGACAAAAATCAATAAAATGGCATCACCAGAAGGAATGCTAGCACTACCATGTTAGCTAGCTATAGCAAATATAGACACAAAAGAGTAGACTTCATGAGTGCAGCGGTGGTGTGGTCATATTGTGAGTGGCATATTAATGTTAGCTTAAAGAAGCTAACATTGTCTGTGATGCCTACAGAATATTACATGCCAAAATCAACCAAAACAGTATCATAAGCTAGCATGCTAACATTAGCGTGCTAGACAGCTGTAGCAGATATAGACACAAAAGAGTAAACTACATGAAAATAGCAGTGGTGTAGCCATATTGTGAGTGGCATGTCAGCTTAAAGTAAATAACACTATGAGTCACCCACTCTAGCTAATAATATGATGTGCCAAAATCAATCAAAATTGTATTATAAGCTGTCATGCTAACATTAGCATGCTAGGTAGTTGTAGCAGATATAGACACAAAATAGTAAATACCTGAAAACAGTGGTGAAGCCATATTGTGAGTGGCATTTTCTGTTGAAACAACTTAGTCAAGCTGTGAGTTTGCAAAAATAGATATTTGGATATCAATCCAAACATATGAATAAAATTATGATTTTTTTCAGATCATGAAACAATTTTTAATAATAACCACAAATATAGATGATTTTCATTTAATATGTGAAACCTATTTAAAAAATATATATCTTTCTAAATAATAAATTCACAGTAAATTGCTACATTTCCTGGATTCGGTTTCACCAGCTACTCCAGGCCTGATTACTGCCAGACCTGCATAACCAAGAAATTACTTAAATAAAAGCTGAAAAAGCTCATTCCTCCATTTAAAACTAAATCAAGAACAGATGAGAAGAAACTACAAATATGTTGTTTCTAATGGCATGTAAGCAATAGTCTCCGTTGGTATCAGTTCTCAAAGGTATTTTGGGAAATTTAAAACAAACAACTGTAGATTTTCTCAGCACTGTCGTCTGAAAGCAAACAGACTAAACACAACATGTTGCCATCGATCATATGTGACTTTTTGTGATGATTTTTAAAATGACGCTGCTGATAAATTGTATTAAGTCACAATAACAGTCGCAGTCAGCACTCTGCGGGAGCATGATCTGAACAGATTCATTACAAATGCAGTCCTTCAAGACCCGACTTGGACCCGTTCACCACCATGGGGGAAAGTTTCCCCACAGGAGACGTGTGTGGGCATGCTGGGAAGTGAAAACGGTGAGAAAAGAGAAAGCAGGACTGCATTAGAAAGAGAAACAGAAACATCATTAGTGAGCCCACAAACAGTCATTTCCTCCAGTGAGCCAGCAGATTGTATCAACATTCAGCTTTTGTTTGAAAGACGCAGATATGAAATATGGACGTGAGTTGGAGCACCGCAGCTGGACCAAGGAGAGGGGAACACGGGTCTGCTCCAGAACCGCATTCTTTAAGAACCCGAGGCCCGTTTAGCTTCCTGCTAGAAGCCGGTCACACCTTTCAGGACCCTGAGCCTTGTTCATAGCATTTCACATACCCAGAATGCAATAAGCAGTATTTCCAAAAGCAGAAAAGATCATCGTAAAGCTGCAGTATTTATGTTTTAATATATTTATTAAAAATGTCACCGTGCTGCCAATCATCCTCATGTACACGCTAACAGTGGAGAAACACCTTCCACTGCAAAAACACAAAATTGTACCAATTTCTTTGGTTTAATTTCTCGTACAAATATCTTAGTGAACTTGAAATAAGACAAACTAACTTAAAAGTAACTTTTTAGCAAGATATAGAGACTTAAGCAAATAGATTTAATATTCATGAAAAAATGTTCCACTAAACTGTTATTTAGCTTCTAACATGGGAAAAATTAAAAACTGTTACAAGTCATTTTATCTGCTAATGGAACTGGCACTTTTTTGTCAATATTAAGGAATTATTTAACTAAAACAAGCTCATGTTTCTTGCTGAAAAGTTACTTTTATGTTAGTTTGTCTCATTTCAAATGTACTAAGATACTTGCACTAGAAAGTAGACCAAAAATATTTGGTAAGATTTCGTGTTTTTGGATTGAAGTTGTGTAAACTTCAGATGAACGGATCACACATACGAGCACTTTTAAGTTTTAAAAACGTGTTTTTTTTGTCAAAGTAAGCTCCACTTGTTGTGTTTTACAGTGCGAGGTCAGCGTGTTCAGGTTACTTTGAGTCCATGGAGCTGCAGCGGGTAATTACACGTAATCACCCAAAATGTTTATACTGTACAAATAGCTGAAGCATGCTGACTGAGTGTTATGAATGAGGCGGGCCCTCTGCGATCACCCGGCTCCAGTTCGTCATGTAGCGGGTTGAGGCCCGGTAGGACCACCGAATCCGTCCGGCAACGCATCACACGCTGCACCAACGGCTCATTACATGGTTTATGTCACTACATCGTCTAAAACCAGAATCTGGATCAATTTTAACATCAGAACATGTTCTCAGGTTCTCCATTAACTACAGTCTCATTATACTGGCAATTACATATGGGGCAACATTAGTGCATACATGTGGACACTATTTTATTTAACTTTTACAAATAAAAACCAGCATAAAAATTACTTTATTGATCCCAAAAGGGAATTGTTGTTGTTGTAACTAATTAAAATTGTTTCAAAGCATTATTGCAGATAGTAATGGTTGTTTCCTGTAGCAGTCTGTGTTACAACAAATTTCAAGAAGCCTCTGACTGAAGACACTGCTTTTCTAGGGTTGTCCATAATTTTTTTTTTTTTAATTTTTATGTAAAGTCCTTTGTTTTAGAATTGGTTATGGACTTTGACTAGACCTTTCTAACACACAAACATCCTTTTGATGCATATCTAATTCTAGTTAGCCTCTCGGCTCCTCCAGACTAGCAGCAGCAGCAATAAGCTAACACTTGGAACTGGAACATCTCCTGTTTCTCGTTCCAACACTCCCATTAATGGTTGTAAACAGCTTAATGGAGGAGCATTGTTGTGATAATTTCTTAAAGGCAGCGTTTCGGAAAGAGTAGGAGTTTCTTAAACAGACAGAGACCCATTTTTAAATTCTCTTAAATTATGTTTTATAGATTCAGCATGTTTATAACAACTGAAGGCAAGATATTTACTGATTGTATGTTAAAATACTGTTAATTATGCATAAATTAAGGGTGGAAATCTGATTATTTTAACACTCTCATCCTTAATTAATGCATAATAAACCGTTATAATTATTTATAAAGTGTTTACACTGCAAAAACACAAAATCTTACAACATATTTTTGTTTAGTTTCTTATGCAAATATCTTAGTACATTTGAAATAAGATAAAACTAACTTACAAAGAACTTTTCAGCAATAAATATATAAACTTGTTTTAAGTAAATAATTCCTGTTCTGGTTTCACTGGCAGATTATTTTACTTATAACAGGAAAAATGTCTTGTTATAAGTAAAATAATCTGCCAATGGAACTATAACTTTTTCATCAATACTAAGAAATTATTGACTATTTCTTAC